>CM051624.1:41907782-44613886 GCA_028020825.1 Podargus strigoides | reverse complement strand
TAGGAAGCCCAGTCATATCCCCATCCCCCTTCAAGCCTAGTTTAAAGACCTTTCACCACAAAAACTCTAGTTTAAAGACCTTTAAACTAGAGTTGTTGTGGTGAATGGAGTTAAATCCAGTTGGTGGCCAGTCACGAGTGGTATTCCCCAGGGCTCGGTACTGGGGCCAGTTCTCTTTAATATCTTTATCCTGGATGAGGGGACTGAGTGCACCCTCAGTCAGTTTGCAGATGACACCAAGTCAGGTGGGAGTGTTGATCTGCCTGAGGGTAGGGAGGCTCTGCAGAGGGATCTGGACAAGCTGGATCCATGGGCTGAGGCCAATTTTATGAGGTTCAATAAGGCCAAGTGCTGGATCCTGCCCTTGGGTCACAACAACCCCATGGAACGCTCCAGGCTTGGGGAAGAGTGGCTGGAAAGCTGCCCAGTGGAAAAGGACCTGGGGGTGCTGGTCAACAGCAGCTGAACATGAGCCAGCAGTGTGCCCAGGTGGGCAAGAAGGCCAGCAGCATCCTGGCCTGTGTCAGCAATGGTGTGACCAGCAGGAGCAGGGAGGTGATCATGCCCCCTGTACCCAGCTCTGGTGAGGCTGCACCTTGAATACTGTGTTCAGTTTTGTCCCCTCACTCCCAGAAGGACACTGAGGGGCTGGAGCGTGTCCAGAGAAGGGCACGGAGCTGGGGAAGGGTCTGGAGCACAAGTGTGATGGGGAGCGGCTGAGGGAACTGGGGGGTTCAGTCTGGAGCAGAGGAGGCTGAGGGGAGACCTCATTGCTCTCTGCAGCTCCCTGAAAGGAGGGGGTAGCAAGGGGGGGTCGGTCTCTTCTCCCAGGCAACAGTGGCAGGACAAGGTCCTGGCAGCACTGGTTGGCAGTTCTGGATTTGTGCATTTCTTGGGGACACCTAAGGGCCTTGGGCCATGCCAGGGCTTAATGAAGCTCACTAGACCTCCGGAATCAGAAAGTGCTGAAGGCACTCAGCATCATCTGTAATATGCATTCTTTGTAAGGAAAACGTAAAACATATTTTTAAGCTCCTACAATTATTAGCCATTTATTTTGTTCAATTAAAAGTCAGGTGTAATGCCAAAAATGTTTTCTTAAACTTCAGAGGAAACAAGGAAAAAATTTCAAAAATAGGTATTATGACTGCTGATGAAAAGCAGAGAAATCCCATTGCCTGGCTGTTTGCTGTTTCACAGCATTACATCATTGCACTTTGTGGATAGACACCAGTGGACTTATTTTTATCTCTTGCTCATCTTGATTAAAAAGGAATTCTTCTAATACAAATTATTTAGGAGAAAACATCCTTTTGGCTTAGAAAAGTCAGTATGTGAAAGCACCAGTTACATTCTGTTTTACATGGGACTGAGCTTAGCTTTAATTAAAAAAAAAAAAAAAAAAAAAGGTATTTTTATGTCAATTGGTTCTGCAGAGCTGGTGAAGTTACACAAAAAATGTCTAGTGTCTTACATGTTGTAACTAACACTGTCCACCAGATCTCACCTCAGAACTTTTATCTCTAGAACTGATGGAGGTGTTTAAAAAACGAGTGAACGAGGCACTTGAGGCCATGGTCTAATGGTCTAGTGGTTAGGGAGATGATGGGATAAAGGTTGGACTTGATGAACCTGGAGGTCCTTTCCAACCATGGTGATTCTATGATTCTATGATTCTTCTATAATGTTAGATATACAGAAAATTCATTTGAGTTTCACAGGTCAAGAAGTTTATGAAGAAAATTTATTCTTGACATCTAAGGAGGAAAAGACTTTTTTAAAATACTGATAAACACGGAAAGAAATGCACCAGGTAACTTTTCTATGGTCATTTCATTAACTATATATATGTATTACAAAACCAGCTGCTTCCAAGAACAGAGCTAGTAAAGCAAATGTTCTGCATCTTAGTATATTAAAATTTTCATCATCTTGGATTTGCACATTTAATACAATCCAAGCTTTACGCTGTCCAAGTACACTGGCTACAACTTTTTCCTAATCCTCAGTTCAACTAACTACTTAATAAGTGAGGAAAACTCTGCATGAACTGATGGGAAGCTGTGAATATAAAATCTGTATGTATTCCGGGACTCCACGAAGGGGTTTTTTTCTTAAAATGGTATCAAAAACAAAAAGGTAAAAAAAAAGAAAAGATCTAGTATGAATCTATATAAATCACCTAAGTTTGTTTCTTAAGTCTCAGGCAGGTTAATTGAGATAGGAGTAGGAAATGGGTTCTGGATAGTGTGGAAGCATCTTCTATTACAATAAATGGAAACATCCTGTAGAAGAATGTATAGAATCATAGAATGGAATCACAGAATCACCATGGTTGGAAAGGACCTTTAAAGGGTGAGTGTCATGAGGATGGAGCCAGGCTCTTCTCAGTGACATCCAATGATAGGACAAGGGGCAATGGGTACAAGCTGGAACATAGGAGGTTCCACATAAATGTGAGGAAGAATTTCTTCACAGTGAGGGTGACAGAGCACTGGCACAGGCTGCCCAGAGAGGTTGTGGAGTCTCATTCTCTGGAGTCATTCAAAGCCCACCTGGACATGTTCCTGTGTGACCTCACCTAGGTGTTCCTGCTCTGGCAGGGGGATTGGACTAGATGATCTTTTGAGGTCCCTTCCAATCCCTAACATTCTGTGATTCTGTGATAATCATGTCCAACCTTTACCCCAACATCTCCCTAACCACTAGACCATGGCTTCAAGCGCTACATCTGCTAAATAATAATGCAGTTATACATGCAAATGATGCAAAATTATTTTCAAAGGCTAAAGTCAGCAGCCCGCATGGAGAGTGCTGGCTTCTAGACTTCTGCTTTACCTGTTCACCTATTACCAAGAGAATTATCCTTACAAAACTCCTAATCTCGTATTTTTCAGACTTCCATCATGCTTGTATCCCTCTTTTCCAGTTTACTCCTCTCCCACCAGCTGTGGGAACACCCTCCTCCTCCAACAAAGTGGTCTCATCTATCAATACTTCTGCATTTTTACCTGTTTGTTCTCACTCTCTCAGATGAAACCCTCACTGCAGCTCTTTTTGGGTTCAGTAAGAGTGAATATCAGTCATATTGCCCTTTCCTCATGTAATCCACTTGCCTGTCCACACAGCCCTATCTTTAAACTCCCTCATTCTGCAGCTGACCTAGGAACCTGCAAGCAAGGTAGCTCTAAAGCACTCGCATCTTCCACTCTGCTTGTCTACAGCTGCTCAAGTCCTGCCAATACTGGTGGACATCTCCTCCTCAGCAGCCACAGCTGTCTGCAAGTCTCCTTCATGCCAATCTAAAAGCTCAATCCTCCTCGTCCTGACCCAAGCCTCAGTTTCTACTGTGCTCCATATATTCATGTTTGTCTTCAATTAGGCCTGTTAGTACACAAAGGGTGTTTTTTTTCTGCTGTTTTCAAAAGTACCAGGAGATCCTTTAACTTCTGCTAGAACAGCTACTCAAGGACAGAAGAAAATAACCGTGTTTTAGTGTCCCATTTGAAGGATGGACCCATCTGAAGGCTGAGTCTGAGAACACCACGAACATCCTGCCATCACCTAACACACACACACACCTGAAGCTCCCTCCCTTCCCCAGCACCCATCGGTTCCCTTGGTTACAGATGGAAGAAGAGCAACCTGACAGCTGGCTTTCTAACTCCTTCCACAGTTCACACTTCATGGGACAACTACACCCATATGGTCCTTATGGCACCCAGACCTGTGCTACAGAGCACCTCCCAGTGGGACGTGGGAGCTTAGTGGAACATGAAATATCACCCCTTCAGCCTTGAACTGACATTTCACACTCAGCTTCCAGAAGGACCTCATCAGATTGTCTCACTGGGACTCTCACTGAGCTGAGCAGCAATAAGCAAAAATAAAAATGATAGTAAGACTGTATGAGAAAGACTCATCTAACACAGCAAAATTAATTCCTCTAGAGTAGGACGATTAAGCCACGTGTGAGTGGGACAGGGGTCTTGAGGCTGTGTGGAGGACGGGAGGAGGTCACGGTGGTGCAGTGGTGACAGTCCTGCTGTGGGCAAGCATGAGAGGACTTGTTGACTAAACCAAGGGTGTGAGTTGTGTATGAATCACAGCTCTAAAACAAAGCATTCGTGTCTCGGTTTCCGCGTAGGCAGGACCAACAACAATGGGAGGAACAAGGAGGAAAGATTTACTGGAACTAGACACAGAAAATAAAAGAAACCAGATCACTTCACTGTAGACTTTTAACTACCAAGTAGGCATCCAAAAAACCCTAGAAACCATTTAAAGCAAAGGCAGGGTATCAGCTACAACCACACAACTGGTCCAAATAAACACAAAAGGCAGTATTTGGAAGAAAGAATGCTTTAAAATAAAAACTCCAGTGGGTAAAGTAAAACATGTTAATTTCCAGGAAAAGTCTCTTTAATTCCAGCAGGGAATTTACTCATGAAATGTATTTGTAGCTTTTTAACCTGCACTAGGCTGAAATATGAATAAGAATTATTCCTACTTGTCCACAAGGGATGCTTGCTGATGCAGATTCAAATAGGCTATGCATATCTACACTCCTTTACCATCTATTATACGATGAAGACTTACTCATCCAGTACAGTACTCACCAAAAAGAAAAACAGAGGACTGAACCTTTCCTTCCCCTCACCTTAGAACAATTTTCAGGGAAAAAACCAATCACCTACGCCTAAATATTTTTTTTTCCCATTTTTTGCCAAGGAAAAATGCAGAGAAAGGATAAAAAGATCTCCTTTTGTGACAGTTTCAGTGTGGCCAATGTACACGCCATCAAATTCCTGCCAGACAGCTGTTGAAATTCACACAAACATGCACAAAAAAACCAACCCACTGGCATTACCAGTCATCTTTGCAGTTAGAGAAATGGGATTATATTCTCTAATAAGTTCATCCACATTTCAAGATATAATATGGAAAATATTTTACAGCTACTAACACGAAGTGACATCTCTGAAGGCTCTGATCCTGTATCCAACAGCACTACGAGATGTTACCTGACCTGTTATACATACTGTTGGTACCCAGTACATGATCACATCCATTGCTTTAGAGTTGGGTTTTTTTTCCAGTACCATTTATCCACAGTGAGCTGCTACCACAGCACTCCTCATCTTGTATTTTCATTGCATCTTTTCATCTTTCATCTCAAAATACTTAAAAGCACTTATAAGAACAGAGGGAAATATAAAGGCCTTTGAAACTCCAGAATCTGAACTACTAGAATGTTGGCCCTCAACGATGTTTAACTTGGGGAAGAAAAGGATTTACTTTCTCTTTCCCTCCTCAATGAAAAGTAACCCTGGAAGAGCCGATGCGCTGACACCGGCAGATGACAAACCAGGGAGCGTGGGAATTTCTGTCATGACTGTTAATCTGAACCCTTTTTCCCTAGGCTACATTCCTCTTCCTGTAACTTGCTTTTGAACAAAGTAACGATCAAACTTCAAATATCCACAATCAACTTTAACTTTCTCCTAATGAAAGAGAGAATGCTACAGTACAATAGAGTATGAAAATTACTTCTTTGATGGTACAGCCTGAAAGGTTGTAATTTCCATCAGAGCCTCTTGTAACTCCCACTTGGCAAAGCATCTAGTGTCATAGGATGCTCTCAGAAAATTGCAGGCTTTGGGAATGTGCAAATACTACGTAATGTGTGCCATGTAATTATTAAGTACGAGTTCCCTTAGGCGCAGGATGCAGTTAACAGCAACTTGTTCAAAGATCACTCTGCACAAGGGACTGTACCTTAGAGAGAGGTAAGTCACACTTGCAAAAGGAATACCCTTCATAGGCAGCAAGACTCAACTAGTCAGAAAGAGCAGGTCAGAGGCACTGAAGGAAAAAAAAAAAAAAAAAAAAAAAGGGCTAAATCTATAGAAAATCATCCATCTCAGGATGAAAAGGAAGAAATGGTGCAGTACAGATGAAAGGCGGCGGCCAATTATGAATGGCACAGACTGAATCTCCCCCTCTGCTCACAGTGGGTGTCCTCAGAAAACAGAGAACAAAAAGACATCTTGCTCAAGAACTGGGGTTGATTTTTAAGAGGGAAACTGCAAAGTTTACACTGAAATCTACATGGCTTTGAGTCTGATCCATGGAAGGGGAACACAAGCACTTCTAGAAGTGAATCCAAGCACCAGTTACAGTTCCCCAGAGGAATGAACTTTCCAGCTGACACTTTGTTATCCTCACAGCACCAAAGACACCCAGGCTATGCCCACTGACATAATGCACTGGTTATGTGATCTCATGCTCAGGGACGACTTCAGACAACAAAGAACTTACAAGTTATAGAACTGGTGAAAAATACACATTATTTATTTGTTCTCTGGTTCTAATTCTCACCTTTGCTGTTCATGACCAGGTGACCCAAGGTGACTCATGATTGGCAGATTTCAGTACATCAGCCTACAGTTTTCTAATAGGCTGATAATCATCACCTTCACTTTCTGCATTACTTACTCAGAATAAATAGCAAACTAAGTCTAAACTTCTTCCCAAAGTTCTCAAAGACTACACATGCAGAAAAGACAGCTGAAGCAGGATATCCTAAAACAAGGCCTGTATCCTGAACACAGGAATGTGTGATTCCTTAACCTGGATAAATCATAGAAGGGTTTGGGTTGGAAGGGACCTCAAAGCTCATCTTGTTCCAATCCCCTGCCATGGCAGGGACACCTCCCACCAGCCCAGGTTGCTCCAAGCCCCATCCAACCTGGCCTGGAACACTGCCAGGGAGGGGGCAGCCACAGCTTCTCTGGGCACCCTGGGCCAGTGTCTCACCACCCTCACAGGAAAGAATTTCTTCCTAATATCTAGTCTAAATCTCCCCTCTTCCAGTTTAAAGCCATCACCCCTCGTCCTATCACTCCATGCCCTTGTAAAAAGTCCCTCTCCAGGTTTCTTGTAACCCCCCCAGGTACTGGAAGGTGCTCTAAGGTCTCCCCTGAGCCTTCTCTTCTCCAGGCTGGACAACGCCAACTGCCTCAGCCTGTCCTTACAGGGGAGGTGTGCCAGCCCTTGGATCATCTTTGAATTGCATACAAATTGCAAAATTTAAGTTTTAAGTTGGCTTGTAAACACAGCATTCCCAAGCATAGCATTTTATCTAGAAAGAGTATCCACTACTGAATCATCAACTCATTCCTGCAAGGATGCTCCACAGATGCCTCTTGATCAAAGTAAAATGTCTGTTTAGTCTGTGAAGTATGATGTGACAGTTTGGTATTTTATGGAAAAGAAATAAGCTCCTTCCCTCTGTTCACTGTCCTTCAATCTGAACACACACACAAGTCAAAATGCAAACGTTAAGAGGATTTTTACTTGCAAGAGCAGTCAGAGCTACTCTTCATCCCACGTACACTACGTGTTACACAATATTTGCCTGAGTTAAGGGAAATGGTTATCAATAATTTAGTTCATTTACACAGTGAAAGTCCACTTTCACCATCACTGATGTCATTTTAAGTCACAGGAAAGGCCATTACTTGGGCAGAGCAGTGCCCAGGTTGCATGCTGCTGCATGTTATTAGAGGAGTCCCATTCCCATCCTCAAGATATCATGTTCCATGTGACATTTTTTGATCCCTACACTTATTCCACAGAACTTTACGAGTTGTGCTTTCATTAACTACTATTACACACTTTTAGTAGTCAAGTTCTCCAAACAGAGGGAAAATACTAAACATATTAGTAAGCACAGGACTCTCTCATTGTGATACAAACACTCACAGGGGAGGGTTTCTTCCTCATCTCAAAGGTCCGGGTAGCACCAAAGCTGAGCGAGGCAATGACAGGATTTTTCCCCAGTGCTGGTTCATCGTCACTGTGCCAGTCCACGCTGTCCTTCTCGTTTCGGTAGAGGTTGCAGAGAAGAGAGTTGAAGGTGTGGCCAGTGAACTCTTGGATGCGCTCCTTCAGCATGGTCAGCAGAGGATGCCACTGCAATCAGCACAGGGTGAGTACACTGAGAGCAGGCCAGCAGCAGATAACATCAAGACACAAGGGAAAAACTACTAAGAAAGAAAATATACTGCACTTTAATCATAATAAACCTGAAATCAAACAAATGCCTCTGAACAATTCTGACTATACTTTGAGTAAAGCTAAAGAATGGGCTTTCGTGCAAAATATGCATGTTACCTACTGCTCAATACTCAAGCATCTCTTAAAACTATGAAGCCAGTGTGCCTTTCATACTAATGTCACCAGCCACCCCAATTAACTGAGAGGTGAGACAGCAGACAAGAGTAAAATCTGCTTGCACTGACCAGGGATAAACATTGGAAGTTCTTAACTAAGACAAAAAGCGTGCAACTTCTCCCAGGCATACCTGGCTTTTAACCTCCTGGCCAAGCTAGAGGAGTTTAACAGAGGGGTGTGGTAACATCTGAGTTACCTGGCCATTGCTGGTGGGCATAGCCCATCCATAAAGTTGCAATCAGTGCCTAAATGACATGCTCTCAACTGCCTGTGGCTGTTGACACAGAACAAGAAACAACAGCTGGCCTTCCACATTACATCACAGCTCGTGGAGCCCAGCTCAGCACCTTGCAGGGTTTTGACTTCAACGTGGTAACTCCTCAGTGGTTTGCAAAACCAGTGTCACAGGCACTGGGTTTGGTCCCTCCCTTTGCTAACTGAGCCCACAGCAGCACTGCACATTTCAGCACCACTCAGGCCAGTGAATCATTATCTAATGTTATAAACTTACATCATGACTTTCATCTGTCAGAGTGCTTTGAAGTACTACATAAGTATATATATATATATAAAAAAAAGAGCCAAAGCAATGCAGACCAGAATTTTTGCCCATTAGATAAGCACAAACACAGATCGAAAGAGGATAAAGAAGCAATTCCAAATCTCCCAGCGCATCCCTGGCAGAAGAAGGAGCAGACAGCAGGAATTATTTTCTAGTATTCACATCTATTAATTGAGTCTGCACCACCTTCTTTCTACGCTTACTCATGTCTAAGTGGAATTTAACCTACTGGCTCCACTGCAGGAGCCTCAACAATACCATCTTTCTCTATTAGGGGTATTTCTAGCTAAGATGCCCCTTCAATGACTAAGCATCATGTGAATAATTACTTATACACAAACATAGCTTGCAGCTATGGGACATGTAGGGAAATCAGTAACAGCTCCCCAAAAAAGCTATAGCTTGTCACTGGGCTGCCTGAATGTGCAGGACATACAATGACAGAGGAGTCCAACAAGAAACTGAAAGCACTTCTCATTGAGTAACTAGGACTGGATTCCTTCAATTCCTATCACAAATTTATTTACCATATGGTGAATTTTACAGTGGAAACCTCACTACAAACCTGGAGCAGTGGAAGTGATTTTGCTGAAACATTACTGTGTCACCAACTACATCGCTGCTTACAATGAAACACTTTTCTCATAGGACAATTCACTTAGGCCTGAGCACTGGAGAGTATGTAGCAGGGCTGCAATCCCACCCAGTCTGACCAGACGAAAAAGGAGGGGCACAGAGCTAATTACTGCTACAGATCAAGCGTTCAAGGCAAGTAGTTGGTTTTGGCCAAGCTGTGCACTAAATTACATTTTACTCAGGGTATTTTTGTGATATAATCCTTCTCTACAGGTAAGGACTGTGCTCTTTACACCATCCACTGCTCTTTCTAGGCTGCAGGAACTCCCACCTACAAAGCTGAGTGAAATGGCACAGTATCTGTGTGCAGTCTGCCTATATATCTGCCCACAGACAGTCTCCAGCCAGCAGCAGGGCTGGCTCCCAGCTACGTGAGCTTGCCAGTGCTGCATCTCACTTTCTGCTGGAGTTTCTTTCTCTCAGTAAAAAGGAGAGTTACTCAGGGATAAAAGACTGGAGCAGCACACATGACTGCTTTCAGTGTTCTGCCTCTTGGATGAGAAAAACAAACCAGTGGCCCGGTGAGTGCTAACTCTGAACTTTATGCAACTGAACTGGAACCACCAATTCAGGGTATATAGGCTCTGTGCAACCTCTGAGCAGCAACAGTTTTCCCAACAGGCAATTCTAAACTGGATTTAAATTATTAGTGGAGTGCAGAATGATTTTGGAGGGGCACTTCCAATCCCTAAAGTTTCTAGAAAAGTCCATTTAAAATAATATTCCACAAATAAGTGGGGAAAAAAAGCCTGTTTTTTCCACCACAAATTCTATAGGTTATGGAATTTTTGAACTGCAGTATTTCTGAGACTACGAAATCTTCACAGCTCATCTTGTTAAATAACACCTTTCTATTTTGCCCACACTGAGCTTTGCTAGGAGGTTACCTCGCTTTGGCAAGCAGTTCTGGGACTTGGGACACTTCTCTCTCATGCTCTCCAGCCTTCAACAGTCAATTTATGGTTCAGAACACTGCCTCTACTGCCATGGAAATGTCAAGCAAAGCAATACCAAGAGTCAGGCTGATGGGACAACAGGCTGGAAGCCAGAGAGACACAGTGAACACTAACAGAACCTCTGCAAGTCACTCAGAACGTTATTAACCCTTCCAAAATAGCATGGGAAATTTAAGCAGTATTGAAGCTAAGTGTTTCTGAGAGCAAATATTTGTGTATTGATATTACTGTATCTTTGTAACAAAAAACTCAGCATGACTCTGTCCACTACAGCCTCCAATACAAAGACACACAGAGTAGGACACACAGAACGCTTCAGAGTTTTGTCCAAAGCTACAGTGACCCAAAAGCAGAAGTTCCAGCTCTGGAGTTCCCTTTTGCCAGCATTTAGCAACTAAATCATGCTCCTCTCTGTCAGTGCACTCATAATGCCTGTCTTATGAAGGTGTCCACATTCCACTAGATTCTTTGCTGATCACAAATTAAATGCTGACAGGTACTCCAGATAAAAACAGTGTGTCTCACTCTCTGCAAAGCATTTCTTTGTAGACAATAATAAAAGGAAACGGTAAACACATACATACATTTGGGTTTGGCTGCATTGTTATCCTGGAGTAGGTGTAAGGAAGTTCCCCATACCAGGATGTAAGCCTTGGTTCCTCAAAAGATACTTCTAAAAGAAACAAAAAAGAAAAAAAGGAAGACTTTCCCAGTTGCCCTATCAAAGAGCTTGAAAATGGAAAGATGATGCAATTCTGCCACAGAATTTGACCAAAAAGGGACTGTCCACTCACCTAAAGTTACAAAGCAGCCCCTTAAAATCCTCAGCCTTACACAATGTACTCCAGTGAAGGAATGGGGCTATTCAGAAACAGGCCTGTCTCTGCCAGAGGAATTACCTTGCCAAAGTCCTGGAACCACATCAATTTCCTCATCCCTGTGCCAGACAGGGCAGGGACTGGAGAAATTAAAGACAGCAAAATGAAAATGAAATTCTAGCTTGTGTTAACTTCTCCTGGTTCCAGCACCCAATATGCTGGTGTAAGCTGCAAGACATATCCACTGGAAAGGATGAAGTGGAAAGGACTGCAGCATCAGTGGGGCATCACAGAAGCAGTATTGTGTCAAATACGTGTGAGCTCTATAGCATAACACAAACATCAAGTTAAAAGTACTTTCAGCTTCTGAAAAAGACTATCTTGGTAGCTATTTCTCATGCTTGAGATGTAACATTCTCCATTTTCCTGTACCTTTATTGCAAGCCAATAAACACAGATGTCTAAGACATTTTCCAGCCCTGTCCAGTAACTACTCCAATACATTATCTTATATCCATTCCTGACTGAAGAGAAATTTAGGTAGGACAGGTGCCCCTTAGTGAACAAATCCAGAATAGCAGTTTCCTCACTTACTGCAGAGTGGAACTAATAAGCAAAGACAGGGGGAAAGAAAGGCACTCTGCTAGGATTTTAACCGAGAGGCAAAAACCATTCCTGGTGACAGAGCCCTCAAAGAACACAGTTTGTGCAGCTTCACAGGGAGACAGTATAAAGGGATGGAGCACAGACTTAATCTTAAAGAAGGGTGGTAAAAAACTGGAGATGACAGTGGCGGCAGTAAAATTCAAAGATTTTTAAGAGGGGGAATTTTAATTTGGAAATATTTAATTGGCAATAGGAACATGGTGATACCGAATGAAAAATAAGCAGCACTACTCTGCAGATACACATGGAAAACCTGGAAGGAAATATGTGAAGGAGTGGTAATATGTAAAATTAAAAACCAATGATAAACAATGCATGGATTTTGGTATCGGAATGACCTGAAAAGCTGGTCTGCAAACCCCTTACCCTGTCTGGTGTGAGTTCTCTGACCCCAGGGTATGTCTTGGAGGAGCTGTTCAAACATCCAGTCTGCTTGTTCTGAGTCAATAAAGCCAGGAATCAAATGAATCCTACAGAAAAAAAAGATAAAGAAAAGATGGAAGGAGTATACACTTCTGTATATGCTTTGATAAAACAGTCTAATTTCCAGAATTCCCAAAGGAGACAAGAATGGCTGTAAGGCATCAGGCCAACAGTCACAGTCCCGTACCCTACTTCTGACCACGGCCAAAAGCAGGTGTGAAGGGAAGAACAGAAGGCAGCAGGAGCTCCTGATGAGTTTTCCCTCCACCAAACATGCTTAATTGCTTTTTAAAACCTATAAAAATGTGTGACACCAGCAACAGGTCCCACAGTCAGTCACACACTGTGTGAAAAATGGCACCCTTCCCCTTGTTAACTTCACGTCTGATAAATCAGAGAGCCCTGATTATGGGGCTACAATCAACACAAGTAAATAATTGCCCTTTACCCACCATCCCCACGCCACTCAGAATCTGACAGTCCTTTATCACTACTGCCATCCTCTCCTCTCTTTTCCAAGCACAGCCATCCTGGAGTGTTTAGCCTCTCCTATTTTTACACTTTCGTGTGTACACTTTACATTTTGACTGTACTGACAGCAGCAGCATTCAAAAATTCCAGGCACTGTGGTGGGCTGCAGAGTAGGAGTGCTGTTCACAAGAGGTTACTCACATGACTATTCAATGCTCCAAAGACATCACAATAAGGATATATATAGTATATAAGAGAGATGTAAAATCCAATTATTGACTTTCCAGCAATGTCTATATTCCAGCAATATATTGTGAAAACAAACTCCAGAATAACCCAGAATAACAGAATAATGACAGAATAACCCATCTGGTTGTGTATTTTTTCTCCTTTGAGCTGGTCAAAGTTTTTCTTTTCAAATTGATATAAAACTTTTATTACAGTTTTAAAAGAAACCAAGAGGAAAGCTTTGCAATAAATGCACAAGAAGTTACTGTGTCCTTGGCATTTTCCAGCTATTCATAAAAACCTATCAAATTCAGATGAAAGGGATCCATACTGATACTGCAGCTAAGTCAGCAAGGTAAAATAAAATGCATTTTAGTCAGTAGGAGTCACAGAACAAGCAGCTTTTGTTTTGAAGCATCCTGAAGCTGAAATAATTAAGGCATAGCACATAAGCAAAAGGGAGAACCCTAAAATTACCAAATCCTAAAGTTAAATGCTTTTATTAGATTCAGTGTGGTAGCTCTTAACATCACACACTGGCTAACACAGGAATACTGATCCAAACTGCAAGCAGCAACTTTGGCTCACAAAACAAACGGGCGTAGCCCCTTCTCCTTGTTCTGGACAAGAACAGTAGACACAGTACACCCCAGATGTTACGAGGTTCATTTTTCTTAAATGAAAAATGCTCTGCTCAGAACTGTGTAAGTCTCTGCTACCCAGTACTCAAAGTACTTCCAGAAGTACTCTACCCAGAAGATACACAGGAAGGGCAATGTGCACCTGCTAGAGTCAAAACACTCTGCAGAGACTCAGCTTTGGAAAGCCGAGCATCACCACATCGTTCCACAACAGCAAATACCAAGTTTCTAAACCCAGGGAATGCACTCACCTAGAAATGCCAGTTGGTCCTTTGCTGAGCTCATACACACCAGGCTTGCTGAGGATGTGAGAAAGGAAAGAGCCATCAGATGAACAAACAACACCCTGACCGTTCTGTTTGCATTTACAGGTCAGTGACTGAAAGGTCAGTGAGTCTTTAGAACACTTTTAACACACTGAATATGCTTAAACCCTAGGTACTGTGTTATTACTACTAATCATAAACAACATGCAAAGAACATCAGGCTGTAGCATTCACGCTGAAACACAAAGTTAAAGCACAAGCGTGCTGCAATCTGTAAGTGCTTCTGGGAAACTCTGTGACTATTTCCAGCAATATTTGTCATTGCCCTTGACAGAAATACCTCTGACAAAGCAGTTCTACTTAATGAACTGTCCACTACCAGGCTAGCAGTGGGAGGGCAGCTGAACAGCCCACCTGAGTTACACCTGCTCTGCACAAATACATGCCTCGTATCAGGTCTGAAGTTGCTATGGAAAACTAACCCTCGATCCCTCAAAGTAAAAAATACACACAAATGGAGTCAAAAGCTGAATCTGTAACTTGCCTCTTAGGAACCACTTAGTAAGAAAATTCTACCAAGGTGATCAAACGGAAGCAAATTTAGTTTTCAAAATCTGTAACTTCACCATACACCACCACACCTTGTCACATTCCATGCCAATGTTATTCTAAAAATACCCTCATTTCAACACAAAGTGACTGACAATGGATGAGTATCTAGCCTCACTATGACACTTAGCAGCAACTACTTTTCCCAGCCTTCAAAGGAAGCCCAGGGCAGTGGGGGAGTCCCCATCCCTGGAGGGATTTCAGAGCCGTGTAGATGTGGTGCTGAGGGACATGGGGCAGTGGGGACTGGGCAGTGCTGGGTTAATGGTTGGACTGGGTGAGCTCAGAGGTCTCTTCCAACCAAGGCTGTTCTGTGATTCTATGAAGTTCTGCTTCAGTTGCCATACCAGCTGTATCCCTGGATAACAGTAACTAATTTCCAGCATAGTTTACACAGGGACTGTTCTAGGAAAAGGTACATTGCTAACCAAAGGAGCCATATTTGCAGTTCTGTTGATCCAGGGGTGTCCAACTGTGCATTCTTCCTGGCTTACACAGCTACACCAAAGCTACAAAAACTGGTTAACACAGATTAGGACTCTCCTGATTATAAATTCAGTTCAGGATAAAAAGGCTGAAAGTCCATATTTTGTACTGAAATTTCTTCCAAGGGCATGGCAGTTGTAAGAGGAGAAGGAACTCTCTTTCAGCAGATGCCCACCACCCAACAAGACAGAAAAACCATACGTTACCCAGACAGTGAGGTCAGCACTATACTCACTCTATCACACCTGCCTCCGGAACTCTGCGCTCCACCTGAAAGGTAACAACACGTGGTGAATATCAAACATTTAAGTACCTGGCATGCTTTAGTCAAATAGAACTAATTGCCACCTCTAGTGACTCTGTACAGCCACATACTGATATGTCAGTGAGAAAAACATACCTCTGGACAATTGGTAAGCAATACCAACCCACCCATTCTCTCCACGCCCCAGAAACTCTCAAATGCAGCTACTGCTTCAGGCAGTTTTTAACCATCAACTGCCCCCTAAAGGACATTCATTTCCAAATTACCTGGATTATTACAATACTTGCTGTTTATCAACTACAACCAAATAAATTCTTATTCTTGCATTTGGAAGCAAAAATCTAGAGTAACTATAGGAGGGAAGAACAAACCCCAGGCTCCAGACAACAAGCAAAACACAAGGCAGACCAAACACGGCAGGAGCTGACACTTTAAAATTGTCTGCACAGCTTGGGATAGCTGGTTTTTGTTCGAACAAGAAACAAACAGTACTTTAATTCAGCCAGGATTATCATCCTGGTTTTCTCAGGGATTTATACTTCTCTGAGCTCAGTGGAGTGCTGAGACACAAGGAGGTTCTGAGTTGTGCAAGCAAGAGGGACAAAATGTAATACTATATAGATACTGGGGTCTGCCAGAGAGAAAAGAGGATCTTCCCAGGCCATTTAGGAGAATGTAATACTTTGAATATTCTTTACATACTTGTTCATAACTGCTTTCTTTTGGAGAGCCAAAGTCTGAGGCTAAACAAAGGGACCATAACTTTCTGTTTGCTACATATGCAAGACAGTTGCCAACTCTGCTTGGTGAAAGCCCAAAGTTCAGCTCAGCTGATTTTTTGTTTTTAAACATGAGACTATAATCTCTAAGTCTGGTAATTTTTATCATCTGATGTTTAATAAAAGATGAGATTCTACTAGTTACCATGTAATTTTTACCTCTGATGGCTTTTCAAAGACAAATTGCTTTTTAGGGTGAGGCTGATCTTTCCTCGTCCACGCTGGTCCAGTGCCTGCAGGGGCGAGGGTGCTGGTCACAGCTGCCTTTGGTGCTAAAGCAAAGAGTGGAAAAAAAAAAAAGGATCACATGAAATAGAACTTCACCATACAAAAAATACAGTTTGGAAGAACGTGTGGAATCATTCCTTGAAGTATTGTCTCTGCTTGGCAGAGACTCCAGGGAACAGACAAACCTACACTATAGAAAACTTAAAACTGCACAGAAACTGGAATTTTTATACATATATTTGTTATTCATATACAAACAAAACCAAAAACATCCTTTCTGGTGAAAGGATGACATCAGGAACCTTGCAATGCTACCACAAACACCTGTCACGTGCCAGTAGAAATCTTCCAAGCAGCTAAACTGCTTCCCTCTGCAATTATTTTTTTTTTTTTTTTAGGAAACAGACATTTCTCTGAGAATGATACTTTCATTAAAAGAAGGTTGTGAAACAAGGAAGAAAGCATGGAAGAGCAACTCAGGCATAGCACTTCATGTGTTTTATTTACACATGCAAACACGCCTAAAAACAGGCCTGAAAGAGACAAAAGTCTTGACACGGAAAACTTACAGCTACATGCACAAGTAAAAATAGTTGGCTATTTTTTTTCAGGATTAAAAAACCCAGCTTGCCTCGGATGCTGAGTGTGCAGAGAAACGGCAGCTTCGCCAGGTATGGTAACCTGGGGAGTGGAACACAGTGCTCAGACCACGTTCACAACCCAAACCAGTCCTCCTTGCAAGGCTGGAAACCCACACAGCGCTCTCCTGCCTCTGCGGGAGATGTCTGAGTGTACAACAGCGATGTGAACTCCAGCCCTTTCAGCTAGCACTCTGTTTTGCAGTGTTTTCACTGTGAAATGGTAAAGGAAGACATGAGCTGTATGAATACAAAGCGGCTAACAGTCATTACAAGTTAACTCCACCAAGTTCACAGAATTGCCTGGATTGGAAAAGACCTTGAAAATCACCCAGTCCAACCATTACCCCAGCACTGCCCAGTCCCCACTGCCCCATGTCCCTCAGCACCACATCTCCACGGCTCTGAAATCCCTCCAGGGATGGGGACTCCACCACTGCCCTGGGCAGCCTGGGCCAGTGCTGGGGAACCCTTTCAGGGAAGAAATGTTTCCCAATATCCAATCTAACCCTCCCCTGGCACAACTTGAGGCCATCACCCCTCGTCCTGTCACTGTTACCTGGGAGAAGAGACCGACCCCCCCTCACTCCCCCCTCCTGTCAGGGAGCTGTAGAGAGCAATGAGGTCTCCCCTCAGCCTCCTCTGCTCCAGACTGAACCCCCCAGTTCCCTCAGCCGCTCCCCATCACACTGTGCTCCAGACCCTTCCCCAGCTCCGTTCCCTTCTCTGGACACGCTCCAGCACCTCAGTGTCCTTCTGGGAGTGAGGGGACAGAACTGAACACAGTGTTTGAGGTGTGACCTCCCCAGAGCTGAGCAGAGGGGACAGTCCCCTCCCTGCTGCCCACGCCATGCTGCCACAGGCCGGGGTGCTGTTCTGGGCACGCTGCTGGCTCACGCTCGGCCGGGAGCGCTGCGCTCGGTGCAGCGGGCGCGTTACGAACACAGCTACACACAGTGTGCAGCCACAGCGTACTTGTGACACACACACACATCCCACCCAGCCCCCGTGCGGCACACCCGGGCCGTGGGGCCAGGCCCAGGCGCCATGACACAGAGAACAGGGACCGGTGCTCAGCGCCTCCCGCCCCGCGGCCGTGCCCACACTGCCCCTCCGCCCGCCTCACGCCCCGTTACCTGCGAGCCGTCCCGCCGGGCCGCCGGCCCAGCCGCCCTGCACCCGGGCCCGCTGCCGCCGCTCCGCCATAGCACCGCCGGCAGGGCCCGGCCAGGCCCAGCGCACCGCCCGCCGCGCCGGGGGTTCCGCCCCGCGCCCAGCGCCCGCCCCGCCTCTCCCGCGGGAAAAGCCCGGCCCGGGCTGTGAGCACCAGGTAAAATCGATCCCTGCTGCAGTTCGGACAATAAACACCTCAGGGGAAGGAGCGGGAGAGTGGGAACTGCAGCCTGCCGCCCCCCACCCCGGGGATGCCATGGGGGCACACAGCCACACAGCGCCGGGCACCAGTGCTCCCAGTGCCACGGGGCACGCCCTGCCCCAACACCTTCACTGGAGAGAAAACCGGCATTGCAAACACCTCTTTCTTAGTAATCAGAACTATTAACTGAGCTATTAACGGCTTATTTCATGTTCTGGTGAATTTAAAATATCCGCGCTGTAAAATAGAGAACGAGCCCGGAAAACAGAGCAGTGAAAGCTCTGGTGATGTCACTGCTGAGGGAGCTGGGTCTCTTTAGCTTGGAGGAGACTGAGGGGTGACCTCATTAATGTCTATAAATATGTAAAGGGTGAGTGTCATGAGGATGGAGCCAGGCTCTTCTCAGTGACATCCAATGACAGGACAAGGGGCAATGGGTGCAAGCTGGAACACAGGAGGTTCCACATAAATGTGAGGAAGAATTTCTTCCCAGTGAGGGTGACAGAGCACTGGTACAGGCTGCTGCTCAGAGAGGGTGTGGAGTCTCCTTCTCTGGAGACATTCAAACCCACCTGGATGTGTTCCTGTGTGACCTGACCTAGGTGTTCCTGCTCTGGCAGGGGGATGGGACTGGATGATCTTTTGAGGTCCCTTCCCATCCCTAACATTCTGTGATTCTGTGATCTGATAAAGGCCAAGCAAGAATTCAGAGGTACAGGCAGGCACTTTAAGGAATCAAACACCACATTAAAGATTCCAAGTAAATTCCATTTTATTTGCTTTACAAAGTCAAAACCATACAGATTTAGTCCAACGCTCCCACCTCCGACCCAAAGCCAACCCAGGCATGTGCTCTCACAGAACTACTGTCACTGCCTTCACCATCCCTGCTCCATGACATTCACAACACTACGGGATAGGATCTGCAGCTCGGATTTGATCAGCACCATTGCATCGGTATTCAGGTTTGTATCAATGTACAGATATGTTAGCCCCAAATCATGTCTCAAGACAACGTATTTTACTTCAAAAATCAGAGCTTGAAATTATTTTTTCCAAAAGAGAAACGAACCTCTGCTCCTCAACCCCAGGAAGTGGCCACAGAAAACATGGGTAGCTGCTGGCAATTTGGTTTGCCTTGGAAGTTTCAGGACATTTTATGTTTAAATAAAGGAATGTTAGAGACCAAAATCTTTATTTCTTACAGAGTAGGTAAATACAGAGCACAGCAGTGCAGGCCTCTCAGACACTCTGATCCAGGTCTCCTGGAGCTGGGTAACTTCAGCCTCACTGGAGCACTGCGATTTGGAACAGAACCAGGAAACAAATTGGTTCACTTAAACACAAAGTGTTCTGCATGTGAAGAAGTTTACAGTTCTCAGTTTTAAAGCTGTTCTCAAACATTCAGGACTCACATCTCCAAGGGCCTCACCAAAAGGACACACTTCACAAAGAATTTACCCACCACTGCTAACAAGGGGAGTAACTAATTTCAAGCTCTGCATTGAAAGCGCTCGTAACCTTTGCCACAGCAACCAGCACATAACACGTGACTCGTGACACCTACGTCGTGTTATCACCACCTATGACAGAGAACAGGCACTGAACTTGTCAAAATGTTATTACAAATCGTAAAGATTACATATTAATGAGAAGTCAGGGTCTGTAGTCAAGAACCCAGCATTTATATGCTTTTTTTGTAATGTTATTTTATGTATATATTTATAGATGAGTGATTACACTTCTTTTGGTTTTTGGACCATTTCCCTCAAGTTCATAACCAAAAATTACACCGGACCGTGTAAGCAGGGGAGTGCTCATGAGCTGGCTGACAACACAGAATCTTTGCAAGTACCCAAAACCTGAGCTGGAAAAAACTTACACTCTGTCAACAGTGCTAGATTACCTCTTTACATCAATATGCCCCCTCCCCACTGCCCCCCACCTGCCCAAGGATACATGGGAACTGCTGTTCATGCCCTTCACCCACACGTACCACACGTAGATGGGATGGACACTACATCAACGGCGCAATGTGTGATCGCATCCATGAAAGTATTTCTTAAAGCACAGTGCAGTTTTAGTCTGAAGCACTTCCCCCCTCAAAATACCTATAAACAAATAAAGACTATTTTTAAAATCAATATTAGAAGTCGACGGTCTTGTTTCACCCGGATCCTCAAAACAAGACTGTTTTGCTTGTTAGGAAGTACACCAAGGACTAAAGGTGTTTAAAACATTAGGTCTACTTGATGCTGCAGCGTGGGTATGGAATCTGCAGGAGTCCCAGGCTTCCATGATCAAGTTGCCTCCAACTTACTTCATCTTCATTTTTTTCAAATACCGAGCCCGTACTTGTTTGTTTGATTTCATGGATAAATTAATGATGGCAGGTGTAGGGAGAAGAGAGCAGAGCCATCCCTAAAAATAAAAAAAAAAAGGGGGGGGGGAAGTCTTAGCATTTTATAGCCTGTACTAAGTGAAATCTAACAGTTACCAGCACGCACAAATAGTACCAAGTTATGACTAGAAGTTAAAGTAAAAAAATATTTAAAATTCAAAATGACTTTTTACTCTTCCCCCATAACAAGCACATACAGAGCCATTCCAGATCCTTCTGTTCTGTGAGGTGACTCACCAGGAGGGCGTGGGACAGGCAGCCGTTGGTGCGGGTCTGCAGGCCCACCGTGCCCAGGGCAGCTCTCGCGTATGTCTCAGGACTGGGCGTGTAGAAGGTTGGCTTGCGGATTCGGGACATTTTGGTTGCCACGTAATATGGTAGAACGCTCTGCATGTAGGAAAGATGATGTTAGGCAAAGAATGCTTTCAGATCAACTTACAGATCCATCAGGGAAGTAAAATCGTTAGAAATTAGGTAACCTGTATACTGAATTCTAGCTTAAGTTACCCTTTGTGATTCTGGTTTTAAGATCACAATGTACAACATCAAACCCATTTTTAATCAGGTAATTGTGGGCCACATTTGGAATGTGAAGGATAGCTAGTGATCTGCTGACAGGCAGTATCCCCACCTCAGGCCTTAGAAAAACTACTCTTGTGTGCCTATGGCTGAAAAGCCTCTCTTAAAACTCGTGAGTGCAAAACTCCATTCCAGCTGTTTAACAGAAAACACTGCAGGGTTGTTTCTCTGTAGTAAACCCTCAACAGTTGCTTGGGAAGGAGGTGCTGAACCCAAGACAGAGATTTTATACTTGAGTAACAGCTCCTCCGTTTGACACCTGTACAGAGAGAAACGCAGAGGGAGGAGGAGGAAAGGGAACATCAGACTTGCAACACTGAGCTTCTAACTCCACAGGAGGGCTCAGAGGAAGGAGGAGTCAGCAGTACCAGAGTGGAAGATCTCAGGGACAGAAGGAAGAACCAAGAAAGGGAGCACAGTTAATGGGCTTTTATAGCAATGCTTGGCAGAAACAGAAAAAGAGACAGTGGGTCTCAGGACTGCCCAGCCCTGGCATAATGGAAAAGCAAGAGGAAGTGGGACGGCTGTGTGGTTGACAGAGGGACCACAAAGGCACATCCATCATGGGGCAACATAGATATGGCAGATCCAAAACCACAATCCACTTACCCCCAGCTCATGCTACTGGAGAAGGAAAGAGAAATGCATGTTTACTTGCACACTAGGAAGCAACCCTGTTTCCCCATAGTCATGGTTCTGGCATTGCTTTCAACTTCTCCCCAGTTTAAGCCTCTAAAAAAAAAGTAATCAAAAAGCCCTGGTCTATAGCAACTCAATCAGATACTGACATACCAGGTCTTGCACGCTTTGAAAGGTTGGATCCTTACCACCTCGACAAGGATCTCCTGAAACACTGACAGTTCGTCTGTGGCTACACCAGTGGCTCAATACATGCAGTCAGTACTGCCCAGCAGAGCAGCGAGCGCTACGGTTCAGGATATCACAGCAGATATCCAAGGAGTGTGCATCTACTTACACTGCACTAATGGATCTCAAAATGAGACTGCCATCTCAAAACTCCTCAGTATGTTTGGCAAGTTACAGTTTGGAAATCTGCTTCCCCATGTTCGTTAGTCTCTTAAAGAACAATGACCACACATGCTTCACCTCAGAAACATCAGCTTTACTATGATGCTCTCAGAAGCACAGCACGGGGGGAAGGACCACTTGAACTCCCAGGGACTCTTTATCCGTGCCATGGCTGAGCACATTTCAACAGGAATTCCACCACTGCAAACAGAAAGCAGTGGTATGTCTGCTCATTCCTTCACCTTAGAACGTTAAATCTGTGCGCTTCTCTCCTATAAATAGGACTTTCAAAAATATACCGCATGAGTCCACTTCCAAATGGAGAGGAATTTCAAAAGTGTAAGTGGTTACCATCACCTTTAAAGTCACTGGAAGCTACAAATGCTCAGATAAGAACACTACTCATTCTGTTACCATAACAGCATACGTACCTAGTTTGAGCTCCAGAATGTGAACCTCAGCCAGTTTTCAGGTTACATGTCTAAACTGAATCTCTGGTTTGGTGTTTTCAAAAAAACCAAAACAATTGTAAGCTGCTTATCCACCACCAAATTATATGTGCAACATCCCCACAGAAGAGTGGCACAAAGATTATAAAGAATCCTGAGATTTGCCATCTTCCCATTAACTGTGCCATATTTTAACAGCTATGAAGAGACCTGTTGAATCCGTTGAGTTAGCTTTCCCCCATTCTTCCTCCCCACGAGGATCTCAGACATTCATGAACCATATCTAAAACTAGCATGACAGATTTTTTAAAAAATTAAATTTCACTGCCTAAAACCTTTTAGCATTTTGTATTCAGGCAGATAGAAACCCACACCACCTGGGCAAGGAACTGTATAGAAAATTCCTTGTCTTTATCCAGAGAAAGCCTAGCCTGCTCTCCAGTTTCAGAACATGCCTTAAAACTAGCTTACATCAGTACAATGTCTCTTGCTCTCATAAAGTATTTGCTAGTGCTTACAGCTCTGATGCTTATTAAAATTGGCCAGCACTCAGAACTGGGGTCTTGAAGTGCTGGGGTCTGAACCCCCAGCCCTGAATTAAGGTTGACATATGGGTGGTTCCCATGGCCCTTTAAGAGGAGGGGATGAGTTTGCCTTTTGGCTTTCCTCCAGGGTGCGGCCGGCCTTGCAAGGAGAGCCCTTGGGTAAACAAGCCCCAGGTGCCCTGCATTTTGGTAACAAGTGCCAGGTGTCCTGTTTGGGGATAAAAGCTGGGCCCACTTGCAGGAAGGGTTGGAGAGTCTGTCTGTGGAGTGGACGCACTTCACAGAATTTCCTGTTGGGGAAGGACCTCCTGACCACTCATGGAACCGGGTCCCAGTCAGGTCTGGCACGTACAAACGCGGGCGTTGTGGGGAGGCAACATGGGGTTACTTTTGTCATACGTAACTGCCTTGTTCTCCTGGTTGTCTCCCATTTGCTCTGTGGGTTATCTCGTGTCTCTGTTTGTTCCATCTGTTATGAGCGATACTGTGTCATTCCTGGGGTCACTGGGGTTGATCTCTATTATTCGTGATCTATCTGATTTGTTTGTACCCCCAGCAATCCTCTATATACTGACCCCTTTACGTGAAATAGAACCTGCGTACTGGATTGTTGGTCTGCTGCTGGCTGTGTCCTTTTTACTGGGCCTACTAATTGGCAAAACAGGTCTTGAATGTTGTATCAGCAAGAACTGATCTCAAGACCTGAACAGAAGTCTCTACTAATTAAGCTACATTCACATACAAATAAGCCCCCAAATGTCAGAATAGCTTGTTTACACAGTTTTATCACCCATTTTACGTTACTTTGTTAAAAGACCTGAAGTCTTGAGTGTTTCTGAAGAAGTCTCTTTCCATTTCTCTGTGGGGAAAAGGAGGGTGGGGGATATAAAGGGGAAACGGGGGAATTGCAGCAACCAAAGCTGACCTGTATAGAAAGCTAAAGAGCAAAGCTAAAAAGCTTTGGAGGAAGGCAATGCCATTAATCTGGTGGCAGCACACTTTTGTGAACACCTGGAGAGAGATGGGCACATCCAGTGTCGTGAAAAGGGGGCCAGGGGTGACCCAATCCCTGCCTATAGTTATTTCAGGGGTAGTTATGAAGATGAGGGCAAAATTCTTCTTGGTAGTGCCAGATAAAATAACAAAAGGCAAACCTCTCAATTTTGGCTGTGAACTTTGACGGACACTAAGGAAAAGGCCACTCACCAGGAGAGCAGTGCAACACTCACAGGCTGTCCAGAGAGGTCACAGCATCCCTGACCTTGAAGGTTTTCACAGTTTGGCTGGATAAAGCCACAACTGGCCCACGACTTTGTGTTAGCAGCAATCCCACTGTGCTAACACTACGAGAGCAGGAAGTTAGGCTAGAAAACTTCCTAGGGATCCCTCCAAACACTTCCATGATTCTGTGATCTGGTATTTTATATAGTGGACATAGTAGAAAACAGGTAGTGGAAGGTTTCACTGTTCCACTTTTACTACACAAAACAGTAATGAAGTATAAAGTGAAAATGCCAATACCTACTGAAGTTTAAAAAAAGGGAGTAAAAGAAAAGGGTAAAGAACCAAGCAATACTTTTAGACATATTCAAAGAGCAAAAGTTTCAGAAGAGTCTGCAGAAAACTTGCAGGGAGAGATTTTTCAAAAAAAGTCTGGCGAGAAATCCTTGTCATCTTCTTCCTCATTCCTTTTCTTTTTGCCCATCTCTTTCTCTCCACGTAAGCACACACAGAATTTTAACCTCTGCTATTACTGTCCTGCTTCTGTAAAATTAAGCAGGTCTGTCAGTCAGAAAGAGAATATTCTTAATCCAAAAATGGCTGCGCTGCAATAGAAGCACTACCAAAACTAAGCCTCCACAGAGAAGGCAATCCACTCCAGCAAAGCTGATATCCCTTGAGTTGAACTTGAGAAATTGGTAAAATACCACCTGTAACATGTTTGTGCTTTTCACACAGCCATACTCTGCAGGTACTGGCATGGTTGAAGTTAACAGTTTTAAATGGTGATCTCAACTGGAAGTGCAAGTCTAGAATGCACTACATTTCTGAAGGTCAGAGAGATGAACTTCAAGGAATCTAAAGGAGACGCAGTCTTCCAAAGGGCTTGAAGAACATACATCAGCTAGTCTTCACAGGAAGGTACCTGTAATATTCATTAGTGGTTTATAGTGACTTAGGCTGGAGCAAGAGGACACGGACATGGACTGCAATAAAATTAGCATAACAAATTGAAGCTGTGACAGCTATTGGTCATCAGGCTCGCATAACTCAGAACAGCAATTCACTGTCTACATTTAGGGGCACAAAACCAGTGCTGGCTGGAATTCAGCACCCTTAGCCAACATGGGAGTTACAAAAAGACAGCTTACCACAACCTGTTAAGTTCTGTACAGGAAAACATAATTGTTGGTACAGAAAGCCAGATTTAATTTTTCATTTGTTTATAGTGTTGAAAATGTAAGACACTGAAATTTTTTTTCCTGGCTTTTCCATATCCAAAAGCTAGAAAATCTTTCCCATACTATCTACATTCATACTTTGTTTAATGCCTTTAGCCAAGCATGGTTAACCAAGGTAACTATCAGCAGCTTTACCCGAGAAAACACCAGAAAACAGAGACAGAGCCTTGACATCACACCACAACACACAGGCACACACACAAAAACCCCACACCCAGCTCTATTGCCAGTTAAGCTGTGTGTTAAAGGAGCCTGTGCCTCACACTTTGCAGATGGGTTTAGGCAGGAAAGAAGTCCTACCAGAAGACTTCATATTACTGAGGTAGAAAAGAGAAATACTCTACCAGTTCCTTCAGTCTCATTTGCAGACTGTGACCACATCTTACAAAAGGACCATAGTGCATGTAGATGAAATGGATTGGAAGAACAGCTGTCTGATAATGAGGCTAAATCTCCAGGTAATACAACCTGAACCACACTGGGGAGATAAAAGTAACATAAAAGGGTAAAAGTAAAAAGAAATCTTTATGGAACTTGCAGTTTGGTAAAAATTAACCCATTGCTGGATAGTGTGACGCTGAAGCTGGGAAAAGGTTTGGAAACCCTGTGAGAAGAGAAAGTAAGAAGGAGACATAAAAGGTGCTCCATCTTAATCCACTTCAAGAACTGAGAGGTAGCATAGCCTTAAATTGGTAACAACTTGTCTATGGTTTTAGCCAGTTACAAAAGCTGTGCTCTCACACTTAATAATTATACAAATAAGGTAGGCAACTTTGTGCTTCACCCCTCCATAGGGCCTTTGGAGTTCAGATGGTTTTGAGAAGTACTGTACAGAACAGGGGAATGACAGGCATGGACATAGGCTAATCCTGTCTGAATTTTAGAATGATACACTACTGTCTTCACAGTACAGGCAGATCTTTTACCACCTTTATCAAACACAGTATTGCTGTGGAGAGCAACAGGTGTAATAAGTAATGAAAAACATTTGCGACCGAAGCTCAAAATTCCAGCTATGGTTTGGATGCAAACGCTAAGAGTATGTGAGAAGTGATGTTAAAGCACAATCCCATAAAGATGCTTTTATGCCCCATCAAAAATAATTAAAACCATGCAAGGTAAACAAGCTGGGGGGGAGAAAAGCAGGACTCAGTAGTAATGTAGAAGCTCAGTACTAAAGAAAATTAAATCAGTCCATCACATGCAGAGGGTCTTTGAGGTTTCTGTTTGTTCTTGCTACACTAGCAGTTGATTCACAGACACTGCAGGGAATGGCCTGCTACTATTCTAGTCTTCTGAGTAGTTGTCCATTGGATCCCTGTACAAATGCACTCCCAAAGTGCATTCCAGTAGATTAAGTTATATTAAGATGGATTCTACAGAGTTGCACAGTGAGTTTTATGGAATATTTTACACCTTAAAGGTGCAATTACCAGCATCAACCTAAAAAAAAAAAAAAGCCAAGAAACCAAACCATGTTTTTTGTTGCTTCAAGATGCATTGTTTCAGAGTAACTTAAGAAAACTGCTGTTGAGATCAAGGAAAATCCTTATCCTTAATGTGTGTCACACACTCATGAATAAGAGAATATGCCGATTCCCTTTTGTTTCCAAGACACTGGTGTTGCTGTGGTAACCACACTTACACAAAACAAACTGCTCACCTGCACAATAATGCCCTTGCTCTTGTATTCGGCATGGAGGCCTCGGGTGAAGTAATCCACAAAAGCCTGGAGAGAAAAGAAGGGAAATATGCAGTATGTGACACATTAAAATGGAAACCATACTTGGCAGGTTTTTGTAAGCATATCTGAATTACTACTTATAGTTCCTGTTTTCAATGTGAAAAACCTTAGGTTTTCAAAGGAATTTTGCATATTAGAGCAATGCCACGTGAATAGAAACCCTATGCTTGCATAGCATTTTTACAGAAGTGAGGCTCAACTGAAACAAATAAACCCCATTTTAATTTAGAAGGAAAAGGAACCAGGTTGGTCAGACAAAGCCTAGTTAAAAAAGGGAAATAAGACTCTGTATGTCCACACTGTCCACTGCTTATGTCATCTCCTTAGACTTTTTTTGTTTTCTCGAATGATTTAAGTAGGATTCTCTTGTGCATGGTTTTTAGAACTGTTTAAATACTTTGTCTTCTGCCTTTACATTTTTAAGAAATGCCACCCTACAGTGATACTTCTTC
This sequence comes from Podargus strigoides, assembly GCA_028020825.1. Lineage (NCBI taxonomy): Eukaryota > Metazoa > Chordata > Aves > Caprimulgiformes > Podargidae > Podargus > Podargus strigoides. The sequence goes on along the minus strand of CM051624.1, from coordinate 44,585,940 downwards.
CTTGTCCTCAAGTCCACTGCCGCAGATTCTCTCCCAAACTTCTGCAAGTTTTAGAAATTACAAGACTAAAAGCTGCAAGAAAGAAGTGAAAGGGATTAAACGGTGGATGCTAGTACCTGCCCTGAAGATGCCCTCACATCTGATACAGTCACCTCCACAACCACAATGAAAAAGTATTGCCCTAATAACCCAAGGCTACTCAGCAGTTCAAACTAGCATAGATTCCCCCTCCCCAAGTTCTTCTAAACCACCTTTCCACTTGTCCCTCCTGCAGTCCAGCAAGACAAAGTATCAGGTTCTGGATGGTTTCTTGTTGTAGTGAAACAATACAGCCAAACAGGATGACAGGAGTAACTTCAACTGAAGAAACTAAACTGTCTTATCTGTGCTTGAAGCCAAAACAAATACTAAATAAATTAATTCAAAGTATTTAAGAAGCTGTTGCTTCAGAACAGTTTCAAAACAGGAAAGCTCTAGTATTGCACCTGCTTTACAGTCTACCTCTGCTGACCATATCATGGCTGGATTAATGGAAGCCTTAACTGAAACAAGTGCTTAAAGCTTGCAGTGCCCAGTGTTTTTCTTAAGGTCATCCTACTGAACTCAGCCTACACAAGAAGCCAAAGAAATACTCCCACACCACTGGGCTATTTCTACAGACACTTTTCTAAGTATACACAAGATCTGAAAGAAAACTCAATTTTGCTGTGTACCAGATAGGTCCTTTATTCTTCATCTTCAAGCTGTGTGTACAAGCTAGTAGGCTCATTAAACCAAAAGAGCTTATCTTCTGTCCAACTGTTCTTTCCTTCTCCCTTTACTCCAAGTGTAAGTTCTTAATGAAATCCAGTACTCAACAAGTCCCTGAAAATCAGGCCTAGCAGCACTGATTCAAGTGAGCTAGCTGTGCTATTGCAACAAAGGCACTTGTACAGACATGCATAGTTCAGTGCAGTCCCTGAACACTGTCAGATGTATGCATGATAACTGCACAGAGTATATCAATAATCTATTAAAAATAAATAAAAAACTATATTGTGTTAATCTAAGGGCTTTGACCGCTTGAATTTCTACCTATTTCTGCATGATAGAGTGCTGAAATCATTACTGCTCCAAATATGCAGAGAGCATGCAATAATGTTCATTTTACATGAGAAGAAAAAGCAACTTCCAGCATCCAAATAAACTTTGAAGTTTTACTTCCTGACAAATTTATTTTAAGACAAGGTGAGTTTTCTACCTCCAGATCCTCAAGCCCCCCAACAGCCTCTAACTTAAAACAGTATTAAGAACATTGTCTAATTAAGCATCCCCTGAATTAACAGTTTGCAGTAAGAAAACTTATTCTCCATGGATATCCAGTAACAAACCCAAATACTAAAGATGTGGCAGGGGAAAAAATTGTATTTCACTTCCCATTACTATTAATGTAGGGAGATAGGTAGGCCTGTCAAAAATAGGACTGTGCTTCCTTCAAGTGTCTCGTTTCACTGTAAAATAGGGAATTCTCCACAAGAAGGTTAAAGAGTTGGACTGTGTCTGTTCCTGATAATTAGCCAAAGCCATTGACTTAGACCTGAAGGATACTATGCTTTAAACCCCCTCTATATAGATGAGGGAAAAAACCCTAGAAACTGCAGATACAGTATTTCTACAGCTACATTAGGGGAGTCACTTTCATGCTTACTAATCTTGCTATGAAGATGAGCAGTGCAGAGAATTGTCAGATTACTTAACCTGTAATTGAGTTTCTTTAGGGGGAGGGGAGAAAATATTTGAGGTTCTCATTGAAAAAAAGACTAACCAAAGCAGTTTAAGGCATATCATCACTAAAATCAGAAGCTCAATTCATTCCATAAAGATGAAGGCAGTGCCACAACAAAAGCGACCTTTCGGATTAAAACAAAGAACTGTGCTCTCGGGAAACAGCAATCTCAAGAGCAAATTGTATCAGGTAAAACTAATTTCAGGCTTTCATGATCTCTAAACTTAAATATCCCTTCCTTTACTATGAATAAAATAATACACATCAATTCCTTTCTGGAAATATGAAGACATTGTCAAGAGTCTAGAGGAAACATAGGTCTGTTCTGACATGACTGACACTACTGAAGGTTTCTTCATCCTGTCAAGGTTCTTCTTAGACTCTGAAATCCTTGAAGTATTTAAGGTAATTACTAGGTGCACCTGAAAAAGCTGTAGTACCATACTGCTTTAATACAGTGTAAATGTCTCTTGCATTTAGGTTTATCACATATACTTCAGCTCCATAATGTGTAGCCATATTCTGTCTTTACAGCGTTGACTGGAGACCTTTTAGGTGAACGTTTTAGAAGCCCCTATAAGTATCTTCAAAAAAAAACCCTAATACCAGCTGCAGAAAGACAAAATTGTCCCAGTAAAACAAAGATAAACAAGAGTAGATAAATTTAACATGAAATGTAGATCTGGAGTAGTAACTTACGAACTAGCAAAAAAAAGCAGCCTATTGTGGAAGAAGACAGAAAATTTCAGTAAAAGAAGTGTCTGGCTAAGTGGGGAGCTTCTTGACATAGTAAAAATGAGCATATGAGAGACAGAAACAAAGATAAGTAACAAAAGAGAAAGATTACCCATTATTGGGTACTTAGGAATAAAATCCAAGCTAGGAAAAGACAAGGAAAGGACATTAAGGATAGCAGTAAAGGATCCTACAGGTACAGTAGCTTCAAGGGGAATTTCAGAGCAATGGGGGTCTGCTGATGGATGAGGGAGACAACCTAGAGATAAAGGATAGAAAAAGGTATAAAGCTGATAAAGTATGGGTTTGGTGATCAGGTAGTGAGGTGGATTATGAACTGGCTGAAGGAAAGAAGCCAGAGAGTTGTGGTTAATCGGACGGAGTCTAGTTGGAGGCCTGTGACTAGTGGAGTCCCTCAGGGGTCGGTACTGGGACCGGTGTTGTTTAATATCTTCATCAACGACTTGGATGAGGGTACAGAATGTATTCTCAGCAAGTTTGCTGATGACACCAAACTAGGAGGAATGGCTGACACACCAGAGGGTTGTGCTGCCATTCAACGAGACCTCGATAGGCTGGAGAGTTGGGCGGGGAAAAACTTAATGAAATTCAATAAGGGCAAGTGTAGAGTTTTGCATCTGGGGAAGAACAACCCCATGTACCAGTACAGGTTGGGGGCTGACCTGCTGGAGAGCAGTGTAGGGGAAAGGGACCTGGGGGTCCTGGTGGACAGCAGGATGACCATGAGCCAGCAGTGTGCCCTTGTGGCCAAGAAGGCCAATGGCATCCTGGGGTATATTAGAAAGGGGGTGGTTAGTAGGTCAAGAGAGGTTCTCCTTCCCCTCTATTCTGCCTTGGTGAGGCCACATCTGGAGTATTGTGTCCAGTTCTGGGCCTCCCAGTTCAAGAAGGACAGGGAACTGCTTGAGAGAGTCCAGCGCAGAGCCACAAAGATGATGAAGGGAGTGGAACATCTCCCTTCTGAGGAAAGGCTGAGGGAGCTGGGTCTCTTTAGCTTGGAGAAGAGGAGACTGAGGGGTGACCTCATGAATGTTTATAAATATGTAAAGGGTGAGTGTCATGAGGATGGAGCCAAGCTCTTCTCAGTGACATCCAATGATAGGACAAGGGGCAATGGGTGTAAGCTGGAACATAGGAGGTTCCACATAAATGTGAGGAAGAATTTCTTCCCAGTGAGGGTAACAGAACACTGGAACAGGCTGCCCAGAGAGGGTGTGGAGTCTCCTTCTCTGGAGACGTTCAAAACCCGCCTGGACATGTTCCTGTGTGACCTGATCTAGGTGTTCCTGCTCTGGCAGGGGGATTGGACTAGATGATCTTTTGGGGTCCCTTCCAATCCCTAACATTCTGTGATTCAACACTTCTCCTGCCTTTGCCCAATCAAAGCCTGCTTACATGCCTCTGCATGCACCACCTTTGTGTAATGAAAGAGATAGGCAGAGGTAGCAACAATTTAGGGCCTGCTTAGAGAAGGTCGATGTACTCAAATCCACGGAGCCACCATGGACGTGCTCAGGAGAGCTGAAAGAACTAGTCCGTATGTATACAAATCTCCTGCTTATGATATCTGAAAAACTATGGGAAATGGGAGAGGTCTTTGACACCTGGAAGAAGGCTAACATACCCCTCCTTGAAATTCATTTCCAAGCGCATAAAGGATGTCTATACGTGTGTGTATATACATTTTCACTTCAGTAAAGCTTTTGACACCATCTTCTGCAGCATTCTAATCTGGAAGTCAAGCAGAGACCCTGATAAACTTGATTATTGTTAAACATCGTGAGATTTCTTGACTGGCAGAGTGAAGTGCAAAGTTCTGCATACAGAGTGGGACAACGCCATGCCTTAATGTTGGCTGAGTAGCAGCCCTGCTGCAAAGAACCTGGAATTCATGGCAGCTGCTAGGGAGAAGATAAGCCAATAATCCACTCACTGCAAGAACATCAAACGACATACGGGGCTACCTTAGCAGGATGTATGCTCAGCAGATCAAGGGAAGTTGACTATTTGGTAATGGCGATGCCCTAGAGCTCTATCCTTTCTCTCACCTGAAATGCTAAACTTCAGGCACCTAATAAAAAAGGAGGACAAATGTTTGCTTCCAGCAAGCACCCGAAGAGCCCTACTTAAATAAATATATACACATATATAGTGAAGATACATATCTTCAGTAAGATTAGGGAAAAAAATTCCGAAGGCAAAGTAAGAAAGTGTATTAAACTTAAGTCAGTGTCCTTTCTCAACCTCACACTGAGCTTTCTTAGTACACTAGCATCCTTTTCCACAGAAAAGTAGAATGCATGATGAAATACATAGACATTTCCATGCCAGTCAACCCTTGCATTCATTTTTTCTCTCTACCTTCCAGCTTCCACTATTGAGAAATTTAAGTTAGAAACTCGGTACTTTTAGTTCAGGAAAGCACCACTAGATGGACACCAAAACATTTTATTCCTGTAGTGTTGGCTTATGCTTAACACTTGCTTTCAGAGTGGAAAAGAACACTTACCTTGGTTGCAGAATAAAGAGTCAGCAGTGGAGTTGGATACATCCCAGCAGCTGAGGAGATATTCAGGATTGCCCCTTTTGATCTGAAAGGCAGTGAAGATGCATTATCATGAAATAAAGGAAATATCTTTCATGTTTCAGAAAATTACTGTAAGGAAAGACAACCTTTAGGGTGCAATTGAGATTAAGAGCTGTTAAAAAACTGCAACCAAATCCTAAATTGAAGTCTACTAACATGACTTTAAGCACAATGTAAGTATTCAAGCAGCTGGTATAAATCATGAACAAATCCAAGGTCAATACAGAAAGAGAATCAAGCTCCATGCATATATATATATATACACACACATACATACACACACACACACACACAGGGCTAAACTATGCCAAACCCATCGAGCAAAGGTGGCACAAGTCCAAAAGGCAACTCCTAAATCTCCAGCTAAGGTGGCAGAAATGGCAACACAAGTTGGTTGTATAGTTTACACTTTATTAATCCCTTTCATGTTCTAAATGTTACTTGGTGATGGATCTTCAAGACAGGAAGTATCTGAATCTAATGCTCAAATACAGAAGTGTTTTGATATAGTATGGAAGATACTCAGTGGATGACTACAGAAAGTAAGGGTTGTTTTACAGCTGTATTACAGTAACACTGAAAGTATTCCACAAAAACATTTAGGTGAGGGTACCAGTCTGAAATGAGCTACCCCCTGCCCTGCCAAGCACTTTCAAAGCACATGCAGGCAGGACAGAAAGTAAGTCTCCTGGATTTCCCAGCCCACTGACTGATTTTGAGCATGTCTATTCCTGTGACAAGTTTTACCTACAAAACCAGACATAATATGTAATGCTAGGTAGAAAGAAGAATTAGTTTGAAAAGCTTCAGACAAATTAGGGCAAGTATGCTGTTAGAGGGTACTACTACAGTCCAACACAGTGAAAAATGCATCTTGACTTCTTCTTACCCTGTAGAAATTCAAGCCAGTTTACCTGAACGTACTGCCAAGTCTGCCATGCTTAGTACCAAGTGAGAACACTCATGCAGGTAGATGTCACACTGCTCAACTCCTGCAGATTCACTTACTAGTTCCTCATCATATTTGTTCATCCAGGTATGCCCTACGTCACTGCTGCCACAAAGATTTAAGTAGCCATCTTGAAAACAAACAGCTGAGCTTAAGTGACCCTTAAAAACTAAAACAATACAACTCTTTAAAAATCATGCCAACTGACTCAAACCAACATGACTTCTGCCATGATACAAGCGTGAATTCAATCTCTGATTGATTCACCCCTAGAAATAAGATGGGTAACCTAACAGAAAAGAGTTGATTTCAGTCCTTCAGCATTTCAAACACCTTTGCCAAAGTTTGTTGTGTTTTCTGGGAGTTACCTGCAAGGCTTGGTTGGTGAAATAAAGTAGTAGTGTGGATCAAAATATGTTGCATGGAACAAATAAGACCACAAATTAATCATGAATTTTCACGACAGCAAAAGGTTAACAGTGGATGCCTGAAGTTTTTCATATCAAGACAGGTGGTGCTTGTCGTATTTCTTCGTGAGCTCAAATGGGGTTTAGCAGGAAACAAGTATTCATGCAGTTTTGAAGAGACTACCAGACTGGAGAATACTTTAAGGAACTTCTTCAAGATCTCAGACTGCTATGTGAACAGACTACAGAACAGCAGATGAAAAATCAATATTAACAAAGCCACAATGCATACTAAAGAAAATAACATGAATTAACCCCAAACCTTGCAGGAGACTAAATCAAGTACTTGCTCCCTGGAAAAGCTGAACAGAGCCCACAAGGTGTCCTCTCGTGCAGCAGTCACCAAAAATGGCCAAAGAACAGGATGGTGGGAATGGTGGGGACAGATCCACCACCACTGAAATTTCGTGTTACAGCCTATGGAACACTTTTATCCCTCCAAATACAGGACAGAAATAGTAAGAACCTGATTATTTAAGAAAGGGAAAAGGAGAAAAAAAAAACCCTAATACACTGATGAGGTGAAAAGATTGGTTCAATTTAGCTATTTAAAAGACTATTAAGAGCAGCCATGATAAGAGTATACAGACTAATGAATGACAAAGATCAAGATCTTGATTTATCCTCTCAGAATACAAAAGAAAGATGACATTTATTTAAATGAAAGACTGAAATTTAGATCTGATTAAAAAAAGTGCTCTTCCCACTTTCAGACTATGGGAGTACTTGCCTCAAAACTTAATTGAGCACAAAAACTTAACAGGATTCAAAAAGGGTAAGCATTTATATGGGTAACCACGAGCCTCGTGCTTATAAAACAACCTGAAGCTTTAGAAGAGAGGCTGGCATTCAGGCTGTGAAGCATGGGTCTTCACAGCATCTGGCTAGGCTGCAACTGTCCAGCAGTGACCATCACCTAGGGGCAGTGAATTAATGGTCTGACCCAGTGCAGAAAACCCTCTTGGAAACACACCAAATGAGCAGCAGCCCCTTGCAGAAGCTCCATGCATTGGTCTCTTTGAAGGAGTCAATGCCACTGTGGGTTTTGTGGTCTGTATGTATTCTTTATCAAGAAAACAGCCCTAGTCTTAAAAGCTCATAACTTCAAACCACCAAATAAAAGGAAAACTGAGAAGCATGTGTGTGTAGGGGGGAACACTTCCAATTACTCCAATTACAATTTGGCTTCTTGGAGGAATTGCAGAGGAAATGTTTTTTGGGAGGGATCTGAAGAACTACGTGTGCATCAGTGCAGCAAAAAGAATTTTGGCTCCATCCAACTCAACTGTGCACTTACAAAAAAAAAAAAAAAAGTTGGTCAAGATGAAGAGAGCCAGGCCCACACCCTCACACCTCCCCATCATTCTACCTTAAGCAGCCCAGCAGCAGGGAGGCTATTTTTAGCCATCTCCCTGTTGCTGTGGCAACCAGCGCCTGCTCCAGCTGCACGCCAAGTGGAAAGAGCAAGCTTCCTCTAATGTAATTATGCACTTGCTACTTCCCTGGCAATAAATACCATAGTTTGATATTTGTCTAGAAACAGGCAACTGATTTTTGTTGTGGTTGGGTTTTTTGTTCCCAAAGACATCAAGCCTTGATTTTTCAGTTCTATGACTCTCCCACCTTAGACAGCAGCCTGTAAATTTACAGAGAAACTGCTCATTTAAGTGTAATAGGAAGCTGCAGATTCTAAATTGTCACTTTAAGTGTTCAAAGCACAGGAGAGAAGCCCCAGCAGAGAATCTAAATGCCATTACCAGAAGTGGTGTTCATCTAAGGCAGCTATGTTTATTATAAATAAAAAGTAACAGACACACCAAGATGCAGCTGTTTTGTCCTCCTTACAGACTTGGATGCAAAGCATGTCAATTCTGCTCCGTTTCTGTATCGGTCTTGCAATATATTGCCATAAAACCAACACTCGAACACGTAAAAGTACACACTACAGCTGCAAGACGCTACAGTGTACTACGTCACATCCATCCACTCAACCCACAGTCCTCTGCAAACAAGTGACGAGTAACAATGGGATTCCTAGTCTAGTTTTACTCTTAGAGCCTGGGGCTCTTTTTCCTACCCCACGGTCCCATGTGAGAAATTTATGGATGGCCCAATGAGCAGCCAAGTACAGCTCCCACTTGTTCATGCTCTCAGACCTGCTGGACAGCCATGTCCTCCTGTGGTTCCAGACTCTTAGCCGTGTTAATGGCCTGTGAGCTGTGACTGTGCAGGAGTTGGCAGCTGCAGACATTGCTTCTGTGCACTGCAAACCCAACCGACTTCACAAAAACCCAACGGAAAATTGAAGCTTTTTCAAATATTTTTCCCTGGGACAGAAACCAAGGCCTTCATTCAAATGGAGCAGTCATTCACAGTGGCTGCTCACACACAGGAAAAAGTTCAAGATGTGTACCTTTTTTTTTTAAACCACTATTAACCTTTTCTTTCCAAGCTTCTTCTTGAAGGTTTACCCTTGAGATTCCTGAGGTAATCATGTCATTAGGAAAAGTGAGAAGAAACATGACATGGTGTGCTCAAGGGCAGTCAGAGCCAAAGTCAGTAGGCCTTCCATTCAAATCGTGGGGCTAACTGGGGCTAACACTTAACAGGAAGACGTGCAGAGGATATTCTGTAAGTGGAGCATACACCAGTCTGTCCTAAGACGCTGACATGATCAACTCTGCCCAACGGGTAACTCCGGTATTTCTTTAGACAAAGAAGAAATCGAGGCAAGAAGTTGTTAGAACTTCAAAGTTCAAAAAATTGATAACAGAACAACACTAAATCCTTAGAAAGCAGAATGGCTTTGGTCATGTTGGCATCTTCAGGGGCAGTGGTGTCACAAAAGGCAGGCCTCTATCTGTCGATAACAGTACACGGGCAAGGAATAAATTCTGACATACAAACCCTGAGCAGCTACCACCACTGTACTCTAATCCTCATCCTCTGCTCTAGCTTGATTGGGAAATACTGCACCCCTGTGTCAGAGCTCTGTCTTGGGTCTTCTTTTCTAATTCAAGTTACTTTACATGAAATAAACTCCTCCTTGTCTCCTGATGGTTTAACTAAAAATCTAAGCTCGCCATCACCCTGATGTGCTAGACACCGACTCCCACGCTGGCCACTGGCTCTGACAGTTTGTACCCACGAAGAAACTTTGTTTTAAATGTGAAGCGTTTGCTCTGCATCTGTGCAACGCTTGAATAATTGAATCCTGATCTGCAGTGAAGACTCCCAGATAGTGGGATGATAAAAGAAATACCATTTCTTTTCTTAATCTTTGTCAGATGTGCAGGTTTGCCCCATATATATGCTGCTCCTACAGTGTTCTTTGGGAGGCAATACCAGGGTGACTGTCATGCATGGTTCTGTGTAGCTTTCCTCAGTTTTGTGAGCATAGCTCAGACCTGACCTAGGGCAACCCCTGGCAAGCCAGGGTCAGCACCACAACCCCAACAGAAAGGCCAGCAGCGGGGGACAGCATCAGCTGGAAAACAGCCTGGAGGAACACTACATGGAGACTGGACACCTTTTAGTTTCACCTGGGAGCTAGCTAGGAAGTCAGTACACGTCTTCCATGGCGACAGTGGTGTGCATTAACTGTTTTTTTAAAGAGCTGGTCTCCAGCTCTACTTTTCCCAATGATCACAGACTTCCCTCAATATACCTCCTACTGTATAATGAGAACATATTCTTTGCATCCATTTTACTTACAATGACTTAGAGAAATAGCCTTAAGAAGGTTATTCCCAGGAACTGTAACCACCCCCTCAGAATAGCAGGTTGTTGAGTTAGTGCTGATGAGTCAGACGGGCTTTTTAATTCTGTTCTAAAAGGAATCACCACAACAGTGGAGAAGGGAGAGGAAAAATAAAAAGGGAATCGAGTGGAAAAGGCTTCCACCGTCTGATGATTCATGCACCATCAGCGTGACTCACCCAGCATTACTCTGCCATTAAAACATGGAGACTAGGCTGATTAGTCACAGTAATGAATTTTTCAAGAAAGGATTCTCCCCTATAAATAATGATGACTTTGTCTGGATAGTGTTAGTGTGACTCACCTTTCCAGCATGCCGGGCAGCACCAATCGTGTCATCTGCAAAAAGAAAACATTCGTGATGGCTGAGAATGCAGACACCAGACAGCCAGAGACCGAGGGAAGCCTCCCCTCCTCCCAGCAGCAGCTGCCACCCCCTCCACCCCAACCAAGGCTCAGGGAAGCAAAGACCATACTTTGCGTGGGCAGTTTATTTTTATTCTACCTGGATAACTTGGCTCTGTCAAGTGGTGTGTGCACTGAATTTGGTGAACCCATCCAGCTAGTAGCATAAGTACAATAAGAGTAAATAAAAAAATGTCTTCACCGCTCTGCAGCATCCGTGGCCTCTGAAGAACATTAAAACACCAGAGTACTATGGTACATGTATGATCTTTCTCTCCCCACAAAAAGCATCAGTCTTCCTCAAGACTGACTGTAATTACCCCCTGTGCAAGACTCAAGAAAATATCAATGCATTTTAGCTAGGCTTACTGCACTGCTGATTTTAAGTTAAAAATAAATTGTGGAGCAGCAAGAGCACTGGACAGAACTAGTGAAGTTAAGTTTCCTACATTGTTACCTATAGAAAACATTTAAGACCCCAAAACACGAGGGTTTTTTGCTGATGACACCCATGTTTTCATGCTGAAGAACCTACACCCCCACGAGGAAAGCAGCCTGGCAAACCTCCCCACTGCTCTGGAGGCAACTCCCTCCATAATGACTGAGCAACCTATTTACAACCTGGCTGAGGGGTTCTCCAGAGCAGTACTCCTAAAACAAGCTTCCCAGTTGCAGAGAGAGCAGCTCTGACAAGGGAAACAAATCAAGCATTGATCCAATATTTGGCGAATTTTTAATTAGTGTGAAACAGTTAATTTTCCTACTACTAATTACTGCCACCCTAAAATACGATTTAAATCCAAAATTTCTGCCTTTAAGAAATTAACGTCATCAAAGTTCAGTTTGTGCCAAACACTGCCCTGCCCCCAACCGACCCTATTAATAAATGTCACCTCACTGACACCAAAGACGGATCGGACAAGAAAAATAGTTACCACTTTTCATACCTTTAAAAGGCATTCCAACAAAGTTCTGAGAACACAGTGAGGAGGGGCACCAAAACTTAGTGGTACTCCCACTGATACCAAACTACCTTGATAGCTTAAAACATGAAACATTTGAGTATTATGGGGGGAAAACACACAAAAAACCCCCAAGATAAATCAACATATACAGGGGCACAAAACACCTGTAAGCACTTCTATTACAAACAAACAAAACCTACCGTAGCAAGGTATTCCTACTACTGTCACCACTGCAGTAACCCTTAGACGTGACTAAATCTGGGGTTGGGCTTTTTGTTTGGTTTTGGTTTTAAATTATAAAGCATACCCTTCCAGGAATAAAGGAGAAAAACCACAAAATAAAACAAAATTTCAGTTGATTGCTGTTGAGGCACTAAGAAAATCCTAGAGCATGTCTGTGTTCTGTATTTTATTGGCATGTCTCACTTAGAGCAGATTCTGCCATCAGCCACGCTGCGTGACAGCTTCGATAAGGCACTGTACAGGCAGGAGCTGAACTGACTTTACTTCCCTGAAGTTGGCTGCTGACATATTTAACGCTCAGCACTGTCCCAGAAGTCAAACTAAGCATTCAGAGTTGGTAAACATCACCAAGCTAAACAGATCTGCTGCAACTTCAAAAAAACCTCTAACGTCTGAGTACACATGAGCTTTTTCATACACTAGTGCTTCAAAAGAGATGTGGAAACAACTACTTCTTTTAATGTTAAAGGATAAGGAAGGATTTGGGCTGATTTTAAGACTAGTTCAAGACTGGCAGATCTTCTCAGGTGCAAGCTTTATAATCTCTCCCACAGATGCAAAAAGCAGCATACTGTTTCTTGCCTCTCAGGGCAGTGTAATGCTGCATGTCACTGCCACAGGCTGACACATGGACTGCAGTTGCCTTCCTTTAGGCAACCCATAAACGGTCTGAACAAACAGTAGAGGATCTCCAATTGTAATGCAGAGGGGAGCCCACATTTGAAACTTTGTCATAAATGCATTCATGGTCTGAATCCAAACTGCAACCCACCAAAAGGAGGTTGTAGTGAGGCTGGTGTTGGTCTCTTCTCCCAAATTACTAATGATAGGATGAGAGGAAATGGCCTCAAGTTGCATCAGGGGAAGTTTAGATTGGATATTAGGAAGAAGTTCTTTGCTGAGAGGGTGGTTGGGCACTGGCACAGGCTGCCCAGGGAGGTGGTGGAGTCACTGTCCCTGGAGGTGTTCAAAAAACGAGTAGATGAAGCACTTGAAGCCATGGTCTAATGGTCTAGTGGTTAGGGAGATGAGATGATGGGATAAAAGTTGGACTTGAGGATCCTGGAGGTCCTTTCCAACCATGGTGATTCTATGATTCCAAGCAGCTCTAACTCAGTGTATCGCAAACCCAATGGTTACTGTTGACATCCAAACAAAAGCACAGAAAAACATGCTATAATGTGATAAAACATGCTATAATGCAATAATTTGACATATAAATTAAAAAACTATGAAGCCAATGAGAGCTGAGATATAACAACAGGTACACAACTTAGGCAGAAATCAGAAGTCTCTCACGACCTATGGTAACTAGTCTGTTTCTAAAGTTCAGCTGGACAAACAACATTTTTTCTTTTTTTCGCCCCACAGAATAACACTGATGGCAAAACTGGATTTCATACTCAAGATCACTTCCATTTGTTTCCATTAAAATTAATATTTTGAGGGAATTTCAAAAATCTGTGAAATAGGGAAAAACTTTTCCCTATCTGTATTTTTACATCTTGTGATGTGTGAAAAGATATATGGATATTCAATATCTGTATATAGAGAAAAAATACCTTTTTTAAAAAAGAATAAAATAACAGAAGGCAGCTCTTTGGGCCAGTTTCACCTCACCCAGCCAAGTCCACTGTCCAAGTGGAAGAGCACTACTGGAAAAATGCTGGCAGGGCATTCTGCAGCCATATTCAGCTCTGGCATATGTATATATTGTACACACACGTGAACTATTCCCAGCATTAATGCAAATCAAACCATCTGAAGCAGAAATGTAGCTCTGCCACTAATAACAGTGCCGATACAAGCTTGCATGATCTTTATTCAAAACAACCAAACTGTCTTGTCTTCAATAGCTGTAATCTCAGACATGCCATCACGAAACAGGCAGCTCAACAACAACCATCTGGAATTGAATAAATGTTTCCCAGATAAAGGATCCAAGTTTTAGCTAGGCCTTATTTAGAGACAGGCAGTTGTACAATGTATTTCATAAATGCCAAAGCATTGCAAGTCTGAGTCTACAGCAGTTAGCATGGAGGATGCCAGAGAACTCTATGGCAATGTTTCTTCCTCTGAAGGCAATCTAACAAAGGAAGAAGAAAGTGGCAGGAAACCTGAAGGAGAGGTTGGGCACTACCCCAGGAAGAGTGCCTTCAGCTGGTGGCACTGAACATGCTTCAGCTTCCTCCACATAACCGTTGTTCTGAACCAATCCTTCTTTCCACAGAAATGCACTTGAAAATGTGGATGTTCCCAAGACACTGAAGGCTCAGGCAGCTGCAGACAGCATAGCCAGGCACTGGGCTATGTGAAAACCACCAGCTCACCCAAAGCAAGCTGGTTTTTCTTTCTGAGAGTTGGCATCAGAGCAGAGGGAGAACGTGTGTGCACGCGTCTTGAGACATTTGCTTGGGATGGTCTGCTTGACATCAGAAGTTCTTAATCTTTTATATTTTATATAATATGGCAAAAAGTTATGTTTAGGACACAACCATGAAGTAGGAGTTGTTGGAGCTTCTTTTGCTTGTTTGCTTTTCAATGATTTCATATATAAACCTCTAAATAATGCTACCATACAGTTTAACAAATAAACAGGCAAGGGCTGTATTATTTTAATGTCAACTTCTTTCACACCTAGCCTTTTAGCTCCTACGAAGTTCCAGGATGCTCACAGCAAATGTCTGCCTTCAGGCAGAGATTCATTACAGACCATTTCATTAATCTTTTACAGGCAGCTGTCATTTCTTGATGTTGGTGTACCTGCAATTGCATTTATTACATACCTGCCAAGCAGTGGTTGCATTGTCCACTCTTCCTCACCAGACCCACCTTCTGTCTTCCAATTTTGGAAAAAGGAACACCACATTTAATCTAAAGGAGGAGAGCCTCCTACTTGCAGATATACAAAAATGCAAAGCCATATGGCTAGATTTATGTTCTAAAAGAGGTGCTACACTTGAAAGCTCTTATTAGAGGGCTAACAGTTAAAACTTATAACAATGTATTTTCAGTGTTTTTCCTTCAGAAAAAAATTATCTCATTCTTAGTGATTACTGAGTTGTAGTCTTTTCTTACTCTGATCCAAGCAATAACTCAGGAGCAGAACTTAGGGAAACAGTCATAATTTGCTAAGTTTAGAATCACTTTCAAGTGATACTCACTCAGGCTGCTGTAAACAAGAGGAAATGCTGAGGTAAATATTCAAAGTCATCCTTCACAAATTACAGGCCACATAACTGCTAGCCAAAGCCAGAAGTCTAATGCCACAATTGGATATGCAGAGAGAAACCATTCCGTGGCAAGATGTTGTGACTGCAAAGTCACTCCTTCCACTTCCAAAGGGTATAATGATCTGTACTGAAGCCTATGCAAGTACCACAAAGGATGAAGCTACAGAACTCTGACAACATTTCTACTTTGTTATACAGCTTCCTTCAGATCTCATTCACAAGCCTCGGGTGCAGTGATAACAACTCAAAGCAAGGTAAAAACCATAATTGCTACCATAAGATCATTCCCAGGGCCTGAGCAGAGGATTCACACAAGCTGTTTAACAAACAGTTAACTGACACTGTGCCTGTGCAGCTCTCATCTGCAGGCCTGCCACTGAAAAAACTATGGAACTGTACTCATGCACTGTTTGTTAAATTGATCATGAAACCTATCCTCAGCAGCTACCATTAAGTTTTTATAACGTATCTCTTTTGAAACAGTAACTTCTTAATGCAGCTCATAGCCTAAGCTGAACAAGAATGATTTATATTCACAAAAACTGGCAAGTAAATCTGATGTCAATTCAACACAAAGTCATGCAATAACCCATGTGCAAGGTCAGTAACCAGAAAGGGACATGGGACATGCAAAGGGGACCACGAACTTAACATGCTGCAAAAGCCCTGGTCAGTGTCAGTGACTTTCCTTTCAGCAACGTTTTTAGGAGAGAAAGTTTTTCCTATTTAGAGCCACAACCAGAATTTCTGAGGCCAGTTTACAAGGGAAAGCTCTCAAAATAAGCACATTCCCCCCTTCTTTACATAGGAAAACAGACTACTCAAATAATAAGGCTGAACATTCTTCTTTCCAAGATGTGGACTACATATTTGTCTCAACCTCAAACTACAAAGAGCCAGAGAACTCCAGGATTTCCTAAATTTCCCCAAGTTACTTGTACTTTGAAGAAAAATCCCGAGTGCTTCCCTCACTATGGCTGAGAAGTGTTTATCACAGCTACATTTCCCTTGTCCCAGCTTCCCGTGTATCATGCTCTCGGGTTCAAAGTCAGCAAGGTGAGAAACCTCAGCATCTAATTTCTCCCTCTGGACCATCTGAATGACATTCATGACCACCTTCACAGAACATTTGCTTCTCTTCCAAGCGTTGGCAACTGTCCCTCTCTGTTATAAACTTATATTATGTACTTGGCTAAATCGTCATCCCCCTTTGATTATGACTTTGAATATAAGTGTGAAGAAACTTCTTGTCTACACTGGAACACACACACACACATAGAGTAATCTCTTCTCACAAGTCAGTGTTGCCACTTCCCTCAGAATTACGTTCCACTCAATGTGATCCTTGCCAGCAAATATAGCAAACAAAAATTCACACAGTTCTAGCAGGGCACAAGCAACTATCACCTAGTTTCTGGGGAGGTACCTTTACAGACACAGTATTAGGCTGCACTAGCCCATCTGAACACTCATGGCTGAGAGATGTCATTCTCTGCTGGTTTTCAGGATTACTGCTCCCCAGGCTTTTCTTCTTTCTACACAGAGGTCTGCAAAAGAATATTTCCCCTCTTTCCCAAATACACCAGCTGCTTCTCCTTTCAATTTTACATCGATGGTGGGGTTTGTTATTGGGTTTTTCCTAAACTCACAGTTTGACTTTGTAGGTAGAATTGTTCCCTGGTCCTGCCTGGGATTCACAGCCTGGTGTCATTCACCTCTCACTCCTCTTCCATTCAGAGGGCAGCTGGCACTGGATCTCTCAGTTCAACACAGAGTATTTATGTATTTTGCAATCTTAAGCAAATTATAAGCTTCTCAAATACAGTGACAATAAAAATCCTCGATCTTGTAGGCCTATTATCCCTTTGTATTTGACACTTGGTATAAAATGTAAGTAAGGTGATCAAGGTAAAGGCTAGCACAGACACCACAGCATGTACACATGCCCAATTTACTCTCCCCCTTCCTCTGTTAATGCCAACTTCCAACTGAAGCCTGGCTTCCAAGCCTAAAATTTACATTCCCCCACAACATAATAGCTTGCAAACCAATTCAGCTCCTTGTTTAATCAACCGCTAAGACAGCACTCCCTCTACTATTTAGTCCTGCTCATTTTTCAAGGGAACACAAGTTCATGCCTCACTCCCAATGCAATTAGCATATTGGGATGCTCCAAATAAAAATAATATAATAGACTTGCTGTTCCTCACACACAAAGTACCTCCTGCAGCTTCCAAAGGAGAAAGAAGGGTTTCCTGAAGTACCTGAAAGTATCCTTTATGCTCACTACCTACCCATTTTTCCCACTGGACAGCAAGTCTAGCACCCTTGGCTTTCAGGACATTAATCCAACAGCCAAATCAAGTTTAATTGTTTTTCCAGGTGAAATCAAAGGCTGTAGCATACAAAGGTGAATTGATATAAGAAGGTGCAGTTGATACAGAGGAACCATAGATGAAAACTATACAAAGCAACTATAATTTTGGGTCTTCAGCACTTGCTGGTTAGTGACAAACCCCATGACTTTTGACCCGGTATCTTATTCAATGTCAGAAACATGTTTAGTTTGTGTCTCAAAATGCAATGAGATATCAAAAAATTGTAATACAAACTCCTGTCACCTGAACTGCCAACAGCAATCATTAAAGTTCTGCTTTTCAAATCCCCCCAGAAGCTTGAGATGAGATGATGACAGGAACCATGGAACTTTGCGTACTACCCCATCTCCTTCCTCATTCACCTGTCAACTCAGTCCTTGTATAAGGCTGTATTAAGTGTCAAACTTTCCTGAGAAAATACCACAAACAAAAATTCTTCATTCTATTTATAGTATCAACAAGACCCAAGGCGCTTCTTGTTTTGTAAAGAACAGAGTAACTTCTACACTGCACGTGACCATAAAAATGTGACATTTCCCAGAGAGCTTAAAAAGAACCTCCTGTGGTTGGGGAAGGGGGGCAGGGTGGTGCTAGGTCAGGTCTTTTTAACCAGCATTTTACAAGATGTGTGAGATTTCCAACGTGCTTTACATAGTTTTACGTAGCATGTATAGTGGTATAGAGAGTACTCTGAGGACAGATCACAGTAACCACAACACTTCATGTCAGACTGACTAATCCCCAAAACTGCACCACGGTGGGGTTCACGGGTGACCTAACCCAACACTGCTCTAAGGACCTGGTGGGGAAAGGCAGCATGGAATAGGATTTGGGGAAAGTATTAAACAGCAGAACCAACTAGGCTGATAATTTATCCTGTGAGGTGAAAATGGGGTCTTATCTCTTAGTGCACCCTTTCTTATACGATGTGCATCCCCTAGGAAATCCAATGAGCTGCCCAACAAAAAAAGAGATGGGTCAAAACGTAAAAGATGAGCATTACCCTTCAAAAATGCCTACACTTGTGGCAACAAAACAGACCTTAATGTTTCTGCAGAGCTAAACTGTGCTGAGTATCTTGACTTCCCACTTCAAGCCTAAGGAATGTTTCAGCTAGAACTGGAGTGGAGGTATATGATATATGTGGCAGAAGAGTTCTGGTATCCAACTGAGGTAGGACACCACAGGCAAGGAAGTGGATGGCAATGCTCCAGAATGTAACAGCAGACAGGTTATGTGACACCTCTGACAAAGACCTGGAGATACTGTGAGCAGAGCCTGAACGGGTGCTGGCAAAACCTGCTTTGCCCCTCCAGTACCTTCACCTTTTCAGCAGACCTTCACCTCCTTGCTTAAGAATTCAGTGCTCTCTTCAATCCCAAACATGTTTTTAATCAGACAAGGAGGGAGAATAGTTTTGTTTTGGTTTGGGTTTTTTTTTGTAAACACACTTATACCCCTAGATAAGAGATGGTATCAACCTAAACCACAGAACTAAATATTCACAGGATTACATCCCAAGTGAAAGAAACATACAGACTTTTCCTAAAATTATTTTTTTTCCTACCACAATTCTCTAGTTCTATGGGTTCTCCTGAAAAAATGACTTGCAGATGGTACAGATCTCCAATGTGCTCCGCTCCCCAAAACAGTAAGCATCTGGCATGCCTACTGTTTAATTACACAACAGACTCATGCAGGAGGAAACATTTTCAAGCCTGGAAGCTTATGCTCAAACTCTGATTACACCCAGTAGCAGGAGCTGTTCACAGTCAAGAAAGAAGTTTTCAAACAGAAGGAAAAACACTATTAACACAGAGCAAGTAGATCTTCACTAAGTTTTTATACATGTGAAGACAACCACATCAGAATGTGAAGAGGCTGACAGGATGCAAATCTTGCAAGGAACTGTATGACAATTTTGTTAAAATTGTTGACCACCACTGATTATAAATTTGATGGCTCAAGCCACAAAACAGTGCTAGTTTATTCTGGGAACCAATATTATCTGGCTGCACCTCTGGAATTTTAGGTGTATATGAAGTTAAATTAGACCTCAACTATTATTCTAGCCTACCACCTTCAGAAATACATATTAAAAGTAGTTGATCTGTAACTTTTCTATTCTAACAAAATGCTTCCAGGAAGCCTGACACCCCAAATTCTTTAATCACTGAATAGTGTACTCCCTCTGCTGGCACAGCACAGATGTCACACCTTAGCATTTTTCTGATTACACTAATCTCTAGCCAAGAGGTCTATGCATGACAACACTTCTCATTTACACCTGGTGTGGCTCTGTTAACATTTTTTAAAGTATGCAAAATGAATTCCATAAGAGAAACTTTCAAAGGTGCCCATTAATAACTGACTTCTGTGATGAAAATCTTGCAGGAGTGCAACAAGACACCACCAGCCACAATCCTTCTCAGTCAATGAAACATCTGTACTCAGGATAGCAGGCATTTTCAAGGGGAAAAGTTTCTGAACTTGCTGTTGTAGCATTTCTAACTCTGCAACAAGTAATTCTAAGATGTCAAATAAAACACACAAAGGGGAGAGTCAGCAGCAGCAAGCTGACACTAACAATCCCACTCAGTCACAGAAGGGTTGCATTTTCACTGTTTGCCTGTCTTAATAAGGTGTGAAAATCTTCCAGAAACATTTCTTTTAAGAGGTCCTGTGCCTCCTCACATGGAAACGACACACCTACAGTTTAGACTCCCTGAGAGCACCATACTAGATGAACTTAGTACTTAATCTAACCAGAGCTGCTGCAAGAAAGTCAAATCGTTCAAGCCAGCTTTCAAACACCTAATACTTCAGCTCTGCAGCAAAAGGTTAACCCTCAGCTACTGGAGGTGCAAGTTTTGTTATGCATAAGAAGAGAAAGTTAAGGTCTAGCAGTGAATAATCACGAGGAGTTTCTTCAGGACTGGCTGGTAATACACTAATTGACTTCCTGTGCCATGTAAGCAGCTGCTGTTCCCTCTGCCCCTTTGCAGCTTTGAAATACTAGGATGAAAATCTGATTTTTAAATGGCCCTCATTAATAAACACAAGGACAGCCATGTTTTAGCCTGAAGTCAGGTTGATTTCTTCTCAATAAAAATTTCACTTTAAATATCAAAAAGGGAAGGTAACTACTTCAAAAGTTAATGCACACTTCTGTGAACTTCATTTTCCTTCTTGCTCATACATTTCACTGAAAATATGCAAGTGCTTCTCGCAACAGTGTACAAAAAACCTTTGCTGTGCAGAGACAGAAGGGGTGCCCACCCCAAGAAACACAGACAGATACAGTGGAAGAATAATGAAGGATTTACAAGAAGCACTAGAAAAAACAGCATGAAGAAGCATGAAGTATTGTTTTGTGCACATACCTTGCTCTTCTAAATCGCTAATAACCCTCTTTGCAACAAATAATATTTCACACAACAATCAGAACTGAAAAATGAACCTGTGGTCCAACAGGTGAACATATTTGCTTCAGACAACTGAATTCTAATTGTTTACTGGTTTTAAATTAAGACATCAAGGACAAGTGTTGCTAACAGGGCACTTACCTTACTAACAGACATGATGTTAATGTTGATCATTTTGTCGATTGTCTGCAAGAAAACAAAGTTTTGAGTTTGGTTCTGCTTTGAGTTATTTGATCACTATTTACACACCCTCTGGGTTTAAGTGCCAGGATAAATTAAACCTTACACTTACACATCCACCTTTACTCCTTGCTTTCCTGCTTAGGTATCAGGAGCAGTAAGAGACTTTCAAAGCAAAGTCCGTGAATTGCTCTTTTCAAGTTTTATCTCTGATTATGGACTCACACCAATAAAGAACAACTCAGATGTACCACATCGACACTGTATTTCCTATTTGCAGTGTTTATGAACTTTAATAAATTCTGATATTTTCGACACGTTCATAAATGAATGCCTGTATTTTGTTCTTCACCATTTCATAGCAGTGTTTTAGTGACTTAAAGTTTATTAATTAGTTAAAAAAAAAATATGTATTTTTTGTTTGCTAAACACTCTGAAGCTCATTTGAAGGTAAATCAAAAGCCAGATACATTCATCAATACTTCAGTAGAAAGTACAATAGATACAGTGAGCTACAGAAGTTTTGGAAACAAAATCATGCACCAGTGAAATTGCCCAGAATTCAGGTTTTCAATGTACCCAATGCAACCAATATTGTCACATTACAAACATTATGAATTGTGTAAACCAGTCATATTTAAGTTCCATAACAGTGTTATGGAATATGCAGCTTCCATTCATGAAGTTGTTTCCTTCCCTTCTCTTCAGTCACTTAAAAACCCCCCATGCAAGCTAAAGCAGCTCATGAACAACATGAGACCACGGACAGGAGCAGAATTCAGCAGTTGACCCCAGAGCACCTGTCTGAAATAGAAATACAAAGTGAAGAACCAGGGAAGAGTGTAAGTAAAAAAAACACACCAAAACCCACGGCTGAATACTGTTATGTTGCTTACGTAAATCCCTTAGCTTTCTGAACCTTTAATTCTAATCAGAAAACGCTGTTACGCGAGTGTCTTAACCAAACCTAAATAGTTTTGTCATATCCATTAAGCATTTAGTGCTAAAAATGAGAACACTAGAAGGTACCACAAAAGCACTTACTTTATCCAGGTCTGGAACATCAAGAAAATATTCGGGATAAGCATATGACATTCCCACATTGTTCACTGAAATGAAAGCATGAAGTTTGAATTAGATTGCTTGGATGACATCTTATTTCACATGCTCCGATTAACAACAATTTTCAAGCAGTACTCTTAAGGTGCTGCGTTTAAAACATTCTAACCCACTTAGCCACGTTCCCTTAACTGTAAATACACTCATGCACACAAGGGGAACGTGAGAGCGAATACACAAGCCATTTTAAACCTGTAAATTGTTTAAAATGGTTTAAAAGTTGGCACATCTAGCACGTCGCACCTGTCTGCCACCGCTTCTCACAGCTTCTCTGCAGGGCTGCAGAAACGGAGTTTTAAAACAAAAAGCAAAGCTCTCGGCGCCTGGAAGGACATGAAGTGAAAGTGTAACTTTTTATTTTTTTTGTATAATAAAGTGAAATAAGATACAAAAACACTCTTCTGGCAAGTCTCCTCAGTGCTCCTCCTGCCTGTCACTCCCTTCCCCGGGGCGCCCCGAGGGCTGCAGGCCAGGGACACGCACCACGGCCCGCCAAACCCACGGGCGGCCGCGAGGGGAGCGGGGAGAGGCGCGGCCCGGCCCGCTGAGGGGAGCGGAGAGAGGTCAGGTCCGGCTCGGCCCGCTGAGGGGAGCGGGGAGAGGTCAGGTCCGGCCCGGCCCGCTGAGGGGAGCGGGGAGAGGCGCGGCCCGGCCCGGCCCGCTGAGGGGACCAGGGAGAGGTCAGGTCCGGCCCGGCCCGCTGAGGGGAGCGGGGAGAGGCGCGGCCCGGCCCGGCCCGCTAAGGGGAGCGGGGAGAGGCGCGGCCCGGCCCGCTGAGGGGAGCGGGGAGAGGCGGGGAGCGGGCGGCAGGTGGCAGCAGGAGCCCAGGCGCGGCGCGGGGCGGCAGGCAGAGTGCCCGGACGAGCTCCCCGCCGCCCCTCACGGCGGAGAGCAGCACCTTCGGCCGGGGTTTGTGTTCGCTTTCCCTGCGGAGGCCAGGACTCGTTACGCGGAGACACCACAGCAATGGGTTCTCCCTGTCACCCCCACAGCTGCACAGCCTTTCCCCGTTGGCAGCGTTTAAACATATTAATTACTTAAACCTAATTTTTTTTTTCAACACTTCAGACTGACAAGGTTTTATCCTCAGCCACCAAACGAACACCCATTCCCAAATCCCAACACAAACAGTGGAAAACATCTAATACTGTTAGAAAACAACGGTGCTCTGCAGGCTTGGCTGCCTCAAACTTCATATCAATGTGCTTTATTGAGACCCAAAAAAAAATAAAAAAGCAAGTAAATGGGATCTCCGTTTCCTAAGTGCCTGTTGTTCATCTTACGCAAGTGAATCGGGTGACATTTGGTTGCTGTGGCAACATTTCATACAGTGTCTCACACCCCGGAGTATCCCAAAGCGCTGTGGATGCTGAACAGCGCCGCGCACCTCCAGGGCAGGAGTGTACACAGGGTCAGAACCCCCAGCAGAGGTACCCATGCCACTTCTGATATCCCCGGTGCCAAAAGCTATTGTTTCAACACCCGACCTGGTTTCAGTACCAAGAGGGATACAGGATGTGAAGGAAACGCGAAGGAGAGATGCTGCAAAGTGCACAAGCTTCATTCAGAGATTCCCCTCAAACGACAGCTCTTTGAGTCCAGATTTTTATGTATGTCTGGAAACCCTTAGTTCATTAGTCGGGCTGAGTGTTTCAAATTTTTCGTTTTCAGATAACCTTTAAAAATACTGGAATTGAGAGAAAGAGCAAGTTGGCAAATTCCCAGCAGACATTTGCTGTATTTAGAAAGAGAAAACTTTTAAAGGAAGAAGGTCCAATCTTGCTATTACCAGTGAGCCAGATTTTTTCCTTCTTTTCACCCTAAAATAGACTATTTTTCAGTCCATCTCCCTGGAAAGAATTCTGGCAGGATTTTGGGACTAACCTGGGTTATTCTCTCTGAATTTAGAATATTTATGAGTCACACTACAGAGAAAGTCACACAAAATTCACACCTCTCACTGCAGACCGGGGCCCAGATATGTGCCCTTCCACTTTCAGCAAACATTTTCTACCAGATCCTACTTTGCTGCAGTTTGGAAGGGAACATTAAAAAAAATAATAAATTTTCAGTTTGTACAGGCATATTTTACCTAGAGAAACGTGGATAACAAGAGCGGAAGACACTGTCCAACTCGGAGTCCTTCCGAGAATGGCAGCGATGTAAGAGCAGCAGCAGAAAGATTCCCCACCTCTGCGTGTTTAACGTATTGCTGTAGCTAGCACATGTTCAAAGTCACTGACAGACGCTGTTTTGAACACACAGCAAAACATTATGCAAACTCTTTTAGCCTTCATACGTGGGTGAGAAGAAGATTCCAAATAAGAAGTTTACAAGGATTTCAATCTGTAACTCCTTCAGCACTGTGCAGCTATGTAATCAGAAGCTCGATCAGGAGCAGCGTACGTGGAGACTCCCGTGTCTCTCAGTGTAAGGCTGAAAAAGCAATCAGCATCGCTCCCTGGCAGCGCTACCAACGCTCCTCGTACCTGCCGTTCCAGATGAGACCTGAACGAAGAAAATCTATTGGAACCTGAGAATTCATCCCTCACAGCTGTTCTCATTTGAACTCATCTTTTTCCTCACACAAACGTGAAAAACAGAGCAGCAAAAGCTGTATTCCTGATTGCAACAAATGCTACAGAATTTGAAGTAAGGCACTAAAGCATGAAATTAATTGCCATTAAAAAAATTAAGATACAGTCTTTCTGGAGTAGCCATCATCTGGGTTGGAAAAAAAAATTACACTGGCAAGTGGTTTCTATTAATACAGCTATATCTGGGGAAAAGAGAAAAAAACTACGTATCCCGTAATGTGATGAGCCCAAGCATGAGACCCACTAAAACTGGTAGGGATTAGACGAGAGATTTCTGTAAACCGGCAATGGCTGCAAGAAAGAAAACAAGCAGGGGAACTCAGCTAGAGAATACACAACTGGAGAGCATTTAGTTGCTATTTTTACCATGTTTTCAGTCAAGGTGCTCACACAAATAAAAGCAAGAACCAGGCTCTGTTTGAGGAACACGCTTGTTTTCCTGCAATAAGCTGAGGCCAAATTTGAAGCACGTTCACTGCTTTAGTGCTCGCTTTGAGCAAGACTAGAAAGAGTCAGATTTTCATGATTTTGTGCATCGCCATAACCTTATCACAGCCTAAGAAATAACAAAAACCCTTCCAGTGTGGACATGCACATCACACAGGAAAAGGTTTGCTGGTGTGAGGAGACACTGATGTGCTAGTCTGCAGCAATCACTATGTGACAGGCAGCTTACAAGCCGTATGTTCCACGAGTTAATTTTGACAGGACAGATTAGAACAGACATTAATTTTAATCTTCAAAGTTTATTTGGAACATATTTCCTTCAGAAACAAGAAACAAGGCATCCATAGCTTTGTCACAACTACTCTTTACACAAAACACATTGTTGGCAGTTGCAGTTACTCCAATGTATCTGAATTTTTACAGCAATTAAATACTGGATGTCACGAGTTGCATGTTCTCAAATCTGTCAGAATTCTTAGGGAACGTTCTGGGCTTTATCCTTTATTGTTCTTTTTTAATTGAGTTTTTATATACACTATTTTCTTGGGCATTATTTGCAGACATCATACAAGATTCATCTACTATCAAGAAAGTTCATATAGTGTATCACGTGTGTAAATAATCTATTTTGAAACATGTTTTTTTAAAAAAACAGTTCTGGCTCTGATTACTGCACTTGACATTAGTAAAATGAATTTGTAATGAGAAGTACTTTATCAGACAACGTATACCAGTAGACGTCTGAGCCATATGACTTCATAAAATTTCATGCCTATGTTTAACCATCACAGGTTCTTGTCCCCATATTGAGGAACTGCAGAAATACAGGATACACACAGGTATGTGTGCTTCTAAGGAGAGAGCCAGAAAACTGGTAAGCAACTGCCTTTACACCACTGTTTGGAAAAGATTCAGGTAAACTGCTGTTTGAAACCACTTCAGTTCTAAATCCAAAGTAACTGGATGGATCACCTTGTTTTTCCAAGCACTACCACCCCACCTGCATTCCTGCAACATCACAAACCATACTCGGGCATACTGTGTTGCTACCAGCAAAAGAACCACAGCTTACCAACATGACCAGAACACGTTTAAAACTTTGGAAGCAGGGGCCAGTTACTTGATGCTATATTGTACTGATTAAATTTCAACAGCTCTATTATTAAAACTTACTGGTTCTCCCCAAGGGTTCTCCTGCTAAGCTGAATCTGGGTATCTAGAGTTTCCTTCGGTTCTAAGGGGGCATTAGTTCAAGCCACTGTGCACGGAGTCATAGGCTAAAGAGCCTTTAGCAACCACAGCATAATACATCGAAAACACTTGATGAGCATCACAGCTCCTAGAACGTAGATACACATGCAGGCACCATCCCGTGTAGCGTATCAACAGGAAGCTAGAAACCATCTCGAGCACACAGCGACATAGTTTCAGGCAGGCAAATACTGCCTTTCACTAATTGGTTTCAATAAAACTTCAATATGGGAAAAAGTTAACCAGGCGTGTCAAGGCAAAACCCTGCTCTGGAAGATTTAGAAAGATCAGATACAAACCTAAAACGCCGATCTCCAGGCCTTCCAATCCCACTTTGATTTTACTGTAAACATCTTCTCTCTCCCCAAAGTCTGCCACAATGACTTTCGTTTCCACTTGGTACTTCTCCTCTAGAAAAAAAGAAGTTTAAAACATTTTAAGATTGAAATAGTTGAATTACCATATTCAACCATATCTGAATTACCAGATATTAAGAACATATGAGTTATTATGGCTTTACAAGACATTATTTTAAGTAGCTAATACTACACAATAACATGTTCACGTCTGCAACAGGATCCTTAAATTTTAACACAACCCGCACAAGAAGTTTGTGACATTAAGCTGCTTCTGGTGAGAACAGAAATTTTCAAATGATTCAGCACATTTTGTTTGTAAGAGGCAATGAAAATGGCATGAAAACAAATTATATGGGTTTGCACAGAACGAAAAAAAATGCAAAAAGTGGAAAATGCATGTACACAAAAGTGTTCAAGTACAACTTGACAAGAATGGTTTTTTCCAGCTTAAGCCAAGTGCTAGAGAAGTTGCTTCAGACCAAGCAAAACCAATTCTTTATTGCCCTCCATTTCCATTCTCACTTCTTGGATATCTAGTATTTTGAGCATAAATCAAAAAGGGAACACGTCAGTGAACAAGAGCAGCAGAACTTCAAGTATAATCACTCCAAACCTGTTCTGATAAGCTGTCATCTCCACCCTTAACAGAACAGGAAAAATGCACGTAGCCAGCTACATTTTCAGACAGAAAAAGAAAGTATTAAAAACAGTTCATATAAAAAAAAACCCAACTCTGCTTCCATCAAGCAAAATTAATTACATGGAATCAAAATCAGTACAATGTCCTCTCAGGCTTCAAAAGAGCAGAACAGCAGCTTAAGGTCACAGCACCTCTGTGTTTTGCTGCCCCCGACTCCCACCCTAGGAACACTCCTTAGGGAACCTGTATACAGCTGGAGGAGGATTTTATAGCACCTTGGCCCCAGAGCCATTCATAAAAGCAGTGCCATGTTAAGGAATCATTCACAAAAAAGCTTAGAAGCAGCCAGATTCCCATGATGCTCCTTCCCATTCAAGGGAAAGCCACGACTCCCATGATCCTGCCGTCCATTCATGCAGAATCATGAATCTACTGAACTCGCTGGTTTGCTGGCTGCCTTCCCCTCTCCTCCTCACCCCCCCCTCAACAGCCCTACTGGCAGATGAAATTAGTTCCCCTCCTTTTCCCTCTCCCCACCCTCAACCCCTCCATCTCTCCTGAGCAGCTGCATTGTTTAAAATCCCCCGAGAGATGTTGCTATGTCGAACGACGACGTAAATAGCATTAAGCCCCTACTGCAGCAGCAGTCTTGTGATCGCGTCAGAAGAAAATCAAGTTCAACGTTGCGGGGGGTGGGGGGTAGGAACAGGCTATTTTTGAACACAGCTGTTCTAATATTTAGCACACACATTCAAGTTCTTACAGGACACTGATTTAAAGGCAGGGTTAGAGGCACATCTGATACGTGCCAGCGGACTGCGGGCACAGCCCAAGTCGCACACTTCTGCACACATGCCATTTTTAACCGTTTTGTGGGATCTGCAGCTGTCCTCACTGCCACTCAGATGCCTTCCGAGTTGTTTAAAGGACCCAAACACCGTCCTCCTAAGTTTGCTCAATTGGTACTGACCCTTTTATACTAAACGCTCTTCATTAGGATTCTTACTGATCTATCTGTGAAACCTTTTGAAATCACTACAGGGATACTGAGAGGATGAGGTAAGGAAAAAAAAAAAATCTAAAGACCTGATACTATAAATAGAAAAAAAAATAAAAAGTCCTCACACCACTGTTCATATAAGACCCTTCTTTGAGCCTTTAGAAAATTAGCAAAGAGCTAATTTAATTTTAAGGTAGTTGAGCAACACACCTATATGGAGATGCAGCACCCTTTGTGGATGGAAGGTGGGTAGTACAGTGTACAAAAATGCACAAAAAGTAGAAGACTGCCTACTGGCAGGGCCACGGGACAGTGTCTTTGTGTGGTTGCTCACTGCAAACGTGCAAGGCTTTCTTCCCCCGGAAGATGCCACCCGCTGACCAAACCCTCCCTCCTCGTTTCACGCTGGTGTTCAGGTATCCCATAACTTCTGTGTATGCCCTGTTCTTTCCAAGAACCTGTGGTAGGTAGGACGAGCTGCTACATCAGAGAAAAGACTAGTAGATACACCTGATAAAATGGTTCCATGGCAAACAGCAATACAAACAGCATTAAGTCATTTCTGCGTAAGCTCATCCTACTAGAACACAAGGTGCAGAGGAGAACAGGTGTGCTCTGCTCTGTATGAAAAATGCAGAAGGGAATTTCCTTTATCTTAAGGAGGATCAAGATGTTCTCCAACAGATGGGCTAGGAGAGAGAGCAGGGCACATCCTTGTTTCATCTGCCAAAAAGACTCCGAGACGCAGTGTAATAGAGAGTTCACAGAAGTAGCGCACAGTGTCATGTATGGATGGAATCTGTTTTCCAGAAGGATCAAATACTTTCAGACTGGTGAGAGCAGCTTGTTATTACACACTGATATTACTCATCATATAGAAGCACTTTCACATCAGCTGGGTATAACAAGAACTATCTTTTTCTGATCATTTTGTAGGGAACTTGAGAACACAAGGAATGAGCTCTGCCTTTCAGCAGAATAGAGACCAGCTGTTAATTACAGTTCTAAGTTATGCAATGAAGTCCAAGATATTGAGAAAGACGTGTAAATGAGATACAAACCTCCTTCTCCCAAACCAGTCATGGTGAAATACAGAATTACCAGAGGAGCACATGGATACTTATTAGGAAAAAGAGCAGAAACCCTGGAGAACCTGCAGTATTCCTCAGCAATCAGATCACAGAAGCACAGGTAACAGAAGGAAGAAAGGCAATCTGGAGCAAAACCTCTGGACTCTTTTGTCACATTGCATTTTATTTATGGTTTGATGATCAGGTCCAAAGACAAACCAAACACAGGAGGGTCAGTGCTGAACCCTCATCCAGAGGGGTGCTGCACAGCAGAGACCCCATGCAGAAGAGCACGAGGGTTCAGAAGGGGAGCAGATACACAGCAACAGATAGATATCATAATAAAAATTCTACTGTAAGTAATAGACATTTCTATAAAACTCTGAAGCAGAGTACTGGTAACCTAAGGATTAATGAAAGCTCTGTTTGCACCTGGTTTGCAAAAGACAACTCCAGGTAGGAACCTACTGTATCAGTTTCCACACAGCACACCAAGATGCCTGCCTACAATTTCACAGAACTTGCTGCTTCGCCACATTTTTAAAAGCACATTTGGTCAAGCACGAACAAAGAGGTTTGAATTCCTTTCATTCAACCACACGTGCAACACTGCCAGGGAATTCCTTCCATCCTGCACTGGTTGCACATGTCATTTCACAGATACAGCTTTCCTAAAAACGGCGTGTATTTTAAAAATCTAATCACACAGAAGTACATGAATGGGTAAAAAAATGCCAGCCCTTATTTAAAATGTGCCAGTTTTGTTAAACAGCTTTAAGTTTCAATATACACACATACAGACAAGTCAATTCCTTGGCTTGCAAAGACAACACAGCAGAAGATGGTCTCTAAGCCAAAGGCCACAAACCTTGGAGCCACTGGGGACACGGAAGTTTTTAATGTGGACAAGCAGTGCTGTTACTACAAAACACAGGAAGAAAACACTCTTTATTAATGCTCGCTTCCACTTGCTCCTCTCTGAATCCCTTTATGTCAAAATATATTACAGCTTCTAAGACAACACTTACCAAGTCAGAAAAACATTCTCAGCAACACACAGGATCAATCAATAAGCCCATTCACCCAAACATTATGCTCAACACTGTAAGCTTTCCTAAATCAAGCTTGTCCTAATTACAAAGCTAACTAAAAACACAAAATCAAGCAGCTGCAGAGGCTGACAGCCGGGGGGGGCCCCGCGCAGTTAAGTCATCCCAATGTTTCCAAACGTCGATGTTATTTCAGGCAGCAAGGCAAGCACAGCTTTGGTGTGAAGCACACACACCCCCTCGCCGTGGTACGCAGAGACACCACAGAGGTGTGGGAAGGTTAGTGCTGTGTGACAGGCACCATCTCCAGCCCCCCTCCCTGCTCTCCTCTTTCCCTGATGCTGTTTTCAACACACAGACCTCCCCCCCCCAGGCTTTTTTTGATATTCATTGGTGGTACTGAAGAAAGCTATTTTTAGTTCACTAACTCATTTTACGAAGGGCATATGGACTATTTCCAATACTTCCTGTAACACTTAGTTTTCCTTAGTGTCCTTATTATTGCCTGCCTGTAACAACACGTACACATGATATGTATATACATGTAAACACAGATGTTCCCTCACTTCTTGAAAATAAAACTCTAAATTCTAATAATTACAGGGCTGGAGAACAGCAATCATTTCTAAAACAACTTTCTTTTTTTCAGATTTAAGTTTAGCAGAGTGAACCCAAAATGAGCAAGAGAACTATTTAGTAAGAAGAATTTAAGAGTCACTTACAGAGACTGAAAGGTATCAGAGTATGGATCAACAAAAAAATAGTGCCCTTACTCTCAAGCGAATTTCAAGGCATTTAAGTCAGTCCCTCTACATGAACTAAAACAAATTTAAGAAGTGAAACAAGCTTCCAGGTTAATTCAGCATTATTTTTTCTGTCCCTGATAGTTTCACCTGCGTTCAGCCTCCACAGAAAAGTGTAGTCAAAAGACAGACACTTAAAAGCACAGTTTTCAGGGTTCTCCAAAGTGTTGGGAAAGACACTTGTAAGGGAAAACACACTGTTAATCAGCCCACTGTTAATGCACAGAGCAGTCCAGCACCCAGCTCAGCACTGGAAGTGTTGCACATGCTTAAGGAGTGACACAGCAAGTACACTTGTATCCATTAGTTACACCATTTAAAAAATAGCTTATTTTTCACATTCATCGATTTTTTTTTTCTAATTTGTTGTGAAAAACAGATCAACTGTGTTTCCTTTCTCTATGAAGAGCTACTAACTAGCATTAATTGTTTGCCTCACCACAACATATTCCTGAAACCACATAAAAGCGATTATCACCATTTCCTCAGCAGGAGTCTATCAGGGATCTTTACAGCTTTGACAGATAAAAAGGGCTTGGTGTCATGAAATTCAACCTGCTAAAAAAGTGACAAGATATTCAAATACACATTCATAGAATGAAGTTCTAGAAGGAGGACAGCACTGTTTGCTTCATCCAGTCCTTTCCTTGTGCCAAAGAGAGACCATTCCCTACAGAGCCTCCTAAAAGGTCCAATTTTAAGTGTCTCAGCAACAGACCTTCCACCTTGCCTTAAACCAGATTTGCAAAACAGACTTTCCCTCAGTGAAAACAATTCCATATTCTTTTTTTATGTACTATTCAGTTTATTTTACACTTAGTGATAAGCAATATATGGCAGCTTTTGTGTTAACAAAGGGTGTTTGATGGCCCAGAGACTAGCTCTTGGTTTTGGCATCCACTAAAGCTGAAGTTACAAATAGGTTGTTAGCAAAGACGAGCATTAAGTTTCTGTCTATTAAAGAAAATGCAACCTATTCCCCACCCAGCTACTCCCAGGCAGAGGCAGCAGTGACCCCAAATGTTTGCAGGGATGACTAATTCCTGGGTTTCAAGAGTACTAAGTCATCTGCCTCACTGATCCCATTACCTAGCATGTAAAACGTTACGACTCAAGGCACCATTCAGTCCCAGAGTTAGTCCTGAACCTACAGACACAACATACAGAGCATCTGAGGTGTGGAGAAGGCTACTTCTGCTCTAGTGTGTATTCAGAAAAGGAAACCCAAAGCACCTAATTCACAATAACCTTTATACATTTCTTACACTGGACTTTATGGGTTTACAAACTACCAACACAACAAACACCGCACAGAAGCACTCAGTTCATGAGGTTCACAGCAAGCACGCTTCCAACCCTCCCTTCTGGAAGAGGCTAACTCAGTCTTGCCAGGTGTGAAAAAGCACCGTCTGCTAGAACTTGCCAGATCATTTACTGCTGTCTGTAATCCATGACACCAACTGCTGAACTTCCTTAAACTGGTTTGCATCCTTAAAAGCAGCTATGGTCTGTTACTCTGTATGCTGACGTAGGTAAACAAAGTCCTTCTGCAAGGATGTCACCAGTCACCTGCAGAACGTTTTTGTTGTGGCTCATCCTACCTTGTTGCTGCCTCAAAATTCTTCTAAAG
This sequence comes from Podargus strigoides, assembly GCA_028020825.1. NCBI lineage: Eukaryota > Metazoa > Chordata > Aves > Caprimulgiformes > Podargidae > Podargus > Podargus strigoides. Next base: position 44,552,863 of record CM051624.1, on the reverse strand, counting down.
GGTGAAGTAGACCTAGGACTACATCCTGTAGCTTGCAGGACATGTGCCAAGTGTTTCTGCCTAAGCATTCTGCTGAGTTTCTTCAAATTAATTCACTGAGAAAATGCAAGGGAAAATGATGAAAAAGACAGGGGAAATAAAGGAGGAAAAAAACCCCAAACCACAGAAGCAAGATGCTTCTTAAAGAAACAAAAAAGAAAAAAAAAAAGCTCCCTTCCCAATTGCTCTTTTACATGTTCTGTTGATTGTATTTGGGATTCATCTATTTAATTTATTGACAAATAACAATTAATTCACCTTGAATTCTCCATCAGCTCTCTACAGTGTCTGACAGCTGCTCCTTCAGCAAGTGGCTGACACCATTCAAGTGTCAAGTTTTACAAGTTCCCATGTAAAACATGGGAACTTTCTTACTTCATCCAAGGGGAACTCTTCAGAGATGAGAACTGAGAGTTCATTTTGAATCAAAGATCCTTACGCTACAACTTGATGTGAAAGGCAGCTTCAGTGCATCAAAACAAGTCCAAAATATTTGAAGCCATTTTTTCAAGTCCAAGAAATCTAGAAGGATTTCAAGTATATCAACTTGAACCTGGCTGAGATGATGGAAGCCTGCAACCACATTAATTTACCTTGAAATAGATCACAAAAGGTCAAAATAACTGCCGGATTCAGTTAGTCTTCAAGTTAGGCTCAGGAAAGTGAACCTTGTCACTTCTGTGTAAGAAAAGTAAGAATATAATGTCCCCTTCCTCAGTTTGTCTGCATTTCAACCTCCTCTATTAAGTGCAAATATTCCTCCCTGCCATCTCCAAGATGCAAGGAGGACTTACAGGGGCACGGGGTGGGGAGGAAATACAAGTGACAGGGCAAAGATTAAGGGGCAAAGTGCTCCCAGGTAGATGCAGCTGAGGATCTGCAGGGGACACATCTGCCATGGGAGCACTGGCCATCTATAGCAGTAGGTCACCGTAACACCTGAGGCACGAGCACAGCAGTCAGCACCAGGTCTGCTTCAGAATGCTCCTCAGAAAGGGACCTGGGGGTCCTGGTGGACAGCAGGGTGACCATGAGCCAGTAATGTGCCCTTGTGGCCAAGAAGGCCAATGGCATCCTGGGGTGTATGAGAAGGGGGGTGGTTAGTAGGTCAAGAGAGGTTCTCCTCCCCCTCTACTCTGCCCTGGTGAGGCCACATCTGGAGTATTGTGTCCAGTTCTGGGCCCCCCAGTTCAAGAAGGACAGGGAACTGCTTGAGAGAGTCCAGTGCAGAGCCACAAAGATGATGGAGTGGAACATCTCCCTTCTGAGGAAAGGCTGAGGGAGCTGGGTCTCTTTAGCTTGGAGAAGAGGAGACTGAGGGGTGACCTCATGAATGTCTATAAATATGTAAAGGGTGAGTGTCATGAGGATGGAGCCAGGCTCTTCTCAGTGACATCCAATGATAGGACAAGGGGCAATGGGTGCAAGCTGGAACATATAGGAGGTTCATAGCTGGAAATATGAGGAAGAACTTCTTCCCAGTGAAGGTGACAGAGCACTGGCACAGGCTGCCCAGAGAGCTTGTGGAGTCTCCTTCTCTGGAGACATTCAAACCCGCCTGGACATGTTCCTGTGTGACCTGATCTAGGTATTCCTGCTCTGGCAGGGGGATGGGACTAGATGATCTTTTGGGGTCCCTTCCAAACCCTAACATTCTGTGATTAGCAAGAAAGAAGCAGCAAGCTGTAAACCTCCCCTGCCTAGGAAATGGACACAAAATATTTCTGGTTTGGGCCCCACATCCCACTCCCTTCTTGTACACACAAATCACGTCAGAGTAGGGAGAACAGGACAGGTCCCAAGTCTACACATGACAGCTCTCAGTTTACAACTTACCTGACATCTTAGGGTTAGAGAGGAGCTCAAGATGAAACCACCACAACCAAGCAGCTTCAGGAACCCTACACACTGACCTCAAGAAGCATACTGGAAGTAAATAGTCAGGCACTGGAAGTAAATAGTCAGCCTCATAGATTTTAACTGCAAAACCCTGTACTTTCTTAAAGGCATGTAGCAGAATCAAAGTTTGGACACTAGTTCTTAAACCATATTAAAGGCCTAAAAGACAATGTATTCCAGTTAAACAATCATTTGCGAGACTACATTGGATAAATTTGATCTTTTTCAATCCTATAGGAACTAATATTATCACCTGGGTGTACATAACACCAACAACCACCAACTTTAAAGCAGCAAATGGGAATTTACTTTTAAAAAGCGTTTTTAATTATATAGTAACTGATGACAAACTCAAAATCTCCCATCTTGCATGTATATGCACTTACCTACAAGTAGGTAGGTACTTACACTTGCAAGTAGGAACACTGCTTAGCTACAACTGCTTTTTCTTGTCTCCCACAGCTCATGCTTGACGCCACCACCTGTCTTGTGAAGCCACCAGCTAATAATGTTCACGAATACCAAATTCTTCTTTTGACAGCTTCCCCACAAGTAAGCTCTCTTTCAAGTGTTTTCCCTGCTTGACTTGTTTCCACAACACACTTCATATTGCAGCCCCTAGGAAATGAGTTGCTACAGCAAAGTTCTCCTTAAGTCTGCTCAGAACATACCTATCGACAGCACTGCAATAGCTGAAGCTTTTCTGCTTGCAAACCCACAGCAGGGAACCAGCTAGTGGCACAGAGCACCTGAGATGTCGTGGGCCATACTTGGTATTTCATACAGCAAATCAGGGAACAGCCTCGTTACACAGCATCCAAATAACTGTCTCCCTGCACAGAGTTTTCTTTCTGATCCTCCCTGTATCTTTGAAAGTGTTTAATGTTGGATTACAACAGACTCTTTAAAAAGGAGCTGGAACAGTGATGTAGCATGAACCAAGCTAGACCAAGGATTCTGTATAGTGACTCTAGCAGTCAGCGTCTGTGTATGAAAACTTGATTAAGAGGTCAACTATGTTTCCATAAAACCTATGTAATTCCATGCAAAGGTGGTCCATGACCACTGAAGAGGAAATTCAACATGTTTTCTTCTTTAGTCTGTGGCCTATGCTCTATTTCTTAGGGAGCACAAATTTCCCTTTCGTGGCAACTCTTACAACACCTCAGTATTCTGCAAAGAAATTCAGCTTGACAACATGCTTTAAGACACATTGGAACGTCTTCTGAAGTCTTTAACTACTTGTAATTAATCCACTATTTTTTGTTGCTCAAACTGAGCTGTAAGTCCAGAACACCTGGCCTTCCGGTGACATCAGGAGAGCCAGTTTAATGTGCACACACACACACAAAAACATCAGATCCAGGTCAGCTGGCATTTAAGATTCAGAAAAACATATCAGTACTTCCCTTATAATGGAGGTTATGCAACTTGCATTTTGTACATAGATATCACTCCTAATATAAGTATACCCTAAAGACACAAGAAGGGATTCTTCCCAAACAGAATGAACACACCTGATCCTCAAAAGCCCCCTGGTTATTTGTGGCAGAGGGCATCTATCCATTCAGTAGGATGAGCAGGGCTCTGATGAGTGAAAAGGAGGAAGGAACAGCAAACACACACGGCTCTCAATTCAAAGAACTGGAATTGGTTAAACAACCATTCTTCCCTGAAGTGCTGAACAGTCATTACTCAACAGCAGCAAGCTCACATCAATTTGAAGGACAATTGTGGGATCACCATGAAGAAGTTTAAAGCTACCTTAGGAGCCTGCAAGGGAAACACCCAAGTAGTTACAGTCCTAGCTCTAAAAAAGTCACCCACCTTATATACTACAACATCTGAACAGGCTGCAGAGACCACATGAGCCTGAATACAAGAAAATTCTGTCCAGCTAAAACCTAGCAGGAGCTGAAAGTGCGACTCAGACTCGCTTGATTATGCAGACCATCCGAATCCTTCAGCACATGTCACAGGGAAGAAGGTATACATTTCAGTAGCTCAGTGTTGTCAAAAGAAATGTTCTGAAAACCCAACGTGAGTCATCTCATTTCAGAATGGTTTAGAAAAGAAAGCAGAAAAATGTTTGGGTGAGGCCTAACAGTAATTATGTATTACAGGCTGCTCAGCATAGGTGCACGTACCTGTTTTTTTAATCTGAAAAACTCACCCAGCAGCTATCATGTAAGTGCCAAAAGCTCAAAGCACTGAATTTATCTGTCTTGTCAGCATCATGCTTAATTCCCAAGGAGGAAGAGATTTCCAGGCTGTTACAGAAAGGGTTATGACCACTTCTCGCTTCATGCTTAGACAGCATTTGATTCCAGAACAAGCTGTTTGTAGATACTTCTACCAGTTACAATTCTACTTAGCAAGACAACTTTGTATTTGCAGTAGGCTTCAGTACTCACACAGGTTACCCTGGCAGCGACACCTACACCGCTGCATTTACACTGTGACTGTTGACTGGAGTATCCCAGGTACGTCCAGGCCCTGCACTGACACCCTTACACACAGGTACTGAGGAACAACTCCAGTTACTTCCAAACCAGCAGAAGATAGGACTTGATGCCATCTTCACTCTAAGAAGGAATGCTCTCTACCACCTCAACATACAGATAGAAAGGAAGACTTTTCTGTCTGGGAAACAGTTTCATGTGCCAACTTACAATGGACATCAAAAGTCAGAGACAGTGGCATTTATACCAACAGAATTGTATGTCCTCCCAGTAAACTCCTAAACCAGTTACCATTAAGCAAGCTGAAGTCCTAGAGTCACCCTTACATTCACTAAGCAGCCCCTTACACCTTACAGGGCAGTTTATTGAGGTCTGGCTCTCAGTAAAGCAGTGCCTCTAACAAATTTATTAAAAGTTTTAACAAACTCAAGCCAAAATAATACATTTATGACCTCTGAAAGAGAGCAGCTCTTCCAATTACCTGCATTATGTACACAAATCATTTTAGGAAAGTCTAAGCAAGACAAGGGAGGGCAAGGCAGAAGCATAATCTTAAAGGTTCCTTTACCCAGCATCATTATGCTGAGAAACTTCCTTCATAGTATACAACTCCCACTCCTGCTTATCAAAAAAGCTCTACACACAAGGCTACATTTCTCACTTTATCTTGACATGCTCTGCATAAACTAATGATTATGCTCTGCATAAACTAATAACTAACCAACTAATAATGTCGAATAACTAAGCAACATTACTCCAATCTATAAAAAGGGCAAGAAGGAGGATCTGGGTAACTACAGCCTGCCAGCCTCACCTCCATCCCTGGAAAGGTGGTGGAACAACTTGTTCTTGGCACCATATCAAAGAATGGTGAGGAGAAGAGGGTTATCAGGAGTAGTCAACATGGGTTCACCAAGGGGAAGTCACGTTTGACCAACCTGATAGCCTTCTATGAGGACATAACTAGATGGACTGATGAGCGGAGGGCAGTCGACGTGGTCTACCTTGACTTCAGCAAGGCTTTTGACACTGTCTCCCATGGCATCCTCACAGCCAAGCTTAACAAGTGTGGACTGGATGTTTGGGCAGTGAGGTGGATTGGGAACTGGCTGAAGGACAGAGCCCAGAGAGCAGTGGTCAGTGGGGCAGAGTCTAGTTGGAGGCCTGTGACTAGTGGTGTCCCCCAGGGGTCAGTACTGGGTCCAGTCCTACTCCATATATTCATTAATGACCTGGACAAAGGGACAGAGTGCATCCTCAGCCAGTTTGCTGATGACACAAAGCTGGGAGGAGTGGCTGACACGCCAGAGGGCTGTGCTGCCATCCAGTGTGACCTGGACAGGCTGGAGAGCTGGGCAGGGAGAAACCTAATGAAATTCAACAAGAGCAAGTGGAGAGTCCTGCATGTGGGGAAGAACAACCCCATGGATCAGTCCAGGCTGGGGGCTGAGCTGCTGTAGAGCAGCTCTGGGGAAAAGGACCTGGGAGTCCTGGTGGACACCAGGCTGACCATGAGCCAAGAATGTACACTCGCAGTCAAGAAGGCCAATGGGATCCTCGGGTGCATGAAGAGGAGTGTGGCCAGCAGGTCAAGGGAGGTTCTCCTCCCCCTCTGCTCTGCCCTGGTGACGCCTCATCTGGAGTGCTGTGTCCAGTTCTGGGCTCCCCAGTTCCAGAGGGACATGGAGCTACTGGAAGGAGTCCAGCACAGGGCCACTGAGATGATGGACTGGAGCATCTCCAATATGAGGAGAGGCTGAGGGAACTGGGTCTGTTGAGCTTGGAGAAGAGGAGGCTGAGGGGGGATCTCATCAATGCTGATCAATATCTCAAGGGCGGTGTCAGGAAGACGGGGCCAGACTCTTCTCATTGGTGCCCAGTGACAGGACAAAGGACAGTGGGCACAAACTGGAACACAGGAGGTTCAATCTTAACATAAGAAAACACTTCTTTACTGTGAGGGTGACAGAGCACTGGAACTGCCCAGAGAGGTGGTAGAGTCTGTCTCTGCAGACATTTAAAACCTGTCTGGTCGTGCTCCTTTGGGATCTACTCTGGGATCCTGCTCTAGCAGGGGGGTTGGACTAGATGATCTTTGGAGGTCCCTTCCAATCCCTACCTCTCTGTGATAATAATCTTGCATGAAATCTGCCTTCATAAAAAGATACAGACTACAAGAGGAATTCTTGTGTTATGGTTATACTTTGCTCTGATTGGAAAATCATTTGTCAGCATGAGACTTGAGGAAGCTTTCTAACTGACCCTGTACAAATATTCATTTTAAGTATTCCGATTCACAATTTAAGTTTCTCCCTTATTTCTGCATTACAGCCATTTGCTACAGACTTACTGAAGACATGATCCCTCATACAGGTTCTCAAACACATTAACTTGTTCCCTGTGTTCCTGTGACCGTGCACACTCATCACCCCAAAAAAAGGCTTACAGCTCTCTAATCTGACCTTTGAGTAGTTTATCCAAATAAAACAAAACAAGGGGGAGAAGGGGGAAACTACCTATGGTATTAGCATACCTGGCAATACAATGAGTAACAAAGGACATGTTTTCAACAGCTTTCAGTTACAAAGAAACAACCCTTAGGGCTGAAGCCCATGAAATCAAACTTGCTTCAAGCTGAGGGAACAGTCAGATGAAGTAATGGCTACATGTTTTTCCTCCTCATTATGATTTTTGACAGCTACTATGGGGATAGGTGGTATTTTGGGCTGACCTGGTAAGCTGTTCTTATGGAAGACTAACAGTTTTAGAAGTCCTTATTTCAGAATTAAGCTCTGTTGTTCTCAGAAATTAAATATGAACACCTGTAAAATTAATCTGCAAGGCCTTTACCACTTATATCTAACTTCTACACTGTGCACAAGAGCAAACCCCTTTCAGAATTAAAGCTGTATATATTAGTATATATGAAATTCACATGCCAGTGCATTGATTTATAAGCATGCCTGTGAAGTTTAGGGAAGAAGTTTTCAACTCACTTATTTCACTAGCAACCTGGTCCAGTTTTTCTTCTGACCTACTGATTAGGACCACCTTCATTCCACGTCTTGCTAACTGCAACAAAACAAAGCAGGAGACAAAAGAACAATCAGTAATTAGGATAATAACTCGAAAGCGATTTAAGTAATTGCATAATTTGTCAAACATCACAACAATAGATGACCAGCAAGTTTTTAAAAACTACAATTTTGAACAGAGACATAAAGGGGTAAACCAGGACAAATACTTCCATGCTACTTTTTACTCGGTTCCCTTCATGACAAATTTATTATCTTCTCAGTCACCCAACAGAGGTGTGTAGGCACACTTATAAAACAGAAAACCAACAGCAGATATTTTACAGAACTTTTACAACACCTCTAAAAATCAGAGCAAAGAAGTTATTACCTATAATTAACATGCCAAGTTAAGATACACATGGTCACTTGAACAACTATGTTGCAAAATTACCCCAGCACTCAGTACTTGCTTCCTTTAGTAAGGCTCCACTCTTACTCTGTACTAGTCCTAGGTATAAAGGGTAATTTATTCATGCAGTTCTTCTAGGGAAGCTGTGTAACTTAAGCTGTGGCCAGAGCACATCCTGGTCATCAAATCTGTCCTACCATTGCAGGTTTGTAATGAGATCAAGCAACTCAACTCCAAAGTGTCTGCAGAAAGACAATCACATATCTGAATTACTCTGCAATGAGAAGAGCATTTGTGGCTACTTTAAGTCCCTGTTCCAGTGAGAAGTCAAAAACAATATAACCACAGTTCATAGTGACATTGCCCTTCAAACACTTCACACACATATAACAAACAGGTAAGTTCTCATTGTCCCAATAAAACTCCTTCATTGCCTTAGGAAGCAGATGAGAAAATGAAATAAAGGAAATCTAAAAAAAACCCAACAAACCTAAAGAAATGCAGTATAGTATAGCAACACCCCAAAGTGACTTAACCTCATCTCCCTTTCTACACAAACAGGCAAACCAAGAAAGCTTCTTTCCGAGAGAAGTAACACAAAGTTCATCAGCAAACTCCATACCTCATTCCCATGTGTGATCTCTAACCAGAAGAAATCTCACACTAGGTCTCTCACGAGCTTAGAGTGAGGTGTGACAAAACCAAAGATACTCACACTAGGAACTGCTAACAAACCCCTACCGAGTTCAGGCTTATGGGTAACTTACTCTTTCCACTCAAGGAAACCCTCTAGTATTATGGGACAATTGTCTAAGGATGAACACATTCATCTCCAGATGAAGCCAAGCAGAAGACTTGGAGGTCCAGGGGGAGAAGACAACAACAAAGCTTTTTCTCATTCCGCAGCATCAAGGCAGCAAAAGCAAATACTTTACCTACAAATATCTCAGCCTGTGACACTGAGGACAACCCGAAAGTAATCTATGCAGACTGAAATAGCTATGGACATGAGCCACCAATGCACAGCTGCAGCCCAGAAGGCCAATCACATCCTGGGCTGCATCAAAAGTGTGGCCAGCAGATCAAGAGAGGTGATTCTGCCCCTTTGCTCTGGTGAGACCTCACCTGGAGTACTGCATCCATTTCTGGGGCCCTCAACATAAGAAGGATGTGGACCTGTTGGAGCGTGTCCAGAGGAGGCCACAAAAATGATCAAAGGGCTGGAGCACCTCTCCTATGAAGACAGGCTGAGAGAGTTGGGGTTGTTCAGGCTGGAGAAGAGAAGGCTCTGGGGAGACCTTAGAGCAACCTTCCAATACCTGAAAGGTGCCTATGAGAAAGCAGGGAAGGGACTGTTCATGAGGGCATGTAGCGATAGGATGAGGGGTAATGGCTTTAAACTAGAAAAGGGGAGATTTCGGTTAGACATAAGGAAAAAGTTTTTCAATATGAGGGTGGTAGATCACTGGAACAGGTTGCCCAGGGAGGTGGCAGAGGCCCCATCCCTGGAGACATTCAAGATCAGGCTTGATGGGGCTCTGAGCAACCTGTCCCTGTTCACTGCAGGGGGGTTGGATTAGATGACCCTTGAGGGTCCCTTCCAACCCAATACATTCTATGATTGTATGTTCCTCATGGGTACAAGCTCCCCATCGCTGACAGGCAGTTTGCTTGCTTTTGGCAGTGGTAACCTCTGGCTCCCAGATTGCTGAAATAGGTACCCCAAGCTTTACAGAAAAGTATCCGGCTGCACTGGTCTCAAAAGCAGAGGAAGCAAAGCCATGCCAACACACCCCGTTAGTGGAACCTCAGTGTGTTTAGAGAACTTCCACCACAAGAGCGAACCTGAGAGAAACTGCTGCTATGTTGACACTAAAGGGACTCACTCTGAGAAGCATGTCTGAAATCTGGAAATGGAAACCCATTTGCAAGAGGAATTCTCTGAGTACAGAGCACAAAAAAACAGCCAAGGAAAGAGCCTGTAAGTAGGAACTAATACCACTTAAGAGAAGTAATCAAACTTGAAAAAGACACAATGCTCAACAGCAAGTTCAGTTGGAGTCTGATGAAACCAGATTGGTTTCTGCTGAGCACTCTGAATTCACTGGTAGAGGTCTAGTGACTTGTAAAGAACCATAATAGTCCAAAGAGCAGTAACAGTCCTCTGAGATCCCAGAAACTAATTACATTTTTATATAAGGAACAAGGAAGACCCAGCTGCTTTGTAGACAACCTGCCATTACACTTGGATCTTTGGTCATGAAAAGTCTGAATCAGAAAGACCTTAAAACTAATCACAAAAACCCACCCAGAGTAGCAAACATTGGGAAGATGCTCTTGTAGCCTAAGGACTGATGCAAGTAAGAGTCACCATTCTAACAGAGCTGGTGGATATAGGTGTCCAATTTTCTTAAATCTCATGTTAGTAGCCACCACATTTTGCACTTTGGCAGCAAAACAAAGCTGCTGCTAAAGCCCTTTCTCTCCAAGATGGAAAGGAATGTTACTGACAGCCCACCAAAGCAGAGTTAAAGCTTTTGTTAGAATAAGCATAGCAAGAGGATCTACAAAAAGCAACACTGAGCAGATGTGCAGAGCAGAGTACTGCAGTATGCAGCGGGATCACCATCTCTGGTTTATCACTAGCATACAAATACATCTGAGATTAAATTTAACTCACGATTTGCAAAAGTGAACAGAGACAGTAAGAGAGGGGCAACAAATAGCAACTCTCAATCATATCCTTAAAAAAAAGAAAAAAAAAAAGTGTGCTGCTTTGAAATCCAAGACTGGGCAAGCATTACCCAACCAGAGAAGAAAACCTGCATTTCCCATGGCACCACCTCTCGTGAAGGCATGGGCTAGTGATGAAAAGGGTATCCATGCCGAGCAAGGAATAAAAATCTCATTACTGCAAGAGTGGAAAGTGTAAAACCAGCTCTGTTCTTGGAAAAGGAAAGCAACCAACAGAGCAGAGGGTAACCAGAGAATCCACAAACTTGTACCATTCCTCCATCGCTTAACTGGTGACCACGTCAAACTTCCAAAGAGGCAATTCTCAACACACCGTTACATTTCTCACAAACTCCTCCAAGGAGAAGGAAGTAATCTGCATGATTATAATCACAGCCAGCAGTGCCCAGGCAGCTCCATGCCAGTGGCATTTAGAGTAACCTGATGGGAATTTCTAGCAGAGAGCCAAGCCTCTGCTGGCAGTCTTATGAAGATGTCTCCGGAGTTAATCGAAAGACTGAGAAGTCTGTTCAGGTATTCCACATTTCACCTTGCATTCACCCTTAACTTCATCAAATATTCTTCATCCATGTAAACTGTCAAAGGGTGGGTATGTGTTTCATTCTAAATAAATAAATAACAATAATCCATTTTTAAAAATAGAAATGTGGTTTTATGCTACAGCCCAAGAATGAATATTTGTACCCTTTGGGGTGCTCTGTGCCTACAGGAACTACAGCAGAGAAGTTGAAACAGTCAAGTGTTTCCCAGCAGGGTCTCAGACTTGTGATCAGCTTTTCTAGCAGGAGGTTGTATAGAGGGGTCTGCCAGCAGCACACGTTTGTGTTTGAAGGCAGCCTGGATCTCAGAGACACCAGCAGAACATAAAGCAAGCTCTACTTCCACTCACTCGATAACTTAACATAGATCCCAAAGCTCATCTCCCATGGTGTTCAGAGGGTATCTCCCACAAGAGAGGGCTTCCTCCTGATAGTGCTCAGGGCACAACACCCTCCTTCCACTCGCTCTAGGCAGTTCGAGTGTTGCACCATTTGCTTCAGTGCTGTGTAACCTGGACATTTGGCACGTACGAGCTGCCAGCTCTATGCCAGAATCAGGCACTGCTGGCATCAGGCTTAATTCCCTTTGCAGCCAACTCCTCCTATCTTGACCCGGTAGGACGAGGTGCTACTGTCTGCATAGCAGAAAGGAACATGGGGGCTAGGGGTGCAGGTGACAGGGCACACAGGGATGAAAGGGAAACCTGAAGGGCGAGAACTACCCATAAAGATGAACACCACTTCCCCCGTGGGCTCTGCAGAACAAAGAATTCCAGAAAAAGGGAACGTCTTACTGCTGAACTGCTCTCACAAAGTCATGCTGCTGTTTCAGAGAACACAAAAACGAGCAGACAGGCTCACTTTGGTACTGATGCTGGAGTTGAAAGTTATTTTTGCTATAAATTGTTGTAGTCAGCACTATTTGTCGTGATGTTCTCTGGGCTTATAGGCTAAATTGCCCCATACTAACAGGCACTTTCTGTCTTGAGCAATACATTCCAGTACCATTTTTGGAGCCCACATATCCATCAAGAGCAAAAGAACAGTAAAAGAGGTAGAGGTAAAACCCTGCTTCACAGACTTCATGAACTACAGGGAATAATTGGAACATACACTGCAGGCAGCTAGAAATGCCATTTAGTCAGTGCCTGGAAATACCAAAAGGAAATACCACAGGTTGAGAAAGTAATTGTAAACAACTAAAAAAGTTAAAAATAAAAACTGAAGGACAAGGTAAGGGCTGAAAACAGAATTCACAAATAAAGGAAACTAATAAAAAGGGATACAACTTCTGGCTGGTCACCTGAGGGAAGCAAGGCACAAGACCTCTTTCTCCACAGATTATCTACACTAAGATATCTGATACAAGGGGAGATATGACCTGCTGCTTGAGAGAGCTGAGACAGCACGACGTCTTGCCAAGGATTGAGATACACTCCCGAGTGATAAGAATTCTTACCTCTTCTGCATAAGCTTTTCCAATCCCATCAGTAGCTCCTGTCACCACTGAAAAAGACAGACAGATATATATTAGTTGCTTCACAGAAAAAACTGCAATGGCTGTTTATTAGCAGGCCATTAAAGTACTGGTTCCAGCCAAGAGTTCCTGCAGTAGGTGTACAACTCACTAAATCTCTTGGGGAACTCATGATAAAAATCTTTCCATACGTAAGAAAGGAGAGGAAGAGGAGTTGTGAGCCTAACAGTCATTTTCAGAATGACATTCAGCACCCCTTCTCATGCCAGTCCTCTGGCCCACTACACCCCTTCAGAACCTTTGCAGACTAACAGAGATTTCCAGGTTATTTAACTAAAAAGAAAAGCTTGGTTATGACTATTAAACCAGCTCTCAACTTACCTTTTATTTTACTATATACTTAAAACTATCTTAAAGCCTGTAAGATTCCAAGAAAACAAACCTTTCAGGACACAGGCAACAGGTCTCTGTTAGTGACCCTCCCATAGACCTCAGACCCCTCTGACCCCTGTGCTTGCCAGCAGCAAGTACGAGTGGCCAATGCAGCCAGCCCTTGCAAGCTGAGTTTCTAGAGCTTCAACTTTTTCACCTGTGGCTGACTGGGCTCTGCAGCAAGCCTCAAGTCTTTCTAGGATTCTCTTCCACATGCTGAGAAGCTCTGAGTGACTCAACAGACCATTAGTTTGACAGATAATTCCAGGGCTTTCGCCACACCAATAGATGATCACCTGTTTGTCCACAAAACAGCAATTTCTCCATCCAGAATCTGCTTCTCCAACTACTTTTAAGCAAGCACGTTCAGCACCACTTTCTTCTCATGGAACCTCTATACCTCAACATCCTCACTTGTTTAGCTCTCCATTCATTCATGTCTCTACTCTCACTCACTAAGGGGCTACAGAATATACAGGATTTTTCTGTTTGTCGTTCTATCAGACCAGAACAGCTTGGTTTGTGCTTCCACTGCTTATCCCTGAACCTATCCCTGAACCCAAAAAATTGGGCTTGTTAATATTTCAGAAAACTGAACTGAGAGCATTGGTTTAAGCTCTAGGTCAGGTGCTACCTGGGTGAGAGTCACACAGACAGAGGTTTGTCCAGCACTGGGATTCAGCAGTAACTTCCCTTTGGGGCACCACAAGGAGATGCGTTTGCAGATTATTTGATTAGTCACTGCTTGCAGATCACCCCTAACAGTTGGCATGCAAGCAGCAGCCAGAATATTTCTGTTGGAGTAGTAACAGCTAGGAAATGCCGTAACCATTTCAGTTTCTGTGCCTCCTAGCTATAAGTGGACATAACAACAAGTCATGAAGCCACCAGCAAAGGTCCTATTTGAGCCTGAGTGGCCAACGAACAGCGCAGTAACAGGCTAAGAACAAAAGATCTAGTCATGCCCCTGACTCGAGCTACATTTACAGATGACCACAGATGAAGGTACACTCACAAACATTTAACCATTCCCTGGTTTCAAGGTTTATTTCCAAGATGCCACAGCTCCAGTGTGATGAGGATATGTGGGACTGTACTGTTAGCATACTAACACATACTACACACACAGGATGCTCTGGCTAGTAAACAGAGTTCTAGCTGCTGCACTGTCAGTCCCAGTGAATTTTCTTGAGAAAACCAAGCCTCTGCCCATCACTGTTTTGCCACTTCCTATCCAGCCACCATTAGGGAAGTGAGAGTAACAGTTTCGTTCAGAAACAAATCCACATATAGAAAGGTCAAGCGAGGGTCCAAATAAAGAAAAAAAAGCAGACCTTGGCAGAGAAATCAAGAATACATTCCCAGGAGTCCACTTGGTTGCAACCAAACTTGTCCCAATATCATTACCCGTGTAGCCAGACAGCAATACAGTCCTGCAGGATGGCACCACCCCTTTAGTGCAAGGACTAAGAAGCTTCTTGGGTTTCACATTATGCATTACCACACAATTCATTATTGCTTCAGCAAAGCAATGAAACAAGAGCACAGTGAAAACCTGTACTGGTACCACTCCCCGTCAGACTGACAACAGTAGTTGGACATGTTCGAAATTGATCCAGTCTGGAAAACATTCAGCTTCAGTGACTTGGTGAAAGGGGTTGTTTCCTTCATTACAGGCAGAGAGGTAATGGTTTCTCTTCCTTCCAACTCAACATTCATAGACTTAATGGTTTTATTCCCAGATAACAAGCTCAGCATTTTAAAATACTGTTTTCTGACACCACGAGTTGTTCAGCTTCTAGCAACTACAGCTGAGAGTGCACGCTCTGTAAGGCAGGGACTCCAAAAAGCATCTGTACCACTTTAAAGGCTTAGTAAAGCACAAGTACAATTTCAGTCAAGGATATTTACCTCACTTATAGAATCCATTGCTTAGGTAAATTGTAATAGGATCGGTGGGAGCATGAGACTTCAGTTAGAAATCCCTGATCTTCAGCTTCTTAAGTACAAGTAACAGGACAGTTCCTCCCTTTTTAGGCTCTACTTCAAATTAAAATTACCTGTAGTCCAGAGGTTAAACTACCCTCCAGAACAGAACTTGTAAATTTTAAGCGAATCTGATACAGATAAATGATGAAAAACATTACAAAATCCCACCAGAAAAAGTCCTTGAGCCATCACCTATATAAACAGGTACCTAGCTGACACACATTATTGTTTTGCTTTGCTGCAGGTAAAGGCATAGGTATCAGAATAAGGTATGCAGCTACTTTTTCTTAGCAATAAGGGAAATGCTCTTCTCCCAGGAAGGCACCAATACCATCATTCTATTAGTGGCTCCACTTTGAGAAGGATAACTTTACGTCTCCTGCTCCACGCTCCCCACTCCATCTTGAAGAACAACCACAGTACGAGGACTGCTTTCCAATGTATAACCTAAACCCCATTAGTCTGTGCTCCAGAGCCAAGTGTTGCTCCAAGTTTTAACCACACCAAAGGTACACCAGTTTAACTAAATTTTTACTATCAACTTGATGTGTCGAGCTAGCTTAACTCCAAGTGTGGATTAAGCTTTTAAATGCTGTTTCTTCACCAGACTGCCTTCCAACAAAAGTTACAGACTGACTGCAGTTGGCAGAGCTTAAAGAAGGCAAAGCAAGCAGGGTAGGAATAAGTTATTGTCTGTACAAGAAAGCTGCACCAATAAGTGTGACTACACACATCTACCCAGTAGTCAGACTAACTGTAGTAACTTCCCACTTCAGCCATCTGCTGTCTCCAGACAGAGAAGGGAGAAAAGTGCCCAGGCAGCTCGTGTGTGAGCCCACCGAATACAAGTTTGCCTGAATGGAAGCTTGTATTGAAGCACTGGCTGATTTCAGGCAAAGTAGTCAACATCCATCTTCCCCTGATTTTGGGGGGTCCAGAAGAAAAGGGGAAGATAAATAAGGAAAGGTCTGAAAAAAGTCTGAAAACAGCTCACTCTTCATAAATCAGTATGTGCACTCGCACTGAGCTGGAGATGTTCTACTCCAGGAAGTTACCACTAGGGCCAGAGTTCAGCAGCTCTGGACACAAGGTATTTCACAAAATAATTAGACTGCATCCAGAACAGATTCTCATCTCAAGACACGCTTTTTTGAAGCTAGCACATGTGTAAATACAGAGCTGACATGTGCAGGACTACATCATCTTTCCTCAGTTCTGAAAAACCTCCCCAGGCTCCTGTTCTGAGCTGCAGGGTCCACACAGCCTGGCCCTAGTGAGTCTGGCACACTGAAAGGAAAATCTCCTGCTCTGCCATGTAAGGACACTTTCTTGACTGGGTAAGACTAGCATAATCATTGTTGTAATGGGTTACAGATGTATGCATGGGTTTTATCCTCTAGTCCCAGCTTTCATTTCAGTTGTGCATGAACAGTCATATTCCAGCTGACCCTATACTGTTCAAAATGGTAGACAAGTGGGAAAGCTGATAAAACACTTAAAATCACCATTCACACTAGCCACTAATGTATACTAGTCCAACCATTAACCCAGCAGTGCCCAGTCCCCACTGCCCCATGTCCCTCAGCACCACATCTCCACGGCTCTGAAATCCCTCCAGGGATGGGGACTGCCCCACTGCCCTGGGCAGCCTGGGCCAGGGCTGGGGAACCCTTTCAGGGAAGAAATGTTTCCCAATATCCAATGTAACCCTCCCCTGGCACAACTTGAGGCCATCACCCCTCGTCCTGTCACTGTTACCTGGGAGAAGAGACCAACCACGCAGCCATTTCCATAAATCACCAAAATCTCCACCTTAGGACAGTACAGCATCTTTGCCCTAAAGACTGTGCCAGAAGTTTGCTTCCCATATGATGTGGAGAGGGAAGGAAAAAAAAAACAAAAACCAAAACAACAAAAGAAAAAAAATCCCTTTTCAGCTCCTGCTCTGAGTTTACTTGTACATCTTTGACTTCTTACAATGATCTCTTCAATTTAAGACAGCTACACAGGAATCCATCACAGCCTCTACTACTGGACTAGTTACCAATAGACATAACTCACTAATTCTCTGAACCTTAATACCACCCAGCCACTTCACCTCCTAATGTGTCACACAGTGTGTTGCACAGCTTTTGTCACATATACAACAGACATGATGCAGCCCATAAGCATCGGCACCATTTCCTGTCCAGTACCAAACTCAAGGCAACCCTTGAAAAACACAGGGCAAAGTTTAATGAACTCAGCTGTTGGTGAGATGTGTGGTCTGGCACTGAAAGGCAACAGCCTTCCCGTTCTTAAAGCCAAAGACCAAGCCTATGAAACACACTGTGTAACCAGCCAGTGACTTTAGCCTAGAAGATTTATATGCCCAGGGGTACATGACTTCAGGGGCTAAAAAGGTACACTCTTCTCCAGAAGGCTGACAGAGGGGTGAACATGCAAATGCTTCCAATACCAGCTGCATCCTTCAGAAATCCCACAGCCCATAGCAAGACACACACAGGATAAGGTACCACCAAGGGTGTGGGCAGCTCACATGTTCCTTCTGCTTCTAAGCAGCAACAGCTGCTGTCTTCCTAAAGAGGTCACCTAGAAAACATCTACCACCTCCTAAGAGGTATACTGGAGACACATTCCCTGTTGTTCAAAAGGGGACCACTATCCTACAGCCAGGCAAAAGCAGGGCCCACCAGACCACAGCAGCCTGTTTTGTGAATGAAGTGAATATTCAAGGCCCAGAAAGAATAATTTCCTCTGTTTCTTATCCAGCCAGGACATCTTAAAACTAAAGCAAAGAATGGTGCAGTAAAGCATGAGGCAGGCATGTAGAAATCCTCTTGTCTCATGACGGGAGCAAGGACCAGCATTGACTCAGGGAGATGGAGCGACAGCAAGCACAGAAAATTCTACTGCAGTTCTGCAGAGCAATCACGCTGAAACAAGATTATAGATTCGTGACTCTCCAATTCAAGGTTAGCCTACAGTGGAGGCAAAGCTTAAAGAGATCAAGCCTGCCTTCAGATACAAACCCACGTTTTGCACAGCAAAATAAGCTTCTGAGATGCCTAATGGAGATAAAGCATGGAATACTTTTATGCATGTTGCTGCTAGCATACTCCTTGTACTGCTCAGACTACCTGCAGGATGAAGCTAACAACTACTATGCATATTCTCTACTAGCCTCTTCCAACTACAAATTCATTTCAGTTCAGTTGTTTTCCTGTTTTCATTAAGAAGACCATAAGTTTTTAGGCAATCTTTCAAAGTACTGCAGATGCACTCATGCATGTCATCACCTAGGAAGAACTCAAGCCATGTTCTTTCCCCTAGGAAGATGTGCATCCAGCAATTTGGGAATACCTATACTCTCCGAGATAAAAAAAAAAAAAAAAAAAAAAAAAATCAAGCTAACAAACAGATCTCAAGGAGGGCAGCTCAGCTACCTTTCTGATCCCCTGAGAGGTATTTAATTTTGTTGTCAAAATGGCCACTGCAGAGCTAGTCCTCTCAGCTACACCCTCCATTCCAAGAGGAGAGCCAGCCCTGTCCTGCAGGACTGAATCCAGATAGGACCTATAAACTCACCAACATACAAAATAAACTGGGAACTTAGCGTGCCTTGGTAAAGCAGTACAGCTGAGAGAAACTTCCCAGCACAGCTAACCTTAGCATAGGTTTAAAGTACAACACATAAATAACCGAAGACTCGAGATTCTTCTGCTACGAAACACGGAGGCTATATTAAGAATATGACAGCTCCTGGGGAAAACAAAAGCTGGCAAGGGGAGAAAAGACTATCCCTGCCTGGCATCAAGCAGTGCTTCATTTATTACAGATTTATATAAATCACTGGCATCTGA
Organism: Podargus strigoides; assembly: GCA_028020825.1. Lineage (NCBI taxonomy): Eukaryota > Metazoa > Chordata > Aves > Caprimulgiformes > Podargidae > Podargus > Podargus strigoides. Next base: position 44,533,983 of record CM051624.1, on the reverse strand, counting down.
CCAATACCAAGCTTCTAGATTATCTCCAGCCAACAAAAGTACTTTAGTCTGTGCTGGTTAAAAATATTCTACTTTTTGTCCTCAGCTTGCTAGGAACAGCTATTTTTAGTAAAAGCCCAATCAACCTTATCAAAACCAAGCGTCAAAAATAGACCGGAGAAACACTGGAAGCAAACACTATTTTTAGCTGCTCTGTCTATCCCTGCCATTACCCACGAATTCTGACTGCACAGACCATGCACGAGTGCTTAGTTATTCTAGGCAGATCCTCGTCGTGACCCTTTTTTTTCCCTGAACACCTGAATGCAGAAAACACTCGATTGATTAAAGATTAATACAGCCGCAAACCATGACAGCTGCCTTTCGTCTGAGTGCTTTTGGGGAGGGGGAGAATATGGGATGACAGAGAGCTTGCATCAGTATTCCTCTTGGGGATCTATTACATGGAAAGAAAATTGCTATTTCAATTCCCTTTTGTTGCTAAAAATAGCAGCCCCAATTGATTCAAGCAAACAGGGCACCGGCTTCGCAATGCCAAATTTAGAAACCACTGAAGTCCCAAAGAGTGAACGCTAACGCAGTCTAACACATGCCAGCTCATATTTAACAAAGAACAAAGAAGATAAGCATGCCGGCTGCAAGTTAACAAGACAGCAGTAACTCCCTGCATTTTTATTAAATAAAAACAGAAAACTCGGTGCAAAAAATAAGACAAACTTCCCTTCTAGTCTCAGTTTAATGTGCTGCAATAGGAAGCCTCATCAGAAAGATCAGCCATACCCAAGTTGAACTCCAAGAAATTGTCGTTTTTCTTTTTTTTTTCTCTCCATATAAAGGGCTTTTTCTGCACAAAGGAGCCAACACCTAATGGTCAGGCTTTGAAAAGAAAGGCTCCAGAAAAAGGTTCAATTCCCAGAACCAAACACTTACTCGGTAACAGCTTGTGTCTCAGAGCTAGGATTGTGGGTAGAAAAATATTCTATAAATATCACAGCACTGACAAGTTCCCACTTCATCCAGAACTACAGCAAGAAAGGGGCTGGGGCAGCGCACACTCCAGATTTCTTCAGACTTGAAAGCTAGAAGTGATCTAGAAATCCCAACAGGAAAACCATACAGAAGAGTTCATGAAAGTCATGGACAACCCTTAAGCAGCATCTGTTCCACTTGCCTCTTTGTGAGCCCTCCCAGTTCCCAGGCACCCTTCTTTTACCCGCTCACCCTCAGATCTTTTTCTCCTGTTAGCCATAGGCTGCCGTGTTATGGATATGGGAGTCTGGGAAGAGAGGTGGATATTGTTGTCCTGTCTCCTGCCTTCAGAAGCCACCAGCCCACCCCATGACAAACTTAAGAACTTCGCTGCTTTCAAGGTTTTTCATCCAGAAAACGTCAGGTGAACCCAAGAGTGCCCTCAACATCTGCAATAGCAAGGAAGTTGTTCTGATAACTTGCTGGGGTCTGAGTTAAGCGTACACAAAAGCTATTGCTGCCTTGTGCTCAGTAAGATGCCACCACAGGAGTTACTGCACAGTATTAATATTTGGCAAAATCAAGCTCTCTATGATTCTATTTCCCAATGACAAACAAATGAATCGTTTTGGTTGGAAAAGACCTCCAAGATCACCCAGTCCAACCATTAACCCAGCACTGCCCAGTCCCCACTGCCCCATGTCCCTCAGCACCACATCTCCACGGCTCTGAAATCCCTCCAGGGATGGGGACTCCCCCACTGCCCTGGGCAGCCTGGGCCAGTGCTGGGGAACCCTTTCAGGGAAGAAATGTTTCCCAATACCCAATCTAACCCTCCCCTGGCACAACTTGAGGCCATCACCCTCGTCCTATCACTGTTACCTGGGAGAAGAGACCGACCTCTGCCTCATTACCCTCTCCTTTCAGGACAGATGCTGACTATCACTACAAGCACGACCAGGCCAAGAAAGCACACGCATGGAGGCTGTTCAAATTACTGCTTGTGGCTCTTCCTGCTCTGGGACTGGGTGAACACAACAGGAAAATTTTGAAGATCAGATAGCTCGGGACTGGCACCATCTGAAGGCTATTAGCATGTCTGCCACTGGAAACACACATAAATTGCTTTTCCAAGAAGGAACTAAGCAGACAGTAGAAGGGCTTCTGGGTTTGAAGCCTGCAAAGCTGAAAGAAGGTTCTACATAAGAAGTCACTAAAATAACTTAGACTTTTTTTCTCTTTCAATATATATTTGTAACAGGCAGAAAAATAAATTCACATCAGTGACATAAATAACACCTGCAAATAGAAGAGGATAACAAGTGATCTGAGCAAGCTACAGGCATATTCATTTCCAATCCAAGCTACGCAAGGTGTCAGAATAGTCACGAGCGTAGAGAAAAGTGCATATTGGGATAAAAGGCAGTACTAGATCCACTTTCAATCCAAAGGCAAACTGTATCAGACTTTTTAAAAGCGTGATCAGGCTGCCCAGAGAGGTTGTGGAGTCTCCTCCTCTGGAGACATTCAAAGCCCACCTGGATGTGTTCCTGTGTGACCTGATCTAGGTGTTCCTGCTCTGGCAGGGGGTTGGACTAGATGATCTTTTGAGGTCCCTTCCAGTCCCTGACATTCTGTGATTCTGTGAATGCTCCAAACCTACGAGGCAAAAGAAAATCATTTTATGTGATGACCATGAGAAACTACAACTGCGAAGGTGACTGGGACCAAACATTACAATCTTAGAATACCATCAGGAGCTACCTGGGGAGATGTCTACAACAGGTCTGGCCAAAAAAAAAAAAAAAAATATGAACTTTATTAGGCTAAAAACAAATGACTAGTTAGACTCCTCAGGGCCTGATCTCAGCACAAATCCTATTCAGCACAGTTACTAGTGACCACCACGCGATGAAGGGAATGCTGTATGAACTCCACAGACACACTAGCTACTGAAAAGGATCACAGCGTCACACAGCAAAGAATTAGATGGTTTGACAGACCAGAGTAATAAAAACATAATATTGACAGACATTACATGGTGACATGGCAGCACCAGATGCCAAGAGTTGCACTTGAGACTTACTTTGCTTAGAGTTGAGGTGACCATTGCAAGCAACGGGAAGAAAGGTACCAGGGGTGCAGTGGCTGAATATAAAATGGACTATAAACCTCCCTTCTGATGCAGCTATAAAGACAACTTACATAACCTGATTGCATCCACCGAGATGCTTTCCATAGTAATAGAAAAAAATAATACATTAAGTAATTTAAATGGGAACAGCTGGGGAAAGAAAAAAAAAAAAAAAAGCTGCCAAGATGATTACGAGTTACCTGTTCTGAGCGATGAGTTTAAAGGGCTCTCTTTGCTCTTCATAAGCTCACGTAATGTAATCACCAGAAAAGGAAAAGCTCACATTAACATAGAGAAGAAAATGTAAGTTGGTCACAATTAAGACTGGAAATTAGGATATAGCAAAGGAGAAAAATAATTGTTTCTGACTTTAAAGAACACAGTAAGGGTAAGGAACCTGACCTGCAGGAGGAGCTCCAAGATCCAAGACAGCAGTGCAGGACGAGACAGACCTAACTCTGGAAACAGAACCACAAACTTGCAACAAGAACCTGTTCATTACAGCCAATGTAATGGATCAGAAGGAAAACGAGGAACAAAATAAGCCTAATTTCTTGATTGTTTTTGATACATTCTATTAATTGCACGCCTGAGTTCCTTGGGTTGTCAGAGGGCATGAGAGAAACTCTCCTTTTTCCCCCTCCCCATCTCGACACACGATTGTACTTCCAGAGTGTCTCTGCTCATCACATCATGAAAGAGAGGGTGGCTGCAGCTAGAGATACGAGAGAAATGATAGGAGACAAATGCACTGTGGTCCTAATAGAACAGAGACTGGTTTCATGAATCTGGGAACTGGGAAGGGGTTCGTGTGTTCCCTCTGGAACCCCCTGTTGTGCTGGAAACCACTCAGATCATCTCTCACAAGCACCTCCATATTCAAAGTGAGGACCTCAGTCTCCAAAAACATCTGGGGCATGAAAAGAAGCATCAGCACCTTGTAATGGCTTTTTAAAGATCAGGCTATGGGCATGAAATTCCATAATTTTTTGCCGTACATGTTCAGAGCCCCCAGAACGCAGTGCTAAATACCACCTTTTCTCTGCACCTTTGAAACATGGGCTGATCTTTCAGTTTCATGACTAGGGCCTGAACTACTTAGAATTACACAAAGTCTGGAAGAAGTCTTTAAATGAAGGTTTGGGTACATTTGCAGCATAATGAATCATTCAGCACGGGCATGGCGCACCCCGACACATCGTTAGGGAAAAAACCCAACCATATAACTTAATACAAACACCCTGTTAGCATTCACTCCTTCCCTCCATTTGCACATATCAACTACCTATACTGGAAGCAAGGGGGGAAAAAACACCACAGTGTAGACAAGCTCTCTTACAGTGTAACAGTTCTATCACAAGAACAGACCTTCCAGCTCAGATCAGAGACCCAGCTCATCCAAGACTTGCTCGCTGGCAGTGGTCAGTAATAGGTACCGAGAGGAAAATTTAAGAAGCCACCAAGTACATCATGATACCTCTCCAGGACACCCTTCCTGCCTCCAGCTTGCAGCTCTGCAATTTGGTGGACTACAGTCATTTTGGACAAATTCCCAGGAGAAAAAGTTACCAAGATCTTTCAGTTTTGGTTTGGTTTTTTTTTTTTAATCCATGTAAACCTTTAGCATCTAATCCAGGCTGTAACACAGCCGAACCACATTCTGCATGGGACAGCATCACCTCCTCCTGTTCGTTTGGAAAGTGATCTGCCAGTTTGGGATTTGGTGCTTTCTCCACCATTTCCTGATCGTGATAAGCAATGATGCTGATCACAGAACCACACAACAGCCTTGGCTGGAAAAGACCTCTAAGGTCATCCAGTCCAACCATTAACCCAGCACTGCCCAGTCACCACTGCCCCACGTCCCTCAGCACCACATCTACACGGCTCTGAAATCCCTCCAGGGATGGGGACTCCAACACTGCCCCGGGCAGCCTGTTTATCTCTGTTCTTTAAATCAAAGTTGGGGATTTTCAAGTTATTTTATATAATTATTAAACAGGTACATCTAACGGATATAACAGAATCTATAAGATTGCACATTCAGGCAACCCTTTGATGGGAGTGTCTATCAGAATCTCTTTGGACTACAGGTTTGCAGCTAGCAAATGAATTAAAAAGTTAAGTACATTTAAAATATCCAAATGATCTAAAGCCTTTTCACTCTGGCTCAGCCATGCCAGGCCTGTGCTCACTTCATGTGGTCACTAGCACATTTCTGCCTTACCTGCTTTCTCCTGTTAGATTTATCCAACCTGGATATCATTACCCTTCACAACCGTAAACCATTTTAGGTCCAGCCTCCAATCCTCAGCCTCTTAGATACAACTTGATTTCAAACTCCTCATAGTCAAAACAGATCAAAAAACTGCAATACATGAGTCAATTTCTTCTGGTGTATCACCTACAACTGTCCCTTTCTCCACAAGGCCACTTGAAGTTTTACAAACCCTAATACACAAAAATGAAAAAGCACCATTTTTAGGAAGGAATGTTGTAGATCAGGACAGCTACCTGTCTGTGTAGAAGGCAGGGGGACTGGACTAGATGTTCTTTTGAGGTCCCTTCCAATCCCTGACATTCTGTGATTCTCTGAAGGAAAAACAAGTTTTAACCCTGAGAAAGGCAGTGTTACATTATCTCGTGCATCAGAAACACAACTGATAAAATCTATCTTTGATAAGCTCCTCTAATTATACACATTTCAGAAGGTTACTAGTTAAGTCACACCACTTGCTCAGTATATTATATTATCAGTATATTATATTCCCACACACCAAAGGTGCACAACTGTACCCGAGAACCCTCACTAGGAAGATCTCAATCTACAGTGCCTCTCCAAATAAGATCAAAATCCAATCCATTTTTCCTCCTTAAAGAAAGCTTAACGTGTGTATATACAGTCTAAGCACACTGAATCTCCACTTCTAACCCAAAAAGTCTCAGTAATTAACTGTTTTAATCATTTTATTGCTCTTACATTTGTGAATACCTACCATTACTTATCATAACACTGAAGTTTGGCCCTGCCCCAACAAGCCATCTTGGGTACCAGTTCTCCCAAGACTTCAAAAGTTTTTAAAATTCTAAATAAGTCAAAACTAACCAGGACAGAGTTGACCCAGACCTTCAGCTACTGATAGAGTATTTGTACCATTTACACTTGTTTCTCTCAGTCACGGAATCACAGACTGGTGAGGGTTGGAAGGGACCTCTGGAGATTATCTAGTCCAACCCCGCTGCCAGAGCAGGTTCCCCCAGAGCAGGTTGCATAGGATGGCCTCCAGGAAGGTTTTAAATGTCTCCAGAGACAGAGACTCCACCACCCCTCTGGGCAGCCTGTGCCAGTGCTCTGCCACCCTCAAAGGAAAGAAGTTCCTCCTCATGTTTAGATAAAACCTCCTGTGTTCCAGTTTGTGCCCACTGCCCCTTGTCCTGTCACTGGGCACCACTGAAAAGAGTCTGGCCCCATCCTCCTGACACCCACCCTTAAAGTATTTCACGGAATATTCAGAGTTGGAAGGGACCTCCAGAGATCGAGTCCAACTCCTCTGCTGTAAAGCAGGATCCCCTAGAGCACATCACTCAGGACTGCATCCAGGCGAGTCTTGAAAATCTCCAGAGAAGGAGACTCCACACCTCTATGGGCAGCCTGTGCCAGTGCTCTGGCACCCTCACTCTGAAGAAGTTCTTCCTCACATTTAAATGGAACCTCCTATGTTCCAGCTTGTGCCCGTTACCCCTCATCCTGTCACTGGGAACCACTGGAAAGACTCTGGCTCCATCCTCCCTCAACCCACCCTTTAGGTACTTATAAACATTCATTAAATCACCCCTCAGCCTTCTCTTCTCCAGGCTGAAGAGTCCCAGCTCTCTCAGCCTTTCCTCACAGGGGAGATGCTCCAGTCCCCCACTCATCCTCCCTGCCCTCCACTGGACTCTCTCCAGCAGGTGCCTCCTCAGTCTTCTCTTTTCCAGACTAAAAAGCCCCAAATCCCTCACCCTTTCTTCATAAGAGAGATGTTCTAGTCCCCTAATCATCTCTGTAGCCCTTTGCTGTACCCTCTCTAGCAGTTCCTTGTCTCTCTTGAACTGGGGAGCCCAGACCTGGACACAGTACTCCAGATGAGACCTCACCATGGCAGAGCAGAAGGGAAGGATCACCTCTCTCAACCTGCTTGCCACACTCTTCTTGATGCAGGCCAATGGCATCCTTGGCTTCTTGACCCCAAGGTCAAGCCAACATTGTTGGCTCATGGTCAGCCTGTTGGCCACCAGGACTCCCAGGTCTTTTACCAAAGGGCTGCTTTCCAACAAGTCAGCCCCTAACCTGTACGGATACATGTCCTCTTGTAACACTTGCGATGCTACATCTCCCATCATTCAGGCAAAACCAAAGTACACAGCTAGGGCATTACAGGACCCATCGCTCTCCTGGGCAGGTCCCCCTGGGGTGGTGAGCTCACTCAGCTCCAGCAGCAAGCTGCTCCTGGTCACCACCTCTCACAAGCAACAACTCTTTCCCAAGACCAACAACAGCAGCTAGGAGTCACTCAAAATCAAGCTCCTATCACTGCTACAGCAAGATCCTCATGTTTGGGTTCAGGAGGAAAAGGGAGGGGCCAGCTGCAGTACCAACTGCTCCGGTGACAGCAGTCCACACTGAGTTCCCTGCCAGCCTAGATGGCTCTTCAAGGACTCAAGAACCATATCTTTATGAAAGCCTCTGGCTTTCCACATATATACAGGGCAGCTATACTATGGAGGTTCAGAAGTCCACAGTAAATAACTGTAATATGTGGCACTCCTGCCATGAAGAGAAATTTAGGCTATAGATTCACGCTTAGTGAGAGTTACTGCTCCACCACCCTACAACTGTGTTGCTTGGAGCCCCTGCTGCCACACACTACCCACTTCTCAACATCCCAGACCAGAAGAGATCTCCCCACTTCTATTTTTAAAAGTCAGCTGAGCTATATAAATTTATTACACAGAGATCTTCAATAGCTTCTCCAGAAGTAATTTGATACCTGACAAGTACCCCAAAGCCATACATGAAACTATTTCTGAACAGCACTGTCACACCCGGGTATTTTAGGGGCGAGCAGAGAGGGCAGCCGAGGCAACCAGTGCGGCAGCGAACCCCTCCGGCCCCTGCCCATCCACCAGCACAGCTCACCCACTGCAGACAATAAGCAAAGCTGCGTAAGCAGCCGAGCACAGAAGATGAATGAACCGTGTGACACTAAAGAGCTGTGAATTGAAAAAAAAAAAAAAAACCAACGCATGAATTAAAATCTGCACCCTCGTTCCCCCTCTCCCTTTTCCCCCAAAAAAAGAAATGTATATAGCAGGACATAAAAGGAGAAGGGGAGAGAGAGAGGTGGAAAAAACACGATCTGACACATTTATAAAAATTGATGGCCTGTCACCCAGACGCTGATGAATATTTTTTACAGGATAAAAATGGCAACCTAGAGTCTAAAAATAAAATGCTGTGCTGCAGACCTGTCTGGTTCAGCAACACCACTGGAATACAAACACACTCCCTCTCCCTTGCTGGTATATCTTGACTAAGATTTCAGAATAAGAGAAGGGAAAAAACCACTGTAGAACATACCTTCTGTTTTCAAGGGAAGAGATTTGGGGGTGGGGGAAGTTAATAAGAATTTAGATGAGAATTATACTTTGCTTGCATTGTGTAATTGCAATTAAAAAAAAAAAAACACTCCTAAATTTTAAGTGATTGATGAGAATAGAAGACTACCTCACACTGCACAAAGTATTTTTTTTCCTTCTCTTCCCTAGACAATTACAATATAAGAATACAATTTAAAGACACTGATAAATACCATTTCAGTAAGCTTAACTTACAAATGTATTTTTAGAATCATGCTGCAGACACAACTGTGGACGCTGCTGTTTTCAAACTTACCCCACCCCTAGAGACAGAAAATAAAACCTTTTTACTTCATTCTACTTCAAAATTTACACTAAAAAACTGCTTAACTGAGAAGGAAAAACGACTGAACATCATTCACAAGAAGCACTAATTTCTCGAGCCTCTCCACACTGCAGACAGGCTGCCTTATGCAGTAAAGATGCTATTTTTGGCAAGTGATGCAATAGCTGCAAGGGCTCTCCCAGAACCTTTCATGTAGGAGCCCAAGCCATATTAAAACGTGTGACAAGAGACCCAATAGCCCTGCACTGTCACCTTCCCATTCTCTGCACCAGCACATTACCCACACAAGTCACCCTTTTTAAAGCTGTATCTTCCAAGAAAGAGTCAGATTTTACACATGAAGAAAAAAAAATGTATATACATCCATCAGCAGAGACACCTGCCCTGCACTGCATACGACAAGAAAGTTACACAATGCTGTATAGGGATTTTCTGACCTCTTGATTTCCTATTGGAATAGGAAGCAGCTCGATTTCCTCACTGAATTTCTGTGAAGACTTTGAAAAGCCCAGAAAGATAATACAACACCTAATCCTTCCCAAAGCTATTTCCATTCTAAAAGTTTTGTGTATAACTGACAACTGTTAAGACACATTTCTGCTATGTGACTGTTTCAACAGCTGAAAATTCTAAACCTGAGAAGAGTTCCAGAGATGCTAGGGCTTTTTAAAATTATTTTTTTAATAAAATTGAGATTTTTTCAGCCCTTCGGATCTGTGGACCCTTCAGGTTTTGCAAGAGCCACGTGGACTTCCATGTAACAGATTCAAGCTTACTGTTTAGTTTTTCACTGACCCCTTATAAATTCAAATTCCACACACCTCCTCCCCAAAAATAACAGAGGTATTCCTGAAGTCAGAATTACCCAAGAAACGACTTTTGACTTCTGATCTCCAGGGGCTTATGGGAGAAGAAGACATGCAATAGCCATTAAAAAAAAAAAAAAAATAATACACTTACTGTTTTGACTCTGTGGCCATGGACACAATGTATTAATAAATCCATGAGCCCAGCCTGCTGCTCTGCAGAGTTTGATTCCTTTGCTCAATGCATGCAGGGTATACACAGCAGCTCTCACCTACTGTTTCAGACCATCCATTTCCCAGTCATGGCCAGCATTTAGGGCCGAGGAGGAATCCCCCTGCATGTATCATGTACGTGTAACAACTCACATTTGGCTTGGGTTCCGTTGGGTTTGTATTTCCAAACCTTAGCTCTCATGATCTATTTAAATTCTACATTAACATCCCGATTATGTTCCAGGCTTAGACTTTTTAATTTATTTTTTTTTTTAAGCAGCCATAAAACAAAAACCAACTTGAGCACAAGTCAATTTGCATCTTACTTCCCACAGCCTGCAATTAGCATGAGTAGCACTAATATTTGTTTCAGGTTTTACATCTCAGCTCCTACAGTGTGTAACAGAGCAGGAGAGAGCAGGTGTAAAGATGGATCTGAGCACAGCGAAAACATTTACTTTGGTTTAGAATATTTCCAAGCTCTTCCCCTCTTCATGAGTTCTCATCATGTCATGTCCCACGCAAGAAAAACAGAAGTAGAAAGGCTTGACAACTCTTTAGTACTTGTTTGGAGCAGTCCAGTTCTGCCTCTCCACCACCCACACAATGTATTTGCTTTCTCCCCCTCCAACACACTGGTGGGAAAGCCAGTGCAGGTAGGATTTGTAACATCCGCAGGCTATCTAGGGAAAAAGGAACCCGGCTGCGAAGCAGCGAGACTTGGAGAGGTTTCATTCAGAAAAGATATACAGAACAGGGAATTAAACTCTCTCAGAGATCCCAACTGCTCAGAAGTAGAACAGAAATTGAGGCAGGAAGACACCCAGTGATATTTTATTCATTTTGGCTAGAAGCAACATTAAAACGAGCTGTACGCTGAGAAGTTAGCGTTGGCTCTAGGGACAGGGAGGTATGAAAATAAGGATTCTGCACAACAGCTGAAGTGGCAACGAGACTCATGCCCAAACCATGTAAGCTGCTCCAAAGTAGGGACGTGAAAGCACAGAGACTTCCATACTTGAAATCTCAAAACAGCAGCATGGGGAACATCACACAGGGAATTTTACAAGGCCCTGTGAAGGTGGCAGGAGGATGACAACTGCAGAAAGCAAGCTCAGGCCCTTTAACATATACACAGCAGGAAGCAAGGGTGCAGGTGTATGTCTGCTTCCCTGCTGCACCACAGGAACGACGACAAGCAGGAGACTGGGCCAGTTCCCATAGCCAGCTCCTGGTGGGTCTACCAAGACAAAGGAAGAGCACAGGAGCAATGTAAGATGTGTTGTGTTAGAGGTGAGAAACACTCCCCAATGTCAGAGCTGTTCCCATTCACCCAGTGCCCTGCTGCTCATGCGAGGCTGCAGGACATTCACCATTTCAAGTGAGCAGGTCAATCTGCCATACCCTCACTACATCTGCGTGCAGCTTGGCTAGGACAGATGTGGACTGAAACCAACGTGACCACTACAGATGGAAGTCTCCAGCACTTACATGAGGTAATAAAATTGAAGGGTTCAGAACACTAATTAGCCTAGATGGCTTCTTAAAATAGTATACATTAAGTGAGAATGGGTATCTTCTCGTTTAGAGATATATGCTTCTACTTCCAACGAATGGAAAGATTCAAAACTTCAGCTCACCCAAACCTGCAGTTCCCAAGTACATAGAAAGGTGGGCTACCCAAGACACAAACCAACTCCAAATAGGACTCTTTCCCCTCGCTAGTTCGGAATGAAGTATCTGTGCGATCTTCCTCCAACCAACTGCTAAAGCAGCACTTCTGGGGAGAACACCCCCATCCGGGTGTGCCCTCTTGCGGGTTCAAGCATGACTGCCTGCACGCCCAAGATCCACAAGAAGATGCTGAGCGTGTTTATGCGATGCTAGGAATGGCTCTAAACCTTTGGTAACCTCTCACTCTAAGTAAGACCGTTATTTCTGTTAAAAGCAGAGCCCTCTCAGTCATACTGGAAATAGCTTCTCGTGCATCACAAGAGACAAAGATGGCTTTAGGAGTATATTTAGTAGATAATGTGCTGTTAAAAAGATGCAGAGACTAGCACAGATAAAAGCTGATGTAGCTGGCAAGCCTTCATGCAGCTGCTGAGATTTTACAAAGGCAACTCTTAAAAACATAGAGAAACAGCACAAGAAGAATTTAAATTTAAACTGAGGTACTCTGCAGTATTTTGTTTCAAGTCCACATTTTACATTCCAGCCTATGCACTAGACACTGATACACAAGCTCAGGTTTGTTTAAATTAGAAGTCATCTGATTATCTTGCTTTTGAGCACTGCAGTTCTCCAACAGCAGCTTAACCAAGCTCAAACCACACCTTTCAAAAAAAGTCTCTTTCGTCTCCGCATTGTCAGGAAGATTACTCGAGTGCTCAGCAGCACCCTCTACCCCCCAGCCCTTGCGAAGGAACAGAGAACAGAGCGAGACTGATTGAGCAAAATCCACCATTCATAAAAAGGGGGTCTCGGAGATGAACGACAATGAACGCCATTGAATCTAAAGACTACCCTGCATTTTTAGGTCCTAAAATATGTATCTCTGTATATTGTCTTAGGTAAAATGAAAATATTTGGCAATTATTGTTCCACAGAGTTCTCTTCCATCCCACGCTCTTAATTACACTTGCTTTAATTGAGTATTTCTGCCCATTGGGGGGGTGAGGGGGGTGAATGATGTTAACACACCCAAGTTAATCAATTTGTAAGGTTACAGCTGTCTCACGGATAAATCACCAGCAGGCGTGAGGGAGACTCTTGTGTGACAGCGACTCCGAGATCCCAGGGTGTTTGATTCACGTCCGAGACCGGAGGGAAGGCTCGGGCAGCACTGCCATTCCCCTCCCGTTTCTAAATAAAGACACGGCCACCGGTGCCGTCCCTGTTCCGCTCGGAGCCCCCGAAAACTCGCGGTCCTCCCTGGTGGAAAACTCCCCAGACCTGCCCATGGAAGCGAGGCTCGCACCAGACCTCCTCCTCCGCTGGTTTAACTGGAAATGAGGCGATGCGCTTCCCTCTCCCTGGCAGGGGACCGGTGGTCCCCGGCCCCCCTCACACACAGGGCTGCGGACCCCCGCCCCGGCTCGGGCACGCCTGGGGCCGAGGGCTCCGGGGGCCGCCCCCGGTTCGTGCGAATCGCTGAGGGAACTCCGTGACGAGGCGGCCGCCGCCGCCCGGCCGAAGGGACACCGGGAGGGGGAAGCCAGGCGCACCCCGGCCAGGCCCAGAAAGGCCCCGCCGCGTTCCGCAGGGCCTGAGGCCCGGCCCCACCCCGCGCACCGGCCCCGGGGCGTTTCGTAAGCGGAGCGGAGGGAGCGCGTTATGTCACCGGTTAGGTAACGGGAGCGGGGAGCCGCCGCAGTGACGGCACTGCCCCCGCCTCCTCCCGGCCGGGGCGGATGAGGTGAGGCGGCCTTAACCCTTGGCGGGGGCGGCCTTGACCCGCCGGGCAGCGGATCCCCCGGGCAGCGGGGCGGGCTTCCCCCGCCGCCCACCGGCGTCAGCCCCCGGGGAGCGAGGCCTGCTCCCGCCGCCGGCGGCGGTGGCTCTGACCCGGGGCGCCGCACACCCTCCGCGGCCCGCAGGGGGCGCTGTGGAGCCGCGGCGGGCAAGGCCCGCGCAGACAGGCCCAGCCTGGGGTGGGGGGGGCGCGGCTGTGCGCGGCCATTTCCCCGCGTGAGGCCTCGGCCTAGCTCGGCCAGCAGGGTGGGCAGCAGGGCGGCACCGCCGGGACCCCGGCGGTGCCGCCCTGCTGCCCACCCTGCTGGCCCCGGGCCGGTAGAACGAAGGGAGAACAGCACCCAGGGTCTCTGAACACACACCGACTGGGGCACAGCACAGGCTGGTCAGTTTGGAGGCAGAGCAGCCCACCTTCACCTGCAAACTAGTGCACTGCTGAACTCATTAACATCATTCACACTAAAAATGGGCATTGTGGAAGTAGCTTGCATTAAAGTTACCAAGACATCTCAAGGAAAAAACAAACAAACAGACTCAAACCAACCCACATGACTGCTCCAAGATTACAGCAGTAATTCAGGCTGCAGAAAATCCACCACTGTGTGCTGGACAGAGCTAAGCATTCAAAGTTATGATAAGCATTCCTTGCTTAGATGCATGCCATACTGCTCATTCCCCCAAAAGTAAACCTTAAAAAACGAAAATATAAATCAACTTCAACAGAAAAGCCTACTTAAAAACAATATGCCCCTATAAAATATATTCTCACTCAGATCTACTTCCTCTATGTGTACAGAATTTATGCTGAAAGTAAGTTTGAGAGGGGAAAAAAAACAAACAAAGCTACAAGGAGGCAAATTCTAGGTTAGTTTATAAGAGCCATGGTTTCAATCCAAAGCTTACTAACAGTGACTGAAACAAGCTAGTCTATGCTGGTACATCACACTAACATTTCTCTGAACAAATGCATTATTTTCATACGTTGGCAAGGCAATGTTTCGTATCAGTACTTCTACACTTTGATTTTAACCACAACCAGTGACAGCACAGAAGTGAGGAATCCAGCTGGGATGAGATCCTACCACAATTCTGCATAGCTGGCAGCTTGAAAATCCCTCTTTTTCTTTACAAGCCAAGAAAGTTTAGTCAAAATTACTTCCGGGTGAACAGATTTCCCACTCCCCTCACATTTTCTAACAGTGTAAAACACAGAGATGTCAGTTCCCAGAATTAGAATTTTAAATATAGTCAAATACAACTGGTCTGTCCCTAAGGGTAAGTCCCCACAGAAGGAACAGAGTACTAGAAGTACTGTATAAGTAGTGGCTTAACAAGTTTTCTTAAAATAAACTATCAAATGAATGCAATTGTTGCAGTCTTTGAAAAATAAAGGAGCTTGATAGAGCTTGTTAGCAAGGATCTCCAAAACTGTACTCTTCAACTCATGAACAAGCCTCTCAACGTACCCACAAGAGGACTGCATACGCGCCACCCACCCTGACCCAACAAAACAAGACTTTGGAATAGCCCATCAAGATGGGGCCAAGCAACAGAAGTGGCAACAGGCTCCTCCTGCAGTTTTAGGTACAGTTTAAGCCAGCGTAGCCACAGGATGTCACCCAGCCAGCCAGCCATTCCTACCTGCTTCCACAGCATGTGTTCATCAATTGCTTTTCAGGCAAATCAGCAAGCTGATCCAGCTAACCCCATAGCTGGTCCTTCTTGCAGAGCTCAGTTGTCAGCCACATGAGCGAGCAGACCTCACTCACACCACCACACATTGACCAGAGGAACATAAGGGACACGATGAGAGCTCACAGCCAGCAATGAGAGCAGAGCCATTCTTTTGGCAGCACTCTGGTCTTGGAGCAACTCAAGCTGACCACTGGGCTTAACTGTCTCCTCAACATACATTTTCAGGGTACTGCTGAGTTTCCATTCTGTTGCACTGGCACCAGAACTCATCTGCCCACAGCAAAGCAGTTTAAGGAGCATAAGCAGCCCAAAGTGATAAAACTTCTGCAGGGCAGACTCCTTAGGCAGATCACTGCAGAACAAGACAAACACCAGTGCCAGCACAAGGAGAAAAGCAGAAGAGCTCTCCATCCACCTTCTTCTCTCCTCACACCAAACAATTAGATCAGAAAGCCGTAATGTAAAACCACACAGTCGGTCTTCTTGTGACTGACGATATCTCATTCATAAACTGACATCACTGAGAGAGGCAGGAAACTGATTCCAGTGCAAAGGAACATGAACGAGGCCCTGGGGGTTGGAATGAACACCCAGACCATGACTAGAATTGGCAAAAAATAGCCAAGGTGAAGAACCAGTTGGCAAATGGAGGATCTCAGATCAGAATCTAGGAACAAACACAAAGCTGTGGGGCCCCAGAAGTTTTGACATAGATCTGAAGACAGAATTGGGACCACTGGGACAAAGAGATTGAGGTAAAGAGTTTATAACAGGT
Organism: Podargus strigoides; assembly: GCA_028020825.1. Taxonomy (NCBI): domain Eukaryota; kingdom Metazoa; phylum Chordata; class Aves; order Caprimulgiformes; family Podargidae; genus Podargus; species Podargus strigoides. The sequence continues at coordinate 44,517,952 of CM051624.1, read as the reverse complement.
TAACTTGCCTTTAAGTAAAACTCATCAGGGGAAGTTTAGACTGGATATTTTGAAGAATTTCTTCACCAAACAGGTTGTCAGACATTGGAATGGGCTGCCCAGGGCAGTGGGGGAGTCCCCATCCCTGGAGGTGTTTAACATTCGGGTTGAAATAATGCCCAGGGATATGGTGTAGTTGAGGACTGTCAGTGTTAGGTTGATGGTTGGACCCTATGTCTTCAAGGTCTTTTCCAGTCTGGATGATTCTGTAAGTTGATCAGAACACATATCCCTTTCTGCCACGCCAGACAAACACTGGGTGGACATGCAGGACACCTGAAGGCAGAAACACCTGTGCTGAATCACCTCTGCTCAGTCACACTCTAGAGATGGAAAGCTCCTGTGACAGGTGGGATTCACACACCAGGAATACTAAGCATATACATTACTTCAAGAAAAAAATATTTGTGAAAACTCTGCCAATCTCTGCGGCTGAGGGAACTGGGGGGTTCAGTCTTGAGAAGAGGAGGCTGAGGGGAGAACTCATTGCTCTCTGCAGCTCCCTGAAAGGAGGGGGTAGTGAGGGAGGGTCGGTCCCTTCTCCCAGGTAACAGTGATAGGACAAGGGGTGATGGCCTCAAGTTGTGCCAGGGGAGGCTTAGATTGGATATTGGGAAACATTTCTTCCCTGAAAGGGTTTCCCCAGCACTGGCCCAGGCTGCCCAGGGCAGTGGGGGAGTCCCCATCCCTGGAGGGATTTCAGAGCCGTGTAGATGAGGTGCTGAGGGACATGGGGCAGTGGTGACTTGGCAGTACTGGGTTAATGGTTGGACTTGATGATCTTAGAGGTCTTGTCACAGAATCACAGACTAGCCTCGGTTGGAAGAGACCTCCAAGATCCAGACTCTTTAGTCTCTGCACAACGGTTTCTTTCCCTTAACAACAAAAACCTTTGCTCCATTGAGCTTACCCCATATCTCTTATTCTCCCCTCATCATAGCTTTTCTCCCTTTCTGCTTCAGTGGTAGTCCTCTAACACATATGAAAATCCTCTGGAAAATCTTTGTGATTAACAGCCCTAGAGTTGAGCTCCTCACCCCTGCTTTTCCTTGTCCAGTAAGTATAGAGCTCCTCCAGAAGTAGAAGTGCAGCTGTCCCTTGGGAACTGGCATGACTGATGTAATACACCCTCCTAGGATGTCGTGGCTCACAATTACGTAAGAGGAGAAAATAGGAAGGAGTTGAAAAAACAGGAAAAAAAACCCAAACCAAGCAACCAAACCCAAGTCCTCCACAGTCAACTAGGCAGTAAGTACTGCACCACAGAGACCATGCCTCAGCCACATCACTGTCTCCCACCCTCTTCGGGACAAGCAACTGAGTCATGACAGAAGCAAGAGAAAACCAAGTAGGGAAGGTGGCATAAAAATGGAAAGAGTAGTACAAGAAACAAAGGGACAGGCACCATTTTCCCTGAGGTTCAGTTTCTGGACATCTCATCTCCAGTTTTAAGAACTGCAATGCAAAAGGCTTCTTTCAAAACCTACAACCAAACCCCAGGATTTTAGGTGTCACCATCTGTTGCTGATGGCAGGGGAGTGAATTAAAAGCTCAGCAGGAATTTTTGCATATAGCTCTGTTCTAGTGTTAGCTGGAGAAGCTTACACTGTGGAGCAGGATTTCAGCTCTGCTAGTGACTCACCCGGTGGGTGATGGTGTACTGCTCCAGACTGCAACTCCAGGAATCTGGGAAGTTGCACAGATTTGGAAAAAAAATTACTACATTAAGGTTAAATAACCAGGAGTCAAAAATAGCAGATTTAAGGTAGAATTCTTTTGTGCAATTAGATGCACTAGAGGGGAAGTCAAATAGCCCTAATTCTAGCATTGTCCAGTATTAATGTACTCAGTGTGAAGAGCGTTTTGCTTTACTCTCAGAACCTAGGCTTCCTAAAGCCTAGCAATAAGCGAGAAACAGAAGTCATCTGAAGATACAAGAAGCAACCCTAAGTCTAATTAGGCAAGTGGTTCAACCATGCAAGCCCAACTCAACAGGAGATACCTCACCCACTAGCTACGCTGTTTGTCCCACGGTTGTGTTCATATACAAGCGAAGGAATCACATTTGGCATTCCTGTTAGAATAATTAGACAAGAGATTTTTCTCACTGTCATCCCTTCCTGTAGCAGAGATGGTCATCCCAACCCTGTGGATTACGAAGGAAAATATTCATAAAATAACAACGTGTTTCACCCATCTACCAAAAAATAATTCCCAGGCGGTAAACTACTGCTGTTTTCCCCAAACCTCACCCTGAGCACTGCCCTCACGCCCCCAGGACCTCCTGCTACTCACTCGTTCCTTACACAGGTGTGTATTTACCCAGCTGTCTCTAACACCCAGCACGGCTCCAGTTGGACTTCTTTGCTGGAGACACTTCTGTGCTCCCCACTCCTTCACAAGGCCTTTCCTTGCTTTCACCAGGGCACCTTCCCAAAGCAAAGTACGCTGCCCGAAGAAATGGTATGAAGAAACTGGAGCAAGACACTACTCTAGATTACATCCTTGCATAAATTCCCTAGTTTTAAATAACTGGTTTCCATCACAAGTATTCCTACTTTAAAATACATGGGAGGCTGACAGAATGAGCTAGCTTAAAATAACCCAGCTCTTCATTCCCTGGGCTACTAAGTTTTCAAGCACTTCCATCTCAGGCTGTTTATTAGAGATGGGTATCCCTTTCATGCAAAGAGCATCTGTCCTCCACTCACCATCAGCTCTTTTTTTGGAGGTGGAGAGACCATACTACAGCATTTAACTCTCCCTCACGTGCATCTCTGTTCCTGCAGTTAAACATGGCAAAGCCTGCTCATATTCCAATTCAAGTTCCCCAGTGACATTAGCCCTGCATTGCTCAACGCTTCCACCCAGAATTTCACTTGAACAGTGAAAAGCATCTCTCAAAAAAATCAGGAGGATGAAAGTCTTCACGCTGAATCAAACTCCAGAACTGGAGGTTATGACCCTGGTTGATGCTGAGGTTGGTGATGTGCACATGTACACAGTTAGTGTCACCAGGTGCTGACACAAGCCAGGAGTGACATGCTGAAGCCCATCAGCAGGGACACAGCAGAACTGGAGGTGGGACTCTGGACTTCTGGGCTCTCCTCTTCCCAACAGAGTGCATGAAGGAGCACTTAATGCAACAAGTATTCAGCAATCCCACTAAGCAGAGATTTTAGGACATGTCAGTAGGAGTAGCCTGTGTAAAAAATCCTAGAAAACCTCCCTGACTCACTAAGAGCTGCCAGGTCTCAAAAGGAGCTGCAGCCCACTGAAGTACCACACAGTGTGATCTGCTGAGCCTACAGCAACAGGGTCAGAGATCCCACCTCTTCTGTGCTGCTCTGCAAGAGCAGTCCTTGCTTAGTCCACCGAAGAGCAGGCTGAAGGGAGACACTGACAGAAGTCTTCTAAATTACAAGCTATGAGTAGGATTGATGACTAAAGGAAGACAGCTAGACACCAGAGAAAACTTAAGATGGATCCTGGGAAAGATTGCATGGTAAATGGGAAAAGAAAAAGGCATGCACACTGGAGCACAGCACTTCCAGGGAGTGCAGCCAGGGTTGGGACACTTGCACCAGATCCTTCCCAGAGGCACATTTCAGTGCAGTAACCCTTCAGGAGCACTTTGCAAATAGCCATACAAGAAAACAAGTTCAGGCTGCAAATTTGACTTGAGCTGTCATAATCAAGAGTTTTGAGCAAGCTGGTGAACCCTCACATGTTCTTAATGTTACTTTTTGGGTCGAGGAGTGCCATGCTCCATTTCATACAACGACAGAAGTGTTTGTGTAGCACCCAGAACTGAGAACCAGACCAGCAAACCCCCGCCACAGATCCAAAGTGCTGAAGATCAAAAGAAGATCCAAACCCCTGAATAAGTGGTTCTGCTAAAGAACAAGGGATAACCAAAAGCTCTCCCCAAAGCTCTGCATACAGCAGCCAAGCACTCGGGCACAGGGAACCCAGGGAGCTGTGCAGAGCCTCTCCTCTCACATCCTGCAGAGACAGCAAGGCTAAGACAGGTTGGAACCCCCTTCGTTTCGCCACCAACTACACCCTCACCACGCACTGCATTAGGTTGGGTGCTTTAATCTGCAACAGTGATTTGTGACATGGTCTGTCAACTATCATTGCACGTTGCCAAACACCTGGAGCGCAAGATTGCACTCGTTTGTGCAACAGGGATTGAAATTCATTTGCAGAAAACAAAAAAGCCTTCAGGTGACAACTATTTCACTTGATGCTGAGGAGCTTGAAAAATGATGTTGCTTGTGAAAGCTGATCAAAATGATCAGTGAGTTACCATCTGGTCAGCACCAATAGGAACATCCTTTGTATGGAGTTTTTAAGTTACTAAAATCATTTATCATCTGACTTACTTCATTAAGGTTGTCCCAAGAACTTCATAAGGATGGGGGTCTGTTTTAAAAGATGCTGTTTCCAGGGACCACAGGACCATAATCTTATAGGTGGAATCTAACTTAAACCATTTACAAGCACAAAATCCAGCTTGTCACTTCCTTCTCTTCATACAAGCATCACATCTTATTAATCTAATAAGATCATTGTTAAGGTCTGATTTAGAGCTTGTTATTACCCCAACTTCCCAGTCAATAAGAGTTTGGGAATCACTCTGCATATTCTTAGTTTTTAAGAGACCTGACCACAAAGACACAAATCAGTATCCACTCCACTGCCCACGTACCCAATTACATACATTTTTCATGCCTGCCTTAGCAGCCCTGGTATACAAATTGCTATTTTTAGATGCTGGACTACGCACAGTCAAATGCAGCCCCTGTTAAGTAGAAGAAGCCAACAAGAACAGGCAGAGAGTGTTCACCCAGCTTTGCTGCTGCTGAAAGAGCTTTATTGTTCAACATTTACATAGGAAAAGAATGGTTTAAGACTGAATAAGAGGGTTTTGTCTAAAACCAAATTACAGGAAGTTAGAAGCAGTTGAGAGCACCATCCCAATTAATGACCTCTTACAGGTTCTTTTTTAAGAAATCTACAGCCCACATTTAGTTATTTTTGCATGTTAGGGAATAAACTCCAAGAAGCTTAATTAAGGCAAGCTCATCTTCCCAAACATTTCTTGGCCCCAATACAACTGTACAGCTGTATTCACCACATGAGGAAGCATCACCACTCAGACATTTTGTAATCACCAAATGTGCAATTATTCAGCTGCACCCCTACCAAAGGCACTGGGGGAAGCAGCGGACGCTTTTCTAAACCACCATGAGGCCTGAAAGAAGGCAGGACTTTTCTTCAAGTGTCTTATGGCCAATTACAATCACAAGAAAACTGGCTTCCAGTTAACACATTGCCTCAGTTACAGCAAATTTGGGGAGGAAAAAAAAAATACTTCTCATTAAAATGTTTGCAATTTTGAGCTAGGGAAAAAAAAAAAGTTTAAGTATCCAACATGACCACGACATTTTAAAACATCAGATCACCCCAACTTGTAGGGCTGGTGTATTTTGAATAAACAGGGTTGATAATTTGAGTGTACTGAACTGGTCTGATCCCACAGCTGACCCTGTTCTGAGCAGGAGGTTGGACCAGAGGCCTCCTGAGGTCCCTCTCCATCCAAATTTCCATAGGATTTTGAATTTGTTTCACCAAGTTACGGAAGGGAAGGGACAGAAAAACAATTTCATCTTTTCCAGAAAAGAGGCGGCTTCCTAAAATAGGAGATACGGCAGCTCTCCAAAAGGGAGCTATGACAGCAGCAGACGGTTGGTTCCCTGCTCCAGACACTCTGCACTCCAGAATACACCCAACTGTCAATGGCAGAGAAGCGAGGTGGCTGCCTGCCACCACCATCAATGGGACACTCTCCTCCAACCCAAGGAAATACCATTATGGATCACAGCTACCAGCGCTGCCAACAGATCTGCCTGTCTAGAGGCAGGCGGGGGAATAGCCACATCTTTGCTGTGTTCTTGGTGATTTCAGAATGACTCCTTGGCACTCCACTCCTGTCAAGTCTGTGGTTTATTTAGCTAAATTGGTTTCCAAGCAAGGGAGCTGTTATTCTTATCTTCTGACACCAATTTATGAGGCTTGGTAAAGGTACGGAGCAGCTGACCCTGGAATTCTCACTGTATTCTCTCTCAAGATGCACCCAGAAATCCCACATCAAGACAAACATCCCCCCATCACTGCACAGCAGCCAAACCCAACCCAGATGTGAGCTGTGGGGAGAGAACACCAGGAAAGCTGCACACAGACCTTCACACATAAGCATGACTCTAGAAAAATTAACTTTTTGTCATAAGAGCTGCTATTTAAAGTAGTACAACCCTAATTTTCTCAGAGTACATTACTGGTTCACACAGTTCCTCTTCCTCACATCTGCTCCTTCTAAACACCAGCAAATTAGATAGAGCATAGGCAGAAGCAATTGCATATATGCAACCAAAAGCCCACTAAGAACACAAGGAGAGAACTTGCAACTCAATTTCAGACGTGTACAAGAGTTGAAGGGAGGTAAGGAGCCCTTACAAAAGGGCTTTCTAGTTTTTGTGAAGTTGCTTTCTAGTGGTGCCGCAGCAATCACAGCAGCTAATTAGCATCAAACCAATTGCTTCTTTAAAGACCAGAAGAGAAGGCAATGCACTTTTTCCCCCAGTATGACTTAGTAATTCGCTAATTCTCAAGGTGACCCATGCTATCTGCAGCTGTGCCTTCACCCTCCTCCCAGGGAGGAAGCAGAGAGCCTCCCCAGCCCGCTGCTGGTGCTACACTGCACTTCAGGGCCAACCACCCCAGGGCTTATTCAGACAGAAAACCTCTCCTCACTGCAGCTGGAGACACAGGAGCTGCCCCAGCGAAGCAGCATCCCGCCTGCATCAGGAGCAGGCAGAGGATGGCCATGGGGTCATCCAACAGCCCTCTGAGCTCCCCCAGTCCAACCATCACCCCAGCACTGCCCAGTCCCCACTGCCCCACACCCACACGTCTAGCTGGAAGGGACATGGGCCCCAACCACCTGTACAGAGCGCCACGGCTGGCCCAGAGCCCTGCTGCTGTGCAGGGCCCGTGACACGCTCGGGACCGGGTACGCCGCCAGTGGCACTGCTGGGGCACCGGGGTCCCACAGTTAGGTCACACAGCCGCGTCTTCACACAAGTCACACGTTGGCTCCGGCAGGTTGTGGGGAGCCTGAACCCACCGGCGGGTGCCTCTGCAGCCCCCAGCCCCCCAGCTCCCCCCGGCCCGCCGCCCACTGCCGTTACTTTCACCCTCGATCCGGCCCCCGCCCGGCGGGAGCGGGCCCGGGGCTCTCGGCCCGGTCCGTTACTGGTAGAGCAGCCCCTGCAAGCCCCTCACGGTGTGGGGGCTGAGCCCGCTCCCAGCACCTGTGCCCGGGCAGCCGGGACAAGCCCCCGCAGCACCGCCGGTGCCGTGCCCGGCGGCACTCCCGCACCGCTCCCAGCGCGGGGTGAGGCGGCCCGGCCGCGCTCCCCGGGGGCGGCGGGGCGGCCGTGACGTCAGCGGGGAGGTGCGGGGCCACCCGGCGGCACCCGGGCCTCCCCTCGGCCCCCCCGGCCCCGCAACTCCCGCGCGGCGCCCAAGCCCGGCCGAGCAGCAGCGCCTGCCCCCCTCCGCCGCTGCCCCAGCGCCGGGGCCCGGCTGCCGCCCCCGCCGCGGCCCCGCTGAGCGCCCCCCGCGAGCAGAGCCCCTTCCCGCCGGGCCGAGGCCGCCGCCGCGCTCCCCGGAGGGGCAGAGGCCGCGCGGGGGCGGGCGGGACGCGCACTCACCTGCCCAGGCGCCCAGCGCCGGCCCCACGGCGGCGGCGCCGCTGCCCAGCGCCCAGACGCGGAGGCCGGCCCAGAGGCGGTAGGAGACCCGCGCCGCCGCGTAGAGCGCGCCCAGCGCGCCCAGCCAGTAGAGGAGGCCGGCGGCCGGGAGCGCGGCGGCAGCCACCATGCTGCGGAGGCGGCCGCGACCGAACTGAGCCCTCCCGGCCACCGCCGGCCCGCAGCCGTCACGGCGCCCGCCCCCGCTGCGCCGCCATTGGCTGCGGGGCCGCTCAGCCCGCGGGTAACCCGGCAACGCGGGCGGCCCCGCCCGCCCCCGGCCGCGCGGCCGCGAAGGAGGGGGCAGGCAGCCAGCGGCCACACGCCCCCGTACTACTTGGGCCTGCGCCCCACGTGGTCGGCACCGCTCGCCTCCCGCCATTGGCCCGCGGCCGTGGCCGTCAGCGCGCGGCCGTGCTCCCATTGGCTCTGCCGCTCCGGGGTCTCGCGGGATTGGTGGAACACGGGGTCGCGCTTCCCGCCTCCACTGACGTCATATGAGCCCATTCATAAAATGCTCAGGCTCCGCCTCGCACCCGAATAGGTCCCTCGTCCCCCTCCCCCTGTCCCCGCGCTGCCGTCGCCACGGCGGGAGGGGGGGGTGGCGTGTACCCCCGGCCAGGGACCCTGGCACCGGGCAGAGGGAGCCCCCCTGGCCCTGCCCTGTCGCCCCGCGGGGCCCGGGAGCCACCGGGATGCCTCCCCTGCCGCTCACCCGTGCCGTGAGCTGGGAACCCCCGGGGGGGCGAACAGCACAGAGCTCCGCGGGTTCCGCTCCCCCTCCAAGGGCCGTGCCCCCCGCGCCCCGCCTGCGGGCCTGGGGCTCCACCAGCCTGCCCCGGCCATCGTAGGCTGGGCAGCAGGGAGAATTTCTTCCCAGAACGGGGTGTCAGGCACTGGCACGGGCTGCCCAGGGCAGTGGGGGAGTCCCCACCCCTGGAGGTGTCTGAGTCGCACTCAGCGATGTGGTGTAGCTGAGGACTGTCAGTGTTGGGTTCGTGGTTGGACTCGATGATCTGCAAGGTCTTCCAATGTAGGTGATGCTGTGATTCCTCCTCTTCCCAGGCTGCTCTCACACCTAGGAGAGCTCACCTCGGCCTTCCCAGAACAATCCCACCCGAACCCAGTCACCCAGTCCATCTCCTCCACCCACCAGCTCTGTCACGGTGCCCTTTCCCTCGCTCCCTGCCACAGCCCGTCCCACTGGTGCCACTCATGCTCGTGAGTCCCCACGCACAGCTCTGCCACCAGCCGGTTTTTAGGACCCTCCAGCTCCCCGTGCCCTCTGTGCCTCTCCAGTTGCCCTCACCCACTCCCCAAGCTGTCCCTGCACGCTGCTCCCAGGGCACGAGCTCGCAGCGCAGGGATGATGTTTCAGAGCCTGGAAAGATCCTGGGTGAGGTGCTGCCCTGAACACAAGAGGCGAGTGGTGCTCCCAGTGCTGCACCCCGAGGTCCCGATGGGCTCACGGCGCCACGGGGATGCAGTTACAACGACCACTGCAACATCAAAACCTTTCGAAACAAGACACTTGTGTGTGACATCAAGTGCCCAATGCACTGGAACTGTGTCCTGAGATGTGTCAGACTGCATTTAACAATTTCTACCAAGGCAAACAAGACCAAAGAAATTAAATGAAAACATGCTTTGATAGATTTATCTGGTTTATTAGTTTAATAAAAATGTCTGTTACATTTCTCCTTATTAAACACATGTATGCACACACAATAGCTTTTCACTCCAAGACACACAATTAATGGAAACCAAAGGCATCTGTTCACACTCCACTTGTGGAAAACAGCTCAGGGCAGGGTGGGTGCCAACCTCACGGGGCTCGGCAGCGCCCTGCAGCGAGGCGCTGCAGCAAGTTTTCTTCCTGTTGTTTTTGGGTTTTTTTACCCAACAGAGCCCACCTATTGCTCACCACCCACTGTTTTCAGAACAGTGTGACTTGTTAGGGCTGTCTCCTGCAGCCTTTGCCCAAGGGAAGTTCTCACAGGCCTCATCATGTCTGTATCCCACAGAACATTGTGTTCTCAGCCATTGGAACGGGCTGCCCAGGGCAGTGGTGCAGTCCCCACCCCTGGAGGTGTTTCAGAGTGGTGCTGACACAGCACTCAGGGATGTGGTGTAGATGAGGACTGTCAGTGTTAGACTGATGGTTGGACTCGATGATCCTCAAGGTCTTTTCCAACCTGGGTGACTCTGTGATTCTGTCACACCCACCAAAGACAGGACTTGGATTACAAGGAAGCACAGAATTACTGGGATAACTGAATTTCCCTTTTGCCCCATACCAGCCTTTCCTTACTCTGTAAATCTACTTTATTCCCCATGGATAATCTTGGCGTGTTTGCATGTAGGAAAGAAACAACATTGCTACAGAAGGAGACAAGAAGCCCACAGGTAAGGAGGAGGAGGCCTGCGCATCACCCCTCACTGGGGTCACAGTGTGCCTCCCAGTTGTTGGAAAGGGCACGCCCTGGCTGTGGCCACACCGTGCTGTTTCCTCCTCTTGGCTGCCACAGTAGTTCTCAAACTGTCTGCAGGGTAACGACACACTGCTGGTTCTCACTCTTGTGTCTTCCCAAGAACCAGGCAATAGAGACAGGATACGGCAGAAGCATCTGAAAAGAGAAAAGGAACCAGTTTGGCACTAGCAAGAGATCTGCTACAAGTCAAAGACCAGAGCAGAGCTGAAGTGAGGGCTGGAAGGTAACGGTGTGGTCAGCGGGGTCACAGAGCGCCGAGGACAGAGGCAGCCTGGGTAGCTGGACACCACACAGAGGCTGGAGGAGAGGAGATGGGTGTGGGGCAACCTGCCAAAGGGAGCAGGCAGCTTCTACTGGATGTCCACGTAAGCCACCCCGCAGGTACCACGGGGGTCAGAAATAGGGAAGGAAGCACGTGGCGCTATGGAAGATTCGCTGGCCTCTGTCAGAGCCTCCCTTTTATTACATCCACTGCCTGCTGCACTGCTCCTGAGACCTCCTGACTGAACAACCTTCTGGTTGGGAGTCAGGACAGAACCTGCTCCACCTCAGGGAACCAGTAAATGCCTTGACAGAGCAGCACAGGTACCACAAGGCAGTCAAGTTTTTTTGTGTTAAAAAATAATACTGCTTATTCAAGAGCATTGCTATTTTTTATGCTGCTCTGTTCAGAGAGAAAGGCAGTCCTCTGAGAGGCTTACAGTCTACATTTAGAAGAAGATGAGTCACAGGCAGGGAAAGGGACTCACTGGAAGGGAAAGAATTATACAAAGGTCAAGTGAGGGGTTTTGGATCTCTTGCTTTCGGTCATCACACATTCCTGGGCAACAGGCACGGCACATCCCCCTTTTCCAGGTTAATCCCAGTCTTCCCACGAGCTTTGCAGGTCTGTTCCCATTTCCCATAAGCTGCTGCAAAGCCCAAGCAGCACCCAGTCAGCCGAGCTGATGGAACAGATAGTCTGCATGTACTCACACATCACCAAGCACACCCATGTGTACGAGGGGATCTCACCAGGGCCCCAGAGATCCACGTTTCCACGGCGTCTCTCATCAGTTCAGGCATGGAGTCAGCTCCAGAAGACTGCAGATGCAATCTGGTTCAGGGTGATGATGCAAGCCCAAGTCAACTCACAACTCGCCTGCGTTGCTCCATCGCATGGAAGGTGGCCAAACTGTACAGCAGATCGCAAGAGAAACAAAACCAGAAAGTGTTTAGGAAAGCTAAAGGGGGAAAGAAACGCAGGAGTAAACAAGAAACAGAAAAGGAACAGAAGATAAGGATGGAGAACCACAGAGAGGAAGACAACAAAAGGAGACATGAAGAGAGCAAAACTATAGCAGGGAGGAGAAATAAAATAACACAAATAGGGGACAGAAGAGCATTCAATTTTTATTATTAATTTTTTCTGTGACATTGCTGCTGCCAGTACCCGACGAGCAATCCCACATCTCGGCGAGCCCACGCTCCATGTTCCACACGTCCACCCTCACCCTGCTCTCCCAGCACCCGAGGAAGACCCCCTGGAGGACAGGAGGTGAGAGCACCACAAGCCCACAGACGAGAACCTGCGTGGGTCGCTTGCCGGGGGTCTCGGCACTGGGGACCCCCTGGCTCAGCACTGGGTCCCACTCCTCACCCCGGCCTGGCTGCCCCTGCTGGCACTGCCACCTGCTCTGCAGCGGCCCCGGGAATTGGCTACCTGTGACGTGTCACCTGTTTCCTGCCACTGCGAAGAGGTGTAGTCATTTGTTTCAGTAAATGGCATTCTTGTACCCAGCGCTAATTTTATCCCTTTACAAATATGTTTTTCATTCTAGCAAGTCAAGTGCAGCTCTCCCTCCTGTACAGTCATTCTGCTCTCATACCTCTCTCACCATTACTCACACTTACTGCAGCGAGGCCAGATTCAATAAAGGACCTGGCTGCTGTGGTGCTGAGCACTGCCCTGTGTCCGTGCCGAAATCCACAGCCCCAGATGAAGACACCCCGCCTTGGTGCACGCCGAAGGCAAAAAATAGAATACCTGAGAACGGGATCTGCTCAGCCCGTCCTGTTAAGTGAAGAACCCTACAGGAACCAGTTGGACATGCCAGTAAACCTCTCCAGACACCTCAAACAGCAGTGGGTCCTAACGCTGGCGTGAGGCAAGATACCTGCTGTGTAATTCCCAGGCCTGAGCCTTTCCTTAGGCATCTACTCCATCCCCGTGCAGGGGTCATGGTACCCTGCCAAGCCTACATGCTATTTAGCACTCACCATCCTCTGCCTGCCAGGGCTTGCACCAGGGAAGTGTCTTGGCACAGTGCTGGGTGAGGCTGGAGCTCTTGCACAGCACACAGAATAACTGGTTTTCCACCAGTCACAGCGATGGGAGGGAAAGCCGGTGGGACTGGAGGGGCTGGGGCAGACACTCTCAGTCCCATCCCACGCATAAATCTTAAGCGTGTGTTAAAACAGTGTCTGGGTTAACTCTGGAAGTATTGCTGCAACCCTCTTCGCTCCTGGTGGAGCAGGGCCAAGGAGATCTATGTTTTAGAGTCTGGCTCCATGCTCAGCCCCTCCCGTCCTCCCGAGGGCACTCGTGAAGGGGCACCCACCTCACCCAGGCACTGGACAGCCACCACAGAACCCATCAGCCCTGCTCTGCAGAGCTTCTGCAGGTGCAGGCGAGCCAGAGAGCAACAGGTTGAGAGAAAGGGATGGAACTGCTACCATTAAGTGCCATAATACATGAGTGAGCCAGTACCAGTTTTGATTTGCATTTCTCGTCTGGCAATTGCACACAGAATCACAGAATGTCAGGGGCTGGATGGGACCTCAAAAGATCATCTGGTCCCATCCCCCTGCCAGAGCAGGAATACCTAGATCAGGTCACACAGGAACACATCCAGGTGGGTTTTGAATGTCTCCAGAGAAGGAGACTCCACAACCTCTCTGGGCAGCCTGTGCCAGTGCTCTGTCACCCTCACTGTGAAGAAATTCTTCCTCACATTTATGTGGAACCTCCTATGTTCCAGCTTGTACCCATTGCCCCTTGTCCTATCATTGGATGTCACTGAGAAGAGCCTGGCTCCATCCTCATGACACTCACCCTTGACATATTTATAAACATTAATGAGGTCACCCCTCAGTCTCCTCTTCTCCAAGCTAAAGAGACCCAGCTCCCTCAGCCTTTCCTCATAAGGGAGATGTTCCACTCCATCATCTTTGTGGCTCTGCGCTGGACTCTCTCAAGCAGTTCCCTGTCCTTCTTGAACTGTGGGGCCCAGAACTGGACACAATACTCCAGATGTGGCCTCACCAAGGCAGAGAGTAGAGGGGGAGAAGAACTTCTCTCGACCTACTAACCACCCCCTTTCTAATACATCCCAGGAGCCATTGGCCTTCTTGGCCACAAGGGCACATTGCTGGCTCATGGTCATCCTCCTGTCCACCAGGACCCCCAGGTCCCTTTCCCCTACACTGCTCTCCAGCAGCTCAGTCCCCAACTTACACTGGCACATGGGGTTGTTCTTACCCAGATGCCAGACTCTACACTTGCCCTTGTTATATTTCATTCTCCCTGCCCAACTCTCCACACTTTTGACTGTAGCTTCTGTGAGAAGGAGAGGAACCTGAAAACACAGGTAAGCTTTGAAACACCAGTCTGAGTTCTGAAACTGAGTCATCCAGGCATTTTAGGTTACCACACTGTGTAATCTAACCACACTATACACTCCTCCTTGTTTCTTAAATAAGCCCTGAGCGTCAGCAGTCTGTCCTTCTGCTTCAGGGATTGAAGTCCCAAATTTCTTAACAACAAATCACTGCAGGCCAATGTAGCAATGGAACCTAAACAGCACCTAAAGCAAGACAGCAGTTGGTGTATTTCCTGGGTGAGTCTACAGACTGTACATTTAACGTGCCATGCAGATGCACACTGCTCTTTATGAGAAGGTCCGTTCAGTTCCCCTTAAGAAGAACAGGAAGCCATGCAATGGCACTACAAACTTCTAGTGCTGCATACAGGGATTCTTCACTTTTCCCTCCTATGGATTAACAGGTGAGTCTCTTGTGAAATCTCAAAATCCCTCTTTCTCTCACCATTCCCTGTTTGGAGTTCTCAGAAGCGATTACAACGGGGAGCTCCAGGTCCCCTCACCATGCAGTCCAAGGAAAGGCTCGAGTAGGACATGCCTATGAAGTCGGGTTTTTTAATCACCAGCACCACTGGAAATCACGTACTTCTCAAAAATATTCTGCAAATCCAAGTGCCCCATGTCTTTAGTGGAGAGACATAACATGGGCCGTGGCAACAGATTAACCTTCCTCAGTCCTACAGCCCACTGAGATGGACGGACTTGGAGATGAAAACACCACCTGTAGAAACGAAATACTGTGTTCTTCTTGTTTAATCCTTGGCATCTCTGCTACCTGGTTTCGTAACTGCAGATAACCACCACAGACACTTGTCCACATCAAGTGAACAAAGTCCAGGAACGCGTGTCCCCGCGCCACTGCCAGCACGCCGCGTCACCTTGCATGACACGTTCACTTTCAGACCCAGCTGATGGACTGCGCTTGATAATAAACCTTTCTCTCCTCATCTGTAACCTATTGTGCATCCACTGCACTGTTATATCCACTCAACCCTCTTTCACTGCACCCTTTTGTGCAGCACACTGAATGTGAGGCTGTGTCTGTAGCCTCCCTCCACCCCCTCCTGTCCATCTATTGTCCCCGAGAGCCCGCCTAGCACAAGCTGGTTCACATCCACAGGACAGGAATCGTGCGACACTTCCTCTCTTCCACAGCCCACTGCTCGACCTTTGCCATCATACCCTTTAAAAAAAACCCAAAACAGTCGTCTTTGAGTGTCTCCTTAAACATCCACGTGCCAGGCAGCTCTGGTGTCCCTGCCCTAGCCTGGTACTTCCCTAGAAGACTTTGCCTTGGTTGTTCCTGGTATTCCACAGCCATGAATTATGCTTTGAAGAATGCCCATTAAGTGTGATGTATCACTCCCAGTTTGCACGTGGGGAAATGTGAGGGCAGAGAGTTCAGCTAGGACCCCACCATGGACAGAAGCTGTAAGCAAAAAAAATCTGTTTCCTATCTTTAACACTCAATGATGTTTCTGTATTTTTGTCTTCAAATTCTCCGTAATTCTTTAAACTGTCCAGCTTCCAGGCTTCCTAAAGAGTTCTACCATTAAGGCTTCAACCATTAAAGCTGGCATTTTCAAACCCCCCCTGGGAGAGGCAGTCACTGCCAGGACTGTACATTGCTCCCTGCTACAAGGAAGGTTTGGATCACAAGAACCCATCAGTGCAGATGGTTGCCCCTGGAGACCTGGCAGGACAGACCCCCACTAACACCAGGGGGTGGGGAGTGCTCTGCTGCTACAGCCCCCCGCAGCTACAGCTCACCAGTGCTAAGGTCACTGGGACCCTGGCAGGCAGAGGTGTAGGGGCAGGAGCTGAGGTCCTCTCTCAGATGGCACCTGAGCAGCCGATGTGGGAGGTGTAAGCTTCATCTTTAGATGTCGAGAGGGCAACTTAGATGTTCTGGATGGTAACAGGAAAAGATGTACTAAAGGTTGACATTATAGAATCACAGAACAGCCTTGGTTGGAAAAGACCTCTAAACTCACCCAGTCCAACCATTAACCCAGCACTGCCCAGTCCCCACTGCCCCATGTCCCTCAGCACCACATCTCCACGGCTCTGAAATCCCTCCAGGGATGGGGACTCCCCCACTGCCCTGGGCAGCCTGGGCCAGTGCTGGGGAACCCTTTCAGGGAAGAAATGTTTCCCAATATCCAATCTAACCCTCCCCTGGCACAACTTGAGGCCATCACCCCTCGTCCTGTCACTGTCACCTGCGAGAAGAGACAGGATGCTGTTGGCCTTCTTGTCTACCTGGGCACACTGCTGGCTCGTGTTCAGCCGCTGTCAACCAACACCCCCAGGTCCCTTTCCGCCAGGCAGCTTTCCAGCCACTCTTCCCCAGGCCTGGAACGTTCCATGGGGTTGTTGTGAAAGAAGTGCAGGATCCAGCACTTGGTTTTATTGTACGTCATGCAATTGGCCTCAGCCCATCGCTCCAGCCTGTCCAGGTCCCTCTGCAGAGCCTTCCTGCCCTCAGGCAGATCAACACTGCCACCCAACTTGGGTGTTGTGGAATTTATGGCAATAGAATATTGCCTTGCTCAAACAGGTGAGGTCTGCCTTCTCTAACTCCATGCTGCTTTGTGCTTGGTGATGGGACAACAAAATTAATCTTCCCTTAGTAGTTTAAACCAAGCTGCCACCTACCCAAATACCAGAACAAGAGCAGCAGTCATTTGGACTCTCTTTCCACAGAAACATTTCAGACAGAAATGACCACTGCCACTCTGAAACAAGTACAAATAGCTTTATCCTAATTACTTAGTAGTTATTCTGCTTTGATTAAATTTTGAGACAAGATTCTGGATAGGAAGACACTGCAGAAAAAAATCAGTAGCTCCCAAAGATGGCGTGTCCTTCCACCTCAGGATTTTCACAAGTTGGAGAGAGATGGGGGAATGCCAAAATTCCCACTTCTTCTCTTGCTATTTCTATCCCTACTGCTTTAACAGCACCCAACAACTTTTGTACCAACTCTATGACCTTACTGAGGAGCTTATTGTTACCTCTCCTTTGACTGTTTTTTCTTCCTGGGAATTAGAGAAAGTAAATGATGTAAGACCAAAGACACCACAATAATGTTCCCACTCAGGCAGCTATCAGTTTGGGGGGTGTAAATCATCTATCTGTCCCTCTGGAGACAGCAATGAAAAGCTGAATAGTTACAGCAGCGACAACCCAGCTCCAAAACATTCCTACAAATAGTAATTAGAAGCAAACAACAATAATAAATAAATAATAAATAGATAATAAATAGATAAAGCAACTCCAAAAATGTTGCTGCAGGCTGCTACCAAACCAAACTCTTTGGAGTTGGAGCATACTTTGATTTTCTTCAGTGTGTAAGTTCCCAGTACTTTTATATATGGATCCTCTGCTGTTCTACTCCTCACCAGCACATGCAGCAAAGCAGACGTGTGTGCATGTGTGAGCACACACCTGTGCACGTTCCTCCCAGACTTGTTTATATACAACCAGCAAAACAATGGATTTGCCTTACTCTCAATAACTGCACTACCACATTGGTTTTGTTCAATATTAAAAATACAAGGCGTTTTGCTCTTGTTATTGCATTGTGAATGCAATTATCAGCCTTATCACGCTACTGCTGCTCGCCTCCATCCACGTGCTGCTCCAGTCAGTATGATTTCCTGAGGTGTAAGAGGAGTAACTGGTGACAGGGGTGGAAGTGCCACTTTTTGCAGTGCAAAGCCTTACAGGATGACACAGGCAAATCAGCTCAGAAAGTTTCCCTGTGCTGTGGTCCTAACACTGTGTTCCCACCGTTTCAGTGGGGAAGCTCATGACTTACTTCCAATTCAAAAAGGTCAAGCAAAGAACAGCAAAAAGCATCTGCTATGAATAGGAAACATTTTCTTTATAGAATCAGACTTATGATGGAAGAAAAAGATATATTTTTCAGGAATCCAGGTTAAATAATGACCAAGAGTGTTTCAGTCCATACTCATCGAATCACTTTACAGTCCCATTTCTGCCCTGTAAGCTTTCAGAGTCTGTCTGTAGCTCACATCCCATCTATTACAGAAAAAATGTACAAGAAACCATTTAGAGATAACATATATTTCCTTTTTTGTCTTCCAAGTCTTTCATACTGTTTCCTACCAAATGAGCCTTCCATTTTCACATGACTTGTTCACCTCAAGGGGGATGAAGGAAGTTTAATCCTCATAATCCATTCACTCCTCTGCTTCAGCAACTAGTAAAAGTGCCACTGGTAACACTTAACCCATACACTGATTATTAGATTGATTCCATCAGTTCATTTTCTATTGACCACCGAATGGGAAGTTACATCCTTAAATTATTTCTCTTTGAAGAACCCGGAACAGTTGTGGACTCAAAAATAAAATTAAAATGGATAGCTGAGCAATGATTGCTTAACTCCCTGCTACATGGAGACTTCCCAAACAGCAAAAATGCCAAGTCAAAATGTAAAATGCCTGCCTAGAGTATGGTAGCCTTGCTGAAAAACAATGTTCTTTTTAAAGTTCTTCTGTTAATTCTTCAGTGCTGCATGTTAAAACTATACAGTCTAAAAGGCAGAAAAAACCCATACAAGGTCTCAGGAAACATCTCAAGGGAGCTGATTACACATAGATCTCAGAATGCAATGTTGTCTTGCCCTAGATGACTTTAAGTTTTTCATTTAAACACTTTCCTAAAAACTGTTCCAAGACTTCTACAAACAGCCCATGCAGGGCCAAGAAGTCAGGCAGCACTGCATGGTCGGTCTCTTCTCCCAGGTGACAGTGACAGGATGAGGGGTGATGGCCTCAAGTTGTGCCAGGGGAGGGTTAGATTGGATATTGGGAAACATTTCTTCCCTGAAAGGGTTCCCCAGCACTGGCCCAGGCTGCCCAGGGCAGTGGGGGAGTCCCCATCCCTGGAGGGATTTCAGAGCCATGTAGATGTGGTGCTGAGGGACATGGGGCAGTGGGGACTGGGCAGTGCTGGGGGTTAATGGTTGGACTGGATGATCTTAGAGGTCTTTTCCAACCAAGGCTGTTCTGTGTTTCAATGATTCAACCATGGTGCCCAACCACAGTTTGTCTACTCCCAATGTTACAGTCACTGAGGTAGAGAATATCGATTCTCTTCTGCCAGCATGACTCAGAGGGTGCAGGTGATAAGCAGATGACAGCAAATAAAACCAACCTGCTCTGCTTCTAGTAAGAGGCCTGAAGAAAATAACTTGATTAATGGAAATTAAGATGACAAAAACTAGCAGCACTTTCAAAATGGGCCCGCTGGAAATGTCCATATCCATCTCGGAATCCACTCCACCGACACACAAGGATGCAGAACTGAGGGAGGGATATCCAGGATTCCCGAGTCAAATTCCCCACTCCTACGCAGAACCCAACGTTGATGTTCTTTTCTGGATTTGTCACACTTCACTTCTAAACTCTCCTCATCTGAAACCGGTCCGGAGTGTCAGAGCTCTGACAGTTAGAACTCGTCCCGTAATCCCCAGCAAACTGTGCTCTTCATACACATTTGGTTCACCTGTTTACTCTCATCCTGAGCTCACAGAATTATTTTCCTCCCCCATATAAAAACTGTGTAATTGTCACTTTCATGTCTTTCCATTAGCAGTCTCCCTATTCCTCTGAACATCCATGTGCTCCTTTCCTGCATCTGTTCCATCCATCTGTTCAATCAGTTTATCTGGATGGGGGCTCCAGATAAGGTCTCACTAATGCCATATACTTTGACATTAATATTTTCTATGCATACAGGAAATCCCTCCTCTAATACTTTCTAGGACATCATCTTTATTTTTTTCATTATTTTCTCAGCCACATCACAGAGCAGGGTGTTACCATTCTGCTGCTGACTGCCACACCGACAACCAATTCACCACTA
Source organism: Podargus strigoides (assembly GCA_028020825.1). Lineage (NCBI taxonomy): Eukaryota > Metazoa > Chordata > Aves > Caprimulgiformes > Podargidae > Podargus > Podargus strigoides. The sequence goes on along the minus strand of CM051624.1, from coordinate 44,498,062 downwards.
AAGCGATGAGGTCTTCGAGAATAAATTGTGATTGGCTTCTATTTGCATCACTAAATCTCCTCTAATTCCATTAATCTCAGTCTTGGTTCATCTCGTTGGTACACAGATATTCCAACCCTCCTCTCTATCCATACAGTCCACCAGGTTTGTGTCAGAAGATTTTATCGCTGCAGTTGTACTTTTTCACTAGTGTCATTAAGGAAAAAAATAAATAATTTCCAGTATAGCCTTTGAAAAATCCAGTTTGCAGCCACCTTTCCACCGGGACATTCTTTTTCCACCTATTACCTGTCAGAGCATTCCCGAGTCACCTTACAATGTAATTAACCCAAATTTTCTCCATTTTACATAATTACCTCACATGGTACAGTATCAAATACTTTCCTGACAATGAAATATATTAGATCCAATGTATCTCCTCTGTCTAGAAGATCCTAGCCGAAGGCAATATGCTACCCTGGCACAGTCTGTTTTGGATAAAAATTTGTTGCATTTCACCCCACCTTTCATTTTACACTGTCTTTTATTTTGCCCTTCAAAAACTGTTCTACAGCTATCTGATCAGACCATCTGTAGTACAAACCTTCTCCTTCCATTGGGTGCCCTCAGCTACTTGGCCCCCTTCACATGCAGCTTCCACTGCTTATAAAGTATTGAAAGTTAGGTTGTGCATTTCTGGAAAGGGGATATATTGTATTTATTGTGCTAATGCACCTCCCCTGAAACAAGAAAACAGAATCCAGTGAAACTGATTTCCTACTGAAGAACTGGAAGCACAATGGTTCTTTTCAGATGGGAACAGAAGTGGACCATACACTAGTAGGCTGAAAACACATTACAAGACATTATTCACCTTTTCCTCGTCTTGAACTCTTATATTGTATTTTGTTCTAGACTTGCTGATTTTGTATCTCAAGTCATCTTCAACAGCTTAACTCCACAAGTCCATATCACCAGGGGTTATACAGCAGGCACTGCAGACACTTATCCCTTTTTGTGTCTACCCAATAATTCCTTTCATAAGCAAACCAACATTTTTTGCCTTCACTGGAACAATACCTTCCCTAAAAAAAAAAAAAAAAAGTAAATTTCATTTCTTTGCTATCTCTCTTCCATCTGCATATCCTTTAAGGACTGTACTTCTAGTGATGATCACTGGCAAAATCTGGTATGTTTCCTGACACAAACACAAAAATGTTTGTAGAGCTCACATACCTCCTCTCAGAACTGACCTCTAACATCTGCAACAGAAAACAAACCATACAGCATACTGCCCCTTTTCTGTTTGATCACAGCAGTACTGTTTTCTTTGTATGTCTTCACGTATTTGTTAACGAATAAATTGAGTTTCCTTCTGCATTTCAAGAGGATTGCTGTTACCAAGAAACTACAGAACAGGAACCTTTCTTGTTCCATCCCCGTGAGCAGTTCAGGCATGCTCAGCCCCCAGTTCAGCTCACTGCTGACACACGGCACCACTCAGGATTTCCCTTCGAAAAGTACAGAGCCAAAAAAGAAAACAACCAAACAGAATTCACCCAATTCACTCCAGACTGATTTATTCCATGTACTAGAACTCGCCATTCCTTTCATACATAAAATAAGGTACCTTCAGGTAATTAACAACGTCCTTCGAAACATCAAAACGCTTAAAAAGCAACTGATTTGGCACTTCAGGCCGGCTGTTAGCACACATCCCGTCAGTATGTGGTATTTTCTCTCTTCCCCTCCCCGCCGTGTGCTGAGGAAATACCTTGCTGTCAGGCAGCCTACCGAGCCTCTTCCTCCCCGGGTCTGTCCCTCGTCACTCCAGCACCTCCGCGCACCTCAGTTCTTCCCTTTCACATGGAAAACGAAACCCAGCCAGACCGAACAGCCTCGCAGACGAGCAGTGAGGCCCAGAGGAGCTGCGGGGCCCCGAGCGGCGAGCGGGTGCTGGGGGAAAAGCCCAAGCGCCGCTTCCCGCCAGAGCGCGGCTCCGGGCCAGGCCGCAGGAACCCGGGCCGGGCCGCCCCGCCGCACGGAGCGCAGCCGCCCTGCAGGCCGGGCCAGGCCGAGTGCCCCGCGGCCGCCGGGCCCGGCCTCCGGCCTGCTCCTCCGCCCCCACCGCCACGGGCCCTCACCCGCCCGGTGCCCGTGCGGCGGGGCCGGCAGCGCCGCGGGGAGCTCCCCGGCGGGCCAGCTCCTCGGTCGGCACCACGGCAGGCCCGGCCCGGCCGGCTCCGGGGCAGAGCGGCCAGCCCGCCGGTGACCTGCCGGCGCCTGAGGCGGGCAACCCTGCCAGGCCGCGCCGGTGCCCCGCGGCCGGTCGGCCCGGAGCGGGGATACAGCCAAGGCTCCTCCAGCGGCGCGGGCCGGGCACGGTACGGCGGCGGAGGCCCGGCGGGATAGAGGCGGCCCGCCATGCCGGGCAGGCGCCGCGGCGGCGTTTACGACAGCTCCCGGCATGCCGCGGCGCCTACAACTCCCATCCTGCCCGGCCCCGCCGCTCTTAACCCTCTGCGGCGCCGAGGCGCCTCCGCCGGCCCCGCGCCGCCCCCTGCCCCCGCCGGCGCTCCCTCACGGCGGGCCCTCCGCCGCCGCCGCCCCGGCCGAGGCCCCGGCGTGGCTCCTTCGCGGCCCGGGGCGGGGGGAAGAGCTGCCCCGGCCTGGCCCGGCGCGGCGCGGCGGCGCTGCCCGCTCGGAGCGGCGCGGCCCGGCCCGGCCCGGCGGTGCTGTGGCGGTGTGTACCCTGCATGTGCTGCTGGTCCCAGCTCCTGCTGCTGGCGGCGGGGCATTCATTAACTGCCTGCCCCTGCCAGCTAGTGAAAAGCAGGTGAAATACCTTCTTCCAACTGTTTGTTGTCTTTTGCAGTACAAATAATTTAAAAACCCCCAAATTGTAATAAGTAAATTAACTCCAAACCAGCCTCACAGCCCCCAGCAGACTTTGGGACCAAGTCAGCAGGCGATGCTGGGTTATCCTGCAGTGACAGGGATGCCAAAACTCTCTGCTGCGGTCATGTTGTGTCCCCCTCCCCATGTGCTGCTCACGCAGGTGCTGGGTACCCCCATCACTGCCAGACAGCACTTCCTCAGCTCCTCTCCAAACAGGCGGCACATGATGACAGCTAACCCAGAGCAGAGCCCATCTTTGCAGCAGGCGAGGGAGAGGGGCAGACGGCCCAGGTCAGGGCAGAAGCAGCACCTCAGAGTAAAATCCACGGGGTCCCACCCGTGCCCCCTCCACTGCTTGACAGCCGTGCCCCAAGACACCCCTGTGCGCGCCCACACCGCATCCCCCAGACATCTATTTTATCGGCAGTATTTTTCTATTAAAGCCTTCTGCATCACACACATGTCAAATGGCTCTTAATTTGTAGTGCTACAAACTGTAACATGCTCCGACGTGTAACTGCCTGACAGACTACACAGAAACCTGCCTTATGCTCCAACCCATGAAACAAATGTAAATACCCAGCAACACTCTGCTATTCCTCCAGAATTAAAATACTGAGTCAAACAAACCCACCGCCAGAGTTTTCAGACAAATGCTTCCCTTTAAAAAAAATAAATCACTACAAATTCATCATTTATTTCACATCATAAACAACACAGAAGAAACAAACACATGTACGTTTTCCTTTTTTTGAAAAAAACAACCCCAACTTATCAATAAAAAAGCACATATATAGCTCTCTTTTTTTTTAAGTTTATTTTTTAATACCTCGTCCCTTAAATCAGCCTGCAAGCCAATAGCTTTATCTAGAGAAAACACAATTGGAAAGCCTTTTTATGTGGTACTGTTTTTCAGACACTTACAGGAGGTTTTTAAAGACAATTCGGAACCACGCTATTCCAAACCAGCACAAATACAATTATTTAGAATTTATTCCTCACTCTGGCAATTTTTACTTTGGTATATTTTCCATAATTTCCTGGGAAAACACAATCAATTGCCATCTAACTTAGCGCACCTCCACCGTTACCTCTTTCTCTACATTTTCTCTTTGCAAATCAACCACAAACATTTTAGAAGTATTTTACATATCCATAATAAACTCTTTAAAAGGACCATAGCACAAGAGAAATGCCCCCAAACAAACTGAAGGTGTAAATGATCTCCTCCCATGTTCCAGATGCACCTACAAAATCCCTGCTCACTGCTACAGGATTATACATTCCATTATGAGTTCAGCCTTTTTCTATTTTGTACTATTTTAACACCCCAAATTTATAGATTTTTAAAATTGGCATGTTAAAAGGGCTTTATTTCAGGATTTCAATGAAAATAGTGTTATGTTTTGTCATATTACCATAATCCTTCTTTTTAAATCACTTAGAATTTCAGTCTAACCTAATTAAGTAATTTTAAGTAAGTCTTAACCCAAATACATAGATCTAATAAAAATGTATTTTGCAAACAGGGAAAATGGACTTCTAAAATGGATTCCTCAGGTATGAACAAAAATGCTGAAACATTTTCTCCCCACAAACTTTGAGAGCTGAACTATTCCACAGCACTTACATTTAAAAAAACCCAAAATACCTATAAGAAATTTCACCAAATATCAAGCATGATGTTTCATTCCAATTTTATTTGTTTCTTCCTTTTATATTCAAAAGAAATCTTGCAGTTTTCCATGCTAAAAAGGAGGGAGACCAGGGGAAGGAAAATACTGCAAAATCCTAGCTACCTCTCTCCACGTACTGTTTATTTTGAAGCCCTTCTAACAGCAGTTTCTATTGTTTTTAGATATTGTATATTATTTTGCCAGTGGAAATATTATTATTTGACTTTTTGCCTTTTAAAAGGCTACAGAACAACATTCCAGATTTTAGAGGCTCCTAACAATTTTTAATCTCCCTCTTTTTTAACTGCTACAAACATCCCATTTGGTAAATGGAATTTACATTTCTCTCTTGTCTAAATTATGTGATCTCAATCAACAATTCCAAACAGAAAGAAGCAGTGATGTACCGTAATACAACAGCAAGTCCAACACTTGAGCACAGCTCCTCTCTCAATTGGTGTACAATAAGCTTACACAAAGTCTAAAATCTCTTTCCTGATCACAAAATTTTACTTATTGACTAATTTGACCCCGAGGAACTGCATTTTCTCCAAAAGCATCCTATCTGTAGCTTTATGCCATTCACTGACTCTTGCTTAATTAACCAACACGTTTTAAAAACAAGTATCCTTCCTTCAACTTAATCAAACCAGCCTATTTTTAATTGCTACCACGCCAAACATATTTATCAATGCAACAAAGCCACGAACAATTAGCAACAACTCTTTTTTTTTCAGCCCTGTCTTTGACCAACCATAAATTACAGCATCCGGCTCCAATTTCTTTGCTCTTCTAATCTGAGGTGAACTGAAACACACACCACAGCTCACAAACACACCCGCCTTTCTACAACATCCCATCGTTTGCATCTTGGAATGGGAAAACCCAGGACAGCGGTGTCAGCACTGCTGTTCCCCTGCAACCCACCGGACTGCAGAAGGACTTGGCAGTAACCTCCCTCCCTCGCAACACTTTACCTCCTCACCTCTCTCAAAATAAAGCCGAAATACCAGGGTTTGTCTGAAACGTCAATAAACTCCAAAAGCGACAAGGCCAAAAGGTCAGGTATTATTTAATCTGAACAGAAAAGTTATTTTCTCTCTCTGACAAAAGCCATCAGGAAGAGCACCTTACCAGAGGAGTGATGCTCGCGTCCCGCAGATCGCCGTCCTGTCCCGAACCGGGGCTGTGCCGCGCTCCCTGGAACACAACAGAGAACAGACAGCAGTTATTACATGCTCAGACCCCTCTCTGCACATTCAAATTACCTTCTCCTCACAAGCCTTTGTACCTCATGGTCTGAAAAGCATTTGAAAAACTCCTCTGACATTCTAATTAAAGCCCTCAGAATGGTTTTTGAGAAGTCAGGTACACATGTCAAAAAGGAATGAGCTCTGTACGTGGTCCATGGAAGCCCCAGACTCTCCAGACCTGCTTTGCAGCTCTCAGAGGCCTGTGTGCTGCTGCCTGCTCCCTCTCACCAGCAACATTTCACCTGCAAACGGCATCATCTTATATTAAAAACGAAAAAGTACACATGTATTTATTTTACATAAATCGAAATCTAATTGTTTTCTTTTTAAAGCCATTTACAGGAGGGACAGAATCCTGAGATTCTGTCTTTTTCCTCCCAACTTTTCCCTTCCCTGTTTTAAAAGCTGAATACCTTCTCGGGTGAAACTGGCTCCTGCTGTACCCCTTTTCCTGCCATTTGTGGTACTGTGCACTTATTTGTGACGCCGCAGCGTTTACACAGGCCCGTACTTCTGACCCTTCTGTCTCCTCCCTTTACCTGGGAGGAAGGTACCAGCTAAAATCACTGGATATACACCATTTTTATGCCCTTTTTTTCCCCTCTACACTTTCTCAAACAAAGGTGAGAGGGGACAAAAGTTCAGACAATGAGTACAAATCCAGGGTGTACCACATTTCCAAAACCCCTCTCGTTTCAGTTTGTCAGTTAATAAGCATTATCAATGTAAGTCATGGCCAGAAAGCCTCAGCACTGCAGGGTGTAGGATTTGTGACTAAACTGCCTTTTTTTTTTTTTTTTTTTTTAAACAAAAAAGGATCTACCTGTGTTGAAATCCTTCCCTCTGTCTTTTATCCTTCTCCTTCCACATATTTTATCCTCCTCATCCTGCCCAGATCCTAGTGGACTGCTGTCACACATGGATTTTCCCACTCAGTTTCCTAGACATTGCCAAATGTTAACCAAGGAAGCATTTTGCACAATGTTAACTTACCTAAACCATTTATACCCTATATTTCCTCTTTTTCTCCATGCCACCCTATGCTTTTTTCCCCCCTCCGCTGTTACTTTGTTTGGTCTTTGCCCACTTTTCTCTACATTTGTCTCCTGCTGATCCTATTAGACAGGGCAGGAAGATCTGAATGTCTCTCTCTCTCATTTGCTACAGTGTCTCTCATTTTTTACTGTTTTACAGATTAAACACATCCTACTGTCATTTTCATATATTTTTAAATATGCTCTTTTCCCCCCTTCTCTAGGAACTTGCTGATTACAGTCACCCATACTTTTGCAAAGCAAGGTGAGCCCTGTCCTGCTCCAGTACATGCTCCTGCCAACGTACTCAGCGTAAATGACTGGCAAGCTTGTGAGGCAAAGCATGAAAAAGGAGAAGGGGGCAACATGTAGGGGTGCCCCTCAACATCATAAAGAAAAAACCCCAATTTTTTAACTGATTCTGACTTTTTTTTAAAGAGATACCATCAAGAGAAAACACCCAGCTTAGGGGAAATCTTTATCTAGATCACTACCAATAATTTTCTACACTAATAAAAGTAAAGAAAATTTTTAAATTCAAATTTACTATTCAGCATCACCTGTTTAGGATTTACTTTTCTGCATTTCACTGAGTCTGGGGAGTGAAAGTTGCCTGTTGGTTTCACTTTTGCTCTCAGCCACTTTCATTTTCATGAACTGGCAGAATCTTTTATATTTTTGGTTCAGCAACATTAAAAAAGACATTTACATTTTTAAACAATCCTCATTACACTTAGAATATGAACAATTCGTGTCCATCTCTTTCCCAGGACACTGAGAAAAAAATAATTTGGGGGGCTGAATGTAATAGGCAGCATTCTTGTAAAGGAGCAGCTTTCACCTGCCTGATGTTAGGTCGTGGTCTGCTCCTTCTTTCACTGAAATCAATAGGAAATGTACCATTAACTTCACTGACAGCAGGATCAGGCCTCTGGGTCTGTAATCAGCAACAAGACAATGCTGTACACAGACCAATATTTTCCTTATAATGTACAATGTTTGTCTTCAATTATTTTCCAATGCAAACTCGAGCGAAAAAACCCCAGCCCCTGCATACACTTTTCTGTATGCTTTTCAATTAACAATAAATACCCTTCTTGACGTAGGCTGTAGGTAATTAGAGGGCATCTATCCACTTTGGTTTGCATGGGGAGGGGAACGCTGTATCTCCCTGCTACCAATTGCAAATAACTCTTATTTCTTCCTTCTGCCCAGCGCAAACCATACAAAACACCCCGACCCGTACCGAGCCATTGCTGCCTCGCACCAGGACCTTCTTCAGTCACCTTCCAAACCATACACTTGTGTAACCCCCATTTTTTTCAGGATAAGCCATGATGCTTTCAGAAACTAGAACTATCAAAAGCAAAAAAAAAAAAAAAAAAAAAAAAAAAAGGCTTCCATTTATCTTTTCCAAACCTGTATCTTCCCTTCTCTATTCCCTTCCCCTCTCTCTGGCACAGACTCCGGAACGCAGCCGTGAGCTCAGGTACGTGTAAGCAGGCACATATACATACAATGAAATCTACCTGTAGCCACCCAAGCACTGCAGTTTCTGTCTTTGTGGCCATAAAGGTTTCTGGGACATTGCAACTATTTAATGGGAGGACTTACAGGTTTATAGGAGCCACGCAACAGTCACTTTTCCAACTTCTTTCCTAGCAATTCTGTGTTCCACAAGCACACACAGACACTGTCACTACCTGCTTACAGAAATCTGTTACACGCCAAAAGTTAACTCTTACGAGCTTACACATGCAGCTCCTGTGAGAACACTTGTATCTCAGTTTTATTTACCCTACTGTTTTATTTCACCATATGGGTCGTGAATAAAAACGGGGAATCGCACTGTGGTCACATACCCATCCACCTCACCGACACGAGCTTCTCCATTCGAGCAGCCTGTGGTACTGTGCATCCCATCCCATCACCACGCTGCACATCCCAGCATACCCAGCTTTCACAGCACTGGGTACCACGCGTTCCCATCTCCTCTTTTCCTGGCTGCCACTACACAGGAGTAACCGCTCTCCCAAAGAATTTCTCTCTGCTTTCCTCCTCCACCACCACCTCTCCTTTCCCCAGAAGACATCTTTTGTGTTCCCAAGAAGACATCTTTTGTGTTCCCAAGGCCAACTCAACGTGAGACTTACACACGTGCTTAATTGCCGGCGCACAAATCCCCCCACTGCCCCGTGTTCAGTGGAGTTATTCGCTTGCCTGGGTCAACCACGCCTTGAAGTGCTTCAGTGCCATACAAAGACAGACCACTCTAACCACGTAGGTCACAGAAAACTCTGTTCACCAGAAAGCACGACCACAACACTGACTGTTGCAGACTCACAGCACGCTCCCTCTGCGTCCCAGTGTAGCCACGTTCCCCCGAAGAGCCGAAATTCACTCTTTCCTAACTGCAGTCTCTAAGACCTGTTTGTCCCCAAGCTCCTGATTTGCAAGGGAGCTGGTGAGATGGTGTTTTGGTGGGAGTTCCCTATCACACAGATTTTGCACCAGGCTTTCAGCATCTCCCCCACTGGTAAAGAGTCCTGGGAGAAAGACTTGCCACCACTAATGTTCACTGTGCCCGTTTTCAGGGCAAAGACCCTGGATTGTATATCCACTTCCTTAAGATACCATGAAGCTTAACTTAAGTGGACACTCGTGAAATTGGCAAATATCCATCAATTAATATTGGTAGATCATTAGCAATGAAAGAAATAAATAATTACAGGGAAATACAATGGCCTGTTTCAAAATGGTTCCCTTAAAGGACAAGTTTCATAACTTAGCCTTGCTCTTGGTGCACTCGTGGAAATTATTTCCTCCTGGAGCGTTCTGCCCAGTATTTTACCTGGCTTTTACATAAATAGTTACAATACATTTTTGTGTTACTTAAACTAACCACATCATTTTAGCTGTGTGATTGCTATTTATCTTTTGTCTTCCAATATTAAGGACATTAAGGCCTCGCAGCAAGTATTATCTACAAACCCTTAGAAATATTATGAGCGTGGCAGAGGGGCAGAAGACAGTTAAATGCGTAAGATGATGGAAAGAGGGTTGGCGTTCTTTCAATGGTGCTTCATGTTATACAAATTCCTGAAGTTCCAAGGAGGGAATTCCCCTTGAGGTGCCTTGCCATGCCAGCAGCCTTGAATGGCTCTGCAGTCCCTCCTTGAGGTTCCTCACGGTCTGCAGGTCCTGCTGCAGTACAGGAGGTTATCACGGGGGCAGCCTGCTCCTCTCTCCTCTTCCCAGCTGGAAACAGGGAGTGGAGCAACTATTAACAAATACTTGCTAATGTATCTGTTCTGGAAGGCATCAGGCATAACCTTTGGTGCTATGTAATAGTCACATTATTAATAATAATTGTAGCGGAGAGTAACTGTCATGACAGGTAGGTCACACTGAGGAGCAGAGATGTGAATGGGTCAGTGCCTGTGACAGGTGTAGAGAGCACAGCCTAGAACTGGTGATGTTTCACCTCTTGTTCACTCTCAAACACACCAGACTTTGGCTGTCTTTACTTTTTCTTGATCTCTTAAGCAGTGCCCTGACCCTAACTCAATGGGGTGTTCACGCAGGAGAGGCCAAGATGACCACAGCAACAGCCAGCCTAGCTGCTGGGAATGGGCATCCGTGGAGAGCATCCCAGTCACGTCGAGGACCCGTACTTGTCCCCGTGAGCCAACAGCATCTTACTGTTTGCACAAAGGGGCTGACAGAGACACAGTGAATATTACAACACAGGTATTACAAACGGCACCTGGCCCTATTTTAATACCAGTTACCAATGTAATGCAACCCCATAGATTTCCAGTACAGTCTTTTCCAACTTCTGACTACAGACCAGCCTATCAAGAGATTTAAAACAACACACAACAAAGGGAAAAAAAACCCTTTCATTTTTTTTCCCCTTAAATTTAAGGCAAATATACCAACATCAATACCTCTTTCTATCACTCATATCCCGTAGCAAGAATAATTCTGTTTGAAGAGGAACATGAGAAAAAGATGGCTGTAACTCAGATGGTCATATGGACTTTGCACTGTCCTGGAATTACATAGGTCCTCTGCCACTATCAACAGACCTTTGCTTCATCCAGGTTGAACAGACCTGGTGTCTGACACTTTCTAAAACCATGCTGCTAGGGAATTCATTGGAACTTCACCTCTGCTGAAGAAGAGTTTTTCAAAGTATGGCTTGCAAAAAGACATAACGATAGTCACAGTGTTAAAAAAACCAACAACAACAAAGTTTGGCAGCAGTAGCTCAGTTTTTGACAGCAGGGGACTAAGAAGTTTCTGCAAAGATCCAAGGTAGCCACCAGGCTGCAAACTACCTTGGCTTGCTGACAGCAAGTCCAGTCTCCCTGGAAAAGTGAGTGTTCAGGCAGGGATCACAGAGTCTTAGCCTCTGTCGTCAAAAAGGGGAAGAATTCGAGACACTAACAGGAAGGGAGGTGAATCAAAAGGAGGTCACACCTTCAGGAAGTTTGATAAATACTGCACTAATGGACATAAGGACATTGCACAGACTAGATGGCACAAAAGGAAGCACACAGACTAACTGCTAACGGGGAAAGGAACCACACCACAGGTACCACGCACTTAATCCCTATGATATTAAAAAAACCACACACACAAAACTTTTCCTAGTGATGGGCCGACTGCTGGAAGCTGTATCAGACTTCACCAATTCACAGTGCTTCATTTACTGACTGCCTTTTGGCCATATATTCAGTATCCTTCTACAATTAAAAAGCAGGGCATGATCCTCACAGTCCGAAAGCATTAGTCCTTCTGAATGAGTTATTAGTGGAAGAATGGGAAGGAACTACAGACCACTCGTCTCAGCTGGAAGAAGTGCTCAGCATGTCTAAAAATCCTGTGGACTCTGATTGTCTCAAAATGTAGCGTGACCCTGGTACCTGTCATTTATTTTGGCTTGTAAGGAGACAGCTCATGAGCTTGCTCTGTTTCCTTCTGCCTTTTTGAAGGCCTTCAGCTATGAAAACAACTTATTGCCAAAACTGCCCTTCTATTTTCTTGTGCTTAGACTGGTTTTGTACGCTCCCAAGGTCCTTCCCCAACTGTAGCTTGGGGAAGATGGTATGGCATTTCTCCTACAGCAAATCTGACAATAATGTTTTACTTATTTCTACATTTCATTGGACATTCCAGGGCACCTAGGCAAATGGCATACATTGGACTAACCATATTAAATTAAACTGCTAGCAAAAGATAAAATACCCCTTATTTCTCCTGCTCTCTTAACAAGCTAGCATAATAAATAACACCCTCTGGTCAAAAAAGGTCCGCTAGAAATTTTTGCTTTGTATCATAATGGAGGTCAGAAACCATCTACCAACAGAGGATGACCAGAGCATCCATTTTTATCCTCAGGAGGACCATCTGAAAACATACTATATCTAGTTCTCAAGAATGTATGTTCATGGGCTGTAAACCAAGCTGTCTCCAACTAAACTTGGACATACAGTCCCAGCCATCCCTTTCCTGGACACCAAGTCCAGTCGTTCCCAAAGAGCAAAGCACACTTGTTAGCACTGAACAAGTGCAGGGCTTCCCAACAGTGCAGCACTGCCCGTGACAGAATGATTCAAACAGAATGAAACAAAATCCAGTACACTTCCATAAAAAGAAAATGAAGTGCTCTGGTTTCAGAAATATTCTGGGTGTGACTTTGATCTTTTCCCACCAAAAAAAAAAATTTTTTTTAAATAATAAAAAAATAAAGTGCTCTACGAAAATTACACCAACGATCCTGGAGATTTTTATGAAAAAGAGGCCCTGTCAGCCTTTCCCAGGGACATTTCTTACTGTCCTATAGGATCTTGCAGCCCCTCAATATTAATGATTGAGCATTTCATAAAAAGGTTTACATTATTTGTCTAAATACTGTAGGACTTTCAGTCCTGGCTAATAGCAACCCAGTATTCTCCAGCTGCCCAAATATAATTAAAACAAATCAGGAATCAGGCAAGGGCACAGAAGAAGAAAATTTGGTCTGATATTTATCCACATATTGTGAATTAATTACAGACCTATCTGTAAACAGTGGTTGTGGGCCCAAGTACTTAGAAAATCATGGAATAGCCTTGGTTGGAAAAGACCTCTAAACTCACCCAGTCCAACCATTAATCCAGCACTGCCCAGTCCCCACTGCCCCATGTCCCTCAGCACCTCATCTACACAGCTCTGAAATCCCTCCAGGGATGGGGACTGCCCCACTGCCCTGGGCAGCCTGGGCCAGGGCTGGGGAACCCTGAAGCAGCCACCTCATATAGGTAAGATATTTCTGCCCAGGTTTTGTGTCTCTCACAATAACAGGACCGCAGCTGGTCTTACCACGGTTTGCAAGGGACCCAGCTAGCTGCTAGAGTATGAAGGCAAACAAAAGAGAAAGTTCAAGCAGATTACTTCAAACCTACTGTTAACTCTTCTCAAATAAACTCAGATGGGGAGAACACTCTCAACTGACACAACCTAGCTAAGACTTTTTTCCCCTTTCGAACCTTCAGAGGTTATCCATCACTAACATACCTTGCAGTTGAAGAATACGACCCATACTGCACTACTGTTGCACATCTGTGTGCAACCAGTGAACTCTGAAATTCCAGACAATGACCTTCACATGTGGAAAACAATCTTAATTTTAATTACATCTGGGAAATGAGGCACACGTGGAGCCCCCACGGATGGCATGCGGATCTATCAGCATCCACCTGCTTTTTCCCAGTTGTTGGTTTAAGGCAGCCATCAATACCTTCTAACTTCATGTTGCTTTCCACCTCATATGGGTACAGGTGAGCAGCACCACAGCAGCTATGTGACATATCATCTGGTTTATACGGAGTCCATTCTACGTAACTATATTTTTTCTTTGGAAAAAAAAATAAAATAGTAGCTCTCTATTCCTAAAGCTCCAGTTCCATTTAAGCAAGCAGACAGAATCATCACAAAGTCCAGAAATATAGAATACAGAAATATTTGGATAAATACAACCCCATTAAAACCAACTGCACTGTGCACTAGAATGTAGGGAAATAATTTTTTTTAAAAAAAAACAGGCCTGACCCAAAATTTCTGGAGGACTGAGCAAAAGGCAGTCAGGTACCACTGACCTGGAAGGGTCCCCATCAGGCCTGTCTCCAGCCAGCACCTCCAGCTCACCCACATATATAGATCAGTCTATATCATTTCAGATGTTCACACCAATGATTTTATACAAACTGAAATTTTCTATCTTCAGTTCAGGAATTCACAGAGAAGTTTGGTGTTAACCCACTTGGATCCAGCCATCCTTGTATTCTCACTGCCCCCTCCCAGCTCCCATTAGATGCCTTTGTGCACACAGTGCCATCTTATCTTGTATTCCTATGTCCCAAAATACAGATGTGCTGCATTATTACAGCACAAGAGTAGTGAAGATTATTGGAATGCTTGAAATCTTAAAAGCATGAGGCCTGGTTGTTTAAATAGCACTCTATGCCTTAAGTAGAATGACCATTAAAACTAAGAGTTAATAACTAAAACCACAATTTGCAACCTCTGATAAACACTGAGGCCAATTAAATGGATTTTTTTTTTCTCAGTGAAATAAATTTAATTAATAGTATATTTTAGGTGAAGAAATGCATAGTAGTAGCAGCACATCATAATTACCTCATGAATTTGTCTTATAGAAACACAGGATTTGATGCGAGTTGGGAAATTATACTAATCTGAGTCCTATTTTTTCCCCTTTCTCAAATTAACCAGGGAGAAAAAGGGAAAGGGAAAACTTAAAAGTTAATTAAAGCTATATTAATTAATTCTCATCCTGACAAGATGGATTTTTAGAGACCAGAGACCAAGCAAGTGGGTCTTCTTGTTTGAAATACATGAACAGTGAAAACTGACAAAAGTACTGGTATTAGTAAATAGAATAGAAATCTAGATAGCTGTAGTACAAAAAATTATTAAAACTTGAACCTCTGATATAGATATTCCTCTGGTTATAAGAATACAGCCACAAACCCTGCAGGATCTGCCTTGCCTAATCTGATGCTAGCATCAGGAGGAGTTTTGACTGCAGGACTTCATCTTATATTTATGGTGACCTACAGAAGAAATTCGTATCAAATCACATAGTAATGGATTACGGTAATAATAATTTATGGCTGAATCTTCATCATTGGGAATTTTTAAATTAATGGATTACATTGAATCATTTTCCACATCTGCCATATTTTAATGTGAAAGATAAAAATCTTGGAAAACTTTTTTTTGGGGACTTAAAACAAACTGAGAATATGTTTGACACTTTCAGCAACTTTGGCATTACTTCTAGGGAGCAAAAAGAATACCTAATTTGTGTGGCAGGAGAACAAAACATTTTTTTTTAAAAAAAAAAGGAGTAGAGGTATGCAGTTGTGAATTTATTTTGGAGAATTTACTCTTCACCTCTAAAACTGATCATTAATAAATAAAGAATGAAGCATATTACTAATAGATCAATACTGTTTTCCATATTGGGTTTACACTATGGGTTACAGAGCTCACTTTCTAATGAATGAAATATTTATTAACATAATCCTATTTAAGCTTATTAACACGTGTTTGAAAAGCACGTGATTTCACTGAAGCACACTCAAATTTAAGGTGGTATTTCAGTGAAAATTGTACTCGAAGAGGTTGGACTTTGCTCCTGACATTTATATTTAGGTGCTGCCACTACATTGAGCTGACTCTGAGCTTTCTCTCACTTCAGCTCATCCTGTACCTCCCTTCCATTTAGTTTGTAAAGTCGAGCTTATTGTACTGATTAGAGCACCAATATGGCAAATAAACAGATGCCCATTGATTTACAAGTTCTGTGGAAATAATTCTTTTCTTTGAAAATAATCACTTTTGTGGTGTTCATGTCTCCATCGATCGGATCTATGCAGTTATTCTTTTCCAAGGTAAACAGTTAGGTTTACTTTGTACATGAAAACATCAGGTTTTTAATGTGGTTTCAATTCAATTTAAGGAGCTGACCAGCCTTTTGAAAAGCTAAATCCTGTGGCAGAACTCTGATCGTGAGTTTTAATGGCATTTTTGGAATTTGAATACATTACCAAAGCGAGAAAGCTGTTTTCACCCTCTTCAAAAAATTGCAGCAGACATTTAAAAACATTTTTATTCAAATATGGGGATTTTTTTTTTTTTTTGCTTGCTTTTCTTCTTTTAAACTCCTTTCCCTTACTTCAAGGACTTTAAAACTTCAGTTGCACAAAGTTACTCATGCAAAATTGCTGTGTATCTCCTTCTGTCAGTAATTTCTTTCGATGTCAAAACAAAAATCAATATTTATTCATTTTTATAAATTTCAAAAACAACAGGGATATCATGTTTATGATTCTGGAAGCCATAAAAGGAAAAAAACTCCAAGAATATTAAGTAGAAACTGAAAAGATAGCTTCCAGACACATGATCAATATGGGACTGTTGACATATATTAATTATTACAAATACTTTCATTTGGATAAAACTCCATGTAGAATATTTATGTACCTCATTGTTCTATTAAATAAGTCTCAGTTAAACTTACAAACAAGTATGATGTAACCCTGTCTGCTCGGTCGGTTTAATGAGATATGAACTATCTATAAATAGAAATCTTTTATCGTAAGAAGATTTATAAATAACCTGTACATAATAGGCAAAAATATATCAAACCACATGTAAAGGCTTAGAAACATTTTTAAAGTTTTTAAGGAAGATTTGAAACAGATTTTTTTTTTTAATCTCGATTTATTTTCATTGCTAACTGCTTAAAAGCCTTAAGAAAGAACAAACCTCCCACTAAGATTCAACAATGCAAATTAACATTCCTAAAAATTGTAACTGTATCTACATCCACATGTTTTGTTAATTATTATGTATTCAACTTGAAAAAGAGCTCTATTGCAGATGCAAGCAGTTATAAGTAAAATAATATTATAACTTTCTAAAAGCTTCTTACAAAAATTAACTGTAAAAAACTGTTCAAATAATTTCCTATTAGTAATTTCAAAGTAAAAAACCCACTTCAATAAAAGTATTTGTGAATTATCATCGAATTTACTGATTTTTTTTTTTCATCTCTGTAGAAAAGACAATAGCAATTTTTGAAAAACAGCAAAAAAATACAACTTTTTCATAGAAATATACTCAGTAAGGACAAGTAACAGTTCTAATATTTTAGTCTTTAAGTCATATGAATTAGTATGAACTATAGGAGTCCATAGCACAGTAAAGAACCCCAAACCAACTTCTGGCCATTGTTTGCCCTTATCAAAATATTTTCTTTGTTCAAATTGTAAGGTTTAATACTATCAATTATCCCTCTTTGAGGGTTGTCCCTGCCTGCTATTTAAACAATCTATTTACTAAACTACAAATTTAAACTCACAAATACAAATAAAGATTTTTTTTTCAAAATGTCTGAAAGACCAAATTTCTATATTCTATTAAAAGAAGATTTTTCTTGATGCAAAGATCTCTCTACTTGATTTTCTACTGCTAACATTAAAATGTCAGTACTTAAGTAACTAAGTTTTAGATCCAGCAGCTAGATCTAATTGTTCTCATTGCCAAAACTTATTTCAACCTTTATTCTGCAAGGGCAGGGCTTTATTTGTTTCGCATCCTAGCTACGTTAAATGAAGAATACAAAACATCTAAGTCCTACAAACCACTGAAAAACAGCAGGTAAATAAGAAGGAATTATTTTTATCAAAATATCAGCTGATAGGCTAATAATAGCAACTATCTAAAAGCTTTTTTTAATAGTATTTTCTACTCCTGTTTGCTTAGATTTTAATCTAAAAATTTTGTGACTTTGATTTTAAAGAAATGAAGAAGTTTTATTCTTTAACAGAATACTGAAGAGTTAATAAATCATATTTTCAAAGCTGACATGAAATCCAGCTCCCTTTGAAGCCAAAGGGAATTTTCCCACTGATTTCAGGAGAGAAGGATCAGGAATTTAAAATCCAGTTGTCTCCTAACTTTTACCATATGAATTTAGTAACAAATAGGTATGCTTGCTCTTTCCACATATTTGATAATTTTAATCTTTTTTATTACTGTTAGGAAATAAATCCAGCAAAAGGAAAAAAAATATTTAGATACTAATTTGGCTAAAGTATACAATATTCCCACTTCAGCTTTTTCCTCTGTATATTAAGGTATAAAACACCCCACCCTTGAGCTAAATAGATTTCACAAATACTTGTATTTATATCTGTATTAGATAACTGTGCTTACTTTGTTTTATATTTAGCTGCATACTGCGTAGTACTTTGGCTATTATGAGTCTTAACTTCCCAGAATACAATATAAGAAAATATCTTCCCTGAAAATGATTTTTCAACTGGATGCTATTTAGTATAAAATACTCACTTACAATAAAAAGCTGCCCACTGAAATTATCTGGCTGATGGCAGTAGTCCTATAGTGTTTTCCCTAAATTTTAATCTATTCTAATTTTTAATTTCCTTCAAGCCTGAATTGTAGATAATTAAGAGAACCTGTCTCTGTATGTCAATCTTTCACAATATGTAATATATACAAACAAAGGCTATATAAAGCTCAAAAAATGATACTTTTTTTGCCAGACAAAAGTAATTCCAGGCAGTACAGCTAAAGGCAGTAGGTATTTTTGGCAAAGTTAACAATGGAGGTCGAAAGACCTGTATGAAATTTCTCTGAATATCGAAAATATGTTTTTTATGATTATGTGAAACTAATGTTTGTGGAAGACAGGATGATATCAAAGCAGCTTTGAAAGCTTCTATAGTTACCTTTTCTGAATGTTCTGGCTACTTCTGGTTCTGCCTTATCTGAAAGAGAAAGCTTGTTTTCAAGTTAAATTTGCAAATTATTATTACAAATCCAATCACCAGTTTCTTTCCTTTAAAAATTTTAAGCACTTTGCCACATTTTGTTTATTTAGTTAAAAGATTCAAGCTGCTTGTCCTGGAGATTTTAATTTTTCTAGAACTGATTATAGCAGATCCCAAGCGTCCGAAAAAAGAAACCCAAACAAAACTACAGCTAAAGGACCTTTTTGATTACTTATTTTTTAATTCATTTGAAATATTTAATGTTGTTTGACGTATACTGCATTTGGAAATGTGCAGTTAAAAGTTTTAACTTTTGCTTTTGATTTGCTGCTTTCAAAACTTAGCTCTAAGAGGCAAGTATTGGGAGAGGAAGCACTGCAGCTTTGTCAATGAGAGGTTCTAAGGGGCTGCATGATGCTAACCTGCGCTCTCTGGAATAATCCTGATCCACAGAAATGTCCCTATTGAGTTCCTTGAGATTATTTTCATGAATATGCATGAATATTCACTAGAGGTTGTAGGATTTAGCCTCCAAATAGCCAGCAAAGATTCCTTACTGTTTTGGTAAAGAGCAGCAAGCATCTTTAGTTCTGATGTTTACAGAAGCTATTTTAACAGAACAAATCATTTTGGCAATCATTGTTTAGATTTAGCCCCCAGGATTTATCAACTCCTTCAGCAAGCAGTGCAGTTTAACCCCATGTAAAAAATGACTCTGAACCCAAGGAGGAGAGCGTGGTGCAGAGACAGAGCAGGGCACTGAGGAGCCCCCCAGCCCTGTGTGGTCCCGAGCACACGAGTCCCCATCGGAGTCAGGACCGTGGGCCCCAGCAAGAGCAGCCCCAGGAGCGCGGTTCCAATCCACAGCCCCGTGGGTGTCAAACAGAGAGGGCTGGGCACAGGCACGGGAGGTCAGCCAGGGTCAAGTCTTCGTGGGGCACACTCTTGCTAGTAGGTAGTTCTGAAACTGCAGTAGTTCTGTCTGGTTTACCTGTGATCTTCATGTCTCTGGTCCGTATGTTGTTAAGCCATAGGCTTTGCCTCTCCTCCCAAAAAAAAAAAAGAGATGCAAACTGGCAAGAAATTTTCCCAGCAAATACACAAAGTGTTGAACCGGGAGGGGAGAGGAAGAATTGGTGAAAACTCCTTTGCTTTCTCAAAAAAAAAAAATTTAAAAAAAATAGTTAAATCAGGGTGGTCGGTACAGACCAACCAAACCAAGCAGCAAAGCTTTCCACTGCTGGCTCTTCGAATTGCTGGGATCAACGCGAGTCTTTGAGAAGGTGCCGGGCAGGGAAGGGTTAACAAGGGTTTTGTTACGGAGACACACTGATGGTTCCATCTGAGGTGACAAAGATAGCAACGGGCCCGATCCCAGGAAACCGGGAGCACTTCCAGCAGAGCAAGAGCTTGGAACTGCACAAGGTGTAAGAGACCACACCTTGTGTCTTTTGTAAAGCTGTTGCCAAAAATAAAGCCTTGGTGACGTTTCCGTTCAGGATTACCCTTCTTTGAGCCAAAAACTGCCTCCCTACATTAAAACAGCACTTCTAAAATTTCGGTCTAGACGTGTAAGAAACTTTTATTTAAACGAGATGTGAAACTTGCTTAAAGTGTAATTAGTAAATTGTTCTGGTTTTAACTACTAAAAAATTAAAAAATGCATTCCCAATAAATATAAATTAGTGCTATTCAGATGATTTTGAACATTTTTGCAATTGCAAAGAAAGCGGGTTGAAGTTCTGAGCCCATTAATCGCTAATAAAGACAATTATCTCAACTAGGAAAGGTGCTTTTACCCATGGAAAATAACTGTTACGAGGTATGAAACGAGTTAGTCTGCTTTACGAGAGTACCACGGGCACTACGACCCACGGAGCTGCTGGGTTTACTCCTTATTAGCCCTTGCACGGCAGATGGCAACACACGAGTGCTTCCCCAGCCAAACCACCCTCCCTTTTAAAAGCCCCCACTTCCAAAGGGTTAACCAAACACCTTCAGCCCAGATTTCACTTTTAAAAGGTCTGTAACTCAACTGGGATCTGATGGTGACATTTGGGCTGCTGCCAGTTGCCAGGCTCTTCTGGGGAGCTCTCCCACTGACTGCACAGTCTCAAGTACGACGTCTTTGCTGTGCTCTTGCATCCTCAGCTTCAAAAAACCCTGTCGTGCCAGTGGCCAGCCCAGAGGACCAGGTGGGTAAGAGAGGGGTAAGAACTACCTTCTGCAAAGCTAAAACATTCTGCATTAAGCAGCAAACATCCTTTTTATTACACTTTTTCCCACTAAAGTCAACAGCCGTTAACTAGTTTTTTAAAAAACCCAACCGAACCCCCGATGTACGACATCTGCATCGTCCTCCTGGGGTCTGCTCACAAAAGCCTCTTGGGGTCTGATCCACTGCAACCCACCCAGGTCAGCAACTGTTCTGCGACCAGCCCTCAGTACCGTTAACTCTTTGCTGCAGGTTTATGGCACGTGTCTTCCAGAAAACCAACTGAAAAGAACCAGCCATTCCTTGCACATGCATTCCGTTCCCCACCTGTAAATGCAAGATGTTAAACTCGAGTCACACGGCACGTGGTACCCACCCGTGGTGGAAAACTTCCAGGCATTTTTCAGAGCAAAGACCTCCACATTTTACTGACAAACTAAAGCCAAGGTTACTGATGTGAACATCTGCAGTTGCAAGGATTTTACTTGTTTCTCTCATGTATGCCACTAAGGATGCAGGTCCATTGCATGTACTTCTATCCCTCTAATGCTGCCAGACTACCTGGGTGAGACAGAGCGAGCAGGACTTCAGCCTGCCTGGGAAAGCATCATCACCTCTTGTGACTGGAACAGAGAGATCTGCAGTGAACATCATGAGAGGCAGGAAGATGTACCTTCATTTTCACATTTTGGGGCTGAAATGTGGGTGATAACCTGTTTAAAAAGTTACTACCTAACTCTGTGAACTCCCTCTCTGTGCCAAGGGACAACGTGTCACCTACACAGAGCCCCAGGCTGAACCTGCTGAGTGCCGTCTGTCTGTCTGCACTCTGCACAAGAACCAGGCTTTCCCTGGTTACAATGAACTACAGATGGAGGCAAAAATCTTGTAGAGTCATTTTTTTGACCAACACTACATTCAGAAAAGTTAAATTTAGCTCAAAGTTTTCTTAACACACACTCTGTTCTTCAAAAAAGCAAAAACCATTTTGCATGTACATTACAATATATTTTCTCCTCTTTTTTTTTTTTTATATTAGGAAAGATAAGTTTTTTACTAATCTGATTATTTCATATTATTTACTCTTTAGCTTGAATCTTGATGTTAGTGTTTAAGGAAGTGCTTGGCTGCTGAATTACACGTAATTTAGGCATTTATTTACAAAAGCTGTGCCACAGAACCTGCACTTTTCCCCCTTCTGGCAGCATTCTGGCAGAGCCCCTCTGAACCCACCCAAAAACCCACTGACTTCACTGGTGAGAGATATATTGCCTTGTGCATCTGTTGGGAACAGGAGGAGGAGTATGAAAGTTACACAGAGAAGACCTGCTTACCTGGATGCCAGTCCCCACTGGTGACACTGTCTCCCCATCCAGTACCTGGTTTCCTGTCTCGTGGCAAAACAGAACCTGTCTCTTCAAATGGCTTTGACAGCATTTTTATATTGCTTTTTTCCAAAAGCAATGTTAAGGTAAATGTTTAATTAAGGTACATGTTTTAAACACCTCCCTTACCTTTGTTACCAATAGCACGCTGAACTGCTAAAAGCATTTTTGACAAGTTCACTTGCATTTCACAGCTTGCAGTATCTGCCTGACAGTGTGCTTTGGTCATGCTGAAGGGTGAAGCTGGACTGGCAACCTTATTCCTCCGCCTCCTCGGGTTCCCCAGCTCAACACAGCCCAGGGCAGCCAGCACAGAGGGCCCAAAATACAGTCTTTTAAAAAAAAAAATCATGTAAACATTTCTAACTGATCTTCATTATGAATGTAAGAAACCAATCAGTTTTAGGCTAGGTAGTCAGACCTATTTTAAAACATTTTGTTGGTTTTTATCGTGAACTATTTCACCCTGTTTGTTCTTAAGCAAATGTCCCTCTCCATTGTAACAAAAGCACGCTAGGACTACGATGGGATGTGGCCCCATGGATTTTAAGGTGCATATGGAAAACATCACAAACCAGGCTTGTAAGTTCAAAAAGAAAAAGTGTTTTCTTTTGACAGAGACAATGTCAAGTGAGCTAAGCACCAAAATACTGTTCAGTTTGCAAGGAAACTGTACTTCCTACTGCAGACAGGAGACACAAGTTGAGGCTGTGGTATCCTAACCAGGATAAAGGGGATGCAATGAGGAAGACATTCCTTCCTCTTTTCTGTCGGATTAAGTCTTGAATGACTTCAGCAAAGTGACTGAGGTTGCTTAGACTTTATATCTCTGTAACTGAAGGTTGCTTACCAATACATACCCTGCCTAGTTTGACAGATGTGTCTTCTACTGTTTGGTTCAAAGTTTCCGTACCTCTGCTGTAGTCAAAAATGTATTAATTGGGAACAAAACCCCTCCAAATCAATCAAAGTCCTTCTGTCCCAGAAAGCAATGAACAGATATATTGATGATTCACAGAATCACAGAGAGGTGGGGGTTGGAAGGTACCTCCAAAGATCATCTAGTCCAACCCCCCTGCTACAGCAGGATCCTAGAGTAGATCCCACAGGATTCACCATGTCCTACCACAGTGTATTGATAATTATCTCCTTCACAGCTCCCCAGACAGACTCGGTGCAACTTACAGTCAATGGGATTTCCTGTGTTGATGGCTTTAGCCCCTCCTGTTTTGTACAACCTTGTTATATAATCTCTTTCCTTAATTAATCAAAATCCATAGGTAATTTGCTTGCCTGTTTCCACTGCTCCTCTAAGAAAGCTGTTCCAGAACTCTACACTGTGTTGGGTAAAGCCCTCCCCTAACTTTGAGCTTACATTTTAGGGTCACAAACTAGAAGTACAAATTAGGACAAATCAATAAAATCTCCAAAATCAAGCAGTGCCCATTTGTCTCAGGACATTATTAATGGGTGACTGAGAAGAATTATGTCGTGAAGAATGACTGCAGAAATGCCCCTTGCTCCAGCATATATCTCCTACTTCGATGTTTTCCAAGCCACGTTGACGTCATCTACCTGGAGTCCTGCCTAGGTCGACGCATGCAGTTTCTGCTGTCGTCACTGAGAATTCCCATCGCGTACCAGGGCGTCTATACAGGCCTTGAGTTTTAATACTGCCAGTACAGCACAGTCAATACACCGCTGGAAGGACAAGTACACTTCGCCTTGCCTGGTATGTGCTTTAACTCTCTTCTCACTCTAGAACTGGGATGTTGGGGCATGGGATTTAAGATGGGAAAACCCCCAAATGTCTGGACTGTAGGTGTTGATACCACTGCAGAGTTAACCTCAGAAGGGCAGGAGGAAATCTGGTATTAACAAACTGAACAAATGGGCTTGGGTGTTCCAAAATGACAGGTATCATAGCTGTTTATTTGGAGAAAGTTTCCATCTATCACAAAGTCAGTAATGCTCTGTTCTTACCAAATTCCTTAGATAAATCCAGTCAAATTCAAAGGTATTGGTATGAACACCAGGACAAAAAAAAATTGGTATGAACACCAGGAAAAAAAAAAAAAGGAGAAAACTAAAAAATCCTGGTGTGGCCTTGCACGATATTGTTTTCTGCCCACAGAAAAGGAGTATGGCTCTTTGAAGTGCTGGTAGGAAACGTATAAGCCTCGATCCATTTCAATCATTTGATAAATTCATCTATCTCTTGCCATATCCACCAGAACATACAAAGCTTTCTGACATACATCAATGACATCAGTGACTAGGAACAAGTCATACCATTCAGAAATCAGATATTTAATGGCCACTAATCCCATCATAATAATTACAAAATAACGTAATGATGAGCCAGAGTAAACAAAATATATGAACAAAAATGGCAAGGAAAAATGCAATTAAGAGTCTTGGGCTTGATCCAACTCCCTTTTGCTTCATTGGGAGTTCTGATAGACTATTACCCCTATGTAATTAGAGATTTAGGCTTAATCCAGCTCCCATTTGCTTCAGGGGAACTGGGATAGGTCCCTATGCCCTAATTTTCTGCTGTCTGGCCCTTTGTATACTCAGTTCTGCACAAGCAAAGTGGACCTGTTTCACCACGCTGGTACCCTGCGTCACATTAGGGAATCATATTTCAAGACTCAGATAAGAAGAGTAAATGCAGAACAGAGCATCTACACCTGTTTTGCACTTTGCACGGGCCTGAATTATTAGATGAAGCAGTGAAAAAATCAGGTCCTTATTTTTATTCAAGGTGCTGGAGACTGAAATCCTTTTTTTCTGTTACCATAAAAAAAATACCTGGTTCTTTAGCAAACTGTACGGAATTCTCCCAAGGAGATCTTCAGGCAGGTTGCTTCACTTAATGAATTAACTAGACAGAACAACTGATGGATACAGTCCTTCACTTTGGCTCACCAGACAGCTACAAAGAGCCTGTAAACCATCTACTAGGAACGCAATTTCCAAACATGGGATCAGATTTGTATTTTTAAGCATGAGGCAAAAATTCAAAAAACCTATCAAAACCAGCCTTGGCTATATTCTGCATTCCCTTAAAAAATAAAGGTCATTGATCTGAATGTTGCAAATTTGGGAGTTTTTTGGTGGATGACAGGAAACAGAGTCAGTTTTGTGCAAGAATATGGATATTATTGACTTAATAAATTAAAACATTTTTAACATTAGTAATTATTACCGACCCTGATGCTGTCATAGAGCATTCAGTGATCAACATTCTGTAAGGAGAATGTGGTAAATGTCTGCACACTTCCCTTGCACACACACAGAGACACACTAGCTCTCCAGATCAGGCACAATCAGGTTGACCATGCCTTCGTGAGTGCATGCATACATATATGACAGAGGAGCACAGGTCCTGACTAGTATGTGTAGTCTGAACTCACTTATGTGCATCCTTTCATCACAGCACTGACAGATACAGATACATGGATATACTTATGACTTCTACTGACTTGGAAGAACCTTTATAATGGATTGTGTGTATGTCCAGACAGACACACGTAAAAATAAATAGAAAAATATGGAATCAACTATTTGACATAAACACATGTAAGTATGAAAAAAGTTAAGTGCACATGCACACACACACACATGGGAAGGACACGTGCACAGTTATACACGTTACATAGGCATTTGCATCCTGTGTACACATTCTTATATTACTGTCTGCCCAAATCAGTCTGGAATTTCATTTAAGCTTGAACCATCTTTTTTCTTTTTTTCCCTTTTTTTTTTCTCCTTGCACAGACTGTGTACACATAATGTTTCACATACACCAATTACAATAAACACAGGCACGCTTTAACAAGTACATACCACTACTCACACACATTCCAGAGAGAAGTCCCTATTTTTCAGAAAAAAACCCACAGCTATTTTTCCCCATCACGTATGCTCCTTTCTCTTTATGAGCTGCTTCTGTTCTTCAGCAGTAAGTGGGATGAGAGAAGCAAAAATATCAGCTATTAAATAATAACTGCTTGGATTACATTTATAAAGATCTTCTTCCCCCACTTCACTCTACTTCAAGTTTTATTCCAAGGTATGGCTTTCCACCTGCAGCCTTGTCATGAATGATCTGCCTTGAAAAATCAAAGCATGGAACAGCAGAAAGAATGAATCCCTTGGTTAGTATACACAAATCTGAGCTAAAGGAACTGTGCTGATGCCTTTCCTGTTGTCACCAGTACGGTGCCATACATACATATACCCTGGTATATGCAATAATACTAAAAAATCTGTGCCTGAGAAGCTAGTGTTCTAAATTAGACTAATCCAAAACATACCTTAAGGGACATGAGGAAAAGGGAGAAATAGAGAGTGGATGCTTGGGCAGTGCAAAGGTTTACTGCAGAAGATGGTGGCCACTTTGGTTCTACATATTCCATGCCATTTTTATCATCCTTTTCAACCTGTTATAATTGACATTTCACTGGTAGATCTCCTCTAAAAGGACTTGAAGAGGAAATCTGTCCTGAGGAATCTGCAGAAAAAGACAGTACCTGAATAGCAAAATTAACTGAGAGTTGATGTAATCATTCTGAGAACAGAGGCATCCTAGGAGTTGGTGTGGAGACGGGGAGAATGAAAAGAGAAACCAAGGGAAACACCTTAGAGAAGCTAAGTTAAATTCTCTAGAAAGCAAGAATTATGGCAAAGATGAAGGTTAACAATGCCCCTTCTCTTCACACTGGTCAAGGTAGCAGTCAACATATTTTTCTCCCCAAACACTGGAGCATTTACTGAAGGTCTCCTATGGAAAGACTTCTGTAATAGAAGACTCTGGTTCCACTGGAGTGGTTATGAGCATTGCTGTCCTCCTTCTAATTACTAGCAAACACGAGAACTGCCATGGGTGCTATGGGACAACCACATTTGGTCCCACTGTGGTAGGGCTGTACACTCCCACAACTGGCTGCCTCTACCTCATAAGCAATGTGAAGGATAAGCTCGGCCAAAGAGCTTGCAGGTGTAGTTATGGCACTCAGTTTTCACAGTAAGTATTAACTTATGGCTCACCATGCATTATTGGCAATCTTTTAACTGTTTGATGTTTTCTCATTCATTAAATGCAGAAAAAAGCTTGAGGTTTTTGTTAGAGTTTTTCTTCCTTATTTTTTTTTTATTTAAATGGGATTATTCCTCAGTTAATCTTGGTAAAATGTTTTGAGATCTCCAAGCTGGCAGCAGTCTATGAGTAACAAGAACCAGGTAGTAGGTGCTGTAGTATTTAAAAAATAAAGGTACACACACACATTTCACTGTCTAGCTCACAGTTTATACTCAACAGTCTGTGTATGGGCTGGTATGTTGAGCTGTAAGTCAGTATCATTAGTCAGTATAGATGTATACTGCCCCCTCAGATGTTTAAGTCAAGTTTCTTCTAGTTCCCTTTATTAACACTTCAATTATATGCATGTATATAAATATATACATACGTATATAAATAAAAAGAAAAACTTAATGGATCATATTGACTGCCAATGAATAATGTTGTTGGTATTTTGTTGGGTTTTTTTAATATAGCTTTTAAATACTAGTCTTTTCCAGTAGGATGCACTGGTGAGATGTACTGTCTGATATTCCCTTGGCCAGAATTATCCTTACCCACATTGTGCAGTTCACACACACTATGCAGTGTGCTATAAGCTGATTATTTTCTTGGCTGCAGCCCACCCTTTAAGCCCGGGCATTTCAGCGTGGAAGGAATTCCTGTACATGTGTCATCTGTAAAGCACTGCGAGATCCTTTGGGTTGAATATGCACTGCTAGCTGTACACAAAGGGAGAAATAAATAATAGATGTGCTATATTTTTGTAGCATTCAATTGGTTAAAAAGTGCTAGCCTCTGAGATGGACTTTAGGCTTCTTGAGCTGTACAATAATTGCATGCATGTAGGTGTGTGGTAGTCCATGTTATAATCCTTCCATAGCATAAGTTGTGCTGTTTCAACTCCCCCACAAAATTTCCAGGTAAAATTATAAAGAAGATATATGGTGGCATGGGCTGGAAAGCAAAATTCTCACAGTGCTTGGTTTGGGGAGTCTTTGAGATGATCTGGAGAAAATGGGAAGAAGTCTGTTGCAGGATGTTGTTCTCGGGAAGGGTTCAACACAATCCTGCTGAATCACTGAGGAAGCAAAGGGCTTTTCAGTCCTGGTCATGGCATTTAAAAAGCAGACTTGAACAAAGCAAGTCAAGGAATCACATTCCTGTTAAAACTGAAATCTTTCTAAGGTCCCTAAATTGTAGTTATGTATTTTGCTGCTTCTTGAAGATATGTACAGGCTCCTAATTTCAATCTTATTATCTTAGCAGTTAGGAAATTTGCATCAACATCTTCCTGTCTGGGTAATTTAATTCCCCTTTTTAAAATAAATCCAAATTAGCAACAATAAAAGAAAATACAAAAACACCGTTGAACTCAAGTAGTTACCATAAACAACCCCCCCAAACCAATCACGCATTGTGCAAAGTTATTGTTTTGTTGAGGAAAGAAATCCTGAGAACCCTGCTCTCACAAAAACCTATACTGTAATTCCCACCAACTGACAGAAGAGTGTGGCCAGAACGAGATAAGGGGGCTAGGTCTACTAGTGCCTGCCATGCAGGGAGGACAGGAGGTTGGGTATTCCAGCCCAGCAACATCAACTGTTACCAGAGTTGCTGGGAATGCTTCATTCAGCCTCATCACTGAACACTTGAAAAAAAAAAAATAACAAGTTGAACCAAATTGTGACAGGCTTAAAGGCACATGGCTGCCTCAAAGCAGAGATTCCTTAGCAATTTCAGTCATCGTTCTGTAAGAAATGTTGTCATTCTTTTTAGTCTCTCTGACTTTCAGGTCATCGTCTGATTTCTGCATTGCAGTACAGGTCACCAATCTACAATGAACAAGATTAATTTTCTAGTACTTGTTAGTTTTCTTTTTTTTTTTTTTTTAATTACTGTGTACTAGAAACATCCTGCTTTGGTTTTGGATAGCAAATCAGGCAGAGGAAATCTGAAGTCTACAAATATATTTCAATTCAAAGTTCAATGAAATATTTTTCCCCATCTCCAATTTGTTTATTTCTAAACAAAATCTAAAACTAGAAACAAATTCACTCATTTGCCCCTTTTTACTATGATTTCCATGGCAAGAAAGATGCAACTGACAGACAAACAAATCATTTGTGAGGTACCTATTGCAGAATGTGGGGTTTGATGCATTTTCATTTAACTGGCCGTGAATGCGAAGGGTTTCAAAATTCTCCATACTTTTTAACTGTATAAAATATAAAAACCACAATTTGTTAACATCATAAATCGCTTTTGGAATATTATGATCAATGGGCAGACAACACAAAGTCATTTTAATGCTGATGTACCATCAAACTATAATGGAAGGACTATGCTAGGGTAGTCATTGCATACTTGAGAACCAGAATAAATTTTAGTAAAGCATGAAATTATTTTAGTAACAGGAGTGCTTTAGGAACTGGATTTTAATTAGAAAATTGTAAAAAATAAACAATTGGGTCAGCAAAGTATATTAAAAAAAAAAAACAGAAAAGGAATATAGGAATATATGAAGGGTTCCATGTCTATACGTGATGGGATCTGTTGTCCAGTCACTACTGAGCTGAGGCTGAAATGGTATAAATACCCTTGAAATAAAGAAACTAGAATTAGCTATGTCAGCTCAGCTACCAATGTGGGATCAGTGCGGGCACATACGGGCCACAAGTTGTAAGCACTATTCGTGTATCCTGCATGAAATGAACCTGTCAGTCTCAATTCATGTCCCATGGCCACGTCACCAAAATCTACCCTTAAAAATGACCTTCCTCATTGGGAGTTTCAGCAAAGACGTAAAAGGAAGAGGGAGCCACAGAAAATCATCCCCCTTTGAACCTCTAAAGCACGTCACAGAGGAGTAGCGTGGGAGAACTGATATTCCTCATGGCCCATGAGAAGGCAATGATGCAGGAATGGGCCCTCCTAAGCTTTAGAGCTGCAGCAGAGCACAGATGACACCCTATAAACTGTTCTACCTCCACACCTGACGTGGTCAGCAGAGGTGTTCAAACTAATGACTGCCAGTAGCTGCTTTTCCCAATGCACACTCAGATCCCTAATGCATATCAGTCTTTAGAAGTGAATTTTAATTCAAAGCTCAGATCACAATCCTTTTTTTTTTTTTTTTTAATATATCCAAGTATAAGAATTTGAAATTTTGTTTTTGCCAGCTGCAAATTTCAGATTGGGACCAAACCACCTGTGTAGGGCTGGGTTTTTTTCAAATTGTGTCACAACTCTGGGGTTACATTTCTGCTCTTCAGGGAACTGTACATCAACCCAGTCCTCTTCCAATAAGGAATATCAGTTCAGAAGGTCAAATATTTGTAAGTGGAATCACGTGTTTCACACTGTTAGCTGGCAAGATATTTCCCACAATGCATTTAGGAGATTTTTATTTTATTTTTTAAAAATGTCAATGAGCAGACATATTTTTCACAAATTATTGAATGAGTAATTGCCAACACATTTCTGCCCATGAGATTGCTCACAAGCTATTCCCTCAAATGGTTGCTTTGTGTATTTTAGGAATACACCACTCCTAGATTAGTATTTATAAGGGGTTTTTGGTCACCCAAATCACCTGACATCATTTTTTTTACCCTTGGTTGGTAAATTTACAACCCATCAAAGGCTTCCCTAATAGCTGCAAGCAGACTTCCACTACAGGCATTCATGTGGATACAGAAATGCATCATTGCATGTGACAGTTTTTCTACAGAATATCACTCTAATGAATGTTTGTGGAAAGTGAAGGAATTGCCTCAATTACCATCAAAATAAATAGTTATATTCAAACAAAAGTTCAGAATTTTTCTTCAACAGTCATCAGTCTTTATGTACTAACCTCCATTGACAGAATACATTTCCAGATTTTACAGATGAATACAACATTTGTTAAAACTACTCTAAAATTCTTAGTTTAGAAGATGATAATTCCAGCACTGTGTATGCCTGACTCCTCCTATCCACGGAAGCCCCATATATACATCTCAGGGTAAGGAACAGCCATGGATATTACTTAATGCCATTTGGAGTGTATCAGACTTTGCTTCCATCTGCTCCATGTACACACACACACACTCCCCCCACAAGTATTTGTTAGTAAATCCTAAAACATTGCAAACTCAGTGCCATACCTTCTGACTTTCCCACAGGTTTCCCACTGATTTAAGCACATAGTGGCATCCACATTAGTGGAGGATCCTTGGGAAAAATAGAGTGCAGCTTTCTGCAGAGTTTCTGAACAACAAAAGCCAGTTGGCTTTGCTAACTCATTGAAATAAGCAGACTCGCTCCCCTGAGTTAAGCAAACAGTGTTTGGCCCACAAAATATTTCACCCAACTCTCAGTCTAACAGAATGTCCCAGAACAGCAAAAATACCAACAGCATTTTATGCACTTATCCAACACAGCTCTAGGAACAGATATACCAGTTTGGGAATGTAAGCACAACCTTAACAGACTACCATGAACCTACATGGCACTGTATCATCAGAAATTTGCCCTAAGACATATCAGCATCTGATTAAAATCTTTCCTTTTAATTTATATTTTTAGCTATAGGTTTGTAAAATATTATTAACAAGAAATTTAAAGTCTTCTCAGTTAACCAAATAATCAAGAAAAGGAAACCACTTCTCCCTGGCTAACAGTACACCTCTTAGACCGCTGCCGACAAATGGGCTGACTCAGTGCACAGAACCCCTATCAACACACCCGGCCAAATTCAACCAGGGCTTACATTGGGCTACAGAGGACATTTCAGAAAGAAGATGTGCCTTGGAAGATTATACTGACACAAAATAATCATGATCCTCTTTTGCTGAAGAGCCTACAAGGGTTCAAAAGAATCTGAAGGCCCAAATCAAGAAAAAGGCGTTGACCAAGCACATCCTTTCGGTAGGTTCTGTGCTATGGGGCTTCTGTGGGTCGTGGCAGTAAACTACGAGTTACAAAAAAAATATCTGAGAAGGTATTAAGTGATTTATTATCTGCCTTCAATATCTTGGGGCACTAGCAAAAGTTTTTATAACAGATAATGTCCTTTGCAGTGGCATTAAGAGTTTCTGGCAACAGTGGCACAAGGACTATGGCAAAGGTGGCACAGGAATGAAAACAGAAATGCCTCTCTGCCTTACTGGTCATTCTCCCAGTGCACATCCACACCCCGCTACTACATTACAAAAGAAGTTGACGTTAATTAATTAAATCAAATAATATTTATAGAATCCCTTTCCCTATCCTTGGGGAGATAGAAATTCAAAGGCAATAAAATACAGTCACAACAGCAAACTATTAAACAGCTGAAAACAGTAAACCATTCCAGCACTAATCAGAATAAAATCTCAGGTTTGAGAGAGAAGACAAAGGGATTGACAAAGAGCAGATGAAAAGGATCAGCCCATCCATCTTGTTCCTGTGGCAAAGGCTCAGTCACCTGCACGACTGCTGGCTACACCTCCTCAGAAGCACCAAACGGTGCCAGGGACACTGCCACTGGCACCTCTTCTCCAGTTTCTAGAAGGTCCCTGGCATGGCTGCGGCCAGGGCCAAACAGCACTCTCCCAAACAGCACTCCTGGGTGTGGGCTGGGAGTTCCCACGAGCCAGGGACTGTTCTCAATAGCCATTATGGACAGCTTAATAGTAGGGATGCTGGCCATTTCGTGCCAGTTGACCTCAGTGCCAGAGAATGGTCCAGGATGCGTTTAATTTACTAGCATGGACACAGCCAGTGATGCGAGCCTTCAGGATACATAGTGCCCGCTTGGAGATATCCCTCAGTGAGCTGCCAGATCCCTTTTCTTTAAGGATTTTAAAGCTACGTGCCAAGATCTGAGAGACATCCAGGGAGATAGGTGCACACTCTGCGGCAACTTCAGTCTCCTAGACAGCTCTTGAAAATAACTGCATTCTAGTAGTTCCCATCTCTGCTGATACAATAACATCAACCAAAACATCAGCACAGCTCCCAAACTACAAACATCCCATGGCTCGGCACCAGGCACAGCCCAAACCACACGTACGTGCCCAGCCAAGACCACGGTACGGTTCTAGGGAAGTCGGGGATGGGATGGTGAAAAAGAGGTCCAGAAAACAGGTTTTTCCTGCCCTTGTCAGTAGTCCAAGTCTTACAATTTCCCACCATTACTCTAGTAGGCTTCCCACTCCCCAATAAACCCTTGCTGCAGAGAAGAGCTTTTGTCCCTCGAAGGCCTGACAAAACTGATGTGGTTAGAGGCCACTGCTGAGTGACTTCAGGTACTCTCTCCCTGCAGCACTGACAAACCCAGGGAGAGAAGATGTAGAAACGCGGAAAGGATCTGGGTGACCTATGGGCCACTGGGATTTATTAATCGTCACTGGGTCAAAAGGCCAACAATCCAACTAGGGAGCTGGAAGGCAAAGGAATCACCAATAAACAGTATGTACAGTTAAGGTATAATTTCCATCCATTGAAGTGAAAGACCACCCAGACAGGATGAGAGGTTGTTTAGTCCGGAGCAGAGGAGGCTGAGGGGAGACCTCATTGCTCTCTGCAGCTCCCTGACAGGAGGGGGTAGCGAGGGGGGTCGGTCTCTTCTCCCAGGTAACAGTGACAGGACGAGGGGTGATGGCCTCAAGTTGTGCCAGGGGAGGGTTAGATTGGATACTGGGAAACATTTCTTCCCTGAAAGGGTTCCCCAGCACTGGCCCAGGCTGCCCAGGGCAGTGGGGGAGTCCCCATCCCTGGAGGGATTTCAGAGCCGTGGAGATGTGGTGCTGAGGGACATGGGGCAGTGGGGACTGGGCAGTGCTGGGTTAATGGTTGGACTGGATGATCTTAAAGGTCTTTTCCAACCAAAACAATTTTACGATTCTATGATTTTCCAAGGCTGAAATTTATCTGATTTTACCCACAAACAGAACTTCTGTAAGAGTATAAACGAGTGAAAGTGTGGAAAATCACAAGCAAGGAACAAGCCTACCCTGGCCATGGGGACAGGCAGTCATAACCAAGTAGGTCTATGTTTTCTAAAACAGTTCTAAGGACAACAAGAAGTTGAATATATTCTTACATGATAAATATATGTCCAAATAACCGTGCTCATTTGTAGGCACCTTAATTTAATGTTTACATGAGATAGATACAGGGATATGTACTATGCTTTATCACTAATTAAGCTGTTTTACACATTCATACCCAGATGAATTCCTGCTCATTATGGTTTGTACCTTGTATTTGCTAGAAGAAGAAGGTGGAAGAGAACGCAACAATTCACGCTGAAAAGGCAAATAAGTCCCCACAAGTAACCATGCTGGTCAAAAGAGCAGACATTTGTGCTGCTGTACTGGGGCAGGGTTATACGTGAAAAGATACCAAGTATGGCTTTCATGTCCCTGACATGCAGTTCTTCAAATTTTGAAGCTCCATGCCTCTATTTTCACTAACCTCACATCCCTCTGGCCACCTCTCCCTTGCAAGAAGTTAAAAGTACCCACATGCATATAAAGACCAGAAAGGTAATCAATGTCTGCAGATAAGGGGCCTCTGGTATCCATCAGATCTCCTGCCCAGGGTTAGTTCTGCAGCCTACAATACCCTCAGAGGTAGAGAACATGGTCTGCAGTGAGGAAAGGGAGGGTGTGCCAGCTCGTGGCACTTACAGGAGGTGATCAAACTGACAGCAGAGACTGCTCCTCCATCTGTCACCAACACACCAGTTTGGAGGAGTGGCTGGCCATCATCTCGGTCACAGGATGAATGAGGCTCACACCCACAAAGGCTAGGCAGCACAAGCACCTCTGTATTATAAAAGTTTGGCCCTAGTGCACTCCACATATTTATGCTAAAGCAAAGATGATAGTGGTTGAGTTAGTCCTGGCCAGACTAGAGATTTCCTTAATTTTCAACCACTGATGACCCCGCTTGGGGCTTTTACACAAAGTGTGGCCCACTGACATCCATTTGAGAACATCCCTTGTTCCTGTGATGCTGCTACTTTTATGAAGGCAAGCAAGACCCCACAGTGAGATCAAAGTGATTATGGGAGACATTCTCAACAACAAGCAGAGGACCAGAAAGGAAACCTGTAAGCCAAAGCACCAAGCAGGACTACTGAATCAAGTAGACAACGACTAGGGAATGAGCTAAGGCCTGACAAAGATGGCAACTGGACAAACTCCACGGTGGACACCACACTGTCATGCAGAACAGAGCTTAGCATGCAGCAAGTATGATTTCCAGTACCTAGCATCCAAGAACACATTTGATCTAATGAATGAAAAAAAGCCTGTGCTAGCAGTTTTAAAAAGGAGCTGCAAAGGAAAAACAATGAGCTCGTGTCTTCTGACCTTGCTTGTTTTTAGCCTGGTTTCCTATGGCAACAGGGCTTGTGATCATGTTCCGTGTGTGCATGTGTGTGTGTGCACACGTGTGCATGTAAAAGACAGACAGAACAGGACCATCAGGGTGTTCAATAACTGTTGAATGCACTGCTAGTTTGTAGTCAGACCTGGTTCCTACAAGTTTTGTGGAAGCGGGTGGCCACCAAGCCAACAGGGACCTGTAAGTTTCCCAGGTTGGAGGGGAAGGCTGTGCTGTGTGTGCATGCCTTATTAGGCACTGGAAAATCCACACTGGGGAGGGCAGTTATGAATGTCCCAACTGCAGGAGAAGCATCCATCAAAACTTGCAGCAAAGCATGAAACAACCCTAGGAAATCGGTTTGGTCAGGTCTGGTGCTGAAGTATGCAAGACATTTCAGCAACATTCCTTTCCATTTTTCCTGGTGGGAGTTAACAGGGACATCCCCATAGCTAGTCTTCAGGAAGCTGATCCTGATTGACAGCAGGGACACAAAAACTTTTAATTTGGAATTATTTTAAGACTGGTGTATATGTCAATAGCTACATAAATAAGATGTTTTGCAAGACGAATGAGAATCAAGGATTTGATGACTGCCTTCCTCTATAAAGGGCCAAGAAACACCGTAGGTAGCTTAGCTGGGTCCTCTAAAGACAGCGAAGGAGAATTAAGTGTTGACATTGCTGAGGTCTGCCAGATAAAAAGGACAGTTAATTTCTGGTCAGTGTGGTTTGGGAACACCCACCAAAACCTTTCTACCAGTCTTTGTACATAGCCTTCTGACACAGCATGCTGCCTTCTTTCTTCTTCTCAGTCATTTTTAACAATAGAGAGGGAGCAAATGACTATTCCTGACAAGAATCTCCAGAAACTAGGGACAACTAAGCCATTCAGATGGGATCACCAAGCTACACTCACAAGAGAAGTGAACACGGTAGAATAAATGAGCACAGGCCACTCTCCCCCTTGTTTTAGTTCCAAGTCAGATGTGAAACGTTAAAATCTTCCCTCTCAATGTCCACAGCCAATACCTGAGTATATCTAAGTGCAAAATTTGACCCTCATAGCTTGCCTTAATTTTCACTACTGTAAAAACAATATTGTTTAGAAACTTAATTGTCATTTCCCAGGTAGATATATTTGTCACACTTGCAAACGTGGCTTCTAAAACATTGATTTTTCTGGTCTCCTTATTTACCATTGACTGTCCTCAGATCCCTTTTCCCTCCCTGCACAAGCTTCTGACTACGTTATAAATATTCTCCAAGTTGTGAAATACTTTTTTTATGCACCTCTGTCCTTCTGCTTTTACAGCATACTCTTCATCTCTAAAACTGATACTGATCCCATTAAATTCAATAGGAGCAGTATGAAATACCAGGCATGTAGCTTTTTCTTTGCTGATTTTAAATTTGTGGCTGCAGTTTGGCAGGGATGGGGTGAAGGGGGAAAAAAGCCTAACTAACCCATACAAAATTCTTAGTGAAAAAACCACAGCAACTACAACAATTTAAATATATAAAATAAAAAGCTGTTAATCTAATAGCATCTTGAATAAGCCTTTTGACCCCCCACAAATTTTAGAGACTGATTCCTGGTTTTGCAAATTTTTCAACCAGGTATCATCAGATGGGCAGATTTCTAGATGTTAGAATGTCACCTATAAATTTAACTAAATCAGCACCAAAGGTTTCAACAATCACAATTAGATTTGATTAAGATATCAGGTATTTGAGTCAACTTTATCTTACGGTACCACATTAAGCAAATAGTTTCTTTTATGTGTTACATGTCCCAAACAATTCAGCCAATTTCCTGAAATATATTGTCATATTTCTTGATGATCCTGGCAGGCATATATAATTAAAAATCAAACTTAATATCTGTAGCCCTTCCCTGTCTTCTCCTCCATCCAAGTACCTGCAGGGCCCAAGCCTGCAAACACATACTTGTTTGAGGAGCCCTTCTGGCTTAGGCTACTCACAAAATTAGACTAACTCATACATTACAGAAGTGTTTATAGCCTCAAACCTGAATCCCCAAGCCTGCAAGAAAGACTATCCCAAACAGTGACTGATCAAAATAAGAAGACTTCACAATGGAGCATTTAGTGTTTTCAAATAGAAATGTCAAGTTACAGAGGGGAAATTCTCATTTGAAAGACAAGTTATTTCTAAGGAAAATACTAGTAATATATGTAGAAATAGAGGGTTAGAATCACATAGAAATTAAAACCTGCTTCATATACTTCCCAGAAAGAACCATCAAGTAAAATGTCAAATAAAAAGCAATGACCAGGATGGTCAACAATAAGTGACAAGTAAATAAGTTGTTAATCGGTAGTTTAAATGGAGAAAAAAAAACCTCCAGCCTTTGTTCTCAACAGCAAAATTCTTTTATATTTTTAATGTCAAAATTTAAAAAAAGGAGAATATGACTGTTACTATAAATACGAAAAGAGGATTAACATTTCTTTTTAATATTCATATTTATTTAATAACATTTATATTAACAGATGACAGATGATAAAATGGCAGTATGCTACTCTGACAATTTTTTTATTCTGATCCAAGCTTGTTTAACATTTAGCTTCCACTGCCACCTCAATGGAATTATTTTTCCTTCCTACTTTGTGTTACATTCATATAAAAAAATTCATCCTAAACCTGCATTGTTGGTTGTAAATGTGCAGGAGACTTTTGTTTGCATATGACTGAGCCAAAACATACTCTCTTTATGCATCTGAGTTGCCCTTCTGAAGCCAATGGGCTAGATCCTGCTCACGGGCAGTAGGAGCAGATTCGTGGGACAGAGCAATATGGATTTCACTGTTATCTGAACATGCAATTAGTTTTTGGTTTATTAGCTGCAGCAGTCATTATGCATTTTATATCAATAACCCCCTGACTAGCTATAGCAAGAACAACAAAGTTAGATTTTTTTTTTTTTATCTGCTTCATTATAAATTTGTATTTTTTTTTCCCCAAAGGATGCAAAGGAATAATACTCATGGGTAATTTTTAATGCCAGTTTCTGCTCTGGCCACTCAGATAAATACTTTCATTTACTGCAAACAAGACTATGGTAAATAACGTATGGGAAGTGAGCTGCATTTGGCCTTTACACACCTCGGAATCTGTATCATGCCTAACAGACACACTTATTTTTTCCCCTACAAAACATTCTCTTACTCACATACCAGACCTTTGAATAAGCATATACAAACTAAAACTTTCATTAAGACTTTCATCTACTAGGCAAATGTACTTCTTAAGTACATGCTTTTAAAGCATCCTCAAGGTCTCCATTACAATACTGCCTAACTTTCAAAAAAAAATAAAAACAAAGCCATTACAAATATTCCTTCAAATAACAAGGCAAGCCTGCACTCATCATGCATCCAGAACTTCTAATTTCAAAAAGAGCCCCCAAGTATTTCAGGTATCTTTTTGACGATTAAGTTTCCTTCTTACACTTTTTTAGCATTCAGTTTGCCTCATTTTTCCTCCTCCTCAAGGAGCAAAATGATGAAGAGCTCCAGCCCTGACACCACAGGCACAGAGGCAGCTGCTGGCTCTGCTGGCTGGTATCGGCCACCACAACTCCAAGGGACTTCACACGCTACAGACCTACTGGTTTACAAGACCAAAGCCCACTAAAGCTAAATATCCGAGAGTAAGGGTCAGGACCAATTCTGTTCCATTTCTGGTTTGCCCTGGAAGTTCCAAGAGGCTGAGCTAGCAGGGCAGCAGCCAGACCAGCAGAGCACGACCTGGTCTGCAGCCACAGCAGGGCTGGCACGCCAAGCAGGTGGCCTCGGCGTGATGGAGCATGTCCCTTCTCCTGCCCACCACCCGGTCTGCTGGCCCAAGAGGGTGGGGGACTGGCTGCACAGGTCGGTTTCGCTCGAGGCTGATGCCCAGGTGACCAAATGGGCACGTTTCGTCGTGCTCTATTAGCACAATTTGCACCTTACAGAATTCCCTTAGATCCAAGACCTTCTGTTTGCTCCAGTGAAATCCTGTTATTCAAATTCCATACTGTTCAGCACTGCTAGAAATGACAGAGACTGGTTTCCTTCTTGACATCTCTTCCCAAAACTCCATTAGGGCTAACCATGGTTACCTTCTGGATACCAGAAAGCAGTATCTCCTAATTGTTAGATTCTATATACATTTACTCTTAAAGCTGATACAGAAAGAAGTACTATATAGTTTGGGGACTATCCCTAAGGTTAAAAAACAATGGCCTAAAATTTCAGACTTGCTGGTCTGAGGTTAGGCTCCTAAACTAGGCTGCAAGGAAAGGCAAGCCAATACAGAAAAGCATTTTAAATCAAGGAACATCTATTTGATGTAATGTCTATGATACACGTGAATGCAAAAGTCCACCTATGAAAGCAACCAGTATTTTTAGCTCTGTAATTAAGTAAGTAAACTTTATTAGCAAAATTTGGATGATAAACTAAGCAGGATTTGGTCCACAGTTGCTTTATCACTAGGGGGGGGAAATAAAATATCTCCTTTGGTGTGCTAGACAGTTTAGATACGTATTTGTGACTTCTCAGCCCCTGTGCCAGAGACATTACAGGCTGTTTCCAAATGAAAATCGTGACATGAAGTGATCACCAAAATAATTTTGACCTTCAAGGACAAAATGGAAAAAAGCAGAAAAAATTAATCTGCTGTTTTTCCCATTGAAGTCTAGATGATGCCTATTCCCCTAGACATAAAAAAAATACATACTTGGGCACAAAGAGGAAACCACCATTACGCAATCCTTCTCAAGTACAACCTCACGCACATGTGTCCACCTAATGTATGCACAAAGGCACAGGAACAACTCCACAAAACATATGTTTTTTGTATAGGGACAGAGAGATGAATAAAATATACATGGCTGCACGTGCACACATACACACAGAGACATCATGACAGCTGTTTCCTTCAAATAAAAGAGGCTATGAAGGGACCGGAATATTAGGGAATATTTATAACAGGACAATTCCTATTCAGTGAAAAATAGCCTTTAATTTCAGTCAGGTTTGGATCAGATTCGATTAAACTAGGTGAGCAGTATGCACCTTATAGACACATATGTTCAAACACATTTTCAAAGCAACTATTGCAACAGCAATAAATTTGTGAAATCCCTCTCCAGCATAACTGTTTCACTGTCTAGGAGAACTATACTGCAATTTCATGAACAACTTAACACTCTATTAACCTACCCAAATGCCTTACAAAAAAATGAACTGTGAACAGATTAATTTGATTCTATTTATTATTTTCAGTTCCTATACTTTTTCCTGGTGCTTTAATGCACATATGCCTACATGTATGCACATATACACAGTCCCCCACATACAGAGTCCTACTATACTAGTTCAAATTTATACAAGAAATTCCTTTCACAGGAATGAATCGAGAGACCAATTTAGTTTAATAAGAGTGAAAAGCAATGACCATTATTTAATTGGGACAGTGTTAGCTAAAATTTCACATATGGAGTGTGGAGAATAGGAGGGGGGCATGCTTATGTGGTACCAGTGAGTTGATAGCCTTCAACTGGTGTTACACGACTGGGGAAGGGGTTCAATGGATGGACTGCAGTCTTTTGTAGATCAGAACATCCAAATTAATGTGAAAAGAAAATATAAAGATGAAATGCAATAAATGTTATTGTGTGCAGAACAATGTTTTCTTCCATTTCAATCTCATCAGATTTTCCTGATTTTTTTTCTAACATTGCTTTTCTTGCATGTAATATCTGCTTAAATTTGGACAGCAGATAAAATAGCTAAATCATTATGTTTCTACTGCATATAAATATCTATGAACTAAACAAAATAAATAAATGGGATGAATATGCCTTAAAAGAAAAGGCCAAGTAACAACTTAGAATAAAAAACTATCACTCTTGAACCAGTACTTTTTGTAGACAGGTCTAAAGGAGTTTTGCTAATGGCCTCACTGTAGGAACAGAACTGACTCCACAGTCTCATGAACCATATAGGAGAGTAAACGAAGGTCTTATGCAAAAAGGTACAGTATAGCAGGTTATAAGGGTTTCAGCACTCATGTTAATTTGGGGATCTTTAAACTTACTGGCATGGAAGTACTTGGTCACATTTTGTTT
This sequence comes from Podargus strigoides, assembly GCA_028020825.1. Lineage (NCBI taxonomy): Eukaryota > Metazoa > Chordata > Aves > Caprimulgiformes > Podargidae > Podargus > Podargus strigoides. The sequence continues at coordinate 44,456,164 of CM051624.1, read as the reverse complement.
AGTGAGTGCTAAACTGCAGGACCTCCAGTCTCAGTTTGGCAGCTGCATTACACAGAGGTTTTTAAACCCTGTTACATTGAGAAAGGCCTATGTGAATAATGAGAGGGGGAAAGCAGCAAGCAAGCTAACAAACAAGGTGCCAGTGGTTTGTGTGATACAAGTTTGGAAGGTCTCTGTTCAGTTGTCAGGCAATAATTGTTAAAAAGAAATAATAATAATAAAAAAAATAGCCCCACTCTCATCTTTTGACAACTTGAGCAGAGAAGACCTTGAAAACCAAATATTCCTTTCAGGCTCTGAATACTCTCTCTGCCCTGGAGTAGCTGTAGCATAGGGCAGGGAATTAATAAAGCCAGAATATCTATTTCTAATGGGTTTACTAAGCATGTGAAGAGAGAACCAGTCACAAAGTGCCAGAAGTACATCCTATGGAAACTGTTCCAAATAACAACAAATAGAAATTCACAGAAACCCAGGATCATTTGGGAAGGGCTCTAAGGTCTTTATCCCACTTCTGCCACTGGACAAGTAAAGTAAAATTCAGAAAGAGCTTGATTTTCAACACAGTCAAGGTATTTTTACCCATTGTGAAAAGGAAGGGATAAAAAAAAATCTCAGATGCAGTAGTGCAAGACAGAAGGCCTTTCCCTGCAAGCATCTGCTTCTGTGAGCAGCACTTACTGCTGTGAGGAGCCCTGTTGTGGTCTTCTACCAGGACTTAGGGCTGTGAGAAGACTGCTTGGAATAGGAAAGCCCTTTGCTGGATCACAATGTAGTTACTTTACTCAAGAAATAGCTACTGGGTTTGCAAATAACTTAGAAAGCTTTCTATCACAACAGACTGCCAGTGAATACAGCCATAAAAGATTTTCCTGACTATATGGTTAAAAGTGGGGTTAAAAAAAATGAATGGAGGTTGCAGAAATGCAGGTAATCACAGGTCAATAAATGTTATTATTTTTAAAAATGTCCTCGTCTCCATAAACTGTCATATAATAAAATGGTCTGCCCTGTGCTTCAGCATAATTAATACTTCACAGGCCTTTAAAAAGTTAGCAAATATTTATTAAATCAACCATTATTTTCTTAGTGTACAGTAAAACCTGTGAATCAGCAAACCACCTTTAAATTTTTGTAAAACTTATACATATGAAGAAAAGGATCCCATTTTGCCTTTACTATTTCTACTGTTTTTGCATGCATTTCTACTGGATTTGCATGCACATGGATTTGTGGCTACGTTCACATGTGCATATACACATGTGCATATACACATGCATCCAGGCACCCACAAAATAGTCTGCACTCACATATAAAATCTTGTATATTCACAAATACCAGGTAAGCAAAACTAAAGAAGAACTAAAAACCTCACCTTGTATAATTGTTATAATAAGTTAAAACTATTGCATACATTTAAAATTATGTAAAAAATGTCATGGTTTCTGATACTAATTTTGTTTTAAAGAGTAAAACTGGAAAGCACTTGAAGAAACTAAAAAAAAAAAAAAAATTTTCTAAAAAGGGGCAATGTTGATTTCCCATTTACAGGCTCTTTATTGTTGTTTTTCATTCAGTTTGGCCAGTAAAAAACCACAAAAAAATTTAAAAATTAATTGTTTATCTTCCATTTCCTGTCCCAGCCATTTTACCTCCTTGCTGTCATATACTAACACAAATCAGCTGCATTTGGCTTTTTGGCATTAAATATAAAATAGAGTCTTTTAATTCCAAAACAAAAGATAATTGTTTTTTCTGTTCCTTCTCACAAAGACTTTTTTTTGTTTTTAAAGAAAAACATGGGGCTTCATGCCATAGGTTCATTGCCATAGGTCCTTCAAGATGACTTTTAGGGTCACACTTGAACGTCACATCCCTCGTACTGCAAACCTGCTGGGCAGAGCTCCCAAATGTCTCAGCTTAGTGACTTGGCACCCTGTTCTTTTATGTCAAGCTATACCCAAGTACTTCAACCTCTTAATAAAGCCTAGAGACGAAGGTGGGGGTGACCTGCCAGTGTATGGACTAGAACAGTTCTATGTACAAATCAGTATTGTAAAGCTGGGATTTATTTTTTTTTTTCTTGCTGCTGTTTTTCTTATTTGGTTCGGTTAGGTTGGCCTTTTGCTACAACTGCGTGATAAAAATGCATCTACATGAACATACACCCACAATTATTTACAAATCTCTGTAACACGTTAACAAATCCTATTTTTGTGCATCAGATTCTTCCTTCCTGCCCTTGCTTACCTCAACTTATCATAAAACAGGGAGCACGTGCTCCCCCCTACACCTTGCAATTTCCATCGTCATCTGCAGCGCTACTGCAGATGGGGAATCCAGTTCTGCTGCGGCCACGCTGCCTGCAAAGCCCACCTCAGCCCTGGGCAACAGGCACAGCAGCACACCCCACTCTAACTTACCTACAAAGCAATTAAGGTGAGGAGCCTTAACACCAAACTCAGCAGCCAAGGGGGAAATTTCTCACACTTACATTGACAGGCCCTGACATCTGCTTCCTCTGCTCTGTGATGAACTCTGTGATTATCCAAGTGCCAGAAGACAGTGACCAACCCAGCTAGCGACCACATCTGCTGAACTACTGCTGCTCAGGCTCACTCTGCCTTCTGCCCTACCTCCCAATTTTCTACTCTTGTGCTCACCAGGAGGACTTGCCTTGGCCATCATAGGAAACGAGGTGGGAGGAGCAGGGGAATCAGCTGGGGGCCCTTTCCCCAGACAGGTGTCCATAGAGGTGGGTGAAAATCCAGGAGACACCATGGAAGGAAAACAGAGACAGTACACGTGTACCTGAGTCAGGACAAAGGAGGAGGAGGAACAATGAAGCAGAAATAAGGGGAAAACAAGCTATTTTTTTTTTTTAAAAAAAAAGAAGGGAAGGAAGATTGGGAGAGGAGAAATAGGAACTGTCTTGCCACGTTCACATCCCGAGTTACATTCAGTCATTTCTCTACCTGTGCTGTATCAGACCTCCCCAGCAGGTGTTCCGTGTGGGTAAGGAGGGTGACTGATAGCGTTGCTTTGATGAGGGTGAGTCTGGGAACCAACAGTGGACAGCTTTGGTTTTATTAAAGCCTATGTGTCACTCTGCTAATTCGTTTCTTTTTTAGCTTCTTACGTCCTGATTTGGAAGGAAAAGAGAGTTACCAAATATATTGCCAAAAAATTACACTCTCCAAAGCCACGTCACCTCTCCCCGTACTTCAGGGTGTCCCTCTCTTTCTGCCTCCTTGAGAGGGAAATCAGTTCCTCTTCCAAGCAGGAATTCTACCTGGCCCTACCTTTGAGACACATGGGCTGGAGCCTCCCTGAGGAGCAAGAGACCAGACGAGCAGATCTATGGCAAGGGCTGAGAGCCGTGCGCGGGCAGGGAACCCCTCGCTGCACCATCCCTGTGCTGGAGATGTACCAACAAACAGCAAATTAACGACGAGCAGCAAAACTGGCGAACGTATTGGCACAGCCAGGAACTCCTAACAGGTACACTGGGATTTTTCACATTCTCCTAGCTAACAGCTTATATACATGCCACCCTTCCCTCCCCACCACCACTGGTTTTCTCTTCACTGAAATCACCGGCCATTTCTAACGTGACAAAACAGAGCATACATGCTGAAAATTAACTAAAATATAACAACATAATTAGAGAGATTTAGAAAGGAAACGGGAATGTGACAGAGCCCTGGCATCAACTTGCCACTAAGGACACGGGCAGCTACGCCAGACATGCAGAATTTTAGCAAGTCACCCAGCCAGGCTTTCCAGACAGAGCAAGGCAAAAGCATCGAGATGTTCCTGCCCTGGCTTCGGCGTTTCTTTTTGGATGCTCATAGATCACGGTACTTACATTAAATGAATACTGCTGACTATACATTCTGTATATGGAGGTTAAGTAACTGATAGTGTCATGGCTGCTGGCCACTTCTCCCCAACCCTTCTCCTAATTAACCGTCCTTTTTTTTGTCTTTACTCCTCTCCCAGGAAATGCTGAGTTTTTCTGGAGTGGACACTACGTGCCATTCACCCAGAGCAAGATCAGACACGCTCTCTTCTAGGTTGCCTCCTCCTTTCCCTTGTACTGAGGGTGGACACCAACGTGGGCACTGACTCACACCCGGACAGTGGGGACTGTCATGCGACGAGCTGCACAACAGCACGTGTTTTTTTCAGTGCTTGTCCCGATTCCTCCGTTGGAAAATAACCTTATTTGCTTCAGTAAAGCTTCAGTAAAGCTCAAGAGTTCTGCAGGCCCGGATGCGGCAGTGCTTTCTGCCTCCCACACCGAGCTGGTAGAACTGTTCACGTGAGGGCAGAAAACTCAAGGAGGAAAAATGGAAGAAACGCATCCTGTAGAAACTAGATGCAATTTCTCCAGTGGCAGTTTCCCACCGCTTTCCATTTTTTTCCTTCAACCACAGACTCATTTTGAAAATGCGTTGTTTTAAAAAAAATTCTCAGAAGAAATTTTTTTTTTTTTGCAATTCTCTTTTTCAGAAAGGTTTGCACGCCAACTGAAAACGTTCAGGTTTCCCGGGTGTTGAACCTTGTCCACTCAGGCAGGAGCCCGTGATGGCTTACGTTATTTACCATGGCATTATCCCATACTGTTTACTTACAGCTCGTGGAAAATAAGGGATGATGGACTTTTTTTCCCCCTGACTTTATTCTTAGTAAATTGTTTACTCTATTCTCGGCCTAGAAACTCATGTTACTCCGAACCCTTTTTAAAAAACATGCCCAACTGGAGCAGCCACTTTCTGCTGTGGGGAGAAGTTGACAATAACCCTTTCAGTACCTCCACCAGTGGGAGAAGGGGACAACTTTGGAAGACAGCCTGGCCATCTCCTGGGAAACAGAGCTGCTGCAATGGGAGAGCAAGGAACAGGAGGAAAACAGGATTTGCCAAATTCAGAGAAGGAGCTTTGGGGATGGGGGAATCCTCTAATAAAATAAATGGAAAATTCAATTCACCTCCCACACATCTCCCATCTATGCCTGCTTGGGAGAGAACAACATGGTGCCTGGATGTTAGGACTACGAACTCTACAACTCAGCAACATTACACAAACAGAGGGGTCACCCTTCGCCTCTGGCTGGACTCGAGGCAATCGTCCCTTTTCTCCTGAGGTGGTTAATGCTGCATCCTGGTGACCAGCACGGGTACCATCCCTACAGGAATGCATGCTCTCCTCACTGTGCTTACAGCTCAGCCCATGGCTACTCAGCCCATGGATACCTGCACAGGGACAGGAACACAGGTTATGGGAAACCCCTGAGCTGTGCTGGAGGCCACACTGTGGCCACGGGGAGTGGACAGAGTGTACAACCCCCAGAGAGGTCCTACAGAGACTAAAGCTGCCTTAGAAATGAGACTCATGTGACACTGCTACCATAATGTGTTTCTCCATGTGCAAATATAATAATTAATAAAGCATCTTCTATTGTCCTTTCAAACCCATCTGAACAACAGCATCAAATATGCTATAGAACACAGGTGTCACTCCTTATTTTTAAGTGGAAACTTTGACTTCAACAGGGACAAGTTTTGTAACTCTCTTCTATAAGTCAGGAAGCTTGATTATCCAGAATTAAAGCAAAATGCTAGGAAAAAAAAAATCCACTTTATATTCACATACCTATGTATTCTGCATGCATGTGTGCACGCACATGTGCAGCCAACCCTGTGCCTCTGTGTTCTGAACAATGCTAGGTCACTTGTACGGAAAATTGCCTGTATTTAGATAAAGTGCAACTTCTCCTCCCTGCTCCAAACAACGTGAGTGGACACTGCAGCAGATCCCAATGCATCTTTTTCCTGGTTATATTTACAAACAGAAATGGATTATATTTACAAAGAGAAATTAAAGTGAAACAGCACAGTCTCAGTTTGGCAGCTGTAGTGTTCCTCTCTAAAGTTTGATAAGTCTCCACCCTGTATTTTCTCCCAGAATCCTTATCACGTCTGCAGTACCATAAATCTGCCCACCTTTCCTACCACTCCTACTGCTAATGAGGCTTCCTCAGGGTTTTCACTCCTATGCTCCCTCCATTAGATAAATGCAGGGGCAGCTAAGCACACCGTAAGAACTGCTAACTGCGTTCCTGGTTATCAGAGCAGTTCCAGTGGTCATGCTAACCAGGTGATAATAACACTGGGAATATGGTGGCAAAAGAGACTAGTGTGGACACTGCCAGTGAGTCAACAATCCCTGCTTATCATTCCCTAAGTATTCCCGTAAAATGTTTCAGAGAAAGAAAGAGAAATAATAACTTTTTGGCCCTTTTTTTTTTTTTTCTGGGGGGGGGGCGCAATATGACACCAACTAAACCACTGAACCTGGGGGGTATGTAGTTGCATAAAAGCCAAAAGGTATTTATTTTAATTTCTAGAAAAAGCCCCGCTAAAAGTATAGTTAAAAGCCACTAGCATTTTAGCAAGAGTTGTCAGTTACATGAAAGCTACACAAACAACAACCGCCACAAAACTCGCCTGAAAATATACTAATGAAAATAAAAGTGAATCTACGTGTGTCCTTTATTAGGACGATCTCTACAGCCAGGAATGAGATGGTGACATACCACAGTTAATGCAAATATTATAGCCAAATGTGTTTGTGGCAAGAGATTTAAAAGCGGAAGAATGAGAACTGATGCACAGATGATCTGTAAAAGATTCAAATACTAATAAAAATTGGGGGGGAGGGAGGGAGAAGGAGGGGAGGGTGGAGGTGTTAATCATTATTTCACGAGGCTCGTGTTCACAAAGCAATTTTTTACAGCTGGTTGGAGGTATTTCTCAGCCCTCAACTGATGGGAACACAGGAGGCACTGAGGCCTTCAGCAGCAATTCTACTTACAGGCCCTTAGCCTTTATATAATTGTATTAAGCACAGTAACAAACATAAATTAACATGCAGTGACCCCATGCTCCTCGCAACGTATGCCTCGACCTTTTACAAAACCTCAAGAGCAGTGGTGGTTTAATATTTGATACGTCCTCTTTTGGGGGAGATCAAACGCTGGGCGAGGAGGTGTGTGTCCTCGAGGCCTTCTCCATCACTGGCTACGAGGATCCGCTTTTCTTTCTTATCTTTAACTATGCAGAGTTTGTCTGGTTTGGTGGCAAACCAGCTGCTACCAGTACGGCACTGCGAAGCTTTAGGGGTCCTAGCGAAGCGTTTGACCCCAGTCAGGTGGCAGCAGAGCCCCCACCAAGCCCTGAAGGTGGCAGCTCGCTGAAGGGAGACGTTTTGGGTGGGTTATGGCGAACCGTGCGGAGCACCCCGCGGGTGGGTAACGGCCACCCCGAAATCAGGTGTCCAAAGAAACAGCCAAAAATGGGCTTCTTGCAGAAAGCTTTCCTATGTGCTTCACTGACTCGTAAATTAAATTTAAAATTCAAAATAGAGGAAGCGTAGAGAGACTTTGCTGTAGTTACTTATCTATAAACTTTTAATTTGCATTGCCTCTTTCTCCACAGCCGCCAGGGGACGAGCACTGAACACCACCGATGGAAAGCAGCGACGTGCTCTGCTGTCCCCCTGGGAGGGGGCCCTTTCGCTGTTAAAACACGTGCCGTGAATCCCTTTGCCTCTCGATGTCGCACCTCACGACGACAGCGGGAGGCAGAGAACTGCACCAGCTGTCTCGAGGATCATGGATTTTAAAAAAATAAATAAGAAAGCTACGAGACAAAAGCTACGCAAGCTGCAAATGCCGGGCAATGCCTTTCACTGTGAAGTGGAGGAGAGCAATAACAAGTGAGTGACGGAAGGAAGGGGAGGTGAAGGGGACGATTTTAGGCAGAGCCCCACTTTTTCCCTTCCCCACCGTCTCCCCACGACAGGTTTCACTCGAAGTCACCGCGACAGCCTTGTCACGGGTAATTCGTACAAACTCCACGCGGGTTTTCCCACCTCGCTCTGCCCTCCCCTCCGCCCGCCCTGCTCGGAGGGGGCGGCGGGAGCTGCCCGGGCCGGGGCGCTGGGGAGGCCGCGGCCTAGCACGGCCTGCTGGAGCCGCCACCGGGGGCAAAGGGAACGGCGGCCGCCGGGGAGCCCGGGCGGGGGCTGCGACCCCCTGCCCGGCCTGTGTGAGGGCCCAGAGCCCCCGGCCGGGCCGGAGGGAGCCCCGGGAGTGCGGGGGGAGCCCGCCGCGGCACTGCTCTCACCTGCCTGCGGCCCCAGCTGCTCCCGCGGTGTCTCCGGCCTCGACGGCGCGGCCGCTCCTGCGGGGGAAGGCAGAGGGAGAGGAGGGTTAACGGGGCGGGGGTGGCGGGGCCGCTGCCCGCTCCCGCTCCCGCTGCCGCCGCCCGGCTCACCTGGCTCACCTGGCCTGCACGCCTGGGGGGAACCCTGCCCCCCGGCCCACCGGGGGTCCCTGTCACCCGTGGGGACACACGCACACACACACCCCGCCGTGCTGACCCGCCCCCCAGCCGCCCCGAGCCCGCAGCGCAGGGACGAGCGGCCCGGCCCCGGCCCAGCACCCCGGGAGAGGCGAGGCCAGCCCGGGGCAGGGCCGAGCAGGCGGAGGAGAGGGCCGGGGCCTCCCCCCGGAGCTGTGCGGAGCGAGGGGCGCTGCCCAGGGGCAGGGGCAGGGGCGGCCCGGCCCGCCCGACGTGTAGCGGACGGACACCCCCGAGGCCTGCGGGCAGGGCAGGGGCCGGGCGGCGGGGTGCGAGGGGGAGAGGCGCGGCTGGGGCTGCGGAGCCGGGCTGGGGTCAGCCCCGAGCAGCTCCCGCTCCCCCCAGCAGCAGCGGCGCTCAGCATGGCAGCAACAGTTGGCTGCCGAGGGGAAGAGCCGTGGAGCTGCACCGCCGTGGCGCGGGGTTCCACCCGCCCCCCCCACGAATCACTGCGGGTTCGGGGGGCCGGCGGTGGGCAGGGGAGAGCCGGGGTGCTGTCTGAGCCTCAGCTCGGCCGAGCCCCCTCAGCACTTCTCTTTTTTCCCCCAAGTTCCCTCTGGTACCTCGTCTCTCCCTGTAAAACACGCTCACGCGGGTAAGCCCCCCCAAAAAAGGTTTGCTGGCGGTCGGAAAGGACAAACACCTTTTTTTTTTTCTCTCTCTCCAAGCAGTAGAGGATAAATAATTAGGAAAATGCGGGTCCACTTGAAAGATGCTGTGACCCTTCCACCTTCGCTTGCAACAAGCCAGCTAGCTACGTACCCTGAGCAAGGGGAAAAGGCGGGAGGGGAGCAGCGAGGTGCTTTTCCTTCGCCTTTTTTCCTCACTTAGCCCTTAGCCGGCCTTTTACTCTTTACTAAAGTGCAGGCGGGTCTTCAAAATCTCTTTTATCTCTCGAGCAATATTAACTCTTAGCCTCGGCTGTGGTCCTTGCCCGATCTCTCCCAATGCAGGCATCCCTGAAATGCAAGATCAGCCCTTTCTCAGCCGGGTCTCCCTCCGTGCCGCTGCCAGGGGAGCAGAAGGGAGAACCCTTCTAGTTTTTAACAGCAGAAACATTAGACGCCCACTCCCCCCCCTTTCTATTTTCCAGCCGGGCGAACCCTAGGCCCCTGTGTCGCGTCGAGCGGCCACCCTGCGCTTCCAACTTGCTGCTCAGATCTTGTCTCTTTTCACCAGGCTGATCTGCACGGACAGATCTGCTCTTAATCGCTCCTTCTTTTGGGGGGCGGCAAGCAAGGGAGGATTTCTCTTTGCTATTTTATTTCTTGCCCACGGAATCCGGGCTGGTAATTACTGCAAAGAGAGGGGAAAAAAAAAATGCAGCTTCCCCAACTCCTGCCTGAGATGCTCTCTCAGTGCTGTGTGCATGCAGAAGGCAGTTTCAGAACCAGAGAGCTGGTGCTGATGCTGCTTTGCTCGCTTGCAATCACCTCGTCCAAAAGCATCGCCTCGGCTGGGTTTTCCCCCGGATTCTGGCTTTTTTATCCTTTTCGGGGGCACGGGCTTTTGGGGAAAGAGTGATCGGAGAGATCACCGGGCTGCGAGTTGCTTAAAATCCGGTTGGAAGTGGGCAGGGGGGAGGGAGGCGCCTTTGGCAAACGCTTCTGTGGTGCGTCTCCTGCGAGCTGGGGTCTCCCCCAAACCGCGGCGGAGCCCTGCGCCTCCCCCTCCTCCTCCCTCCCTATTATTTATGGGGCGATCCCAGTAAATCCCACCCTCCCCACCTCGAAATAAGCCGAGGCTCCCGATTACAGAGCGTTTAATGAATCGCTCCGAAGGGTTGTTTTTTTGGTTTTTTTTATGAATTAATCTCGATCAACTAGGACACCCGTATTTTTTTTTTTTCCCAAACACAGTTATGCCCTGGAAGGAGGGGATGGGGGAGAAAGGTGAGGGGCGGAGAACTTTTAGGAAGTTTTATTCTATTTTTATTTTTCCATTAATAAAATTTAAAAACCATCATACAGTTATCCGAATCAACGTGTCATCTGCTCCGATGGGCAAAAGTCGATTAAAAAGTTCGGGCGATGGTGGATATTGGAACGTCGGGGGGGGGGGGGGGGGGGGGGCAGGCGAAGTAGGGAAGGGAGGAAAGGGTGTTTATTTCTCTAGATATATAGAGAGACACATATACACTCACAGCATGGGGGGGGGGGGGGGGGGAAGGGAAAGGTGCCAGGAATTGGTAATAGAAGCCCACAGAGTCTAAGGTAAGTCCAGGCTCGGCGATCGCGGCTGCTGCTCCTTCGGCGAATGCGCCCGCCGCGAATGCTTTTTGGGGTAAGGGCTTCCCGGGTAGGCAGTTATGTACAGCAAGCCCAGACCGCAAAAAGATTCGCGAAGGACAAAAAGTCTCCCGCGGCTTCCTACATCCATCCATCCATCCAAGCATCCATCCGGTTGCCGCCACAACATCCACGGGACCCACGGGCGATCGGCTCCGCCACCCCCCGCCACGTCGGGTCCCCACCCCCCCATCCCCGACACGTCCCGCTCCCAAAACCCGCGACCCCACCGGGGCAAGGCGGCGGTGGGGGGGAGGAGGGGAGGGGGGGGTCCCGCCATCCCCCCCCCACCCCCACCCCGGCGGGGCCGCGGGAGCGTGGCGGAGGGCGGCGTGTCCGTGTCCGCGGCCCCGCTCGGCGCGGAGGCTCCGGCGCTGGGCACGGGCGCTGCGTAAAGAGAAAACTCTCCCCCCTGAGCGCTAAATAAATAGAGAGCAGGCGGGCAGCTCATTGGTGCGGGCTAAAATCGTCACCCACCAATCAGGCGCCGCCTCACAGTGCCTACTTCGGCTTTTTTTTTTTTTTTTTTTTGCTTTTTTTTTTTTTTTTTGCTTTTCCTCCCGAAAGGGGGAGAGGGAGAGAGAGGAGAGGAGAGCAGAGGAGAGGAGAGCGGGAGAGGAGGGAGGAAGGAGGGAGGGAATAGGGGAAAGAAGGGAAAAGGAGTTAAAAAAAAAAAAAAAAAAAAAAAAAGAGAAAATAAAAGGAAAAAAAAAGCCTTCTCGGTGTGTGATCAGTCACCGAACCCGCGACGCCAGCACGTCCGACAGCGCGGCCGGGCCAGCCCAGACCCCTCCTCGCCACTGCCGCCCCCCCCACGCAGGCTCCCCCCTCCAAGCCACGGACCGGCCCCGCCGGTGGTGTTCCCGGGCGCGGAGCCGCTGCTCCCCCCGGCGGGGGCGCCCCGGGTCGCCCGCCACCTCCCGGCGAGCAGCCGGGGACACGGGGACGCGCCGCTGGCTGCGGGAGCCGTGCGGCCCCGCGGGGTGACCCTCGAGGGACGCGGGACGCCCCCTGCCCGCCGCTCCCAGCGCCGTGACACCGCCCCGGGCGCCGCGCCACCCGCGCACGGCCGCCGGCGGGGACACCCGCTCAGGAAAAGTTTCCAGGACATGTCACCGAACTCCAGAGGTCTTCTCCCAAAACTGCGGGGGGGACCAGCGGCCCCGCCAGCCCCGGCGGCAGCGGGAGCGCGGCAAACACACTCCCACGTCCACGCGGCATCCCGCCCGGCTGGGGCAGAGACCCGCGGTGCGGGGGGGAACTCACACCTCGGTCCAACTCCGGAACTTACAACTCCACCGCTGCCCCGCGGCGGCAGAGGGAAACCCACGGGAAACCCACGCGAGGCACCTCCGCGCCGGTCCCAGCCCGCACCGCCGCGGCTCCCTCCATCCCTCCCTCCCCGCACCGGCGCTCCCGCCCGCCGGGGCCGCACCCCGCCGGGGCCGCACCCCGCCCCGCACACCCGAGCCCCCCGCGGGTCCCAGCGCGGAGCAGCGCGGGAGGGGCAGCGCAGGCAGCAGAAGTTTGCGAACCCCCAGCACTTACCTGGCGGGGCGCATCCCTGAGCCGCTCCGCGGAGTCCCGCGCGGGGTACCGCCATCACCGACAGCATTTGGGGTTTGTGGAGTTTGTGGGGTTTTGGTGGTGGGTTGTTTTTTTTTTGTGGTGGGTTTTTTTTTAGAAAGCCCCAAAGCAAAGCGTCCCTTCCTCCAGGTATGTATATAAGTTACTGTACTGTGTGGGAGGGTCACGATCTCACTAAGGTGCAGAAGATTCCCCAGGATTAACCCCTCCTCTCCCTTCCCCTCCTGCAACTTGTTGAGGGTTTTATGCGCACACACACCGCACACACACACCGCACACACGCGCGGAGGGAGGGAGGGAGCGCAGCAGCTCCGCGGAGTCCGGCTGCCCCCCGACGCCGTTGTGATTGGATGGTCTTTTCATGGAGGGGGGACGTCTCAAGTCGAAGTCACGATTTCTCCTCAGTTTGGAACCATCTGTGACTGGAGCCATGACGCAGCCAGAGCACATTACTCACTTTTACAGTCACGACTTGGAAATCCGTGCAGTTTCCAACCAAAATTACACCGCCACCATTGAATTATTTAATAGGATCCAGTTAAGGGTAATCTTATGCATTGTGCCAAGAGGGGCAACGCTCGGGGAGGGGAGGGCTGGGGGAGGGAGGGGGGGGGCGAGGGAGGAGGGCATTTCTTCTTCCTAATGACTGTTTTATAGAGATATATTAAGAGTCGCGATGATTGGCTACACGTGTTGTAAGGGGATTTTTTTTTTTTTCCTTAAAAAAAAAAAAACCCAAGCAAACAAACTCGAGGTGTCGGGTCCGCTTGTGAACAGGGCCACGCGAGCTCGGGGAAGGGACGGTGGAGACACGGAGGGCATCCGTGGGTGGAGTACCGTGCTGTGAATGCAGGCGCTGGTGGCTGGTTAATGGCGAGGAACGCTCTCTTTTGTGCGCCTCGGGGAGAGCGGGCTTGGCCGGGAGGTGCTCTCACCCCCCCCCCCCCTCAGACCCCCCCGAACCCCCCTGTGCTGCGCTCTCCTGATGCTCACGGCTGCAGCACGCCATTGTCTGCGGGATCCGCAGCCGGTCGCGGGGCTTTGTGCGGTAGGTGCACCATTTTCTAAGCTGCCTTTCGCCGGGAGGCTGTGGCTGGCCGCACGCGGGGAGAGCCGCTCCCGTGGCTATTGTCTGCCTCCCGCGCTCGCCACCCTTTGCGGGTGCGGGGCTGCGGCTAAGCCGGTCCCCCCCGCCCTCCCCCCCCGCCTTCCGCGGCGCTGTCGGGGGGATGCCACGGTGCGGGGTGCCGGGGGGGGGTGCGTGGGGTGCCGGACGGTGCAGCCGTGTCCCTCTCAATGCCATGTGCTGACATGTCTCCGCCAGCCGGAACGCCGCCAGCCTGCACGCCACAGCCCAGCCAGAGCGTCCCCGGCTCCCGGCGGCTCCGGGGTCCCCCTGCAGCTCCGCGCACCCCCCAGCGACCCCCCGCTTCCCTTCGCCTACGGTGCGGGGTACGGCCGAGGACGGGCGAGCGGTACCGACAGCCCCCGGCGCACACGCCGCCCGCGGAAGGTGTGCGGGGAGCAACGAGGTGGGAGGAGAAGAGGTGAGTCCAAACAAAACAACCTATAGCCTCTTCTCCGGCGGAGCCCCGGCGGCGGGCACGGGCTCTTTCAAACGCAGGGGCGGGAAGGGCGCGGTGGCGGTGGCGGGGAAGCCGCGGCGGGTTCAGCACCGGGGCGCGGACAGCTCCCGGCGGCCGCCCCGAGGGGACCGCCCGGCCCCGGCCGCGCCGCTGCCGCCCCCCCGCACCCCCGGGAAAGGGATAACGGGGATGGGGGGGGGGGGGGGGGCGCGGAGAGGGAGAGGGGCTCAACAGCGCCGACACAGCAAGAGAGCGAGTTGCAGCTCTCTATTGATTCAGAGATTTACCGACAGGGTGATTCCCCTTTCCGCAAGAATTCCCTGTCTCTGGGCTCCCCGCATGCACCACAGGCACGGTGGAGACGAGTGTACCCCCTCTCTCCCTTCGGAAGAAAAGTAGAAACGAAGGGAAAACAAACAAAAAAACCCCACCACCAGAAATTAATCCAGGCATGCATAAAATAAAAGCAAGACTCACAGCCACTCTCTGCACCATGCACAGGAAAGATCACTACTTACCCAAACGGGAACTCCTCGGTTAGGGGAGGGAGGGAGCGGGGAGAGGAGGGGGCGAGGAAAGAGGGGCGGAGGGGGGGAGATATCCAACAATTAATTTCCAGACAGGAGTTGGAAAAAAATACTGCGGTGATGTCCAGGTTTTCTTCCACCCGCGCTCGCTTTTTATACAAGTGCAACCCTCTGTCTATTTCTGGAACGCGATCAAAACCCTGATGCTATTTTTAGCAGGTACTGGGGAAAAAAAAAAAAATCCACACACAAAGGCATTTCGCTGGAACGCTACGTCCAAAACATTAAATGTGCATTAAGTCTGCCCCCCCTACAACACAACCACCCCCAACCACGCACCCTCACACACCTCCCAGCTGCTTTCTGCACCACCATCCACAGTTGCTTTAGGTGCATCATTGCAGAGAATTAAAAAAAAAAAAAAACACAACACGAAAACACAAACCCGACCCAAACTGACCGCTTTCTGTGCTGTCCTATTGCACAATTCCCTAATCCACAGTTGGAGTGAGTCTGTCTCTCTGCCTGTTGCCTTGCAAGCGTTATTGTGTCTGGCTTCTTGCAGTGTCTTTATAAAAAGTGGGCTTTGGGAAAACAACCACCACCATGCACCCGTCTGCCATCAGGCACAAACGTGGTTTTCGGGCAGGGATGCTTCCTTTGCCGAGAAGCAGAGGTGCTTGCATGGAGTGAGCTGCACCCAGCACAAAGAAGGGTTCTTTGGGGGTTTGTTTTCTTAAATAAAATAATTCTCCCCACCCAGTGCCTTTCCCTCCCTTTAAAAAAATCCTTTGTTTGGAGAATAAAGGATCTATAAATATAGACATATGAATAAAAAAAAAAAGAGTGTGTGTGTGTTTGCGTTCTAGTAATTCACTACGAGGGGGGGACTGGGGAAAAAATAGCATCATTAGGGCTCGCAGGCTGCGAGGAGCCAGCCTGAGACTCCTTTGGAAGGCTGCGTCAGTTATCAGCTATTGACGTCACGTTCAGATTCTCCTCTTCAGAGCCTCTAGTTCATCATAAAAGATGTCTGTGCTTGGAGCTTTGTGCTTGCAGTAAAGGCACTTCAATTCGAGGAAAAAAAAAAAAAAAAAGAGTTCATTAGCAAGGCCCATATTTTGTGTTGTGCAGCTCTCTGTACAGTTGCACAGAAATCCCGGGGGGGGGGATGTGTGTTTGTAAAGGGGGGGTGGGGGGGAAGGGGGGGGCGGAATGCACTGGGGACAGGGAGATATTTCTTTAAAAATACACATCTACCCCATGCAGAAACACGGGCAGGGAGAGCAATCTGCATAGCCAGACCTCGTAAGAACATACCCCCCCCCCAAAAAAAAAAAAAAAAAAAAAATCCCCTTTTTATGGTTAGCAATTTTAACAAAAAGCAATTTGGATAAAAATATTTCTTTTTTTTGGTGAATATTTGTAAAGCAAACAGCATGGGGATAGCAAAATATATTTAGCATCCTTTCTCTCTCCCCCTTTCAGCCCCCCCCTGCTCCCCCCCCAACCCGACCAACAGCAGCAGCAGTAGCCAGTCCCCCTACCACCTTACACTTGTATTTGGCTACTGTAGCAAAAGACAGATATTGATAAAACCGGGATTAATTCTGTATATTTGTCAGGCAAACAGCCCCGTCTCCTAGAATGACGCAAATAACAGATTCTATGGCTCTGGCTTTCTATATTCTGCACCCACGCACTCTGCTTGGTCTCCCACGGAATCAGCTACAGAGAGCAATGATCCAGATTATACAGAGAGAGGGCTGGGGGGGGGGGAGTGGGGGGCGGGAAAGGGAGAGAATAACAAATGAAATTGCAATTAAAAATTAGAATGCTGCTACAGCCTGGGCGCAAATGGCTAAACCTGAGTTTGCAGAGTAGCACCCACAGATCCACACTCCCCCCCAGCCCCCTGCCCCAAAGCCAGGCAGCGACCAGACAAAAGGGTCTTGCTGACAAATGCGGGGTTTCTCTGGCCAGGAGGGGTACGTCCCTCCCTCACCGCACCTTCCCCACCTCCCATTAAGCAAAACACATCCCTGAAACGACCTCGCTTGCCACTCAGTGTGTGAAGAGGGGACAATTAACACATGCAGCCGGGGAAGGGAGGAGGGGTGGGCACCAGGAGCCCGTCCACGGTCCCCGAGGAGCTAATGAGGACCTTGAAGAGCAGGTCGTCTTCCCCCTCTCCCAGACAAAGGGATGCAGCTCTTTCTTAAAATGCCTAAAAAAAGGCAAGCGCAAAGGGCTGTTGCTATTTTTAACCACATCTCTCATTTGTTGGAAAATGGCACTAAAAGCTTTAAACAACCTCCCCGCCCCCGGCGACAGGCTCAGACACACACGCCAGCACCCGAGGGAAAGCCACGGTTTATGGGGACCATCTCTTCCCCAGGTGAGCATGGAGAATCCCCTCTGATGCTCTGCCCACCATCAGCCCACCTCACACCTTGTATGAAGAGAGAAGCACAGAACCACAGAGCAGCCTGGGTTGGAAAAGACCTCTAAGCTCACCCAGTCCAACCATTAACCCAGCACTGCCAAGTCACCTCTACACCACGTCCCTCAGCATCACAGCAAAATGCCAGGGCAATCAAGAAGCCAGTAAGTTATTTACTGTCTAATCTGTACACACACACACACACATTCCTTATTTATTAACTCACTTAATTATTACCAACTTCTTTCCCAGACAATGAATTTCCTAATGTCAACAAGCTGCAATCAATGAGGTAAGGCTGTTTCTCTCTCTTTCTCTTTTAGACAGACAATGCCATTGCCAACCACTGCTACTGATACAACGCCCGGGGAGGGGGGTCGCACACCTACGTGAGATCACGGCGTAGGCACTGCCAGGCTCGGGGTGACAGGTTATTAGGTGTTTAACATGACTACACGCGCACTCTGGTAGAAGTGAGCAGAAGCATTGCCATTCACACATCTCCACACACACCAGCCTCAAACCCATCTTCCCAGGACAGGGAGAGATGTTGCTCTTCAGCTCTGGAAGAAAGACCCAGCTTAAACTGTGTTTTCACCATATACTCCTGAAAAGACAGCCTTTACAGCAGCAGTAGCCCAGAAGCCAGAAGGACACGAAGGGAAAGACCTTATCCCAAGGACAGAACTTGTCACCTCAAGACCCCAGGCAAAGAGCCAGCCACAAAACGTACCTTCTCCGAGGAGCTGCAGTGAAGCTCATCCTGGGTCAATAAAAACATTACGCCACATGGGAGTTTAAGGGTGGAGATGTGCACACCTAAACTATCTTCTGCCACTCAGACCCAAGAGCATTCAGACAACCAGGGCCTGCTGCAGAGAGAAGCGATGGTCATCTCTCTCCAGCCCCACGCATACCCTAGCAGCTTTGCATTTCTCTGTCGTGTTCACCTCTGTGCATGTAAACAGAGGAAAGCCGTTGAGCTTTAGCTTCTCCCTATTGCAAAGGAAAAGGTACTGACATGGTTGTGTTCAAAGGATGGTCTTGGTGGCAGGTCAGGAACAGGCACAGCGGCACGCCCTGTGGCTCCTGGACCTCAGGCCCTGGAATTCCCTCCCTGCTTCCTACCCTGAGCAGCTCCTTGCAGTCACATGTGCATTATTTTTTTTCCACGCTCTCCAACCTTAGTGAAAGAACTAAATCTTTCTACCAAAGGGTTTGACGTGTTCTTCTGGAAGCCATAGTACCACCTTTCAGCCTCTGCTTCTTCACCCACATGTGTCACCTCCACCTCAGCAGAACCATCTCCTGTCCTGCCTGTCTGCTGCTAAAGGCTTGGTTGAAGTGAAGTCCAGTGTCCAGGGAATCTCTGGCTTAAAAAAAGAAAAGAAATGGAAACCATCCAAACTGGAAAGAATGTTTGGCAGGCGATCGTGTACCAAACAGCAGTTCCCACTTCTCCTGATCATTAGAAGCAGTAAAAGGAAAATTTGTCTTCTATCTTGATATTTTAGTTATCAGCAATTTCCTTGTTTCCAAACAATTAAGCCTCCCTACCAACGAAGCCTTAATGAAAGCAATGGATCTTGTATTTTTTCCTCCACTGGAAAGCAATACCGCTGATACTGGCCGGAGAAGCGGAGCGCCCGTCAGCTGCAGGTACGTGGCCTTTCACTTAGAGCCACTAGAGATGCCAAAGGGGGCAGCCCCATCCCTAACACATACGATCTGCGTGTCGGACTGCCCTCCTCCTTGGAAATTTCCCTTCCAAACATGGACGAGGGCACACATTGGGATACTACTATTATTAGTAGTGGCAAAATACTAGCCTGAACAAAACCACTGCTCAAAACAGCTATGATCTGTTACTTACAAAGTAGTTTAGCTTGCAAGTAAAGCTATTTTAAGGGTATTCATTACTTGTTTGGGGGTTTGATCCAGCAAGTTCAAGGCTTCACCTCTTTCTTATTTTGGCCTGGAAGATGGATTTCACCTTCTCTCTTCATGACAAGGATGGGCCAAAGGGGGCACCACAAAACAAGGGGAAAACAGCCTAACATTTTGCTGTAGTTCAAGATGTGCCTCCTCAGAGTCTTGGAGTGCTGCTGGCCTGTGAGCCCTTCATTAACATAATTGCTATAAAATATTCTCCTATCCCGCTCTTACCTCCACAGTTAAGAGTCTGCTCTTGGCCTAGTTCACCTGGGCAGCTGAATGACACGTGGTATGTTCCAAACGTAAGGAGAGCAAAAGAAGACCAGAAACAGAGTGAAATGCCACCAGGATATACCAGGAACTCACAAAACCCCTCAGCTTTTTGAATGTAATTGACCTTGTATCAGGGCAATCAATAACTTATACTAGTTAACTCTCATTACAGGAAAATATAGTGCCCAGAGGAAAGAGCAGTCACATTGAAATGGAAATAAATTAGAGCAGCATCTATTCAACAATCTACTGGCTATTATAGGTTGCAAAGGATAAGCTAGTGAAAGGACCTGAAGAAGACTAATTGCCAGTTAAAGCAGGGGATTAGGATGTAGATATTCCTCTTCTAATCACAAATGTGCTGCAACAAGTGTTGATCTGCAATTTCTCCTGGAAGGACTTTTTCCTTTCATATTTTTGAGGTTCTCCTCAAATTTCAGGTGAACTGCCCATCAATTTGTGCTTGGTTTATCCACCCATGAAATGAAGATAGACAATACCTACTTACCTATCCAGGATGTTCCTGAAGATATCTACAGCATTGAGATAATCAATAAAAGTCATCAGTAAGAAGACAGCAATATTATAAATAACCAGAGAGACCAGAGCATACAAGGAAGCACAAGGAGGAAAAGAGTCCTTTTCCTCCAACATCAGAATGAGAGGCTGTGCAGTAGGTTAGTAAAGAAAATCTCACCTGTGTCAGAAGATCAAGGACTTAATAAGACTTTATGGAATTTTTGGAGAACCTGGATACATAGACTAGGAAACCAACAAAATAGGCAACACATGCACTAACGTCATCTCACACAGATTGCATTAATAAACACTGAACAGTTTTGGGTTGAAATGCCAGTATACCTGGGCCACTTTGTTATCTTTTCTGTTTATGTTATAGAGATAGATCATGGCTATAACATGTAAAAAGATAGAAACTGGATCTTTCTCCAATAGCTGCAAAATCAAACCCTAGAGACACACTTCTGTGTAACAGGGATGAAAAGAAGAAAACCATTAGCATAATGAAGCTGGTGGAAAAGAGTACTAAGGTCTCAATATTGAGGATGGTCTCAAAAGAAAATCATACCACTTTTATTAAAAAGCCAAACCTATGGAAGAAATACAGTGAATAGGCATCATACTTCAGATACAAGGAGCATAACCTTTGAGGAACCCTGCTACGAATCTGATGAGCCTTTACACTAAGATTTGATTTTCATTAGCCTTTAAAATGGAACTTTTCATGAATAAGACCCATGACCTTTAACATAATGTGCGCACATATCTGGCAACCACCTTAAAGAATGAGTTATAAACAAGAACAAAAGGATAAGACAACACTTTGAGGTGCATTATACAGGACCTTGTGCTGGTAGGAAAAAGAGAAGGCACTGATGAAGAAATGCTGAAAATCTATTTCAGTTTTTACCTCGAGTTAGCCAGTATCATCACCAGTGAATGGGATAGGGAGTGGGGGGATATTAAAGTAATTTAGGAAGAATTTATTTACTGAGATAATAGAACATGAAGCCAAAGGATCAAATTGCAGGGAAAAAAAAAAAATCAAGTTCTCTCAAGGAAGAAGACAGTGGGGTGAAAAAATAAAATACATTCATTTAGCTGCATTATATAGATGGTGAGGTGAAAGCCAAGGTGAGATGCCCGGGCTTATGAGGACATGGCCTTGTGAGCTCTTATCCCGACCTACAGTGCTCCTGCAACACTGTTCTGTCCCAATTTGTTGCCTCTGATTTGTTATTCCTTATAATGTAGCTCAATGTGGCTATCAAAAATTACAACATAAAATTGCTGCTCAGCCAGAAAAGCCAATGGGTATTCAAACTGGGACAGGATGGCAATTTTATCAGTCACTTTGCTACTTACCTTTTGGGGTAAGAAAATCTCAAATACCTACCATGCGGTGGTTCTGGCATTCCTATCTAGCTAGAGCCCATGCTTCCAGAAATCCACATTCATGGAGCACAAGGTCTCGGCAGAAAAGGACCTGGGGGTGCTGGTCTGGAGCAGAGGAGGCTGAGGGGAGACCTCATTGCTCTCTGCAGCTCCCTGACAGGAGGGGGTAGCGAGGGGGGGTTGGTCCCTTCTCCCAGGTAACAGTGACAGGGCGAGGGGTGATGGCCTCAAGTTGTGCCAGGGGAGGTTTAGACTAGATATTAGGAAAAAAATTTTTATGGGAAGGATTCCTCAGCACTGGCCCAGGCTGTCCAGGGCAGTGGGGGAGTCCCCATCCCTGGAGGGATTTCAGAGCCGTGGAGATGTGGTGCTGAGGGACATGGGGCAGTGATGACTTGGCAGTGCTGGGTTAATGGCTGGAGTTGATGATCTTGGAGGTCTCTTCCAACCAAGGCTGTTCTGTGATTCTGTGATCTCCATCACACATGACTTTTTGCCTGAACATCTATTTTTGTCGCTGGTTAACATTTATGCACCACATGCTAACAGCAAGTTCAGCCCTATAAATGGCACCAAGAGTCAAGCTGCTTCTGCTTGGATCCAAGCTGTCTTTGCTATGCACAGTTTACAAATTAAGCCACTGGTTCCCTGACTGTGACTGGCAAACCATCAGTGTGTACGGAACTCGTGGAAGTCCCAGGAGGACCAGCTGGCCAAGCAGCAATGACTTTTGTTTTCTGAGCTGCTGAATCTTCTCTCTAGAAAACTTACAATCCTTCACGTCCTTTTACTTTGCCAAATAAATGACTACAGCTATTGGTGCATGGCCTTATTTGATCATGAATCGGAAGGAAGTAATTCATGTGACTGTGCATGGGAGTGGAAACATCTACAAGTTTTTACTGTTAAGACATGCTTCAGTTCCCCTAGGGAAAACTGTGACAGCTACTGGACTAACAGCTATCACTGAGAAGACAGGACACGCCACGGAATTAACAGGAAAAGGACACACTTCAATACTCTGAAGAGTATAGGGCCTTAAGAGGGCCTTCAGAAACAACACTGCCTTGCATACCCTTGGTCACACCGCTACTGTCGGCCAATGGACGGCCAAACGCGCGCAGTGGAACCACAGTGGTTTTCTCCATTTCCCACCACAGCAAATGACGGGTGGTAGTCGTGTCTCTCATCTACATTTACATTCTCTGAACGTCAGGAGATGTGTATTAATACTTACCCAGCTCATCATGTGAACTGGATGGGGAAGTGAGTATCATACATAACTTACTATGAGTAGAATAGCTGGAGATCTGTGGATGAGCTACACAGAAGTGCAGGCTACTCTCATATTGCTATAAATGCCTGCTGCAGAGCCAGCTGATGAAACACATACTTCTGCAAGTCCCTCACAGATCATCATTTTGATGCTGCTTTTGCAGTAATTGCAACTATTGTAGGACTACATGAACAGAGATGCAAAGTCTGAGTTATATTCCATGTAATGATTTTCTGAGTAGTTCAAGGTTTGCATATAAAAGCTATCCTGAGTTGTTGTTCAAGACTGACAATGAGTACTTAGCTAAATTTAGAAACATATTATTTTTTTTTTTTACTTTAATATTGTATCAGTTGATTGCTCCTTACATGAGCAACACACGTCACAAGTTGACCCTTCAAACATGAAACTTTATTGTCTATTGGCAATCACAGATTAAGCTCCCATTCTGCTGGATGCTGTGCAAACACAGAATCAAAAACTAATCACATGGGACATTCTAGGCAGGAGCAAACGCATGAAAACAGAGGTTGGGGCATTAAAACTGATACTTATTTGGGGGGAGGAAAAGAAAAATCACGACAGATGATGTCATTGTTACCCAACCACCCGTGGTGGGGTGGGTACTGCACGAAATAATGAGCAAGACACAGTACCTGCCCCATGAGGTTACAATACAAGTGGAAGGGCACAGAACAAACACTGAATCCCATGAAGAACAAAGGAAAATGACTTGTGTCCCGGCATGGTTTTGTACTTTGGAAGAGACACAGGGAAACGAAATGGGATATTTGCAGGAAGGCATTCCAGCCATGCAGATCGTTTTGGTGAGATCACAGCAAGAGACAGACACAAGTTGTTAGGAAGGAGATCTTAAGTAGAACAAAAAGTAGTGGAAAGTCATCAGTGGCAAGAGCAAGACGCTTGGCCTCACAGTGGATCTCACTGTGGAAGCCAACGGGAAGCCGTGGAAAGAAACTGAATCTTCTATACACCAAGAATTTGCACGAATGCATTGCAGTAAGGCAAATACCAGGGGCAAGACAATCTTATTTGTGATCCCAGTGTTTCAAGGGAAAAAAATGCCATGAAGTATTGAAACTATTCCATGGAGTCTGTGGATGAGCAGAGCTGCTCATCTTGGCTCGAGACTAGTTTTTGAAATGAGAAAGCAGAGGTGAACTAATGGGGCAGTGAGACTGCACATGGGTGTCAGGGAAGACTGGAGTGTCTTTGAGAGGTCTGCCATGAAATTGGGAGAGGGCAATACTTCCGCCAGACAGTTTGTGGACTTGTGCCCTCTTCTTCATTTTTCTATAAACTAAAGGTGAGTCCAAGCAATAAAGTGTTTTGTTCTTCCATTTATCCACTCAAAGTACAATATTTAGCACAATTGAAGCCTGATTGATCAATGGTCATAAAAGAGCAGAAGACATCTGATGAAAGAACAAAACACAGTTCTACCTCATCAGCGCTGACTTTTTGTCCAGTCCTTCTACTATATACATAGTGGAGGAGAAGAGAGTTTGGCTTCTTATTCCTGGAGCATATGAGGTAGCTTGGGGTTGTCTCTCTGAAGGTTTTTCATGAGAAAGTACAAGTTTTGCTGTTCATTTACAATGAAGATTGTATCTAAATCTCTAATAACATTATTCAATAATTGTTCAGACAATCCAGAGATGTACTGTGAGAAGAAATGCAGAATTTTTGTCTATATGACTGTCCACCTGACAGTCTTAATATGTGGCATGGTGGCGTATGCTACCACCACTTCATTTTAGAATTAGCTTGTGCGGTGTCCTTGAGATAAGTGGCATCACAGGACATACATAGATTGACATGAGAAAAATCAAGAGTAGCAGAAGAACGTGCAAAGCAGGAGGAGCCTTAACAAGGCATATCCTTCACCACAAGCATCTAAACTTAGACAAGCACTTCCAGGGAAAGGTCCTTTGTTGATGTAGTCCCATTCCTTGCTGGACTTGGAGAAGATGGAAGTATAAAGAAGGGACAGGGCGGAAAATGAGCTAGCGGTTTGCTGTTTCAACCTGACATGAAAAGACACAGCAACTGGAATGCTGCAGGAAGGTAAATGGGCTGTGTGCAAGCTGGAGAATTCCCTCTGTTGCACAAGCTATGCAAATGTAATTGTAAGCTAGAAAGTGCAGTGACTCATAGGTGAAGTGGATGTGAGAATATCTGGGTTAAAGAGAGTTTGTACTGAGAAAACCATGTGTAGGACCTCAGAAGTTCCCAGAGAAGGGGAAGTGAAAGGAGTTAATGAAAAGTCATTACAAAGAGCCATCCTGTCACAGACTGTTTCCTTGAAGCAGCAAGCGAGGAGCTCCTGAAGCTGTTTAAACCTGGAGGCATTTCAAAACACCCAGATACCCAGATCAGCCAAAGGTTTGGAGGTGGGGCTGAGGAGCAGAGAAAATACGTGAAGCCCAAACCTGAGAAAACAAGGACTGGGAACAACTTGCTATTTTGGCAGGAGATGACACAGGTCATCGAACCAGAAATGGGAAGCGCTAATGCATATTGTGAGGACACAGGTTGGACCTAAACCAGCACCTCCAGGTGATGGACTCCAGCTGCTGTAAAGCTATGCAGAGGAAAGAAGACAGTGGCACTGCCCCGTGGTGTTCCACCTCCTGCAGTTCTCACTGATCAGATGACCCCGATGATGTATGCATCAAGACAAACCACAGGATCTCCACCTTTTCTCAGCTGGACAGGCAAGTGACAGACGAGGGGTGAACAGATGGCGGTAGAGGTGATTCAAGGCCAAGCTAACTTAAGATCTCCATATTTCTACAGGGGAGGTGGACTGATGGTGCAACAGGCAGGAGAACTAAGAGACGAGGGCTTTGTGACCCCTGGTCCAGACCTGCACTTCATGACAATGGGTGAAAACAACGCATGAGCAAGTGAGGAGGGAAAGTGCTGCCTCCAAACCACCTCACTTTTGACTTTCTGCACCACCTGCCACAGCTTTGACTTCCAGTGCCACCGCACACTTTTGAGGCTCTTGGCCATCACCCTACAGTTCCATGTTGGGTCCCCTCTGAGGTCAGGCTGCTTCATCGCTCCACTGAGTGCCCTGAGGTTGCTCAGGAGAACAGGCACTGCACGAGGTGTGGCACCTTACTCACGTCACGCCTCGTGGCGGTTACCACACGGGTATTACTCTTCTGGTTACACAGAAGTTGAGCAGGGTTCTCCGGAGGGAAAAGGCTTTCCATCGGTTAGAGCAGCCGATCCTCACCTCAGCTACTTTGCAAACCTTCCCCCTCAAACAGCGACAGCCAGCCAACTTTTCCCAATTCAGAAACCCGCTTGAAATTAGCAATAAATCAAACCCACTCTTCTCAGGCAAGACATCTGTTGATAATCACGTCGAACGCAGCGGCGTCAGAGGAAACCAGGACACGCACCACAGATGGCTGCAGCCAAGGTGGAGACTGAGCCTTAGTGGCTGCTAAACCCGAGTTTCTCCCGAGGTAACAGGCTCTGCAGCTCGCAAGCCCCCGAGGATTCACCGAGCGGCTCGGCAGCTCGCCTCGCACATTGCAGAGCAGCGAAGTTTGGAACACCAAATTCGCTTTAGTTTCTCTATAGATCAGCTATCAGAAATTACTATGTATAAAGATTTCCCTCTACAGGTGGTTAGAGCTTGTAACAGCCTCTCACTTTCTTGCACCACTTTAATTAGTATTTTGTCTCATTGTTTAGTTTCTTATTATTTTACCGACACCCCCCCCCCCACTACAGGCTTTCAGTCTATTCTCAGGGGTAGCAAATTCTCTATGCAGTAAATATCAACTCCCTTCCACCCTCCTGAAGCTTTAATGCTGCTGACTTTGACTCTTTTTGCAATTAAAATTTAATTTGCAAGCTTGTTACCCGAGTGAGTCGGTGCCTTCCTTCTCCCCCCCCCCCCCCAAAAATGTGACAAAGTGAAAGTTGCAGCCTCTGCAAAAAGTGGGGGGGGGGTGGGGGGGGTTGAAATACAGAAGCTCCCTGGCTGCAGTTTGAGCTCTTAAACTAACATGCTTTCCTGCAGGAACATCAAATACACAGGACACAGACACGACAGCCGAGAGAACTCTTTGCAAGGAGGGGGGGGATGCAATGCTGCCCAGTCTTTCCAAAGGCAGGCAGCAGAACAAACCGGGAAAGTCTTACTTCTTGTAAAAGCATCCAACAACTGAAATCAGGAAACTTTGCAAAAAAAAAAAAAAAAAAGCCAGAGCAAAACACCTGCACGCACATCACACACACACACACACACACACACACGGAAGGGACCTACCTTGCCAAATCTTCTTCACTTATTTTTGTAAGCAAAGAAAAAAAAAATAAAAAGAACAAAACCCAAACCAAAACAGTCCCCAAACAAAACGAAAATAAAGAATTCCCTCCCCTCCGTGAACTGCTTTTCCCTCTTCCCCACGCCTTAGCCGGGTTTCTAGGGAATTTGGGGACGGGTGGGAAGAGCTGAGGGTGGAGGGGCTGGGTAAATAAACTAGAGCGTTTGGAGCTGTGTATCGCGCAGGGTTTCGCGTAATGTGTGTCTGCACTCTTCCAGGAGGGAGGGAGGGAGGAAAAAAGGGAAAAAAAAAAAAAAAAAGCCAAAAAAAAAAAAAAAGAAAGAAAGAAAGGGGGGAAAAAAAAAAAAAGAAGGAAAAAAAATAAAAAGCGCCAGTTGGTGTTCAGCGCCTGACTTGGAGACAGGGAGCAGCAGCCCCCCCTATCTCCTCCCTCCCTCCCTCCCTCTCCCGCCGCCCCCGCACCGCCCCCGCACCGCCGAGCGCGGCATCTCCGGAGTGACTGCGCGGCCCGGCCGCGCGCCCCCCGCCGCTATTTATAGCCCGGCCGCGCCGGCCCGCGCGGCCACACGCGTGTCCCTGCCCGCTCCGTGTGCCCGCACCGCCGCCGCTCCCTCCGACACAGATGGCTCCATTAGTATTTTATTTTTTTTTTTTCACTGCACTGCGTCTCATCACATTTTTTTTTTAATTTGTTTTTAATTTTTTTTTTTTGGGGGGGGGGTATGTGTGCGAACAGCCCACGGGTGGGGGGTGTGTGTGGGGGTGTGTGTGTGTGCGGGAGCCGGGGTATCGGAGCGGGCTCCCAGCCCTTGGCTCCCGGTAGCACAGTCAGTTCCTCCAGTGTGTGCTATTGACCTGCATTGACGTCATTGCGTCATTAGGTCTCCCTTAGAAACACTGACTTTCAAAAATAGTATCAAATTAATTCAACTGGCAGAGAGAAGCCACTAGCTGGAATGAGCCATAAAACTCCAGAATCTTCAGCCCGGCTTTGCTGTGCCCCCCCACCCCCCCAGCTCCAGCTGAGCGGGCAGAAATCAGATTGTATGGAAAATACCACCGATGGAATAAAAAAAGAGAGAACCAAAAAAAAAAAGGGGGGGGGGGAGACCAAATTAGATTGCAAACCCGAGACCAGCCTCTCTCCCTCTCTTCCCTCTCTCTCTCTCTCTCTTTTCCCCTCCTTTCCCTTTTCTGATCTAAAAATATCCCCCCTGCTTGAGCTGACTGCGGTATCTTTTGTGTTGCATCTTTCTGTTTTTAGCCTTCGCATGAGCCATCGAAGGGTGGCCCGCCAGAGATCAGAAGCACAAGATATTGATCTATCGATACCCTCCGGGGCCAAGAATTAATTTTAAAGGAAAGAGCTGCACCTTGATTTTTTGGCAGAGGGTGGGTGGGAGGGTGGGCAGATGACAGGGGTTATTTTAGGATACCGTTCACATTCTATGAAGCCGCAGCTTCCACTTTCTCCCTCTAGATTCATTTTAAAAATATCCTGCCTTCCTCACCCCACCTCTCTCACGTGGACCTGTGGGCAAGCACATGTCACCCCCATTCATACAAACACAATGCAACGGAGCAGCGGTAATTTGCAGAGATGGTACATTCACAAACAGCAGCCCAGTCCCTTTAATGCAGGTTGATTTCACAGAAAGGACACCGCAGCCCAGAGGAATTTGATTAGACCGGTGATTTAAATTTGCAAGCTGCTTATTGGCTTCTTTATTGTCTTTGCCCTAACCTGGCAAAATTTAATCTCTCTTCCTTTAAAAAAATATAGGAGAAAACATTCCATTTACACTGTAGATGGAAGACCTAAGTCTTAGAACCCACGGTAAAGGACAGTGAAAAACACCGACGGCTTCCAAGTGCTTTGCATCAGAGCCTTAAGCAAGGCACACACCCATGGCAAGGTGCAGCTCTATCTCCTCCTGACCTATGCTCTGCAGAGCTGTGCGTCCGTACCGTACAGCAGATCTCATCCTGCAGCGTTCACAATTCAGGGGAGTGTTTGAGGCTTTTTTCTTCCACTGGTGAAACTATTCAGGAACAGAGGCACTGTGCTAGACAGTAATAATTAGCAAGATCAGGCCATAAATAGGGCTCTCACCCTGCAAACATTTATTCACGTGCCAAGTGTTAAGGCTGTGACTAATCTAATTTGAAATCAAGGGGATTACTCATAGTAGTAACATTAAACTCATGCATGTTTGCAGGATCAGGGCCTAAATGATTAATCACCGCTGCAGCTAGGCACTACTGGGTACACCATTTATTACTTACAGCACTTCAGCACTGCATACGCTCAGATCCATCCTGGAGAGCGTGCAGTGCTCGGCTGTAGCCAAGCAGGAGCATCATATTCTGCTTAACGAGGAAGTGTGCAACACACCTCAATATTCGTATGCTTGATCTGATGTTTGCGATGCTGCCGAGCCTCCCAGAGGCCCTGGCTAACACCACTTGGGGCAAATTTGGAATTATTTGAGCAAGAAGTTGTGGATGTGCAGCCTGCTTCAGATGGGCATCTCTCATGTCACTTTTTTTCACTTTGTAATAACTGTGCACCTACTATGGCTGCAACTGTGTCTGCAGGCTGCTGATTACTCCAGGTTTAGCATTGGTGTGTGCAGAGGCTCCACCCTTAGCTCTGAAGGGAAAGTCAGGGGGAAGAACGAAAGCACGGCCATTATATGAATCGTTCATTCATGCATTCATTCATCTTTCTATTACTGTGGATATTCTTGTTATTATTTGCCAAAACACAGTTTGGTCCCATTCCCACTGGTCCCTTCTTTGGTGTTAATTTCTGCTGGTGCTCAGCACCCAGTGATAACTCCACTGCAAAAGCGACTGACCTTTCAGCTCAAGTCCCCACACTAGCTCGTGGCAAACTGTTGTGTCCAAGCAAGCAAGGTGCACATGGACAGCAAGACATGTGCTGAGGCAAGAAGGTTTCCAGGCAGCTTCCTGGCAAAATAACTGGGTGATTCCAGGTGACACGGGGTGCTGGCTGAACCTGAGCTGCACCCGTGCACTGCCCAGGTGACTTCTCCTCCTGGCAGCTTTTGGGAACAGAATGATGTACGTGTTTCTCCCATTTTACCAGGGTGTCTTTTGTCCAAACCCCACTATCTTTGGTTTAAAAACAACATTTGCGAGTTCTCTAAAATAAACAGTCCAATGTTGTTTTAGAAACAGAAGTCGTCAGGAAAAATCAGTAATGACTTACTGAGGGAAGATAGAAGATAGATAGTTAAAAAAAACAGGATTATGTTACCTGGAGCAAGGAGAGTGACTGCAGTCAAAGAAAAACAAGCAGCTTGGTCATCAGCCCCAATAAGTCACCGATATAAAATCCCTTTAACACAAACTGTTCTTGAGTTTCTCAGTTTTGGGCTGGTGGTGGTGAACAGCCACGGTGGCTTTGGGGCACGTGCACTGGGTGAGCAGGGGCAGGGTGGGTGAGTGGGACACTGGAAGAAGAAGGGTCTGGGGGAGAGGCTCGGGCTCTGGGAGGCAAAAGGGGGAGGGGGCTAAAAGGGGGTGGGAAGCAAAGGAAAGGGAATAAATCCAGGGCCCTGGTCCAGAAATGTGGTAGGAGGCCTGGTGCAGAATGAAGGACAGGTAGGCATTAAGAAGCGAGTGAGAAACTCTCTCCCTTCCTGCTGTGTAAGCAGAATATGCTAGTCAGGGGGGAATCTGCATCCATCTGACTGCCCTTCTGCTGGGCACCGAGCCCACCTCCAGCCGGAGCTGCTTGGAGCTGAGCAGGCAGCGTTTTCCTTCATGGGGCGTTCTCATGCAACCAGGAATGAACCTCTGAATTTCCAAGGCTGCCAACCCCCTTCCCTATGCACCAGGAGCAGCCTAGGGCCAGACCTCACCCCTTGTTCCCTGTCCTGCTCCCCTGCGCCAGGTACAATCACACCTTGCAGTGCTGCCACGCTCCTGCTGGCCTACAGGTCTCTCCAGTTACCTCCAGGCGTGGGGTGGGAAGGAGAAGGGTGAAGGATGGACATGTGGGAGGAAAAAGAGGGAGGAGAGCTGCAAACAGTGGAGAGGAAGAGGAGGGTGCCAGAAGAGGTGGAGGTGCAAAGCATGGGTGTAATGGAAGCTGGAGCACTGCAGGGGAGCAGTGAAGAGGAATGGAAGAAGCAGAGTGGTTGGGCTTTACAAACTTCACAATCAACATCCATACCTCACGGGGTCTGGAGAGCTTTGTTTCAGGTCTGCTCAGCATACACACTCCCTTCACATTTGTCCTATCCCCCTTTCCAAGTGTGCCCAGTGGCTCCACGCCATGCCCAGTCCTTCCCCAGCTGCTCTCCAGGGCTGTGTGCTGGTACCTGCAAACACAGGAGGACAAAGCAGAGGGAATCAGCCTGCAACACAGTGAGCCAAATGCAGCGTGGGGAGCTGGGCTCTGGACATGGGAAAGGTTGCTGGGGTTTTTTGGGTGTGCGTGTGAACTGAAGAAGATTGGATGTTCCACAACTTTGCTTAGAGGGAATTAAATGTCCTTAAATTCTTTTGAGGAAGCAGAGAAGCAGAGGATGGCTGAAAGCAAGCACGGGAACCCTGGAGATATGGAATTGTGTTGCACATGCTGTTTGCAATGCACCTTCAACCCTGTCCTGCGGGCTCTGTGCCACAGCAGTGCCCTGGCCAGCACAGCACCCTCCCTGGCCCATCGCAGACCCACTGGAAACAAGCACAGAGGACTCCTGGGCAAAGTCTGGTGTCTCCCTTGCTGTGACAAAAGGCAGGGGAAGGTCATGGAGAGCAAACAGGTACAAGCTAGGCTTGGCCTACATTCAAGTGCTGAGCCTAAAAATCTCTCTAATCTCTCTCTGTCTTGACTTTTCCTTCCCTATACAGATGCTGCTGTGAGGTGGCCTTGCTCACCTCCCACAGTGACCAGGAGGTCATGCTGATGTACACCACCAGGCTGTGGGGCACGATCCCTGCAGCAAGAGGTTACTGTGGGTGCATTGGCCAAACCTCTGCCAGCAACCCAAATAACCTACGCTCCGTCTCTCAACACAGACCTTGTAGCATGATATCAGCTTTTCCAAGTTGCTCCAACGGGTAATCAATACAGCTACAGTCAACACAGCTAGTACACTCAGAATAGATGCAGATAAATGCTGGATTTCCAATTTGTCGTCTGCGATTCTAATAATAGCACACCTGAAGAGAGTGTCTTGGGTCTATTTATTAGGCTCCTCACTTTTGCCGTGCCATTGCCAGCAGGACACAGCTAGGACTGTGTTGGGCAGGGTACTTCTTTTAGTGTTTTGTTGCTGACTTCTCAGGCATTGCAGTCCTGTGAATATTGGAGTTTTCTAGAAGAGCAGGGAGAGACCACACTGACTGTGCAGCAATAAATGTTCCGAGCACCAAATGATGGCAAAAGAAGGCAGTTCAGTGCACACAGTGCTTTATGGTCAAGGATAGGAGAGCATTCTGTACACAAGGAGAGTACAGGCTAAACGAGGAAACATACAAAGAAGAACAATTAGAAAAGTGGAGGAAGGATGGACAAGGTATGTTACCAAATTTAACTGTAGGTAGGACAGACACATCTTGCTGTTTTCAGCTTTCAAATCAAATTGGCATCCTGTGTTTTAAGACTACCAGGAATTACTGCAGGGGGTTCAGTCGTGGAAGAAGAACCAGGACAGGCTGCATGGCACATGGGTTTGGGGGTATGAGAGGCCATGGGCTACACATGTGCCAGAACACATGAGCAAGAAGCTATGTCTAGCCCCAGGTCAAAGGAAGATGTCTTTTTTCCTATGTGATGGAGGGCTACCCTTGCAACTTGAAGTCCAAAGGGAAATTTCTGGTCTGCACAGAGTGCAAGGAGCCTGAGGGATGGGGATTTACCTGGAATTTAACAAAAGCAAAATCATGACCAGCTGTGGCACTCCCAAAGCCGTGGCAAACTGGTAACAGAGTGCAAGGCATCCCTCCTGCATCCTACCTAACCAAACACATCCCGAGGGTGAGCTGGACTTCCCAAAGCTTTGCCCGTGCCACATGTAAAACGTTGAATGTTGTGGTGTTGCTATCAGCACTATGAAATTGTCACAGCTTCTGTCAGGAGAGTCCTTTGTGACAGCCTTGGGTATGGTGTCCTAGGCTGTAGCATACTTCAGGGCTGGGTTTGTACCTGCTGATGTCCCCAGCAGTTTTACCACACACACATATCACTGTTGTACCAGAGCATCGTTTAAGATAAAGCCTTTTGCAGATTTGTTTCTACCTCCACCGCATTGTAGCTCAAGGTCTCAGAGAGGCCATTTTGGGCAAACTCATTTAAGAGCTAAATCTGTTTCATACCACAGGTAAATCCAGCCTGCTTCCCCTCTTCCTTTTGATGTAAAACCTTGCAGCACCTATGTCCTGCTCGTACCTGTGCAGGGGGGGAGATGAAGACAGAGGGCAAGGTTACCTCTGACCTGTGTGACAGGAGCTTTCTGCCTTTTACAAGTGAGATGGAGGGGCTTGAAGGCTGAACTGGTGAAGCCAAGTACCAGTGGCTGCAGGCCTGGTCCTCCCCTGCGCGGTTACTGGAGGAGGTGCTCTCTCTGACGCACTGGCTTGTCACTATGGAGCAACCCAGTATCTCCCCTCCACACGCTCTGGGGACAACATTGGCATGTTTTCTTTCTGCCTGGCTTTTTCCCTCCACCTCACCATCAAAGAGAGGAAAGGGAGGCAGGAGATAATTAAGAGCCTCGGCTTGTCCTGCCCGCGGTGGGTGAAGGTCTGTGTGCCCTGACACTTGGAGGGGATGGGTTCTGGCAGAGGGGCACAGCCTCTCAGGCCAGGCCAGACCCACATCACTTAGCACCATCCTGCCCGCTCGTCTTTGCCAAACTGGTCCTTGGCTGAACCCCACTGCGGTCGCTGCAGTTACATGTGGTGAGCTGCACGTTTTGACTCACATCCTGTCAAGTTATAACCTGTCTCCCAGCACATCTGGCTCCATTTTGGATGAAGAAGATAGAACTCTAAAAAAACCAATAAAAACCCTATTTACTGTGAGATGCCCAGGCAGAAAAGCTTCTGCTCATCTCCTATTTTCTTTTATCCATTGCACTGGGAAATGTATTCGCAAGCAAGACTTTGCAGTGGTTATTAGCAGTTCCTAGTCCTTTAATTCATCAGAGCACTTGCAGGTGCCTGATGAGACCAGAGCAGAGCTGGGCTAAAGCATCCCCAGGGGTCCAGGATCAGGTTGAGTGCTCAGCCCCCCTCTGCTTGCCCTTTGGTACAACACCCCCAACCCAAACGCAGCGCTGTCAGCCAGGAACTGACCACAGAAGCTGGGGAACTTACCATGGCGAGGAGGGGTTCAGTCACACCAGGACAGAAGATGGAGGTGGGTGTCCAGTTTGCTTAGAAATATTCTGTGCGTAAATATTCTTCTTCGCCTTCAGTATCCTCTCCTGTCTTGCCTAGCAAAGGAATTAAAAACGTTTGGCAGCTGAGCACGTTTGCTACAAAGCCTTAAAAAAAACCCCAAAGAGCATCCCCAGAGCCAGCCAAGGCTCCAGCACTGACGCCCTCCTGGCTCTGGCGCTGCCGCCGGCATGACTTCCAGTGGAGTTTGAGAGCAGAATTAGGCTCTCTGACTCTCCACCCCCCGACCTGAGCTCGCTGCTTCAGCAGGACAGAGCTGCAGAGAGGGCACAGATGCATTTTAGGCCCCCACTACTCCTCCACGTCTCCCCGTGTCCCTGCAGACAAGCCCCACCGCCGAGCTCCCCCCTCACTACCCCTGTCTCCTCCAGCAGCATTACCTTGTGCACGCACCATTCACCACTTGTTCAGCGGTTTTTGTCAATGAAGGCCCATTTTATGAATCAGAAGAGCACATGCCACCTTGTGGCCTCCCTCTGCTCCCTGTTCCACGCCGCCAGCCCCCTCCCCACCCCGGTGGGGACACTCCAGCAAGGAGCGAGGGGCTCTGCTGAAACCTCCCCACGGGTTAAGAACAGCCCGTGGGTCCCGAAGAGATGGGTGGAATATTTGAATGAGGAGCTGGAAGGACAGCATGCAAGGGGAGGGAGAAAAAAAAGCAGGGGATAAAAAAAAAAAAAAAAAGCAGTTGCTTGAGGAGTAAAGGGATATTTATTTCCACGGGGTTTTACGAAGGGTTTAGCTAATTGGATGGAACTGAAGAGCAAGGCAGCTGACACATACGCAGAACGCAGCCCCCTGCTCATCCATGGAGCAGGTACAGCCCTGCAAATGGCTTCTGCCTGACCTACATGGCTCAGGCACTCGCTAGGGAGCACGAGTGGAGCTGATGCTTCCCAGCCTTTTCCCTCCTCACCCCTTCCAGCCCCCAGCGTGGAATTTTCGGAGGTTGGCTATGGTAGCAGTTTAGTTATGAGAACCAGTTTTTACTGAGAAGTGAAATAAACCCCATGACTTAATCCACACAGGGACTCCTGAGAGCACCCAGGTACAACCCTTTGGGCTGGGTAACATGAGAACCAAGTGCACCCACCAGAGGAGAAGAGGAAAGGCTGACAGGGCAGCACCCACCCATGAACCTCATTTACAGTGAGGGTCACATCCTGCAGCTGCTAGTCATGGCAAAACCCAAGGAAGGAGCCAGAACAAACCTCCCAAAGCCAGTGGGAGCTCTGGTGTCACTGGCTGTGGGATCGCTGTCTCCAGGGCCATGCTGGGGTTGGGAACTGGGCACGCTGGGGCTCCCATCCCAGCCATCACATCACTCCTTTCTCAGGCAAGTCTCTGTAGAGTGAGCAGTTAGTTCTCCACCTCCTGGGGGCTATGTGGCTGAGTTATTGATGGTAGAAGGTGCAAAGCAATAAACAAGAAATCAGCCAAATTGCTAGCATGAGGGAAGAACAGGTATTAATATAATTACAAAAAATAAAATATTTCTTCCTGCAAAGGTGGGGAGGAGTGGAGTCTCACGGTTACCGGAGACAGGGAGAGGACTCCTGGGATGCGACACCGGCGTGTGCGGGGCAGCTTGTTAGGCTGGGACTAAACCCTCAGATCCAAACCCTCTTTACTTGCAGCCACATGTTCTTCAGTCAGGGATTTCCTTGTTACTTTTGGGGGAGCGTCCAGTACCGTGGGGCCCCCAGGTGATGCTGTGGAGAGGTGTGATGCTCGACATGAAATACATACACACACTCCTGCGCTGGTATATTTGTGACCCCTTCCTGCTAACTCTGTGTACAGCATTAAAAACATCTTGGGGTGGGCATCTTACCTTCATGTCCATACACACAAGGACCTCAGTCATGATTAAGGCCGCTCAGAACGGACATAACAAGAGTTTAAAAATACATACGGCAGTGGGTGTTCGGAGTGACCTTTGCTGCTTCTGCCTGAGACAGAAAGCCTTGTTTTCCAGTGAGCCTTACACAGTCTTATATAGCTTGTGGGATTTTTTACTTCATGTGGCTGTCGGTTTTAAAACACTTGGGTGGAATATTTAACTTGAATGCTTTCCACCTTCTCCTCTCCCTCTTTGCATGAACCAGCACAGGTTTCTCCTCCTGTGTCTCTAATAAAAACTATGGCAGCTAAACCTGGGATTGCTGTGTATTCTCCTTCACAGGTCTTGGTTCAAAATATTCAGGCTTGCAGAGAAAGCCCCTTCACACATGAGGACATCTAGAGCAGCCAGTGTACAAGACCATCTCTCTTTCCTCCTCACGAATGCAGCAGAAGAACGCAGCTTGCTAAGATGCCTTTCCCAAGGCCAGGGGCCAGCCCCCCAGCTCCCCAAAAGAGGAGGGGAGTCAGCACGTGGAGAAAAAATTGTAACTGCCGCTTGTTCACAGGAGAAAACCACCAGGACTGCAACCCAAACTTTTCCTCTATGCTTTTCAAAGGCACAGCACACAAGGTGCTGTCTGGCAGAAGGCAAAGAGGATTCTGCCCTGCTGGATTTGGAGCTCTTGTTAGAGATGTCTGGAGGGTTCCTCTCGTTAGCAAAAACATCCTAAGGATCCAATACAGCCACACATATCTTTGGTGCTCTGTGTTATAGAGAAATCAACTCCACTAAGTCCCCTGCCTCATGCCCACTAAATTAATGAGGAAACCCCACCTGGAGCACTGTATCCAGTCCTGGGGCCCCCAACACAGGAAGGACATGGAGCTGTTGGAGCGGGTCCAGAGGAGGCCATCATGAAGATGATCAGAGGGCTGGAGCAGCTCTGCTCTGGGGACAGGCTGAGGGAGTTGGGGTTGTTCAGCCTGGAGAAGAGAAGGCTCTGGGGAGACCTTAGAGCACCTTCCAGTACCTGAAGGGGCTGACAAGAAAGCTGGGGAGGGATTTTTTCAAGGGCATGGAGTGATAGGATGAGGGGTGATGGCTTTAAACTGGAAGAGGGGAGATTTAGACTAGATATTAGGAAGAAATTCTTTCCTGTGAGGGTGGTGAGACCCTGGCCTAGGGTGCCCAGGGAAGCTGTGGCTGCCCCCTCCCTGGCAGTGTTCCAGGCCAGGCTGGATGGGGCTTGGAGCAACCTGGGCTGGTGGGAGGTGTCCCTGCCATGGCAGGGGGTGGGATGAGATGAGCTTTGAGGTCCCTTCCAACCCAAACCATTCTATGATTCTGTGAAATTAATGTAATGATACCTCTGAGATACAGCTCTTCCCTGATGGTGCTGGTACCTCTACCTGCCTCGTTTGCCAACAGAAACAGGGGGGTAGGAGAAGTCCAGGGATTTCCCCCTCTGTTGCCCCCAGGACAATAACCTGCCCCTTTGAAGGAGAGAGCATCTTTCCACCTGCATTTCCTACTGTCCAGGCCTGAGTCCCCACCAGACTGACCGGCTGCAACAGGAGCTGGGCGTGGGGCTCGACACTGACCCCGAAGGGTGCTGAAAGCCCCTGTCAGTGCTGGCTGTTCCCTGCACAGTCCGAAGGATCGCTCCTTCTGTCCCACCTCTCGTGTGGACATTGCACACCAGGGACCCCGTCCCCACTTTTTGTCATTCACCCAGGACGGCTGAGATGTCCTTGCCCACTCATGCTGGGGGAAAAGTGCTCTTGAAGAGGAACTCTGCTTTCCCCTGCCCATGTCCTTGGCACATCTGGCATTGCCCGAGGGGTGATGCTCTCCAGGTCTCTGCATTGATGCAGCCTTAAACATGGGGTGGGAGGAAGCCAGCTGGTGATGGGCTGCAGAGCTCTTCGTAGTGACATTATTTCTGCATGACAGAAATGATGAATCCAAGTGGTTCATTCATTTTGGACCCAGCGTTAGGAGAGTGGATGGTAGGAAAGCATCACATTAACTGGGCAAAGGTATAAGGATGGAGGACAAAACCGTGCTATCCGTTGCCTGGTGTAAACCTCAGCGGGGTCAGAGCAGTCCTATTGCCACAGGTACACCAGCCCACTGACAGCCTCAGCAGTGTTTTGGATTTTCCTCCCTTCCTTTTCAGCTCCTTGGCTCAGTGGGGATTTATTTAGCTGTCAGTCAGGTAGGGCAGGTGCCTTGCTGTGGCTTGGGGATGGAGGCAGGGGCACCAAGCCCTGGGGTGGCCGTGGGGAGGTGGGATGCAGTGAGGTGGGGCTGCGGAGGAGAGAAATTCCCACCCTGCTGCTGGATAACGTTTACCTCGGGGATCTCCAGGGTTTGTAACGGGGTGGTTTGGAGCCTATTTACCCCTCCCAGCCTGTAGAGCTTATGTGCCTGTGTTTAAATATAGACTCAAGCACACCGAGCCCCCAGTTTCAGGGGGGGGGGGGGGGTGCTGCAGGGACACGGAGGGCAGCGTGTGCCCCCCCTGTCCTGGGGAAGGGTGGGCTGTGCGCTGGCACCCTGCTGGTTTTGTCTGCGGGGCTCACGTGGAACCGCTCCTGCAAGGTGGCGATGCGTGGGAGTGTGGGGGCGTGAGGAGGCGGAGGGGGGCTGCTGGCGAGGCCTCCCCTGGGCCACCCGGGCTCCGGGGAGCGTGGGGTGGGGGTACGGCTGAGCTGCACGGAATCCCCTTTAAAAATCTGCAGTTTGGTGTCTTGCTGGGTTTTATTTCTCTCTCCCGATCCTCTCTCGCCCTGGAGTTCTGTAGTAGCCCTGAATTAGCATGTCACGTGTATGGCATGTGGAAATGAATCAGGGGCATGTGAGGAGGAGGAGGACGCCTGTGTCTGTGTTTGCATCCAAGGATCTCCTCTCACTCTGTGTTTGCGTAGGTGTCTAGCTCCCTTCTCCCCCCTCCCATCCCTGCCTGCCTCTCTCTCCCTGCCTCCCTCTCATCCTTCCATCTGGCCAGCCCAGCTCTCCCTGCCAGCTCAATACCTCAAGCAGAAACTGCAGATTTTTCCCTGCACCCCATTAGAAAAACAGGGTGGCCCTAGACTCTGGACACATACTCGGGGGAGAGCATGCACATGTTCTCCCAAATGTGGGCTCCCTTTCCTCCCCCCTGCCTTCCCTGGGTATTTGCTCCTTAGTCAGCACCTCGAGCCCTGCAGCCTGCACCAAGGGCAAGCTTATTAACACCAACAACAATAAACCACCACCGCCAGCCCAGCCCAGAGCCTGCCTCTGTCACTGGGGAGGTTGCCCTCACCCCTCGTAGGGAGCTGCCACCAGCACATCATGCCAGGCAGGGATGAACCCTAGCCACGGGCAGGGAGGGGGGCG
The DNA here is from genome assembly GCA_028020825.1 of Podargus strigoides. Classification (NCBI taxonomy): domain Eukaryota; kingdom Metazoa; phylum Chordata; class Aves; order Caprimulgiformes; family Podargidae; genus Podargus; species Podargus strigoides. Next base: position 44,416,906 of record CM051624.1, on the reverse strand, counting down.
ATGGGCAGGCAGGACCCCCGGGGAGTGGGGCCAGTTATGGGGGGGGGGGCAAAGGCTCAGCTCGGAGAGAGCTGAGGGGGCTGGAGGGGAGGCAGCGGGACCCTCTCAGGGAGATGCTGCACGTGTGCCACGGCTCTGCCCCTCTGCTCCAGCCAAGGTCAGAGCCTGGCACCCCGAAACAGGGATGAGGCTGGGGAAGGGGTGGGGAGCGCTCCCTGCACCCAGTCCCCTGTGGCAACGGGCTGCACGAGCCCAGAACCCCCCAGCTGCAGTCATGACTCTCACTGGACCAGTCCCCCCTTCCTCGTGGGGCAAACCCCAGTACTGGGGTTTAACTCTCCCTCTGTACTGGGTGAGATGGGATGTTTCTGCGTGCCCCAAACCCACGTCCCAAGAGGCAGGTCTCACTCTGACCAGCTCCCAGGCAAGGGCTGCCCCAAGATGATTTCATTCAAAGCCTTCACCTTAAGCAGGGAACAGCTGCCTCCCATCTCCCTCCTCCAATCTCTCCCAAACCAATTTTTGATGCTTCCAGCTTCCATCCCCTGCCAAGCATCTGAGCATCTCTCCATGGCTGCCCGCCCTCTGCCCCCCTCTGCCTCGCACACCATGTCCCCCAGCTTCCCATCCCTCCTCTGCTGGGCTCCCCGCCCCTCCTGGCCTGCCAGGCTCTCCCTTGCCCCTCTCTCCTTGCCCGGAGCGCTGTGCCCTGCTCTGCCCCACGGCCAGCCCTGGGGGTGGCTGCTGCTGCTGGCAAGGTGCAGCCTGGGGTGGCGAGAGGCTATAAATAGCTCCGTAAGCTCCGCTCTCATTGACACCGTTTGGACAGAGGGTGGAAAAATAAACAAAGGAAACTCCGTTGGAGTGGGGCTCCAAGCAGCAGTCGCATTCCTCATGCTAAAGAATTACAGATTTTCCATCAAGGTGTGTGGTTAATATACAGATTGGTACTGGGGGGGGCTGGGGAGAGAGCGACCGAGCGAGCAGGAATCAAAACAAATTATACACACCCAGTGCATGTAAATATTTTGGTCCCTCTCATTCTGCCCTGTAGTAGTTAGGCACACGCAGATCGCCTATATTTAGAAAAGGGTATATTTTTAAATACTCCGAGATGGAGATTGTTTCCATTAATAATGGTGAAGCACATTGGAGGAGGCAGACCTGGTGAGGAGCTGTCGAATGTTGCTTTAGTGACATATAGAGGCCTGAGAGATAAAGGACAGGGCAGGAGCAGAACAAATATTTTGAAATCAAGCAGTGATTACCCTGAAGTTTGCAGTTGTGTTGCTATTTTTACACAGGGGGCTGTTTGCACTGGGAGATTATTCACAGTTCCCTGGTGCAGAGACTCAGGCAGTGGGAAAAGAATTATATTATCAGGGGTTTATTTTATTTTCTGTTTTTTCCTTTTTTTAATTGAGGACAGAACATACACTGCAGCAGAAATGTTCAGCTCCGAGTGGCTGAAAGCAGGGATGGACACACACAAAAGTAGCATTTAATACCCAATCCTGGGATGCCTACTCAGCCTGGCTTAGGAAGGGCAGGGTCTGCATTTTAATAAAATATTCTACACCCTCCCCCCCCAACCTGTCCTTCCCAGAATAACCTCTCCCGACCTCAGTATTCCTGCAGGGATTTTAACTGGGAATTCTCATTCTGTTATGGAGGGAGGTAAACAACTGAATAAGATCTGCACCAAAACATGGTAGGAGCTGTACATGCCCAGTATTAAGAGACCGCCCAAGAAGCTTAGTATGTGAAGAGAAAGAGAAGAAAAAGAAAACAAAAAAGACAAAAGGAAAAAAAAAAAACCTTTACACTTACTTTATAGTCAGGGCTCAGCCCCACCCCCTGGGCACACCAGGCGGGGATGGTCATCTTCTTCTGTGGCCTCCTGGGAGGGAGCTGCCCTTCACCAGCTCTGGCAGTTGCTTAATTATCAGATCTGCACATGCAAACACACCCCTACCTCCTGGCAAAACCCATCCAGGCACCAAGTTTTCCCCACTTGCATGCAGAGACACCAGACATGGCCTGATGGGTAGGGAAGTGCTGGGAACAGATGCTCCTCAGGCTTTCTTTTGGTGCTGCCAGGGCCTGACCTGGGTAAGCCGAGCTGGGGAAGCCATGGGGTGAGACTAATCAAAGACTTGTAAATGCTCCTGAACTCTGAGTAAATGAAAAGTAGGTGATGGAAGATGCTGACAAGTTTGGGAACGTGGGGAAGCTCCCAACTTTCTTAACCTGCCCTGCGCACGCACGCGTCGCGCTGCCAGGAAAGGACAAAGCCTCAACTGGTCTTCACCACCATCAGGATGAACTCAAGCTGTCAGCTCACTTGTGAGGATCTTAGTAGATTTTTGGGTTTGTTATTTTTTTATCTTGGAGTGCTCAGCCCACATATTTGAGCTTTTCCCTCATAACTTTCTCATAAACAGATACAGTGAGAGGCAACAGAACTGAGCTGCATCCTTTCCCCGGAGGGAGAGGGGTGGGTAGAGGTGGGCATTTCAGGCTAAGCCTACCACACTTGCTGCAAAAACTTCCCTTTAAATATACGTGTGGAGTTCAAATCTATCTTCAGCTAAACCTTTGAATGAGAAATAAGTCGACAGCCTTACTCTGCCCGTCTGATGCACAAGCAGCACACCCCCCACACATGAGCTAGGGATTTGGGGGAGAAGCGGCGGAGGGATTCCCATTAAGGAAACCCCACTCACTGTCTGCTCGGGTAAGATGCGGGGGAGGGCTCCTCTCCTTCCCAGCACTACGAACATGAGATCAGTTGCCTCATGGTTGCATAATTCCCTCGCTCGTTTGGGAATTCGTTCCCGTTTAGAGCCACTAAGAAGAGACCCCATCTTTTGGGGATCAGGGGCTGAGGAGCACAGCTCAAATGATGTAACTGGGCTCGTGCTCCCGCCGTCCGTCTGGCACCTTGCGCAAACTCTTCCCTCTTGCAGGCTTTCCTCCCCAGGGGAAATGGCTGCTTCACTTGGGGCTGGAGGTGGCAGTGATTTAGCACGTGTGCTGTGCGACCCCCCGGGGCACGGAGCCACGACATGGGAACTGAATGGATTTGACCTTTCTGTATGATATGGCTGTGATGTCAGTGCTGGTAAAGAACGGCGTGGAGCAGAAGAAGACCAACTATTTCTGGAGATATTTCTGGAAATCTTGCCCTTGCAACCTCCCTCTTGTCCGCTCCTTGGCAACAGAGGGTGGGATGGGATGGACCCTGGCCTCAGTCATGGCAGGGTACCAACTTTTGCATTGGTGATCTATCTGTGTCTATCTGTTCCAAACACAATCAGAGGTTTGGAAGCACACTAATTTCCTACAAGCTCTCTTCCCAAACTGAGAAACGCTCTTGCCTCCTCTTTACATTTTGGTTGTGGTGGCTCATCAAGCTAACGGTGGTGGAGACTGCTCTGAGGAACCTGGCACAGAGCAGCAGAACTGGAGGACACCTGTATCGCTTATCTAATCTATCCCACCAGCTGGAGTAGAGTCAGTCCTGACCGACCTCATTCCTGACAGATGTCAGTTCAACCTTCGCAAAGGCTTTGCCAGTATCCATGACGCCACAGCCTCCGTTTCACAGAGCACCTCTCCACACTGCAGAGAGCAAGTGCAATGGTTCGGCATTGGCCACGTTCATGTCCCCAGATGGCGACCCCATGTCCCCCAGATGGGACTTCACGGCCATGCACTGGATTGTTAACCCTGGCCAGCAGCAAACAACTTCCTTGTTAGTCCAGAAACATTAAGGCAAGCGTAGGTTGAACCTGCACTGCAGAGCTCTTAGAGTTGTGGGCAATACAACCATGAGAAGAGGGGACCTGGGTACCTACTATCACTTCTTTTGAAAACTTTCTTGGCATCATGAAAATCAAATGGGGGTGTAAAGACAACGAAGGGAAGTACAGCTATGGAAGACAGCTCTAAGGAAGACTTGGAATAGGAGGCTGAGGTGTAGGATGGCTCTTACCTGAGCACCAGGACTAAGGTTTCTGTTGGTCTTGATGACAAGAAGCCTCCAGCTGACAACACAGGCTGCTGTTATGCTCCGAGATATCTACAGGGACAGTGGCACCATGCCAGCTGGGTGTTTTATTCATACTTTGCTACTCTTACAAAGATAGGCTCAAGTGACTCATATGTCACTGGCCACACACCATACAATTAAATTCATTGTCATGGATTTGATTTCTGGTGGTTAGGTTGTCATCGTTTTCTTTCTTTTTTTCTTTTCTTTTTTTTTTTTTTTTCCTTTTCTTTTTTAATATTAATTCCTTTCCTTCTGCTCTCCTCAATTTAATTATGGCTGTGTAATCTGGAGATCTGTAAGGCTCCAGCATGAGGTCTCTGGCTATCAAGTTTCCATGTTCACAATTAGCAAATGGAGACAAGAAGAGCAGCACTGGAAGAAAAGGGTTTTAACTTAAGGTCCTTGAGAGGATCTGTGAAGCTGTGGTCTCATCACTGACAGAAGAGCCATTGATGAGGAAGGTTTTAGGTTTCAAGCCCGAGTTTTGGGACACTTACTTAAACCAATATCAAAACTAGTCTTTGTTGGACTTCCTAGAGGTAGGTGAATGTTAAGCAATCAGGAGCACGAAAGGGATTTTAAGCCTTCCTCTGCAGCATTCAAGAATAATGGAACCACACTGATGTCTGCTTGATCTTAGCTGAGAAGTTCTCATTTCTGGTCAAATGTCGCTGAACGGTGGCTTTTGAGCAACACGTGCCTGAAATTAGTGTGTTTTTTTCACATTCTGATTGTCAGCTGCTGCTTTCTCCCTCTGTTCTCCCCCATCTCAGGCCAGAATACCCCCAGAGACTTCTCTCTCAGACTTTGCACTTGCTCCTAGACAGATTGTCGCAGAGGGCAAGGGCCTTAGGCAAAGGCAAGAGGAAGACAAGAGGCTCAGAAAAGTCCTGGGTGTCACCTGTGGTGCTTCCCCCAGGACTTCTACACTGCACTGATGTGTGGAGAGCACAAACACATTAAACACAAGGCAAACCAATTAGCAAGATCAGCCAGAAACTTGCTGGCATGCTTTTGAATTCAATATTGGCCCACCATACATTCCGTCCCGTGTGACACCTGAATGTCTCACACCACACTCCTGCAAGGCTAACTAGGAATCGTCAGCCTAGGGTTCTCTCGTTTTAGGATGAACTCAAAGTATAGATTCAGACTGGTACCATCCCAGAATGAAGAAAAGTAGAGGTGGTGCTTTGGGAAAAGGTTTCAGTTAGGTGATTGGATGCAGCTCATCGACATTTTCCATTTTTAGAGCAGACGTGCAGACATGAGGAATTCCCTGTCGTAAATCCCTTCTTCCAAGAAGCCATTCCCCCCTTTTCTTTTGAGGGAGAAATGTCAATTTATTTTTTGTAATGGCTTTCTCACAGAAAACTCATACCTGTCACGACCTACCTGTCTCCAAGGATCTCCCCTGTCACAGGAGTTTCACTGCCACCTCAGATGCTACGGAGCCTCTTGCTCAGGTGCTGTGCTGTACCACGGCAACTGGTTATCGGGGAAAGGGAGAGCCAATGTCTACACATCTCCCATGCAGATACCAGTCAGGCACCCCAAGACACCAGTCATGTCCAGTCAGACCTGAAAGTAAAAAACAAGAGAACTCAGAATTTGCTGATTATGGTGACGGGGATAAGCTCATTTTGTCAATGCTATGCCTTAATTGTCACGGCAATGGAAAAATTCTTCTGCGTTGTTCCCAGTTTTTATTGCTGCAGCCACAGCTGGGACCTGCTAGGGGCTGTACCCCTGTGCAGGTGGTCCCGTGGTGAGACTTTGGATCGCCCACAGATGCAGGAGGAAAAAAATGGTATAGGAGTATGTGACACATCGGGAAAAACATCAGACCTTCTCACTGTGCTTAAACATGGGACAGATGCAGTGACACAGTACCTGAAGCAAGTGATTTCTGTGTAATTCCCTCCTCATAGATGATGCTCCATTCTAGAAATGAAGGATAATGCAGAGAGGGAGCCAAAAGCGTGAATCTCCTAGTTCAGCTTTCTAAATGTCAGTCTCCTGGCAAGGCAGGTGAGGGTCTGGAGGCTTGCAGGCTACACATCCCTCTGCCCCGACGTGGTACCCAAGATGGCAAGAAGATGGAGGATGCTGTTGCACGTTTGCTACTGCAGTGGTCTGGCACTGCAGGTTTGAAAAAAGGAGGAAACCTGACTTGAAGGTTAAAGTCAAAACTGAGAATCCCACCTCCTAGTTTCTGTTCCAGGTACTGCCTGCAAGGTGGCTTTACACAAGCCTCCCCTGGGGCTCATTGCCCCTCTTTGTACCAGGGGGTGAGCAGCACCAGCTCTGTCCTAGATGGGGGCACCTGAGACTGCATGAAGCAGTAGCTGCAAAGGGCTTTAGGAATCTCAGTTAAGGGGTGCAAGTAGCACAATATTAACTGGTTGGTAGCAGAGATGCAACAGCCCCCCTTCTGCATATTTACTACAGGAAAGCAAAGGGGAAAATGACTCTCCAAGAGCTTCTCCTTTTCATTTTGCTTTAGACTTCTGCTGCCTATTTCTTGTATCTGCTTCACGAGGGAAATTTCTTTGGATCTGTCACAGAGGCAGAAAAATCCTGGACCAGGGCTGTGGGTTTTGGTTTTCTTTTTTGGGTGGAGGCAGCTGCAGATAGGTGCTCAGCCTGTACCTTTTAATCTCCCTATCTGGCGAGATTAAACATGTTTCTAGCCCACAAAATGTGCTGCAAAGTAGAAAACTAGAAGGCTGGCTTCGTTGGGCAGGAGAGAGTTAATCCCTATGGGGTGCTCATGTACGTCAGAGCAGGTTCCTGTCTGTGCAGTGCTCAGCTAGGATTGAGAGCTTTTGTTCCGTGTTGTTTTTCATGATTTCTTTGCATTTAACAGTGTTTGGATTTTTTTTTTTATATTTTTTTTTTTTTTTAAATACATTTTAAAGAGCATTTCAAGCTGGCAAATGGGGGGCAGACTGAGAACCCTGTAGACTGCAGTCCCCTACGCATCCTGAGGCGTTACAGAGCATCACAGACACGGGCAGGAGTCCCCACCGTGGCCATGGTGCCCTTCAGCCCTTAGCGCCCGCACCACACCCTGCGGGGGCCAAATCCCAGTTCGCCTTCAGGGTGGGACTGGGGGGCGGGGGGGGGATGCGTGCGGCACCTCGCCACCTCTGCCCCGCTGGGGCTGCCAACTGGTGACTGGTGGGACTGGGGACCAGCAGATGCGCCCCCCCCCGTTTCACCTCCAGGTTCTGTCGGGTTTCCACCGAATCCGTGGCAGCCGGGACGGGAATGCCATGGGTGTGAACCCAGCGCAAGGGGCTGGAAGCTGCGGGAGCCTGGGGCGGTTTCTGGTGTGAATTACAGACATTTCGGGACGGGTGCGGTGCTGGGTGATGCCTCCGCCTCCCCCGCGGGCCGAGCAGGGGTGTCCCCGGGGCGGGAGCGCTGCCGCCAGGGGCTGCGGGGGGAAGGAGCCGCGGAGGGTCAGCCGGAGGGACCGGATCGTGAAATTCGTGAGATGCAGAAATAGCTCAGCCCAGCTGTGACTCAGGTCCGGGCCAAAATAACAACCCCCGGGGACAGGCGAGGGACCGGCACGGCGTGAGCCGGCACGGAGCGGGGCACCGGGAGACACCCGCCGTGGGCAGAGCCGCGGCCGAGGGGGGCGAAGCCTGGGGAGCAGCGACGGGCACCCCCTGCCCGGGCCGGGATCGCCTCCGCCCGGCCCCCCGGGCCACCCCGCGCCGCTCCCAGGGCTCCCCTCCCTCGGCCCCGCTCTGCGCCCCGGGGCGGCCGGGGGGCGCTGCGCTGGGCTCCGCCGGGCCGGGGGGCAGGGGGCGGCGGGGTCCCGCGGGCACTGCGGTGCTGACCCGGCCGCTGGGACCCCGCACGGCCCCGCGGGCCGGGGCTCGGGGCAGCACCCGCACGGGGCGCGGGGCGGGGCGGAGCGCACACCGACGGCAGCCGGGCTCCGGCGGCAGCGGGCACTGAGCCCCGGCAGCCCGCGGCGCTGGGGGTGCGGCCGCCCGGGGGGGGTGCGCAGGTGGCCCGGTAGCGGGGTGCCCGGTCCGTGCCCGGCTGTGAGCGCTGCCCCGCCCGGGCCGGCTTCCCCGGCGCCGCCGCCGCAAGCTGGGCTCCGGCTGCCACCTGCAGGCCGCGCCGGGGGAAGGCGCCTCCCCGCCGCCCCGGCCCTGCCCCGGGCTCCCCCGGGCCGCCTGCGACCCCCACCCCGGCAGCGACAGGCTGCGAGGTCACCCCGGGGACAGGGGTACGGGGGAGCCACCGCGACCGCCCCGCCCCAGTGGCCTCCGCGTAACGAACGTCCCGGGCCCGGGGAACGGCAGCGGGCACGGGTCGGGCCGTGCGGGGAGCACCTGGGGCCGCGGGTCACAGGTACGGGGGTGTCACAGGTACCGGGGTCATAGGTACCGGGGTCACAGGTACGGGGTGTCACGGGTACCAGGGTCACAGGTACCGGGGTGTCACAGGTACCGGGGTGTCACAGGTACCGGGGGGTCACAGGTATGGGGGGTCACAGGTACCGGGGTGTCACAGGTACCGGGGGGTCACAGGTACCGGGGGGTCACAGGTATGGGGGTCACAGGTATGGGGGTCACAGGTACCAGGGTCACAGGTACCGGGGTCACAGGTACCGGGGTCACAGCGCCAGAGCTGGCACAGACGGGCAGGGCAAACCCGGACCCTCGGGAACAGAACCGTGTGGCTGCACACTGTGGGGCGGTGGCGGAGGAGGGGACAGGGCACACGGTGCAGTGAACCCTGGGGCACACACCGGGACAGCCTGTGGGACCGGACAGTTCTTACCTGCTCCTAGGAGGATGGACCATCAATCCAAGCGTGTCCAGAGAGGAGGCCACACAAATGTCACCCTCTGTCACTTCCCAGCTCTGCTTTGGCTGCCCCTTCGTTAACTTCGAGGTACGGGGAAGGATGCCCTGGGGGTGCCGCGGTGGGTCAGGGTCAGACAGGGCTGTTTTCCTGGCGTGGAGGAAGGCAGAAGCTCGATGGGGTGAGGGAGGGGGGTGTGTGTGGAATCCCCCCACAACCTGCTGCTCACAGCCCTGCCTGCGCCGCGGCCCCTTTGGCTGCTGGGTGGGTGACAGCAGGGCTGGAGGGGGCTGTGGAAGGGAGCAGGCAGCCAGGCTGGCTCTCAGCCCCCAGGTGCTCTTCCCTCTTCTTCCTCCCACTCCTCCCACCTTCTTCCAGCTGCTGGTGCTGCTCTTTCCTCCCACACAGCAGCTCTGAGAGGCTGGAGGAGACAGTAAGGAACAGGGGAAGCACTTAGAGGCTGGCAGCTGCCACTGCCTGGTTCCCTTCCAGAGCCCCATCTCCCCTCGACCTTCGCTGTCCCCTCCATTGGCTCGGAGCTGGCAGCAGTGCTGGCAGAGGTGCCTGGGCTGCGCGACATGGACGAAGTGGGGTGCAGAGAAACGGGGGTGCCTGGGAGCTAAAGCTGGTCACCACAGCCCTGAGAAGCAGCCACTTTGCTGTGAATAAGGGCGGATCCTCGAAGGATTAAAGAAAAAAAAAACCAAACACACAAAAAAAGAGTAAAACTCATTGCCAGTGCCCCCAAACCCAAGCTGAGCCAGCTAGAACCCACCTTGCTGGAGACCTTGGGAGCAGGGTCTGAGGTGGTGACCAAGGCTTGCTGGTGGCACTTTGAAGTCAAAGAGTCACAGGGATGAATCCATCTCCATCGGCCGTGCCCTCGTTGTTCATTTTACTAAGCATCAACGTTGTAACTAGTGTTATGGACCCACCATACTCCTCACTCCTCTCAGACCTCCCAGTGCCACGCTGACAGTACTGGAAAGCCTTGTCCTTTGTCACTGACCTGAAGGGCTGTGCGTTGAACAGACGAACCATGGTGACCTGATACGCTGGGAGCTACAGCTGCCACTCAGTCACTCGAAAATCCAACCAACCAAAATAACGAAAAAGCAAAAAAAACCCCAAAACCTAAAGGCTAGGCCAATAAAGGAAGAGATAGAAGGAAAGTAAAAGCCCTGTCCCTAGATTCACGCAGCTGATGGGCAGGCTCCAGCCCTCTGCCTGGCACTGGGGAAGGGTGAAACCAGTCAGCACAGATGGGGTTTGTCCTGGCTTCTCTTCTGCAGAGTTTCTAAGGAAACTCCCACCCAGGTTTGGTTTGTGTATTTTTTTCTTTTTTCTCTTGCAGGTTGGAAAAGAAAAAAAGCCTTGCCTACACTAAAACATGCCCAATTGTTGTTCCTCTGGTCAAAATGTCTCTGAAACATTTTAGGAGAAGGAGTGCTGGATTTCTAGAAGCACAAAATGCCCTATTTGTGACAGAGGACTCAGGACTCTCTGTCAGGGCACCTGCACTGATCTGCTCTGCTCCTGAAGGACCTCAGCTGGAGAGGCCTTCAGGCAGGTTGTAACCACCTGACTGCTGAAGAGCATTTAGTGGTGCTCCTGCTAAGGGTGGGCTTGTGTGTGGGTGTGAGGGGGAGTGTCACTACAGAAATTTAAAGGAAGGCTCACGTAAACCTACAGTGATGAAGGTAAGAACCCATGCAGAGCTCGTGCAACCTGATGTGCTGACCAAGCTGCTCCAAATAATTAAGATTAATGATGACAGTCAGGAATTAATTAATTAGGACTTGGAAGATCATTTGATTCACCTGTCAGTTCACTAAGAAGGACCGTAAGGCACTACTGTAATCAACGGACAACACACCAGGAACAAAGGTTTTCATTCCAATTTTTGTTACGGCAGTCTAAGAGTTAATAGAACCAGCTCAGTGATGAGTCGGTGATTTATCTTACAGCCCGTGGTCACAGGTAACCACAGGTGGTGTTTCTCATCGGTAGACCATGCATTCCTATGCTGGTGTGCAAAGCCATTGGTGTGGTAGGGCAGCTGATGCCATCTAGTGCAAAGTCTCTCAAAACGCAGTTGTGACCCCGCTGAGCTGCCATGGCCAGATGCATGGTCAGGTAATGGTCAGCAAACCAGTGTCCTGTTTCTGGAACCTGAAAAGCATCTGGTGTGTGGGCTGTTGGTGGGCCACTCCAGTGTTAACACCTCGGCTACCTGAATCACACCTTGACCTTGCTTTTCCAGCAGTATTTGCAACCCAGGTGAAGAAGTAGGGGGGAAAAAAGGCAGATTGCAGATGCTATACAGTCTCGTTATAAAAAAAAAACATTCACTTTTGAGTAAGTGTTCCACCTTGCCAAACAAGTCAGTAGGCTAAAAGCCAAACCGAGTCTAGTCAGGCCTTGGTTTAGTCAAAAAGGCATGTCTTAGGTAAGCATGTCACAGCAAAGGTGGGGGAGAACTGTTGGTGGTCTCTTCTAAAAGAAGAAGTAGGAAGCATCACATGAAACTGGCAGGTTCAAAACAAACTGAGACTTCTTCACTGGAAACTAAATGGAACTTGGACTCTCAGCCATAGGTGATGACAGATGCTGAAATGTCTACGGTTCAGAAAATGGGCTGACCAAGTCATGGGAGAACACTGCAGTGTCACACGACCACGTTCCAAGGGAGGGGTGCCAGTGCACCGAGGGCTTGGTGTGGTGGGGCAGAACAGGTCACTCTCGGGCACACTGCCCCAGGCTCAGGGACGTCCCTCGGCACTGTGAGCTGGGGGTGCTCTGGGACCTACTGTCCCATCGGCTGGGGAATGTTTCTGTGCTTGTGCTCGTCCCCCAGCACCCATGCCTGTGCTGGCTGGGGACGATGAGCAGCTCTCATCCTCCCAGGACTATGAGGACATGGCCCATCCGAACACGTCAATGGCAGGTGCCCCACTGCCTGCAATGGTTTTGCAGCATTGACTCACAGCTTCTCAGATGTCCTTCTCCGACTCATCCAGATGACAAGAAGAAACCATCCTGTCAGGCCACCTCTTTGTCCTGTTCACCTCGTCTGGTCCTGCAGTCAGAAACAGCCTCTGATGCTACAGAAGCAGGGCTTGGTTCCAGTGAGAACCTGGACTGTCCTCTTTCTCCTCTCAGAGTCTCACCACTAATGCCTGGTTTCTTTTCACTGTTCCTGGAGAACCTGAGCTCCTAGTATGGCAGTTGGGTAAAACTGGCTTTGTCTGGGCTTCCTCCATCCATTTATTTTGTTTGGATTGCATCTGCCCACAAGTTAGTGTCTCTTAATGGCTTTTACATATTACTTCTTTGCTCATCAGCACATGGATCACAAGACAGGGTACAGTAAAAGGCACTCATAAGACATACTGGTAACTCATGCTATCACCCTAATCTGTAACACCTGCAGCTCTGGGAAGTAATTTGTGGGGTTTTTTTAAAAAATTAGGCAATTATGGAGAGAAGACTGGCTTTAGATCAAAAAGCAGAACAGTCAAAAATTCAGCTTGAAAGTTTTCCATTAATTTGTACTAGAACAACGACTCTTTGATTTGGCACAGTACTGTCTTCTCAGAGAAACGTGGATTGCTTGGATTCTAAAACCAGCAGCGGTGTTGCTGTGGAAGGACTGCAGCCAGAAGGTCTGACTGACGAGCTGCCTGACCCCTGGCCATGGAACGAGCTCCACGGACAAAGCCTGTAACCCCTGGCAGCCTGCCGTGGGCTGTACACCACTGTGGGAGCTGAGCATCCTCCAGAGCAGAGACTGGCTCTCCTGTGAAACCCCTGGAATGCCATGGGCACAAAGAAACATAAACTACTTGCAAAAAATTGAGGGGCTGCTTTTTTTTTAAGCAGTCAGCCTTATGAAAACATTGTTCTTAATCAGTCCTGGGCTTTTCAATACTTAAAAATGAGAAATCCTTTGTGCTAGGCCTAGTGATTGGCAGAACAGTTATATGTACAGAATATAGGTTGTATCACTCTTGTGCAGATTCTCAAAAAATAATAATAAAAATAAATTACCTTTAAGCTCACTGCCCATCCTTTCCTGCCAGCCATCTGCAGGACAGCCTTCTGTGGGCTCTCACAGATGATCAGACTTCAGCAAGGAGACGACAAATTGGGAGGAAAGCTTCATCAGCCTCAGTGTTCATAGAATCATGGAATGGTTTGGGTTGGAAGGGACCACAAAGCTCATCTCACCCCAACCCCCTGCCATGGCAGGGACACCTCCCACCAGCCCAGGCTGTTCAAGTTCTCACAAATGGGTCTCACAGACCCGTTTGCTTTGTTTGAGTCAATACCAGCACACTTGAACACACATTCAGCAAATTAAGAGAGAAAAAAAAATAAAAATCAACAAAACCAACCCCACAAGTGACAAACCTTACTGTTTGGGGACATTTCCTTCAAGAGAGTCTTGCTGACCCACGCATGGCCAGGTGGTTCTCTAAGAAATCAAGGCAACCTGCAGCACTCCAGCAGGACACCTCTGAGTGATGCTCGAGGCAGGACCACCCCGCACCTGCCACACAATACCCAGCAGCTCCAGAGCAGCTTGCATTTCCCTGAATGCCAAGGCAAGTTCTTCTAAAACATTTTCGCTCTTTCAGTGTTGATACAGAGACTATTAAACTCTCTCCTCCCTGCTTCGTGGGTCTCTCCCAGTTGTTTTCAATTTGCATTGCTGCTATTTGTGTTCCCTGGCACTACAGCTGTTTCTCACACAGAGACATAAACAGCAACGATTCCAGCTCTGAAAAACCCCCATATGTGCTAAAAAGACATCAGACAATGTGTGGGAGGAGGAGAGGTACAGCAAGGAGGGGAAGTGCCCTGCCTAAAGTCACACAGGGGGACAGGGACAACTGTTCACAAAGCAGGTCTAAACCAGGCAGGTCCTGAGCTGCCAGCCAGCCAAGCTCATGGCACCTCCTGAAGGTGGCAGGAAGCAAAAGCAGAGTGCAATAGATGCATAATATGGCATCTTTGGCTATATCACACAGCTGTTAGGGAGAGGTTATGTTTATTTTGTTTGGTTTTAATCTTTTTCCTGTAAAAGGGAAGGAGGGAGGACTGGACAGTGGGAAAAAAAATGTTGCAAGCACCATCAGAAAACTTTTCTGATTAATATTTTCAGTCTGTTATGAAAAATGGCCCTGTAGGTGATGCAAGGTGTCCACAGGGGGATGGAAATCAAGATCCCAGCCTCCACTGCATTGTAAAATCTATTGTTTGAATGCGATGCTATGGTCACAGTGGGTGCCAGCGTGGTATTTGGGGCTTTTCTTTTTTGTATGGCAAGAGTACATCCCTGTCCAGTACCAGTATGCCATTGGCAGTGAATCAAAACCACCACTACATGGAGAGAAGTATCTGATTCTCCTCCTGTAGCTTTTGCACTCAAAAGCCCCTGGATGGCAGGAACATGATACTATCTGCAAACAACCAGAGACCTCCCCCTCCCCCCTGTATCTAGAATCACAGAACAGCCTTGGCTGGAAAAGACCTCTAAGCTCACCCAGTCCAACCATTAACCCAGCACTGCCCAGTCCCCACTGCCCCATGTCCCTCAGCACCACATCTCCACGGCTCTGAAATCCCTCCAGGGATGGGGACTCCCCCACTGCCCTGGGTAAGCTCTGATGAGGACTTAGAAAAAAACCCTGTTTTTTGGAGAAGAGAGAATTTTGCCATTTACCTGTGTGATCCCTAAACGACACTGCTTTGGGGATATGCTTAGCAGAGCCAGTCGATATGAAATGAGTTACTAAAGCTCATTTTTAGAAATCATATTGAAGTTCAGTTGGTCAAAGGTACCTCAGCAGTCAATGGAAAGGGACAGACAGATCAGCCAGGCAATTTGTCACGTTCTACAACAGGGAGGGTGGATCACCCTCTGGAGATAAGCATCTTTTCCATTTACTGAAGACAACTACCTTAGCTTATTTTAAAAGACCTTAAATGGAAGGAGAGGAATGTCACCCTTAAATAGCTGGCTCATGCTGTGCAGAGTTGCACCTTTGCTCCATAAACCCCCCTGGCTTGTCTTTCAACGTGCTGCCCAGCTCGTCTTCTGTTTGTGACACCAGCATTTTTGTTTGACTAACGCTTGAACACAGCCAAGGCACTCAAACCCACTGCTCCTCATGTTTATCCAGGAGGGCTGAAGATGGGGAGATGAGGAAGGAGTCTTCCACTCACTGTCTCCAGGGTGGGAGCCAGCATTCCCCCGTGGATCCACCACTGGGTGAAACCTTTAAGACACATGCTCTATTGCTGACGTTAGGTCAAGCTTATGCTCTTGAGCAGATCTTTGTGCTCCCCTGCTTCAGTTTTATGTCCTGCCTATGCAGTGCACTTAGAGGAATAACCTAAAATTTCTGAAAATGCAGAAAAAATGTAGGGAAACGTGCTATTTCAACGTTAGCTGTGTGGCAGATACAGGATACAGTAGCTGAGTAGCAAATGAATAGCTGCACACACAAACTTCATGAGAACCAGGCAGTACACATTCCCTTAAAGAACTTAACCAAGATTCAGAAAAAAAAATAAAAATTACATGAAGTGAGACTACTGCAGTTTTCCAGAACCATTTGTAAGGTACAAGTTCCTGGAAATGCAAACAGAGAAGAGCAAAAGCCTGTGGTCTCCTTGGTGGTAAAACCAATTTCTAGCATGGTCGTGCACACAGAACTTCGTGTTCCTGTCTTTTGTATGATGCCAGTGTGCAGTGCACCTTGCTGCACTTCTTAATTCAAAATAAATACCGCAGTGAGCAAGATGTAAACTGACATGAGTATTAATGGCTAATTTTAGGTGCCTGTCAGTGCTGTCTATGAGCATAATCCTTGGTGATCCAGACAAGGTCTATTTTAATTCCATCTTTTGTCAAAGCCAAGGATGACCATCTGCGCTCCACATACTCTGTTTTATGTTCTTATGGACCAGCCTTACTCCTTCCTTAAATCCTGGCATCTCTCTTCATCAGGGAGACAGATGCAGTAGAAAAGAGTTCAGCATGTGGCAATCACTTGATTTGACCAAATGACACATTAGGAAACCAAGCAGTAAGGTGGATCCTCTGTACCAACAGAAGCTTTTGCATATTCCATTTTAAAACTAGCACATGACATGGAAGGTGTGCCAAATATATTTGAGTGACTCCCAGAACAATGGTTGATGATACCTGGGCGTCGTGAACGAAACTGAATAAAAGGAGCTTCTCCACACATTGCTTTAGCTCAAGGAAAAGCCTTTAACTTTTTTCTAGCTCAAATGGAACTTCTTTCCATTTACTGGTACCTGCCTTACTGTTTTGCCCTCTCACATCTTTATGTGAGAAGTCTCTGAAATTCATTATCCCAGTCCCTGATCCCAGTGAGGGTGTAGCAGACCTTTCAGAAAGTGGTCTTCCTCGTGGAGTTTATATAGAGGTAGCTACGCCCTTCTCCAGTCAACAATACCCAGCCTTCAGGTGGGAAGGCTTTGACATGCTCTGTTGACAAAAATTTAACACATTCACCCATTTTTAATAAAAACCTACCCAATAGTAGCACTTGCTCAGACTTCTGTCAGGCTTTCTAAATGAACACAAAAGACTTGCAGGAAAACAGAGGTAAAATTTGCATTAGAACCACTCATCTTCAATCATATATAAGAACATCCAGGGATCCTTTTATGAAGTAAAAAGTTACAGTAGTAAAAAAACTGTGCTGACATCATAAGTTTCCACTGCCACACTTGCTCTTAATTTGCATCACTGAGAAGAAAAAGACTGGGGGGGGTGGGAAAAAAAAAAAAGAGTAAGTTCATAAACATTGTAGGTTGTAGCTCATTTAGTTAACTTCCCCTTATTCCCTTCTGCCACGGAAAAGGAGTCAGGCCCAGAGGTGCAGGGAGTTTCCCATGGATGCACAGAAATCCTTGTAAAGGCTTTCCTGCCTCTCACTGCTCCCAAGGAAGGGCTGCAGCTCCCCCAGCCCAGACTCCTGCCAGCGGCGCATGGCACAAAGATTTGAGGAGAAGCTGTGGGTTTTTTTCCATAAACAATTCATTTTATTTCAAATATGTGCCCTTGTTGATTCAATGATGATGCCTGGAGAATCATGTCCTCCACCAACCAAAGAGAGAACTGATTTGGAAATCTTCCACCTGACTTATTTGCTGAGGATACCTTGACACTGCCTCCCTCCTCCTCCTCCTCCTCCTCGGCAGCTGAAAGTGTGGCTCAGAGCGAGCATAAACTTACACCTTATCCTGAAATGGCTAAAAATACAGTGAGCAAGGAATGAGAAAATCAACCGTTCGGGGAGGCAGAGGGCTATGAATATATAGACAAATATAAAACACCTTACTGGGAATTTTCACGGATTTTTTTTTTCTGTAAGATTAAAATCCATTTTGACTTCAGTGCCCTGCTGTTCCCTCCTCATTTCCTCCTCATTCCCCAACAGAAATAAACAGTTCCAAAAATGCTTGACGGTACTCAATTTTTTTTTTTATCAACATTTTAAATCCTGTCCTTCTCTATCCAAAAAAGCAGGTAACGTGGTGTGGAGTGAACAGGGCTGGACAAAGCATGAGTTTCACATGAATGAATTGCTGACAAGCTCTTCTTACTACTGGGCACAGTGTGTGCTTTGCATTTCCAGTGACTTAGATCGTAAGAGATGAAACGAGTTATTTTGGATGTTGATGCCAATCTGAACATTAAGGAAAAACTAACAGTGCCTGGCTCCTGGTAGAGGTGGTCATGGACTCATGGAAGTTTCTTGGTTTAATATTTACATGGATATTTTAAAATTATGGTCTGTGAAATATATTTTTCCAAAGATGCTCCTATATCTGTGGGGGGAAAAAAAAAAAAAAGAACCCTTGATCCAAATCCAAATCCCATCTCTTTTAAAATGTCTTGTTAAAAATTTTGATTCATCAACTTATCTCAGCACACTTAAAAGCAGAATAGAGAATAATGACATTTTTTCAAAGAGAAAGATGCTGATCTCTAAGGAGACCGTCGCTCTTTTTTCAGGAGTAAGTGACACTGAATGGTGCGGATTCGATTCTTCGCTGGGGCAAACTCTGGCTGCAGTTTTAGTGTTGACTCATACCATTTCATTGCCTTTTCAAACTCTTCCTGTAAAGAAAGAAGATTGCAAAGAGTCAGATTCTAAAGACCAGTAAACTCCTACATTTTCTATGCCTCTCCTGACCAAAGTAGTTGAGTAGTATGGTGTGCACCAAAGTAACTGAACCAATCAATCCTCCTGGGCTAGGATTTTTTTTCCTCCCTCCCTCAAATAACTCTTCACCCAACTCTGCCTAAAGTAACTTTTGGAAACAGATTTCAGTCAGAATTTGCAAAGATCAAAGCTTTAAAATCTTGGACAATGCCAAACCATCAGCTCCCAGCTGTATCCCACACCTCCTCATCTGCTCATGGGAAAAGGAGGGAGCTCAGGGAGGGTGGGGTTCCTCCCTTGTGGTCTTCTGCTGCTGCTGTCAACATCAAGGACTGGTCAGTTTTGTTATTCTATTAAATCTGTTTCTGCTTCAACTCACAGGCCTTTTTTTTTCCCCCCAATTCTCCTTCTCAACTGGGGAGGGAGCATGGGGTAATAGAATAACTGCTATGGTTTAGCCCTGGGTACTGGCTAAACGTAGACAAGAGGTAGGATGCATCCATGCTGAAATAACATCTGTTTTTATACAGCTGAAATCTAATCACCTAAGCCACACCACTTTTTTTTTTTTTTTTTTTATTAAACAGGAAAGCACACCAACATCCAATAGTGTATTGGAAGAAAAATGAGAGACAAAGACCCAAAACATTCTGGGGTTTTTCAGTGACTTTCAACACTGTTTTTGTTCTCTCAAGTTCCTTTTCTCAGTAACTTTATCTGTCCAGTAGAGATGATACTCATTTCTAGCCACATTAGAAACACTAACTAGATCAAAGTGAGTTGTAAAGTCTTGATTTTTTTAAAAAAGTGTATTTTAATACAGTTTCAACAGGAAATACATAGCAAATTATCCCATATTAGCTTGTGGGAGCACTGATAAACAGCAATGAAAACAAGAATCAGATTTTTCCATTTTTAGTTGTAATCATTTACATTTGCTGTGATCAGCTATTATTTTGCTGTTCCTTTACATTCCCACATCAATAGTTTCTATAGCATCCATCCCAAGTTCTCAGCCCTTAACATGGCCAACTGTTTCCCCTTTGTAAGACAACTTACTGGAAAGTTTCACAAATAAAGGAACCTTGGCCTCTATAATGTTATACCAGTAATTGGCATGACAGCTTCTACAACCTGTTGGTCAGAGGCAGCTCTCAAATACAGCACATTAAATACAATGTAAATAAACTTGCTTGTCTTTATGTTACTACAATTTGATCCAGAAGATGAATTTTGCCCTGTTGCTACAGTAATTTCATATAATGAATATGGGGCTTCATTGAGCCATCTCCCAGATCCAGGGAGAATGAAGTTATCCTTAGGCACTGTGCTAAGTTTAAAAAGACACTGGCAACTCAAGCCTCGAACTTCTACTTCACTGCTTTCAAACAACTGTCAGAAGTAATACCTTAATAGAACAAAGCCATGCCTGCCTTCAGTTTGTTTGCATTGTGTGCCTGACAGTACTGTGCATTTCGACTCCTCTCAGCCCTGATAACCATAATACATGACTACCTGCTCAACTTGCCCTGTTATCTCCGTGATCTCCTCAACCACAGGAGGAAAACATTAAGGACAGAGCTATGACAAGTGCTGAAAACTGGCAGGGATACATAAGGATATGTGTATTTGAAAATATTTTTGACACACACATATATATCCACTATGTCTCAGTTTAATGGTGCCTCTTTTACCCTTCAAATATACTGGCCCTGTTAAAGATAAGGATGAAACACACAAGAGCCAATACAGCATTAGTCAGATAAAAGGAATGAACACTGTGTTCAGAGTAAGCACTGAAAGCTAAGTTGCAGATTAGAATATATAGGCAACACGAGTTCACTCCGTGAATTATTTTGGATGTTGATAAACCAGATACTGAAATTAAACTTCTCTTGTGTTTGTTCATTGCAGCTGTGAACTGGGTTTTACTTCTTGTGCTAAGCTCAGCTCTTCAGGACAGAGACACAACTTAGCACTCATTTTCCAGTATTGTAAAAACATCCTGTGTTTAGACAGGCAGCCAACCAAAATTATCAATGGTTTGCTACTGTCTTAAAGCTTTGCAGACAGGATTCTGAAGCCAGCTTATAAAAATGTTGGCCTTCAAGTACTTAATGAGTAATAAAATGAGTAATAAGAGCTTTGGCATTCAGAAAATATTCTTTCTTGTTGATCCTACTCTAATTTCTTGAATTTCTCCTCCAAAATTACTTGTGAAAATATGATTTATTTATTTTTTTAATGTATATCTATACTGTAGCAAAGCCAAGACAGCACACTCACCATTGCTACGTAGACATTTGCCAGCGTGAAATGATTAACCACAAAGTGTGGTGCTATCTCCACTGCCATGGTAGCCACGATGATGGCATCGTTCCAGAGTTTTGCGTTGTGGAAGATGTTTGCTAGGCTTATTAGTGGTACATCCTGGAACAGAAGAGCAAGTGACAGAGTGAGGTTCCTTCCACTGAAACTGTCTCAGGATCCCAGCAAGACAAACACCCCTTGGCCACTCTCACTTGGTTACTGCCCCCTCTGCTTTCTGTTGACTTTGAAAGTGATAAGTCAGACCTATTTTACTATAAAAGGGCATTTGGACCTGAGTTATACACAAAACACCCCTCACACACATCTGCTCACAACAGTAACAAACAACTGCTGCATAGACAAACATCTAAAAAATTAACTCACTTAAGTGTCCTAGTATGTACCTTTATGTTTTAGATGCTATCACACTGGTTTTCTCCCCGAAGATGTGTTCTCAAGAGACCAGGAAACCTGTTTGTTTGACCACCCTTCTTCAGCTCTTGCATAAAAGTGGAAGGAATATGAACAAATGGGGTCCGCAGAGAAGTGAAAAAAGGGTCTGACCATCAGTGCAACCTATGCATTGTTTTTTATCCTGCCTCTGCCACAGAATTCCTATACGATGCTGGATAACAGAACCATACAACAGCCTTGGTTGGAAAAGACCTCCAAGATCATCAAGCCCAACCATTACCCCAGCACTGCCCAGTCCCCACTGCCCCATGTCCCTCAGCACCACATCTCCACGGCTCTGAAATCCCTCCAGGGATGGGGACTCCCCCACTGCCCTGGGCAGCCTGGGCCAGGGATGGGGAACCCTTTCAGGGAAGAAATGTTTCCCAATATCCAATCTAACCCTCCCCTGGCACAACTTGAGGCCATCACCCCTCCTCCTGTCACTGTTACCTGGGAGAAAAGACCGACCCCCCCCTCACTACCCCCTCCTGTCAGGGAGCTGCAGAGAGCAATGAGGTCTCCCCTCAGCCTCCTCTGCTCCAGACTGAACCCCCCAGTTCCCTCAGCTGCTCCCCATCACACTGTGCTCCAGACCCTTCCCCAGCTCCGTGCCCTTCTCTGGACACGCTCCAGCCCCTCAGTGTCCTTCTGGGAGTGAGGGGACAAAACTGAACACAGTATTCAAGGTGCAGCCTCACCAGAGCTGAGTACAGGGGACAATCACCTCCCTGCTCCTGCTGGTCACACCATTGCTGACACAGGCCAGGATGCTGTTGGCCTTCTTGCCCACCTGGGCACACTGCTGGCTCATGTTCAGCTGCTGTCGACCTGCACCCTTGTGCCAGGCAGCTTCCCAGCCACTCTTCCCCAAGCCTGGAGCGTTCCATGGGGTTGTTGTGTCCCAAGTGCAGGGTCTGGCACTTGACCTTATTGAACTTCATACAATTGGCTATAAATAAAATTCTCTCAGCTAGTCACTGATGGTATGTTTTTTATTTCCTGGATTTCCAGATTGTGACCTTGTCTGACTCACTAAACTGTTGAGCCCTGACAGCCATAACAGACTCTCTGTGAGCTGGGTTTCATACCTTCAGAGAACAAAACACTGCTTCGTAAGGAGTCTTAGATGCCCTCAAAGGACAATTAAAAATTTTGGATGAATTTGATCCCTGCCCCCTTGACCTCTACAAGGTAAGGAGTACCTTTGGTGGGTAAGTAAGTCACTTATGTTTGCAAAGCAGATACCATGGAAGTCAGAATCGCAGAAGGCGGCCACAGAAAAATTAATTACATTTCATTTACATGAGAAAAGACAGGAGAAAGTAGAGAGAGGGCATAAAACCAAAGAGGAGGATAAAACAAACCCCTCAGTTTTCTCTGGAGGCAGCTTCAGTACGGAGGATAAAAACAAGGCACAAGTTCAGAGAGTGAGCCAGTCCCAAGCAACGTGATATCACAGTTCTAGAGAACAGCACTGCTCCCCCACCACCATGCCAAGCTGTAGCTTCCAGTCACAGCTAAGGGCAGGGTTTCTGAGGAACCATTCCCAGTTACATAGGAAGACAGGAAAAAAAGCAAGAGCATGTTGTGTTTGGTCTTGTTTTAAAAGTGCACAGAACTATAGAGGGCAGAGACACACTGGATGTGCATTTCTGAGCTGAGGCATTTGTACTGTTAATGACCCAATCCTCCTAATAATACCCTGAGAGTGTAAACTACTTTGTCTCTCGATTTTCAGAGAAGGATTTAAGACCAAGATTCACACCAGAGTATACATTTTGCAGTGTCACACAAGTTGCTGCTCCGATCTCAGAGGGAAATCTGCAGTGCTGGGTGAGGAGCCTGCATTGCCAGGGGGATCTCGGTGTGTAAGAACAGCCATTATAATGCTCAGCACGACATGTGGCAAGGGGAAGGGTACAGAGCACTCTGGTCAACTGAAACACTGCACAGAAGATTATGTTCCAAGTACTGCCTTTTTTGGGGCAAAGCACAGAACTGCTGCACCAAGTCAGGCACTAGGGTCCAGAATATTCACAGCTCAAACACTTAAGATTTAAGTTCTCCGTTCAGATATCACCTCCTTCCCTCTTTAAAAGCACAACCAGAAGATATATCCCCCACATCTTAGCAGACTTGTACAAAGGCTGATGACAATTCCAAGTCCTAACAACAGGGGGAAGTTCAAGCCTGCATTGCCCAGAGAGGCATCACACCCACTGAACTGCAGGAAATTCCACTGACCCTCTTTCACAGGTGTCCTCTTTTTTTTTGTTATAATTTTTTAAAAAGAGACAGTCCACACTAAACAGGTGGTGAATATCTTGAGGTTTCACCACAGCTAGCTAATATCTAATACATTACAGACACTTGATGCACGCAGTGCTGGCCTCAGCAATAGTCTGTGAAAGCTCTGTTGTGACAAGCAGTGGGCAGGGGGACACACCTTCATGTGATGGGGTGCATAGTGCAATGCCTGCCGTAAGCAGTCAATTGCCTTCTTTCCTTGGCCTTTCACCCTCCAGTACAGAGCTGCCATGCTAGACAGGACCCAGGAAGTCTGATTCTGGCAAAAGAAGAACACAGAAACCAGTCACGTAAACATCTGTAGTGAACAGCCTTCTTGTCTTTCACTCTTCCAATTTATTTATTATATTGAGTTAAGAGTTTGTTACACTTGAAAATAGCATTAAACTGTTTCAAAAGAGCAAAAAGTTTCTTATCTAACTACATATATGCAACAGCCAGGTAAATGAGATTGCCATGTGAAACAAATTACAAATGCAACTCCATTTTCTTAAGAAAGGGACAGCAGCTAAATAGCTTTAACCAGCAACGACAGTGTCCACAGCCACAGCAGCTTCTAACCAGCTGTCTGGTGCTGAGCATCTAGATGTGTACACACATTCACCCAATATAAAGCAAAAAGTTTAGCTAAGTTAGCTGACTGAACTCATAGGCTCTCTGTAGTCACCGGGAAGAGAAAGGATGCTCTGGGATGCAGCTCAGAGCAGAAGCCTGACAAGCCAAGCTGATGAAGTTTGGTGCCTCAAGCTGGCTGACTCCCATGTCACATGTTAGAAAGGAAAATACTCTGTGCTTGAATTCTGTGGGCTCAGATACAGTAAATGAATGTTTATGCTCACATATGCAATTAGATAAGTAGCCATCTTGATTTGTTTGATTAGCTCTTGTGAATACTGAACGAGACTGGTAGACAGAAGAAGAGCATTTTATTCCCAACACAGCTAGTGTTACTGAGAGTTCTGCTCCTGGTCTCAGCACTGCATTTTCAGCTTATTTGGATAAAGCTTGCTGTCTGTGAGGGGAACTGTAGCACGTCAGAGTAAAAAACAGTATACATCTAAAATGAGAAGAAACTAAATGTTGTCACATGAGCATAAGGGTAGCATCTTTACTTTCTGGGAATGACAAAGCTATCTTGGCTTGAGTTGCAAAGCACAGTAAGTTCCTTGGATGGCTTTTAGTAGAACAGGCTAGGGGCACCAAACTCTTTTGGCTGAGCCCTTTTTCTTTGGTAGTTTGAGACATCCTCCCCACTAGCTGACTGCTGCACACCAGGGGATTGACTGGAGAGCTGAGCCATGGCTTAAATCACCTTCCCATGAGCTCCAAGTCAACGTAGCACAAAAGGAAAGTGGAGGGCTGAGAAGTGTTGAAATAGTTTGATACATATCAACAATCAGCAACACTCTCACTGCAGGGCTGGAAACACTGGGAAATTTGACATGCTTAGGTGTTAGTAGAGAGATATGCAAGCCAGTGACAGCGTAAGCACGGGATACAGCTCCACAAAACACCTGTGAGGGCATTACAGAGGCAGAACAGACACAAATCCCCAGCCCAAGCACTAATGTGTCCCTTGAGTGGGATTTCAGACAAACACTTCGAGACTGGAGTGACCTCGACGTCAGTCACGAGGGGTAAGCCCAGACTCTCATGTTTCCCACTCACACATACCTTTTCCAAAGCTTTGGCTATTCGAGTACCAACTTGTTCCAATGACTGTGGGGAGTACTGGTCTTTGCCAAGATTCTGCAGCACCTGTGCAAGAGGAAGAACAAGCTCTTAGATGCTGGGACCTGGTAAGAGATGTCCCTCACTTGCTGGCTGCTTTTTTCCCCAGCCTTTTACAAATGCTGTAACCTGTTCCAACCTAAACATCACTGTCTACCTTGAGTTAATACTATTTGTATCATTACAGAGTGCTACAACTCCACAGCACTCAACACTAAGAATGGTCTAAGGTTATGTATGCTCAGCTGGACTTTTCTTTTACTAATTCATCCACCAAGAGCCATAAATATAAAGACACAAATGGTGTTCTAGGATTTCCCTCAGGCCAGATGTACATGGGTGGAAAAACATTCTGGTAAAACATTGCTTTCAGCTTGCATTGTTCTTACAGTTTTACCTAGGCATTCACTCACTGAAGGTCACTTCTGGAGATAGGGCACTGAGCTACAAGTGCCTCGAACCTGTGTGTGACAGCCTTCAGCTCTGGCATACCTCTTTCAGTTGACTTTCTCCAGTGTAATGCAAGCTGGCCCGACTGGAGACACCCTGCAGGTGGTCCAAAGTATGCATACTGGCTGGTAGATTTGGGTTACAGAGGGGCTCCATGGCTGGTTCTTGCAGTTGCGTGGCAAAATCAATGTGTTCTGTAATGCTACAAAGGTCATAAACCAAGCTGAATTAGTCAGGAGAAGAACACAGAAGAGTCACTACAAAGTTCTTTAGTGAGTGTGAACTGTCCAGAACCTGGCAGGATCTCATTTGAATAGCTCAAGCAGCAGGAGAAACTGGATCTTCTGTCTGCACTTGCACTTTTCTTTCCAAGTCTACTGATGAAATACCACGTAATGTTTTCAAACTTTGACATCCTGGCAGTTCTCACTTCAAGGAATACTAACATCTTCAGTTTATGCACACTGAAAGCCATCTTGCTTTGTGTGAGTAACTTATCTAAGGTTCATATACAAGACACTTACTCAATGCTTTTAGCAGAAACAGCAAGCCATGTGCTGGCTACAGTTGTAAGCTCTACTCTGCGGAGTTTCAGGCACTCATCAGGACTTGGCCAGCCAAGGCTACGGTAGTCACGTCTTTTCCCTTGGGAAAATCAAATAAAAATAATCAGAAGAAACTGTCTGGAAGCAGAAAGACATTCTGTTTCAGTACAATACTTTGTACCAGTGGATACATTCCCTATGATATGAAAGTCATGGTCCTGCAGCCAGATTTCTTTAAGAACATTCCTGTGCCTAAAGGGACTGAATGAAACTTGTGGGATCCAAGGACAGAACTGGATCCTGTGCGAGAGAGAGTAGGAGGCAGAGTTTTAAAACCTGCTTCATTACACTTTTTCAACAGCTACACAACCACCACTCTTGTTTACAGGTAATGTCTTTACTTAAATGTCCTTACAGAAAGTTTGTGAGTCATCATTTATGTTCCACAGCTACAGTAAAAACCAATAAAAGTTGATTGCTCCATCTTCAGACAATCCCAGGTGAAAAATACTGCCATTTCTTTTCAATGAATATTGTTTAAGACAGACAGTGGCTTTTACTGCGTTCTCACACTTGAGATAACAACATTTCTGAAGCTATTAAGCAATTACGCTGCAGCCCTCCCATTTTGCAAAGAAGTTAACTGAGGCAGGGGAAGGTTAAATAACCTGCTTTACATTAACAAACAGACCACTGACAGAAACAAGAGCCTAATCTTCACATCTGAACCAAAGCCTACTAAAAGCTTTCCCTTACATTTGGTGGATACTGTACCAAGCCCTAGGAATCCATCTCGTGTTAACTGTCAGGAAACATTTTCCTCTCATATCAGAAACATCCAAACTGTTTGCTACGTAAGAAGAATTCATTGTAGCCATAAATTTGCACAGTGGGAAGCCAAGTTTAACCATGTGTCAGTCTACTGCACCAGCTATGCAGGCAGTATTACAATATTTATTTCTAGTTACCTGAAATTTTGCCCATTTGGATGCAAATCCTATTTCCCATCCGAGGTGTAGTAAAATGCTTCACCATCATTTTGCAAAATAATGATGAAGTCTGTAATAGCATGGCTTTTGCAAAGTACCCTGATTAAAGGAAAAATTAACTTGGAGAAACACTGCGAAACTTCAGAGGGGAATGATCAGTTCTCATCACCACCACTGTGAACTACCTGGTCATGAGTTTATTTGCATGGATGGCAAAAGATAGTGAGAGGTATGGAAACATTATGCAGAGGCAGTTCAGTAGTGTGAGACGTAATCAAACACAGGACAGCTAGCAGCACCTCCCTGTTCCACCAGGGACTCCCCAGGTGACCTCCAGTATGTTACTTAAACTTCTGATGATTTAGTTCTTGTACAAAGGATGTCTGCAGACCCTGCCTCACAGGAGTGTTGGGAAGATAACTACTTTACAATTGAGGGACGCTCAATAAAGCCACAAAATAAAAATAATAAAGCCACAAAAGTAGCTCGGGGGAGAGAAGATACATCAAGGAAAGGACAGGTGTGTGCTCATAAATGATTGTCTGCTTTCATGTAACCCCTTCCCCCTATTTAAATATTTAATTCAGTAACTTATATTTGTCAGTTGCTTAAAAAGGAGCTCGTTAAAGATTTAAAAAAAAGCCTTGAAAATGTGAAATCACTTTCTAGGTGATCAAATTGTCAAGGTCTAAAATGTATTGGAGAACTCATCTTTGCTGACACATCAGCCCTATGACATAAAGGTTTTACCTCCGTTGAAATCAAGGTATGACAGTATGGGGGGCCATTACTTTGGTTCTCTTCTTTGGCAGCTCTAGACTTCATCCCAAGCAACCATGTGCTGAGGATCTGTGTCCACCTGAACACACCAGGGAAACCAGCTCACACATAATAACAGACCACTCACCAGTCCTTGTTACTCAACTAGTAAAAATTCCACCCCTCCAAACCACCTCATCAACGCTGGTAACTCCAGTCTTCTAGAAGACAGTCTCTAAGTTTTCTCTTATAATATCACCAAATCAATTACAGCAGAAGACTTATTTTTTTTTTTTAAATTTTATTTTTATTAGACCAAGTTGTCTCCCTTTTGTTTTTATGTGTCTTATGTTTAGTCAGTAATCAATTGAAGCTTTCAACCTGCATTTGTCCCTGGAGGGACAAATCTCATCTGATTAAAACAGATAAGTCAGTTTAAGGAAAAAAATCATTAAACCCCTCTTTCTCTTGAACTACTTCTGCTAACAATATCTGCCTCTTTCATTCTCTAATCTTACCACCTCATCCCCAGAAGTTCTAGGAACTGGCCAGAAAGGTTTCATTCAGCAAAGTTATTCTGCACTTCATGAAGATGGAGCAGATGGAAGATTTCAAATTTTTCCATGTCCTCACCTAGAAGGCATATTTCACTAAGTCATCTTTGTGATGCATACTCAAGGTAATAAACCAGTGTAATATAAAAGCTGCAAAGGAAATAAATAAGGGTAATACAAAAGCTGCAAATGACTTGCTTTTTCTAGAAGCAGCAGGTTACCTATTGGTCCAGGAGAAGGTATCTTTGGTCCACTGATCTCCAGGGCAGTTTGGTATAAGTTTTCATGTTCTCCATTTGCTCCTTCTTCTCCGTTTCTCCCAACTGGCTCCGGGAGATCCAAGCTTTCAGCTTTTGGTTTCTTTAAACGTTTCACCTGAAAAGTGATCTACCAAAAGAACAGTATTGGCAAGGTTAACAGTAAGGAACACCAAGAACGTTATCAGCTCCAACACACTGATTGTTTTAGCCCAAAGATTCAATTTCAAAGATGTTACAGATGAGATCCTTCTCTTACTCCCTTTCCATCTCACAGAACCACAGAATTATCTAGGTTGGGAAAGACGTTGAAGATCATCGAGTCCAACCATGAACCTAACACTGACAGTCCTCAACGACACCATATCCCTGAGTGCTGTGTGAACACGGCTCTGAAACCCCTCCAGGGATGGGGACTCCCCCACTGCCCTGGGCAGCCAGTTCCAATGTCTGACAACCCATTCTGTGAAGAAATGTTTCCTAATATCCAGTCTAAACCTCCCTTGGCACAACTTGAGGCCATTACCTCTTGTCCTATCGCTTGTTACTTGGTTGAAGAGACTCATCCCCACTTCTCCACAACCTCCTATCAGGGAGTTGTAGAGAGCAATGAGGTCTCCCCTCAGCCTCCTCTGCTCCAGACTGAACCCCCCAGTTCCCTCAGCCACTCCCCATCACACTTGTGCTCGACCCATTCTCTAAGCCCTCTCACTTTCACTGCATCACACCATGCAAACACAACTTCAAGCTCCAACATGAGAGAAAATCAATTTCACTACCGGAGAACTGAAAGGCATTTTTCATTATTTATTTTGTTTGCAACATGATGACAACAGATATTTCTTTGTTTTCATGCTAACCAGAACTTTTGGTTACAATCTTTTCTCCTTTATAACTGTGAGCAAGAAGTTTGAAGGCACCCACCACCATTCAACACCTAAGCTCTTGCTGCTGATAATCAACACTTATGATCATAGAATCATTTAGGTTGGTGAACACCTTTAAGATCATTGAGTCTAACTGTAAACCTAACACTGCTAAGACCACCACTGCCCCATGTCCCTCAGCACCACATCTCCACGGCTCTGAAATCCCTCCAGGGATGGGGACTCCCCCACTGGCCTGGGCAGCCTGGGCCAGGGCTGGGGAACCCTTTCAGGGAAGAAATGTTTCCCAATATCCAATCTAACCCTCCCCTGGCACAACTTGAGGCCATCACCCCTCGTCCTGTCACTGTCACCTGGGAGAAGAGACCGACCCCCCCTCGCTACCCCCTCCTCTCAGGGAGCTGCAGAGAGCAATGAGGTCTCCCCTCAGCCTCCTTTCCTCCAGACTAAATGATGTCAGTTCTAGTGATGTGGAGGACTGAAAGTACTTGTTTGTTTCACAGAAGCCATGAACCAGCTCCTTTAGGCCCAAAGGGGAAGTTTTTATATATATATATACACACACACATATTCCTGTGTTAAACCCCCTGAACTGTCCTCATCTTTCCCTCCTCCACAGTAGTAAGTTAGTACAAGACTTTAGGAAACTCATCCAAACTTACCCATTCAGCTTCATCATCATCACCACAGTCCCCAAAACAGGAGCTAGCCAGTCCATCCTGAGACCCCTTCTTCAGGACCCGGATCCCCTGCAGGTCCATCCGATGACCTTTTACCTCCAGTGCCCCTTCAAAAGCTTCCTGAGGCCAGGAGTTTTCAAACTCATCCACCAGAGCCAGCATCTCTTCAGACATCTGATCATCTTCTAACTCCTCCATTCCTTCTGAACCGTTGCTTTCTGCAGTGACTGTGTCTAAGAGAAAATACCATAAAAAACTTCAAAAATTCTCTTCCTGCTGCTTCCACAAATCCTACAAAAAGGACCTTTTTCCTGTGACCTGCCTTTTCCACTTGCACAAACCAAGTATCACTGACTTACTCACTGCATACTGCAAATGGAGAGGAGGACTGGAGAACGCAGACTTCCCCACTGCAAAGAAGCATCAACTGTTGCTTCAAAAATCAACACCTCTAGACCACTTTCATCAGTTTCCTTTCCCAAGCAGAATTCTGCCTGTTTGATGGAGTACACAGGGGATGCCTTTTCCCTATATATGTGTGTTAAACACCGAATAAAGTGCTCTGGTACCTTCACCATAGACACCTTTTTTCACAGAATCACAGCACAGCCTTGGTTGGAAGAGACCTCCAAGACCATCCAGCCCAACCATTAACCCAGCACTGCCCAGTCCCCACTGCCCCATGTCCCTCAGCACCACATCTCCACGGCTCTGAAATCCCTCCAGGGATGGGGACTGCCCCACTGCCCTGGGCAGCCTGGGCCAGTGCTGGGGAACCCTGTCAGGGAAGAAATGTTTCCCAATATCCAATCTAACCCTCCCCTGGCACAACCTGAGGCCATCACCCCTCGTCCTGTCACTGTTACCTGGGAGAAGAGACCGACCCCCCCTCGCTACCCCCTCCTTTCAGGGAGCTGCAGAGAGCAATGAGGTCTCCCCTCAGCCTCCTCTGCTCCAGACTGAACCCCCCAGTTCCCTCAGCCGCTCCCCATCACACTGTGCTCCAGACCCTTCCCCAGCTCCGTGCCCTTCTCTGGACAGGCTCCAGCCCCTCAGTGTCCTTCTGGGAGTGAGGGGACAAAACTGAACACGGTATTCGAGGTGCAGCCTCACCAGAGCTGAGTACAGGGGACAATCACCTCCCTGCTCCTGCTGCTCACACCATTGCTGACACAGGCCAGGATGCTGTTGGCCTTCTTGCCCACCTGGGCACACTGCTGGCTCGTGTTCAGCTGCTGTTGACCAGCACCCCCAGGTCCTTTTCCACCAGGCAGCTTTCCAGCCACTCTTCCCCAAGCCTGGAGCGTTCCATGGGGTTGTTGTGGGTGAAGTGCAGGATCCAGCACTTGGCCTTATTGAACCTCATGCAATTTATCTCAGCCCATGGATCCAGCCTGTCCAGATCCCTCTGCAGAGCCTTCCTGCCCTCAGGCAGATCAACACTACCACCCAACTTGGTGTCATCTGCAAATTTACTGAGGGTGCACTCCATCCCCTCATCCAAATCATTGATAAAGATGTTAAACAAGACCGGCCCCAGCACTGAGCCCTGGGGAACACCATTTGTTACTGGCCTCTGACTGGATTTAACTCCATTCACCATTTCTTCCCTTCCATCTGGCACAGCTGATACAGAATTCACTGAGGTACAACCAACATGTGGTTGTAGAGTCTTGCAAGAAACTGCATCTTTTAGCTTGGAAAGCACATAAACTGCAATCTCATTTTTTGATGACAGACTTGGAGAAGAACAGTGAACTGAATGAAACTGGTTTTAAGGATTACTTGCCACTTTACAGACAGAGAGGGAGAAAATGTAGCTTCTTGGAGGAAGGAAGAGAGCTCTTCTGAAAAATCTAGAAACCAACTGATTTGCCAGCATAGATTTCGTAAGGCTGACTTACTTTGCAGTCTCAGGAAGGAGGGATCCCTCGCTGAACTCTGAGCGAGGACTTCTGGATCTTCTGCATCTCCCTCAGAGTGCCCATCTGCCACTGCTGTAAGTGACTCATGATGGTTATCAAAGTATTTCTCCTTGTCATGACTGCCATCTGGATTTTTCTCATGACAGTGGCCTGAAAGAGAGAAGGTTCCTGACACACTATATAAGACACTCCCCCTGGACACAAGTGCAGAAGGTACAGTCTTCTGGTTTGCTACATATGATTTAGCAGAATAATTCTATAAAGTATCAAAGACTTCATTCATTGATTAAACAAGCTGACCTACCTCTTGATAAGGCAGATCACCTAAACCAGGAAACAACTTGATTAGTTATAGACTGTGAACTCCTAATGAAAGAAAAACCAGGTATCTTTTGAGGGAAGGTTGTGTAGAAAATTGCAGGGTGCTGGTAGCCACTCCAATGAGCATTACCAAGATATATTTTCAGTGACACTGCACCATATGTGGGAGTTGCCTGCCACATGCACTTCACTTAGACACTGTAACACTCCCCATGCTTATGTGCAAGAGAAAAAGGGCCAAGGCAGACTGCCAGGGGACTGCCAGGCTCTGACCTGTGCCAGCAACAGACAGTACGTAGGTAAGACTAGCTCATTAAACAGACAGACAAAAGCTATGGGTATTAATCTGTGCCAAAAGATGTTTATTCAGCTGAAAATTTAACAGCTATTATTCTGTAGTCAGGTTACAGGCTCTGATTCCACCAAATACAAAGTTCTAGGAATAACAGTGGGAAAATGCAAATGTAGAGCCAGTAATTAGCAGATTAACCAAAAAAAAAAAAGGAAGTGCAAACTTGCAAGACTAGCCTTTGAGCATCCTTCACTCAGACACTGTTAAGCTGCCAGAGAGTTTACAGAATAGTGATATTTTTGAACTCAAATACATTTTAACTAAAGAGCTCAGATTTTCTAATAATAATTCCTTGTCAGTCTTCCAGGGCAAGAAGATTTTAGAGACCCATGCCCCTGGCCGACCCCCAGAGCTGCACAGGTAGGGACAGGATTCTCCACATGTGACAGAGGCTGGGAGCTGCCCCACGCCCCAGTGCACAGCTATGGGACCACAGCACGGACTGGGGCACCTGCTGGTCGTCACACAAGGAGAAAAACGTCATTTCAGGTACAAAGCTGCTGCTCTCACATCCCTCCTTCCTTTATTTCAGTCACTTCTGAGTGAAAATAGCATGCACATACAAATGAATTAAGAAGCACTTAGCAAATTGAAGAAAGCTTAAATTAAGATTCTCAAGTATGATCCCCAATCTACCCTCATGAATGCAATCTGTGTTGCTCCATGCATACAGAAAGCATTATTTCTTTCCAACTGGCAGCATAAAATATGAAGAATGTGAATAAATCAGATCAGTGACTCCTTTCTTCTCCACGCAGTGACCCCATGCTACAAAAGAGTATTTTCAGGTCTCACTCTTCCACCAAGCCAGCAGGAGGAGAGGCTGGTTCTAACTCTGTTCCACCACTTCTCAAAGTGAAACTACAGCTTTTTGCTGGATGCTCTCTGCTTTTGCATCTGTGAGCACCCAGGTAGCATATCTGGAGGAGAAACAGGCCAGTATTTTCTGGGTGTGTGTGTGTGTGTGTGGTACAACCCAAATCAAACAAATAAAACTATATTCATAAGCCTACTGTGAAGACTACTGCTTGCCCTACCTTTTCTGCCATATATAAAAGAAGCCAAACAGTGTTTTATGAGTAAATATATAAAATAGAAGCAGTTAACTTCATAAACTCTTCTAACATCTGCCATACAGTTATACCCTGCCTTTCCTACTCCATCAGCCATTGACTCTTTAATCCCCTCCCCACCTCCCCCATGCTGTCAATAAAAAATCAGTTTCATTAAAAAAAATTAATCACTTCACTATATAGAGATCCTCATGTTTAATTTATGAGAAATGGCATGCACAGAACCCTAAAACTGAAACTAGTGCCCCTGCCTGACATCAAACCAGCCTGATTTTGATGCATGTCAGGTGCTTCCCAGTAATGCGATGACCACAATTCCCTTTGAAGGTCAACTCATCACTAGGATAAGGAAAAAAGCAAAGGGGCTGAAAAACAGACAACTATTTTTAATTGAAATAAATACGTCAAAAAGAGGAAAAAAAAGCTGGAAATTGCAAGCAGAAGGAAAAAAAAACCCAAAACATGCTGGCACTTAAAATTCTACTTAAGACCAACTCTGTTAATATTAATGTACAGACCCTGACAGCTAAAAACAGACCAGATGAGAGCACTGGCTTTCTTGGGATCTGAGAGCTGCTATATATAGAAACCTGAGTGGCCTAATTTTTTCAAATTGCTGCTTTCAGTGGTCTGACGTCGCAGGAGGGGAAAAAAAAAGGCTGTTTGAAAAAAAAAAAAATCAATGGAAATTGAAGATGTCTGATGAGTGTACCATGAAGCTGGTGGTACAGGAACACTGCAAGTCAGAACTTCACTGTTTGCATCAGTTCCATGCCTGAAGACCAATGGGGAAGACCAGGTAAGTGTGAGGGGATGGCGTAGCCCCAAACTCCAGGCACATTCACCAGCTGTAGGATGTCAGTTGTATCACTTAGCACCTTAGCTGTGTGAAGGACAAAAAAGGCACTGCCTCCCTCCAACTGCTCAGCTCTATCTTATTTCTTAACGTTTCTCATATATTCTGGTTGCCTAAATATGCACATGTGAATTTTAGGTGCAAAGCTCTGACATGGTGATATTGCAGCTACAAAGCTTAGAAGTCTAGAACTACTTCACAGCACTTGCTCAATTCAGCTTACTCCATCCTCCACACCTCCTAGAGAAGGATCACTTTCCTGCTTGTTTCTTTTCTGAGAGGAGCTGGTGCCACTCTTTTGGATGGGCTTTGAGCATCCCTGCCCATGGCAGGGAGGTGCAACTAGAAGATCTCCGAGGCTCCTTCCAACCCAACCCATTCTATGATTCCTATTGATTGTGCAGAGCTAAGAGAGCTCAGAGGAAAGCGGATCAGACCGTCCTACCTTGTGTATGATGAGACCTGGTTACTATGTTCCAGGCAGTGAAACAAAGATCACAGGATCACAGAACAGCCTTGGTTGGAAGAGACCTCTAAGATCATCAAGTCCAACCATTAACCCAGCACTGCCAAGTCCCCACTTCATGGAAATAGGTTTTAATCCCTACATGCAGATGAATAGTCTAATCTACAGGTATCAATAAGCAGTCTTCTTTTTGCTTTTGCTAGTCACTGCTTATAAAGATGCAGAGAGACACAAGTCAAAGGGGGTGGTAAATTACTGCTTTACGCATGAAAATGTGTAACAATTAATGCTGCTCTTGGGCCATGTGAAAACTTGAGAGGTGCTCACTGCTTGGGTGACACTGCATATTAGATTCAGGCTAATTATAGAAATTAAACTGAAACCCAGCATATTGGCACCCAGCACTTTTATAGAACAAGTCTTGTTCAGTGCTTCATGGCAGAAGAAATACAACTTACCAGGGTTTACAGAAATAATCTGGAATGAATGAACTTGCCTACCAGAACTCTTCTGTCCATTTAAAACTGCTGGGATCTCAGTCATGACAATTTGGGCCAAACCAGCACCTGAAGAACTGTATTTGCTGCACCACGGTGACTTCACCGCAGTATGACATGGCCTTCCAGTACCTGAAAGGGACCTACAAGAAAGCTGGAGAGGGACTTTTGACAAGGACATGGAGTGATAGGATGAGGGGCAATGGCTTTAAACTGGAAGAGGGGAGATTTAGATTAGACATTAGGCAGAAATTCTTTCCTGTGAGGGTGGTGAGACACTGGCCCAGGGAAGCTGTGGCTGCCCCCTCCCTGGCAGTGTTCCACGCCAGGTTGGATGGGGCTTGGAGCAACCTGGGCTGGTGGGAGGTGTCCCTGCCATGGCAGGGGGGTGGGACAAGATGATCTTAGAGGTCCTTTCCAACCCAAACCGTTCTATGACTCTGTGATTAACAAGCCATGGTAGTGTTATGGGGAAGTGCTGTTTGAGAGACCATCCTTCAGAGAACATCTAAAACATGAGCTCTGACTTTCACAGCTATGTTATCACTGGTGATTAACACATCACATACCCAAATTACCTTGATGTTTTAAGGTGAACACGATAATTTCCTAAAAATCCTGTGAGCCATTAATAGCGACCATGTTCTTCCAATCACGTATGAACACATATTTGTTTGCAAAACAGTTGTTAAGGGGAAAAAAAAAAATAAATCTATGCTAGTTATTTTGAGATGACCTTTAAAAGCAATAAGATGAACAGGAACAAGAAAAGAGACCTATCTTTAGCAGCTATTAATTATTAATTAACATGGTTCTATTAATATTTTGCTCTAAAATTCATGCATTCCTTTTCTCACTGTTTTCCTGAAAAAAAGACATATTTAGACTTCAAAATGAACCCCATGATTGAGCTTTGAAAGCAGAAACTGCAAACCACCGATGACTGAACTTAGGATTGTCATCAAAACCATTACAGAAAGGTCACAAGCCACCACTGCTGAACTGCAAGACAGCACTGTGCTCCAGAAGCAGTACCAAAGAAAATTTTGTGCTTTCCACACACATGAGTGTAAAAATTAAATAAATATATATATATATAACCAAAGAGCTCCAAGTGTATTTTTAGTGAAAAATGATCAACAAAGTGACAAATGGAGCAGGGAGGTAGAGGGCAAAGAAAAGCAGAAGTTCATAATTACTAGGCTATGTAAGAGGAACACAAGGGCACCTCCAGTACCTTTTCCAGTGGTGACATGCAGGAGAAATCACCAAAAAAAAAAAAAGCATCTACTACCCACACATCATCACCACTACTATTCTGGCCTAATGATGGACAGATTGTCCTCTCTGGTCAAGTATTTCACATTAAGTGTCAATATGGGTACTGGCAGAGAATGATGAGTGCAGTGCCCAAAATTTAGACTAAATTTTTGGTATGTTTTCTCCTCACAGAGAAACACTGTTCATGTTTATCTTTTTCCTTTAATATAAACCTGCCTTTGCAAAACTGGAAGTTACAAAAATAAACGTTTTCAAAGGCTAGGACATATTGCTAACTAGAAAAATAAAAGCAAGGTATTGAGGACAAATAATGAAAAGCAATACGAAATATTTTAAAAGTTGATTTTCAGAAATTCCTACCTCTTATCTAAATCCCTCCCTCAGATGAGCAGCCAGTGGCCTTTCTTCAAAGATGATGAGGGGTGTGCTCAAAATGAAGTAGGCAGAAGAATGTGCTACAATAACAAGCTTTGGCTTGATGCATAGAGAACAAAAGGACGATTTATGTGGTCAAGATTTATAGACTCAAGCATACAAAAGGTCTTTCTTTTTTATTATTTATCCCAACAACAGGTTTTCAATTAAGAGGATTATATAGTAAAACTGTTCTCACTTACAGGGAAATATTTTATAAATCTGATTTGTAGTCAAAAGATGCCTCTAAATTGGCTTAGCTATAGATTTAAAGATTATCTGTTTGTCTCATTACAGCAGTTCTGATTAAACCTTTCAAAACATATGAATGCCAACAATACATAACCAGCTTTCTTGTTCATACTGAGTGAGAGAAACACCTCACTGTTGTGTAAAAGACCAGTCCCTGATGAACAGACACACAAATTTTCCTTATGAAATATAAAGAAGTGATAAATACATCATGGAAAAGAATTCAAGAGGAAGACAAACCTATTTAAACCAGAACACAGTGCAGTTTAATACAGGCTGTGCATGCAAAACATCTTGAAGAATTCAGTAAGCTACTTTATAACAGAGGAGATGTCAACCCTCCCCCCCAGCACATAGTAGAAAAATCAGAGGTGACCACTTAGAGCCTTCACTCTCCTCCTTCCTCACCACCCACTAAACCAGGAGCTTATATTTTTTACAATGCACATCTAGAAGAGATAACTTGCTCTACGATGCCTGGGAATAGGGCCCAAAACACAGAAACATCTAAATTTAAACTCTCCAAACCTGTCAG
Organism: Podargus strigoides; assembly: GCA_028020825.1. Classification (NCBI taxonomy): domain Eukaryota; kingdom Metazoa; phylum Chordata; class Aves; order Caprimulgiformes; family Podargidae; genus Podargus; species Podargus strigoides. The sequence continues at coordinate 44,378,907 of CM051624.1, read as the reverse complement.
TGGATAAAAGAGACTAGAGAATGTCCCTTTCAGGGTTCCTGGTCGTACATACAGAGCAGGGAGGTAAGTAGCACTCCAGCCTGAATTTCAGCTCCTGCCTCAAGAAAAGCTCGATTTGTTCATTTGTTTTGGGGAAAGAGGGAAAGAAAGCAAGACAAACAAGCACATGTAAGCTCTGAAGACAAAGGTTTGTCCCAGTGACTTCTCCTAGGTGCCAGATTTTTTTTTTTTTTACTGTCAGATAAGAAAAAAAGTTACTTATTAATTCCTTAACAACAAACACTCACCCACAGTAGAGCACAGTATAACATCTGCTATGAATATCAAATGACTAATATTTAGTTCCCTGCACACAACACACTTCTGAAATCTGTTTCTGATTAAGCCGTGGAAATTCTTAGTTTAAGAATCACTCACATAAGCAAAGGCAACAGTGGCCTGTGTTTGTTTTGCTCTCTTTACAATATTTCCTCCATCACAGGCCACATACCTCATCTCAGTCTTAACATTAAATGTTTTGTTAGATCCCATTAGATCCCACGGTACTGATGAACTCGAGTTTAAAAGGGACTTGAAGCACCAGAGTAACCCACTCATGAGAAACAGCATCATGAGGTTGAACTCTGCAATGGTCAGCTGACCCTGTTCTGAGTTACTGTTAGCTTTCCACTTCTCTCAACACGTGGGGTTGACACTGTAAAGCCAAGTAATGGCCTTACGTGTGTGTCTTGTGACTACCACTCTATATTGGAATTCAAACAGTATTCCACAGGGACCTGATCTCGTATTTTTTATTTCAAGAAAACATTTTTGATAGGCTGGACTTATGTTTATCTGTGTATCTCTTCACTAGGTGACACTGCTCAACAACAGCAGGTTAATAGTCAGACTTGATCCATGACAATTTATAGATTTCTTTGGGATACATGCAATCTTCCTCCTAACTGGAGATCAAAGTAGAGACACCGACACACTCAAACAGCAAACCAGTGCATTAACTGGTCAGGTAGGTATGGCCCTTATTAATCTAAGATAGCTGTTAAGTGCTTAGCAGTTTGACAGGCCACATTTTACACAATTCCTTGAAGAAGCAGAGTTGTTGCTGTAAATAAGATTAAAAAAAAAATCAATCTTGGTTTCGAGGGAGTGATGGACAAGACTGGGATTAGCCTTGAGTCCAGGTAAGGAACACCTGCAGAAGGTTAAGGGTGACAAGAACACTGCCAATCACCCTGGTTTAGGATTCAACAGGAAAATATTCCCCTCATGCTGCCAGAATAGTACAAACCTACAGAACAGTGCCTGCAGAAAGATGAGGAATTTTTGGAAGAATGTCCCTTCTCCCCAGAACTGCTGCATTCAACAAGTATCAATCTCTTCCTCTAGACAAGCTTCGAATTGTCCTCGTTTCGGTCACTAGTAGCCAGAACAGATGATAGATTTAAAGCTTTGAGGACAGTCAGAGCACAACACAAACTCACATGAACCAGGCAACCAACCTTAAAGGAAAAAACAAATCAATAAAGCAGACAGATCAGGGGTAGTTAAGTGCCTGGCACTCCACGGCTCAGCATGCCGTGCTCATTTTCATCTCAGCACATGGCATTGCACGCTGCTTGGAGACAGCCTCAACATGACTCATTACAGGCTGAGGATACACATCACCATTTTGCAAGTTCTCAGATTTAAGCCAAGTGAATACAGCCTTCAAGGTCTTGGCAAGTTGTTAATGACACTGAACTACGCATTGTCAGTTCCCCCATACGTGGGGACCACATGTTCTTTCTCTTCCAAACGTGCTTCAACCAACTCACTAATTCAGTCTGTGCAGCTTTACTACCGAGTTGTTTGTGCAAATACATCTTCCTGGAGACGTGGCTGGGGAATCACTATTCCTCCTAACAAGGCTGTTGAACACATGCAGGTGTTGGACCTTTTTAAAGAAGGTCGAGCTCTAGGCAGTGTACACAACTCAGGTTCAGCAAGAAACCACCACTGGCCAAAGCAGCCTCCTAAAAAGAGATGAAGACACAGACAGTAGCAAATATGTCTCATTTTCTCTACATTTCTATCACAAAAAACCCCACCAAAAACATTGCAGAGGGCTGTTAATACACCTGATGACTGAAGGTATCAGGTTTTGAAAAATTCAGTTGGGAAGAGAACCTTTTCCCTTCTACTCTAACCCCTGGCAATCCTCCTCCTACTACATGAACATGTAGTTATGCTGAAGTAACTGGAGGATCCAGACAACGTATCACGGAGAATCATTTGCACTATAAAGGCAGATAAAAATGGGAAATGTCATATTATGTTTAGTTTATTACTGTACTGCTTTTCCTTCATATGACAATAGTTTTACATCAGTAAACTCTCACTGAGCTCTTCTACAATTCTAAATGGCCTTCCACCGTGCTAACCCCATTTCTTCAGTTACTCCTGCAGCTGAGGCCATGACTTTCTGCTCCCTCCTCTGCTGGCCTGGGGCCTTCTGGTCCTGGGCAAAGACAGAATGAATACAGACCACCAAATACTGCAAGCATACCCATCTTAACAGAGAGTGATGCAAAGGTGAGACTGATGACTGTTGGGAGAAGTTGTTAGGTACACTGTCATGCTGTCAATGAGCAGAGTAAGTACACAATCTAGCAAGACAGACTTAGCATGATGTAAAGAAATCACCTAATGTTAGCATAAAAAGAAGCCGCAGACCTAATTCATCCATTAGCACATTTAACAAATGCAAAAGAGAATGACATTTGAACAGCAGAGATGTACTTAAGACAGCACACTCTGTTTGCTGGTTACAGAAACCTTTAGGATGTGTAACAGCTTCCCAGCAAGCAGCAGCTTGGCAGCAATGTGCATGGGCAGTGGGTATATGGCCTTGGAATACTGGTGGAGCTAAAAACGCCACGATTAACAAAGTACCACATTCTCTGGTTTTTAAATTTAAGAATTCCAATCTATACATCTCTTCATAGTTCTGAGAAGAAAAATATATGGAGCCTGGAAAGGAAAGACAGGTTTCAAAGTGAGCTTGGTGTGGCACTATCAGGGCGAGGTCCTTACTTCCTTCAGCCACTCAGGAGATGTGACACAGACTGTTCAGAGAAAGATCTGATTTGTACAGCAGGCACCAAATCAAATGGGGAAAGGGATCAAAAAAACTGTGTCTGGCCAACTACCTTCCAGATCACAGCACTAAAACTCCAGGAATGCCACGATTATTGCAGCAAAGGTGGATGGTAGGAACTGCTCCTTCCCTCGCTGGGCTAGTGGTGCACAAACAGTAGCACAAAACTGAAGGAATAAATTGGGTCACATTATTTCCAGAGAGCACATTCTCACACAGGATCTCTCCAGGATCTCCCAGTCAGAGGCACATCTGACATTTCCTGACACCCCACCCCCTAGGGATGTCTGCCTTCAAAAGCAGTCCTCACTTTCCATATCTCCCACCAACCTGCATTCAGTAAGATGTTTTCATTCCACACAATTCAACCTCCTTTTACTCCTTTAGCACCACAGAGCCCAAATATGGTGACCTAGATTCCACTTGTGCAGCACTGACAGACCTTTCAGGTGGATGGACACTGTATGATCTCTGTTGCCAGAGATGCTCAAAGGGAGAAAAAAATCCAGCATGATTTTCAGATCCCAGGTAGAACTTGCAGGGTGAACAACAGACATGCAGGTGCATGCATGGAAGTGTAGGGGGTAGAAATAAGCAACTGAGTATTCAAATGACAACACTGATGTTAGAACTGCTCCTGTTTAAGACATAACTCACTTTCTCTATGCTGCTACTAAATGACAATGCAAACATTTGCCATGATGTGTTTCTGAGAGCTCTGACAAGCTGTCCCTGTGCTTCATAGAATTCTGTTTGTTTAAAAACCCTACTGGGGCTGACTATTATATAGATGGACTTTCCCATAAGGCAACGGAGAGAGAGTAAAAGCAACAGAGAAATGAATGGTCACAGCTCCCATCCCTTCCATTAACATATCAGATAAATAAGAGTACTGACTTTTGTGGTAGCCTAAATAAGGCTCAGGAGCACTCAAGAATTCTGCCTTTAAATGATATACAAGTCAAAGAAAGAAAAAAGTGAATTTGAAACAAAGTGTTCAGTTCAGAATCCCATACAATTGCTATAGATTCTGACCTTTTGCTTCAACTAAATCAAGATTAAGTTCTTAGCTAAGCTCAACACCCATTGCCCCAAGAGTGCACACCCCCTCTTTCCACCTATTGACACTGCGAGTGATGAGCATTCCTTGGAGGAACAAGATACAGCAGCTTGAGGAGGAGGAAACTAAAATGCTATTATGATAAACATGTCTAAAAGGAACTCATGCTATAGCAAATGGAAACAAAATTTAGCAGCCCCTTGCTGGGACTATCAAGTCAGTCATAGCTTGTAGTGGGTCACTGAGTAAGTGAAAGGTGCACCTAAAGATGCAAAGAATTTCACATCTGTTTTAACACACTACTGTAAAACCCAGGTATGTGATGCTTTTGCTTAGTGTCTGCATACCTGAAATCACTATGGGGAACTCGACTGCAGTGGTCAAGTTCAAGTCAGAGGCTTAAACTGTAATGTTGATTTAAGTTATTTAATCTGTCCATAAGCTTACTATTAGAGTCTCAAGCAGAGAGTCTCCTTTCAGGTCAACCTCTCCTCTTCAGGTCAATTTGCTTAAAGGTCTAAGCTTATTAACATTGTAAGAACTGAAGTGCTGGGGGACAAGGGGAAATCCATCCACTTAAAAGATCAAATACCTTTACCTCATGTTTTATTTTCAGAGGAAGCAGACGAAATACAAGACTTTTCATTTCATGTGATATAGTCTATTTGTACCACACGAGGGCACTAAAACCATACTTAGAGCTGGTGATTAAGCTATTGCTGTATGAATTACAGAACTAACTCATGACATCAGGAAGTATGCACTGCTGTCACAAACATCCACACTCACTACACAGCAGCATTCAGATACCCTGGTGGCATGCACACATATTCATGATGTACTCGCACTGCCTCTACTTCCAAGAGAGCAACACAGAGCTCTTTGTATAAGCACTGTCCCACCAAGAGTGAGACTAAAGAGACTTGAAACAAGTTGTGCTTCATGTTTTGAATACCATCAGTCTATTAATAAAGCTTAAGGTTTTGAGTTTTGATCTTGTCTAAAAGAATGTGTGAGCTCGTACCAAACTGGAGCTGTCAGTCAGAGGGAGGTATATACAGTCAGAGACAAATATTTGGAGTACAAATGACCTGTTTGTCCAAGCAGCAATTCTGTTTACACACAAAAGGGAAAGTCCTATGTAACAGCAATTAACAAATCAGCATGTTTCAACAGCCAGCTGGCCATCACACTGAAAATATGCTTTGGAACCTTTAATAAGGCATTTAATAATGTTGACATCAGCCAATGAAGTGCCACAAGAACAATCCCTTAGGCATTAGCTGCAGACCTTATCACACGATAAAACCTACTTGCAATTTTTTAAGCCATTCAGGTGTGCCAAACAAAGCCTGGCAATGCATCAGTTCAATATCAGCCAAAATTAATGCTGGCTTTCTCTACTAGCTTAATGAGCAGCACAAAGCCAAAGTATCTCATTGCTGCAGCTCGGAGAGCTGACCATGTTTTTCACATTAAGTTTTTTTTACACTTGTTATGCAAGTCTCTTGGTCCTGTTATTTGTGTGTAGATACAGCTGATGGACTTGATGATCCTAGAGGTCTTTTCCAACCAAGGCTATTCTATTCTATTCTCTGATTCAGGAACTGACTTGCCAGTACCATAAAAGTTGATCATTTAGTAGCAACACCATTAACACTGCCAAGTCCCCTCTAGAAGGACCACCACAGGATAATCCCATACCAATGAAGTCTTCCGACCATATTCTCAGTTATTTGGGAATCAGGCAGTATGTGGGCTGCTGCTCCAAGTGATGGAGGCGTAAGTAGCACTGCAGAACTGTTGCTGTATGAGTTGCAACTCCTGCAGCTGCCTAAAATACATGTCACAGGTGACACAGTTGTATTAATTTTTGGACACATCTCCTCCATAAGAAAAAAATGCACCAAAAAACTTTGCAGATTGAGAAATCCTTTTACAACGAAAACAAACGTTTAGATAAGCTTCAACATAGGAGGTAGAAGTTAAATAGAAACTTGGTCTAAGGCTTTTAATTCCCCTTCTCACATGCACGAAATGGGTCTGAAATACAAATTTCTATCTAGAACAGAGGTAAGTCAGAAAGGGCCAGGCAGCAGTACAGACAGGAACAGAGAAGCAAGCATCCAAGGAGTCAGGATTAGTGCATCACTTCCAAAGTCCTGTGCTACCAGCAAATGTCCCACCACACTTGAGAAAATTCCTGTGTCACCTATGTACATCAGGCACATCCTGTCATCAACAACCAGACTATAAATTCAGGGATATTCCACCCCATGCTAGCACATAACTGCCACTGACCAGCTGCTGGATGGCCGCTGGCTCACGGCAGCGGAGCAGGGAACTCCACGGCTCCCTCGTTAGCTCAGTTCTCAGCAGCAGCTTCTGATGGGCCAAGCAAAACCACAGCTATCACATGGGCCTGCAACCCAAAGCACAGGCAGCCCTACTGCTGCTAATGCTTTTGATAAGCATTAATGAATGGTTATCAAAGCAAGGTATTAAACCAGAGACAACATCTGACATTCCAATTTGCTGCTAAATTTTTCAGCATAACATACCCATCTCAAAAGATATAAATAATGACATGCCATCAAGTGCACAATAACAAGAGGGCAAACTAATTCAATATCAGATGTCTCCAAGCAGCAACACGTGACATGAAAGGCTGTGAAGATCTCCTGAAGCAACAATCCAGCTATACTGGGATTGTGTTGCATACATTTCATCTGTGCATTTACACACGTGCTGCATTAGTTCTAGACCTAAAGTCCTATTCAGAAAGGTGTGTGAAAGTCGTGTTTAGTTTCCACCCTGTCACCAAAAAGCACCTTCCAGTCTGTCACGGAGCCAAACAACAGCAGATTATATTGCTTTATGAATCTTACAAGTCTACGTGACACTAACAATTTAACAAATGCTCTAAGTGCAACAACTAACATTAAGTATCAACTTCTAAATGCAGTTTACAACTTTTAGGTTCTACCTAGTGATTGAATAATTGTATATACTGTTGCATTATGTATGTAAGGTCAAAATTAAAACTTACAGTCTCTTTTCAATTGTTTTCTTTGGACTGAAGGATGAACAGAAGACTCTCAAAATTTCAGGATATTTGTAAGTAAGAAATGTGATTTCTGCGTACATATTCTTGAAATAATTCTGGTTTTGGAGGCTTAACCTCACTTTCACGGAGCCTGCCAAGGATTCTCTTGAGTCAGTTGAAGTTTACATTGGAAAATAAAATATTTAGCAGCCTTCCAGTACCTGAAGGGACCAACAAGAAAGCTGGAGAGGGACTTTTTACAAGGACATGAAGTGATAGGACAAGGGGCAATGGCTTTAAACTGGAAGAGGGGAGATCTAGATTAGATATCAGGAAGAAATTCTTTCCTGTGAGGGTGGTGAGACACTGGAACAGGTTGCCCAGAGAAGCTGTGGCTGCCCCCTCCCTGGCAGTGTTCCAGGCCAGGTTGGATGGGGCTTGGAGCAACCTGGGCTGGTGGGAGGTGTCCCTGCCATGGCAGGGGGGTTGGGACGAGATGAACTTTGAGGTCCCTTCCAATCCAGTTCTATGATTCTATGATGTAAACCACCAATCATCATGAAGGTTGAATGAACCAGCATATTTATTTTACACTCTGCACAAGAATGTACAAAGATCATTGATGCTATTTGTCAGGTTCACAATCTCAGGTTTCTTGCACTCAGACAAAAGACAACCTAAAGGATACTATAAATAGAAATAAAAAAAGAAAGAAATACTAAGAAAGGAAGAGTCCCAGAAAAAGTAAAAAATATAAAGTAAAATACTTAAGTACTGGAATACTGAAATCTAATGAGCAAATTAACACCCTAAGGCATATTCAGCTCTCGATTTAGCAGCTTCACAGATTCCTTAGCAGACAAAACCAACCCCAATGTACCAGATGACTGTATTCACACTCACTTTGTTAACCTGTGGCCAAGCTAGCGAAAAAGAAAGATAATATTTTTCTCATCAGCACTTTTGGTATGGGTTTCACCTCACATTCAAGAAACACAAACTTCCTAAACAGCATATGTAGGAATAGTTGACCTGAAACCAAACATCTTGGATCAGGAATCAATGCAAACAGCAGCCAAGAATCAGTCAAACTAGACAAGTATATTTTTAAGTATCATGACAAGTTTAAGGAAGAAAAGCATACAAAAGAAAAGAAACATTCAAAAGATCACTCTGGGGTTCAAATACAGCCATTGCTTGTTCACCTACAATGGCATCATCCTTATTGCACCAGGAGATATGATGGCCTCTAGCCTACGTTTAGACAATGTAATTCTGGATGTTTAATCAGAGGAGGTTTCATGTCCTTCCACTGGAGAGGGAGCTGAAAAATAAATAATTCAGAGGAAGTTCTAGCAATACTGAAAATCAAAAGTGTTTCTCTCATGGGAGGTTTTAGTTTAAAAACAAAGGAAATATTAGATGGAAAGATACCTTAGTAACAATTTGAGAGAGAAGGGATTACAAAATATATTCATAAATGTTTTTCAAGATGGCTCATGAGCAGCAAATTAGCCATATGCAAGCCAAAACACTTGAAATATTCAGTGGGATTCACTGAAATGAAAGAATCCATCTCCAAAAGCTGCTATTATTATTATTACTTAATACAAGTAGCCACTAAGGACAATAAAGCACTCTATCCCAAATCTTTTAAAGTGTTTTTTGGGGAGAGATTGGGTTCAAAGTCATTCTTACATTCTTCTTCCTTCTTGGAAGGTTAAGAGCAGTGACCACAGACCCCATATAAACAAAATAATGCTGACACAATATAGTCTATTCTGTAAAGACCCTACACTAGAAAATGACAACCAAAGTACTGAACACACTGAAAGGATATCAATTAAAATTAAACTGCTCTTCACCAACTTCTTCAGCTTTAAGGAAACACATCCAGCTGACTGTAAAATGTGAAGGGGGCTGTTGGGCAGTCTGGCAGCAGTAGCTGTGCACTTCCATAAATACTGAATCCAGCACTCCTCATTCACCACTACGAGGTATCAGTGAGGCTGTTATTACTGACACACTCAGGAAGTAACCTGCAGTCTGTGGCAGCCTCTAGGTATTTAAGCACTTCTTAATCCTCAAGCACTTCTTAATGGACTGTAACTTTTCCATTAAAAGCAGTGCCTCAACCTTGGGCCTTATGGGGAGAAAGCACTATAAAAAGGGAAGATCCTTGGCAAAAAAGTCTAGTAATCATGAATTTCAGGTGCAACCCCCAAGGCAAACAGACACTATTTCACTTGTGGTGCATTTTTCAGTAGTTGCTTACCACTGCACACAGACGAGGTGATGTTGTACAGGAAAGGATAGAACTGCAAACAGCGGATCATCTTCAGGCTGCTTTCACACTCCAAGCACGTGGTCGTCAAATCCAGTGCATGTCTGAAGGCCTGCAGGGCTCCACTAATGTTGTTCAGAGCCAGATATGCATTGCCTAGGCTCAAAAAAGTCAGGGGCTGCAAAAAGAAAAGCAACATAGAATCATACCATAGAATCACAGAATGGTTTGGGTGTGAAGGGACCTCAAAGCTCATCTCGTTCCAACCCCCCTGCCATGGCAGGGACACCTCCCACCAGCCCAGGTTGCTCCAAGCCCCATCCAACCTGGCCTGGAACACTGCCAGGGAGGGGGCAGCCACAGCTTCTCTGGGCACCCTGGGCCAGGGTCTCACCACCCTCATAGGAAAGAATTTCTTCCTAATATCTAGTCTAAATCTCCCCTCTTCCAGTTTAAAGCCATCACCCCTCATCCTATCACTCCATGCCCTTGAAAAAATCCCTCCCCAGCTTTCCTGTCAGCCCCTTCAGGCACTGGAAGGTGCTCTAAGGTCTCCCCAGAGCCTTCTCTTCTCCAGGCTGAACAACCCCAACTCCCTCAGCCTGTCCCCAGAGCAGAGCTGCTCCAGCCCTCTGATCATCTTCATGATGGCCTCCTCTGGACCCTCTCCAACAGCTCCATGTCCTTCTTGTGTTGGGAGCCCCAAAACTGAACTCAGTGCTCCAGGTGAGGTCTCACATACCCCAGCACGAGCATGTTCACTGTTTAAAACTGAAGCCAACTAGGAAAAAAACCCTGTCAACCCACAAATTTGGCTGGAAAGAATTTAGAAGACTTCTTAAATAGGGACTGCCTATTCTCAGAATGGAGAGCTAACAGCTTGATGAATTGGTGCTAAATGAAAGTTGTTTTGACATAAGGTTGGGTTCAGGATTCCACCTTCCTACAATGAAAAACAGCTGTTAAATATACACAAGCTGAAATGAAGCATTAAATACTTACTTATAATCCATCATAAACAATGCTTACGGCACAGAGTAGCAAAGAACTAAACTGAAATGCTTGAAGAGATTTTCAGATGATTAAAAGTCAGCAAAAACATAAAAATATTTCTTGTGTTCTAGCAGGACAGATGCATTTCATTTGTTCAGGATTCACTTGAGCAGAAGTAGGCTACTGAAGATGCCCATGTCACGCTGCCTTAGGGGTATGCATTTATGCTTACTTTCGATTCTTTATAAAACTTAACATTTTTGTTCACTGTCTTTGGCTAGTTTCCCTAAAATACGTATTTTTATTTAAAGAAGAAATTATAAACATCTTTTTCACTGGGTAGCATTTAATTAGCTCTTTAAAACAGGCACATTGTAAAGCATTTCATTTTGTTTGTTGACTGAAAAGTCTTTCACTTACACAAAGTAATGTGTTGCAATTAACAGTATAATACTGGAATAATGACTGTAATATTGTAATTTAGCAGTCACTTTTTCCACTGAAAGAATTTTACATTCATTATCTGAAAATGTGCAGAGTGACCAGTAGCATAATATTTTTCAAGCTCATCTCAGCTTTTATTATTAAACACCACTCGGAAAAAGGTGCAAGCTGAGCATCAGGATTTTTTTTTTTAAAAAGCTTTTGCTAATATAGCACATCCTTCACTCCCTGTAGCTGAAATTCATTTTAATTTCTATTTACTTTCCATTATATTCCAGTAAATATTATTCAAGTACAAATTCTCATGCCAGATTTCTTTGACCAGGGAGGTGATTGTCCCCCTGTGCTCAGCTCTGGTGAGGTCACACCTCGAATACTGTGTTCAGTTTTGTCCCCTCACTCCCAGAAGGACACTGAGGGGCTGGAGCGTGTCCAGAGAAGGGAACGGAGCTGGGGAAGGGTCTGGAGCACAGTGTGATGGGGAGTGGCTGAGGGAACTGGGGGGTTCAGTGTGGAGCAGAGGAGGCTGAGGGGAGACCTCATTGCTCTCTGCAGCTCCCTGAAAGGAGGGGGGACTGAGGGGGGGTCGGTCTCTTCTCCCAGGTAACAGTGACAGGACGAGGGGTGATGGCCTCAAGTTGTGCCAGGGGAGGGTTAGATTGGATATTGGGAAACATTTCTTCCCTGGAAGGGTTCCCCAGCCCTGGCCCAGGCTGCCCAGGGCAGTGGGGGAGTCCCCATCCCTGGAGGGATTTCAGAGCCGTGGAGATGTGGTGCTGAGGGACATGGGGCAGTGGGGACTGGGCAGTGCTGGGTTAACGGTTGGACTGGGTGAGCCTAGAGGTCTCTTCCAACCAAGGCTGTTCTGTGATGAGGTATTATGGGACTGAGAATGCCTAAAAAAAAATAGGAGCAGGCATTAATGTAACGAGGCAGGACTCACCAACATTTTTGGAGAAAAGCCCTACTCACACAGCATGGTCCTACAGCTGCCAAGGCTCCTCCCCTCCAAGGCTGTGCTTTCAGGTGTTCCTCTTAAGGCATGTCATTCAAGCATAGTTCTTTCTATTGCTCCTTTTTGCACTCTTACCTGCCACCTAAATGGGCTTCTTACTGAAGCATCTCAAATGTAAGACCAAAATTACTCGCTAGAGAAAAGGTGTCCCCTGCAATCCCCTAGCTCCATGTTTCCTTTTCACAATTATTCTGGCCAGTCCACTAGTTTAAACAGTTTCTGTATTAACTTTCTACCTGATGTAGGTGACAATCTGCAAAACATTCATAATGTTATCATTCAGAAATACAAAAACTTGCTTGGAATCTATGGTTGGAAGTCACTGAACAACTAGAATGCAGCTTTTCCTCTAGGGATATAGATGAAATCTAGGGACAAATAAAACAGTACAGACAAAAAGTCAAGTGACACAGAAAGGTGTCTATACAGCCAGAGAGCTTGGTGACATATGTGCTACTTTAAGGGTTTTAAAAATCCAGATGCAATGCTGACAGCATTACAGATCTCTGTTTTAGATGAAGGTGTTGCCAAACCACCAGGAACAGATTACTTGGAGCCACTGCTGATAATACAGGTTTTGGGAGGCAAAAACTTGGTCATCTATTTTAGAAGAACTTCTGCTCTAGGTGTTTGTATTCTCAGCAACCAGCATCACCCCCACTGTGATCAAGAATTTAAATGAAAATTAACATCTGTTGTAAATCACAAGCTGGAAGTTCACCTGCATGCACAGGTAAGGGAGCATAAGTAACACGTATTTAGAAAATAATGAAGGAAAGGACATTCACCACTAAATGAACACAAGAACATCATCTTACCTCAGAGGCATTGATGGCCAAAGCCTTCAGCAGGAGCCTGCTGGCATCCAAATGAAGACCATAATGAATCAAGAGGTTAGCAAGATTGACCAGAGGGATGTCCTGATACTCATGTGGAGCCAAATTCAACGCTTTCTGCAAACAGGTGATAGCAAAGGTGCCATTCCCAACGGCACGCCAGTACAATCCAGCTTCATTAAGCACAAGCCACAGAGGATCTTCCAGCTATAGGAGAGTCAGGGAAAAGGATAAAACACCCACAAAGAGGTGTCTCAGGAAGACAGAACTGCCTGCTCTTTGGTAAGAACAAACAAACAAAGCTCACCCTTGCATACCACCTTATTAACTACATACAAATTACACTTTGCTGTGAGTGCTAGCAGATTATGCTCTACTCAAATTGATGCCATTTACAGTCTGAACATTAATTTAGTAGCAGCTGTTGCTCACACTCTGCTCATATGACTGCCTTATATCATGACCACAAAATCACTTAAAATACACGAGTGACAGTGGTTAGCTCGCTTCAGGAAGCAACATTTGTGAGCCACTTCAGAGTCTTGCAATTACATTAATACAGATCTATGTAGAAATGTTGCAATTTGGAGGTCAGGCAGCTTTTAATTTGTAGTTAAATGTGTTTCCAGGTCATAGAATCACAGAACAGCCTAGGTTGGAAAGAGCTCTAAGATCATCAAGTCCAACCATTAACCCAGCACTGCCAGTTGACCACTACAGTAGAATCATAGAATAGCCCTGGCTGGAAAAGACCTCTAAGATCATCATGTTGGTCCTATGTCCAACATCGATTTCCTATCAATTTAAGGTTTCTGAGCTATTTTTTCTTAGATTTAGTTACCTATTTGTCTTATGCAAGTTGACAAGCAACACATACTAGATACTCTTTAAAGATAATAAAATAGCAAGCAACAAGTAAGGGCAGGAGGGAGAATGGAGGAAGTGTCAAATACACCTTGAACATTCCCTTTCTCCTCTTTCACTTCTAACAGAAAGAACAAACACTCATCCTAAGGGAGAAAGAGCAAAACATTAAAATACTGACTGGTGGACAGAGCTATGCAAAATGGAGCAGTTTGAAATGGTTTAGAAACACATTCTAGCTTTTAGTGTTTTCAACAGTTCACGTTACCCAATCCTAGCAAGAGTTTAAAGTATAAAAAGCAACAACCGAAATTAATGTCCAATCCAGCCTACATGTCTGGAGCCCTAATGGATGCACGAGTAGGAAACATGCAGCTAGGATTAAAGAAGAGAAAGAAGGATCTTTGCAGTAGCATTTATTGTATTAACGCAATGCAGCTGGTGGTACAGTAAAACTGTGTTAAAAAGTTAATCAGTACAAAGGTTTTCTTCCAGATTTTAAAAACAACCTCACACAGGAGGGTTCTACCTATGGTTCAAGATGAACTGGAAGGTATCAATAGGATATATTACCTCTTTGCTCAGAGTTTCTTACATCATCTATAATTTTAAGAGTATTTATCACCCTTATTTTGCAATGCACATACTTAACATTACTTGCATGTTATTCATGCTGAACTCCTCACTGAATTATACTCCATACCCAGGTCCCAGTGATCTTTCTCTAACTAAATCCTCAGCAAGTTATCAGCACCTTGTCTTTTCCAATACCAGCTCAGGCACTCATGCTCTAGAAAGTTTATCAGCAGCAGACCCGGTGTAACACAACGGTGTTCTTACATCAGCATCTAAATGGCCAAGAAGTTCAGACTTTTAGCAACAGAATACTACAGTTAAGATACCTGTGCACTGCAGCAGTAAGATATTAGACATGCATAGGGCTGTTCTGAACAGGAATTAACTCCTACTATTAAGTGCTCTTCTGGGTAAGCCAGATGCACACAGTAAATGGTACTGATTTTAGACTAAAAATGATACATACACACCCTGCCTTAACACAACCTGTACAAGAGAGTTAATTTGAGAAATATCAGCTTGGCATGTCGAAAAGAGGCAACCTCTATCTCAAAGCATTCTGTCATTTGCCTTGTGATGACTCGCACCGGCCCCACGCAAGATGGAGGTGGCATTCCACAGGGTGTTACAGAGATGCACATTCTTTGCCCCAGAGTGCTAATTATCCTGACAGAAGATTGACAGAGGGTGAGTTTCTTTGGAGGGGAAGGCAGGGTAGTGTGGAGGAGGAGGAGGAAGAGCAAAAGGCAGGTATGTAGGGAAGGACAAAAGATGGAGGAGTAATTCCAAGCTATTTCTTTCAGTTAAGCAAATGGCTGCCAGGGTTAGCTAATACATTGCTGCTCCACGTCCTGCAGTCACAAGAGGTAACTACAGGGCTGTTTGGTCCACACTAAGCTAACTTAAATGGATATTTCTCTACACTTTTGTGCTTTACTTGTAAACATGGATTTTTAAGTTAGTTTCACCTCAGTTACAGGCTTATTTCTTGTGCATCACTGCCTGACTTCTTCAGAAATATAGAAACAAGCCTCAAATAAGAATTCTGAATTTATCTCATGCTACAGTTTTTGACATACCTTTTTCATGGCATGATCTAGAAATGCTCCTATCTTCGCCTGTGTAACAGTTTGATTGTTGATACGAGAATACAGGACCTAGACAAGAAAGATTTGAAATTTGTTTTTAAAACAACTGAAGAAATCGTGCAGTATATATCTACATGGGCCATTCAAGTCTCAGTTCCCTAGGTGTTTCCTTTAGTAAGGGGGGAAAAAAAAAAAAAAAAAAGAAAAATTGTTCTAAATGATGTGAACATGTAACAATTAAAGCAGCCAATCTCCTGAAAGCAATTTGAAGGTCTAATCTCATCTTAAATTTTCCAGTTTGGTAGAATATGTTAGTTATTGGAAACCCCAAGAAGATGAATCATGTCAAGTGACTATTAGAAGTTCTAAAAGAAAGCAGTAATTTAAAATAGTAAATTAAATTTCCTATTTGGTGTGGTTTTGGTCAGCATTTGAAGGAAGTCAGACAAGTTGTGTGCTGAGTGACAAGTTCTCCTTTTCTTCAGCCATGTTAGAAAGCACTTGCTCTCCTTTTTTGGAAGTACTGATTGATCAGAACCTCTCATATTCTGAGTAAGATTTTTAAGGCAATAAAGAGGAGAACTTCAAACCAGAATAGAACCAACAAGAAAATGTCTCTTACTTGTCTTGCTTGATCATCTGGCATCTTGAATTTCAAATGTAGATTACTGTCTAGTTCCTTGACCAGAGTGTTTAGAGATTCATTGTTACGAGCATCAGTAATGGAAGAACAGTCTGGTGCCTGGGTTTCTGCATGCCCGACAGTATCTCTTGGAATACTCAGGACTGGCTGGACTCTAGCAATAGGGAGAATCAAGACAGATTAATAGCATGTGCTGCACATCACTTATGTATGAACTGACAAGTCTCATATTGTAGACTGCCATGAGCTGCAAACCAGGTGAGTTCATGGATCACCCTTCCCTTGAAAAGTCATTAATAAATAAGGTCTTTACCTTCAATTTTTAAGCACAGAATACCTATAAATAATGGACAAAAGTAGAGATAAGACACAGAAGGTTCTCATATTATGCTAATGAGGATTGTATGAAGTTTAGGACTAATTACAGAATCACAGAATAGCCTTGGGTGGAAAAGACCTCTAAGATCATCAAGTCCAACCATTAGATAAGTGAAAAAGAAAATGCTGAAGTTTTTTATACTAAAGTTTTATTTCAAAACCATCAAGAGGTAGTCAAATTATCTGGGAAGAGCACTAAGTTGAATACTGTTTTTTCCAAAGGAAACTTCAGGACATCTGTGGATGGGAACCTTTGCTTTAACACATGCTCAATACTAGAATTATACTAACCAGGAGAAGAAAGCTTTCTTACTATCACTATTACAAAGTTAAGATATTATGAAAGTGCATTGATCTATATAAGGTAGCTATTGCAGCAGAGATACATTTATTTTATCATGTATAATAACACATATTACTGACTATCTCACAACTAAGTTGGTTCCCTACCTTTGTCCCAAAGGAACAAGCCAGGGCTTTCCACTCCATTTTTTTTAGTGTTTTCCGGTCTTCACAATTTTCTGTTATCATAACTAAAGCTAACAGGATGTATGCAATGTACAACAGTTAACTGTAGTTATTAAATAGATACCTCATTTCTCTCTCTCTTTTTTTTAAATATAATCCAGAAGACATTCAGACGTGTGCTTAAATCCTCATTCTTTTAGTAATCATACAATCACAGAACGGTTTGGGTTGGAAGGGACCTTAAAAGTCATCTATTTCCAACCCCCCTGCCACGGTCAGGGATCCCTCCCCACCAGACCAGGTTGCTCAAAGCCTTGTCTAACCTGGCCTTAAACACTTCCAAGGAGGGGGCAATATTGTACATATTTCATGTGTTCACCTTTTACTAACAGTCAGGGAAGAACTACCAGGAAATTGGATCTGACTGTTGCACTTACAGCAAAGATGACAATAAAGGAATGGCCAGAGAAGAGGCCCATACATATCTGTACTGTTGATGAATAATTGCATCCATCCCCCCCAGAAAGAAAATGCTCATTAAGACATCAGTGTGAAATTTTACAAATACGATTTCTAATAACACTTGCCTGAATCCCCTGTTTTCTGGAGGCAGGAAATAAGTTGGCAGCTCTTCTGGATCAGGAATTTTGGGGAAAGATTTCATGCACTCTGATCGCTGAGGCCAAAGAAGATGCTGTTTGTCCTAAGGGGGAAAGGAATTATTTTTGATTATTTCCTCAACATTTTGGAATTAAAAAGTCAGTAAGAACAGTCTGCAGGGAAAAAAGACCAGAGATCTTTAAAACAGTTATTTTTCCATCTTTTCTGGAATAACAGCAGTTCTATCTTTTCTCAGTCCTACTGCTTTATTTGTAGCAGATGTGTGCAAAGTTAGCTAAGAATAACCCCCTCTGGGCTGTAGTAAAGTTTCAAATGATGGGAAACTGGTACAGAGAAACTACAGAGATGCTTACATGCTGAAGAAATTCAGAATGCTACATTCTCCAGTGCTGCCACACATCAAAACTACAGCCCAAATGCTAAGAAGTTTCACATAAACAAGGACAAGATTCACTCTTTCACAACTCCTCTTTGAAATGGCAAAGCTTATCCTCTTCACTCACTCTGTTGGATTCTACACTCCACACTGAAACGACAGAACGAGCAACAGGGGAAGACTGCAAGGACTGGCTGTGGTCACTTTGGTTTGCACGAAGATCCAAATTCACAGACGTCATACTAGAAGTTGAAGAGTCTTCACCAAACTAGAAACAACAGAAAACCAATATTTAATAAGGAAAACAGAGGGTAAATTACTGGCTGAATTTCTGCTCGTTATTTTTTCCCCCCCACCATTTATATAGTTCAGTCTCACTGCTGAGCTGAAATTTGGGCAGCAGAAAATAAAATGGAAATTTAAGTCTCTTCATCTACTCACACCATGGAAAAGTAATATTAATGTTGTAATGAATGTTTCAACAATGAAAACATAAGTGCAAATCACAAAAAAAAAATGCTAAAAGGTACCAAGTAAACATTTCTAAATCTACACATCTAGACTGCAGAGCTCCAGTTCAAGCCAGAGTTACTGGCTTGCAAAATTACCTTGATAATCTGAATTTATAATTGCTATAATAGGAAGAACATCCAAGAAGAAAACATAGCATAATTAAAAATTCCTGTTTCTTAAGCTAATTAAGGGGAAACTCCAGAACACATTGAAAAATAAATGAAACTATAATCTTTATCTGTAGCTCTATCAGAGCAGTGGAGTTGCTTGGCTGGGTGGCTTTCATTCTGGATTTTCAGTATTAGCATACACCCTGCTTTCAGAACTTCTCAATAATGCTGCATCAGAGTTCCTTGGTGCACTAATTCAAGATACACAATCAGCAAATACTCACAAACCCAGGCTAACACCTTATTTTTGTGCTGCAAAAGCACTCACTAGATTCAACATCACTGAGCTCTTCTCTTCCATTTGTTAATTGCTTATGGTAGTTTTGTGCTCCTTCTGGTAGGAAAAAAGATTAAATTGGAAGGACCATGCAAAAACTGTGCTGCTTGAGTCATACAACACTGTGATAAACCAAAGAAATTATGATCCATTTTAAGGCTGCAGAGGTAAAAGAGGGATATAATATTATTTTAAACACACTTGTAAGCTGTTATATTGGAATATTCTTTCTAGTAAAGAATAATTCTTGTTCCACATACCACATGTACATTAGAAAATTAACTCCTTAGAAAAACTTTGCCTCTTCATTAGCTTAGCTGCCAAATGTTTTTTCTTGTCCTCTCTCAAGGAAACTAAATTGGAAAATGAAACATGTTAAGTTCCTGCTAGCATGCTTGAAATGTTGTACACTTATGTAACAGAACGCTGTAATTCCTCAAGTGAGGACTCTTGCACTTCCTAGAAAGAAATACTTGGTTGTTCTGTGTGGCTTGAAAGAACAAAGTAATTGATACAGAAGTGGCTGGTATCTCACAGGATAGTAAGACTTTGGACTAAAATAAAGTTTTTCAATTCAAATAATTCTAATAGTTCTCTTTTCTAAGTATAACAAAGTCTTACACAATCAACCTGCTAAATTTCTATAAACCACAGAGGATCTCAGCCTGTATTACTAGCAAAAGAAGCCAGCATCAAATACTTTACACTCTGGAAATCATACTAAATGATTTCCAGCTATAGAACTAGTTTGTTAATAAGGCAAATGGGATGCAAATTAAAGCAGTGCTATCAGTTCCCAGACAAACCTGAACATATTCCACATTTTCAAAAATGTCCCCGCGGTGATAACGAACTGGCTGGTCCCACTGGCAGTGCAAGCTATGCTGCTGGTTGCCCAGTCTACAGATTTGATGGTTCCCTGCAGAGCACAAAAACATTTTTTTCTACTATGTAAGTGAGGTTTCTGAGGAGATAAAGACAGCATACAGTCAACCCCTCCACTCCCAATTTGGTCAATCCTTTTTATTTATTTAATCAGCACAGAGGAAAATCTGTTTTCAAAAGACTCAAAACCCCTGTTCAAGAACATATTGCAATCCTTTGTTTAAATAAGCAAAACAAAACAGCCACCCAGGGCCATCATAATATATAAAGAAGTTACATCCTGACATTAATGTGGATATGTGCAGTTCTTCACTGCTACAATGAGCATGAACTCTAAAAAGCTGTACCTAATTGAGCTTCTTTTGCCATCTGTGTCTCGTGAATGATGTTCCTCAAGATCTGTTCCTCCTGGATGAGTTTGTACTTGTCTAAAACATCTTGTTGCCTAAGGTAATGGTCATGCTGCTTCTGATATTCCTTCAATTCATTTAACGTCCGCTGAAGTGATCTTGAAAATTCAACAGTAGGAAAGGTTTACTTCAAACACTTTTTAAAATATCAGCTTTCCCTCCAGCGCTGCACATTTTCAACTTTGGGTTTCTTCAGGTATTCTTAACGAGTAATTTTATTGCATAGTCAAAGAAACACAGAAAGCTGAAGATCATTATTCTAGATGAAATGTAAATAATTACTGCAACAGAACAATAGGAGTGGGACTGTATGAACTGCCACTAGAATGCTTCTTTAGTTACCTGTGCTGGGCTTCCAATTTTTGCTCCAGTTTTTGCTGACACAGGACAGCGTGCTTCCTTTTTACAGCTTGCTCAAACCCTGGTTTGGCCTGTAGAGCATGATCATAACACAGGACTGAGTGGTTGTACTCTCCAAGCATCTGAAGAATGATCGAGAGAGAGAATCAGCCATTGTTCAGTAATATTTAATTAAAGATATCCCATTTAAAAATAATTCATTAGCCGAAATTTTAATTTGTGCTAACAAGCAGCCTGTTGCTTCTGAAACTCAGGCCATTATATCTCCTAAAGAGAGGCTGCAGGAGAATTTCCCTGGGATTTATTTCCAAGTACAGATAAAAATTTTTGCTAAAAGACAAACTTTTGGATGAAAATATCCTGACAGTATCTTAAACAATAAGTGTGAAATGCATGTGGAACACAAAATACATTGTAAAATAGTAAAGCATTACAAGTCAAGACAGAAAAATTAAATAATATTTGGTTTTCTACAAGTCTTGGAAAATAAAGGTAGTATTTACTGCGTATATATTTCCCAAAGTGTAATAGCTGGTGAAGAAGTCACTGTAATCCAGAGCTGCATGGACCACAATAGCTGCATCTGCAGAGAAGTGAGCCCGGTGCAGAATATTTGCCAAATTCACCAGTGCAATATCTTTATTTTGCCTAAAAGAAGAAAAGAAAACAGACATTAATAGAAGCTCAGACTGTAAGAATCATGGATAAGGATACACTCATTCTTCAGTCACATAATAAGTACGTAATTTGATAGGAAAATGTCTAAATTATATATATACTTAGTATAGCATGTGAAGTCAAAGAACAAGTAACATTGATTATTCCTTAGGAACTAAAACCTGTTTTCTAGTTAGGATAACAAGAAAAGCAATCTGAAATCTTTATTAGTAACTCTTACCTTGAAGAAAAATGCAGGGCACGCATGGCACATTCTACTACTTGGTATGGCTCGTTCTTTATTCGCCAGTAAAAAGAAGCCATATTATAGAGGACCCAGGAAGAAGAGTTCTGCAGTGAAGAGAAACACAGGAACTGTACTAAGACATGAACTAAAAGGTTAATCAGGGCTTTAATTACTATGGGATGGAAAGCTGAGCACCAAACCCGCTTTAAGTTCCCCCCTTCCTCTGGAAAGCTGCCACTTGGCAATAGCTGTGAATGTTCAGGAAGAATGAACCAGTATGTAAATGTGTTAAAGAAACAGAAGTTCTGCCCTTCAGACAGGTGAAACATCCAAATGGGATGACAGGAGAAGTGACAGTAGTTTAAGCATCAGCAGCTTAGCTGGAGTTCAGTGGAAGTCCCTACATTTTGCAGGAAGGCATTTAACAAGAACATACACATTTCATTACTATTGCTTCTTCTTCCTGCTTTAAGTACCTGCATTTTTGTTTAAAAGCTCTTATTACCTTGACAAAGCAATGAATGTGGCTTGCCAGACCACACAAACACGAGTCATTAAAGATGATAGCAAGTGTGTATTTACTGGCTTTGCTGATGCCTCCTCCCACCTCTGTTTGACTAGCAAAAAATGTTTTCAGTCTGCCCTTTGCAACTGAAATATAAACCAAAAATATATGTGCAAAACTAGTTCTGGATCTGATTGCACGAACCAGGCGTATCTATTCTTGTGAGACCTTTCTAGCACTCCCTGTGTGCATGCAGCAAGATGACAGTTCCATACCTTCATTAGCCCGTCGTAAATACGATGACCTATTTCCTCTATACTTTTCCCCAGCCTCCGGGATAAGTATGTGAAGACTGGATCTTCTTTAGGTAACAAGGGTGCGGAAAGATTAACTCTTTCTTGGACACCCTGAAATAAAAATGAATATAGGTGTTTGCTGATGTTTGAACTAAAAGTAGAGAAATACAAACAAAAGCATGACTTCTAGGAAGTTCTACAGCTTGGTTAGTTTACATCCCCATCATCCTTTTGTCTCAAGATCTTAGGGACTTGACAGGATAACGTCACCTTTGACAGAGGAAGAATATATATTATTACAAAGAGGCAAACACTAGAAGCAGCCAAAGCAGCCTTTGCTTGTGAATGCTATAGGAGAAACAGGCATTTCAGATAGCACTGTGTATCTGCCAGCCATTGATTTCACTGATGACCACTGAAGCACTGAGCTGGTGTTTGCCATGTTACACACACACTATGAAAGTATGCCTACACCTCTTCTTTTTCTTCCTTCCTCAACAACAAACACTTGTTTCAAAAGTACATCCACATCCAGGAACAGAGCTGGAAAACTTCAGGTCCCATTTTGTTTGTAAGAAAATCCTTATTTGTAAAGGCACTTTTGAAAAGTTACATTTTAAAAGTTAAAGACTTGTAATAAAATAAATATCAAGATATAAGCACTAAAGCTTCGTCTGCATTAGAAAATCTGGTCATATAATACTGTTAACAAAAACAATTTTTGCACTACACTTCCACTGTAACCTTTCTAAAGCAGGTGAACTTTGTAGTAGTAAAGAACAATTCTCTCACCCTCTGGGTTAGGGCTTGGCATTCAGACACCAAAAGAGACAGCTGAGTACGGATAGGAGCTACTGACAAGCCTGCAGACCATTTTCTGACCCTGAATCTCCACACAGTTTAAACAACCCTGTTGAGTGCTCTCCAATTTTCAACTGGAACAGCTGACAAGTTAGGAACACTCCCAATGAAAGCTGCCATTTTACAAACAAAACGTGCTATGAAAATGAAATAATCCATTTCCCTAAAACCGCTCTCTAAAATAAGGCAAACAACAACAAAAGAGAAACAGGATCTGTGTAACTGATGGAACTGTCCTCCTGTAAGCAGGTACTTTAATTGAGGCACAACTATGGTTTTAAAAAGGTCCAAACCAGTCTTGACAGATGACAATACCTTTCAACCTTGACTGAGAACTGCCAGGAAGTGTTTTCTATTCCTCCTGATGGGGAAAAAAAACCACACTTGCATTTGCCTGCTTACCCGTAAGTGCTGAAAAGCATGAATGCTGTATGGAAGATCTAGAACTTTTGTACAGTCTGGCTGCTGCAGGTCTGGAGGCACTGGTGACTTTGTGTCTATATAGTCTTCAGGGCTGAGGGCATAATGACATAACACAGCAGACTCCAGATTAAAACACTGCTGAAGCTCGTAAGAGACAGTACTGCAGTTGACAGATACAGTATTCTGATTTGACTGTTACAAAAATCCCATGTTTGAGCACATCAGACCATTTCTGATGTCTTCCCAGATTTCAGTTGTATCAGGATGTCATCACTGTAGGATACAGTAAACCAATTTCTGTCTGCTTTAGAGAAAACATCAACATTTGGCTAGCCTCCAAAATGTATCGCCATCATCCTAGTGTATCACCACAATGATTAACGAGCTACCTGCCAGGAAATGGCAACACATACAGATGAGAAGACTCTTCAACTGAAACAAACAAACAAATCCCAAGTATTAGTGAGAAGCCTGAATGAAGGTATCCGAGGATAAAATTAATCTTTTCCCACTACAAGTACTCATCTGCTTAGGTTAAAAAATAAAACTAGAAAAGCAAAGTCAGCCCTGGAAATGAATTACCAATGGAGCCAAATGTCAAGCAGACGGTCCACACATCCTTTATTTGCTAAATATAGCCACAGATATATATGAACAGAAGGTTCAACAGCTTGGTAAGCAACAGAATTCCATTCAAATTTAAGTCAAGACAGTTCCCACTACAAAAAGTGTATCTAGTTCAAAACACTCAATTCAGCTCCATTCTACATGATGTGCTTCGGTTTAATTCACATGTCTGGTCATGTCAGCACAGCGTTCAGAGTGGCAGCACTGACTGCGAGGCTGGGAACAGAACGGAGAAGTCCCAGGGTAGGGCTAACACAGGTAGTTTGGGGAGATGGCATTTCTGTGTTGTACCCTTTTGCAATCAGTGGTTGCTTCAATTTAATTTCACACTAACACAAAATAACTGTCATATAAAGACCAGTCAGCGACAGCGTTTTTCATTTTAATTGCATTTAGAGGTTTTGTTGATTTTTTTTTTTTCATTCAGTAAAAATCTTAAAATACAAAGCATCTTATTACCGGATATCTTTGCTCTCTAAGGTGATGTATGTGCCATCGTATAGATCCAGGTCCCCCAAGGGCACCTTTGCTTTAATGCAGTCCGGATCCTCCTTATTGTGCCTTTGTTCCAGCCCTGTGTCTCTGTCCTCATTTTCCTCTATATGAATCTTTTGAGCAACTAACTGTTTCTGTAGGAATAAAAGAACAAACAAACAAAAAAAGGAAACAGAAAAATGTGTACTGATGAAAGCAAGCTCCATAGTTGCTAGGAGCTGAACAGCCTAATTTTTTTTCCTGGAAACAAAGTCCTTTTGAAGAAAATCTAAAACATCGTCTTCAAATTTTGGAAATATTTTCCTATATTTTATAACGTTTGTAGGACATTTTTTGATTTAGATGGAATATAAACACATTCATTAATGACAACACAACTCAAACATGCCCTTATTTCTCCTGCTGTACCTAAAAAGAGGGCAAACAGCACTCCAAATTCATGGTAGGCCACTCAAAAAGCAGAAATAGTTGTTAACAGTACATCAACTTTTCCATATTTGGACCCTTTTCCTCCCCGTAAGACCTCATGGAAATAATATCACAGACTGCAAACAAAATGATCTTCTTAACCATTCAGTGGGATAAGTACAACTGATGTGGCAGGCTAATGCAAGAATTGAGCCTGAGAATAATTTCTATAGATCAGCTTCTGATTGCCTTAGGAGTGATCTTTCACCCTGTGCAGCTCAGAGGTATTGATTCCTATGAGCAGCTGATGGACTAATGATCTGTGCCAGCACAGTAAGCTGTATTTAGTTCTCATCTAGATCTACAAATGGAAACCCCATTAAATATCATAAGGATTTGTATACATGAAATGAGAATAAAATCTGCATTTTTAGTTAAAGCCATACGCATTTGATAACACACTACTATGCAATACTAGAGATACAAACAGTAGTACCAATTGTACAAGGCCTTACAAAAGGTAATTTCTGCTGAAAGTCATTTGTATGCCACAAATTGTACATGAGTCATTTCCAAACCCACCACCCATCTCCTGAAAAGCTCACAGCTGCTCCACCCACAGCTAAAATGTCCATTACCACAAAAACGAGTGTACCCTGATGAGAAAGACTGGATGAATACAGTCACATCAGGGGCAGTTCTACTTTTTTTTCCTTCTTTCCACTCCTCCCACTCACCTAAAGCGACCTCTGGTGCTCATCTAACTTTCTAGTTAGCTAGTTAAGCTAACGTGACAAACCCAAAGCTAGCACAAGAGAAAGCAGCACGTGGTCAGAGGAACAGCTGTGAGCTCTTAGCTTACCTAGGCTGCATCATATTTAAGTTATCAGTTTGAAATTCACTAAAGCACTTTTCAGAAGGGTGTTTTCAGACCTTTTCTCAACAATAAATGAGTCTGAAGCAAAACAGAGGTGACCTGCTCTCTGATGTGTCCTAGAAAGAGTGATGGAAACAATGGCCCAACAAACCCAGCGAGGAGCACAGGGGAATTTGTGCCTCCAGGCAATACTCTAAATAGCAGCTGTAACAAATCGAAGACAACACTTCTACAAACAGTTCTGGAATACAGGGGTCAGCTGCAGAACCCAGTACTTAGATGACTTTACTTAAAACCATTAGGATTTATGGATAACAACAGGGAATGATGCAGCTGGGGAGAATGATAACCAGTTGAGCAAACTTGAGGCACAAAATTCTTGAGAGCTGAAGAATTCTTCAACCTTTTACTGAAGCACAATTATGCCAACAATGACTCCTGTTCCCCATCTAAATGTATCAGTAAAAAGCTTATGAAAAACAAATATATCTGTATTTTCAGAAATTAGCACTTAATGTTATGCTTTACCTCCAGTTCTTTGAGGTAGTTAACTGTTGTTTCTTGTCTCATTAGTATTACCAAATCATGTGGGTTCCTCAAGTTCATTGGTGAATCCACCTGCAAGACAGTTCAACAGTCCATAAGGTAAGACGCTCTCCTAATTACAGCAATTTTTAAAGGTAAGAAGTTATGTCCATTCAACTACAGTGTGTCTGTTCAGAGGTTTTCTGTCCACTCAGCATTCATAATATGTCCATATTTTAAATCTGTACTTGAAACAACATTGTGATTTGAGAATCTAATTGAAACCATGCTTTAATTTTAAACCTATTTTAGTTTATTCAGGCACACAAATTCTAAGCATAAAAAGCAATTAAAAAAAAAAAACAAACACCCCAAAACCTAAAAGTACCTACTGCTGAAATACTAGATACCCTAAACTGTAATTGCAAAATCTTACTTTCTTTTATAGCTTTAGAATTCCTCCCTCATTTCCTTCAGTCACATGAAGTACTTCAGCTTCAAGTCAACACCTCCATGCAACCAACATAACGCTTCTCGTTAAGATCTATTGCCTTCAGGATTAAGTAAATGAACAAAATGAAGACTGAAAACTCTGTTACAGAAGACTGTGCTACAGCTATGCACAGGAGGTGGCCACTCAATGAAGAGTGACATTATGAGTAAGTCACAGACAAGAGTGGTTACATGCCAGACTTTTACTGGTCCCTAATTGGGCTCAGTAAGCTATGGCACTCCACAGCTGAAGTATCCCAGCCTTGTCGTCACACCAAATCAATTCTGCTGCCTGACTGGGTGGGGGTAAGTCACTACAGTCAAGGTGGTGGTGTATGAGCAGCTCTTCACAGCTGAAAATCTCACCTCCAGGCTTCCAGCCATTTCCTCCACTCTGTCACTGCGGTACCAGTGACAGTCCTGCACGCCAGCCCTGGTGCCCACCAGGCTGTCTTGTGAGCCAACCCAAACTCAACACAGAATCACCTAGGTTGGAAGAGACCTTGAAGATCATCGAGTCCAACCATCTGCAGTGGATCAGGATGTAATGCTCTATTGGTTGCTTTATCTGAACTAGTAAATTAAATTAGCTCACGGAGGACTCAATGAGAAGAGAGCAGAAGCAAGGAAATGGGCAGGAGTATGTGATGAGAGGAAAAAGGGTGATAAGGACAGCAAGATGTCCCATTTTTAACATAACTGTTAAGGTAGATGACCCACACCAAGACGTTCCTGGATCTGCTCAGTTTCCTTTCAGGATACAGAACTAGCTCCTGCTTAAAGATGTAAGCACCACCTGTGTGTTGGCACTGATACCTCTCCGTGGGCTGGCCACCCCCATGAAATCTGTCTAAACTTTTTGATACTATAATTTAATGGAAAAGTCTGCCATATGCCATGCAGGGGAACCTCCTGAGCTCCAGATCTTCATTTTTTGGCAACTTGCCAAACAAACTTCGACGTGTTTCTGGGACTCTCTCTTATTGCAGAGAACTAAATCTCCAGTAGGACGAGAGCAAATCTCCTGGTCATTTTAACGTGCCCTATCAAGAGATTAATAAGCCTTAGGCTGTGCTGTCTTGGCTGTGAGTCAGATGAGAAGCTCAAATCTACTTTCTTTAGACTACTGACCGTGAAGTCTACATTCCCTGCACACCTCACTACTGAGTAAGGATCCTATCCTCAAAGATGAAAATATTTGCTCCTTTTAAGCCTTCCACCTCAAAAAAAAACCCTGTAAGGGTGGTTTTGGCTAAGTATTCCTTTCCAAATCAAAAGCTGAACTGCTTCTTTTAGCGTGGAGCCATTTTGGCAGATGGCTACCTACACAGTCCAGATACTTAGGGATAACTCATTTTCTGCCTTAGTAAATTAATTCTCTTATATCACTAGATGAATAGAAAATAATAGGTGCTATTGACACCAGTTAATTTTTACACTATGGATTTGGAGATTATTGAATCACCTGCTGCCAATAAAAGGTGACCAAGCATCCACGATGATGCAGAGAATCACAGAAAATACCATATCAAAAAAACTAACTATGACGTTAGTTGAAGTATCAAGGTCTGCAGCATTTTACTTACAGTCGTATTTCTCATTCCCTCCTATGGGCCCCATCTCACTTGGGACAGGGTGCACACAAAACGAGCTATGTACTGAATGTAGCACTTGTTCATGCCTCATTTGCTAAAGAAACTACTGTGGTATGTGCAAGTGCATGAGAGATGAATTTGCAAAGAATTCATTAATAAAATTATGTCGATCCACCAGGAAATAATCTCAAGTTAAGCAGGATGCATGATATTTTTCTTTAGTCTTCAGATTTTCACTTCCAAGTCTGACCTCAGTTTGTCACCAGCCCTCTATGTCAGTGACCAGCTGGAGTGCATGCAGCTCTGTCTGGGGATGGACGAGGAGGTGACCAAGAGCTTATGGGTCAGGATGGACCAAAGAGAGGGCAGGGACAGGGGACATTACTGTGGGGGTCTGCTACAGGTCACCCAACCAGGAAGACCAAGCAGATGAGGTCCTTTGTAGACAGACATGAGTAGCCTAACATTCACAAGCTCTGGTCCTCATGGAGGACGTGAATCACCCCCGTATCTGTTGGAGGGACAATACAGCAGGGCATAAGCAATCCAGGAGGTTTGTGGAATACATTGATGATAACATCCTTCTCCAAGTGATAGAGGAGTCAATGAGGAGAGGTGCCATGCTGGACCTGGTTCTCACCAACAAGGAGGGGCTGGTGGGGAATGTGATGCTCAAGGGCAGCCTTGGCTGCAGCGAACGTGAAATGGTGGAGTTCAGGATCTTTACAGCAGTGAAGATTGCACACACGAAACTCACTACCCTGGACTTCAGGAGAGTAGATTTTAGACTCTTCAGGGACCTGCTTGGTATAGTACCACAGAATAAGGCCCTAGAGGGAGGAGGGGCCCAAGAAAGCTGGTTGGTATCCAGGGATCACCTCCTCCAAGCTCAGGAGTGACACATCCCAACAAAGAAGAAGTTGGGCAAAAACCCCAGGAGGCTGCATGGATGAACAGAGAGCTCCTGGACAAACTCAAACATAAGAAGGAAGCCTACAGAAGGTGAAAGCAAGGACAGGCAGCTTGGGAGGAACACAGAGAAATTGTCTGAGCAGCCAGGGATCAGGTCAGGAAAGCTAAAGCCCTGATAGAATTAAATCTGGCCAGGGAAATCAAGAGCAACAAAAAAAGCTTCTATAGGTATGTCAGTGATAAAGGGAGGGCTAGGGAAAATGTGAGCCCTATCCAGAGGGAAATGGGAGAACTGGTTACCTGGGACATGGCTGAGGTACTCAATGACTTTTTTGCCTCAGTCTTTACAAGCAAGTGCTCAAGCCACACTGCCCAAGTCACAGAAAGCAAAGGCAGAGATGGGGAGAATGAAGGATTTTTTGATATCATGCCTGCAAATGAAAAAAATAATGCCAACTTGGCCTTCAACAGGCATCGGTTTGGAGGATCACAGAATCACAGAATGTCAGGGATTGGAAGGGACCTCAAAAGATCATCCAGTCCAATCCCCCTGCCAGAGCAGGAACACCTAGATCAGGTCACACAGGAACATGTCCAGGTGGGTTTGAATGTCTCCAGAGAAGGAGACTCCACAACCTCTCTGGGCAGCCTGTTCCAGTGTTCTGTCACCCTCACTGGGAAGAAATTCTTCCTCACATTTATGTGGAACCTCCTATGTTCCAGCTTACACCCATTGCCCCTTGTCCTATCATTGGATGTCACTGAGAAGAGCCTGGCTCCATCCTCATGACACTCACCCTTGACATATTTATAAACATTAATGAGGTCACCCCTCAGTCTCCTCTTCTCCAAGCTAAAGAGACCCAGCTCCCTCAGCCTTTCCTCAGAAGGGAGATGTTCCACTCCCTTAATCATCTTTGTGGCTCTGCGCTGGACTCTCTCAAGCAGTTCCCTGTCCTTCTTGAACTGGGGGGCCCAGAACTGGACACAATACTCCAGATGCTCAAACTTAGGAATTCCATAGAATTTCAAGTGCAATTTCCTGATCTGCTTAGATTGACCCAAAAAATCACCCTGCTGCCACACAGGGGAATTCTCCCTTTTCTCACTACCTGTAATCCTATAACTCCTCTGAGAAACAGGCCAGCCAATTCGGCTAAAAAATAACTTAAAAGATCAAACAATTAGTTTTCAACCAGATCAGCAGGCCAGTCTGAATGGGCCTCAGGTGAGCACTCCATCATTCCCGTCCCTGTAGCAACAGCCACGTGGCTCTCAGCTGCAACCTGTTCCTCTCATATCCAGCCAGCGACGCTGTCAAGACTTCTGGTTCCTTATCCAACTTTTTATAACATCCCTCCACAGGTAAAACATGTTTTCTTTTACTGCGCCATATCCCAAACCACAGAAAATTATACCCCGAATAAAACCATAAAACAACACCAGAACTTTCCTGTGGGCTGCTGCTTAGAAAAAATCAGAGACAACAACACACCCCAAGGCTTTGGAGAAGTCCTCAGAGCTTCACTCACCTGTCAAATAATTCTTTAGTCAGAAATACAATAGTCCAAATAAAACTTATTTAATGGATATTCAGCCTGGAGGAGAGAAGGCTCTGGGGAGACCTTAGAGCACCTTCCAGTACCTGAAGGGGCCGACAAGAAAGCTGGGGAGGGACTTTTTACAAGGGCATGGAGTGATAGGATGAGGGGAGATTTAGACTAGATATTAGGAAGAAATTCTTTCCCATGAGGGTGCTGAGACACTGGCCCAGGGTGCCCAGGGAAGCTGTGGCTGCCCCCTCCCTGGCAGTGTTCCAGGCCAGGTTGGATGGGGCTTGGAGCAACCTGGGCTGGTGGGAGGTGTCCCTGCCATGGCAGGGGGGTTGGAACGAGATGATTTTTGAGGTCACTTCCAACCCAAACCACTCTATGATTCTGTGATACCTGGAGAGTGTTTTGGAGGACCCCTCCTTGCCACAGGAAAAATACCCTAAAGACAGGAGCTGAGGACATTACCATAAATTCAAATTACATTAGAAATGGCAGCTTCGCTTTTATGCAATATAGGACAGCGGCTTGCTGATGCTACAGATCCTTCACCCCTTCATGCAAAGTCTGTGTGTCAGGGAAGTCAGAAGAGCAAAACACTGATGGATACTGTGATTTAGCTCATCTGTTGCAAAATGCAAGCAGCTCCCCACAAGCTGGGGTGAGCAGAACAGACACCAGCCTGCAGAGCACCTACAGATGCTTGTTCCAACTTACTTGTTTTTAACTCAGAGCAGTAGGCTGATGGCAGAGCACCACATCCATTTACTCTTCCTGCAAAGTGCTGGAACTGTGACACTCCAGGTGAAGTGCTTGAAATGCAAGAACCTGACTACAATTCAAACACAGTAAACAGGGAAAAAAAAATAGAGCTGAAAAGCTTTCCTTGAAACTCTGATGGCTACTATAGCTACGCTGCAGCAAGCCTGTCAGTAAGCCACTTTTAGAACAAATGCTGTCTGTTCAACTTTGCCCAAAGGTGAAAGTTTCTTTATAAAGCACAGTTCAAATTTATTCACTGTCAACAAAGTACATCAAGAACCTGATTCAGTGAGAAAGACACAGAATTTGTCTAACAAAAATAAGACATTGGAGTTGAATCAAACCCTGAAGTTTTAAAGAGTCTCTTGTGTTACCTGCATATACCAAAGTCTCTGAATAATTAGAGTTGTAAGCTTTGCCAAACCTTCTGGTATAGTTTTTTTTCCCCATGATCCAGTTATATTGCACCAGGAAGCAAATTTTGCCAATGAATGCCTCAGTCAACTATTTTTAGGTAAGGCTTGATTTTAAAGTAATGTGTAAATCCCACTGTTAACTGTGGCACAGGAACACCAAAATCAGAACAGCTGTCAGTGCCTCTGCATGTCCTAAAAGCTTTCTCCTACATGCAGGAGGCAGATTATGACAGAAAGAAGCTGAAAAAGATACTACATCAAACGATGGCGTAGAGCAAAATGGGCTCCGTGTACTTGTCTTATAGATAGTGGATTTTTTGTCACTGCACTTGTGATGTGGAGGCAATTCCTGCTCAGGTAGGCTGGAAAGCCTTGCAGAATCAAGTGGGAGCAAAGGATCTAAAAACTGCCTTTTGGTACCTTCTTGCTGTCTTGAAATACTTTACAGACCAACATGATGCTATCATGGCATTTCTGAAAAAGCTGCAAAAAAATTCTGTTTAGGTTTCAGTGCCAGACAAGCTACAAAACTGAAAAATTCATACAGAGAAATTAGGTTGAATTTAGTTTTTATAGTAAGCATTGAGCCATTTAAAAGCTTACAGCCACAGACTCTGTTAACAAATAGCATAGGTGTTCGGATGTATATACAGATATAGATGAGAGGGGAGATATAGACTAGATATTAGGAAGAAATTCTTTCCTGTGAGGGTGGTGAGACACTGGCCCAGGGTGCCCAGAGAAGCTGTGGCTGCCCCCTCCCTGGCAGTGTTCCAGGCCAGGTTGGATGGGGCTTGGAGCAACCTGGGCTGGTGGGAGGTGTCCCTGCCATGGCAGGGGGTTGGAATGAGATGAGCTTTGAGGTCCCTTCCAACCCAAACCATTCTATGATATGATATTAAGAGTAGCTGCACTACAGGGAAAACAGAAATTTCAAACACTTTTAATACTTCAAACATAAAACCCAACAGTTACTGAATAGCTCTGCTCAACTGAGATGACTTCCAGAGAGCACATCAGCTATGAATACTGTAGATAATAGATCTAAATACACCAAAGGAAAATAAGACTTCATTTGTAACTCCACTTGTCTGCAATGTCTTGCTGGTCATACTTACAGGTAAAAAACCAACTTCCAATGTGTGTATTCTAAGGTTTACTTTCTACAGTAGCAAAACAAATACCAGCCATACACTCAGTCGAATCAAAACAAGAGATGGAGATACCACTGGTACACATCTGTAATGAATTAGCATTTGTTTTCATAAAGGCTGAGGGGTTCCTGCTGCTGGCTCGCTGCCAAATCCTAAAAATATTAAGTGTTCCAATGCTTGAAACTACAGAAAAGGAAAAATACTAATTAGACTCACAAGGGAGCTAAAAAAGGTTAACTCTGAGCAGCAATTTCTTCAGCAAATGAACAGGAGACAACCCACTATTTTTCCCTGGATAAACTTTAAGGAAAATTACCCAGTGATGTATTTTTAGGGCAGGCACTTTATACCATGGTTCTCATTTCCTAACTGGTTAGGAACAGGTAGGGACTCAGCTTTAAATGTGAAAAAAAGAGAAAAAGTTATCAGCTACATGCAATAACAGTGGATTTCAGAGTCTTGCTGACTTTGCTCCCTTGGGCTTTGATGGGGCCTTCATGCAAACATGTGCTTGGGTGACTTCCAGGTCACCCTTTTGCTGTGACACCCACAACACGGGGAAGGCACGCCAGGCACCAAGCACAGCTTTCACCACAGCATCGTCAAGTTCTGAACAGTTGATTTGTATCATCTTGTCAGTTTGTTCTACCCTTTGTTTAAAAGTGATGGAAAACAGGATGAGAGGCCAGGAAACCAAAGGGTGAGGATGCCAACAGAAATGGGACCTGGGAGCCACCCTGTGCCCAGAGGACAAAGGCTGTACCAGGAGCAGAAGAGCAAGCAGGTCCTACACGTGGTCCTACACATGGTCCTACGCGTGGTCAGAGCTGCTGCCGGCGCCTTCTGGGCTTGCAAACTGAACCACCTTGGCCTTCATTACTACGCTGGGCTAAATCCAGAAATTTTGTATGAAAGCTTTGCTGTCAGCCATCAAAATGTGGCACAAGGTTACCTGCTAGACTGTGGCAGGCATGAGGGGCGCACGGGCGTATTTCAGCAGCCCTTTGGACCTGCTTCTCAGCTCCTCCACCTCAGATTTCACTGCTGAGTTAGAACAGCGAAAGCTACCTCTCTACCACTGCCCCAAAGAACAAAAACCCTGCATTTCTGATTGCACTCCACATACAGGCTGCCACAAGGCCTATTTTTATGAAATTCAGATCAAGCTGCGACCTTCGCAGCGACACAGAAAGATGGGGCTGTGCTCCCCTGCAAGCAGGCAGCCGTGGAGGAGCGGGGACAAGGAGTTGGGCGCCTCGGTCATTCACAGAGTCAAGGAGGGGTGGGGGTTGGAAGGGACCTCTGAAGATCATTTATTCCAACCCCCCTGCTAGAGACCCCTGTCTGGGCACAAAAGCGTTCAGGGTCAAACATTTTTGAATATACTTATGAAAAGGTAGAAAATTTAAAGTGAAGTGGGTTTTTTTTAAAAAAAAGAGGTCACGTGGCCGAGCAGACGAAGCTTTAGAGAAAGAGCAAAGCAAACATCCACCTGCCATTTTCAAGATAGGACTGAGTAATATATCACAGAATAATACATCAGAGAAGACGTTTTTGTGGGCAGGACTAGGTTTTCAGCTTTCCTTTGTTTTGGACGTTTTCCTCTAGCCCTGAGTGTGTGGATGACCGTTCTCACCACAACCTGTTAGCTCAGGTGAGCAGCCAGGTGACAGACACCAGTGACACAGCAACCAACTCTAACGCCACCCAGGAATCACCTTGCCCTGCTGCAGCTTGAGGCACGCTCGCATTCAACTCCGCCACCAATCGAACAACTGTTAGGTGGTGTCTCCCCTCTTGTGCTGAGACAGAATCGAGCACACCACTGCACTGCATGACATTCAGGTGCCATGTTTATGGAGCAGATTGTTTTGTTAGCTAACCAGCATCGCTTGTTCACTCTCTTCTCCAGACTGCTAACAAACTTCAAAACCAACACAACTTCTTGCCAACTCAGATTGCTTGCCAGAGGCTCTCTGCTCCTGGCAACACTTCCCCAGTCCTGCTTTGGACCATCTACCAGGGAGGTTTCTTTGCTTCTTTTAGTTAACTCAGAACTAACTTTTTAAGCATTTCTAGCAGTCCATGTAAAGGCAGTCCTCTGAGTCCCCACCAGCTTGCTCGGCTTTAACCACCTTCACGAAGGGGTCTTTAGAAAGACCCCACCTTAGCTCTGATACATCAGGTCTCTCGGAGATGACAGCAGCTGGTCCCCACCAGTAAAGCCATGAACAGCTACTGAAACTGCTTCCTGCATTGCATCTGCCACTTGTTTGTCCCTTCTTTACACCAAGTTTCAATCTTCTCTTGAAGTACACTAGTATTTCTGTAGAGTGGTTAGTTTCCCTACTGGCAGACAAGCACTGTCTAAAATCAGTTATATATTAGCCTGAACTTTACACTGTGAGTTGTGAAATGACAAGGCTTACAAATCTGTGCACCAAGCAGATATAATCTCATTAAAGAGAGACGATTAGTCAGTCCCTGGCTTTGCAGGAACACACATTTGAAGGTGGACTCAGACCAAAAGAAGAATATGAACTGATCCACAAAGCAATGTATGTGACCTGAAAACAGGCTACTAGAGCAACAGATGCAGCTTGATGGCTCCTCTCTGGCTGGCTGGCTGGCACAACAAAACGTTACGTGCGCTGCTGGGAATTCATTTGTTTCATCATTCAGAAACGCTCACTAGAAACTGGAACAGCAGAGCCTACCTAGCAAGCACTCCCATTTACTAGTTGAGATCTTGCTGATATATGGAAAATAGTTTGGTTTGCCTTAATTTTGCCACCCCTGCCAGGTTATTATAGCACTAAAAGCTCCAGCTCAAGTCTCAGTCAGGGTACTGCTAGCTGTCTTATGCCACAGGAAAATCAATCTCACTTGAGTGTAGTCCCACATCAAAGGCTTACACTCTTGCTGCACTACACGGAGAAACAGCTAGCATAGATTTTAGGGCAATGACATACAATATTCTTACCCTTCTTCCCTCAGACAGATTCTGGCTGTTACATTTTGTATACAAGCCAGGATTTGTAACTTCTGCTTTCAGCTCCTCATCCATAGCACACTTTGGTAACAAGGAAGACAAGGTTCACAGTAGCAAACTAAAAGCTGCAGCAAAGTCACTCATCACTGATGCTTACCTGGACATCCACAGCTAGTGGCTCATTTAGTAGGGTACATGCCTGGGTCCTCCTACCACTTCAGTTTTGCCCACATCTTAATCAGTTATATGGGCTTCATTCAGATAAACTGAGGTTCTCCACGCCAAGATTAAGCCTGTCCCTCTGTGAAAAGGTGACAAGCTTTGAAAATGTGTTTTGGACTGAGAATTCCACTATTTCTAAAAAAATATAAATGCTAATTAATAACACCACTCTTAGCCACCAGATAGTATTAGCCACTTCCAGTTAGAGAGTGCTGTGCTGGAAGGGTTGTGATCAGCAGTGCAAGGTCCAAGAGTGGCTGGTCACCAGCAGCATCCCTCTGGGACTGATACCAGGGTCAACACTGTTTAATGTCTTCACTACTGATAGAGGAACCTTAGCACGCTTGATGTTCTCTGCAAACGTGGGGCAGGGGTGGCCACGGTGGAGGGCAGGACTGCGGTGAGAGGGAGAGCTGGAGAAATGGACTGACAGCGACCTCGAGAAGGCAACAGCAGCAAGCACAGACCTAGGGCCTGGAACACCACAGCCCCAGACAGCAGGAGAGGCTGGGGCTGAACAGAAACGACTTTGCAGAAAAAGATGTCTGGGCTCTGGTGAGGAAGAAGTTAGTGATGAGTCAGCAGCATGCCCTTGCAGCTGAGGTGGCCAGCTGCCTCCTGGGCTGCAGCAGCAAGGCTGGATGGAGCCAGCAGGGCGAGGGGAGGGATGTGCCAGGCACTCCTGAGAATGCACCTGCTTCAGCTTTCTGTCCCCGGCTGCAAGGCCAGCACAGACTGCAGGTGGTGAAGGGCCTGGAGCACGTGACATGCAGAGTGACAGAGAGAAGCAGGCTGGCTCAGCTGCAGGGGGTCACTGATGCTGCCTTCAGCTTCCTAAAGGCAGGTACAGAGAGGATGGAGCCAGACTCTTCTTCCGTGAGAGGCAGCACACTGCTGTTGCTACATGGGAAATTCTAATTAGAAAAGATAAAAAAAGTCAACCACTGGAGCAGGCGCCCAGCAAGGCTGTCAGATCCCCATCCCCAGGCACAAAATTTAGCTGGGCAGTGCCCTCAGCGACGGGATCTAGTTGGCCCTGCTTTGAGCTGGAGGGCAGGCAGTGTTGCTCTGTGACCCTATACAGGTTACTGCATTCAAACCAGCAGCACTTCAAGTTTATTCCAAAGGCAAGTCTTGACTTACATAGATGTATCCTAGAAGGCAAGGTGCTTCAAAATTCAAACTCGGGCTGCTGTGCAAGCAGCAAGAGCTGGCACAATGGATCGATGCTTGGATGTTCAAAGGAAGAGTCTAGAGTACTATGGAAAAACCTGATGCGACAACATCCTTCCACAAAACAAGAGGAGATGAATTAGAACTAGCAGAGAAGCCGGTGACAGGCAATGCTCTGTGTACACTGAGAAGCTGGAAATGCCACACTGCAGAAAAACACAAGAAACTGCACAGCCAAATTGTTCACGAGACAAATGTGGACAAAAGCCCCACCAACAACACACAAAGCAAAAACAGCTGGAGAGAAGGACTGCATGGCTAAGTGTAGTGGTAAAAATACAAGTTCTCCTGACAAATATCAATGTAATGAAGAAGGGTGAGAAAAATGCAAGCAAAGGGATGCTCTGCAAGGAAATGTCCTGTTAGTAAGTACTTAGGTCTTGGTATTAGAAGGACAGCTCAAATATTTTGGAATGTCACAGTTCTACGAATGAACTGATAAATCAATTACGAAGCATCCTGTTGCCAATGAATCACAGAATTACAGAATATCTCACGTTAAAGGGACCCACAAGGATCGATCGCAGGACTACCCAAAACTAAACCATATGACTACGAGTGTTGTCCAGATGCTCCTTGGACTCTGACAGGCTTGGTGCCATGACCACTTCCCTGGGGAGCCTGTTCCAGTGACCAACCACCCTCCCTGTGAAGAATCTTTTCCCAATGTGCAACCTGAACCTCCCCTGATGCAGCTTCATTCCATATTCTCGTGTCCTGTCGCTGGTCACCCCAGAGAGGAGATCAGCACCTCCCCCTCCACTGCCCCCCTTGAGGAGGGCACCCCTCAGCCTTCTGCAAACCGAACAAGCCAAGTGACCTCAGCTGCTTCTCCTCAGTCTTGCCCTCAAGACCTTTCATCATCTTGGTCGCCCTGCTCTGGACACACTCTAATTGTCTGACATCCTTCTTATATGGAGGTCCCCAAAACTGCACGCTGCACTCGAGGTGGGGTCACACCAGGGCAGTGCAGAGTGGGACAATGACAGTTCCTTCCTATTGCTGGATAACCACAGAATCACAGAATGTCAGGGACTGGAAGGGACCTCAAAAGATCCTCCAGTCCAATCCCCCTGCCAGAGCAGGAACACCTAGATCAGGTCACAATAATGGAGAGATCCGCTGGTTTTGCTGCTAACTGTTAAACCCCAGTTACGTTTTGGCAGGTAAACATCATTCAAGCTCAGCCTAGAAAACACCCACTCTTCTCATTCCCCAAAATTTCTGCTGGAAACAGACAGATTAATTTTGATTGTGACGGTAAGAGAAGTCAATCCACAGAATATTATTTTATCACCTCAGAGACCTTTATACGTGGGACAGGGGAATGCCCCTACTTAGAGAGCATCGGTAACCGCAGCAGAACAGTTTGCTGCGTGGCAGTGGTACGGGACCCCAGACTGGTTTGGGTGGGAAGGGACCTCACAGCTCACCCCATCCCACCCCCTGCCATGGCAGGGACACCTCCCACCAGCCCAGGTTGCTCCCAGCCCCATCCAACCTGGCCTGGGACACTGCCAGGGAGGGGGCAGCCACAGCTTCTCTGGGCAACCTGGGCCAGGGTCTCACCACCCTCAGCCGACATCAGAAAAAGCCATTTCTTAACATGCGAACTAACCCGATTTTCAAGTGATTTTAGCTAATTAGATTTTTAAGCCACAGACGCTTTCCACGCAGTAATCGAAACCAACGCCTGACCCGAGCGTGACCACACACGGTTACTCCGACACACGGACGCCACCAGACCACCGCCGTGAGCTCCCGCCACGTCCCCACGCCCGGCGGGGCCGGAGGCGGTGGCACTGCCGGCCCGGCGGGCACTGCCATGGCGGGGACACGGAGCAGGCAGCTGACGGACCCAGAGTCACACGGACCGCCGAGGCCTCCAGCCAAGGCCCCCTCTCCGCTCGGACCCCCGCCTGTCCCCCGCGGTTCAGCACCTCGAGCCGCGAGCGCCGCCCGCCCGCCGCGGCACAGCCCCGCACCGGCACCGCCGCCACCGCCCGCCTGCTGCGGCGGGGCTCGGGCGGGCAGAGCTCCGCAGGCAGCCAGTGGGCCCCGTCCCCCGCCGCACAGCCTGGGCCAGGCCGGGGCTGCGGGAGCGCGGTGACGCGGGCAGGGCTGTCCCCGCCGCAGCGAGCCGCGGCCGCCCGGGCGGGTGGCGGTGGGCAGCTCCGCGGGCCCTCACCTGCTGCTGGATCTTCCCGTCCTCGGTGACCACCCAGTGCGTGGTGGCAGCGGCGGGCGGCGTCCCCGAGGCCAGCAGCGAGCACAGGCCCAGGGCCCAGCCGGAGAAGACCCACGCCCGCCCCAGCCCGCCCCGCCCGGACGCTCCTGTCGCCGCCATCTTCCCCAATCCCGGCCTGCCCGCGCCACCCGGAACCGGAACCGCCGCCGCCGCCATCTTGGGAGGGGGCGGGGCGGGGGGCGGGGCCTCCCGCGGCGGGGGCAGGGACAGCGCTGGCGCGGGGGTTCCGCCCGCAAACCGGGCTAGGTGTGAGCCTGGAGCTGCGGGGCACGAGGGGAAGGAGGCCGGCTGCAAACTGCAAGGAAGAGTGGCTGGAGAGCGCCCGGCAGACACCCGGCGGGACACGAGCCAGCAGTGTGCCCAGGTGGGCAAGAAGGCCATCAGCATCCTGGCCTGTGTCAGCAATGGTGTGACCAGCAGGAGCAGGGAGGTGACTGTCCCCCTGTACTCGGCACTGATGAGGTCACACCTCCAATACCGTGTTCAGTTTTGTCCCCTCACTCCCAGAAGGACACTGAGGGGCTGGAGCGTGTCCAGAGAAGGGCACGGAGCTGGGGCAGGGTCTGGAGCACAGTGTGATGGGGAGTGGCTGAGGGAACTGGGGGGTTCAGTCTGGAGCAGAGGAGGCTGAGGGGAGACCTCATTGCTCTCTGCAGCTCCCTGAAAGGAGGGGGCAGTGAGGGGGGGTCGGTCTCTTCTCCCAGGTAACAGTGACAGGACGAGGGGTGATGGCCTCAAGCTGTGCCAGGGGAGGGTTAGATTGGATATTGGGAAACATTTCTTCCCTGAAAGGGTTCCCCAGCACTGGCCCAGGCTGCCCAGGGCAGTGGGGCAGTCCCCACCCCTGGAGGTGTTTCAGAGCAGTGCTGACACAGTGCTTAGGGGTATGATGCAGTTGAGGACTGTCAGTGTTGGGTGATGGCTGGACTCGATGATCCTCAAGGTGTTTTCCAGCCCAGGCCGTGCTGTGATGCTGTCACTCGGTCTATGTCACCTTTCCAAGTTTGCAAGCAAGCTGCAAGTAGTTGTTCCTGGGGACCCCAGATTTCCCAGAGCCTGCTAAGTAGAAACAAGAAAGTTAGTTTAGAGATGGTGGCACAGTGGTTGAACTGACGCAAGGGGTTTGGTTTCTCTCAGGACAGAGAACATGTTCCCACAGGTACAACAGTTCTTCACTGCTGCCAGAGTGTTTGGGCGTATCACAGAGTTCACAAAAAAACCCAGGCTGCTCTTGGTCTGTGCTAAGAGACTAACAAATTTTATTGCACTGTCAACGTCGAGGACATTGAATAAGACAATGAGTGACTTTTTTTTTCACATGGTAATTCCCAAATAAAACGTATGACATGCAGCTTTTGCTGAATATTT
This sequence comes from Podargus strigoides, assembly GCA_028020825.1. NCBI lineage: Eukaryota > Metazoa > Chordata > Aves > Caprimulgiformes > Podargidae > Podargus > Podargus strigoides. Next base: position 44,337,599 of record CM051624.1, on the reverse strand, counting down.
AAATTCCTATCCAAAATTTTGCATTTAAAAGTTGAAACAGCTAATGCAGTCTCGTTAAGATCTGTTCCTCAGAGGTGAACAGCTCAATACATCCACAGCAATCTAAGGAGTAAGTCACTAGAACAAAAAAGTACCTTTTTACTAAGCCAACACAAAACGTTGCAGAATAACTGTGAAACCAATGAGCCAAACAAAATTACAAAATGAATTTATTCCAAAAGCATAAGGGAACATTTACAATTCAACAAGATGGCAAACAGGTGTCTCCACGAGGACTCACTGCTTTGAAATTAAATATGAGAGTGAGGGGGAAAAAACCCAACTACTTCTGAGGCCACAAGAACTTTGCACATCACCTCTGAAAAACAGGAGTTGGTGAAGGAAACTCAAAATTCAGTGAGAAAATAAGCTGCTAGGACCTAGCTCTTAGTCTAAATACAAGCTATGTTTAGGCTTGGAGATTACCTTGTTAAAACCCCTCACAACAAGTTGTAGCCACAAGTCTGTCTATTTCCCCGCCCCCCCACTGGCAGCTTATTACCCATCTAGGACCTATTTTCAGAGTGACATTTCAATCTCACAAATTTCTCCTTGAAAGCTCTTTGCCAAGACTGTTGGGTTTGGTGACAAATCTGAATTCAGCAGCTGGCATGGAATCAGAAATAAGGTCAGCTCATGTGAACTGGAATGTCCAAAGTTTGCTGCCTACTGCTCCGGAGTTACACACAACAGACTTCTGATTTACCGTCGACAAGGTCTCTTAACTTTGACATGGTTTTGTTATTCTGGCCTTCTGACTGCAGTGATAAATATTCAAGAGTATTAATGAAGACACCCGAGTCAGATGCACAAGCAACTACAAATGAAATGAGGTGGGGGAACATCACTTTCAGGCATTTGTCTGTGGATATTAAATGGCTGGACAAAAAAAGAGAATAAGAAATAATCTTCATTCTTCTAAAGCCTAAGCTATTTTACATCAACACACCCTGGAACACTTATTAAAATTCTTTTCCTCTGCCCCAACTTCTTTTTACTACCTGCTAAATTTCTTTACAATGTTGAATGACCTGAGAAGTAAAAAATTTTGAGTGGTGAGAATAAAAAAAAAGCATTGTGCTCTTACATTGTATTTTCTGGGTGTACACCAGTAAATAAGAATCCCAAGTTGCTATGGAAAAAAATAGCATGGAATTGTTAACTTTTCCACCTCAATTGAACTATATAGCTGGAATTTTTCAATGATACCCAAAATACAATTTTATTTATATATTTTTCAATGTAATTGTATTGGTAAAAAAAAAACAAACTCAAAACAAAACAAAAAGCAAACCAAAAGAGACAACCCTCAAGTGCCAACTAATCCAGATGTCTGCAAAACACAGAAAAGAGCCAGGTACTGCCCTGGTCCAGCTCCAGCCTAGGAAGCTTAATCACTGCATCAGTCTTTACCCATTCCTGAAATAATTCTAGTCATTTATTGTTTGTCCTTTTCATTTACTAAAATTTCACGGCATAGCTATATGCACATATTCATATTAAACATTAAAAATTAATTTGCAAAACATCACTTTTTCATTACAATGCACGGAGAAGAGTAAAATGTGCAAACCAGAAAAAACAAAACAAAAACAAAACACCACACTCTCTACATCTCTAAGGAAAAGGATTGCTTCATGCTACAAGCAAAAGAAGTTTCCATTCATGTTGCAAATTTTTTTTTTTTTTTTTTAAAAACTCTCGTTCGGTTTCATTTAGAAAAAGTAAATCAAAGCAAATTTAACAGTGGTACTCTTCTCCACATATTGCAAAATATGGTTACAGATGAGGAAAGGATTACTTCAGCTGCTAAGCTTATCTGACACGTATCTCTGCTGTCATGCCTTTCCTGTCCAGTACAGTACTGTCCATTACTTAATACATAAATTCAGTTATATAGTTTTAGTTATGCAGTAGCTGATTTTTAGGTTAATATACAAACTGTCAAGATGGAGCTTTTGATAAAACATCTACGCTCTTTCCCAATTTTGAATAAATCCTGAAGACACTTCAAAAATAAGAACCCAAAACTGACTGTAAGCATCCAAAAATACAGTTGTAGTTTCACTATGGACAAGTTGTAGTCCGTTAGAAAAGTAGATCATACATACAAAGGTATAAAGAACATTTAAGTCAGTCTTAATGGAAGGCAGTCCTTGAAGGAAACAATACTCCAGGCAAACTTGCTGAGTAGCACTTTCACTTTAGCCCTTCAGGGCCACGGAAGATTGAGCACTCTCCTCAGTAGATTCTTCCTCGGCTACGATTGCCACGTCCTCCCCAGCCTCTTCCTCGTCCACCCCGGAAACCACCTCTTTGTTCTGCAATACAAGTGAAAACTTCTCATACAGGTGTTATGCTGGATGCAGGTTAAAAGAAAACAGCACTGACTGGAGGTATTGAAGGCTGACTTCAGTCTGAGGGTAACCCTGCCTGTACACCATGAGATCTCCGAGCTATGCTTCGATGGACAATGGACCCCACCAACTGTAAGGGGAGGTGAGGAGAACCACCCTCTCTGAACTGAATGTAATCTTTCTGCATACCATGATACATAACTGGCCCATTATTTTACAACTGTACTGGGGCCAAACCAGTACCACAGAACTGAAAACTAGTCTGTAAAGAACTTCACTGGCCTGCCTAGCTCATCCTTCTGTTCAGTAACACCACGTCAATCTTGAGGCGTTCGCTCCTAGTGATTTCATAAAATGATGTAAAACCACAGCTTTGCCACTCTCTGTCCTTTTCTATCCTCAACATTAAGCTCTCACCAGCATACTTAATTTTTTTTTTTTGCTGGGCTGGTATCTTAACTACATCCAATTAAAAACCACACAAACTCTTTGTTTAACCACAGAAAATTTTTCCGTTCCCTTTGTTAAGAACAAATCTGATCACAGCAAAAACACCCACAAAATATTTTGCTCAAGTTTCTTTGGATTTGTTTGCAAATACATCAAACTCTCATTCCCCTTCCCATGTTTCTCTTCACATACAGTCTTAAAATACAGGTCTTAATATACAAAGGGAACTGTGTGCTTATTTTAACAAGCAGAGAAATCAAAAGTTGATCAGAGGGGCCTAAGCAGCTCACTAACAAAACACAGTAGCATGCACTAAAAGATTTTTGGTTGAAAACTTCCTAATTTTTAGAGTCACAGGACTACAACCTTATCTTTAAAAGATACAGGTGCATCACCTAAATTCTGCAGTAAGAATTTCCCTAAGATTTTATATATAAAACAAAGAGAAAATATAACAGTGGTTTATATCAGGCTTTCAGCCCATGGGCATGGGCAATAACTGGTCACAGCAGGACATTTACACACAAAAACTGGTGACAGTACAATCTGATCTTTGGAGAATCACTTGGTTTAATCTGTTTGTTCCCCCCACCCCAAGGCACAAGTGTCACCACACAAAGTTTTTCCAAGCTGCCTAACTTACCATAAGAAAAACTACCCAGGTTACTGCTGTATTTTCCACTGGGAGGATTATATATTTGCCTGGCATCCCTTTTTGGTCCTGCCGAAGCTTTCTTTGGGGGTGAACTTGAGGTTGTATCTTCACTTGCTCTTTTTTGACTGGCAGAAGAAAACAAAAACAGATCATTGCATCCCTGTGCTGACAAATTGAAGTGCTGGGGTCTGAACCCCGAGCTCTAAATTAAGGTTGACATATGGGTGGTTCCCATGGTCCTTCAAAAGGAGGGGGATGAGTTTGCCTCCTCTATCCTATATTATCAGCCTCTTGGCTTGGCTGTCTCTCATCTCTGCCATGGGAGACTTTGTTGCTTTGTTTGTTCCACCAGTTGTTGGCAATGTTGTATCATTCCTGGGGCTGATGTCTGTTATGTGTGATCTGATCGACTTGTTTGTACCCCCAGTGATCACCCATGCACTGACCCTTTTGTGTGCAATAGAATCTGGTTACTGGTTTGTTCTACTGCTGGCTGTGTCCTTTGTACTAGGCCTAGTGATTGGCAAAACACAAGTATAGGAATAGCAGTTCAGCCTCAGAGATTAACCACTGGAAGCCAGCAGCAGCTAAGATGCCCTGAATCCTCCTTCAAAAGAGGACGTAAGCTAGTCTCCACTTGATTCAGTCTATTGTATCCCTAAAGCAAGAGTAAGATTATCACTTCACAGCTTTAATTCCTTCCAGGATGGGGGTTGTTTTTGATTGTGAAACTTTTAGCTCACATGCTGTGCATCTTGTGTAATACACAGCTTGGGATATTTTGTAAACAGCAAAAGTTAACATCACTTTTTTAAAAAGAAAAATTCTTACCTTGCATCTGCCTTCTGTACGGGTTTCCAGGACAGTGTAACTGTACTTTTATAAGAAGGAGGAATGTGGAACAGATCCTATTGAGGCAAAATCACACAGTTTATTCATTAAATTCATGTTGATCACACTTTAAAATTTTAGCTACCAAGACTCCAGAGTAACAGTTACTTTCCAACAATTCTAAGTCCTTTCTGAAGTCCCACGGCAGAGGGAGATGGCAAGCTGTAGCTCACTGCCTTAGCCCATACACTTTACTAGGATAGTTAAATGAGATTTATATTAACAGAATAGTGATATGTTTTCTCTCTCTCTACACATATCAAGCATCTTATGATGAACTACAATGGCTCCTGCAGGGAGATATCCGATACCCCTGTGATGGTAAAAGACAGGCTTCTCACCGCTGTGGGCTATGTTTTTGGTTTATTGTGGTGATGGAGGGTGAGACATAGAAGTGAAGGAAAAGAGGAAAAGGTGGTCAGAAAAAAATCAGAATGGCTTCAAGGGCTCTGGATGGAAGTCTCTTTCTGCAGCCCATCTCTCCTAGACTCTCTGGAGAAAAAGGTTCTGTGCAGCAGCTTGCTTTGCCTCCTCTCTCCTTTACATCTCCTTGCACCTCCTCAAACTATTCCTTACCCCTCCCTGCCACTGCAGGAAAGGGAAATGACATGGAAAAAAACTCAGTCAGAATCTAGAGACCCCTAAAGCAAGGTCTGCTCCTGCAGGCAACTAGTGCTGCAAAAAAAGGGCATCACCACCCTATCCCAAGAGCAGCAGCAGCAGCAAAGGCTAAGCAGCTTGCAGAAACAGCTGATCCAGGTCTCTTCAGAAACAGTAAAGCAGCAGCAATGCTAACACTGACTAACTTAACACAACCCAATTTAGTTCAAATCTATTCCTTTCTTCTGCACAGGTTACTCTGTGTGAATTTACTCCTTTGTAATATGAGAACTTACCTTGATTAAAACATTTATGTTATTTGTTATTTTCAAGGCAACAACTTTAATCTTGTTCTGTAAAAAAAAAAGAACCACCACTGAACACCTGTTCTAGTAGCTTTAAATTAAGGCAACTGAATTTGCTGAACTCATAGTATCAAACTAACTGCTCTTCCTAGTGAATTGCTACAGCAATAGCCATAGTCAAAGGTGTGTACACTTCTGAGTTTTCATTACAACTATTTGTAGGCTCCCTGCAGTTCTACACTAACCAGTTGCTTTTAATCTTCCACTGTACTTTCCACTAAATTTCCCCCCCCCCCCCCAATATATGAACATTTCCGCTTCAAAACAGGGAGTGAAATACACATGGATGCAGAGTAGCTAAAAGTACAAACAAAAAGATCATCTTAGCTTGCAAAATGTAGCACTGGGTAAGATGCAGTTGCAATAGATGTTAGCAGTGTTATTCCCTTAATCTACCTGCATGCTTACAACAGACTGCAGCCCATTAATGTGTGCCAGTGTTTATTTTGGTAGGTTCAATCAGAAAAATCAGGATTCCTGAACAATACTTACCTCCTCTGTTTTCAAGGCTTCTCCTGTTTTTCCTTGAAGTGCTAGACGAAGCTGTCTAATATACACCTGCAACCCTCGAGCAAAATACTGTAGCCTAAAAAATTGAAAAGGAATCTGTTAATAAATTTTACATATTCCCATAAAATAAAAGCAGAAGCAAAGAGAAGCTGTAATCTCATTTTTTTTCCCTTTTAGGAAAAATGCTCCAAATAAATCTGTCAATCTGATTTGTGCTTCTTTAGCACCCAGACAATAATAATTCACACTTGCTAGCAGAACTTCAACACTTGCCTGTAAAGGATTACCTGATTTTAAAGTCTTTCAATTTCTCTGCATTCAGCTTGGCTGTGAGGAAGTCAGGAAGTTTACGACCCAGCTGATGGAAGCTATATAATAAACACTCCACATAACTGAACTGCAACTTGGGCTCTTCATTGCCAGCATTTTCCCCATTCTCTGCTTCCTCTGGAGGAAGGGGCATATACTCCTGATGAACAGAAGGAAAACCAAATGCATGAGACACATTTACACACACTGACTGTTCTTTTGCAGCTTTTCAACTCTAAGGTTTCTTTATGCTGACAATTTAAGAGGTAACCCCCATCCCTATACTAATGTGATAAACTGCAGCATGAAGTCCTGGTGTAGGGGGTTTGCCTACACTCACATGTCTTGACACCTCTGACTCAGAGGAAATATTATGGTAGTGCTGTTACTGCAGGAAGCAACAAGGTACTCCACCAATGCTTCCAAAACCATGCTGAATTTGCTTACAATTGTCACTGCAGACACAGCCTTTAATGAGATCAATCTAAGTCTCTGCCTATAAAATTTAAAGAGAACAAAACCACTGGAGTTTACTGGATTAAAAGCATCATGCAGCTAACAGCTCTATACCTACAAAGGCTCTGAATAGCAAAACATTTGACCTTATATCACACAGAGCTATCTTTGAACTAGCCACTTTAGAAAGGGGATAAATAAATTAATAGATAAAAATAATAAAAAAAAAGTTTTCAGCAGAACAAGTTAAGTTTTTTACATAAGTAAAAATTGAATTAGTCTTACCAGTAACTTATCAAACAGCTTCTTCAAATTTGATTCAAGCTTTTCCGTATCACCACAAAATGAACTCATTTCAGCAAGAAGCTTCAAAACCTACAGGTAAGGACAGCTGGGTTTGTGTGTGTTAACTGAAAAGCACAAAGGCTTAACTTTCAACCTAAAAGTGATTATCACATCATTACGGCTGGCACAGTGGAGGTCAGCTATTACAATTAAACCCCTCCCACGCATCAGGAAAGAATAGAAGGAGGAACATGTCCAGTCTGTTTTTTGTGTTCTCGAACAGAAACACGTTTGTGTGTCTAATCCTAACAAGGATCGTTCGTCAACAAGCAAACAAAACTTCACCTCCCACATCTGCAGCACAGCTCACCTTCAAAGTGAGATTCAGAGAGATCTAACTGAAGCTGCAGCACTGATTAACCTAAGCAAAATTACAGACATTAAGCCACTCCCTTAGGAGGCTATATTAGCAAAAGCCAAGCAACAATCATTTCAGTAAATGCTACATGCTTAAAAAAAATTGACAGTAATATAAAAATGATTACACTGATCTGCTTATTCTAGCCTTGCCTCATAAAATCTCTGGACAAATGACACATGCTTTAAAAGGCAATTCTCAGACGTGCCTCAATATAGCAAACGTTTTTTCTAGTGCAGCTAGCTTTCCTCCAAACCAAGAACTGAAAACCACTTAAGAAAGGAGTTTGCAATTTTTAAAATGGGCTGTCTTCATCCAAGATGCTTATTTTTTACCATTTGAAAGACATTTTAGCTTTGGCTTACCTCTAACTGGATATCAAGACCCTCCACTGGAGTAGTCAGAGAACTGAGGTTTGGCAGAACATGCTCACAGAAGTAAGTAACAAATTTTGTGGAATGAACATTTTTCTGAAAAAAAAACCAAAACAAAACAGCACACATTATTCAGGCCACTCTGAGTTTGAAGGAGTTAAAATGTTTTTCCCCCATCACTCTGCCACCCTTATAAATGCATACCACACAGCTATACCTTAAAGCTTCATTAAGTTTAACTCCTAAAATGCAGAGACCCTTATGGAGAGCTTAAACTTAGAGGCTGGCTCTGACAGGGGCAGAAAAGTCTGCCTGTAACCCAGTAACAGGCCTTCAAGCCCTGCAACTGCCTGGCACTGGACTTCAAATAATCAAACTCATACATGTATGAGCCTAACATGAGAGTCTTGTCATAACTCACTGTAACATATTAAATTTGAATGAAAACATCAAAAAGCAGAGAATAACCCAAAAGCTCTTTGTATTTGGAGGATTTAGTGGTGTTTTCCAACATTTTTAATACATTAGAAGCTGAAGGGGAAGCACTGATAAGCTGTCATTCCAACATAAGCACTGAGAACACTGAAGAGAAGCTACAGCCATTAACTTTCCCCAGTATTCCCCATGCAAAGCAAATGAATACATACTGAGAAGAGTGGCACTGCCTGGCGAGTGCACTGCAGAAGTCTGTCCACGCAATCCGGATCAGATGGATTGAATGTTTGCTCCAGGTCAGCTTGTTCGGCTACCAGCTCCACTAGTTGCTGCCTCCCATTTACTGTCTGTAAGCTTTTTAATCCAGACAATATTTTCATGAACAGAACAAATTCCTCCCCCGTCACATCTTCCAGCACCTTAACGGAACACCAGAAAACTTATTTCTATCGTGGTAACTTGCAAACCTCTAAATCAAACCTACTTAATTTGAAGAGGTAAAGTATGCAAATATTTAGCATTTAAATTTAGCTTCTAGTTATTTAAAAAAAAACACAAGTTTAAAGGAACACACAAAAACATGCAGTATAGTTGTATGCATTTCCAGATTAAAAGCAACTGCCATCAAGTTGTGCATAGAAAACATTATTTTTCTTGGACTCTGACCTTAAGAACAAATTTCTTCTCTAACAAAATCATGTGTTTCAGGCAGAACACACATTAAATGAATATCCATTCATTACTGGTTAATACTTTTTGTATTTTTCTCAGTTTGAGGAATGCACAGGAATCTCATGAAATTCAAAGACAAATGCAAAGTCCTGTACCTGGGATGAATTAACTTCCCTGCATCAGCACATGGTGGGGACTGACTGGCTGGGAAACTGCTCTGCTGAAAAGACCCTGAGGGCTCTGGGGGACAACAGGCTAAACGTGTCAGCAGCATTCCTTGGGTGATGAAGTGTCCTGGGCTGTGACAAGAGCATAGCCAGTAGACTGAGGGAAGCCAAGGGATTGAGGATTCTCCTTTGTTCTGCCCTCATGAGACCACACCTGGAATACTGCACCTAGTGTTGGGCCCTCCTGTATGAAGAAGTTGTTGATAAGCTTTAGAAAGCCCAGACAAGAAGGTGATCAGTGTCTAGAGTGCATGACTGTGAGGAGAGCCTAAGGAAACAGGACTTTTCAGCCTAAAGGAAAAATGTCCTAAGTGGGTGAGGTGACCTAACACTGATCTTCCAATAGTTAAGAGCAAGTCACCAACAGCAGGAGCCAGGTTCTTTACTGAGGTGGACAGGGTGAGAATGAGACTATGAAACAGTAACTGAAATGGGAGGTCCCAACTGGATAAAGAAAAAAAAAACAATCACGTTGAGGACAATTAAACATTGGAGCTCGTTGCCCAAACAGTACAGGAAATCTCCGTCCTTAGAAGTTTTCAAAACTCAACTGGACAAAGCACTGAGAAATCTAATCTGAATTCAGCTGAGTGTGATCCACAGAGGTGACTGATCTCCCAAAGTCCCTTTCCAACATGCACCATTCTATGATTCTAATAAAAGTCACTCATACAAAATGAGAAGAGCCTCACATTATTTTAATATTGCACAAAAAAATGCTGCAAAGTTTGGATTGTAGCAGAAGAGCATAACTAGAAGACTGCATTTGTACAGTGCTTAACTCTACACGTCGTTTAAATAAGCAGACCTCCAAAGCAGCACCAGTGATAAGGGATGGTTTAATAATACTTAAGTTCGTACTGAAATAAAGACACTCACCTTCTTTGATTCAGTCAGTATGAACTCTTCTACCTCCTTTGTCATCACCTCCTCAGGCAGGGTTTTCAGTTTTGTAGAGAGGAACTTTATGGCTCGCTCTCTCACAATATCCTCTCCCTGAAGAATCTGACTGAATAAGCCTCCCAGAGTCCCTGAGTGGAGAATAAATCAGGTAACGCAAATGATTTTAGAAGTTAGGAGCTGAACCTTCTAGGCAGAACAAAGAAGCTTCCTCCTGTAAGACTCTATGACACATTTTAAAAAAAAATGCTATACTAATTTTTAAGAAAAATCAAAATTTTCACATACCTTGACATAAGAATCCACATTGTTTTACTGGTCTGTATAATTCAGATCCACAATTATTGAAAAGTTCAGTATGGTTTGTAAAACCAAACAATGAGTGTGTGTCTCTAACTTTTCCATTGTACTAAGAAAATATAAAATGGAGTCCTGCCCTCATCCTACTAGAGACTGGGAAGTATTAATAAAAGCCATTTATAGAAAAATGTGTCCTTTACCTTTAGCATCCATCTTAAATATACTGAGCAAAGCATTGTTCACCAAATTGAATTCCGCAGAATCATCTGGAGAGAGAAAAAAACCCGATATGCATATCCTTGAAATGGAAACATAAGAGCAGAAAAACAAAGAAAGATTTCTGATATCACACAAGAAGTATTCCATCCTCAGCATTTAATCATAAACCATGTAACTGGTATTTTTCTACTTCCTCAGTCATCAGTATAAAGGCACAATTATAAAAGCTGGAAGCAAAACAAAAAGCTATTTGGCACTTCAGCCTCCCTGCCAGAACTTTAATGTTACAAATTTGACAGGAGTGAAAACTTGAAGGGAAGTTGTTACTCAATACATTTAGTCATTTTAAGGAACAGCTGAATAAACAAGCTGACCTTTACTAAATTCAGGTAAATATTTATTTTCTTTTTAAACTCTTGATCAATCTAGAGTATTTCTAGGTAAGGGAAACAATTTTCCTCTTGAACCTAGTACAGAAATGTATGTCTCCAAAAAAAGAGAAAAAGTCTCTTCTGAGAAGCCTAAAGACTTAAGCATGCATTTTTAATACAAATTTGAACATGTAATATTTAGCACTCTATAACTTACTGAGATTAAATACACCTTGTATATTAAATCCTGAATTAAATATTTTGTACTAAAAATGCATTGTATGGAAGAAAATGCCTTCAGGATTTTTAAAGTTCCTGAGTACCTGGATTAGAAACCCAATAACTCTTTCTCAGAAGGCAATTTGCTGCAGTCCACAACTGGAGGGTTTTTTTTGTTTTGTTTTGTTTTGTTTTTTTTTTTCCCCTCCCCCTTTTTCTACTAATGCTTTCAGAGAACTTGAATGAAAAAAAGTTGTATTTAAAAGCAAGATTTTCAGTTTAGATTAGGATAATTAGCAACCTTTCAGCAGAAGTAGCATAACTGTACAGCAAATATAAAGGGCAGGAAAAAGAACAGAAGCAGAACATGAATGGCACTGGGACAGACTGCTGTGTAACAAATTATGAAACAATAGAAATTTTACAGAACAAAACTGTATACGTTTGTAGGTGTGCCACAAGGAGATCAGCCAGGAAACCACCAATGTCTCCTACCTGACTGTAGAAGCTGGGTCAGTATGTCTGCTACCCGAGGAAGGTTATCTCCTGTGGCAAACTGAGGCAATTCCTTGATTGCTTGTCGCCGGATCTGTCAAAATTGTCAGTATCAGGGAAATAATTTTTTTAAAATTAATTAAAAAATAAAAATAAAAACCTCAAGGAATTCAATTACCAGAGTTTGGCAGAAAAATCAGCCAAATTTGAGAAAATGACCACATATTCTTTTAACACATGTATCATATTCAGAAAGCAATGTTCAAGTTTCAGACTTTAATGGCCGTCCAAGCTTCACAATTGCTATGAAACTCTTATGACCTATTTATGAAGACAATAACATTTTTCTTAGATCTGAGCAGCACTCAAGAAAAACCAAATTCAAGCAGCATCTCTGTTAACAAAATCATTACTTTGATCAACAAAATAAAGGGCTGGAATCTGTGTTATTATGGAGTCTAATTTGCTAACAGGAAGGATAGTTTTGCAGTTGTGCATATGGCAGAGAGAACCTCTAGGTTTTGTTGTCCACATTGCCAGAAATCCTTCAATGATCTGTCCAAGTCATTTAAGATCTGATAACTAAAGATGCTGCAAATGTACAGCTTCTATCAACACCACAGAAGCAGCATGAGGCATCTCAAGTCTTCTGCAAGAATAATACATTCAGAATCACATCCCCATGACTCTCAGGAGGGAACAAAATTTTCTTGACTCTCAGCAGGATTCATTAGAATCAATTATCACAAAGTGTTTTTTGAAAGGGAAAAAAAACCGTAACATATTCAGATAAAAAGAAACAGATACAGTTCACAGAGCTATTCCTTTTATCAATGATGGGAATGAAAAAGACAAATGAGAACTGATGTATCTTCTCATACCATCACAAAATAGATCATTCTATTGCAGGAATATAACTAAGTGTTCTTAAGTTTTCCAAAGACCCACCCTCCTCTCTCGAAAGACATAGCCTATTTAAAAAAAGTGAAAAGAATAAAAGAAATTAATAAATTCAATGTATCAACTTGCTACAAGGTTCTTATCCTTACAGAAACATCTTCATCCTCACAGAGATCCAGCTGGGCATTGATAGCTGAGTCAGCTAGCTCAGGAAAATGCTTGAAGAATTTGGGAATAAACTGGGCTGCAAGTCTCTTCTCCTTGGCACCTCCTTTCACCCCATCCAAGATTGCCTGGTATGCATCCTTATGCTGAAAGAGGAAAAACAGAATACATAAACAGAAAAATCATGGGGTATTATCAGGACAAGGAAAGGATTTTTTCTCTCCCATTCACTTCAGCCAACTATATTATACAAGCTTCATACAAAGAAAAAAATTTCTCTTTTAGACCAATATAACTATGCCAGTTTAGTAAAACTGGTCTCTCTTGACTGTTTTTTTACTGTTATTCTGGTTCCTCTGTCTGTTCAAGCACTTACTGTTCAACCTGCCAGCCCTAACAGCTCCCACACACCACTTGTGATCAGATTAGTGCAGACTCAAGGCATTACATGATCACCTTCACTGAACTTGGGCAGTTTTTCAAGGAGTTTCTGCCTTCTGTCTGCTCTTTCACTGTCTCTCAAGCAGAGGTTACTTCTCCCAGCAAATGATTTTGAACTCCTATTGTGCTAAAGCATCTTTGGCATCTATTCAAGCAGTTAATCTGAGATAAAACATACTTCTTAAAACATCTGTTAACAGACACTAGAGCCAAAAAATGAGAACTCTCTAGTTGAAATATAGAAATAAACACTTCAGCAACAGAGTAGAATATTCTCTAGCTGCTCCAACTAGAATCACACAGGCTTTTCTGATTTTGTGCCTGCAGGACTAAAACTTTAGAATAAATGGAAGTCTTTGTTGTGGTTAGCTATGTGTTTGTGAAATAGATGTCAGCATTATTAGGATGCCAGCAGAAATCAGAACTTTCTATCATTAATTTTCCTCATGGCTGTGAAGAGAATGCTCTAGACAACTTATCTTACTTCGAACATCAACATCAACAGCACAGGACACTATGCTTTATTTACATATCTCAGAGCCACTTATATCCTCATCCCTACATGACACAGAAGTTCACCTAGAGCACACAGAGATACTAATTTGCAATGCACTACACTGCATTAATTTCATCTCAAGTAAGTTGTCTTATAGCATTCAGTACCAATGCCCCTTAAACACTCCCTGCACCTTGTTTGATAGGTCTCTGTGTTGCCAGATTCTGAACTGGGTTGGGACACTGATCTGGAATTAAAATAACCAAGGAAAAAAACGGTTGCTTTTCAGCTGATCCACATCCCCATTCTGTTTGTTCTGTAGCTGTGCCAACACAGTGGCCTCAACAGCAAAAGCAGGAACGAACTGGCATAAACTAACAATGAAATACACATTATTACAGTCACAGGTTCTCAGACTGCATGTTAAGAACAACTTTTTTGTGGAACAAATTACTTAATACATATTTAAAAAGCATTAATACAGCAATGAAATAGAGCAGCTTGTGTTCCATGAATTTGTATTACTGCGTGCTAACTACTTCTGTCATTTAGGCAAAATACAGTTCAGGCAGGAGTTTGTTTTAACCTGTACCTGGCAGCACTGAATGCTCAAGAAAACATTCTTTTACCAGCTAAATACTGCTGGTCTTTTCAATTACTCCTCTTAATGTCCTATTTCTGGTTGTTCCTTTGCTGTTCTCCTCATGGACAAAGCTGCTTTTTTGAGACAGGGCGACTATGGCTTTTTGTAGTGAGAGATCACATTCATAACATTAAGGGCTAATAAAGGAGTAAGTGGGATAAAACTGATGGATAAGGAACTCATGGCTTCTCAGAATGCAAGAATTGGAGACATCAAATAACTTTATGAAATAACAAGTTCAAAGGATTTAACTCCTTCACAAAAGTTAATGAAGTAATAGAACATCTTCCCACAGAACTTTTATATGCCAGAAATATAAGCAGTTAAAAAAAAGCATCAGAAAAGTTCACTGAAGAACCCATCTAGCATGATATACTTATGCCAAAGATGCTCCCTCTGGCTCTGGAAGCCCACAAGCTGTAGAGAAGCAAAGCTGACAGAGTGTATCAGGAATCACCATTCCATACTTACCCTCAGAGGTTCTTACACATCTGCTATTGATCCCTGCCACATAGTTTGTTCTAAGATGGCCATTCCTATCTTACAAGCTGTCAAAATGATGATGGAGTAAGTACATATTTGTAAAATGGCACAGTAACAGCAACTGTTTTATTCTGCATTTCTCCCCATAGTTCCCAACATTTTAGTTGCATTTTTTGGTTGGCTCTGAAATGATGTTTTTGTTGGACTGTCTGCAGTGATGCTTTGTTTCACTAGGGCATAATTACACAAATAAAGCAAATGGACTTGAATGAAAAAGAAAAATTATTCTTATTTTTAAAAAAACCCCACCCAGACAGCCCCTGTGTTATTCATTCTCTTAAAGAACTTTCCACATGACTTTGCACAGCAGTACCTATTTTAAAATCCATTGCTAGACAGCTAAGTGCAGAGCTATGTTCCTACTAATGTGCATTATGATAAAAAAAGAAAAATTATCTGCTGCTTTTGTAGGTAGCCATTCAGTGACATGAGAGCCTAGTGCAATTCAAAGACTAACTTTAACTAACCATAATATTCTGGTAATATATTAAGCCATCTTTTTTTTTTTTTTTTTCTTTTTTTAATAATTTACTAATGGTATAAAGAACTGGCAGATCTTGCCAAGATTTTATAGGTAAAAAAACCTCCTTTAGCTGGGAGGATCGACCTTCGGTTCTTGCCTTAAGGGGAAAAAAAAAAAAAAAAAAGAGCTATAGGCAGTTATCAAACCGTAATCGACTTTCGCTTCCTCGAACGGGCCTTTTAGCAAGGAGCATTTCGGAGCTGCCAGTGCACTGCATCAGCTCCGGGTGACTGCCGGTCTCTTCTTCAAGGCCCGAATTCGCCAGGCGGAACTCTGTCCCCATGCGGAAAAAGCAATTTGACTCTACCTAGTAACTGGTTAATGTCCCGTCTGAGAGGAGAGCTGGCGACAGGACGGGAGGATGCTGCTGCTGCAAAAGCGCCGAGACCTGCCACCGTCCCTGCAGCGCCAAGCTCACCTCCAGCCGCCGCAACCCCCCCGCCGCAGGGCGTGAGGAAACCTACACCGCCAACAGCATTGCGGGCTGGCCGGCTGGGAGAGCAGCCCCTCCGGCGGCACTCCCAGCCCCTCCGGCGGCACCCCGTTCCGCCCGCCCGCCCCGTTTCAGCCCGCCCAGCTCGGAGCTCCCCGCTGCGGCGGCGCTACTCGAGCCCGAGGCCTAGCGAGGCCTTGCAGGCCGCACCTGGCCCGCCGTCTCGGTGGCGTCCGCCAGGATCCCGTAGTTGCGGTAGAGCTCTTCCACGGTGGGCATGGTGCGGCAGGGAAGGGGCAGAGACCGCCGCTGCAACCGAGACCGCCGCTGACGACGCCGCCGCCGCCGCTCCGGCCGCCGCTCCCGCCTCAGGCCGCCGCCGTCAGCACCAACGAGGCGGAAGTCCCAGAGCGGCCCCGCGCCGATGGCTGCGCAGCGCCCCCAGGCGGCTGGCGGGGAGCCGCGGGCAGGGTTACCGGCGGGGCGGAGCGCGCACACGGACACACCCCCGGCACGGCCCCGCCGTGGCTCGGACAGCGAGGCAGCTTGGGGAGCACTGAGTGTCTGCCCTCGTCTCGCGGTGCGCTGGCACCCTGTGATTTCACAGGCGCCTGGAACGTGAGAGGATTGCTGTCGTGTCAGCCTGAGGGCGAGCGACGCAAAGCGCTGGGCCTTTCTTTCCTGTCTTTTCCAGCAAAATAAAGGGCACTTTCACAGAATCACAGAACAGCCTTGGTTGGAAGAGACCTCTAAATTCACCCAGTCCAACCATTAACCCAGCACTGCCCAGTCCCCACTGCCCCATGTCCCTCAGCACCACATCTCCACGGCTCTGAAATCCCTCCAGGGATGGGGACTCCCCCACTGCCCTGGGCAGCCTGGGCCAGTGCTGGGGAACCCTTTCAGGGAAGAAATGTTTCCTAATATCCAATCTAACCCTCCCCTGGCACAACTTGAGGCCATCACCCCTCGTCCTGTCACTGTTACCTGGGAGAAGAGACCGACCCCCCCTCGCTACCCCCTCCTGTCAGGGAGCTGCAGAGAGCAATGAGGTCTCCCCTCAGCCTCCTCTGCTCCAGACTGAACCCCCCAGTTCCCTCAGCTGCTCCCCATCACACTGTGCTCCAGACCCTTCCCCAGCTCCGTGCCCTTCTCTGGACAGCACCCATGACCACACCAGTCACCATTCTCCCCCTCCGTGACTGCAGCCCGGATGCCCGTACCTCTCTGCAGGCAGAGTCCTGTGGTCCTTGCACACTCTGACCGGGTCTGAGGGCATGGAAGCTCGTGGCTGCTGCTGGATCCAGGGGAGTGCTAACCACAGCCTGACCCTTGGCTTGCTTGTGACCGTCACCTTTACCCAAAGTAATCTTCTTAAAAGAATATACTGGTTAATCTTAGTAGCGGGAACAAAACGTAACACAAGAGAAAAACATTTTTAATGCATCAAAACAGCAGCAGGCATGACCAGCTTACCTGAAATGAGAGCATTTTCTGGGAAGGGACAGCTTCTTCAGGCAGCTGGCGGATATTAAGAGATGTCAGTCTCTTGCCCTCCAGCATCTTCCAGGCAGCATCGCATCTGAATGCGGATTTTAAAACTCTTCATAATCACCTTGATCAGCACTGCCATGGCAAACTTTTACAACTTGTCCAGAAAGGAGGAAAGATGAACCTCCTGTTTAATTGCTTTTTAACCCCCCTGGAATGTTTACATACATGGAGGTGCCTTGTTACCTCCTTTTCTTGCTTATTTCCTCAACAGCATACTATTAAACTGTGATTACATTCTCTAGCAAGCACAGGTAAATATGTAGCATTTATATATGAAACATGTATGAAAATATACAAAATATTTTTTTTATAATGAAGGTGTTTAAAACTAACCACCATTAGTCTCTAGCATTTATATAGAAGGAACATGAATGAAGAGCTGTTGGTGTTACAGGTTTAAGAGACATTGTGTGAAATTATTTTCCAAAGTTAGTCAGGGATCTCTTGGTTTGTTAAAACTGGGATATTTTTGGAAATGTATCTTTAGAAACTCAGAAGCAGAGATGCACATTTGAGAATGACACATAACTTTTTCAGACTCTGCAGTGCAAGCTGCCTAGTTTCATGAAATATGATTAATCTGGCCATCAGTAAGGATTTTCCTCTCTTCTTTTTTTTTTTTTTTTTTATCTCCTCACACCAATGTGTGGAGATAACTCTATGGTAAGTTACAGACTCATTTGATAACTGTTATCATTACGCGTTTGACTTCTATACCTGCATACTGCCCACTAATCCATGTACACTAAAATCATTGTTGGTCTCTGCACAATTTTCAGCAGGTTCTCCAGAGTAAAAAGAATTTACTTGGGAAATGAATTAGATTTATTTTTTTGCACAGAGGAAAAAAAATTACTGTTTGGTCCCACAACTGCCCTGGTCACTGGTGGGGAACAGACTTCAGACAAAGCCATAGACAGGGATAATAATAGACTTCTACTATAAGCATGTGTTTTGCCAATCACTAGGCCTAGTACAAAGGACACAGCCAGCAGAAGAACAAACCAGCAACCAGATTCTATTGTATACAAAAGGATCAGTGCATGGGTGATCGCTGGAGGTACAAACAAGTCGATCAGATCACACAGACATCAGCCCCAGCAATGATACAACATTGCCAACAACTGATGGAACAAACAAAGCAACAAAGTCTCCCATGGCAGAGATGGGAGACAGCCAAGCCAATAAACTGATTATATAGGATAGAGGCAGCCACATACTGCTCTCACAGAGCCCACGTTCACAAGTACCAAACCTGACCAGGGCTCAGTTCCAGGGAGAGTCAGGAGATCCTTCCTCAACAGGGAAACTCTACAAAGTGCATCCACCTCACAGACAGACACCCCACCCTTCCTGCAAGTGGTCCCAGCTTTTATCCCCACAGCAGGACACCTGGCACTCATTTACCCAATGAGGGCATCTGGGGCTCATTTACCCAAAGGCTTTCCCTGCAAGGTTGGCCATACCTTGGAGGAAAGCCAAAAGGCAAACTCATCCCCTCCTTTTGAAGGACCATGGGGACCACCTGTATATCAACCTTAATTCAGGGCTGGGGGTTCAGACCCCAGCACTTCAACATAACAGAGGACATGCTTAAAGAAAATTTCACACTGAAGCAGTAGTATAATCACATGAATCCTCAGGTACCAAACCTGGAAGGTTTCTGTGGGCCAGATACCCAGTGGATAATAATAAAGTGTCTGAAATCAAGCCCATTTGTTGGTTTGTGCCAGATGAGCAATTAGTCCTGAATTCTTCTGTTTCTCACTCTGTAGAATTGGGCTTGAGTCACTAATAGAGCATAGTTTTACAAATGTAAGGATATATTAATTATCCCCCATCCACGTTAAACTGTTTTTCATAAAGAGGTGTCTAGATATTATGGGGGAATACAGTGAACGCATTAAAATGTTCAGAGATGTAAAGCCTTTTACTGGCACACATTGCAGGTACCTTGCATGGTTATAACAGCATCTAACTGCTGTCTTCAGCCATGCTGATTTCCCCCTGATTCCTTCTAGTGCAATCTGATTTTCTCCCAAATTGTTTGGCAAGGCTGCCCACTTTTTTTTTGTTTTTTACCAGAGGAAAGGTGGCCCCTGCCCTTCGTGTGTGAACAAACAGCCCAGGCCCCACAGCCCAGGCACCGCAGCCAAGGTGCTGCAGCCTGGGCCTTGCAGGGCAGGCCCCGCAGCGCAGGCCTCGCAGCCCAGGCCCCATAGCACAGGCTCCCCAGCCCAGGCCTCGCAGCCCGGGCCTTGCAGGGCAGGCCCCGCAGTGCAGGCCTCGCAGCCCCCGCACCGGCAGGCGGCGCTCTGCCACCGCAGATGCAGCCGCACTCCTCCCCGCCCCCGCAGCTCCCGCCGGCGGTGCCCGCTTCCCGCGCGGAGGAGGCGGTGGCGATACCTGCCCCCACAAACAGAGCGGCACCGAGCCCTCATTACATGACTTCCATGCAGAATCGCGAGTCTGAGCAAACGTTACACCTAGGCTGTTCCAAGCGACGTCTCCAAATTCATCCGGAAAATGAGATTAGAGAAATAAAGTTGTGGTTTGGTTTTTTTTCCCTATTTTTTTCATTGCTGCCTGTGTACATGTAATAGTGGTCTGACTATACCTGTCTCACTGTTTACCCTGACACGGTGTGCAGGAATTTTAGAGTATCCTTTTAAATGGTTTATGAACCTGTTAGTAATGCTCGCTCTGTTCTCTAGTTCAGAAGCTACCGTAGCCCTGACAGAGCAGTTGTGCCTTGCATGTTAACTGTAGCTAATTGGCATTATTATTTGGAACCCAGAATGCTGCGTGCCTTTCCACACAGGCAAGGTTGTGTAAAGATTGAAAACTCAGCCCTTGCCAGAGACAATTTGGTTCTCTTGTTCGTGTGGAACATTCACGCAGCAATAATAGAGAGGAAACATCTCGAAGGGTAGAAAAGTGTGACTGTGAAATATCATATTATGCAAGAAGACTTAAAAATGGATGTAGCATCTACAAATTGTTCGGCTCAAAGAGCATCTGGAAGGGGTACAGATGACTGATTTATACTGAGTTTGTTCTACTTTTATTGAAGAGTTCCACATGTGTACAGTGCTGGTTAGGGCAAATTAATGGGACAGATAGTGAGTACTCCATTCTCTTTTTGAAAAGATATAAAATGATTGGGATGTTAATTTTCTACAGGATGAAGTTCGGACGTGTTGTGCCTTTCTGCTAGCATAGTCATCGACTTGCTGTGCCATAATCCCTTCTACCTGCTGGGATGTTTATACATGAGCCTGCTGCTTCTCTGGGCTCACTCAGGGAGGGTTTAATCTCTGAATTCTGACTCCAGACACTGGCATTTCCATGCTTCCAGTTCAGGGTCAATGTACTGGAGCAGGACAGCAGCAGCTCAGCTGCACCCACTATTTACTTTTGGCCAGTTTCTAGACTCCTGGCAAGGAGGAGGTTCCGAGGCCCTTGGGAAGGCAGACTGGAAGAAGGGTGTTTAGAAAGTTGTAATGAAATGGGCAAGGGGAGGTTGAAGAGTAAGGTTGTAGAAATTGCAGCAGTTTCTAGGAAACGCCCTGGAAAGCCAATGAAATAGCAGCAGCTCTAGGACTGATTGTCATACCAACAAGGAAGAGGTTTTGGTCATTGAGGTCCAAGAGCTAGAGATGAAGTGGTAGTGTGCTTGCAATGCTAACATACCCCCTTACAAGTGACAGGGAGGGAACCCGTTGCTGTACGTGTCTTTCTTTTAATCATTGCTATTCATGTCATTTTACATCAGTGCTATTAACTACTGTGATTCACTATGAGATCTGGTGTCCTGTCATTCCTGCCTCTATGTCACTAAAGGAATGACTGGCTTTGCTTTTCATACTTGTTGAAAACCCCTTTCACTTCTACACAATTCTTAAAAAAGAAAGTTACTGATTTTGCGAATGTTTTGAATTAAACGTGAGCACAACTGAAAAGTGGTGGTAATATTTTCAGGAAACTTTCAAAAGGGAAATTCCATAAAGGATACTTTCCAAACATTGGAGTGTGGCTAAACGTGAAACTTCTAATGCAATTTCATATGAATATCCATGGCATATTTAGTGAAATTTTCCCTGCCATTCCGATGAAGTCTTTCCACAACTTGAATAAGATATAACTCTGGAATCACACAAATCAGACAATACTCATCTAATGTTTTGTGAAAGATTTCAAATAGCTACATAAAATATTTGTGCTACCATCTGTGAGTATTCACTCTCAGTACCTTGTTAAAGTCTTGACACTCATAGCAATATTCATGGAATCTAACGTGAAGCAAGCAACGCAGCCACAATTTTAATCAAATGTAATTATAAAATCACCAAAAGCAGGAACATAAGGCACTCTTCAATACATGTCCCAGGCAACTGTCACTGTGGAGAAGGAATCGTGTGCTGCTACCTCCCGGCACTCACGGAGTATTTCCACCTTGTTCTCACAAACATTGGGCAAAACTCAGTTCTCTGAACAACAGCATGTAGTGCTCCATGGCATTTCCACTTACTATGAGGCAGCAACATTTCCCCTTTTGACACTCAAATGCTTTCTAATGTTATCCTTTAGCATGTTATCAAGTAAAAGATTTAATCACACATAAAGGATGAGCAGTCTCCAGAATTACAGGGAGAATACCAACAACATTAATGTCTGTTACGGTGATAGGAACAAATCCACAGCTTTGTTGAATATGAGTTTGAGAGTCCTTGGCATTATCAGAGTCAGGACTGTTTCTAGACCATCTGCATTCATATTAGTAAGTTTGCCATTGTGCTCATCCAGGTATTGCAGCCCCAGGCAATAGTACCCATTTCTAACAGCTTCTGACACTTTGTACAGGAGAAAGAATATCCATCCAACATTTCTTTTTTTTCAGACTCCCAGCCATGTGTATACAAGGCCCTCAACAAGCTCTGAACATTGGCCAACCTTGTAACATCTGCTGATACTACCTTTTTAATGCCACTGCCCACCTCCAGCACAGAAGTCCGATCTGCTTGCAGCACACTGAGCCAGGGCAAACAAGGATGGCACGCTTACCTGCACGAACTCTGGTGCTTGGGCAGGCAGCAGTGACTTTGAGCTGAACCCTGCACAGACATCCAAAAATTTGTTCTGTTACCCAGTAGGTGCTCATGGTTGTCCCAGGACCTTCCCCACCACTTGTCTCTTGCTTGGTAAATTCAGAACCAGCATTTCAGCCGTGGATGCTGACCCACCTCCCATGCTGAGCAGCCTGACGTCCTGTGCCTCCCATGCCTCCTGGGGCTGGTGAGACAGCTGTTGCCACCGCTTCCAAAACCGTGTGAGAGCTGCTCTGCAGCACAGTGGCAGATTGGCGGTGTTAAAGCCATATGGCAGCAAGCTGTGAAAACTTCTCCACAGCTTCTGTGTATTTGCAGTGGCATTTGCAATGGCACGGAGCACTGTTTTCCTCTGTGCTGGCTGACAGTGTGAAAATGGCACTGGCTACACAGAAGGAGCTAGACAGTGACAAAAGACAGAAGAATCGTGAGGATCTGAGGTTTGTTTTTAGCTGGTTTTGGCAATGTTCTCCAGAGGTTTTTCAGAAAAATCCCAGCAGTGGGGTGGAATACATAGAATACTTGGAATATATGTTGAAAACAGCACTTAATAATAAAAGGTCTCTGCCACCTGGATGAAATCCTGTGGTGTGTAGCAGGCTGTATGAACATTCAGACTATGGAAACCACAGTCTGCAGCACTTACTGTGCCCCAAATCATAGTTTGAAATAGCATCTCTGAGTGGCTGATCCCTTTCTGCTAGGAATTTGACTAGATTTGAATTAAATAATATCCCTGTAACACTCTGAGCCACTCTTATGAGAAAAATAATCCTTTATTACATTGGAAAAGTTTGATGGCAATTTCTATCCCCAATTACCCTAAAAAAAGAAGCAAAATATTATTTTCTCCCATTTCTTGAACTAGAGAAATTAGACTGCCAAAGAGATTTTTTTTCTGGCATAGCTCTAAGACTTTTGTTGTCATGGGGATGTCAATTATTGGGGTAGTTTGTTAGGTTCTTAACCTAGCTGTGCCAGCTAAGCTCTTGTGTGTAGACCAAGTCTTTCACTAATCTGAAAACTCATAAAAATAGGATCTGGGCTTTCTCTTTAGTAGCCTTCTGAAGACTTCACTGTGCTCCTTAATGTTTTTCTCCTTAATACCAAACTAAATGAATGTACGGGCATTTGTTGGCTACGTACAGATTGGAAGATGTAGTAAACCACAGAGGTTTTGTTAATGCACACAGGTATGAGCAATCTGAACAGTATTGGTGTAGTTGTCTGCGTGCAGATCCTGCAGGTGTGTGTTGTAAGGTGCAGGCTGTTCCTGTGCCTTGTATGATCTGCAAAGACACTCAGGTATAATGTAATGCACACATATGTGCATATACAAAATGTCTGGCATCATGCACGTGCCAAACATACAGGCATATGTGTAACGCGTGCCTGAGTGCACCATCACATATTTTGTTGGGCAGATACAAAATGTTTCATACTTTGTATACTCATTTGTCATAAATGTGTGCAAGTGTAAGGAATTCCATGAAAAGATTTGAGAGTATGCAGTGTGATGTGTCCGTGAGACTGAAAGCATCTTTGTGAGCCCGTCACACTAGACAGCACTGGCAGTTCTACCTTTCCCATCAAAAATATTTTGTAATTACTTAAATACTCAATAGAGTTCTCCTGTGCTTACCAGGGAAGTTAGGATTGCTAAAGGACTGCAAAAAACCCTGGAGAGGAACAGATATCACAGCATTTTCCTAGATGTTTTGCTCTGGAGCTCTGCAGATGTCTCCTCTACCCCAAGAATCTGTGCTCCTTGGAGCACATGAATATTCTGTGCTGAGTAGAAATTCTTGCTGTCTGCCAGCAAAATGTTGACAGTGCCCTTTGTTGGCTTCCCTAGGGAGTTCATGCAAATCACTTTGAAATACAACAAACCATAGGATCCCTAAATGCTTCTAAACAAGACCAAATTAGAAAAAGGCTTCACGTTGAAAACATAATTTTCAATTAGTGTCTATTCATTGGGAATAGGAACGGGGCGGAGGAGAGCTGGCGGGTGAGATAAGCTGGATTTGTTAACATGCTTTGAAAACGCTTGCTGGCTAGCATGCCTCTTTTCCCTTGCAAATGCTCACCTTGCTGTAATTTGGTGACATTTCCACAGTTGCAATATGCTCTGCTCTTGTACTTCAGACAGAACTGAACTCTGCCCGGCGGGAGGTAAACGTGAGACAACCATCAGCAGACTGCATTAATGTGTCATGTACACAGCTGAGCGTTCCGGCTGAAAGCTGGGAAAGGTACAAGTCTCTTCTCTCCTCAGTCCATCCCTATTAGTATTAACCAATGCATTTCTGAGGGCACTGAGCAGGGAAGCTGAAGGGCCAGAGACCACAGTGACATTGCATTTCCTCCAGGACAGCACCGTGTGCCTTTGGTGTAACTGCTGTGGGAGATGGTTTTTCCATGGACAGACAGTGCTAGCCTGCAGGAAAGGCACTGGGGACCCTTCACTACCTGAGTGCATTTTGTCAGTATTCTCTCCTAACAGAGGAAGAGGAGTAAGTTAGTTGCTGCTGCAGCTCTAACCACTAGGAGAGGCATGAACTACATCATGATTAGCTACTGTTTCTTTTACCCCTTGTTCTTTCATTCTCTCTACTCTCCAACATGTGGCAGCATCGGGTGTTTTCCCTTGTTTTATGAATAAGGGCGAATGTACCTTGTCTTTTTCTCCCTGCTTGCATAGAATCATTTTGGTTGAAGAAGACCTTTAAGATCATCAAGTCCAACCGTTAACCCCTTTGCATTGCTTACTTTCATTACTTTGGCTTGGACCTCCTTTAGAAGACCTCCATGCCTTATCTCATTTTCTCTTTCCCTTCTCACTTGGTTTTGTTTTATTTCTCGTTGTTGCTCCTGTTAGAAATTACCCCTTCCCTGCCTTTAATCTCAGGAAATATCAGCCTTGCCACCTCTTGGCACAGCTTTGCCCAGTGTATGGACTGGCCCATCCCTGTGTCCATTTGGACATGCTGGGTAGGTTGTCTGCCCTCTCTCTTGCATTTCAAGGCACTATGCTTGAGATGTTCTTTCACATCTCTGTCCCTGGCACCATAGGAACTGATTGGATCAGTGCCTCTCAGCTCATCACCTGACCAGCTCCTGGGATGAGGAGTGCTGCCTCAGGTCCATATCTCTTATTTTCTCACCTTCATTTTCTGTCCTGGAGTCAGGGAGTGAGACATTGATGGTATTTGTAAGGATCAGGAGAACCAGCACAGCACTTATTGGAATAAGCAATCTAAAATTTCCTTTGTCAAAGTGAAGGCCAGCTAGCCTCTGGTATTTCCAGGGGTTTTCTGGCATGACAAGGAAGTTGTAGGACACTCACTCACTAGTTACACCCACCGTGGGCAAAGTGTGACGATTTTGCGATGCTGTTATGAACACTGTACATGGCTGAGTTTCAAAGATAAAGAACTGATCAAAATACAGACCTAAGCAAGTGACAGGGAAATGTAGGGAATATGCATATAAAGTTTATCGGGGAGTGAAAGGACTTTTGTGGGATATGTGGTGAACACACCTCAGTGAAGACAGGGGGATGGCTTAATTTTTAATAGTGGAAGTGAGAACAAAAGATCTTTACAATGAAAAGTTTTTAAGAAAGTACTTTGAACTTTTTAAAACTTGAAAAAACTTTTGAAGAAAGACATAAGGATCTATTTTAAGGATTTCTTAAAGAAATGTATTTAATAGGCTTACCTTCTGACAAAGCCTTTCTGAAGTTTGCCATGTGCATTTGCACTTGGGCATTCTTTTCTGCAATCAGTTTGACAAAAAACAGGCTATTTTGCTTTAGAAATGCTTGCCTGTGTGCTTTTCACATCTAAATTTCTTGACCTCCCTTGAAAGCATATGCTTTCCGTGCATGACTGGTTTGAGTCAATTTTGTGTGGGCCATGGGAACCTGCAAGGGAACTGTTACCTGTCTGTCCAGTTCATTCCTATAAGAAAATATACTAAACCTGAATTTTCAGCAGCAGACAGGAATGTTGTAGAAAGGTTAGTCTGCTGAGTATAAGTATCTAGAAATTATTGTCATACACATACACAGAAATATCAACATTGTATTTTGAGCAAAGTAAGTATAAGAGGAATTTCCTGGTAAGTCAGGCCATTACTGGAACACTCCAGATAAATTTAGCACTGAACTTCACTTTTCTTACTTCTTTTATCCCCCTAGAGTTTCAGTTCCATCATTTCTTTTGGCATATCTGCCCTTTAAAAGCTGCAGAAACCAGGCTAGGAGCTCTTCACTTACCATTTTCTGCCAATGTTTTAACTCTTAATTTACTTCTCACATTCTTTCTTTGTTTCTCTCATGGCTTTTCCAAAGAAGCCAGAGAAGCTCGTTATGTACACCCTCTTATTATCTTTAATATCTCTGACAGAATGGTTCCTCAGCTCTCTGAACTGGCCATTCTCTTCTCTCCTGCAACATATTCCAAATATGCTCCCTGATGTAGTGCTTCTGTCATCTCTTCATCCTTTAGAGAATCCCAAGCAACTGGTTCTCTAGTATAATTGTATAATTTCATAATGGAAATCTGCAATTACAATAGAATCTTACACATACTATGGAAAACTGAGTATATACACAGGAAAAGTGCAATATTAACTTTGGAACAATGTTACAGGCATTGTATTATCTCACAGCAGTTTGGGAGAGGCACAGTGGCATGGCCTCAATTCCCACTTTCTCTTTTTCAAAAGGTGTGAACCAGTGGCTACTGAAGGTATGTGAGGGCGAGCAAAGTTTGTGGCAAAGTTTGTGGAGTGGCTAAATGTTTTCCCTTACCAATTCACTCCCCTTTCCACTCTGAGTTTGTGACAACTCAGTGATAGGACAAGGGGTAATGGCCTCAAGTTGTGCCAGGGGAGGGTTAGATTGGATATTGGGAAACATTTCTTCCCTGCAAGGGTTCCCCAGCACTGGCCCAGGCTGCCCAGGGCAGTGGGGGAGTCCCCATCCCTGGAGGGATTTCAGAGCCGTGGAGATGAGGTGCTGAGACGCAAGACCAAATCAAATGTCTGAATCACAAATTGAATGGAGACTTCCAAGTTTCTGGGAAACACCCGTGGTTTTCTCAGAACTCTCCATGTCACAGATGAAAGTCTCTGATGTCCCAAGAAAAGCAGGAATTAAGCTGGTCTATTCTCTCTTCTGGATTTGTTTAGCCTTGATTATTCAAGATCCAAGGCTCTTTTTGACCATGCTGGTGCTCAAATCAAATCTCAGTTCTCATAGTCCCTCTTTATATGTGAGAGTCAGACTCTTGATTCAGATATTCACATGCAACCCTTTCCTTCCTGGATGCCGGAAAAGTTTGGAGTCAGAGATGAACTGAACCAAACTTTTTGGTTCTTATTTATTAAAAGTCTGTATAATTTCAATTGCATTTTTAATTGTAAACAGGCTGTGGGTTTTTCTGTGCTCTTCTGAACAGCTGTGGTGTTCTCCCCCGTGTTTGCTGCATTTCATTGGCAAGTCAAAGGATTTATGAAAGGGATTATATGACGTTGTTGCCTGTGATAGCAGAGGACTATACTCAATGACCTAGGCAGTCCCTGCCAATCCTATGTCCCTATTTTCCTGTGATTCCTGTAGAGTATGTGAATTATATTAGGATTGCTGGCATGAAGGCCACAATGCTAATCTTTTTTTATCATTGCTTTATCCATTTTGAGCTGGCGTATCCATATCACAGTGCTTGATTTTCTGTTGTTTTGCTGCTTATGCTTGTAACTAACCCATAAAGGGTGTCAGAACTCAAGTGAATCAGAATGGAAAAACTTGTGGTTCATTTTGCACAGATGTAAAATGATTACCTAGGCAGGGGGAGATCAGACCCCCATGTATATTTTGACACATCAGAGCTCCAAGGCCAGTTTTGGGCTGTTGGTCTGTGAAGTATCCTCTGTTAACGATTTAACACTTCAGAGTACAGACACCCCACTGCAAACAGAGGATTAGGATGTTCCAGGCAGAGGATTATGAATACAGGAGAACTTTTATGCAGCGAAGAGCTTAGTTGCAAGAGAATTACCATCATAAATAAACATGTAGTTCTGCGAGCAAATGAACTAATGAAGTCTGGTTTCCTACGGTTTTGTTTTCTGATAGGAAAAATACCAGGTAAGAGCAAAATTTAACTCCCAGCATTGCCACTGGGGCATACTAACCCTGAGAATGAAGCTGTAGCCTTTCCTCCCATCTGTCTGTTTATGTGGCCTGGTACCATGCACTACCATTTGATTCAGGAATAAATGTGCTGCTATGGTGCCCATCTGTATCACGGGCCACAACCAGGTCAGCAGCTGTTTAGCTGGGAGAAACTAATAATTTAGAGACAGGACTGCACATACTTTCTGTGAGATGTTGGCTGCTCTTACAATTGCTTTTATAAAGCATGTTCTGCCTGCTTTCTGTCACCCAGGAACTCATCGCAGAATAACCATTTTTTTTGTAATGATGAGGGTGTAATAAAGCACCCGTGACCCACTCAAAGATGTGAATCTTCAGCATGGCTCTAAATAACTCTTCAGCTCTTTCATTATATTAAGGCCCCAAAGTGGGCATTTTGTTGGCCTCTGTGGAGTAGGGAAAATTAGATTGCTTTACACTGTGTGGCTATTTTCTCATAATAAATGCATTGAAGATTGAGCTCTTTAATTAATATCTGGAAAAGAAAGGGAAGGATCTACCAATGAAGCCCTTGGGCCATTTCAAGGAGAGGGCGAGAGTTAGAATGAGCTGAAGAAAAAGAAATAAAGCAACTTACTGAAAGGCTTCTTTCTTAATACTCCTTTTATATCAAAACACCACAGGAAGCAGAATGTTTTTTCAGTGGAGTGCACATCCAAGGACCACCACAGAGAGAAAATGATGGTGTCACCGGGAATCAGCATCACTTCTTGTCTTTCCCAAGTCACTTTCTCTGAAGGTTCCCAAAGCAACTGAACAATGGCAGTTTGACCTTCTGCCCTGTGCAAATCTATGTGTAAATGTTGTGGTCTGCTTTTTCTACCTGGCAAAGTGAAGCACTGCAAGGTGACAGAGCAAGGTGACAGCGAGGAGATCAACACCTTCTGAAAGCAATGTTCCTGCTTCCATCTCTGGTGTGAATGCAGCTTGCCAGTTATTTGTATTTGCAAATTTAGAAAAAAAACTCTACCCTGTTTTTGCTAGAGAACCAGAAAGGTGGACTGGCAGCTTTCACAGTTTCAAACAGAGAGGCTGGGAGGTGTTACACTTCTGACACATATAACCTTTCTCCCAGGCTGGGTGGCCAGTAGCAGTGTCGGCCTCTTACAGGTGTGACACATATGGCTCAAACACACAGAAAATCGGGAAGATTAAGTACATCCCGATGGAAACTTTGACAGGCAATTCTTACCTCATAAACGTTGAGTTTGCATATAAAATAAAAGTGTAAAGGAAGAAAGGACACAGCCAGTCTTTGGTAAAATACAACAAAGCAAGTGGAGAACACATGAATGGTAAGTACAACACAAACTCTTCAGTCTCTTTGGCAGCTGTTGCTCATTCATCCCCCTCAACTTGCCAGCATAAATGCTCAATATTCAAGAGGCCCTTTTACACCACTTTACACCACCCTTCCTGCTGCTGTGTCCACTTACAGCTTGATGTCAGATATTATAATGTAAGCTCCAGGGATGCACTGGGCTAGTCCACCTTGAGCTCAGATGAAGAATGCTGCCTGACTTTTATGAGGAGATATTTTGGTGTCACCAATGTATAGTCTCTTGTTGGTTTCATTACTGGGGCCCTAAAGCCACCCAGCATTTCATTACTATTTCTAATATCAAAGCTGTTACCATGTAGGCCATCTCTACCCCCTGTTTGTCTTGTTGTGCTGTGTCCCCGTAGCACTAGCATCTCGCCAGCTTTTGCCCACCACCATCTGAAGGTGGTGGTGAGTTATATCCTCCTGTTGCTTCTGCTGCTGCCTCAGTATTATTGAATTCAGCTGATATTGATTCACTGGACTGGAAGAATCCACTTCCTCATCAGTGGCTCTAGAAGTGTCTCTAAACCAGTTCAGGAGATATTTTACTTACCCTCATTCAAAATGGTTTGAGCTCCAGTGACTGTTGGATGGTACAGTGAAAAGTGGTGTGGGTGTGAGGTTCTTACAGGCTTTTCATCTTTGTATATGTTTCATTTTTAACTTATGCAGGTTAGACAGAACAGCTATAGTGCTTCTGGTTTTGGTGCCAGTTGGGCAGGCATTAGTGGAGGTCAATGCTTGGAACAGCACTGGGCAGTGCAGACAGAATTCAGTCATTCTCCTTCCTAACATCCATGGGCTCTGAAGGAGCTGTTTCAGCTTGGCTACATTTCAGGGAGAATCAACCAAAAGTGTTCATGCTGCCAGGTTGGGAGAAGTTTAAAATGGTCTGGACCCACAATCTTAATTCAGATGAACTATTCCAAGGAGTCACTCACCCCTGGGAAAGTAGGCTTGCAGCTCCATCAGGGACAGCGCAGGAAAATGGCACAGCAGCTCCTACTTGTCCTTTTTCCAAACATGTTCCCAGGAGGCAGGATACTCAGGGCTGACTTGAAGTAGCATCATTTGGTAATTAAGATCTGACTGGCTGAATGACTCTGACAAATTTCTGAAGCACTGAACTGAAGGATCAGGAGCAGATTCTCTTTTGGCATGCTAATACAAGCCTGTGCTGTGAGCAGCTCCAAAGAACCATGTAAATGCAAATGAAGCCAGAAGATGAGTTTATGGAACAAATAGCAAGTTTGTCTCTCATTGTCTTTGCTTTGATCTCTGCTACCAATTAAAAGGTAAAAAACTTTTTACAGCACATAGAAGTCCAATTAGATCTTGTAATGAAATCCTCAAGTGCTACTGAGGTGGAACTTGCAATAATTACTTTTGATACATAAATAAAATTTCCAGATGCAATTTGTTCTTTTAAACTCGTGTTCCTCTTTCAGTTCATAGTATTTTATTATTTCACTGATGTGTGAGAAGTAGCTTCCAATGTGTTTCTGTTCCCTTGGTTCGTACAGCCTGTATGCTAATGTGTTAAAAAGAACTAGAATTAATGACAAATCTAATGAGTAATTATTCTACTGGCAGTGCTGTGAACTGGAATTCTAAAAATATTCATAGCCCCTTAGTTTCACACCTTCATCCACCCAGGGAAGGGCAAAGAAACTACTACTCATCATCAAGGCACCGAAGGCATGACATAGATTTTGGAAGTTAACAGTGAGAAGCCATGGCTGGCCAAGATGATGTACTGGGAGTTATTGTGAGTGTTGCGAGCAGCTAACAACATCACAGGCTGCAGGAAGGATCCTGATCCTGGTGAGGTTCTTTGTATAAAACCCTAAATATTTGTCCCACATCCCCTTTTTTGGAAAAGATTTAATGAAGTTATGCAGGTAGAACTCAAACCATACATTTTAAATAGAACTTTTTCACTTGCTACTTCACTACACTCCTTTAAGACTTCTTTCCATTTAAGCAAAGATACAGTCTCATAGTTTACACTGGAACAACCACACGCAGAAAGGATGGTTTTGTGGCTAAGAAATGGCACAAGAAGATTAAATTGTGCAAGCCTCCTTCTCTGTACTGCACACGTTTCTGAGTCGATGCAGAACACGATTTAGGGTGAGATTTTGGGGCATTAGCTTGTCCTTTCAGAGGACTCATACTTGGTGCAGGCAGTTTAGGTCATTTAAGTGCTTAAATCCCTGTTTTGAAGCAGCAGTAAGGGTGTTGTGAAACTAAATACATGAATATTTATAAGAAACATATGGAAATCCAGATAAAAGTCGATTTAGTCATTCTTAAACAGTGATGTTTTAGGGTGTATGTACCATGGCACTGGGAACTGTGTGACTGCATACAAAAGATAGGGAGATGCTAATTACCATTGCTTATGTCCTGCTTATCTTCAACAGCCATAGACATTCAAAGGGCAGGGGCTCTCAGAGTCTTGCAGGATTCAAGGGATAGATAGTATTGCAGATGCTACCAGGCCTGCCCCTTCTAAAAAGCTCTATGCCCAGGCTGCTGCATTTCCACCTCAAATGATGCTTCTCTGGACTCCAGCCTTGGCTGCCTTATCTGTGTACTTTTCATGCTGTCTTCTTGCTTTCTCCTGACTGACACTCTGGGCAAGTAATCTTAGCTCTGTCAAAATAATTTAATGCTACATCCTTGCTGCATGTCTCAGGTTTTACCTTTCTGCCATAAAGGGAAACTTAGGTAAGGTCTGGGCATATACATTTCGGAATAAGTCCGTGCAGACAACAGAAGAGAGAAAGGCCAGGCTTATCACCCCACAACACAGCCTATGGCCACAAGAAACCTTTCTGAGAGGCAATTGTCAACCTGCAAGGGGCTAGGAGTTGAGGGAGATGATACAACAGTGTGGTTTATACTCCATGATAGCCTCTGTTGATTAAAACACCTTCGTTCCCCAAATACCACAGAAGTCCATCCAAAGGACTGGTCACCTGATTTGTTCTCTAAATATGTTTAAAGTTAACACAAGAGGGCCAAGCCACCTCTGACCACGTGATAATGTTTGTTCCAATGGGAATATTTTCAGCATCCCAAATTGTAGATCCAGCCTGATGTACGCTGCCTGCTTTAGCAATCTTGCTAACAATTGTACAGACTTAATCTCTTCAGCCACACCAGGATAGCATTGATTTCCACGGCTCTCAGTGAGGAGGCACACAACTGCTTCATTCCATCTAGTCTGAGAGGTTGAAGTCAAGTGCTTCCATTGGGGATCAAGCTATATCAAGATAGCTATAAGCCAGGGAAAGAAAGAGAGGCACCTCCAGAGGATAACTGAGATTTAGGCAGTGAGAGGCAGTTTTGTAGGAACATCCCTTAGATTAACAGAACATGACAGCTAGCTGAAGTAACACCTGTAGTCCAGGAGCTGTATAGAGGCATTAACATGGCTCTGTATCCCAAATTTACAACAAAAGCACGTCTCTGGAACGCGGTGGGTTTGAATGATACACACTGCTTATGCACTTGTTCCTAAGTACAGCTGGAGCCAAGCCAATTTACAATGTTGTTTCAGCACCTTGCAAATAACTGTCAGTGAACTTTCCTGCTCAGAGCACAGCTAGTAGCAACACGGTTACCAAAGTCTGCTTTTCTCACAGCCAGCAGACAACAAGCATTTTTCATCCCAGGACTGTTCAGGTAGTGAAGGTATCAGCCATTCACTGGGATGCTCCTTAGTGTAATTTGCAATAAATTAGTGAAATTGAAAGAAAACACTTGCTTATGATCACTCTCAGCAATTACAACCATAATAAAAGGCCATTTATAGAATGAATCAATTTCATTTCTTATAGGGCAAAAGAAATATCCAAGTACCAAAGGTACTGAATCCCATAAATAACACGTGCTAAGGATATGTTGCAGGCTACCATTTATATGATAAGCAAGTTATCTTAAGAATTGCAGGGAATCTGAATATTCTGGAGAGAAGCTGGTTACCACATTTCCAGCCAGCAGCAGTGTGCTTGTCTCCTTGGTCAAATAAGGACAGAATTAAAACAGGAGCAGGAGTGCTAATAGGTACACAGAATAAGACTTTCTTCTTTACACACACAGAGCTCTCCCTTCTCCCTCATCACAGAGGTTTTTTCAAACCTGCAAACATGCTTTTAATTGAAGAGCCTAAACCATCAATCATATAAAAGAGCTTGCCACATTCTGCACTGCCTGCTACCTGCTTATGAGGAAAAAATAGAAAGTACCAAAGGAGCATATGAATTGAATTGTATTGAAAATTTACTCAGTCAATCTTTCGGGACCAATTCTTGTCTTTCAGAACTGATTTCCCTGCACTATTTGTCTTGGTAATATAACCAGAAGTGCTTTCTTCCTTCTGGGAATTGAAACGCCTCTTGCTGTAACCTCTGCTGCACAGCAGCTGAAATCACAGGGGCTGTGTTACCTACTGGGCAAATTCTCAGCCATTAAAACCCTTCTATTCTCCATCATGGCCCACTTTAAGGTACCTTCTGTTCTTAATAGAAGACACAGCTGTTGGGCCAATTAAACCTTTCCTTCAGAGATGCTCAACCCAGTGTATGCCAGAACTAGCCTGCCCTACTGTTCAGCAGTGGAAAGAGAGAAGATTGTGACGGGCCATGAAATCGCAGCTTTTGCACAGAGTTTGATCACCACAGCCAGTTAACTGTTGCTGATGTTTTACTTTGTTCCTGAAGAAAAACTGATTTACTTGTAAGCTAAAGCCTCAAGCAAGAAATGTAGCTCTGAAACTGCAGATTTTTGGTTGCTGTTAACAAAGAGCCAGGAGCAGGATGGGAACTTCTGGCTTGCTGTCAAATTTCAGTGTGATACTTTAGCCAGATTGAACTCAGCAGTGATCTGAAGATTGCATTCCTGTATCTAAGCAGTATGGGCCTCTTGTGTCTTGGGGCCACTCTCACAGGCTGCTGTAAGTCATACTCATAGCAACTGCTTTGCCAGTTCAAGAGTCTCAAGGAGAAACCTAATGAAGCTCAATAAGAGCAAGTGTAGAGTCCTGCACCTGGGGAAGAACAACCCCATGGATCAGTCCAGGCTGGGGCTGAGCTGCTGGAGAGCAGCTCTGGGGAAAAGGACCTGGGAGTCCTGGTAGACACCAGGCTGACCATGAGCCAGCAATGTGCCCTCATGGCCAAGGCCAATGGGATCCTGGGGTGCATTAGGAGGAGTGTGGCCAGCAGGTCAAGGGAGGTTCTCCTCCCCCTTTACTCTGCCCTGGTGACGCCTCATCTGGAGTGCTGTGTCCAGTTCTGGGCTCCCCAGTTCCAGAGGGACATGGAGCTACTGGAAAGAGTCCAGCATAGGGCCACTGAGATGATGAAGGGACTGGAGCATCTCCCATCTGAGGAGAGGCTGAGGGAACTGGGTCTGTTGAGCTTGGAGAAGAGGAGGCTGAGGGGGGATCTCATCAATGCTGATCAATATCTCAAGGGCGGTGTCAGGAAGACGGGGCCAGACTTCTTGATGGTGTCCAGTGACAGGACAAGGGGCAATGGGCACAAACTGGAACACAGGAGGTTCAGTCTGAACATAAGGAAACATTTCTTTACTGTGAGGGTGACAGAGCACTGGAACTGCCCAGAGAGGTGGTGGAGTCTCCATCTCTGGAGACATTTCAAACCCATCTGGCCGTGTTCCTGTGGGATCTACTCTGGGATCCTGCTCTAGCAGGGGGGTTGGACTGGATGATCTTCGGAGGTCCCTTCCAACCCCCACCACTCTGTGATTCTGTGAGTGCAGAAGGGAGGCTGCATCAACTTAGAGCACTCAGGATTTTTCCTGTATAACTTTTTGCTGATGAATACAGGCCCAGTGTGGCACAGAGAGATGTGGTGGAGAGAGGTGAAACGGGCAACAGTGAGGCAGTCAGATCGAAGCAGCAATATAGAGAATATGGCCTGTGTGGACTGGAGGATGCAGATGTTTGAGACACTAGTGAGAATGAGGCATTAAGACAAGGAGGACCTGGTGCATAGGCAGGTGACACTTTTCAGTTAGCTCTCAGCTACCAGTATTTTTGCAAAGTCATATCTTCTAACATATTTTTATTGATCTTTGAAGTACAAGAAAACCCTTATGACAAAAACTGGACTTTCTTCCCATCTTAAGTGTTCCCCCCAA
This sequence comes from Podargus strigoides, assembly GCA_028020825.1. Lineage (NCBI taxonomy): Eukaryota > Metazoa > Chordata > Aves > Caprimulgiformes > Podargidae > Podargus > Podargus strigoides. Next base: position 44,301,522 of record CM051624.1, on the reverse strand, counting down.
AGGGTCTATTCCCAAACATCCTTGGTATCAGCTCTTGTGTTTTCTGATACTTTGTTCCAGCCTTATTCTAGAAGATTGATTTGTCTGTACTGGGCCTGGGAAATCTTCACATGTCCACTCTACACAAGCCTCTAGTCCAAGCAATTTCTCACCTGCCTCTACTGTGATCTATGGGAACAATATATATTGATTAGTAGCTGGACATGAAACTGCAAGGCTGAAGGACGCTTATTTTATTGAGAACCAATTCCCTGCTTGCTCCATTTTTCTGTTATGAGCTCCAGAAGCAAAGATTAATGACAGCCGTTCCACTTGTTTAAACAGCTGATGTCTCAGGCCTCCATCCCACCTGGGGCTCCCTTCTGGACAATAACAACAGACCATTACTGAGCTAAGCAAAAAAAACACCATAAAAAAATAGCAAACTTTTAGTTTCCAAGTTGGCAAAGAAAATAATTTCTTCAGGAACAGAAAACCCGTTGAAGGACAGAAATGAGGACCACTATGGACAGCAACAGAATTTTTACTATAGTCCATTCCTATTGTGTTCTCATAGATGCAGACTGCAAAATGCAGACACTGCTGGGGTGAGATGCAGCTGCTGGATGTGAAGAGACACAATTGCCATAACTGTGTGATGGATGTGTTCTCAGTGAATGAAATGCAGAAAATGACAGGGTCAATGGTAATAGATGTGTGGATATAGAAGAAGAAGCTGGAAGAATGTAACAACCAGGATGAATAGGAAAGAAGGCATATGAAGCTATTTTGGGCATCTACAGCAAGTGTTTTTGACACAGAGAATAAAGATGATGTAGACAACTGGCCAGCAGAGCTGGAGCATGAATTAAACCCACTGCATTAAAGAGAGGTAACCTAGGAGCAAGCCTGGCATTTCTTGCTCCACACCCAAAGGCCTGGCTGAATGTATATGTGGGCCAAAGAAAGGACACAGGTTGCTTTGCTCCTTCTTTGACACCAAGAGGAAGAGGACTGTAATAATAATGAAAGATGGAGAGACTGTGTTGCTGCTGTATCTGCTACAGTTCTTTGGGTAGAGGACATTAGGTTCCAAGATTCTTGCTCTGTTGTCTCTTACCAGTACAAAATTAATTTATTGAAAAAAGTGTTCAAGAATAACAGCTAATTAAAAGGTCTACTTGAAATACTCATACAAGTGAGTACTAAGAGTTAGTTGCTTTCTGCTTCTTTAAAAGCTCCAGTCAGGTTTATTGGGTTGTTACTATAACATCACATTTTAATTTTTTTTAAGTGTAAAATTCACACTTAACTCTCAGGTACAATCATAGAAATAAGAAATAGTCATCATGCAACTGCCAAGCCTTCTGATTATATTTTCTTGTCTCGTTCCACATGAAAAATACCAGCTAAGCCTTGAGTTAGATTGCAAACCATTGAACTAACAAATGTTAGATCTTGTAGCTGCCATTAACTCAGAGACTGGGGAGTTTGGAGGGTGTTACTTGACTGCTGTTTGTATGACTAAGTAACGAAAAAGGAAAGGGAATACTGCACCCTCCACCCCTGCCATCACCACTTTATCTGTAAATATGTAAAAGGTGAGTGTCATGAGGTTGGAGCCAGGCTCTTCTCAGTGACATCCAATGACAGGACAAGGGGCAATGGGTGTAAGCTGGAACATAGGAGGTTCCACATAAATGTGAGGAAGAACTTCTTCCCAGTGAGGGTGACAGAGCACTGGCACAGGCTGCCCAGAGAGGGTGTGGAGTCTCCTTCTCTGGAGACATTCAAAACCCACCTGGATGTGTTCCTGTGTGACCTGATCTAGGTGTTCCTGCTCTGGCAGGGGGATTGGACTAGATGATCTTTTGAGGTCCCTTCCAATCCCTAACATTCTGTGATTCTGTGATTCTGTGATCTGTCATCCACGTAGGCTCTGAGTGATGAAATTTATAAGCACTTACAGGCACATTGAGGGAGTACTGCTGAATCAGGAGAATCACAGTCAGGTCTCAGCAATGAGTTAATCTTTTAAGCCTTGTGTTAGTTAAAAGGACTTTTACTGGCCCTTGGTAGAAACCCAGCTGATACTTTCAGAGAGCTTGAAAGCACCAGAGCAGAGGCCCAAGGTCTTAGATCCCAGTTTCTCCACACTGAGGCTTTGGGAGGAGGGATGGAGAAGGTGGTGTTTATCAGTAATTACCTTATTTGTCTCCTTTTCTTTGTTTTGGGCTAAGGGAAGCTTCTGAGGAGGCTGGGCTGGCTTGGCATAGTCACTCTGAGGTGTTCAAATAGAAGAGTCTGGAGGGGGCTTATTCTGCGAGGTGCTCTGGCCTCAGCAAGCTGCTGAGCTGTGGCTGCTGTGACTGAACCAGATGCTCTTGTCTGCTGACCTGGTTGTGCTGCTCTCCAGCGATGGTCCAGAACAGGAGAGTGTTATCCCCAGTACTGATAAAGGCTGCTGCTGCCTGGACTGCTCGGCAGACAAATAAAGATGGGCACTACTCCCTGGACATGTTGTAGGTTTTATTTGTATCTCAAAGAAAACCCTGGCTTTTATACTTAATAGTGTTGCTTTGGGCCTTTTTTGCAACTCTCAGGCTTCTGTGTGCAGCCTGATGGATTAAAGAGGTCACCTTGTAAGAGTCAAAAATGTGTCCTCAAAGGCTGGAATTTTGAGCGTCAGATAAAGGGTTTTAAGGAGAGGAGGTGGTGACAAGTTGCATAAAATCCACGTGTATTCTGCTGAGAAACAGCTCGAGAGCAGTTTCAGGTAATGGAATCCTGCCTCTCGAGTTGGGACTATATGAAATAAAGCTCTGTTGATCCCTCCTGAACTGCCTTGCTAAATCTAGCCTGACTCTTCAAATAGCACTCTTCAAATAGCTCCTGGTAAGACGGAGACTCAGCCTCCAGTGCAAGTCCTTACCCACCCCTTTCCTTCTGCAAACAACACATAAATGTCAGAGAGGTTTTACTGACCTCAATAAATGCTTGCAGGCAGGCAAGGATGATCCCAGATACTGCCAATAGAAGGCCATTAAGATTGATGTTATGTTTCCACAGCCTCTGTCAGCTGGGAGGACCTCTGAGGCTTTACAGTCTAAAGGTGTGGTGGTGTTCAGGTAAGTGGCTGGGGGAGGCTGCCTTTCTGTATTCCATGTCTGGGAAGGGCTGAGCAGGACTCGGCAGGCAGCTCCCAAACACTCAGGTGGGGTGGTGATTGGAACAAAGCAGTGAGAAGGACAAGACACAGAGGTATTGTTCTGCTTCCTACTCTGCACCAGCTAGCGGAGCTTGCTGGTTGCGTGGGTGAGAAGAATATACAGAATCCAGGAAGGATTTTGGGAGCAGGTGTGATTCTTTGCAAGCCAGAATGCTCTGACTGCTTACTTTTGAGTCCTGAGGGGCAAATTTATCTCTAACATGAGTCAACGGATTTTCGTGATAGCTGAATAAGCTCCACTCTCTTTTGTAAGTGGAATAACAATGTTTTCAGCAGCTGGGAAAAAAAAATAAATCATATACTAGCTCTGGAATCAAGCATGCACCCTAAATTGTTTCCGAGTGGCAGATACAACAAGCATCTTTCCCCTGCTCCCTCCGACAGCTTCCTACCCAGAGGATGCTCCCGGTGTGCAGCTTCCATGTGTTCAGAAATCTCATGGCAGACAGTAGGGCAGCAGGGCAGCACATCCACACTGACAGGGCAGGAGCTGTGCCATGGGACACCTGGCTGGGGAGTGCTGCAGCCACAGTGCAACTGCTTTTTAGAGTGAACCAGGCTCCGGAGCAAGGTGTCCAGTGCATCCTGGCCGTGTTCCTTCCCTTGCTAGAGACAGAACCTTGTAGCATTTATTACATGTCCAGTTTCCTAGTGCATACTTGCAAAGCCTTCACTGGAAAGCTTTGGTTTGGTGGTCTGTTTCTAGCATTGCCTTCTCATTTTGCATTTCCTATGGTACTTTACACCAATTAGCAGAAGGGTGAGCAGAAGGTGAGAAAACAGGTTCCTGACTCACATTTATTTGTGAAAGAGGAAGTCTGACTCCTTGTCTATGTTTAGCCTGTACCCAGGGCTAAGCTGTAGCAGTTGTTGTACCACCCAGTGACCCCTCCCCAGCTGAGAAGGGGAATCAGGAAAAAATGGAGAAGCCCCATGAGTTGAAGTAGAAAGAGATTTAATGAAACAACAAAACTAATACAATCAGCAACATAAAATGCAGAAGGTTCCACTCAGCCTGGTCCTTAGGATCAGCAGCAAGAACAGGAGGCCAAGAGGGATGAACCCCAGGAAGAACTCCTTGCCCTTAGGAAACTCTCTCCTTTTACAATGAGCAGATGTCAGTGGTGTGGGATACAGGTGTGAGTCAGCCTGGGGCAGCTGCATTGGTTGGGTCTCCCAGCTGACTCGGGGCTGCCCATGGCCTGCCTTCATGGCTGGGCTGGGGGGCTGCTCCTGGGAAACCAGGACACTCCTGCAGAGGGATAGCATATGAACATTAATGCTTCAGAAGCCTCAGATTAGTTTTCTGTCCCAAGAACAGGAATCCCACAGTGCAGGTAGACACTCTCTCTGACGATGCTGGACCACCCAGAACTGGCACACACCTTTACAGTTAAGAAATTTTGACCAGTGTTAAATAAAGCTGGATTCTGCTCCCAATTACAGCAGCAAAAACTGGAACAGGCGTTCTGATGCCAATGGCATGATTTTGGATTTGTTCCTGAACACTGAGCCAGTCTCTGGCCCTCAGTCCTCCCCCCTTTATGTTCACAGGAGCCTTCCACGGAGCATATGCATTAGTTTGTATCTCTCTTTTCATCTTCCTTTCAGCATGTAAAATACCAGCCTCAAAGCAGAACTTAGAAGTAGTAGTCAGGAAGCAGATGGATCCAAAGGAGACACAGAACTCAAAAGCTGATTTTGTCTGTAAGATCTCAGCATACAAATGCTACTGAACTTGGTGAATGTCCTTCCCAAGTTTATTTCAAAGAGTGCCAGTACTCCGTGGAAAGCTGGCTTTGGCCATCCCTTCCTTCTTACATTGTCCTCCCTTGCTGTCCTTTGAAATCACTCAGTGTTTCACAGGAGTTTTTCTCAGTCTAAGGCATTTTCTTTGCATTTTTGAACTGAGCATGGACAAGGTAGAAACAGTTGTCACTTCTTTCAGTCTCAAACTGCACTTTGCTAGCCAGGCTGTGGGTTCCACAGTCCTGAGGAGTGGAGTCCCCTGTGGAGCAGAGTTCTGTGTTAAAAAGTAGTGACTCTACAGAAACCTGGAAAGAAAGCTTTCCCAGAGACACTTTCTCTTGCTGCATCTCATCTTTTGGGGAACTCCAGCCATTTTATGTTTTAACCTTTCTCAATCTTTTTTTTTTTTCCTTCTTCAGAGTGTATCCTCAGCAAGTTTGCTGATGACACAAAGCTGGGAGGAGTGGCTGACACGCCAGAGGGCTGTGCTGCCATCCAGTGTGACCTGGACAGGCTGGAGAGCTGGGCAGGGAGAAACCTAATGAAATTCAACAAGAGCAAGTGGAGAGTCCTGCATGTGGGGAAGAACAACCCCATGGATCAGTCCAGGCTGGGGCTGAGCTGCTGGAGAGCAGCTCTGGGGAAAAGGACCTGGGAGTCCTGGTGGACACCAGGCTGACCATGAGCCAGCAATGTGCCCTCATGGCCAAGGCCAATGGGATCCTGGGGTGCATTAGGAGTGTGGCCAGCAGGTCAAGGGAGGTTCTCCTCCCCCTCTACTCTGCCCTGGTGAGGCCTCATCTGGAGTGCTGTGTCCAGTTCTGGGCTCCCCAGTTCAAGAAGGACATGGAGCTACTGGAAAGAGTCCAGCACAGGGCCACTGAGATGATGAAGGAATTGGAGCATCTCCCATGTGAGGAGAGGCTGAGGGAACTGGGTCTGTTGAGCTTGGAGAAGAGGAGGCTGAGGGGGGATCTCATCAATGCTGATCAATATCTCAAGGGTGGTGTCAGGAAGACGGGGCCAGACTCTTCTCGGTGGTGCCCAGTGACAGGACAAGGGGCAATGGGCACAAACTGGAACACAGGAGGTTCGGTCTTAACATAAGGAAACACTTCTTTACTGTGAGGGTGACAGAGCACTGGAACTGCCCAGAGAGGTGGTGGAGTCTCTGTCTCTGCAGACATTTAAAACCCATCTGGACGTGTTCCTGTGGGATCTACTCTGGGATCCTGCTCTAGCAGGGGGTTGGACTGGATGATCTTTGGAGGTCCCTTCCAACCCCTACCACTCTGTGATTCTGTGATAACTGCTTTGGAGGAAGCATGAGAAGCATCTACTTCTTTATGTTTTAACCTAGCTTAAGTCAACTCCCTGATCACAACACACCAGTGATACCATGTTTGGTGTATGCTCATTTCAGATTGTTTTCAAAGACTTCCAATATTTTGAGAAGCTTCTCTTCTATCCATATCTTCTTTCCTATTCTTTTCCTTTATACTTTGTTTCTCTACCATCCCAAAATGCCATGTTTGAATCTCCTTTGCATTGTCCCTTTCTGTAATAGTGCCCTGAAGACCACTGTTGTCAAATCCCATATTCATCTTGGTTTTATTTTTAACCTCTCTGGAGATTTTGAACCTCAGCATCTCTGGCTCTGTTTAAATGACTTTAATAAAGGCATTCATATAAGGAAATGTGCTAAGTGATTTATCTGAGTAGCATTGTGCAACTGCAGAGTTCGTTCCTTCCCCCGAAGTCTCCTGCCAGCAATCCCAAGAGGGCTAGAGACAGCCAATAAAATAAACCCAGATCCTGGGGAATGTGAATGGGTGGAATTTTATGAGCATGTTCCTCATGGGGAATGTTGTTGAGACTTTGGGATCTATCTGTGTTTTAATTAATATGGTTGTCCTACATTCTCTTCTGGGAGAAGGGCAAAAGAAAGCAATTTTAATGAGATCCCAAAGGTTTTTTCCAGGTAAGTGATAATATCCAAAGACAAAATTCAATGAATTAAGTCAAGGGAGTCATAAGAAAATGCCTGGTTAATGGATCTGGCTTTGTGTAATAGGAAGCATAGTCACAGCTGATGTATCTGGAGAAACTGTGGTAGAGCCTTGATGCTAGAACATTGCTTTTTGTCCAGACTGAAAGGCACTCTGGCAGCAGTGGGAAATAGGAAAGAAATGTCAACATGAAATTGGGAGATGCATGTGAATGGAAAGGTAAGAGAGTTTTCAGTGATGAGGCCAAGAAGACAGGAAGTCATGGAAGGAGAATGATGATGTGTCTTGAAGGCGCTTGCACTAAGCTCTGAAGATGAGAACAGGAGTGAACTTCACTGTCTTCTTGGACTCATGACAGAAACTGGAACGGAATAATATTCTTTAATGTATATACTCCTTTTTAGCAGAATAAAAGACATTTTTGTAAACATTGTCACTGAAAACAATATGGACATAATTTCCCAACAGAGAAGAAGGTTTTTAAGTCTAGAAATAATTAAACCTTCTCAAGGAGTGAAGAAGAGTGCCTTAGCTATACAATGGAAGAGAGGAATTGGAGCAGTAGGAATGGGACTTTGGACTGGGTATTGGGCACGTGTATATGGTCCCTGTGCTGACTGGAATCAGGCATTCAAAAGTCCTTGTTCTTCAGTGGCAAGAGGACAGAGGTGACTTTGTTGTAGTGCTAATAAATGGAGACTTAGTCTGTAGTTCACTTTGGAGATACTTTTGATTTTGAATCAAATGTCTGTCTGTGCATGCTTTAGGGTGAACCTGCCTGACCAACAGGATTGGTGCACCTAAAGACAGAGCACAGCACTTGCAGTTTGCAATGTCAAGTTCAAAACTGGCATTCATAAAGTTTTGCTACCAAGCAGCTGCTGATGTAGGTAATTGTTTGACTTAACTGGGTTCTTGTAGTCTGTCCTGGTTTCTCAGGCACAGACCCCTGGGCCAGCCATGCAGGCAGCCATGGGTAGCCCCAAGAGATTGGGAGCTGGGAGATTCAGGCAGGGCAGCTGCCCCAAGCTGTCTCACAGGTGTATCCCATAGCACTTCATCATGCTCATTATAAAAGGAGGGAGTTCACTGAGGGTGGAGTTCTTCTTCTTGGGATTCTTCCCTTTTGGTCTTCTGCTCCTGCTGCTGACCCTAAGGATGAGGCTGAGTAGAACCTTGTATACTCTATGTTGGTGATTGTATTCGTTTTGTTATTTCGTTAAATCTGTTTCTACTTCAACCCAAGGGGCTTCTCCCTTTTTTCCCCAATTCCCCTTCTCAGCTGGGGAGGGAACATGGGTGGTACAACAACTGCTGCAGTTTAGGCCCAGGTGCAGGGTGAATGTGGACAAGTCTAACAGTAAAGCACAGAATTCAGAAGTATGAGATGGGAGGATCCTAGTGGCAAAGTAACAAACTATCCAAATGAGTCAGTTGGGTCTACATGAAGAAACAAGATCATAATTCATGTGTTAATTTGCTGGCTCTCTTTCAAAAACTGTCCTGTTTTAATATATAAGTTTCTGCATAAAATATGTGATAGGTTTTGAAGTCAGCTTTACTTTATTTTTTTTGTTGTTGTTGTTCATGGCATCTGAACAAAGCCAAAAATGTTCATGAATCATTCTAGTTCAGTGAAAATCTCAGGTGTGTTAGGCTAAACAAAAGAATTTAGCTGAAATGCAAGAGGCTTGATAAAGTTGTGGCTGGAAAGCAAAGTGTTAATGTCTCCCACCTGCTGACAAGCTCTTGCAATAGATGCAAAATAGGTTTTTCCTCAGTCCTCTCCGTTTCAGATAACATTACTGCATCTGGAGCATCTCTATTCACTTTAAAAATGAAAAGGCAATGGCTGCAAAATGCAAGGTGTTCAGAGCCTTGGGAGTGGAGACGACGTTCTGGTGTTCCAGAGACCAACCAAGGCATGTGGAGGTCTCCATCAGCATCTTCTTCCTTTCCCCTTTACCTCCCTTCCTACTGTTTGACCAGAGTCTCAGGATTTGGCAGAAAATTAAATGGTCATGCATGATGTTTCTGAAGCAAACTGTGGTTGACGGGAAGGTTCAAAGTGCCACCAATTCATACCCATAATGTATGATTTGGATTCTTATGGAGCTTTTTCCACAAATGAAAATCTTCAGATATTAAATGCTGTTGCTCGTTCCTTGCTTTGCATCTGAATAGGCTGACTTTTTAATTTCCCCTTTCTGACTTTCATTCTTCCATCTGCTTCTGTAATTTCTACAGCTGTTGTGATTTGTTTTATGAACTGCCTCTGTCTGGGCTACTTCTGTCCTGAGTGCGTTTTGTTTGGGGCTGATGTGGTGCCTAAACCATTCCCTGTTCTTTGGTGATACTAACAAATCGAGTTGCCTCACTGGATTGACTTTTCCCCTCATTTATTTCAGAGAGCCCTTTGGATTGAAACCTCCAAACCCATCACAACTGCCATTGTAAATCAAGCTGACAGTCAATTACAAGATGGACTATGTATTTGAAGGAGCCCAGCTTTGAAAGCCCAGTCATTTCTTATATACTCACAGCCCTGCAAATGCTTTTCGTTTGCGGGACACTGGGGTGCCCACTGCATGTGAATAGCTGGTGGTGGAGTGGGGTGTAAAAATCAGAACAACTTTAAGAGAACTCAGAGGAGTTTAGTCAAAACAATAAGAAAAGCATTATCTGCCTCCCAAGGAATGAGCCTTAGCTGATGGGGGTGCTATTTTTCATGAAGCTTTATGGTATCTGACACACTAACTGACAAATAGCAGCCAGGTTCTCCTGTACCAATGTGTGTTTCAGAAACAGCAGGGCATGTATTGCCAATACAGAGGTATTGGAGTGCGTGGAAGCTTGTAATTCATGAAGAAATGCACCATAATGCATCTTGCACCACTTTTAATTTTAGCGGAGAAAATATTGTGGCGAGACAGTTTGATATGGGTGGATGTGTCTGTGAGTAAACCCCAGACAGTGCATGGCACGGTTTAATTCCTCTCCATTTGGCAAATCATCTGGTGTTCTCCCTTCTGTTACATAGTCCAGAATAAGACAGAAAAAGCTGTCTTCAAGTGTAGAAAAAGAGTGAGCTTAAGCTGTACAGCCACCATGTTTCTAATGCCTCGGTAATCCAGGTAGTTTGGTTTGATCTGTTAGTGTCACCAAAACTCTGCAGAGATGTGGGCACAGCATCAGCTGGGTAATTGCTGCAGAAGGCATGCCATGGAGTTCAGTATGGGCTTTGCTCATGAGAGCTGCTCCAGCGGGGTGGTGTGTGTGACTTTGTGTAGCCTTGCGCTGGAAAAGGTCTGACAAAGCAAGCAAACGGGCTCGTATTTCTGGGAGGATGCAGTCAGGCCAGGGCAGGCATGCTGGAACATATGAAATGCATGCTCTGTGTGAGTGTCTCTGGCAGTCTTCCACTTTATGGTGCCAGTCAATCTGCTGCCTTGATTTGAACAATAATAAAAATAATACAAAAAATCTAAAGAGAAACTGAATTTGAGAGCTGATGGGAGGCTGATTTATTTTTTTCAAAAATGTGGCTGGTGGAGCAGTTGAGGAGTGTCACCTTATTTTGAGAATTAACACATAGGCTATGACTCAGGGACCTGGACTAGAAATAAAGACAAAAGTCACAGCTTGCACGCTGTGCTTGTGTTACAAGCCATCCTCTCCCCCTTGCCTGCAGGAATTTTAACAGCACAAGGCAAAGCACAGGAAACTATGTTGTGAAGAGCGTAGCAGGGAACAGGCCTGTCCCCATCTGTTGCTTTGGCCCCTGCTGCTTTGCAGGAACATCCAGTCTCTGCACTGGGTTAGTTGGGATGGAACAAAAAGGATAGAAACCACAAGGTCGAAACTTGATTAGCTGCAGAGTGGAATGGCCAAGTTACCTCTCCTGTTTCTTCATTAGCCTTATGGTATTATGTTCAGTTGTTCAGGTTATGTTATGTTATGTGGCAGTGGACTTGAGAGAGCTCAGTTGTCTTTTTTCATTCTATTTTTTGCTTTTTCCCTTCATGTTCTATCTTGCTCCTAAACCCATCGCTTTCCTTCTGGCTAAACTGGTAAGTGGCCTCCTTCACACGCCAGAATAATGTGACATTTCATGGGGTAAGTCATTCCTTGTTCTGTGTGGCAGCCATACCCACTCTGTCTTCAATTACCTCTTTAAGAGAAACTTAGAGGATGTCTTCTGCTGCTTGATTGTTTTAAGGTGACCTAATTCTTTAACTGTGCTGATGCTAGACTGAGACAGCACAGAAATGGGCTGAGAATTGCCCACGTGCAATGCGTACTTGTTCCTCCTTGCTTCAACTTACGCTTCTCCCAGCAAGCATGAGGCTGGGAAACAAAATGCTTCTCCTGCCTCCACCTTCTTGGCAGCTGGTGATGAGGTCAGACTGAAGTGACAATGACCGGTTTCCTGCTACTAGAGTGACAAGCAGCGTGATGACAAACTGTCCCTGCCAGCTAGTCAGCAAAACCTGCCTGGTTTGGGTAGTCCTTTCTCTTTCATTCAGCTCTAACTTGGATTTAGGATGTAAGTTCTGCCATGAGAATGAAAGGAAGGCTTATTCTTCTGGGACCAGGAGTGGTTATCCCAAGCTTGCCACAGGTAGGAGTTGTACATCACACATTTTATTATGACAAGGTTGTCACAGGCAGTACAGTGTGGCTATTGGAGTGAATTCTGAAAACAGATGTCTGCTCAATGCTTTGGTTGTGTTAGCAGCACACCTAAAACCTCACAGTGAGTTGTGGCAGGTCTAGGGAGAGCACCCCTAAATCCCCCCGTAGCAGAAGCCAAAGTCTCCTGCTACTGCTATTGGAGCAAATGCAACAAAGAGCAGCAGTGAGTGGTCCTAAGTCTGTCTCTGGTGTTGAAATATTTCTAGTGCAGAAGTGCCCATCACTCCAGAGACTACACAACATGCTTTAAACACTGCAAGGACCTGTTGGCTCCTCTCTTGACGCCTTTTTAAAAACATCAGACCTGCAAACAAAGCCCTCTGCCCTATGTGCTAGCAAACTGATTTTGTGCTTGTCATGAGACACACAACAAACAGCAGTACCCAAGGGGGTGAGAAGGCACACTTTTTGAAGCCTATGTGCACAGCAGAAACTCTGGAAATATTTCTTTCAGTTTTTGACATCCCTGAAAGAAAAGATGCCGATTAAACTAGAATGAGTCCAGATGATGAAGAAAATGGCTTATTTATGAAGAAGAAAGTAAATATATACAGACTCATTCTGGAATCTTTCTGCAGTGGTAGGTTATTGTAGTTAAAAATAAGGAGTTTAAGAAATAAATGTGCCTGTATGTGGAGTTCAGGGTATTTGCACCTCTTGCCTCATATGGTAGTGATGGGACTAGTGATAGGATGAGGGGTAATGGCCTCAAGTTGTGCCAGGGGAGGGTTAGATTGGATATTGGGAAACATTTCTTCCCTGAAAGGGTTCCCCATCCCTGGCCCAGGCTGCCCAGGGCAGTGGGGGAGTCCCCATCCCTGGAGGGATTTCAGAGCCGTGGAGATGTGGTGCTGAGGGACATGGGGCAGTGGGGACTGGGCAGTGCTGGGTTAATGGTTGGACTGGATGATCTTTTCTTGTCCCCATACAGGTTTTAGGTAAAACTCATGAATTTCACTTTTTTCTTATCTGAGTGTTTTATGGCTCCAGCAGTGTTCTCTAGCTTCACCTTATGTTTCAGTGAGTTTTATCTTCCTTTCTTTGGTCATTTGCATAAAATCACAGATATGGTGCTCCCTAGCAATTAATGGCCACCACTCCTTCGATCCTTGGTCTGACATTTTTTTTCTGGTGCTTTCATGTACCCACATTTTCATTCATATCTCATTCATATCAATATTAATATTTCCAGTATTAATACTTCTGTTACAGATTTCTCAGATGAATGGTAAAATCAGTCACTATAAAACTATACAGTACCAAAGAGTGAAATTCATTCTTTTGTAGAGTGCTTTATGTACCTCTGAAGTCCCAGTTGACACAGCTGAAGAATTAGCTGAGACTTAAGCAGAGAGAAAAGTGAAATTCATCCAATAGCCCTTTTTTTTGGCTGTCAGATCTCAGCCCACAGCAGTGAGAGGTACACCATCACTGTAAGCATGACTAAAGACTGAGAAAGAAAAGAGCTTTCGCATTTAGCTGCCACCACTGCTGGTGCTGCAGCGTGGCTGTGACAAGGCTACTGCAGACTGCATTGGCAGGGGGGACACAAGGACGGTCCACTTGTGCTTCATGTCACCTTCTGAGCCATTTGAGTCCTCTTGCCTTTGTATTGTTCCCTCTACTCCAACTGCATCACTGCTTTGAATGAATATCACTTAATGTCAGGCTGGGGAGGAGCGGTGTGTGAAAACGGTAATATGTTTGTAAATGGGAGCTGAGGTGTCAGTCAGTTTGTAACATGGACCATCTGACATGCATGCCTGGGGATTGCCTTATGTGATTTTGATTTATAGACCTCTTTGGTGTCTAAATATTGTGTTAGTTAAGCTCCCTTAAACACAAGGGGATGTTTTCCAGTACCTAGAGCTTAACATAGAATCACCTTGGTTGGAAAAGACCTCTAAGCTCACCCAGTCCAACCATTACCCCAGCACTGCCCAGTCCCCACTGCCCCATGTCCCTCAGCACCACATCTCCACGGCTCTGAAATCCCTCCAGGGATGGGGACTCCCCCACTGCCCTGGGCAGCCTGGGCCAGTGCCTGATAACATGGGCCAGTGTACACCGCCACCCTATACTGGTGTTTCATTTCTTAGAAGTCCAAATTTTTGTCACACCTAGAGTTTTTAAAGATGTTTTTTCAAAGGAATAGTAAAGTTACATGCCCAGACCTTACATGTTCTGGGTCATTTTCTCTGCATGCTACCATTTTTTCCGCATTAGTAATAATAATCAAAACAAACCCAACATCCTTTCATAAGTCTTAACATTTTTGAGCAATCTTTGTGTAATGGTGACCCCAAATTCATACTGAATTCCATTTCCTCCCTTCTATTTATGTGCAGCACCTTGTTTTGTGGGAGAAGCGTGTCTGGTGGGTAAAGCACTTGTGCTGCCCGTGGTGCTGGGGTAGGGGAGTAGGTGGTAAATCCCATGGTGAGGAGAAGGTGGACTCATGTCTGTCTCCTTCACTGTAGGGGAATGCATCTTTTGGAGAGAAGATGAGACATAGGTCTTCTCCCAGAATCTTTTGATCTTCTCCTAGTCTTGAAGAGATATTCCAGTACTGCTGCCACTATTTTGCAGTAGGCATTTTTCTTGCCACACTCAGCAAGTACAAATGGATTGTGATTCCTGATAGTGCACCTACTGTTCCCCCACTGACTTTGAAGAATATCAGATTCAGGACCTGGTAAGAATTACTTTCAAGGCTACATTTAGATATTATAATGATTTTTAATCCCTTAATCTTCACCAAGATCATTTGAATTAATGGTTGGACTGGATGATCTTAAAGGTCTTTTCGAACCAAAATGATTCTATGAATTTGCCATAAGTCAGTTGGATCATTTGGTTTTAGACAAGGCTCACTACTTAGGATGAACAACTCTATGCTTGGCCACCTCAAGGCCTCTACGCCGTTTTAATACTCTTTGTAGGACTTAAGCAATGCAAAGACATTGACTTCAATTTCTGAACAAGAAGAATCCTACTCTAAACAATGACACACAAGTTGTGAACTATGTATCCTGCAGTCTGTTCCACTCATTTTCACCTAGGGAACCCCACATCCATTTATTCCTGAGGCTTTTCTGGCTAGTGGCCACTTTTCATCACCGTTAACTTTACCTTAAACACCAGAATGAATGTATAGAGAAGGACGGGGAAAAAAGGAAAGCCAAAAATCATATTCCAGCTGAAAACTGATGGACAATTTCTTGATGAAGGTGTTCTCTTTGTGTGTAATTATTCCATTTCGGAGGTATGGGAGGATCAAAAACTTCTGTTGCAGTCTTCAGCTTTCATGCTTAATAGAAGTAAGGCCTGCTTTTCTTTTCTGCTGTGCACAGAGCCCTTTCAGCTGAAAGCAGTGAGATATGCTATGCTTTGATATTAAGCATCCCTTGAAGGACTTGGATGCTCTGAAGATCAGGAAGTTAATGATATTGTGTCTAGCAGCAGGGTGACTTTTTAATGTATATTTTAGATAATACAGCAGCACAGTGATAATATTGTAGATTATTGTATTTCCTTCCCGAGGTTTTACATTAAATGGGTAAATGTTTCTGGGCAAGCAAAGCCTTCTTCAGTTTTTAAGTTTTTTTTTCTCCTCACCGTTTATGGCAATGTATTTCTATCAGAAGGGCTTTTGTGATTGTGTTTTTTCTCCTGGCTTTTGTTGGGAATGATTCTTCCCTGTGGTGATAGCTAGCATAAAGCCTCTGGGCCCCATGCTGGAAAACGAAGTATGACATAGACCTTGAGCTCTGCGTATGGAGCCATGGGAGCATGAACTACCTCTCCCATTCACCAGAACAGCAACATCTCAACTTTATCAACAGAACCAAACAGCCTTGTAAGCCTGAACATCGTATTTTGCTTGTGCAAAATGGTTCTACACCAGTGTGCATCCATTACTTAATGTGCAGTTTCTTCCTTCTGGATGTGGAAGGTCGTGCCCCAAAGGATGATCACACAGTATTCCTGTGCTGAACCCAGTTCATCTTTTTTATAACACTGCTTCTAAGCTTTGGCCACTTACAGTAACAAGCAGCTAGGGCTGTAGTTGTACTGTGTATGAACTAGTAAAGTTTGAACGTGAAGTGATGGATGGGCTTCATCTGGAGAGGCAAAAGAGCTGCACTAAAACCAGTCTATGCTTACCATGCTTACAAATGCTTTTTATTGAGATTGTAAGCAACAGAAAGCTCGTGTACACTGCACTGGAGCATGGGACCAAAGTCTCCTAATGACCACTATGGTACATATAGGTAGGGTAGTAGCCCTGTCTGGAGATACTAGCTTTTGTCCTGAAAGCTGCATGAACAGCTTAGCAAGAAGCTCTGTATGAGTTGTAGTTAATTCTCCCTGGAACTGTGCTGGATTGTAGTGCCTGGGGAGCTCTTTGCATGTGTGTGCTCTAATGTATGGTGCAATACAGTCACATGACAAGCTGGTGTATACATGTATAAAATCTTCCAACCTATGCTCAGAGATAATTTAATCTATTATAGAGACAGTTTGCTGGTGAAATTACTGATCATTCTTTCTGAACTTCTGAAGTGTTGTACTGGATGTCTTCCTCATGGACATGACAGAGAAGTTAGGTGCTACCTGGTGTATAGAGACCAAAGCTCCTGATGAGCAGGAGACTCTAGAGATGGGGATCCTGTGCTGCCATCTGGGGTCCTGAGCCTGCACACTGCCTGGCATTCCTCCCACTCTAGTGCAGATAGAGACCTGAGGAGAAACAAGGGTGCTCTTGTTTCCTACCAGGTGTTACCTACCTGGCCTACCTCCTCATAAAAGACCACAGAAATCATCCTCTGCTTTGAAAGGATATATGCTGACAGTCTGCATTAAAGAAAATGATTTACCTATCTGAGCAGATAACAGTAAATGTCTGGCACAGAGCCATACAGCTCCAGGCCTGCAGATACTGCAGCTGTAATAGAGGGATGAAAATGCATGAGGTATGTTAATTGAGCAATAACTGAAACGTATGATTAAATGAAGAGGTGACCTTTCTAAGGCAGTCCCTTTTAATACGTGTTACTTTGCATTGTGCCTTTGGGCTGCCTATGCTGGAAAAATGAGCAGAAGTAAGGTCATGTTGGGTTCAGTTAACTCTGACCTAAAGATGACTGCTTTGCTGGTACAGTTGTGCAGCGATGTGTTTTACTTTGGATGAGCAGGTCAAGAGGTAGCCTCAGCTCCCTGCAGACTCAGAGTGATCACAGCAACAGTTTTTTCTGCCTTACCCACTGCCTGCATGTGCCACCATGGCTTTCCAGGTCCTGAAGGGTGGCAGGCGCTTGGGTGAGGTGTGTGGCTGTGAGCAAGAACAGCAGGTGGTTATTTCACACTTGTGGGATTCCTCCCACAAGAATTGGGGCATGACCAGGAAATCTAAGGGAAATCCCCAGCCTGCTTTACCATGCTGAAGGTCAGAAAAAGTTTGTGAAAATTGGCAACTGTAAAGTTATTCACACATCCAGAATGTAGAATCATTAGGGTTGGAAAGGACCTCCAAGATCACCAAGTCCAACCATCAACCCAACACCACCATGCCCACTAAATCATGTCCTGAAGTGCCACAGCTACACATTTTTTGAACACCTCCAGGGATGGGGACTCCCCCACTGCCCTGGGCAGCCTGGGCCAGGGATGGGGAACCCTTTCAGGGAAGAAATGTTTCCCAATATCCAATCTAACCCTCCCCTGGCACAACTTGAGGCCATCACCCCTCGTCCTGTCACTGTTACCTGGGAGAAGAGACCGACCCCCCCTCACTACCCCCTCCTTTCAGGGAGCTGCAGAGAGCAATGAGGTCTCCCCTCAGCCTCCTCTGCTCCACACTGAACCCCCCAGTTCCCTCAGCCGCTCCCCATCACACTGTGCTCCAGACCCTTCCCCAGCTCCGTGCCCTTCTCTGGACACGCTCCAGCCCCTCAGTGTCCTTCTGGGAGTGAGGGGACAAAACTGAACACAGTATTTGAGGTGCAGCCTCACCAGAGCTGAGTACAGGGGACAGTCACCTCCCTGCCCCTGCTGGTCACACCATTTGTGACACAGGCCAGGATGCTGATGGCCCTCTTGCCCACCTGGGCACACTGCTGGCTCATGTTCAGCACATATAGTACTGAAGAACAGGAGGCTGACTAAGCACGCTGTTTCCAGTCTCCAGGATATTACAGGTGTCATGAGAGTGTGGCTTTTTTGGCAGACAGTTGTCTCATGGCTTTCTGAGTATGTTTATTGCTTTCTGGACCTGTAAAGGAGTTTTTACCATTTGCCTTTCAGGCTTAGTTAGGGTAGTGCAGTGCCCCTGCACGGGCCACTGACAGCATGTGCTGTTCTCCCTAGTTTGGAAGGGATTTTTCTTCTTTCTGCTGGTGAGCTCCTCTCTGGCTCTTTGGATTGTGTGAACTTCCCTGTGCCGGAATGGCTGACTGCTGGGATCCCTTGAATATTGCTGGGTAAGCTCAGGGTACCCTTCTCTCTTCAGCTATCTGTAGGTACTGTTGTACCTATTTCCACCAAGAGTCTGCCACTGGTCTTAGTGCCTAGGTAACTCAGTGACTCCCAGCTGTTTCCTTACCCATTTTTGGCCACTGTAGCTCATCTTATGTCTGGCATTTCTGGTTCTTCCTGAGCATCTGTGCTAACACACTACATAGGTGTTCCATGGTAAGACTGAGGAGGATTAAGGTCATTCAATCTGCAACTCCAGTTGTGATGCTGAGGAGGAGCCAAGCCAGGTAAGCGCAGCAGTATCCCCACTGGTGAGAGGACATGAGGCATGCACCCTTTGGAGTACATCTGAAAAGTCATTGGTTGTGCTGAGGCAGCAGGGCCACTGCTTCATGCAGATAAAAACTCGTGTCTTGCAACTGTATGAGGACAGCTCCCTGAAAGGAGGGGGTAGTGAGGGGGGGTCGGTCTCTTCTCCCAGGTAACAGTGACAGGACGAGGGGTGATGGCCTCAAGTTGTGCCAGGGGAGGGTTAGATTGGATATTGGGAAACATTTCTTCCCTGAAAGGGTTCCCCAGCACTGGCCCAGGCTGCCCAGGGCAGTGGGGGAGTCCCCATCCCTGGAGGGATTTCAGAGCCGTGGAGATGTGGTGCTGAGGGACATGGGGCAGTGGGGACTGGGCAGTGCTGGGTTAATGGTTGGACTGGATGAGCTTAGAGGTCTTTTCCAACCAAAGCTATTCTGTGATTCTGTGACTTGTATGTAATCTCTCTGCTTCATGAACCACAGTTGGATTCCCCCAGCCTTGCCCTCGGTCTGTTCCATACCCAGGTATGCCCGTTTGCCTTGCCAGGTCCGGACCTACTTGGTAGCAGTGAGGGAGCCTCGGGGAGCTCAGAGCACCACGAGTGTGGTGGACGCTGGTGTGGCTGGTCACAAGGACCTCACTGACTTCTGCTCACTGCCGTGCCTCTGATTTACGCTGCACCAAGGTCGGTCAGGGTAGCCCAGCTGGACAGTGAGGGAGATCAGACTGAAGGCAGTAAAAATTATTGGAGAGCTGTCCTTTGAGTATACATCAGGACTTTTAATTTACAGCCAGTAAGTGGAGCTAAAGCTCCACGAGAGGTTATTTCTTTCGCAAACATATGGTTAAAAATTGCTGATGGAACTTTTTTCTCCCCATTTCCTTGTATTTAGTTAGTCTTTTTGTTGCACATAAACAGTCACGCTGCTGGGGGCTCATGGTGTGAGCTCTTAACTTTTCTCTTTCATTCCCCGAGCCAGGGACAGAACAGAGGAACTTTGCCACGTTGACTGTGCAGTTCACACTTTCCTGCCCTATTTGTTTGTTTTGCAATAGTTCTTCTCCTTGCTAATTTCACTCATAAATTCCTCCAGTTAAACGCAAAATAATTGCATTTGGTGTGGATGTGAGCAGTTACGTTTGCAAAGGGGACTTTCATATCCTTTTAAATCTAATTCAATTAATTGCCTCAGTGGCACTATTGTGTCCAAGTGTTTGGGGAAAGATGTCCTGCTGCTGCATTGTTAGTCAGCATTGTGATCCATGGACAACATCTAATGTCTACGTCTAGAGCTTTGTCTTGCATCCCTTGAGTCTCCCTTTACTTTCTCCTTTAATTGGAAACACTTTGCAGTTGCATTTACTGTTCTCCATTTTCGCCTGGTCTGGCTCACTTTCAGCTTTTGTTCAGCTTGTGTCCTGTTGATAAGTATTAGCTCTTCATTTGAAGGGTTTAGGCAGGAAAGTACTTAGACATGTGTCTACCTTTAGGCATCTGAGCTGTGCAGTAGATCCTGAAGGGACTGGGTGTAATACCAAAGGTAGGGGTGTGATTGAGTGCTTCCTTGGGCCATGATCATTAATACTTCACCTTGACTTTTATGGCTAAGAACCCAGCTCAACAGTGGATAATCAGAGAGGCTCAGGCAATTATTCAACAATTTTTATTTTTTCAAAATCCACTAGCAATATACACAAGTACAAGTCATTTGTTGAATAAATGCAGGCTTTTTTTTTTTTTTCTAAGCTGGGCTAATGCTTGGAACCATAAAATGTATATTATTGAGCTCAGCTCCCAAGAGTGGCACCTTCTCTATTGATTTTGACAAACTCTTATTTCACTCCTGCCATGGCTGGCCATTTAACTTGAGTTCTTCGGCTGCAGTCTGGGAAGACGAAGATCATGGAACAGCCCTGATCTAGCATGTGCCTTTGGAGAAACTCGTGTCTGGCAGTAGCAGACCCATAGCCCACTGAATCTGGTCTTTAATTTATTAAATCTGGAAAATGAACAGCTGCTATTCTGCAAAGGTTCAGTATGATTCATTAAGCACATTTTGCTGACAAGGAATGGGAAGGAGAGGTCTGTGGAGTGTTAAAGAAGAGAATTTCTGGCAGGTACGTTTTTATTTAAAGGTGACTAATTCACCAGTTCTTGCAGACATTCTGGATTTTTCCCTTCCTGGTGCCTTTCCATGGACAGTGGGGGAGATATTCCAAAAATCATTACACAGACACACACACACACTTGCTTGGTTCCCTAAAACCTCGATGATATGAGCAAACATTTTGGCATTAGAGCACTACTGGAGAGAGCACCTCAGCTGCTTGAGATGTGGGGGGATGGAAGGGAGGATCAACACTGCAGGGTGAGGTTCTGCCAAAGATATTTTTACACTGGGGTGTTTTTTCTGCCCAGCAAAATGCAGTATTAAATCAGAACATGCCCATCCCTGCTGCATGCTCCATCCACAGCTGTGCCTATAGCAGCATAGCTCTTCCCTCAGACAGATAAAGGATGTGTGTGGGCATCTGTTCCTTTGCCATGTGTTGGAGAGGGCCCAACAGTGACAACTGGATGAGCTTGGTGGAGATGGCAGCAGTTCCAGGAACACCTTGCCAGAGTCAACAGAAGAACTGAAATGGTTTTAGAAGGACCTCATTTGATGAGACTATCTCGAGAAACAGTCTTTCGGGGTAATCAAGTCAAATTATGAGTTGTTCTAGAAAAATTAAAATGATAGTGTTCAGAACATTAGGGTCTGAAAGTTTTGTAAGCTGATTAGACAACATCATTTTGAGAATCAAAATTCTTTCTTTCTCAACCATTTCTGGAGACTGGGATAACCAAAATGATTTAGGAGTTGGATTTCATGAACAGATGGAATTATATCAGATATTAATCTCTTTAAATGTTTGTTTTATTCTCCCAATAGAGGTTTACACTCATATCTATGGTTTTCATGCCTTCTGCCTTCCTGATATGCTTCATTCTCCCCTAGACATTTCTAATACAAGCACTGGTTATGAATGATTTCTTTAAAATCTGTTTTGGCTTGTTCAGTACCCTCACCAAGCCCTCAAACAAAACCTTTTTCCCTAGAACAGTTTTATCTCCTAGAGAATGATTGTGCATTTAAGCTTTTTCCAGTGAGAAAAGATGATTGGGGCATCATCTGATTGTCACTTCCATCATGCAGTTGTGTGCACTCAAAGCACTTGAAACACACTGCCAGCTCCAGATTGGCATTTCTTTTGCCTCTAATGGCTGTTTGGGCAGACATCAAAACCACTTCTTGAGCTGCTGCTCCCACGCCATGAACCTTTGTCCCTTTTCAGACCGTTTCACCTAAATCCAAGCAAAGGGCTGATTGCTACAAAGCATGAGGCAAGTGCAACATGTACTTGTAACAAGTGAGCATCTGTACATAGTGACAGACAAAATGTCACCAGCCTCCAATGACTGATGCTTCCTCTGCCAAGACAGGCCACTTACAGCCAAAGTGCCTTGCTATGTTACAAGCAAAGATGGTGTTTTTGCAAGTGCTGGACATATCATTTGCTCTCAGCCTGACACTGGTTGTTAGTAGCCTAGAACTGGGGAATTACAGTGTCCTTGCACTCAGCCAGGGAGGAAATATGTAGTAGCAAAGTTAAGAAGCTGCTAGGATCTGGCAGAGCCTGCTCAGAACAGCTGGCCATAACACAAAAGGTTCTGAGGATGAGACCTAGGGCGTGAGGATTGTTATGTCTTACCTGCAGCAAGCTGAAAGGTAGCTCAACACCTGGGCCCACACTGCTGGGTGGAAAGAAGGTGATATATTCTGCTTTTGTACAAACAGCCTCTCCCAAATATTTGTAATGTGGTGTCACTATAACACAAAACTCTACATGGCCAGGCAAAGTACTGCCTTTTTCCTCTGTGTATAAATTCCTCCTGCACTGAGCTGCCTCAGTGAGTGCAGAGGCATAACTATGACCTGCTATTTCTCTGATAAGAGTTTGCAGACCTCTAAGCCCCTGGGTCATTTCCTGCTCTATGCACTCTGCCACACCCTAGAGAAGGAAAACATAGGGAACGGAGGA
The DNA here is from genome assembly GCA_028020825.1 of Podargus strigoides. Classification (NCBI taxonomy): domain Eukaryota; kingdom Metazoa; phylum Chordata; class Aves; order Caprimulgiformes; family Podargidae; genus Podargus; species Podargus strigoides. The sequence continues at coordinate 44,278,989 of CM051624.1, read as the reverse complement.
CAGGAGGAACAGGAGCCTCTGATGCTGCCTGCCAGCAGGATGCAGAATTTGTATGCTCAAAGATAATTTTTAAACAATTCTAACAAGCAGGGTTTTTACAGTTCTCTATCCTGTCCAAAGTGATGCTTGAAGAGGTACACCTTCAAGCAGGAGAAGAGAGTAATGGTTTTATGGATTGGGCTGAGGTCCTTTGGACCAGATTGGTAGGCATGATGGATCATCATTCTCACATGGTATCTGGCCTCACCTCCACAGAAATCAGTGAGAACTTGCTTTTCAGCTCACACTCGAGTAACATTTTTTGAGGAAAGCCTGAGGCTTTACACAAAATAGGAAGAACATTAAACTTGTGAATTCCAGTAACCAAAGAACAGTAAGTGATGCCCCTTCCCTGGCAGTGTTCCAGGCCAGGATGGATGGGGCTTGGAGCAACCTGGGCTGGTGGGAGGTGTCCCTGCCATGGCAGGGGGTTGGAATGAGGTGAATGTCAAGGTCCCTTCCAACCCAAACCATTCTATGATGACCCTATTATTCTATGTATTAAGAAAGGGGGTTTAGAACTAGATGGTCTTTGAGGTCCCTTCCAACCCAAACCATTCTATGATTCTGTGTTTCATAGGCTCAGGGGCCTAGGTGACACTCAAGCCCAAACTAGTTGATTTCCATGTTGTGTTTTATCACCTTTTTCACTCTAAGGCATTACACCATCTGGCAATATAAGTAGGACAGCTTGGATAATGGGGTCGTAGCCCCAGCAAGAAATGTAGATGTCGCCAAACTTGCCCTTGAAATCTTAGCTCTCCTTTTATGCTTTATAGTGTACTTCTTTGATGATGCAATGGCATACCTTTTCTCATGGAGTCTCATTTACAGCACAGCATGGGCCCTGTGTGTGGACTGAGTCAGGCTTACCCATGGCATGAAATCATTTCATGTGAGATGCCTTTGTTGTATGTTGGAGATGTTAAACAATGTGCAGTCAATAAGACAAGGAGTGTCAAGAAGAAAAGGAAGTCCTTGTGATTTGGCAGCTGCCTGATGTATTACAAAAGTAGATGTCATGCTTGCTTTTCCATTTTTTCATCTATTGTGCAAAATCTTCATAGGAGATTTCTATTAGGAAGTTGGCAAGTCATTTAAATCAGTTTTTTTTTTCAAACACAGCATGTGTGTGTTTCTCATTTTCTGGGTGCCTAGCTTCTAGCTTATTTTGGCCTCAAGCCATTGAACACGTTAAGGATAGAGACTAAGAACTTAATTCCATGTCCTCTGGGAAGCTCATGTACAGAACTGAAGGCTGGTAGGTGCATTTGCCATAACCCCTGTAGCTGAGCTAATGTACTGTAGCTTTCTTCACTAGTTGGATTTTGCTACAAAGCACTGTAAGAGTTTGCCATCAGAGACTGAGGAACTCTTTATCTATGCACAGCATTGACCAAATGGGCTTTTATATCAGTAGCCTAAAGCACCTCCACCATAACTGCGAACTCCACGAGCAGTGCACTCTGCCAGTTGGCCTAACTCGCTCAAATTCAACTTCAAGCACTTGTTTTTCATCCATGAGTTTTGGTTGAATAAGGCAAAGAGAAATCGAGCTGCTCCTCTGATTATTGCTGACAGTGACTGATCTTTATGTGCAGTATAAACTCTCCTTGAAGCACTCAGGCAGATGAAGAAACATGCTGAATACTTCCAAAAAGGTGCTGCAGCGTTCATTAGAGCTATACCCAACTTTTCCTTATCGTTGGAGAGAAGGAGGTGAAACATGACAATTCGGTTTAGTGTGAGTGGATGGGGGAGGAACTAATTATTCTGATTCAAGCAATGGACGTGGCTTCTCTTTGAGAGTGAAGGGGAGCTTTCAGCCTGCTTGTGTGATATGGCTGGAAGTGTTCTGTCTTTACTCAAAGGCACAAAATAGGTGGATCCTACTCTGAGCTGGCTTTGCCCAGGCTGAGTCTGATTTCACCTCTAATTTTGCAGCCCCAGATTATATTCATATATTCCATGCTGTTGCTTGCTGTTAATGCTAAGTAAACACCTATTAATATTAATTTAGTGTTTCAACACTTTACAATAGTTTCTCATTTAAGTGAAATTAAATATGAACTAAGCATAGATGTCTATGAATGATATGAAATATTTGCCACAGGCATAATTAAACTGCTCTGGTCACCTAGTCCAATACTTTTCTTTATCAAGAGGGCATGTACCATCAGTTTCCCCAGTCAGTTAATATTCCTGTGGTTAATTCATCTGCATCCCCAGGACTGAGCAGCTTCGTGTAGCACAGTGAATGTGCCTTCTATAATCTTTGATACTGCCAGTGATAAGCTGGAGTTTATCTGCATGGTTTTCACTTGAGATTCTGTTCACAACCAGCAGCTGGGTGCTTTTCTGTGTATCTTATTATCGCTCCAGGCTGTTCAGAGGCCAATATTTCAACACCATAAATGCTGATCCCGCTCTAGTCTTTCCCTTATGAGCAGCTGAAGCATCTCTTTTGCTGTTAGTGAAACAGAATCTGAGCTATTGGCTTTGATCATCATATTAGCCGAGGCAGCTGGTACACAGAGAGCTCCCGTGTTAACTAACCGGGAAGTTCAATTCAACACCAAGATTGCGTAAATTGGGAAGAGAAGTGGAGTCAAGATGCAGAATTGCTTTTGATATTTTCTTCCCTTTGAACTCCTGTGGAAGATAAAGGGAAAAAGCAATGAAGGAAAAGTTTGGGGTTTTTTTCTGGGTTTTTTTTGGGAGAGGGGTGTCAATCCTGACTATGCTATAGTAAGAGCTCCCAGCTGAGATAAATAGTGCTGCTGTTGTAGCACCAACCTTTTTTTTGGCTGCCTCTTGGCTGTAACACAGAAGTGAGAATGGAGCTGGTGTCTGACATTTGATGTTCTGCATTTGGCCACAGATTTCTCTGATGCCCCAAAGGACAGCACATCCTCTCAGTGAGCTCTTGGCAAGACCCCTGGGCTGGGAGTGACTGTGGACGTACTGCTACAGATGCACGCATACAGTGGCTGCAGCCCTGCTCTGGGACTGAGAGCAGGTCTGGAGTGGGCAGGACTGGGCACTGTGTCTGCCCACTGCTGACTCATTTCAGGAAAGGGTTCCATTGGTGACAAAAGCCTACCACTACAGGTATGAGAGATATTGGTTACCTTTTATGTAGGCTATGGAGGATAAGTTATTACAAGTTAGTGATGCCCTTTGAGATCTTCTGAGGAAGGACTCTGCACACAAAGAGTGTGTGTCCTATCCTAATCCAGACTGGTTGGCACCTAGTCCAGTGCTGCATCATGCATTTGCTCATGGCTCTGGTTTATTTGCCTATCCCTGCTCTTAAGAATCACCTTGTAGGTTCGAAGACAAGCGTTGAAGGTACTAGTGAGCCACTTTCTACAGTTCTGCTGAAAATACGGGAGCTTGAAGGTTCATCACATTGGGGAAGCAAAAGGGCACTAAATATTTAATACCAAAAAGTTAAATATTATCATAAAAGTAATTTAATATAAATGGCTTTCAGCAAATCCTTATCCATATTTCATGACTGAAATGGGCGGCTGGTTTCTAATGTTTGCATGCAATTAATTTTAATGGGTGCAGCACATTACTTCCAATCCTTTGTCCCTCAGAGACCCTGGCCCTATCAAGAAAAGTAAATAGCAGGACATCAAATGTCAGTGACACAGAAGATGATGCAGCACCCTGTGTGTAGATCTGGAAATGACAAGTTAATAGGCTATTGATAGTTCCTGAAGTGTATCGAGAGTAATTATACTATGTATCGGGGAGTAAATGAGGAATGGCAGGAACTCCATAAGGTAAAAATATCTGAAAAAATGAATATACATTAGGGACATATAAAACTTTAATTTTCATGTCTTTGCAAGGTGTGATCTGAAGTCCATTTAAATAGGTGGCAGTCTTCCCACTGGTTTTACAGGGTTTAAAAGAGGTCTTCAGTGAACTTTGTAGATGTATCAGGGATATCATAAGCAGCTTTGCTTGTGTGAGGCCAAAGAAAAGTTCTCTGATCCTCCAAACTCATTCATGCCCACTAATATCTTCATCCTGTGAAGGATGAAGCTGCAAGAGGAAACAGCCTGTGTGTGTTGTGAATGCTTTAAGATGTGGAGTTTGCTGGGTGTTCACAAACATCCCTCCAGACTGCAGGAAGATGTGTGCAGGAATCTGATGACCTTTGAAATAGTAGTAGAGATTTTTAAAGCTAGCCAAATGTGTCTCAGGCCATTAAACTGGTCAGAGAAAAAGTCTGTCCCATTCGATTCCAGAAGGAATTTCTGAAATGGCAAAAGGGAAAAAAATAGGTGGTGCAAAACACATTCCAACACTAAATCTGACTTCACTGTGGGCTTCTGGGGATGAAAGTCACCAGCTTTAATTAGCATCAAGCTCAACTGTCTTCTATTTCAACCCTGAATATTAATTAGTGATGCCCTTGGGGTAATCAGCCCTTGTGGATCTCTGAGAAAAACGAACTGATTAGTAGATTGACCTTGACAGTTCCCAAGGAAGAAGATGAAAATACAAACTGTTAAACTATGCTGCACCGTAAGCTTAATTTAGTGTAATCTTGTGAACTGGGACACCCAAAGGAAGACTGAGGAAAAGTTGATGAGGAGGTTAGTTACAAAGGGTGCCATTCATTTTTCCACTTAGAAAGGCATATATTTTTTTTACATTTAAGCCATGACTGCAAGTTGAAGGGCTGGATACCTGAAGTCGCTCAGTAGTTACACATCCATTTTGTTTAACCTGCGCTCATCATCTATTCTCTGAGCTTTGACAACTTCCGCTTAGAATATCTGGGAATATTTTCAGTAGAATCCCACTCTAATTGTATGAACCCCACAAAATGTTCCTCTGAAACACATCGCAGTCATCTGAGGTTTACTTTTCTTTCTGCTTCCCAAAAAGCAGCTGATGTTTTCAGGAAACAGAAGTTTTTGGAACAAATGGAGGGAGACCTAATGAAGTACAACATCAGATTTAGAGTCAGGAAATTCTGTCCCCAGCTCTCTCACACTTGGTGACTTTGCTATGGATTCTTTGCTGCGTTCTTCTTCTGCCTTTGTCATTAGTTGTGCAGTCCTGGACAAATGAAATGTGTTTGCCTTTTCTGAGTACTAATGAAGAATAAAAGTCTCCATTGTCTGAGATACCCTGTGATCTGTTGAGCTGAGAAGCTCAGAACACAAAGAAAAACTTACAAAAGGTTATGAAGGGATAGAATTTTTTTTATTAAAACTTTGCTGCTTCTCCTTCCTGAAGCCTCTTTCTTGTCAAATGATTTACCCTTGAATAAGTGCGTTATGCCATTTCTTACTTTCTTGTCCAAGTACATCTTACAACGTGGAGCGGCTCCTCTGTCTTTCTTGTGGCGTTCGTACCTCCTGAAGCCCCAGCTAAGAATTCCACCTCATGGGCACATGACCCGAAGCTGCCATTCAGATATGCTTTTCGGTTTTGATTTCCCAAAAGTGATCAGAAGACGTGAAAGAGTCATTATTGCGAAACCGTAGGTTTGTATTTCAAAGCACATTTGAAGCTAGATAAGCTGCAAAAAGTACTTTAGGCTATGAAAGAATCTCAGTCTGATGCTGGAAAATAGAAAAGATAAGTAATGATGTGCTCTTGGCACACAGTTAGGTGGTCTGGATTTTTGTTTTATTGTTATTGTGGGGTAAAAATCAGATAATATCATGATGTGCATTCCTTAATAGAAGTTTCTAATATAGGACACATAGTGGTACTGAAGGGTAGATAAGAGAATTTTAAACTCTGTAAAACTCATTGATGTCATCCTACCCCTAAGAACAAGTCAAACAAAAGGCATCTATATATAGTACTTTGAGAAAATTTTATGCTAATTGAATGTGCTAGCTTTTTTGATATCGCTGAAGACTCGGATTCTCAGTTTATCAGTGTAGGTACAGCACAGCTTAAAGCAAGTAGCCTGCCAGGGTGCCTAGAAGAGCCCTTGCTAAGGGAGAGGGGCTATTCATCCCATATGGCCCCCAATGTCACTGCCAGCAAGGGAACTGGCTAGTGTCAGCTTGTTCCCTGAAGTGTTCCAGGCCAGGTTGGATGGAGCTTTGTGCAACCTGGTCTGGTGGGAGGTGTCCCTGCCCATGGCAGGGAGGTTGGAACAAGATGATCTTCAAGGTTCCTTCCAACCCAAACCATTCTATGATTCTATGATCATGTCTATTCAGAGTGAGGCTTGTTGATGGTGACAACAGGAACATCTGGTGCTGAATGAACCAGAAACATACCAAGTCAAACTTGGGATAAGACTACATGACAGTCAGACTGTGGTGTAGTACGAAGCACCTGGAATGGTTCTAAGTAGGTGCAGGAGGTGGATCAGGAACCAGAATGCAAGCCAGAGGGAAAGTGGCATAGGCCATGTCCCATTATTGCCTTACTTTGTGGAGGCAAAAAGCCCCAGAGAGCAGACAGGCTGCTGGAGGTGGAGGCTCCTCCTCTTGAGGATGAGAGAGTGACCCACCACCAGTGGCCAGTGCCTCCGTCACTGTAGGGGCAAAACTGAGGACTCTTCAATGTGCATTTTGTCCTAGCTCTGCCTGGCCCTATTCCCTCATTCCTGGGACTGTGTTGCCATAGCTAAGCTGTTTTGGGTACCTAAGGTGTATTTTTTAAAGCCAGCTCAGGTGTCTGTATGCTACACTGAATTCTGCCAACTACAAATATCCCTGCCATGTAATTAGAACTAGATTCAGCATAGCAAAACGTATCGAACATTCCAAAATGGTGATTGTAGTCCTCTGTACTGCTGAATGTCTGCCAAATTTAAACTTAATGTTAGTCCATTCCATTGCACAGTGTTAGCAAGTTAAAAAAAAAAGCCAATTGAGAGAATGTAATTAACATTATAGACTGCATTTTAAATTGTCTTTGCTTTTCTTTCCTTCTCGATGTTACACATCTTCTGCTTGTAAGTGGTTTTGGAAAGAAGTTGCATTTTTGTGTGTGACATGAATACAGGGATTCCAAACCCACTGGAATACCTCGCAGAAGTGCTGAAGGACTCTTGGCATGTGAAGAAACACACCACTTTCAGACAGAGACATCCGCACTGCTCAGGCTGGCAGCACTCTGGGAGGGATGTGGTGCCTGGAGCACCAGAGGCTGCTGAGAAGAGATTAGTAGAACAGTGGGGGTGGCTGTGGATTAAAAAGCCAAATTGTGGAGGAGCACAGTTCTGCTCATTGATTGACTTGTGTGTGCCTGAGTAAAATTTAAGGAAGAAATTCTTAGGGACTGCAGAAAAATGAGAAAGTATTTAATTCCAGCTAATATTACTGTGTTTCCTTATTTCATCCAGCTTTTTATGATTTATTCATTCAGAAACTAATCTGTTTTGCTAAAAATCTGAAGGAAGTAAAGTGGAAGCTGCAATGATTTTCTCATACAGTGCTGGGTTTTTTTTAATTCCTTCATGGCAAAGGTCCACATTGCTACATATTATGGATGTTGCTACTGCAAAATTCGCTTGTGTTTAGCTGTAGTTAGGGTAAACCCATCTGGTACGAGCATGCTGACAAGCCATTTACAATGCATTGATAAAATTTGGACTTTGATCTCAGAAACAACAAAGATCAGAGGGCCTAGGAGACTCCCCCAGACTCCCCAGGGTCTGGAGCACAGTGTGATGGGGAGCGGCTGAGGGAACTGGGGGGTTCAGTCTGGAGCAGAGGAGGCTGAGGGGAGACCTCATTGCTCTCTGCAGCTCCCTGACAGGAGGGGGGAGTGAGGGGGGGTCGGTCTCTTCTCCCAGGTAACAGTGACAGGACGAGGGGTGATGGCCTCAAGTTGTGCCAGGGCAGGGTTACATTGGATATTGGGAAACATTTCTTCCCTGAAAGGGTTCCCCAGCACTGGCCCAGGCTGCCCAGGGCAGTGGGGGAGTCCCCATCCCTGGAGGGATTTCAGAGCCGTGGAGATGTGGTGCTGAGGGACATGGGGCAGTGGGGACTGGGCAGTGCTGGGTTAATGGTTGGACTTGATCTTAGAGGTCTCTTCCAGCCAAGGCTGTTCTGTGATTCTATGATTCATGGTCTGGAACTGTCTTTCATTCTGTTGCTCCTAAAAGCCATCATCAATTTTAGGATGCAGGACTTCTCTGGACCTCCTCCTAGACTGGTCCTTCTAAAATTTCCTCCTCGTCTAAAGCTCTGACCATTAGGATCTCAATTTCCTTCAAGTTTTGGTTTGTTTTCCCTGGGGCAAAGTAGGAGGCAGGAATTAAAAAATACCTAGATCAGAAGTGTTGTCAGGGTTGGCAAACTGCTAATTTCTGATTGCTATGTTGGAAATACTTCAAGGCAGTGCTGGTACTCTGTTTAAGATAGATGTATTAGGAGAAACACCAAGCTATCAGTTGCATAGTCTGAGGTAATATCAAGCTATCAGTTTCAAAGTGTGAGCCCTAATATGCTGCAGGACTCCCCAGCTTTAAAACACCATTCAGGACAACACAGCAGGCAGGCTGGCTGCTTCTGCACTATCTCCTGACAGGTTAACAATTAGTTAATTGGTGCTGCTAATTACAGTGTTCATTAAGCAAACCCAGGTGGCAGGTTTACCCTTCCTAGCCATACCACTGAATAGGATTTCATGCCCAGGTGGAGGTAATGGCATTTTCCATCTCTCCTGCACACAGGCACTGCATGGCAGCGTAAGCGATATTCAGCCTCCCATGTCATGTACTTCAGCTCCAGCTGGGATTACTTCCTGGCCTCATTTCAAAGAGAAGAAGATCCGTGTTGTTCTGTTACAGAAATGCTACTCTATTTTGGTTATTAATTTCTACACACTTTGCCCAGTAGAAAAAAAGATGTTTAGTTTCCTGAGGATGATACCATTAATAATGCATGGGACTTATAAAGGAGCAGTGATTTACACTGCCCAAGTACTGTACAAACAGTAATTCATAACAATTTGTATCACCGTAATCTCAGGGAAAAAAAAAAACCCAAACCAGAAGGATGCATTCAGTGCCATGTCCTTTCCATGCTGCTTTCTGGGTGGCTGGTTCAAAGCAACTCACCTGAGGTTGTTGCAGGGGAACTCCACTGGCTCCTGCTCCTCAAGACACCAATTCACATTTCTGGAGTTCTGGGCTTCTGGTACACGGGTTTCTCATCTTCTCTCCAAGAAAGCCAATTACATTGGGCTTTTTCTCTAAGATTCTGCTTTGTACCTCTCTACCTAGTTGATTCAATATCTTTGTTCACATTTCAGATGAAAATCCCCTGCTTTTTCTATGCTTTTTTCTCCTCAGCTCTTTTTTCCTCCTCTCTTCTGCTGTAACTTCAAGGCAACGCATCACATTGGTCTGGAGCACTGACTGGAGCAGGCAATGTGGATTGTATTTCTGACTGAGTTGTTTTGGAGTGAAAGGAGTAAGGTGTCCTTGCCTGGGTTTCCCAGTCCATTCCAAGTTGCAATTGCCAGCGAAAAGGCACAGAGTAGCATTACCCACTCATACAGCGGCACAGAGTAGCATTACCCACTCACACAGCTCTTCTACAGGGCTCCATAAATATTTGATAGACTTGCCTCTGTTACTGTTGGCATGATTTGTTTAATTCTCTAGATGTTCTTCAGTCTGTAAAGCTTTTTGTGATATGTTAAAATGAGTGATGCTACACTTCCCCATCCCTGGAGGGATTTCAGAGCCGTGGAGATGTGGTGCTGAGGGACATGGGGCAGTGGGGACTGGGCAGTGCTGGGTTAATGGTTGGACTGGATGATCTTCCAACCAAGGCTATTCTATGATTCTGTTCTATGAAGTTTATGATGATGATTTCAATGAAAATGTGGCAATGCACTACATGGTCCAGTCTGTGGGACACAGACACTACCTTTAATTTCCATTTTTTTTTCAGAGAAAAGGACTACATGTGTTTTCCAAGCAGTCTGTGCACTCCTCCCTATCTCTGAAGCCCAGGTTACTTATCTCAATGACATAAAGGTGGACACTGTGCTGCCAGATTTCCTTTTGAACACATTGCAGAAGGAAATTTTAACAAAGCCTCTCAGATGATGCCTAAAAGAAACTGTGCACAAAGCTATTCTATTTAGAAGGCGTTGTACAAATTCTATGGCAAGTATATCATGTGAATGCTTATAGAGATAATTTTGGAAGGGTAACCAAAATGCAGTCCTACCTAAAATTAGGAGGCTAATCAAGATTGTGAAGCCTTCTTTCTCTTTGATTCCTTACAGCACACTCCTACAGTGTTTTTGCTCTTTTTCAGGCTTTTCTGAAAGGTGGTGAAAAACCCTTGAGAAAATCTCATCAGGAAAGAATGATCTCTCCTGCCAACTAATTTTAATATATATTTCATAAGGCACCGAGTAGAAGTGTTGTTTCTGTGTTTCAATGTACAGTTACAGAGACCTAAATGCAGAGGCAGCTGGAATCATTAGCTCTATGGTTCAGCTATAAAGCACTGAATGCTTTGAGTTCAGACAGTGGATGGACCAGGCTCTGCTCTGTGTTGCACTCTGAACCACATGAGACACCAAATGTTCATGGTGCATTGACCTCCAGGGGAGACTCTTGGGGTCTGGTCAGGACCTCTTGTCTTGGTGAAAGGATTTTTTTTTCCCCCAGAGTTTCAAAGTCCTTTTTTCCTCAGCAGGTGAACTTTCATTTCTTTTTTTAACAGTTTTATCCTGGTGCCACACTGAGATGTGGTCAAGACGGAGATTGCAGCTGGTTTTGAGCCACGTCTGCAGATCACATAGGTATAATCTCCATGGTAACTGACCCATGTTGGGTAGAATTAAAAAATGCTCAGAACTAAAGGTTAATTGCTGTTTCATTTATACATGGTTTGTGCAACTCCAGTGTTGCAAATCGAGGATCCAATTAGAATGAGATTATTAACAGACTGAGCATCTTTTTTGTTACTTAGATGTGTGAAGAACTACTTGAAATATTTTAGAAATAGCAACTCCTTTTTTATACACTCATGCATAGGAAATCCCAACCAACTCCTTTTTATTGAAAGGGGAAGGAAGGTACTTGCCACTACTGAAGGAAAACATTTTCTTCTTATATAATAGAAAAGACCTACCTGTCATTCCTCCCCTGTCCAGGACTGGAGTAACTTTGTGTGATCATTGTCCTAGCAGGCCATCTAGAAAAAAACACAAGGAAAAAGCAACTAACTAAAAAAAATCAACAGACTTTTGCTGCTTTCTTGTGCTGCTTGACCAATGCACTGGAGATCTGCTTATTTGCAACACACTGGTCTTCAAATGAAATAGCTCAGGTCTTTAAAAATGTGCTGCCAAATCTGGATTTGCCAGATTCATTTAAGAAATAAAACCATTCATTTAATTTAAGAAATGAAATATGTGTTGACTAATTTTCTCTCCTTACAATATTTGTTGGCTCTGTGAAAGTGCTTTAAAAGTACACTGGAAGTTAACTCTGTAACTGGAAAGAAAAATAATTATTTTTTTACTTTCTTCTTACTTTTCATTGTCAAAAGGTATGGACTTCACTGCTAGAGATAGATGTATCTATGATGAAATATTTGTTCTAATTTACTGAAATACTGAGAGAACTGGTAATTATACAATATAGTCAATTTAAAGATGAGACTGCCTAATCTGAATTATCATTTTTACACCTCAAGTATGCACATTTGAGTTGTACTGCTCATGAAAACATATTATGTCTTTTTTTCCAGTATGTCTATCTTATTTATTAGGATATTTGAGCCTGGTATTTTTGACTTTCCATGCAACCACTACAACCTGCTTAGAAAAAAATCTTTTTTGCATTTATACCCACCAAAGTGACTCTCTTGGGGCAAAAATTTTATATTCTTCTAAATGAGCATGGAAATTTCTACTAACTTGTCATGATTTCATTTATTTTGTAGGAAGAAATATCTCCGCATGATCTTTTGCAATTAAAATTCTTCCCACAGTTCTTAAGGAACTCCAGGGATCTCTCTCCTCTCATGGATCTCAGCAGAGTGAATTAATCTATGTTCAAACAAAATTAGAGATGTAATTACTTTATAAACTTTAAAAGAATAATTATGCTCCTAACACCATCACTCATGTTTTGGGGACCCTAATGCAAGGACTCCTGGCCTCAGGTGCAGACTTACTCCTTTTCTTCATATTCCCTAAAAGGACGGAAAAGTTAGATTTTTGAGTGCCTTGGGTGAAAGCCACTGACCTGTGGGTTCACAATGGAGCATTTGGTATTTCTGGGCCTGCTTTGCTTATTGTTTTGGGAATTGCAACTCAGCATCTATGAGTGACAATCTGTGTGTAGGAACTCTGCTCAAATCAAATGGAGGAAAAGTTGCTAGGGATGCTCAGGACTAATACTTTTCTAAATAGTAAAATATTTGCTACTTGTCTATAAGTCAGTAAAATGAGAAATAATATGATACATCAGGTGCTTAGAAAATACTCCCTTTCAGCACACATTCATGAAAAAATGTCATAAAATGTCTTGGAGTTCTATATTTATTGCCTGTGTGTATTTCCAAATTAAAGCTGCTCATCTGACAAATACAAAAAATGCTTTCCTTGAAAACTAATTCTTAGATCTGATTGGCTGGTGCTTGCCTGCATCCTACTAGCCAGGAAAACTCTACTTTTTGAGTACAGCAGTGCTATTGATGATCTATGCGCTAGCTTCCTCGCAAACTTTTCAGTCCTGCATGATTACCAAGAATAACGTGTAACGAACAGTTCCAGTTTGCAAAATCAGCAAAATGATACATATCCATGTTAGAAGTGCAGAAATGTAGAACTCCTATGCAAATGATGCTCATCCTAATTTACATACCAATGCATATTCATCGTAGTATTTACATAACGACAGCAAATGTTCTGATTATCAGAATTTAAGTCTAAAAAATGCAATGTGGAATAAGTTTTTGGAATACCATTACATCCTTTCTACCTGGTTTTGGTATCTCAGTGTGCTGTTAGCCAGATGTTCACATGTCTTTAGTTAATTAAAGATGTGCAGGAGGACTAGCTTGGATTTTTAGAAACAGAGCAATCTTATCAATATGATTGTAACAGACACATAAAATAGATACGTATGTGCAATCAGAAGATACTATATAGGTAGAGCACTTGATTGCTGACTTACTAGAAAAAGACACTACATCCCAAGCAGTAATATAGAGCTTGATCACATGTGTATCAACTGGGTAAATAATATATGAGACACCCAACTGACTTATCTCACAGGTACTGGAGGTGTCATTTGGGCACTCTGATCTACCTGGCTGGAGAGTCATCGATGTCCCTGAATTGAGATCCAGACAGAAACTGGGCTCTCCTACCAGAGAAGCCTGTATGGTTTCATAAATCCTGAACATGGTTCCTTTTTGTCTGAACAGCTGTTTAACTGCGTTCAAGAAATCTGCGTTAGTGAAAAGACTTAAATCCAAGTTTACTGTTTGTCAAGGACAGCACCTTCAAACCTATTAAAGTCAGAGGGAGTTTGAGAGGTTATTATGCTAATAAGGCAAGAGCCAAAAGCTCCTTGACACTGGAAAGAGAATATTTTAAGTTTTGAAGAAAAATTAAACTGCTTGATCAAATTCTGGTAGTAATTATTGCAAGATACCACTTCCTTGATTAGTCACATCATTTGTACAGATCATTTAATAGTTGCAGACCCTCACACCAAGCAAAGATGAAGGTATTTGTGCAGCTGGATGTGCCTTTGAAGATCTTTTGGGATTAAAGGCATCATAAAAACTACAGCACTGATAATTGAAAACTTCCAGCAGAACCACTGAAAAGAAAGAAATTTAATGTCTTCTCAGAGGTAGACTTTCTTGAATAAAGTAGGTTATTTCACCTCTGTGCTTTATCACTAGTTGACTCTACTAAGTACTCACTGCTGCCCAGTTGGTTTTAAGTGACACGTATCAGGCTGGTACCTGGCTACTTGCCCAATGGTCTGAACACAGAAGGAAGAGAAAGAAAGGTTTTTGTTCTGTATACCCTGTCTGTTTCTCTCTTGTGGTGGAAAAATGTGGTGTGTTTTGAATATGCCAGCTGCCTCCCAGTTTCCTGCTTGTAATCTTCATAAATATCCACTGAGAAATGCTGAAGAAATTAGGGGAAACCATATGGCCCTTTTCTACTTTAAGAGTGGCAGGAGAGAGCCTTAAAGTTATTATAAAGATGAAAGAGAAAGGTGTTAGGTATCCTGGTCACATATTCTCTGAGCTGATGGTTTATGTTATTGAAGCATTTGGTACAGAAACAGAAATTCTCACTGTTTAATGAAGAAAATTATTTTGTTGCTAGTGCATATCCTATAAAATGAAGTCAAATACACGCCTGCTAAGTTATGTGACTTGCAAATGAAGACAGGCCAGGCCACCAAGGTAGAAAAATGTTTCCCTCTTCACTTTCTTTCAGTTTTTTCTTGATATTATGCCTACGTTTTTACTCCATAATGACATTTGTCTTTGCCCCAAAGTGTGTCAGTAGTACTGCACTTCTATGGTGCTTTCATTTAAGGCCACGAAAACAAGAAGCATCTATTATGGCTTGAGACATGAAGTAGTAAAGTGTCAGGCTGATGATGCACTGGAGGCAAGTGAGACTCAGGGAGGTCATGGGGCCACGCAGTGATAGTTCCTGGTCATAAGGTTCCCAGTTCCTTTAATTTTACTGCTCTAAAGAACAAGAATATGCTGAGTGTGTTCCTGGCTGCATCCATTATAATTACTGTCCCACCTTGTGACAGGATTCAGGATGAGAAGAATAATGTTCTGCCTCTACTGATTAACACTCTCAGTTTCTTTGGCTAAATATATAATATATATATAAAAAATAATATTTATAATGTAAAATATGGGAAAATGTCTTGAGGTTTTCAAGACCTGACTGAGCAGTCTGGTCCAACCCTATAGCCAACCCTCCTTTGAACAGGTGGCTGGACTAGAGAAATCCAGAGGTCCCTTCCAGCCTGAACTACCCTATCAGTCTAGAGTTCTATGACAGATTCACAATTCACAGAAGCTTGTAAGCTTTTCTCCAGAGACTATCCACATGTATGCCTAAGCCTGAAGTAGATGTGAAGTACTTTGAAGGTGCTTACCCTTTAGTGTATTACTAACTGTGTGTCTCTGTCATACCCTATAATGTGCTAACTGCTTTAGTTTTTCATGTCCTTTGGTTTAAAATTGAGCAGAATGGCTAAGGCAAATTTGGGAAACATGGACAAGAAAGCCCACATTTTAATTTGTTGATCCCAAGGACCTGGCATTTTCAACAGGAAATGTCACTGTAATCACAAAGAAATGGAATGTAGGTGGTTTCACTGATGGCTTCCTAGATCCACCAGACTCTGTCTGCTGGGTGATCAGCAGCAGCTAAAGTGTAGCCCACCAAGAAGTAGGTGAAGGGCATCCCTGAGGATACCAATGGTAACTGCCTTCCTTGTTTCACAGTGAAACCTCAGACCTCAGGGAAAGACTTGTGCTTCAGCCTAGACTACAACTGATGGCACAAGATGAAGGACCTCTCAGAAGAGGCTTCATCTTCATAGTTTTCTTGTATAATATGACTTACTCCATTTCATTTTGATGTCGGGCAACCCCAAACACTTTGTAGTTTGACAGGGGCTGACACTATGCTTGGTGCCATGAGACTTCTTTACAGAGAAGATGGAGACAGGAGTGGTATAAACAGGGGTGATTTATATCTCACAGGGTGCCATAGTATCCTCGCATAAATACAACCACATGAGCGTTTATCTGGAAATAAAACACTTTCTGCTGCCAGTGTGCAGGTTGGCAGTGGCATCTCTGGGTAGTTCAGCTGTTTTGTAATTTATGTTAGTGAGGACATTTTAAAATACTGGTCTGTTCATCACTGTGAAGGATTTACTGTGAGATTTTCATGTGAAATTCATTCCAGATCCATTTACCAATATTTAGAGTCCCCTTGACTTTTAGGTCATATAAAAAATTATTGTTTCTCCAGGGAGCCACGTTTGGAAGGCAGATATCCACCGACATCCCACTCCTGCAGAGCTGGGTGCAGGTGTAAACAGGGCCATAAACTAAGGAGAATATCACTATGGGCTTTGCTTGACTCGATAAAGCTAGCACAGTGTAGTCCCAATTGGTGGCTGTAGCTCCTAAAAGCCGTGGTGGTAGAAATAACTAGCAGTTTGTTTAATAATAATGATGTTGCCATTAATAGTGATGATAATGATGATAACAATAATTATGATAATAATAATAATGCTCATTTATTTGCATGTATTGTATAAATGCTTTCTGCTTAGCTGCAGCCCAGATCAGCCAGTCAAGGCTCAAGGACTATATTTTGAACAGGCTTTGATTGGCAGAATGTGAAAGTTGGGGAAGATCAGCCTGCCTAGGAAGGAAGTGGAGAAGTGAGATGCTAGTTTTGTTTTCTTCTTCTTCTTTTTTTTTTTTTTAATTGCAGATAGCCAGATGTTTTTTCTTCACTGATTGGCTTTTGTTTTTTTTTCAGCTGTTCTTTTTGAGGAGGAGTTGTCTTAATGGACAATTCAGCTGGTGAGCTGCTTAGGTTCTTCATAACAAACATTTCTTAGAGTAATCACTACAGAGAGCTCACAATTTCCATTGCCTGACTGGTCGTCTGAGTTCTTTGATATGGTTTCTATTTCCTATGAGTTGTTTAGAACAATAAATTTTTATGCATCTCCAGCTTTTCACAAATTTTAATTCATGAAAAAAACTTCTATATTTGGAAAAATATAAGCTCTGAACAAAACAAATGAAATTTAGCTGTTCAAATCTTACAGAAGAGAAGCTGAAAACATGGCCAGAGCAGCTCATGTGTCCTCACAGCTAACTAAGGTGTGCATTTGCAGGACTGAACACATGGTGAGAGGATTGTGACAGAAAAGGGATAGCAAAGTCATGGAGAGATGCTTTGTAAAGGGCCCACAGCAGGTACATGTACCAGCAGAGACTGGGCTACTTCCGAGGCATGCAAGGAACTGTATATGAACCTTGATGGTGGAGGAAGATGTTACCTACACCATGGTGCTCTCTGCAGCATGGTCCTGATGTGGCCCCTAATGTGCATGACAATTATAGCCTACCTGCCTGCCAGGGGGACATGGGTGCACTTCAGCTCACCACTGGCCCTCGTTTCCTTGCAGGGAAATTCACACACAGAGACTGGGAAGGCTCTTAACTCCAGCAAGATGCTTCCTCTGGACACAGAGACCATACAGCAACCTATTCTAAAATGCCAGTGCAACCATTAGGATGAAGATCCAATGGAGAACAGCAGTGGAAGGAACAGCTAGAATCTAGGGATGTGGCAGACTATTTGCCATATACTCAGAAGTGACCTACTATAAAGTGCTACAACACAACAACACGAAGAATCAGCCAAGGTACCAATCTCATGCTGGATGTACCCATGATAGCTCAATGCAGGTTCAGTGCTGGAAGCAGGAGCAACATCACAGTTGTAAGTACATGGGAGACATGACAAAAGACAGATGAGTTTTGGCAGTGGTAAATATCCAATGTGGACAGTGGAAGCATTAGTGTGCCTTTCATTACCTTTGCACGAAATGTGCAGTGCTTAGCACTTTCTGGCCATAAAGTTAATTCCATGTTTACTGAAACAGATGGATAGATAAGCTTCCAGCTGCAGAGAATTCATCCAGGGAAAAAGATGAAAGGGATGCAAATTTGTATACAGATCAAATAAGACTATGGGAGATTTTTAATCATAGAATCCTTTGGATTGCAAGGTAGATCTCACAGGTTTGTTCCCCCACACAAGAACAATTGATTTGAAGCTTTAATATTATCCTTCTGTGTAGATATTTTCCTGGAGAATCTTCATTAGGATTTTCATTATAAGGGCAAATATTGGTGCTAACTATTTTTTCAAGATATTCTATGCTAAAAGAGTAGGGCAGAATTTATCTTGTCCATTCAGGCTTCTGTCTGTCATGTTTTCTTCCTAACACACACAGCTTTGATTTAAGTAGGGGACTACAGAGCTGAGACAGCATCATGCATCACCTGGGCATTTGTAATAGTGTGGCATCAAGATACAGAGACATGACACTGCTTTGTTACCCTGACGTGAACGTCTAAGGAGGGAGATGGCATTTTGTCACTCAAGGTGGACAAAACCAGATGAACAATGAAGTCTCCATTGCCTGCTTTATCCTGCAGCTCCTTTATTGATCTCCCTATAAAAGACCATGGCCTTTGTTCATGAGAGTTATGTGCATAAGGAAGCATCTGCTGTCCTCTCTCACCATTCGAAAGCAGTTCTTTAATGCAATACCACTCTTTCCATCACCCTGACAAATTCCCAGAGAAACTCTCCACTGGTTCTGTTAGTGAGTGCCTTGTTCCATTATGAGGCTGACAGAAAATCTGTTAATAGGACAAATTCAAAACCAGCCAAACAAATCAATGAAGAAGTGTTTTAATGCTTTCACAGTGAAGTGCAGGTCAGCTCTGTCAGGGAGGTACGTAAAACTGGCATGTATTGACTTGCTGGATTGGTGCATCTTCGGTCACAACAACACCTAGTAGAAATCCCTTGTTTCTTGAGGGTTTTTTTGAACTCTAATGAATGCAAATGCTTGTATTTGGAACATAAGGTGACACTTGGACAGTTGCATTTGTATATTTAAAACTGCTAAAGAATTTAGCTTGGGTTAAAGATGAGGGATGTTTTAGAACATATCAGCCCAATCCAGACAATGTGTTGCCAAGTCTAGTACTGTGATATAAATATTGTACCTATATGTACAGACATATGCAGCCACTGGGGATAGATGATTCTAGGAGAGTACCACAGAACAGCCTTGGTTGGAAGAGACCTCTAAGATCATCAAGTCCAACCGTTAGCCTAACACTGCCAATTGCCCACCAAACCATGTCCCTCAGCACCTCATCTACACATTTCCTGAGTCCTCCTCCTCTGCCTTTCCAATTCCACCAGGAAAATTCAGTTTATCTATCTGAGCTAGAAAACAGTACTATTAGAGCAAAGCTGGCTGGTTTTCCATTCAATTCGAAGCTCTCTGCACACTGACTCTGTAGCTTTACTCCCTTGGCCTGAGATGGCATATTTTTAAAAAGAACTGTGCATGTGTTAAAAACATGGCTCCTTCATTGTAACAGCTGTAGGCAGCACGTGAGGTGTGGGAAGAAC
The DNA here is from genome assembly GCA_028020825.1 of Podargus strigoides. Lineage (NCBI taxonomy): Eukaryota > Metazoa > Chordata > Aves > Caprimulgiformes > Podargidae > Podargus > Podargus strigoides. The sequence continues at coordinate 44,259,720 of CM051624.1, read as the reverse complement.
AGACCATTCCTCCTGCCTGGCTCTCATTTCAGGTTGTCTGTGGTAAGAATTGATTGAACTAAAGAGTGTGATGCCTGAGACAGCAGCACCAATAATTTGCTTGCGTGCAATGTGTCATCAGGTTTAGAATGGGAAATCTGCATATGCCCAACACTTTGAAGCCTGTCAAATTCAAGTCTGTATAAAAATGCAAAGCAAAGTTTTAAATAATTCTGCATGGTCAAGGATTTAAATACCAGTTGGTCCAAAACCGAAAGCCCTGCACAGTGATTGGTGATACATAGAGGAATAAAGTTTTCTTTCTTTCTTATGCTTCAATACAACTTAGAGGTTGAACTTGAAACTTGGTCATGTACTTTTGGGTATCTTTAATATAGAAACCCAATTTGAGAAGACATTTATTTGGTTTGCACAGTCCCTGGACTCAAGTAATGGTGACAGTAAATGGCTCATGAAATAAAGGGTGTTGCACACCTGTAGGTGGCAGTGTTAGCAGAGCTTATGGGCTCCCCTTGTAGCTGAGCAGGTTTTTTCATCTTAGTGCAGCCCATGGTCATAACCCATGGACACTCTGGCTCATGAGACTTTCCCTCTCCTTGTTTTCTCACACATTATGTCTCATTTATAGGGAAATGTTCCGACTTGTTTGAGAATGAGATGAACATGGCGTAGAACATGAATCTGTGTTTCCCTATCTGGACGTTCATGACTTGAATACTTCTTGAATTGTGCTGAGAAGAGTGCAGCCAGAGTCTGCTGAGTAAAACTGTATGAATGATGCTTCTATCAGCCCCTTGAAGCAGATAAGCCCATGAATAATACAGCACAGGGGAGTGCCTGGCTCTTCTCTGGTACCTTCACAATAGGTCACAAGTGACTAAGCTCAGAAGAGGATGTGTCCTCAGTATAATTAGCCTTCCTTTAGCACTACTGAATTAGCACTTCTGTTTTATTGTACCCTGAAGCTAAAATGGTTATTAGGTTATAGAACAAGCAAATTATTGCTAAATGCCTTGGGCAGATTACTCAATAGCTTCTCACTATCACTTTATTAACTACATTTTACGTCATCAGAAAAGCTTAAACTTGGAAAATTGGTAAAAAGACTAATGTTACCTTAAAAATAAAAATAGAAAGCTGTAGAGGTAAGAAATAAAAGTAGTGTTAAGGAGTTGTCTATGTTTCAAACTTGTGTGTGTGGGCATGTATTTTTGTGGCATGAGCATAACACATCAGCTGCTGTTCCTATGTCATAGCTGTTCAAACTGTTTATGTAAGATTGCTTTTTTATTACAAGATGATAAAAACAATGCAATTTGAACATTCAGTTTGAATATAATTTGAAAAATTGTAACAAAATCTCCATTCTGAGTTTCAGTGTTGCTCAAAAATAGTCCTTTCAATTGTGCTAAGCTTATTCTGTGCAGAAACTCAAGGTGAGGGCAACCAAGGGACTATTTTCCTGGACCAATTTCACAGCTAAATTACCCTCTCTAACCTTGCTAAGAAATTTTAGAAGGAGCTTTTGCTGCTTGATTAGTTCTTCCTGATCCTGCCTTCTAGGAACAGGGCCCTGAACAGAGGTGCCTCAGCTGGAATCACTACATGCAGGCTTTTAGGAGCCTTCCAGGAGCTCCATCATCAGAAGCCTTATGATGCTGTCCCAGAGGATTATTTTCTAGGTGGGTTTTACTGATCTGGTTTATAGTGCAGGCAACCCAGTAGGTATGTCAGGGTAACTAAGTGGCCCAATGGGATGCTGGGGTAAGGAGGAGAAAGAGCAGTAGTACTTAGAAGTGAAATTGCAGCCAAAGCTATCCCATTGGGAAATTAGAGTTTCTGTCACTTTGGCACATAGCCTTTTGGCCTGAGCACTTACAGGTACCTCTCCTGGGCTTTTAAGCATCCCTTAAGCTCCTCTGAGCCACTGCTACCTCACACTCCCTCTGCTGTCTCCTTCCTCTTCCACCACTTGGAAGGGGGTGAACAAAGTCCTGATGTGAAGGATGAAGGTGGGACAGACTGACGCAAGCGCAGAAGTAGAGGGACGGTGCCCGAGGACAGCCCAGCACGAGCCTGTCACAGATGGGTGGCCCCACAGTCCATCTGTTTGGATGACTGCAGTAGCAGCTGCAGTGGCAGCTGTCTGAGTTTTGGGGTTTATTTGCTTGTCTCTCTGATGCTTTGCCTTCGGTAGCCTTGCACATGTAAAACTAGATTTTGCAATCTTTCCTGCCAATCAGAATTAGGAAGTACTAAAAACTGATAGGTGTGTGTGAAATTTTCTGTTCATTTTTACAGAATCACAGAATTGCCTTGGTTGGAAAAGACCTCTAAGCTCATCCAGTCCAACCATTAACCCAGCACTGCCCAGTCCCCACTGCCCCATGTCCCTCAGCACCACATCTCCACGGCTCTGAAATCCCTCCAGGGATGGGGACTCCACCACTGCCCTGGGCAGCCCATTCCAATGTCTGAGAACTTGCTTGGTAAAGAAATTCTTCCTAATATCCAATCTAAATCATCAAGGGTAAGCAACCTCACTTTTGTTGAAGTTTGTACCACACCTCTGTGAAGGTGCATGCATGTACTTAACGTGTGTGCATTTTTATATAAATTCTTATATAAATTGTGTACACAAATATAAATCACGTACATAGAAAAGACACAGAGACATATCTTAAGTCATGAGACAAGGATTCAGCAGGAAGTCAGTTCCTACAATCATGTTATTTTGTGTTGCAAATAAACAATGCTTAAGCTTTTAGAGTTACCTAAGTAACTTCTTAGTACTTGAGGGTTCAGAAATTGAATAGGGCCAACAGGGCATGTTTCATTCTGCATTTTCCAACCCTCTTGGGAAGAATCTCAGGACCAAAATTGCTAATAGCTGTATTGCACATTTTATAATATGCAGCAATCAATTATTATTAAAAAAGGAGTTATTTGGTGGCATTTTAGAGACAGAATTCTACCTAAAGTATCAAGAATCTCAGAATAAATGCACAGATTTTACACATTGGTGTGCTTTTGCATTTCCTGTGGTGTTCCATTAATAAGCATAAACTTTCAGTCGAAGTGCCTGAGAAGAGCCTTGCACTTGCAGGAAGCCCCTGGTAAAGAATGAGTAGCATAAAGCTGAACCAATGACAAGCTGGTAGGGGAACAATAAGGGAGAGCTTTATATCGATGCAAAAGACAAATTCTCCACGTTGCAGAGAGCTCAGACCTTATACATATGGCCAACACCTAAGGTACAGTATATTTAAACAATGCTCTTGTTCCCTGGAAGCACTGCACATCCCATGGAACCAAGTCTTCAGCTGGGCTAATCAGTATCACGCAGTTTTGGTTAGTGGCTCTACAAAAGTTATTGTTAGTTTCTCTAACCACCTACCCCAAACACTGTGTTCCGACACTAAAAAAGTCGTTTCAATCAATTCAAAATTCTGCTAATTGTTCGCAGTGTAATTTCCTGGTATATGTATTGTATGGTTACCTTTAGGCTCTTTTCCAACCTAGATGATTCTAGGGTTCTGTGACTGCAGCACAGTGACATTCTCTGAGGTGACATCTGTGCTATACTCTAAGGATGCCGAAGTGCTGCTCATTCCTTGCATTTTATTCCTGCCCCCCTGTATTAGGGATAACAGGTAATGGTCCGTGGGGAGACACCAGTGGGAAGATTGGGTCATCTTGGCTCATCTGCAGCTGAGTGGTGTGGGAACAAGACCTTGAGTAACAGGGAAGTTTAGTAAAGCTGGGAAGCCACTGTTTTTGAAAGCAGTCCATGGAGCTGGCAGGCTTCTGCTCCCGCGCTGGCCGGGTGTGAGCCCATGCCAGAGCCAGGGCTTTTCCACTCACGAGGAGGGGATATAAGGTGTGGTGAGGTCTTCCATATATACAGGGGTCAGTATGGATATAAATCTGCTTAGGAACAGGCAAGTATTTTTGATAGAAATATATAATCTCCTTAGGAATAAGGCAAGTATCTTAATAAAAACTGCTTATTGCACATATTTTACCAGAGTCAGTTGTTTTGTGCACGGGAATCCTTTCCGAACCTGATACACCCCCCATCCCTGGTATGCTGAATATTCTGTCTATAAGACAGGAAGAAATGAACCCATTTTGGATTTTTGGATGAAAGCTCTGTGGTGAAAGGTGCTCTGCTAACCGTGCCATCAGGCTGAGGTGATGGCAGTATTGCGTTTACTCTTCCTGCGATAGCTGGAAGTTAATGACCTGCACAGATTTATGAATAGAATTGTCCAGTACCTGGGGGCTCTACAAGAAAGCTGGGGAGGGACTTTTTACAAGAGCATGTACTGACAGGATGAGGGGTAATGGCTTTAAACTGGAAAAGGGTAGATTTAGATTAGATATTAGGAAGAAATTCTTTCCTGTGAGGGTGGTGAGACCCTGGCCCAGGGTGCCCAGAGAAGCTGTGGCTGCCCCCTCCCTGGCAGTGTTCCAGGCCAGGTTGGATGGGGCTTGGAGCAACCTGGGCTGGTGGGAGGTGTCCCTGCCATGGCAGGGGGGTTGGAATGAGATGAGCTTTGAGGTCCCTTCCAACCCAAACCATTCTGTGATTCTATGATTAAGGTGATCTAGTCAGTCAAGCTCTGAAGGAGGGTAGGGTTGGGGGAGGGTTGTTTTGGGGGTTTCGGGTCTTCTTTAGCATAGTATTCTACCATATTGCATAGTTACAAAGGGAAGGGCAGATGCTGCCTGTGGTGCTTCTTCTTAACATGATGGTATTTTCTGTTTGTGAGATCAGGTACCCAGAGTCTAGGAAGAACGAATAAAAACCTCCCAACATAAAATCCAATTAAAGTTATAAAGAGGAGTAATTTGAATGGGGCTGCTAAAGCAAAATCTATTGAAGGGCCAAATTTCAATATTCATTAATTTCCTTCACAGGAACAGAGCTGCTGTGGGAAAACGTGAAAGTGTTACAGCTGTCACCATGCCAGTGGCCTCCATGATGAGACTCTCCAGCAGATCCCTGCCTTCCTACCAAAGGGCTGTTGGAAGGGGAAGGGCAGTGGCCCCACTCTCTTACGTTAGCCTGGAACTGAAAAAAAGGTATTAAGAAAATATAATTGGATGCAACTTGGGTGACATTAGGCAATGTAATTCCCAGTATTAATTGAGTTTTCATACTGTGCCTGATAAAGTTTTAGCAGACTGAAGCATGGCAAATCTGTGGACACAGTAGGTTGCTTATTGGTATAACACAACCATGTGCATGTTATCTAATAGAAATGAGGGTGCAGCAGCACCACATTTATTCCATCTGATCCCTCTAGGGCTGCAAATCATTATGGCTGTGGACAGTAACTAAAGGTGATGGCAAACAAGCCAGCAATAGATTTAGGTGTAGCAAATGATAACAAATTAGACAGAATCCACATGAAATAACTTTTTCCCCTCTTGAAGAATCCTGAAAGATCAGCAGATAAAATATCAGGGTTAAATTAAAGCTTTAATGATGGATACAGCTCAGAAACAAAAACTGCATTTTGGGTGGGTGTCTGGAAAACCAGTATCTGACCTGCTTAAAAAGTGAGGCTGAACACGATGTCATATTGGGACTGATCTGGTGATCTTTCTCTTATCGCTTTTCCTTAACTTCCTGAACCGAACAAGGACGTTGCAAACAGTGCAATATGTTAAGAAAGATAAGTTGTACAGTATCAGTTGCAGGTTCCCATGGCAAAAACACACTGAAGATCACACTGTGATTTACCAGCACTGAAGCTGACAATAAGGAGACAAAGAGAAACCTGCTTTTCTCATTGCTCACCTAAGGAAAACCATTTTGAGAACTCTGGGCTAATCATATGCAGTGCAAGCTGATTTTTTTTTAAAAAGTTGCAATACATTTTCTGCAAAGGTTATACACTCCTGGATATTGTCCACAATGGCACGTTTTCAAAATTTTCTTAGAATCCTTGGAAAGTGCTCATGTTAATGTGAATGGCCAAGCCTTTATGACCTATACCGGACCTTAAAGCATGTGATAACTGTTTAACCAGTACTAACCTAAGGTTTCCTAGGGCAGAAGTTTCAGTTTCCATTTGCAATCAGAGCTTTGTGAGGAAGAGAGATACCTAAAAGTTCATTATTTGTTTATTGATTAGGATTACGGTTGAATTGAGTATTTTACATAGTAGTTAGTGAAGACAGAAGAGGGAAGAAAGAGAGAAAGAAGATTCAATTTGGATATACTTCTAAGGTCTAGATAAAGTTCAATGAAGTTTTGGTGCTTTTTGAAGTTTTGAAAGGTGGAAATTTAGCTGAAATAGACCAGCAAACTAAGGGTTTTCCTGCAGTTAGAGCTGTAACGTGTAAGATGAGCAATTTGTCTTCCAGAATTTTTACTACTTCGGCCTTGTAGTGAAATTAAACTTCCTTGTGAGCTATCTTGAAATTCCTTGATTTGGCAAACGACAAACTCATTCTTTCTTGTTGTCATTTCACATCGCTGGTTCTTCTCTTTGGCAAAAAGTCAACTGAACAAAACAGACTGAATATAAAAAAAGAATAAAATGAGGTGACGCTTAACCAGCCTCACTTAACAGTCATATTCTGCTGTGAAATTTCTGCTTGGTTGACTGGGTTTTAAGTTTCTCATATTTCATATTTTCTGATCTCTCCCTATACCACAGCAGTGGTATTATTTATTTATATTATTTATGGAATAAGTATTTGCATCTTTGATTCAATTTTTTTGCCTTTAAGAAAAAAATCTGTCTCAGCAGGTGCATTGGATGGTTATTACACAACACAAAATAACAGCTACCAAACTATTTTTTTTTGCTGCAAAGTACCCTGATTTCTACAGATTAAAACTATACAAAGGTGGATATTATTATTGTTGTTGTCATTATTATTGTAATTATCAGTTTTTTTCTAGGAAGTGATTTTACAGCTCTAGAAAAGTCTTGAACATAATCCACTGAGCACTGAACAGTTGAGCAATTTACCAGTGATGCTGAGCTCTGTTATTAGAAGATTTTCGTATGAGCTAAGACAGGTCTAATGGCCAAAAGGTCTACTGAACTATCCTGGTTTCCCAGGAACAGCCTCCCCAGCCCAGCCATGAGTAGACCCAATGTCAATGGGAGTTTCAGTCAGGGCAGCTGCCCCAAGCTGACTCACAGGTGGATCCCATAGCACTGACATCTGCTCATTATAAAAGGAGGAGTTCACTGGGGGTGGAGTTTGCCTTCTGAGGGCTCCTTCCTCTTGGTCTCCTGCTCCTTCTACAGCTTCCCAAGGACCAGGGTGAGTAGAACCTTATATACTTTACCTTGGTGTTTGTGTTAGTTTTATTTCATTAAATACATTTCAATTTTAACCCATGGGGCTTCTCCCTTTTCCCCCCAATTCCCCTTCTCAGCTGAGGAGAGGTTATCTGGTGGTAGAACAACTGCTGCAGTTTAGCTGCAGGCACAGGCTGAATGTAGACAGTTTATCTGGTGCCCAACCTGTGTTTGGACCTGAAAATAGCTCAGCTGGGAAAATCACAGGGCTGAAGTTCTAATAGATTTCAGTGGACATTACAACTGCTCTTTATGTTGGTGTGGGTGGGATGGTCGGTGGGTGGACTCATCTGGTATTTGGTTCTGGAATTGCTTTTGGAGTTCTGGGCTGCTTTACTGCTGTTTTTGTTTGGTTTGGTACAGTTTATTGCTTTTGGCTGTCATCTTAGAGGTGCTGCTGTGTTATGTTTCATTGGGTTAGGTTATGGTGTAATAAATTCATTTGTGATTACACCGGTTTCTGATCTATATGACATGCTGATGGGCAACATGACTCTGGAACACCCTTGGGATGCTTCAACAGTTATAATTGTGTTATCAGGACTTTTGGATACTTTTCAGTTTCTTGTCCTGCTTAAAGTGAAACCATGGCATAGTGGTGGGTGATCTGTGTCTGCTGCATCCTCTGCCACAGACCCTGCAGTGATCTCAGCCCCCATGGGAAGTATTGCAGGCACTCAGACCCCAGTAATGGGTGATGCAGCTGCCTTGTGTACTCAGTCAGTGCCAGTTGTCCCTGTAGATAAGGGGCAATACATGAGAAGAGCAGGGTGTGAAGAGGTGACTACTCAAACTCTGTCCCTTAGTGAGCTGAGATGTATCCATAAAGATTATAGTTGTGAAGATGAGCCACTGGTTTCTTGGCTGCTCCAGTGCTGTGATAACAGAGCTGATATCTTGGAACTGGAAGGTAACAAAGCCAAGCAGTTGGGACAGATGGCAAGAGATGTGAGCATTGATAAAGGTCTCTCAAGAGAAGCACGGCCCCTCAGTTGCTGGAGGTGACTCCTGCTGACTGTGAAAAATAGGGATGATGTTGTGTACAGACCAAGCAGGTGGACAGTTTAGTCCTGGATACAGGCTAAACGTAGACATGAACACAGGATCACACTCACTCCTGAATTCACTGAATAAGCTGCCAATCCAAAGCAAGAAGCAATGGCTTGCTGCTGTGAGTGTTGCCAGTATGATGTTTCATTCTGAAGTAAAGGCTGTCAGCCTGTTAATCATGTTGATGACCTGTCTATAGTTTTATTAGTGTTTGCTTAATGCTGAAATATCAGGTTCCAGCCACCTGACTTGACTCATTTCAGTGGCTGTGACAGGAAATAAACACCATTCCACTGTTCCAAGGATGTGATATTCAGATTCAGGCTGATATGCACAAAATGTTTTACTTCGATTTTATGCCAGAAAATTTGTCAAATATTTCTCATAGAAAATTGCAAATTTACAAAATGGGGTTACCTAGAAAGAAAAATATTCTGCTTGAGATTCTACCACCTGCCTCATGATAGCTGTTACAAGCAACAGATTTTTTTTTATAGATAGTATTATTAGGAGCTGCTGTATAAAATGAACATTTTTTTCCACATTAAATGAAATAAGTTTTCATTGATATAATTTTGTGAAACAGGGATATTTCTGCAATACATGATTTTTTTTTTTTAGACAGAAATAATGTCTGCCTGGCTTACACCAGATTGTTTATATTCCTGAGTGACAAAGTAAAATGACATCTGGCGAGAATTTCAGGGAACTCAGCTGATCCTCTGCTTCAGAAATGTGTGATTTATGTGGGGAAGCAAGGGCTGAATGGTTTGTGTGAGGTATAGGCTTTTAGATGAAATATAAAATTAAAGACCAGACAGCTTGCATTCATTAGAGAGCTCATGGTGCTCTTCACAGAACAAAAATTCTTTCTCCAGACTCTAAGATAAGTTCCTTTCATCAAATGCTGTATCTTAATTATCAAATTACTGGAAGATGATTTAATTACCATCTGTGAATGTGCATGCCCTCCTACACTGACACAGTAGACACCATTTTCTGTTACAGGTTATAGCAAAGTGTTGTTAAACAGTCACCGTGTTGCATTCCAATAAATACAGTTTCCAAAGTATGTAAATTCTATTGGCATTCATTGAGAGAGAAAACTTAAATACATCTAAGTTATTGGATTCTACTGTGAATAAAGCAGCAAAATGTTTGTCAGTGGGCCAACAATTTCCCACAGTTAAAATATGGATAATGAGGACATCCACAGGTGCATTCAACTGAATGCAAAAATTAAAAGCTATCTACAATCCTTACACTCCAGCACATGAGTCAGCCACTGGGTGATGGGGTTAGGAAGAGAATTTCTTCAGAGGCATCTTATTTCAAAGCTGTCCCACAGTTCTTACGTTTTCCCTGTTAGTTTTCCAGATTTATAGTGTCTTCCCTGTCCCCACTGTAAAATTTTCTTTGTCTCTTCAGCAAATATGAATGTGTAAATAACCCAGAGCTGCCCAGAGAAGGTGCAAAACATTACTGAGACAATGGTATTTTGTTATTTTTAAGAATATTATTCTGATGGACCAGGTAGCAAAATATTTGTCAGTAGACCAGCAATTTTCCATGATTAAAATATGGCTCATGAGAAAAAATCGCTTGTAAGGCCATTGAAAAGACTTCTTCAAGCATCTGAATGCTGAGTGTGGTGCTGAACCCGCATGCTTGGCAGAAGAGCTTTCACTGTGGTCTGCTTTATACTTATGTATACTTGCATATTTTGGATGAAAGGACTTCAGGATCCTTAATGCTCTGTTCCTGCATCTACCCAAGTCAATAATGCATTTCCATTAGCTTCAGTTGCATGGAAACAGGCTCTGACTGGTTATATCTTGTAACTTCCCATCAAAATGCAGGCATGTCTTTGTCAGTAAGGCTGTTTCTCACAGTGGGACAAGCTTGAACAGCAAAATGTCAAGCAAGGAGAGTGGGAACAGAGATGTAAACAAACCCAAGGGTTCTTAGCTCTTTCTCTGAGTATTAAGCTGCACAGTCCATAAGGTTTTCTTTTGTTGACTCCAAGCACTTCAAAACCATCTCACACGCAGGTGGTGCCCAGGGCTGCTTAGGCTGAGATTGTGGTATGTGCCAGCTAACACCTGGTTTGGTTGGAGCACATTTATTTTTGCTGTGTGAAAGAGCTAAATTTGTTTACTCAACAGGCAGATTTATGAGAAAATATATTAGACATGGCTTTCACTCCTAATCAACGACATGACAGCTTCTTAAGCAGACTTCTGTTCACCTATTTGCCTTTCTGTTTGAAGGAACTTGCCAATCACCATTAAGGTTTCTTAATGAGTTTAGCTTGGAAAATCAGCTGCTGTGCTGCAGATGCCCATCCGTCAATTTGCTTCTGCACTTTCCATCAGGAACTTTGATGGTATGGTTATTTATCTGTTAGGGCAGTAAAACTGTCCCAACTTCTCATATATTCTGATGGGCTTTTAAGAGAGCATAATTTAGAATGATAGAGCTATAAAGCCCTCTTCCTTCATTATTTGATAAGCAGACCCTAAATTAATGTTATATATCCTTTCTTATTTGTAGATCTCAAGCATGTCCTTTCTGTTACAGCCATCTATGTATGTAGTTCTGGCCTATGTTAATAAAACCTTACCATATATGTATATGTCTATAAGGAGGCCTTATTCAGAAAGCTAATTTATTTCAGTGACTGAAGACAAAATAAGTTTATACCCTCTATTTAACACTGGAGGATCAGTATAGACATGGAGTCAAGTGACAATGTAATGAACATGAAAAAAGTAGAAATGTGAAAAATGTGAACAAAGCTTCAACTAGAATGAGCTCTTAAGAATTGACATGAGGGGATTCACTGCTTAGGCAAGGTTTTTCTTCAGTGTGGTTCTTTCCATGTGTTTAAGGCATTTATAACATCTTTGCTATGTGGATTCCCTGGTGTTCAATGAGGACTACAGTTTTCCCCTCTCAAATGGCACTAACAGGGTTTCTTTAAGATACATCACTAATTATTTTCATGAAACAGAAAAATTTAAATATTTGATAATTCTCTGTCAACTTTATTGAAATAGAATAGTGGGCAAAAAAGCATAGAGCAAAGTCACACAGTGTCCTTAAAGCAGTCTAAAAAGAAATGAAAAGTATATATAGAAATACCCTACTTTTACTTGCATTCCCTATTGCTAATTTATGAAGCTGTGGAATCAGTCAATTAGTTTCTGTAGACCTCAGCTATGTGTCTTATGTGTATGATTCTGGTCTAAGTGCAGTTCAGGCTTTTGTAGACCTGACTGTGCATCCAAAACACAGATTTTCCTGTGAAGAATACATAAGCTGAAGGAAAGATGCAGTTGCACTGTGTAATTATGGTGTATTGGAGACACGACCCTATAGCGAGGTGATTCATAATCGTGTAAAAGATGGATTCTGCTTCTCAACACCCAAATGCATATACAAAGGGTGGGGAAAAGGGCATCAAAAAATATTAGAAACATAAAAATCCTCCTCACTAAGGACACATGGGGCATACTCAACAATTCCAGAGGAGAAAAGGAAAAGAAACAAAATAATGAAAGCAGATGACAGTCATCCTCCCTGCTTTTTTTCTCATGAAGAAAAAAAATGGAAATTATGAAAATTATTATGCAAATAGATGGGGAAAAAATGCTTTTTAAGATGAGTAGTAATTGTTGGTACCATTAGACATGGTTGAGACAAAGCTTAAAGGAGGCTTCAGAGATGGATTAGACATTTATATAAATAAACATGCAATCCGAAGTTACAATAGCCAGGGCTTAGTAGGTTCTTGTAATTGTGTCGTGCATCTACCACATATGCTAAAATTAAATTTAGATATGTATCATACTATAAACAGTAGCAAAACAACACTCAAATGTCACTTAGAATCCTTCACTCAATGAACGTTAGAAGGGCTAAAAATAATTGTGAAGGATAAGCCTACAGAAAAAATCATTACAGGCAACAAGATTTGGGACAACCAGCCTCAACCAGTATCAAAGCCAAGTAAGAATTTCTGCTGTTGCTTTATGTCCATGAACACAGTGTCAAAGTTAGATGTCTACTTCATGTCCTGAGTAAATTAAAGGTTGAAGAGACTAAAGAGAGTCACACTACATATAACCACACAACTTCTTCTCAGGAAAGAATACCTTCCTAGAGAAACATTTTTGACTGGTAATTAACAGAATATTTTGCTAAAAAATGGAAACTTTCTGCCGTAAAGCTTACTTTGTAGGGGCACATTTTACCCTGGTTCCCCACTGAAATGGTAGGATTTCCTCAAGGAGACCATCCCAAGGCTGCCAAATTATTTCACTGTAATTCACAGACCCAATACAGCACCTCTATTTTTGTATCTTGTCAACAAGATATTGAACCTGAAAAATGTACCCTGGAAAGATTTGTGAAAGATGGGAAAGTGGGGAGAGTTGAGGGTGTGTGTGTGTCTCATGCCATAGGGTAAGCTTTCTGGAAAGTGTGAAGAGCTACTTGCAGGTCAGATGGGCTAGAAGCAGGGGTACAATTTTTTCTGGAAAATAAAGAGGGTAGGAGGAGACAAAAAGGCAAAAGGGACTAGGCTGCTGGTCACTACTTCAATTTTGGACCAGGTATAGTTTTGCTTTATGTTACTACAATTATCTGCAGGCTTAGAATGACATGGGCAAAGGTTTGGTTTTTTCCTTGCTCAGGGAAATAGTTACCATTTATAATCAGAGATGACAAACTAGACTGTATGGACCCATGACTCATTTGTAACTGCAGCTCCTATGTGCAAATAATATTTCAGATGCTTCTGAAATTGCCAGCTGAATTAATTTTCCCCCAGACCAAAACCATCTGGGGGAAGGAATCCAACTGGCATATCTCTACACACACCTCTGCACCTTGACCAGCACCACTTGTCTCTTACTGCCTTGCGATGGCAATGATGTAATTATTGGCAATTTCACTTTACATGTAAGTACTGTGGATGGGAATCAATTAAAATGCTATATTGGAGACAACTGAATGTTTACTTGGAATAATTTTTCTTTTTACTAAATAATATAACTAATGAAAGAAACTGCATCCACCAGATTTCACAGTAATTGAAAATTTATTGAGCACAGCCAGTGTTTAGCTATCCAGAGGAGAAAGCTTAAGCAATGGGCTGGAAAGGCAAGGTCTTTTAAAATATGCCTGTATTAAGATTTAGTTTCAATCTCTTCTTTCCTCTCTCCCTGTCAAGTAATTAAAGTTCTTGACTTGTTTCAAAATGGCTCAGATTAAGTTTCATTTTGTTAAGCACCTCAATTTTTCAGCTAGGAAAAAAACCCACCATTAGGAATTTGCATTATCCATTACAGCCTCCTTCATGATCTGAAATTTATATGGGAAATGCTAATTGGACGTTCATCATCATAAAGATAATGATTTCTGTAGTCTTAGCGGTGATAATTAAGATGAAAGATGAAAATGATGCAGAGCGAATGTTGTATTCTTTATTTGCTGTGAATGGGGAATGGAAAATTAATTCTGTCCTTGTCTGCAGGGCAGGGGTGCCAGGCAGGGATAGAGAGGGACAAGAAATTGTTTTGTCTAAGGCATCTGAATTTGCTTAGGGGAGAGATGGTCCTGCTGTTTTGACTCCAATACCCAGATGAAGAAGGCTGATAGTGTGTGAAACCTCCTCCTGCTGTTGGGAGCTGTCCTGAAGACAGATGTGGCTGATGAGATTTCGTTCGTTATGCTTCAGTGCACTGTGGGTAGGAGCTTCCCTTCTTGCTTTCTCAACAGTGTGTGTTCCCTGTTCCCTAAGGGGAAGAGGCAGCTTCCATGGTGCAGAGTTGTAGGTGCATGCAATGACAGTGGAAGACTGCATGAGTTAACTGGTCAGAATAGGCATTGCCAGATCTATATTCACCTGCTTTTGCAACTAAAACCAAACCACAGCTTTGTGAAATAGATTTTTGAGTAAAGCTTGCTTTCTCTTACATTTGTTCTACTCTCCTGAATTCTCCAAAAGGTTTGGTGACCCTGTAGGGCAGTAGATAAGAGCACCAAAGCAGTCACATTGAATCCAAGATTCAGATGGTTGATGCTGTTATTTTTTTCTGAAATTGGGATGAACTTGAATGGTTAGCCTGAAGTCTTTGCTGAACCCACACAGGACCCAAGAAAATCAAACATCTCCGACTATTGGTTCAGAATAGCAGTGTGACTACAGACATCCCTCACCAGGGACAAAAAAGGTGGCAGATGTGCTTGGACAGTTAAGAGTGTCCATGATGTGCACAATTTAAGTGGTTTCGAGCAAGAATGAAGAGAATTCTGCTATAAAAGAAAGTCAATAGCTGCAGAACAAGCATTTGGAGAAAGTACAGAGCCATGCATTTGGTTTGGTCAGTCTGCCTATGATAAAAGCCTTTCAATTAAAGCAGTTGTGTAAATGACCTGTAAGAATGAAGACATGAGCACAAACAGGTTCCAGAGATTAATCCAGAATGAGTACTAAGGTTATGAGGGCTTTAATTCCCATCTGCATATTACCACTTGCTGATGTGGGAAGCCATCCCATAGCTGTGGCCACAGCCACTTGGCTGCATCTGTACCCGAGACATGCAGAGGGAAAAAGAATGCCTTTTCTAACTGTCATGAGATGAATAAGCAAGCTTTGTGGGCTCAGAGCAGCAGGGGAAGTTCTCTTGCTGAGGGCCTTAGTGAACAAATGTTTACACCATGCTAAGGTGACCCAATGGCATCCTGAGACCATTCAGAAGACTGAATTTGGTACCACTTCTGTAAACTGGGGAACAGAGTTAAGTGTGTTCTCTCAATCCACTGACTGTCAGAAATACAGGCAGCTTTAATTTGCTTCCTTGGAGCAGGCAGTAACAGGAATTATCTCTGTGCATTGTACCAGGTGTAGACATACTCCTTGCCACAGCAAACAGCTGGAGCCTTCTGGACAGGCTGTGCTTTCTTACTGGGAATTCTGGACCTAGGAGGGAGCGTGAGCTTCTGCTGAGAGCCATTTCTGTGATCAAAGGAAAAATGCATGCACTTTGATTTCAGTTCTGTACCAATGCTGGGACACTGAGCTCTCCTTACTGCAAGGGCTGTCAGCAGCTAACCTGGCTTTTAATGATGAGCAAGAGAGGGTCATGTTAGCTGGCACCATGTACATATAAGTGAAAGGCTGTAAAAAGAGGTGAAAGGGCTGCAGCATTTGACAGGTGTGATTTCTTTGCTGGTTTTGAGTTTAGGACTGGTGGACATGATTGTTATTCTGTAAGTTCAAGGCCAGAGTGCAAGCCTGCACAGTACACACGAATTGCTGAATGGGAAGAAGGTTGAGTCAAGGTGGTACAGACTTAACTTCTCCCTTCTTGTTTTTCAGAAATCTGCATTTTATTTAGCTTCTGGGGAGACTGCAGGATTCTGCAGGTCAGCTTCAGTTTTGCCTTTTTGCAGGTCTCTTTCCTCAATGTAAAAAGAAATGTTATTTTTGGGAATTCATTATTGTTCAGTATTTTCTGGTTCTCAGTGGTTTAATGCAAATACTCTCAGTACTTGCTCAGAGCTTGATTAAAATATGCATAAAGGACAGAACATAACTCTGTCAATTCATCTCCTCTACCCCTAAAGGGCAAAGATTAATGGCTTCTAGGGTTCTCCATGGGCTTCTGCTCCTGCAGAGAGGGTCTTGAGCAGTGGAAAGCAGTCAGAGGTACTCAGAACCACCCAAAGGAGCCACAAGTTGGCTCAGACTGGTGTGCACTGGGTAGTGTTGGGCTGGGAAGATGGCAGTCTGGGAGTAGGTGACCAAGACTGGACCCTTCAGGGGCCCTCACAAATCAGTTGGTCCTCTTGTCTCTGAGGGCTCAAGCAAATGAGTTCCAGGAAGAGCTGGAGTGGCAATGTCTGGTCTGACAGGGGTTGCTCCAGCTGGTGGCTGCCCTTTGTAGTAGGATGAATAATATTTGGTGAATAGAGACTTATTATTCACTCCTAGTTTTGGAGTGTGAGATCTATGGATACTGATACTGTTCAGTACTTCATAAAAAACCTTTATGCATGGTTAAATGCATATAAATGCACATAAATGTGAATTGCAAGACGAATAACTACATGTACAGAAAGAGTGACTACAGAATTTGGCTGAAAGCATGATATGTATATGTTGGCAGACAGTTACAAGAAGGAGACTCTACCTTTTACCTTTCTGAATGGAAAAATCCCTTAGGAGAGGCAATTCAATTAGTGCTCCAGCTTGTTTTAATAGTTACTGTACTTAAGCCATTTCAGTAGCTTCCTACCAGTTTATGAGGCCATAATCTGGTTCCCAAAAGGAAGAACTGGGAGGACAAGTAAGACAGTAAAATGGGAGCGCTATTCCTGGTGTGAAAAACTTCACATGGGGCTGTGCAAATAATTGACTTTTGGTTTGCTTGCTGAACCAGGGGAAAAAACACGGTAAGCCAGCAGCAGTGGGAAAAGAATACCAATTCACTTGTTTGTTGATCCAATTGGGTCAACACAGAGTGAGGGAACAGAGGAATGTAATTTCCAAGGTGAGTGTCCTCAAATGAGGCAAGAAAATGAATTCCTTCTTTTGGAGGTATTCCACACTCTACAAGAGATTTGACTAGACACTGAGTCAGTGATCTGACATGGGTGGTTAGGACATCCACCTCAGGTGTGGGACAGTTAAGCAACCATATCTCTGCTGATGGGCATTCAATTATCTAAAGCACAATGGAACCACTTTGGAAAAACAAATTCTTCTCAGTCTGGATTCACTGGTCAGAATAACAGTGCTGAGGGACATGGGGCAGTGGGGACTGGGCAGTGCTGGGTTAATGGTTGGACTTTATGATCTTAGAAGTCTTTTTCCAAGCTGGCACTGAAATGGTTTCCAAGTTTGGAGGATGACCTCTGTGTGGGACTTTATTTCAAGAAACTGTTTTTTTGCTGAGAAAAAGTTTCCAGCACACTTCATGTACATAGTATTAAATAACAGGGTAGAAAACTGCAGATAATTAATGTTGCTCCTGAATTTAAGTGTTTCCTAGATCATAGTCCTGTATTTAGAAGCAACTAGAAATCAGGGTCACAAGAGGTACATTTTTCAGAAAGTCCTTAAGTGCTTTGAGTGTTTTACTTCAGAGATTTCATCAGGAAATACAGTGATTTGGCCATAATTAGATGCCTGCTTCAAACCTTTGAAACGAGTAAACCTACGAATGCCTGCATCAACTTGGAATTTCTTTTTCAGCTTGCTAATGTTCAAAGTTAAATAGTTTGGAACTTTCATTTACAACTCAATCTCAACCATTATGACTGTTGAAAATGTTCTAAAAAATTTTCCTGCTTCCTTTTTTCCTGGTCAAATTCTGCATCTGTTCCTGGGCCCCCAGTGCAGAATCTCCAAGCAGAAGGACAAGCCCTAGACATTTTGCAAACCCTTCATTCCAGAAGGTTTCTTGACCTGTTGTGGTAGGCTTAAGTGAATAAAATTATTGAGACGAACTACAAATAAGAATCAAGATTTAAATCCTACTTTTCATGGTTCATGAATCAGTAAGTTGAATGATTGTTTTTCTTGTTGTTTTATGGTTTATGGAGGACATGGCAATCACCCACAGTTTTTACAGGTGTTCAGATTATCCTGCCTTTAATAAGGGGATTCTAGTTTTTCACCTACAGTTAAAAGGATTGTTCATTCTGTTTAAAACAGGGTACAGAAGTTTAAAGTCAATAGCTAATTAAAGACATATATAATGAATTGCTTACAAGAAGTAAAAGCCTGCATAATGTTCTTTTCTAGGGATGACTCCTCTCTCTACCTGTCATTCACATGCCATGTTCATGGAAAGCTCTAAAGCAGTCACCCTGGAAATCAGTAATTATCCAAGCCAGTGGTGCACAGAGGGGTTCACAAGTAGTGTTTACAGTCTTCTCTGGGAAACTGCATTCATACTGATTCTCTCCTTGCCTTTTCCTCTCCCTCTGCTCCACATAGCACTGCATACTCTCTATGCAAAGGGATGATCCTTTCCAAGGGAGTATTTTTGGAAACCCAGCCATTAAAAGAATGGAAAAATGTCCCCCAAAATTGCTGTTGTCATATGTTTGATTTTCAGTGGAGTAGACACCTAGAAAATAAGATGTAGTTTCAAAGCCTCTGACTGTCATCTCAGAACTGAGTAAATCCTATCAGATTTAGTAATCTTAGATTTGTTCTGCACTGGAATGGAAAATTTTGAATTTCATGATCAGGCACATCAGGGAGGGAGCCTTTTTAAACCAATGCACACCTACCTACCCATGCACACACAAACTAGCTGCTTTTAATCTGCATAACTGCAATTTTGGGATTATGCACTGGTCAATTCCTATTGATGAACTCATTTTCTGCTATTATGAGGCTATGTATATTGATCTTGAAATAACCAACAAATCTAAGTACTTATTTGGGACCAAAGAATGTGAGAAGACTGGTTTGCAGATAACAACAAGTAATTTATCCTAAGTGTCGTTTGAAAGGTAATCCATAATGTCACTGGGATGAAGAATTACATCATCTTGCAAGGATCCTTTTAAATTGGTATATTCACTGGTGCTGCTTTTTTGGGTGTTATGGCATAGCACTCTAAGTCATAGGAAAAGTTTGTTCCCAGCCTACACTTTATCCCCTACCACACTACTTTATCAAATTCAGTATTGCTTCTTTAAATTTTTTTTTTCTGGAATAAGAGTTAACAAAAGAGTTGATTGAATTAGCATGCTGTCTGAGGGGAAATGAGCATGGATCTTTGATCTCACTGCAGTTGCTCTACATAAATGAGAAATCTTTTGTATTAAGGCAGTGCCTGCTGACAATCATATCACGGAAAGGTGTATACATAGGTTAATTTTCACATACCTCTTCCATAGCAGGGGTTACCTGCAGCCTCAAGGAGAAAGGCAGGAGAGGAAGTGACAGTGCTTTCACAGAGCTGGCTGCAAAACAGACTGAGCAGGCAAGTGGGGAATTTTAAAGAGACTGAATGATACTTTGGAATAAGCTACGATACAAAAACCATAACGAGTCAGGATTTTTTCACAACAATTACTGCAAAGACAGTTTCTCTTTTGGGAAAATAAAGCATTTGTAACAGTATCAAGAATTTTTTTCTTAAACAGTATTGTCTTGCAGCATATGTTCATCAGATCTTGTAAGATAACCAGGTTTGGGCAGGTAGTACTTGACTGAGGAGACCCAGAAAGAATATTTATGGCTGAATGGATGTTAGAAATCTCTAGGTGTCATTTTCCTTCTGACACACAACCAGCTGGGTGGTAGAAAAGATGCTGTACCTCAGCAAGGTCTACAAGTGCACTGCTTACAGATACAGTGCTTGACTTATGGGGGGCTACTTTTACCATGCAAAAGTTTCACTTCAGGTAATTCAGTTGAGTCTATTCAGCTTGCTTTGTTTTCAGTGTTCTTCTTTGCTTCCTTTTCTAGGAGGCTTTCCAGCTTTCCTTTGTGTTCCTAAGGGCATCTTCCAGTAGTGGCTTTGCTGTGGCTAACAAAATCTTAGGCTTGTGCATCGTTATATATTGTATTAAGTTTATGAACACAACCTAGGCACTGTAGACACTGGTGGTGTGAACCTAGCTTTGAGAGAACTGATTGAATTTAAATGGTGACTTAAAGAATCTCCAATCACTAAGGAAAGTGAGAAGTCTTGCATTGTTCTGATATTATTACAGCTACACACACATTACATACACTGGTATATACATGCATACACAAATGCAAACACCAGGTGGTTATCATATAAGAAGCTTTGGGAACCTGTTTGATTCATACAGAGTCTGTTTCCACTCTTTGACTCCTAAAGAGCTGTCTCTTGAGGACTAACAACAAAATTCATGTTCTGGGGACTAATGCTCTGTGGAAATGATTTTGAAAGAGGCTGAATGAAGAGCAGATGACTGGAAAATGGAAATCTAGGTAGTGAAAACTACTAGTGGGTGGAGGATAGATTCTGCTACCTCCAGTTGAAGTTTTGGTGTTCAGCTTTTGTCAAAACTAGATTGCTTGCTCATAAGAGGGAAATTTGTTTCCTGTTCCCCTCTTAGTGACACTTGAGATCAGCAGTCCCATCTAATCAGCGAATTGTGTGACAGGCTTTACTGTCAAAGAAAGGCATGAAAAATGGGCTTAAAACTTCATATGAAAGCATTATATAGAAGGTGTACAATTTTATAATTTATATCTCATTTCCAAGCTGAAATATTGAAACAAACCTTTACTTGGATGTGGACCAAAAAAAAAAATTACTGATGTCTTTTCTATTTGAAAATATTTATGTTCTCATGGCAGGTGTTTCTCTCCTTTTCTATTTTCTTATATTGTTATTCTCAAACTCAGAAGGTGTTTCCTTTACTTCCTGAATAGAGAATTTCAGCATTCCTTATTTAAACCCCCCCACATCACTTCAAATACTGTAATTTCTGCTGAGACTTTCTGCTCAGCTTTGCTAATCATAACCACGCAGCGACCCTGTGGCTGCAAACCATGTCCTAAGGCAGGGAGCTGGCTTTGATGCCTACAAGCTGCTCTGGCCCAGCCATTGTTGGGAAGACAATCCCCTAGGTAATTAGGCTGCACGTTAACCTGGGTGACCTAGAAATCAGAACTGAGTGAAGTATATCTACTCCCATCCCTCCATGCCTAAATGGGTGATGTCTACTGGAGTTCCAACGAAACATAGTTCTCAGTAGGTATCCTCCCCAGGGAGGACCATGTCACTGGCTGCAAATTATTATCACTGAAAATTCCTGTCCTTTTTGGGCAGTATCTTCTGTTTCACTGAGCAGACAGTAGAATTCACTGTGGTTCAGAAACCCAAAACATGATCTATGCCTCTTTTGCAGTCATTGGAACTAACTGCATGGTAAGATATTTGTCAGTCTTTGAGTGTCTGAATCTGGCACTTTGACATAAATGATATTCCTGTGGTTAAGGAAACATTCTGAATGTGTCCCTAAAGTAAGAAGGCAACTTCTGAGCTCAGCTTTGACAGAATATATCATACTATTCAGCTTTCATACTCATATTAACTAGCATTCCCTTTAGAGCTGCAAATTGCTTATATGGCCTTCATCACTAGCATTTCAGTACTATAAAATACAATATGCATAATTTGAATGACTAAATTCTTGGCTAGAGAACTCATGGAAATTCCAGATAGAGAGATTAATAGTTCTTACAGGCTGAATGGTTCAAGTGACTCTAAACAGGATATAGAGCTGGCTGCTGAGCCAAATTCAGCCTGGGTGAATGGTTTCCAAAGTTCTTCCCTTGAAAAGTAAGGAACAGGATTAGTTGCTGTGAAAGCATTGGGGATGAAAAGTCAAAAAGTTACTCAGAGCTGGCATGAAGGAGCTGTGCTTTAGCAAGAGAGGCTGTGGGGAGTTTCAGAAGGAACTTGGAATTAGAGTGTGTATTGCAGCATCACCGGTGACCTTTTGGGCTGCAGTAGCGAGGTGTTGTACGAGCCTCCCCTGAGATGTGCCAGTAGGTCTGTGCATGGGGGGGCCAGGATGGATGTAGCAAGGGGCTCTGCAGATCAATTTGAGGTGTGTCAGCAGAGTGGTCTGGGGGGAGTTAATATCAAACCTCCCTGACGTGCTGATGGCTTACTGCCAGCAATATTAAATCCTTGACTTTCTGCTCACAGTACACACTCAGGGTAAAATTTATGAACACATTGCTGAAGACCGAGTCCCTGATCCCCACGCAAGCTGTACATTTCTTTTGGCATCTCAGTTTCTTTTAGTGCTTAATCCCTCCTCGCATCCTCTGCAGATAAACACTGGGGGGCTTGACAGCAGCAGAAAGAATGTGGTTTTCCAATAGTTTAAGTAGAGCATTTGCATTTTGGTGGGTTTGGGATTTGGTTTGGGTTGGTTTTTCTGTTATTTTGTTTTCTGGTGGTTTTTCAGGTTGTTTTTTTTTTTTTTAGTGAGATGTCATCAAGTCTTGGATTTTAGATGATAAAATGCAAAGAGTGTTTTGATGTTTGACAAAACCGTACTGTGAAATTAGGGATTATAAGAGTTTATTTAACATTTATACTCACATGTTTTTCATGGCTGTTTGTATATTCAGTTCCAGATATAAATATAGCCTTCATGCTTGTCATCATGCAAATCATGACACTGTCAATTTCAAAAACCAGAAAATACATCGATCTTATAAAAATTTTAAATAGTGAAGTTCTGCAGACCCCAGTAACTGCACACCCACACAATGAATTAATTTTTCACCTGGACTGGAAAAAAACCTCAGAGAATTTTATGAACTTCAGTGCTGCCTTCAGGTTTGTAAGAAACTTAAAAATTTGTAGAAGCAAGCAGCCCTATCTTCTCAAAAATCACTGAGCTCCGAGAGAGGCAGTGCTGGGTAAGGGTTTAGCTGCAGGGACTCACCTGCAGGTTTGCTCTGTCCCTGCTCTGCTCTCGTGAGACCCCACCTGGAGTACTGTGTCAAGTCTGGGGCCCCCAACACAAGGATGTGGAGCTGTTGAAACAGGTCCAGAGGAGACCACAAAGATGATCAGAGGGCTGGAGCAGCTCTGCTCTGGGGACAGGCTGAGGGAGTTGGGGTTGTTCAGCCTGGAGAAGAGAAGGCTCAGGGGAGACCTTAGAGCATCTTCTAGTACCTTGGGGGGGCAACAAGAAAGCTGGAGAGGGACTTTTTACAAGGGCATGGAGTGATAGGATGAGGGGTAATGGCTTTAAACTGGAAAAGGGGAGATTTAGATTAGATATTAGGCAGAAATTCTTTCCTGTGAGGGTGGTGAGACACTGGCCCAGGGTGCCCAGGGAAGCTGTGGCTGCCCCCTCCCTGGCAGTGTTCCAGGCCGGGTTGGATGGGGCTTGGAGCAACCTGGGCTGGTGGGAGGTGTCCCTGCCATGGCAGGGGGTTGGAATGAGATGAGCTTTGAGATCCCTTTCAACCCAAACCATTCTGTGACTAAATGCTGGGACACCCCTTGGCTTCCTTTGGGCACTCAGGAGCTGGGGACAGACTGGCACTCAGCTGGCTGCAGGAATTGTTCACACACAAAGTGTGTTTTTTCTTCCAAACTAGCTGTGAGGGAAGCTTGCTGCATACATATATGTTATGGGAAATGCACAGAGGGATGGAGGAGACTTAGGCAAAACAGTGGATGTGTATAGGGGGACTCACAAATGTTGTGAGGTGAAAAACAAGCATTGCAGCTGGCTACTCCCATCTTTGTCTTGAGCCAAACTCCAGTCCATCTGCACCAAAAGTATCTTATTTTTCTATTTTCACACTGACAATAACAGGAGCTTGAGCTTGCTGATAACCATAGCTTCCTAATGAAAATCTGCATACAGAAATGAAAGAGACAATTTTCTTTTGAACTTATTAAATGTTTGCTCAACCAACCAGCTTACCTTTGAGTTAACTTGGTGTTCCAGAGATGACACAAAGGTTCTTTACAGATATCAGATCCTTTTTCCTTAGATGAGAAGGTAGGACTGGACTCTAGAATACTACTTTTGAAATATTCACCCAGCTCTGGATGAGGAAGGCTGTGTAAGGAAGGCTTGCTTTGCTTCCATTCTATAAGTAGCAGTCTTTATTTTCACCTGGGACTGTCAGCCCTTCTTCTCCATAAATGTTATGTGAACTTAAAGAATTTTTCAAGTATTTATTATTTATTTACACACTTGTGTATTACCTGTCCCCTGAGAATGACCTTCAAATACCAGACCAAAACATGAGAGCATGCTGGAGCTGAAGTTGTGAGTATGCATCAGAGCTGACTAAGTTTCTCATTTATTTAGTTCCTTTCATCACATAAAATGGTGAATCATTCATATGGTTGATATTGATTTATACAAAAGCATGAGCTTTGGGCTTATTGTGTCCATGCAAGAATGAGCTGTTTCAGTCAAAATAAAAAGTTTCAAGAAAATTTTTGCTCGATGCTGAGTAACAGTCTAAAAAGCAATCTACTTGCTAGAGCCAATTAAGAAAGATAAGGAGAACAAAATACAGAGCATCATTATGCCACTATAGAAACCCATGATGCAGTTGTGTGTGCAGCCCTATTCCCTTCATCTCAAAAAGGATATAATGGAATTGAAAAAGATTCAGAGAAAGGTCAGGAATTGAGGAGTGACTGAGTCCTGGGACTCTGAGCCTGGAAAAGGTATGATGTGAGACAGAATGTGGCAGGGGTCTGAGTGTTGCAGAGGTGGTAAATGCAGGCCAGTTGTTTGCTGTGTCTTCCGAGAGGTGATCTAAGAGCTGTGTAAAGCATCTACCAGTTGGCAGGCTCCAAACTCTCCAATGGAAATGATTTTCCATGTGGTGTAGATGTAAACTCTGGGAACTCCTTCCCTATGGTGCTGCAGACACGTAAACGTTATGCAGATGTGAGAAACAATCTTCCTTATTTTGCCTTTATCCCCTCGGTGACTTTGGACTTTATTTAAAAGATTGGGCAGTGAGATGATAGCTCTTAGTGAGGTGGCAGCTCTCAGTGAGCCTGCTGGAATGATTCCTCTGGAGCAGCAAGGACTTGGGAGTAAAAAACATGACAAGTCCAAAGTTTGCCAGGCAATGCTTCCCTTTTAAATGGACTGAAAGCAATCAAGGCAGAGACTATCCAGTGCAACTCACATCGATGCTAAGTTCAAGACTGCTGCTCAGACATGATTGATCACAGACTGGTGGGGTTCAGAAGGGACCTCTGGAGATATAGCCCAACACCCTTACCAGAGCAGAGTCACCCAGAGCAGGTCCCACAGGATGGTGTCCAGGTGGGTTTGGAATGTCCCCAGAGATGGAGACTTCCATTTGTTGATCAAGGAATGACAGTAATGGGATGAATTCTTTGTAGTCACTGCTTTGGACACCACTCCTTAGGCAATGAGAGCTTTACTGCTGAGACTACTGATACTATAGAAGGTCCTTGGGGGGGAAAAAAAAAACCCAAACCAACAGATCTTGTATTTTGTGAATGATTACAGTTGTGTAATGAATCCCTGCTGCTGTCTTGAGTAAGATGGGGCTGACTAATGTGTGCAGCCACAAGGAAGGAATGTTTTGTAATCTATAGTCTCTCTCACAAGATACAATTCCATCCACCACACTAAATCACAGGAAGCATTACCTCCTGTCCAAAGTCTGAGATTAAGGCAATGACAATTTCCCTTTTTTAACCTTGTTTCTTGTTCTTCGTTCACCTGGGTGTAAACAAACAAGCAAAACTAAATAAATATGAAGCAAAATAAAATACCTTTCCAGGATGATCTTCTCCAGACCAATACTGTAATGCACAAGTGCCTTTTTCTAGGACGTTGAACGAAGTGAAACTTTACACAGAGAAACTTTATGCAACAAATCTGTCTCAAATTAAGATGTAAAGATGGTTGCTATCAGCCTGTTCTTAGGCAAAGCTGAAGAGAATGAAATTTTACTATTCAAAAAACAGGAACTCTTTTTTAGCAGTTGTGTAAGAGCATCTTTATTTGTGCAAAGCAGTAGAGTGCTGTTCAGAGCTGACTTCACCCAGTGGTGGGTGGCAGGAGGGGACCTGCCACTCCTGTCCTTAGTCTTGTCACCTCAGCCTGCTTTGGTTGAGGGTTTTCCCCATGAATTCCTGCCATCTTCCTTCATGCTGTTTATTGCTTAGCCTTTTGCAGTGCACTTACAATCAGGAGTAAATTAAACTCTGCACGTCAAATGAAATTAAATTGTTTCTCTCTGAAGAGCAAAACCAATGCATTTCTTTGAGTAACCAGTTTTGTTACTATAAGTCTGCTTTCTGACTGTTTTCCTTTAATTATGCATAGCAAACTGCTATGCTGACCTGCAGCAGTGCTTGCCCTTGACCACACTCTATTCCCTTTCCTTAAATTTTCCCAGCTCCTGTGATTATCCACCTGGACGTGTTCCTGTGTGACCTGATCTAGGTATTCCTGCTCTGGCAGGGGGATTGGACTGGATGATCTTTTGAGGTCCCTTCCAATCCCTGACATTCTGTGATTACTGGTGCAAACCTTCTTATCACGAGAACAAGAATAAAACTAGACCAGAACTTTAACTATAGCACTTCCTAAACTAGGTATGTTCCACTTAAATGAAGCCTATTCATAGAATCATAGAATCACAAGACCTCTAAGATCAAGTCCAACCATTAACCCAGCACTGCCCAGTCCCCACTGCCCCATGTCCCTCAGCACCACATCTCCACGACTCTGAAATCCCTCCAGGGATGGGGACTCTGCTGGGCAGTCCTTGACAACCCTTTCAGGGAAGAAATGTTTCCCAATATCCAATCTAACCCTCCCCTGGCACAACTTGAGGCCATTACCCCTCGTCCTATCACTAGTTACCCGATTTTAGCAATGGTAGAGTAGTACCAATGACAGTAATGGTGTAATGGGTTCAGGCAACTTACCTAGACAGACACTGTCTTGGATTATACTGCTGTTCTGCTTCCCTTTAACAGACCTACATTCTAACTCTGAAACCTGCCACACCTTGATATATACAGTGGATTTTTTTCAAAGGGACCTAATAATATCCCATTTATTCCTGAAGGCCCCTGTAGTTCTCAGGTTATGAACGTTTTTGCATCACTGTTGGACCTGGGGCGCCTTACTGAAGATGAGATCATGTTTTGAAGGGTCTGGAGCACAAGTCTTACTGAGGAGCAGCTGAGGGAACTGGGGGGTTCAGTCTGGAGCAGAGGAGGCTGAGGGGAGACCTCATTGCTCTCTGCAGCTCCCTGACAGGAGGGGGTAGAAAGGTGGGGAGTCTAACCAAGTAACAAGTGATAGGACAAGAGGAAATGGCCTCAAGTTGTGCCAGGGGAGGTTTAGACTGGGTATTAGGAAGAATTTCTTCACAGAACGGGTTGTCAGACATTGGAACGGGCTGCCCAGGGCAGTGGTGCAGTCCCCATCCCTGGAGGTGTTCAAGAGTTGTGTCGTCACAGCACTCGGGGGATATGGTGTAGTTGAGGACTATCAGTGCTACATGAATGGTTGGACTCAATGATCTTAAAGATTGTTTCCAACCTAGGTGGTTCTGTGTTATATAGACCCTTTAAAAAAAAAAAATAAAATATATATATATAGGTGTAGGTTTGTGGTTTATAATTATAAAGAAGACTATTTAGAGAGAGACTGTCTTTTATTAGAATCTACTGATAGTTTGAAAAATGAACAAGTTTGAAATACTCAAAACCCTCTGCTCGTTATAACAGAACCAACAAACTTCAAACTGAGTGCAAGCTGGGTTCCGTGACTCTAATGTAATTTAATTATGCTAACCAGTTTGAGAGTTGGAGCAAAAAGGTGACTAGTATCCATGGAAGGGATGATGTTAGCAAAGAGAGAGGTGAGGATGTTGTTAGCCCTGTCGGGGGGAGAAAGATAACTATCACCCAAGGAGGTGGGTTATGGGGAAAAGTGCCATGTGTACTATGCAGCCATGTATTTAAACCAATAGCTACACAAAATATTTACAGTCAAACCAGGTGAAGGGAAACAAAGGTACAAAGATGGGAAGTAACTCACAGCAGTGGAAGATACAGAAAAACAGTAGCTTTCTGAAACAAATCACCTCTCTCAGAGCTCCTGATGCACATCAATTCTTCAACAGAGGAAGTGTGGTCTAATGAGGTGAGGCAGCTTAACTCTGCCCTGTGAATAAATCAGTGACAGAGTTAGGAGCTCTGACCTCTCTCACTCTAGTGAGTCTTCCAGACATAACTCCTCTCTGTTGCTAGGGGCTGAAGTTGGATCTCAGCTGAAGTTTGTTTTCTTCCCTGTTATTATAGGTTCTGAAAATGTCATTTTATTAGGCAGCTTTGCTTCTAAGACAGAATAAAAAGTTGAAATAAAGGCTGAAAAATAAAACCCACCTCTGAACCTTGGAGCAGTGTGGAAAGGAAAGCTGTCATGATGAATCTCTGTCTTTTAAATTACTCATCCATCACTCATCTTGGACAATAAGCAAGCAGCTGGGTCTGGTGTAGCAGGTTCACTCTCTGGAGGAAAATGATTTACGCAGGGCGGGAGTTTATATTTTCCATTTATTGTCTGATTGAATGTGTAATAAAAGACAATCCAAGTCAGACTCAGGTCATTAGCATCTGTTAATATGGGAAGATTTCACAATTTGACATATCCTGGCCAGAAGATGGGATGGAAAATCAGAGCTGCTGCCGGATGCACGAGTAAAAAATAAATTAAAAATGACATCTACCGTAACCTTCATTACACTATTAAAGCTCTTTCCATCTGATCTCAAATGCCATGTGGATGGGTCAATTTGCAGATTGCCATGGACATCCTAATGTTCCTGTATGCACTTCAAGACAAGCTGTCATAAATAGTTAAGTTGCCCTGGGAGCAGCGCCAGAATGCATTTCAGTGATGGCTGCAGAGATGCCTGCTAAAAAGCAAACAGCACATTAGCAGCCCTCAGAGTTATTGTGCAAATGGAGTGTGAAATTCTGGTCCGTTGCTCCATGCTGTAACTTTTTTGTCTCCCTGATAATGATTAAGAGAAGCTTTGCTTGATTTGATGGTGGGTGGAAAGTTGGGTGTGAAAAATGAAAAAAAAAAAAAGAGTTGGATGTTCACTTGACCTCTGGGAAACTCTTAAGGGAGGATTGTGTGATCTATACACAAAGGAATTAAATGGCTTTGTTTGTTCTAAAACCTGGTGCTGAATTTAGAAGCTTAGGGATGCATGTTGTGGAATTACCATCGAATAAAATATTCCAAGCAGTTATTAAATATTTAAAAGGCAATCTGAACCTAACTGTTGGCTGAAATGAATGAAGTGGGGAAGATCCTACTGTAGCCTTTGGGAAGGAACACTATGCTTAAAACCCACAAGGCTGGAACTGATCTGTGGTTCTGTGTTAATTTACTGGAAATAATTCTTTTTGCGTTTTTCGTTATTATTATTAATGATAACACTTCATACTTTCAGAGCATCTTACATCTCAAAGTGTTTCAAATAATTAAGCCTCCTAGTCACAGAACGATTACTGCTGGTGGAGCACAAAGTGCAATGTCTTAAAAGGTGGGTAAGTATCATCTCGTTCTACCACTGGCATGGAGAGGGATGTAATGATTTGTCTCGGTAGATGCAGGGTCAGAATATAAATTTTCTGACCTCCAGCTCCATTTAACTCTGCTGCTTGTCCAGAGCATTCATTTCATCTGTCTTCTGCTACCAACTGATAGGCACAGACATGAAAACCTGAGCAATTGACCCAAAGATTACTGAAATCGGTGGCAATACTTTGAAGGACCTTTAGAGCAGCCTTAAAATCTGCTCTTTAATTGCACATGCATTTTATTTTCTGCTTGCCCAACACAAGGACCCTTGATGTTCTAGGCACTGAACGCCTCCAAAATTTTAAATTGTCTTTGAAACTGTAAACCTCAGTGGCAGAGCCAAACCAGAGAAAGCAGGGGTTCAGCCTGCTTAGCCACTAGGCTAAACTTATTCCACTAATTGCTTTTAGTTTCACACACTGGGTAAAAGATATTATAGTGATCAAACACAAATGTTGGGCCAAGCCAGAGTTCTTCCAAAGAACAAATTCAGGCAAAGCATTTGTGGATTTGTCACTGTCCCAAAACTGGGATGAATGCCTTTGATTTGCAGTGAAAAGCTTTCATCAGCCACCATTTGATACCAAAAAAAGAAATAGAAAGCAAGGCTCAGTTAGTAACTGAAAACTAGCAAGGAGAAGTTTGGCTGTGGATCTTATGACATCCTATGTGGTTTTTTGATAGTTGCTGCAAGTTTGGTAGATTTAGAGGCTAGATTATCTGCCTCTGGGGAGAGAAGATAAGAATTTTTTTCCGCCAGTTGAACAGCGATGCTAAGTACCATACGAGAAGACTGTGATAGGTTTAGTGAGACCTTGAGAGCATGCTATGATTAATCAACTAGGTCAGTCTAATACCCACATTAAAGACATTATCCAGGGATCCCAGAAGACAAGGATACTACCCCAAAATGAGAATCGCATCCTATCTAAATTCACAGAAACAAAGTAAAAGAAAAGAGATGGTTTCTATTTTCTAAGCTTCTATTGTATTGGAGAGTTCCATAGCTGTAAATTAAAAAAAAATAAATATTTGTTTTCCTAGTCCCTGCCAAGCATAAGTAAAATGAAAAAAAAAAAAAAAAAAAACCAACCCAAAACTATATTGAATGTGATATATTTTGTTTACTCACTTTGGGGATGAACTTAGAGGATGCCCATGGTCTGTTTCTCTGCCTCAGCTGACAGGTGGGAATAGGCTGACGAATATTTGCTTCTCATCCCATGACAGGACATGGAGAAGCCAGTTTGAAACGTGGGTGGCTTTCATTGCACACTTACATGCATGGGGACATACCAGCACATATCAGAATACAGGGAGACTCTGCTTGGCTTGGGGGACTGACCCTTTGGGTCTGAGGGTCAGACACGATGAAACAGTTCCAGGCTTGCTGAGCTTCTCTTTGGTTCAGAGAGACTTTCCTTTGTTCAAGTCAAACTGTTCCTGTAGAATAAATAAAGGTGACAGACTGCAGAAGCACCAGCATTTTACCAGAGTCAAACCCATGTACACATTCAGAAAAGCTTGAAGTAAACTTATTTTCTCTGAAATTCATAGCATCTCAGTTATTCCCAGTCTGGGTTTTTTCCTGTCCTGAGTACATAAGGAATACCAGCTGTGACCAAAGGGCATTTGGAGCAGGGAGTAGCTTTGGGCAAATACTGTAGGGCTAAGAATTTGTTTGACAAATTTAGCCTCCTTCTGTATTTACAGATTATTCATGAACAGACTTTAATTTGTTCGAATTTGCAGTGCTGGTCAAACAGACTTTGCCAAATCCTAGGTGTTCTCAGCAGTGTCCTTGGTTTGGGGAACACATTCGTGCTTGAAAATATCCAGCTAACATAGCTTAAAGGAGCATACTGAAATAAACTGGGTTTCCAATGAGTTTTCCATTTTGAACCTGACTTTTGCTGCTGTTCACCTGCCTGGATGAACAAGGTGCCTTGAAGGGTCACAGCAGGCTGAGTACTTACCTGAAATAAGTGTTTTGACTTCTCTCCCTAGATTACCTCCAAAGCTTTATGAATATGAAAAGAAACGAATGCAGCTGAATCCAACTAGAATTCTAATTGTTTTGAATATCATTTCAGCTCTGAACTGACTTTCTGCTTTGCTATGCCTTGAAATAAATCCTGTGGTTTATTTGAACATAGTTTAGTCCCTTGGTTACTCAAGAGTGTCAGTCACAGATGTTGGCTGTTTTTTTCCACAGCGTTTTCAAGCCAGTTGCATAAATGTGATATAAATGGGTTTATGTGTATACCCATGATCCTTTCTTTCCATAAATGTTTTTGTGAGCATAAAAAAAGCTATACAAGTAGTTAATAAATCCTATACAAGTAGTCCATAGCTCCTATGAAAGAGAATTAATAGATTTTTATTGAAACAAGATATCCAGACACTTTTTAAGCATCTGCCTCGTTCTGTCTGTTCAGTGTACTTATTTCATACATGCACTGCAAATCAGAAATTATATCTGAACTTAATATATAAACCTTTATAATAATTAACACTTGTGCTTTGTGTTTAGGGTAAGAAATAACCAAGTTCTATTGAACTTTTGCTACCTGGCGTGCAAAGGCCCCGAGGATGAAACAGCAGCTACAGATCACAGCCAAATCCCAGCAAGGTCAGGTCTTTCAATTTGCTGAGGTTCTGTTCCTAAAATGAATGCTGCACTCTTATCCTCTGTGTTGTGTGCACTATCAGCAGGATAAGTTCTGGACACGTGCTTGAAGAGTGGGTTTCTGGCAGGAATATATATACAAAATGTCTCTTTAAATGTCATATATATTTAGGTATATATAGGA
The DNA here is from genome assembly GCA_028020825.1 of Podargus strigoides. Classification (NCBI taxonomy): domain Eukaryota; kingdom Metazoa; phylum Chordata; class Aves; order Caprimulgiformes; family Podargidae; genus Podargus; species Podargus strigoides. Next base: position 44,227,358 of record CM051624.1, on the reverse strand, counting down.
AAAATGTTTTCACTGAAAGGGTTCCCCAGCCCTGGCCCAGGCTGCCCAGGGCAGTGGGGGAGTCCCCATCCCTGGAGGGATTTCAGAGCCGTGGAGATGTGGTGCTGAGGGACATGGGGCAGTGGGGACTGGGCAGTGCTGGGTTAATGGTTGGACTGGGTGAGCTTAGAGGTCTTTTCCAACCAAGGCTGTTCTGTGGTTCTACGATTCTGTGTTAGAAATTTACTGCATGGCTCTACAGAAAATTTTTCTAGTGATGTTTATTTTATTCCTGAACTTCGTTTTAAAGAATGAATCATATTTAGCAAAATAATTTCACAAGGTCCCTTTAAAGCAATGGTGGTGTTTCACAGTCCTTTCCCCCAGCAATACCCCCACCCCCTGATTGAATACAATATGAGAAAAGCTGCTGGAGGCTCAGGGTTTCATAAATGCTTTGGATGTAAGCAGGAAACGTGAAGGCATGTATCACTCTGGGTATTCGTACTAGGTGATTTTACAGGCATTTCATTATTAGTACTTTTGTAAGCACTGTTTAATTAGAAAGTAAATCAGATGTGAATTGCAAATGGGGTCTTCAAATACATCCCGGCAATATTTATTTAGGAGCTAATCATTTTTGGCAGAAGCCAGAGTAATGTTTTCATTCCAGGTGTTCAATATAATAATAGCCAATTTTTGTTTCTATTTGATGTCTATAAATGCATTAGCACAGTTGTTTTGGTGGCTTTCTATAGCTTTTTTTTTTCAAAAAAAAAAAATTTTACTGTTCCAAGTGAAAATGTGCAGGAGAGTCCTTGATTGAGGAAAATCTCAGATTAAAGACAAGAGCTGGATTTGCCTTGTGTTATAATCTAGATGTGTTACCCACTTTACAGCTGCATGGACAATGGCCAAAGGTTTCCATTTTAAACACCATTATACATCATAGGATGACTATTATATATTCTACAACAGTTGATGACTATTATTGTGGTCTGGAAATCTCAAGATATGCAAGGAAAATACTGTGGACAGTGACATCTCCTAAGCATACTCTTTAACATACAGATAGGCTGTACCACTCAGAGCATTTATGGGTCGGTTGCTACAAGGCAAGGAGGAAACAAGAAGAACAGAATAGGGTTTTATCTTCTTGGTTTTGGGACACAAACAGACACGTTGAGGAAAATGTTAGATGTGCAAGATCTTGTCTTTTTTGAAGAGCTGACGGTGTTATGAATAACCCAGGTAGGAGCACAGATCTTTCTGTAACCTTGAGTTCTATCTCTGAGCACGTTTCATTGAATACAAATCTTTCCAGCACTCAAATTGTTTTCCTAAGTGCTAGCAGCTCAACCAGCCTGTAAGGAAGAAAAAACCTGAAAGTAAAACAAAACTCAAAGTGATTCTGACATTAAATGAAACACCAAACTGAGCTTCTCCAGTGTCACTAACCTTTGTTCTTCTGACACGATACCTCAAAGTTTGAATTTCCACCATCTTGCATTCCTTTTGAATGAAAGATCTGGTCTGAAAGGAATTCAGGCACAGCTCCTTGTACTCAGGTCACCGTCTGTCCCTGTGAGGTGACCCACTGAGGCAGGGTGGGCTCACCTGTAACACACCTGGGACAGGAGAAGTCTCTTCTGGTCTCTCAGGACACGGTGTTGGCCCCAACCATCCCATAAAAGGTATATGAAGGTCAGGGTACAAAACCTCTCCCATTGTTTTGGGACTGTATAATGTCTCTTCCGTATCATTTTGGCTTTTCGCCTCTGTGTGAGGAAGAGAGGAAAAGAGGAACGTGCTTGGCAGCACAACTGTAATGGAGGCAGGACCTCTACCTCTGGTTCCTCTGGTACTGACAGAGGAAGACATGTGATGACGTGCAAACGTGTCCCCTGTCTGGTTCCTGCCTCTAGAATGTTGCAGACTCCTTCCCACAGCTTTTCAAGCAGCATCTTCAGGAGAGAGTCCTTCTTGCAAGAGTTTTAAGTATCAATTTGTTTCTGATGAGAGATTCTGTGTTTACTCCCCCTGTGGTTTTCTATAAGATATATAGTATGCTGATGTCAAGAACTATTACAATCACACACTCCCACAATGGCATAATGAGAGTTTTCTCCTTTATCTGCAGTGTTCCTCCTCAACATTTTCCATAAAAATGCTGTTTATGATGAATTCATTCCTCTGATTGTGATGTAATTTACATTTATATGATATGTTAGAATTTTGAAAAAAATGGATTCTAGCTTTGTTTAAAACTTTGTGACTTAGAAAACCTCATAAGTACAGATTAAAAAAACTGAAGCAGCCTCTTGTTTAACAAAGTAGGATTCTTTTCTATGCAGGTCAGGCCTTGGGTATTGTAAAAGTTCTTATTTGAATCTAATATTTAGGTCACCTTTTAATACACAACCTGCCTGCAAGCTTAAAATAGACAAAAATGAGTGTAAATTAAGGATATTTGTTGCTTGTGAATCTTGTAGAATGTAAACATCTAAAAGCATTCAGCTTCTAAGAAGCAAGCAATATATTGGACTTTGTTATTTTAATTTTCTTTTCCCAAGTTCATCCATCATGCTCCTGTCAGTGGCATCCATCTACTTTCCAGTCCATCAAATAAACTTGTAATAGCATTTGGTTTTGACTGACTTTAAATAACAACTCTTGGAACAAGATGGAAAGTCGGTAACTCTGATGTGTAAATCTGGTTTAAACCAGGTGTTTCCTACCATGACAAAGCTGGTTTCAGTCTTTTCTGCCCTTACCCAGACATTCTTGCCCTGTGGCAGCAATGTGTGGCTTTTCTTCCCCTCATTATAATGGTAAAACTGCTATTTTGAGGTACTCCTACATTTAAAAAAAAAAAAGTTAGACAGCAAAAGAATCTTTTAAGCACCTAAATAATTCTGCCATCAGTGCTAGCATATCATGGAGCTATATGCTTAATATCCTAATTTGTAAATCAGAGGAACAGATCATGTCACCAATGACCTGAGACACTGACTTTGCCTGTACAATACTTAGACATGGCATCCAAATGGAAGATGGATAGATATGCATAGGCTGTTCATTTTTAATGTTGGTTTTCAATGGAGACTGATGTTCTAAAACAGTAGTCTATTTAATAAATAGTGACTTGATGATACTAATTAGGCTGTCAGGAGAAAAACGATTTTCAGGACCAGATAATCGTGGTGCTAAGTGAATGTACCTCAAGTCTCATTTGAGGGTAAATGGATAAAAGTTTAGGAGACATCTGCTAGCTTGGAAAGTGGGGGGGTTCCAGGAGCTCACACCAGGTAAAGCCTGTACTTAGCTGGTAACTGGCAGTTGTGCTGAGGTTGTTGACATCTGAGCAGGTGCTGCCTTCGTGCTTAGAAGAAGGCATAGAGTGATTGTTGAATGCCTGGATAAAAATGATGGCTGAGTGCCACAGAATTGAGGGAGCCAGTCTGACAACAAAAGTTAGACTTGGTGTTACATGATATTGGCTTAACATTAACCTCAACAGCCTATAGGATGAAAGAGAAATTAATTCCTGTCCTCATAACAATTTCAGTGTCTTTCCTATGACTGAAAGATTGGCAAAGTAGCTCAGGAGTGGTGGACAACTGCCTCCTGATATAATCAGCCAAACCCCACCAGTTCCTGCCACAAAGCAACAATTAGGCAACCATCAGATGGTAAAATCCTCCATTTGATGTGATTTGACATCTACAATCCTCCATAGATACGATTTGATGGCGGAGGGGTGGAAGGCTCCTTACCCTATTTTCAAATGAAGTTGCCTTACAAAGGTGTGAAAGGAAAGCTCAGGCTGCAGTCAGACCACATCTTCCACACAGTAGTTCAGCCTAACAACTCTCCACACAGCATAGCTGGGATGTCTCGAGGCTGGCTGTCATGGTTTGAGGCTGGGCTGGCCACCAAGTGGATGACAGATGCTCTCTGTTAACCCCTCTCCCTTCCCAGACAGGGGAAGAAGAAAAGAGAGAGAGGCTTAGGGGTTGGAAATAAAACTAAAACAGCTTTAATGAAGCTATGGCAATAACAAGAGAAATATAATAATGAGAAGAAAAATAGTGAAATATTTACAAATATATACAAAACCAGTATGGAGCTTCTCCCCCCCAGTCACACACTCCCCCTCCTGACACATCCCCACTGGTGCTGCAGAGCTCCTGGACACAGCGACAGACAGAAATGGATTCAGGAACGCACAGATCAGAACACACTTTAGCCAAACCAAGACACTGACTTACATAATAAATCTTAATTTCTGGGAGTCTGGTGCTGCTTCACATGGCCCCTATAACTAGAATATTTTATGGTTCACATTTCCTTTTAGTTTGTCTTTTATTTTCCCTGTAAATATTTCACACAGATTCAAGTTGTCCTTTGTGTGGCAACAAAGCTCTTTGAAAAAGTGCTTTAATATTTGAAAAACTGCGTGTAGTAATGGAGATGGAAGTGCTTTATTGAAGGAAGACTGTGTTCAAAGGAACCTGACTTTTACAACTGACTGGGAAACCATAGATTATTCTGGCAAGAGTTGCTCTCTGGGATCACAGGCAATTTAGCAACATAGCTGCATTTAGCAGAAGCTATAATGATCTTTCCTTTTAAGCCTTTGACACTGCCAGCCTGTATACATTTTTATGCATATAAAACATACACTTTCAAGTCCAACCAGTCAGTTATAAAAGCACTATTTTCCATGTGCTTATTATCCATCTGTCAGGAAAAAAATATGTATTTTGTAGGTGAACTGAAAGGCTCGTTTTAAAACTGAGAAGCACTAGGCTGTTTAAGATCAGTTGTAATAAGTTAGCAGTATCTCAGTGCTGACATTTTAAAATGACCTACGAACAGAACAGAGCTACAAGTTTGAAATGCATCCCCAGCTTAACCCTTGAAGTCCTGACTTCAGGCAGAGCTAAGAAGTTAGACCAGAAAAATGACCTGTAAACACTTTGCTTAACTGCATTATTTTTAAGGGCATAGATAAGTCTCTTCAAGTTCCCTAGTTTGTTTCTGCTTTTCTTTGGAAAATAGTGGATGGATAAGGCAAGTAACTCTTGAACTAACGCAGAAATATATTCAAGAACATTTGGCATGGCGTTTGCACAGCCCTAGAGTTGAAAGAGAAGGAGTAAAGTCTGGAACAGAAGCAGGAGAGAGAGGAGCAATGGGCACTTTGTGCATACCCTGCCTGGCTCAGGTGGTGGATGAAAACACAGCGCAGTGCTGGGGACATGGCAGTGCCTGCCAGCAATCATGGGACATGGGCACACAGAGAGACCCAAACAACTGGAGGAGGTGCAGCTGGAATAATTTTGTGAAAATACAATGAAAAGGTGTGTGAATAATCAGCCCTACAGGTGCAGCATGTCAGACTGAAATGCTTATTTATAAATATGTGGCTGCTTATCTAAGAATAGACTATCCTGATAAGAAATAAAAGAACTATTATTGCCATTTAAGTTCTCCTGTTAGAGAAGATTGGTTTTGAAAACTTCTCCTCTTGAATCTTTTGGCCCACAATGAAAAAAAACCCCTTGTATTTACCTTACTACATCTAAGTCTGGGAAGACTGCCTATGAAAATACAAGAGGCATTACTTCCAATTATTTTAATTTATCCATAGCCTCTCTGTCACATTTAATTTAGTTTCTCTAGTTTCCTCAAAGTATAACACTTTTTATTGAACTATAGCCAAAATGTCAGATACAGGAAGACATGCTTGTGTCATCCAGCTGGAGCCTTCCAATGTATTTAGACTTAGTGTAACAAAAGTTCATGAGCCAAGGTGATGGAAAGAGTGGCGTGGGAGTAGGGGGCTGAAAAAGATCCAAGGGGTGAGATCATGTCCTCTGTTGTATATTTGCCTTTTATTTTCTTTTTAGAAAACATTCATAAAATGCTACTCTCCATGCCCTAGAATTCAGATGGACTGAGAGCTTGGTTTGAGAAGTCCAGGTCCCCTCTGCAGATCCTGAAGACAACATTGGCACGTGCTGCGAGAAGGCAGGAGATGTTTTTGTAAAGTCTGGGAATTGAAGCTCTTACACTGAGTGCATGTGAATCAAGCCCAGGCTACACCTTTTCATAAGGTGCTCTGATAGAAGAAAGTCAACAGAGCAGGCTTTGGCTTTGAATGTTCTTAGCCTTTTCTGCAGCAAAGGCTGTGTAGCTGCCTACTACTTTGTTCAAAGTCAGCGGTGCTGGTTTGAAGAAAATGTGTTTCTCAGGATACCTGGCTGTGCACTTAGTCAAATTCTGTCTACCCACCCAACTAACCAGTGTTCTTACCATGATACCCTGAGTACCATCTCTATGGAAGAAAGTGAAAACCTTTCTTCTGCTGCCTGCCCCCTTCTGCCCCCCAGCATACAGACGAGCACTTGCTAAGGGCAAGCACTCCAAGAATAGCACAGCCTCATCAAAAGGAGTTTAACAATAGGAAGGAATGGAATGGACACAATTATTTCTTGCAAACTGTTTATTTAGGGGCTCATGATAATTCTCTGAAGAACAGAGAAGGAAAGGCAGGCCAAGGAGATACTTAAAGGGTGTCTCTTCATAAGATTCAGAAAGTCCCTATCCTTAAATAGAGTGATGGCTTTAAACTGGAAGAGGGTAGATTTAGATGAGACATTAGGAAGAAATTCTTTCCTGTGAGGGTGGTGAGACCCTGGCCCAGGGTGCCCAGGGAAGCTGTGGCTGCCCCCTCCCTGGCAGTGTTCCAGGCCAGGTTGGATGGGGCTTGGAGCAACCTGGGCTGGTGGGAGGTGTCCCTGCCATGGCAGGGGGTTGGAACGAGATGAGCTTTGAGGTCCCTTCCAACCCAAACCATTCTAAGATTCGATGATTCAATCCAGGATTTTGATTCATAATACACAAGAACCTGGGAACTAATTGATCTGAGTTCTATAACAAAATAATTTCTAATTAATATAAGAAGTAAAATACTAAACAAAATTCAAGAGCAAACAAGCATTTAACATCAATATGCCTTTTTAATTTACTATATCTGACAGCCAGCTATCCCATCCAGGAACCTTAAATACCCCCTGTCTTGTGGAGCATAACAGTGACATCTTACTTAGATCAGAAAATAAATGATTTTAAAATTTTAAGTCACTACCAGACAGTGGAGCTAAAGAGCCACACACAGAAAGCACAGAAATGGATGCAAGGTTTTTTTCTTTGTACTTGTGTGGAGTATGTGAATTAACAAGAAGTCAAACAGGTATAATTCATTTTTATATGCAAGTGTTAAGTCATCATACATCTGATGGAAGGCAAAGTAAGAAGCAAGTATGTTTTGGACTAAATTCATTCCTGTCACAAGGGGAGTAACTTTGGTGGATTCAGAACTGAATTTTGTTCCTTGAAAGAAACACAGTAGGTTCTGTTGGAAAAGAAGAAAATGCAGCTATAAAGTCTTCCCCATCCAATTTATTTCACGCTGCATGCAAACGACCCGAGACCAATTCCCAGGGAAATTGCTGGAGACTTGGTCCTACAGTGCTTGCTGAGCTGGGGAGAGGCAGCGTGGGACAGGATCACACAGGAGAGGGGGGAAAGCAGCAGTCTGTACCTTCATGTTCCTGAAAGGTTGAACAATTTCACAGAACAACGGCTCCAAACTGTTATTTGGAAGGAAGTGACACAGGGCTGCTGAGGAGAAATTGCACATGGGCATGCTGTGCCGAGAGGCAGGAAAAAGCCTATAATTTCAGGTCCACTCTTACTGTTCTGAAAGCCTTTTCTGGCATGAGGAACACAAAGTTTTCTGCCTTATTAGAGGAAAAAATGGATGTTTGGAGGATTTTTTCTCTCCCAAAAGATGCTGGTCTCATTTATGAAGGCTTGAGGATCTTCTTACCCTCATCTGCAGCTTTAATACTCTCTGGCTACATGCACAGATCTCATATATCAGTTCATCAAAACAGGCAAACTATTGTGCTGCTGAACTGCTGTCTTTGTCCACCATGTGAATTTGGGTATGATGAGGATAAGTTTGGGATGCGCAGAGATAACTACACAAAAACTGGATCAGCTGTGTATTATTAGAGCTGATATCCTCTTTGCAGGGATTCAGCCACTACAGAGACAGTCACAGGCACGGGAGTAGTTTTGATTCACTGCCCTGCAGCTCTTGTTGAATTGTAGCACGTTCATTTTTAAGCTCAACTGGTATCTAGTTCATGTTTGCAATAGAGAAACAGGATTGAGTTGGATGTGAAAAACGGAGAGATCATTTTCTTCACTTTGACTGCCTTATGTAGATGTTATTCATGTAATCACAGCAAGAAAAATGGTTGCTTCAGCCCCTCATTTCATTCACTAGGCAAAATGGAAACTTATTTCCTTTTCTCAGTTGATAATAGTTAATTGGCAGGCACTGTACTGTGGTGCACTGTCCTAAGGAATGCTTAACTGCACCTCTGAGCTAAACCCTTTGGCTCCTGAGATCAGGACTTAAGCTGAGATCAGAACGCACCCTGAAATTATTTTCTAAATGACTACTACATACATAAATATAAATATATAAATCCCTTCCATCCTCTGCTCCATTATTTCTATCTGTTAATGGAAAACATTCTTGGTATTACTACTTAGATTTTTGGAGCCATGCCTCCTTCTATTTGATCTGAAAAAAAAAAAAATTGCAAATGAGCTTTATTTAGAAAAGATACGGTGTCTGGACACCCTCAGTGGTATAAAGTTTTGCTTAACTATAGGAGCACAGGTAGCAGCATGCAGGCTTTTCTTTCACTTCAGCAAGTGTCAAAGCTAGCTGAGGAGGGATGAGGGGGTGATTCAAACTTGAGCATCCATGCTGTACTTGGCTTCTCTGCTGTGACACTAAAATAGCACAGGTGACTCCTAGTCTCACAGTGTTTCACTCAAAGCACATTAAACCCACAGGAATGGGGCAGAAAGGGGAGCCACATAAGCTTAATACTGTAATAAATTGATTAGTTTTGCATTTCTGCCTAATTCAGTCAAAACTACCCATCTGTTTGTCCTGTGGGCCCTCTGTGGCTCCCAGAGAAGGTGATTTTCCTGATTGGGCTCTCTTACTGCCTTTCTGTTCACCAGTGTGGTTAAGTTGGTTAGTGACAATGGCGAAATCCTTGGCAGACAATAGTTTGTTTCAGAATTTGGCTAATACTCAATAAAAGGTGTATTAATCTCAATGAGCAGCATGAGGATGAGCATGCAGGACATTAAATTGAAAACGATCCTGTTGTGCCTAAAATGAGTAACAGTTTTTTGTCTTACCTCTAGTGAAGTACTTGAAAAATTTATTGCATGAATATATAAGAACTTGAATAGTAAGTACACACCTCAACACTGGTGATTGGGCGCTCTGCCATTAAACTCTGAAAGTTTTCTCTTGCGCCACAAAACACAAAGGAAAATGCCACTGTTCCCAACACTGCAAAAGATGAGTGGTTTATTGCTGAAGAGGGAAAATAACAACAGTGTGGTTTAGCCATGATGAGCACAGATCAGGAGGATTCACACGTGTGTTCTGGTGTATGTGTGCTGAGTGCTGCATGTCTCACTGGGAGCGAGACAAGTAGGGCACAATTCTTTCCTCTTACTCTCCCTGCTCTCTTCCTGCTTTCATGTACCTGGAGAAGAGGAGCAAAGGGGAGCAAAAAGCTCTCCTCAGCAACAAAAGGTGGGATCAAGAGTTTCTTCACGTCAATAAATGAATGCAAGCTGTTTACCATTACCCTTCTGAGTGAGCTTAACCCACGCTCCCTAACCATGCTACACTCATCACAGTTTGCACGTGCAGTGATGGTAAACGTGCTGGGAAGAAATACACTGTTGTGCAGAGCTCCTGTGTCTTCAACGATGCTGGCTGCAACTGTTCAACAACCTTTGAGTGAGAGGCAGGTTGATGGCTTCGCAGCCCTTTGCTCATTCTCAGCCTCCCTGAGAACACGTCAGTCTGTCAGTACTTTGGCTCACAAGCACCTCTTTGTCCCTGTTTGCAGAGGGATCAAAGAAAGAAAGAAGGGCAAAGCTCACAAAGCCAAGCTCAAAGCCACACGAGAAGACCCTGGTTCCTGACCCAACCCTGCCCTGCACCCACTTTGAGCAGCGGCTGAGCACTGCCTGCCCGAACAGATGAATCATCAGATACTCTGCTGTTGGGCTACACCGACCAAACTGCTGCTAATAATTCATTGCAGCCCGTGGTACACAGTGCTGGCAGAAGGAAAGATTTGTGGGGGTATTTCTGCTTCCTGACAGAGCAGCCTCGGCCTGGGATCTCATGCTGGTTTCAGCTTTCTGTAGGAGCATTAATAGCTCCTCGCTTCAGAAGTGGGGTGAGAGTCGGCTGCAATGACAGACCTCCTCCACAGCTCCCATAAAACAACTTCTGCAGATTAGGAGGCTGCTGTGAAGATGTGTGGGAATTGCTCTCAGACCTGACAGCCTCCGAGCAGCTCCCCTTGATAGCTCCTTTATACTCCAGACTTATGGATTTTTAATTATTCAGAGAGTTTGGGTTTCTGTGTTTATTCCCATGATTAGTTGCTCTATTTCAGAAGAGGCATTTATATTACAGGAATTGTTTCGTATTTTGTTCATTGTCTAGCAGGGATTCCTTCTTCCCTACACCCCCTGCCCCTTTTGCAGAAGGGGTAACACATAACAGCACATGTTAGTTATCCATGAAACTTCCCTGTGTTTTATTGTGCCAGCTGATACTTTCTTACTTAGTATGGCTGGTACAGTAAATGTAAAGAAAATCAATACAGTGTTCTCTATGGCAGTCTGTATGACAACTAGCCTGCAAATGCAGGGTGTCTCTATATGCATGGTGGCACATGTTGTCCACCTGAGAGCTCATGGAAATTTTGAAAAGATGAAAAGGATCATCTTATTCTTCAGACCTGGGTGACACAATAAAACCTTGCACTATCTATACCTATGCTTTAGAGCACCCTTACAGTAGTACAAGGATCCCTGTGCTACATCAGCAGGTTACCATGGTTGATGAGGTGGGACACACAAACCCTGCCCTGGACACAACAAAGAGGAGCTGTAGGCATATAGATTCTTCCCCATCACTTCTCCACAGTGCTTGAGAGGGAAAGAAGCATTTCCATAGAGCAGGCAGGCCTCTAGAGAGATTGGTACAGAGTCTTCTGCTTCTGAGGGAACAATGTGGATGAAGTCATCTAGTGGGTTAACACTAGAGGTCTCCCAGGAAGTGCACGATACGCATGTCCTACCTGGATTAAAGGTCCAAGACTACTTAAAACCCCTTGAAAGAAAGCCTACTTCCTCCTGTTTATTTCCTTTACTGTTATGAAACCCACAGTTGCTCCAAGGTAAGTTGAGGCAGAGCCGAGCGCAGCCCTGACCCAAGCTGGCAGGCACGGGACATGGGTGGGTTTGTCCCACTGCAGGAGGGTGGTGACAGACTGTCCCCCACACTGGCAACAGGCAAAAGTACTCTGTACTGGATGGGACTTGGAATTAGTGATTCTTTCATGATGACAGAACTGTTTCAGACTTAGGCTGGAGTTCATTGTCACACCGGAGTGGGAGAAAACAGGGAAGGATGAAGAGCTCTGATTCACTGAGCTGAGATGTAGTAAGAACATGTCAAGAGAGAGGAGAAGAAGAAGGATCTGTGAAGTCAGGAGGCGCTCTGTAACCTTTCATCCTAGCGAAAGGAGCTTCAGTTTTAGATAATGCTACTGTGCATCTCAAACCCAAGCACTATGCCTGTCAAATAATGACTATTTGTCTAGACAAGAAGAGGCTTGTCTGTCTTTTTTATTTCTTCTTTTCCTAGTCAAGTTTAAATAAATTTCACTTCTGCTTAATGCTGCAGGAGCTGAGTTGTGGTTGGTCATTTTGGAATGAAGAAACCCATTTTCCCATAACAAGGGTAGAAACGGTGCCTTGAGCATACAGCAATAACAGAAAAATTGGTTTAGAAACTACCCTGTTGTGTCATTCTCTATGCTCCTGACATGAGACAATGTTCTTAGACTTCTAATGAAGGAGAAGCTGCACTGTCACTGAGCTATCTATTCCAGTGCTTCCCTTTCCTTAGGATTAGGAGATTTTTCTGGTCATCTAACCAGAATCTTTCTTGCTGCAGTTTAGGCCTGGGATATCACCCCTTCCACCAGGAATACAAGGGAATGGGCTCTTCCTTTCCTTTAGAGAACAGATGTTTCTCTCTCTGAAGACTATTGGTCTTGCTCTGTCTTCTCCTCCTCAGGCTATATAACTCCAGCTTATTCAGTCTTTGCTCAGAGATATTTTTTTCCAGTCCTGTTTTTACTGCTTTCCTCTGTTTTTTCTCCAATAGTCTATGCTCTGCCAAGAATATCGAGAGCTTACAGATATCCTTGTGTTGTGAAGGACAGAAATGGAACGGCAGTGAGATGGAAGTACGCACCGAATAACCAGGGGCAGGGCCAGTAAGCAGGGGTGCAAGGGAATGGCCTTGTGATGAAGTGCCTCAGCATTGCTGAGGGTGACTAAGGAAGACCACACATGTCCACTGCCCCAGTGTGTCCCTAACCAGGCCACCACTAAACCGTTGTATTAACAAGTACTACCTTTCATAGAATCATAGAACCACAGAATGGTTTGGGTGTGAAGGGACCTCAAAGCTCATCTTCTTCCAACCCCCTGCCATGGGCAGGGACACCTCCCACCAGCCCAGGTTGCTCCAAGCCCCATCCAACCTGGCCTGGGACACTGCCAGGGAGGGGGCAGCCACAGCTTCCCTGGGCAACCTGGGCAACCTGGGCCGGTGTCTCACCACTAAAAACAATTTACCACTAAAAACAATAGTAAAAGAGAAATCATCTAGAAAATAGAATGATTCTGATTTCTTTTACCCTATGGCTTCATGAACTTTTTGAAAATATCCCTCATGGACATGAGTGTATCTGAAAGTGAGGTAAGAACAAAGCTTCAAGAAGGGTAAAAAAAAAAGGTTCATTTTCTTCTTCCTAGGCCTTGTCTGCATAGGCATCTTGCACCAGTTTAATTCAGGTTATTTTTTAAATTGATGTAATTAAAAGTAATACAAAACATTTACATATCCAGTTAATTCAATAACTGAACTGAGATAAATCCATATAAATCAGTTATAAGCCAAACCTATTCACATGGGATATAGAGCAATTTATCTAAATCCATGCCCATGCCCAGGTTGTAACCAAAACAATATAACTCTTCCATGTCAGCAAAGCTGCAGTAAGCTGTTATCCTCTCAACATTTCACAGCTGAGGGAGGTAAAACTGTTGGAGGCTGATTTCTGAAGCAAATCAGTATTACCTAGAAGTGAGTTTTTAAATTTAGAATTGCTATTGTTTGTAATGTATTTGTTGCATATGTGGATAAAGTAAATGTATCACTGGGATCTTTCACAAAGAGATCTCAGAAAATGCAGCAGCTTCTTTGCAAACGCAGTCCTCGCAAAGTTCATGGAAAGGACAGTATTTCAGCTGTGCTACCAGGAGGATCCTGAGATGCAGAAAAACTGCTGTCAAACATTTCCAAAAGTACATTTTTCTTAAGTCTTGAAACAGGTGTGCCATAGCAGGAGGCAGACAGAGCAAGGAGCCTTACATGCCCTGAGATTTTTAGGAGAAACATCAACAGACCTCCCAGCAGCAGCAGTAGCAGGCACTGCTGACACAGAAAGGAACTGAGCTGCCAGCTGAATTAAGAGGGATAAGAGCTTTCTTTTGTCCCTGCTCTTCAAGGATGAATTTCTGAGCTATTGCCTGTAAATTACAAAGCTTTGATTTTTCAGTGTACAATTTAATACACACTTTGACCTTTCAGCGTGCCGTATGAAGCTTTGATCCTCACCAGCCAACTGTCAGGGTGATCTTTGCATAAGATGAAAACAGTATATCTCAAAGTCACCTTCCCCCACCCTTAAGAAAACCCATAAAATATTTCTGAAACGGAGAAAACTCATCTTTAGACACTGCCTCAGGGTAAATTCTACAGAAACTCTACATCTAGATAGGTATGGTCAGAAGCCTTGCTAATCACATCCTACAGGCAAGGCTGATAAGAAGCACAGATTCTCTGGGAAGAAGGTAAACTCCCAAGAAGGAAAATCAAAAGAGAGTATTCTTAGTTCAGCCTTACCTTGGAAAGGGTGGGGAAAAGACTAACAGGGTGGTCCATGCCTTAAAACATGACTGTCTTTGGAACCAGGAGGTGGTTGTGCCACTTCATGCACAATGATGATAAGGCGAGTTCAAAAGGTCTAGCTCAGTTCAGTTTAAGAAGAGCTCAGAGATATTTAAACTGTCAGTCTGACAACAATGAAAACTTCATCAAAACAAAGCCCACTGATATTTCCAGTCCTGTTAATGCTATGAAAGCGAAAAAAACCAAACCCATCCACCCAACCAAAAACAAACCCAAAAAGTCCAAAAAGAAAAAAAACAGCACACAAAAAAGGTGAAAATAAAAGTTTGTGGCAGAAAGTATTTTAGACTTTTTTTTAGTTGTCTTGGGCTTTTTCTGTCTCGAAGTTCTAGAAAATCAGATTGCAATATTTTTGAGATTCTGTCATATGTTATGTAATTTCTCTCACGCATGGTAACCCTCAATAATTTTATACCACACACTGCAACCTATTTTCATCAATTTGAAAGATAAACTTACAAACTTAACAGAAAAGCTCTTTATGCTTAGCATAGCTATGTCCTACTTCTTTTTCTTACTGAGGGACCCTACAAAACTTCCCTCTTTCAGAAAAAAAAAGAGGATGGGATACCCTATGCTATGCGTGAGCTGCTGTGGTATTTACCTCACTGTTTTATAGTGCATGGTGGAATCCTGCAATGTCAGCTCACAATACTCTCTGAAACAACATTTAAAAGAATTCTTCAGAGCTACAAGCTTTGGATGGCAGTTTTTTCCTACTCTGGAAAGTGGCCCTAGAAATAGCATGCCTGGTACCACGTCCCTCCTTTATCAGGGCTTTCCCTTGGAATTGCTCAGTTCCCAAGCCAGCAGCTTTCCTGGCTTTTGTCTGATTGCTGGTAGGCATGTATTCCCCCCACTCACAGAAACCCACCGCCATAAATCTCTGGGATTGGTACAAGCAGTCCAAGAGCCCAGATTTCTCTGCCCTTTTTTTCTGTGGACGTGTGATGCCACTTGGGCCACAGCTGACTTTCCTCCCTTGTCTTCATGTAATTAATAGGAGTGGAAAAATGTCCCCAAATCAGTGCAGTGAGAGGACTCCACAGCCCGGGACAGAGGCTGAAGGAGGGGACACTGACTCGAGGCAGCCTGGTTGTGCAGTTCCTGGCGTTTGAACGCAGTGGGCACATAGGAACACCCAAACCATGCACATTCCTGATTTCCACACCGCACAAAGGGCTCCCGGGGGATGGGGGTGCCATAGGTGTAAAACTGATTATACAGATTCCACATCAGTCAGGCTTGGCTTTTGGCCTCAGAGCTTTCAAGCCTATTTTGCTGCCAGTTTATGCCAGCTCTGCTAGCTGACCTCAGCTGCTGCCATAGATTGCTGCAACCCCCCCCGACATTTCCTCCACAGGGAGCAGATCTGTGGAATTAGAAGGTGCAATCTTTAGATGGATACTTCTCTGAATAACACGCAGAGGCCAGGAAAGACAGAGTGCATCAACTCGATCTGTGCTCAGTGAGGGACCGAAGTGTCACAGGAGCCAGCCCTGTCGGCTGCACTTTGGTGGCTGGGAGGACAGCAGGAGGATTGCTCTGTAATGAGGGGAGACAGGCATGGCAAGGGAACAGCATCGTGATCACAGAAGAGAAACGAAGAGTTGTCTGACAGTGTCACACCAGGAAAGAAAAGGCAGGGAGGATTAAGGACGGGGGCAGAAGATATGTCTATGCTCTGTGACTCCAGCATGGCCCTGCTGGCACACCAAGGGAGTGGGAGTGTGGTGACACACGTCTGGCTTGGGGAGCGATCATGAGGCCCTGGGAATCACTGCGGGTGATTCCTGCTTTTATTTTGATGGCGTTGGGTGTCTGTGGTGTTTCAGGACCTGCTTTCAGCAAGGCATTTCCTTGGTAACTGCAGTCACAGAATCACAGAATCCTTGGTTGGAAGAGACCTCTAAGCTCACCCAGTCCAACCATTAACCCAGCACTGCCCAGTCCCCACTGCCCCATGTCCCTCAGCACCACATCTCCACGGCTCTGAAATCCCTCCAGGGATGGGGACTCCCCCACTGCCCTGGGCAGCCTGGGCCAGTGCTGGGGAACCCTTGCAGGGAAGAAATGTTTCCCAATATCCAGTCTAACCCTTCCCCAGCTCCGTGCCCTTCTCTGGACACGCTCCAGAACCACAGAGTTTCAAATGCTTTTCATTAAGACTTGGCAGCACTAGAGACTGAAGTCGTATGTGTAAGCCTAGGATGAGGCCAGATAGAATAAAAGTAAGGCAAATTTCCCACACCTCCTCTGTGGCATTATTAAAAGGCCACTAGAGATATAGGACAATGCTCCTAGACTTTAGGTAGCCTCACCACAGCTGCAGTGGTGTTATTTGGGAATGAAAGGGAGAAAGGATGAGACTATAAATGAGAGGGACTGTAACATAGACTTTGAGCACTGTCAATTAAACTGTGCCTCAAGGACAGTTCTTCACATTTTCAGTCGTCTGGAGACCTGATAATAATTTATAGGAATAAATCACATGGCAAATCACATGATGACTCCCCTGTAACCTTAAATGACTGAGGCTCACCAGGGGTCAGCTAAAATCAGCTGATGTAATTTTCACTTGGTTTCTAAACTTGCATTAAAAATGAGCTTTGATTCAGCTGGAGAAATCAAAGTGAAAAAAAAAAAATACAAAGAACAACACATGTTTTCTCCATGGTCTGTGTTTGCCTGACCCAGACAGCACAGCCTGAGTTTCAGTGCATCCTCTGGTTCCTCCCTCATTGACATTTGAGACTTTTACCCACTTAATAATCAGAATCCTGTCTCAAAAGAAGGAATTGGTTATGGGTAACACAACCAGAGAGGATATACATGCAAACTTCCTATTCCAGCAAACAAGGCAACACTTGTAAATGGGCACTGACACACGAGACGTCAGATTTGAGACCACTAAGTTGAAGTACTGGGAAAACTTGGAATGTTTGGTTCAGGACCTGTGATGCTATGTTGATAAGAGGTGTCAGCTGGCTAGGCAGATTTTATTCAAATGTCCAGACTTCCAAACTAATTTCATATAAATAAACTGCTTGGAGCAGATTTTGAAAACTTTATACATTAGCCTATGTAGACTGTATAGACTTTGCAGAGATCCTTCACCTTTTCTATGAGTACTATCCCCCTACCCCATTAGGGCTCTGAAATACCTACCTGTATTTAAAGGACTTCCTGGTATTTATCAAAGCAAGCTACTATCTCCTAATTGCTGAATCAAGTATGCATAAATAATTTACCAAAATTGCATTGTTACCCTTAGACAATTTTCAAAATTACCCTGTGTAACTTCATTAAACTTCAAGTCTGGAACGTTAATTTGAGGAAAGAAAAACAACTATTTCTGTATTATTAGATCATTCAGGTAGTAAACATATTCTCCAAAAGAGTCATCTAACGAGCCTTTCAGTCATCAGATTTAAATTGTAAATGAAACCATTGTCTATGTATTAGAAAAGCACATGCCATGTTTTGTTAACATAATCAGAAAAATGGAGCTGCCACAAAGCCTTTCCCTGCCTGCCAGTCATTGCATTAAATGTTTCTGCAATTTTATTAGAATCCTCTGTCTCTGCAGATCCTGCTCAACTGTGAAATTGGAATTGCAAACAGGAATATTACGTTTCTATGTACAGTAGTGGATAAAAAGTCCAATTTTGACATGTGGAGAGACAGGGGAAACTTTTTTTTTTTTAAGGCAGAAGAGCAGCACAGTGAGTATCTCCCCTCCTCCAAAGCACGAGGCAGAAGGTAGGAAAGCAGCTGCTTCCCTTATATGACATTTTCTACAGCAGGTAGGAACTGAGAGGCACAGGAGCAGCTTTCTGGCAGTAGCTTTAACAAAGGAAGGACAAAAGACTGCCTGTGCTTCCAGTGCTTGGGGTGGGACCACAGCTGAAGGTTAACAAGCCTGAGTTGTACTGGCTGCTGCAGCCACTGCCTCTGCTGAGCAGAGCAGAGGTTGCTGCTGCCAAATCATTGCTGTAGCCATATTCTTCCTGTACATTTATTGCAATTCTTTTGTTAATGCAGGAGTTGTTTTTGAGGGTTTATCTAGTTCTGCTATCACCTGTGCCAGGTACTGCTGAAGCGTTATTTCCAAAGCTGATAAAACACAGTGGTTTAAAAGAGTCTGGTGAGTTCAATGGTTGAACCCACTTGTCTATGGGGAAAGTGTTTTTACACCTTAATGAAATGTCTCAATATAAGGTGTTTCTCTACTTCTTCACTCTCCCTTCTTCCCAGCCTCATGGTACATGTGTTTCCATTTTTGAAAGGAGGAGTCAAACACAAACACTTCTGTAGATTGTCCTGGTCCCCAGGCACAGCCCCATGGCCCAGCCATGCAGCAGCCATGAGCAGCCCCAGTCAGTGGGAGATCCACTCAAGGCACTGACTCCCAGCTGTATCCCACACCCCTCATCTGCTCATGGGAAAAGGAGGGAGCTCAGGGAGGGTGGGACTTCTCTTTCCTGGGGCTCCTGCTGCTGATCCTAAGGATGAGGCTGAGTAGAACCTTATATACTTTATATTGGTGATTGTATTAGTTTTATTATTTCATTCTATGTTTCTACTTCAACCCATGGGGCTTCTCCCTGATTCTCCTCAGCTGGGGAGGGGCCATGGGGTGGTAGAACTGCCACAGCTCAGCCCCATGTACAGGCTGAACATAGACACACATGCTCATTTCTGGTTTTCCTGCACAGCACATCTGGAAAATGAGGGATGTTAAAATGGAAAGAGGGCCATTAAAAGGCTCTCTAGTTGTTCAGCCCTTTTTGTAAGCACCCTGCCATTCAGAACACAGCAGAGGTAAAATGAATGACCTTTGGGTTCTCAGGAAAAAAAATAGCAACCTATCTCTTGAAGACTTTTTTTGTTGATTTCAATGGTCTCAGTCATGAAGTTTAATCAGTCCTGTGTCAGCAATGCTTGAGTGTTCAGCTCTTTGCATTGATTGACATTCACTGGCAAACAAAAGGTAGAAGCTACACAAACTTAGTGTGACATTAATACAGGCCTGCTGCTGTTCACTTTCACAAGAATTGATGTTTTGTTGTTGTTGTTGTTGTTTTTCTCTTGAATTAATATAATGTTCAAGAGCTGTTCAAAGATTTTTGTCTTTTCCCACAACTGTTTCTCCAGTAATGTCTGTCTTTCCCTTGGATCAAATTCTTGGTCTACATTTCTTTCTCTTCATAATTGGATTTTGGTGTCAGCCATGGTTTCTTGGCACTGTTATCTAGTTTAGCCTACTGTAATAATCCATGGGAAATGTAAACTCAGAGGACTGTTGCTGTCACTAACTGGCTGAGGACAAAGAATCTGCAGCTGCCCTCACTCTGATGCCCTCATAAGGAGGACTTCATAAATACTGCAGATCAGCCTGCTGCCTTCATCGTTCCCTCCCTCATCACATGCTGAGTTAATGGTTGGACTTGATGAGCTTAGAGGTCTTTGCTAACCAAGGCTGTTCTATGGTTCTATGATTTATCCCAATTTTAAAAGAAATCTAGATACAGTTGTGCCCCCTTCTGCACTGAGAGCTCAGCCCATGGGGTGCCTCTGTCCCCCCTGCTGCCAGCACACACTGAGTCCTTCCTGAAGACAGGAGCAAAGGGCAGGGTCCCTCCTTACCCTGCAGATGGCAAGGAATCTTTCCTTTGCTGCAGCCTGGGCTGACCTGATGCTTGCAGAGCAATCTGTAATCTGCCACTTAGAGGAGAGATGCTTCCCTAAGCCAGCTCCACAAGACCCTACCCCAGGTACTGTCTTCTGAAGCTGCTTCTTTTTCTGTTTGCAATTTAAAGTGTGCAGGCAGATGTTTGTGTGTGCATGCACACAGAGATCTGGGTACTAATGTCCTCTCCCAACTAAACCATGAAAGTTAACTATCACTCCTCTGTGCCTTTTTTCTCCCCTCTTGCCATACAGAGCCACAGGTACATCACCTGGCCAGGGCATCTTGAAGTGATGTAAACTTCATTCTTAATTATTTGTATCAGTTTTAGTCTGGTGTTACTGAGGTGCAATAACTACAATGCAAAACTTGAATAAGCAGATAGGAGAATGAGACCCCATGACTCTATAATTTGTTTTGAATCAGCCTCCTCACAGACCACGTAGCAGGATTTCTTTCTTTCTTTTCCCCCCCCCCCCCACTTGTAGGTACTATGAGCTATGATTCTGTAACAGCTCTTGTTTAATTAGGATTTTATTTTAGTTCCATGGAAGTTCAGGGATGGCTAGATTTTACACTCAGCCCATTTCCCCAAATAAAGTCCATTCAAGGATAAACAATGAATCCAGAAAAACTGAAATGCCCTTCTAAATGTCCCAAGATATAGGCAGTGGGCAGTGTATGAACAGCTTCAGCATTTTGCAGTCACAATATGACAGGTAATCTAACAATTTTACAGAAGAGAGACTTTTATACCTCTGCAAACTTGTCTGGAATAATTTTTAAAATTTGAACTTTCTTGGCAAGACCTCCTCTGCATTTCCTCAGTTCTGTTCTCCATGCAAAAAGCAACTGGGACTTTCAGTCTAAACAATTTCACTTTACATCAAAGAAAACCAGCAAAAAATAAAAAGTGAGCACTAATTTGTTATGAGGGTGTGTGACACAGGGATTTCTTTTTCCAGCTGCTATCTTGAATCTCACAGTACTGCCATCAAACAGAACTGCTTGCATTTTAAAATGTGGCACAGAGAAAGCAATAATGAAAAATTAACATCTTTGTAACACTGTTATGAAGAAAGCAATTCTGCCTTCACCCACTTCTCTTTTCCTTCTGTGATGACCTTTTTACTTGACAACCTGGAAGCAAGAAATTAAGCTTACCATGGCATAAAACTACTGTTACAACCTTGATGCAGAATTAAATCATAAGAAATGGACAAAGCTAGAAGTTGTGTAATAACAAATGAGCAAAGACTTGAAGAGGAATTGAACTCATTTTCTGCAAATGTAGCTTCTGCCACAGAATGCAAAGCAGTCTACACCAAAGCCAAGGCAAAGGATCATAAACTAAGCGTTGGCAGATTTGGCTGGAATTGCTTTACTGACTTCAAGTGAGGATGCAGATGTGGATGTATCTGACTGGATGCAAATTGAACAAGATATCCCAGTTCAGTTTATCCTATACATATAGTATGATACACAGAGACTGTATTTCAGCTCACAATCTTAATTCAGCATTCCCAAATTTTTGAGGTTTGATTATTCTTAAAAATATAAAGATTTTATCTTTATTTAGAACAGTTGGATCTTTGTAACAGCTCTTTCCACTTTCATAAGTGATGCGAATGATAAATTAACACGTTACAAACTGCTTTAGTCATTGTCATCTGGCTTGTCTCAAGCTGGTTTCCTGTGGAGCATAAATACTGCAGCCTTGCTCCAAGCTGGGCCATGACCCATTTACCCCATCATAACCTCAAGGTGACATGAGAGTTTAACATTTGCATCATCTCACATTCCTTGCAAGACTATCTGTTAGAGACCCATTTTATACCAGTTTTTCTGATGCAGTCTCCAGATCTGTAGACACACAATGAGATCACCAGCTGTTTTCCTGCAGACTATAAATCATTTATCAGATGGCAAGAACTGAGACACCTTAGTGCTGGTCTAGTAATCTAACCATGAGATGAAAGGCTCCTACAGTATTTTCCCCCTGGCCTGAGCTACCTCTCCTTCAAGCTCAAAAAAATCAATGTTTATGCACTGGAGTTATTGCCTACAGTCCTAACAAAGTTATACTATATTATAACTTTAATTTGGAGATATTTGTTTCCATCCAATTTTATTATGGAAAAAATAGGGCAGAAATAATACAAGTGACAAGAAAAGGAGTATCAACTGGGTAACAAATATGCTTTTCTTAGCTGATGGCAGATCATCTTTAATGCCACCTGGCTGAGCAGAGCACACTTTCCAGGGATGCCATCCATATATGCCCTCATGTTTTTGTTACTATTTCACAGGTAGGCTCTGGATTGAGACCTACTAGGGCTCCTTCAGCCTACCCTGGCTTTTTATGCCAGTCTCATGTGAGATTGGATGCTGCTCTGATAAGAATAGAGGGTGACTTTTCCAAAGTCAACAGAGGTGCACCCACTTATGCCAAATGATAATTTGGCTCATATTTACTGTTTAAATTAGAGTCATGTCAGAGCTGCTGTTTTGTACATATCGATTAATCAATATGATACATAAAACATATGGCTTCAACAGTGGTAGGGTAAAGGACAGCATCTTCCAGTAGTCTTACCACATGAATATTAAGTCCTCATTGCTATCAGGTAATACTTAATGGAAACATATTTCAATCAGGTGTACAAAACTGCAGGGATATAGTCATCACTATTAGGTTGATGCAAACAGCTGCCCACATGGGATAAATTTAATGGCCTACTCCAGATGCTTTCAAACACTGGCTCCAGAAATCCAGCAACCTGGCACTCCTCTTCCTGCCAGATACAAGCTCCCAGCTTCCAAACTGAGCTTTTCATCTTTTAACAGTGCCTAATGATAGCTGATCCTGTAACTCCATAGATGAATCAAGAGACATGGCCCAGGACCAAAATACTCTTTCCCTGAAGAGAAGTCTAGACACATCACAGAAATTTTTATTCAGATGGCTGTTTCTTTTAACATCGATTAACCAACCTAGGCTGCATCATCAGAGGCAATTTACATAAGCTATTATTTTGTGTGTATGGTTTCTCTCCATCTTTTCAGTGTTGTTTTAGCAAAGAAATCACTCTGATTCTTTATCTTAACCAGGCAAAGTGACACCAAACAGCTGCTTCTCTGCCAGAGTTCCCATATTTCCAGAAATACAGAACAAAGATCCTAACCTTTTGTGGTCATTAAAGGTAGTCTTGCAATTTCCCATACAAGTCAAGTTGTTTTGCTTCTATGCCCTTGACAGAATCCTATCCCTGATAATTGCTCTGCCTTCATAAATTACCCTTTGCTTTTTAGCTTCACACAGGTTTTTATGCTGATTCTATTGAAGCCCTTGGGTGGTTTTGGCACTTTATTACTTAGCTCGGTGAAATTGCTTTTTTAAAGAACTAAGATTCCACTTCTAGTGCTAATGTGACAATAACTTCAACACCATTCAAAATACATAGCCTTTAAGACAAGTAAAGGAAAAATGCTGAAAGTCCAGGGCAGTTTACTCGATTAGAAGTTACTGTGTGTGTTGGAGTTTGGCCAGATTAGTTTACATCTCCGTTCTTGTGAGGAGCAACGTGAGTTTGTGGAAGGCCCCATTTAGTGAAGACTGAACCTGACATCAGAAGGTATAATCTGTAAGGGAAGGGTACTGAGTTGCTGCAGTACAGCTACAGTCTGTTGCACTTCTGCATGCAAAGCCAACTGCTCCCACCTCTGATCCTGGTTCTCCTGCAAAATTACAAAGGAGGCAGCTGAAGCCCTGTTCTTCCTAAGTTTTCTGCATGGGAAATAAATGATCTACTGAGATTCATTTGTGGCTTCATAAACTATGACAATAGCATGTGGGGCCAGATGCAAGACAAAATCTTATCCTATGCTTTTATTTTTGTGTGTCTTCCTCGATGCTAATTTCTAGTATAGATATAACTCAAACAAAAATCATAACCACATATTTTTTGCTGCATATAGATTAGAAGACAGTTAAACTGTTTACTTAACATTTTAGATAGCATTATCCCTAAATATCTCTACTTCCATTGAGGAAGCCTTCTGAACAAGATTCTCAAGCTATAAAAAAATAACATCTACACTGTAAGCCTGCATCTCAGGAGGCTTTGGATCCAGAATGTGTGGTAAATGCCAAATAGAGTGATTTATGTTAGATAAAGAAAATAAGCAACCTTAATAGACTGGACTGTGTCATCTGTATCTAGTTACTCATCCTATCATTTGGGAATTATCCAGTGACAAAGTAATGCCACTATGAAAAAATTCCAAGAGAAAAAACAAAGGTCCTTTGGACATGAAGTGAATTTGCTAATGCATGGGAAACTAGGTCCTGAACACCAACTGTTATTAATTTTTTGTGTTCTACTTCATCTGAAATGCTCCTGGCTCTGATTAAGATATAAGCTGTTCATTTTGGAATAAACTGAGAGGTATTTGTATCATTATGCTCACTTTCCCTTCTGATCCCACAAGGGAATGAAACTATTTTCTGGCTTTCCAATAAAATTCTTTAATCTTGGGCATGTTTTCCAAGATACTACAGACACTGATTTCATGGGCAGTTGCAAACATGCAGATGCCAAATCTTCCCCTGCAGACAGTGAGTGCACTTGAAAAAAATGGAACTAGGTGATTTGGTTAGATTGCCTTGAGAAGGGGCCAGACAACTGACCTCTAAGTCAGTGCTCTCCCTTCAGCTGAGCACAGTAGAGAGTGAAAAATTTTATTAAGTGATTCCTTCTGTCTACCTATAGCCCTTTACTATTGATCAACAAAAATGCATCTTTTTGTGAACTATGTATCAAACATAATTTTTAAATGGTGAAATTAGTAACGAGAAGGCTTTATGGCACCTTTCAACAGCAGTCTCCAGCAGTCAGTACTTCAAGTCTGATGAAGGAAACCGAGAGGGATAAAAACCCCTTCTCTGCCTCAGAAGTAATCACACATGCCAATTAGAAAAGGAAGGCTGCCAAGGCTTTGGGAGCACAGCTACGATTTGTGAGCTCCAGTCACATCAGCCATGTCTGCGTTGTTGGAATTTTCACATCCTAGGAGAAAGGCACCGTGATAAGTTACTGAATTCATATGCATGAATGCGAGGCTTTGTCTGTACGTTTCCCTCTGATCCTCCTTGGAGACATGTCTAACACAGTGATAGCTTATCAGAACCTCTCACTACCTGATTTCAGAGAACAGTTCTGGCAGCTTAAATTGTGTTAAGATAGGGCAGGCAAGGGGATAAGAGAAAACAAGGTACCTCTGTTAACACAGGTTATGTGTTTTCTACCTTTGGGACTGACTCAGGTGGCACTGACCAGTTCAACACAAGCTGCATATTAGTTAAGTATTTATATATCCATAAAATACATATTATATCCTTATACCTACTGTATAAGTACAGGGCCAGGTTGTGTAACAGGCCTTACACAGGTTGTGTACTTACACAACCTTGGAAAACTGTCAGGGTTGCTATTGTCTTTTAGAAGCAGCTCTACCTGGGGATGCAGCAAAGTGCTCACAAAGGCATTTCAAATGTATAGAAGACTTAAGTGACATTTCATCCAAGATTGCAACACATTCAAAAAACTTTACAAATCAATTTATAAAGTACAATCTGCAGTCTGTATATACACAAACTCAAGGTCATCTATGCATTGTGTTTCTCATGCATGGAAAGCACGTGGGTGAAGCTCTCACTTTAGTTGTAGGGACAATGAAACCCCAAAGAGAAAACAAGAAGTCAGCATGCAGCTGATCTGTATAGATCAGTGCATTATTATTATTCTTCTGTTCCAGTGCAAAGTCAGCTGGCTCAGTTTAAACAGCCTTCACTGGTGTTTCCAGCTTGTTTTTCTTGCACTGTAGTACATGAGGGTCACTCACAGAACAGGCTCCTTTCCTTTTGCTGGCCCTGCTGTGGGGTGAGCAACCCCCAGTAGAGATGTGGTGCCAAACTAGCTGAGGTTGGTAGCATCTTACACCTCTGCAGCTGAAAACTGCAGGGAATCTCTGAACACAAGCTAAATTGTTGTATTAAAAATTTACAACTATGATATAGGCAGCATTAGAATACAACAGTGCAGAATTACATTAAATGAGGAAAGTTCTGGCAATTTGCACCCAAAGCAAAAGTGTGGACATTTTGTTTGAATGGGGATAGCTGCTTGAGAAGGGAGCTTTATAGTCTGTACAGCTTGTTCTTTTTCTGCTAACACAAAACTATGTTAAAAAGAACCTTGCTTCTTTTTTTTTAATTTTTGAAATGATTAACTCCACCCTGTTCTTTACAATGTACTTGAGCAGCAATTGAAAGTTCAATTTGCATTGATGTTGCAATTGTATCGTTAAATAATGACCATTACAAGCTGAATTGGGGTGGGCCGTTAGAGGTGATTAACTATTAGGTCTTAGAGATGAAGGTATGTATATTTGATTCATTTTATTTTTGTACCAGTGAAATTGTGTTGAAAAACTGGTGGCTTAGAGAAGCAGCTTTGTTGCCATTTGATGAGAGAGGGAAGAAAAATATACTGACTGTTTCTATGCAAGCACAGAAGTATTTTTCATTCCTCATCACAAATTGCCATTCTCTCTAGTCAGCAGTTACTGGTGTCTCTGCACTGAAGTTCTATTCATCTGCCATGAAAGGAAGGACTAGAAGAAAGGGTTTGACCCGAAAGGTCAGACATTCCCACAGAGAGAACTCCCTCTCTGAGCTTTGTTGAGGTTATCTTGGTTAGCTGCAAATTCTTAGTCATGAACTACACATGCTGCTTCTTCTATTCTCATTCCTTTTAGGTTTCAATTAAAATACAGTCTCGGGAAAACAAATTATTTCTTTGGGCTATATGCAGATTTCTTCATGGGAGTTTCTTGAGCCTCAATTCTTTAAAGAAGTGAGAGCCACATGTGAAAATGGACAGACAGATCCTGTTCTTCCTTGTAACAGCCCAAGGCAACCATCCAGACTGGAGGAGAGGCTGACAGAACAAATGGTAGGCAGACATATATAGCCTTACACTCGAGGGATTAGGAGCAAGAGGTAGGACACCTGAGTTCAGTCAAGATATGGTGGGGTTTTTCCCTAGGCTTCCAGAAATAATTTTCAAATCACTTACATTTGATATCTCTAGAACAGTGATAATATTCCCTTCCCTCTCCTTTTTGTAGGTCTTGTTTACCTGATTGAAGGTTTTTTTGTGTGACCACTGTTTCTCAATGTACTATATGTACTATCCTCCATTTATTATTTCTAGACTTTGAGACCTTTGGGATTACTTAGGGTGTCTCATTTCTTTTGAAATACAAATAGTACTGATAAAAAGAACCTGGATTACTTGGGAAAGGAAGGTATAGTGAATACTCTGGATATTTATGTGTTTCTTTGGCCACTGACAAGGGTCACGGACAAGAAAAACTACAAGAGGAAGAATGGAGTATAAGTCTAGAAGGAAGGTTACAGAAGACAAGGATGTGAACCTGAGAGTCTGAGCTTACAGGAGGCCAGACAGAGTGAAAAAAGATTTAAAAGAAGAGACAGGACAGAAAGAAAACAATGAGAAATATGAAGGTAAGAAAGGAACCAGAAAAGAAGGAAGAATAAATGGGAAGACTAGGAAAGCAGAGAGATTTAGGACAAAGTACTTGAGGAAAACACACACAGTCCAGTGAAAGGGAGAGGACAAAAAGGGGTAAAAAAAAGCATGGGGAAAAAACAAAAACAACTCACTGCAATACCTTTGCTCCCAGGGCACATGCATCCAGTGGACACAGGAGGTACAGAAAGCCATTGTGGTCCCTAATGAGCACTGATTCTGTAGGATGATCATTAAATACCCATATACTCATTTGTGTTACTATTGCAGGCTAGAAACTACCCTATCTTGTCACCAAAATAACAAGTTTTCACTGAAGTGTTTGCCTTAGAGAGTGGCCTCTGCACTGATGTTTTCTAAATAGAATAGAATATTTTAGCATTAAAAGGAAGGAACAGCAGATGAAGTATGGCAAAACTGGAGAAGAAAGAGCAAGAGAAAGAAACTAAAAGAAAACCCAGGTTTAAATCTACTGGTGACTTCCTGGATAATTTTATTGGCAGGATCATTCAGTCTCTGCCATATTTCATTAGCCTGCCCTACCTCTTAGCTTTTCCAGAGTGTGTTCACAATGTTCACCTTGATCCATTCTTCAACAATGATTACTGAACAGTATTACTATGATCAAGATAAATAAGAAAATCTATCAATTTATCTTGTGTATTGTTTACAATTCAGATGTTGACTCTGCTCATTGCACTAGAGTAAAGAATTGCAATCAATATAGGGTTAGAAATTGCTTGTACCCTTCCTTCCAAAACTGAGCATGCTCCCCTTTGGTTTTAATCTACTAAATAACATTAAAATGGTCATTTGGCAAATGTTCTACGAGGCTGCTTTGTTCAGATGACTGTTCTTGATTAGACTTGTACAAATAGCACTTTGTCATCTGTTAGCTGCATTAAGGCTTGTTCTAGTTTTATGTCATATTTTATATTTAATCACAATATCACCGTGAGCCTTAGAAAAGATATCCCTAGTGTTTACTGCTAATTCAAACTGTCTCTGGAGGTTTACCAGTTCTCTGTCTTGAGCAATAAGGCTGAAGGTTCTTTATCTGGGACTGTCTTTAGACAGGTAATTTAGATATCTGGAATCTTTAGATAGATAATGGGCTGATAATATTGCTCTTTCATTCAGTAATGATCAGGCTAGAGGATGTGTCCTGAGTGGAATCAGAAACTGTTAGTAGCAAAGTTCTAAATTGCTATTAGTTAGGGACATTTTTTAAATGGCCAAGGCTGATGACTACAGTTTCAAGACCCTTCTAACCTAAATTACTCTTTGATTCTATGATAAAAGTGGTGTTATTACATGGCAAAGACTCTTTGCTCATTTCCATCTGTTACATGAGACAAGAACGTGTTCCTGATGTCACAGGTGCAGAAAGGACAGCAAAATAAACCTCTCTTTAACTGCTCATGAAGGAAGTGGCTCCAGTCAGCTTTTACTGTCCGTGATGATACCTGTCTTTCCCTCCACAGCAATGATCTCCTAACTGGACTACATCAAGACAAAAGATTCTGGGCTTGTTTTAAATTGGCTTCCAGATGTCTGTCACTTAAACTATGACTTAAGATAAAACACATCTGTTTTTTGAAGAATAAGGACCAGGAAATGCATGTGGTGTAGTGCAGGAAACTTGCATAGGATTGCTCTTCCATTTGTTAAGCGTTTTTACAATTTGCTTGGTTTCTGAGGCAGGAATTTTAAGCAGAGGAGAAAGTCTCACAGGTAGCAGTCAGATGCTGGACTCGGAATCAGGCTCTATCCTCATCTGTTCTGTTGAATTCTGATGTGTTGCTTAGCAAGTGACTTCAAACCCAAGTGGGGATTTCAGATGGAGTCATTAACAGTTTGTTCCTTGTTCCCAGGGTGCCCAGCATGAGACTCTTTTTCCTGATTGGCAGGAGTGTAAAACGCTCACAACTATAGCTGCAGTCAATCAGAGATGTGCTCTCAGCATATAAAATGAGATCTGCTGCTAAACACCCTGAAAACTTAGGTGCTGCCTTATCTCGGATAGCTTGCTTGATGTTAGTGGGTGGTTGACTTTTAACTCCTCTGTGGCTTGGTTTTCAGTCTACAAAAAGAGGATAATGACAGCCTTCACCTCACCTGGGTTCTGAGAAGATAAATTCATTAATGTTTGCGAAGCACTTAAATATCAGTCATGAGCACCACAGAAGAATCCATGAGGGAAGGAATAGCTGCATATTCAGAGAAGGGTTTGAATGTAATGCAGTAAACAAGGACTAAGAGCATATACTGAACGATAAGAAGAAAATCAAACATTAAAGAGCTGTTCATTAAGTACACTCTGTCAATTCCAAACGCTGAATGAGACAACATTCTCTAAATAACATCATGTGATCCTGGGATTAAGAGCTGTATCATAATTCATACATATCCCAGAGGCCAAACTAAATTTGCAGGCACTCCCTTAATTCTGTTATTTCATAATTGTCAGTGCTTGCTCTTGGAACTTTGATAAAATTCTTATGCACACAATAATTTCATTTTGATGAGCACATTAATATATAAACACATCCTCCAATACCCACGCACAACCCCAGAGCACATCCTATCCACTAAATAAGCTTAACTAAAGCAAAACTCAAGGTCTTTCTTTTACACCTTTCCTTGTATTTCTGTTGGTTTTCCACTTTCTTCTTACCCCTTTTCAGTGTCCAACCTAGTTCATAACTGTAAATGTGGAAATTATGTCCAATGACTGGCTAAATAGTTAAGAATATGTATAGACAAAAGACTGGTTTATTCTTCTAATTGAACAAATACATTTCTCCAGAAACATTTTCATCCCAATATTCCAAAATAATAACCTGGCAGTTTCCCATCTTTCTCCCTGATGTATTCCATTCACTGATTTTTCTGATAGAGTCGGGTTTACGTTTGCAAATGAAAAGGATTATTTTTTTAAGATGCTAATAACTTTTATTGCTGGACTCTCAAACCACACTTGGTGTAGGTAAAAAAGCCACTTTAAAAATACAGAGCTAACAATGCTGCAAGTTAGAGGCAGTGGATATTGTGTTGTCACAACACAAAATGGAATGGTGAGAGTGAATCACATTTATATATGAAGACATTGTTTATTTTGCATATATGACAGATACATAAATAAAATGTGGTTTTTCTTAAGAATAGACCTGGATATGAAAATGCATAGAAAGCTGTGGAAAATATATAGGAGTAATAAATGGGGCTCACACAGACATTGCATTCATTTGCTATTTTTTTAACCCAGACCTTGTATGGCTCGTAGGCAGGATGCAGGGTCTGTGTAGAGCCTGAGGATGGGAGCACAGCTTGCAGGATAGGCAATTTGAAGGGGATACTGTCAGACTTCATATACAGAACTAAAATGGTAGCTGATGTTCCAACAGCACTGAACATAAGTTTACTTAGCAAACAGCTCATGTCACTAGAAACGTGAATCCTCTCACGACGCCGTGCAGCCAATTTCATAGAATCACGGATTTGCAGAAGGAACAGTCTCTGGGACCAGGCAAATCCAGGAGAGACCGATTCAGGGGTAAACATTTCAGTGTTGGTTTAATTTTGAGACTGATACAGTGGAAGTGATGTAAAATAAATGTCAAGGTGTGACGAGTTTATCAGAAAGAGTATAATTAGAGAGTGCTGATTATGTAAACAACACACCATCTTTCTCTCCTGTACAGAAAAATTAATTCCAGAGAATTAAGTTTGAATAAATGCTTCTCTCCGTTACTGATTTTTTCTGACATTTATAACCAAGGGATATGTTCCTGAAATTTAATTTTCTGCTACACATGTGACCAACCTTACATTTTGTCTATGGTTAGCCAGTACTCAGGGCTAAACCGTAGCAGTTAGTATCTCACCCCAGGCTCCCTCCCCAGCTGGGAAAAAAGGAGAAGACCTGTGAGTTGAAGTATAAACAGATTTAACAGAATAACAAAACTGGAATAATAATCAACATAAAGTATAGGGGTTCTACGCAGCCTAGTTCTCAATGCTGACAGCAAGAACAGAGGACCATCAGCAAGGAGCCCCAGGGAGAGGAGGAACCCCCCCCTCCCTGAGCTCCCTCCTTTTCCCATGAGCAGATGAGGGGTGTGGGATACAGCTGGGAGTCAGTGCCTTGAGTGGATCTCCCACTGACTGGGGCTGCTCATGGCTGGCCCGTGGGGCTGGACCTGGGGAACCAGGACATGTTTTGACATGGAGGACTGCCCTTATATGTTTAGACAGGTAACATTCAGATTTATTTCTTGTTCAGGCCCTGCTCTACAGAAAATTTGTACATGAACCTCAGCTAAGGAAAGCTAATTGGAAGTGGTCCAGTCACCTGTTTTAGAGAAGATATAGTGAATGGCTTAACTCTAGGAAGCAGAGATTTCCTTTTTATTTTCCAGCATTGATATTCAGGGCACAAGTGGGAAAAAAGAAGAGCTTAGATGCTTAGATGTTGGACAATAACTCATTTGGAAGGGCAAGAAATAATTCAGAGGTGGATGTGAATTGCAAGGAAGAGTAATGGTGTTACTGTACCTGAAGAAATAACAGGACTTGATCAATGATAACTCATGTAGAGGAGGGATGCAAGATGATGAAGAACCAGCAGAGGTGTCCCTGAGAGAATAATGATATCTTACCCCATGGTCCACATCACCCTGCCTAGCAGGTGTGTTTGGATTGATGAGAGCTCTGTCTTAGGCAGTCAGTAGTAATTTAGTGTGGTAGGCCATGCACAAATGACTTTCGTTACCGCCGACAGCTTCATTACAGCAGGTCCATCCTTCACATACTGCAGACCTTCTTCCATCAAGCTGAAGATGAATGAGGGAATGACCCAGACTCTATATGTTTGCTATATTATTCTCTCCATTATTGTTCCCTGGACTGGTTTTGTTTGCAAATTCTACAGGTGTACAACAAAGATCCAGAAACAACTTTAATGCCTTCACCT
Organism: Podargus strigoides; assembly: GCA_028020825.1. Lineage (NCBI taxonomy): Eukaryota > Metazoa > Chordata > Aves > Caprimulgiformes > Podargidae > Podargus > Podargus strigoides. Next base: position 44,194,848 of record CM051624.1, on the reverse strand, counting down.
GCATGTACTTCCACACCTACTGCACGTACTCCAAAAGATAAACTAGCAGAAATGGAAAGAGGGACTTTGACATAGCCTGAACATACAGTCTCTTCTGACATCTTATATGAAATGTTTTCTCAGAGCATGCTGGGTTACCCCATGGTAATTTTCTTACTGGCATGGTATGATCCATCTTTCTCTAAAACTGTGTTTCCAACAACTTTTCTAATACCTTTTCAATAGAATTAATAGGTTCCTGTAAGGCAATAAATATATCCAGACATTAGTCACTCCCCTTAATCCCCTTTGTGGATGCTGTGTGCCATCAGATGGAGCAAGGCTGTAGTCAGCTCTGGGAATTCCTCGTTCTCACAGCAAGTGACTCAAAGAAAGAGGGAATTCATATCTTCTGTGAAAGAAAAAGTGGCACAGAGGAAGCAAAGGGGTTGCTCAGATGCTATGTGCATGCAAGGAGCAGAGAATGATGAAGTAAGGAACACACAAAACAGGGCTGCATAGGACTAAATGCAAGAAATGAGAAGAAATGAAAGTTTACAGGATCTTAGGCTGGAACACCTTGTTGGAGTCTTCCAATGCATGAGGGCAGGTGTATTTCTTCCTGCTGGTAAAAGAAGTTTGACTAATGCCACAGGCCTGACTGAATGGTTTGTGTGCTTCTATAGGATTTGTGAAATCATTCTTCATGGCAGCATTTGTCTCTGGTTGTAATCATCCCACTCAGAAGATCTGTTAATGCCAGTGCAACAACTGAGATTCCTGGGGTCAGTTCTAAGTCACTTGCTAAATTATTCATTCAGTTACATAAGACCCAGATACTGTACATAAAAACACTAAACCCCATAATAATATCCAGAGCACTGAATGTATATAAAGTTATATGCAACTGTTCTATCTTGGATTTGGATAAGTTCAGTACTTATGTGTATGGATGATGTTATGTGCATTTTCACACACTAACTATTAATTCATTCTTACAAGGGGGGTCTGTGTGTGTGTTTGTGTGTGTTTATACAATCATGTGATAGGAACTCCCTGCCTACTCCATTGTCTGACCAGGTATGTGCTGACTGTGTCATACAGAGGGGCTGCTGATCCAGCATAGGCAGGATTAACGTGTAGCCTATACAGAATTGGAAACTGTGGATTATTACTATACTTTAATAACAACTCAGGAAATACAGAACAAAAATAAAGCCTTCCTACTCTTTCCCAAAGACCTGCAGTGTGACTGTCAGTTTAAGGCAAGATACTGGACACACATAAATGGGGTCAAATGCAAAGAAACCACTGGCACAGCAGCCTAAAGATTATCAACAAACTATTGGCAAACAATAGCTTTGAAGAAATACTTGTATGAAGATAATTAAGTAGCTTTGCAAATGTTCATGCAAGGGTTCTTTAGTCTGTATTCTGTGTTCCAAGTCTCTTAGGAAACAACCCTCTCTGTAACAAGAGGATCTTGTAAAAAAAACCCCAAAAAACAAAAGGCAGCTTTATTTCCTAATTTATTTGTTTTAAAAACTACATGTTTTATAAAAAAACCCTATGTAAGTACATTATGCATGATGACTTCTCTGCCAGGTGCAGAAGTGGCAAGCACCATGAGCCATCTGGACAGTTTCCTAGAGAACACTGTTGTGGAGCTGTTGGTGAATGTTCATGTAGGTAACAGCAGCACTGGGAGAAGTAACTGGGGGGTTATGTGGAAAAACTGCAGCTAGGAACGAGACAGTTGGCGTAACATTCATTGCAGATACTTGGTGGAAGGGTAATAGTGGCCCACTAGAAAATCAAGGAGTAAATTAGAGCCTGGTGCTTTATGCTGAGGAAAGCATAGGGACAAAAAGTCTGTATGATTGGTGTACATGTTTAATACAAAATAACTTTAAAAAATAAAATATCTAAATTTGCATCACAGAAATTCTTCACATTAAAATTTCATGTTTAAGTATGGAGAATTTTATGTGATGACTACATGATCAGGAGGGGAATGATGACTGCACAATACTGTGAGTGATAGGAGAGCCTGCAAGAGCTGAAACCACAGCTGTAATGAGACCTCTCCTTTTATCCATGAATGTTAGCTAAGCATCAAGGTAAGGCACTATGCAAAAACTACATTCTTAGAAATCACTGATGAGTGTCCCTTGAAGGACACTCAAAGAAACGTATATATTCAAATTCAGAATAGAACTGAAAAAAAAGCTACAGTAAAATTTAACCTAAATTTAATTAAATTTAAAATTCCTCAAAATAGGAACTATATGGAAACCAGGAAACTATCTTAAAGGACGAAGGGGAGTAATCAAAAGGGTAAAATGCCTTCAAACCTATGTAAAGACACCATATTGCAGCCTCAAAGTAAACATTTATCCCTATCAAAAAGTAGTCTGCATGACCAAAAAAGAGGACTGTGGTTAAACAACAGAGAGAAAGAGGCAATTACAAGTAAAATGACATCCTTCAAAACCCAGAAGTTCTATCCAAAGATGCAAAACAGAAAATGCATAAATATTCTGAGATATGAAATGTAAAAATGTAGTAACCAATGTCAAAACTGATTCAGAGAAGTACGCCGCTAAAGGCATGGAAACCAAGCATCCTTCCCAGGTCTGTAGGGCTGACAGAGGGCTGACCTATGGAAGAAGTGCTGGAGGATGCTGTGGCAGCAGCAGAAAGGCTGATAGAACTGCTTCCCTTAGTGTCAAGCACATGGAAGCTCAGAGAGGTCCCTGCACTGAAGCCTTTACTTACAGGGGACGAGTCTGAAGAACTGTCTTCAAGTGAAGCGTCAGCAGAAGAGGGTTTAGAAGAGATCAATAAAATGTATAATAACAAACGCTGTAAGAAACAGATGGTGTTAACCCAAGAATTCTCCAAGTTGCTGCTGAACTACTAACCACTTGGGGTGAGCTACTGAATAAATTAGCCTTTATACTAGAGAAAGAGCAGGTGGCAAGCCTAACGCCCGGCTTTAAAAGGACCTCGTGGGGCGCGTGCGGGTGGGGAATAAGCAGGCTGTGAATTCTACAAACAAATAAGTCTGATTTTCTCATCAAGCAAATTGACTGAAGCTGTGATAAAGAACAAAAATAATAGATGGGGATAAATGTGACATTCTCAGGAAGAGTCAGTAAAGCTTTTCTCTAAAAAAAACAGTAATCTTTGCTTCACAAGTCCAGCTGAGATCATGGGCATGTGTCATCCTCTTGATATAGTGCATTTTGATTTCCAAAAAGCTTTTGATGATGCTCTTGTCCAAAAGTCTGTTGGTTTTAGAAGAACCACAGTCTGACAAAAAGAGAGACTGGCAGAGTATGTGAAAAAACACATCACAAATGACTTGAATCATAGAATGGTTTGGGTTGGAAGGGTCCTCAAAGATCAGCTTGTTCCAACCTCCTGCCATGGGCAAGGAAACCTCCCACTAGACCAGGTTGCTCAAGGCCTCAGAAGAAGGCGAACAGGGCATGTTTATGCACTGATTTGTATAGCACAAGGCACGGAGACTATTAAGTGAAACAGCCTAACAAGCTTGAAATAAAAGAAAACAATTGCTTGCTCAATGTGTAATTAACTGTTGAATTCACTGTCATACAATGAAAAGACCAAAATAATTACAGGGTTTAAAAAGTGTCTGGAAAAACTGATAGAGGGTAGACAAGCCATGAACTATTAATCTAAAATGTGGATTTAATAACTAAATTAATCTTTGGTCTATACACCGTGGGAAGGTATACGTTTGCCTCCTTTTCATATTCTTTTCATAAGCATCTTCTTCTGGTCAGTGTCAGAGAGAGGATACTGTCATCTGCTGCTCTTCTAATGTTCCTCTAAATCTTTTAAAATGTCAAAGTGGAAAATCAACTTTATAAGGTGCACTTTATGTCATAATATTAAATATTGTATGGCTAAAAAGAGCAGAGAAAGTGCTGGAAATGTTATGGAGAGAAACCACCACTAATTTTTGGTTTAACTTTTGTTAAAACTTGAGAAATATGGTAATTCAAACCAGATATAGAACTGATAGAAGCAGATTTAGTATCAGTATCTCCAAAGATGTGCAGGGAAGATTTGCCTAAAAGGATGGCTGTGCAACTAAGGTATCAGATCGGATTTGAATTCTTACTAAAATCCTGGCTGATGCATTGCAAAGGTTCTCCCACCTGCAAAACTGGGTGACCTCCCACTCCTGACTTCCAGGGTGGTGTAAGCATAAGTACTCAATGCTTCGAGGCACCCAGAAAATGTTTTTTGAGAAGGCTCCCAGCAAGTTGCAGCACCATTAATCTTTGCAATTTGTTTACAAGCCTTCAGCCAGCCTTCAGTCCATGGAACAAGCTCTTACATCCAGGCAGAGCTGAATTAATTCTTATAAGACCTTATGAGGCATTGAATCAATAGTTTACTGTTTAACTTACTCATTGAGGAATATTTTACATTAATATAGCTCTTCTCAAACCGAACAGCCCTGAAGCACATTGCAAGCTATGTTAATACAGCTGCACACTAAAGTGCTGCATTGGCAGAAAATGTAGAGAGAGGGGAAAATTACAGCCAAGGACAACAGGGCAACCTATTTCTGTTATAAGAAACTGCGTTGAAACCTTTACTGCACACTAACTGCAGTTTGTACAGAGACATCCTAGAATAGTCTGTTAGGGATAACTGCTGCCAAAGCAAGCCAGGAACTGAAATCTCATGGGGCACTCAGGGATCGTGTGCCACTCCTGGAGTCCTTCCTGCTCCCGTGGTATCACATACTCTTCTGCTCTCTTCTGTATTTCTGGGTGTCATGAGGGTTATGTAGCTCTGAAACTATCCTGGAGCCACATCATCTGCCTTGCTGCAAAGCTTTGGGGAATGGTTTGCCTTTCTTTTAAAAATGGCTGGTTCTTCTGCCAAGTCAGGAGCTGTGGTGGTGGGAGGCAGGAGCTGTGCCCGTCACCAGCCTCGCTGCAAGGGCAAGTGTGTGGCAGTGAGTTCTGTGATTTCTCCAATGACTTCAGGACTCTTTCCATGCTGCTGTCACCTGTTCAGGTCCTGTAGGCAAGTCTCTGAAGTTGGTTTTTTACCTTCCATAACCTGGGACTGCCAGCAGCTGCCTCCTGCTCTGCATCTTCCCCTCAAAGGGTCTGTAGTGTTTATCTCCTTTTTGAGACATTCATAGTCAGGCTGCTGGAAGGAATGGAGGAGCTGGAGATACAGACCAGCATAGAGTGGGAAGTGAGGACTGGGGAAGGGTACACTGGATATACATCTTGTATCTGCTGAAACTCACCACTTCAAACCCTCCTGGGCAAGCAGAGAAGATCCAGGTCCTCAGGGTCACACTAATGGAGTCTTCACTGTCACAAACCAGGCTCCAGGGTTACACGAAGAACGGAGGACCAAGAACCTATCCATCATGAAAGGCAATTTCTGAATTGTACATCAGTGATTCTCCACTGCAAAGTGCCACCATGGTGGTGGGTGTATGTGAGAAGAGCAGGAGTGAAGGCTGTTTCAGAATTGGAGTTCTGGCCTCAGACTTTGCTTCCCTGCTGCTGTTGACTAGATGACATTGGTTTACCGTAAAGTGAGACAGATGTCACCTGGTATCCCTGGACTTTCCAAGTGTGCCAGTGTTACTGACTATACTGTGTTCTTTGATGGCCCTGCCTCTAAGACTGCAGTGGTTTCTTGCCTTTCATGTGCCAGTTTTCTTCACTGTTTCATTTCCTAACTACTGGGAAAATTCTTTCTCTCCCTTTGGCACTGGATTTACACAGCTGACCAGTGGAGGAGGAATGCTACTGACCCTGCTCTCTTCCTCCATTCCTTCCAGGGTCACTTGCAAAATTTCTTCTCATTTCCAAGAAGCCAAAAAGCTCAGCCTGATTTTATCTCATGACAAAAAAGAAATTTCCTTAGGTCTTGAAGTCAAGGATGGCTACATATGACCATTGTTTTCAAAGGTTTCACACAGATATAAAAACCAGGTTGTGAACACGCGATGCCATCCAAAGTAATTTTCTGCTTCATGGGGTTTTTGTGGGAATTTGCCTGGCAGGAAGAAGCAAGCTGAGTTTTTAAAGATTCTTTTATAATACATAATTAGAATAGGTTTTTATTAAGATCAAGTTTGAATCAGTTTCCCAACAATAAATCTGACAGCACCTGAGAACTGCAATGCAAGCAGAAGCAAGATGTGAATTATAAGTAGGAATGCCCCACTTTTCTGGCCCCCAACAAATCTTGCTACTAACCTTTGCTGCCCATAAAAAATCTGCCAACTTGGGAGGCTTACTTTGACAATAGGAAAAAGGAAAAGTAGCAGTAATGATTCACAATGGATAGTTAGCATTTGCTCCTAAAAAAATAAGGATGTAGCACATAAATTAGCAAAATCTGCTTTTCCAAGCTGGACTCATTTTGCTCTTGCCAAAATTTGAGACTGGTAATATATTCCAGGAAGCACAGATCATCTTTTTATTCTGTACTTACAATGTCCAGTACAATAAGGTCCTGATCCACATCAGAAAGCACTTGATCCTACCAAACTATAAATAAAATAATTATAAACCATTGCCTTTCCTCTCCCAGTTTCTTTCATCCAAGCACAATGAACATGCTGCTCTGAATTCATTCTCCAGCTCCCCCTGTGAGAGCTACTGAAAGAAAATGCATTGCTTTTTACTGAAATTTTTATTGGAATTTACGTTTTTGGATTCCAGCTTTTGTTGTTACTTTTTAATGAAAATGCATTTCCTCTCCCTTTTCTTTCTCTTTGTAAGAAGAATATGAAGCAGTGGGAGAAGTGGGATGGGTAGAAAGAGAGTGAAAGAAAAAGATTCAGCAGAGCTCCTGCCAAGATCAGAAGTGGAAAATCAGCCATGGTCATGGTACCTTCAAGATATTCTTTGCCTCAGTAACTTAATTCTGGTCTGTCCCTCTTGCACAGGCAGGGTGAGTGTGTAGCCCAGCAGCAGCTGCAAGAACACAGGTTGAAAGGTGCTCTGTTCTAGTCACAAATTAGCATCTTAATTCATGTGGATGTTGTGTCCAGACCTAGACAACAGCTAGCATAGTTGCCTCTAGGTACATGAACAGTTGTTGCTTGCAAAGGACCTCTCTTTAAATCAACCTATTAACCTGTTTTTTTTTCATGAAGTATTTAAATATATATGGCTCTCAGCAGCTGCTGTCTAATCTACAGGATTTGGGAGACCCTTCAGATTTCCAGATCTGTGTTTTGGCATGCTGAGACTCCATATGACACCTGGGGTTCACTTTATTCTTTTCTGTTGCCTTCTTATCCTGGGAAGGAAACTCAGTCACGGAGGTCTCTTTGTTCCACTCACTGAACTGGATGATAAATCCTTTGTGTAAATATATCTACATATGTACATGGATGCTTCTGTTTTTCTTATTATACAGAAAGCTCATAACCAGGGCATAAAACACGGGTAATGTTTAGATCGAATGTAAAACAATTTCACATAAAATTAAAAGCAAATCACTTTTCCTGCAGTTCAGCTTAAAGGGAAATTAACTTAATTGAATATGGACAGCTCTATTTTGCAAAAATATTACAGCCAAAGGTAATTTGTTTTTGGAAAATATTTTAGTAGACCATTTCAATTTCAATGAGATTACTTACTAGAAAATTAAATACATTTTCTGTTAAATGTAATAATGAATTCCATTGTCTGTATTGCTCAGGCAGAACTACAATATAATTGTGTTTAATACAATTAAACACAGTCTCTATTAAAAGTAATAATGCAGTGTATTGTCTACATTACTCAGGCAGAACTACAATACAATTAAAGTCTCGAGACCACACCTTGAGTACTGTGTTCAGTTTTGTCCCCTCACTCCCAGAAGGACACTGAGGGGCTGGAGCGTGTCCAGAGAAGGGCACGGAGCTGGGGAAGGGTCTGGAGCACAGTGTGATGGGGAGCGGCTGAGGGAACTGGGGGGTTCAGTGTGGAGCAGAGGAGGCTGAGGGGAGACCTCATTGCTCTCTGCAGCTCCCTGACAGGAGGGGGCAGTAAGGGGGGGTCGGTCTCTTCTCCCAGGTAACAGTGACAGGATGAGGGGTGATGGCCTCAAGTTGTGCCAGGGGAGGGTTAGATTGGATATTGGGAAACATTTCTTCCCTGAAAGGGTTCCCCAGCCCTGGCACAGGCTGCCCAGGGCAGTGGGGCAGTCCCCATCCCTGGAGGGATTTCAGAGCCGTGGGGATGTGGTGCTGAGGGACACAGAGTGCACCCTCAGCAAGTTTGCCAATGACACCAAGCTGTGTGGTGTGGTGACAGGCTGGAGGGAAGGGATGCCATTCAGAGGGACCTGGACAGGCTGGAGAGCTGGGCCCAGACCAACCTCATGAAGTTAAACAAGGCCAAGTGTAAGGTCCTACACCTGGGTCCGGGCAAACCCAAGCACAGATCCAGGCTGGGCAGTGAGTGGATGGAGAACAGTCCTGGGGAGGATTTGGGTGTATTGGTGGATGATAAGATCAATATGAGGGAGCAGTGTGTGCCTGCAGCCCAGAAAGCCAACTGTATCCTGGGATGCATCAAAAGCTGTGTGACCAGCAGGGTGAGGGAGGGGATTCTGCCCCTCTGCTCTGCCCTCGTGAGACCCCACCTTGGAATCCTGTGTCCAGCTCTGGAGCCCCCAGCACAAGAAAGATCTGGAGCTGTTGGAGCGAGTCCGGAGGAGGGTACCAAGATGGTCAGAGGGCTGGAACACCTCTGCTATGGGGACAGGCTGAGGGAGTTATGCTTGTTCAGCCTGGAGAAGAGAAGGCTCCAGGGAGACCTCACAGCAGCCTTCCAGTACCTGAAGGGGGCTACAAGAAAGCTGGGGAAGGATTTTTTACAAGGGCCTGTAATGATAGGATGAGGGGTAATGGGTGGAAGCTGAGAGAGGGTAGGTTTAGACTAGATATAAGGAAGAAGTTCTTTACCCTGAGGGTGGTGAGGCACTGGAACAGGTTGCCCAAGGAGGCTGTGGATGCTCCATCCCTGGAAGTGTTCAAAGTCAGGCTGGATGGAGCCTTGAGCAACCTGATCTAGTGGGAGGTGTCCCTGCCATGGCAGGGGGTTGGAATGAGATGATCTTTGAGGTCCCTTCCAACCCAAGCCATTCTATGATTCTATGATATGATTCTATGGTGTAGTAGTGACTTGGCAGTGCTGGGTTAATGGTTGGACTTGAAGATCTTGGAGGTCTTTTCCAACCAAGGTGACTCTATGATTCTGTACTCTCTTGCTCTATGCTTTCTTCTATCGTGATGGTTTCTCCATCGACTTTAGCAAGAGCCTAGGATGACTGTTTTAGATTAGACACTTAAATGTAGAAATTTGCATTTGGCTTTATTAAATTGCAATCTGTTATTTCAAACCATTCCCCCAGTATGTCAGGAAAGTTTCCCATACTCATCATCATCATGATGATGTACTAGGTACAAATTTAAATAAAGATTTTATCTAGTCAGCCATTCAGGTATAACATATCAGACAAGACAGACTACACTCACACACGACTTCCTACCATTTTGGGGGAGGGCACTTAGAGGACTAACAGCACTAATCAGAGAGACTAGCATCATCTGGGGCCTCCCCACGTCCCCTCCTCCCCATAGCCCCAGGGGTTCTATTTAAGCTCAGCCTGGAGCCTCCAAGCCTTGGTTGAGCTGTGGTGGAGGGCTGCTGTTCTATAGCTAAGGTGTAGCTGTGCTGGGCCAAGCATCCTGCTGTTTCTCATCTGTGCCCTGAGTGTTTGGCCCTGTGTGGTGATCACTGGGCTACACCTGATCCTGGTCACCCCTGTTGGACTTGACCAGTAGGTTGATTTCCTAGCCGGACCTTGGACCTGCCTCCCTGCTGTGGATGTGCCTGCTGATCTGGGCTCTTGGTGGAACCTGGCTGCCCTCCCTGGGTATCTCCTGCTTGGGTGCTGTGAGGCTGGGACCTGGTTGGTGTGGCATTCCCTGCTGGCTGTGGTATTGTGCTTGACTCTCCCTTGGGGAGCTGCTGATTCCAGTGATGATTCTAGCTATGTTTTTCTCATCAGGTATACATTCATACAACAGCTCACTAGGGAACACGTTTTTGTAGACTATATAGGAGCCCTATAGGATGGTCAGAGGTACCACTGAAGTCTTGCTGTGTAAATTCTGGTTCTTTTCTGTTACCCTTAAGACCTGCTAGTTTATTAGAGAATGTGCATATGTAGATGTGACTTAATGTATTCATGACATGCTTACTAGCATTCATCTCCTGACTAAAATTCCAATGTTCATAACTACTTTTTTTTGATTATTTGTTCAAGTACTTTAAAAAAGTGAGAGTAAGCTGCTGGCTGTATCCCAAGGCTTAAGGATGTACCTTTTCTAGGCTCCTGATGCCTTATCTGTCTTGCATGAGTTATCAAAGATAATGATTAAATTTTGAGGTTCTTTCAGCCCATTCCAAGTTATTTACTGTAAAATTCAACAGGATGAGCCAACTTAACATTCTGTAGAGAAAACACAAAAATATTAAACATAAGATTCTATTGCCTATACACTCCCCTTCATTTAGTTTTGACTCTGAGATGGTGCAGACCAACACAAGTTTTTTGAAGTTTGTTGTTTTATTTTGTTTTCCATTCTTCCATTGTGGCTGGCAAATCCTATCACTTTATCTTTTTCACTTGGGCTTATTCCCACCTTCACATATCCCTTCCTCTGTCAACTCATGCTGATTAGAACAGTTTAAGAACTTGTTGAATCACTTGTATGGGAGAAAGCTGGACAAAGCAGTAAGAATATCCCTGGGGAGATGTCTGTTATTAACTTGAGGCAAATAGCCTACCTCTGTCCTGACATTTTTCTTTCCCAGTGTATATGTGTGTATTTTAAATTCTCTGTTATCATATAGTCCTGTGCTATAGATCATCTGTTGGGTGCTCACAAAAGGCCTCATCTATAATACTATCTTGGTTTATTGATCTATTAGATCCCTCTGTGGCAAAGCACTTTTGTTTTCATCTCCTGAAGACTTTCATCATGTCTCAAATAAGCATCCTTGACATACAAGGCAAAATTTCTTCCGTTTCTGTACCCACCCCTTTCTAATCAGTCATTATCTTTGCATTAATATTGCAGCTTGCCAATTACTCTGCAAATACCATCTTTCTAAAGAAAGTGGTAGCATTGATCATAGCTTAGGAATACAAGTTGTTCTTTGTCCCTCATATCTTTTGAAGGCATCTTTGAGTCATAATTTCTGTTGCTGTTTTATGATCTGTTATCTGCAACTGCACCCCTCTTTCTCAGTCTCCCCCAAACACAGACTTTAAATTTCTGTCTAGGTTGTTTGTGGGCATGTCATAAAATCTTTCCTATATTACTTTAGAGTCCTTTTTAGTTGATCAACAATTCTTTCTTTAATCCAGATCTCAGTATGCATATTTAAAAACTTCCTCTATGTGTAATGGAATTCAGATTTAAAACATGCCTATAGGGAATCTATCTATTTAACACCATTTACATTCTGAGAAACAAAGGATGATTTACTCCAGGTTTCATTGGGATCTGGCTTTCCTCTTGCTTACAGCAGTTGATTACTAATGAAACCCTACAGAGGCATATTTTAATTCTAAGTTGTGATGATGGTGAATTGTGAATAAGTGTTGAAATAAATAGATTTGATTTGCACCCACAGAATGAAATGCATCAAACACTATATTGATTTCAATATGCTAGCTTCATAATTATGCTAGTAAACAGGAGATCAAACATGGAAGGGAAAGCTGCTGGTGCTGACAATATAGCCTAGATCTCTGGAAACATAACCTCTTTATAAATGCAGATCTTTCTTTACTGGAAAGAGGTAAGGTGATTGTTCTTACTCAACTAGAACTAAAGACATTTTATGTTTTTTAAAATATATATACATATATAGTATAGAATCATAGAATGGTCTGGGTTGGAAGGGACCTTAAGATCATCTCATTCCACCCCCCCTGCCATGGGCAGGGACACCTCCCACTAGACCAGGTTGCCTGAAGCCCCTTCCAACCTGGCCTTCCAGGGAGGTGACATCTACAACTTCCCTGGGCAGCCTGCCCAGTGGCTCACCACTCTTAGCATAGTTTCCAGGAAGATCTGCTTCATGATCTTGCTGGGGAGAGAGGTGAGACTGACTTGCCTCTAGTTCCCTGGGTCTTCTTGTTTTCCCTTTTTAAAAGTGGGGGTTATGTTTCCCCATTTCCAGACAGTGGGATCTTCACCAGACTGCCATGATTTCTTAAATATGATGGATAGTGGCTTAGCAACTTCATCTGCCAGTTCACTCAGGACCTGCACTGGGTCCATATATGCACTCTATGGAAAGAGTTTGGCCCCTTACTGTTTTAAACTTAGCTAGCTTTCCTTTATCTGAATGAATAGTCCTTTACTTCTCAAAGAGCTGCTGCTTAATAGGTCTGATTTACTCTGCTTTTGAAGAAGAGTAGGATAATGGTATCCCAAAGGAAATCAGGAAGCAGCCCTCATATTGGATATAACCATTGAAACAACTATTCACATTCATCAGAATCTCCATGAACCACACTGAGCTATGCAATAGAGAAAATTTATATTCATGGTGGTGAAAGATGTATGAACCTTGCTAAATGCAGAACTTCACTTCTTCTGCTTTTTCTTTTAGAAAACGTAGATTGCTCCTGTCTGATGTATTTTTCCTGCATGATGAAAACTAAAGGTTCTTTTTCTTGTCTCCAATCGTGTTTCTCCCTAAGGACTTAGGTTTTTGGTTGTTCTTTCTCTGTAAGAATGGAATGATGACTGTAAACATAATTCTTTCTAGGGATTCTTCAGCCATTGAAGAAACAAGTTGCCAACTGTCAAAGGTAGAAATGAGACAGAATTATTTGCATTGTCAAAGAGCCTGATATAGAAGGAAGGGAACAGTAACACCACATGTAGATCTATTTTATGGCATTAAGTAGGTTCTTTTACTTCTTTAAATTCATAACAAATAAGAATCCAGTTCCTAACAGTAATCAACAGGCAGAGAAAGACTGAGCAGGAAACATAGCAGAATTTTGGCTGCATCCATTGTTAGAAGGGGATTCTGAAAGAGTGATCAATATAAAAGAATATAGACTGCTTCCAATTGTTTGAGAATGTCAAAGTGCTTTATAAGCTGCTCAGTAGAAAGATGCCATAAAATGAAGATATGGGGTTTAACTTTGAAGAAACAGATTAGTATTAGCTGTCAAATGAAATTATTTGGGCAGTCTTACTATAGTTCAAAGCATGAGTTTAATGGGACTGCCTGTTTGACAATAGTAGACTTCACGCTGTGCCTGCATCTCTTCTCGTTTCTTTTCTGTAATATGAAATACAGAACATGTCTATTTATAAACAGGTTTGTAATTTCTATAGAACTCTGATGGTCAAGGAAAGTATATACCTCTGGGCTTCCAAATTAATTGAATTCCTGACCTACATGTCATTAATACCATTGCCTAAATGTTGCGGTCGATAACAAATGTGAGTGAAGTATCCAAAAGCTACAGAGCTGTCCCGAAGGACAGAGGGGAAAAGGTTTTCATTGTGGCATTTTCTTTCATTCATTTTAAAAAAAATCCCAAATCCCCCAAAACAAACAAAGAGATACCAATTTTACTGATCTACTCAGCAAAGCCAAAGCTTAGATGGTAAATGAAAGCAGTATTGATGCTTCAAACTGTATTTGCAAGAAGCTGATCTGGAGCATCAGAAACTTGCTGGAGATAAGGAAAGAAAGCTATTTCAGTTATTAGAGTCTCCAGTCAGTGGCCATGTGGGAAACGAGTGTATTTTGGCTTGCTTTGCTTTTATAGTCTATGACTTTGAAAGCAGTGCTGGCTGCATTTACTGGAGTATCTTTCTCTACTGTTGCCTGTTAAAGGGCCTTCTGACCATTGCCCTGCATTTCTCTAGGGAGCACCAAAAGAATAATCTGATGCCAGTCATATCTGGAAAACTTAATTCACCATGATGTGGAACTTACTTATTCATTGGACAAAGCTGCTTAATGCAGCTTCTGTTGACTCTCAGCTGGGAATTTCACACTTGTAATTTTTAATCTTAAATAGATATCAGATCAAAACTATGATCTGCGCTGAGAAGCCACCAGTACACTCTTCCAGCATCTTCAGGATGCTAATCCTCACTTTGGTGGGGAATCCACAGCAAAAGGATTGTGCTGTGCTGCAGACGATAAAGAGTGCTGACATCACATCATAATTATCTGTCAGTAATTCCTGGCTCCTGGTTCAAGGCTTGTTTTTCTTTGTCAGGATTTCCCAGGAAAATTCAGCAGATGTACAAATTAAAATAAATAGAACGCTGACAGTGCAAAACTTGTTCTAAATCTCTTAATTAGGAGCGCAAAAGTTGATCCTGCTCTCCCCAGGAAAGGGAAGGCAAGAAGCATTGATTTTTCCAAATTGTATCCAGCCTATCTTCCTCCCAGTTCAGAACAGCAGCCCCATCCTGAGACTGAATGCAAACTCTGTCCTTGGAGAAGCCATCTTCCTATGGGTGTAACCTCTATGGGATTTTATTGGAGTATGGACCCTAATGAGGATCCAATCTGCTATATGGAAGAAATGCAGATTAGTGGCATCTCGTTAATGTGACAGCAGGGTTAGCTTTGCAAATGTTTAGTGATTGCTAAGGTTAAGGGTTGTGCACTGTGCAAGTGAATCAGAAAACCAATTTAGCGAATGCGTGAGTAGCACATTAAGGACAGTAAAACTATAGGGACTTACAATAAGAGGTTGAGACCTAATAATCAATACAAAAAGAAAAAGTGGATACTATGGAAAAACTCATTACTTTGTTTTCCTGCTTCTGTGTCATGTGAGATTTATTCCCCCTCTCTACCATCACTGCAGGTTCCCTCCTTTTTTTTTTTCCTTATGTTCAGTTTAAGTCTGTGGACTATGTTTCAGGTGAACATTTGTTGCTGGAATTCAGCAAATTATGGCAGCTGCTCTGACAGTCTTTCAGCTCATGTCTGTCATCTCAATTTACAGTGAGGATATAGTGCAAGAATTAGGTTTAGAATGAAATAAAAAGTGATTATATTTTCCCTGAGGGAAATGTACCCACAGCTTCTCTAACAGCTAGGTTCTTTGCACTGATAAAAGCCTTTGGAAGTAATTACACACAGGACACAGTGCACAGCATTTTACTTTCATATGCTATAAATAAGCCAGGATCAATTGTAAGTCATAATAAAAAAGTCAGCATGTATTAATTTTACATAGTATAATGTATTTCAGGAGATGTGCAAGCTGGTAACGAACTCATTGGTCTGCAGGGGGGAAAAGCTGCTTGCAGCAGTGACTCATGAGTTGCACAGTATCCTAGGAAGTGATGTTCTCTGTCCATGTGTCAAAGGTGCTTCCCTTACAGTTTCTCTCATTGTAGAAATTGCTGGGTTGAACTGTGTATCTTTAGAAAGAGATTTGATGGGCTACTGAGTAAGAGGGAGGATTAGTTCATGAGGCTGCTGGAAATGAAGGTCAAGATTTCTAAGTCCCAACTGCTGGAAAACCAATTCAGTCCACACATCACAGAATCAGTGGTGGGGGTTGGAAGGAACCTCTGAAGATCATCCAGTCCAACCCCTGCTAGAGCAGGATCCCAGAGTAGATCCCACAGGAACACGTCCAGATGGGTTTTAAATGTCTGCAGAGACAGAAATTCCACAACCTCTCTGGGCAAATGCTGAAGTACCTGATGCAGAAAAGCAAGGTTCTTCATTCTTGCCTTTTACAGATGAGGAGGTAGAGGCCCAGATAAATAAAACACTGTCAGACCTCATCAGCAAGTAATTCACAAGACGAAATGAACACTCTAAGCCTAAGTTAAGGAAGATTGAAATGGGATTTTGTTTTAAACTAGCTATGTCTTTTGCAGAGAAGTACTGCTTCAGCATGTGAAAGCTGCACTGAAGGTCATGCAGATCTCACAGCTTCCTAAATGTATGCACACATGCATGCATACAGGGACACACATAACACCCCTGATTCATGTGACCTCCAAGTTGGATTGTGGTCTATATTTAAAGCAGCTGTAAACACTTATCCTTAGGTTATCAAGCCATGCTGATAAGATTAATAATTAAAATGTTAGACATGGGGGGAGAATTCTGGCTCAGTTAATTCTGAAGTTCATTCAAGGTAATTTGAAAAAATCCCTAAGGAAGAAGAAAGAGAAACTGCCAGAAGTCTCTGTCTAGGGAAACTCAAGGCTATGCTTCATTAAGATGGGTTAGCAATGTAAGGAAGAGTTTGTAAAGGATAAAGAGCCTGAGGTCCAAATCAGAAAAGAGGATTTATCAACAATATGTCCTTGTATTTACACACACTTTTCATTGATCTCATGTCTGAGAAACGCACACCCTTGCAAGTTCACTCAGTTGTCAAAACAGGACATAAAAATGTCCTCACTGGTTTCACTGGGCGCACGAACCAAAGTTTGGGTGTCAGTACACAACTGGATTATTTTACATCACAAAGATGACTCAAAGAGGTGCACACTCACTCTAAAATGGGGGTAAATCTCCCCCCAAGGGTACCCAACACACAATCACTCACCCACAGGGGGGAGGGCTCACTCAAGGGTATCCAGAAGAAATGTTCACTCACCAAGGGGGGATGGTGAGGGCTCTCAACCCCGGGGAGTTTCCTTGGGCACGTCCCGACCCAAGGGGAGCATCCCCAACTGCAGACCTGCTGCTCTGAGGAGGACCAACTCAGACTGGTTCTGCTGGGCTCCATTGATACCCATGCTGAGTCTGAGCTGTGGCCAGTTCTAATTAGCCAGGGGCCCTTCCTGCAGGGGACCCTTAACCTGGCACCAGGTGAGGTTGTCCAGACAAAACCCTGGCCGAGGGGACCATTTATCCAGACAAAGCACCATTAGAAGGTGGCTCCAGGATGCTGGTGCATCTGCCACAGAAGTGTTGACCTGACCGAACTGCAACATATTTCTTGGGCTTTGACCTTTTACAAACCACCCCCAGAGCTGCTCAGTGGTGGAAAAAGAGCAAGAGAGGAAGCAATTGTCTCCATGCCAATGCACTGTAACTGAAATTGTCAGAGCACCAGTGTCCTTTTATCACCTCAAAAGTTGGTGAAACAGCCTCTGTGCAGCTGAAATAATGCATGGGTGCCTTGTTTGTATCTTTGTTACCTCTAATATGTATGCATTTTCAAATCTCTGTTAAAAGGGCATCATTTTTGTTTTAAATATAAACTCTTAAATTTTCCTTCTAAAAATATTCTGAAGCGTGTTTTTAGTTCATCATTCAGGATTAATTGTACAGGACCAAGTAAGCCTACTGACAATGGTGAATTCCATAAGAAACGAAGTGTTTAAGAAAGAGGGAAAGGCAAGAAGAGGGTCCAGAAAACAGGAGCTGTGAGTCAGTAGTTTGATACCAGCATGCATGTGAAGGTGGAAAAGGTCAGAGCAGACTAGGGACGTGCTGTACTGAGAAACAGTGAACTATTACATTCTCAGGAGAGCATTTGTGGATGTAGTAAGGGGTAAAAATACTTTGCATCATACAAGCAGAGGTATTTATCTGTCAATAAATGCATTATTTTCCTGCCATATAGCTTCAGCTCAGTACTTCTTATTAACTGCTTGCCTGGGTACTCCAAAGATATTTGTTGTTTTTTTCCTATAGCTGCTAAAATCTGCATCAACTTGGGGAAGCAGCTCCCTTTGGTAATGGAGGCTGACATTTTCAAAGGATAGATAAGTGCAAGGACCTCATTCGTGGTTTTGGCAGTAAACTTCATGGGTTTTTAAGGACAAGACATCCTTTCAAAAGAAAATAAACACCATATAACTGTGTGTTATAAGGTGGGTTTGCCTCTAGTTTCTCTAAGGAACTGGTCCCTTCCAATGTCCATTAAACTAGCTGAAAAGTATTAAGGTGGAACACCTGATTCAGCGTTTGTTTGTCTGTCTTGGCTTAGCAAAGCTCTAGACACGCACTGCCCTGGAGCAGCGAGGGTGGCTGTGGGTGACGGAGTGGGGTAGGGTGCAGGGGATTCCCCTCCACATGAACAGAGCTGTTAAACCAAGTGACCTGGCAAATTGCAGTGTATTTATTCAGTTGACCAAAATCCTTTCTACCTTCAGTTCATTTATATTCTGGGTTACTTCCTGACAAATGCAGCCTTGGGTGAGATACTGACTGCTACTGTTTAGCCCTGAGCACTGGCTAACTGTAGACATGTTGAAGTGCTGGGGTCTGAACCCCCAGCCCTGAATTAAGGTTGACATATGGGTGGTTCCCATGGCCCTTTAAGAGGAGGGGATGAGTTTGCCTTTTGGCTTTCCTCCAAGGTGCAGCCGACCTTGTAGGGAAAGCCCTTGGGTGAACAAGCCCCAGGTGCCCTGCATTTTGGTAACAAGTGCCAGGTGTCCTGTTTGGGGATAAAAGCTGGGCCCACTTGCAGGAAGGGGTGGAGAGTCTGTCTGTGAGGTGGATGCACTTTGCAGAGTTTCCTGTTGGGGAAGGACCTCCTGACCACTCATGGAACCGGGTCCCAGTCAGGTCTGGCACGTACAAACGCGGGCGTTGTGGGGAGGCAACATGGGGTTACTTCAGTCATATGTAACTGCCTTGTTCTCCTGGTTGTCTCCCATTTTCTCTGTGGGTTATCTCGTGTCTCTGCTTGTTCCATCTGTTATGAGCGATATTGTGTCGTTCCTGGGGTCGCTGGGGTTGATGTCTGTTATTTGTGATCTATCTGACTTGTTTGTACCCCCAGCGATCCTCTATATACTGACCCCTTTACATGAAATAGAACTTACTCACCGGATTGTTGTTCTGCTGCTGGCTGTGTCCTTTTTACTGGGCCTACTAATTGGCAAAACACATGTACAAAGCTGTGAACTAATATTTTTGTACCCTCTTATTGTTACCTCCCACTTCAGTGATGGGTAAAATTATTCATTCTATATTCTATGAAAAATCACTTAGTATATTTAGATATTTTTGGATGAAAGGCATTTTATCAGTCTGCCCAGGTGGGCAAGAAGGCCAACAGCATCCTGGCCTGTGTCAGCAGTGGTGTGACCAGCAGGAGCAGGGAGGTGATTGTCCCCTGTACTCAGCTCTGGTGAGGTCACACCTCGAATACTGTGTTCAGTTTTGTCCCCTCACTCCAAGAAGGACACTGAGGGGCTGGAGCGTGTCCAGAGAAGGGCACGGAGCTGGGGCAGGGTCTGGAGCACAGTGTGATGGGGAGTGGCTGAGGGAACTGGGGGGTTCAGTGTGGAGCAGAGGAGGCTGAGGGGAGACCTCATTGCTCTCTACAGCTCCCTGAAAGGAGGGGGTAGTGAGGGGGGGTCGGTCTCTTCTCCCAGGTAACAGTGACAGGACGAGGGGTGATGGCCTCAAGTTGTGCCAGGGGAGGGTTAGATTGGATATTGGGAAACATTTCTTCCCTGAAAGGGTTCCCCAGCCCTGGCCCAGGCTGCCCAGGGCAGTGGGGGAGTCCCCATCCCTGGAGGGATTTCAGAGCTGTGGAGATGTGGTGCTGAGGGACATGGGGCAGTGGGGACTGGGCAGTGCTGGGTTAATGGTTGGACTTGATGATCTCGGAGGTCTTTTCCAACCAAGGCTATTCCGTGTTTCTATAATTCTATAAGATGATCATCATCTTCCCTGCTCAGATTTCAAGATTTTGTTGCTTTTTGTGGCTATTTCTGAGATTCAGGCTAAGTTTGATAGGGTTCATGCTTCTACTACCTACCTCACCAGAAATAAGGGCATAAGGAATCATTGGTGCTGCAGTTTTTGAATTGGCAGATTATCAGACAATACTATGTTGCTTCATTGCTGCTATAATACCCTTAATTTCAATGCAGATATGCCAGCATGAAACTGGATTAATACATTGGTGAATCAGGTTCAGAAACTGTAGGTCCCTTAGCTGTAGGGAAAAGTAATTAAACTGAATGGGAGTTATGGCTTCTAAATGGAGATATATAGCATTTTCAATAAGAATGGATTGTAGTGATTCAGTACTAAGGCTTTCAACTATGCTCAACTATTGCTTTAGCTATATTGATTTTTTTACAATTTACAAGTTTCCATTTTTCTTAATATTTCCTTGTGTTTCCCAACTTGCTAGAAAACTTTTCTGCAGTGTTTTTAATATTGGATCAATGCAGGGAGTCCCAACTACCTGCAGAGAGTCCTCAAATCAGCCTGTTGCAAGTGTATCTTCATTCCATAGTTTTCCATTTATCAGAGTTAAAAAAAAATATTACAAAGAATTAGTAAAAGCTTTTGCACCAAATATACTTTTTCTTAGAAATGGAAGTACACACTTCAGTATGTTAGAGATTTTGTGTGGGGGAGAGTACTTTGATTCAGAGGAGCATTTAAGCGTGTGATTGACTTTTAACTTCAGGGATCTAAACAGAAGTGAAGCATTTATTTATTTTCCTCTCCTGAGTGGAGAAGCAGGGCTGCAGCAAGAAGCCAATAACAAGAAGAATCAGTGGCCTTTGAAAATGAAGAACAGGGTTTTTTGTGTCCAGCAGCTCTTCTTCTCTTCTTCCCAATAAACTAGCAAGTCTTTTTGTTTCTTTAGAAACAAGCACACAAAGCCTGATTATAGTTCATTGAGCAAGCATCTGCCTTAGCCAGGTTGTATAGCAAAGGCTGATGCAGTCTGGAAGGCTGGAGCAAGAGAGCCTGGGCAGAGCTGAAAGAAGAAAAAGTGAGAGGGAGTTCCTTCTGCTAGTCAGAAGGAAACTTTGCCTTCACTGTCTCATGTCAGTTGTTAGATTGTCACTGGGTGGCACTCGCTTGCAAATTCGTCGATTTGTACAAATAAATGAACAGTAACACTCCATGAGTGCAGCTCAGTAGGAAGGTGGAAGCTGGATCCTTCTTAACATGCCAGGAGATCTTTGGTGATTCCTGCTAGCTAGTGTTATCTTACTCTTTTGATCATGAACGTAGTGCGTGGCTGAGTTCAGAGGAGCCATCCAGCAGGCTGAATGCACGTAGGCTTTGGGGAAAAAAGTTACTAGTGCACTTATATATGCCCCATAGGAAATCCCTGCATTTTATATTTTCTGTCTGAATTGTTTCTCGTCTTCATCAGAGGACCTGATGGTAGCTACAGTGTATGGCAAGCTCTATTCTCATCTCTAAGTGTAGGTCCCAGCTGCTATATGAAAGAAGTTGAAAAGGTTAAGTCAGGCATTTAGATGAGAAATTTCAAAGCTGTTGACATACCTTGCCAATCCTCAGACTTAAAGGACAGTGTCTGCTTTCCATCTAGGTAGTTTTTACAGGGAGACTAGATCTATGACCTGTATGGTCAAACCAAAAGGGTAGCAGATATGATGGAAGGTATAGGTGACTGGGCAGGAGTTTCTATAAGGTGCTGTGGATTCATTGCAACAGCTTAAGGGCTGAGAATTAAGCATGGGAAGGACATGTCATACATAACTCTTTGGGAAAAGGCCTGAGGGAGCTCTGCTGCTTTCTCTGCTGCTGGCTGCACATCCAGCTGGAAAAGAACATCAGAACAAGTAGATGAGAAGGTCTTAAAGAAAGGCCAGACTCAACAAAAGCAGGGCATGGGGATAGTTTTATATGTCAAAAAGGCTGGCATTTTTAATATGTAAAAGAGCAGAAGCTATAGGTTAGAGAGAAACTGGTTGGGGTCAGAGGCTTATGAAGACAAAAGCAGTAGTGGGTGCCAGCACCTGACTTCTTGCCCTTCCCATCAGGCATTTTCATTTGTACCAAGACACATTAGTCAGTTCCTAGATGAGCCCTCTTTGCAATTGCAAGGTGAACCTGCCTGTCCAGCCTGGCTGCACTAGTTAGAGGCACAGTTGATCTCCCTGGGTTTTGGGAACTGTGGCTTTATTTAAAGCACTGATGAATATTCTGATGATCTTCCCAGTATTCCAAGCTAAAGCTTAGAATCATGAGCTGAAATAATCTCTTTAATTCTAACTGTATTCTTTACCTAAATGAGGAAACCTGTAGCATAACATTCTTTCATGCACTTAGCTTCACAATTTAAGTTCAGTGACAGGGGTAGATTACTGTATCATGTCTTATTGTTTGTTGGACTAGTATTTATCTTTAACCTAAGCCTGTCAAAGTAGTATGAAAAAATAAAATGCAGTAACTGGCTGCAGTCTATAGAACTCTCCTTTCTGAATGGTGGTGTTTTCCCATCTGATTAATGATTTTGTTTGTATTCAGTTCATTCTTTGTTATCTCTGATACCTTTTCCCTGCAGTGTTTGCTGTACAAGACACATGCAGAATGTTCATGAGAATATTCAGCTATAACTCTATTCAGTCAGTAGAGCTGTTTTTGCTTCCCGTTACCCACCACAGCGTTGACATTTTATTGCTTGCTGAGATAGGAGACAACAAGGGGAAACATTGAGTCATTTTATTCCCATAACTAAAAATAAATAAAACCCCCCAAGAACATTTTGCAACAGAACAAGTAATTGCTGCAGAATTCACAAGCTCTGTTGTTCATTGAAGGGAAAGTATTCTGGACATGAAATATTTGGAAATGGATAACTGGTGTTACAGGTCTGTTGAAACAGCAAGTTTGTGGCAAAACCAGATAAACCAGATTTCTTGATCACTTAAAGGACAACAATAATCTTTTCTCCATAAAATGAGACAAACTTGCAAACTTGGCCAAGCCTGAAGCCATAAGTATGTAATGTATAAGTATGTAATAAGTATGCAGATCACTGTGCTCTGAAAGCCACAGACTTCTACTACACTTCTAGTCAGCCTTACCATGTTTTGAAAAGAAAGCTGTAAAGGCACATGTTCTGCAGCCACCAGTTGCCATGGTGAGTAGGGGAAAAAAGGTTCTCTTACTGCTTCTAAAAATATGTTTGCAATGGCAGACAAGCAGAAAAGTGGAGACTAAGGAAATGGTGTTAATTATTATTGGTGTGAACCTTAGGGACTCCTCAGAAATCTCAAGCTATTACAAGTTAAAAATACTAAGCCCCTCTTCTATATTCAATCTTTATTGGGAATACAGCACATGAAAACCAGTTTCATTTTTAAAATCTTAGTCAGATTTTTGCTGTCCCTGTTAAAGTTAGGAACAGTCTTGGGGTGTCTCTAAAGTCTGAGGGCTGTTGGCAGCTCTGTTCAATCGTCAATGGGAGGTTATTGGAAAAGGGGTGAGTTAAAGAACTGCACAATGAAAACCATTTGAAGTGCACAAGTTTATTAACCTTACAGAACCTAGGGGTTTGCTGCACAGTCTTGAGCACCATCTACCGGACCTTTATTTGCTGGCTCATTATCACTCATTGTTGCCTGTATGCCAACAGAGGATAGTGTCAGGGCTATTTCTGTTTGAGGTTTTGCCCTCCCATCAAGGTGTCCCTTAAATCAGGCAGGTGAAAAAGGCTACTTTTGCTGCACTGGCAAAATGCAAGCAGGATCTCCTCTCTTGAGTCAGTGAGGGGAAACAAAGGTAGCGTGGTGGAATCCAGGACCTGTCCCGCAATGAGCTCTTCATGGCCTCTTAATTCTGAACTTCTCGTAGCCTGTTCTCTTCAGTGTACATAAAATGTCAGGCAGAACAGGCAGAACAAACTGCATTCTCTGTCCCCTCGGAGTTTCTGTCAAGGCAAAAGAACTGTTGCAGGACAAACATTTTTTGGGAGATTTTAAACTCACATGGATTGGGATTCAGGATTTGGCTGTGATTTGATTGAAAGTTCTGCTGGCTTTTATGGTTGTGTTTTGTTTTGTTTGTTTGTTTTCCTTTCTCCCCAAGGTAGTTTATGTACATAAAATCTGTTCACCTAGCAGATATTATTTTTTAAAAAATAGTTGAAAATATTGCCTTTGGTTTCTGTGAAACAAAGACAAATTTTTGGTAGGCACTGATAAATCCTGAGTCTGCAGTTGATCATGCATCCAGCTATGTGCTAATATGGCTTTTTACTTAGTGTTGTTCTCATGAGCTCAGTAAAAATCTTCCCTATCCAAAATTAACTACTGTTTTGGAAAAAGCAGGTATCAGTGCAGACATCCAAGATTTACCTTGAGGGTGATGAGACATTGGCCCAGGTTGCCCTGGGAAGCTGTGGCTGCCCTGTTCCAGGCCAGGTTGGATGGGACTTAGAGCAACCTGGTCTGGGGGGAGGTGTCCCTGCCATGGTGAGATGAGCTTTGAGGTCCTTTCACAGCCAGCCACTCTGGGATTCTATGGTCTAGTTGACCCTCACAAGTTACTTTATGAAAAATTGATAACACAGTGTCCTGGGTGCTGCCTTCCAAAAGGTGTAATCCTTAGTCAGAATATTTGGATCTGCAGGAAGATCAGTTCTTCTCTCTCCATTTCAAGGGATATTTCCATCAAATGAAAAGAAGAGCAGACAGGATTCCATTCTTCAGGGAATGGAATGTGGAGCATTGGGCTTCTCTTTCAACATACTGGTTTCAATACCTCTTCAGTCCACTGAAGTGCTCTTAAGAGGTGGTTTTCTGGAGACAATGGGAAATGACTAGAGTGAGAGACTGGTAATAGGTCTGGCCCAAATGAATACAGCTCCTTTGTCCCAGGAACAGCCATCATAATTCATGTGCATTTAAAATCCTGAGACCTTTTCTCCTGTATTTAAAACAACTATTTGCTGGTCCAGCTCCTGATCAAAGGAGATGCTTGTTACCTCAAAAAGAAACTAATGGAAACCAGTCTATCCTAGAGAAAGGGCATCAGGAGCTGATCTCTTTCTACATTTGAATTAGCTTGTTATAGGCTGCTGCTTCTGCATGTCAATCACACACGGGAGCAGTATGCCAGGCACTTGGAGATCTATACAGTTCCAGGCTACTGTCTCCATTTACTTGTTGCTTTAGAGCAGGGATAAGAGTTATTATTTTGCCAAATGGGAGATACAGACTGCAATTTAGCAGAAATAACCAAAAATGAAACATCAAGCAGAAATAAGGAGATTTCTGTTTTTTCATTAATCCCTAATCATTTTGCTGCTTTACTGGTTATTTAGCCAATGAATTTATGTTCCAGGTTTGAGCAGCTGCAGTGAGCAGGGGCTGGGAAGGAGAGTGTTGGAAAGTGGCATCTGTCTGTTAGCAGTAATTAAGCCGAAATATGCGAAGTTTTAGAGTTCTTCTAACTGCTCTCGTTAAGCTGTTGATGAGCAGTAAAATCTCTGATTAAATTTTAAGCAGAGGGAAATGGGCCAGCCTCCTGCTATGGGGAGGCTAATGGAGTGGAGCGTGGGCGATGACATGTGCTGCATGGCTGTGTCCAGGCACTGGCTGAGCCACTGTAAGCTCACCACTGCTTCCCTGCAGAGGTGGGTCCTGGGCTCCAGTCTGTGCTGACTGCCAGCCCCCAAACATCAGCCATTTCATTCATGGTGAGGACATGTAGGATGGAATTGCATGACTTTTGCACAGCCTTATTTTTTCCAATATACATACACACCAGAACCAGGGAGATTTTCTTTCATTTTCTTTTTTGATGTCTTGGAGTATGTGGGTTCCTTGTGCTGGTGGACATTTCCCTATCTCAGAATGGTAATTGTGGATGGTAATTGTTTTTATAGCACTCTGAAAGCTCTAAAACACTGTGTAAAGGCAGCTAATTGTTATCCCAGTAAATATCAGTACTAATTATCTAATGTAGCAGTCCTCCTCCACCACTCCTGTCTGGCTCCCTTCCCTTCTTGCCTGGCTGTTGGCACCTCCTGGAATGAACTAGAGGCATCATTTCCTAGCATGTGAAGTGTCATGGAGCTCTATGAGTAATGAATGAGCCCATTACAACTTTACAGTAGAGGAAACAGGTTAATCCTTTGTCAAATCAGTGCACACAGTGTCCTCCTTCCTTGTTCCAATTACTCAAGGGGTGACGGCAGTTTCTCATCCGCAGCCTCTCAGGTAACCACTGATGCATGTTTAGGACAGAGATAGGTACCACTGCACACAGGCCTTCAGATCCTGCCACAGGGGAGCAAAGCTGACAGAAGCTGACAGCAGTGACTAATGCTCTGAGCTAACTTTCTTTGAAACAATCCTTTAGAAAAAAGAAAACAAACAACAACGAAAAAAAAAAGCTGTTTCAAGTTCTGAAGAGTTCATTTAATTAAGTACAAACCCCTCAAACATCCAAAACCTGTTGCTTTGAGGCAGTTCTCTCTAGTGAAACTGATGTACATTTGTACAAGCTTTCAACCCGTGGATTCCCAGAGTTGGTTACAGGATCTTGATAGGAAGAGTGGCCACTTCAGAGGTGGAAAAATGACAGCTTCTTCTTACAGCAGAGAGTATTTAGCTGCATCGTAGTAGGAGGGTAGGAAACAGAGTCTTGTGTTGAACAAACACTGCAAGGGGAGATCTGTTGAAGACAGCACTTGTAGAGGACATCAGACCATTATCAGCTTTGTGTTTGTTAACAGAGGAGCCATAACTGGTTAGGACCTTGGATTCCTTTTTGCAGAAGGCTTATATTATGGACTTTGAAACACTCTACTTATCAGATGAAAAAGGAAAACCAAATTTTAATGCTGCCTTTGTAGTCCTCACTTCCAGTGAGGGTAGAGGAAAAATGGAGAGCCATGCTTTGAGATGGAGACAAGAACTGGCCTATTTAGGAGGCGAGTTTCCTGCAGAAATCTCAGTAGCCAGGGTTGGTTTGAATCATATGCTACAGAGTTGGTGACCAGGTAGAAAAATGTCTCGATGGCCATTTTTAATAAGAGCTGTCACACAGGCAAGTGCAGGCTGTGCTACCTCCCTCAGCTCTAGGTCTACCAGTTCCATGATGGTCAGTTTTCACTAAACTGGACAGACTTTTAACAGCTCACATTAAATCAATATTGTCATCCCTTGGTGTAAAAGGGTACTCAAAGAAGGCTGTACAATGCCTAGGATTTAGCCATCATTGCACTGTAAGTTTTCCTCTAAGCATAAAAATCACCCTGCTTAATTCCTTGTGTTACCTCAAATGGATGGATGGAATTATGTTTTCTGAACTACAGGGAGTTAGGGGGTAAGGTGTCGATGTTTGGGGCTGGCTGGGCGACTAAACAGATGACAGATGGTCTCTATTAACCACTCTCCCTTCCCTGATATGGGAGGGGAAAGAAGAAAAGGGAGAGAGGCCTATGGGTTGGAAAGGCTATGAGCCTTATATAAGCTTTCTAGTTATATACCTGTGCATCAGGGACAGGTGCACCAAAGAGTATTCCTACGTGGGTGAGCAGCAGTGGGGAGGAGACGAGTGCTTTATACACAGACTGCTAAAAAGCAAGAACCCTGCTAGGAGGAAGCAGAAATAGGTCACTGCAAAGCTCCCTATGCTGAAAATGTATGACTGCTAAAGGAACAGAAAGCTTCTTTGCAGACATATGTTGTTGCTATATCCATTCTTCTGGAATTGCTGTGGCTACCAAATCATCCAGGTTGTGCAGATAGGAGTTCACATGCTCAGCACACAGTGGGTGGTTGTTACAATAAACATTAGCAGTGTTTGAGGACAGTAGATAAGCATCCAGACTTCAGGGTTGTTCTTGTAAACAGCTTTTATCTGGATGTTAATTAAAGACTCACTAGAGTTCATTATCATAATAATATGAAGGTAGGCTTAGCTAACTCTGTCACAGGTTTAGCAGCAGCTTGATGTTTTGGTGGTTCAGCAAGATAATATCCAAGAGGAGTGCTTGGATGTTCTCTCTGTTTCTTAGGTGGACTATGTAGTAACACTAGCCTGAAGATTATGGGATTTTTAGGTTGACCACAGATTCCAACAGTCCAGTCCTATAAGACAACAGTTACTCCCTGTTCCTGGGGTAGAGGGAAGAGTGAGTCACATAGCACCCAAAGAGATCACTTGCTGAAATCAATCATATTACTTATGAATGTTTCTCTTCTGGGTTCTGTTGGATTCGGAGGGTGATTTCTGCCCTCTTTGAGCTCAAGAGCTCACCATCTTTGAAAAGGGTAAACCCAAACAGTGGCAAAAGCTCTTCTTGCTGCCCTCCTTTTAGTTTGTCCTCACTTCTTTCTCCTTTTTTTTGCACTGGAGCACCCTTTGAAGCCTAGTTGCATGTTAGCATCTTGGTCAGCTTCACAAACACCATGGCAACAAAACAAATGGTCTGGCGCTGACCTTTGGCACAAGTTAGTGCAAAGAATACACTGCTGTATGTTTTAGCTATAACAGAACTAAAATTTACACAGAGCCCTGGAAAATGTGGAGTGGGATTCCTAATTGGATTCTTATCAGAATTAATTCCAAAGGATTTTAGAGAAAGTATTTCTCTTACATAGGAGAAGACAGTCTTTTCTAGCTTTCAATTCAGTCACCTCTATCTTCAAATAGTGATTAAAATGAATTCTTGTGAGTTGGAAATGAAATACACTGTTCAGGCAAAGGCTATGGTAAATGCTCTGCAGGATGTTGCTGAAGAGCTGCTTTTCTAAATAAGAGAAAATCAAACAGGTTGATTCTGTATGGGTGTAGTGCTGTCTGGAGAATTCTGCTCTCTTGGCTGTCAATTGTATACAGGGACTTCAGACTGACAAAACTGGGACACTGACTGAGGAAGGATATTGTTTATTTTGGAAGTGGCTCTATTTTCATTTGCTTTTGGTATTATGAAGTGTACTTTCCTAGCTAATCACAGATGTGCAGTGCGATGCTGCAGGGTAGCATGAGGAAAACATGACCTGTTGGTTCTGTAAGACCAGACCTCAGATGCTTAGGCAGGGAGAAGGTCAAGCTGAGGAAGAAGAGATCTCCTCAGTGCTGGGATTTACCCTTTGACTCTCCTAGACAAGCAGCTTTTAGTCCAACAGGACCTCAATATGCTGTGCAGTAAGGCATCATGTCTGTCTCATCTCAAGTCCTTGTGTTTAACATGAATCTTCAGGAGCACTTTGGTGAATAAGTTGTTATCTGATCCAATACTTTGTTTTGACCACCGAGATGATCTGTTGAGCAAGCTATCACCATCTGAATTTCTGAGCCTTTGTTTTTGTGTACTAAAAAGCTTTCCAAAAGATCCTGGAGCTCTGAAGCTCTTGGGAACAGGAGTTTTAGGAGAATATGAAAAAAACCTAATAACGCATCTGTAACTATTCTGTGTGTTATTACACAGTGAAAATAAAATAAAAAAAACAGCAGGATGAAAGGATGTGATCTGCTTTTATGAGAGTGAAATATCATTAAGAAAAGACCCAGCCAAACAGTGAAAAAGACAAATTTGGCACATGCATTCTGCTCCAATACGCTGTCCTGATCTGATCTGTTCTGGGCAACTTTTAACCTTCTTGATCTCTGGATCAGAATGCATTTAATTTTAAGGAAACAAATGTTGAAGTTGAGGATGAAATATGAGGAATTTAATTGTAAAGATGGAACAACGTGAGTCCTCATCATCAGCTACCACTGTAACTAATCATTCCACAGTAAAGTAACATATAAAAGAGAATCTGAAAATGGTTTAAGCTACTTTATGTAAGTAAATAAGTGGCTGCTGCAGGCATCATTGTTTGAAGGCCTGATGAATCTTTGAGTTCTAGCCCCACATCTGACACTTATTTGATAGATTTGCCTTGGAGAAATCATGTCCACACATTGTTTCATCCCCTTAATCTGTAAAATCAGTATGAAAATATTTACTCCCTAGGCTGTTGTGGAAATTAATTAAAATTTCCGTAGTCCTTTAAAGATGTAAAATGCCAAGTAGTATTATAATTATGCTGCCTCAGTGTATGATTTTGTCAGATGTCACAAATAACATGGGTGAGTAGATGGATGCAGACTTCCAGTGAAATTTAAGGAGTTTGCATAATGTAGTTTTGCAGTATAATTTTCACTGCAAATTAATGATAAAAAAAGGCTTCAGCATTTGATATGAGGCATTATATTGTCAGGTATGTCATTGATCAATTTGAAAGTAAAACTGAGAATATCCTCTAATGTTCTGTGGTTATTAAAAACTAATGGAACTTTTCCCATAGATATACAGAAGCTATTAATGGTGTTTTAACTAAGTTTCATGATGGGATGCTGTATTTGGTTTCCATTAATTCGTGCTTTTCATGGCAGAAGGCATTCTTCATTGGCTTTGCCATCATTCTTCTGTTTGCTGTTTGACAACTTCAGTGTTTTTCCTCAGAAGCAGCTGCATTTTGGTGAAAGGTGATGTCAATTTCTCACCTTCTTTTTCTCTCTGTGCTCTCTTAAATGGCTTTGATGCCCTCCATGATGAAAGACACTGTAGCAGTGTAAGCCATTATTATAAATTCCTCAAAGCTTAGATGGGGTGAGGTTTGAAACTACTCGTTCTCTTTCTTCTCCCACATTCCACAACATAAGCACTAAGGAGCATCTTGCAAAATGGAATGGACTTGTTGAAAATGTGCTTCATTGCAAGTGATCCAATAAAAACATAATTTAGTGAGATAATGGCTGTGCTGCTTCTTATTCTTGCAAATAGAGGAGGTTTTAAATTATTATCTGCTGAGTTAATTGAAGGTGATGAACTATCCAGGGAACTTTCCTGACATAGTTGCAGCTTACAAGTGTCTATCAGATTCTCCTTAGCCTTGAGAATAGTTTGCAGTTAACTCGTTTTTAGCCTCTTCCTCTCATCCAAAAGTCATGTGTAGAATTTCTTTTTTTATCTGCCTGATTGTGGCTTCAGTTCATTGTGCCAGGTGACTCAACTTGCTTGTGGGGGTTGGAGGTCAAGCCTCCAGGTTGGAGTTCAAGCTTTGCCTCATCTCCAGCCTGCCAGCCCATCTGGCTGCCTCCAGACATGAGCTGGCATGGAAGCCCTGGGGAATCTGGACTTGAGGCACAGCTCATGTTGCTAAGACAGCGCAGCTATGCTAGGAGAGGTTTACACACCTTTCCAGCTGCAGAGCTTGTTTGCTCTTGAGAACTGGTTACTAAGAAACACTGTGGTGGCAAACCTTGATCTGTAGTTTGCTTTATGTATTAATTAGCTAGATTTGCATGCTATCATTCCCTCTAGATAAGACAAAAGCTTGCTAAAAGTTCATTCTCTCCCATCAATATGCCTGTCACTGTTGATAAAGTAGTAAATAGTGAAATTAAGAATAAATTAAGGGAAATCAAGGATCATTCAAAGGATAACTTCCATCAGCAATGGTTTGGAGTTGTGGAATCTCTCTTACAAAAAAAAGACACCCAATAAGATTATTTAAAATTCTTTATTGAACACAGTGCTCCTGAGTATGCAATAGAAAATTATTGTACAGTACCAAGGGAATGAATTGGGTACAGCTTCCATCCTGGTGTGACAATACTTTGAACTCACTCTGTGCTTGCTTTGCACAGAGGTAACTGGGTACACAGGTTACCAAACATCACAGAATAAAGCTTGTCTTTGTCTACAAACAGACACAGACTTCAGCCAAGCCCAAAACCAGGCCTGAAATTCTGTAGAGGTCTACAGCTCCTGCATCTCTTGCATGTTTTGTTTTCAATTCCACTGTATAATCTCTGTTTTCTAGCCAATTCCAGATGCTTCTAACAAAAAGCAGATAAAAGTTAGCATTGCCATGATCCTGCCCTTAGTCCCAGCTCTGTCTTTCTGTCTCCAGACAAGCACTTTTACTCCATCTCCTGGGCCAGCCCAAGTGCTCAGCTAATATTGCAAAATGAGCCATTTCAGGGAACTAAACTGATAGGAAGCTACTCTTTATTTCTTTCTTTTTTTCCCCCCTGTTTCTCTCCCCACACCCCCTCCACTCCCTTCACCCCCCAATAGTTCTCTGCCAGTGTCACTCCTTGAACAGGTTCATCACTGGGTCAGATGTGCATCACAGCTGGAACAAGGGAGGAGGAGGAAATGATTAACCAGGGATTTCAATTTACCTTGATTTAAATTGTCTCAGAGTTAAAGCCCTTGGTAAAAGCCTTGATGGCTGGAGATTTCTTTTATGGTCAGTGAAAAGGGAAAAGTAGCCTGAATCACTCTATATATCACCCTATATAGGACTTGATTTTTCTTTACTGGTTGTAGAGAGATTTTGGAGATACAACCCTCTTAACCTAGCCACTACAGTTGTGTTATGGACTAAGCCAAAGAAGCAAATTTTGCAATAATTCAGAGTTTTCCAGTGCAGCTTTTGTAGGTGCAGATGTTGTGACATTTCCCAGTTCCTGCTTCTTCCCAGACCCAATATTGCTGTAACAGAAATATAACTGTCCTCAGGGATGTGTGTGCCAACATCTATATTTCTCATAACCAAAAATGCCCAGTATTTCAACTTGCA
Source organism: Podargus strigoides (assembly GCA_028020825.1). Classification (NCBI taxonomy): domain Eukaryota; kingdom Metazoa; phylum Chordata; class Aves; order Caprimulgiformes; family Podargidae; genus Podargus; species Podargus strigoides. The sequence goes on along the minus strand of CM051624.1, from coordinate 44,162,474 downwards.
TTCCATTCTGACTACCATAGTATGATGACTAAATACATACATTATCATGCTTTTCTGTGCATAACCAAACATTATTGTAAACCTACCTGTGATTCATTCATTGTACAGAGAAAAGCCCAACAAACTCACTCACTCATGTCCAAGATAACCTGAGATTATGTCATTATGTGGGGGAAAGGACCGTTATGTAGTCTTTATTCAAATGTTTGTAGTACTTTGCAAAGGAAAATTTAGCACAGTCATATATGGGGAAGCTGAGATGCTGCAAGATTAAATGACTTGCCATTTGCCACTCTGTAACACAGCATCAGAGACAAACATAATTCAGATTACCCTTATTCTACTCACTTTGGTTGCTGTCTTGCATGGGAGTCACTTTGCACTCGTGATAGCACGGTACATATCCAGGATACTGTGATAGATGCTGTCATGCAAGTGAAGCAGTCTGTCCTGCCAGATGTGATCTGGCCAGGCTGCACCAGTTTAAACCCTACAGATTACCAGTGTGTTTTTCTAGAAGTGCTAATGAGCACTGTACCTACTGGAGTTCTGCCTCAGAATTCTGTAGGTAGTAGTAGGATTCACTGATGCAGTCACAGGCAAATTTGTTGCCTAATGCACACTGCACTTAAAGGCATAGATTTCAAACAATCAGGGAGACTGTAGGTGTACTGCCTAAACCTGGTACTTCAGCTGTGGCATGCCTGTACCTTCCTTACCTGGTTCTCTCTGCTGCCCCTTCTGCTCCATTAGCCTGATCTGTTAGGGAACTGGCACACAGATTCCTCTAGCCCTGTGTAGTGCAGGCATGGTACAGTATCAGATCTCAGATCCTTAGTGCTATGAAATAAAAGTAAACAGAGCCTAAAGAGCCCATTTATCAAGGCTAGAGTACGCCTGACCACATGATGCTTGAGGGGTTTCCTTATCTTGGATGTTGCCTTCTTCTTCTGAAAGCATCTTTTTAACAATCAGTTTTGCTTTAGCTTCATGAGGAAGAAAGAAGGAACAGAGACACACAGATAATCTTCATATAAATTAGTATGTCCAACACTTGATCAGAAAGATGCGTTACAAATTGCCTTGTATACTTAATACCAGTTGCTCTTTTAATCAGAAATCTAAATTTATCTTGGTTTCTTACATGACATTAGGATAGCTTTTACACCAGAGAGAGAAAATGTCACAGGCTAATACTGAGAGCCACGGTGTACAAAACTAGCTCAAAGTGATAAAGCCTCCATATAAATCAATGTCTCTTAATTTTACTATCTCATCTAAATGGTAGTCTTGCATACCACTTAGGGAAAAGCAGCCTAATCACAGCCTTTTGTCTATTTTTTTTTTTTCTTTTAGGAATTAGTAGAACCATGTGGATTCTTATACTCAAGTCTAAGACATCTGTGTTTTATAATTCCCTGGAAACACATAATAGACTCACCTCAGGTCTAAGCACATCTCTCCCAGTGGTTATCATTGTGTGGGCTCATATTGCCAAGTCTTAATAGTAGTTTTAAAGCATTCTTCTACAGTTTTTATGTACACTACAGGTATAATCATAAGTAACTGCAGCTCTGAAATGGAGACACTCACTTCATTTGCTTGCTTTCTTAGTAAGGCATGGGCAACAGCATTTCCTATTCATTCTCAGTTTCTGTTGTAATGTGGGAGGGGATGAAGTTAAGGTGTGACTGAATTGGTGCCTCATTGTCATATTCAAAATGATCTTGACTGTAGTCTGATATAGGAGTGAGGATTCAGGATCTTTGTGCTGCAGTGCTGGTGGGGGTTAGCCCTAGGCAACATGTGACTGAACGTGGCTTTTTGGGAGTGCAATCTGGAGTAGCCCTCAGGATGTCCTAAGCCAGCACAGTCAAGCTGGTGGCCTGCAGGTCAAACCTCCCCTCTGGCATACTCCATCTAGCCTCCTGCCTTTTCCTCAGAGGAAGAAGTGAAGTGTGTCTAGCAGGTGAATATTTCTTCCTGCAATAACTAGCATTTCTATATCAATCTGAATTGAGAGAGACCTTCCACTGTCAAGGTCCAGCCCCTGTGGCTGTCAGGCTTGGCCTGCCTTGTCAGGAGGTGATACTTCAGAGCTCAGCAGTAGTCCAGTGGTGGGAGAATACAAAGGCTGCCTGGCTGTAGCTGAGGAAATGGGCTCAGTCTTCAGCCCTGGCACACAATTTCACAGCCCAATTACATGATGACTCAAGGGAATATGACTAGCAAGTGTGATGTTTGCTGTTTGGCATCTCTGTCAAAGTCCTATAGATATTTCTTGGCATTTGTCCAGTTGCCTCCTTGATGTCTTGTGACACGTGTTCCCAAAGAGGCTGGATTTTATGTTTACATCTCTCTGGCCAGAAAATGGGCACCAAAGCAGATATTCCAAACCTGAGTTTATTAAGCAGCAAAAGCCAAATACTTTTAGAAATAATTTCATTCCCATGCATTATTTTCTCTACAGTTTCTCTTGTATGACAAACAGTGCTTGCCTTAAACAGGTGCAGAACTGCCAAGGGACCAAGAGGGCTGCAGTCCCTCGTTAACACACCCAGTGCATCAGACACTTTAGCTACATCTATGGTAGTAAATGTAATGTGTGCAGGAACACTCCCAGATACTGATGCCAGTTGGCAAAGAACGTCCCATGCCTATGCTGGTTTATTTTGTTAGCTTCCAAACCAGGGTGCTGCATGCAAACTGCTTATTGAGAATAAGCAAAGCCCAGGAATAATTTGGGAAAGTGCAACTTGGCATCGGCCAAATGCCAGGTGCCATTCTAGCAATTGAGTTTCAGTGCCCGTGGAATTTACCAAGTATGTTGGGATTTATTAGTAGAGACAAAGTTTTTAGGGAAGAGCTTACAAGATTTCACAGCTTGTCATCTTCACCACCCCAACACTGCTGCCTCCAGCTCTACCAGTAAAAGCTGATCTCAGTTACAGGCCAGTGCTGTGGCCATGTAAATCCATAAACCTGCACTGCATAAAGTGCTTTGTATTTCTGTGTTATCGCTCTTCTTCTGCATCTCCAAACAATATCAGTGTAGAAACAGGAAGACTGTGCTTGTGGTTTGTCCTATGTTACATGATGGATAAGTGGTTTTAGTGCACAAGTGATGGTATTAACAGCATTGAGTTTCAGTTTGCCTTAACATACTCGTAGTCACAGCCCTTTTCCAGGAGAAAAACTTATATTACATAATTATAGCTTGGTCACAAGAGTCAGTCTGGTTTGTGTATTTTGAATATACAAGTGTGTAAAAAGTGTGTGTTGCAAACATAAAAAGTAGTTGCTTTAGTACAAATAAATGGATTCAATTCCCTTGAAGGGGCTTTTCAGTCTTCATTTTAAGTGAGCTCCATGCATAAGGAGTCCCTCTGAATGAATAGCTAGAGTCAGAAAATCAAATTGAGGTATTATGGCTTCATTAAATAGGATGGTTTTGATTGCCTGTGCTGAGGATGTTTGCTGAACAGATGAGTTCCAGGCCCCTGTATTAAGCTGTATTAAGATGAATTCTATATAATTATTACCTGCTTTCTATTTTGGTTCTGTCAGCGTGGGTATGGTTTAAGAGGCCATTGTATAAAGCAAGAGAATTAAAGGGATCACAGGACATTTTAACCTAGAAACTGTTTTATTATTCCTTCAAATATAGGAAACAAGCACTTCAGTTAGTATTGTGTGATTTATCTCTTTCCTGTTCCTGCCCAACTGCATTGAAACTCTTCCATGACTTCTGCAACCTAGGTCCCAGTGGATCTAAGACCTGCAAGTCTAAGGTCTTATTTCCTAATATAGGCAGTCTTGGGCCAGATTCAGTTTAGTATAGAAGCATTCTTCAGCAGTTTTTAGTGGCTAAAGCAAGGCACTATCTGCCAAGCCAACCACATGCTGGTCCTGACCACTGCTAATCCACTGAGTAATTGTGGACCTATCATACAGGGACTGATGAGCCCAAGGCCATAGACATAAGCAAAGTTGGGTGAGGGCAGCAGACCACTGAAAGCAGCAAGTAGTCACATTCCAGCTGTTTACTTTGCAATGCCTTTCACCAGCCTGAGAAAATCAGGTTGGTTCCTGATGCCTGCAATAGGATCAGATGAAGTTTAGAGGTAGTGATGCTGCATGGAGTACTTCTTCCCAGCAGCACCAGTAATTACTGTAATCCCTCACTAGAGCACATCCCTCCAGCAGCTGTAAGAGCAACTGGCTCACTACAGCTCCCAGGCCTAATTCTGCACAGCCCACTGTCTCCCCTTGCCATGCTGCAGCAGCCCAACTGCTCAGTGCTGAAGCAGCAAAAATAAATAATGGGGTTATTAAGTAATGACAATGGAAGTAATGAAGTTGCTGAGAAACTCTTCCTCCCTGCCAGCAGGCAGCAATACATGCATGCTCCCTGCCATGTAATGGAGAAGCAGCCACTTGCTAGTTGCTTTCATATGCATTGTATTGGACATTTACAAGGCATATTCATAAAATACTCAAATACAGGGATTGCTCCTTTTGTACATTATATATATTATATTATACATAAAATATTGTATATAATATGTATATATTATACGTAAAATGAGTGCTGAGGCCAGATTTACTATTTGCACAAGGAAAAACCCAAAGACTGTGCTGTTCTACCTTGCTGTGTTGAAGGTGACTAGATGCAGCCACTGTCATTCTGAGCATCTCAGTTTATTCCTCTCTTTTCAGACTTCCTCCTGTGACTGCCAATTTGTTGCCCTCCTAATATGAAGAGAATAAAAAAGAAAAATTATTAACAGTGCTGCTTTTCCAGAATGTTTAATTAATAGTTGTGTTTGTATAAAAGAAAGTGCTGGGACAAAAAAATACTGCAGAGACACTGTAGCTTTTTATATCCTATCACTTTGGGGGTAGTTTGGGCTGAGTTATGCTCAGAGCACTGAAACGATTAAGTGACTTAAGAGATCCAAGTTGTTTTCAGGTTCTTCAGACTGAATTCGGTCTGCAGTGATTATTAAGTGTGCTTGCCAAAAACCTTGCTTTGCCCTCCAAACTCCTGCATCCCATTATACCTGCAGTATGTAACTACTCTTTCTAAAGTTGGGAACGTAGGAATTGCCCCTGACAAATAGTGACAGATTGTCCTCACGAGGCGATCAAGAGCTCCGACTGGTATCGATCTTTCACAGCACTGTCATAGAGAGGCAAAAATTGTTCACAGCTCATGAGTCCTGTCTTGGCTCTCCTGGACAAAAGGAACTGCAGGATGAAGTATGCTTCTCTTTTTTTTTTTTTTCCCTTTTTTTTTGCATTTATGCATTGTTTCAGTTTAGAAGAAAAACCCCTTTTCATTGCTCTGGCCACTTTTACAATAACTAATAATAAAACCATATCAAGATAGATCTGTCCAGCATAAAAAATGCAGTGTAATAATAGACAGCAAGCACTACATTTAATTACACAGGCACATCATAATCTAAAGCAAAAAATCAAAGCTGCCCAGTGAAGAAGTCTAACTGCTTTGCTTACTGAAGATTGAATAATGTCCATAAGATGTTAAATAGGATCCTGATGGCTTTTCTGAAATGACTGTCTGTAGAGAGCAGGATTATAACTACCAGGCTCATTGTACATCAAAATTTAGCAACAATTTGGGGCTAATGACTTTTATTGAATGCAGCAACTGGGATCTGTGGTGAAGTGGTGATGACTCAGGGTTTGGTTTTTTTTCAAATCCTGCCTCCAATCGGATTGGGGCACAATCACCTTTTCTCTTGGTTAGTAGAAAAAAATATTTCCAGTCAGTAAGTAGATGGGGTTTTTGCAGGCTGGGAGATAAAGCATATGCAGAGCAGAAATCTTTCAAGAAAACAGGAAGTTACTATCCAAGGAAGAAGTAGAAAATGAGAAGAAACTATTTTTAATGCGTATGAAACCAAGAGGCTTTTATATGCCTGAGTTATTATTGAAATCTGGCTGGATGTGATTACAGGGAGCTGTTGTTTCGTGAATGATTTTTAATCCTGTTGGCAGAGTCAGACAGGGTGTAAATTTGCAAGTCGATTTGTATGCAGATCACCCTACTGCCTTGGTATTGATTTGCAAGATGCAGGATGAATGTTCCCTGCTTTATAAGGAAAGCGTCTGAAAAGGATGAAAAGATGCTCTGAGTCCCAAGAGCTTTAGTTGAACACTGCTGGATGGGGAGTATCAGCATCTAGAGAAGACACTGGATGTCATTCCAGGAACTGAAAGAAACTATATCCAGGATGCTTCACATTAAAAGTAGAGGTGCTGACATGTGGTATGGATGTGCAGACTAAGGGCATTAGACTAACTCATTTGCTTTTCACCTTTGAGGGCATTGGTTTGGCCCATGGTGCCTGTCACGGTGTAATGACCTAAACAAATCATCTTCCTGAGATCCTTTTTAGCCACTTTGTCTAGCACCTCCTCTTTTAAAACCTCAGCATAATCTCACACGAATGTAGCCTCTCAGTGACTTAGAGTGAAACGGCAGAGGCAGTGGTCACTGGCAAAAATGAAATGCACTGGCTGATCTCATGGACCCAACAGTACCAGAACAGTAGGTCTGGGTAGTTCAGGGCAGGAATACAGCTCATGGGAGAAGTGACAGGGAGATGGTGACTCCTCTGATGGCTTCCCTCGACCAGATTTTAATAACCTTTTTCTTTTGTAAACAGTATATTTGTCACAGATCTTCTTTATTTCCTATTTTTTATAGAATAACTGTAGTTCTGATAAATTTACCACCCTCACATCCATACTTCCCATTTCCAGGGCTGCACAGTGTGCATAGCAGTGGGACCTTGGACCACTTTAAGAGCTCAGGTCTCCCCAGTGCTACCCCACCAAAGCAAATGGAGCTGTACAGGTGCAAAAAAGTCAGTATCTGAACTACATTTCTGTATAACCAGTTTCCAGATGTGTATCACTGAATTCAGAATATCTTGATCCCTAGTCCAAACCTAGACAGGTTAATCCTATCTGCCACTTCAATAAAATGATTAAAAATATAGAAAATGAGGGTTTTTCTATCTGTGTAACAAGGCCAAAGACAAAGTGAACACCAAAATAACACAAAGGACTGAAGTAAAATAATAGAAACTGCCTTTATGGATTTCATGCAAAGTGCACATTTTATGCGTGAGATGCCAAACAAAACTGTATTGGAGAGGAAAAGACTAAGAGAAAGTTCTGATGCAATGAGTTGTGCAAAATCCAGTGCTACTAGTTATTTTTTGTCACATCTCCACAAAAAGAAACAAACCTAGTGAAAATTCAGATGGCACTTTTGAAAGAGGTAATAAGAAATTTGTTTTTGACCCAGAAAACAGGGGGAAGTCAGAGGTACTGAATATTATTCCAGTTGTGTAGTATTCAAAAAAAATCAGGCAAATTGTATTTTGTCTGATTTTTAGGCAAATAATAAAAAGTCATCACCTTTTACATTAGATTATTCCTCATAATATCAACCCTACTAATGCTTTCACCCCTGAAGATTACTGCTGATCCAGTAAATTTAAGCTGCTGAGTTTAGAGCAGAATGCAAGGATGGTAGTCTGTTCCCTCCCTGCCCTTTTGGAGTAGAATAAATCATAGCAGAGGTTGCAACCCAGCTACCAACAAACAACTGCTCGAACCGAGGAAGAAAACTAAGATAATGTGCAAGCACCTTTTTTAGCACCCTTATCACTGAATCATTTTATCCCATGGGTTAATCTTTCATGCCAAAGTAAACTCTGATGTTCATATGTTTACCATGGTGTCCTATCAAATACTTTTAGGGATATATTGTAGAGACTTGCTAAAATCAAGGAGTGTTCCTTCCCCCCCACTTTGGATTTGAGAGTGAGAGTCATATGCACCGTTGATGGAAGGGTGATTACTTTTTCTCCTGATGCAGCTAGAACACATTTTCTTTAGCATTCCACAGCCCCATGCAGGTTGTCAACTGAGCTCTCACAAAACACGGGGCTCTCAGGCTATCCATGTGCAATTCAGATGCAAGACCAGAAATATTAATGAACTGGTTTACCTCGCCAGCAGATATGGTTTTCAAGCAGGTGGATAATTGGTCTTTCTGAATGTGGTAGTAACAAAAAACCGAGGCTGTTCTCAGGGGGCAGGAAGGAGTTCTGCTTAGTCATTTATCAGGATCAACAGGACAGTTATTATATCCTTAGTGATCTATCAGATGCATCTCATTATGGCAAGAATAATCTGCTGCTCTTTCCTGCACACTGAATTTTGAGTAGTTATTTTTTAAAGTTTATTGTTCAGCTGGGATGAGATCATTAGCTGTGCCTATCCTCAGAAAATTGTTCTTTTTAAGGAGCCTGTTCATGCCACAATAATCTCTTGGAGGCCAAGCACTCGTCCTCCATACATAATTTTCAGGATATTCAATGGCAATGAATTCTTTGCAATAAGCTGTGACTGGCTGTAGAGATTCGTCTCAGTCACTGGAGCTGATGCATTGAACTTCCATCTCATATGCAATGTAAAGTGAAGCTATAATGCCATTTTATTTTTAAACCATTAAAAGAAATGTGGTGGAGGTTTCTCCGCTATCTCTCTCCCAGCAATTTGCAAAAGCTTTTCATGGTTTCAGGGCTCCTGAATGTTTTGGCTCTAAATTGTTCCTTCTTAGCTGGAAATCTGCTTGGAATCTTTAACAAACACTGAGGCAGGAACTTTAGGGATATTGATGGTACCTCTAGAAATTATTCTGGACTTTCCACATCCTCCCCTCAGAGATAGATTTTTTGACATGGATACAGGCTGCCATAATTGAGTATGACACACTAAATCCACCCATGTAGCCCTCACAGTCATGTTAACACTCTAATTCTGCACAGTGCTAACAAGTCACCTTTAGGGATGCAAATTAATTAAACTCTTTTAACCTTCCCCCCCCTCACTATTTCTGTAAGGAAAATTCACACAGTTCTTTCAGTAGGTGTTACCCTTCAGATGACCCAAACCATGGGTGACAATCACTTTAATTCTCCGTGCAAACTGTATTAAGCCTAGTACAAAAGCTCAGATTTGATACAGAGGCTGGCAGAAAAGGGGGTTGGATTATAACAACAGTGAAGGCAAGTGAGAGAAAAACAGTGAAGAAGGAAGATCTTTGAGGTCTGTTCCATCCTAGACTGTTCTATGGTTCCATGGTTCTATGATTCTGTCCCTTTTTCCTTCATTCTGTTTTGCTGCTGCAGAAGTAGTTCTTGTGCGTAAGGTATGAATTCATCATGCTTCAAACCAGTTTGTTTGAACACATTAGGGGTATTGTCATGGGTCTGCTGGAAATGGGAGAGATGCAGACAGTTTCTCATATACTGGGAGGGCCAGCAGCTTTCACTCATCCGTGCCCATCTCTCTTCCCAACTCGCACATCTTGGGAGTGAGCACTGCTGTTTAACACTGATGTTTTACATTCCCAGCATAGTTGTTCTACTGTGAGGCAGCCAGTGGTAGGTAAATGTATATTTAAATAAATGCTTTTAAACACACAGGGAAGACTGCTTGGGAGGAATGTAAATCTTTCTCCCAAACATTGTAAATCCAGATACATGTCAATATCTCAAATGAAGAAAATGGGAAGAATCTAAGGTATACTGGAACACCTACAGGCTTACTCTTTTCTCACAAATCACTCCTGGTCTGACTCTGGGGTTGCTCTGTGTGTGCTTAGGTAGCTCTTTACCAGGTAGTAATGATTAAAATGAAAACCTTGCCTTTATTCCTACTAGATGAATAAATGGATCATGACTCTTTGGAAGGACAGAATGAGCATGGGTGATGAACAAATATGGATTTTCTTTCACAAAGGTTAAATTATACTGGGGTTCATAGCTCATGGGTTAGATGTCACTGTTTTCTAGATGATTGTGGGTTGAGCAGTTTCATGGGATTTCCATAGGTGTTGGCTTAATATCCCCAGAGCCTAAAGTTGTCTGTGTGTTCATAGGCAATTATTTCTTCATATGCAAATTTCCTATAGCTCCTTCAGTGAACTACCCACCTGCTATCAATTTTGAAGTCCTTAACTCTTCTACTGACAATGCCAACAAGGCAGGTGCATAGAGCAGTTTTGTAATGTTGATGTTCACTGGGATCAGTTCATCAGTAAGATCTTGTAGCTGGCATAGGTCACCAAGCCACAGAAATATGTTTAGTTTCACCAAAGATCTTCTATTAATAAAGAGTAGGTCTCTGCACCTCTCTTTGCACCCTGAATTTTCCTATATGTAATATCAGGAGGGTTTTCTTTTTTTTTTTCTTTTTTTTTTTTTTTGGTTCTGAGCTTGTTAACATTGGGAAAATGTTTTTTTTTATTACTACATCTCTTTCCCTTTCACCTTTACTAATTCATATGTCAAACCTCAGAAAAATAAGTCTGGCAACAAGACACGAAAATAAAATATCAGACAAGGACATAGAGGAAAACATCCTCATGGGCCACTTGATAGAAACATTTGGTGAAAGCCATCTTATTGTGGTGATAGTCCTGTACTGATTTCCAGTGAAACAGAAAGAACAGGAGTCAGGTGAGTGTATGAAAATAAAGCACATGCTGGCCTAGTGGAAATACTTACCCAGTTCCATTTTTCAGAATTCCATGTTGTCTGTGAAACTGTTTGTAGGAGTTTTATGTGTAGTCCACCATTCATCCCAATAATTTTGTTCTGCTGTGTATCTTTTCCTCCTTTGCACTCACCAGTACTCATCTTCTTTCCAAACAAAAGCAAATAATACACTGAGACCTAGCAACAAATGGAACACAATCATTTTAGCTGTGTCCTGTAAACCATGATCCAGCAAAATTAAGTAAGTTATTTTCAGATAGAAAATTATACCTCTGTGGAGTGATGCATCAGTAAAATCTCAGTCAATCAGCCTTGAAAACAGTTACCAAAGCAAAAGCTTTTTTAGTTGCAAAAAGATGAAACAATCATTCGTTTTATCTGTCCCTAATTTGTTTTAATGACTGCATCAGAGCCACATTAAAAGTTCAGACTTCTGACTATCATAACCAGCCAATGCAGATAGAAGTTTGTGATAAATGTCATATGGGTAATTAAGTTTATGCATGAATCATTTGTTATGTCATCTAGGGGGAATGTGGCATTTTTGAGATGACATGTAAAATTAAGTCCTGGACATCTCACAGTTCTACTCATAAATAGCTAGATGTGGTCTTTAGGCAAGCTTCTGACAGTTCCTCCCTTCCTGGTTCCCTAAGCCTTTTTGGCAATTTCAGCTGGGTGCAGAATTGTTCTGCAGATTCCTGCCATCACCATCCACTCCTGTGTGGTGCTAAAACTAGAGCAGAAGATCCTTTTGCAGACATGTGGGTATATTTTGTGGGGCTTCTTTTGTGGATATTTTATGTAGGGCTTGGTTTTGCATCTTCCAGCTTTAACTCTTGTGGCTAGGGAAGAATATCTTCTCATAACCACTTTCCCAAGCAAGATCAGACACCAAGTTTGTAAAGTGTTTAAGTCTTTCCTTTGTAAATGTAAATGATGTGTTTATCTGAGGTTGAATGATACTCAGACTAGTTTTGTCTTAATGGTTGGTGATTTTCTTTGTTTTAGATAATGAGCTATACTGGTGAGTTTCATTCAGTATGACTAAAGGTAGCTGAGTCATGTCCTCACTCTGTGCATGTTCAGCAAACAGACAGGTAGACAAACAGTAGCTATTTGTGATTCCATAGCTTGTGTCACTGTGTTAAAATTCCTATTTAACTGAAAGAAAATGGATATCGACCTGTATTAGCTTGATTGCATGTCAGGTTCTGCACTCAGTTTAAATTACTAGGAAGCAGCCAAGGAAAATTGACTGTGTTTTAAAGGTCCTGTGAAAAGTTTGAGAGCTGTGCATAAGGAAATGGTGTTAAGCAAATGAGAACTAACTGTTTTCAGCAGCATTTGTAATTGTCCATTCTGCCTTCTTCAAGGTGCATTAATTTTCTCTGAACAGGAACAATAAACAAAAGTTTCAAAGTGCTGTTACCTGCTGGGTAGGATTCACAGCAAGACACAATACAGTATTTCCAGCAATCTTGCTGCACTGCAGATCTCAAGACCAAAAGATATCAGAACTTCTACATTTAGATTAGACATTAGGAAGAAATTCTTGGCTGTGAGGGTGGTGAGACACTGGCCCAGGGTGCCCAGAGAAGCTGTGGCTGCCCCCTCCCTGGCAGTGTTCCAGGCCAGGTTGGATGGGGCTTGGAGCAACCTGGGCTGGTGGGAGGTGTCCCTGCCATGGCAGGGGGGTTGGAATGAGGTGATCTTTAAGGTTTCTTCCAACCCAAACCATTCTATGATTCTATGAAGTCATGTATCACAAAACTGGTCATGATCCAGACATAAGCACACCCACCAACTCTGGGCTTTAATACTGAAAAAGTTGCAGTGGAAAGTCAATGTAGTAGTACCCAGTTGTGAATTACAAAAGAGCAAAACCCCTCTGCCACCCTCCAGCACTGAGCTCTAAGTGTCCTGGTAAATGCCAAGCCTTGCCATACCTGTGAGTGCTGGAGGACCTGAAGGCTGCTATGCATCACCATAGTGCCAGGAGCACATTTTCCAGGCTGGCACCATTGCATTGGGCTAACACTGGCCCTCCCTCTCTAAAGAAAAAAACCCACCAGGCAGAGTACCATAGCAGCACCAAGAATGAGAATTTTTAATTTACCTGAGCCTGAAATGGATGATTGATGAGGTTCCTGCCTACATTTTCCAGACGCAGTCCTGTAATTCCATCAACTCTGTCCAGTTACAGAGACCAGCTTCTGACACGGAGGTTGTGTACCAGTTGGCCTTTGATTAGGAAAACACCTGCCTTGGTTTGCACTGCTAACATCAACATTAACGCATTCAAATAAGGACTTTGCATCATTTCTAATGATCGTATGTCTTGGAAACAAGATTTCTCAAGGTGCTGTTACCAGGTTAGCCAAGTGGTATTTTTGGTGTTACAGGTGGGGATGTGAGCTTGTTCCATGTGCAGCTCTGCACTGCAAGGAGTATGAAGAAACATCATCTGTGTGAGCGAGCCTCCGACAACCTGCCAGTGAGAGCTAAAATACCTCCTGGAGTTGCTCTATGTCTAGAAGAGATTGTGTGCTTTGCAGTGCCTCTGTGAGAATGCCACACATGAGCACAGTGGAGGTGAGGATTACATTCATTTCAGTAGGACAGCAGAACTTTGGAATGGAAAGATGTTAAGGCAAAGAGAAAAGAGAAAGGTACAGAACAGTCATCCAAAATAGGCACATTTCCTCAGCCCTGACATGGTTAATCTTTGTCACCAATGCATTTGCATCCTGCCTTTACACAAGGTTGGAGTTTCTTTCTTGTCCCGCATCAGGATCTGTACTGAGACCTGTGCAGCTGAAAGCATTCCTAAATGATCTAATAAAGAAAGAAAGCAGTGAGGAGACAAGGTCTGCAGACAATACAAAGTTATTCAAGAGGAGACCAGACAATGAAGTTTTCTAGAAGGGTCTTGTGATACTAAGCAGTTGGGTTACAAAACAGAAAATTAAATTAAATGTAAACAAATGCAAGGTAAGACATAAGGAGTAACCAATGCACAACAACCATCTCTATTATTTTTCTTAACACTTGAATTCTATTAAGTTCCATGAAGCTATTAAGTTCTTGCACTCTTTTATTATTTTACCCTTTTCCCTGTCTCAAGACTAAATAAAATTGGCTACAACAACTTAAAGCTCCTGGAAAACTGGGGCAGATTCTTGAGTATTCAGAGGCATCCGAATTCTGGATATTTCTGCCGTGTGCAACAAAAAGAAGTAACTCCTCCTTGGTTTTTGTTCTGATGTCTACATTGCTATTCATGCCAGGAGAGAAAAACATGTCTGGTCATCAAAACTGTCCCTCAGACGACAGCCATAAGTCATTCACCAACAGCTTGAGAAATGCCTTATATTCATTCGGAGGTATATATCAGAGGAATGCAAATTTCTTATCACTGTTTCCTTGTGTTTGCCAAGAGGCAGCATGTCAAATAAATAATTTAGACTGGCTGAGGCACTGCAGGAAAACAAAGCCATCAGTCATCTCAGCTACATTATTGATCACCAATAACAAGATACTTGCTAAGACAAATGGTTCTGTTATTCTACCAGTGAATTTTAGTCTACCCTAACTAAATAAATCGTATTGAAGTGTTTGTTGTTTTAAGATGTCCAAACACTTCTGTAATAACTTTTACCTTTCATTTTGTCCAGACATCTATAGAATCTCTCTCTCTATCTATTGTTTGTTTGTCTACAGTCCTTCTCTAAGTAGAGTTTCGTACATACTTACCTTAAAAAGTTGGGTAAGGAGTTTCATGTCTGTATATGTACTGTTTATATTCAAAAGATCATCTTATTATTTTGGATGCAGAGGAAAATGTGAGAAAGGTGGTTATGTAAGTCAAGCATTTCATCAGCTCTTAATGCTAATGTTTTTCTGCTATTTTGGTACAAGTAATGGAGCTTGTCAGGTTGTATCTGGTGTTATTTTTACTTTACATATGGCTTCCTCTCCATTATCAACATGTAACTATTATAACACTAGTGCCCACAGGCTCTTAGTAGACCTATTCCGTAGAAGTGCTTCAATATGTCATAAATACCCTCCTTCCTCTCACTTTTCTTACAGTATCTGATAACTCTGAATTTGACAGACCTGTGCAGGCTGCTGTGTGCTCCTCTGGGTCATACTCTGGGGGAAGGTGAAGACGCCTCACTTCAGTGAATCTAACCAGTTCTAAAGATACAGGGAGGAGCATTTGATCCTGAGCCTCTGAAGTGTCAAATGCTGTTTGCAAGATGCTGTGCTGTCACAGCAATCAAGAGACAAGATCTCAGCACCGTGTGGATGTGTGGAAGAAAAATTTGCAGCCAAAGCATAGGCTGAGAATGGCTCTCGCAAATCCTCAGCCCCTAAGCTTCCCACATGTTTTTTACCCAAGACTTTTATAAACTCTGAGACTAATCTTCACCAGAATTTTTCATTTCATGTTAAATCTTGCTAGTTAACGTGGAGTAACTAAGTATTTTAAAGGATTAATTTAAGCATTCTCCAGAAATTTCATCAAAACTAAAGGCATATGTGGCCTAGTTTTAAATTATGGGCAGTAAGTTCCAAATATCACATTCCTAGGAGGAAAGTGATGTAAGAATGGAAGCGAACACAAGTGAAGTAAGAAAATATGCTGGGTGGAAGACAAAACCAACATAAACATTTCTACAATTACAGTTTGCAAAATGTGATGGTGGTTGAAGCAATGCTGATTCTATAGCTGACAGCATCATCTGTGAATTGTGGACACTTTATTGAACAGAAAACAAGAACTTCCCTCACTGGTACAAAGACATGCCAGAGTTTCTGGAGACTTACAGAAGTATAGAGAGGCAGTGAAGGCAAACAAGAAACCCCTGAGTATTATTTGGGGGTTTGAAAGCTGCAGTCATCTCAGGGATGTGCTGTTGTGCACCTCACTGGTGGGAAATACTAGTTACAAACAGTACAGGTGTGAGCAGAATCCACACTCTGCTCAAATGAGATTGCCACCTTGGATGGCTACATAGAAATGGCAAAACTAGAAGCTCTAGGTCCAAAATCCCTAGCAGTGGAAAGCTGAAGTGGATCACAGTCAGTAAAGATTGAGAACAGCAAGCCCCAGGACATGGCACAACCATGAGTCAGGGTCTCACAACCATCTGACACCATAACACTTGCTGTTTTGGGGAACAGTCCCTAGGCATTTCTGGGCCTAATACTGTAGTTTAGAAGGTTTAACTACCTGCCTGACATTCCACGTTGTGCTTATAATCACTGTTTTGTTAAATTTGGCTCAAGAAGGAAGATGCAGCAGTCTGCACCCGAAGGCTTGTGCAGGAGCCAGTTGCCATATTATTTAAGAGCTCACCGTAGCAATGCCAATCAGTCACAATTTGGGCTCTTGATAAAGCAGGTGACTGTTCAAAACTCCAGTTTCCAGGAAGCAAAGCTTATGTTAGGATCATTTTTTCATTAAATCCCCTATGCAGCAAAACTGAATTGGTAGAAAATGCCATAACTGAGAGGTTTTTGCCCTCTCAACTGATTTAACAAATATCAGCCTAGATTCTTATTATTGAGAGTCACGTAGCCATCCATCATGGTGGCTCTGTGGAGCTACAGAGAGGTAAAAGCAGCTGAAAACATTTGTTTGAAACTCAGGAGATGAGTCTCTGAAACTAGAAATACAAAGTGAATAGTTATATAGAAAACATTTTACATCTTGAAACACTTCAGAAAGGTGATGAATGCTATTGCGATGTTAAAAACTGGTGCCTGTAAATTTTAACAGTATTTTGAGTTTTCTTAGGATTCCAAATTCTCTTTTACCTATCAAAATGAAGAAGCATGGTTATAGCTGACACCTGATTTTTAGTTTGTTCAAAATGGATTATACATGCTTATCCTGTAGGTGACTCAGCTTGAGCAGTTTCTTCTTTCTCCTCATTAGAAATCTCTATGGAAAGCAGTGAGATTGCTACAGACAGAAGAAAACCCTTGCTTGAAAATCTCTCCAGGTCTTTCAAGTGCTAACATTTCTTCATTTAAAACATGTGGCCTGCTCTAGATGATCCTGCTTTGGCAGAGGGGTTGGACTAGATGATCTCTAGAGGTCCCTTCCAACCCCTAACATTCTGTGATTCCATGATCCTCAGTGGCCTTCTAGCACTCTTGAAGTCAATGACTAAATTCCCATTGATTTCAGTGAACCTAGTGCTGCTAACTGATATTAGTGAAAGATGTGGTGTGTATCTAGAACATGGGTTCTTTTCCCTACTGTTATTGCTTGTTAACATTCACTTTCATGTAATTTAAAGAAAAAAAAATCCCCTTTAATGAAACTGAAAACAAACATAAAACTTAAAAAAAAGGAATGATAAGATTTCTAAGTAAAAGGCTATGCTCAGATGTGACTAAAGTAAGGAGTTACCAGCTCCCACATTGGAGTCTCAAACATGGGTTTGTTATCATACTTGTTTCTATCCCCATCATACAGATGACACTAAAAGACAAATAGATTGAGGAGCTGACTGACATCCATTTGAGGAGAGGTTGGGCTTTCTGATTTTCATATCATGGGCATTTTCTATTGTGTGCAAAAACCAGGCCCAGGTGTTACCCCTAGATCTAAACAAGCTAATGTATTGTTAACCTTGCCTAAAACTTTGTCTTGGCCAAGCCACCCCTCTTTTCAACTTGGGAAAACATGCTTGCCATATTTTCTTCCCTGTTTCTTCATTTCCATACATCTCTACACTTCCAAGACAAGGATTCAGAGTCAAATTATCTTGGTTTCAAACAACTATTTTGACCCACCTTGATGAAGTAAGTAAAAAAAAAGTGAATAATAATAAAACCTAATAATGCCTATAGAGTCACATTTGTCCCCATTTCCTTATTTATATGTGCTAGCACCTTTCAAAAACTGATGGACAAATTGGCTTAGCAATCACTGTCCCTGCTTCTTGTATCTTGACGGAGGCTGGCAGTTGGACTGATTTAGCTTTTGTTACAACATAAAGACATTCCCTTTTTTCCTTTTCCTTCCAGGGAATAATAGACCTTGTCATAAGCTATTACGTCTTCTGATTAAAAAACAAACCAAAATAAATCACTCTGCCTTTCCCTTCTCCTTCAGCACAAACACAGCCAATATTTACAGGTCATACACATCTTGGGGGGCATTTCTTCTGGGTCTCAGAAGCTCATCCAAACAATAATTAAGGTCTCTGATTCTCTGATGTAAGTCTAGCACCAAGGATAAGAAAGCATGATGTTGTCAGGTGGAATTTTTCTCCAAGAAGACCAAAGTTGCCTGATTTTGTTGTGGTTGCACTGCTTTCTCCATGTTTATCCCCAGAAAGGCAGGCAAGATAGATTGGTCATGGGTAATTTTTTTAACTATTATTTATTTATTATGTCAGGAAACTTGTGTGTCTGCAGACAAGTGTGACTGAGGGCTTCTTCCCTTGTCTGAATCACTATGGAGTGTGCTTTTGACAATGATTTTCATTTCCCAGGACCAATTAAAATTATGTCCTTTTAATAGCATGACAACTGCTTACCTCTAAATGTTCTCGCTCCTCTTGGCTTCTGGCAAGATTGCACTCTGGATAAATAGCAATCTCTTCCAAGTAAGTGGGCTTATTCAAAATTCAGTGTTGTCAGTTCCTGTAAAGTCAGCAGAAGGAGTCAAAAGCAGTCTTAGAAGACAACTTGTCCATTCAGTAAGCAGTGCCCTTCCTTCAGATTGAGTTCAAACCAGATGTTCCTTCCAAGGGAAGTACCATTCAAATGTGACAGAAAGCAAATGGCTGGAAGCCATTCCAATAAGGAATCTTACAATATTTCACCCAGAGTATTTTTCATCTTTCTTTGAATGGCTGACCAATTGTAGACAGCCTATTGGAGTCAGCTTCATAATAAAGATGAGTGTTTGGTGAAGAATATGGAGAGCTGCCTCAAAGGATGCTTTCTGTATTTGCATTTTGAGGGTTTATCTCAATACTCGCCAGAGCTGACTCCAGCTCTTTTGCACGATTATACATTCCCAGCTCTTGTTCACACACACAAAGCTGCTGATATAAGTTTAGTGCTTAACATTTGGTTTTCTTTGCTTGAAGCCATGTCAGCTAAGGCCCATTATGAAAACTTCAGTGACCTCCAAGTTCTTACTAAAGCAGGTGAGCTTTCCTTGTTTTCCACAGAGCTGCCTAGTTGAAATAGAAGTAACTGAGAAAAGAACATGCACTGCATGGGATCTGTAACTAAAAATTCAGGTGCAAAACTGCTTCACTGCTATGCTAGTTAATGTTGAAGTGATACCCAGTGGTGTTCTCCTGGTTCAACAGTTTCAGATATTTTCAAGCTATCATTTTGTGGTTGTAATTGTCTTCAGTGATGGACACTTTGGGAAATCCGATTGAGGTAGCAGGAACATTTCTGTATTGCCTTCACTTTAGACTGTCATTTTCATTTCTCCTCTCTGATTCCTTGAGGTGATTGTTGCTCAAGAATTTTTGCAAACTGAATTGTCTGTGCTTATTTTTGAGAGCATACACATATGAATTATGCTTGTTTTACTTTGACCCGCACACAAAAAT
The DNA here is from genome assembly GCA_028020825.1 of Podargus strigoides. Lineage (NCBI taxonomy): Eukaryota > Metazoa > Chordata > Aves > Caprimulgiformes > Podargidae > Podargus > Podargus strigoides. The sequence goes on along the minus strand of CM051624.1, from coordinate 44,143,264 downwards.
TAGATCACAAATGATCCCTGGCATTCTAAACAAATTACTTATTGATCTATGAGTTGTTGTGTATGGTTTCAGCCAATCCAACAAGCTTCAGAAGAAGAAGAAAAATAATAAGTTGGTGTCAGTGGTGCCTAAATTCAGAAAGATGAGTTAAAGGGATTGTATTGATAATGGCTAAAACAGGATTTTAATTTTTCGAAAGTCTGATGATGAAGGATGAAATTACCTTGCTAAAGGAAGAGAGAACAGATGCAGAATGCATAATATGGCTCTCTTTTAAGTGGAATAGGAAGACAATTCCATGCAAAACCACAATGCTGAATAAATTACTAGCAGTAACATTGTCAGAATGTTCTTGATTTCAGTTGCAGAGCATAGACTTCAACCCTATTGGGATTGTGCAGGTCAACAGGAATATTAGCTTGTTGGGGTCTGTCTCCCTTGCTTGTCATTGCAGCTTTAGATCTTGCATCTTACTGGTTTACTAGTGACCTCTGCTACATCTGCATGCTAAAACTCATCCTAATTCTGGTTTCATTTTTACTGGCTCTGTGCCAGTCTAACTTTAGTGGAATTCCTGAATTGAAAAAGCAACACATGGATAAGCTAGGTTATTTTAAGACTTATTTTTTTTAGGCAGAACATCTAAGTCCAAAATAAAGTCATTTACTTATGGTTGCAACAAGTCAGGCTTGGAGCTAGATGATCAGCTCTATCTAGAAGCAAACCAAGTGGATGAGTGAGCTAGAAATGGGATTTATGGGACAGATCTTCAGCTGCAGTCAGTGGACTTGTGACAATTCATACAGGCTGAAAAGTGTCTGAATTTCTGGATCTACCACTAAACATTGACTTATAAATAATGAACATTCTCATGACACTAAGTCAAGTTTTAATAGAAGTTTTAATGAAAAAAGCTGCCAGGGGTGTAAGTTTTTGATTTGGCTGTAAAACAAACATAAGTCATATACATACAAATAAACAATGAAAGTGATAGTAGGTTTGTCTGCACACTTTCCCCAGTGGAAGAATCATTGTGACTGAAAAACAAAGAGAAGAGACAAAAGCAAGTGCTCTTGCAAAGATATTTGCATATTGTTATTAAACAGCCAACCTTTACATAAGGAAGGGCATATTTACAGTGCTGCTCAAATTGATTGCTCTAAGGCTGTTTTATGATGTTAAAATATTTATAAATAGGCTTTAATTCAGCGTCACCTCTGTCAGAAAACTCGGTGGAAATCCTAATTACCGTTTCTGTGCGCGGGTGAAAGGCAGTCATACGTACGTATTGACATGCAGCTAACACTATTCCCTAAAAGGTTCACTTGTTTACCATGACTGCCAAATCATTAAATAGGGGCATAGGCTGATTTTATGAATAATGCTGACTGTATTCAGAGTGTTATAGGACACACTTGAGTTGTGCCATCTAGGTAAATGAAATTGCCTGTACCCTCTAGAGCACTGCTTGAGATCAAATGGAATGACAGAAATTAATTTTTAGGCCTGTCATCCAGGGTGTATGTCACAAGCTTTAGCTTCAGTAAATATAAATATGTTTCTAATTTAAACACACTGTTCCCTGATGCTATTGATTAAGCTGCACTCTTGAAACATGGTTCAGGCTCGGGTCTTTCTCTTTAATTCACTGAAGCGTTCTGTGCGTTTCCCTTAGAAAATGAATAATCATAGCTTGAGACTGGTGGACAATGGGATGCACTGACAGATTTAATTTCCTCCTGTGTCCAACCTTCTAGCTCTGTTGGGCATGTTTAATTTAGCCATGTTTGCTGTCAAATACCCTTTTCATAATTGCTACTGGGCCCGCGTTCGATCGGAGGAGGAAGAGGACAAGGCGCAGTGGAGAACTATCAAAAAGTAGCTTTTGGGTTCCACACAGCCAGAGAAAAAAGAAATGCTGCTGTTTCTTGTGGTCTCATGATCGGTGCATCACCACAGGCCAATAATTTTGTGGGTACTCGGGGTTTCCCCAAAGTTCACTTGTTAAACTCCATACAAAACAAATACGATATAAGCTGTTGCTAGTTTTTGAGGTGATCTGTACAGCAATGCTTTTGTTTTGTTGTGCTCTTTAAGCAGCCTGATTTAATTCAAAGAGATTGAAACTACAGGATTTTGGTCATTATTCAAATCAAGGAGTATGAAATTTGCTTTAAAGGTTTAAAATTCTGTTATTATTGGTGCATTCCAGCTGACTTTGTAAAGAAAGGACTTTTCTTGTGTATGGTATTTGTTTTTACTGACTCAGGAGGATATGCTGAATGTACAGGCATTGATGTAAATCATTTAGAAAGCTGAATCTATAGCTATTCAATTCCTTAATTATCACATGTTTAATTTGATAGAAAATCATTCGTTCTACATTTTTATTTATTATATAATGATTATCTTGCAATTTATGCCAAGCTGCATTTGAAGGGAAACTGAAATGCCATCAAAATCATGTTTTTATTTTTTGTATTGTTCTAAATCTAAGCAAAGTTGCTTTAGGCTTGACTTCATGCAAGGCTTTCCAAACCACCAAGAAAGATCTCTTGGTAGAGGAAGAAAACAGCATCAGTTATTAATTAATTGAAGAGATTGTTTCTAATCACCAGATAATTTATCTTTCTAAAACTAGGTGATCTTCTCCTTCTTACACCCAGACTTAATTCATGGGCTGGAAGAGAAAACATAATTTTTACGTTTTTATCAAGTCTTTCCAAATTTCTCCCCTTGAAGGAAATCCATAATTGAAATAAACTTTTTGAATAATAATCTCTTTTCGGTACCACAGGAAGAGGCTACAGCCATTTGCATTGAGTTAGCAAGTCAATAAAGTGGATTTTCAGAATGTGAAAATTACTTCTACCAGCTTAGAGGTCTGATATGCATTAACTCTATGATAGCAAACATACTGCATTTTGTGTTAGTAGGTAATATGTGGGCTTTTACTGCAGCAATAAATGAAGTCTTTAGAGAAGTTTTCATAAGTTCATGATTAAATAGAAATGATTTTGGTATATTTTTTAAATCTAAGAGTTTTTTAATAGTTCCTTTTTTCCAGTCTGTCTTGAAGTGCCTTTTTTGTATTTTGGTTTTTTTTTCAGTAAAATCCACAGAGCTCTGGGAATAATTCATGCAAAGAATGACACGGGTTTGATGTCATAGAGAGATTTATCAGGCTTAATAGAGACAAAAGTCTCCTTTTACTTTCCTTGTAAAGACAATATGAACATAGGAGAGCAAATATTTCTTCTTTCCTGTTTCTTCCATTCTCACATGCCATCAGTCAGTAACATAGGAGATAGAAATAACATACATGGGATTTGGAATCTAGCCTGGCTATGAAGCTCTGACAGAAAAAATATTCTCCTGAAGTGTCTCCTGAAGTGAGCCAATTTGTTCTGACCTCCTTGACAGAGAGCAGATTTGGTATACCCCACAATCTCACTTTGAGTGTTACCTTCCAACCATACCCACCCAGAAGTTTAAACTGTCATATGGTGCTGTGAGAACAATTCACAGCATCTGACAGGGTGCCACAAGCCATCTTAGCCTCTAAATTTGCAGTTCAGAGGAAATGAGTTCTTACCACCCTTACCAAGCTGTAAAAGCCTTGCTTGGAATGACAGAAGCATGTCACAGCAGCTCATGAGTAACGTGGAAGTGTTCTGCAAGTGCTTACACTGGAGAAGAGAACTGGGGGTCTCAGAGCTGAGGGGACAGCATCTGAGGGCAGTTCTGAGACCTCCCCTGAAAATTCAGATGAGAGGTTCTTCGGAGCTTTGGAGGCTGGGTTAAAACACTTTTTACTTAAACCCTTTTTTCTCTTTTCAACAGTGTTAGCCTTCCAAAGGCACAAGGAAAAAGAATATTAAAGTTTGCTAAGCAAGAAATTCTTTTAACATTTTCAGAGGGGGGATTTATTTACTGATCCAAACTACTTTGAAGTCTGAAAAGATAAGCTTGAAATCGTGGTGAAATAGCTCACGCCTGCAATAATGGGATGTTTCTTCTTGACTGGAACCCAGAGTTAGGGAACTACCTTGAAAACCAGCAGTGTAGGAAAAAAAGTTGGCGTATGTATTTCACAACATAAAGGTCAGATTTGTGCCAAGGACAGGACAAGGGCTCAGACAAAAGCCACACCTCAAATACTGTGTTCAGTTTTGTCCCCTTACTCCCAGAAGGACACTGAGGGGCTGGAGCGTGTCCAGAGAAGGGCACGGAGCTGGGGAAGGGTCTGGAGCACAGTGTGATGGGGAGCGGCTGAGGGAACTGGGGGGTTCAGTCTGGAGCAGAGGAGGCTGAGGGGAGACCTCATTGCTCTCTGCAGCTCCCTGACAGGAGGGGGTAGTGAGGGGGGGTCGGTCTCTTCTCCCAGGTAACAGTGACAGGACGAGGGGTGATGGCCTCAAGTTGTGCCAGGGGAGGGTTAGATTGGATATTGGGAAACATTTCTTCCCTGAAAGGGTTCCCCAGCACTGGCCCAGGCTGCCCAGGGCAGTGGGGGAGTCCCCATCCCTGGAGGGATTTCAGAGCCGTGGAGATGTGGTGCTGAGGGACATGGGGCAGTGGGGACTGGGCAGTGCTGGGTTAATGGCTGGAGCTGGTGATCTTGGAGGTCTCTTCCAAGCAAGACTGTTCTGTGATTCTGAGTGTGCTGGCATGATTATTTCACTGCTGCAGTGGTAGTGAAAAAATCTCAGTGGCAGCAGCCTGTGGCACCTGGAAGGAGAAACTGGGGAATCCAGCAAAAAGGGAAAGTGTTTGTCTAAGCAGAGCAGAACCACAGAACGACAGAAAAGGTGATCACACTTTAAAGTTATATCCCAATGAGTGCTTCCATGTCAGGTGACAATTGAAGGGAACAGAAGGTAGCTTTGCTTGGTACACTCCAAACTGAGTAATTATGAACACCTAAGGGTTTTTTTTCTGGTTTTCCACTACTTCAGTCTAAGATGCTGGACAAATTATTTATGTACAGACTGCTCATAGAAAGGAGGCAATAGTATTGTACTAAGCTGCTACACTGGACTCTCCTGATTAACTCACAGCTTACAAAGCACTTTGACACTCAATTAAAAAACGTTTTAGAAAGAAAAGGATGTAAAATATGTAAGATTTCAGTATATTTGTCCTAGATCTTCAGTAATTAAAATTGACAGTATATTTACTATATGAGCGTTGATACAACTGCTCTAGCATATAATTAAAAAGCAACTTTGCCTGACAAATGCCTTAATAAGTCATGATTTCATTCCACACTGTGTCTGCGTTGTAATGCCTGTTGTTACAGTGTAAGGAACTGATTGGTGTCTGTGCAGAGATGTCTCTATCGGCACATTAGACATCCAGAGGAAAATAACTTCTTTGCAAACAACAATAAAAATACCCATGGAAAGTCTTGTTTTTAATACCATACTGAATGTAACCTGAGCAAATGAAGAGCTTTGATGTGATTTAGTATAATGCCAACTGTGAACACAATTGTAAATTATTTTTGCAACCTGCTCTTGAAATCCCAAATTCCTTTTTACTGTCTGCATTCCTAATGATGGTTGATATATCCCAGGGGAAAGAAAACAGTGATCTCTTTTATCTTGATATAGTTACTGGGCTGGGTTCTTTTATATATTCAAGAGCAACAAGAATAACAACAAAAAACCCCTTCTACTTTTGCAATGTAATAATGTAAAAACATTCTAAGAAAAGCAGAAATCACTGTTCATCAGTAGAAAGCTTTTATGGTGGTAATTTAACCTGGCTGTTATTTGCATTATAAAACTATCCCTATGTCTGAAGCCGTGCTTGCTAGAAAGATCAGAGAAGTTTTCTTGCCACTTTAGCTGGCTTTAAGGAAAACAAGCTGATAAAGTCACAAACTATGTTGTGCATTGAAGGGAAATGGTAATGTTTCTAGAATACCTGTGAATTTCTAATGTTTAGGGTATTTCTTTCCATTTCTAAACTTAGAAGTTTGAAGAAATAAATAGTAGCATTCCAATGGAGACTAGAACAACTGTCGTCTACCCACTGATTTGCTGACCTGAAAATGTGTTCATTTACATAATTATCAGCTCCACAACATGCTGTGCCATTTGTACCTTGTAAAGATGTATCATAGTGTCCTAAATGTCTGGAGTGGGAGGAATGTGATGAATACTTACATTTTGCATATCATAATATATAGGTTTCTAGAATTTGGACTGGAATTTAATAATAACAGCTGTGAGGCTTACGTACTATGAACAAATTTTTTTTTAATTAGTCACAACTTCTTAAAGGCATATTTTCAGCTGGCTAAGTGACTTTTTGTGATGGAAAGTGCATCTGACTGGAGACAAAAGCACTTTTATGAAGTGCCTGCATGAAGCAAGGAGTCATTCTGGAGACAAAGCCCTGCTAAACATACTGGTTTGCCCACATAATACAACACAATGCTGTGCTAAGATACTAGCTCTGAAGAACTATTTGTATATCAGCACAGTACTACACTGAAGCTAATTAGCCTTTCTTCTTGGTTTGTATAGCTAGTGTGATTCCAGTGCCAAAACAGCACAGGCACACTGCTGTTCAGGGATAGTTCTAGCACTTTTGAACAGTGATGTGTTGCCTGATGTTGACTTGCCTGCACTCAGGTGAATGTCCCAGGAGAGGTGGACAAGGTGTGGATTGCACTGCACGCGTACTTCCCCTTGTAGGCAAGTCCTAAAAATATTGTATAGCTTCATCTGCATATGGCTTATGGGTCTGACTTTGAGATTTGCTTTGAGATGAGTTCTTGCTGGCAAGGGCTGACTTCTGCACATGGAAAAACATAGCTGTAAAACCGATAGGACCCAATCTGAAATGATGCTTTTGTGTCATGATTCAGTAATAATACAGACATGACTATTGACATTAGGAATCCACTTCCAGGTTTTACATAGCAGAAGCCTGTCAGGTCAACCCTGCAGCTGACCTGAACTATTGGGTAAAGCAGAACCAGTTATAGGCTACCCTCAGGCTGTGCAGTGCTGTGGCACAAAAGCTGCGTTACCAAGTAAGTATGTTCAGAGAACCTCTGCGAGGACCATGAGATGAGCCACATCAGTGATCCTAAGGAAAATGTTCCCTGCCTAGGAATTGGAGCCCTTTCTTTACTGAAAGGATTTTCAAGCCGTGGCCCAGGCTGCCCAGGGCAGTGGGGGAGTCCCCATCCCTGGAGGGATTTCAGAGCCATGGAGATGTGGTGCTGAGGGACATGGGGCAGTGGGGACTGGGCAGTGCTGGGTTAATGGTTGGACTGGATGGTCTTAGAGGTCTTTTCCAACCAGGGCTATTCTGTGATTTACTTAAGGTAAAGTTCAACCCCATACTAGAGAGAACAGTAACACATGCAACAGTGAACTACCCTAGGGCAGAGTGGATTGAAACAATGCTGAGGTGTGAGCTAGAAATAGACCTTTCAGATTCTAACAGGCCTTTTCTTCTTCTTTGCCAAAACAAACTCCTCACATTTTCCAGTGCCCACTCCTAAAATTTGTTAAGTAACGGGGCTTTACACCAGAAAGAAACTTTTCTTTTAACAGATATACAGTGGGCTGGGGCCCTCTTACATCTTCTTGTTATTCTGATAACGTTCAGTATGTCTGGATAGGGGATGTCACTCTCCTTTGTGATTTCAAAGATATTTTACCCTTCACTGATGCCCTTGACAATAAAATTCCTCCCCTCAGAAGCTGTGAGTGCAGCAGCAGTTCAATATAAAGGAATTTGCAAAGTCTAACACTCCAAAGCTAGGAAATGCCAGAATTAAGGTTTCCAGTGCAATCTTTATTCAGATCCCCTCTGTATATGCCTTCATTATAGTCTTTCATTACAAGATCAAATGTTCCCCACAGGTCCTCTGCCTCATTTAGTGCACTGGCTGGGTAGTACTTACTGAATGGTAGCTATTCAATAGTGCTTTTCATTTTCACCATTTATTGCACAGTCTCCTGTGCTTTATTTACTATATGCCATCCCATACCTTCACTGAATATAGAATTAAAGGTCAATCCACTGTATTCATAATGCTGTGTCCTAGTTCTTAGTGAGTATATTAATATTTATATCAACCGTGTGAAGAGAGCTGTATTCTGCTCCATTTTACACGTGGGAACCAAGGGCACTGCTGTGCTATTCTGAATCAGCCTTGGGTGTCCAACCCAAGAAACAGAGTGGTATTCTGCAGTATTTAATGTTTGATATCAATTTATCTGCCACTGACACCTCCTGTATTTGCTTGTAATCCTCACTCCAGCGAATCTGTCACTAAGTATTAAATTAAGTACCCTTAAAATGGGGAAGCTCACCTGCTAATAATAAGGTCTCCTTCCCTGCTGGAGGTAATGATCACAATCAAATATCACACAGTCCATGTGGATAAATTATGCCAAGAGCAGGGAAAGAAGCTTTTGCAGGAGGGAGGAAGGCAAGGAAGAGCAGGTAGAAGCTCTGTATTAAGATCTTCCAGCCTATAATGGGACAAAAAGGAGTGTTATAATAGGGATTCAATTTAGGATAAAGAATCAGTAACTTTGTAAAAGTACATAAAATTCTTTTTCATGCAGTGTGCATACAATGTGAAAAAGCCAGAGTATTTCTCGAAGACATGAGGATTTTATATCAGCAAGACTGTGAAACTGCAGACACATATGCATGAGGAACTACTGATTTTTTTTTTTAAAGTAGTTTGGCAAAATACCACACTAGTGGCTTCAAAGAGGGAGGGGAAGAAGAGGACCTAAAAAGCTGAGACCTCATTAAGAAAATCAGAGAGATAATTGTAATAGTGTATTGAGGATTATTTTTTAAACATCACTGAAACTTGTAATTGAAGAGAGGGGGAAAAGTGTCCTTGTTTTACATTCACTGACAGTTTAAGGCTGAAGCTTGTCTGAGTTCATTCCTGACTAGTCTGGCTCTCTGCAGGTCTTTCCTTTTGGGACCTGAAATGTGCAGTGAATGGTGTGACCTCAGGAGGCTATTTATAATTATTGGCTAATCTTAATAGCAGATTCAAAGCATAACAGGTGATTCTGCATCACAAAGGGGTCTATTTATTCATCTGTCTTGAGATGTACCACCCAATATTTAGTGATTTTGAGACGAAATCTCATCTTCTCTCTAAATGTATTCTTGATACTGCTCTAAAATTCTGGTACTCAGCTTTTCATTTGTGGAGTCTCCCTCTCTTTGGCTAAAACTTAAAAGCAGCTGGCACCTGAATTTTTTTCAAGAATTAGTAAATGAGACTGTATGATATCGTTCACTGTGCAGCCTGTTTGCCACGGGTCTAACTGGATTTATAATTCTCTGTAATCATATAGAAATCAGTGTCATAGTGCTCAAAATGTGACACTATGCTGCTATAGGAATCTTGTATTCTTTTCAGTCATAGATATATTACACTCCAGTTATTGGTCTCAAAAGCCAGAGACAAAATTAACAGCTAATCTAAACATCTGTGCTAATTTTGCAAACGGTATGTTGTGAAAGAGGAGGGCCAGCAAATTTTAACTCTCTGCTTGTAAACTGTTTGATTTAGCACTGAGAGCCCATCACCTCTGGAGGAAATGTTCCCTTAACTGCATATTTTCCTCTAAAACACTGGTGACACCAACAGCTTGCTTCAGGAGCTAACCCAGCAGCAAGGTGCTAAACTGACCATGATCCACTTGGACCCTAGTGTAGGAATTGCCACTTTCTATATTCTTGGACAATATTTAGCCTCTTTGCCAAAATTTGGCTGAGCTATGAACCATGGTAACCACTGTCAAGGGGATTGGCAAGCAGTAGAAGGGTGTTAACTGAAAGGTGTAACTGAATTATAGATACTACTCTTAGGATCTTTTATTTTTCCATAGCAGAGACCTTGTGTGAACTTCAGCTGGCACACAAGCCTTGAGAACCCAACAGAGCAGTATTTTCACAGCATGCTTCACATCTCAAAAATTAATCTAGAAGTGAAGCTTCTCTTCTTGTTCCAGCTTAAGGGAATGTTGCCACCCTTCAGGGGCAGCAAAAAAGCAGCATTTTCTACAGTTTTTAAAGATAAAAGACTCAGTTTTACTTTATTTCTGAGAAAGTTCCCATTTTTGCATTGCTGATATACTTCTAAATCCTGTCCACATACTCGCCAAGTTTCCTAAATCTGCTGGTTCTCTTAGACTATTACAGACTGTATCTACTTTTAGCTGCTTTTAGTTTCAGTGACTGCACTGTTAAAAACTGGACTTGCTAAAACTTTAGTAAAAAAAAAAAAAATCAGATTCAGATGCAAGGGCATGCGAAGGGCAAGATGAAATGAAGTACACTCAAAGTGCCATCAAGTAGTTAGTTACAATATGTAGAATCACAGAATGGTTTGGGTTAGAAGGGACCTCAAAGATCATCTCGTTCCACCCCCACATCCATAGGCAGGGACACCTCCCACCAGCCCAGGTTGCTCCAAGCCCCATCCAACCTGGCCTGGAACACTGCCAGGGAGGGGCCATGTACTTGATGCTTAGACTTCCACACAATTTTACCAGGTCTTTTATTGCAAAGTCACTCCTGGATAAATTACAAAAACGATATCTTGCATCAACATGAGTAAAACGGAAGTATTCAGTGTAAAAGTTCACACATGCCTAATGATTTGGTGTTCTTTAGATTTCAAAACTGAGTGTTTTCATAGAGGTACTTTCAAAAAAACCTTTATTTTGCAGGAGAGAATACCTTCTAAAAATCAAGTCCCTTGAAAGAATTTCCAGTGCACCCCAAAGCTTGAAAGAGTGCTAGTACCTACCTACTTCGCAAGTGCAGTACAAAGTACACATCTTTCCAATGTGACATGAAGCAATTAATGGTTGTTAAAATATACTCAGAGAGCATATTTTCCTGGCCTCTTGTCTACAAAGCTGATTTGTTCCCAAGACTGAAGAAAGTACATCATTAGTGTACATGAAGGGCACTCCCAAGGCACGAGTGCATCATTTCAGCAGCACTCCATTTTCATTCGAAAAATGGAATGAGATTGAATTATGCAGTCAGATCCCAGAGTCTTTGGTATCTTTTATCTTAGAAATGCTTTCTCTTTTCATGATTAAACAATACACTCATTTGTAGCCATAAGATGCCTGTCTCCAGTGACACTGCAGAATAGGTACAGTAGTTTCACCAGCTAGCAAACCTAAATACATCTGTGTCAGGGAAAAAGTACTGCACACTTGAGCTATGACAGACAGAACAAATGTTCCCTAATTTTCTGTTGGAGGATTTGCAGTTTTCCACTTGAGTTGATGATGCTGAAATGAGGATTTTCACTTTTTGAATGTGACATAATTTATGAGGAAGACATGCAGTAAATATTTCAGCTGAAGTAGGTTTAAAATTAGCCCAAGCTCAAAAGTTTAAAAAGTAACTTCTGTCTTTCTGGGAATTAATTAAGCTGTGTGGGCTTGGATGGGTCAATGAAGAATGAATGACCACTTTGGGAAAGGCCTTTGCTTGGGAAGAGCATGCTATTTCCCATAGTCAGAAAGAGCTTCCTCTCCCTCTCCCTCTCCCTCTCCCTCTCCCTCTCCCTCTCCCTCTCCCTCTCCCTCTCCCTCTCCCTCTCCCTCTCCCTCTCCCTCTCCCTCTCCCTCTCCCTCTCCCTCTTCCTCTCCTCTCCTCTCCTCTTTCATGTGTTTTCTCTCTCTCCCTCTCTCTTGTTGTTTTTTCTGATATTATTATTATACCTCCAGCCTCCTATTTACTTTCAAGCACCCCTTCCTGAGGCATTAGGTCTGAAACACAATGGACCAGTCATGCCACCAGCAGGATTCTGCTTAAACATATTCCCTTATGACACAATTGTGCCTTTGTTGACTTGGTTTGGGTTTTTTTTTCAACAGTGGGAGAAAGACACACAGGAGATACTGTTAGTAGGACATGGGGCTTTCAGTCTGCAGCTTCCATTTCAAATCTGACCTATGTTGGTTATAGTGTGACCACCAAAGGGCAAAGTTGTCAGGAACGTGTAGGATTAACAGCCTAGGATCTGTTCTTAGCAACCAAATGTGTACATCCCCTGCAGTGTCTTTACAGGGTGGTGTTTTTCATAGTAGAACTCTATACCAGAAAAGCCAATGACAAGGAGCCCAGTCTCACAGTCTCTGTAGCTGTTTACTCAAGTTCAGCCTAATGACCACTAGGATTGTAACTGTTTTACTGAAGACATGGCTAAAATTACCTCAGTTTCCAAGGAAAAAATAATATCTTTTACAGACAGCAGTTGAAAAGATGAGCTGTTAGGCCTATTTGTTTTGTTTTGTTTTGTTTTCCCCTTAGAGATACTCACTGACATTGTGTTATCTCCAGCAGATGATCTCCAGCAGGCGGGCAGGGGTGACCTTAGCAGAGGAGTAGGCAACGTATCAAAAGTGACTCATTGATTTTATGAAGCATTTCCCTTCACAGCCATGACCCTCTGGCATACGAGCTTTAAAAAAAGAGATTATAATTAATTTTTCAAGAAAGAGTCAGATGTCAGAAAACTCCCTACCTCTGTTGGTTAAAATGTGATGTATTGTACAATCCATTTAGAATATCACACAACATTTGAGATGTGGTTAGTGATCTTTACTTTTATATTAAACAAAAAGAGTTATAACCTATGATAAGTGGAATGCAAAGTGGTCAGATACTACGATGACGACTGTGTGAAAGAGAGAAAGGGAGTACAAGGCTTACCAGAAGATTAGGTAGAGCATTCTCTGAGGAAAATGTTTAATAAAACTGCTGAATCAACTTCCTTCAGTGTATGGGGGCACTGAAGAGCCTCTCAGTAGTTATGGCTTTCATAAAGAATACTACAACTAGTAAGCAACACGGTTAGCCATATAACCTAATCTTTCATAATAACCTTTCTGGACCTGTAAGCACTCCAGATGAGTCACAAACTGTCTTTTTTTTTTTTTTCTGGACTAATTTAAATATTGAATAAAGACTAAAAATCTGAAAAATGTTAGCAATCTTCATTAATGCTGGGGAAAGAGATCATCCTTTGTTCTTCCTAACCCAACTGGTATATTGTTAGCGTATATACTGGATTAAAATGGATATTACTATGTCCCTAAAGGTACCAGCTGTTAGCTAGCAGAACATATTATGGAGGCCTGTAACTGAACAGATGTTGTGGCAAAGACTGTAAGTATAGACTGTGAGTGAATATATACTGTCCACCTCAGAACAAAGGACTGCCCCAAACAGGAACCAGAACTGAGAGGGTATAGAACACAGTATATGCTGGGTGACTGTAATGCTCTTTGAGCATTTTCACCTTTAGTCAAGTAATCCTCCCACTCCTGGAGAGTGGGAAACTCCCAGTTTTCCACATGTGAAGTATTTCAACACTTCTCAAGTTTGGAGAATGCAATTCCTCTTTCAGCTAGCACAGTGATGATAGGGAGCAGACAGTCCACTAAAAGCTAGGTAGTATTTACTTCTGAGACTCCTGTGAAAACTTGCCTTTAAAATGCTAAACCAACCTGAAAGTTTGCATATCTGCCCTAAAATTTATCATCTCCTAGATCTGAAAAAAGTCTCTGTGTGGGTCAGTCCCGTTTCTCCCTGACAGCACATGCCAAATAACTTTTCTGATTCTCCCAATGAAGACTTTTAATTCCCTGCAAGTTGGAATAGGATGAGGGGTGATGGCCTCAAGTTGTGCCAGGGGAGGGTTAGATTGGATATTGGGAAACATTTCTTCCCTGAAAGGGTTCCCCAGCCCTGGCCCAGGCTGCCCAGGGCAGTGGGGGAGTCCCCATCCCTGGAGGGATTTCAGAGCCATGGAGATGTGGTGCTGAGGGACATGGGGCAGTGGGGACTGGGCAGTGCTGGGTTAATGGTTGGACTGGGTGATCTTAGAGGTCTTTTCCAGCCAAGGCTGTTCTGTGATTCCTGCATAACAACTTCATAAGCAAAGGCACAGTAACTTCTCTGTACTGACTGCATCTTCACTAGAATGCAGAATATCATTATATCTTGGTCTTCTTAAATGAAAAGGTTGTATCTGTCACTGCTTCTTCTTGTGCTGTCACAGACAAGTCACACAGTGGCTTTAGAAAGCTGTGACAGATTTGAAAGTACTGGTGGGATTCTGTTATAGCACCATTTCTGCAAGGGCTCTGTTCCAAGCCAGTGCTTTTACCTTCCAGTGTTACCTGCCATCAGTGCAGGAATCCTTCTGCCTGCCTGCAAGGTAGCAGGCTGATTTTTATAATTCCTTTTATTATTCTCTCGCATCTGAAACAAATAATGGGTGTGCTCTTTCCATTCCAGGAATCAGAGAGCAGGTGGCTGCAGTTTATAAATTTCCAGCATATGATGTTTAAAAGTAATTTGGTTATGTTACTCATCTTTGAAGGCAGGGGGTGAACCCTCTAAACTTCACTAGTGGTGGGGTGTGTTTTGGGGAAGGGGATTTCTTTTTTCTTATGTTAAATATAAAGATGCCAAAGTTACTGTACAGTTAAATCCTCATTATACATGGTATTAATAAATGTGCCACTAGGACAGTCTGTTCTCTTAAGTAACTGCTAATCTGAGCACATTAATGGATTTATACTGTAGAGGGAAACCCCTGGGGAAAGACAAACGTAATGCAGAGAATCCAGATTTATTGTTGTCTCTGTTTCTGAGGCACAGAGAGAGGGAGAAGAGAATGTAAAGGAAGAGAATTTGCATCAGAATGACTGCAGTAGGTTCTGTCACTGTTAATGCAGATGATCCTTTCTGGATTCTTCCAGTATCCTCTTGTTTCTAAACCATCTTTATTTCATTGCAGTTTCAAAATGATCCCCCATGATAAAAAAGGCTCATTTTGAAATGTCAGTAAATATGCATCGACATTACAGGAGTGCTTGGTGCTGCAGGCTGTGCATTTTCCCTATGAGTCACCCCTTAAAGATCCCTGGAATACCCCTGAATTCCTCCTCAAGAAATCTCTCAGGAAGCAGAGGAAGGACTGGTAAGAAGTCTTTGGTCCTACAAAATGCAAAGTGGTACTCACTAGAGTTCAGGTGATGTACACACTGAAACTCCTGGATATGGTGGGACTTGAATTAAGGAACTTGGCATTAAAAAGTGCATTTCTATTACTTGGAACTGCTGTAATGTTAAAGTGTATCATGTGCAGCACAGAGACAAATTTCTGGCTGTCCCTTACCTGTGTATGGAGCCCCTGTACACTCAGACAGTATCAGCTCTGTACATTCATGTACTAACAGATCTAATCTGCTCAGATGACATTACAGCTGAATCATTCAGTAGGGACCTGTACACAACATGATTAGTTGGCCACTTCAGCATACTGTCTATCACCAGATCACAAAGCAGGGCTCTACCATTTCAGCCAAGACAAAATTTCTTTTACAGTTGTTGCTTCCTATATTTAATTCTACTTTATACATTTCCAGATATCAGCAAGTTCAACTAATGCCAGGGCCTGTCAGACAGCTGAGATGCAGCAAAGAACTCATGGCTTCAAATTGTTCACACTGTTATATTTCCAGTAACCTTAGAACCCAGATATTCATACACTGAACTAAGAGAAGAAAGCATTTTTTTCTCCTGTCACTGTCTCTTCTCTGCTCCTTTTCTGCTTTCTCCTTCCATTTCATATTTCCAGCCTTGCATCAAACACTGAAACCCGTCGTCCCAGAGATTAAGATGTCAGCATGATGCATAACTCGCACTTCTGTAACAAAGTAGTTTTCTTTCTGCAATCAGCGTGACAGGGCTGAAGTTCTCTGTAAACATCCTTGTGCACGCACACACCCAGGGACTTCAAGGCTGAGCATGTCATCCATAAAACTTGGAGCGCTCAACAAATGAGTTCGAGTGAAAAGTCAGTAGGGGGGGAAAAAACAAGAAAAAGAATATCTAACTACACTAGAAGCTCAAGAGGTGTAGATTTGACAGGATGATCCAATTTCATACTACATTAGTACAAATAGGTCTAATTTTACGTTTTTGTATCATTCAGATCCTTTATTTTTCAGGATCAAAGTTTGGTGTCACATGGGTATTTAAACAAAATACCTTTGCTTTGACTTTAACCAAAATCCCTTTTGGACAATGGGAGAGAATGTTCAAGCAAGGCTATGGGTCCCATTTCCATGTAGCAGGGAAATACCGGTGTATTTGTGTCTCTGCAGCCTCCTTCAGAACACAAATAGTGCTGTTTAAAGATTTGTGTCTGTTATCTTCCATTGACTGAAGAACCTCCCAAGTGTTTAGTTCTCTCAATAGGAAAAAAGTGGAGATCTCCCGTTAGCTTTGACCTCTGGAAGCTAGGCTTTAGTCAGACACCTTGCTGTCTCATCTGTTGGTAAAACCTAACCAGTTGCACACAGGAAGCAGTGAACAGTGCATAATGCTAAGCTTTATTGATCCCTTTCTTGAGTCTCTTCTTTTGATATTGCCTGCTTAGTGATATACAGACTGAGACCACTTTGAAACGTCCCATGCATACCGCTTGTGTAGAAGGTGATCAAGTTGTGTAGAAGGTGATCACCCCTCATTGTAGAAAATTATATCTAGTCTAAATCTACCCTCTTTTAGTTTAAAACTATTACCCCTTGTCCCGTCCCTACAGATCCTGCTAATATTTTGTCCCCATCTTTCTTATAGGACCCCTTTAAGTACTGAAAGGCTGCAATAAGTTCTCCCTGAAGCCTTCTCTTCTCCAGGCTGACCAACCCCAACTCTCTCAGCCTGCCTCATCAGAGAGATGTTCCATCCCTGTGATCATATTTTTGGCCTTCCTCTGGACCTGCTCCAACAGGTCTATGTCTTTCCTGTGCTAAGGACCGCAGAGCTGAACACAGTACTGCAGGTGGGGTTTCCCCAGAGTGGATCAGAGGGGCAGAATCGCTTCCCTTGTCTTGCTGGCCACACTTCTTTTGATGCAGCCTAGGATATGCTTGACTTCTGGGCTGTGAGTGCACATTGCTGGCTCATGTCCAGCTTCTCATCCACCAGTATCCCCAAGTTCTTCTCCACAGGACTGCTCTCAATCCCTTTGTCCCCCAGCCTGTATTGATACTGGAGGTTGCCCTGACCCATGTGCAGGACCTTGCGCTTGACCTTGTTGAACCTGATGAAGTTCTCATGGGCCCACTTCTCAAGCTTATCCAGTTCCCTCATGCCTGTCCCTCAGGCATGTCAACTGCACCACTTTGCTTGGTGTTGCCTGCAGACTTGCTAAGGGTGCACTCAATCCCACTGTCTATATCATTGATGAAGATATTAAACAGTACTTGTACCAGTATGGACCCCTGAGGGACATCACTTGTCACTGATTTCCATCTGGACATTGAGCTGTTGACCACTACCTTCTGGATGTGACCAGCCAGCCAATTCCTCATCCACCAAATAGTCCACCCATCAAATCCATATCTCACCAACTTAGAAAGAAGGCTGTTGTGGGGACCGTGTCAAAGGCCTTACAGAAGTCTGGATAGATGACACCTGTAGTTCTTCCCTTGTCCACTGATGTAGTCACTCATGGGACTCCTTGAACAGCTGGAATTTTGCTTTCCTAAAATTCAGGGTCACAACTTTACTCTTTGCCTGACTCATATCCCTCAGGACTGTGAACTCCACTAGTGTTTGATCACTGCATCCCAGGCTGCCTCCAATCTTGATGTCACCAATTAGCTCACTTGCACTGGCGACCAACAGGTCCAGTATTGCATCCCTTCTGGTAGGGCTGTCTGTTACCTGGTATGAGAAGTTATCCTCAGTGCACTCCACGAGTCTCCTGGGTTGCCCACAGCTTGCTGTGCTACTTTTGCAGCAGATGTGGGGGCAGTTGAAGTCCCCCAGCAGGATGAGAGCCTGCAAGCACAAGGCCTCCTGTAGCTGGAGTAAGAAGGCTTCATCAACAGGCTCCCCTTAATCTGGTGGCCTGTAAGTAGACACCAACCACAAGGTTCCTTTTTTTTGCCTCAGCCTCTAATTCTTACCCTTAAGCTATCCATTTCTTGATGTAGAGGGCAATGCCTCCCCCCCTCCTTCCTCACCTATCCCTTCTGAACATGAACAGCATAACCTGCTTGATTAAAAGTGATTTTCTCATTGAGACTTTAATGTGTTTTATGCCTTTCAGAAGAAAATGACAATATTTGAACTGAATTTTTCAATTCATCAGAAACAAAGTACAATTCTCTTAGCCATTTACAGCTCTGGGTCTCAGCAGTTTCCAGGTGTACATGTACTGGAGTCACATGTTAGGAAAAAGGGAGAATCAAGCATCCTAACCTCTAATCTGTTGAAGAACCTGATCCTGATATCCTCTTACTTATAGCAACAGATTAAGTACTTAGACCAGCCATAACTTTTCCTTGGGGAAAGCACTGTAGACTCTGAAAGAATACAAGTAGATACTCCAAATTAACACCAATATCTCTCCTTACAATTTTTGAAGTTTTCCCTTTTTTGTTGCTGGGCATATTGCTGAAACTCTATGGCACCAAAAAGCAGTGAAAATAGCCTTTTGTGTACTTCTTGCTTTCATCCATTTGCTGCTAGTCTCTTAGACTTTGAATTAAACTCTTGAGAAAGAATAAAGTGTCCTCTGCTCTCTTCATACCTGTTTAGGTCATCCAGAGTCTCAGTTTTGCCCTTGTTAAACTCCTTTCTATCAATCAGACTTATGTTCTTTGTAAAAGTGGGTTTAATGCCAGCTTGAGTGGTAGACTGACAGCCCTGGAGAATGATGTCCATTGTTTGTGCTCAGAAAAGGCTGAACACATGCACTACTGCAAGCATTTCTCCCTGTAGCCCTTCATCCCCTCTGATGTGGAGAGACCACCTCCAGGCAGAAAGAAGTCTGGTCCCAGTGGCAGTTCACTAGCTGGCACTGAAGGCACGTTGGCAGGATTGTGTGAATGAAGCTTTTCAGCAAAGAAGTTCAGTACACAGGGCTGCCAGGCTGATCCTTTTGGCTCCTGATAAATACACTTCTGAATTCAAAAGCCAAAAAAATAATGATAATATGACACTGTCTTTACTGCATAGTGTGAACAGCAATGTATTCAATAGCAACTTCCTCAGCCAAACCTGTATGCTGCTGGTTTATTGTTGAACTACTAGTGTTGCAAACACATCCAGATCTTATGGAATAAGCAACTTTTTCATCTTTAGAAGCTATGTGATCCCGACATCTCGAGAGACCTTACCATAGACCTCAAATACCTGTTTGACTTGACTAAGTTACAGAGAAAGTGTAAAATACCTGTTTGTTACTCCAGATATCACAGTTATTATTCAAAGAACCTGTGTTATGTGTCAATGAAAACTGTCCTTTTGAGAACTTAGGTGATTCCTAGTATAAATTAATGCTTTGTAAATTAGTATTGAACTGCAGTGGATGAAAAGGTGCCCTGTCAGCTGACATCTTGATTGGCAGAGAGCAACCCATTACTCATCATCCAGTCTATCAGAGTATTTCCAATACAGTCTTCTCTGACACTAAAGGGAACACAACCTAGCATGTCTCCACTCACTTTGCATAAATACCAAGCCTTACAGCCCATGTAAAGAAATAGAGTGACAACAAATGCATGGGTAAGCCATAGGACTGGAATTCTGGAGATCTGCATTCTTAGCTTGGCTCTTCTCAAGATTTCTGGTGCTGTATTGGATACATCACTTTCAGTTTTGTACACCTCACTGCTACAGCCAAATTAAATCTGTCAGGTTCCTTAAGGTATGTAGGCTAAATCCAGGAGTGCCTATGATTCTTACATGGAAGGTTCTTAGTATTTATAAAGTATCATTTTTTTTTTAATACATTTATGTTATGGGGATGTTATATATCTACAACTTTTAATGTATCATGAAATAAAAGCTTTCTAACCTCTCTTTTTTTGGTGATGGACTACTAAAAATTATACGTATCTTGTTTTTTTGTTGTTAATAATCTAATTTATGAGGTTGGCGGAGATGGAGAATTCCATTTCACAGATAATGCTTTGAAATATGATTTTGGGTTGATTCACAATAGAACTCTGAGTTGTTTAAATTTTCTGCGAATGGGGCTTGAGGTCTGATCTCCATGGTCTTCATGGCCCAGACTCCCTTGGATGTGCATCCTGTGGAAGTGCTCTGCAGGTTTGGCTGTCCCAGAAGTTGGAAGCCCTGGGAGCCCTGGCTGATAAGCAGCTGGGGGTGCTTGGATCCTGTGCTCTCAACCCCGATGAGATGGGATGCTGAGGATCCAGGTGTTCAGGTCCCAGGGCACAGACTGGAGATCTGACAGCATCATTGTCACATCACAACACTGTCAAAAATTAAATCACCTCTGTTGAATGTTTCAATTTCAGGAAACTTAACAAGTGTGGATTGGATGATTGGGCAGTGAGGTGGATTGGGAACTGGCTGAAGGACAGAGCCCAAAGAGTAGTGGTCAGTGGGGCAGTCGTCCTGGTTTCCCAGGAACAGAACCATGGGCCAGCCATGGCAGGCAGACCATGGGTAGCCCCGAGTCAGCTGGGAGATTCAGTCAAGGCAGCTGCCCCAGGCTGACTCACACCTGTATCCCACCTCACTGACTTCAACCTCATTATAAAAGGAGGGAGTTCAGTGAGGGTGGGGAGTTCCTCTTCCTGGAACTCTTCCCTCCTGGCCTTCTGCTCCTGATCCAAGGGATGAGGCTGAGTATAACTTTATACACTTTATGTTGGTGATTGTATTAGTTTTGTTATTTCGTTAAATCTGTTTCTACTTCAATCCATGGGGCTTTTCCCTTTTTTCCCTGATTCCCCTTCTCAGCTGGGGAGGGAGCATTGGGTGGTAGAACAACTGCTGCAGTTTAGCTCCAGGTACAGGCTAAATGTAGACAATAGTCTAGTTGGAAGCCTGTGACTAGTGGTGCCCCCCACACCACTAGTGGTACACTGGGTCCAGTCCTATTCTTTATATTCATTAATGACCTGGACAAAGGGACAAAGTGGATCCTCAGCCAGTTTGCTGATGACACAAAGCTGGGAGGAGTGGCTGACATGCCAGAGGGCTGTGCTGCCATCCAGAGTGACCTGGACAGGCTGGAGAGCTGGGCAGGGAGAAACCTAATGAAATTCAACAAGAGCAAGTGGAGAGTCCTGCATGTGGGGAAGAACAACCCCATGGATCAGTCCAGGCTGGGGCTGAGCTGCTGGAGAGCAGCTCTGGGGAAAAGGACCTGGGGGTCCTGGTAGACACCAGGCTGACCATGAGCCAGCAATGTGCCCTCGTGGCCAAGGCCAATGGTGTCCTGGGGTGCATGAAGAGGAGTGTGGCCAGCAGGTCAAGGGAGGTTCTCCTCCCCCTCTGCTCTGCCCTGGTGAGGCCTCATCTGGAGTGCTGTGTCCAGTTCTGGGCTCCCCAGTTCCAGAGGGACATGGAGCTACTGCAAAGAGTCCAGTGCAAGGTGCAATGGGCACAAACTGGAACACAGGAGGTTCAATCTAAACATAAGGAAACACTTCTTTACTGTGAGGGTGACAGAGCACTGGAACTGCCCAGAGAGGTGGTGGAGTCTCTGTCTCTGGAGACATTTCAAACCCATGTGGATGTGTTCCTGTGGGATCTACTCCAGGATCCTGCTCTAGCAGGGGTTGGACTAGATGATCTTCAGAGGTCCCTTCCAACCCCTACCACTCTGATTCTGACAGATTCTGCCAAAATTTTTGAAATTGAAAACTTTATTGAAAACTTCACAGCTACCTCTAGTTTCTGTATTATACATATCAGTCCTGTCCTTGACTGTTCTCTTGTGCATAGGTACATAGAAGTTGCAATGATAAACAGAAGGGGATTGAAAGAAGGATACTGTGGAAAGACACCTTACAAATCCTAATTTGTAGGGTGTCTGTGTTTTGCCAGTACTCAGGGCTAAACTGTAGCAGTTATTCTGTCACCTGATGCTCCCTCCCCAGTTGAGAAGGAGAGTTGGGGGAAAAAAGGGAGAAGCTCTGTGAGTTGAAGTAGAAACAGATTTAATGAAATAAAAAACCTGATACAACAACCAACATAGACTATACAAAGTTCTGCTCAGCCTGGTCCTTGATGTCAACAGCAGGCACAGGAGAGAAGAGCCCCAGGGAGAGGAACCCCACCCTCCCTGAGCTCCCTCCTTTTCCCATGAGCAGATGAGGGGTGTGGGATACAGCTGGGAGTCAGTGCCTTGAGTGGATCTCCCACTGACTGGGGATGCTCATGGCTGCCTGCATGGCTGGGGAACCAGGGCAGGGTTAAACATTAATGCAACTTGCTAGTGTGTTCCTCAGTGGGGACATAAAAGTGGACAGAAGGTGGTTGCCATACTGGTTATTTTAGTAGAAAAAGTCATTTTCACCTCCTTAAGCTGGCTAAGGCATTAGAAAGATGTTTCTACAGCAGTGTGGAACTTGGCTCTTCTCTGGACACTCTCCAGCACCTCAGTGTCCTTGTAGTGAGGGGACAAAACTGAACACAGTATTTGAGGTGTGGCCTCACCAGAGCTGAGTACAGGGGACAATCACCTCCCTGCTCCTGCTGGTCACCCCATTGCTGATACAAGCCAAGATTCTATTGGCCTTCTTGGATGTCTATAGAAATTCAGAAAATGTCATTTAGGTAGAAGTAGAGAGATGTTCTAGAAATTATTTTTATTTGCAGTGTTGTTGATTTGCCAGATCAGAGGCTGAAGTAACTCAATAAGAAGTCAGGGCTCCTGACCTCTAACCTTGGTTTACTCATAGTATGACTCCTTATGTTGAAAAGCTAGTTTAAATTATTTGTGCCTTGTTTCTATGTGAAAAAGAGATTATAAATAGTTACCATACTGGAATGTTATGTGACTGTTTGAAATCAGCACATCAAAAAGGGAAACTTCTAAAATCAGGAATTGCCATTGAAAAGCAAAATATTTTCAGGGGAAAATTAAAATATACTGATTCTCTTCGCTGTTGAAGAAAAAGCCCAGATGCACTAGGACAGAAGGTAGTGGGACTATGAGCTTAAGAAAATAATTGGAAGAAGTGTATTTTGTTCTTGCTGTGTGGCCCCTTTGTTTTTCTCATCGCAGTGAGGTTCGGCCATGACAAATATTGCTGCTTCTAAGCTCGATAGCATGTGCAGGATACTCAGGTCAGTGGGTGAGCTGGTGCAGCAGTAGCTGAGAGACAAGACTGGGCCAGCAGTTGGAGGGTGTGGGGTTTGTTTTAGATGTGTATGCTCCAAGCCACACTAAATCTCCACGCACATTACTCAGTGAGTTGCTTCGTGTTATTTTATTATATTTTACAGCAAACCAACTCATGCTTAAATTAGAAGATAAATTCCCCTACTGCCTTTTTCAGGTTTTATGGATTTGTCATCAAGATTTCATGGCTGCTGTGATGAATTGCCATTAAGACATCGTCCTCAAAAGACAAAAAGAAGGGCTTTAATACCTGAGCAATTTTGAAAAGAAAAGAATTGAACTGAAGTGAAATGACTGCTAGAAGAACGTCTTACTGTGTCCAGGGATACTTCTTGCTAAACATTTTAAAGCTTCGCTTCCCCTTTGACACAGAAATGAAGATATTACTCTGCATGTGATGCACGTGACATCACAGCCTTCAGTCACAGAGATCAGTGTATTCCTGTGCATGTCCCAGGCCTGGGGCAACATTATATTTAAAAATAAGCACAGATCTGTAAGGGTGGATGTCTTGTAATCTAGCTTCAGCTGGAACATTTATTCCCTTTCGTGGTTTTGTCACTTTCTTGTTTTGTACCTTTCATTGGAGGGGACAAAAATTAATTCGGAGAGGCATAGGATTATAAAATGGGGCAGAAAGGGATTATACTGGCATGGAAATAGTGGCTATTTCAGCTGCAGGGATTTTCTGCATTTAATGGATCACCTGAGTAGTAGTTAGCAGTAAATGGACAGCATTTCAACTCTAGCTCTGTAGATGAAGCTAGATAGCAATTCTAACTAAGCCATACTGAGAAAGTCTTTTGTTTTCTAAAAACAGTCAGTTTGTTCAACTGAATCATCTTTGTGATTGCCACAGAATGTCCTGTGGAAAAACTTCTTGTATTCACAAAAATTTGGGATGTGGTTGTTCTTTATAATATCTATATTCACATCAGTAATCACTGACCATTGTTTTTTCTCTGATGTATGTTATTCTTGCAGTGATGTGCCACAGGCAAGAAAAGAAAGAAAGAAGTTTAGATGACAATCATAAGCCTTGATTACTTACTAGAAGATAATGACATTCGTGAGCAGCTCCTCAGATGAAAACAATCTGTTCCCACTGTAATACACAAATAGTAGACATATATAGATAAAATCACAGCAGAGATTGTCAGGAGTGCTGTGGAACATATAATAGTTTGTTATTGTGATGCTGCTCATAGGCATTTGCATGCAAGTATGTATCCAAGATACTCAGAAGTGCTGAGAGAGTGCATTGATAATATTATTATTATTACTACCATATAATTCTTGCTGTAATAATAAGAGGTGTAAGTCTGGGTCAGGTTCCCCTGTGTTTCTTGCTATTCATACTCAGTCAGGTTTACAATTCAGGAAGAGGTATATTTGCTTGTTAGATACAGAATTAGATACATCCAGTGATTTAATGTTTTTATATGGCTTATTAATTCAGAACTTCACACTAATTATTTGTCAGTTGAAGAGCATGCTGTTGATGGCTTGAATGTGGTCACTGGCTTTCTCGTTTACAAGGATGGTAAGTAAAGCTTTAAAAAAAGAACACAAAGAATTAAACTAGTTTTACAGTTTTCTGGGGATCCAAACTGAAAAATAGCAAGAAAAATGTTAGTCAAATAAGGAGACAAAACCAATTGCATTCTCCATGTTTTACTACAAGTCCTACAGCTTGACACATTTAATATTCTTTATCTAGGGAAAAGGACAGATGTGCATGACAATATTATGCATGGAAAGTGGCTTTGCATTGCTTTCAAATGATTACTACTGAGAGAAGGCAGGAAGGAGAGAAGACAGTCCAGACTTTTTACGTTGTTTCATTAATGTAGTGTTTCTAAACTAGAATGAGAAAAGAAGAGAAAGAAAACAGACAGTTTATTTGGCTTTCAAGTGAATTATTCAGTAAGCCAGAGACTCTGTGTTGTGTCACAACAGCTATTATGCAGATAGGCTTACCAAATCAAACTCTATGTCAAGGTGGAGAGATTACCTTGACTACTGATGTTGGGAGATAGCCATCACCAGGGTGACAGAAGTATAGAGAGAAAGAGAGCAACTGGAAGGATAATAAGCTGTGTGCATGTAGAGGAATTTTGTCTCTCTATGTAAAGGAAATGGATCTGCACTTTCTCTCCTAGAGCATTTCTCTGTCTTGTCCAGAGGAGCACTCCTGCATTCCCTACCTGTCTCTGCAGTATGTCTTACAAAAAGCTTTATGATAACACAGTATGGGAAGCAGCCCAGTGTGCAGAAAGAGTTTCGGTCACACACGTGCATCAGGCCACTCTGTCCAGGGGAACTGCAGTGGATCTCCCCAGCTCCTTGCCATTATCTTTGGAAACAGTACAGCTGCAAAGATCAGTATAATTATCTGATCTGGAACAGCAGACTGATAGTTCTTAGCTTCTACTTGGTCTCTGTTGTTTTTTCATGGTGGAAATTTACTAGCAATTACAGAATTTTCAAATGCATTTGTGTGGTAGATGGCTGTAGAACGAGACAGAGGGAGAAAGCAACAAGGAAAGCAGGTGATGACAGTGGCATATTGTCTGGGTATCAGCAGAGCCAGGAACACTGCTCTTATCCACCCAGCTGTGTCCCATAAGATTTCTCACCACTGGTGGTCACTGGCAACAACTGATGGAAAGCTAGGATAGACAAAGCATCGCCTCCCAGTGTTTTTTCAGTAGATCTGAAAATGAGATCTTCCACCACCACCTAGCCTATGCTAGCAGGACTCTTTTGCCACCTGGCACTACAGCAGAGTACTGGTAGGAATTTTAAACTTAAAAAACCCCAAAATAGAACATCTGAAAGGAACAGGTCAAACCTTGCCTGCTTTCCAGTAGCAAAATTCCCACTGAAAACTGATAATTTCACCTCAGTAAAGGTCGTATAGCTCGGGGCAGAGAGTAATAAAGATGCAGAGGCACACAGCCACAGACGTATAGGTGAACAGCTAGTGTGCACATCTACTTTTCCAAGAAGAATGATGGGTTGTACAGGAGGAAAAAACATTTCTGTGATGTAGATTTACATTTCTGTCCTGCTAATAAATGGGCCAATGAAACAGCTGACTGCTTCCCTATTGCAGATGTGGGAGTTATTTACTTTATAATCCTTTCCCTTTTAGCCCTGGCTGGACAAGAATGAAAATCCCTGGCATTAGGTATTAGAAGAGATGGTGAAAGCACAGGAACCAATTTACAGGGTTTCACTTGACTAGTTTTCTTCATTTGACTCCTATTAGCTCTGATAATGTATCCTCATCATTAATCAGCTAGGGAGAGAAGAGGCGATGCCTGTTTTTTCATGTGCACAGGAGGATGTATGTACACCATTCCAATCTCGTTGGAAAAAGAAGGTCAGTACCTTGAAGTGTCTCCTTCAGGACTTACGAGCAGTGACCCTGAGCACTGAGACAGCTGTCAGCAGGCACAGAAGGTTTTGAAGGAATGTCTGAAATAAGCATTTGAGTTAGTGGTAGCTTCAGCATAAACTCTATGGAACAAATCATTCCCTGCTGTAATCCTATTAGAAGTAGTGAGACCAAAGGGAATGTGGAGGCAGCTGATACTGTTAGATGGCAACTTTTTCCTAGTGAGATTCCCAGCACAAAACCACAGTCACAGCAATCTAATAGCTGCTGTGGTCACAACAGCTGGGGGCTGAACAGCCCCTAAGCCTTCATCTCTTGTGTCTTGCACTATAAAAAGCAAATGGTTTCCTCTGATGGCCCCAGCAGATATCAGAGCTTCATCAGTATGGAGCTTGTATAATGTTTCTGCATGTTATGCCAGTCACCAGTCCAGCTTGACAGCTCCTCATTGCTGGATCGTTACACAGAAGCGTAAAAAAAATACAAAAGGTGTTGGTCGATTTCCATGAGATTTGATACAAATGCATCATCACTAATGTATTTTAAAAGTGTAGTCAGTAAATTGCAGTAGAGTTGGTTTCCATAGCAATGATGTCACCAGCGGTGTCCTTGAAATTTGAGATTTTGTCACACAAAAATAATGATGTCCATCATGAGTCAGAACACAAGACCAGCCCGCCCAGTGTCTTATCTCCAGCAGTGCCCTAGAGAGATGCCTAGAGCAGAATATAAGAGCAGGACGATTGCAAAGTAATGCATACCAGAGATACAGGATCCAGGGGTTTGCAGATCAGAAACTTTCTGAGTTAGGGATGGTGTCTTTGTTTCCAATTGTCCTTGACAGATATTTCTTCCATGAGTTTAGTCTATTGCTTTTGAAGCCTATTTGATTTTCTGCACCAGCTGTTTCTCTGTCTGCCACCTCCCTGCACTTCAAAAAGCTTTACCAATATATGCATATCAGGAAAGAGATATGTAAGCCAAAACTCAAGGTGAGGTCTGCTCCAAGACTCCTAAGGCCAAATTTAATCTTTTCCTTTTGCTAGCAGTTAAGCCCTGGTGTAACGGACTTGCCAGAAATTCTTCTCTCTGGTTACTAATTGAACTATGAGCAACCAGACCTGAGCTAGAGCAGCCCAAATACTCCCCCAAAACTAAACTAGCTCATAGGAATTACTCTGCCTTTGGATTGTTCCCAGCACTTCTAAGCCCCTTGAGGAGAAACAAAAAAAAAGGCTTCATGTTGAACTGGACCCTGGCGATGCACACATCTTCTCCCTTAGGACTGATATCTATCTGATCCAAATAGGGGGCTACAAAAGATTTACACCTTCTCTGCTTCATTCCTGCTTCCCCTTACACCTGAACCAAGTTGACAGGAGGTTATAGCACAGAATCTGGCCCTGTGTCTAATTCAGCATGACTTTTCTGCCACTCACTAGTCCTGTTTCATTAAGACTCCACATTTGTTCCTGCTTATTTAATGAAAGAATTGGTTTTTTAACAACTGCGTTTTAACCAGGGGAAGAAGTCCTGAAGAACCATATTAGTGGTGACTTGGCAGTGCTGGATTAATGGTTGGACTTGATGATCTTAGAGGTCTTTTCCAACCAAGGCTGTTCTATGATTCTATATGGAGCCTCTAAGGTGGGACAAACTATCACAGGAAGACCATAAATTTAAATAGTTTGTAATGTGGTAACTGAAAAAAGAGGAAAAATACCCAACCAAAAAACCAAACCTGACCTAATTTATTCTTCTGCCCAGTGCAGAAATATTGTCCCAGCAGCTTGTGAGTCTGGCCCTCACTCTGCTGGAGTGGGCAGCTGACTCTGTGCTGGGAGATGTTGCTGCACCAGGTTCTCACTCTAAAACTGCAGCATGTTTTCTCAGCAAAGCTGATGTTGGAATGTGTTCTTGTGTTCTTCCTGTGCTTTGCTCATGGCTATTTCAAAGCAAGCACCTAATATCTGTGAATGTGTCTGCTAATGATGACTATTCAGCAAAGGGTCCATGAAACAAACTACAGCCCAAGAGCTGTGCCCTGCAAAAATTCACTTCCCAGATGGGTTTTACCATCTAAATTCCCTGTTTCTGAGTGAGTGGCTGCAGTTTTTTTAATGAGTGAATGAATAATAAATAACAAATATAAAATAATGAAAACAAGTGCCATGGATTCTTACTCGCCTACACTCATCCTCTCTCATCTACCAGTTTGGTCTGTGTACAAGGAACCATTTCCTAAAACACTCTGGTGAACAGTCCTGGGTTGATGAATATACCTGAAGAATTTCAGTCTCAGAGGAGAATATTCCAGTAAAATGTTGGTGTGACTGCAGTATGTTAAAACAGAAGCTATTTTACTACTCCAGTGTTATGGTTTGAGAGGGGATCATAGGAACAGATGGCTGGATAGAACTTTGATTTCAGAGGATCTGGATAGCTTATGTTAGGAAGCCAAGCTCACATAGGTTTGCTCCATTGTTACCCTTTGTTACAGTTAACTCTTGTGACGTGAGTGTCAACATTCTGCTGATGTCAAGGTAATCATCCTTACTGGGCCCCAGCATCCACACCGTGTGCTGCCTTTGATTATTGGAAGGTTACTGAGGAAATGGGGCAGAGTCTGTAAGATCAGTCACACTACCACTGTTTTAATGTGCTCCTCTCCCTCGGGAGACAGAAGGCATGATCTGAGGTAATTGTGATTATGCACAAGAAAGAAAGAATTATTCAAAGGTTACTGCACTGCCCTGGTTCCCCAGGCCCAGCCCCATGGGCCAGCCATGCAGGCAGCCATGAGCATCCCCAGTCAGTGGGAGATCCACTCAAAGCACTGACTCCCAGGCTCTATCCCATACTGCTTAATCATGCTCATTATTAAAGGAGGGAGCTCACTGAGGGTGGGGAGTTCCTCATCCTGTGGTTAATCCCTCCTGGTCTTCTGCTGCTGTTCCTAAGGACGAGGCTGAATATAACCTTGTATGCTTTGGTGTTTGTATTAGTTTTATTTCATTAAATCTGTTTCTACTTAAGCCCACGGGACTTCTCCTTTTTTCCCTGATTCCCCTTCTCAGCTGGGGAGGGGTCATTGGGTGGTAGAACAACTGCTGCAGTTCAGCCCCAGGTGAACTGTAGATATGCACTAACCTAGGCCTTCAACTATCTGCATTTTCACTGTGACTACCTGTGATTCATGGAGCTTCTATTTTCAGTAGCACTGGATGATAAATATATTTCTACTGTTGTGTGCTCAGATGATGTAGTAACAAGGCTAGATAAATATCTACTATAAAGAGAGGCAAAGCCTTCTCTGTTTTGTCTCACAGCAATCATTCCTTCCATGTTACTGCAAAGACTGCTGTGATGATTTAGGCTACATTGCCTGTAAGATATAATGGTGGTGGTCTTCTTTATTTATAACCCTGGTTTTTATAACTTTGTCCTTTCAGAGACTGTCAGATTTACTTCAGGTTTCAGAGAGCTTGACTTGCAGCTACAGTCTCATAGGACAAAGTTCATCAGATTAATTTCTCCTGGCAATGTCTGTAGACATCCTGAAAAAAATAAAGCATTCTACAAGCAAATCAGCTGTTATTTTAGTTCCATTCAAAGACAAAATTCCCCTCACTACAAAAAGGACATTGAAGTACCTGAGCATGTCCAGAGAAGGGCACGGAGCTGGGGAAGGGTCTGGAGCACAGTGTGATGGGGAGTGGCTGAGGGAACTGGGGGGTTCAGTGTGGAGCAGAGGAGGCTGAGGGGAGACCTCATTGCTCTCTGCAGCTCCCTGAAAGGAGGGGGTAGTGAGGTGGGGATGCATCACTTTAACCAAGTAACAAACGATAGGACAAGAGGTAATAAAAAGTATTTCTTCACCGAACGGGTTGTCAGACATTGGAATGGGCTGCCCAGGGCAGTGGTGGAGTCCCCATCCTTGGGGGACTCCTGTTCAAGAGTCGTGTTGACATAGCCCTGAGGGATATGTTGTGTGTTGTAGTCAAGGACTGTCAGTGTTAGGTTGATGGTTGGACTCGATGATCTTCAAGGTCTTTTCCAACCTAGGTGATGCTGCGTGAACCTGTAATGACTGCATCAAATTAAAAAAACCCCAAACAATAACAACAAAACACAAACATACATGCCACGTTGTGAAGTTCAAGCATGAAGGTCCTGCAATTAGGAGAAGTAGAAATTGTTCAGTGCTTTGGGCTTGGTCTCCTTGTGAGTAATCAGTAATAAAATCATTCTGCTTTTATGATGCACAGAAGAACACATTGAAGTCTAGTGCAAAAGGCTTTGAATTTTTTATTCTTTGTTTTTTTGTGGGTTTTTTCCCTGTTAGATATGAAATTACCACTAGGAGTGATTTAGCCAATTGGAAATGGCTTATGGCATTAAATATTTATTTCTTATTGCGTCTTTTTCAGTCCTCAAATTCCTGTAAAACAGTTTAGTTCAGGGAGCTGCTAAAACTGAGCTGTGCAAAAAGTACTGTATGTCTTGCCTTTGGGTAGTTGGTTTTGCCTTGATACTGAACACTGAAATTAAGGGTTAGATGTACATCTACGTTATTGATTCACGCTTAGAATGGGTTGCCCCATCCTAATATCATTCTTAGATCTTTTGGAGCCCCAGAAGAGGAGAAAATGAAGATTTTAAGGTGAGGTTAACAATACTTTGGAGGGTTAATGTATATGGGGAGTGTTAGGACAGCAGTGGAAGTTACATGTCTGGGGTGAGGTTTCTTATCAAAGTGAATACAACAGGAGCATCTGTGAGGGCTGGCAGTGAGTGCAGCAGTAAGCTGGGACAGAGCTGGCTCCGAAACACGGGAGAAATAATGGCTGCAAATCAGAACTTACTTTTAGAAAACAGCAAATATTCTTCACACTGCAGTTATTGCAAGAGAATTATTATTTTTGTTTTTTTTTTAAGAGTTGCCAGGAACTCAGGAAAAGTATTTTCAATTTCCACTTCCATTTGGGCAAGCCATTTGCAGTCTGGTTCAAGATCTGATGTTTGGATGCCTGCAGATGCAAATAGGTCTCCTATTGTACATCCTGTCAATTTTCAATTGTAAACTTCTCAGGGCTGGAATTAGGCCTTGTCATATATTTTTATACCACCTGGCAAAAGCTTTCTAATTTTGATTGAAATCTCCAGGCATTATTGTAATGAAAATAACTGTAATTATCTCCAGTGGCACAAAATTTAAGTGTCAAATTGAAACTGAAATGCTAAAATGGACGTGGTGGCAGACAGGTACCTGTGGTGCAGTAGAAAGCCTGATACCCAAATAAATATTTCTTTAACTAAGAGTTAATACAGCTTCAGAGGATTGTTGGAGCACTTTAAAAGATTAAAGCATTAATATCCCTAGGTAAATGCATGAGAGATGGTAAAAACTTAGGCAAAATGCTTTGGGATGGGAGCTTTGAAAAAGCTTGCTGATTTGAGCCCACTAATAACTGGAATAAAAGCCGCTCCCCATCACACTGTGCTCCAGACCCTTCCCCAGCTCCGTGCCCTTCTCTGGACACGCTCCAGCCCCTCAGTGTCCTTCTGGGAGTGAGGGGACAAAACTGAACACAGTATTCGAGGTGTGACCTCACCAGAGCTGAGCACAGGGGGACAATCACCTCCCTGCTCCTGCTGGTCACACCATTGCTGACACAGGCCAGGATGCTGTTGGCCTTCTTGCCCACCTGGGCACACTGCTGGCTCATGTTCAGATATCTCCTTGAGGAGCATCTTTTAGGAATGCTAACTCCTTGGAATTAGTTAAAGTAATGGCTATTTAATACAGCTAGGTGTCCACAAAAGCCCTAACCTCAGATATCAGTCTTGTGACTTTTAGAGAAGTTAAAAATAAATTGGATAATTTGCAATCAAGTAATAATTCGAAAAATCTTAATTTGTAGTCTAAAAGCTGGTGACTTGCAAGTAACAGAAATATAGAAAGTGCTTAATTCTTCTTTTCTGTTGGCTGAAATATTCTCCTGAGCAAAACCACTGACGCCAACACTACTCCTTCTTCTATCTCCTACTCTGCTTAAAAGGAGACATTTCAATGCCATTTCAGTTCCAGTTCACTGGTCTTTTACCTGCTACTCTTCTCTGTTTTTGATAGTGCCAGAATTTTCCATAGTGCTGGCATATCCCAAGCATGGGCATACATAGGCAGTATTTTTGTATGCCAGTGTTCTGACTGTGTGAAATGGCAGGAGTCTGTAGTAAGTATACTTAATACATGGGACAGCCTTACATGGATTGCATGCAGAATATTAACAGCTAGAGACATAAATTGCTAAGGTTAGTTACATGGAAAATGCACATTATTATTTTTGACATTGCTCCTGTTTTTAGAAGATGCCAAGATATGACGATACAAGGACAACATGCTTGCTGAGTTACAAGAACTAGTTTTGAAAAGCTATTGGTAGAGGAAGGACTCTCGTATCCTGTAACAAACAGCTTGTACATTATGTATGCTATGAGATTAATTTGTATTATCTAAGCTGTTATAACTATTTTTTAGGACCCAGGAAATTTTCTCTCTGTGTTTCATAAAAACCAAACAAACCCTGAAAACAACCCTGATCTTAAAATACCTCTGCAATCACTAACCAGTGCATTCTGGATTCTCTTGCAGAAGCAAATCTGAAAACTCTTAACGTTCTGTTTCAGACACCCCTGTACACAGCATATTAATGACAGCTATGTCATCCCATTTGCAATATTTTGCTCTGAGGACATATAAAACTACATTCAAACAAAGCTCAGAAGATGAGCTCTAGGGATTCTTATGATAAAAACAAGCCTTTAGCAGAATGAAAAGTGACACTTCTTGCATTGCAGTAGTTTAATACATTCCTAGACTACTTTTCAGAAAAAAAATATGAAACAGAGAATAAAACAGACCACGAGCCAAGTAAAATTCTGTTAAAAAATTGCCACACCATTTAAAACTAAATAATGTTTATTTCTCTCTTTGCTATTGTACTGTCCAGTAAAGTGTTGTTCCTAGATCCATGCCTTCAGTGTCAGTGAGCACAGCTGGGGAACACAGCAAGGCTAAATGTCACTCCATCTGGAACTTGCAAGGGACTTTGGCTCCAAATTCAGATCTTTGTAGTGTGTGTTCAAAACCAAAATCTCAGCAGTGAATGCTTGAGAATCTTTTTGCCATTCTATTGCTTTCATTTTATCAGTTCCCTAAAGTCAATACAATTCAGGCACTAAAACATGCAAGATAAGAGAAAACTGAGATTTTCACTTTACATAAATATATACTATACAGATAATATATATTATAAACAGCATTTGATTTGCTAATAATCTAAGGAAAGTAAAGCCTTTTGTAGGGGGCAACTACTGATTTTGTTCCTGTAATACTGGTTTTGTTTACTACTGGTGTGAATGGATTGACTGTCATAGATTTAATGCTGATTTATAGCAATTTATTGACCTTGATGTTTTATGTTAACACTGATAAGCTTCCAATACAAATCAAAGAACAGCCAGATGTCATGCATTTCATTATAGAATCATCCATTACTTCACACTACTCTGAAATCTAGTAATAGATTAAAACACTGGGGAAAGATGCTAATGAAAAAATCTTCTAGAAATGGAAGACTGCTGTTTTATGTTCAAGGCCTTAGGGTTCTTAGGTCTGTGATTTACCCAACAAGAAGAGTCCTCATACTAGAGGCTAAACCCTACTCAGTGGCTTTTTCTTTGTTTGTGTCCTCCAGGACAAAATAACTCAACTGAAATGCTATGTTATGAATTCTGCACAATGCCACTGCCCTAACAGCCTGGGAAAATAACATGAAAATATGAGGTCATTAGCTCATTTTATTCCTTTCCAAGATTATTTGGTGCTGTACACAAAGTACTTTGTGCTAAGTAAAGGAGTGTATTCAGTGAGTCTCAAACATACCACTGCGAAGCCAGCACAAGTAGAGCTTGCACATCTCCAGCTCTCCTTACAACTTTATATATTTACAAATGTTATAGAAAGATTTCTCACCAGGTCCTAAAGGATAGCCAAGTAAAGACACCCCTGCTTTGCATCTGAGGAAACTACTGCCAAGAGCTCAAGATTCATCATTTCAGAGTTTACTTCTACTTTTTGATTTCTCAGTTTCAGAAATCACTTCAAGGCACTCAGGTCACCGAGATGCACAAAGCTGCTGAGCACTCAGAGCTCACACTGGAGTCAATGGGAGGTGGATCTACTCAGGAAACCAGCAATTTGTGTCTCAAATTCTGCACCTAGAGTTAAATGTTGACTCAATAAAATAAGCCCATTTTCTACTTTGTACACTCCAGTAAAAATATTATTTCCAGCTTCTAAATGTCTGTATTTCATATGAAATAGACTATTCTGCCTATTGCATGCAGGTGTAAACTTTCCTGGAGAGTCTTCATAAGCCATTTTGCAGAAGAACCTGTACGAGTCAAATTCTAATCTAAGCTTTGTTAAAATTCCATATCTCATTGTTTTTCCTACCTTTTGGATAAAAAATCTAACACCAAAATATGATATTTGGGGAGAAAAATAGTTAAATGCTATGGGAAGTTATGCACTATCTGTGCATAACATCTTCATCATCTGCCAATTTATATTTTGAATGACTCATCCTATTATTTCCTCCAGTATATTTTCACTGATTATGACAAGGAATATAGAGATATTAAAAGGCCAAAACCATACAGTTTCATTAGAGTTAATATTGCTTCTTCTTAGATGTTCCTTCCACTAATTTCATTTATTTAAAAGATGTTTAACAAAAAGGATAATGTAGTGCCCATGCCTTTGATAGAGAACAGAGGGCAGGCTTTGTGTGTTGCTACAGGTTGAGTGAAAAGGTAGGAGTAATATTTTCCATGTCCCAGATAGAATTGAATTTAAACAAAGCTCTAATAGTCAAACAATTTGAGAGCAAATGAGTCATTTTGCATTCTGGCTGTTATGATGGTGCATTGTTTGTCATTGTATCTTCCTCTGCACTTTTGATTGCTATAATGCAATCATGGAAACATTTTCAAGAATTGCTTTATATGGTCTAGAAAGGGAAAAGGAAAGGGGAAGGAAGTCTGCAAAACAGTAGAACACAGCATGCTGGAATTGGGTCAGCTCTGAAATTTAGCTACCACTTTGTACAGAGCAGAATGTGCTCAACTGCTTTTTACTCTACGCAGATTATTCTTACATTTTCTTCAGTTAATAAAATAAACAGAGAAAATGCTGAGACTACAGCACGGGCTGTAATGCTGTTGGTAAGCTCTGTGAAGGAGATAGCTCTCCTTCAGATAAGAAAGGAAAGAAAGAATCTAAGAGGTGTTTCTGTGTTTCAAACCAAATAGGACGATCTATACAATCGTACTTAAAAGATGCTTCACCTCTTGTCCACCTTCAAAACGTCTGCTTGTCTTCAGCTCTTCCCATGGTCTTCTCAGTGATTCCAGGAGGTGGTCTTCTACTTAGCATTAGCCAGGGCTGCAGGAGGAAACCCCCAAAAAACATTTCCTGTTCTGCCATCAACTCCCTTAATGCCTGTGGGTGGATCACTTGGGGCATGCCTACAACACGCAGCCAAGTACGGCGTGGACGTTCCAAGCTGATGCACTCACAAAGCGTTGCTTAGTAAGGAGCAGAGAACCATGAGATCTGAAAGCAGTCTGGCCACATTTAACATTGCTGTGCTAGACCTTTTAAGTGCAGTCTTTCATCATTACAGCTTATGTGTTCAGAGTCAGTGCTGAAACTGTACTGCTTCTGGTTCTGACTGAAGCAGCCATGAACATTGCTGTCTCAAGGAGGTGTTTCACACTCCATGGCACTGTGCAGACATGCCAGCAGTCTGCCTGAACCTTGAAATCCTACCTGTAAAACAGGGACAATGGTTTGACCAATAAAACATACAGATACAGTAAATAATATATTTTGACAGTATTGTAAAGTTTCCCTAGAGCTCAGTACAGTGATGAGGGCCAGATGAATAATGCAGATGTTTTAGCACTCATGCAAAACTGCACAATCCTTGAATTTGTTTCCTCGGAGTCAGTGAATACTTCTGAAATCATCACTGATTTTTCTCAAGTTCTAAGGTGAGGTAAGGGCAGCACTAGTGTCAGTTCCCCTGGGGCACTTAAAGGCCTTAACATCCCTAAACAGCCTCACCTGGGACCTCTGTCCATTCTCCTCACCTGCTGTCAACAGGACCAGGGGCTCTATTTCAGGTCAGGCTTGGACCTTCAGCCCTTCCCTGGGCTGTGCTGTGGAGGTGCCTCTTTTCAGTTATGCCTGTGTCCCTCAGCCTCACACCACAGCTCTGCTTCCTGCAGCCCTTGATAGGACTGCCCAGAGAAAGCAAGGTCTCATCTTCTTGCCACGCCTGGGGCTGTTGCAGTGCCCTATCTCTGCCTGACTCAGCCCCTGCAGGACAATACTGCTTGGTGAGTGCACAACCTTTGTGGTGCTCACCTTGGCTCCTGCCTTGACCCGCTTTTCATCATAGAATGGTTTGGGTTGGAAGGGACCATCTTGTTCCAGCCCCCCTGCCATAGGCAGGGACACCTCCCACCAGCCCAGCTTGCTCCAAGCCCCATCCAGCCTGGCCTGGAACACTTCCAAGGAGAGGGCACCCACAACTCCACGGGCAGCTAGCCCTTGCTGCTCTCTGGCAAGTAGTACTAGACTCAGGAAAACCTAGTTCTCCTGTCTGTTCTTGTTGGGATAGGACATACTCTCATCAGGTGCCAAGCACAGCTACTACAGCATTGTTCACTGCCTCCACCCAGTTTCAACCACTAGCCTTGTGCTACCTCTATGGACCGATGAATGGCTGAGAGAGGCGTTAACATGAGCGATACTGAGAGGTAAGATACTGAAGAATTCTAACTTCCAGATCTCGATGTCACTGAATTAGAAGTTAATTCACTTATTCATATTCTCAGTTTTATGAAAAGCCAGGGTTTTTCCTTTGTGTGGTTAGAAACGTGGGGAACTGGAGAGACTGGCAACAGCCTCCTGACTTTGGAGACGAGTAGGGATTTCACCAAAAGTAGTAGATGTTGAATGATGAGGATTCTGGAAGACAGAAACTTGGCATTAGCCTGCTTGGAGTGTAGGGAGATAAGGCACTTGCAACCTTCGTGTCAGCAGCAGACTTGCATTGATACGTTGAATGCTTTACTGGACTGACTTTGCTGTGCTCTCAATAGTGCTTATATTGAGTTTTACATCTGCAAGGTACTTTTGGCACATAAATTAATTGGTAGCATTTTGATAGCAAGAAAGAGGAAGAGAGAAAGATTAGAAAGATCAGAATTATATCAGCAGCAGTGGATAAATGTTTTTCTGATTTAGTCTCAGAGATGGCAAAAAAACAGGTAAAACATAACACTGATAAGAAAAGTCTGTCAATCTTTCAGGTTAGTTCTGGGTGATAGGATCTGGAAGAAGTGTAGGAAGCAAATCCAACATAATTTCTACCACACTGTCATAGAGTACTTCTTGAAAAAGAAGCCAAAGGACTTTTTACATTGATAAAAGTGCTAGAAATTTTATTCTTAGTGATAGAAGACCTCTAATTATCCACAGAAGGATATGGCATAGAATCACACTGTATGTTACTAACAATTACCTTTCCCTTGTGTGTTTTTCTTAGAGGTGATGTATGTTGCTTATTCACTTTTTGTTTCTTATGAAACTACCAATGACAGTGGCTTGAGATTAGACTGAGACTGTCTAAACATTTTGCATAGTTCATCAGAAATATTTAAGATACTGTCTGATTCCCTTTTTTACTTAAACTGATCTGAATTCTATATCGATAATCAGGAGGTAAAATTTTGTGCCCCTTTATTTAGGCTGGTTTATATTGTCACAGGTGGGAGAAGGTAGCAGTGTTAGTAGGGAAGACTTGCTTGCTGGTTGCTTACCCACATCATGATTGTGACTTCTCTTAGTGACTGTTCCTTCTGTTTTGACATTATTACATGTATTTGCATGCATACATAAAATTTCCAATAAGTTAAATTTTATGTCAAAAGCAGGGATTTGCACCTGTCCATTTGTGTACAAAGAAACTGTTCCTTGACAGGCTCTCAAACTATCAGTCTAATGAGTCAAGTTAATCCATACTAATTGTGATTTTAAGTGGAGCACACGCTGGTAATGCTAATACTGTAACAATCTGATGGAGAACCATTGCCATAAACTCCCAGGATTCCTACTGTCACCTCTTTCTCTGCCTGGGCTCTGTACTGCTTTGTCACTAAAAACAGAGTATTGCATACAGCTACTGCAAAGCTATCTCTTCCCATCAGACTGCTCAGTTTCTCCATCTGGTATTTTATATCAATTAACAAATTAAAACATGAGTGACAAAATTAATAATGTCTTTTTTTCCCCCTCTCTCTGGAAGGGCACAATTAGTTTATAATGAAAGTGCATACACTGTAAAAGCACTTTGATTTTGTTAGCTAGATGATCCTTCCAGTACCTCTACAAGGTAGCAATTTCACTTTGTTTATTCATTCTGCACATCAAGAGACTGACAAAACTGGGTGTCTTTCTCATGGTCTCACAAAAGATGAGGGTAAGTGATGCCTAGTCTGCAGTGGCACACTTATGCATTGTGGGCTTTAGCCAAATTTCCAGGACAGGGCCAGTGGCACTACAATGTAAGGTTCACTCAAAAATCTGTAATCCGTTCTGTTTCAAGAAAGTTTTGCAGTGTTTCTGTCTGTAGTTGTTCATTCTTGTGTGTAGTTTCTCCTTTGCTCTGTTTTGGCTATCTCTGCATTTCTTCAGTCAAAACTCCTGGGTTGCTTTAAAACGTAAAGGTCCGAAGTATGGTAAATTCAGCAATATTCTATAGCTTGTCTTCTTGGTTGCAACAGTCACTTTGTCTAACCTAACTCTCATTCAAAAGCAGCAATTTAACCTACTAAATGAGGAGGATGCTTATCTCAAGATCTGTAGGGTATATGCATCTTCTCTGAATAAAGGTAGAGATCAGGACTATATTGGAAATATAATCCAGGAGGACTAGATGTGTTCTCACTGAAACTCACTGTTTCAGAGAAGAACTTCAAACTTGGTATCTAGCCTTCCCTCAAACAATTCACTCTAGGATCCCAACTCAAGATACCAAAAAAAAAGTTTTCCCTAGTTCCTTTAAGAAGCTATGCACAGGGAACTGAAATATGACCAGGGATTCATAATAAGAAAGATCTCCTTTTAGCCTTCTCTGTAATGACCTCAGTCCTTGTCACTGTCTGGTTTCTCTGTCAGACAGACTTAGTGCAATAAACTTACAACTCTCAGTGAAGAGACAAGGCAAAAACCTTCCAGTTTGTTGCATGATGGAATTACTCTGTTGTAAAGGAGCAATGAATTAATGTACTGAAGGAAAGCATCACTTTTTGTGGGTTCACAGAGTATACAATAAAAATATATAGTTCCCCAGTTATAGAATCTATCAAAGTTTTTTCAACAGTCCCGTATGTTTTACATGCCTTCACAACTGTGAGCAGCTGCCTCTGCATATGTTCCTTGATTTTATGCCCATAGTGGCATCGGAGCCCTCCTAGCTGTGCAGGCACATTTTTTTATCCACCTCCAGCCTTCTGCTGCTGGGATGGTAAAGCATTTGATGGAAGAGTGGGGGCACGGGGGTAATACAGAGTATGTGGCACAAAGGCTCTAATGGAGGTTGGAAGGATTAAATCATAGAAGTTTCCTACCCAAACTATGTCACAGTATCCTGTATGAAGCATTCAGTGAAATATATTCAACCTAGCAGGCCTGCTTTACAGGAAGGCTCATTTGTCTTTCATGATAGGGCCACAATTTAATGAAGTGGCTTTGATCTGAAGTTCTCAAAATAGTTAAATGAATTTGCTATAAATGAGGGCCACTTCTCTCATAGCTGAAGCATAGCTGCCCCCAGAAAAGAACTCTGCAAATGCTTTGTAGTGGAGTACATGGGCACACAGGGGTATCCTCTTTCAACAGTGAGGAATTTGGGGACCCTTCAGTGGTGCTTAGTGTGTTCATTACTATAAGAGCCATCAGAGCCAGTTGGAGTGAAAACATTACTTTTCATGTCTCATTCACACATGTTCTTAGTTAGCAGGCTTGGTATGGACTAGAGTGGTTCCTTCAGATTGTGCAAAGAACAAAAGTTGCAGCAGTTTAGGACTAGAAGTGAAGGCATACTGTCATCTTGCAGGAGAAAGTGGGGAGCAGAACACAATTGGTTATTGGAATTTAATTTGCAGTTTGGTAACATCCTTCTCTTTCCTTTTTAAGGAAAAGTATCAAGTAGCCTGCATAGTTTCACAGGCAGGGGT
The DNA here is from genome assembly GCA_028020825.1 of Podargus strigoides. Taxonomy (NCBI): domain Eukaryota; kingdom Metazoa; phylum Chordata; class Aves; order Caprimulgiformes; family Podargidae; genus Podargus; species Podargus strigoides. The sequence goes on along the minus strand of CM051624.1, from coordinate 44,102,258 downwards.
GACATAATATGAAAATGCAACTATGGATTATTCTGTCTCAATCCTCCCAATGTTTTCAAGTTATCTATTAACTGGTCCTACCTAATTTTTAAACTTTGATCTTTTAAGACAACAGAATTAGTGTGCCATGCTGTGTCTAAGACAAATATCTGAAAAAAGGAGGCCTTCATTTATGAAAATAATGGGTGTAATTATTTAATGTGTTATACAAAATCTGGCTACAATTCCAGTCCAGTTCAATTACTTCTTCACATGTTTCTAAATCACTGTTATTTCTAAGCTCTAGAGAAAATTTGCTGATTAATACTTCTGGGCTGCCATAAACACTAAACAGAACTGATCCCTCATGACTCAACAATATCAACTCTAGTAGGAGCTGAAGGACATTTCCTACTGGTGTCCTCCATGATGGCAAATTCAGAGCTTTGTCTAGTCTAGTTTTAAACTGAAGTTCCACACATTTCTTACTGAGGATAATCAGGATCTAACAGATATTTCTGATAGGCAGTCTCTCCTAGTCCAGCCAAAACTGTATAGCTACCATCTGCTGACAAAGCCAGAAAAAGTGGAGTGTTTTTATGTCTCTTTGTAAGCATTAGACAAGTAGACATGCTTCCTTGCACTCAAAGCTGTTATAATCCCTTGCATAGAGGGGCAGAAGAAAGCAGTGTTTACCAACAGAATAGGCTCAGCCCCTAACAGTTCTTATGGTGGGCATACAACCATTCTCTTTTAGTCAAACAGACAGCTTTTGGTAAGCTTAATGAGTTGCAGGAACAGATGAAATGGAGAATCACAGAATCACAGAATGTTAGGGATTGGAAGGGACCTCAGAAGATCATCCAGTCCAATCCCCCTGCCAGAGCAGGAACACCTAGGTCAGGTCACACAGGAACACAACCAGGTGGGTTTTGAATGTCTCCAGAGAAGGAGACTCCACAGCCTCTCTGGGCAGCCTGTGCCAGTGCTCTGTCACCCTCACTGGGAAGAAATTCTTCCTCACATTTATGTGGAACCTCCTATGTTCCAGCTTGCACCCACTGCCCCTTGTCCTATCATTGGATGTCACTGAGAAGAGCCTGGCTCCATCCTCATGACACTCACCCTTTACATATTTATAGACATTAATGAGGTCACCCCTCAGTCTCCTCTTCTCCAAGCTAAAGAGACCCAGCTCCCTCAGCCTTTCCTCAGAAGGGAGATGTTCCACTCCCTTCATCATCTTTGTGGCTCTAAGAAGATCATGTCTGTCACTGGATTCTGTATCATACAGGGAGTTAGAAGTGTTGGGGTGTTCATATTCCCCACTGTCAGGAGAGCACATACCCTGACTCTTTGTACTGCTGCACTGAGTTGGGTTTGCATGTTTATTCTGTATCAACAAAAGGCTGAGTTAGGAGTGACGAATCTCAGTACTTCTCTCCTGCACTGCTGTCCTTTGCTTAACCTTGTCTATAGATGAAACAGCAAAAGCTCATCTGAATTTCATGTTGGTGATATCTACTAGACTGAAATTACATCTTGTTATTGAGTTTGGATGGATAGAGACACAGGGGATGGTACAAAGCATATACAGCAGTAGGAGTTGCTGTAAGCCAAGGAAATTTTCTGCTAGCATTCTGTGGCTGAGGGCTTGTCTCTGTGCTAGTGGAGCAATAGAAAATGGCTGTGTCCCATTCAGGTCCATTATGGCAGTCCCCTGAAGGAGTGTATTTTTTGTTTAATAACTGAGTTCATCCCTCCTTAGAGAAGCCCTATTTAAGGTTTTAATCATGAAAACACGTCCAGATGTCTTTGCCAATCTTTATTGTGTGTTTATCTTAAAAGGAGTTAAGAATAAAATGAATTAAGTGAAGAAAAAAATTGGTAGCACAAGAATCCCATTTAAGTTACTGCAATTGAATCTCGTCTCCTGAACTAAATAGTGCAGTAATTAAAGCAGTATTTACAATGCAATAAAGACAAAGCCAATTACTGGCAAATGTGAGCTAGATGATGTTTTTTTCTGAGGGAAACTAGTGAAGGATCTGTCTAGAGCAATAAATCCTTCAACAACCTCATTTGTTAATTATCTTCGTAATCCTCTGGCTTGTAATGATTATCTAATTTATTATCACCAAACAGGAAAGCAATGTGAGGTCAACTGACTGAGGCAATCCAATGAGCCAGAGTCTGTAGGCCTAACTGTGTAAGTTGCATGCAGGATGCAGGTCTGCAGGAAAGTGATTTTGTCTATCGACTGGTGCCGTGACCGTTGAGACTGGGGCAGAATGTATCAGAAGGCATTTTTTAAGTATATAACTATCCCCTAATTAAATATGGTACACTGCTTTTCAAAAACCACATCAAAAATGGTCAGAGCTTACAGATCTGTTTGCATTCTCTGAAGGAGTCAATGGCTGTGGGCATGGAAGAATCATTTGGTACACTGATTTTTCTGGTATACTGGTTTCTCAAAAGTAATTGAAGAAGTTCCATTTTCATGGATTCTTAAATTAACTACCCATAGGTAAAAGCAAAGCTCATCACACAGTTAATTATCTGGTTCAAAGACAGAAAATGATGGGAAGGAATGGTCAGTGTTGGTGGTGGAAGGAGGTCACCCAGTGGAGTGTTTGCCATGCCTTTGGCAATTACAGCACAAGAGAGAAGGCAGATTTGCCCTCAGAGAGCTTGCAAGTCTGATGATGAGCCTAAATTGTGCAAGACAGTTTCCTGAGCTAACTCTTCAGTGAACTAAACTGTACTTGGAGAATATTACAATCCCGTACAGATGTTATCTTCAATCCTGAAAGCAGCTTGACTGCATTAACGTAGCATTGCATGTAGGCTAACCACTTCTGCCTGCCAGCTGAATTATATCTGTGGAGGTGCAATGCCATGGTGACATAGTTATACAGCTTTAGATGGTGATCTGTGCCAGCCACAGGACCCCTGTACCAGTTGCCACTACATGTAAATCAGACAGGACCTGGGAGAACAGAAGGCAGAGATCTCCACCTCTGGAAACCAGTGCAACCACTTAAGACCCTCAAGTATGTTTTTAAATCTCAGTAAAAATCTCAAATAAAAAAGGAAACGCAGGGCAAATTGTGTTTGAAGAGAATTACAAAGCGACCACGAAACATCCCCAGCAGGATGGTGCTGAGTCACATTTTTGAGCCTCCTGAGCAAAGCAGGGACTTGGTTTGTTATCAGTCCCTGCCCCTCAGCCCCAGTCACCCCGGGCATATGCTATAGCTGTCAGTGACACTCCCAAGGAAAGCCTGCAGCTGGTGAGAGATGTCTGCAAATGTGAGGCTGAGTGGGACCTGCTGGTCACAGATGGTATCTGGCACAGTGCTGGAGAAAGAGGTAAGAGTGGGAACAAATAGAAATGGAATTAAAATAATTTTTACAGGTCTGAGAGGTGAATGATTGATTCTTTCCCTGAGCTGTGTAGGCATACCAGGGCAATAAAACATATTTTCTAGAGATGACATGCCAGCAGTGAATCACCGATGGTGACGGCTATTTTATTCTTCTCTACTTCCTTAGTCCCACAACATTATTAGCCTTTTGCACTGTCAGATATTAAAATCATATTAACGATCAGGAACTGTATTAAGCTGTCTGAAAATGAAATAATGTGGTAGCACATTTGAAGGTTAGAGCCAGCCCTTGGGTGTAATTCACTGAACCGTAATCTACCTGCCTGCTACTCTGCAGGTGGAGCAGGAAGCATTGTTTCTGGGAAACTAATTACCACTAAGATATACACTCCCCCACCCTCAAACATGCACGCAAATATTATTCTGAACACCTCAAGCTGCTGTTGAAGCTAGACAGCTGGAAAAGGGTAGTCATCCAAGCACAAACCTGCTTAACAGACAATTTTCTTCCTTCCACTGTCACAGTCGCACTTAGCAGAGCCATAAGGAGAAATGTGTTGCTCCTAAGGTATGTGAGTGGGGGGGAAAGCCATTGTCTAGTGATCAGAGAAAGAATTAGAGATACTGCTCATTGCCACAGCAAAACAGACAGTTACCAGGAGTAGTTTAGGAGCTATTTAAGAGGTGACTAAAACCACCTAGAAATAAATATTTCCCTGGAGGTAACAAGACCCACAGCCAATTCCATTTGTGTTTTATAAAAAGAGATTTCTGTGCCCCTGCTCTTATATTAGTGAAACAAAGGTTATTACTGTTCATGCTTACTCCTCTCTATAACACAGGTGAGCTGTTAATCCAGAGTCTAGAGAAAATACGACTCAATCATATGGAAGGGTTGTACTGTGGTAGGTGTGTCATAAATCACGTAGAAAGGTGATGACCAAATCCTTTATGAAATTTTTGTTATCTAATTTTGTCATCCCTGAAATGAAAAATGCCTTCTTTGGCAGACAATAAAATGAAACCAACTTTATTAATTATGTTTATAACACAACTGAAATGAAAACATTTCTCCGGAATTTAAGTTTATGCTAAAAGGGCCAATTCATTTTGTATTTGACTAAGAGGGCACAGTAGAAGAAGGCAGGGAAGGAATTGGAATATTTACCTTTATATCTTGAGGTTTTTATAAGCTCCTGCTCCTTCACAGGTCTATAAAACTGAGTGACAAAACCTGTAAGAATGAAATATTTTACAAATAAGGATATTTTACAAAAAAAAAAGCTTGTCTTACCTATAGATTCTTATTAAGTCTCATTGCTGTACAACATCACAATTTCCACAGATGCTACCTGTAGATAAGCTTGCTACATTACTGATCTAAAAAAAATTACATGATGCTCTCTAGGTGACAGTTAAAATGACAGGAATATTCATTATCATCTTATTTTTGTAACATGGAGGTATAAATGTTTGAAACGCTTTGCTCTGCAATGAAGTCAGCTACAGGAAAAGGACAGGACATAACATCTTTGCTGTAGAATTCAAAGACAAAAGAGGCAAATTTGTAAGTGGTCAGGACCCTCCCTATACTGCAGATGTACAGACTTTGACAGGAATTACTTCTATGCATTATTTGATGTAAATAATCTAGACAAAGAACATCATCAACTGTCAGGACTACTTCCAGCTGCTAAGTCAATGAAAGTAATGTATGAGCATTTGAGATCAAAACTGAGAGCACAGTACTTCAGTAGAATGATTTGCTAGTTAATTGTGACAATTCTTTGTGTGGCAAAGCAGCATTTTAATTTCACTTTTCTCTGTTCATCAGAGTGCCAGACAGAGATGTGCTTCTTCAACCGAGGCACTCAGCTATTCATTGATAAATGCTGCAATGGACTGTACACAGGTGTCTCTGTACTCACACTAATCTTTTTGGCAGTACTGGTACTCCACCTTACTGAGACAATATATACATTTTTCTGAGTGAAAGATGTCAAGAAATAGCTTTTTCAGGCTGAATTGCTACCATCCTGTGTTGTTTCTTATGCCTATCAAATATATCAAATTGGTCAACACTTGTTTCTTCCCTGGTTCTCCAGTACAAGTGGCTCACACTGGCTAGCAGAAAATGCAGAAAATTCCAGCAGCACTCTTTTTTCACCAATAAAGTCCTTGATTATTGTTGGCTGCTATGGTGGACCCCACAACCCACTCATGTAGTCTTCTTCCTCTCCTGGAAAAAAGCATTTATCTACTATTTCCACCTCTTGTACTACAGGCAGCTTCTGTAAATCTGGAGTTATTTAAGGACAGTTACACACCCTCTGCTAACAGAAGACTGTGGTATTATGGTCATGCTAAACAGAGATAGAGTTAAATGTCTCAAAAACCTGAAGTATATCACGTTTTAATGAGGAAGCATCCACATCATCATATACTGCAAGTGAGAGTCAGTTGTAGGTCATGAGGTGGAAGGTTTGTGTGCATTAAGGCATGGTTCTCCATTGTTCTGACCTCTCCAGCAAGCTTTCTTTTATGAACTCTCTCTGAGATGGCATATGCTGCTTAGTAGATGTCAAATACATATGCTTTTAGTAGTCTCAAAATACATCCACAAACAAGAAAATAATTGTGCTTATGCGTAAACTTTGCATTTCCTAGTTGAAAACCACAATTATAAGTCCAGCTTCATTAGAAACCTTAGAATGAGAAAAAAATTAGTGTTTTTCTGTTTCATGCAAATAGTTGAACTAAACACTGAAGTGCTACTTCAGGTATTGTTTGGGTCTTAATTAGGCTAAGCTTTCACTGAGTTCAGTGGGAGATTGAAGCCTCAATTCTGAAAATATTATCTAATTGCATGTCTATAGCAAAAGGGCAGTCTCATAAGTATTGTCAGGTAGGTGCCAGAGAGAGCAGCCTGTGTGTTTGATTTTTACTTCATTTCTTGGTGTTGAATGTCATGCTTCAGTTAAATATGGAAATATTATTAATATATGAAGCAGTTCATAGTTAGAGGGATATTAATAAGTCATTCCAATTCATGAAGGGTCATTCGTGGTACAACAGCATTTACAGATTTGGTTCAGGGACTGAAAACTCCTCAAATAGTCTTTAGGACTGGGGGAGGATCCTGGCAGATCAGCTCACCTTTTGGCAAAAAACTGGCAGTGTGTGCACACACCCCAGTCAGGATTAGGGTACTGGGAGATACTTGCTTACACCATGTGAGAAAGTGTCTCTGGCCAGTGAGGTCCTAGGCAGAGATGAAGACATTTGGTCTTCCACTTTGCCACCAACAAACTCAACAGCCAGGACGTTAGTGGAGTAACAGTGTGATGCATGTAGAGGAAAAAAAGCAACGTATATTAGATCAAACACCCCTTCTAACTAGTGGTGGCCTTGCACCTTTTTGAATGAGATGTCTCTTCTGCCTTTGAGATCATGGTGTAACACTGTTTTCTGCAATCACCACAGTAATTACACTGGTTGATATAAACTCTCCCAGGGTTTCTGCTGCATTCAGAATTCTGATTTTTCCCCTTTTGGGAACTGTTGGTTGGCAAACAACGCTCCATAGCTGCTGCACTGCACCCTGCAGTAGCTGCTTTTCAACAGTGGTTGTTCAGTGGTTAGTTCAGACCCCTACATAGATCATTTACTTTAGAGTGAGCAATTGGCATCTTTTGGGATGACAGTGACAATATAAATCTGTGCTTTCACTACTGGGATATTTGAGTCAGAACTGCCCTGTCTTTTGAACATTTCATTTCATGCTGTTTTTCTTATCATTATCAGCTAATAGTTTTCTAATTACATTTTGCTTTTAATAAAAATGACTATAAAATTGGTAGAGATTATCAGTGCTGAATGACTGTTTTTCCTATGTGTTTTTCCTCTCCACGGTTGTTTTCTCCAAGGGAACATAATTAAGAGGATTTTTATGTTGCTGTGAAAAATGTAAAGCTCTCATTCCTCTTTAGTTCAATGTAGAGACAGGTTCAAGGCTCTGTTGAGCAATTTAGCACTCAACCTCAGCATTCAGAAGGTTAGGGCTTTGGTGTAAAGGCTACTCCAAAGGTAAATGTCACTTCATCTCCCTGAAATTATACTTGCAAGCCATGAGCTCTGTCAAATACATGGTGCTGTGTCTCTCTCATGAGCCAGTGTTAATAGAGCATGAGATATATATATATATATATATATAAAAAAGCTATAATTCTTTGCCTGTCACATACTTAGGACAAAAGCAACACTGCAAAAAGAGAGGCGTAAATAGAGCACTGTTTGGCTACACTGTCTTGAATCTGTTGTATTTACTAACTGTCAAAGAAACGATAACAAAAATTATAGTTTTTAGAGCCTTCCCCCCAGTCAGTAAGTTTGCCTTTTGACAGCAGCACAAACCTGCAGTTGAGACACAAACCATGATCTTGATACAAAGAGCTGGTATCAGCTCTGCTGTTTGAGCCTTTTTCTGCCTAGGAGCCATTTGGAGTTCATCCCAGCAGGAGACTGTGCTTCACAGAATTTGCAGGTAACATCTGCAAAGTTGCTAAAAACTCAAATGAAACCAGACATGCTGCAGACTTCCTTCTCTCTCTCTTTGAAAGGGATTCCAGGAGGCATTCACAGCCCAGTTGGCCACTTTGCACCAGCACAGTCCTCATGCTGCCATGTGACCTGTAACATCTGCTCCTTCACCAATTAGACCATTTCTTAAGGATAAATTAAAACCAGTTCTAATTAAACACTATAATGGAACTATCAATCTGTGTTACTGAGGCAGAACAAGGATGTAATTAGTTATTGATACAAAAAGATTTGTTTCAACTAGTTTGGTTTGCTGTCAGCCACCAGGGGCTTTAAGTGAGCTTATACAGAACTTGAAAATAACCTCCACTATATCTTTCTTTTAGGCTAAAGATAGACATGGGAGCAGATTCTTGTAAACTACCCATGCAGTTGTTCCATGTCCCTCACTATTTAGATAATAAATTTGCACATTTACTTGTAATACTATTAATTTTTTTTACTGGCAATGTGTTGCCTCTGCTATTCAGATGATCAGTTCAACATATATTGGAATTCAACATCTACCAATCACTGCTGCCTCTGTTACCAGAGAAAACAGTGTTTTAAACCCAGATGAAATCCTACAGAACCAGAATTAAAAGGAAAGTGTGGGGAAAAACACGCTGACAGTGTAGGAGATGTAGAGGAGATGGGAAGGTTCATCTGAACAGGAAACGAGTACGAATGTCTCTTCCTCGTAGTGCAGAGTCTGGTGTGTGTTTCTAGGGGGTGAATGCACATCTCACAAGGCTATTACAAGGTTGCAAAGATCAAAATCAGAGGTCTTACCAAAAAGAGCTATGGAAATAGTTTGAAATAAGCTAGCTTTAATAACCCAGTGGTGCATTTTACTCCTTTTTCACTTACTGGTCTTAATTTCTTTTCCTTCAGTATTTGCTCTAGAGCTTTCCATGATCTTATGGTAAGACTGGTCCCTATAGTTACCCACATTATGTTGTTTGGATGCTGTCTTAAACAAAAAGAATTACGCCTCCTCCTCAGATGTTGTACCAGTTCTGAAGTGATAGATTTTTTGATATATATGTGTGATAGTATAAAACTGCCAAACTTGCACCATTTTTAAATGTGTGCCTTCTGCATTCATCTACAGCACTCACAAGGGCTGCACTGTTCATCAGGGAAAGAAGCAAAGAAATTCTTCCAAGGCTGAACTGGAAATAGTTTGTAATCTCTGCTGTAATTTGTGTCTTTTCACCCACTTCTGCTTCCCAGGCATTAGAAGTGAAGACACAGATCTAACCTGTGAACAGTATTTTCACTCTAAATTAATTTTTTCAGAGGATTAAATAAAAGGGGGTGGTGTGGTTAATCTGGTAGTGGTTTGTTCCTCAGGAAAATAAAAAAGCTAGTAAAAACTTATTTTTAAGAAAATTAGGATAATTTTGTGTTCTGGGATTTTTCCTGACTATTGTCACGTGGATTTTTTGCAACCTTCAATTTGCCAGGTTGTCCATAAGGAGTCTAGTAAAATTCTGGACATTTAGAAAATACAAATATAAATTTCTTTCAGAACAGATGGGGAAAGTGGTTTGTCAAATGTAGCCAGATGTGATTATTTTGTTCCAATGTACAGTACACCTCTAATGAGATGGACACTTCACACCTCAGTCATGGCCTTAATGAAAAGCAAAACCAGCACCAGACCACTGTTGCATGGACTTGTTTTGTCTGCTAGCAGAGAACAATTCACTTCTCTGTCCAACACGGAGGGCTATTAAAAAATGTCATTCCACTAACCTGGATTTATTCCTGGTTTCCCAGGAACAGACCCATGGGCCCCAGCCATGGCAGCAGGGCATGAGGAGCCCCGAGTCAGTGGGAGTTTGAGCCAGGGCAGCTGCCCCAAGCTGGCTGGCCCTATATATCCCACCCCACTGACACCAAGCTCGTGATAAAAGGAGTTCACTGAGGGTGGGGGTTCCTCTTCCTGGGGCTCCTCCCTCTGCTGCTGCTCCTAAGGACGAAGTTGATTTTTCTTGTTTCATTAAATCTGTTTCTGCTTCATCCCACAGGGCTTCTCCCTTTTTTCCCCAGATTCCCATTCTCAGCTGGGGAGGGATCATCAAGCAGCAGAACAACCGCTGCAGTTTAGCACAGGGTGTAGGATAAATGTAGACACAACTGTTTTCCTCATGCTTCTCTCTGTCAACCTGAAGGAGATTTGCAACTAATGTGAGAAAGTATTTCATTGCCAATCTAATCTGTAATCCACATATAGTAAGCCAGTGAATGACAGGTGCATCACACTAAATTTGTGTCATGGTCAAATCACCAGCCTGTTCATGAGTGTTCATGTATAAAGCTGTCAGGTGGTTACCTCTCTGGCTACAGAGTAGGTCTAATTTAAAAAAATCCATCTACTAACCAAAAGGTTCTGGTTACCTTTTTAAAAAATCAATTCCACTGCTCAGTATCTTGTTTAACCCATGAGTGTTCCATTGGTGGGAACAATAACAATTGCTGACACTTTAAAAGAAGAGCACGTCTCCGATGCAAGGCCAACAAAGACCTTATTTTACAGTACTTTTCATTTTGTTTTTCATTCTTCTTTCTTCAGTGAGGCTTAGCTCAACCTGTGTAGGTAAAAATGACCTGAAAAAAAGTCTATATATCGCTTCGATCAAAACAAAGATTTATGGCCTTATCATTGCTTTTTATAACTTAATTCTCTGTAGTTCATCCTCACTTCTTTTAGGTCTCCATGTTCAAGGGTAAAAGGAAAATTTCCTGCTGTAATTTTACTCGGTCAGAGTTTAATCCTTAGGCTGTGATAAGAAGCACTAAAGGATAACCCACCAGCTAATGTGTCCGAGATATTTGTTTTTATTGTGTAAATGTGTTCATATGAATAAACCTGTGTTTTTTCTGCCTATTAGAGGATAGTTGGTGGACCATAATAGTCTCCCATATTAAATGTTAAAACAGAATGTAAGATCCATTTATTCAGTTTCTAGCTATAGTTTGCTATGTGATTACTTTCAAATTTGTAATTGTACTTGGAGACAAAGAAATAAGGGTTCGTCTCACAAATAACTACAGAGGGGGGTGCTTGAAAGTCTCTGAAGAATGTTAAACAGATCAGAGTACAGGAGTTACATATTGACATAAATTTAACATTTTTTTGAGGAAAAATAGTCTGTATCAAAATTATATTAGACTACTTGACATCTTTAAAGTCAAGCTCTCCAGGAACAGCCAGCTGGCTAATGCTAGAGGTCCAGTTTTTTAGAAGCTGATGAGATTTTTTTACTCATTCCTAGTTATCTAACCTAGTCACACTTTCATCTACTTTCTTATGTTTTTAAGGAATGTTGATTTTGCCATTTTAGACTCTTGCTGCAGCTGCTGTCATTATTTTGCATGGAGATAAATTGACTGGAAGAGCAGCAGAGGAGTTCATTCACACATGCTAACTAGCCATACAGCTATGCCTATGTGACTTACATAATTAACGTGCTTCTGCTAACGTGTTTTGTGCTGGCTTTCTTGTATATTGTGATAGATATGGTGTGCTATCGTCCAAAGGCCTACAAAATGCTCTCCATACAAGTATTCATAAGGCAATGCTTTCTACTCATCAGAACTGATGAATGGAGTTTTCAGGGCCTTAAAATGCAGTGTGAATGGCACAAAGAAGCTGCAAGTGTTATTTCCATTGAGCAGCTATAGGTATTAGCCTAAGTTCTCCTGCATATTTATCTGTGTTTGTGTGCTCATTTGTCTTTCATTCTGTAGAAGCTGAAAAGAGCAAGCAACTGCAACTGAAGGCTTTGGTCAACTCCCTGCCCACACATACTGATAAATTAACTTTTCTTCATTAAACAATTTGTCTGTATTTATATTTAAATCATTTTAATCTAGACTTCTTGAATGGTAATTGCCTGATCAAATTCCAGAAGGAGAATCATAGAATATCTAAAGTTGAAAGGGACTCATAAGGATCATTGAGTACAACTCCCAGCTTCTCACAGGACTACCTAAAACTAAAACCATATGACTAAGAGCTTTGTCCAGACACTTCTTGGACTCTGACAGGTTTGAGGCTCTGACCGCTTCCCTGGGGAGCCTGTTCCAGTGACCAGCCACCCTCCCTGTGAAGAATCTATTCCCAATGTTCAATCCAAACTTCCCCTTGTGTAGCTTCATTCCATTTCTTGTCACTGGTCACCTGAGAGAAGAGATCAGCACAATTCAGAAGCTGTAGACTGCGACGAGGTCACCCCTCAACCTTCTCTAAGCTGAATAAAGAGACCTCAGACTTGCCCTCAAGACCTTTTACCATCTTGGTTACCCTCCTCTTCACACATTCTAATAGTTTGATGTCCTTCTTACACTGAGGCTCCCAAAACTGCACACAGGACTCAAGGTGGAACCTTACCAGTGTGGTGTAAAGTGGGATGATTAGCTCCCTTGACTGGCTAGCTATGCTGTGCTTGATGCACCCCAGGACACTGTCAGCCCTTTTGGCTGCGAGAGCACTGTTGACTCATACTCAACTTGCCATAAACCCAGACCCCCAGATCTCTTTCCATGGGGCTGCTTTGCAGCCTCTCATCCCCCAGTTTGTATGTAGAACCAGGATTACGCTCTCCCAGGTGGAGAATCCAGCACTTGATCTTGTTAAATTTCATACTGTTGGTGATTGCCCAGCTCTCCAGTCTATCCAGACCTCTCTGTAAGGCATTTCTACCCTCAAGGGAGCCCACAGCTCCTCCTAATTTAATACAACCAACAAACTTAACGTGCATTGAACGTCTGCATCCAGTTCATTTATAAAAACATTAAAGAGCATTGGCCCTAAAATTGAGACCTGGGGAACTCCACTGGTGACTGGCTGCCAGCCTGATGTAACCCCATTTGCTAGAACACTTTGAGCCTGACACATCAGCCAGTTATCCACCCAATGTATCATGGACTTATCTAGCCCTATGCTGGACACTTTGTCCAGAAGGATACTATGAGAGACAGTATCAAAAGTTTTACTAAAATAAAAAAAACCACATCTGCTGTCTGTTTGGTGACCTGGGTGACCTTGTCATAAAAGGAAATTAAACAGGTTGGAAAGGACTTTCCCCTCATGAAGCCATATTGGCTATGACCAATGACTGCATTGTCTCTCAAGTGTTTTTCAATAACTCCCAGAATAACCTTCTCCATAATTTTACCAGGCACTGATGTGACACTAACAGCCTACAATTACCAGGGTCTTCCTCCTTACCCTTCTTGAAACTGGGACAAGGTCAGTAAATCTTTGCTAGTGTTTACAGTGAACTGCCATTAGTGCATTCCCTGCTTGTTTTGCAAGTTTTTCTCCACCTATACTGAGAAAGACTAATATTTAAGAAAGTACTAATTCAGGTAAAAAGCAAAATAAAATGAAAGAAAGAAAGTCACTGATTTGAGGCACTACTATACTGGAGCTATTGCTGAATGTCCTGGATTCTCTGTAGATGAGAACAGTTCTCCTTGGAGGGATGAATAAAGGTTTATTTCTATTGCTCAGTGACACTTTTTCAGTGGCTTTCTCTTGGTTTTCTCTTTGATCTTTTGGTTATCTTCATTAGCTGCAATGTGTCTGACAGATAATTTCCAAGGATGATGTATGAAATGCACTGATGACACTGGGAATTTTGTGATGACCCACACAAGTCATAGAAAAAGGTACCATACAGGCTTGGTAAAGAGTGTACTGTGAATTATGGCCTGTAGCAGTACCATGAGGTGTGCTCTTGAAACTATTATTTACTGCAAATCAATAGCATGGTTGAAGCATTAGAGAACATAGATGAAGTGATAATACTTGCCTCAATGAGGTTGGAGTTGAAAAGATAAGTGATTATGTTGCAGACCCACAGTCTAGTGGGTAACCAGGAGATAAACTTACTGCAGATTGGTACTGTTACATTAGTAACTAGCTAGCTAGATAGCCGGAACTTAATTATTTGGCTGATAGTTATAAGGGGAATGTACAGAATAGTATTCTAAGTAGGAGGATAAATTCTCTATTAGAGGCTCATTTTACATAATTCCTTAACAATTAATAAACTATTAATAGATACCAAAACCAAGCTACAGACAGGAATAGCAGGGCTGTAGATAGTTAAGTCCTCCACTTGAAAATACAACAGACTATTTTAAGCCATAGTTCTAAGTAGGGAGTTGGCCTGTTTGGCTTCATGTCACTTGAATTCCGTGATTCCATGAATAAACATCCTGTTCTCTTGTTTGCTAAAGTACTGGAGTTTTGCTTTGATAATTTTCTATATAATTTCCATTGACTTTGTAATGACTTACAAGGAAAAGATAAATATTGGTCTGTAAACTCTAGAGAGAATAGGGTAAAGTGGTGATTTGGACAGTTTAGAGACCTTTTGTATTAAGGATCATCTATTAAGTGTAGCCACTATTCTATTGTCTCTCCTGGAAAGAACACCCAGAGATCCCAGAGTAAAGCTTGGCTGCGAAGCTGTCAAGAGTATAGTGTATGTTGAGTTATGATTTCCTCATGATACTTCCTCTGCCATGCCTTTCCATAGAATATAAGAATTTACGTTAAAAATCCATGGCAATTTGGCATTTGATGTTCATTTGTGGTTCGGAAGGCTATTCTTAGAAGGCAATTTGCTGCGATAAAGTAAATTCTACACTTGAGCTAAGTACAACCTACTCCCACCTACAGTAGATGTTATCTAAGCCTCAGTGAAATTAGTGGATATATTTATACTACATTGAAAAAAAATTGGATGAGGTCCTCCTGTTTCTGCAAAATTCAGAATATGAAAAGACTGAAAGGATTCTGATTTAATTTCTCCTTAATTACTGATGTCCTTGTGATAACACATCCTTCTCTCCCTTCACAAAACAACCAGGAAGACATGTATTATATACTTGAGTTCTCTGTGAAGAAGGATCAGGCCTGTTAGTGCTTAGATTGGAAATGACTTGGAAGACCATGCTTCCAAGTACTTTGGTGCTTCATTAACATTTTGGCTTGAAGTCAGAAGCACAGAATAGCCTTGGTTGGAAGAGACCTCAAAGATCTGTGTAGAAACTGTCTGAGATGGATATACCTAAGTGGGAGCTATGGGACAGACCGGAGTTAACAAACGTTTAGGCTCAACAAAGTAAAACAAGCTTCTAATTATATGAGATGGAATGCATAAGGGTTCTCACAAGGCAAGTGTGTTTTGTCAAAGCTTTATTGCCTCTAAACTGGTCTAGATTAACTCTTGTAACACACTGGAAATGAACTGTGTATCTCCTCAAATTTCTGAGAAGCCTTTCTCACCTCAGCTAGGTTCCCACTGAGGTGAGAGGAAGCTTTGTTGTTACGTAGATGTACCAAAAGAAAGACCCTGTTATCCCTTATTTATTTAAACTCTTTAACTCAGAAGAACAGAAGAAATATATTAAAGATAAAAACTCTAGTTCAATGTAAATGCTTCAGCATTATTTGGAAATGAGAAGAAAAGCTAATTATTTTTAATGTGAAATTTTGAAGCAGAGCACTCTATCTCATTTCTTTTAAATGATATTAATACCTAAATTCTACACAAACCAAGAAAATAAATCTGAGCAATAATGTGATATAATAAAATCAATATTGATTATTAGGAGTAAAAGTGCTTTATGAGAAACAGTAACAACATTTTAGGATCCCTTAGGAAAAAATACTGTAATAAAACTAGAATAAATTACTACAATCTAATAATCTTTTAAATAACTAAAATTCTTTAATGGAATTTATGTTGTCAGAAGAGCTGTTTCTTTTAAGCACAGAGCAAACCACTGCTGCTGCTGGAAGTGGTTTCAGAGCACGTGGGAGTGCTGTGTTGACAATCTACCTTTCTGATTCATTATTCATTGAATCATTACTTTTCTCTCTGAAGCCTTTTTTCACACTTGCACTTTCTCTTGAGCCTTCTACCTCTTTCTGTCCAATCCAGGAGTACCCCTAAAGGGCCTGAGAAGGGTGGCCTTTGGTATCACTTGTGCTGATAAATTAGGAGCATTAGGCAATAAATTGCCCTTCACAATATGTAGTGTGTCCCCTTGCCCTCCTTCTGTAGAAGGAAGCCTGGAATGTCTTAGTTTGAATGGTGCATTACTTTTCTTTAATATATCTGTTAGAGAAGATAAATACATTAGAGAAGACAAATCAGAGAATTAAACCTTGCATTTGGGCTGGAAAAAGCGAGATTTGTGGTGGCCATTTCTTCCTGGGAGAGCTCAATAACAGCTTTACACTGATTTCTAAGACAGTTCCATCTGCACATACGAACTTTCCCATCACTGAAAAGTCTTCAAGGTCCAAGCTGTCATTACTGCTCAAATTTCAGATATGCCAGGCCCAGGCAATTGAATGCTTTTAGAGGAAGCTGTGACCTTGAACTCAATTTGCTATTTTATAGTAAGCAATTTCAGTGAGCAGAGGACAAATTTGATGTGCTTTCAGTAGCCTGTGTTGCCAGGGAGATGTGTTACAATACTCTACAGTATTAGGAATCTAAGTGCACAAAGGCATTGTGTCTTTGTCATCCTATTACTGTCATTCAACAAAGAGGTGAGGAAGGTATGAACATGAAAATGCCATTTCTCACCCATTCTAATGTGACTATTTGGAATCTGTCTGGTAGACGTGAGCCCTTTTGCTCCAGAGATGTGATTAGTTGATAATTAAAATTTGATCCAAAATAACTTTTTCAAAACCAAGTATGAATCGTTTCGTTCCTTCTAGAACTCCTAACAGCCTGAGATGAGGGTTGGCTACTGTGCAATGTTATGTCAGAGAGAGAGAGATTCAGGCTGTCCCTGAACAGGCTCATCCAGAACGAGAGCTGGCAGTAAAAAACTTGAGCTAGTTAATGCCACTTTGCCCATCTTCACTCTAACCATTGAAGCCTGAAGAAAAATCTGTGGAAGGTGTCAATGTGACATATGAAATACTGATATTACAGGGCACTTTGCCTTACATACTTCTGACAGCATTGCTGAAGTGATGAAATTCTGAAAGAGTAATCTGTATTATTTATAGCAAAAAAAGATTTTTGTTATTCTTACTGACATGTTGTAGGGTAAATTGAATATTCAGTAGAACTGTTGTTTACCTTCAGTTACAGTCTCTGCTGACAGGACCGAATAGTTATCTGTGGCTTGAAAAAATGATGCATTCCTCCTAGTTTGTTATCTGGCTGTACTGTTTGTATACTTGCACACTTAGAGGTGTGCATACAGCTGCAGGTACATCAGTGAAAGGTGCACGTTAGTATCACAGAACAGCCTTGGTTGGAAAAGACCTCTAAGATCACCCAGTCCAACCATTAACCCAGCACTGCCAAGTCACCACTACCCCATGTCCCTCAGCACCACATCTACACGTTTCTTAAATACCTGTAGGGATGGTACCTACTGCCTGGCTTTTGAAGCCTCATATAAGAATATCCTAGTCTTGTGAGCTGCTGTAAGGAAATATGTCCACAGTATGTAACCAACCTCGGGGCATCATCTGTTGTGTAGGCTAAAGGCTCATTAATCACTAGTAAGACTATACTCATCCTTGTGTTGTACATCTACATTTTGGTTCATCATGGTCTCGGGACAACAAGAGGAATATATTAAGCAGAAGAGGAACATTTCCAGATCTTGAAGGGTCTTGCTTTTTCAGGAGTATAATTGAGTCAAATTACAGAAGAACTGATTAAAAAAAGAAGCTAGTTTTCTTTGAAAATGCCATCCTATTAAATTACAAAAGTTTTTTAGAAACAAACAGATTTTGACATAATTTTGAAAGACAAAGTAGAAGATAATCTCTTCAGATTTCATTCCGGGTTTACACTACTAAAATAGTTTTAAAAAACTTGTTGGCAATGTGCAGAGCTTAGTTTTAACTTCACTGTTTAGATATTATTCCTTTAGACTTTGTAATTATATTAAAATATTTATCTTAATTTTATAATATACAATACATTACGTTAAATTACATACTGTCCTTATATTCTCTTAAAATGTTTCAAAAAAGTAATGAAGTGATATGATTGGAGGATTTCAATTTTACTACAAATATTTTTGAACTGTTGGCTTTTAGTCCTGACACTGAATTAGAAATTTCCTATAAAACAGAAATTATGTCTTCCAACCTGCTGTATAAATAAGTGACAGATTTACATACAAGTTGTCTCCTGGTTCACAAATGAGACAAGGAACTGAGCTGATATAAAGCTGCTTAAAAAAATCAAAAAGAATGGTGAAATCCACTCCAAATTTAAGGGGGTTAATATTTCTGCTTTACATACAATTGCCTCAGGTTTGGTACTGTTTTGTTTTGTCCTTCAACAAACTGAATCAGAACAGGCTGCATCCCAGAGTCCCAATCTGTAATTCCTAGGTAATAATCCAGCCTTGAAAAGAGCAGGGAATAATCTTTACCATCGGCTTCAATTCGTTTAACTGAGCAGGGGTCATGGACATTAAATACCTCTCGGATGTTATGATGCAGATTCAGTGATGGAATTTGGAGATAGGTCCAGAAGTAGATCACTGGTAACATGACATGCAGACTCTTAATGTTTCAAGATGCAGTCAAAATGGCACTCCAAGGTTGGATCCATGCCCAACAGATATTTTGAGCATATTAGTTAAATCTTGAGTTGGTTCAGATGTCATTTTTGCAGTAAATATATATGATTTCGTGCTTACACATTTTGGACATTATTGCTTTTATGAACCAGTTATTTTAATGGCAGGTAAATAATCCACAGTGGATCTGAAAGAGGCACACCAAGTGTGTGTGTGTGCATGTATTTCTTAAACAAAGCAATTTAGCCCCTGTGGCATAATAAATATATCAGTGAACTCCACTGGAAAATGTGGAGATCAGGCACATCTGGGCACCTGATAGCAACACTCTTCTCCTCGTGGGCTTTTTCTGCCTTCTGTGATAGTATGCTGTATGTGGTCGTTGTGCCTGAAAACCTGCCCTCATCCACCATAACACTATGTGTTGCTGAACTACCTGTTTCTTTTCATTTATGTGATACATTCAGAGCCTTCTATGTTTTATGAAAAGCAGAAACTAAAAAGATAGTTTTTTTAAAAAAAAAAAAAGGTCAGTGAATCTGTAATTTTCTAAATTCCAAACAATTATTTTCTAGAGTAAATGGACGTTTGAAGAACATGCAATGGAATCTTTAACCATTATAACAGTGTCATCACTGACTGGATGCATACAACGTATCTCAAATCAAGGGATTTGTCTTAAACTAAAGTGTAGTTTGGCATAAATGAGGTACCATGAGTGTCATGTTTCACAATTCCACAAAAATTCTGTTTCTGGGGAATCGCTTTGCTCTTCGAAGCTCCCAGGTCTATTCTTGAGTAAAAGCTGAGTCTCATTTTGCTTACATTTCTTCTTGTGGGAAAGCTGACAAAAAAGGAAGATCAGTACCTTGAAGCTACAATGACCTTCACACAAAACATGACTTATAACAGAATTTAAATTGTCGATGACTTTCATAATTGTCTTTTTGATTTTATATCGTTTTGGAATTACTTTATTATAAAACATTAATCCTTTCTTCACTTTCAGATGGTTCATTATGCATAATATTGCACAGAAGTAAGACTTCAGTGGCTCTCAAATACTACATTATTTCTGTGTCATTTTGATACTCAAGTTGGGTTCACTGATTTCGTAATTGGGAATCTCCTGTATGTTTTCAGCATTAGTCTCAGTTGAAGACAGAATACCATATTCTGGAAGACTATTGAGCCTATTATATTTCATTTGATTTCCCTATAACTATGAAGTATTTAACTCAGATCAACAGTCTTATCAGCAGAATTGCCTCCTTACTACCCTTTTTTTCTACATCTAGCCCTGATAAGTGAAAGATGATTTCCATCTGGAAATTGTTCCATATCCTGTGTGAGAAGAATTACAAATAAGAGAGAATACATTCATAGTCCTGTTCCTGTTGGACAGGCAGTCAAAGCACAAGCTCCCTGCTGCTGAAACAAAAGCTGCTCATCTTTTCGGTGGTGTTCGCAGAAAGGCCAAAGTTTCATTTGTCTCTAAACCATATTTTCATCTTCAGCAGTTCTCTTGATAGGTGAGTGCATTACATGTATTGATTTATTTGTAGGATTTCTTCAGCATTCTTAAATACGCATGAGCTGAAGGAAAATTGCACCTTCCACATAACATACTGTGTCTTCCATATAACATACTGGTTTGCTCATGATTGCAGCTGGAGAGAAGCACTAGTGTCTACAAGAGGAAGGGAGCAGTCAAAGCTCTACCTCCAGGTCATAGGATGAAAAAAAAAGACTACAGCTTGTTTCTCAAACAGTAGAAAAAAGTAGTGTTTTCAAAGGAGAAAGACTCTGGCTGTTGTATTGCTGTCTCCTGAGGATGACAGCAAGAAAAGAATTTCAGTGCATCAAGCAGAGGACGAGTACCCCTGAAACTGGTATTATCTTCAGATGGGAACTGCTGTGCAAAAATTAAACCTGTTCTGTGAAAAAGGGTAATTCACACAGCTGAAGTTTATGCCCTCAGGCAAAAGATGAATATATGTGTAGTTCACATAACCACTATGGTAATGCTATCCATTGAAATAGCTAGGTCTTACTTCTAGCCAAACTTCATAAAGCTGTAATAATACAGGGAATACAAAACAGGGGTGACTGCAAAACTGGATTTATGTTCCACGGTACCTGATGTGCTGTACATCAGTTCAGCCTGGCATCCTAAAGCAGTTCATGAAGTTTGTACTAGTTTATTAAAATGATGTTTACAATATCACTTTGTATCTTCAACATGACAAATTCATCTCCAATCACTTGGAAAAATAGGGTGAGCATTTACAACGTGTTCTTCTTTTTGTAAATATAATCCCACTGGCCAGTCACTGCTATGACTTCTTTATTATGGCATCATGCAGAGCACGGAATCCACAATGTTCATCAGAGGACAGTGCAATGCTGTCCACCTCTCAAAACTGATGCTTAATTTTACAGCTCAGGTGTTTGAATTAAATTGCATTGATTCCTTCTTTGATTTCTGTATTAAAAATTACCTTGAGTGGTTTTAACGTAGTGACCCAGGAAGGTTTAAATTTAAAATAAATGACCAAGGGTGCAGCTTTAGCCCCTGTCATATAAGGAATTATACCAAAAAAGCTCTAACAGCCTCCCTGTGTGTTTGGAAAAATCTTTCTGATGACACCTTGTCAAAATCCTCACTTTATTCTTGCTAGTTTTACATTAAGTTGCTCTCTGCTGGAAACAAGTTTGATCACAGCAGGAGCCCAACCCAAGGTGTATTTCAGAAACCCCGAGAAAACAGTCAGAGCTGCCACAATTATTGAAATAGGTGCCCTTCTGCTTCTGTAGGTGGATCTGGAGGGCAGGGGACGAGTTCCAGGTGGAACTCCAGTGGTGGTGGAGGCTGGTCAGAAAAAGTTTGAATTGCAACACAGTCCATGTCAGTCTGCATGGGCTGTTGTGGTCAGAGCCACTTCAGTGTCACAGCCTGGCAACCATAGCATGCGACTGACAGCCAAGTCAGGCAGCCTGCAGAGACTGTGTGTTGCCTGGCTGAGTTCAGAAAGCCCTTCTGCAGTGCAGACACCAACAGTCTGAGCCGTGAGCAATAGCATGGTCAGGGTGCCCAGGCTCAGGAGCACCTGGGAGACACTGGGGATAGTGGGGAGGACTGAAAGTTCTGTGGTAAAGCTTAACCACAGTGTCCCTTCTCAGTCAAAACTTAATGTTTAATAGAAATAATTTATGTAGCAAATATTTATGCACACGTATTGAATAAACTAGGCAGTGACATCCAGTTATCCTGCAGCTGCTACTTAGGTATGTGCAGCTCATTTGAAATATTTTTATTACTGTTTCAAGAATCAGTAAACCAAATTTTTCATATATATGAAGAATATGCTCATATGTTCATATGTTTTTTGGTCTGCCATTGCTTTTTGTGGCTTTTGCCTCATTAAGGTATTCTCAGCAAAACAGCCAACTTTGAATCCATTTCTTCCCTGGAGACTGGATAACCTGTCTCCTCCTCCTTTTCATTATGGGTTTGTCCAGAGAGAGAATCTCCAAAGACAATATGGAATCCTCATACAACACCACTGCTTTATGTTATCCTTGGTGTCCACTGGTAATTCTGTATCAGGACAGAACAAAGAATATATAATGAAGAACTGTATAGTCGCTCTCATAGAATCACAGACTGCTTTGGGTTGGAAGGGACCTTTAAAGGCCATCTAGTCCAACCCCCCTGCAGTGAGTAGGGACATCTTCAACAAGACCAGGTTCCTCAGAGCCCTGTCCAACCTGACCTTGAATGTTTCCAGGGATGGGGCATCAACTACCTCACTGGGCAACCTGTTCCAGTGTTTCACCATCCTCATAATAAAAAATTTCTTCCTTATGTCTAGTCTGAATCAACCTTGTTTTTGTTTAAAACCACTACCCCTTGCCCTATCACTACAGGCCCTTTTAAAAGTCTGTCCCCATCGTCACCATCTGTCCTTTCTCTGAAAGCAACCAGCAGTAAATAGCTAGGAAAGTGCACAAGAACAAGGAAAAAACACAGTAATTCTGTCTTCCAGCTTGCAGTAGCCTGTGATTTACTGAGCTAGACCTTTGTATGTAGTGTGTATGTTGTTGGTTAGTGGCTTCCATATGAAATTTATACTGATTTTTTTTTGTCTTGTCCCTCCTGAGTTGTCTGCTTCCCCAAATCCTGAGATTTTAGTGATGATTTTCTAAGATTACAAACTTTCAAGTTCTGTGGGTGATAAACCAGGTTTCATTGATTCTTTTCAGTAGGTACCTAAAGAAATATGATTTGTCTTTTTTTTTTTTTTTTTTTTTTTTGCCATTTATAGTACCCTCAGTCCATTGGTGAAAATTTCACTGAAAACTTCCTGAATTATATATGCCTGTAAATGGGTCCCAATCAGGTACATAACACCGAGCAAAAAGCCTAGGTTTGAACAAATGCCTGTATGTAATATTATCTGGTTGCAGTCTCTTGGGGAAGTAAGAAAAATGACCTAGAATGAGTACCAAGTTTTGTAGTTGACACAAACAAATCTATGCCTACTTTGCTTCAGGGGGCATTTTTTTCATGTAAGCCCGGTGTAGCTTGTCTGCTGTATTTTTTGGCATTTGTAACATGCCAGGCAGTATCTTTAGTGTTATTATTCACAAAAAGTTTCTGTACCTTTTTTTTTCCCCCCTAGATTTTTAGTCCCTCGATCACCTTCAAGATCCTTTTTCATTAGTTTGCTCCAATAAGTAATGTATCATGATCAAGGTAACATATCACCTAGGACTGGAGCTTTGATTTGGGAAATAACCAGCCAATCTGTGCTAGCAGCTTAAATTATTTCCTGAAGGTTTTCAACCTGACCTGTTGTTCTGCAAGTCACAGTGCAAACTGGCATCTTTTCACATGGCTGTTTGCAGTTAAGTATGAATTTCTCACCACTGTTTCTTGTTTGTAAGGATGGGATTTATGATTATCTCAAAATTATCAGGATTTGTCTGTGCAGTGCTCTGTAGTGACTTCAAGGTATACCTTTTCCTAGATTTTTCTCTGGTTTGGGGTTGTTTGGTTTTTTTTAATCTTTAACCCAACAGCTCTCCCTCTCCCCCAAGACCAGCCAGGAGTGTCTAGATGTTGGCTTTCACCCAGATAAAAATGTCACTAAATCTTTTTAATCTCAATAGCATAAAAAATGTTTTCCAAAGAAACAGCTCATGGCTCAAAACAAATCCAAATAACAATCTTCAGTAATCTCCTAAAGGACTGTTAAATATTCTGAACATGTACACTGATGGTATAAGGGCAGAGGCTGATGCATCTATTTTAGATAGTTGTTTGGCATCAGCCATATGGCCCGAATTTTCTTCTTTGGTTGATTGTGGAAGATGTTTTCTATATCTTTATTCAGTGCTTTTGGGTCTCTTGTACAAGCAAAGCATTCTGTTAGTTTCTTCCTTTGCATTAATCAAATGTGTCTTCTATGCTGATTCCTCTGTTTACAAGTCAAGAAACCTATTTAGTTTCTCTCAGCCCTCAAGCAAAGGAAACTCAAGACACAAATTGTAGATTGGTTGTGCTTTTCCAGCTTTATTCTTTATTCCATTGAGAGCTTCTTTATTCTCTGGAAGCTGGCCTCCCACTCCTCAACTGTACACAGCAGACCACTACCCTGTGTGATTATTGCTTAACAGGGGTAAGCTGGCCCCTGTATGACCTAAGTTTTTACTTTTATTTTCCTATTTTAGGGTTCTTTCAGCACCATCTTCTTTCTGGCTATGTATTGGGTATGTCTTTAAGTTTAAAACCTCTTACAGGCTTAATTTTTGTGAAATCAGTACTCCTTAAATTTCTCCCTGATATCCAGTGAGAGGATGTGTGGGAACGGTTTCAAAGGTGCACCAGGGGAGGCTTATACTGGACATCAGGAAGCATTTCCTTATCAAGAGGGTGGTCAGACATTGGAATAGGCTTCCTAGAGAAGTGATTGATGCCCCAGGCCTGTCAGTGTTTAAAAGGCATTTGGACAATGTCCTTAACAACGTGCTTTAACTTTTGGTCAGCCCTGAATTGATCAAGCAGTTGGACTAGATGATCGTTGTAGGTCTCTTCCAACCGAAATATTCTGTTCTATTCTATTCTATTCTATTCTATTCTATTCTATTCTATTCTATTCTATTCTATTCTATTCTATTCTATTCTATTCTAAAGGAGTAAAGAAAAGCTAAAATAAATATTCCTTAAATACACCTCATGAGCACAGCTTCTTCTCTGGAGCAACAGGAAAAAGTTTCACATACTAAGTGCACTTATCTGTGTCAGAAATTGTACAATCTGCTAATGATCCTCCAGAAACCCATTGTTTTTTGATACATGTTTGACTCTTGCCAGAGTATTCCAGACAGATTCAGCTATAAAAATTTGAACAGATCTTTCTATTTGGTATAATTCTCCTTACAATTTATTTGCTTTAGACACGATGTAGTGCTTAGTATAAAATGCCTGAAAGATACCAGCCTTAACTGCTGTTGCGTAGTATTACTTGGGTTCCTGTCCTGATTTCCCAGGAACAGATCCATGGGTTAGCTATGGCAGGCAGGCCATGAGTAGCCCCAAGTCAGATGGGAGATTTAATCCAGGCAGCTGCCCCAAGCTGACTCACAGGAGTATCCCATGCCACTTACATCATGCTCATTATAAAAGGAAGGAGTTTAATAAGGGTGAGGAGTTTTTCTTTCTGGGGCTTCTCTTTTTTGGTCTTCTGCTGATGATGATTCCCAAGGACAAGGCTGAGTATAAGTTTGTATACTTTATGTTGGTGATTGTATTAGTTTTATTGTTTCATTAAATCTGTTTATATTTTAACCCATGGGCTCCTCCCTTTTTTCCCTGATTCCCCATCTCAGCTGGGGAGGGGTCATTGTGTGGTAGAACAGCTGATGCAGTTTAACCAGGGGTACAGGCTAAATGTAGACAATTCCTATAGTCATTCTCCAAACTTCAGTGTTTGGGGCTACAGGACTTAAAGGTATTATTCCCAATATTATACAAACTGTGTTGTGCTGTGAGAAAGAGGTAGACACAAGGTGTTCCTCTAAACAAAAATAAATGATAGGAGACTACTGTGCTGTGGAGTCCTCCAGCTCCTGGAAGCTCTCAAAGCTCACAAAAATAAATTAGTGTTTAGAAGAAAAATGTTAGAAGCTATTTCACATTGCTCAAATATTTAATGATATTCTTTTCCTTTCACCTCTTGGGTTTTTCATCTTCTTCTATGGTTGCTAAATGCCTTCCTGACCTCTAACTTTGATCTTTCTCTGAAGTCTGTGCTCCTAATCCTGTGCTCCAATACCTGGATGATTAATTGGCTTGTCAAATAAATCAGTATGTGCACTCAGCTACCATTATTAATCTATTAATCACTTCAGTGAAGAAGATGTTAATGTTATTCTGTCACCTTCAAACATTTCTAGAACTGAAAGAGGGAGTGGACTTGAGCTTGCATGCCAAACTGACCCTGCACATGCATACCAACAACAATATAAAATGCAGATTATTGATAATTTGGTCTTTTTGTAGAGAGAAGGATTAGATTCAGGCCACCAATAGTACATGACATTAAGACCTCTCTTTTTTAAAAAAAAAAAAAAAAAGCACTGCTGTATATTTCTCTGCCTGGAGTGGATCAATGACATCACCACAAGAACTCATGGTGGGAAATGAGGGTCACAGTGGTGTTATAGAGATGATCAATGTCTATGAGCAGTAGCCAATGTAATTCCCACAATATCATTACATCAGAGGGATTCCCTTGAAAGGGGCTTGATTGACCTTTTGGAGATGGACCCTCTTGTCTCTTATCTTTCACCTCTGGGTGCAACAGGATGCCTTTTTGAGGCTCCTTCCTGTTTTTTGCTTTTTCTGAACATTCTTCCTTGATCTAGTCTCTACTTAAGCCCTGCTTTTGCCTTGATGCCTTATTTCATCTCTGCATCAACTCTTGACTCTTCTATTCTTCATACTCCTAATCCACCCCCATTAAGGCTAATCAACAATTAGAATGTTCCAAAGATTTATTTACAGTGAACTAATTAACTAATTGTTTCAATTTATATTAAAAATAAACAAAATAGGAAAAGATTACCCTCCTCCCCACCCCCGAAAAGTAATTAGGCTTTATTCTTATGTTAAATGCATTCAGAGATAAGTAAAATTTATGGGCTATACTATGTTCACAGTAAATGCCTTGACTTCAGTGACACCACTTGAGATTTACATTGGAGAGAGAGAGAGTTTTAAACTACAGACTTTGTTTTCATTCAAAAGCAGAGGGAGGCACAGGAAAAGCCTCATCTATCTTTTGAGTCAAATATCTCCTCTCAACTGCATTAGTATAGGTCTGAGGTAGAGGGTTTGGGGTGACAAAATGATTACTTCAGATTTGGATAGGCTTAACTGGCAGCAGCCTTTGGCTCTTTGCCTTCTTTTGTGTATCTAACAAATTACATTTTTACTAGGAAGATGCCTACTGCATTTTTGGTGTGTTTGCTGGAGGAACAAGTGAGAGGCATTGTTGAGGTTTGATTCATCTTTATGACCCTCCCTAAGAATTTTACATTTTTCTGTGTTTATTTTTAGGCTGACTTTTTACAGTTCTCAAGAGAGTGTGTGAAGTTTCAGAAGAGATATGTTGAGAAAGACATTTCTGCAATGCTGAGTCTTTTCCATTGAACACCATTAAATTTGATACTGCAAAAGAAAGAGTATTCTATTGATTTTCAGTAACTTTTTCACCCTCTAGGAATAAAAAGTGCCTGAGAGTTCCAGAGGTAGCCAGATTATTTTTTTTAATAGTAAACATGGAACTATAGGGTTGGTGCAAAAATATGTACTGCTTGTTCATTTTCCATAGAGTAGGGCCAGAGGGATGGGGGCGTGCACAGTAGGCTGTGGGTGACTGAGGGACACTGATATGGATGCAAGAAATAGTAAAACTAAAAGAAAGAATGTATTTTGGGCTACTAGTGAATGGAGTGTGTGTACTTGACTCCACTCTTTAGTGAATGGAGTACCAGGAAGCACTCTTCTTGACCTGAACTGACAAACTGCAATTGAATTAATACTACGATAATATCCACACTATAAAGCAGATACTTTTGGATTTTCAGTGCCTGGTTTGGGACTCTTAAGGAATAGGACAAGTGCAAGAAACTGATCACATTGTCCCTTTTATTTGAAAGCTGAGACACACAGCTTCTCTATTATTTAAGGCTGAGACAGACTGCATTGCATTTGCAGATTAAGACTTGGCTTTTTCATTTATTTGTTTCTGCCATAAACTTGTGGCCATCCCAAAGCACCAGCAGCACAGCACTGCATTAGAAATCCATGGGATCTGCTGAGGAAGTTGTATTAGCAGGCATAGAAAGAATGGAACTAACTGGCAGTGCTTGGAGTCAGCACCAGGTCTCAGAAGACCATCTATAGGAGTTCTTCTAACCACTCTTGGGCCATGGTAAAAGGTTTCCTCTGCGTACAGAGCACACAGTGTGAAGTTTAGGAAGACCTCGACTTTTGAGATGCAGAAATGTAATATGGTTTCACTGTGCTCCCTCAGGCTCGCTAGACAAACTGCAAATAACTTTCTGCCAATTAAGAAATAATAACAATTAATAAATAGAATGGCTCCTCCCAGTTAAATAAACAATAGGTAAGCTCCAAGGACAAAAGTGTGTTTTGAGGACTCATAGTAAAATCCTATTGGCAATTTTGGGAGGAGGATGTTGAGTTGTGAATATTTTTCTTTTCTTGAATAAGTCTTCAAAGCAATATTTTTTGGGCTATAATATGAAGCATGGCAAAGCTCGATAATACTTGACTGACTTGGGAAAAGTTTAATTAAACTTTCCTTTGTGTTATAAGTATGCATTATATCAGAAGCTTTGATATGTATTTTTGTCTACATAGGACTTTTGCCTCATTCAATATCCATAATCAGTGCAGAATGGTACAGATTCAACACTTACAGTGCTAGTTATTTCTGAGGATTTCTTATAACAGTGGCACATATTATACATGCTGTGCACTGCATTCATTCTTTGCTAACAGCTAAGAGTCCACACACAGCAAATCAGCTCAAAAGTCATTGCTAAAGTATTTATTGACCTGATTTTTCCAGTTGCTAACAAGGTAATCTTGTCTTATTTTCATATAAGAAAGCTGCCACCTTAAATGTCAGCTGGGCCACTGTGCAACAGAACTTGTAAAGCCATGATGCAATAAAATTTAAAAAATATGAGCATGCTAGAAATGAGATTACAGTATGATAAGAACAAAATAAGAAATTTAGAAGAGAATAGAAACATGAAACAAAAAACCTGTCCATTTGGATTACTTGGGGCCAATAAAACACAGTTTAAGAGTCTTTAAGGATATATCCTCCCTTAGATCCCTTAGAACCTAACAGAAAGGACTTTGGGGGAAAATCCCAACTTTTTTAGATGGATACATTTCTTTTTTTTTTTTTTTTCCTACTAAGATTGAATTTTATAAAGATTTTTCTAAGCTATATTGATAAAAAAATTAATTAGAAGCAGTGACTGCCTGTCATTTAGATAAAGCAATTTTGCATTTATCATTGTTAACCTAACATGTTCTAAATGACAAATCAGGCTACAGAAGTCATTACTATTGAAAATGAGGCAAGAGATGACTTGACTACATGACCTCATTGCTACTCCACCTCTTAAGGCAGAATCAATGAGAGCTTAAACATTCCTGGATAGAAACCTGTCCAGTTTGCTCTTAAAAACCTCTACTGGTAGAGAAACATAAGCTCTCTAGACAAGCTGTGCTACTACTTAACTATCCTTACCACAGAAGGTTTTCTTAATGTTTAACCTCAATCTCCCTTGCTGCAATTTAATCACATAAAACCAGTTTGAAAATCATAAGATTTTAAAAGTAATATCCCTTGGGATCTTTATATTATTTTCCTTCTAGTGTTTGATCCTTCCAGATTAACCTTTCCAAATGTCTCTTAGCAGCCATGAGAACTCAAAGCTGACTTTCTGAAAAGAAAACTGGAAGATGAATTTCTTGTAAAATAATATAAATCTGTAAATTGGGACGTCAAGAAAAAACCACCCAAAACTACAGGGCTTGCAGTAAAAATGAAAGAGCAAGAAACTGTCTGTGAGAAATGTATGATGATTGATGTGCTACATTCTGTTAGCCTACATCAGAATTAGCTACACATTTATCTAAATGAATAAAAATTTAAGGCTTGGTTCAGGGCTCCCTGGGACTGATGAAAATCAGGAGAAGCTTTGTTAAAGTCAGTGAAGTGTAAACTGATGTAAAGTAAGAATGGAATCTCATCGGTAAGAATGCAAAGTCATTTTTCTTGTAAAAGAATCCCTTTTTAAGATGCTTTCTATGAACTGTTTCCACTAAAAATATGCAAGGCAAAAATAAGCACGCTGTGAATATTTAGGTATTATAAAGCAGATCAGCTGGAACAAGCAAATTTGGGGCTAGATTAGTTTTTGAAAGCATTTCTAATATTAACTAATGTGTGTTCCTGAAACCTATTTATTAGATAGCATTAGTGGAAAGAGGTAATCTAACTCTGCTACATCTGTGGATAGTTACATGTCTAAGTTTGTTCTCAGTGCAAATAATTACAACTGTAATTGTTTTAGGTAAGGGGGAAAAATTTTTCAACAGTCATTTTTCTGTAGTACTTGAAATATGCACTGTTAACCTGATTAAAGGGCTGTGTCTCCCAGTCATGCATTCATGCTATTGTTAGGGAAGTAAACTATCAATGTAGTGCATTTCTCTGATTTTAACAGTCCCTCAGCTCATCAGTGTTGTGCACAATATTGTCTTTGTCTGACATAGGGCTGTAAAATCCTTACCTGCACTTAGTAATTTTAGCATAAGAAAATCTTGTGTGTTTGCTCTGGCTGGTAGATTGCAGCCTCTTCTTTCAGATGGTAGGACACTGCTGTTACCATCCCTGCCTGAGATACTTGGGAATTGGATTACTGTAATGCATTGTTCATGGAAATGAAGCATAAATCATGCATCAGACCTGATGCAGGAGACACTGAGCTGGAACATGGGTGCTCTTTTCCAAGTGCAATACAAATGATTGGTTTTGACCTATGAAGACTCCCGTGGCTTCAAATCTGAAGACCAGCAGGACTCAGAAATAATGTCACAGCTGCAGCCAGCAAACAGGCTAAAGCACCCTTGTTTTAAAAGATCTTCGACCAATGAGTCTTCAGGGAGGCACCTTGACTATCAGGTGCCAATCCGTTGATCTTCAGGACAAACTGCAACCCAACTCTTTTGCCATGCACTAGATGCCACTAGGGTATGGCAAAGGAAGGTAACACACTAGAAAATGAAAAAAAAAAACCCAAACCAAACAATTATTTGTCCATTTTTGTCACTAACATGCAGTCTGGAGAAGTAATTTGCCTTCTCTGTGCTTCTATTTTCTGTCTTATCGTTTGCCGATGCAACTAAGGCCAGTTACTTGACCATCTACAACTGTCATTTTTACTGTTAGAGTGGCTACAACAAAAACAGTAACAGGGGACCACACACAAACACTCCTTAGAGAAGTTTATCATTCGTTGATGGAACCTTGATGCTCTTTGGCCCCAATACCTTTTCCTTGAAATATATGCTCCTCCAAATACAAACCTGACTCAGTAACGGGCAGCTAGGATACAGGCTAAGTTTGTAAGGCTTGATATCCCTGTTGAACTACTCCAATTAACAACTGGCCTGATTGCACTTTCCAGGATACATCCTCCCAGCTTCTGACAGTAGAGTACATATATATATACACACCATATATCCTAATATCCAATCTAACCCTCCCCTGGTGCAACTTGAGGCCATCACCCCTCGTCCTGTCACTGTCACCTGGGAGAAGAGACAGACCCCCCTCGCTCCTCCCTCCTGTCAGGGAGCTGCAGAGAGCAATGAGGTCTCCCCTCAGCCTCCTCTGCTCCACACTGAACCCCCCAGTTCCCTCAGCCCTCCCCATCACACTGTGCTCCAGACCCTTCCCCAGCTCCGTGCCCTTCTCTGGACACGCTCCAGCCCCTCAGTGTCCTTCTGGGAGTGAGGGGACAAAACTGAACACGGTATTGGAGGTGTGACCTCACCAGAGCTTGTTCCCAACAGAGTAACAAGGAATACAGAATGTTTACGCAGTGAAGTTTTATGAGCTAAGACACTTACTAATTTAGAAGATATTACTTTCTACTGCATCCATGGGAACTGCATCACGATGGGATAATGAAGAGGCATTTTCAATGCAGTTTACAGAAAAATATCTTTAACGTGGGTTTTAAATAAAGTTGAAAGAAAAGGGGACTGCACTTTCTCCTGTCGTCAGTAAAAATACTGCAGAGAGAGAGAGATCATCAGCAATGCAGCTAGTCTGTTACATACAGCACATTTCAGAGGTGTATACAATGGCCTGGATTGCAGTTTGGTTTGCTTTACAGCAAAAGGGAATTAGAACTAGAATAGAATTATAGAACTATTAGAATAGAATTATTCAGGGGCAAAATTATGCCTAACTCAAGGACCCCAACACACCTGGTTCTGTGCCATCCAAGTTCTCTGCATGTGTACATGTCCACTGCTTGCCTACTGGCATACATGGCAAAGTTTATACATTTTCAGGCTGATAATCCAAGTTCTCAGTAGCATTTCATGTGCTACTGTAACTGCTGTGCTGGGACAGAACATAAAAATCATGGCTATGAGTGCTTGCCCAGAAATGCCAATGTTTCTCCAGGGGGTCATAGCAGTTACCAACCATTAAATGTGTCCCTTCAGAAGCACTAGACTTAAAGAGAAGCATCAGACCTCCTATGTCTACCTGATCAGCATGCAGCAGATGGGCTTTCTTCTGTCTTATTCTATTTCTGGCTGTCTCAGATATATGGCAAAAGCTCCACAGCCATCAATACTTTAGGTCATCTCCTGTCACTCAGCAGCAAGAGCCGTGTCAGACAGGAGAGGCCTTGAGAGTTTTTTTCACTTCTGTGCTTTCCAGAATCTATCACTTGGTCACATTTCCTTTAAAATCCTGATGTCACATCTGTTTTTTCATAGAGAATGCTGTTGACAATGTACCTTTGCTGAGCATGGCTTACAGCAACACTGGGAACTGCAGGGTCTAACTCCATTCTACTGTGCAGTACAGCACCCAGTATTTCTTCAGGCTTTTCCTTTCTTGCCCGTTAAGTGGAAGTAATCTTAAATATGGCTATGGAGCATTTTCAGATTCAGACTTCACATTATTTTCCTTTTCAGAAAAGAATCTTTAGGCAGGAAAGCATCTTCAAAATGGTTAAGAGGACACCTCACATCAATGAGTGGCAAACTATGTAAGAAAGGTGGAAATAAACCATAATAGTCTTTCTTCTTCCACGTCATAAAAACTCTGGCATCCTTCATTTTGCTGTTCAGTTTAGGAAATTTTTATCCCTGAAGAGAAGCCAGTTCACACTTCAGCTCCTAGCTGATTGTAGGGAGCTGGATGGCTGCTGAGATCCAGCACTGGAAGGGTAGCTTCTACTTATAGGAGTGCAACTGCCACGTGTGCTTTAGGATGTGAATTACTTTATAACCTCCAATTACCAGCCTAGCTCTCTGCTAGTTAGAGGCCACAGGGACCTGGGAAAAGTGAGGAGGAGGAGGACTGGAAGCTGAAGAGTTAAAAGAGTGGCCCTGCCCTTTACCCACTCTGCCCAGGTGTGATCTGGAGCTCTGAAGGATATGTCAAGCAAATAGGCTAGGGGTTTCTCTCCTGTCTATCTACGCTACGTAGGAGCTTTTCTGCTTGTGTCACACATTTTCCAGTGAATTAAATTCTTTTTCTTTTGCTCCTCTCAGTAATGGGGTTTGGACTGGGATATAGTCATGCTACACCAATGTCTTAGATCTCTCCTCAGCGAGTGCTAGAACTATTCGTTTTCTTTTGGGCTAAATTGCCTCAGTCTAGTAACTAATTGCACTGGGACCATTTATACATGTTGGATTTATTATCTCTGGTTATGTGGTTGGATCATTTTTCTGCATGCTGAAATGGAGCATAATTGGGCTATTTTTCATACGACATGGAGTGTGCCTGTACAAAAGGAGGCTGGCCTACATCAGGTTCTGCCTCACTATTTTTAATAGCTCCAGCAGAGAAGGGGTTTCATTTCTCTGTTGGAGTCTTTCCAGGCCAATGTTTCTCTGTTCAATGTCGCAGAAGTTGGTCTCTGTCATATTGTTATGCGTGATAAAGTGCAAGTCCCAGTCATTTTTGCATTGCTTTTTTGGAAACAAGGTGAACAAACAAAGTCTAGAAGGAAGTATTACTACAAGTATTTGAAATTTCTATACTAACAAGACCCTAGTGGCCCGGACCAGTGAGCTGCTCATGAGAATAGTCGGTTTTATTTTATTTTAACACAAAACAGGAATGTAATGGTTAGGAGTCATTGCAGCCTGGCAGTCCTTTATTGGCAGCCCTGCAATCTATTAATGTCTGATTTAAAGTGGGCATCTCCAGCAAAAAGGGAATTAATTCATCATGGTCTGTGAATAAATTCAGTATAGCAAGACTACTGTTTTAGTATTATCAGTGAAATGGTTACCTGACCTGTGGTGTCTTTCTTTGCTTGTTATGTGGTATAGGTCACAGGCATGCTCTAGCAGAAAAGGAACATTTAGAACATATCATGAAAATCAATCAGACTCTTCCTCTTTGAGATCTGCTTTAGTTTGGGTTATGTTTTGTTGGTGACTCTTTGAGTGACAGCTAAGGAAGAGCCAGATGCACAGGGAGAACATCAGGCACATCCTTTATGCCTTTACTCTCCAATAAACTACCGGGGAGAGACGAGAGACGTAGCAGGGTAGTAGCAATCAAATCTGCTTTCCAGCACGTTCCTATGCTTGGTAAGGACACAGATGTTCATTTTACATACTGTCTGTGTTGGATCTGCAGCTTAGGTGTATGTCTTCATGAAAACAAGTGTTAGCTATAACACAGAACTAGACTGTTGCACTTTGTTATCCCATCCCCTTCTCCATGTAGTCCCAAGGTATATGTGTGCGTGTGTCCGTGCACGTGCCTCTCTGTGTGTGTGCACCTACACTTGTGTGTATGTGTTACAGTGTATTTAGAATCTTCATATAGTGGGATTACCTGGTAGGTTTTATCTTGATCAGCTATGCCTTTCATTCAGGTTGATTTCTTTAATTGTGGTGAGCATGAAGCACAAAGACAACTCCCACTTTTCTCTCTAACCCTGCAGTTCTGAAAGTCTGCTGTATAAAATGCTACTAAGCAAGCTTCAAGGGGGTCAAAGGTATGCAAAAACTTACAGTGAAGTCATATTTCATCTGAATGACTCTTGGGCATGAAGTTCAGGTCCCTACCATCCTTTCCAAAATATCCCTGTGTGTGGTGCTCACAGTATAGGCTCTGTGGCATGACTCCAAGAATTTGGATTCCAGGGAATAAATACCTTTCCATAGAATAACTAAACCTTGTCATCAGTGCATTCTAGGAATTTGCACAACAGAGCGCTTCGCTGAGGACTGAGAAAGGAAAAGAATGTATTTCTTATTTCATTTATTTATTGGGATTTATACCAACACTAGTTTTAAACCAAAGATCTAGAGCTCAAAGCAATGTTGTCATCTATTAGAAATGTGTACACTAATGTGGACAAAACTCAATACATCTTCCAAAGATGGCCTGCATGAAATCAGTCCAATCGACCCTTCTTAACAATTGCATACATGTGATCACTAGTTGTACTATAATTGTTTTTGTTACTGCAATGTGCGTAGACCTGATCAAAAACCAGGGTTTCGCTCCATTTGTATAATGCTCCCACAGGGAAGAGGCTGTGCTATTGTATAAATCCATTGTAATTAAGTTCTGTTAGAGTCTGAGAAGATACAGAGAAAAGTACAGCTTTCATTCAAGAAAAAGCTGAGACAAGAATAATCAGCTAGAGAAAGAGATGAGTGAAGGGGGAATATAATGTAAGTCTATTAAATCATGAAAGTAAGGGGGAAGTTAAAACATAGCAATTAGTTATCTTTCATATAAAGAAAAAACTACAGGGGACCCAATGAAGTTATCAGGTAGGAAGTTTAAAACAAATAAAAGGCAGTAATAACAACATATACTGTGTATTTCTTTCTCATATATAGCAATACACTATATATATATATATAGTGAAGTGTTTTTCTTAGCATAAGTGCTGCAGCTGTTTATATGTAACAGTGGCTCAATTGTATTGTTTGTTGATGTTGGATGGTGATGATCTTTTGGGTTCCCTTCCAATCCCTGACATTCTGTGATTCTGTGTGATTCTGTGATTTACGTGGAGATACTCAATGAGAAAAACCAAACACATCACAAAATGTGTTTCATTAAGATTAGCTGGATTTCCTACGAGTTACAAAGCCCAGCCATTTTTCTATTGCCTCTGTTTACACAACGACCTTCTGAGTTACAGAGTGCACAATTTAATCATAGGAATCAACAGATAATGTTTTGTTGATTTGCTGTTCTACAAACTGAAAACATTTGGTAATGAGAAATATTCTTAAGATTTCCAGAATTATTATTTCAAACAGAATCTAAAAAGTATATAATTAAGGAAAAGTTATTGTTATGTAGATATCAATCTGAGTGCAGATCTTTTCTCACTGCTTGTTTCGGATGAACTTTGAAGTTCCTATCTTTGCAAAATGAGCTTTTCTATTTCACAGAACATGCATTTTTACTGGAATAGAACTTTGTTCCACGTGTATTTTAAAAAAATCCCTTTTTTCCTGTTTGAATTTACAACAAAATTCTACAGTTTTTCCGCTGACTGACAGCTAGAATATTTAAGCAGAATAAGAGGCATAAATTGATACCTTACCAGGCTGAACATCTTTAAAAATTAAATTTGTTGTGTTTTTTAGTCATCTGTTGTGATTTTTGGGACACTTTCAAATTCCACACTCCGATGGCACTGTGTGTTTCTCTCTCTTGGTGGCACAGTTTGACTCAATTATCCTCAATCTAAAATCTTTTGATGTGAACTGTGGTAATTGAAGTTGTTTGTGCTGTATTAATCTAGGAGGCTACAGATCAAAACTGCCAGGCTGTGAGGTTGAGCTGACTTGGAAGAAATGAATGCTACATGACCAGCTGCTAAAATTACCATAGAGGCATTAGGAGTAGAGGCTATGAATATGTCCCATCTAATATTTTTTCTCATGAGACATAAACTGTCATAGAATTAGTGATGTTGATTCATGTCTAATCACTTTAGTGTTCTTTTTCTTGTAGTATTTTGTTGGCAGACTGACTGACACGCTTGCGGTACGGACTAGGAGTACAGCCTCTTGCAGGCATTATTGTAGAGTTTGACAGAACTTCTTGCATATTGGTGATGTAAAAAACCCCTGACATCATCCTTCTAGGTCCAAGTCACTCTTGGGACCAAGGGATATTATTGTCACCTAGGCTGCAAGGTTTGTTTTTCCTCTCTGGGAAACCAACAGTGTCTAACATCACAATGTTAAAAGGAAGGAGAATCAATCTTCATTTCAGTGCTTACTGCACCTAATGATAAGCAATTGCCTGAAGATGCAGACAGCTTTTGGACAAGTTCTGAACATGCAAAAGTTGCAGCTGCAGTTAACCAAATTCCCAGGTTCCTGCAGAAATACATGAAGTGCTGCAAATAGCTGAATCTCTGTAATAACTTATGCTTTTTGGTTGTCTGAAAGTTTTAAAAATTAAGAAACAAGACCTCTGGTCAAAATGCTAAGCACATTTTCCTGAATTTCATGGTTTTGAACTTCCAAACCATTAGAAAAAAAAAAAAAAAAGCTCTTTTGAAATTGAAACAAATTTGAATAAAAAAATAACTTGAAAAATTCATATTTAATACTGAAAACCTGAACATCAATGCTCTGATTATTTTTTCTTGTAGCAACTTCATAAAAATCAACTTGAATTTGCAGTTTTTCTGAGATGAAAGAGCCAAGGTTAGGTTTTCCAGCCAGGTCCTTATCTAGTTTTAGAAATTAAAGATGATGCTGTGGACTAGATGATCTCTAGAGATCCCTTCCAACTCTGCAAATTCTGTGATTCCATGGTTTAAGCCCATCTAATCTTGCAACATATCAAAATGCAACTGGACAACTCTATGGAAGAAAAATTCCCTAGGGAATATTAAAACCAGATGCCTTAATAAGAGAAACCAGCTTCACCCTGGGCCTCTCCCATACCCCCTGCCCCACATAGACCCAGGAGCTCTAGAGTTCAGCCTGGGGCCTTCAGACATTGCCTGAACAATGGTAGAGGAGTGCTGGTCTCCAGTTGAGCCTGAGATGTGCCTGGCTTAGTGTATATCATATTCCCATCTTCCTGCTCCTTTTGCAGCAGCTGACCCTTGCTGTGTCCTGACATCAATGGACACTGGATGCTGAGGACATATTAATGGCACAAATAAATTTTTGTCCTTGTACTTGTACTCTTCCCCTGCTGCCTTCTGTTTGCTATGGTCAAGAACAGGCTATTGCACCAGCTTTTTGTATTCCTGTGCTGTAACCAAAGTTAAGGAGCAGTTAAGTGGCAGGTAGTGGTGTCCTGCTTTCAGTTAATGCTGAAATCAAACATGATTCCACTTCAAAGTCAATTTAGGCTGAAGAAAATCCTTCAGGCTCACAGAAAGACACCTGGAACAACAGGCTACAAATTCCTATGTTTTGTGTAAGATCCATGAATTGACACTAATAAAAATTTCTTTTGGGGTGTGGTGGAAGACAACAGGAAGGGAGTTTTCTTCTTGGATGACTTGGGAAGCAGCATTTGCATAAGATATATGTCCTCTTCACAAAAATCAACAACTACCAGAAGCCTCTGGAACCTTCCCTTTTGTCCTGGTTTCCCAGGAACAGCCCCCCAGCCCAGCCATGGCAGCAGGGCATGGGTAGCCCTGAGTCAGCTGGGAGATCCAACCAAGGCAGCTGCCCCAGGCTGACTCACAGATGTATCCCATACCACTGATATCCACCTCTTTATAAAAGGAGGGAGCTCAGTGAGCAGGGGAAGTTCTTCTTCCTGGGGCTCTTACTTCTTGGCTTTCTGCTCCTGTCGCTGATTCCCAAGGACCAGGCTGAGTAGAACCTTGTGTGCTTTATGTTGGTGTTCGTATTAGTTTTGTTATTTCATTAAATCTGTTTCTACTTCAGCCCACACAGCTTCTTCTTTTTTTTCCCCAATTCCTCTTCTCAGCTGGGGAGGGGTCATGGGGTGGTAGAACAACTGCTGCAGTTCAGCCCTGAGTACTGGCTAAACAAGAGGTCTTTCTTTCCCCTTTACATTACCTATAATTTTCAGTCCCTTTTTTCTTGCCTTCCTTCACCCTCAGGTAGGATGTAGCTTTTGGATGAAATACTTGGAAACAGCACCACACACACACATACCCAAACTGAAAAGGCTTTTCTTATAAGGCAAGTCAATAAGTAGTTTTATGGTTGAGATGTTTAAATATAAACCTCTATATGTGAGGAAATACTGATTGGGATATTCTGTAAAATCTTATTGTACTTGAATGCACTCTTACTTTCATACCAATTCCTTTAGAGATGACATAATCCAGGTAGGTTGGTTAGTGAAAGCTCTGTTAGAACCCTGTCTTTCTGGAAGGGCATGTGGGAGATTAGTGACAGTGTCTTGAAAAACACAACTCATCTGCAGGGTCATCTGGCTCCTGCACACCAAACACCACCAGCTGGGGTCACAAGAGTTATGGATGAACACTAAAGATCAAAGCTTAATAAATCCGAAGAAGGGCATTATGGCATTGTTGGTGAAGTAAATTCCCATATATAATAGAATACAGAAGTTTCTATTACAAACATTTACAAATAATAGATCAATCCTCACTGTGCTAGTAATAATGGAGCCCACAGGGACTTGCTTTGGTAGTATCCTGGGCCTTGCTGAAAGAAATTGAAATTCACATTAAGTTTTGTTGACCTAGGATATGAAACAGTCTATCAGTCATCAGGATTGCAGCTACTTTAAACCTTTCAACAAAGTATTCTGGCTTTTGTTTTTAATTATTTAGTGTCACTAACAAACGTCTGTTTCCATCAATTCTTTTTGCTTTTTTGTTGGTGTTTTTCCTTTTATTGGTCCTCTACTCTCCTCCTCCTTTATTTTAAATCTTACAATGAAAAAGCAAAAATAGTAGGCATGCAGTATAAATTGGGAAAGGCCCTTGTAACAGAATTAAAATCGAGGAAACAAAATGATTCTTTGAGGGGAAGGTGAATCATAAAAAGCTTCCCATATACATAATGTAGAGGCAAAAATTAAATTTCTGGGTTTTGGGTTTTTTTTTAGAAGTCACACCAATATGTAACTTCTAGAGTGGCCAAGAGGTGAGATGGGGGATGTGGGGTTGGCTGTCCTTGTGATCAGAGTTCCTCAATCATGAGAACACTGCGGTGACGTTTTTTGCAAATTATCTTACTGAATATTCTCTAGTGTATTTCCAGAATTCCCAGAGACATTAAATAGGACTTAATGTGGCCTAGAATATCCTCCCTATCAATTGTCTGTTACTCTGGGACCTTCGCCCCAGAGTTCAGACCAATGAGAAAACACATGAGCTCACGTGGGTAGCTGGAGCAGTTCACAAAATAGATTTAAACAGGCCCATTTGAAAAGACAAAAACCTTACAAAGTAGTAAAATCTAATGTACTGCTTTAAATCACTTTGGTTTAATCTCACTGCAGTTTGAGAGAGGAAAATGGCGAGATTTCAATTGAATTGTTTACGCTTTCTGGAACTGGCTTTCCTGTGGATGAAAGATGTCATATTGTTAATGATAGCCATCTTTGTGTCCTGACCTAGTCCTTGCCAATACAGAGAGCCTAATTCTCTGTTTTCCTTCTCATACAGGCCTAATTCAATTTGTTTCCCTGGAACAGCTAAGCACACAACTTATTCTTTCTCAAAACTGAAACTCAAATGATTCATTGAACTCCATCTGGATCTGTGGTTCTTGACCAGCCCCAGAATCCTTTTTCTTTCTCTGGGAGCAATAGAGTGATAGATCCAAAAATGATGGCCTAAGCCTCAAGTTATATTTTTACATATCTATGTTTATCTGCTTGTATAATGGTGTGCAATAATGAATCAAGAAATGTGTGTTCCAGGCTGAATACCAAGCAGTAGGTGAACTTTGCAAACTGGTTTAGAAGTGGGAAAACCAGTTACCTGCTTTAACACTCAGCTGAAGTACTGCTTTAGAGTGATTTAATGTTCTATTAATAAGACAGTAATCTGTACAAGAACTCCTCTTCCTCCTTTGACCTTTAGATTATTTAGTATTGCTCTAATATGGTAACCATTTGAAGTCAGCTTTTCAAGTTCCTCCATTGTACATCTTCCAAATAAATCTCCAGTTCAGCGTGGTATTCAAAAGGTTAATGCAGGTTAATTCAGAAGGGTTTAGTCAGAACAGTTAGAGCACCTCTCCTCTTTCATATTGCCTTATCTGCAAATGTCCAGTCCTGTTGGCTTATCTTTCATTACACAGCCTTGAGCAGGCAGCCTGTCATGACAATATGCTTGGGCTGGAAGGTCAAAGACTAGGTCTAGGATGTAACTTCTGCACCGTTTGGTCCTGCATACGGTTTCAGATCTGGGAATCATCTTACAAGACAGACCACCTTGTAACAGTCAACCTCCTTCAAACCTGGGACTTCAGGCAATAGATGGCAGTGTTGTACTAAAAACTTTGGCTGGCAAGGTGGGTAGGTGACTTCAGGGTGCTGCTGATGGCACTCTTTGTCACTGCTGCAGGAAGAGTGCACCTCTTCCACCCTCAGTGCACAATCCCCCTGCAGGGCTGGGAGGCTGCTTTGCAAACCTCTGTGGATTCACTGCCCTCTTCAGTAGCTGCATCGAGGGAGAAACAGGCTTGACCCTTCTCCTCTCTTCTTTTTTTTCTTTCTTTTTCTTTCTTTTTTTTTTTTTTTTTTTTTTGTTATCTGATGATTAATAGCTCCCTGTGAGTAATAATAAAAAAGTTACTTGTGTGTGCTGCTGTTATTGAATAGCAGGCAGATTAAATGCTGCAGGATGCTGAGTTTCCTAATGAGAGTATTTACTCCAATTTGTTTCTCTCTGTGTGTATATTTTTTGTGTACTAGTAGAGAGACTCCATTAATCAATAGGTTTTACAAGGGACTATGTATTTTAGCAGCAAATTGTCAGTTACAATTCTTTGCTACTCAGTTTGTCCTCCAGCACTGTTTACTTCATTGTTCCCTATTAATCAAAGTACCAGAGGTGAGGACAGCTAGGAAAACTTGTGCTGGATGTTTCTGTTCGTTCATTTATTCTGTGAATTGTTAGTCTTCCCATCCCTCAGTGCCTTCATGCACTTACTCAAGTGGATCTACGTCATCATCCCTAGGGCTACCAGAGGAAAGTGCTGATTTTTAATTTCTTTTGAGCTAAGTTTCATTTATTTTAGTTACAACAATGAAAAGCCTCTATTTTGCAGTTTTGAGTGGTTCCATACTGAGATGTTAAACTGAAGCTCACAGCCCCCTCGAATACAGGTCAGCCTTGTCTAATTTGGCAATGGATGTAACAAGGCATGGATGTCAAGTGTCTTGTTCAAGGTCGCATGGCAGCTCTGTAGCAGAATGGGGACTAGCATAGACTTCTCCCTTCTCCATTTTGTTTCTTCTCATCTGTTATGCTCTAGATTTAGTGACTAGATTGCACTAGAAAACCTGTTTTTCAAGTAAAATTAAATGTTAAATGCTGCAGGCAGAATACTGGTTCAAGTCTGAGTGACAAATACAGTCATTGAGCTATGCTGATCAACTGCATTTCCCTGATCAAAATGTCTTCCTTTATAAGAAGTCTATGTGTAGACTTCATTTCTTTGCATTCTTACTGGTTTTCCAGATACTTTGTTCCTTTCACTCTCAAGTAATAAATGCTGTAAATGAAGGAACTTCATTAGTAAAATATGGAGGCAGTTCAGATTCTTGAAACAGAGTAGTCATAGAAAAATTT
This sequence comes from Podargus strigoides, assembly GCA_028020825.1. Lineage (NCBI taxonomy): Eukaryota > Metazoa > Chordata > Aves > Caprimulgiformes > Podargidae > Podargus > Podargus strigoides. The sequence goes on along the minus strand of CM051624.1, from coordinate 44,059,566 downwards.
CTTAGAATTTGGTCTTTAGGAAAGGTGATGAAATGCCAGGGTCCTTTATTCAAAAAAAGAGTGGACAAATATTTTGGGGTTGATAAAAAACTCAATTATTGTGCACTGGTACTTCGCTACCATTGTTACTTCTCTCTTGACTGGCACTGGCCTCACTCCTTTCCTCAGGGATGGGTACTAGGACCAATGCTGTTTAGCATCTTTGTCAGCGACATGAACAGTGGCATGGAGCGCACCCTCAGCAAGTCTGTCAATGACACCAAGCTGTGTGGTGTGGTGACAGGCTGGAGGGAAGGGATGCCATTCAGAGGGACCTGGACAGGCTGGAGAGGTGGGCCCAGACCAACCTCACCAACCTCATGAGATTCAACAAGGCCAAGTGCAAAGTCCTGCACCTGGGTAGGGGCAATCCCAAGCACAAGAACAGGCTGGGTGGAGAATGGATAGAGAGCAGCCCTGAGGAGAAGGATGTGGGGGTGTTGGTTGATGGAAATAAAAAACTCAACATGAGCTGGCAATGTGTGTTTGCAGCCCAGAAAGCCAACCATGTCCTCGGCTGCATCAGAAGCAGCATGGCCAGCAGGTCAAGGGAGGTGATGCTCCTCTTCTACTCTGCACTCATGAGACCTCACCTGGAGCACTGCATCCAGTTCTGGGGCCCCCAACATAAGAAGGACATGGAGCTGTTGGAGCGGGTCCAGAAGAGGCCACAAAGATGATCAGAGGGCTGGAGCACCTCTGCCATGGGGACAGGCTGAGGCAGGTGGGGTTGTTCAGCCTGGAGAAGAGAAGGCTCTGAGGAGACCTTAGAGCACCTTCCAGTACCTGAAGGGGCTGACAAGAAAGCTGGGGAGGGACTTTTTGCAAGGGCCTGGAGTGATTCTGTGACAGGATGAGGGGTAATGGCTTTAAACTGGAAGAGGGTAGATTTAGACTAGATATTAGGAAGAAATTCTTCCCTGTGAGGGAGGTGAGACACTGGCCCAGGTTGCCCAGGGAAGCTGTGGCTGCCCCCTCCCTGGCAGTGTTCCAGGCCAGGTTGGATGGGGCTTGGAGCAACCTGGGCTGGTGGGAGGTGTCCCTGCCCATGGCAGGGGGTTGGAACGAGATGATTTTTGAGGTCCCTTTCAACCCAAACGATTCTATGATTCCTTCAGAACAGAGGAAAAATAACAGCTCACTGTAACTGTCCTTTTGGGAATTGCTTTGATGCAGCCTGGGAAAAATGTTGTCTGGGCTCCTGAAATGTTATTGTTCTCTAACTCAATCAGAAACAGACAGAGCAAGGATTCGAATGAATGGCTGTGGAGAGAGACTTATAGCATCACAAGAAAGTATTGTACTGAAAGCTACCATAGCCTAGAGTTCCAATGAACAAGAGTGTGGAAAGATAGGAGTGACTGAGAGAAACATCACCTGCAAACATCTTGAGATTTACAAATTAGTATTTTCATTCGTACTTTAGCCCACTTTTTCCATATCTGTGACCTCCAGTTTTGCCATATAAAACCATGCGAAGCAATCTGTGCTTCATGACTTTTTTCAATCCCTCACAAAGTAGACAGCATAAATATTTGTGATTGACCAGAGATTAACAAAATTTTAAAGATATGAAAAACATTCAAGTATCTAAACCAATTCAGATCAAGATCTTCTTGCAGGTAATCCCCAAGTGGGGAAAGAAGCTTTGTTTGAGTGTATTAATCATTGCAAATTACTTGCTCAGCTCTAAATGCCAGGGTGAAAAGTTACCAGTGTGGCTTGGTAAAAGAAGGATTAGAAATGTTTGGAAAAGGGGGGGGGGGAAAGAAGGGGAAGGAGAACATTGTGGAGTCAGTAACTGACTGTAGGGAAAAACATGTTAAAAAAGACTGACCAAAATGCTGTGTCTATGTGTAGGAGTTAATGGCTTTTGACAAGTCTGTTGAGAAGAAAAAGATGATGATGAGAGAAATGAAAGTTATTAAAAGGGCTGAAATTAGTAAGGCTGTTCTAATGTCTTCTCTGTTGTGCTGCCTTTAAAAATGGTATTTAATGAGGCACCAAAGAAAATGGGAGAAGAAACCAGAATATGAAATGAAGTGTCTTTTATAGTTCTTTAGGAAAACTAGGAAATTGTGGGGTTTTTTCTCATTGCCCTAAAAAGCCTGTACAGCTAAGTCCTGCAGGGCAGTGGGTGTCTCTGAAACTACTTTTGTTTTTCTTCATGGCCTGAGTGGTCATTTAGAATTGGACCATAAAACCTACCCAAAATATCCTTTGCCACTAAAGTCAGTAGCAGCATAGGAGCTGCAATACTGGTTTAGGTGACAGATTTCAGGGTTTTTATCTCCTTTTTGGCAGTGATCACTTACAGATGCATTGGAGAAAGACACAGGACACTCATTCAAGCACTCTATGCTGTAGTACATGTGTAGTGCAAAGTTCTGTTCTAATCCATGGCTAGCTAAAGATAGGCTTATGTCCTGAGGAATGCAGATTGAATTTTGTAATAACTAGTAGCACTAAGGATATTAATCCATTTTTATCCCACTAAGTTCTTTGAAATGTAATGTTAAACATGCCCTGATTCTCCATACCTGCAGTGGGGCTGCTCATTAAAAATTAAACAAATGTGTATGTTTGTAGGCTGGGCCTGAGGTCTTTGAGAGATCAGAGCTTTGGAAAGCTGTTCTGCTGTAACTGAGTTAGAGGCTAAGAATAATAAAATGGATATAGAGCTGCAGAGTGGCATAGCAGCCAAGGAGAAAAATGAGATTTTGCACAGTATATGTTCTAGCAGGACCTGGCAGCCTGAGCATGACTGTAACAGTACATTAAATTTCTTAGCAACATACCAGAAGTTACTTTCTGTGTTATCTTGTGTCAGGAACTATCTCAGTTTCCCCACCTCTGAAATAAATAGCCACCTGTTCAATTAGTGAATTCCTTTTTGTGAAGAGTTCCAACAAATGGGAAGTTCTTTCTATTGACAGTAAAGGCTACAGAGTAATAATCTAGGAGGTTCTTCTGACTTAGTCATTTACAGCCAAATTGGACAAAGCAGAGGAGATGCAATGGAATGAAATTCAGCCATATGTGGAGGATCACGCAATCAAAGCAATCAAATTTTGTTTGGAAATGCTAAAGGAAATCTAGGTAAGGCATAGGGATTGTGTGGCATTTTTATGAAATTCACAAAGATTGTAGGCAAACGTAGCCAAAAGCCAACCTAGAATATTAGAAGGTCTAGTGATTGAACAAGAGTTCCTGCAGGAAGAAGAAAGAAACCCAAAATTACTATTGAGCAGGAAAGAAACCTTTACATTCATCTTACAATGCAATCAGTTGATGTGTCCACTATAAAAATGCCTCTTCCTATTGTGTGTCTAGAGATCAAGTCTTACATTCCACCTTTCTGCCTCTTTGTTTAACACTTGATTCAACAAAACTGAAGGAAAACTGAATGGTACTAGCTATTATTAGGTGGTAAATGACAGCCAAAAAGCTAAAAATTTTAGTGAAGCATGGAATAAGAACTATCAATCTCTTTATTCTAACACTGGGTAGGGGCCTCAGGCCTTCTTGTTGTAGGCATACATCTCACTTGGCTAACTCACAGCACTAATGGAAGACTTGTGTACTATACAGGTTCCTTGCTACCTTGCAAAGCATCCAGGTATCTTGCTACCTCCTCACCACTGAAATTCTTCAGAACCCACTGCACCCTACCCCTTTCCAATATTATTTTGCAGACTCTGAAGAAATGCAGAAATACCTTTCTTCAGGACAAACTGTACTGCAGTGTTCCACATAGGTCAACGTATTTGGGTCCCTGCCTGTTAAAACACACACAGTGAGTGTTCATTTCTGCAAAAGGCAGGTTCTATAGGTGTAAGATGTGGAATAAAATAAGGATAGAGGCACCTGCTATATAGCTAAGTCCATGAGGTTGCCTTTTTCCTTGATTAATGTTTTTGAGGTCTTAACACTTATTGCCCTTGGATGAGGAAGGTGGCTTGATTCTCTCACGACAAAAATGCATACATGCAGGGCTAAAAGAAGTGTGGTGGATGGTAGCACAATACCAGCCATTTTCATCTGTGCCAGGATCTGAATCTTTGCCTTAAGATAAGACAAAACATTAAGTGCCCTGTGACTGGTCCTTCCTGTGTAGCCTGGAAAAGGTCTGCCATAAGGGAAGATGCATTCATGGCCTGAACACATACTCCAGTTCTGCTATTCAATTTCAGCTATGATTGTTCAATTACATTTCACATAACCTTCATTTACATATATGCAAGAGGTGGGGACTGTATTCCAGGCAGAAAAACCAAATGTGTTGTGTCAATAGTATTTAGTAAGTCAGCCAATGGCCTCATTCCTCTCAGATCAATAACCAATAGTGTGCTTTTTAGGTTCAAATGTCTGACTAGACACGAATTAAAGGGCAAGAAAACTGTCAGATCTCTTGAGCAGTTCACAAATGCTCTGGTTGGTCTTTTAAAGTTCATTAGTTTATAAGACTGTTGGACAGGTGCTGTGATGTGAAAGGTGAGAATAGATGTGCTCATGGAACTATGATTCAGGATTGCAAATGTAATTTCTGGCTTGACCCCAAACTCCATGGGCAAATTATCTGATCTGTGCTCCTACCTCACACTCACTGAATGAGATGTGCCTTTTCCAAAGTTTGTTTCTAATCAGTACTCAGATATACCACAGCAGTATTTGTTTATCACTGGTCCATACATGTTCTAGTACCTTGCTGAGTGATTCAAATCATAAGGCAGCCAGATACTTCCAGATGACATTGTTAATACAAAATAGGGACAATTTTTGGCCTGACATAAATAATCATAAGAACCATATCAGAAAGCATTGCATATTACCAGTGGTAATGTATTTTCCCACTAATAACTAAGATAATGAGGGGACTAAAACTTACTTACTTAAAGTAATGCTGATTCTGTTGCAGATCCAACATTTTATCCAGGAGCAGAGACAGAAATTGAAATTATCACAAATTGCATTAAAGCAGAAATCAACATCTGTGAAAATCAGCAATTTTAGAAATAATGATACTTTTGCCCTCTGAAAAATATCACTTTGAAAACATTAGTGGTCAATAGCTTCTTGTTTGATTAGTAAGTGTGATTATCTCTGGTTTTACAAACGGAGAAACAAAAGTCTTGAGTTTCACTCAAATCCCAGAGCAATGCTACTTCTTATGCAAAGAGGAGCCCATCACTCTGCTGCTTGACTTGAAAAAGACTCAGTGGCACATAGACTCCTATGTAAGAAAATAAATCTGTGGAATTTCTATTTCATCGTGAAAATTAGCCTAACTGTAGTTTCTGACTTCTGGGTAAATCACCTTCTGGCAACAGTTCATATTTCTCCTGCCTCTTTTGTTGTAGGGATCTCCTTTCAAAGCATTTTTTTTCAAATAAATACCAAGAGTGACAAAAACTGGCCCTGAAGCACCCCAGAAACATCTACTTCCCCCACGAGTTTAGAGAATTCTGTGTCATAAGCTGAACCAGTGGGGTTTTGATGATTGAGTAATCCTTCTTAGCCTTGTATCCTGCAGGGAAAGGGGCTTGGAACATCTAACAGCTCACAGAAACCAAAAGACTCACTCGAAGGTAAAGCTGTTCACTCAAGTAATTCTCTTTCCTCGAGTTCTACGTTGGCTTTTAGGACTTTACTATTAGAAGAACAGAAATGGTATATTAGGGTGTCTAAATCACATTCCCTCATGTTGGTCCTCTTTAAGTTGTATAGAAATTCTTGAAAGAGGAAAAACTTAGAATAAAAGATATAGTGAGTAGAATGTACTATAATCCAAGAGAATAAAACCAATACATTGCAAAAATCAGCAGAAAGGAACAACAAGTGAAAACTTGAGTTAACATTCAAATATTTTACAGTTCAGATTGAAAATTTATAGATTTCCCCAGATGAAGTGAACAGTCCCAACGTGCCCTTGAGAAGTTATGCACTGGAGCTGTATGCACTTCTTTTTCTATCTCCCTCTCCCTGACTTCATATCTTAATTACATACATTGTTTTCCCTTTAGGCATTAGCAAGAATAGAAAAAGTTCTGGCTCAGGAGTGCCTGTTTATTGGTGTTGCACTTCAGATTCCTCCACAATCCTGAGAAGAGGTAAGAACAAGTCATGAACTCCCTACTTGAATCTGGAGGCAGTTTAGGAGTTTCAAAGGTGAGACATGAATTGAGTTCCTTTCTGCTTTCACCCAATTCCCCTAAAATGCTGTGGGAATTCTCCTTCAGGAAATTTACTGCTGGTTATTGATGCTCTAGTATAATAAAAGGACACAATGAAGGAAATCTGCTTCCAAGGTTTGCTTGCAGCCTTTTGACCTTTTTGAAAGAACATATTCATCTTTTTCTCTCAAAACCAGAGTTTATCAGCAGTGTAACCATTAAACTTATACTTGGTTAAAGACTTGCTGGTAAGACTTTTACGTTAAAAATTTTATTGTTGACTGATGCCTGCCTCAGCTTTTCATTCACAAAAACTTTGAACAGCCAAAACAAAACATCCAGCAACTCCAGAACCTCTTGATTTATTGCCTAAAGTACTTTTGGTTTACAGCAGTTTTCATCTGAAAATTAGTTTTGGCTATTGTATTTTGCAGCTGAATAATTAGCAGCAAAACTTTCAGAATACATAAGAGGAAATAATCAACCCTCCTTAAAAAAAAAGAGGAAATGGCTCTGTATTAACTCTCCAATAAAGGGTTGTCTATCCATTTTAAATGTATTATTTTATCTACTTGTTTGTTTTTCTAAAAAACATTTATACTAACCTGGCTGATTATTAATGGAAATCAGTTTTCATAAGCCAGACTTGTATTCTTTCTAAAGTGAGGAAAATTTTAAATTTTCAAGAATTGCTAAAACCAGCAAAACTAACATCCTAAATTTTAGCCTAGTGTAACAAATATGACTGTGGTACATACAGAGGTATCTGAAAGCGTCTTGATATGCTAGAAATGCAAGAGGAAACCCCAACAGAGAGCAGTAAAAGCCAAACAGTTCAGAAAATACCAAGTGAGTTTTTCTCAGTATTAGAAGAGATAAGAGCAATTCTTCTATTCATGTTGTGTTCAGGTATGTATGACTTGTTATCATGTTAAGAATTTGCATCACAGAAATGCTTAACTGTTATTTTCTGTACTAAAACACAGTGCAACATTCTGACTAGATTTTGTTGATCTTTGATAGTGAAGAAAAATTTGAGAACAGAATCTAAGGGCAGCTGAAACTGAAATCCAAGTGCTAGATTTTTTTTTGTCTCAGATATGTTAAAAAGTAGCTCTGGGTAAAACTGTACTGTGTTTGTCCGTGGAGTATCAACTTTGGCAGTGTTCTTACAGGGCTCTTCCAAACACAAGAGGAGAACGCTGCAGTGGCCAGACAATAATAGCACTGGGTGCAAGAGATAAACTGAAAACCTCAGAAAAATATTCACTTCATGTTCAATCCAAAGAAAAATGTAGAGAATGGAAATATTCTGGGGGGGGTAAAAAAAAAACCAACCACAAAATAAAGCAGAAAAATCACTTTGAGTCACCTTCCTGACATTTCTCTTACCCAAAACAAAATAGTTTGTGGGTTTGTATTTTAAATAATTTTAAAAATTCTTTTTGCAACATTATTGAAAAGTTGTATTGTCAAACGCCCATCAAAGCATTTCAGTAATCCTAAAAATAAATGAGTATTTTGACATTTTTAACATATTTTCCCCGTTTATTTGAGCTGGAAATATTCACAGAAGTTAACCTAAATTTTTCAGTTTCTAGGAGATCAGGACTTCATTTTTCTACTTGTGCAGAAATGTTATCAAGTTCTAGTCTTTAGCCTTGTATTCTAAAAAGTGGTTGCAGCTTGTCTTCTGCCAGCGAAGCCTGACATAATGTCTCATATTAAAGCAAAGGAATGCCAAAAATGGCTGAGTTACTGCTTAAAACTTTCTAAGATTAAATGAAGTCTACTTACTGAAAAGCAGAACAAACCATATTCAGGAATAATATAACTGAGCAGTGGTTTTCTTAATTTGTAAGATGCAACTAAAAGTAACTGATTTGAGCTTAAAACTACTCCAGTGCATGTTTCTGAGGAAAATGCCATTGATTCTATTAGAATTTTCTTAGCACTTTCTTCCTAATTTGATGTGTTTAAGTAGAATATATGTCTAATTACCTGTAGAGTTTGACAGTCATTGACAATCAACCATTGTAGTACAGTGGGCTGATTTTTTTCCACATTGAACATGCATCAATATTTCAATGAAGTCTAGTGGGGGTGGGGAAAAAAAAAACTACAAAAAACCCCAAACAGGTAAATTTTTGCAACTATATTCTCATTATTTGGACACCCATTTCTACTAAACAAATGGCATGAAATCCCATCCCCTAAACCTCAGCCCTTCTGCTTATAATCACGAGGTCACGTTTCTTTCTGAACTTCAGGCTTCTCTTAAGCCTCAAAAGTGAACATCTTAAACAAGTAGTCTGTACTTGCAGGTGTAAAATCAAACTTCCATAAAAACTTGTAGAAAATGTTGGTAAAAATACTACTTTAATATTAATATAATAAAATTGGCAGTTCTGCTGGCTGCTAAGTTTCACTGGCAAGAATTAACTGAAATAAAACTTGAACACATGGCATATATCAACAATAGTGTAATTGGAAATATATGCTGAGGAAGGAATGTCCAGATTAAGTTGTTAACACCCCCCCCCCATTTCTGCATAGCCTTTGAAACTGCAGTGCTCCTATTATCCTGGAGCTATCTGATGGATTGATTCGTTTCCATTAAATCAGGCATTAAAAGTGTCTCATTTCATTGCAGAAACACATCTTGAAATCGAAATACAAATACCTGGATGCTCATTAGCAAGTAAACTTTCTTAGATAAATTGTTAGCAATTACACAGAAAGTTTGCACGTACTGTGCAATGTACAATTGTACATTCTACAAGGAACCAGATATTCATATCTAAATTTAAAAATGTGTTAATTAGTAAGCAAGTCTAGTACTTCACAGCTTCTTCAAATTTCCATAAGGTCAATAAATATTATCTGAATTTTATGGAATAAGCAAACAAGGCAAAAAAAATCAGCTATAAACATAACTTCTGATGAACTTGGCTCTCACACTGGTATCTTCTCTTCCTCTGCTTGACCCCACTTACTGTATTTTGATTGGCAAACTGAGTTTTTTGAGTGAAATAACTTATCACTCAAGTTACAGCTAGTATGTGTGGGGCACTGGCTGAAGTTCAGGTCTCCTAATGGGTCATTCCAAGTAAAAAATTGGGACCTTGTCATTTGCCATAGGAGGTATGAATTCTCCCTGTGTTTCTATAATAAAGAATACATAGTTTTAACTAAACAGGAGAAAGTAATTTATGAACATCTGATGAAGAAGATACAGTCTTACCCTCATTAGTATCTCCAGAAACATACCTCTCTGCCCAAGGGAACTGCAGAAATTGTGCACCTCAATTAATAAAGCTCCTGATTAAGTGCCGTCAATAAAATGAATTATGCATGCAATTTTTCTTATTTCAAGATTCGTTTGGAAATCCCCAAGATATCCTACCAATGGCCAGAGGAAGTTTGCACTCTTTACGTTTTGGATAAAGAAGCTCTGATATAGGACATAGGTATGGCATTCTTTGTGTATTTATTCTGAAGCAAAGTTTGTTCCTAATGTTTGTGAAGAAGGATGAATCATAGCACAAAGGTGAATAATTACCGTTGGTTTTACACTGCCTTTTACAAATGGCATCACTTTTTTTCCACCCTGCCTGGAGAAAGCATCATTCTCCTTTCATTGTGAAAATGACAGGGAAAGTGGTGACTCAGACACCAGAGAAATCTATTCTAAATGTATCTTGTCAGAACAGTGCATATTAGTCTGAGGTATGGGTGCATATGTCTCTTTTCCTCTTAACATTCTTTATAGTCTACAGTTTTTCTACCAAATTAATGGAGAATCTCCCACTGAGTATTTATAGCAGCTTTCTTTTATGGTAATATTTTTTAACTGGGATATTGCTCTATCTAATTAATGATTAAGCAAAGAAACATTCCATGGGCCAACAACTAAATCGCCTGGACAGACTCACAAGTACAAAGTAAGTAGACCTTCTCCTGATGTACACTTTTAGCACAGTAATCACTGAGATTCAAGATCCAAGAACTGTACAACCCCCCTATGAAACTGTAAAATACCATCTAAGAAGAGGTACTTAAATTTCAAGTAATGAAGACGTCTCTGTCTCGATGTCTTCTACAAAGAAGCTTAATGGTTTGACCAAGTTCATGTAAGAGCTCTCTTCAGCAAACTTGGATTTTTCCATTTCAAGTTTGACTTCTTAAAGCACAAGGTAGTACAAGTGACACAAGTGCAAATTTTACCCAGAAATTAACAATTCAGGATGACTTTTCTCCCTAAAGAACACTTTCCCAGGGGGGTGGGGGGCAAAGGGGGAAATCAGACTGGTAGGTTACATTCTTACAGGCATCTAGAACCTGGAAGCAAACAACAGCCTTAAGTGTGACTGCTTTGAGGTCATTTTCTTGTCTATAGTTTGTTTGTTAAAGGTTACAGGAATCTCAAGGGCAAAGCTCTTCTCTCTTTTTTTTTTTTTTTCTTTCTTTAATAATGAGCTCAGTTTAGGGAATTAGCTAACAGTGGAGGACTTGTTCTGCTCCTCCTCTTCATATACTGAGTACCACTGCATTCTGTGAGCAGTGTCAGTGATGCATGGTTCTTGAATTAAATGTCACCTTGGCTGAGGCCGTATGTCTCAGACTAGATGGTTAGAGGTATAACCATCTTATTCACTTGTATAGTTAAAAAAGAAGATATCTAGATAGGTTTAAATGAACGTGGAATTGCAGCTGGCTAAATGTAGTGAGAGAATTCTCTCTTGTACACTTCATTTAATATTTACTTCTATCACAACTGTATTTTCAAGCACATCACTGTTAGTTTTTTTACAACAGTCAGGCTTCCTTGAATGCTGATTTGTCACCATGCGAAGGGTTTCCTCTTCACTAGAGTGCTTGAGGGAGTGAAGGGGTTAATTTATAATTTCGATTCAGAGGCATATCTTTCTTCCTTTGGGCAGGAGGGGGCTCAGGCATGCTCATGCATCTCTGCAGTATTTTCCTATCCAAAGTTGCTTTCTGCATACTCAGAGTCTGTGAGAAAAGAAGAGGTGGAATTCCCTAAAGCCTGAGGATAGGAAGAGAGATGAACAGATCCCAAAGGAGGTATTTGAAAACTCTCTGCATCTTCTTTTTTACCCTCTTTAATCGTGTGAATTGAGAAGATAGGAATTTATCCTTGATTTGCAGGTAGTCCTTGGGTACTCTTTAGGCAAGTGAGACAACTTTAAAGCTGTATCAATGACTTCACCCCGTAGAAAGGCTAGATACTGCACTGACATGAGAATGAAAGCCTTTCAAACCTCCTTGCTGGAAGTGAAAGCCTACTTGAACGACAGACTAAGGGTAATTTGCCCTAGTTTGTCTCAGTCCAACACTAAATTGGTCTGAAACACATTTCCTGAAAATCCCTGTATTCACTGGATCGTTCACCTTTATCTTTCTTCAGCATTCCATGAGAGACAGAATTATTTCCAAGTGATGCACTGACACAGCTGCTCTTTGTAAATACAGAGCCTTAACCTGAGCCTGCAAAACATGTCACCTGCAGTAAATGCCCATGAGGAGCTGTCACCCTGCAGCTCTGCTAAACTTTGTGTGGGGGTGTATACAGACACTTACTGACCACTGTGTCCTGATTTGTGGGGATGCTTAGAGTCAGAGGGTAGTATCATATTCTCATGATGAAAGAAAGACCAGGAGAAAGAGGTGGAGACATCTCTGCACACGTGCAAAGGCTGACATACTACCTGTAAGCCTTTGATCCTGATGATACCTGCCTACCACCATCAATATTAACCTAGTCCTCATTTTAGATTGTCTTTAATATGTCTCAGGTATTATAGGGGTGTTCAGCTACACCTACGCAGCTTGAGAGATATATTGAACTGCTATTTTTTATTTTTCCATGTAAGACAACTAGAACAGTGTAGTTTTGGTGGTTTTTTTATTTTAACAGCCATAGGAGGTAAAGAAAAAGCAATCCCTTATTTGAAAAGGTTTTGAAAGCTTTTAATTATCTTCCTCCATGGGATCTAAAGATTATTGAAAAAAAAGGACTATGGAGTTGCATTACTACTTCTATGACAACATTATGTCAGTATTAATCACAAAGAGTAATAGTTAATGGGGGAGAAGGCTCTGACTATTGAACAGTTTCAGCCTTGCCTTGGACAGTATAGTATTGTGCATACATACATACATATATCATAGAATGGTTTATATATATATATATATGTATATATATATATATATAAAAGACATTTTAATACTCACACCTTTTAATTCCACAATTAAATAATCCAAAATATATGGGAGGTTTTCATGACAAGTACTTCTCTTTCTTCTAATTTTTCTATGTCCTGTCTTCCTGAACTATCCAAAGATATGGGCAGCTGGACATGGAGAATAGGAAAGAGCAGTACATTTTCCCAGCTTTTTTTATATACTGCAGCAAACTTCCTCATATAAAAATAAATAACAAAATTAATAGGCCCAAAAAATTTTTGTGAAAAACCATAAATCAGGAAAACACAATCCTCTGCTCTGGTATTACTGTTTTAAACCTATGTGAAGTTTCCTCTAGAACTGGGAGAATTCTTAATTTCTTTTTCTGCATCACAATGCTGCTTAAATGCCTGGGAGTTGACATAAGGACTTTGTTCCCAGAACTGGCCATTAGTAACATACAGTCTGTGCCCAGAACCACAGGTTCCCCATAATAGACTGGGGAAAAAACTGTTACTATTCCTCTTTGGCAGAAAAGAATAAATTTATCAGTCATCAGTCATGAATCCTGCAACAGAAACTGAAGTCTTAGTGCCATGATTCATTTTTCTGGTCAGATAAAGAAAGGAATAAACCTGCAAATAAAGGCTTGAAAATACTGAACTGTGTTACTTCAAGTAATCAGACTTCTTGTGAGGGAACTGCTAGAAAAACAAATTTCAGTGTAACATCAAGGACTCTGAAATCAAAGAGTGTTTTTCCATTTAGAAATCAGGCTCTTTCTGTGGGTGAGTGAATATATGTATGGAAAGGAAAATATTTGGGCAAATGTTTGAGAATTTCTCAAACTCTACTTAATATAACTTTTTTTTCCTTTATGCCTTTAGGGCAGAATTTAGTGCTCAAGTTTCTTAAACATTCAGAAGTTGATTCTTTAATAGTTTGTTCTTTCCCCATTTGTATATGTTAACAGTACCACTGCTGTCAATTGGTCCTGGGTATGTGGAGTAAGGTATATTTCCAGTGCTGTCCAGCATGTTACAAGGGTTATTGTTAAAAAGCCAACATTGATCCACTGTAATTGAATCTCAGATAATATTGCCACTGGATCAACGGTTGACATTTTAGTGACAGCCATAAAACTTCAGCACACTTTTTGAGAAATAGGTTACTAACCCCCTGTTCTGGACAAATTATATTGCATGCACTATGGTAGTTACTTTTAGATAACAAAGATTTTTTTCATCTAATTACTGTACAGACCTTTGGAACTATTAATACTACATGGAGGAGTGGCACACAGCTTTACCACTGCTCAGAACATCTACAGTCCACCTAACGATGTTACTAAAAAAGATTTTTGGAAAGAAGAAAAACTTCGTACTTTTAAGGAACCATATCAGCTAAGGAAGACTCCTGTTAGCGAGTTTAGAACAGATCTTCACAGCAAGCAAGTTGTCTCACAGCTATTTGGACTCACATAATTTATAGCAACAGTATTGGAAACATCTAGGGATGGTAGTTACTAGGGGTAAGAGGACTGAGTAAAGGAACCATGCTTCAAATCCAACACAGTAATTCTTTAATTCTTCTACTGTGGTTATGTCTTAAGGGGAACTTACTGATTTTACAGACATTAATAATTTCCTGTCAAGGTTTGGGGCTCTGCCGGCCATGAAATGGATGACAGATGCTCTCTGTTAACCCCTCTCCCTTCCTAGGCAGGAGAAGGGAAAGAAGAAAAGGGAGAGAGGCTTACAAGTTGGAAAAAAACCCTAAAACAGCTTTAATGAAACAATAACAATTAAAAATAAATAAATAATAATAATGAGAAGAAAAATAATGAAATATATCCAAATATATACAAAAACAATATTGAGCTTTCCCCCCCCAGTCACACGCTCCCCCTGATAATGCTCACGTCACCACTGGTGCTGCAGAGCAGCTCTGGGAAGATCCCAGGCTGGGCTCCTGGACACAGCAGCAGATGGGAGCTGGATTCAGGAATGCACAGATTGGGATTGGGGACAGAAGAATGGACAGAGTCCACTGAGGACACCGGCCATGGAAGAAGAGAGCTTGCCCCCTGTGACCCCTCAGCTTTATACTGAGCTTGATGTGTATGGGATGGAACACTGCATTGGTCAGTTTGGGTCACCTGCCCTGTCCATCCCTCCCCAGAGGTGCAACCCTTTTGCACCCTTACACCCCAAGGGTGGTACCAAAGGCAGCACTGAAGGAATTTGGCAGTGACCTTGGTCTCTGTAAGATTAAGCACAAGCAAGAGCCTTTCTGCACACCATTGCACTGTGAGCTCAGTGCTAACTGCAAACATCGAGCGTTATCACTGCTAGGAGCAGACACTGTCTGAAAAACATGTTGTTCACTCCAGAAAGTGCAGTCTGAGAAGAGACTGAACTGAAAAGTAAAACTCACTGGAAGGAAAAATTGGTTCTGTTTTAGTCAAACCAGGACATTTTGGCAATTATAACCAAAACACCTAAAACAGTGATAAAATCCTGTATTATCAGTGTATATTTACAACTAAAGAGGTAAAGAGTGGTTAGTGAGGTGAAGCAAAATGACCTTGCGTTAGAACATAAGATAGTAATTATTGTTATTGACAATGACAGAAACATATGACTTGATATCAGTGACCAGACAAGGCACAAGAAATTATATATTCCAAGAGTTCATTAAAGAACTTAAATCTTTTCATGGTATGTCAAGCTTAGCCACTGTTAGGTTCTACTGACTAAGAAAATGAAGAAGCAAATCAAGTGTCTTTGTTACCCATTCAGTTGTACCTGCATAAGTTTTCATTTTGTTTATACCATCCCTTTATCACAGCAAGACAACAAAGAAACAAACAAGCAAAAAAGCCAACAAGAACCATGAAATAATAAAAGAGTCACTGTAGGAATGTCATGTTTGTGATTGTGATACTCCCAATTCAACCAGCAGTCTTAAAATAGAACTATTTGCCAGAATAACTATTGCTTTTGGAACAAAAATCAAAGCTGCAATACGAATGGGTGAAGCACTTTGGAGTTGGAGAGTTTTGGTGCTGAAGTGTGCCAGTGATTGTTTTTCCCGATTCCTATGAATGAATTTTCAGTTCTGGTAATTAAAATAATGATGCTTTGTGTTCACCCAGTTAACAGACCCCATAAGAGATGGGAACTTAGATGGTCATCAGCCTTGTTTTGTCAGAATAGATTGCAAAATACTCTTCAAGGCTCAACTCTGATCTAGGCTAGAAAAGAAGAACACAAAACATTTGT
This sequence comes from Podargus strigoides, assembly GCA_028020825.1. Classification (NCBI taxonomy): domain Eukaryota; kingdom Metazoa; phylum Chordata; class Aves; order Caprimulgiformes; family Podargidae; genus Podargus; species Podargus strigoides. The sequence goes on along the minus strand of CM051624.1, from coordinate 44,043,860 downwards.
GTCCTTTTAGATATAAACATTGGCACCTGCTGAGGGACACAACTGAAATAAAGGTTTGAAATGTACCTTCTGAGTCTCCCTCTCCTTCTGAAGCTACACTATCTGGTGAGATATGACACTGATGTCTCCTAATATTGACTGAGGAGCAATTTCCAGCAACTATAATAGATTAATCTTGACAACCTGTTATTCAATGTCAAAACCAAGCCCTTGGCTCTGTCTGGAGGGATCTTTCTGATGTTTTGGGAAATCAGCACCAGAGAGTCAGGGTTAAAGTGGATGCAAATGTGTTTAGCAGGGTGATCTGTATGTTCTGCCCTGTTAATTCTCCCATTGCTTCAACAGACTGGAACAGTCTCATGTGATGTGGAAAATCCCTGTGCACAGAGCATCCACTAAATACAGAGAAAAAGTGGACACGGTGCTGCAAGTGTGGTGTCAGTTTGCTGAATGGAAGGGAATAATCACTTCCCTCAAACTACAGTCTTGCTAACACTGCTTGGTGTGTGGCTGGCCTTCTTTTTCTGTGTCACTCCTAACTCATGCTCAACGTGTTCTTCATGAGGACCTCCCTGCCCATTTCTGCACAGCTGCTTTCTAGCAATTTGCCACCTGGCCTGTCTTGTTGCTTGGGATTACTGCCTCTGAAGTACAGGACTTTGCATTTGCCTTTTTTGAACTTCATGTGGCTCCCATCAGCCCATGTCTTCAGTCTGTTGAGGTCTCTGAATAGCAGCCATACACTCCAGTCTATAAACAGCTGTCCACAACTCATGGACTTGCTGGAGGTACATCCATCTCATTATCAAGACAAGTGAAAAACACAACAAGCACCATCAGCTCCAGTACTGACCCCCAAGGAATGCCAGTAGTAATGAGATACCAGCTGGTGGGGGAAGTAGCTGACATAGCAAGCAGAGAGTCAGTCAATAATTCCTTGTAAAACCTATGGATTGTGCCAATAGGAATCTCTCGAAGTAGAACACGGAAAAGTGCAAAATTCTGTATTCAGGGTAACCTCCTGCATCACTGTGGGCTGGGAACCAACTGGCTGAATAACAGCCCTGACAAAAAGAACCTGGGACTCATGGTGGACTGTCCTGGCTTCCCAGGAACAGACCCATGGCCCAGCCATGGCAGGCAGGCCATAAGCAACCCCAAATCAGTAGGAATTTCAGTTAGGGCAGCTGACCCCACCTGACTCACAGGTGTATCCCATAAGACTTAATCATGTTCGTTATAAAAGGAGGGAGCTCACTGAGGGTGGAGTTCCTCTTCCTGGGGCTCCTCCTTCCTGGCTTTCTGTTCCTGCTGCTGATCCTAAGGATGAGGCTGAGTAGAACCTTGTATACTTTATGCTGATGATTGTATTAGTTTTGTTATTTCATTCAATCTATTTCTACTTCAACCCATAGTGCTCCTCCATCTTTTCCCTAACTCTCCTTCTCAGCTGGGGAGGGGTCATTGGGTGGTGGAACAACTGCTGCAGTTTAGCCCTGGGTACAGGCTGAATGTAGACATGGACGTAGGGGGGATGAGAGGACTATAGATGATTAGTGGACTATTAGGGTGTATATGCCCATAATATATAGGGCCAGCATAGCAGGTAGCACCTGAGGAAAGCATTAGCTCCTTCCACTGAACATTGGTGATGCCATGCCTGAAATACTATGGCTGGTTTTGGCTATCCAGTTCAGGAGGGATGTGGAGATACTGGAGATGTTCCAGTGGAAGGCTGAGAAGATGACCAGGGCCATAGAGCACATAGCTTTTGAGGAAAGGTTGAGAAAATTGTGTTTATTCAGTTTGATGAAGTCACAGAACAATCTAATAGTAACATGTAACTATTTGTACTGTAGTTACAAAGATTATGAAGCCAAACTCTTCTCATTAAAGCCAGTATTAAAAGGGCAAAAGCCACCAATTGTGTCTTGGTATGTTCAGGCTGGACACTGGGGGGGAAAAAAATAACCTGGAAGCTGGATTGCTTCTAAACAGAATTTCTACAAGACTTTCATTTTCATAACATGGTAATTATGAAAATGTACTTTCCTTCTTAGCATCTATTACTATAAAATTGGCAAAATGTAGGGTTCTAATGGGGCTTTCTTGATCACATACTTGTCTTGGAAATTTGAAAGTTCAGGCCAACCTTCAGGGAATTCTCAAAATGGAGGAGGCAAGAGCTGCTACTTAAGAACAGAAGAAACAGACTTTTTTGCTTATCACATCTAATCCTTGTTATCATAGGCAATGATGTAATGACCATATTTGACAGATCTGCTGCTTTCACTAGCTGAAGGTGCTGTCTACACTGAATTTCTCACAGGTACAATACTGAGGTCTTCAGGATCACTGAAATGGGAGCATAGTTCATAGAAAGTAATACTCTTTTCTTAAGACTCTGCATACTTCCTAAATCTGATGGATTTGCTTCCTATTCCTGCATAGATAGAAAACATTCTAATTAAAGACTTGTGGCATAATTGCATTGGTTAATTCATAGTAAGTTTGGTTTCACAAAGGTTTCTCCTGTTTGCTCCAGGGAAACAGGTTCCTTTTTGCAGATATTCAGTGGTTATTTGCTCCTTTTTTTTTTGCTTCCAAAGAGACCTTTCTGTATCTTGTAAAGCCATTAATTCTTCCGAAGTCTCCATGCATTTCTAAAAATCAAAGCCTTATAGGTGAATGTCTTAATGTGGACACTATACCCAGATTCAAAACAAACTCACAATTTAGAAGAATACGGATCTTAGTCCTGATTTTACCTTCACAAATGACCTTTTCATTTTAGCATTCAACAGCAACAAGTCCCTTGTGCTGAATACCATTTACTTGGAGTCATTTTTCATCTGAGGTTCTGTGTTGTGATATTTTATATGAAAATCCAGTGACTTAGTTAAATGACTTAGTGTGACGAAGTATGCCAACATAAAAAGTTCAGCTGTACACAAATATAACAGGCTTTTTACTGCAGAGACCAAAGAGTCTATGATATTTACCACTCAGCAATCCAACAACTCCAGTTCTTTATTTAAATGAAAACAGAAATACAACTTAAAAAATGAATTTTCATGACACTTAGATTTTCCAGTGACAGATACAGTGGGAAAATATAAAGACATAAAAGGTTATTTTGCTAATAACTACACAGCCAGGCAGTATTGCTTGTCACAGGAACATACCAGGTTTACATACCTGGCTTAAGCTTCAAATAAAACGGGAAAAGAGGGAAGCATTTTTGCAAAATAAAGTAAAAATAACATGCAGTTCTCCCTCTAATCCCTTGATATGCACTTACCCCCCAAAACTGAAAAATACATGAGGAAAAAATCTAACAATTTAGGCAAAGAATCTCAAGAGGATGTCCAGTCACCTCTTGCTGTGCTTGTGTCCTTCAGGCATTCGCCACAGATGGGTGGTAGGTAACTGGAATATAAGGCTAATAAAACCTGTGTTATTTACTCTGTAATGCAGCTCTTTCAGGACATGTTTTTTTAGAAGATTGATTCATCTATTTATTGTGCAAGCTTAGAAAATGCAAAATGATTGGACACAGCAACTTTTTTTTTTAAATCCCATTCTTTATGTCAACAGTGGCATAGTCCTTTTTGTACTGCCTATACTAGCATGAAAGGTAAAGTTCAGCCACCAGCATGACAAAAAAAGTCTTGAAGGGCAATTTGACTGCATTATAATGAGAACTGGGAAAAAAATAAAGCTTTCTACCTTCACAGTGACTCACAAAGTTTACAAAGAAAGTTCTACACGAGGAAAAAAATGCTGCTTAATGCAGAGAATATTGCTAGGTAGATCAAATACAACTCCCACTGGGTCCCAGCCTGCTCAAACTGAAGAGTGGCAAAACTCTGATTGACTTCCCAGTATTTCAGCATGAGCTCACACAGACCTAAGAAACTGCTGACACTGTACCTGTGTGAATGCTGTGCAGTGAGTGCCACTGGGAATAGGCAGGAGATGTGTAAACACTATCCAAGATTGGAATTTCTCTGAAGTAGCTACTGAAAGTACTGTGGATTACCTTCTTAGGTTTTGCCCAATTTGATTTTCACAGGTGCAGGAGTACTTATGCTGACTTAATCTGGAGTTGTGTTTTCCCCTCAGCTAGCTATACTGGGGTTTGGTTCTCAGTATCTTTTTTTACAAAGTAGGAATCCTGCATGGCTCTTTCTGAATCTTTCTGCAGGCAGCTAGCTAAACTGTATCTGGGATAATGAGGCAAGCAAATGCACTCCTATCTGGAAACTAGATTCAAATTCTCATCATTTGCCTTTGAAATCCTATAAACACTGGTGATTTAGGACTTTCTTCAGCAGTTGGTAAACAGAGAGATAATTAAAGTTCTTTTCATCCACTTAGCTTCCTCTATGGGCTGACTGGGAAATGAAGGCTTAAAGATGCCATAAGGACAGTCTGCTTTTGAAACCTGTCACTCCTGTCAAGACAGAAGTTTGACCTAGTAAATTTCTTAGAATTACAGAATAGTGTTGGTTGGAAAAGACCTGTAAGATCACCCAGTCCAACCATTACCCCAGCACTGCCCAGTCCCCACTGCCCCATGTCCCTCAGCACCACATCTCCACGGCTCTGAAATCCCTCCAGGGATGGGGACTCCCCCACTGCCCTGGGCAGCCTGGGCCAGGGCTGGGGAACCCTTTCAGGGAAGAAATGTTTCCCAATATCCAATCTAACCCTCCCCTGGCACAACTTGAGGCCATCACCCCTCGTCCTGTCACTGTTACCTGGGAGAAGAGACCGACCCCCCCTCACTCCCCCCTCCTGTCAGGGAGCTGCAGAGAGCAATGAGGTCTCCCCTCAGCCTCCTCTGCTCCACACTGAGCCCCCCAGTTCCCTCAGCTGCTCCCCATCACACTTGGGCTCCAGACCCTTCATATGACCCTTCTTGCAACAGTATGAGCAAGCAGAGCCTAGACACAAACCATCAGGTGATACTCAAAATGCAACTACTGAATTAATGGAATGTAACGTAGGTTCCATTGGGAAAACAGAACACTTGCATTTTCATTGATGTATTTTCTACCTGAAACGTAAGTATGGAGTAAATAAGAAATGAAATCTTTGCTTATTCCTGGAAGACAGAGTTACAGGGGCTGTGACCTATACTGTGCCTTAAAAATAATGACTATTGCTTAGTTCTAAGCATCCATTTCAAACAGCAGGAATAATATAGCTGGGTTAGGGAAAGAGAAAGGACTTAATGAAAGAGAAATACTGGGCCTCTGTACAATATCCAGCTTGTCAGAGAACTGCTCAAGTGTATGCCAGGAGTGAAAGGGTGCAGAGCACTCCTTTCATAGATCTCAATGGAAGACAGTTGAAAGGTGTCAATACAAGCTTATGAGATCAATTCTGCTCCATCATCTCTCCACACAGAGGGATGGATTTTCTCATTGCTTTTCATACATATTCCTAGTATAAAGTATAGCAAAATGGACTAGGTCCTGGAGTATTAATTTTGCTTTTAAAGCATGAAGATGTCTTACAGGAGACAACAGCATACTCTGGCACTCTCTAGTGTCTTTTCCCAGCTCCATTCTGTTTAATAGGCCTTGCTGATCAAAATATTCCCTTAAAGAGAGAGGAGAAAGAGCCATGACATGACTGAGTCTGATCCCACCAGGGATTTTGGAGAGACTGATGCCTTAAACGAGGTAACATAGCACACAAATGGAGCTTTAATAATTCCTAATGTCTCAAGGTTTGGAGTTGATCTCAGTTAACAACGGTGAAGGTGGCAGTACTAAAGTCCTCTGTCCTGTCCCCATTCATTTATACAACACCAGAATAGAAATACCCTGGCACTGTAATACATACCCTGCTCAAAAGACCCAAGCATTTGACATCTGCCTCTGTGAGGCTGTTAGAGGGCAGGGGCACAGACTGCTACTACTGGTGCACAAGTAGGATAAGGAGCTTCACACCTGAGTTCAGCTCTACCAATCCTTTTTGGACAGATCATTTTAACTTTCTCTGCTGATATTTCACTTTTCACAGGTACAGTGAGAACCTTGTAAGACCACAGCTATGGTTAAGTGTACAGCATTCTTTTTCCTTGGGAAAAAAAATCAAAACTTCCTTTCAGATATGGATAATAAAGACAATTTCTGTCAGTGAGACAAGCAAAATCCCTTGAAATCACAGTTTGATAGGAATTTGCATCTTGCTTGATGATTCATTTGAGAGATGAAAGCTTCTTTTTATTATAGGAAAAAATGAAGTTAAAAGACAAAACTACTGAAAAAATAAACCCAAAAAACCTCAGTCCATGGCTTCCTCTTCTTGAGCTCTAGAAAATAAAATATTCTGAACACTCTTATCAGGGCTTTTTAAATGGAATAATTTAAGGGAAAAACAAACAGCAATTGTATGATTGTAAAGAGAAATTAGCATTTTGCTCGAAAGGACTGGCAATTAACAATGATGACATTGTGATTTATACTAATTGAGATTAAGTCAGACAAAATGGCAACATTAGTAATCATTTGAAGTACTGTATTACTCATTATACTGTGCTTTGTAAACATCTCTCTTGAAATTAAAAAGTAATTAGTAGCATTTTAGTCATTTAATTCACTATAATTAGGATTTTAGGGAAACTACAGCCCTGCTGTTGGAAGCCTTTAAGGTTTTGAATTGAGGGAATGTTTTGGTTTTTTTTTTAAATCATCTTTTAGTTGTGGCTCGTTTTCTGTGGCCCACAGAGGCAAATGGTATGTCTGGGAGTAATGGGAAGGTATTTATTAGAGATGGCTTGGAACAGACATACGCATCTGTCTTAATGCAGTGATGTGAAATGGCTTTCTTAGAGAAATGCTAATAGGATTGCAGGGCCAAATCTAGATCTCAATTCAAAGTCATTCCTGACAATGAATAAGCAAAACTTTTTACTTCCAGGAGGAATGAAGCATGTCCATTGCAAAACAGGTTATCTGAGCAGAACATGGGACACGAAATTGTCCTTCGTACATAACATCCAGTAAAAGGAGACACCCAAGTCATACATCCACCAAGTGCTTCAAACGAGCAAGAATTCATCTCTGAGGGCAAGGTGTGTCTGCAGAACTAACCTTCTCAAGATACAGAGTATGCAGTGTGGGTAGTCAACTGGTTCCAGGAAGGTGTGAAGCCCATACCCTAATTTATCCTATTAACCTTCATAGAACTCCCTGTTGGTTATGCTGAGTGCATTAACAGGCTGTGAAAAGTAAATAAATGTTCCTAGTTTGTCTTTAACTTATCCATGCTATCCATGTACTCAAATACTGGAACAGTTCTGAGCTTCTGCCAAAATCTATGTCAATGGCTATATAGCATTTTAATTATATATATTCATGACTAAAGTTTCTTTGTATTCACACTGCTGAGCTACAAGCTCAGAAAGAGGTCTGAGGGATAATTTTAGAGACTGACACAGGACAAAAGTCAGTACTACTCACTGATTTATCCTGCCTGTTTTGGAATACCTCTCATTTGCCATTGGCACAGAACATGTAAGGGACTATCTTGGAAAGATCCTTGGTCCTTTAATATCACCTCAATGGCAAACGAGAATCCAGTATTTTACACAGAGGTATGCAGATGGAAGCTAATAAACTTGGGTTTATTAGCATTAGCTGGAGTCAGAGCTGAAACATCTGGCACCAACTGCTTCAGTCTCTTACTGGGTGATAACTCCAGACCCCTGAACACTCCTGTCAAAACTGCTAGAATACATCTTTGGGCATCCCAGTCTGATGGATGGTTGGTTTCTTCAAGGGTGTGTGTCACCAGGACTTAGTCACTTCAGGTGACAAGATAGTCACATTTTAGGAAGAAGGGATTTATAAGAGGTTGATAAAGGTATACTTTATAACCGACTTTATTCCCACTGCAAGTTCCCAGCAGAGTCCTAAAGCCACATCCACATAGCCCATGCTGGCTTTATGTTTCTCCCATCTGTTGTCTTGTATGGTCCTTAAGATTGTAATGATCTCTGTCAGCCATACCAACCTGGAAGACAGGGCTGACCAGAGCAGGAGGATTGTGTTTTGTGAAAAGAATTTTTAAATTCAAAATCTGTTTAATTCTCATGCACAAAGCCAACCTCATCTGTATACAAACTAAATTGGTAAACCACTGAAAGAGTAGTCTACTAACAGCTTGGTGACTGCAGCACTGCAGGAATGCTGTTTCAGGAATTCAAAGCAGGACCTTGAAATCCAAGTGCTGCACATCCAACTCTTGTTTTCAGGACCTTTTGTTTTAAGGAGACAAATGGTTTGTTTTCCCCAGTCTCTCATGTTGGGGCTGTTTCAGTGGTGCTAAATAATGTAGCACTTGCTGGGACAAGAAACCGATTCACTATTCTGAGCCATACACATGGGAGTGGAGAAGAGTTCAGGATTTGCAAACTGGGACTTTCATAGGTCTTGCTATTGTAAGGGGATGACTGAACAACGAAGCTCTTGTTTAACAGGGCTGGCCCATTTCCATCCCACTAGAAATCACGTGAGAAGCTCTAGGTCAGTAACTTCTGTTTCTAGCAGAATAAGTAAATATATCACTTGAGTCAAAACTGCAACCTGCTATGCTGAAAACACTGTGATCTTCATGTATTTTAAAATATATTAGAAAACAACCTAACTGTAGGATTGTGGGAAGACAAAGGTGCTGAAAGTCTGGTTCTGTCTGTCCCCACAGGAGTGTTAAAGATGGCTCCAAAATGAAGATTCAGCCTCACTATATTCATCATAAAATAACAATATTGGAACTGCAGTGGTTCCTATTTTCTCTTTTTAATTTCTAAAATGAAAATATTGCTTGAGACACTGGTGTAAAGTACCCTTGCCACATTCATACATATGTTTACTTAGTGAATTTCTTAAAAATTTACCCAAAAAGCATCATGGTAAGTGCCTCTGACATAAATAAAATTCAAATTACAAAAAACAGGTTGGTTGGTTGGTTGGTTGGTTGGGTTTTTTTTCACAAATTGGTTGCAGAAAAGGAATGGCAAAATAGGGTAAGACTGGAGGGGGTAAAAGTGCCTGTTAAGCTGGAGGATGTCTATCTTGACATGACTTCTAAATGTAGAAACTGGATTTCAGCAGCAAGTTCTTACAATATTTGGAGATGTACAACTGAAGTAGTGGCAAGCACTACTATATATTCCTTCTCTCTTTACCAACTGGATTGTTGTCACATTCTCTACTCTTGATTTTCAAAAAGTCATCTGCAAGGGTTACTACTACTGATCTACTTTCTACTACCCTGTTACAGGGCTTTAGTTCATTTTCTGGTCAGATTTCAATGGCTTTGTTCTGTCTCTCAGACTCCATGGCTCCTTTATGCAATCCTTGCCCAGTTTTCCTTCCTCTTAGAAGATTCCTTCTGTTTCTTCAGGGTATTTTACACGGGACAGAGTGGAAGTTAGAGGGTCTAATCTCTGGGGCTCCATAGCACTGTTGTCATGATCTTGTGCTGTGCTCATTTTAGTTGTGATCCCTTTTCACACTGCTATTATTCCTTTATAATTTCAGAATTTTGGTGGGGTTTTTGTTTGTTTTTCTTGTTGTTGTTTGATTGGTTTTGCTTTTTTTTAATCTACCTAATCCTGCACCTCATTCTGAAATCTGCTCTCAAATGACTTATCATGAGTTTAAAATGTCAATTGTGCAGAATCAGACTCCTAATTAATAGTTGGTCAGAAATTTTACAGTGAGCTATTATGCCAAAAAGGAAAGTGGGAAACGAAACAGCACTATGACACCTATTTTTATGCCTGAATTGATTCTTATCCCTGTAGACGTCAAATGACCTGTCATAAGTTAAAAATCATAGAATCATAGGTCAGCCTTGGTTGGAAAAGACCTCTAAGCTCACCCAGTCCAACCACTAGCCTAACACTGCCAATTGACCACTAAACCATGTCCCTTAGCACCTCATCTACACACCCCTCCAGGGATGGGCACTCCCCCACTGCCCTGGGCAGCCTGGACCAGTGCTGGGGAACGCTTTCAGGGAAGAAATTTTTCTTAATATCTAACCTAACCCTCCCCTGGTGCAACTTGCAGGATCTGGCACTTGGCCTTATTGAACCTCACATAATTGGCCTCAGCCCATCCATCCAGCCTGTCCAAATCCCTCTGCAGAGCCTTCATGCCCTCCACCTGATCAACACTTCCACCCAACTCGGCGTCATCTGCAAACTTATTGAGGCAGCACTCAATCCCCTCAACCAAATTGTTGAAACAAAACTGACCCCAAAACTGAGCCCTGGCTCTACTTTCTCCTGGGATTATTTTAGTTATTGTAGCTTTAAGCCATGAAAAAATGTCCTTCTTCCAAGGCAGACAGATGTCTACCTGATTTTGCAGAAGTCACTGGAAGAGGGGTGAGAAGGTGACCCAGAGTGTTTTATACGTATCTGCAGGATTTCCTAGGAAGCCAGGAAGAGTGGGTAGCAGCCCAGGGCACTGCAACCAAGCATATTTAAACAGTTTTCTGAAAGAATTCATTGTTAGAGGCTCCTTCTATCACTGCATTCTTCTGGTGAAAGGGATATTGGGACATGTTTAATCCCCACAGAGAAGGTAGAGCTTGAGTGGGTTGACTATATATTAAAGTTACATAGGGAGTTTTGTCCTGACTTTGATATTGACGTGTTACCCCTAAAGGTATGCACTTAGTTAGGCATGCCATCCAATCTATTCATTATTTAGACTTCTTTTTGCATATCTCCTACTTCAAATTAATTTTCCACCTTTTATTTCTTTAGATGCTTGGTTTTTACCCCTTCATCTTCTCCTTTGTGTTTATTTCCCAGCCCATCACCTAATTTTACAAGGTGGAACACAAGCTTTACAATTTGACATCAAGATACCCCATATACCATGTTCAAGTAATTTCAGAATTACATGAAATGAATCAATCTATCTGTTTTCTCAGTGTGAAAGAGCTATTAAAATTCTTTCTGATTCTGCTGAAAGATTGCCTTTCCTAAAAAGGAGCTACAAAACTTGTAAAAGTTTTCTGCTCTTATGTATAGTAAATAAACAACCACACCACACAGCTGCAACCAGCTTTGGAAAGAAGATTCACTCAGTAATGGATGAAATCTCTTCCTCTGTTAATGTGTGCCTTATCCATCTGTGAGAATGTGCCTGTCTTTAGCTGCAGGGCTTTGTATAGAAACATAATGCCAGGAAGACAAAGACTTTATGATCCATAAGGGTCATTCCTCAGTATAAAGTATTTGGTAGTTAGCATATTGATAGTGCACTGGAATTAATGAAGGCTGACAGGCTGCTTTAATTGACACCATTTGTTTCTGTAATCACTAGTGATTCTACTGTCCAGATTACTCTACTACTTCCTCAAGCTCCATTAAAACACTTCTGTTCTGCTGCACAAGTGGTTTCTTTTCTGCTTTTCCTTCTTCTGCTAAAGACAATGACCATTGGCAACTTGCTATCTAAATAACGTATGTAGAGGGGAATGGTCCCCAGCTCATTCGGGACTTTAATGGTCTTTAAATCAAACTATCTGTTTCCTTCACAAAAGCAGCGCTCTTGTAATTCTCATTATGCCAATTAATCAAGGGTTCAACTTTGCTCTTTGGGTAGAAGTGCCAGGCTCATTTAGCAGCTGCCAAATATGTAGAAACACACAGAGAACAAATAAATACTTGGGTCGATGATGCTGGAGGACTGGGAACTCACCTGCGAAGTCGCAGATCAGTGGCATAATATGAGAGTAGGGGGGTTATGAATCTCTCTTTAACAAAATGCTATTTGTGTTAATTTTAGAAAGGAAATTAATAGCTGGTATGTGATGATAGTTTTGTGAGGGATGCTATGTCCCCCTTACATTCCACTCCTTTTATGCCTAATTCCTCTTCCTTAAGGAAAGTTCTTCATGTTGCATCTGCCTTCCTTTATGTAAGAACAGCTGGATACAATTCCTAACTCAGGAACATTTCTAGGTCACCTTTGCTTTATTTCTGTCAAGGAACAAATTGTGCCAACTGTATTCCAGTTGGTACACTACTCTCTTTTGGTTTGAAGTGAACAAAGCTCCCCAGACAAGAGTTATTAGAAAGTGTGGTGCTGTTTCCATGCTACTTCGCAACAGATACCCCAAAACAAGGCAACCCTATCTTGCAAAAGAGCTCTAAATATGGCTTGAAAAGGATATGTATGGCAGGATTTGGGCCTTTAAGCAAAAATAAGTGAGTGGGCTGGATTTGAAAAATACTGCATCTCTCAAGTCCTAAATTACTATTCTAATATCGTAGTTACTACTTTAGAATGGCCAACTTGTATTTTTGTTACCTGTAAAATTTATTGGTAGCATACTGAACGTAGTGTAATTACTCTGCAATTACAGTGATGTTAAAAATTGTAAACCAGGCAATTAACCTCGTGGCTACAGGAGTGTGTAGTCAGTGCAAGTAGCAAAACATGTTAGTTCAGAATAATGACACTGCCACGTACTGGGTATGAAACTCATGGGATAATGATGAAGAATTCACTTCTGCAGTTAACCTCCCTGTTACACGAATTAGCTGCCATTACTGATATAAAAAAAAAGGTACCCATTATATAATTACATAGCAGTGAGAGAAAAAAATAAAAGAGGATCTCATAAATTTAAGATTCAGGGACACACTCTTACAAACTAATTTACCTAGTACAGCCAATTAATCTCCTTCTATAGGCAACAGAAAGAGAATCCCCTTTGAGAGCCTTTTTAAGACCTTGACACAGTTTAGAAGATTAGGGGTCTATGTTTCTGTCCTAAAATTTCAGAGCAGACAGATAGGTGGGCACAAGGTGCACTCCTGGCACAGTAAGACCAACAGCCCGGATCACAATGTGCTGTCTGTTTGGTCAGTGCGTGCACAGTAAATCTGTACTTTGATTTCTGAAGGACAGGTAATTTAGTCAAAGCTCTGCCTTGGCTTAGCTGCCTGGCATGGAGACATCTCAGAGGAAATGATGAATTTCTCTTCTTCCTTTCACAAAAATTCAAAGCAGAAAGAAATTATATGTCTGGAAATTCCAGATGGATAGTAGTACTAAAAGAGTTAGCAACTGACCCCTAGCTAAGTTATATGCTTCAAGAGATATTGTTAATTGTGTATTAATTCCTTCTATTATTTCATGCAAAAAAAAGCAACACAGAAAAGCTGAGAGAACTTTTCCCATGGCAAAGAAGTCAGATCTTGGAGCTTACAACTGGATGTGAGCCTGCTGGCAACGTGCACGGGTTCATATCAGATCTAAGAAGTAACAGTACAAAGGTGTCAAGAAGTTCTTCAGGAATTCTGGCCCACCCATTGTTCTCTTACTATCAGTAAACTCTATATGGTTCTTTGCTGAAAAAAATCTCCACTGTTTGAATAGAACTACTAATACTAATACAGCACAATTGCAGCTGCTAGCTTTTATCCCCTGGTCCCAAGTCAAAATCTTCTTACAGATTAGGAAGCTGGGTTTGCTTTGTTAACCATAATGAGAAAGGTAAACTACAAACAAGTAATTATATTTTTTCTTCCTAAGTTCCCTCTGCAGTTTTAATTTCTCAGTTCCTAGTTTGAAGTATTCATGGCGTTACTATGCACAGTTATCACCCATCATTTAATTAGCAGCTGTTTTCTAGTCATGAGTAAAGTTTATCTTGTGTGGTATGTGATAACTAATATGTTCTTTTAAAACAAAACACAACATCAAGTACTCTTCATCAGTAGTACTCAAACTATTTTCAAAAGAACTGCCCTATTTTTCTCTCAAGGACACTGAGGCACAGACTTGTGAAAATAATTCCCAAGATTTTCAAGACTGGAAATCGTATCAAGTGGAAGAGCCAGGAAGAGAAGCCCTCTCTCTCTTGACTTCAAGGGTAACACTTTGTTTACCAGTGTTCATTATAAAGGTATAATATAAAATACTCTGCTCAAAAGCAAGAATAAGTGTATAAATCTTTGACCAGAAAAAAAAAAAAACAAAGGAAAACTGGAACTTTGCCAAATCCTGAATCCTCTTCCTCTTGCCCATAGTCAATGGTGGTGCACAGTCACTCATTTCACACTAAGTACTCTATGCTCTTGACAGTAAAATTTATTTGAAAGAGGTCTAACCCCTTAATAATCTAAGAACTTGAAGGAAATGCATTTTTAATGTGTTCTCTTTCTAATCACAATCAAGATAGAGCAAGTGGATATACAGGATGAAGCACAGGTAGAATAAAAGAGAGGTAAATTTGAAAATATAACCAAAGGTGTCATGACATATACATAGTCCCTTGGAGATAGAAGTTAACAGGAAAAAAAAGTAGGAAATTGGATCTGGGAATTATGAGACAGAAGGTAAAAGGGAAAGGCAGGCCACAAACTCTTAAGCTACATAAGTGATTAAAATAATATTGTGGGAAGTATGTTAGAGGAAGCACAGTCCCAGAAAAACACTGGTAAGAAGTGGTAAGAAATTACTGCACTGAAAGCCAAAGATTTAAGAGAATAAATGCACAGAAGCAGCCTTGCCAGGAGGGATTCTGTAGGAGAAACAATTTCAGTTGAATGCAAAGTCAGAAACTATATATATATGGCAACAGAAAGCTCAAAGGTTACTACATTAATATTCTAAATGATATAACTAGTTTTTGGACTTACTAGAATTCAATTTTTGGTAAAACAGAATAAGCACTACTTCCTGGAAGAACTAAAGAGAATGGGAAATAATTAAGCTAATCTCTAGAAGTAAAAAAATATAGAAGTATGTTGAAATTTTCCTTACTCTGGGACACTTGGAGGGATGTACACAGGCTGACTTAGAAACACTGAAGTTCTTCACTGAATGACTTGAAATAAAATCCTTGACTTGGAAGATATTTGAAAACTGATAGGCCTAAGATTATACCCCAAAACCACAGCACACATCAGCCCTTTGCACAAGTTGAAATGAACTCAAGTCTTCTGGGGTCTGCAACTGGAAACCCCATCTAGATAAAGTTAAGTGGGAGTTTCTTCCATAGAAAGCTAAAGGCATGGAACCATGGATGAAAACAGGTGGTTGGTTTTGGAGGCAGGATATTACAGGAAGGTTTGTGATGCAGCACAGGTGGCCTGGAGAAGACAACGTATCTGTGAAAGAAAAACTGAAGAAAAACTAATTTCTTGAGGTTGCAGTGAGTTAGAGTGGCAGCTGAGCCACTTCAAAATCAGAATGCAAAAGGAGAAAGGTAAAGAATGGGGCAAAGGGTACAAATATTACATTCCACCTGCTTGGCATAGGCAATGCCTACTCCTTAAGAAGTCATCTCCCACTGTGAGCATGCTGTCTCTTTTCCCAATCTGCTCTCACAGAATTATTTCAATGACAAAGGGAATGCCTCTTTTCAAACTTACCACGCCTTGGAGCTCAGCAGCTAGGAGGCAATGCAGAATTTCTTACGTTGCCCTCTTGTAAAGCCACAGCGGTTCACAGACTCTGATTGACTTTATTTTCTTTTCATAGCAGGACCTAAGGTAAACAGTGCATCAGCTGTTGAAGGATGTGCTGGACTTCTTGCTTGGTTTTGTATGTTTTATTGATTGAAACAGCAGGAGCAGCCTCCCAGTACAGTCCCTTCAGTCAGCTGCTCAACCTAGTAATGACTTGAAATATATAAATTACTGGCCAAGAAAATACATGTCATGGATGGCAGATGAAGACAAATCGTGTTTAATAATTTTCAAATGGATTTTCTCTCCCTTTCTCACTACCTTTTCTGTTTTAAGCCATTGTGCTATGCAGCTTGTGATTACCTGATTAACTAGAACAAGCAAATTTGATGTTTGCTGTTTATTTCAATTCTCAGAGCAAATATAAGTGTTTTTGAAGTAAATAAACCATTGCTTTTATTCTTCAAAATAAGCTAAGTATTCACTTATTTACCTCTTCTCCTGTTTGCCCAGGGATAAAACAGGCAACCTGGGACAGTCCTCTGATGAATAACTCCTCAGAAGTCCAGTAGGAGGTAGAGGAAAAAGTTAGACAAAGTCAAGAAGTCATTCCTGTATCTTTATTACTGCACTACGATGAAAAAGTGCAGATAAGAAAAGAAGCTGTTCAAAGAGCCAATGGGAAGACTATGAAACAGGAATAAGTAAATAATAGAAAAGCATACTCACACTTTTCATGAGCAAATTCTTAAGAAGATATGACAACTGGATAACATCAACCTTATAAACTACTTCTGAATACCGAATAACTTCCGTAAAATTTAATTTAATTTCGTAAAATTTTGTAATAACTTTTCATCTAAAATTTAATTGTTTGGAAACTGCTTTTTCCAGCCAGCTGAAAGGGACTACCTTAGTCCTCTCCCTAGAGTCCTACTTCTTGTTCACTTTTCTTGTGCCACCTTTGATTTATCACCTGCTAAAATGGGGGAAGAATAGAATACAGTTCTTGAGGCCAGAATCAATACATGTTTCATGCTGAGTGGCAATAGAGTAAAACTTTGGGGAACAAATGTCACAAAAAATGTTTGTGTTGGAATGGTTTGCTTATTGTGAAGTACATTTTCATCTTCAAAATGGGGTTTTGATAAATGCATTGAGTATCTGGAGTAAAAACTACATTTTCTTCAATGACATTTCTTCTCTGTAATTCCATCTCGAGAGTTCTAACATGTTTCCCTTGTCTGCCCCATCTCTTTACATATGCAATACATTCTGAAAACTCTTTGTAAGAACTTTTCTCCTTGGATCATACCTGAGTCAAACTGGAGAATGGTTTCAGTTCATCTGTCAGCTACAAGGACTCTTTATATTGGTTAACTTGCTTTCCCATCTAATTCTTTATATATGAAATGAAATAAAACCACCCCAGTTTTGTTCCCTTTCTTTTCCTCTTCTTCTGTTGGGTTACCTCCTCTGTGTTTCCAGATCACAAGAATTTTAAAGGTCTTTATATTTTTTTAAGTAGTTCTGGGCATACTAGAAGCTCTTATAAATTAATAAAAAGGGAGTAGAAGTTCAGTCTTCTTACACAACTGAGAATATATAACCATATGTTTTAATTCCTTCTCCAGAGAGAAAGTGAGAAACTAGGACTGAACTCAGTGCCATTAAAGCCTTAGAGGATTCATTTGCCAAAATGTATCCGTATATGTGTGCACATATGTGCATATATGTATGTTTCAAGATCTTAAGATATTATCATTGGTCAGGGGAAACCCCCAATTTCACCTTTCCTTTCCCTTCTTAACATTGGTACTCTCTTTAGAGCATTTACTAAATACTGAGATTAGGGTTAAATATGTTAATTCTTCTCAGTAATAGAATTCTAGTTTATACAGATCATGTTTCTTGCTTCTTCATGTGACATTCAGGGACATGAAATAAAATTGATTTATTTCTGAAAATCATAGTACACAATCCAAAATCAATTTTAGTTTCAATCTGGATTGAAACATATCACTGAAATTCAATGTGATGTTATTAAAAGCTTTGATCATCACTTTGACAGTAACTGCTGATATACTGGGAAAGGAGAAATTAAAGTCAGGCTGACTTTTTAAACATTGACTCTAATATATTTTTACCCCGAAGGGGAAAAGGCACAAAGAATATTTACATCCAATCTGGAATTTGGCTCAAAGTATACATTTCCAAAAAATCTAAAGCCATTTTTATAACATTCCAAGAATCAATTAAAAAAAAATTTTAAATAACCATATACCTGTGGTATAACAGCATCATGATGACATAGAAAAATAATGTGAAATTCCAAAATGGTCATTTCAATTTTTATGTAACACAAATGAAGGAACAATCAATCTCAGCCTGAATGACAGTTTTGCATCCTTTAGGCTACATCTATACAGTTCTTGTGATCTGCTTGAGATTATAATTGCTGCTTCCCTCAGCCAATGTATATGGAGCAGTGTACATCCACTCCACTCATGGCCAGCCCCTTCTAAAACCCATTTGCTACACCTACACTGCGCAGCGTTTGGAGCATCACTGGCTGAGAACATACTCCAGAAGCTCCTTAATGCAAACAGCCTTCAGCATGCCACGTGCCTGCACCATCAAATTGAAAACAGCCACATGAAGCCAAACTTGCCTCAGAGGTCCTGGAGACAACAGGCTGCACCTTCTGCTGCTGCACTCCCTGGGTGGCAAGTATTACCATCTTGTCAGGTCTGCCACTGGGTCACCCTTGTCCTATAACCAGGACAGTCGTAATTATAGGACACCAATGATTCAGATTTCTCTTTAAAAAATATCTTTGAAGAAGTGGAGAAAGCAGTTGTTGGTTATGTGTGGAGCCCAGAACACAGGACTATAGGCATGAGAGAGGGACTTTTTACAAGGGCTTGCTGTAATAGGACGAGGGGTAATGGTTTTAAACTGGAAGAGGGGAGATTTAGATGAGATCTTAGGAAGAAATTCTTTCCTGTGAGGGTGGTGAGACACTGGCCCAGGGTGCCCAGAGAAGCTGTGGCTGCCCCCTCCCTGGCAGTGTTCCAGGCCAGGTTGGATGGGGCTTGGAGCAACCTGGGCTGGTGGGAGGTGTCCCTGCCATGGCAGGGGGTTTGGTACTCGATGATCTTTAAGGTCCCTTCCAACCCAAAGCAGTCTGTGATTCTCAGTTGCTGAGTGGAAGGATCATTTCCCTGGACCTCTGGTTTGGCTCACATTCGGTTGGAGTGGCCATAGCCTGGGGGCAGTGTGGAGGAGCCTCACAAGGGAGCTTCCAACAACTGCTGAGGTGAGTTGCACCCAACACTGGATACGCAAAGCCCTTGGGAGACGGCCTCATACCAAGTGGAGACTGTGGCAGGAGAGGGCTGGAGAAGCCAGACTACTTGTGAGGGGTGGTCTGTCTGGGGCTGCTCTTACCTACCTTGTGAGCCCATCACACCTCTTCTGTGCCAGGCAGGAGCTCCTGACTTGCTAAAGAAACAATGCTTCTGTGGACCAGTGGTGCTGGACAAAGCTCCTGGCTTTTTCCCACCTGGATGCTTCTGCCCCGCATCCCTGCTAAGGGCACAGCCTCCTGGCCCCTTCTCTCTGCTGGGGTGCTGTTGTGGGCAGTTTGCCCCCCCAAGTCACGACTGGGCAGCCTGCCAGCTGCTGGGAAGAGCCACCCTGTGTGGCATCTTCCTAGATTTTCTGGGGAAAGGACAATTTTTGTGCCACTTTATGAAATCACAGAGATGCCAGAACAAGGGAACTACAAGGGTGAAAGGAGGAAAGCACATGAGAAGGTTCCTTGGGAGGGGGGTATGTAATTGCTGCTTTACTAAGGAGTGTATAAGACCAGCAGGGCTTTATTCCTGGTGCTTGCTCATGTTGATTCTGACATTGCAAGAGGGAGTAGGAGGGGGAGCAAAGTCTGTTTTGTCACTCCATGCAATGACTTTTTGAATAGCCACTTACCCACTTCACTGGTAGCTGCCCTTATGAAATGATGATTGTTCTGATCTGCCCGTTTGAATTTGATGCATCCAGTCCAGCAAAGGAGTTCATTTTTAGACAGAAGTGTCTAGGCACTCGCTGGTCTTAGCTGTGTTTGTTGTTCAATGTCTTACAGGGACAGCAGCTATTTTTGGTTTGGTTGGGTTTTTGACATTGCACACTTTCATTTTGCTGGCAGAATTCCAATCTTCTAGACTTACAGGTCTATATATCTATATCTCTGGTGATGCTTGCTTGAATCCTCGATCATCACCATCTCAAGAACAATATATATAGAAGAACTACATATATATTGGCTCAGTGTAACATCATTCCCTTAATTTGCAAAACTTCACATAGCCCTCCCCATCTACTGATTCTATACTGGCAAATACAGTTGGTTTAGTTTAGAAAAGCTTGCTTGGATTAAAAGAAATATATTTGTTTGGCATGTGTTCATGTCCCAAAACTACTGAAGTGTTATATTAACAGTACAGTTTTTATTTATCCATTCTTATATCCATTTTATCTTACTTATATTATTTTCAGATTTTTTTTTTTTCTTAATTATCTGTTTTTTATTAATGCTGATGCTATTTGTTTAGGTAACACAAAAGAGCATCTCCAGAATGGTTAGCTAGAAAGGAAGGGGAACGAAGACATTTTTAAAGGAGCACAGAATTTTAACACCTCAGTAGAGTGGGGACCTGTACTGGTTTGAGCTAGGATGGAGTTAATTTTCTTCGTATGGTGCTATGTTTGGATTTGTGATGAAAACAGCACTGATAACACACCAACATTTTAGCTATTGCTGAGCAGTGCTTACACAGTATCAAGGTCATCTCTGTTTCTCACACTGCTCTGCCAGAGAGTAGGCTGGGGGTGCAGAGGAATCTGGGAGGGGACATAGCCAAGGCAGCTGACCCCAAATGACCAAAGGGATACCCCAAACCAATGACTCAGCATTGATACCCCAAACCATTTATGCTCAGCAATAAAATCTGGGGGAAAGAGGGAGGAAGGAGGGTATATTTTGAGTTATGGCATTTGTTGTCCCAAGTAACTGTGACATGTTGATGAAGTTCTGTTTTCTTGGAAACAGCTAAACATCTGCCTGCTGATGGGAAGTAGTGAATTAATCCCTTTTTTGCTTTTCTTGCTTGTGCAGCTTTTGCTTTCCCTATTAAGCTGTCCTTATCTCAACCCACAAATTCTCTCACTTTTACCCTTCTGATTCCCTTCAGCATCCCACTGTGGAGTGTGAGCAAGCAGCTGTGTGGGGCTTAGCAACCCCCTGGGGTTAACTCACAGCAGGAGTTGTTTTAAAAGGACCACAGGAGTTTAACATCTCAGTAAACTGTGGAATCAATACAAGATTGGAGCTGAGCATACTAAAACAAGTTCTTCCTAAAAATGATCAGTAGTGAAATACCTAATATTGACATATAAATGGTCATTTTTATGTTTCAAAGTTAACAAGCAATAAAATGAATGAGGCCGTTTAACTCTCTCTTGCAGACTGCAGTAGATTATCAGCAGAATTTGAACTAAAAAAAAATCTATGTATTGAAGTATGTACTGCATCTATTATGCATTATGCAAGTATTCTTCAAAACAGGAAAGCTAGCAACACACTTCTGGTGTTCTGAACTATTGTTCTTACTGTAAATCATGAATACTGTGATGAAGTGTCTTGTCACAACCTGAGAAATACTCAGGCCTGTTTACATCTTACAAATAGAGATTTTTTTTGCTTTCAGTGCCTCTCTTCACCAGTTCAGTTAAACTGCAAGATCTGACTTCATGGATCTGTAGTTTCCCAGTGTTTGTGAAGTATTGCGTAAGAATTCTGTTCCGTTTTTGCCAATGTCTCTGGCTAAAGATCCAGGTTGTCTTCATTGGAATTCCTGGCAGGATTTTTTCATAAAATACTCTGTAACAAGAAAATTTCAAAATGAAGTGTTCTTTGGAGACTTGATAGTCCCCAAGCCCTCATTAAATTGCCATTTGTACAATATGCTTCCTAACCACCAGGGTCACTTTGCTGTGAAGGTACATCACAAAGGGAAAGCAGTAAATCTCAGCGAATATTTCACAGCCCTCTCTGGCAATTAAAGTTTTACATGGCATCTTCTCTACATAGCCAATAAAATAAGAACCAGAAGGTAACTGCAGGACAGCCTAGATGGAATGAGCCAACTGCTGTGCCATATTATTTCACATTGAGAGAAAAAACACACCGTAAACTGAAAGAGAATATACATTGTCATGGCACCCCGCTGTGGAGCAACAAAAAGTTCTATGGAGTTCTACTGACTAATAGGGCGAAATACTTTTAGGAAATAATTTCAAATATACTGAATTTCTTTATCATCTCAGCATTCAGAGAATGATAATCGATTTTCTTTCTCTCTTTCTGAGAAATGCCTTCTGTTGCTGAGGATCCTTTCTCTCACTCATTGAATTCAGTCTGGACAACCTCTTCAGTGCTTCCATTTTCCATTAAACTGGGAGCATTTCCAGCCAAATTGTGAAGTTTTCAATCCACTGATCATGCCAACAGTTTTTGCAGGAACATCATAAGTGATGTGAGAGTCTCTGAAGCTAGAGGGTTGGGGATTATTTTGAAAAGTATTTTTGCTCCTTGTGCTTCAGATTCTTAAAAATGCTACGGAGAACTGTGCCAATGCAGCTGTGTGTTTCAGTGCCAACACTGTAACCAAGAATTTGGTATCCAGATACTTTTCAAATACTAGCTAATTCTCAAATCTTCTGTGAAACCTAGAGACATTGTAAATCACATTTTGAAAAAAAGGGAAACTAGAGTGGAAATTCTGGAAATAGTTCAGCAAGGGTAGACAAGGTATCACTGTCACATATATGTGGATGAATATATGAAAGATGCAAAAATCTTAACTTTATTAAACAAAAATAGTAAAGCCACAGATGAACTCTTAAGGTGCTGGGATGACAATCCACCTGTTATGTTTTCCAGGAATTGTATTAGTTATTTTTTATTTAGGGACAATTTATTAACTCTTGTCACTGGATATTATCTTGCTACAACAGTAGTCCATATGAATTAGTAAGAACAGTTATTTAGCAAGTGAGAACTTGAGGAAGTCAAGAAGTTCAAAATTGTTTGTTTGGTTTTTTTTAATTACATAAATTTAGAAAACTAAGAGATCCAGTAAGGCAGTCCCAAAATTACCTCATGTGTCCTGAACAGAACAAATGCTGAGAGTTATTAAATATTCTATAAGGATCTTTTCTGTGGAATTGTTTCTGCAAATTGTTTCTGCAAATCGTGTATCTCCTATCATAAACTTGTCTATTTTTTCTTGCAGTCTTTATGACCACAAGCACATAGGACTCTCTAAACCCTTTGGAGAGCCATTTTTGAAGAGCCAACGTACTCTTTCTCCTGGCCACAAACTTTGGAAAAAAACCTGAAGAGGAAAAAAGGGACAGGTGGCAGAAGAGGAAGCAAAAATTCCCATAAAAGACATTCTGGTTTGTACCATCTTGTCTCAAAGGATTAATGACACGTACTCCTAAGTGTAATACGTACCTATGTATCTTTGAAACACCAGAGATAACACAACACACACCCTGCAGAGAGCAGGCGTGTGCTGGGTCCCACCTCTGGTGGGCCCAGTGAGTGACAGAGGCTGAAGTGTCATGAAAAATGATTCTTCACTGGAGTCTTTTTTCTTCATCCAGTAAATCCACAGAGAAAGCTGAAAAACACTGTTCCAAAAATCCTGAAACAAAATAAAGTGCTGAAACAGACAGGATATTTCTCAGTAGAGATAATGAAGTTTTTTTTTAAAAAATTGTGCTTCATACAGTGAAGTTGCACTTATCTGCATAGCATGACTCAGAACGTCCAGCAGACTCTGAACTGTCAACACTTGCTGCACCACCAGACACAAGGAATTCAGGAGATGAATTTAAATGTGGTAGTCAAACCACCATGGTTCAGCATTCTTTACTTACAAGATTATTTAAACTGGTTTGATCCTTAATTGTTGAAAACACTTGTTGCTGATTCTAGTTGCCAAAAATTGGAGAAGTTTGGTAAAAATATGATTTTACTTCATTTTAACCAAAAAAAAAGCATAGGCTTCAAGGGCATCTGTGAGCCAAGTGGCAGGCTGACACACACGCAGGGTCTAATTCCTCAGTTATGTTTCTTTGTGCTCTTTCTTTGTGCAATGTCACTGACTACACAGATGCTCCAGAGCATAGTAGAAGCTCATTAAGTGCTCATCAAATGTTTCTAGGGCAGACCTTTCTCTGCCTCATTCCAGCAGCATGCTGGTGTGATGCGTTAGAGGACCATAAATATGCTTTACTTGGTTCTGGTGATGTTGCATTTATTGACACTTACAGATTAACTTTGATTTAATTAATCTGGGATTTTTTCTTGTGCACTAGACTTTTACAATTACCTCTTCCATGTGCTTGACTCAGCAGCCTTTAAGTTCTTATCGCTCAGGGAAATGTGTCAGAAAAGAGTCCTGAGGAGTATCTTTATCCTTCTTTAGTTGTCTTTGTATAGAATATGACAAAAACTTTGAAGGTGGAAAAACACAAATCTTTAGTCTGATAAGATGGTGTTCCATGCTTTTACAATATCCCAAAGTTTTACTAATTTATTTTAACAGTTACACTAGGAATTGTTTTTTCAAATTCGCCCCCGCTCCCATCCCACACCTTTGAAAAGCAAGATTCTAGAATTTTCTTTACCACTCCATTCCCTGATCTAAATTTCCTTACCACAGTGGCTCTGACTGTGTTAAACACAGTACCCAGTCTCGCAGCGTTACCCTTGGGGATCCCCAAATCTGCCATTTTCAAGCAGAAAGTAAAAGCTATCACTATCATTTAGTGTGCCATTAAGTTAGCTGAAGTTGCTCCTGTGTGAAAAGGTGATCTTTTGGGAATACCCAGGAACAGCTGGAGAGAGAGGGAGAGAGAGGGAAGAATTTCTTTGCAAAATGGTTAATCATTACTGTGTTTGCTTGCCTTTGAGCATCTGCGCGCATAATTTGGTAATTAGCAGATTTGATTGCCTTCTGACACTGAGGATTATGTAACCTGCCCTGCTCTCCACTCTCAGACCCATTAGTGAGCATGTCGCCAAGGTCAACTGAGTCCCTTACAGTACAATAAATTTCTCATTTATTTCCCTTTTACTAAGTGAATACTTCAGGATGCCTAAGAGCAGAGCACATATCAAGGGTTCCTAAGGCCCCTTTTTGTCTCTACTGTCTACAGTAGATAATTTCAAGATAATCACACCACTTCTTTTAGTTTGGAAGCTACTATTTATAGTCAAACATAATCAACCAACAAAGTTCATAAATTAGTGTTCAATACCTTTTTTTCTCACACAGTGGCAATAAATAGTAATTACAGAGAGCATGACAGAATCACTTGATCATAGAATCAGAAAGCAGAATTCAGTTATGGTGTTAAAGCCTGTGAACTCATAATGGGTTGTTTAGCTTTTCTTTAGTTTCTTAAGTATTTACAACCTTTTGCATGTGGTTTTCATTAGTCTTGGAGCCACTTACCCACTTCTTGAATACTGTGTGAACAATATAGGAAACAAAACACTGATTGACCTGTTCTTACAATTTTTCCTAAGCATCTTTGTTGGCCACCATGGAGGACAGGACACATAATTAGATGATGCTTTGATTTGTCCCAGTACTTCCCCATATTTATGATGTTATGTCTGGGTATTTGCATTTAGTCCTATACAGAATTATATAAATTAACTTCAATGAGCAATCAAGAAAAATATTGGCACAAGTCACTACAGTAGTTCACAATGTAATGAAGAAATACTGAGATGCACTTTTAAATAGCCAGTAGAAATATTGCCCCGTGCATGCTGTCTAATTAATGTTACTTTGACCTCAAGTTCATAAGTCCTATGTTTCCAAACTAAGCACACTTGCAGCATAATGCAACTGTTTTCTGTTTTGTCCTTTTGAACAGGTGAGTTCAGGTGTATTAACTATCTGATGGATCCTTGTGGCTGTCCATGTTGACTCACCTCTTGGAAAACTTTCATGTTATAACTTTCAGCTCTGCAAAATGATGCCCTCACTATAGGAACAGCAGCATGGGGACACTGTTTCACCAGCCAAGATGGAGGTTGCAGGACAGAGTTTGCCCAGTAGGTTCCATGAGTTTGGATTTTGGCAGTTCTTTACCAATGCCTGTGCTCTCCTATATTTAAGCCAGTTTTCAAGCTAATAGTACAGTGTAAATTATTGAATAATACAGACTTCTGTGCAAGCTGGACTATGAGGTAACATAACAGCAAGGGCACATTCTTTATAACCAGTAGCAAGATTGCTTTTACACTTCAAAAATTTCATGCTTTAAATCATAAATATAAAACTGGAGTTCTATCTCAACGAATCACTCCATTGTTAATAGGCATATTATGGACATGCTTTTATCTTTCCTTTTAGACACTGTCAAAGGCAGGTCATAGACATGACAGATACATGGTCTGCCTCAGGGGATTCATGTCTGTGTAATATTAGGACACACTCCTCTATCCAACCCACCTACTCACTTGCAATTGTCTCTAAGAGGGAAGACTAGCAACCCTGGAAGAAAACCACCATGCAGAGCACTAGGAGATTCAGCTGATGTCAGTAAACAATAGGTTGGTTTGTTCCTACTTATTTCATACACTAACATGTTCAAGGATGTGTCCTGGTTTCCCAGGAGCAGCCCCCCAGCCCAGCCATGCAGGCAGCCATGAGCAGCCCCCAGTGAGTGGGAGATCCACTCAAGGCACTGACTCACAGCTGTATCCCACACCACTTAGATCATGCTCATTATAAAAAGAAGGAGCTCACTGAGGGTGAGGTGTTTGTCTTTCTAGGGTTCCTACCTCTTGGCCTTCTGTTCCTGCTGCTGCTCCCAAGGACCAGACTGAGTAGAACATTGTACACTCTATGTTGGTGATTGTGTTAGTTTTGTTGTTTCATTTAGTCTGTTTCTACTTCAACCCAGGGGGTTTCTCCCTTTTTTCCCTGATTCCCCTTCTCAGCTGGGGAGGGAGCATCGGGTGGTACAACAACTGCTGCAGTTTAGCCCTGGGTACTGGCTAAATGTAGACAGAAAATGGTTTTGTTAATAAGCAGATTGTTTGATATTAAGTTTGTGATGTTAACAACTGTTTTAGTTTTGCTCTTGAAGTTTATAATAGCACAAGAATCCAAAGATAAAACTTCAACCTCTTATGGGCAATTGGGTGCATAATTCCTCCATTATTCTGATGATTATTTTTATCCTATTAGCTTCTTCACCCTGAGTGCTATGGGAAATCAATGGGGCAAATATTTCTCATGCTACCACAAACAATTACCGTTGATTTAGATACAAGGACTAAATATCAGACAGATAGTATGGATAAAGAGATTAAAGGAAAGAAAAATCATCTATTATTGGATATCTGCTAAGTTCTTTGTAAAGATGGGTGTGGTGTGTAGGGAAGAAAAAAGCTTGCTTATTGAGTGCATGTAAACTGAATAAAACTTACTTCCAGCATAAATAGCTGCAGCCCTAGATCTGATATTGACTGTAGACTTCAGACTTGACTAAAGCTTTATGTTGTTTTCCACTTCAGTATTTCCTGATTGATTGCATGTACATGTAAGTGTATGCACCTATACTTCAAATCCTTCTACTAATCTGATTTTGTAACGCTTGTCTCCTACTGAGAAGAGGTATTATGTGTTGCAAATAACATCCATGTTCTGATCAGGAAGATAAGCAACCCTTTTGCCTGAGGAGAGAAATAGATACAAGGGAAGGAAACTCCTCGATCAGGGAATTTTTCCAGTGCCTGTCAAGGAAATTATGTAATTATACTAAACAACATACGAGTTAAGGAGGATGTAATGGATGAAATTGCATCTGGGAATTACTTTTGGAGGTTCATCTATTGTTTTGAGGTTTTTTATTTTATCAGAATACATTCTCTGAGGACCTTACATCATTTGAGATTTCTGGTTTATATTTAGCGTAGAAAAATGAGATTAAACAGGTTTTCAAATGTCATTTTCAGACTGTAGGCTTCTTACAGACTAAAAGTGTCAGGATAGCTGGAATAAATTTGGGTGTCATTGGAGAATAAAACTTAAATGCCCCACTAAAGGTTTTTGTGACCCCTTAGTTAAACTTAAAGGGCTGACAAGAGAAATGGGTTGCCAAATGAATAATCCCTGGAGAACCTTTTCCTCTGGACCATAGCTGGGGGGCCTTGATTTAATTCAGCTAAATGTTATATCTACATTTAGGGTCAGGAGAGAGACAAAGTATAGAGCTGCAGTTTTAGTCAGGTTGTTAATCTACTTCAACAGGAATTCATAGGCTGACAAAAAATTGTCCCAGAGGCCTTTTTCCATGACTGTTGGTCCTTGGGACAGACCCAGTCAAAGCCAGGCCCTAGTTTTATGGCAATTATCAGGATGGTGGCAAGTCCATGGCCCAGAAGAACAAATTCTTGTATGTCATTTTGTTTTCAGCATGCATTTTCCCTTGAGAGCTTTCTTGCCACACACAAGTGCAGCACTGGTCTTTGTCTCCCTTCCAACCCTTGTCTTAATCCTGACCCAGTACTCATCGGCTGAGCTTAACCCAGTAACTCAGTTACTGCTCTCCTATTGCTCTACAGCATTTAGACCACACTTAGTAAGGTACAACTGATTTTTACACACAGGTAATTTTCTGATGGAGCTCCATAGAGATGTCCTTAATATGGATCAGTATAGTTGGATAAGATAGAACTCTATGCTAATAAAAGCACTTATTGTATGTCTAATAGACTTTCAGTACTTTAAATTTGAGTAGTTAATCATAGCAAGCAATTAACTTGTAGAGGATTGCAAGTAGCACAAGTGAAAGAAGTTTATATTGTGGACTGATTTATGTTATATAAACATATTAAAGGTAAAATGTTTCCTATATACATAGAAAAAGGAGTGCTTCCTTTCCTGAAGTGTGGCTTTATGACACATTCACTTTTAGAATATTGTTTGGAAAATATATCGGTCCTCTAAAATGCTGCTGACATGTTTACCAGTCACTAGTTTGGTGAACTGGCATTCCCTTCTCCATTCCCTCACCCTTATGTAGAAGGCTACTTATCTATTTATTTATTTTTCCTGTTTGAATGTGGACACAATGAATTTACATAGTTCATCACCAAGTGCCATAACTGTTCCATTTCATGACTAGAAAAGAGATTGTGTCAGCAAATGACTATCTGCAAACTCCAAATGTGATCAATTAATGAAACTTGACTTAAACATAATCATTATTAGCATTTCATTCAGGCTATTGAGGAAGGACAGGAGCCTCCTTTTAAAAAGGACTTGTTTAAAAAGGACTTGTTTTTTTCATGCCAACTGCTGTCCATAATCCATTATTGCCAGTGTTCCATTCTGAGTGTGCTAATCACATGTCTATGAATTATTATAAACATGAGCAATTTAGACAAAACAGCATTGCACACAAAAAACTAGCCTCTTAATAGATGTTCAAGACTAGGCTGGAATCAGAGGTGTGGTGTGAAAAGTGATCAGAGTATCAGTAAATACAGAAATTAGTATATGAATGGAATACTTGAAGTCTCTGTTTTTATTATAAATGCTGCTCAAACTTGTGTTTTGACTTAATCCTGTACTTGAGAGCAGACAAGTTTACAATTTCTGATTTTTAAAATTTGTTTTAGGTAGAGACTGAGCAACAATAGGATGAGTTCTTGGGCATCTGACTTAAAAAAAAAAAGTTTAAAAAAGGTGCTCTTTTTGGCTGTTAATGAAGCTGTTACTCTCATGTCATAAAATTTGTTTATCATGGCAGACAGACCAAAGAAGGAAAATAGTGAAAAGGAAAGAGTAGAACAAAAATAACAGTAAATATCAAGTCTCTCTGGACAAAATAGTCAGAGAAATTTAAAGATGCTGCCTATTCTGCTGTCTCTGAATGAGACAGAGATAAGGAGGATTACATGAAAGTAAGAATCTGTACCAGCTGTACAGAAACATTATTTATTCATATGTTATTGATTGATCTCTAGCATCTGCAGATTTGGGTCGGCTACCTTCCACAAAAGAGTTTTCTCAAAGATGACCAGTGTACTCCATTCAGATAGATATCCTGATTTATTTCAGTCTCTTGTTCTGGGAGAAAAACAGACATGAAAGAAAGGTAAGGAGCAAAATCTGGCTGATAGGTTGCCATCTTTCTTAGCTTTCCAGTACTCCATGATCCTCCTATGATACTATAACGTTGCAATTTAGTTTTTTTCCTTTAATTGAACATATCTCTTTATTATGCCATTTATTCCTTAATTGGTATAAGATTGTTCTCTAAATATTATAATCCATTTGAAAAAAATCAGAAGAAAGTGATTCAACTGGTGGAGACACAACAGAAAAATGTCTTTCAAGACAAACTTCATCCTTGTTCAGATAAACTACTTATCTGTCACTCTTCCTTTCAAGTTTCCCAGCTTGATTTTCACACCCAGTATAAATAGACATTAGCATGTTCTCAGCAGTTAAGCAAGATATTTTAGTTTTAGCATTTTAGCAGCATATGCTACCTTTAGGCCACCAGAAACTGAAGGGGTGAACAAGGGTGTTGGGGATTTCCTTACTGCAGGAGAGTTCAAGCACCCCAGAGTTGGGCATACTGAGAGGCAAGACTGAGTCTGGGCTCAGTAATGACACAGATTGGAGGGAATACTTCATAATATGTGCTCTATCATAATTCTACCTTCCAGGCAGCCTCTAGATGACTATAAATCTACCATAAAATTATAGTAAACCTTTGGTCTATTCTAATGTACTGAAGTGGCTCCTGCAGGTCTAAACCTGCCAGAATTTGAACAATGTAAATATAATGTGATGTTTCTTGTCATTCTGTGTTCCAACATCATTCAGGTGGCAGGGACAAAAAGAATACAGGAACTTCAGGGTCCCTGTCTATCCAGTTTTCTGTTTCTAATCATCATTTTGCTATGTGACAACAGTGAATTTTCTTTATGACATTAAATATTCTTTGACACATATTTGGAGAGCCCAAGTAATGTTTTCATTCTTACATTTTGGTACTTGAGCAGGCCACACTATTAAATAACTGCTCGAGTGTTTTGAGAAACATGTGCATTCCCTCTTGCAAATCACAGGCAGCAGTAAAGCCTTAAGCTGTCACCTTAGAAGCTCTCAAATGCTTTTTTAATCGGGGTAATTGCCAGCACACAGAAGCAGTCAGAAGAACTCCAGTGCCAAAGTGCTTTAAAATGGAGAGAGAGAGGAAAATTGTCAATCAGGAATTTGGCTGTAAAGATTTCTTAACTACTGTGCTTGTTCAAATATGCAGGACTTGATCCACCAAACACAAAGTTGCACCAAATGTAATCATTAAACACTTCCTGGGGAAAGAAAAAGAAGAGTGTGTGACAGCCCCTCTGATTGTTTCATCTCAGCTCCTTGTGTTTTTAGTCCCATTAAAAGATTAGTTGTAATATTTCCCCTGTTACATGATAAATTGGGAAATGAAAAAATCAACAGATTACTGATATTTTTTCTCATGCTAATCCAGTTGTCTGACCTTCCTAGTACATGTTTTTCCCCAGCAGCCCAGATTCAAAAGTGGATTACAGACAAAGCACTGGAGTTGGGAACTCAAAGCATCAAAACAGAGCATTTATCTAAACATCCCTGTGACCTCTCCCCTCACAGAATGCAAGTCAGTTCATGACATGTCTCAGATATGAACACAACGTGTATACTTTACTCAAGATCAACAGTGTGACCTGTGAAAAATAATGACATCTATAATGGAGCCAAAGGCAGAGGTTTTTTTATATTTTCCAGTGAACTATCAAGCTAAAGTTTACATGTCAGGATTAATATAGGGGTGTGATCCTCTATCTCAGCAGCCACCAAATCTCTCAAAGTTGTCGCTGTCTTAAGAGAATCAACAAATCTGGAACAGTGGAGCATGTGCAGATGTCTTTCTGTCAGCTATTTGATATGCACCTGGAAATCAAGATAAAGGCAGCATATTAATACCAGTGTCAATTTGGTTCTCACTGTCTGCATCACACATTTCAGATGGGAGTAAGGACAAGGTGTTTTTTCTGCAGCACAAGAAATCAAACCATTCCAGTTATTTCAAGGCTACATTAATTCTTGTTGGATAGTTGAGTGTTTCTTCAGAAGAAATGGCTTTTTTTTTTTGCCTCTGACAATGGTGATCTCTTATCTTTCCATCCATTGCCAAATCCAAAGGCAATGACATGTAACAGTTATCTGTTTTAAATGAAAGGTACTTCATGAAGAGCAGAGAAGGGCATTTAGCAGCTAGGTTGGGACTCTTGAGAAATCATTTTACTATATCTCAAGTTAAGTATTTTTCCCTGTCACTGGATCTTAGTTTACTGAGTAGGAGAACTGGGGAGAAGTACATGGAAGGGAAGAAAGAGTCTCCCTACTGCTTGGGTTTCCACTCTGTGGGTGATGATGCTGCTGTAATGTATCATATTTAAGTTGTAAGCTGCCTATGTAAAGGACATATTTGCATTGATGCTGCACTGAAAAAAAAATTAATCAATGAAAGCAACAAGTGTTGAAGAGCTAAGACATTCAAAAGGAGCAGAGAAGCTAGTTCTGTGACCCATGACTAGCTAGTGTCTGAACTAAAAACTCATGTACATCCCTTATTTTTAGAAAGTTTCTTAAAAAGAAGTTTTCCTTTGAGAAGGTAGCAGTGTGTGTACTTGATCTTACTGACTTGTTTCATGTCATCGATACCCCCTGGCATCATCAGCTTTTTAGATTCTGCATTGCTGCAGAACACACACAAAGCCCTCACAAAATTGCCTGATGTAAATGCTACTGAACTGTCCTCATACGTGCATAGCTAGAGGCAGAGTTTGACAGTAATAGGCTGGATGATAAGCAGTAATGTTTTCACTCTCAACTGTGCTGCTGGAGGTGTTGAGATCTTCTGGGATCTGTATTATATCATAACAGTCTGTAATGGCCATGTCAGAGGCATACATATTCTCTGGTGTCAAAACAGATGATTCTGGCTTTAGCAGTGTCCAGTTACATCAATAAGAACAGAAATATAAACCAGATGAGTGGAGGTCAGCAGACTTGACCTATAGATGCAGAGTATCACCGCTGGCCTTCACATTATGCCTGAGGGAGCTGTTCAAGTTATTTGATTAGACCCTTGGGTGTATCCAAAAGACTTAAAGAAATCCATTCCATATCTCCATTATACTCAAAAGCTATGAAATCATTTTAGGTAATGTTTTTCTCTGCAACCATTTGTGAGATGAGGCCAATGAATGAGAGACATGGGTCAGAAGCATTTGTAAAACCAGTAAAACAGCAAAAGTCTTTTTCATCTGTATTTGGGCACTGTGTACCAATACAAAATTTGCTCAATTTCCAATTTCTGAGCTAAATAGCACACTTTAGAGATAAGATTGCTGCAGTGGAGTCTGGGATCTTTTGAAATAGAAAATGCCATATCCTAAGGGTAATCAAATACATTCTTCAAAAACATCCAAGCTAAAAGAAGCACCCCTGCACCCCAGTTAATCTCCAAAAAACTGAGCAAACCGACAGAAGCAAGTATTGCTTTTTAATTTTTATCTGTGACTAGAACTGGCTTGTGGTTTAGGTAAGAGCAAAAGTATCTGTGAAAGTATGAAGTAACATACTCAGTTTGATCAGCCCTGTTTGATCAGCAGGGCAAAAAGTAAGCTGCTTCTCCCTCCACGTCTCCCAACAAAGGGTGCATTTTAGCATCTCAGCTGCAGTAGAACTGGGGGGGGTTTGGCAGGCTTGTTTCATTTTCTTCTCTGTGCCTGGTAGCTCCAGTACCCATGTGGACTGGACAGTATGAGCAGCCAGTACTTCCATATCTTATTTTCCCAGGAGATTTTCTGTCCTTGGAGGGTCTTCAGAATGCATGTATCCTGCTAGAAGTCCATCATATACTGCAAAATAATGGAGAAAAATAGCCATATGATGAGGGAGCTGCATAACTCGGGATCTGAATGCCTGTTTGAGCAAGCTATGGCTCTTGGTCTAATTCACACAGTCTACAGAATGCTGACTTAACATCTGGTGACGAGAGAACACTCTTTGTAACTGGCAGTTCTCCAGCTACCTCTATAGGAAGTTAATGACAGAACAATAATCCTGCTACTGGCACTATGGGAACAGTCCTTTTGATGATTATCCCAAACATGAAGTAGTTTCTGTCCCACTGCATGGACCAGTCTGATTAGTGTAGGTTTTTATTAGCTGATATTTATAGAAGGTTGATGACAGAGAAACTCAATTTTCCATCTCCCCTGACTGTATGTATTCTGTCTTTGGCTACAGTTAGGCTTTCCTATCCATAGTTTCCCTACCTAGGAATGTATTTGCTGTTACCTTTCTCCTCTCTTTGCATTA
The DNA here is from genome assembly GCA_028020825.1 of Podargus strigoides. Taxonomy (NCBI): domain Eukaryota; kingdom Metazoa; phylum Chordata; class Aves; order Caprimulgiformes; family Podargidae; genus Podargus; species Podargus strigoides. The sequence goes on along the minus strand of CM051624.1, from coordinate 44,009,861 downwards.
CAAAGCTCTCAGTATACGACACTGTACTGTTCTGCGTAGACCATCGTGAATGTTTATCAACCTCCTGGCAATTTTGCAAGCGAATCATTGGCTCAAAAATATTTAACATATATTAAACACAAATTTTGCCATTTTATTGTCTTTGTGAGGTTGAAATTCTAAGTCCACGTAATCAAAGTCTCACAGCAGTCTTGGCACACAGCAAGGCTTGCAATATATGCTAAGGAAGTCAATAGACACTATAATTTACCTAGGGCATCGCAAGGTAAGCACATAATTTTTAAAGCTGGTAATAGCTGAGCTCTAAAATCAGAAACTCCCTCATGCATGGGAGGGGGGAAGCCTGGATATCTTGGCATTCACTCAACATTTTTACTAAGCTTCACCGCTTAGCAGCTTGTGCTTGGTAGAAGGCTGGCACTGTATGTTTACCTCTGAATTAAGAATTATAGCAGGGAAATAAATGTGTATGAAAGAAAGAGGTTTCCTGTCCCCACATAAAGTGTTTTAGTCATGTATGATTCTATGTCTAATAGATTGTTCTGATTGAAGCCCTCACAGTAGCAGAGTCCTTGATGATGTTTGACTTAGCACTACAACCATAGATCTGTGCTCCTCTTGCCAAGCTTTTCCTGTGATCTGGAATGCAAGAGGGTACACCAGGAGCTCTTTAATAAAAAGGAATATCTCCTTGGTATACAGGGATTGAAAAATCCCATCTGTCTTACTTCTATGTGTCCAAGTGGCTCTATAAATGCAGGATAATGCTGGTAGTGCAATGAAATTGTAACATTTGGTATTCCATAGCTAACCTTCTTGATATTAATGTAAATTATAGAACCATAGAATGGTTTGGGTTGGAAGGGACCTCAAAGATCACCTAGTTCCAACCCCCTGCCATGGCAGGGACACCTCCCACCAGCCCAGGTTGCTCCAAGCCCCATCCAACCTGGCCTGGAACACTGCCAGGGAGGGGGCAGCCACAGCTTCCCTGGGCACCCTGGGCCAGGGTCTCACCACCCTCACAAGAAAGAGTTTCTTCCTAATACCTAGTCTAAATCTCCCCTCTTCCAGTTTAAAGCCATTACCCCTTGTCCTATCACTACATGCTCTTGTGAAAAGTCCTTCTCCAGCTTTCTTGTCGACCCCTTCAGGTACTGGAAGGTTCTCTAAGGTCTCCCTGGAGCCTTCTCTTCTTCAGGCTGAACAACCCCAACTCTCTGTCTGTCTTCACAGGAGAGGTGCTCCAGCCCTCTGATCATCTGTGTGGCCTCCTCTGAACTTGCTCCAACAGCTTGATGTCCTTATGTTGGGGGCCCCAGAGCTGGATACAGTAGTGCAGGTGGGGTATTGTGAGCGCAGTGCAGAGGGGGAGCATTGCCTCCCTTGACCCACTGGCCACGCTTCTTTTGATGCAGCCCCTCCCATCCCACTGTCCATGTTGCCAACAAAGATGTTAAACAGATGCCAAATCTCTGTCATTACTGCTCTCCTTAATACCTAGTTCCTGAAGTATTTACCCTGTTAGGAAAAGACTGGAAACACAGAACAAGAACTATGAGCAAGTAGAGAAACTAAAGAATAATTTCATTATTTTTGGGTTGGTTTTGTTTCTTTGTCTGCTTGTTTGTTTCAGTGTGGTTCTACAGTCTTTGAAGTATCATGGAGCATCTGCTGATAACGTAATTTTACAGTGTGCCCAAGCAGGAAGCTCCTTATTCTGGTCTCTTGAAACCATCAGCTTTTATCTTTCTGTTTGCTGCCTCACTTTTCCCTTCTCCCCTCTCCCAATTCTATTCCCCAGAGGAGGAAAAAAAACACTGTTGCTTTTCCAAAGTGATTGCAATCTCTGTCATCTCAGATAAGTTACAAGAAAGAGGTGAAAAGTGTAGTAAAACAACTTGCTTGTGTTTGGTAAAATAAAATTTGTTAGTGGGATATATACTTAGAGACTACTCTGGAGGATTTTTTCCACCAGTCCTCCTGTTTCCACTCTCACTCTCTGACCCTTGTAGAAAACAAGTACTTATCAAGGCACTTTCAGGGCTCTTATTCTTCTCTCCCACAATGTTAGAACAAAAGTGGAATATTCTTGGGCATGGGCTCTGGCCTTGGAGACTGTCTCTTCTTCCTCATTGCTTTATGAATTTTGGCTTACTGAGCAATGAAAGTAAACACTTCTAAGACAGCCAGATGATAGGTTTCCCGTGCTCCAACAATTAAACAGTCAACTAAGTCTCCTGTTCTGAATTCATTCAGAACTTAAGTGAAGCAGATAAAACTAGTTGAGTAGAACTGACATTCTTTTCTCCCATATGAAAATTAGTGTTTAAAAATGTCAAAGATTTCTATCCTTACATTAGCAACACACAGACATGATAGAGGAGGAGCTAGAATAATTTGAGCACTGGTTAAGCAAGACAAAGTCAGGATTTGTTGTGATGAAACTCAGCGCTTCATCTATTTTAGATCTGTAAGAAAGAAACAGAAAAAAACCCAAACTTTGTAGAAAGCTTGTTAGAAACTTTAGCTTAAATATAGAGAAGACATTTATTGGGCATTTGGGAAGTTGGCATTTTGTAAACCTGGTTTGGTTTTGCTAATCTATTATTTTAATAATTTAATTTTCTTCTTATTTCTCAACCATAACTTCAGTAGAGATAATTTTACCCCAACTGAGATTTCTTACTAAACTAGAAGTAAATATGGTAATACAGGAAGATATATAAATTGAGATTAACTTCAATTTTCAAATGAAATGAAAAAGTAATTTTTTTAAGTATTAACTTTTATTCCATTTATTCATGATTCTCATTAGTTGACAGTATTTAGTCATTCACAATGGCATCCTTCAGTAGTCAGTTTCAATTATTGAGAATTACATTCTACAAACAAGGATGCTTGTATTTCTCTGTACTGCAGCTTACATCCCCTAGGCTTCTGATTTTTGTAGTAGTACCTTTAAGCAACTTGGAAACCTGGCAGTTCTTTCCCAGTGTACATGGTAACATTCCAGAATAATTCAAAGCACCAATTTGACAGAAACAAGAGAAGTAAAAAATACAAAAGTTAGTATGATTGTTGTTGGAGTGGTTTCCAATGTATTTTTCTACAAAAAACCCCACAGCATTGTGTTTTCTCAAAAATTACCTTAAATAGAGTTGTATTATCTTAATATCACCCTAAATCCTATATAAATACACAGACTGTATTAGGTCTCCTGTACCATTACCTGTGGTCTCATGTCCAAATGGTATTCAGCGTGTTGGAGCAGAATCATGACTGGGAATGAGAATACCTGCTGTTTAATTACAGAGGAAGAGGCTAACATCAAGGCTAGCCAAATGGAACGTAGGCTGGTGTAAATGATTGGCTGAGTGGACCTTTACTTCCTTTACCTTACCAGTTTAATGATTTTATCTATCTATCTTACCTACTACTGACCCAAACACTACTTTTTTCATCTGGAAGACAGAGGCTTGGATAAGAACTTCCTTACAAATAACCCAGAGTTCTGAAATCTTTTTTTCTTGCTATCACCTTGGAGACAGTTTGTACCTAATGAAAATGGATTTTAGGCCTTAATGTAGCAATCACTATCGGAGAGTTGCACGTTTTTAATCATTTAAAGATGTCATTTAAATATTATCTATCCTTTATGAATATTTGATGTTCATTAAATATTCGTTGGGAAAGTAAAAATAACACATTTGTTAAAGAATTTTGGCAGCAGTAATATCACCAGAATGTTTTTCACTTCTCCTAGAATTAGTAATAATCCTCTTTCTGTGGCTGCATCTCACCCCTAAGTGCTAGAAAGATACATTTGCAAAGATGGAGGACAAACTACCTGGAAAAGGTCAGAGGAGGCAGAATCAGAAGTAAAGCCCCAAGGGAGAACCATGGGAAATATTTCTATCCTATTTCTTCTATAAGAGAAGTCCATTGTGAAATTTTACATTAAGAAAATGTATTCTATATTCCAAAGGGCTATAATGCCTAAACAAAACTACGCCCTGCTTCAGATCACAGAATATTTGAAAAGATAAAGGAACAGAACACAGGTCAAAATCACAATTAGTATTCCATTAATTCCATTCTCTTCTCCTTCCCTCCTCCCACTATACATACGTGAGTAGATTTGTGCGTGTGACACACAACTTAGCCTGGGCAGTTTCATTTGCCTATGTGAAGTGAAGTTATCCTAACATAGTCCTGTATTTAACAACTGCTGTGTAAATCTGACTGATATATTTTTAGGCCTGTTAACCTTCTGTCTCAATAATTTTTGTTGCCCAAATCTCCACAGGATAATTGTCACACAAAAAAATTTTTACTCTGTCATCAATAAATATATTGTTGTATTCTGATGCTATGTCAAAAGGGCTCCCATTTTAATTTATCTAAAACTGTTTCTTGTTTTGTGTAAGGCTGATGTGACCTCTGTTCATTCCTCACTAACAATAACAACACAAAAACCCAGTAGTTCTTCCATTGTCTGTTCAGTTACTGACATCTTATTTTTACTGAATTATTCATCTGCCCCTTGCTTTTAAAATTGCTTTCTCATGATAGATTGCTATCCCAAGCACAGCAGCAGTGTTAAGGATTTCTTAAGTGTTCTATCAATTCAGGATTTGCCCTGTTTAGAGTCTTGAAGCTGTAACAAGCTTTAATGCTCCCAGTCATTAGGTGTGTGTCTTGGATATGCGAATGCAGCAAAGCTGCTGCTCCTCTTGTAACCTCTCCTACGAGGTCTGTAATGTGAGTCAACACTTAGATGTATTAGTGAAGTCAGCCAAATATGTTTACCATCACAATTCAGGAAACGTATGGTTAAATGTCAGTTATTAGCATGGTCATAAACCTCCTCTGCAGCATTAAAAAAATGGCATTTATCACCTCAGGAGAAGGCTAATTAAGCTCGAGGACTTTGTTTAAATTCTCCAATAGCTTGCACTGCGTGAAGGTCCCTTTTGCATAAACTATCCTGATTCAAAATGCTCCAGGAAAACAAGAGCAAGGTAGAGACAGGACTGGAGGAGCAATGGGGCCGTGGATTAAAGGCACATACATTATTCAAACTTTTCTCTGATACTGGCTTCAGTGGAGAACTGAATCAAACATTTTTGGGCTTTCATTGTTCAGCTATGAAATAGAGTTTTTCCTGCCTGGGGAGGTAAGTGTGTCCTGTCAGAGTGGTAACCAGCCAGCATGAGTGAGGTATGTAAGTACTAGAATTAAGTGACTACCAGCATGGGCTTCTTCTCCTTATAATTTAGACTAGATACTAGGAAGAAATTCTTCCTTTTGAGGGTGGTGAGACACTGGCCCAGGGTGCCCAGGGAAGCTGTGGCTGCCCCCTCCCTGGCAGTGTTCCAGGACAGGTTGGATGGGGCTTGGAGCAACCTGGGCTGGTGGGAGGTGTCCCTGCCATGGCAGGGGGTTGGGATGAGATGAGCTTTGAGGTCCCTCCCAACCCAAACCATTCTGTGATTCTATAATTTGATACATAACAGGCTGAGACCACAGAAAGTCCTTTTTTTTTTGTTTGTTTGTTTTTAAGGAACCTTTTATCACTCACGTTTCTGAAAATCATGGCCCTGTTTATTCTATACGTATGAATTTATGAGTAGTTGTGGCTCTAAACTTTCACCAGGGAGTGTAGCCATTCTGATGTGATGCTCGAATTGTAGCTGCAGTGAGCTATACAGGGGCTTACTTATGGATCTGGAGAAGAGAGGGGCAGCCTGTGTGAACACAGCAGTTCTATAGCAGTTCTCCAGAAAGGAGAAGAGGTATTACAGTTTTTACAGGAAGGAACTGCAGATGGATTTTTAATTTCTGATTTCTTCTCTTGGTGATAACTTCATATGATATAATAGCTTTAGTAGGAAAGGCAAACTGTTTTACATGAAGTAGACCACCTAATTTTTACAGGAGCTGCAGAAATGATTTGGCTTCTGGCAAGATGTGGGTGTAAATTGAGCTACCACCTGTGTGAAGGATTTCAAAGCAGTACCCTACCTAGAATCAAGAGTTGAGAATATGCAGATTTATATATAGTAGCAAGAAGCAAATAGCCCATGAGATCCTATTCTGAAAGGCAAATAATTTCTCCCATTGGGAAGGATATATACGTATACAGATGTGTACACACATATGTATATATATGCTTAGTCTGGGTAGAATACTTTCCCAATTCATCTTTTCCTTCTTGTGAGCTATTCACCAATAGCTAATAATCCTAGTGCATTGTGCCCATCTTGTAGCTGAATCACTCAGTTTTCTGCATGAGTGTTGATGTACATAGATTTTCATCTTTTGCATCTCCTCATGTCTTTGTCCTTTATAGATGGAGTTACATGTGCTTTTGTCTTTCTTCCCATAGATTTTAATTTAGTTTAGTCTCACACAGTAATCTCTATTGCTTTGTTTCTTCATGTTTTGATTGTGCTGAGGCAGCTATCCTCTCTGCCTGACTAATGCTTTCATGGAAAGTTAGCTAGTAATTACTTGTCACACATTTCCTTCCATTGTCCTCAATAGTGACTGAGAAGAAAATCTGTCTTCCTTAAAAAATGCATAACTATTGAGTTGGCCTTAGTTAGGGGTCAAATTGATGAAAGTGCACCAACTAATTGTTAAAAAAAAATATTTCTGTTGGCTTTAAAAGGATTTAAACATATGCTTGCTGACTTCAAGACCTCATTATTGTAAGTGAGCCTGCTGGTGTGGTGAGTAGGATCATTTTATCTTTCTGCTTAAATTTAGCAGATAAAAAAATAGTTAATTACACAGGAATGCAGATCCAGCACTTTCACCAGAACTAAACCACTCTAATCTAGTTCCACTAGAACTAAAAATCGTGCATCAGGACATCTACCAAGAACTGGTCTCCATCACCTAGCAGGTGTCTCCTATAGGGGACTTTCAATGTTGATGCAATGTGAAATCAAACCAATTCTCTTACAAGAAAAGCAGCTGAGTAATGTGAATGCACATTCAGGAATGTCCTGTCTGTTGGACTAGGTTAGGGACAGAAATTGTTAGGTCATTGATGCTTCAAGGCAGTGTGTAAATACTTCAGTTAATACATTGGTTGAACTATAATGAGAGTTCTGTAGGATCTCACTTAGGGTGAGGGGGGGGAAAAAGGAGGGCTTTGCTCACCAAGGAGAAACAGATGGGAGGGTCCTGCCCTTGGAAAAAATAAGCTTTCAGGTGGTTGCAAATACAAGTCCAGTCTGGGAATTCTTTCTTTGTTACCTTTGCCCTCCTAATAGAGCTACCCTTCTTCCGTGGGAGAAAGACAGCTTTCCCTAAGAGCAGCTGAAACTAGATGAAAAGGAGTGTTTTTCTGACATCTTCTGAGATGACAGCAGCTGTTCACTATCCTTTGCTATGTTATAAATAAGTAACTCTGAGTCATGAGATCTATACTAGCTAGTAATTTGGTGCAGTACCAGTAAATCAGTAGAAAGTAAGTGCTGAGGCCCCTACACCAACATTTCAGACCATCTGGGAATCGTACTTAGGACTAGATCTATTCTTTTCTGCTGGATCAGTCATCCTCACCAGACATAGGGATTGCAACCACACCAAAGATCAGTATTTCATTGTGACCCTGCTGCCCCAGGGAAGGGCTGGAGAATGTTTGGTGCATACTCAAACCAGAGATTCTAGTTTAGCTCCCTCCCAAAAGAATCTATTTAACATGAATCAGCATTTCTATGCAAAATGAACCAATACAGGATAAACTGGTTTAAGTGAGGGTTTGACTTCAAAACCACATTATCACTGCACACTAAGGCACTTTCTCTTCTGTCTCTGAAGATGACTTGTGACAGTTTGTTGCAGGAATGACTGAAAGAAGGGGCTGATAATGGCAAACGAATCTTACACAAGTGTTTTCCCATTTTGACAATGTTTTTCCAGGTTTTGTGCAGTTGCTGACATAAGGGAAAATGAATTGCAAGCTGACTGAAGAAATACCCTTCATAACCCTTCTATGAATAACACATTAAAGAAATCCACTCCAATTTTTAATCTTCTGGAGAAGATTTGAGAACGTTACTTGGTGCTGTTTGGATGCCCATACTGCATAGGCAGGATCAATATCAATAATGTGGATAATTATTCTAACACTGAGCCACAAAATATTAACTCAAAGAGCAATTCTGTTGGGATAGATTTCCAAATCCTTTCACTGCTGCCTTTTTCAAAGAATTATATTCTATTTTAGTTCATCTGCAATTTAACACATAACTGCTATAAGTAAATGAGCTGTAACATGCCTTCTTTCCCATTACGTGTCTCCAGAGACATTTCTGTTATCAAAAAGCTTCTCTCTACTGGGTATTAAGGAAAAAAAAAAGTGAACTTCATTTGGTCATGGTAGCTTCTTCTGAGAAAACACTTTTTTTTTTTTTTTTCATTTGGATTGGAAATAAAGCATGTGTCTTCAATTATTAGTAATAGTTCATAGTATAGAATATATATCTATATATAGCTAGCACCAAAGACACAGTAATGCTCTTCCAACAAGAAAAGGTTTTCTAGAGGCTTTTGGGGAAAAAATGTACATATTAGGATGTTCCATTTTGTCCTTCAGGTGCTTTGTGTTGGTGATACTTAGATTCTCTGACTGAAACAAATTGCTTTAGCACATTGAGCTAAAGGCTTGTTACCAGCTCATGTTGTTCTATGATGGTTTTGGTATATGAGAGGGTGTCAGATGAGTATTGTGTAATTAATCAGAATGCTATAGATTTCCTCCATACATCTGAAAGACACTTTTTTAAAAGTTTATTTCACTTCTTGCAAAGCTTAGAACTTCTCTGCTGAAAGAACTGAGTACCCTTCAGAACACCACATAAGGAAGTCGATGAATACAGAGTGAGATGCAGCAAAGCTGGATGGCTGCTCTGTGCTCCCTGGTGATATTACACTGCTTGTGCTCCCCTCTCTCACCATAGCACAGGGGAGGGGAAGGCACAAGCATATTATCTCAGCTGTTGTGATAGATGAAGCCTGACACGCTGCCGAATCTTATGTGTATTAATAAGTTTGTCCCACTGATCCCCAATGGCAGTCAGATGGGTTCATTGGTAGATTGTGGTGGACATGTAAATGTTTGAGCTCAGCAATTTGAGATGAACTGTCACGATCCATTAGCCCTGCTGAGGGAACAGTGCCAGGAAGTATCTGGCTGATGACTTGAGAGACACCTAGTAAGCAGAATAAAACCCCCACTCGCTCAGCAAATCTCGCAGCAGCGCTAAGGGGTCTCAGCCCAATGACTGATACCACACACTGCCACATGTGATAAGCCAGGAATTAAAAGCTGTTGTTATTAGGGACTTAAACTTAAAGGTTGGTGAACAATATGCTTCCAAATCACAGTCTATCACTGACAATGCCTGCCTGCCCTTTGCCTGCAGGCTGTATCTGTGTGTGTGGAAACAGACTGGAAGCTGATGAATTACTGGTTATAAGAACAAGCAGCTCCTAATTTTTTTTAAAAATGTTTCTTCAGGCTCCCTGCCTCACTTTAAGGAGCTGACTGTTGACAGCAATACAGAGCTGAACCAATTTGTAGGAATTAGTAAAAACTATAGATTGAAGGGTCAAGGTGACAATGGGAAGACTAACTGATTGCTTTTGAATCCACCCTGCCTTCTTTCCACCTTCTGTCTTGTGAGCAAAGGGAGTTCACTTGTTTTACCTCCTTTAGTTTCTTAGGTAATACACAACATCTTCTGGGGGGTGACAATAAATCCTTACACAAATTCCTAGTGGTTTGACTGTCCAGGAGCTGACTACCATGGAATGTTGTGTTTCTGTATTAAAAGCTATTAAAAAACAACCAACCAATCTAACTAACAAACAAAAACCCACATTCTCTGATAGAGCAAGAAGAATGCTAAAACTCCAGGGGAGAGGAGATGGGAGATTCTCACATGTGTCATATTTGATTTACAACCTCACATAAGGCAAAGCAGACACAAAATAAGGCTGTGCAGAAAGACAGCAATTCAGAGCTTTGCTGTTCATGGACAAGAACTGAAAATCAGCTTCTATATTGTATCTCCTGTTCCACACATCTTGGTCCCACTGAAATATGATCTGTTCTTTACAAAGGAATACTTTTTAAGAGTCTTATTTTGTTGTTTCTCTTCTGGATAATCAAAGCTTTCAAGCTTCTTCATCAGTTGTTGTAATTACAAATGTATTTACATACTTCTGTGAAGGAATGTATGAACTGTTTTTAACCAGTTCCTTCTAAAGATCTGTTATTAACTCTTTGCCACCAGGACTGAATTTACTGCTGAAAGGTCAACCTTCATAAATTTACAGTTGTTCCTTCCCAGTACACTTTGCCCTCTTTTATACTGCTGCTGGTAAGGCTTGCCATGCGTTGTGGATTGCTGGCAGATGCTTTCCAAAGCCTATAAAATAAATAGTATTCCTTCAAAAAGTATTTTCTTAAATCTCTTGTCTGTCACTTGTTCCCTCATCTGTATGCATTCGTTAAAGACCTGTCAGAACGAATGATTAGACACATGATTATTTACCCTTCTGGTGGAAGAAAAAAGCAGCTAAAAATACCTGAGAAGCAAATAAAATGCAGCAGTCTTTCACATTTGGATACATGCTTAGGTCATTAGAGGAAATGGATTTTGTGACCTTTCCTATTACTGTCTTTTGTTGTGCACATCTCAATAGGAGTGGTAGTTTTTGGTTTGAAGGTAAATCCAGTATGTTAGTTCAGCTGCCTGGGAACCACGGTGCAGAATAACAGAGGGCGATGACAGGAATGAAATGCATTTGCAAAGCTACTATGGACAGAGGTATAATTAGGTTGTATAATGATTTGTCCGTGCATCTCCTAGTCTGTAAGTGCAAATACACCCATTTGCCTCATCTAGATAATGTTTCAGTTTGAAAGGCTTTTAAGGAGTCCCCTCATCTATCATGTAGTGTCATGGTACAATGGTTTTACACATTTACAGACAGTACATTTGGGCCAAATTGAAACCTATAGCCAAAAGAGAGCTCAGTGTGATATGAATTTGTTTCATACCTTTCACAGGAACAAAAATGAGGGGGAGGATCTAATTAAGGAACTATGATGATGGATGTGTTAAAAAAAAAATAATGTAGTGTAGAACAATTTCAAATCTTATACTGTAAAAAATATACTACATGACAAAATGAAAACCACAGTGTAAATATCTGGAGAACTCTTTATTTTTTTAATAAATGGTTAGATACAAATATTATCTTGTCACTTTATCATTGGATTATCTACTTTTTGATGTTTTTTTATTGCAAGACACTGGACATGCCCTGGGACCCATGTTTTCATGGACTTTTTAATATCTGCTCTGGGGGAAGAGAACCTTACATATGTTATCAATTAGTGACATAAGCAGTAGGAAAATAGAAAAGAAAATTTCCTTTAAATTATTCTATACAGTCATGGGGAAATCTTAGGCTGAGTGGGCATATATTCAGGTGCTGACATACCTGTGATTAGAGACAACATGAATTTATCACACGTGTGAAAATCAATTCAATAAAACAAAATTAATGCTGTTCCTTTATATCTGCAGTCAGGAGTGTGAAGCAGCTTTCAGCTTGATCATCAATTTAAATCAACTCAGATCAGAAAGAATAAGAAAGATGCCCCCAGATGGTTGCTCTAGGATAGGATTTGATAATTTTGAAACCAGCTTCTAAGGAAATAATGTTTGACTTTCAGACCACACCAGGATTGTTACCTGCTATAGCATCGTCAGGCAAAAGACTGAGGATGGAAATAGTTTATAAAATGAACTAATTCTATACCCTGCAGAGGTGGTGTTTTTACACCATGGCACTTCATAAGTAGCTACTTATAAGAAAAAACTTGTAGTGATTCTGGGTTTTGCACAGAGAATCCATTTTTCAGGACTGTCAGTTCAGAGGCACACGAAACCATGATAAGCACTTACAATTTTGACCTGTAGGCAGAAGTGGAAACACTCCCTTTTGAGACAATGCCACTCTTAGAAAATAAGTTAAATAAAAAGATTTTGAATCTGTTCCTCAGCTACAAGGTGGGTTAGTGAATGTGGTAGAATTAATTTAGAATCTGGTTTGAGATACACACCACTAGGTCGAGTTGTACAGTGTGCATTGCACAGAAAATAGGACTGCTCAGGATGAGAGCAGATCAGGCTGTTCAAGAAAAAAATAAACTAATTGGTCTTATTCTTCCCTTAACAAATGGAGTAGAAACTGGAGAATAGTTCTGACAAGTGGAAGGGTTTCCTGTTTTGTTTTTTCTCCTGCATATACAAAATTTGAATTCATGTACAGTCACAGAGAGACTAGTTGTGGGGTTTTCTCACATGAGCTTACATCCATCCATCCAAAATCTGCCACCTTTTCTATTCTTCTCCAGTCAGTTTTGCCTTTTTGTGCCCATTTCGTACAGAGTCAGCTGGAGTGGGCACCACACTTCCATCCCCAGAGTTTTCAGGTGTGTAGAAGCAGGCATAAGTGTGGTTAGTACAGAAAATACGTGGTAAATGATAACAGAAGGCAGGAATTTTCACCTCTTCCAAAGTGTTTGTTACCTTGAAAGCAAGTAGAATGTGTCATTTCTTTGTCTGTTACAATATTATCCTTAGTATATACAATCCTATTTCATCCAATAATGCATCTGCCTAGTGTAGGGACTCACCAGATGCACACAAACCCCCTCAGATTTGTCACTGCATTTTTGCTCCTATATTTGTCCCAGTAATAATGTTGTCTCTTTGTATTCAGTGACAAGTATTTGTGATTTTGGAGCATGAGGATCTGGTTCCTGTTACTGTTGATGGAGTTCCAAGTGACCATTAAGTGCTGCAGAGTGACAACTGTGAAATCCCAGGTGGCCAGAGATTTGTTAGAATGCAAACCAGTCACTAATAGGGCAACCAGTGAGAATGGTCCTTTTCTGTCTTAAAAGATACTAGATCTAGGCACAATTATTTAATCTACAGTGTCAAGGAAAAAAAAAAAACCACAGGTTTTTTAAAGGAGAATACTGTCTTTTTTTTTAAGATCCACTGACAGCTGTTTCAGTTGTTTCCATGTAAATAATTTTTAAAAATCACAAGTGTTAAACTGAAGTAAAATAATCACCTTACATGTCCTACGTGTGAAAAGTGCTCAAGTTCTAACTGTACTTGGGTGAAATAAATATGTCATAATGTTTATCCTTTGGCAACTTTTAGCTATCAATATAATGGCTAAGGCTTTAAATCACTAGGTATTGTGTAAGTATGTATGCTGCCCATATGGCAGTTATTTACTAATACAAAATCATTGGAATTAATTCCTGATTTCCCTCACTCTAAAGCCATAACCATAAAGAAAGTCCCCTCAAATTTTCCATGTCATATTACACAAATTTAAAAGTTTCTCTGTCATTACTCTTTTCCAAATAAAGGGAATCAGAAAGAGATGTCAAAACATTTACTAGACTTTAATTAAAAAAAAAAAAAAGCTGTTACTTTATATTTTTTAAAAAAAACCTGTCTAGCTTTTAGGGTTTTCTTTAATTTGCACAGTACAGTGGCAAGATAGGGACTTCTCACGATGTGTCAGCTAATTTATGGGTTCTGTGGGCAATAACAGTCCATACTGGCCCAGATCAGCCTCCTCTGGAGCCTCCGTGGGGCTGGAGCCTGTGTTCCCTGGGTTACCCTCCCTCAGGGAGCACTGGTCCTTGCCGTGCCCTGACACCAGAAGCCAGTAGGTTATTATTCATCAGCTTTGCAATACAGGTGATGTTTCAGTGCTTTGCTAAAAATTCGTTAGGCTTAAGCATATGTTTTAGGTGAAACGTGTTTGAGTATGCAATTAAAATAAGGATGTGTTTGTTGTTTCCTGAATCAGGACAGTAAAGAGAAGTCAGTCAGAGCTAACCAAGGAAAATCATTCCTAAGAAAGCAGCTGGCCATGTCAGTTACACAAGAAGACACTTGTCTTAGAGGCTGTCTTTGGGCTATACTTACCTTATATACCATTATTCATTTACTCTGCTTTGGGTAAAGAAGGACTCGCTGCTCGCTCTCTTATCAGTCTTAACAAATATATCCTTAATGTAAAGGAGAACAGAATTACTCTTCTTCCATTGAGTCAGAGGAATGCAGACAGGGAAATGAGGTGTTGGAATGTTGAACTAAACCATAACTAGTGGGTTTGGGAATGTTTCAGAGTCCCTGGCCCAGTTCATCCTCCTGACCACCACTTGGATGTACCTGCTGTCGTGGGAGATGTGGGTTTCCACTGGGAGGAAACATAAGAGTTGAGGGACTTCAAGAGTAATTTAGCAACTAGGACAGTGTACCAACTATGATGTATAATCACTGCTAGATACAACCACAAAGTCCTTGGTAAAGTCTAGAGTAGATGTCTTCAAAGAGAGAAGACATCTGTTCCAGTTACCAGACCATACATTTTGCTAATTTGTTAATATTATGCTCCATCTCTTATGACAAAAAATAATAAATGGTCAGGTGGATTGTTTACATGCCACTAAATGGCAAAGCTTCTGTGCTGCAGCATAAACAGTGACACCGATATTCACAGAATCACAGAATCATTTATCTTGTGTCAATGGCAGTTACTGAAGAGCTCCCCTGTAAAACTGAACAAGCGGTCTTATACCACCTTGTCATTTCCAAGTCATCCTAAACTCTCATTTGAGGTTTGACAATTCCAACAAATTTCAAGTCAGGGAGGTGCAGAGTGTAGGATGGCAATTTTTGTACTCTTTGTGTTTGAATTTGCAGTCGCACTGAGTGAACTTCCCTCTTTCTCCCTCACTCAGCATCTACATACTGTGAGTTATGTCTAAATGCCAAAGGGTTATTTAATGTAGCTGGTAAAGAAAAGGAATGAATGACAGCCCATTATTGCTTTACATCCAGAGATCGTTCTCAGAGTTCAGGGCTATTCTTTTAGCTATGCCATAAGAATTACACAGGCACGACTAGTTTTTATAACCCCCTTAGGCAATGCTGAAACTGTAAGCTTGATGGGAATGAAGTCTCACCATGTGTATCTAATAGCACCAAAGAGAGTAACTAGAATTGGTGCTGACACAGCATTCAGCTTGTATTAAAGGTTTAACATACTGCACAACTCCCCTTGGCTGCTTGGTTTTAGGCTTTCAGATCATTAGGAGAGGCTGCGTGGAGGCACTGCTAGTGAGCCATCTTACTGGTGCCATAAAAATGTGTACATACTGAGGCACTTTGGCCAGTTCTGGACTGGGATCTGGGCAAATAACACTGGGAAAAACCAGGTGTATGCGTATGCCTGGCTCTTGTTCATGCAGCAAAGGGACAGCATGGAACAGTGAAATGTAAATGTAATGCAAAACTGTGTGAGATATACACACACACATATGCATGTGTCTGTGTGGGTATTTCTTAAGTTTTATGAAACCTCTGTACATTGACATGTAGTTCCAATCCCATACAGAACTTTACTTTCTTCACAGTTAACTGAGAGAAGAAAGGAAAAACACCACTGCAGTCATAAATTACAGAGGGCTTTAATGACATCAAGGGTAGGAAAGTGAGGCCCTGAAAAATAGATGCAGTCATGCATCAGAACTTCTCTTTTATTCATTATATTTTAAAATTCTGTTATAAGAAATGCTTTGTTACAAGTGAAAGGTATCCTGAGAACTTTAAATATTTAAAACTTTTCAGAAAACATAGATTAAAATTATTAAACATATTCTAAATATTATCTTCAAACAGATCATTTATCCTTACAAATATTTCCACTGAACAATTTTGACTGAATTTTCGTTCTCGTTTGGATGCAGATTACGTGTGGAATAGCTTCTTTTCTCCAACGAAATTTGTCTGCCTGCTGGGAGGTCTAATTTGTTTGATAAATGCTCAGCAAAATTAGTCACTGAAACATTGAAATTACAGGGAAAGCAAATTATACGCTCAGAGAAGTAGGACTTCGGGAAGTTTCCCAATAACTTTTGTGGGGTCTCTTCCAGCCACGACTGTTCGGTGATTCTGTGATTTAGTGCTAGCTTTTCTGCTTTCTAAATGAGGGTTTCTTGATTTCAGCCTCTTTCCTGTGGCAAATTTCTCCATTTCTGACATTCCTCATTGTTTAGTTGCTATTTTATCTTTGGTATCAACTTTTGTTACTTGAGTTGCTGGAACATTCAAGTAATAAGCCTCCCACTGTTTTTTTTTAATGACTTCTATAATTCATTTTTTAAGCAATGTCAGCCATGTCTCAGCCAACTATAAAAGTGAGTTCTTACTCCTCCCTACTCGCTTTGTTTGATAATACAAAACCTAAATTCAATACCACCCTAAATCTGGAGTTCAGGTTTTGTCCCCAAAATAAATCACTGTCACCTTGCCAGCCATACCAGAACATTCCTGTCGGACTGAATTATCAGTAAATTGAAGGTCAGCCAGGTTTATTACTTAGTATTTGTATTGTAGTGCACACTGTGTAATGAAAACAGCCTCCAACTGTTCCACAGGCTTCAGTATATCCCACTCTCCTCAGTTTGTATGATTCCTGCTAGCCATCAGCTGTAATTAAGGATTAGAAATTAAAGCCTGTTTCTATACTACTGATAATATATTAAGTAAAAGAAAGATAATTCAGAGAA
The DNA here is from genome assembly GCA_028020825.1 of Podargus strigoides. Taxonomy (NCBI): domain Eukaryota; kingdom Metazoa; phylum Chordata; class Aves; order Caprimulgiformes; family Podargidae; genus Podargus; species Podargus strigoides. The sequence goes on along the minus strand of CM051624.1, from coordinate 43,993,159 downwards.
TGAGTGCACAATTGTGTACCTAATTTAAATGCTCTAAGATGTAGAAGAGAATATGTGAAAGAAGTATAAGTGAAAATTGCCCCTCACATACATAATTATTATACACACAGTGACTTCATTTGCATGGACAACTGTAGCTCTTTTTCATAAAAGGTCTTCAGCCCTATTTATATATGCAACTATATATAAAAAAAGGCAGAAAACAGTGCTTCTAGTGAATGATAGAAATGGTTTTTCATGATTATTGTAAGTATACCCACCAGGACAAGCATCCAATTTAAAAGAGGAGGAACAAACCGGGTGTAACGTGTATTAAAAAAAGTTGCAGTAAAGAAAACTGAAGTCACTTCCCTCTTTCCCTTGAAGGTTTCCCTAGATGCTGTATGAGCTCAGTGTCTCTGGTGGTAAAAAAGAAAGGTAATTGGCCAATTGTGAATTTCCTGGAAGTGGAGGAATCCACAGGGAGCACAAAGAGGCTGCAGCTCCCAGCAGAGGACCTATCAGCTCGTATCGCATGGCTCACGAGAGCATCAGCTCTCATGAACCAAAATGCAGAGGCTACAATTTGGGTATGGGCAAAGGAGAGAATTTTAGACAAGAAACTCTTACATCATAGTACTGAAAGTATATAGAGTGCCATAGGTTTCACCTGAGACAGGCTGTATTCCAGATCAGCCTTCTCTCTAAGGGTTGTAGCATATTTATTAAGCATCTCTTCCATTCTGAGGATTGAATTGGGCCTGTTTAAAATCTTATTTCTGGGTAATCGCTGTCAGTATTTATTAACCCTCATTGCAAAGGCAGTGCAGGGCAGGGAAATCAGTCTCACTGGTGACAGTCTGCATTAAATAAAAAGAACTGGTAGCCAGCCTCATATTAGATTTGTCATTCAGGACTATGTTTTAATTTAAATGCTGCTGAATAATTTTGGATGATCTCTAAAAGAATGGCATCATAGCTGCTGGAAATTGAAACCCAGTATACAATTGCATATTTTTTATTATGTTGCCCCAATTTGAACCTTGTATTTTCCAGCCTACCTTCTACCTCTTCTCTCTGAGAGTTTGTGGAATCACACCACATTGATAGAAAGACCAAAAGCTCAGTTAAAAGAATAATGAGAAATTTTTCTGGAAAACATTTCTGCAGTCATTGTCTTCCGCAGACACAGACATATGCTCTGGGCAACACAGCAGTGCTCTGCCTCCAGAGCTCTCATCTCAGGAAAACTGTAAGAACCAAAATTGATCTATGTGATTTTTTTTTTCCTTTTTTTTTTGGCCTCTGTGCACCAACACTGAAGGGTTCTTCTACTCTTCCTTTCTAAGACTACTCCCTCGAGCAAATCTTGGTCAGTTTTATCCATCCATTGATAGATGCTCCTGTAAAAATGCTATGGTGTAGTAGTACTGGAATGGTTATTATATCCTTGACTTCTCCTGGCTCAAGCTGCTTCATCCTGTCTCAACTGATTCACAATTGCAGATGTAGAGGGACAGCCATGGTCTTTAACGATTCAATATTGCCTACTTTTTCCTGTTCAAAATTTCATTCCATTTTTATCATTTTAAATTTCCGATGGCATTCAAATGTTTCCCCTTGAAATTTGTATCAGTCCTGGCCATTTTGTTCTAGAGTTCTAGACATCTCACAGTAGAATCATCATCATCATAGAATGGTTTGGGTTGGAAGGGACCTTCCAACCCCCCTGCCATGGGCAGGGACACCTCCCACCAGCCCAGGTTGCTCCAAGCCCCATCCAACCTGGCCTGGAACGCTGCCAGGGAGGGGACAATAGTAGCAATACTTTGGGAAAGCTCCTGAGTTCCTTAAAATTTTCAAGTGTCTTAAATTGACAAAAATGCTAGGAATCTTGTATGAACAAGTTCTTTGTGAGAGCTCAGATACTCCTGAAAAAGTTCTTCCTTCAGCAATGTGCTCTATTACGTCCATGAAATAGAAACAATTCTATTTTCTGCAGAAACTGAGGAACTGAGAAAGTTTGAGTGACTTTCTCAAGGACACAGAATGAGTCTATCCTAGTTTTAGGACTAGAAATAGATGCAGGGTTCTTAATCCTATGTATTAAACCTTAGTTATAGCCCAGCTGTTCTGAGTGGAGGGCCTTAGAAAGCCCATGTCAGTGAGAACTTTTGAATTCAAACAATAAATAAATGATCATCAAGTCTCAGCTAAGATCTGCATTCAGAGGTTTCATTTGCTAGTGTTGCTGTCCAGGAACAAAAGAAAATGTCTGCATCTTCTGTCATAAGGGAAGTTTATAAATCTGGTAGATGAAAAAGAACAGCTTTTGGTTTTCACTTATTTTGGACGAACACTGGGATCACAGTGAGAGAACTAAAGTAGAGTTGGATTAGGTGATTGCAGAAAGCTGTATGTTTATTAAAGGCAAATTATTCAAGATAGGGCTGGAAGGGACTTCAGGATGTCATTCAGTTCACCCATCTTGAACAGTGCAGAGTAGATAAAGCTGCACTATCCTGATGTGGGATATAAACAATAGACAAATTTATTCTTAAAGGTAGCTAGCAAAGGAAATTTCACATCCTTTCTAATCCTTCTGGTAAGCTCTTCATTCTGCTTCACTACTGTCATAATGAGAAAGGTTTCCTAAACGTTCCATACCACAAGGTGCAGTTAATTGTAACCACAATCACACTGTCGAGTTTCTAAGGACCTTTAGCTGGAACCAAGGGTAAGGAAGCAAAGGGCTTTTCAGAATGGAGGAGAGGGACTCTCAATATCTATACGTCAGTTAAATTTCATGCAGTATCACTAAGCAAACCTACCCTTCTTATGCCTTAATTAAATAACCCTCAAGGATGAAGTACCATGAGGGACAAGGTCATGGTGAAAATTGTAATTATTTCCTAGAGCTATTGATTTTATGCTAATGATTTTAAATGATGCATATAGCTTGCATCTAATAATCTTACCTAGAGTGGCAGGTGATGTTTTGCACTTTCTATGTCACTTGGAAAGAGGCTTGTTTGGGCATATTTCAGAGTGTCTGCATTGCTTAGTGCAAAGGTTGGTGTGTGTGGGAGAGGAACTCAACATCAGGTCAAAAGAAAAAAAAAATTGACTTTATATTAGGGGAATGAAAAGAACCAAAGCAAATGGAGAAAAGAGTAGAGAAGCTAAAAGAAGCAAAGCAAAATCAAGAGAAGAGAAGGAGATAATGTGCATAACAAGCCAGAAGAGAATATCACTGTCCACCCACTGAGTATGGCAGGTTTTTGAAATCAAGATTCTGGTGGACGAGGCAGTTTCTCCTAGGAAACTCCCTGAAGCATCATATATCAGGATTCCTCTCTTGTTTGTATATCTTCTGAAGGCCTAGCCATGGAAAAATACATTTCTCTACATCTTCCAGTATATTTTATCTTCTTGATGTTTATCTTCATGACTTAAAAACTACCAGCTATTGCTATCTCCTCAAAAAATTGTGTATTTCACAGTCTTTAAGGTCCAAGAAGAGATCTATTCTGTGTTGTGAGTATGTTGATTTTGTGACTCTCAGTCTTCCTAGCTATCTGTAGTTTAGATGAGCACCATGCTTATACTGTGAATGGCTTTGCAGTGTTATTGTTTCTTGACAAAGACTATAAACCTGGGTATTCTGCTTTAGAGAAGCAACTCTTCTCCCAGAAGAGCTCAAAGAGATTATCTGAGGTGTTTATGCTATTATAGTTTGTGTATATCACAGATGACAGCTCGAGTTTGATACAGTCACATAAACTGCTACTGTTGTGCTGTCTTTCAATGTGTTCAGGTAATAGGCACTAATGTGGAATCTTCAATGAGATTTAAAAAAACAAAAGCCAATAAACAAAGGGATCTTAATTTGTATATAGTTCACATTCACCAGCCTGCCCCAGAATGTTACTGGATGAATAATCTACCAATATTAATAAGGATAGCTCACCATAGAATATCTTGCCGTGCTCCAAAGGCTCACATCAGGTTTTGCACTACATTCATGACAAGGCTGAAGATCACTTTTTAATTTAGAGGGATGACAGTTGCCTGCATACATTTAGTCTCCTTCTGCATTGACTGCATCTGTGACCTTGATATCTCTCTTGATACATAGTTTTTATCCTAACTGAATCCAGTAAATGCTCATTATTACCATATTTATAGTAAACACTCTGCCTTCCTTAGCTGTGACTGAAAGGATTAGCTAGACCAATGGAGTGAAACTTTCTCACTTTCTAAGAGATTTGATTTGTCTGCAACACAGATGGGAAACACTGGTAGGCAGTAGCAAGGAGAAATTTTCTCCAGTTGCTGCCCATGCTGTGCCTACTGGAAAGATTTCAGTCACTGTATCTGGCAATCCCATCAGTTCACAAGTCAAAAGAAAGGAAGTAAGTTTAAACAGCAAGTAAAAAGAAAACATTTTGGAATATAATGGGGATGGGAGAAGAAAGCACTTGATAAGAATCTCAGGTTTGTACTCACCTGCCAGGTTTTTACTCACTAGATGTTCTTCTCATACTGATGCTACAGCTGAAAATGCTTTTAGTATCACTTGGGCTTTGCTTGGTTTTTTTTCTTTCCCACGTTGCCAGCATTTCAGTGTCTGTATGTCTCTCCTTAATGACTTGGCATAGTTTAATGTCTCCTCTGCCATTCTCACTAATCATCACCTCCAATTACTAGTGGCACCGTCTCACCCTGTGATTTGCCCTCTGTGGCCAGCTACTTTTAATTTGGTCTGCAGCAACTGCAGAAATGGCAGAGGGCAATTACAGAGCAGACTGATGCTTGGCAATAGACTTAGAGGTGTATTATTTTTTGGTGATGTTTTAATCTTTTTATTATTATTATTTTTTAAGATTATGGGACACACTAAAATTTCCAGTTTGGGAAATAATTTAGAGAGATTATAACTCCAGTTTGATTTAATCTGCCATTAGAATGAAAAAAAAAAAAATCTGTTTTATATGAAGCTTTTTAAACTGATTATCAGAAATGCAACAGCCTGAATTGCAATTCTAGACACATATCACACGCCTTTCATGTTATTTTATTTGCATGAGTAAGACTGCTGCAGTGTTTATGTGAATAAGTGTTAATGAAGGAGTAAAAAAAAAAAAAAAAGTTTCAAAAGAAACTGTTAGTAAACAATCAGGAGACTTTCTTGGTAGCACTGTTACTAGATTAGACTTCTACTGATCTTTGTATGCACGGTGTCTGCTAAAACCCCAGAATATAATGGTAAGAAACTGCATGGTGTGAATAACTGATAGTAGTTCTCATGGAGACTCAGCCATTTCTAGTATATAATATGACTGTTGTTTAGTGGATTAAACAGCACAGCAACATTACATCATAGTATCAGACAAGGAGATAAAGAAACTTGTGTAAAATCCAATCTGCAGAGAAAATTTGCTGTAGTTTTGCTCCTGGTTTTTCTTGTAGCTCTACATGAGTAAATATATCTGTGTAGTAAAATACATGTAGTAAAGAAAAGGGCACATGATCTTTACTAAGCAGGAGTGACGAGGTAGTCATTAATTCTTTATTTCACTGTAAGCTTACATCCCAGGCAGAACAGCATCAACCATATAAAGACTACTTTAGTACTCAAGGAAGGAGTGGATTAATATCACTCTAAATGATAGATTCGTATTTGATCATGCATCCAACAGATTTGCTGGGATGCAAACACTACTCTTCATTTGCTTTATAAGAGTTGGCTTTCCTTTTTGTTCCGTAAGTCCTACCAGTTTGCTCTCAAGTCTTCCTTTTATACTTTAGTGTGACAGTGGAGATGATTAGATAATTTCTGCTCATTGTATCATAGATACTTCTATGGTATGATATTTTCTAAGGTCAACCATGAAGGTCTTATAACCACAATCTCTGCAATTAGTCAGTGAAATGCTGGCAGTCCCTTCCTTACACTGAACCTTATCTTTGATCCATCCTTTCATCCCCCTGTTATCTGGTAGCACTACTGGTCAAGGGGATGACCAGCCTGCTCTCAGAAATGGCTGTGATATGTCAAGGCATGAGGACAATTAAGTCTGAAGAGCAGTAGTCAAGCTGTAGAGGCAATGCAGAACCAGAAATAATAGATCAAGTTGCAGGTTGTAGTTGAGATGCAGTAAGATGACTTCTGCAACATGTTTGCTGGCAGGAGGTTCTAATGGACTATATGAGAACTCATTGCTAGTATGCTTGACAGAAAAAATGTGAGTAACTGTTTGCCTACTCAACATCTGCCTGAAGCCACAATTCTGAGTCAATTTAAATAAAATAAAATGGACGTTATCTCTTGGAAGGCAAGTCAATGACATCATGTGCAACTTGTAATAAAAACACTGCAAATCAGATCAAATAATTATTTGCTTTCAAAGCACAGTCTACAATGCCTAGCATTTTTTATTACTGCAACAAATCTTACGTTCTTGGGCAACCAATAAGCCTCAAAGACACTGAGATGCTATCAAATAACTTTGTGTACATGTCAGGTGATGTTGATCTCCTTCTCAGCTGAAATAATGTGAGTGAAATTTTTTATATATATTTTATAAAGTTTTTAAAAATCTGAAGGGTACTGAGAACACTTGCCATACCTTCAGGACATTACAGTTGTGACTTCTTACATATATAAGATGACTCCTTTCACTTCTGCTTTTAAAGGTGCCCAACTGATGACCTAAAAGACTCTGATCTCTAAGCACTCCTTTGCTGACCAGCACAGAACAGAACAGGCAGAATTACTGAAGGCTTCATTTGAACTGCATCACCATTTGTCTCAAATTCCAGCCTCCAGGCAGGGATCTGCTCTACGCAGTAGTGGTGCATGTTCATAAAGATGTCACTTTTGGTAGCAGTTTTTAAGAGAATGCTGAGGAACTAGTGAAACTACTGAAAAGATCTCTGATGGCAGTGGCATTGGCAACCTGTATGGATTTGAATACATTAGCAGAGTCCTGTTACCTAGAAGGACATCACATAGCACAGAAACACAGATTAATGTACCTGTTCCTCTCTAAAAACTACCAATACATCCTTGTAATATATAATCCATTTACTAATTTTTGAGTGTTCAAGGCAGGATGCTGATTTAGCTGCAAAATTCCCAGTGCACTAAAATACATGAATCTTTAAAAGAGCTCTGTCAGGAAATGTAACCACCAAAATTCTGAATAATGTTAAAAAATAAATGAAGATGTGGGCCATTGCTCACAAAATCCATTATAAATTGAAATGCTTCACATTTTACTTGAACCAGGAATAAGTTTAAGGTAGGGAGATTTTTAATGTGTTTAAATTTCCTGCTTCACTTTGATTCAAATTTCAGTAATCTTACAAATTTGTTTAAAAGTGAAACAGAGTATAGACAGGGTATTTGGCCAGTCTCCTTTACTCATCCTGGCATGATATAAGCAATTAAATATGAATCAGCTTTTTAAAACTATATTGATACGAAACTTCAGTGCTCCAGCTGAGATCCAAAAGAGCAATTTAGCGTAACATAGAAGAGATAATTTATGCTTTTCCTGCAACTAAAGTTTTGAGAAGACATAATGCAGATTTTAAAAGTAAAAGCTCAATGGACATATTTGAGATACTCCACCAGCCTAGGGAACATTAACTCTACACCGTTGCAGGCACTGGCTAAGGGTTGCTGATATGAAGTAGAAATACTATGACTTTGACAAAAAGATTATTGGCTTGATCAAACTTTTTGTGTATTTAGAAAGTAATCTGAAGTAGAACACTTCTTTCCCCCATTCACTTATTGTGTTTTACCTACTTGGGACTCAGTATTTGTATTTTACTCACATTATCTTTCTGTTCCATGTCTGGAGTAAACACAAAGAAAAAAACTCCTTTTCCAACACCATCTTTATCAGATTTTGTTCTACCTTCACATCAAATAGTGATAACATATCAGTTCAATCTGATTTTTTTAGCATGAAAAATATTCCCACAGTTGGAGCTTGCAGAGAACAGCACACTAGTGGGAAACCTTATTTTCTGCTAAGGCTAATGGACAGAGAAAATTCCTCGGAATTTGATGTTTTATGTGCAAAAGATCTGTCGAGATAAACAACATCCACTAATCTCCCCTCATCCACCAACCTAGTCACCTTATTATAGCAGGCTGTCATGCTGGTTTAAGCATGATTTCCCCTTCATATACCCATGTTGACTGCTTAAAAATCGAATCGTCTAAATTTAATTTTTGATCCAGATGACCTACTGACCACATTTCTAGTGGGAACTGCCAGGAGAAACAGTCAATATTTTGATGGCTCACAAATATTGAGCTGGAGAACTTCTTCAAAGGCAGTTATCTTGTTCTTTGCTCATTTTTCCTGATTAAGAGGTCTATAGCAGATGCCCACTACAACTGCACCCATGTCGGTCTGCCTGCTAACCTTGACCTGTAAAATCTCTATGAAGTACTAAAACATTGAGCTATCCAGCTTCAGAGAAGATCCAGTTTTGGATTTCTTTCCTTATTTGGATGTCTTTCCTCATTTTTCCAACAGTTTTGTTCACGAATGTGACAGCTGACAGAACATTAATATCTCACACTAAGGCAGGCTTGCCAATATCGAAAGGATCAATGACCTGAGGATGCAGACTGGGTTGGGGTGGTTAAAATGTTTTGGTACTACTGATATTATCCTGAAACTGCAAACTATTTGGTCAAAAGAACAGAAAGATATATCAAATAATTTTAATTGCAGTCAGTCTATTGGTTTTGTCTTTTGTGGATTTATCTTCTCCTGGGTATTCTAAGAAGCTGACTACATTTGTTTTCAAAGTCCACAGCCGCACTTCAGTTGCTTCACCAAATCATTTGGGAAGTTCAGCAGCGTGTGGCTTAAGATATGAGAGAAGAAGAGTATTAATATACTGAGAATGTCTGGGATGAGAAGCCACTTTGGCTGAAGAAATGGTAACATGTTTAGGCACTGAATCCTCAAGATGTGCAAATGAAAAAAAGAAGCATTAATGCAAATGAGTAGAGACTAAAGAAGTCTAATTCTCAGTTAAAAGTGGTTTGTTAACACATCATTCATTGTATTAACAAGTTAGAGGCAGAGCTTGAAAGTGAATCAGATCAGCTCTTCTTCAAAACTGAGTTTACATGTCTAAGAGAGAAATGTAGTGTGCATTGGGAACAAAGTAGGCAGTGCTGTGGTGACCCACTATATTCTTTAGAATATAGAGGAAAACAGTGTATTAAATAAGTCATTAACTGAATGCATTAATAAATTAACAACTCATTATATGAAAATTAGAGAAATTGTAGAAAAGAGATGGTAAGCATCTTGGAAGTAATCATCTCTTCTTTGTGTCAGAAAGCAAGGCCTATCTCACTCTTGACAAACATCCTTCAATGTGTTCTTTGAACCCTCTCGTGGTCTTCAAGGAGACTAAACTAGTGCTCGCTATCCTTGGAACGTTGGCACATCTATCACTGACATAGTCTCCCTTGTCGTTTCACTGTTAGTTTATGTACAGTCTCCTTACAGTCTGTGACAGGCTCATATTCCATTTCTGTCATCACAGAATTCAGCTACTGTATCTCTGGTTATTTTCACTGACCTTCATTTTCTCCACATTTCTGCTTCCTTCTTAAAATCTGTTTCACAAGACTAGATAGGACTCCTTGTTGCTGATCCATTTCTAAAGGATTTATTTGGCTTTCAATAAATATTTAGCTTTGGGAATTAACTAGTTTCTTCCAATTGTACTTTGATTATGATTTTTTTTTGTACAAAAATGGTGGGAATATAAGGAAAACCATATGCACTACCTGTATAATTTGGAGAAATGTGGAACTAATGAAGCTGTGCTTTGAAAAGAATTTTACATAAAGGCATTGAGTTTTCAAGTTGCTAAAGTAAGAGCTGAAATTACAGGTATTTCACAGAATCATCTAGGGTGGAAAAAACCTTGAAGATCTCCGCTTCGGAGCCTTTTGCCTTAGCGAAGGGGATCTTTCCTGTAAACACAAATGTCAAGCCCTGCTGTGATGAGCTGTCCTCATCACACCTCATCACTCCCTACTTATATTTAGTGTTTTTCCTAGCAGAGAAATGTAGAATTGTAGAAAAGATGTATTTTTCAGTGTTGCATACTGTCAGCGTGAGAGGTTGCCTTTCTTACATGCTGTGTCCCAGTGAGCAGTTTGGGACCCCTTCCCCTTGCTGGCATGATTCCATGAGTGTCAATCACTTACAGTCAGTACCAATAAAGATGATTGCAGTTATGGTTAGCTGCCAACGCCCGGAATGGTAAATACATGGGACTAGAAGGAACATGAGTACTCAGATTGATTGAAACATAAATTAAGGAGGTAGGATGAAGGCAATTACTATATTGAAGGAAAAACTAAGAGCTCATTTAATAGTAGCTGATTTTAAGGGTGCTTTGTACAAAGCACAGAAAGAAAGAAATGGAAAACAGGATGGTTATCCAGTGACCAGACTGGGTATGAAGCACAGGAGGGGAAAAAAACCCAAACCCTATCAGTTAAATTTGTGCCAGGAAAGCAGCTTTCCACTTGTGTTAGAATCTCACAGATACCATAATAGTTGTTGTTTTTCTTCAAGATATTTGGACTAGGTGTTATGGACTGCATCCAGCTAACTAGCTACTCTTTTCTTATAAACAGTAGGCTTCAAGTTATATGCTGATTTGAATTTCCTTTGGTGTCTTCTCAAATCAAATAACTCCTTTTTTCACCTTTTCCTCATCCACAATCCAGTACTGTCTATAAAAATATTCAAAAATTACAATATCAATTTAAAATATTGTTTTGAACAGGAAAACAGCATTTTTTTTTCTTTCTCTTTTGAGCTAGATAAGTACTCCAGCTCTTAAAAAGGAAACTAGGATACTTATTTGATGACTTTATTGCAGTCAGTCCTAAAGTCTATCACAAGACTTCTGGTAGGAATGTATCGATCTTTGCAGCAGCTTATCGTTGCTGCTGCTCATCTGGGCATCTTTTTAATGTTATCCTCCAAATATTCCTGAGCACAAAAATAAAGGTAATTTCCTAAATACACAGGTTTTGTAATTCCTTCCATGATTTTTTGCAGCAGCCTACTGAGAATGACAAGTCATTAACAGAGAAGATTCTTGTTAAGCAGAAACTGTTCCATTCAGGCATGCTGTCAAATCTTTGTCGTGGCTGAGTCTAGACACCATTTTTTAGCTCTTTTTGATGAGCAGTGTGGGTAAAACAGGGATTGAGTCAAAGGGAACACCAGTGCAGAGGCTCTTAGTAGCTATGCACTCTTACAAGTGTTTATTTGGCTGTCAGTGGGATGTGCTGCTTTAATAGTCATTCTCTGTCTCCTCTGAGGCTACAGCAGAAAAGGCATGGGATGGATGGAACAAGTCCCTGGTCTAGGCATAGTCTATTTAGACTAAATAAATGTAAGTGGTGGTAATATGGAGGCAGATGAGGGAGGAATTACCCTAAACAAAAACAGAAATAGATCCAGTTTTTACAGCACTAAACTCTAATTTGGGAAAACTAGGTTAAATTTTCTGTCTCTGTGGTGGGTTAACCTTGGCTGGATGTCAGACACCCACCAAGCCACTCTCTCACTCCCTCTCAACAGGACAGGGGGGGGGGGAAATTAGATGAAAAAGCTCATGAGTCATGATAAAGACAGGGAGATCAATTACCAATTGCCAAACAGGCAAAAACAACTCAACTTGGGGAAAATTAATTTAATTTATTACCATTTTAAAATATAGTAGGATAGTAGGAAACAAAGACAAAACTCAAAACATTTCCTCTGTTCCTTTCTAGGCTCAACTTCGCTCCTTCATTCCTGACTCTTCTATGTCATTTCTCTCACTCCTTTCTCTCCCAGCTTCTGTGCAGCATTTATTTACCCTTTATTAAATATGTTATCACGGAGGTGCCACCAGCATCACTGATGGGCTCAGCTGTGGGGACCCAATGGGGGAACTGGGGTGGAAGAGAAGCCACCCCTGCAGCCTCCTTGTACCCCTGCTGCCAAAACCTTGCCACACAAACCCAATGCAATCTTGAGAAAGATTCAGTTCATACTGAATTGAAGTCAAAAGTAGTTCTCTGCTTTTAAAGGTATTTATAGAACCAGGAAGTAGGAGATAACCATATGCTAAGAAGCAACAAGCTTCTTTTACAACAATGGCACAGGGACTAAAAGAGAACATGACTTATTTTCCTAGGGGCTGTGGATATACTGTTATTGAACTTAAACCTTTTTGCTTAAAATACCTCTGAAATTTCATTGCTATCTATATTCTGTTTCTAAGAACCATTTCAAGTAAAAAAATTGCAAAAAATCAGTTGCTACAGGCAAAAACCCCATGCATGTAAGATTTTTCCACTTCACATATGAGCATTAAAAGCAAGCCTTCAATTCAATATTATTGCTTAGGTTTGTAGGGTTTTTTTTTTGTTTTTCATAAAGTGTATAATTTTTTGTTCTCTTTTTCTTTTATTTGCTCCAAAATTATTAAAAGAAAAAATAAATCAAATGCTAGTGGATTCTACATTTCATCTGCCTGAATGATATAATTGTTTTGTGCCAGTACAACGTTTGAGGAAGTAGGTTCAGCAGTTTCCATACCTTGCTTGTTCCTGTAATGTGAGTCTTGTTACCTTTGGAAGTAGATACAAAGCTCAGGAAGACAGACGCATGCACACAAAAAGCTTCTTCCTCTGCTGGGCTTCCAGCTGACACCATGTTTTGCAAAAGATCAGTGAAAGATTCTTCTGCTTCGCTGTAAATGGTCTTGCCCTGTTTGAAGTATGCTTTTATGTCAGACGATTCACTGAGACTGTGAGAAGTGTGTGGTCACTTAGGAAATGTGAGACACTGTACCTATAGAGAACAAGGAGGGGTTTCCCATTCGGGTGTGTTGCTTGGAGAAGAGCAGTTGGCTGCAGTCACTCCCTTGTCCAGAGAGCTTCTCTTGTTCTTCCCTGTTGCATGTTGTCTCAAGTTTGCTATCCTATTTTTACAAAAGGGGACTTATGTTAAGGGTTTGCGAGTCGCTAGGGTCTCTGTTAACATGTCGGCACTTTCCAGCTGTTTTACTGAAGGATAAGCATCACTATGATGTGGCTGTGACAGCTTTGCAATCCCTGTTTTCCACTTGTCCCTATAAAAGAAAAAAAATTCTGCTGCCTCCTGCAAGAACTGAATTGGGTAGTTAATATTTCCAACTTCCATGACGTGTCATTCCCTGCTTGATGCTTTATCATCACTATCTACAGACATCCCAGTGCAATTGCAAGTAACAAAAGCAGTTTGAACTCAGTGATACAAAAATTGAGTGATATACACAAGATAAACACCAGAAATTTTTGGATATTTTCCCAATTCTTTTTGTCTTTGTAATCTTTGACTGTACAAGTTACATAGGAAAATGTTTTCTCAAGATTGTTGAGTCCCCATTTTTTTTTTTTTGTGGATGAGCAGAAATAGCAGCTGTTTGTGTAAATAAAATTGATACAGAAAGAGTCAACCAAGGTTGTTAAAGAAGGCTACGTCAGAGTTAGGAGATGAATCATTCCAGTTCCAGAGGACAAATGGTTATTAAGAAATTCACCACGTTCCACATTACATGAGTTCCACAAGTTTATGCAAGATTGCTGTCAAGGGAAACTGTGAATCTGCAGGTTTACAACATCATTTGTTTCTCATCCAAATCGAGGACAGCACATCCCAGCAGTACACGCAAAAGTAGATTTTGCTGCTCTAAGTACTCAGACAGAGAAGGAATTTTGCAAACCTTATCCAGGATCAACTCAGCGTGGCACTTGGTCACAACTACCTAAGGCAGGCTCCTGCTACACAGCAGCACTGCCTGTCAGCATCCCATAGGACCTGGAACTGATTTTACAGCCTTGTTATTTGCCATCCTAAGCATGTGTTTTCAGTTGCTTAATGCCTAAAGCTGTTTCTGCATTAATGTTGTATGGTTGTCTAACCACACTGGGAAAAGTCAGGCTGAAATTCAAGGAGCTTTTCTTTGCATAGGTTCAAGTCCTTCTCTGTCCCAGGCTCTCACTGTAACTGTGTGCACCTGTTTCTTTGCTGTCATTTCCTGAAAATCTCCAAGAGTGATAGAATTAAATAGTCTTAAAATGTCAGTATGAACACAATGAAGGAAATGCTTGGGAAGAATTGTAGCCTGGAATTATTTTTTAAGAATTCTTCCTGTACTAAGCATTTTACAGAATAAACAGAGATGTGGCTCTTGCCCCAAGGAACCCTGTATGTTTTACAGTCTTAGCATGAAATGCGGAAAGGATGGAGTCAGGACATTTAAATCATACTTTGGCTTCAGCCCTGCTAGTTAAGTCATCGTTTTTTTGAAGAAAAGAAAGATACGATACCAGTTTTTTTTCTAACCCCAGCTGAGCAACGAACTCGCAAGTATTTTAGGAATATGTATATGACAATAGCCTCCAGATATGAAAGCTGTTAACAAGCTGACATAGAACATTTCTACTTCTACATGGTACAAGAGGAAGTACTGCAATGAGACTGCAAGAATATGGATACATTTGGGAAAAATAAGTTACAGAAGATGCAAGTATGAACACAAAAAAAAGCACTAAAATGATGGCTAAACCAACTGAGATACTCTCTGAATTCATTAAGGATTTTAATACGGTGAAGCCAGAAAGCCCATGTGATACTATCCTAGTTTAAGTGTCACGTTAAGAAGAATGTGTTAAAGTAAGCCAGTATGCACACTAACTTTTCAAGGTGATGATGCTGGCTCAATTTGAAATCCAGACATTTTGTAAATGAGCATTTTTAAATGCCTAACTAAGAATAACTATGTGAAAATGCCTTTCTCCAGTAAAACACGTCTGCACTTTGTATTTAATCTGACCCATTTTCTTTTGCATCTGGAGTGTACTTTTAATAATACTTACACTGGTTAACAATTAGAAATTTATTTGGAGATTTTATTTTATTTTCAGCTAAGAAACACTCAGCAAAACTGTAGACTGAAATAATAGCTGAACTAGGTTCTAGTTATATGACTGTTAGAAAAAAAACCATATAAACTTATTGTTTGAAAATCGTGAAGAGGTGATGAAGTTGCAAAATTTCCAAGTACTCTGTAGAGTAAATGTGAACTACTAGCATGCCATCAGCTACCATGACAAAATGGGCAATCCTCTCACTTCATCTGCTGTGGAACCCAAGCAATGCCTTCTTTTGCTGCTTTCCTTTTATAATCTGTAGACATCTAGGACATAGCACATCCCAGTAGTCTCTTTTGCAAATAGAAAGGTTTTATTTAGCCATTCCTTGTATGGCACCTCTTTCCTAACTGAGTTATTCTTGTTATCCTCCCCTATATCATCTTGGGTTTTACAATGATGTTTTTAAGATGAGATACCAGAACTAAATGAATATTCAGAATGTGGAAACATCTGACACAAAATGATCTAGTTAAATGTTCTGCTTTGGTAGAATTTCCTTCCTAAAAATACTCTGACGTGAAAAATCAAAATCCAGAATAAAAGGAACATACAGAGTGATGTTACATTTGGTCACTTATCTTAAAGCTAATCACTTTGCTGGCTATGTGGGAATTTAAAAAGCAAAGACTTAGCACTGCAAAAAGGTATCCTTTATTTAATTTTATTGCCCTCCTAAGCTTGTGAAAATAGCTTCAGGACTTTGTGAATGGCTGCTGTGATATAACCGAGATGTTAACTCTGAAGCCTAATGACAATGTAAGCAAAGCTGTTACACTACTCACAGTATGTCATTTTAGCAGAAATACTGAGGTGCTTTGGTAACATGAAAGAAGACAGTAAACAAATCAATATTTTCCATTCTCAAAGATCCATTGTAAGCATAAGATTCTATAAGATGTCTCCTCCAGTAAAATGCATTTTTAAGCATTGTGTGATTTATTTTCGATAGGTTACACACGTATTCTGCTTCAGTCATTCTTTTGCTATTTTTTAACATTTTGTTAGCTGTTCCTCAAAATGTGTATTTCAATACCTGTATGGAAACCTGTGTTTCTCCTAAGTGCTGTCATTGAAAATGTTCATTCTTAAAGCACTTCTGACAAAGCAAAGTATGAAAATAGCATTGAGTGGCATTATTTCACACATGCCATGGACACTAGTGATACAACAGCGACAACATGCAGGAAGTGTGCTGAGATTTGATTTATTCTATAATGAGGTTTTTGAGTAACAATTGCTTCTGTCATGTAGGAGTTTGGCTGTTAACCCCTACAAATACAGTATATGCATTTTGTTCTGATTTTCCTTTCCTTTTATTTTGTAATCCCTTCACCTAATTTCAAGCACCTGTGACATACCAGTTTGTGTTGGAGAGGAGTAGAAGGGAAAACAGCTATCAGCATCCCACCACTTGTGAACACTGAGAATGTGGTTTGTAGGCTTTTCCTATCAGTTCCTGGATTGTGGTTTGCATTCACTGGCTCTCTGATGAAAACTTACACAAAGGCCATTTCACAGAGACAGCGACAATGGGGTTTGTATGCCACCACTGCTGCCAAAGTACACTGCAAGCCATCAACTCATGTAGTACTGAGCTGCCTATAGAACCAGTGTGGCCTGGCAGATACGAGTCCGCTGACTTTGTGTTCATGTCATGTTAAAACCCCATTTTTTCAGCAGAATAAAATACCAAGCTGATCTTCCAAACATAAACTTTTATCTTTTCAGTAGGAACCAATATGCCAATTAATTTCAGCCATTGGGCTACTCAAAAAATTTTACCAGCTGCAATCTATTTAGAATTGTTGCTCATGAACATTCAGTGTTTAATGTATGTGTTATAGCAACTAAATTGAACAGCTTCTGAGATAATTTTGCAGGGCAGCTGTATATCTGTACTGAAATGTAATCAAGTAGCTTACAGAAAAAACAATCCCTGATTACGTATGTATGTCACCTTTGATATAAAAAGAGTCTATAACTTGAAGTTCCCTTCTATTTGTTAAGATCAAAGGCAAGCTGTACAGCTGTGTTAAATTGCATCCAATAATGCCCCTGTCACTGGTGGCTCACTTGGGTAGGTGAAGACATGCACTGACAGAACACTGAAGCTTGGACAGACAGGATTTCTTAAGCTGCATTAGCTCATCTTCATTTGTCAGTCCAATGTTTGTGTATTATTTAATGGATGCTTATAATGAAGTCAAGTGAATTTCAGTTATCAAGTAGTCTTTAACTAATCTTAGGCTGAGATAGTTATCATGGGATGTTCTTGATCTTTCCATTTTAGAGAATAATTCAGAGCCGGGTATCTTGGATTCAAGTGCAGAAGAGGAATCAAAAAGTCATGAGTAGTTCCCTTGGCTTACAGCACCAAAATGTCAGTCAGCTTCTTGACCCAAAATCCATTCTCAGGTGGGGTTTTTTTTGGTTTTTTTTATTGGGTTTTTTTAATTGTTTTTTCTTTGCTTGGTTGGTTGGGGTTTTTTTAATCTGTACAAAGTCATATACATAGTCCAGGCTGGACTGAAGTATTGTTTGTTTCTATGTGCTCCTTCCCCTTCTCATCCAGAGATAAAGTTTCAGTCACACTTAGCTTTTACCCACTCCTTTTACTTTTCAAGCCAACTCATTTTGTCTGGACTTTAATATTCCTGAGTATGTTTGCACAAGGATATTAGCAGAAGCGTGTGCCTGTTTCAAAAGAGAAATATCTAAATTTACCAGTCTCTGCAAGATTTAAGCCCCTTCATTACCTAATGGGTAATTAGAAGCCTAAACAGAACAGTTCTAGTAAGGAGCCAGTCTAATTCTGGAGAATCTGTTAAAACCACAGGAAATGCATTAGCATATGCTTAAATCACGCACTAGCTATCTGCTCAGATAACTTCCAAAGACCACAATTGTGTAGAATTCTTTGCAGAACTACACAGAGTTACACAGTTAAGAAAGTGATAATGTAGATGAAATAAACTTATTGCTTGTTGTGAACACTCATCATATTATAGAAACAGATTCAAAGACTTATTTCTGTCTCTGCTATTTGGAACAACTTTGGTCCAAATACTCCAGTCATGCAGTTGCATGTTGCAAGCACCATAAAACTGCAGTGCACAAAGGTGCTCTTAAACTTTTCTATTTCATAGCTACATGCTGAGGGGTAGCTTTGAAAGTAATTATTAAAATGCGTGCAGAGGCAGAGGACGATGCAAGTACCTCATCTGAAACCATTTTCTGTATGAACCAATATTTATACATAGCCCTGTACAATTGTAGTGTTGGCAATCTATGCAGTTGTAAGTATGGGATATAAATATTCAGAAAATTAGGGATTCCAGTCTGCAAATTGGTGGAGCATAGGTGACAAATAAATTGTCGAGAATTTCTCTTCCGTTTAGTTGAAAGAGAGATGGTATCTTGCGACTTTCCTTTCATTTTCTCAGAGAATTGTCCAAGACATCTCTAATTATAGTAGATAATTATGTCTATCTAGTATCTGCTTCATGCTATGACAATCAGATCATGTCTTATTTTGATAAATTTTACATACTAACGTAAGCTAGTGCTAAGAATTCTACAAATCATTCTAGACCACGGCAGTTAAAAATAATCCCTTCATGCAAACAGTCCCCAGTATTTGCCTTTTCTGTTCATTGAAGATGCTTGAAGTTCATAGTTGTAAAATGATTTGTGAAAAAGGCCTGTATAAAATACGTGCTACTCTAATATTAGGAGATTCTGGGGCTAAATCAATAATGAAGTGGTTCAGATAAAAGATATAAGTGTTATTTTCTATCCTTAACATTATTTAGCAATGTAAGGTGCTGAAGTTCTTCATGAACTTTTTCTGCAGAGTATTATTTGAAATCAGAAACTGTTTCTTAGGGAAGATAGGAAATTGTTCTGCATACAATGATTTATCTCTATGCCATGTCTACTAGGGGCCATGCAAAAATTGACATCAAAGCAAAATGGAATCCGAAAGCCTCATCATCCAGGTGTAATGAGATAACATTGATGTAGCAGATTTGGGGTTTTGCTCAAGCTGATTTTTAGAAAAGATTTAAAGCAAGGTGAGGGCACTTGTCAAACACTAAGAACATGTTTGAAGTTTATTATTTATCACACAATTGTATTTTCCTGTGTACATTCTGTGTTAGTCCACCTTTCTTCTACTATCTTGTTCACCTTTCTTATCTCCTAATCTTCATTTTACAGAATTATCTTTTAGTAGTATTTGTAGTCTAATTAGAGCTTCTAAAGGTTGCCTTGCTCTGAAAGAAACATATTTTCATTTCATATGTTCCAGTAGTTATCAAGTGTTTACTTTTAAAATAGAAGAACACAATGAGTGGAACTCTTTGGAGGGCTTTCCTGGATTTGCTAGTCCTTAATTATGTCATAAATGATGCTGCCACAGGTTGCTTAATGAATTTTTAAGTGACACCAAATCCTGGGAAGAACTACAGGTAAATTGGGAAAGGGAGTAGAGTGCAAATCATTTCCATAAATTAGGGAGTGTGAGAAAGTTAATGAATATAGACAGGTACACCTGTATTCCTGTCAGGGAGACAACAATAAGAGTGATCAAAGACCTAGAAAATAAGACCTCATGTAAAGTGCAAGTGCTGAGATAGGGTAGAAGAAAAAAGAGAGTAAAGGTATTACTGTCAGGCATTGCTACAAAGGAAAAGAATAATCTGCTCTCCACAACAAGTAATGAGCTTAAACTGTAGCAGGTATTCCAAGGTAGATGATAATTTTTTGCCAACTCTGAGGAAAGCAATACCTGCAATAAATGACCTGGAGAGATCATGGAGTCTTCCTCATCACCATCGAGAACAGGTTAGAAAAGCATTTAAGAAGAATGATATAGGCACACTGATTATTCTGTCAGTGAATGAAGTGGAGGACCTGTGAAGGTTGTTTTCTGCTCTGCAATTTTATTATCAGACATTAGTAGGAGCAATAACTCTCACTTTTCCAACTTTTTGTGCAGTCCTGCACATTTTTCTTGGTAACAACTGTGGAGTCCTGCAGGTAGTGCTGGGAAAATGGGCTGCTTAGCAATTTTTTTCCTCTAAGAAAAGAGAGCAGGTTTAATGTTTCATCTTTGCAGTGATATAGAACCAACAAACAGGAAACACAAACAATGTCAGCTTAATGTCTATTACAAAGAGAAATGTAAATGGCAAACTCCTTTCCACTGCTATGACCCCTACAGGCAAATGCCAGTGAAATAGCTGTCAGGTCAGGCAATAAGTGATTATATTGATCACTTTTTGTGGTTAAACACGATAAAAAAGAAAGGTTTCACCTACTGAACCAGTCATGCTGAGTTATGTAAGCTTTAAAGCACTGTAGAATTATGAATATTACACCTCTAACCTTTCCTTCCTAGCCTCTAATATTGTTTAGATCTAAACACCTATGTTTTCACTTTGGGCAGGGTTTTTCAATATACCTAAAAATAAACATTGTAGGAGTGAGTATTATTCTAGGAATTCAGCAGAGAAAGAAAAGAGCAAGAGGAGAGCACAGTAGGGATCATGACAGAGTTTCTATTACCCACCCAGAAAAGATGCATAACTGCATTTGGAAATTTTTGCATTTTAAATTGCACAGGCTGCTTCACTATAATTGAGATTATTTTCAAAGAGTGCAAGGTTTTGATCGATCTTCAAACATTCTGCTTAGCATTTTACAGGGGGGGGAGGGCTACTGAGTGTATTAAAAGTTAAAAAAAAGAGTAGTAAGAGACCTAAAGAACAGAGTGTAGTCAACAGCTGACAGAAAAACCCAGAGAAGGTTATTCTGATAAATATAGTGATCTTTTTTTTCAATGAGCTTTAAACTAGATAACATGTGGTCAGTAACACCACCACCTAAGGAACCACCACAGCCCCAACCCCTGCTGATCACAAAAATGCTTTGGGTGGATTTTCATGAACAGTACAGATCAGAGCTATGTCTTGGGGAAAAAAGGGACGTTAATTCCAAGTAGTGATTCCTCTCTAATTTCACTTAAAACTACTTCTGTCGTCATATTTGCCACTAAATTTCAAGGTCTATTGTGATGCACAGCTGCACCACAGCTGTGCTGTGATTTACAGACGGATGAAGTGATTTTCTCACTTGATAGAAAGGAAAAGATTTGCGTTCATTAAGCAACCACAGGCTACAGCAGCCTAAGGGAAACTCCACAGAGCACCTCTAGGATGTCGTTATATTTACAGACCGTGGGAAATAATAAAGGATTCCTTTTTCAAGAGTTGATTTTATTCCCGATTGTCTGTAAGGGATATTCACCGAGGGACCTCTGCGTGCCGTGGGAAAACACAACCGAGCTGCTTCAGCAAATGTTCCTCAACCGTTTCTCACCGAGAGTACTCATCCTTTCCATTAGCAAATTTATAAACTTAAAGCATCACGAAAATGCTGAACAACGATATTCACCGGGACTGAGCCCAGGACGTGCCCGTGCCGCCGCCCCCCCGCACACAGCGCCTGCCCGCCCTGCCGGCTCCTCCGGAAGCGCCCCCGCCCCCTGCAGCGCGGGCAAGGGCACCGCCTCCCTCCGCGCCCCTCCAATCAGCGGCTCGCATCGCCTTAGCAACAGGACAGACAACCCCGGACGGCCAATCAGGGCGCGGGGGGCGTGGCCTGCGCCGCCAGCTCGGCGCGGCGCTGCCCGCAGCCGCCAGTGAAACTCGGCCGCGGGCCGAGAGCCGCTCGGCGGGCGGCTGGGGTGCGCCTCGTCCGGCCGCGGCCCCGACCCGCACGGCCCCGACCCGCACGGCCCCGACCCGCACGGCCCCGACCCGCACGGCCCCACCCGCGGCCACGCAGCCCGCCTCGGGAGGCTCGCCCGCCAGTGCCGGTTCCTGTCACCCGCCAGTCGCAGGGGCGCGAAGTTTCGCTCGGGCCGGTGACTTGTAGCGCGTCCCCTCGCTAGCGAGCTGTGCACGAGGGCTGATGGAAAAACACCCCAAAGCCGCCAGCGGCCATGGGGATGGGCTCGGTGCTGCCTGCAGCCGACGGTCCTAAAAAATCGGGCTTTTGCCCGCCGCCAGGGGAAGGGGAATACCCCGTCCCTGCCGTAAATATGCTGCATGTTTTCTTCAGGAAAAAAAAGGCAGCCAGCACCAAACTTCCACAACCGGGCTTCTCACGTTGTTTCCTTGCACTACGGAATTGAGTGGTCACTGGCAATTGAGTCAGAAGTACTCATAGTACTATTTGGAAGATGAATCCTGGTTTTTAAAATTGACTGGTAAAACTCTCATACATGCCGTGCCATGTTTGTGCATACAGGTACCTGTAATTTTCTTAGAGGCAGATTTTGCACCAAGGTGTGTATAAAGGACCTACAAGTGACAACTTCCACAGCACTGGTGTGCAGGGATGATTTTGCAAAGAGAGCAGTGGTTTGGATTTCTATGCAGTCCTTAATTACTGCCCCGTTTCTAAGAAAAACTCTGGTTCCATATACTGAAAAAAAATGATAGAAAGGAGGGTGCCTCAGGGTATGGATCAAATTCCCATGCAAGAGTCTGAGATTTGATAATTAAAGCTGATATCGGGGTGCATGTATTTAAATATGGAATTTAGGATTATATAGAAAAGCTTAGCTGAGTGTCTGCGTTTAGCCAGTACTCAGGGCTAAACCGTAGCAGTTAGTCCACCGTGGGATGCTCCTTGCCCAGCTGAGAGGGAGAATGGGGGAGAAAAGGCAGAAGGCCTGTGGGGTGAAGTAGAAAGGGAATGAACAGAATAACAAAGCTGAATCAACCATCGACATTAAGTATGGAAGGTTCTGCCCAGCCCAGTCCTTGATGTTGACAGCAGCAGCAGCAGACCACAAGGGAGGAGCCCCAGGGAGAGGAGGAACCCCCCCCTCCCTGAGCTCCCTCCTTTTCCCATGAGCAGATGAGGGGTGTGGGATACAGCTGGGAGTCAGTGCCTTGAGTGGATCTCCCACTGACTGGGGATGCTCATGGCTGCCTGCA
Source organism: Podargus strigoides (assembly GCA_028020825.1). Lineage (NCBI taxonomy): Eukaryota > Metazoa > Chordata > Aves > Caprimulgiformes > Podargidae > Podargus > Podargus strigoides. Next base: position 43,970,128 of record CM051624.1, on the reverse strand, counting down.
TGGCTGGGCCATGGGGCTGGGCCTGGGGAACCAGGGCACCATTCCACTCCTTATCCCATACTGCCGGGCCCCATCCCACACCATACCACCTATATCATGCCCAATTTTCTGTAAACATTGAGAAATGAGAATAGCAGTGGTATCAGGCCTTTTTTTCCGTGGCTGTGGGTTCATGTCACCACAGTCCTTTAGGGTGGGTCGAAACAGTGCGGTGTGCATCTGGAGCTCTAATCTGGGATGCTTTGTGCAGTCCACATTCAATTTGTGGGGGGGATGCTAGTCTTGGGGAAGTCACTGGGTGCTGAGGTTCATTCTTCATTGATCTGGGCGGTTCTGATTCATAAGCTGGAGAAGTATTAACAGGCAGCATCACATGGCAGTGAACACCACACACTTCAAATTACTGCCTGTTCTCACCCAGAATCAAATCTTCCTGTGGAATGCACTTCACGTGTCCATCCTCCTGCATTAGCCACCGTGTGCACCTGGGTCCTTGAGCAAAGGCAACCGCGTGAGTGGGTTTGCCTTGGCTCGAGGCAGGAGTAACCCAGGCTATTTTCCCCAGCATATTTCTCACGTGCACCACTGGGACTTTGTTTCCTGCTACAGTACGGAGAAGCTCCAACCAAGCGGGGCCAGCTCGATTGACAGACCCCCTAGCATTAACTAACCAAGTAGCGTTTTCTGGGTGTTGGTCCCAGTTTTTAAACGGGCCATCACCCATTGCTTCGAGTGGGGTCTTCACAAACCAATGCATCGCTCGACTGTGCCGGCAGCTGGTGGATGGTGAGGGATGCGGTGTATCCCTTCTGTCCCGTGCTCCTTGAGGAAATGGTTTGGCACGAGGGCTGCCCCGCCTTCTCCCCCCAGGAAGGGGTTATGATCCCCCAGGCACGGGCCCATTCCATGTAAAGGGCACCGTGGCTGCAGGGGCTGGGCCTGGTGGGGGCCCACATGGGGCGCAGCCGTGCCTGGGACCCTTGAGGGGTGTCTGAGATGTGTGAGGAGGCCCGAGCGGCCTGACCGCCAGGGAGGAGGGGATCCTGGCTCAGCTCCCCATGCCCGTGTGCACTCCCAGGCACAGCCCTCGGCCCTTCCAGGGACCTGGCACCCCAGGCAGTCCGGCCCAGGCCACCGCCGGCTCGACAAAGGCACACACGGGTATGAGGGCCCCGGCGACGGGCAGCGGGCTGGGGGTGGCCCTTGTGGCAGTGCACACGCCTGGCAACAGGGCGTCAGTGTTTCATGGCACCGCGACACGGCCCGGTGAGACGGGAGAGGGGGCACAGGCCCTGGCGATGCCCTGTGCCCTCAGGGCACCCTGTGCCCCCGCACGTGGTCCCCCCTGGTCCCCCAAGAGACTCTCAGGCACCCAGCAAACACCCTCCTTTCTCTGACGGGCCGTGGTGGGTTAGCCCCAGCAGAGCCATGCCCGCCAGTCCCCTGGCACTGGCTGCTTTGGGAAGGCCGAAGGCCCAGGCTTTACTGCGGAGCGTGACGTGACACGGCCTGGAACAGCCCCGTGGTCAGTTGGGGTCGGCTGCCCCTGCTGTGTCCCCTCACAGCCTCTTGCCCAGCCCCGGCCTGCTCGCTCGGGCACACGGGGAGAGAAACTGAGGCGGCCTTGGTGCTCTGCAGGCCCTGCTCAGCACCGCCTGCTTCAGCGCCCTCGGCTCAGAGCTGCAGAACACGGCGCGAGGGGGGGACCGGGTGTGTCTCTGTGCCGCCCCCGCAGCTCTGTCTGTGACGTCACTGCTATGATGTCACAATGCGTGGGGCCAGGCCCGACTGAGGTTGGGCTCTGTGGGCTGTCAGTGAGCTGCGGGCTGGAAGGAGCTCACAGCGTGCTGGTGGCTCTGTACCGCAGGCAGGCGTTCTCGTCCCAGCTGAAGCAGGAGAAGATTTGCCCGGGCAAACACTCCTTGCTGGAGCAGGGCAAGGTCAGCTTGCAGGATGGCTTAAGCTGTCATCAGGATGAGGAAGAGAAAGGCTCGTCGAGGAGCGCGGAGTGGTGCGCGTCCGCAGAGCGGAGGCAGCAGCAGCGGGACGGGATGTGCAGAGTCCCAGGGCGCCGGCCAGGACGGGCCCGCAGGCAGCAGCGCTGCAGAAAATACGGGTAAGCTCAGCGCTGCCTTTCAGCCCCTGTTTGCACCAAGCCTGCCCGGCTCGGCCGGGACCCACGGCCCTGCAGGACCAGGGTCGTCCTGCCCTGAGGGAAGCCTGGGGCCACCTACGTGATGATGACAGAGCTGGCTGCCACGTCCGTGTCTTGTGGGGTAGTGCAGTGGCTTTGGAGTAGTGTGGGGTTTGTGACACCCTCCTCCCCCAGGCGTGTCCTCAGTGCCCTGCCTGCGGGGGCTCCTGGCCAGCCCTCTGCCCCTCACTCCCAGCGTGCGCCCACCTGCCCCCCTCTGCAGGCGTAGCCACGGCCCTGCCCCTGCCCCTGCCCCAGGACCAGCGCCCTGAGGGATCTGGTGTGTGCTGGACCGGGGACCTCAAGAAGGGTCCTCAGGATTTTCCCTGACTTCTTTGCCCAGAAGTTGTCTACCGTGTGGCAGTGCCTTTGGACTCCCTGCAGAGAGACACCTGCACAGACACCTCCTGCCCGTGAGTAGGACGCGTGTCCAGTGTGGACACAGAGAGGCGGGTGCCAGGGGGTCCCGGCAAGCAGAGGGAGGCTGGCGGTGCTCCCCACCAGGAGACCCTGGCTCCTCCAAAATTGCTGCTCCTCAGCTTGTAGGAGAAGCTTCCCCACGTGCAGGGCTGTGCCCTTGAGCACTGCCAACCCCAGGACTCCGTGTTTTTCAGGAGAAACGATGGCGCCTCGAAAACGAAGCTTCTTTTTGTGATCCTCATCTCAATGAGCCTGGGTGCTCTCAGTGAGTATTTGCCTGCTGCCAGCAGAAGCACAGAGTTTGAGCTTCAGCGTGAGGGAGTGGAGCTGGGGGGGCCCTTCCAACCTCCCACAGCCGCAGCTCAGGGAGCTCCTAAGATGCTCACTCCACACGCAGCAGGGAGGGGAAATGGGGTGTAGCTGCGGGGTGCAAATCGTGCCCGGAAACCAGGGCTGTGCAGAGCCCCAGGGCACAAGGAGAGCGTCCCTTCTGGGAGGCACAACCTCTCACGGCACCCTGTCCCCACGTCCTCAGCCAGCCTCTTGCCACCATGATGTGGGAGGAGACCGTGTGACCACAGGGATCCTTAGAAACCCCAGGAAAATAACGTGCAGTGATCTGAATTACAGCTGCTGCCTTCTGCGGGATCATTGCACTGGGGAGGACGCTGCAGCCAACGTACGTTCCCCAGGTCAGTGCCTGTCCCTGGGGAGCAGCAAAATGCCACAGAGGAGCCGTGGTGGCTCAGCCCGGCTGAGAAGGGGAAGCAGGAGAAAAGGGAGAAGCCCCCTGAGTTGAAATAGAGCCAGGTTTAATGAAATAACAAAAGTAATACAGCTCCCAGCATAAAGCGTACACGCTCATACTTGGCCTAGCCCTCAAGAGCAGCAGAAGGAGCAGAAGGAGACCGAGAGGGAGGAGCCCCAGGAGGCGGGGACCCCCTCAGTAAACTCCCTCCTTTTATCACGAGCTTGGTGTCAGTGGGGTGGGATACACGGGGCCAGTCAGCTTGGGGCAGCTGCCCTGCCTGAAACTCCCAGCTGACTCCCAGCCTGCCTGCCGTGGCTGGGCTGTGGGTCTGTACCTGTGAAAGCAGGACAGCCACCCTGTCCTCTGCTTCCAGGCAACGAGCCGGGGAATCAGCAGTGGCTTCCGTCCTGCCGTCCTAGAGCCGCCTGCTCTGGAAAGCCTCAGCAGCTCTGGGACTCAGCGGGAGAGCCTTTCTCTTTCAGGTGTACCAGGGGCAGCCTGTGGCAGTGTGGGTGGCCCAGCGGTAAGAGCCCTCTCCTCTCTCCAGGCCAGCGTCACACTTGGTGGGGCAGCGGCAGACGAGCCCGTGCTGTTTGCACTCACTTGCATGGCGCCCCGGGCTCGTGCCTTTCGCTCCTGCCTGGGCCTTTTGCTAAACCTGGAGGGGATGGGAAGCACTCTCAACGTGGGGAAAGAACAGGGGGCTCGGGCAGCTCTGTCTCCGCTCCTCCCGAGCTTGGAGGCTCTGGGAGGGACTGGGCAGCTCACTGACAAGCTCTGCTTTCCCTGTGACTGCAGGAAAAAGCCCTTGGCATGTCGGGAACGGCCTCAAGTGTGGCAACGGCTGAGGTGTGTGTTGGGGCGCTGGTCTGCAGAAATCGGCGCTGTGAAGAAGGTGATCCTGCACTTTGGGAAAAAGGGCTGGCATGAGCAGGGCCCGCACAAAGTCCTTCCCGTGCAGTTGGTGGGCTTCTCCTGCTCTGCCCACACGCCCGTCCCTGGCCAGGGGCTGCTGCCTGAGCTGCTCAGCGGTAAAGCCCCTTCTCCTGGCCAGGCCTGACACGGTCCTTTCCCCTGTTCCTTTGTGGCTTCCCCAGGCATATCAGAAAATAAGAGAGGCGATGTTTGCCGTGTGGATGTCTCTCTGGGCTCAGAAAAGCACAGGTATGGAGGGACGCAGGCTGGCAGGGCGCTCATCGCACTGGGCTCCTGACTGGCGCTCCCCAAAGGAGGCTGCGCTGCAGGCTCTGCTCTCCAAAGCTTAGGGAGGTGGGACGAAACCACGGGGCGCAAGAGCGTGATGACGGGTCTGCTGCCCTTCCCGTGGGAGCTCGCTGTCTCCCAGTAGCCGCAGACCTTCTCTTTGTGCATCAGGGAGAGAAACACCGTCACCAGGCAGGGGCACCGGTCCTCCTTTTCCCGGGGCACCTCCGAGGGTGTGGTGGTGTGCGTGGGGCCGGCAGGCAACCTTAGAAGTCCCCTGCAGCCACCAGGTCCTCCGAGCCTGGGGCCTCTTGCAGTCAGCTGCTCTCTTCTGCCTTCATTCAGGGGCTGTCATCGAGCTGCAGAGATTGTCTGGTATCTCTGCATGGCTCTTGAAGGTGGCTGCGTTCCTGCGTGCTTCACCCCTTCTGGATACCTTTGTGCAGGTACAGTAGCAGAAACCATCAGTGCTGCTGCTCTTGCCTCTCGTAAGGTTGGGGGCAAGGCCTGGGACGTCTCCCCTCAGACCAGTGGTATTGCTCAAGGCCACGGCACTGGTCTGACTTCAGATATTTCCCACTGGCTGGTGCTTGCCTCTTGCCCGGGCCGGGAAGGCGGCCGGGCGCTTCTGACCGCTTCCCAACGAGCCATTAATTGGAGCCCAAGCACAGCTTCGGGCTGCACGGGAGCGCATCGGGCCCCGTCACACCCTCACGTTCGCTGCTCTTGCCCTCTTCTTTCAGTTGGATGCTTCCATGAAATACTGCTGGCCTCCCACGGGATCTCAGATCGAGGTGCTAATCAAGCTGCCCACAGAAATACAACCAGCAGCCATCACTTTTCAGCTCACCTCTCTGCTGGGGACGGACAGTAGCAACGCCCAAGTTTTCACGGTCTCTGTAAGTCTCTGCTGGGCCCTGGGGTCTGGGACCTGGCCGCGGGGAAAAGCTGTAAGGGGGGCTTGCCGCTCTCTGCGCGTCTGCCGCGGTGCGTGTGCTGCTGCCAAGCACTGCCGTTCCCTGAGGGGACGTTGCAAGGGACGTTCAGGGGGCACCAACCCTCCTAAGACTTGCTCAGCATGTTTTGGCCCAGCACCTCCGGGCCCCTGAGCAGCACGCGGGAGGAGACTCAGCCCCACCGCAGCCTGCACCAGCCCAGCTGGAGCCGCAGGAGCGGGGAGCAGATCGCAGGCCGGGATCTGGCAGGAGGATTTCCTCACGGTCGGGCCGAGCCTGACCTGCTTCCCTGTGCTTTCTCTCCAAGGGAATGAGCGAAGGAGGCAAGGAAACTCTGCTGGGGATGTTCACCTACATGGCGCAGAACAAGGTGACCCAGACCTTCTCTCTGGAGGTGCAGTGAGGGCGTGTGGGCAAGAGGCTAGGGCAGAACCGCTGGTGTGTCAGCAAGTCGCTTGCAGAAGGAGCGTGGACGGTCCCTGCCGGGGCAGGGGCCGACCCTGGCCCAGAAGCACGGGCGGGCGCGAGAGGGAGTGGCGCGTGGCAGGGCGTCAAAAGCAGAACAAAGGCGGCGTTGGCCCCACAGCTGTCTGGGTCCCCGCAGCTGCCCGGCTGCACCCGCCAGGCAGGCGGTGGCGTGGGGGACACCCGGCACCTTGCCCCGGCAGCAGGACTTCCCCCAGGCCTTCTTCCCCGGCATCAGCGAGCCTCAGGTTTCCACAGCTGCCCGCCACACTCTCTGAGGCCGGGCGTTTGCTCTGCAGGGCCACAGGGGTCCTTTGCCGCCTGGCTGGGAGAAGGGAAGGAGGGAGAAGCTGCCTCGGGCCAGGGCGGGAGCTGGTCCCACAGCAGCGGCTGGGCTGGCAGAGGAAGGCGCACGGAGCTTGCTCTCACTCCTTACGCCCCAGGAGTGAAAGGTGCTTTTTGCTGTGGTTTCTTTGCAGAACCGGACCCCCAGAGCCTTTGGAGCTTTGAAAATCACCATAGAGAGGAAGCAGGCAAAAAGAGGAGGCACCTGCATTTCTCGAGTGAAGGTGCGTGGGAAGATGGTGTGAAGGAATGCCATCGGCGAGATGGAGGTGGACTCCTGCCCTCAATAAGAAATAAAAGAGGAAAATGGAGAAAGGCAGCAGAGGGTTGTGGCTGTTGGTCTGGTGCAGAGCGGTGTCGTTTCAGAGGCCCTCTCAAAGCTCCCAACACGTGCCTTTGGCAGGCTGAGGCGTTCCTCAGGCTTTCCGCTTGCTCGCCGCCACGGGGATGTTTCCGAACCGAGCAGAAGGAGGTGACGCTCCCGTAGCCTTTCCTTGCTCACGTTCCTTGAGGAAATGGTTTGGCACGAGGGCTGCCCCGCCTTCTCCCCCCAGGAAGAGGTTATGATCCCCCAGGCACGGGCCCATTCCATGTAAAGGGCACCGTGGCTCCGGGGGCTGGGCCTGGTGGGGGCCCACATGGGGCGCAGCCGTGCCTGGGACCCTTGAGGGGTGTCTGAGATGTGTGAGGAGGCCCGAGCGGCCTGACCGCCAGGGAGGAGGGGATCCTGGCTCAGCTCCCCATGCCCGTGTGCACTCCCAGGCACAGCCCTCGGCCCTTCCAGGGACCTGGCACCCCAGGCAGTCCAGCCCAGGCCACCGCCGGCTCGACAAAGGCACACACGGGTGTGAGGGCCCCAGCGACAGGCAGCGGGCTGGGGGTGGCCCTTGTGGCAGTGCACACGCCTGGCAACAGGGCGTCAGTGTTTCATGGCACCGCGACACGGCCCGGTGAGACGGGAGAGGGGGCACAGGCCCTGGCGATGCCCTGTGCCCTCAGGGCACCCTGTGCCCCCACACGTGGTCCCCCCTGGTCCCCCAAGAGACTCTCAAGCACCCAGCAAACACCCTCCTTTCTCTGACGGGCCGTGGTGGGTTAGCCCCAGCAGAGCCATGCCCGCCAGTCCCCTGGCACTGGCTGCTTTGGGAAGGCCGAAGGCCCAGGCTTTACTGCGGAGCGTGACGTGACACGGCCTGGAACAGCCCCGTGGTCAGTTGGGGTCGGCTGCCCCTGCTGTGTCCCCTCACAGCCTCTTGCCCAGCCCCGGCCTGCTCGCTCGGGCACACGGGGAGAGAAACTGAGGCGGCCTTGGTGCTCTGCAGGCCCTGCTCAGCACCGCCTGCTTCAGCGCCCTCGGCTCAGAGCTGCAGAACACGGCGCGAGGGGGGGACCGGGTGTGTCTCTGTGCCGCCCCCGCAGCTCTGTCTGTGACGTCACTGCTATGATGTCACAATGCGTGGGGCCAGGCCCGACTGAGGTTGGGCTCTGTGGGCTGTCAGTGAGCTGCGGGCTGGAAGGAGCTCACAGCGTTCTCGTCCCAGCTGAAGCAGGAGAAGATTTGCCCGGGCAAACACTCCTTGCTGGAGCAGGGCAAGGTCAGCTTGCAGGATGGCTTAAGCTGTCATCCGGATGAGGAACAGAAAGGCTCGTCGAGGAGCGCAGAGTGGTGCGCATCCGCAGAGCGGAGGCAGCAGCAGCAGGACAGGATGTGCAGAGTCCCAGGGCGCCGGCCAGGATGGGCCCGCAGGCAGCAGCGCTGCAGAAAATACGGGTAAGCTCAGCGCTGCCTTTCAGCCCCTGTTTGCACCAAGCCTGCCCGGCTCGGCCGGGACCCACGGCCCTGCAGGACCAGGGTCGTCCTGCCCTGAGGGAAGCCTGGGGCCACCTACGTGATGATGACAGAGCTGGCTGCCGCGTCCGTGTCTTGTGGGGTAGTGCAGTGGCTTTGGAGTAGCGTGGGGTTTGTGACACCCTACTCCCCCAGGCGTGCCCTCAGTGCCCTGCCTGCGGGGGCTCCTGGCCAGCCCTCTGCCCCTCACTCCCAGCGTGCGCCCACCTGCCCCCCTCTGCAGGCGTAGCCACGGCCCTGCCCCTGCCCCTGCCCCAGGACCAGCGCCCTGCAGGGATCTGGTGTGTGCTGGACCGGGGACCTCAAGAAGGGTCCTCAGGATTTTCCCTGACTTCTTTGCCCAGAACTTGTCTACCGTGTGGCAGTGCCTTTGGACTCCCTGCAGAGAGACACCTGCACAGACACCTCCAGCCCGTGAGTAGGACGCGTGTCCAGTGTGGACACAGAGAGGCGGGTGCCAGGGGGTCCCGGCAAGCAGAGGGAGGCTGGCGGTGCTCCCCACCAGGAGACCCTGGCTCCTCCAAAATTGCTGCTCCTCAGCTTGTAGGAGAAGCTTCCCCACGTGCAGGGCTGTGCCCTTGAGCACTGCCAACCCCAGGACTCCGTGTTTTTCAGGAGAAACGATGGCGCCTCGAAAACGAAGCTTCTTTTTGTGATCCTCATCTCAATGAGCCTGGGTGCTCTCAGTGAGTATTTGCCTGCTGCCAGCAGAAGCACAGAGTTTGAGCTTCAGCGTGAGGGAGTGGAGCTGGGGGGGCCCTTCCAACCTCCCACAGCCGCAGCTCAGGGAGCTCCTAAGATGCTCACTCCACACGCAGCAGGGAGGGGAAATGGGGTGTAGCTGCGGGGCGCAAATCGTGCCCGGAAACCCGGGCTGTGCAGAGCCCTAGGGCACAGGGAGAGCGTCCCTTCTGGGAGGCACAACCTCTCACGGCACCCTGTCCCCACGTCCTCAGCCAGCCTCTTGCCACCATGATGTGGGAGGAGACTGTGTGACCACAGGGATCCTTAGAAACCCCAGGAAAATAACGCGCAGTGATCTGAATTACAGCTGCTGCCTTCTGCGGGATCATTGCACTGGGGAGGACGCTGCAGCCAACGTACGTTCCCCAGGTCAGTGCCTGTCCCTGGGGAGCAGCAAAATGCCACAGAGGAGCCGTGGTGGCTCAGCCCCCGGCTGAGAAGGGGAAGCAGGAGAAAAGGGAGAAGCCCCCTGAGTTGAAATAGAGCCAGGTTTAATGAAATAACAAAAGTAATACAGCTCCCAGCATAAAGCGTACACGCTCATACTTGGCCTAGCCCTCAAGAGCAGCAGAAGGAGCAGAAGGAGACCGAGAGGGAGGAGCCCCAGGAGGCGGGGACCCCCTCAGTAAACTCCCTCCTTTTATCACGAGCTTGGTGTCAGTGGGGTGGGATACTCGGGGCCAGTCAGCTTGGGGCAGCTGCCCTGCCTGAAACTCCCAGCTGACTCCCAGCCTGCCTGCCGTGGCTGGGCTGTGGGTCTGTACCTGTGAAAGCAGGACAGCCACCCTGTCCTCTGCTTCCAGGCAACGAGCCGGGGAATCAGCAGTGGCTTCCGCCCTGCCGTCCTAGAGCCGCCAGCTCTGGAAAGCCTCAGCAGCTCTGGGACTCAGCGGGAGAGCCTTTCTCTTTCAGGTGTACCAGGGGCAGCCTGTGGCAGTGTGGGTGGCCCAGCGGTAAGAGCCCTCTCCTCTCTCCAGGCCAGCGTCACACTTGGTGGGGCAGCGGCAGACGAGCCCGTGCTGTTTGCACTCACTTGCATGGCGCCCCGGGCTCGTGCCTTTCGCTCCTGCCTGGGCCTTTTGCTAAACCTGGAGGGGATGGGAAGCACTCTCAACGTGGGGAAAGAACAGGGGGCTCGGGCAGCTCTGTCTCCGCTCCTCCCGAGCTTGGAGGCTCTGGGAGGGACTGGGCAGCTCACTGACAAGCTCTGCTTTCCCTGTGACTGCAGGAAAAAGCCCTTGGCATGTCGGGAACGGCCTCAAGTGTGGCAACGGCTGAGGTGTGTGTTGGGGCGCTGGTCTGCAGAAATCGGCGCTGTGAAGAAGGTGATCCTGCACTTTGGGAAAAAGGGCTGGCATGAGCAGGGCCCGCACAAAGTCCTTCCCGTGCAGTTGGTGGGCTTCTCCTGCTCTGCCCACACGCCCGTCCCTGGCCAGGGGCTGCTGCCTGAGCTGCTCAGCGGTAAAGCCCCTTCTCCTGGCCAGGCCTGACACGGTCCTTTCCCCTGTTCCTTTGTGGCTTCCCCAGGCATATCAGAAAATAAGAGAGGCGATGTTTGCCGTGTGGATGTCTCTCTGGGCTCAGAAAAACACAGGTATGGAGGAACGCAGGCTGGCAGGGCGCTCATCGCACTGGGCTCCTGACAGGTGCTCCCCAAAGGAGGCTGCGCTGCAGGCTCTGCTCTCCAAAGCTTAGGGAGGTGGGACGAAACCACGGGGCCCAAGAGCGTGATGACGGGTCTGCTGCCCTTCCCGTGGGAGCTCGCTGTCTCCCAGTAGCCGCAGACCTTCTCTTTGTGCATCAGGGAGAGAAACACCGTCACCAGGCAGGGGCACCGGTCCTCCTTTTCCCGGGGCACCTCCGAGGGTGCGGTGGTGCGCGTGGGGCCGGCAGGCAACCTTAGAAGTCCCCTGCAGCCACCAGGTCCTCCGAGCCTGGGGCCTCTTGCAGTCAGCTGCTCTCTTCTGCCTTCATTCAGGGGCTGTCATCGAGCTGCAGAGATTGTCTGGTATCTCTGCATGGCTCTTGAAGGTGGCTGCGTTCCTGCGTGCTTCACCCCTTCTGGATACCTTTGTGCAGGTACAGTAGCAGAAACCGTCAGTGCTGCTGCTCTTGCCTCTCGTAAGGTTGGGGGCAAGGCCTGGGACGTCTCCCCTCAGACCAGTGGTATTGCTCAAGGCCACGGCACTGGTCTGACTTCAGATATTTCCCACTGGCTGGTGCTTGCCTCTTGCCCGGGCCGGGAAGGCGGCCGGGCGCTTCTGACTGCTTCCCAACAAGCCATTAATTGGAGCCCAAGCACAGCTTCGGGCTGCACGGGAGCGCATCGGGCCCCATCACACCCTCACGTTCGCTGCTCTTCTGAAAGAGGGCTTCTTTCAGTTGGATGCTTCCATGAAATACTGCTGGCCTCCCACGGGATCTCAGATCGAGGTGCTAATCAAGCTGCCCACAGAAATACAACCAGCAGCCATCACTTTTCAGCTCACCTCTCTGCTGGGGACGGACAGTAGCAACGCCCAAGTTTTCACGGTCTCTGTAAGTCTCTGCCGGGCCCTGGGGTCTGGGACCTGGCCGCGGGGAAAAGCTGTAAGGGGGGCTTGCCGCTCTCTGCGCGTCTGCCGCGGTGCGTGTGCTGCTGCCAAGCACTGCCGTTCCCTGAGGGGACGTTGCAAGGGACGTTCAGGGGGCACCAACCCTCCTAAGACTTGCTCAGCATGTGTTGGCCCAGCACCTCCGGGCCCCTGAGCAGCACGCGGGAGGAGACTCAGCCCCACCGCAGCCTGCACCAGCCCAGCTGGAGCCGCAGGAGCGGGGAGCAGATCGCAGGCCGGGATCTGGCAGGAGGATTTCCTCACGGTCGGGCCGAGCCTGACCTGCTTCCCTGTGCTTTCTCTCCAAGGGAATGAGCGAAGGAGGCAAGGAAACTCTGCTGGGGATGTTCACCTTCATGGCGCAGAACAAGGTGACCCAGACCTTCTCTCTGGAGGTGCAGTGAGGGCGTGTGGGCAAGAGGCTAGGGCAGAACCGCTGGTGTGTCAGCAAGTCGCTTGCAGAAGGAGTGTGGACGGTCCCTGCCGGGGCAGGGGCCGACCCTGGCCCAGAAGCACGGGCGGGCGCGAGAGGGAGTGGCGCGTGGCAGGGCGTCAAAAGCAGAACAAAGGCGGCGTTGGCCCCACAGCTGTCTGGGTCCCCGCAGCTGCCCGGCTGCACCCGCCAGGCAGGCGGTGGCGTGGGGGACACCCGGCACCTTGCCCCGGCAGCAGGACTTCCCCCAGGCCTTCTTCCCCGGCATCAGCGAGCCTCAGGTTTCCACAGCTGCCCGCCACACTCTCTGAGGCCGGGCGTTTGCTCTGCAGGGCCACAAGGGTCCTTTGCCGCCTGGCTGGGAGAAGGGAAGGAGGGAGAAGCTGCCTTGGGCCAGGGCGGGAGCTGGTCCCACAGCAGCGGCTGGGCTGGCAGAGGAAGGTGCACGGAGCTTGCTCTCACTCCTTACGCCCCAGGAGTGAAAGGTGCTTTTTGCTGTGGTTTCTTTGCAGAACCGGACCCCCAGAGCCTTTGGAGCTTTGAAAATCACCATAGAGAGGAAGCAGGGAAAAAGAGGAGGCACCTGCATTTCTCGAGTGATGGTGCGTGGGAAGATGGTGTGAAGGAATGCCATCGGCGAGATGGAGGTGGACTCCTGCCCTCAATAAGAAATAAAAGAGGAAAATGGAGAAAGGCAGCAGAGGGTTGTGGCTGTTGGTCTGGTGCAGAGCAGTGTCGTTTCAGAGGCCCTCTCAAAGCTCCCAACACGTGCCTTTGGCAGGCTGAGGCGTTCCTCAGGCTTTCCCCTTGCTCGCCGCCACGGGGATGTTTCCGAACCGAGCAGAAGGAAATGGTTTGGCACGAGGGCTGCCCCGCCTTCTCCCCCCAGGAAGAGGTTATGATCCCCCAGGCACGGGCCCATTCCATGTAAAGGGCACCGTGGCTCCGGGGGCTGGGCCTGGTGGGGGCCCACATGGGGCGCAGCCGTGCCTGGGACCCTTGAGGGGTGTCTGAGATGTGTGAGGAGGCCCGAGCGGCCTGACCGCCAGGGAGGAGGGGATCCTGGCTCAGCTCCCCATGCCCGTGTGCACTCCCAGGCACAGCCCTCGGCCCTTCCAGGGACCTGGCACCCCAGGCAGTCCAGCCCAGGCCACCGCCGGCTCGACAAAGGCACACACGGGTGTGAGGGCCCCAGCGACAGGCAGCGGGCTGGGGGTGGCCCTTGTGGCAGTGCACACGCCTGGCAACAGGGCGTCAGTGTTTCATGGCACCGCGACACGGCCCGGTGAGACGGGAGAGGGGGCACAGGCCCTGGCGATGCCCTGTGCCCTCAGGGCACCCTGTGCCCCCACACGTGGTCCCCCCTGGTCCCCCAAGAGACTCTCAAGCACCCAGCAAACACCCTCCTTTCTCTGACGGGCCGTGGTGGGTTAGCCCCAGCAGAGCCATGCCCGCCAGTCCCCTGGCACTGGCTGCTTTGGGAAGGCCGAAGGCCCAGGCTTTACTGCGGAGCGTGACGTGACACGGCCTGGAACAGCCCCGTGGTCAGTTGGGGTCGGCTGCCCCTGCTGTGTCCCCTCACAGCCTCTTGCCCAGCCCCGGCCTGCTCGCTCGGGCACACGGGGAGAGAAACTGAGGCGGCCTTGGTGCTCTGCAGGCCCTGCTCAGCACCGCCTGCTTCAGCGCCCTCGGCTCAGAGCTGCAGAACACGGCGCGAGGGGGGGGCCGGGTGTGTCTCTGTGCCGCCCCCACAGCTCTGTCTGTGACGTCACTGCTATGACGTCACAATGCGCGGGGCCAGGCCCAAGTGAGGTCGGGCTCTGTGGGCTGTCAGGGAGCTGCGGGCTGGAAGGAGCTCACAGCGTGCTGGTGGCTCTGTACCGCAGGCAGGCGTTCTCGTCCCGGCTGAAGCAGGAGAAGATTTGCCCGGGCAAACACTCCTTGCTGGAGCAGGGCAAGGTCAGCTTGCAGGATGGCTTAAGCTGTCATCAGGATGAGGAAGAGAAAGGCTCGTCGAGGAGCGCGGAGTGGTGCGCGTCCGCAGAGCGGAGGCAGCAGCAGCGGGACGGGATGTGCAGAGTCCCAGGGCGCCGGCCAGGACGGGCCCGCAGGCAGCAGCGCTGCAGAAAATACGGGTAAGCTCAGCGCTGCCTTTCAGCCCCTGTTTGCACCAAGCCTGCCCGGCTCGGCCGGGACCCACGGCCCTGCAGGACCAGGGTCGTCCTGCCCTGAGGGAAGCCTGGGGCCACCTACGTGATGATGACAGAGCTGGCTGCCACGTCCGTGTCTTGTGGGGTAGTGCAGTGGCTTTGGAGTAGTGTGGGGTTTGTGACACCCTCCTCCCCCAGGCGTGCCCTCAGTGCCCTGCCTGCGGGGGCTCCTGGCCAGCCCTCTGCCCCTCACTCCCAGCGTGCGCCCACCTGCCCCCCTCTGCAGGCGTAGCCACGGCCCTGCCCCTGTCCCTGCCCCAGGACCAGCGCCCTGCAGGGATCTGGTGTGTGCTGGACCGGGGACCTCAAGAAGGGTCCTCAGGATTTTCCCTGACTTCTTTGCCCAGAAGTTGTCTACCGTGTGGCAGTGCCTTTGGACTCCCTGCAGAGAGACACCTGCACAGACACCTCCAGCCCGTGAGTAGGACGCGTGTCCAGTGTGGACACAGAGAGGCGGGTGCCAGGGGGTCCCGGCAAGCAGAGGGAGGCTGGCGGTGCTCCCCACCAGGAGACCCTGGCTCCTCCAAAATTGCTGCTCCTCAGCTTGTAGGAGAAGCTTCCCCACGTGCAGGGCTGTGCCCTTGAGCACTGCCAACCCCAGGACTCCGTGTTTTTCAGGAGAAACGATGGCACCTCGAAAACAAAGCTTCTTTTTGTGATCCTCATCACAATGAGCCTGGGTGCTCTCAGTGAGTATTTGCCTGCTGCCAGCAGAAGCACAGAGTTTGAGCTTCAGCGTGAGGGAGTGGAGCTGGGGGGGCCCTTCCAACCTCCCACAGCCGCAGCTCAGGGAGCTCCTAAGATGCTCACTCCACACGCAGCAGGGAGGGGAAATGGGGTGTAGCTGCGGGGCACAAATCGTGCCCGGAAACCAGGGCTGTGCAGAGCCCTAGGGCACAAGGAGAGCGTCCCTTCTGGGAGGCACAGCCTCTCACGGCACCCTGTCCCCACGTCCTCAAGCCAGCCTCTTGCCACCATGGTGTGGGAGGAGACTGTGTGACCACAGGGATCCTTAGAAACCCCAGGAAAATAACGCGCAGTGATCTGAATTACAGCTGCTGCCTTCTGCGGGATCATGGCACAGGGGAGGACGCTGCAGCCAACGTACGTTCCCCAGGTCAGTGCCTGTCCCTGGGGAGCAGGAAAATCCCACAGAGGAGCCGTGCTGGCTCAGCCTGGCTGAGAAGGGGAAGCAGGAGAAAAGGGAGAAGCCCCCTGAGTTGAAATAGAGCCAGGTTTAATGAAATAACAAAAGTAATACAGCTCCCAGCATAAAGCATACACGCTCATACTTGGCCTAGCCCTCAAGAGCAGCAGAAGGAGCAGAAGGAGACCGAGAGGGAGGAGCCCCAGGAGGCGGGGACCCCCTCAGTAAACTCCCTCCTTTTATCACGAGCTTGGTGTCAGTGGGGTGGGATACACGGGGCCAGTCAGCTTGGGGCAGCTGCCCTGCCTGAAACTCCCAGCTGACTCCCAGCCTGCCTGCCGTGGCTGGGCTGTGGGTCTGTACCTGTGAAAGCAGGACAGCCACCCTGTCCTCTGCTTCCAGGCAACGAGCCGGGGAATCAGCAGTGGCTTCCGTCCTGCCGTCCTAGAGCCGCCAGCTCTGGAAAGCCTCAGCAGCTCTGGGACTCAGCGGGAGAGCCTTTCTCTTTCAGGTGTACCAGGGGCAGCCTGCAGCAGTGCTGATGGCCCAGCGGTAAGAGCCCTCTCCTCTCTCCAGGCCAGCGTCACACTTGGTGGGGCAGCGGCAGACGAGCCCATGCTGTTTGCACTCACTTGCATGGCGCCCCGGGCTCGTGCCTTTCGCTCCTGCCTGGGCCTTTTGCTAAACCTGGAGGGGATGGGAAGCACTCTCAACGTGGGGAAAGAACAGGGGGCTCGGGCAGCTCTGTCTCCGCTCCTCCCGAGATTGGAGGCTCTGGGAGGGACTGGGCAGCTCACTGACAAGCTCTGCTTTCCTGGTGACTGCAGGAAAAATCTCTTGGCATGTCGGGAATGGCCTCAAGTGTGTCAACAGCTGAGGTGTGAGGCGGGGCACCAGACTGCAGAAATCGGCGCTGTGAAGAAGGTGATCCTGCACTTTGGGAAAAAGGGCTGGCATGAGCAGGGCCCGCACAAAGTCCTTCCCGTGCAGTTGGTGGGCTTCTCCTGCTCCGCCCACACGCCCGTCCCTTGCCAGGGGCTGCTGCCTGCGCTGCTCAGCGGTAAAGCCCCTTCTCCTGGCCGGGCCTGACACGGTCCTTTCCCCTGTTCCTTTGTGGCTTCCCCAGGCATATCAGAAAATAAGAGAGGCGATGTCTGCCATGTGGATGTCTCTCTGGGCTCAGAAAAACACAGGTATGGAGGAACGCAGGCTGGCAGGGCGCTCATCGCACTGGGCTCCTGACAGGTGCTCCCCAAAGGAGGCTGCGCTGCAGGCTCTGCTCTCCAAAGCTTAGGGAGGTGGGACGAAACCACGGGGCCCAAGAGTGTGATGACGGGTCTGCTGCCCTTCCCGTGGGAGCTCGCTGTCTCCCAGTAGCCGCAGACCTTCTCTTTGTGCATCAGGGAGAGAAACACCGTCACCAGGCAGGGGCACCGGTCCTCCTTTTCCCGGGGCACCTCCGAGGGTGCGGTGGTGTGCGTGGGGCCGGCAGGCAACCTTAGAAGTCCCCTGCAGCCACCAGGTCCTCCGAGCCTGGGGCCTCTTGCAGTCAGCTGCTCTCTTCTGCCTTCATTCAGGGGCTGTCATCGAGCTGCAGAGATTGTCTGGTATCTCTGCATGGCTCTTGAAGGCGGCTGCGTTCCTGCATGCTTCACCCCTTCTGGATACCTTTGTGCAGGTACAGTAGCAGAAACCGTCAGTGCTGCTGCTCTTGCCTCTCGTAAGGTTGGGGGCAAGGCCTGGGACGTCTCCCCTCAGACCAGTGGTATTGCTCAAGGCCACGGCACTGGTCTGACTTCAGATATTTCCCACTGGCTGGTGCTTGCCTCTTGCCCGGGCTGGGAAGGCGGCCGGGCGCTTCTGACCGCTTCCCAACGAGCCATTAATTGGAGCCCAAGCACAGCTTCGGGCTGCACGGGAGCGCATCGGGCCCCGTCACACCCTCACGTTCGCTGCTCTTGCCCTCTTCTTTCAGTTGGATGCTCCCCCGCAATACTGCTGGTGTCCCACGGGATCTCAGATCGAGGTGCTAATCAAGCTGCCCACAGAAATACAACCAGCAGCCATCACTTTTCAGCTCACCTCTCTGCTGGGGACGGACAGTAGCAACGCCCAAGATTTCACGGTCTCTGTAAGTCTCTGCCGGGCCCTGGGGTCTGGGACCTGGCCGCGGGGAAAAGCTGTAAGGGGGGCTTGCCGCTCTCTGCGCGTCTGCCGCGGTGCGTGTGCTGCTGCCAAGCACTGCCGTTCCCTGAGGGGACGTTGCAAGGGACGTTCAGGGGGCACCAACCCTCCTATGACTTGCTCAGCATGTTTTGGCCCAGCACCTCCGGGCCCCTGAGCAGCACGCGGGAGGAGACTCAGCCCCACCGCAGCCTGCACCAGCCCAGCTGGAGCCGCAGGAGCGGGGAGCAGATCGCAGGCCGGGATCTGGCAGGAGGATTTCCTCACGGTCGGGCCGAGCCTGACCTGCTTCCCTGTGCTTTCTCTCCAAGGGAATGAGCGAAGGAGGCGAGGAAACTCTGCTGGGGATGTTCACCTACACGGCGCAGAATGAGGCGACCCAGACCTTCTCTCTGGAGGTGCAGTGAGGGCGTGTGGGCAAGAGGCTAGGGCAGAACCGCTGGTGTGTCAGCAAGTCGCTTGCAGAAGGAGCGTGGACGGTTCCTGCCGGGGCAGGGGCCGACCCTGGCCCAGAAGCACGGGCGGGCGCGAGAGGGAGTGGCGCGTGGCAGGGCGTCAAAAGCAGAACAAAGGCGGCGTTGGCCCCACAGCTGTCTGGGTCCCCGCAGCTGCCCGGCTGCACCCGCCAGGCAGGCGGTGGCGTGGGGGACACCCGGCACCTTGCCCCGGCAGCAGGACTTCCCCCAGGCCTTCTTCCCCGGCATCAGCGAGCCTCAGGTTTCCACAGCTGCCCGCCACACTCTCTGAGGCCGGGCGTTTGCTCTGCAGGGCCACAGGGGTCCTTTGCCGCCTGGCTGGGAGAAGGGAAGGAGGGAGAAGCTGCCTCTCGGGCCAGGGCGGGAGCTGGTCCCACAGCAGCGGCTGGGCTGGCAGAGGAAGGCGCACGGAGCTTGCTCTCACTCCTTACGCCCCAGGAGTGAAAGGTGCTTTTTGCTGTGGTTTCTTTGCAGAACCGGACCCCCAGAGCCTTTGGAGCTTTGAAAATCACCATAGAGAGGAAGCAGGGAAATAAAGGAGACACCTGCATTTCTCAAGTGATGGTGCGTGGGAAGACGGTGTGAAGGAATGCCATCGGCGAGATGGAGGTGGACTCCTGCCCTCAATAAGAAATAAAAGAGGAAAATGGAGAAAGGCAGCAGAGGGTTGTGGCTGTTGGTCTGGTGCAGAGCGGTGTCGTTTCAGAGGCCCTCTCAAAGCTCCCAACACGTGCCTTTGGCAGGCTGAGGCGTTCCTCAGGCTTTCCGCTTGCTCGCCGCCACGGGGATGTTTCCGAACCGAGCAGAAGGAGGTGACGCTCCCGTAGCCTTTCCTTGCTCACGTTCCTTGAGGAAATGGTTTGGCACGAGGGCTGCCCTGCCTTCTCCCCCCAGGAAGGGGTTATGATCCCCCAGGCACGGGCCCATTCCATGTAAAGGGCACCGTGGCTCCGGGGGCTGGGCCTGGTGGGGGCCCACATGGGGCGCAGCCGTGCCTGGGACCCTTGAGGGGTGTCTGAGATGTGTGAGGAGGCCCGAGCGGCCTGACCGCCAGGGAGGAGGGGATCCTGGCTCAGCTCCCCATGCCCGTGTGCACTCCCAGGCACAGCCCTCGGCCCTTCCAGGGACCTGGCACCCCAGGCAGTCCAGCCCAGGCCACCGCCGGCTCGACAAAGGCACACACGGGTGTGAGGGCCCCGGCGACGGGCAGTGGGCTGGGGGTGGCCCTTGTGGCAGTGCACACGCCTGGCAACAGGGCGTCAGTGTTTCATGGCACAGCGACACGGCCCGGTGAGACGGGAGAGGGGGCACAGGCCCTGGCGATGCCCCGTGCCCTCAGGGCACCCTGTGCCCCCACACGTGGTCCCCCCTGGTCCCCCAAGAGACTCTCAAGCACCCAGCTAACACCCTCCTTTCTCTGACGGGCCGTGGTGGGTTAGCCCCAGCAGAGCCATGCCCGCCAGTCCCCTGGCACTGGCTGCTTTGGGAAGGCCGAAGGCCCAGGCTTTACTGCGGAGCGTGACGTGACACGGCCTGGAACAGCCCCGTGGTCAGCTGGGGTCAGCTGCCCCTGCTGTGTCCCCTCACAGCCTCTTGCCCAGCCCCGGCCTGCTCGCTCGGGCACACGGGGAGAGAAACTGAGGCGGCCTTGGTGCTCTGCAGGCCCTGCTCAGCACCGCCTGCTTCAGCGCCCTCGGCTCAGAGCTGCAGAACACGGCGCGAGGGGGGGGCCGGGTGTGTCTCTGTGCCGCCCCTGCAGCTCTGTCTGTGACGTCACTGCTATGATGTCACAATGCGCGGGGCCAGGCCCGAGTGAGGTCGGGCTCTGTGGGCTGTCAGGGAGCTGCGGGCTGGAAGGAGCTCACAGCGTGCTGGTGGCTCTGTACCGCAGGCAGGCGTTCTCGTCCCGGCTGAAGCAGGAGAAGATTTGCCCGGGCAAACACTCCTTGCTGGAGCAGGGCAAGGTCAGCGTGCAGGACGGCTTAAGCTGTCATCAGGATGAGGAAGAGAAAGGCTCGTCGAGGAGTGCGGAGTGGTGCGCGTCCGCAGAGCGGAGGCAGCAGCAGCAGGACAGGATGTGCAGAGTCCCAGGGCGCCGGCCAGGACGGGCCCGCAGGCAGCAGCGCTGCAGAAAATACGGGTAAGCTCAGCGCTGCCTTTCAGCCCCTGTTTGCACCAAGCCTGCCCGGCTCGGCCGGGACCCACGGCCCTGCAGGACCAGGGTCGTCCTGCCCTGAGGGAAGCCTGGGGCCACCTACGTGACGATGACAGAGCTGGCTGCCGCGTCCATGTCTTGTGGGGTAGTGCAGTGGCTTTGGAGTAGTGTGGGGTTTGTGACACCCTCCTCCCCCAGGCGTGCCCTCAGTGCCCTGCCTGCGGGGGCTCCTGGCCAGCCCTCTACCCCTCACTCCCAGCGTGCGCCCACCTGCCCCCCTCTGCAGGCGTAGCCACAGCCCTGCCCCTGCCCCTGCCCCAGGACCAGCGCCCTGCAGGGATCTGGTGTGTGCTGGACTGGGGACCTCAAGAAGGGTCCTCAGGCTTTTCCCTGACTTCTTTGCCCAGAACTTGTCTACCATGTGGCAGTGCCTTTGGACTCCCTGCAGAGAGACACCTGCACAGACACCTCCTGCCCGTGAGTAGGACGCGTGTCCAGTGTGGACACAGAGAGGCGGGTGCCAGGGGGTCCCGGCAAGCAGAGGGAGGCTGGCGGTGCTCCCCACCAGGAGACCCTGGCTCCTCCAAAATTGCTGCTCCTCAGCTTGTAGGAGAAGCTTCCCCACGTGTAGGGCTGTGCCCTTGAGCACTGCCAACCCCAGGACTCCGTGTTTTTCAGGAGAAACGATGGCGCCTCGAAAACAAAGCTTCTTTTTGTGATCCTCATCTCAGTGAGCCTGGGTGCTCTCAGTGAGTATTTGCCTGCTGCCAGCAGAAGCACAGAGTTTGAGCTTCAGCGTGAGGGAGTGGAGCTGGGGGGGCCCTTCCAACCTCCCACAGCCGCAGCTCAGGGAGCTCCTAAGATGCTCACTCCACACGCAGCAGGGAGGGGAAATGGGGTGTAGCTGCGGGGTGCAAATCGTGCCCGGAAACCAGGGCTGTGCAGAGCCCCAGGGCACAAGGAGAGCGTCCCTTCTGGGAGGCACAGCCTCTCACGGCACCCTGTCCCCACGTCCTCAGCCAGCCTCTTGCCACCATGGTGTGGGAGGAGACTGTGTGACCACAGGGATCCTTAGAAACCCCAGGAAAATAACGCGCAGTGATCTGAATTACAGCTGCTGCCTTCTGCGGGATCATGGCACAGGGGAGGACGCTGCAGCCAACGTACGTTCCCCAGGTCAGTGCCTGTCCCTGGGGAGCAGGAAAATCCCACAGAGGAGCCGTGCTGGCTCAGCCTGGCTGAGAAGGGGAAGCAGGAGAAAAGGGAGAAGCCCCCTGAGTTGAAATAGAGCCAGGTTTAATGAAATAACAAAAGTAATACAGCTCCCAGCATAAAGCATACACGCTCATACTTGGCCTAGCCCTCAAGAGCAGCAGAAGGAGCAGAAGGAGACCGAGAGGGAGGAGCCCCAGGAGGCGGGGACCCCCTCAGTAAACTCCCTCCTTTTATCACGAGCTTGGTGTCAGTGGGGTGGGATACACGGGGCCAGTCAGCTTGGGGCAGCTGCCCTGCCTGAAACTCCCAGCTGACTCCCAGCCTGCCTGCCGTGGCTGGGCTGTGGGTCTGTACCTGTGAAAGCAGGACAGCCACCCTGTCCTCTGCTTCCAGGCAACGAGCCGGGGAATCAGCAGTGGCTTCCGTCCTGCCGTCCTAGAGCCGCCAGCTCTGGAAAGCCTCAGCAGCTCTGGGACTCAGCGGGAGAGCCTTTCTCTTTCAGGTGTACCAGGGGCAGCCTGCGGCAGTGCTGATGGCCCAGCGGTAAGAGCCCTCTTCTCTCTCCAGGCCAGCGTCACACTTGGTGGGGCAGCGGCAGACGAGCCCATGCTGTTTGCACTCACTTGCATGGCGCCCCGGGCTCGTGCCTTTCGCTCCTGCCTGGGCCTTTTGCTAAACCTGGAGGGGATGGGAAGCACTCTCAACGTGGGGAAAGAACAGGGGGCTCGGGCAGCTCTGTCTCCGCTCCTCTCGAGCTTGGAGGCTCTGGGAGGGACTGGGCAGCTCACTGACAAGCTCTGCTTTCCTGGTGACTGCAGGATCAACCTCTTGGCATGTCGGGAATGGCCTCAAACGTGGCAACAGCTGAGGTGTGAGGCAGGGCACTGGACTGCAGAAATCGGCACTCTGAAGAAGGTGATCCTGCACTTTGGGAAAAAGGGCTGGCATGAGCAGGGCCCGCACAAAGTCCTTCCCGTGCAGTTGGTGGGCTTCTCCTGCTCCGCCCACACGCCCGTCCCTTGCCAGGGGCTGCTGCCTGAGCTGCTTAGCGGTAAAGCCCCTTCACCTGGCCAGGCCTGACACGGTCGTTTCCCCTTTTCCTTTGTGGCTTCCCCAGGAATATCAGAAAATGAGAGGGGCGATGTCTGCCGTGTGGACGTCTGCCTGGGCTCAGAAAAGCACAGGTATGGAGGGACGCAGGCTGGCAGGGCGCTCATCGCACTGGGCTCCTGACTGGCGCTCCCCAAAGGAGGCTGCGCTGCAGGCTCTGCTCTCCAAAGCTTAGGGAGGTGGGACGAAACCACGGGGCGCAAGAGCGTGATGACGGGTCTGCTGCCCTTCCCGTGGGAGCTCGCTGTCTCCCAGTAGCCGCAGACCTTCTCTTTGTGCATCAGGGAGAGAAACACCGTCACCAGGCAGGGGCACCGGTCCTCCTTTTCCCGGGGCACCTCCGAGGGTGCGGTGGTGCGCGTGGGGCCGGCAGGCAACCTTAGAAGTCCCCTGCAGCCACCAGGTCCTCCGAGCCTGGGGCCTCTTGCAGTCAGCTGCTCTCTTCTGCCTTCATTCAGGGGCTGTCATCGAGCTGCAGAGATTGCCCAGCACCTCTGCATGGCTCTTGAAGGCGGCTGCGTTCCTGCGTGCTTCACCCCTTCTGGATACCTTTGTGCAGGTACAGTAGCAGAAACCGTCAGTGCTGCTGCTCTTGCCTCTCGTAAGGTTGGGGGCAAGGCCTGGGACGTCTCCCCTCAGACCAGTGGTATTGCTCAAGGCCACGGCACTGGTCTGACTTCAGATATTTCCCACTGGCTGGTGCTTGCCTCTTGCCCGGGCTGGGAAGGTGGCCGGGCGCTTCTGACCGCTTCCCAGTGAGCCATTAATTGGAGCCCAAGCACAGCTTCGGGCTGCACGGGAGCGCATCGGGCCCCATCACACCCTCACGTTCGCTGCTCTTGCCCTCTTCTTTCAGTTGGATGCTCCCCCAAAATACTGCTGGCCTCCCACGGGATCTCAGATCGAGGTGCTAATCAAGCTACCCACAGAAATACAACCAGCAGCCATCACTTTTCAGCTCACCTCTCTGCTGGGGACGGACAGTAGCAACGCCCAAGATTTCACGGTCTCTGTAAGTCTCTGCCGGGCCCTGGGGTCTGGGACCTGGCCGCGGGGAAAAGCTGTAAGGGGGGCTTGCCGCTCTCTGCGCGTCTGCCGCGGTGCGTGTGCTGCTGCCAAGCACTGCCGTTCCCTGAGGGGACGTTGCAAGGGACGTTCAGGGGGCACCAACCCTCCTAAGACTTGCTCAGCATGTTTTGGCCCAGCACCTCCGGGCCCCTGAGCAGCACGCGGGAGGAGACTCAGCCCCACCGCAGCCTGCACCAGCCCAGCTGGAGCCGCAGGAGCGGGGAGCAGATCGCAGGCCGGGATCTGGCAGGAGGATTTCCTCACGGTCGGGCCGAGCCTGACCTGCTTCCCTGTGCTTTCTCTCCAAGGGAATGAGCGAAGGAGGCGAGGAAACTCTGCTATGGCTGTTCACCTACACGGCGCAGAATGAGGCGACCCAGACCTTCTCTCTGGAGGTGCAGTGAGGGCGTGTGGGCAAGAGGCTAGGGCAGAACCGCTGGTGTGTCAGCAAGTCGCTTGCAGAAGGAGTGTGGACGGTCCCTGCCGGGGCAGGGGCCGACCCTGGCCCAGAAGCACGGGTGGGCGCGAGAGGGAGTGGCGCGTGGCAGGGCGTCAAAAGCAGAACAAAGGCGGCGTTGGCCCCACAGCTGTCTGGGTCCCCGCAGCTGCCCGGCTGCACCCGCCAGGCAGGCGGTGGCGTGGGGGACACCCGGCACCTTGCCCCGGCAGCAGGACTTCCCCCAGGCCTTCTTCCCCGGCATCAGCGAGCCTCAGGTTTCCACAGCTGCCCGCCACACTCTCTGAGGCCGGGCGTTTGCTCTGCAGGGCCACAGGGGTCCTTTGCCGCCTGGCTGGGAGAAGGGAAGGAGGGAGAAGCTGCCTCTCGGGCCAGGGCGGGAGCTGGTCCCACAGCAGCGGCTGGGCTGGCAGAGGAAGGCGCACGGAGCTTGCTCTCACTCCTTACGCCCCAGGAGTGAAAGGTGCTTTTTGCTGTGGTTTCTTTGCAGAACCGGAACCCCAGAGCCTTTGGAGCTTTGAAAATCACCATAGAGAGGAAGCAGGGAAATAAAGGAGACACCTGCATTTCTCAAGTGATGGTGCGTGGGAAGACGGTGTGAAGGAATGCCATCGGCGAGATGGAGGTGGACTCCTGCCCTCAATAAGAAATAAAAGAGGAAAATGGAGAAAGGCAGCAGAGGGTTGTGGCTGTTGGTCTGGTGCAGAGCGGTGTCGTTTCAGAGGCCCTCTCAAAGCTCCCAACACATGCCTTTGGCAGGCTGAGGCGTTCCTCAGGCTTTCCGCTTGCTCGCCGCCACGGGGATGTTTCCGAACCGAGCAGAAGGAGGTGACGCTCCCGTAGCCTTTCCTTGCTCACGTTCCTTGAGGAAATGGTTTGGCACGAGGGCTGCCCCGCCTTCTCCCCCCAGGAAGAGGTTATGATCCCCCAGGCACGGGCCCATTCCATGTAAAGGGCACCGTGGCTCCGGGGGCTGGGCCTGGTGGGGGCCCACATGGGGCGCAGCCGTGCCTGGGACCCTTGAGGGGTGTCTGAGATGTGTGAGGAGGCCCGAGCGGCCTGACCGCCAGGGAGGAGGGGATCCTGGCTCAGCTCCCCATGCCCGTGTGCACTCCCAGGCACAGCCCTCAGCCCTTCCAGGGACCTGGCACCCCAGGCAGTCCGGCCCAGGCCACCGCCGGCTCGACAAAGGCACACACGGGTGTGAGGGCCCCGGCGACGGGCAGCGGGCTGGGGGTGGCCCTTGTGGCAGTGCACACGCCTGGCAACAGGGCGTCAGTGTTTCATGGCACCGCGACACGGCCCGGTGAGACGGGAGAGGGGGCACAGGCCCCGGCGATGCCCCATGCCCTCAGGGCACCCTGTGCCCCCACACGTGGTCCCCCCTGGTCCCCAAAGAGACTCTCAAGCACCCAGCTAACACCCTCCTTTCTCTGACGGGCCGTGGTGGGTTAGCCCCAGCAGAGCCATGCCCGCCAGTCCCCTGGCACTGGCTGCTTTGGGAAGGCCGAAGGCCCAGGCTTTACTGCGGAGCGTGACGTGACACGGCCTGGAACAGCCCCGTGGTCAGTTGGGGTCGGCTGCCCCTGCTGTGTCCCCTCACAGCCTCTTGCCCAGCCCCGGCCTGCTCGCTCGGGCACACGGGGAGAGAGACTGAGGCGGCCTTGGTGCTCTGCAGGCTGCTCAGGCATGGTACTCTTGGGTACGTGGACATCTACATGGTGTAGCTTCACAGCCAGCTTGTCTTATCAGGCAGCAATATCTCTCCACAGTGAGGCAGCCCAGATGGGCTTGCCTCTTCACTGCCAGTTATTTTCTTTTCATCGTTTTAGCCACCCCCAGAGTATATTTGCCACCATCCACGAGTCAGTGTGCAGATAAAATATGGGCCATTTCTCCCTCCTGGCAATATTTGAATCCAGCTGGATGGCCTTAACTTCTGCAAACTGACTGCTTCGCCTTCACCCTTGGCTGCTTCTGCAGCCCCTTGTGTAGGGTTGCACACAGCAGCTTTCCACCTATGCTGTTTTCCCACAAGACGACAGGATCCATCGGTGAACAAAGCACGCTGCTTCTCGCTTTCTGGTAGGTCAGTGTATGGGGGGGCCTCTTCAGTGCACAGCACCTTTTATCCTGGTGTCACTCTGAAATCTTTGCCTGCTGGCCAGTCCTTGATTACTTCCAGGATTCCTGGGTGGTTGGGATTTCCTATTCCAGCCCGCTGAGTGATCAGTGCAGCCCACTGACTCCATGTCACATCAGTTGCGTGGTGTGTAGATGCAGTCTTCCCTCTAAACATCCAGTTCAATACTGGCAGTCGTGGTGCCAGGAGGAGCTGTGCTTCAGTACCAACCACTTCGAAAACAGCTTGAACTCTTTCATACACTGCCAGTATTTCTGTCTCAGTGGGAGTGTAGCAGGCTTCTGATCCTCTGTATCCTCGGCTCCAAAACTCTAAGGGTCAACCTCGAGTTTCCCCTGGTGCCTTTTGCCAGAGGCTCCAGGTAGGGCCGTTCTCCCCAGCTGCAGTGTAGAGTGTGTTCTTAACATCTTGACCCATCCGGACTGGCCCAAGGGCTACTGCATGGACAATTTTTTACTTAATTTGTTCAAAGGCCTGTTGTTACTCAGCGCCCCATTCAAAGTCATTCTTTTTCCGTGTCACTTCATGTAGAGGGCTCACAATATGACTGTAGTCCGGGATGTACATTCGCCAGAAACCCACAACATCTAAGAAAACTTGTGTCTCCTTTTTGCTGGTCGGTGGGGACATGGCTTTTATTTTGTTAATTACATCTAATGGGATCTGGTGACGTCCATCCTGCCATTTAATTCCTAGGAACTGGATTTCTCAAGCAGGTCCCTTGACCTTGCCTCTTTGGATGGCAAACTTGGCTTTCAGTAGAGTTTGAATTACTCTCCTCCCTTTCTCAAAAACTTCTGCAGTGTTACCCCATGCAATAATATCATCAATATACTGCAGGTGCTCAGGCACCCCACCCTTTTCTAGTGCAGAGTGGATCATTCCATGGCAAATTGTGGGACTGTGCTTCCACCCCTGGGGCAGTCGATTCCAGGTGTACTGGACACCCCACAGGTGAAAGCAAACTGTGGCCTGCACTCCATCACCAATGGGGTTGAGAAGAACGCATTGGTGATATCAGTCGTGGCGTACCACCTGGCTGCCTTGGACTCCAGTTCATCCTGGAGTTCTAGCATGTCCGGCATGGCAGCACTCAGCGGTGGTGTGACTTCATTCAGGCCACGATAGTCCACAGTCAGTCTCCGCTCTCCATTGGACTTCCGCACTGGCCAAACAGGACTATTAAAGGGTGAGCATGTCTTGCTGATCACCCCTTGGATCTCTAGTTGGCCAGTCAGCTTCTGGATGGGGTTCAGGGAGTCTCGATTTGTGCAATACTGTCGTTGGTGCACTGTTCTAGTAGCAATAGGCACCTGCTGGTCCTCGACCCTCAGCAGCCCCACAATGGAAGGGTCCTCCAACAAGCCAGACAGGGTAGACAGCAGTTCAATTTCATCCATCTCCACCGCTGCTATACCAACCGCCCAGCGGTGCCCCCTCAGGTCTTTGAAGCATCCCCTTCTGAGATAACCCACCCCCAGGATGCATGGGGCATCAGGGCCAGTCACAATACTGTGCTTCTGCCACTCACATCCAGTCAGGCTGACTTCAGCTTCAACTACAGTCAGTTCCTGAGATCCCCCTGTCCCTCCAGCAATGGAAATGGATTCTGTCGTGATGTAATTGATGGCGCTGCTCATGGCTGCCTGCATGGCTGGCCCATGGGGCTGTGCCTGGGGAACCAAGACACTGAGTTATTTCTGAAGTTCTGGGTGCTACACTTAGTAAATTGTATTTCTGTAAGGCTGACTTTAGAGTTTCGTTTCTCTTTTTCTTGTTCTGAATATTAATACATAGTATGCAGTTCAAACTATTTAGAATGATAGACACCTGTAAATACACATTTACTGCTTTACATTCTTTCCTCTTCTAAGAGATAATAACTTCAAAGTAGTTATTAGATTTCCTAGAGATTTCACAGAATCACAGAATCACAGAATGTCAGGGATTGGAAGGGACCTTAAAAGATCATCTAGTCCAATCCCCCTGCCAGAGCAGGAATACCTCAGTCAGTTATACTGATTTCTATATTTCTCACATGGATTAGAACCACCTAATGAATATTCAGTATGTGGAAGTTAAGCTGATCACTTTTAACATTAATATGCTATAATGAGGCAAGGGAATATTCAATCAATGATATTCACAAGACTTGCATATTGGTTTTTGTTGCATGTGAGCATAAGTTTTCTTTAGTGTAGGGTATTTATTTTTTCACAGACTGATATAGAGGGCTGATAAGCAGAGATATTTCAGATATTTCAAACTCAGTAAGAAAAATGTCATCTAGTTCTTTAATAAAACTAACACTGAACTCCGTAGACGTTTAACACTGTAAATACTATAAAGCCTTGTACTTTCAAATGTAGATCGTTATTAGAATCACAGAATCCCCTTGGTTGGAAAAGACCTCTAAGCTCACCCAGTCCAACCATTAACCCAGCACTGCCCAGTCCCCACTGCCCCATGTCCCTCAGCACCACATCTCCACGGCTCTGAAATCCCTCCAGGGATGGGGACTCCCCCGCTGCCCTGGGCAGCCTGGGCCAGGGCTGGGGAACCCTTTCAGGGAAGAAATGTTTCCCAATATCCAATGTAACCCTCCCCTGGCACAACTTGAGGCCATCACCCCTCGTCCTGTCACTGTTACCTGGGAGAA
This sequence comes from Podargus strigoides, assembly GCA_028020825.1. Classification (NCBI taxonomy): domain Eukaryota; kingdom Metazoa; phylum Chordata; class Aves; order Caprimulgiformes; family Podargidae; genus Podargus; species Podargus strigoides. The sequence continues at coordinate 43,941,350 of CM051624.1, read as the reverse complement.
GAGACTGACCCCCACCTTGCTACCCCCTCCTGTCAGGGAGCTGCAGAGCAATGAGGTCTCCCCTCAGCCTCCTCTTCTCCAGACTGAACCCCGCTGCGTCCTCAAGCCAGATGTAGTAGGTATGAGTCTAATGGTGTTACTTAAATGCATTTTCACTTGTTTGCCATCACATTTTTTTCACATACAAAGTTACAACAAAATATTTAACTCTGTTCTCTAGCATGGGCAAGTAAACCTGTCCTGTACTCATGCCAAGGCTGTCCCTCAGCCTACATGGGGTATTCAGGTTTTGCAGTGTGTGACAGTTAGACGCTTCAGAGCTTTTAAGGAGTGGTACATCCTCACAGTCAGCTCCAAACATTTCAGGACTCTACAAGTAAATAGCTATCAGCGTGTCATCCTTCAAGTGAATCGTTGATTGGTCTCTTTAGCTCTAGTAAGACAGAAATCTGTTGTCAATTCCTAAAATGGCAAAGAATTGCAGACCAGACCCCAACAGTAGACACACATTGATCCTGAACTACCCATTGGGTGAGCTGGCAGAGCTTCCCACGACAGGCACAGCTCTCAGTTGAGCAGTGGGAAGAGGTCATTGCGCAGCATGCTCGCAGTCATGGCTTGCTAGCCACCTTTGGAAACAATTTCTGAACACCTCTGCTATCCAGCAGCACAATTTTTACCTTTTTGAGGTGAGCTCAGCTCAAGAGTAGAAGCAGTCCTATGACTTTGGTGCATCACATAAGCACTACGACATGCATAGCACTCTGTATTACGAGCACAGAGAGACAGACAACAAACTTCTTTCAAACAGTGGCTGAAATCAGCTATGTAGAATGAAAAAAATGTATTCCTTTGGCCTTTCTTACTTCTTTTTTGCTCACATCAATGCACAGTATAAATCACATGGCTAGACAGAGCACATTAACTGTTGCCATACCTTCTGGTAAATCATAGCCTCCATAGGTAAATACAAATACCTTTATTTTACTGAGCAAGCGGGTATAATAACTGCATAAAAGAAATACTTGTAAAATGAAAAACATCTAATCATAATGAATAATTAGAACATATCAGTATGACATGCTTAAATGTGTCATATACAGACGAGTTTTAGTTGGATGAATATTAATTGCTGGAGTAACATTGTAACAGACTAAGCATCTAAGAGATTTCATGGTCAGAAGATACAGCATGTGTCTGGGAGGATTTCTGAGTTATTTTTACCAGATTCACTACCAGCTCACTACAGGATTCTTGGCACATCAGCTAATATCTTGGAGCTTCACTTTACTCCCATGCTAATAATGAAAATCAAGCATATTTAACTGTTCTGTGAATAACACAGAGCTCTGGCATGAACTGAAAGTGCAACACATAAGTGCAAAGAAAAGCATCTTCAGCTGTCTATATGGATATTAGAGTGGCTGTTACAGAACTTACTGGACACTTTAAGATGGTATAGTGTTACAGAGCGCTGTACTACACGCAATAAAATTGAAATAAAGTGTAGCTGAAAAAAATGAGATGCACTTCATAGCAAAGTGTTTTTAACATTTTTCAGAATGGATATGTCATCAAGGAAAATGTTTACAGTACATTGCAAAAAATATAATTTTGCCAAACCAGCAAATTAATCTCCAATCATGATACAGAAACAATGCAGCATGAATATATGTTGTAGAAAAGTAAGAATGCAAGAATGCAGGGGACTTGATTTATGGCATAAATAAATGTAAGGGGTATTAGTAAGATTAGTGTATAGGACTGTTAGCACAAATCAAAATATGCAGTACCAAATTGGATTGCTTGCTGCACCACAGAAAAACAACAGTCTAATAGAGAAGATATAGTACATCATAAAAAAGGCAGAGTAGTTTCCAAGTAGTAAATAAATATTTCAATGTTATTAATAACGAGGTAGTGCAGGATCTTGTGCCTGTTCTTATTAAACATCCTCATTAATAATCCAAACCAAAGGGCTAATGTTGTTATTAATGAAATTTGCTACGGCTGATGACTTCATGAAGTTGCAAATACTCTCAAAGGATATTAAGGCACCTGAAAAGACGAGGAACAGGAACAGAAATTTAATTTAGAATCAACCTGGGAAAATGCATCTGCTACAATTTTGCTATCTTCACTGCATAATTAACTGAAGTTTAGGGATTCCTGAGACATGCATAAATACAAACTTATATATGAAAGGCATAAAAAAATGTGGCTTCAATTGGAGAGAAAAGCCTGAGAAGCAGCAACCTTAAACTGTAGACTGTGATAGAAGAGCCTGTTGAAAATTTTTTTACAATACAATATGGATATTGTATTTTGGGCTGCACATACATATATTGGGATCCAGCACTTGGCCTTATTGAACCTTGTACCATTGGTCTCAGCCCATCGCTCCAGCCTGTTCAGGTCCCTCTGCAGAGCCTCCCTACCCTCAGGCAGATCAACACTGCCACCCAACTTGGTGTCATCTGCAAACTGACTGAGGGTGCGCTCCATCCCCTCATCCAAATCATTGATAAAGATGTTAAACAAGACCAGCCCCAGCACTGAGCCCTGGGGAACACCATTTGTTAGTGGCCTCCTACTGGATTTAACTCAGTTCACCACAGCTCTCAGGGCCCAGCCAGCCAGCGTTTAACCCAGCAAAGAGCACACCTGTCTGAGCCATGAGCCACCAGCTTCTCTAGGAGAATGGGGTGGGAAACAGAGTTGAAGGCTTTACTGAAGTCCAGGTAAATGGCATCCACAGCCTTCCCCTGATCCACCAGTTGGGTCACTCTGTCACAGAAGGAGATCAGGTCAGTCAAACAGGACCTGCCCTTCATGAACCCATGCTGGCTGGGCCTGATCCCCCGGTTGTCCTGGACATCCTGTGTGATCACCCTCAAGATGACCTGCTCCATAACCTTCCCCAGTACTGAGGTCAGGCTGACAGGCCCAGATCCTCCTTCCAGCCCTTCCTGTAGGTGGGGTCACACTGGCAGGCCTCCAGCCATCTGGGACCTCCCCACTGACCAGGACTGCTGGTAAATGATGGAGTAGCTTGGCAAGCTCTTCTGCCAGCTCCCTCAGCACTCTTGGGTGGATCCCATCTGGCCCCGTAGACTCGAGGGTCTAGGTGGTGTAACTGGTCTATAATTGCTTTCTCCTGGATTGTGGGGGGTTTACTCTGGTCCCCACCCTTGTCTTCCAGCTCCAGGGGCTGAGTAGCCTGAGGATAACTGCTCTGACTATTAAACACTGAGGCAAAGAAGGAATTTAGTACCTCAGCCTTATCCTCATCCTTCGTGACAGTGTTTCCCTCTATGTAGTGACGCGGGGGTCGGTCTCTTCTCCCAGGTGCATGTCCAGAGAAGGGCACTGGACCTGGGGAAGGGTCTGGAGCACAGTGTGATGGGGAGCGGCTGAGGGAACTGGGGGGTTCAGTCTGGAGCAGAGGAGGCTGAGGGGAGACCTCATTGCTCTCTGCAGCTCCCTGACAGGAGGGGGGAGTGACGGGGGGTCAGTCTCTTCTCCCAGGTAACAGTGACAGGACGAGGGGTGATGGCCTCAAGTTGTGCCAGGGGAGGGTTAGATTGGATATTAGGAAACATTTCTTCCCTGAAAGGGTTCCCCAGCACTGGCCCAGGCTGCCCAGGGCAGTGGGGGAGTCCCCATCCCTGGAGGGATTTCAGAGCCGTGGAGATGTGGTGCTGAGGGACATGGGCAGTGAGGACTGGGCAGTGAAAGAAATGCAAAGATGGAGGAAGGAAAAAGAAGTAACATTACAAAGCACAATATTTTGAACATATTTTGTCAATAAATAAATATTCTGGATTTTGGAGATGTGGTTTGCACACTTGGTTTTATTCCTGATGTCCCAAGGATTGTTTTTTGTTTGAGTAATTTAACCTCCAGAAATGGATGTGAGCCTCTAGCTAAAGACTACAGGATCATCAGACGTACAGATGATAAAAAAGCTATAGTCCTTCTGTCTCAGACCTCCTTCATGAAGGATTTCCCTATACCCAGAAACATCAGATTTCTAATTTGTAGAGTATTGGGGGAATTTTGGAGATGAAAGACCCCATTCAAATGCTAGGTATTACTGTTTCAGAAGTGTCTTTGCTATCACAGTATGGGGAAGTGCTATAATTAATGTCAGATAGTGCTGCTATAGTTATTCATTTATATTACTGACAGTTCTGAAATTATCTTGTGGGGAAAAGCAGAAATTATTTGAGAACCTGATCCTGATTCTAATCCCTAATTAATTGAGTGTGTAATCCCTTAGAGATGTATACTCTTTTACCTGAAACATTACAGTAGTTACTGTTAGCATGACTGCCAGTATATTGTTCTTTATGTGCACACTGAATATGACACTGCAGAATTTTATACTTTTACTTTCCTTTGAAATTCCAGGTTCAAGCTGCTACTACCTGATCCATAAATGTGTCTCAGATCTGCTGAGCAAAGTGTGTTCATTTATGTAGCAGTCATAATTACAGCAACATAATTTAGAGGCTTGAAAAAGTTTAAGAACATTTCACAAACCCAGTTTACTTTTTCATCTCTCTTTTTTTGGGAAACATTGGTGTATGTGGCTTTTGTACTTGGAACATTAAATTAGGCATTACAAAGTTTATTCACCAGCAAGCAATGTCAAGTTACAATATACAGTTTAACTTCATATCAGAAATGGTCACCCTGCCCAAGGAAAATTTCACTTGCTCAGCATTAAATAACTGAAAAAACCTCAGTATGACACAGGCAACCAGTAAGAGAACCGCACCAAAGTCAGTTTAGCATGCAATCATAGAATCATAGAACAGCCTTGGTTGGAAGAGACCTCTAAGCTCACCCAGTCCAACCATTAACCCAGCACTGCCCAGTCCCCACTGCCCCATGTCCCTCAGCACCACATCTCCACGGCTCTGAAATCCCTCCAGGGATGGGGACTCCCCCACTGCCCTGGGCAGCCTGGGCCAGGGCTGGGGAACCCTTCCAGGGAAGAAATGTTTCCCAATATCCAATCTAACCCTCCCCTGGCACAACTTGAGGCCATCACCCCTCGTCCTGTCACTGTTACCTGGGAGAAGAGACCGACCCCCCCTCACTGCCCCCTCCTTTCAGGGAGCTGCAGAGAGCAATGAGGTCTCCCCTCAGCCTCCTCTGCTCCAGACTAAATGTAAATTTTCCTTTACATTTACACTTGTAAATGTAATTTTTCTTTTACCCAGTTACTCACATGCAAATATACAAAACTCCTTGTAGCAGAGGCACGGCTTAATATACATATTTTTCTATTTTTTACCAGTATTAATTGTACTGTCATCACTCTAGGATAAGTCCCATCAATTTATCTGAGACATTTAGAACTGGGAATTTGGTAAACAGAAGTTCCTCATTTGTCATAGAAATGTTGTGACTCTGAGCCAGCACAGGGATTAGGAAAATAAGCTATTTTTCTAGATGGAAATGACTGAAGAGACATGGGCTATTATTTTGTCAGGCCGAACGTGGTTACTAACAGTGACATCTGGGCAGGATGCTGTGACTTAAAACACATGCGACTCCCTTCTGAGGGGAACAGAAGGGTCCATCTGGCGACCGGACCCATCCCACCGGGAAGTCTGCTGCCTCCCTGGGGTTTGGATTAGAGACATTAAAAGGAAACTCCCTGATCTTGTAAAGCCCTCCGATTGCTGCCCACTGCTGGTTTTTCAGGTTGGCAGGGATGAAATTATTACAAGGAGTGTAAGGGCTATGAAGAGTGACTTCAGGGCCCTGGGACGGCTGGTTAAGGGGTCTGGAGTGCAAGTAGTGTTTGCCTCCATACCTCCTGCAAGGATGGGTGAAGAGGTAAGCAGGAAGAGTTTACAGATCAATGAATGGCTATGTGACTGGTGCCAAAGGCAGGGTTTGAAGAAGAGCCAAGGCTTTGGGTTCTTTGATCATGGGCTGCTCTATGAGACACCTGGCCTGATGGTGGCAGGTGGAATGCATTTGTCCCAGAGGGGGAGAAGGCTTTTGGGGCAGGAGTTAGCAGGGCTCATTGAGAGGGCTTTAAACTAGATGTGAAGGGGGAAGGGGAGACAACTGGGTCTGTTAGGGACGAGCCCAAGAGCAATATGCTAGGGCCTGAAGGAAGGTGGTCTAGGGAGGATTTTTGACCATTGAAGAGAAGGGATAGATGTTTAGGCCCTGACCACAAGGCCTCCTGCCTCCCAGGGGTCCCACCAGTGCGCTCTGCTTGCTCTCTGAAATGCCTGTACAGCAATGCACGCAGTATGGGGAATAAACAGGAGGAGTTAGAGGTCTGTGTGCGGTCTAAAGGTTATGACCTGGTGGCAATTACAGAGACATGGTGGGACAGCTCACATGACTGGAATGTGGTCATGGATGGCTATGTCATTTTTAGGAAAGATCGGTCAGTGAAGCGAGGTGGTGGAGTTGCTCTTTATGTGAGGGAGCAACTTGAATGTATTGAGTTTTCTCCAGGGGCTGATGAGGGGCAAGTTGAAAGTCTGTGGGTGAGAATTAAGGGGCAGGCAGGCATGGGCGATACAGTTGTGGGGGTCTATTACAGACCTCCTGATCAGGACGAGGGAGTTGATGAGGCTTTCTACAGGCAGCTGAAAGCAGCCTCACAACTACAGGCCTTGGTCCTCATGGGGGATTTTAACTACCCCGATATCTGCTGGGAGACTTTCACAGCCAGCCATTCACAGTCTAGGAGGTTCCTCCAGTGCATTGATGATAACTACTTAATGCAAATGGTGGATAAGCCGACTAGGAGAGGAGCGCTGCTGGATCTTGTACTCACCAACAAGGAGGGTCTTGTTGAAGCAGTGATGGTCGATGGCAGCCTTGGCTGCAGTGATCATGAGATGGTGGAGTTCAGGATCCTGTGTGGGAGGAATAGAGTACCAAGCAAGACCAGAACTCTGGACTTCCGCAGGGCCAACTTTAGCCTCCTCAATCAATTGTTAAGGGAAGTCCCATGGGACAGGGTGCTAGATGGTAAAGGGGCTCAAGATAGTTGGTCAACATTCAAGGACCACTTCTTGCAAGCTCAGGATCAGAGCGTCCCAATGGGTATGAAATCGGGTAAGGGAGCTAGGAGACCAGCATGGTTAAACAAGGAACTGCTGGGCAAACTTAGGTGGAAAAAAAGAATTTATGGATCATGGGAAGAAGGGCTAGTCACTTGGGAGGAATATAGGACAGTTGTCAGAGGATGTAGAGAGGCAATTAGGAAAGCTAAGGCCTCCTTGGAACTTAACCTTGCAAGCCAGGTCAAGGATAATAGAAAGGGCTTTTTCAAATACATAGCTAATAAAACAAACACTAGAGGCAATATAGGCCCACTGATGAATGAGGGGGGTGCCCTAGAGACAGAGGATATAAAGAAGGCAGAGGTGCTGAATGCCTTCTTTGCCTCTGTCTTTACTCCTGCAGGCTTTCCCCAGGAGCCCCTGATCCCTGTAGCCCCAGAAGAAGTCAGGATAAAGGAGGAGTTTGCCTCGGTAGATGAGGATTGGGTTAGGGATCAGTTGAGCAATCTGGATATCCATAAATCAATGGGACCAGATGGAATGCACCCAAGGGTGCTGAGAGAGCTGGCAGAGGTCATTGCTAGGCCACTCTCCATCATCTTTGGTAAGTCATGGAGAACAGGAGAGGTGCCTGAGGACTGGAGGATAGCAAATGTCACTCCAGTCTATAAGAAGGGCAAGAAGGAGGACCCGGGTAACTATAGACCGGTCAGCCTCACCTCCATCCCTGGAAAGGTGATGGAACAGCTTGTTCTTGGCACTATCTCTAGGCACATCAAGGATGAGGGGGTCATTAAGAGCAGTCAACATGGTTTTACCAAGGGTAAGTCATGTTTGACCAACCTTATTGCCTTCTATGAGGAAATAACCCGGTGGATAGATGATGGTAGAGCGGTAGATGTGGTTTATCTTGATTTCAGTAAAGCATTTGACACTGTCTCCCACAGCATCCTCGTAGATAAGCTGATAAAGTATGGGTTTGGTGATCAGGTAGTGAGGTGGATTATGAACTGGCTGAAGGGAAGAAGCCAGAGAGTTGTGGTCAATGGGACGGAGTCTAGTTGGAGGCCTGTGACTAGTGGAGTCCCTCAGGGGTCGGTACTGGGACCGGTGTTGTTCAATATCTTCATCAACGACTTGGATGAGGGTACAGAATGTATCCTCAGCAAGTTTGCTGATGATACCAAACTAGGAGGAATGGCTGACACACCAGAGGGTTGTGCTGCCATTCAACGAGACCTGGACAGGCTGGAGAGTTGGGCGGGGAGAAACTTAATGAAATTCAACAAGGGCAAGTGTAGAGTTTTGCATCTGGGGAAGAACAACCCCATGTACCAGTACAAGTTGGGGGCTGACCTGCTGGAGAGCAGTGTAGGGGAAAGGGACCTGGGGGTCCTGGTGGACAGCAGGGTGACCATGAGCCAGCAATGTGCCCTTGTGGCCAAGAAGGCCAATGGCATCCTGGGGTGTATTAGAAAGGGAGTGGAGTTAGTAGGGCAAGAGAGGTTCTCCTTCCCCTCTATTCTGCCTTGGTGAGGCCACATCTGGAGTATTGTGTCCAGTTCCGGGCCCCCCAGTTCAAGAAGGACAGGGAACTGCTTGAGAGAGTCCAGCGCAGAGCCACAAAGATGATGGAGTGGAACATCTCCCTTCTGAGGAAAGGCTGAGGGAGCTGGGTCTCTTTAGCTTGGAGAAGAGGAGACTGAGGGGTGACCTCATTAATGTTTATAAATATGTCAAGGGTGAGTGTCATGAGGATGGAGCCAGGCTCTTCTCAGTGACATCCAATGACAAGACAAGGGGCAATGGGTGTAAGCTGGAACATAGGAGGTTCCACATAAATGTGAGGAAGAATTTCTTCCCAGTGAGGGTGACAGAGCACTGGCACAGGCTGCCCAGAGAGGTTGTGGAGTCTCCTTCTCTGGAGACATTCAAATCCCACCTGGATGTGTTCCCGTGTGACCTGACCTAGGTGTTCCTGCTCTGGCAGGGGGATTGGACTAGATGATCTTTTGAGGTCCCTTCCAATCCCTAACATTCTGCGATTCGTTCTGTGATGCTCTTATGAAGAGGCTGAGGGGCCTTTACTGGTCCCAAGAAGGGAGAGCATCTATTTTTAGGCTCAGCTGTGACTCAGTGGTAAGAATGTGAGTGCCTGCGTGAATGTTACTTTTCTGCACAACTGGTCTTCATTACAGGCATGGTTATTCACCCTGCTAGAGGAATCAAAGCTCATTTTGACTTAGCATTTTTTAATATGCAGGAGATAAGTCTTCTGATTTATCTTTTTTAATGTTAAACTGTATTTTCTTCATCAGCCAGTGAGATATCATAGGAGGAAGCAAATGTTCTCATTCATTGCAGATATCTTGACACATAAGCATGGGCTCTGAAATTCTCAAAGATCTTGAAAGAAAAGCCAGAAGCATGTTTCCAAATTTAGGCTTTAATCAGGGTGCTAGCCCAGATTTAGCACAGCACCGAAGTACGTTTTTCAGACCAGTTTATTTTGATGGACTATAAGCACCTGCTTAAATTGAAAGATGTATTTAAATAAACACCTGCTTAAGTGATTTGCTGAAACTGAGTTTCCACTGCTTTCTTTGGGAGAACCTTTCTGCCCTTCTCAGCAGCAAACATCAATAAAGAGGCCTGATTACATTATAAAATGTCTAACAAATACTGTTTAATGCTGACTTTTTAGGTCATCACTGCTGGGAATAGCAAATAGGTTTTACTTTGCCAGGTGAGATTAATTTCTAAATAAATGAGGCTGCAAAATACCCTACACAGCACCTGTGGGCTGTTCTGCTCCTATGACTGGAGAGAATAAAAAAGATAATGATGCTTTTTAAAAGCTTACAGTTTGAAATATGTTCCAATATCTTTTGTTTATTTTCTCTCATTAAAAAAAAAAAAAAAAAAAGAAAAATCCCAACTAGAAAGATTATAGGTAAAATAATGTGCAATAATTTCTTCTTCTAGCTCTGCTTTAAATGAAAATGCTGATTTTATCTCTGTAGCTTTAAAATAAGCCAGCATGGATGTAAATGAAATGTACAAATAGAGGAAGAGTGACCAGCTCTCTTGAGAGTAAGCTGCTAGTTTCCTCTAAATACCTTCACTGTTAGGAGTTTTGTAAAAAGAAAAAAACAGAGTAGAGCTTCTGAGATGTATTTTGAATGGCACGAAAAAAAGTGGGCTTTATTAGGAAAGTGTGACTGCTGTCAATACCAGTAAACTAAAGCTACCTTAACTGTATTCATACTGAATACTGCCCAATATGAGTTGGATTTGCTGATCAGTGAATGTTATTCAATTATAATTGTACAACAAATACTGTGTGTCCTGGTCCCCAGGCCCAGCCCCATGGCCCAGCCATGCAGGCAGCCATGAGCATCCCCAGTCAGTGGGAGATCCACTCAAGGCACTGACTCCCAGCTGTATCCCACACCCCTCATCTGCTCATGGGAAAAGGAGGGAGCTCAGGGAGGGGGGGGTTCCTCCTTCTTGGCCTTCTGCTTCTTCTGCTGATTCCCAAGGACAAGGCTGTGTAGAACCTTGTTCACTCTGTGTCAGTGAGTGTAGTGGTTTTGTTGTTTCATTCAGTCTGTTTCTACTTCCGCCTGTGGGACTTCTCAGCGCTGGTACCCATGCCTACTAGTGTGAGTGTTTTAGAAGATCTTACTCTGAAGTGAAAAGTGTGTTGTGCAAGGGGCTGGGAATGGTTCAGTTGGTGGTTTGGGATATTCAGATGAGGTTCACATCCTTTTTCATAGATTGCCAGTGTGGACAGGCCTGTTACCAGATTGTGCTGAAGTTCCCTTTCCACTAAAAGGAAGTTACTGTGCTTCCTTGAGTTATTGGGCTGTTATAAATCCATAAATACAAAGCTGCTGTTCTGAAAACAGGGAGAGGGAAGCCTGATGGAGACAGAGAGTATGGAGAGGACTGACTCTCTTTCTATGGGCTGAATACACACTAGAACAGAGTCTACTTAGGACACATTCATCTCTTTCCATTTCTAATCCATCCCTAGAAGAAGCTGTTCTACTGGTGAAAACCACAGCTATGTGATACAGATAACTATTGTCAGCCCCTTCAGACAGTCAGTGTTACAGTTGGGATTTAATCAGGCTTTCTGTGCTAAAATGCAGTTAGCTCTGTCATATGAAATTTTAGTTCATTGCAAAGGAATAAGTTTAGCGCTTCCCTAAAGGCTTCGGTGATATATACAAATATATAAAAGTTGTGATCCTTGGAATCTGATAAATTGATCCAAATGCATCCAAGCAGGGCAGGAACAAGAAGACAGAGAAAACTACTTACAAATATATATTTCCAATTCTCAATTATTTTTACAGTATACTGTTAAAAAGTTTTTATCCTAAGAAACTATGTTTGTTCAATATCACTTACACAAAGGCAAACGGTATTGCTTTTTTTTAAATTATTTTATATTGACCCTTTGGAGGCATGTAGACTTCACTTAGATTTTAACTTCCCTTCCTGCCCCCAGTCAGTTCTAGTACACCATAAGCTATTAAGTTTCTCCAGAAAATCAGTTTCTGTTGGAAAAAAAGAGTGGGTTAATTACTGTTATTCTTTTCAGTACATGTTTTGTTGGATTCTGCTGCATGCTTTATTGGGCAACTCTGTCCCTTTAATGATGGAGAAGAATAGAATTAGTAGACAACAATTTCTACTCCTCTCCAATTCCAAACTAGGGGACTCTTTCACAAATACCTGATTTTCTAGATGTGGTTTGTGCAACAAGTACTTAGATAAGCTGAATATCATCTTTGACCTTTTTTATCATGTTGTATGACCAGAAAAAAAAAATAGAATGAGGAGAGAATTTTGTGAGCAGGGCACATAAGTGCCCAAACTCACAATCAAGATCGAGAAGGTATGATTAGAACCCAAAATCACAGCTTTTGTGGATAGAAAAAATATATTATTTTTTACCTTTTTGATTCTTTCTGAACTTTAGCATAATTTCAAAATGGGATCAAAATGTGTAAGTTAAAAAAAAAAGATAAATAAAGATAAACTCATCTGTTTATTTGAATCCCTTTTTAAAACACGTGAATGTGAAGAAAAATGGCCTTCTGATCATCTGTGTGTTTCCTCATGGATGATAGCACTTTCTAACTCTACACTCATATTTATAGCTTTGCAAGAATTTTGAAGAACCTCATTAATGGCTTCTCAAGCACAACAGTGCATGACTTTGCCTTCTGGAGAATGGGGTAAGAAAATTATCATCTTTTGCAATAGGAGAAATATGGGGGCTTCTGCAGTTAAAGATTCCAGCAGCCATGTTCATCTGTGGCATAGATTTATCCTGCTCGGAGCATTACTAATTAAAATGGTGCAGTGAATAACTGCAGGTCTGGATAACCTGTGCAGAAGTTTCCAGCTTTTCCAAAGGTTTTGCTGAAGTCTTCTGTATATATATAGATTGTATGTATAATGTGGTTTTAAAGATCCTTCCAGTACCTGAAGGGGCTGATAAGAAAGCTGGGGAGGGACTTTTTACAAGGGCATGGAGTGATAGGACGAGGGGTAATGGCTTTAAACTGAAGAGGGGAGATTTAGATGAGATATTAGGAAGAAATTCTTTCCTGTGAGGGTGGTGAGACACTGGCCCAGGGTGCCCAGGGAAGCTGTGGCTGCCCCCTCCCTGGCAGTGTTCCAGGCCAGGTTGGATGGGGCTTGGAGCAACCTGGGCTGGTGGGAGGTGTCCCTGCCCATGTAAGGGGGATGGAATGAGATGGTCTTTGAGGTCCCTTCCAACCCAAACCATTCTGTGATTCTATTACATGTTTTCCAGTCAGGTATTAAGTCTCTGACACTGAACAATACCCAGTGTTCCAGCAAAGGGTGCATGAATTATAGTGTATTAATTAATGACTTAAATCTCTAAATCTGGCAACTCGTATTACTGTCATACCAGTGCTGTTACCTTTCATAAAGTTGTCCAATTCCAGCAAAATCCCAGTTGCAGTAAATATTTGCATTGAGTACACTTTGATTTCTCCACTGCCTTAAATTCTGAAAGATCAAAGCACCTTCCTTTTTTCCCCCCCTTTTTTTTATTTTTCTTTTTTTTTTTTTTTATTAATCTGTGTTCATCAAAATGGGCTGGTGAAGGGCAGCTTGATGAACTGGCTAGTTTTGGAGGCTGTCTTACAGTGCAGAATTTAATATTCAGGGTTGCTTTGGGTTTTTCATTACAACAATGAAATCTGAAAGCCACCAACTGCAAAATAAAGACTTCTTTTTATAAGCCAGTTATAACCTGCTGCAGCATTGTCTTTGTGCAAGTGCCCAGAGAAATATAAATGCCTCAGCAGGGTGCTAACTTTGAAGCCTAACAAATAATTATTAACTTGTGCAATCACAGGATTGTTACCTTCCCCTCCAAAATCATCCTTGATCACTCCATGTACCATTTGCTGTCTTTTAACTGATACTTGGCTAGCAAAGTGTCTTGGGCAAGGATGCAGCTGTCCAAGTAACTCTTGATCCTAGGAAATACTGCAGTAAAAGTGTGAATGCTGCAATAATAAAGGGCTTAAGAGTAGTTGTTTGGTTTTTTCCACTTAGTTGTTATGAGGTATCTAGTCATCCACTCCCCCTCTATAACCTAAAAGATAGTTGTTCTTGTCTTACTGCAGACTATAGCTGAAACTAAGATAATGAACACAGATTGGAGTCTGTTGTTAATAAGGCTAGAGGTAAATGAGATGAAGTGTACCCAAATGTAAGTTTCAAAGCTTGTTTATAGGTGTTGTTTAAAAAGGATCACAGCATTAGGAATACTAGTGTCATTTATCAGTGATAGCTCATCACAGTTTCTGAAGAGTGAAGGGCTGAAATTGTTAAAGCTTGTGGGACCTATATCTTGTTTCTGTATGTTAGTCAACTCAGCACTGATAGGCAATTTACCTCCGTGTTAGGACTTTGGAAAATACAGATTAAAACTAAGAGGATGAGGTTAAAATGCAGAAGGATCTTATGTTCAACAAAATGAATAATTTAATTCTCATAAGCTCAGTGATAACAGAAAGCACCAGACTAGTCTTATTTCCTTTTACATTTTTTTAAATAGCTGTTATATGAGAACGAACTCTATAAGACCATTTGTTTATGTATTTTTGTACTCTGCCTCTTTGTATTTTCTTTTAAGAAAATACAAGCCTAGCACCTCACATATCTTCAAAATGAACTTCTCAAACTCAGATTGCTCTCTGTGGAAAAGCTACCAGCAACAGAGAAAAAACCCCCACTCATCTACCCGGTATTTATGCAGCTATGTTTATAATTTCAGGGGTTGTATTGTGTGTGTGATACAACCCATTTCTTATCCAGTATATCTATTATAAATCACTGTGGTGAAGACTGCAACTCCCAATTTGTCATGGAAACAAACTGTTTAATTAAGAGCACTCATAGTTCATTCATATAAGCACCCCATATGTTAGATTGCTTTCCATTGCCACTAGTGTATATATAATGACTGTTTCCTTATCATAGAATCACAGAATGGTTTGGGTTGGAAGGGACCTCAAAGCTCATCTCATTCCAACCCCCTGCCATGGCAGGGACACCTCCCACCAGCCCAGGTTGCTCCAAGCCCCATCCAGCCTAGCTTTGGACACTGCCAGAGATGGAGCCTGACTTCCTGCCTTTCTTTCTCTCTCTCTTCCACTCACTTTTGTTATGGCAACAGGTAAACAGTTTGAAGTATTCATGGTATATGAGAACAGCCCAATGGCACTTCAAACACAAGAGCACTCCACATCTGCAGATCTTTTCTCACAGTTCTGTCTCCTGCATTACCAAAAATTCTTACCTCAGTTCAGGATAAAATCCAAACTCTGCTTCGTCTCTTCTGCCCAGTAAACATATATACTTTTCATATCAGGATAAAATTCTTACCAGGTTTACTTCCTTGGGGAGGTAAGCATTAGAATTCTGTAATTACTGGAGGAAATAACAGGAAATAGAGATTTCAGACTGCTTTCTCAGTCATAAATGCTCAATTCAAATATTCATGAGCCTATGAGGAGGATAAATTGTTCTGCTGTGTTAAAAAATGTCTCTGATCTTTCCTTTATGTATGCATGCAACAAACATGTACTGTGACCTAGGTAAAATTACTCATTTCCACTTGAACCAGGTGTTTCAAACTATTTTTGAACATTGCGTTTATTAAAGGAAATACAACATTTTATTTTCTGCATTTTAAAAAAAAAATGTATCATGGAGTGATTTTTAAGCTGATAACTTGATTGCTTGGATTTTCTTCACTTGAATGAAAGACAAGTGTTTTGAGAAGCATGAAAGTCCTTGACTCTGTATTTCTAAGCCCTGGGAGGCACGAGCGCTGCTTCCTTTTTTCCAGTTGTTTGTTCTTTCTTTGCTGTTTCTTTCTGCAGTGTTTCAGCTGGAGCTTCTGTGCTTTTGCTCAACCTCCATCCCTCTTGAGACTCAAGCTGACATGAAATTGTGGTCGCAATGCTTACAGTTTAGGGCATAAATCAGTGACTGAAACTCTTGTGTGGGAAGACCAAATAACAGCTTGAAATTAATGATTTAGCTTCTGGTGGTGAAGTTACCATACATTTAATAACATCTAAGAAAGACTGCATCAAAAAAAAAGTGAAAAGATATATCTCATCACTTCCTGTTTTCAAGATTTTTGCCAGGAATGGAATATGGGAGAAGTATTCACACATTCCCAACCTTAAATGACATCTGATACTAGATAATATTTTGCTACAACATCTGCTGACTTCTTGCTTGAAAAAGTTTGCACTCCTGGATTCAGGGATATATCTGACAGCCAGGTGCCATCTGCATGACACACACATTTTACCAAAAATGTGTTTGTTGTAATGCAGTTGATTGGACTTTCAATTTCTTGTACAAATGGACAGAATTAGAAATTCATAAATAGCTTGCCTTTAGGCTTCAGTTACCTGGAAACAGATTTGTTTGCTGTTAAATACTACTCCATTAATGAAGCCTTAACATTCCTACGTTATGCTATTCGTTTTAGCTGCACAAAGTCTCATCTTGCAATGTGTGCAGTAAATTTTTTGCAATACATCTCTCGAGGACTCGGTTGAAACAAAATATTAGGCTTATAGCATCCTGTACCTAAGGCTGGAGCACAAACAGCCATGTTACTGTCCTAGTAAAAAGGATGACTGGTGTCTTCCTCCAACAGGGATGGTTTGCACTTCTGGCTGTTCTCTGACCCACTGGCTATTTAGAACACAGACAGAAGGAGCTGCTCATGGCTTCACAGTTCTGGCAGTGACAAGTGGCCTGTTCTTAGCCACTGTTTTTTCCCAGAGACTTATCTGGGCACTTGAAAGTGTGTAGCACATGAGCAGTGCAGCTCAGAATGATGGAAAAGGCAGCCAGGAGCAGGCTGTCACCATCAGAATGATTTGTTTAGCCTAATATCTGCTGTCAGAAGGCCAGCTCAAGAAAAATGGCATTCATGAGCAGGTGGAGGGCCAGGCAAGTAGACCTAGTTGACCTCTTGTAACCTCATATACTCGTATAACCTATGAGTTATAGGCTGAGCATGCCCAGTGTTAGAGTAGGTGCTTCTTTTCTGGCCAGCACAGAACTTATTTCTAAATCACATTTCCAAGTGTTCCCTTCAGTTCACGTTTAAGTCTTTTAGGACAGTTAAGAAATAAAATTAAAAGTTATCTCTCCCTCCCATGGGAAATTTTGATATTTCCACATTTGTTTTCATCAAAAATCAAAATGAGATACTGAAATACAAAATTATTATATTTTTTTTGGTGAAACAAAAGGGTTTGTACATATTTTGAATCGATAATGTTGATGTGCCCTCTTTTCCCATAACGTTCAGCTATCTGAGTTGCTCTGCTAATCTAACTAGAAGTCCTCTTTCAGGGGGGTATGGACATGGGATCAGAAAAAGAGACATTCCCCCGAGGCACTGTGACTGCTTAGGTCAATAAAGAGTCTGAAGTTAGACTGACCCCAAAACTAACGTCATCGTTTTCTTTTCCTGATAGAGAAGTGATCAGTTTGCAAACTTTGCTGGAAAAGTTATCTTGTGGGTTTGGTGTACGTTTTCAATGAAGCTATCATTGTTACGGAAAACTGGCCATTACTGATATCTATAACTAATATAATTTCTGACCTGAAGAAGTCATCATTCATACATGATCACCTTATTAGCTTGTTCATAAGCCTACAGGTGTATAGCCATGTAGTGTGCTATATGCTGATTTAGGAGTACCCAAATAGGCTGCAGGCATGTTTGAAAGTGAGGTGCAAAGTTGGATGTCAATGAGAGATGATGCTCAAGGGCAAATTAACTAACAACTGCAAGTTCAAAAGAAGTTTTCAATAGTCATAATAGGTGTGGTAATAAGAAACAAGACATTCTCTATATTCATTCACTTCATTAATACAAATTATAATTGGACTTTTTTTTTCTGACAGACAATTTTCCAGGTGTCCTCACATTATTCTTATAGCCTCATAAGAGCAAAAAATGTGGTTTTCATCACTAACTAGACACTAATACTAATGTAAAACTAGATTAGTTCTAGACCAGTCCTCCTGAAGACATAACTATGTAAGTGCTTTGCCACTTAGGGCTCATAAATGGATTTTTACTGGTAATTCAGCAGTAAAAATAGTCTTAAAGTCATTATCATGACACCTAATCATACATTCTCTGCAATACCTGGTGATTGTTGCTTATGCCGTTGCCTTAAATAGCAGTTTGTACACGTAAGTATATACACACACGCAACCAATGGGTTAATCTTCCAGACTGGGAAAGTGTTTAAATTCTCTAGCTGCAAAATGTCATTTTTAGTGAAGTATGCAGAAACTCTCTTTAAACTAACAAGCCTATTGCTGGATATCAGAATCCAAATGGGAGATGCTATTTAGTAGTTAGGATAAAATGATCTGTATGGTGGGGAAGAGATTAGTCTGCCTTACAGTGACTGAGCAGAGATAATGGGATATGATAGGAATGTGGAAATACTAATTTGCAATGGGCCTTGTAACACTTGTAGCACGTATCTGAACAGTCAGAACATGGTAGAATGGTTCTGCCTTTCCTTGTTTAATAAAAGCTGTGCTCCAGGCATTTGCCTGATTGAGCCTTGTGCAACTGTAAGTTTGCTGACTCTTCTGCTCTGGTGGTTTATTTGGGTCAGGTTATTTAAACAGTTGCATTAAACAGTGTCAGATTTATTTTAAGCAGAGAACATGCATTTTTAGCCAAATTTCTGAAAACAGCAATTATGGCCTCTCAGTTTTGTGACATCCTCTGCACTTGTTTAATTTGACTCTCAGAAATAAAATTCTTTGAAATCAATATGTTTGAAGGCAGGATTCATAGGGTTGGAAGATGGAAATTTAAGTTAGTTGCCAAAAATAGAAATGAATGAAAGAGGTTTATCTGTCTTTGTCAATGCTACAATATTAACAAACTCAACGGCTTCCCTGGGGGTACCCTGAGAGACTATTTTGGACTGAGAAGTTGAGCGAAGCTGCGAATTTTTCACAGTGTTGCTAAACACATAACAAAGCAAGCCACTCTGACAGCCAAGCTTCTGTCTCCAGACATTTTTTTAAACAGATGATGGCCTGAGCAGCCAGCTGGACTTAAAGCTAGATCCAGATTTTCAAAATTCAAGAGTTGTGAATCTGCAGATTAGTTGTGGCATGTTGTTGAAATAGTTTTATTGATGAGGTGATGCTCCAGATGCTTCAGAGGCTGATTTCATCTAGTCTTTTGTCCAAAAAAAAAAAAAAAGAATCACTGGAGAAATTGAACACATGGAATTATGTCAGTGATTCCATCAGTACGAAGGTGGAAGCTCTCTTACAAAAAAAGTAAGAGGAAAAAACGTGACAGAGGGCTCTTTGCCAACTGTGGCAGCCTGCATACTTCTCTGACTTGCCTGTGGAGAGGGACACTCGAGTCATGGTGCTTAATTGTCAGTGGTTCTTTTTTTTTAAAAAAGGGGGGGGAATTACAAGCTCTTCTGCTACAGCTTGAGTTTGTGTTATCTTTGGAAAACAACAGGGAAATAAGGTAGAAAAAACCTTTCCTGATATGGATTCACCCTGTTTCCTGGGTGTTAGGCACTAGGAGGATATTCAGTTCAGTTTTATCTCTTTTAAAAATAATGTTTCCACTCATCAGATCTGTCAGTGTTGTCTTTAATAACCTGGATTCCATATTGTCTAATTCTGTGCTACTTCACACCAATGCAAAGGGAGAGCACAATGCCCCCAGATCAGAACAATAGTATTTCTCATGTACATTTACACTCACATTGTAAGAGGAAATGGTAACATATTGAGGGCCTTAGTGCAAATTTCTTTCTAATCTTCTTATACTTTCTTAGGAATAAGCTATATTTAAAGCTGCATTAAATCTTAATTTTGTGTGGCCTTTTCCTTCTATCATTATTTTCCATCTGGTTTTAGTTAATCTTTTCTATAGTTCTTTGGAAGAGCAAGCACTAAGTCTTGTTTTTTCTTTCTTTCTATGTGAGGGGAAAAAAAACCTGACAGGCCTATACATAAAGATGAATGAATGACTTATAAATAATTCGATCCATGACTGCTGCTACTTTATCATTCAGTTATATCCTCTCCATTGACTAATATGGAACTGCAGGGAGCCCTGTATATAAAAAGAGCCACGTACCTTCATCTTCCTTAAGCAGCAGAGGATCTGCTCATTCTGTTCATTTGACTCAAGGTTTTTTGTGATGGACAAGCAAGAATGAGAGGCTACTTTTGAAAACTGTATTAGCACTTGCCCTAAGATTTTCTGTACTACCATCTCTTCCTCTCTCCTTAAATAAGCAGACTATGTCTGAGATGCATTTTGGGGGGAACCTTAAAAAATCCACATTGTGTTAGTAATAGTGTCACCAAGCTTTCTCCCATAGGAGTAAATATTAGTTACTGAACATGAACAATGACAAAGGAATTTTCGTTGTGATTAATGGAGTGACAGTGAATAACAAAAGAAGCATTAATAATTTGCTGCTTGCTGTTGGGGATTGCTGTTTTCTTTGTACAGAATGTCAATTTGTCAGAAAATGACCTGGGCAGCACTTAATGGCAAAGCTCCAGAAAACATGTTCCCGTGATAAGCAAGCTGCAGGTATGATGGGCTTTTCTACTGAGTCAGATTGCAGCACTTTGCTGGGCAGCATGCAGAGGAAGAAGGTTTCTTATGAGCCTCTGGTGAAGCAATACGTCACATGCTGCCTCAAAATCTAACCTGGGAGTCAGTCACACCATAGTCATCATCACTACTGATTTAGAAAGACCCAGCCAGCAAATCTCAAACAAGAGTGGCAGTTCATGAGCTGCTGTGCCTCTGCAGCTAACACTTACGTCCTGAGGACAGGCTCTGCAAGCCATCTTAGCTATAGATTTTCAACTGGATATGGGGAAAGAGGAAGCAGCATTTCATACTTTAGCTTTGAAGAAGGTTAAACATGGCTTTTTTCCTTTTCTGGTGTCCATGACCTGATAA
Organism: Podargus strigoides; assembly: GCA_028020825.1. Taxonomy (NCBI): domain Eukaryota; kingdom Metazoa; phylum Chordata; class Aves; order Caprimulgiformes; family Podargidae; genus Podargus; species Podargus strigoides. The sequence goes on along the minus strand of CM051624.1, from coordinate 43,920,716 downwards.
AATATTGCAATATATTGTCTTTTTTTTTTTTTTTTTTCTCTTTTTCAATGAATTCTGTTACTGTCTTTATTTTCATCTCGCATAAGAAAATGATAATTTCAAATTCCAGGGCTGAAGTCAAGTCACCCCTCTCCTGCAGGTGTCATTGCTCACTGGAATGTTAGTAGGCTGTCATCTTAATTCATTTCCCTGGAGTACCCAAAGCACAGCAAAATGCAGCTCAAGTGAACAGCAGAGGCTCTTTTAGGAACTGTACAGTACTGGCCTGTAGAGATAGCATTACTCAGCATTAACCAGGAAATTTCATGGACCTGTCACAAAAGAGGCTATGAACCACAAAGGTCACAAATTACTTTGTAACACCAGCTAATCCTGGAAAATACAGGTGAGGGAGGTCACAGTTTCCTCAGTTTCCTCCACTGTCTGCAAGTCAACTGTGCTGCAAGAGGAGAGTAAAGTATGAGAGACTCCCATTTCTTCCCTTACTCCAATTTATTTTATCAAGTATAACATATTCACGAGTTCAGGCTTCCTCAGTTTGGACTAGATGATCTCTAGAGGTCCCTTCCCTAACATTCTATGATTCAGTTCCAGCAGCCAGCACTTACAGAAGGCACAACCAAGACAACAGGGAATGAAGTTGTAACCTGGATCAAAACCGTGTAAATTAATATAGTGAGGTCATATTCCCCTTGCCAGTACAGCTGCACAGAGGCATAGGAAAATCTTGTCCAATTAATATTGGAACAACAATGCATTTTCTGCACTGATACCGAGATACATTGCCAGCACTTCTTTTTCACTGGAAGGTATTGAGTCCTCACACAAGTTTGTTACTGCTCAATAGAGTTCAGATTTACCTTGATGCTATTAAGTTTTGATTGCATCTGTTGCAGGAACTAGCTTTCCAGTGCTTCAGGATTTTAAAAGAAAATGTTTTAGGAATATTCTTGCTTCTGGAATTCTACTTCGCCTCCTTTTTTTTATTGCAGCAAGTAGAGTCTTTGTGGCAGATACAGTACTTATTTCTTCCACAGGGAATTTCATGGCATATCTGGGAAAATTTCTAAGAAATGTAAGATCTTGACAGCTATGTCATGCGTAGAAGCACATAGGTCATTGGCTTCTTCAGTCTCGTTTAATAATGCCATGTCCCTTACACATTTGCAACAGTCTGCTTTGATAGTCATAACAAGCCTTTGGGTGCCAGCTGGATCACTCTTCGGAGGGCTGTACTTGCCAATTTTTTATGGAAAACACGCCATTTCAGTAAGTTGGAAAAGTCCACTCCTCCTCTCCCAAAAGCATTATTAATTGGCCGTGTTTTGGCATGACAGCCTGTGCACAGGGAAGACAGCAGCAGCTGCTGAGAAGCACGTGCACCTTGTACAAATAATTCCAATTTTTATTGCTTCACACGCCATGAAGGAAAGAAAAAAGGGAGGTTTTGCGCACATGAGTGACACAGACTCTCGAGGGAGCTTGGTAAGATGGTTACAGACATCCCACCATAAGTTTTTTTTTGCTTTTTGTAAGTTAAAATCCATACAGAATATCTGTCCTCTCTGCTCAAGTGTCCTCTGTCAGAAAGCAATTGTACAGAGTGATGTGATAGGGAATCCTTCTAGAGGATGGAATGGCAGCATACCAAGTCACATCTAACGCTCAGATTTCCATACCTGTGGCTTGGAAACAGTTTTTACCATTAGATTGGGGAAAAAAACGTCCACTGAGCTCTCTCACCATGCCTTAGAGAGTCTGTGTTAAGAAGGTTCCTGAGGAGCTCTGAACTTATCTGAAGACCCTACTAAGGGAAAATAACAGAATTTTGGCTTGGTTTGCTTACCTGGTCATGATTTAATCCTCGTGATGATTTTATGATAGTAGCCTATTTTTTTTAATCAGTCTCTAAAAAGTTATGCTTACGAAACACTGATTGCATTTGTCTGCTTCTAAAGATCTCTGTTCTACTGGAAGTCACCTTCCAGGAATCAAGCAGTGCATTTTTTATTCCTGTGAGATAAATTACAGTAGTATGAATACCAAGCACATCCTCGTGCACTCAGAGCTCAGTACAGATATTGCAGCAGTTGTCAGAGCATATTAACTATGTATTCCAGCATTTATTCCAAGTCTAACCACTAAATGTCTTTTACTTTTGTAGGACTGTTACATTTACTATGTGATACTGCAACAGACTTAATAAAAACTTCCTCTTCTCACCTTGAGGCAGCCAAACCACATGTTCTAAAATTGCAGGTGCTTGCATACAGATCTTCCTCAGCCTCTCTGATATAAAAATCTGACATGAGAAATCTCCTCTGATATCAATTTATGAAACTTTAATTCTAAAACATGTCTTTCTCATTCTGTTTACATCCTCCCCTTTGTAGTAACAGACAGTGCTAAAAATATAGCATGTGATAAGTTAAATTAAATTTTTAAATATGTATAGGAATACCTAATGGGTTGAAGACAGCCTCAGGAAGTCATCAGTGCCCATGTTTATCAAATTAGTTAGTGACTTTGAAAGCTCAGCTGCTAGAGAGGTGACCTTTTGCCTCATTTTCACAAATCCTATTAATTATTTGGAACTGATGTGAAAGGAAGATGCTCAGACCTATGTTAGCTCTGGCCATACATTGCTTAGACTGTATGTTCTCAAATGGAGATAAAGTCTGTGCCCTGATTTGTCTCTATTAATGATGGCATTTTTGTTCTGCTTACTGTAGTCAAGGACTCGGAATCTGGATTCTCTGTTCTCTTGTACAAAATGTGTGATATTGTCCATCTTGTTTGTAAAATAGAGGCTGATGAGCTCTGTCAAAATTGAGTCATACAGATTAGCAAAGCATAAAGTGCCATGCTCTGGTAAATGACAGTGATGAAACAGCTTTGCTTTTTATTGGTACTCCACTGCTCTGAAACAAAAGAGCTATCAAGCAGGAAAATGAGAAAGGTTGTTTTCCCCTCCTATAACTCTTACTCCACTAGGCAGGCATCAGCCAAGACCAATAGAGAGGCTTGGTTCATAAACTGAAGTTTATGATGTTTTATTCACTGGCAGAAATTGCATGGTGCCTTGAGATCTCTTGATGATGCATTTGCAGTAAGTGTCACTTTGCTTCTTAGAACCAATATCCTGCGTAACATTTTACTGTGGGGAGTAGCTGAGGTCCAGAAGAACAATGCTTCTAGAATTGTGGCAAAACAGAGAGGGGAGGGGGATAGTTAACATATAGAGGACTAAAAGAAAATTGAAATAGTAACAAAATAAATAGGAACTGACTCATTTTACCCATCTCACATTTTCAGCTATCCAGTCTTATGGGTGTGACCTGATAGAAACAAATGTCTGTTTCCCTATCCTGAATACCCCTTTGCTTCCTCATCTGTCAGGTGGGTACCAAATGATGATATAGACAATAGATAACGATCCATCCAAACTCAAAGTTAGCATCACGCTGAGCTCAGATAGTTCAATTACGTGCAGAGAATTTGATGAAACAGGAGCTGAGCTGAAGGTGCAGAGTGGAAACTTTCAAATATAGTCTTGTTAAACACCCCACACAGATTCATCCTGATGATGTCTTAGTACAGCTCAGGTTAATTTTCTCATCTTGTCGGTAGCAACTACTATGGGAACCATGAAATGGAATCAGGGCTGGGGAAAGTGAGTTACTGAAAATTTTGCTAGAATCTCTTATCTACTGTTCTGTTCTGCCCTGCAGGATTAAATGTTCTCTGATAATCTGTTGTAAAGTGTACACACATGGACTTGTCAATGGCATTTCATTCTTATTTAACAATTCAAGGGGGCTGCCAACCTGAGAATGATGGAAAAAACTGTCTTAAGTCACTAGTACCTCTACCTACAGATGACAAGAGATAAATTAAGCAGCAGCTGAAAGACAGGGTGCTTCATTTAATACACAGTTAGCCTTGAAAGTCTTCTCTAGCATTGCCAAAAGGCCATCATTCTATAACCTGTAGTTCTTGTGAAAACAAACAAAAAATATATTTTCTTTTCTTTTTCTTTTTCTTTTTTTTTTTTTTTTATTCTGAAAGACTCTGCACAACATGTTTGGTCTGTCAGCTAACACTCTTTGGAACTGAAATATGGCCTTAAGGACAAGTATATATAAAGTAAGATGCAGCTTCCCTTGATTATATTTTATCTCTGTCATAACAAAGCAAGATTTTTACTGTTGAGTTAGAAAATAAAGTAGGGTTTGGGGGAGCTGTCTTAGTATATTTTGACAAATCTCTTCTTTCTTATGCCAACTAAAGAATCGCAACAACAATTAGTTGCTCCAAACTGCTTACTGCTGTAATTAACTCTGCTATGCTCTAAGGTCAGAAATAGCTGTTTTATAACTGTTGCAAAACGAATTGCTCTGCTGTTAAGTAGTCACTTGCCAACAGATCATGACATCTCATCCTTTAGATGGATATTGCTTGAAAACCCCCAGTTTTATTTGTCCCTGTGAGGCTCAGGGGACATCCAGTATAAAAATGTGATGCGTTTAACAGTGCATAACCTTTATTATTCTGCTCTCAGGAGCATTGAAATTTGCATGATTTAGCAAGTTGCAAGCTGTAATAACAGCACTTAGGATGGACATCAGTGGCAGCAGCAGAGATCCAGTGAGAAGAGCAGACATAGTCCAGCTCACAGAGATACTGCAGAGCTGTTCAGCACATGGCTAATAACCCCTAATTCCTTGGGTATTCTTTGTAAGACACCATTATCCATGCTAGGGCTATTTGCTTTTAATATGGATATAATGTGAGAAAAATGTGCTGTGTGATAATGTAACTACATCTGGAACAAAAAAAATTCCCTAGCTCTGAAATAGCAGTACAATGTCTCAGTAGGTATATCTTTATATGAGCAGATGCATATAGAAAGATAAAGTCTGGCTCCAGTGGAATAACTTTAAATCAACCTAAAATATAAGAGTACTTTGCTCTAGCTAAAATACTTAAGTATTACTAATATGTGTAAAGTATATTTATTTCATATTGGTGTTCATTAGGTGGCCAAGTAGTATTTAGCATATAGAAAAATATGAAATAAAAATATAAAAAAAGTTCTTTCTGGCTCTATTTAATAAATTATAGAATATATTGCTGTTAGAAATTTTAAAAGAGTACTTTGCACTTACCTATTAGCTGAGCTTTTTATGATTTCTCAGGGTGAACAGGGCAGGCAGATAAGTGTGTGTGCAGAGTATTATTTTCAGTTGGTGCCTGGGCAGGATTGGTGGCACTGCACACTGTTTTAAACATTGGACTAGTTTTCACCAATATTCTTTTCTGACACTGAAAAGTCATAGGAACTGATAGGAAAAATCCTTGGGGATAATAAAATATGAGATGTGCAACTGCTGATGGTACATTCAAATACTGAATTCTTTCAGAACGAGATGATTATGACCAGTGGTATAGCAGTTTCCCTCATCCAGGCATTACCAGGAGATGGTAATCAGGTAGAAGATCACCAGTTGCACCTGATGACAGAAAGGAGCTGATCACCTGTCAAATCTGCAGTGGGGAGGCAGGTCTGAGCTCAAGCCAGCAGGTCTGGCCACCAAGTGGGGGTACAGGCCAAGCAGAGGCCAAGGTCAAAGCCTTGGCTTAAGCAGTTCCCAGGGAAATGGGGGTCAGCCTTGACTGAGGTGTCTTCTGGCTTGCTCTTTCAAGGCCATCAGCTGCCCAACCTCTGTGTTGGCCCTGAGCCCTTGAAGCTCAAGGAGGAGGCAGCTGAGGAGAAGAGGGATGTGTCCAAGGCCCCGACTCTCTTAAGTCTCTGAAGTGTTAGCCCCAACCCAAATTCCTCATGGATGGTGATCCAGGAAGAGGCATGTTAGAAGCATAGAAGCTTTTGGGGGAGCACCTATGTTAACAGAACCACCAGCACAACGCGGCAAAATTTGACTTCCTGAAAGGGTATTGTACAAAACCTCTGTGCCAAAGAGGTGTTGTGGGGAGATGTGAAGTAGAGATTGGCAATGATTGGGATCACAGTTCCCCAGGTAGGAGAATCAAACACTTACTGGCCATCCCATCTCAGGAGCTCCATGTGGGCTGCAGCAGCCTGTTACAGGTTTCTAATAGTTTTCATGAATTATTCTGAGGCACTCAAGTGCAGATGAGTTCTTGTTTTGCTGATGTCAAATCCTTTCTAACATGGGTAGTTGCACAGAATTAAAGGACTAGTCACTTGAGTAAGAACTTACAACATTAGACCTTAAAGGTCTTATTGAAAGTCAAACACTAAGTCACTTTATGGTTATATATGAACATTACAAGTCCCACATGAACCCTCTAGAGTCTGTATAAAGGAAATCCAGACTGATAGGGGCTGGTGGAGGGATTGGTAAAGCCTTAACTTTGTTCCCATGGTGACTGAGCTCACACAAGTGCCATTTTGTTTGCATAAAGCAGTTACACAAGTCACAGGAGAAAGACGGAATACGGAAAGGATTGTCTGACAGAAACTGTGTTGTTATGTCCTTCCCCTTAACAAAGACAATGTGACACAGTCCAAATTTCCTTAAAAGGGGTAAAAAGTAAGGCATATAGTAGTATGTGTCAAAATGGAGGCAGATGGAACAAGGCCTTATGACTGACCTTTGAATTTTAATTTTAATACAAGTGATTTTAATGGACTAGTGAGAGCAGAAGGTAGATGGGTGGTTTTTCCAGAGGGTTTTATAAATCTTCTAAGTAGTAAGAAGGCATAAAAAAATATGTTTATCCTGTAACTTAGCTCCTTTCAGTCTGTTAAAACATCAAGCTATGGATTCAGAATCTTCTACTTGGAACTATAGAGAAAAAAGGTTGATGAGTTAGCAGTTAGATGGTATGCACTGTCCAGTAAAAATAAGCCAGTACCTAAGTTAATAGAATGAAATGCTGTTTTTCTAATATAATTGCATTCACTAGCAGAAGAAAGTAAATCACTTCAGCCGCTGGAATACACCCAAATGTTGTTCTTTAGCAAAGGCATTTATCACACTGAAAGGATAATTCAAAGCAAGGTCCCTAAACATGTACAGGTTGGGTTTTCATTGACCTTATTATCATTTATTATTAGGTCTTGTAATGAATTATTATATTCAGAGTAGGTATACAATGAGAAACTATATATAGACTAGGAATCGAGCTTGGGTTACTGGAAAATACTGTAATAAATAAAAATTATTAATAAAAAGCAACGTGTAATAAATTATGGTAGGTTGAAGTGTAATTGTAGAGTTTTGTGGATATTGGGCTGAATTTAAAGTTACATGTACTAGAAATTTAATGACTCTTGACTTTTGAACAGGGCTGCACTAATTAATCAATTGGTAATTACAACTGTGATTAACAGCTGTGATCATGACTGGTAACAAGTATTGATTAATTCCCCAATAATTCTGGCACAGTTTAGAATAAGGAGCACTTTGCAGGATACAGGAAGCACGATTAACAAAAGCAATAATAAAAACACTCTCATTACAGAGTTGTCTTGGGGGAACGAGATTTGTGAAGGTGGGAAAACCTAGGAAGATTTGCCAAGGTAAAATGGCATTATGCCAAAGATTGCCTTAATGAAAGAGAATTATTGGGAAAAGTGGGTGCACTTTCTCAGAATGATAAATTTGCTCCAGACTTACAGTCATTATGTCCGCACTACTGAAATCTTTTTTTCATTACAATAGCATATCCATTTCAAATTGGAAACAGGAACTCTTTTTATTCCCATAAAATATCACATTTTTACACTTTCCAAAGTGCCATGTGAATAGAGGCTCATTATCTACTCCTACAAAGAACTACTAACGAAGGGCACAAAGAGATGAAATATGCATTTGCTAACCAAAGCTGACAATTCCATTTTCTGACAATGTCTTCAATTTTTATTTTCTTTGTTCCACAGCTGAACTGTAAAGAAAGCTTTTGAGACTGTTTGCAAAAAGCAGGATTATGCTAACATATCTATTCAGAACCAAAGTCTTAGTTTCATATTGTCAAAAAGAGGTAGATACGTATGACATTGGCACATACAGCAGGAAGCCAAGGCTCCTGTTCCTTTACAGTTGCTTCAAAGATTTTCATCTAAGGCCACTGTGGGCCAGGTGCAGAGTGGACTTCAATCTGGACATATGCATTCTGAATCAGTTCCCTGATCATCACAGTATAGAAAACCTTCTGGTTAGCAAAACCAAACCAATCAACCAAACATAAAAAGAATAATGAAATACTACTACACTATTACCACTAACATTGAAAAAGAGGCATATGAAGAGAAAAATATTTTTGGATATGTCATTTACTGCATATCAGCTTTACACACCATTCCTTCATCCTATGAATGAGAAGTAAGTTGGAACTGTTGTATTTCCCATCTGGAAAACTATCAGTGATGAGATTTTTTTTTTTCAGTGACATTCTATCACTAGGGAAAATAAAAATAAATTAAAATCAAGGATTTCTGTCCCAACTCCATAATCTTCTAATCCAAATCAGAAGAGAGACTTCTGAGTAAAAACAATTTCTATACTCTCACATTCTGCCATTTTATTATGATCTTTGTTGTTTATTATGATATTAATTTTTTGACTCTAGGAAGTTCAGTCAACTGAATATATGAGAATTTAATACTTCCAGAAGAAAGCAGTATTTGCTGAAAGCAAAAAGAGCTTACTCACTCTCTTGATTTTAAAGAATAGTTTGAGTGGCATGGGTAGATGACGTGGCATGGTTGACTTCTAAACATTTGAAATCAAGAATCAAGACATAATTCTAACTTTTAAGCTTTTAAGCCTGTCCCATGATTTCTGAATTTAGTCATGCATTGGTACTCTGATTCAGGTAATTTTCACAAAGAAAGGTTCTGCTCATGGAGGTCTCTTGTGTCTCTGTGGACCCCTTTGTCTTTATACAGTGCTCCTTCAATTTTAGTAGACTTACATAGTGTGCTGCTTGTACTACTGTTTGAGATGGCCTTGCCAATGCTGTCCTCTAACCCAGACCTTTTTTCTGCCATACTTAGTATGATCCCAAAGTGGTGTTAACTGAAGGAAGGAAAGGAGGTAGGTGGGGAAAGAGAGATGAGCCCCAAAGTTTAGCTCTGGATTTGAACCTCCCTGAAGTTCTGTGTGTTTGGGTCTGGGCTTGAGCACAGTTCTCTTTCAGAATACATAGGAAACTAAAAAACAAAAGCAAAAAGTCCTTCTAGAGTGAAATTACAATCAAAGCAGGAAAAAAAATGATAGCAATAAAATAAGAATGAAATATGATAAATGTGTCACAAAGTTTAGCACAAAATGCAGCACAATGAACTGCAACACCTACAGCTTATAGCTATCTCACGTAATGCTTGTGATACCAAGAGGTAAGAATTAAGACACTTAAAGATCATTTTTAGAGAGTATCTTTACCTGAAAGTAATTTTGAGACCAGTGTCAAATTCAGAAAAAAATACAACTGATTTTGCCAATTAGACAAAAGACTGAATTCTCCTTTTTTTAAAAAAAAATAAATAACATTGTTATATAAAGTATGAACATAAGACATGAACAGATGCTTTTCTTCCACAGAGTCCAGTTCCATAAATCTACCCTTCCATCCCAATAACTTTTCAAAGATCTTTCTCCCTGGACTTTGCTTCTCGTTGCTTCCCACCCTTGATGGGTCAATATTTTTTAAAAGACTCTAAGGACTCATCAAGTTTAAATGGCATGATGCACACATTTTAATTTTATGCCTTTCTTCAACTGCAGCTAGAGACTGCAGACAATAATATTAATAGCAGTCTAAAAAGCTTCATGTTGTAAATGCAAATGTCTTTCCCCTAATGTTCTTTAGAGTACAAAAATGCTAAGAAGCACTTTTGAATTACGTGGTACTGCACAGGACATTTGAAATAGCAGCTGGCAGGGAGTGGTGCTCTTTTCCAGAGTTTTGTGCATACCTGAGGCTGCCACACTGCTGCAGGTGATATCAGATGTTATAAACCTTGTCAGGGTTACACTGCTTGTGGCATATGGTTACTGATAACTAGACAGTACATTTTTTCTATATATATTTTTAATAGAAAAGAGAGTCCAAGATGCTATACAAAATGCTGAGTTAAGTATAAACAGCAGAGCAGGCAAATATGCCTTTAGGCTGCCTAAGATCACAAGGGACCTGAGCATGTTTACTTCTGTCCTCCACTCTGGCTTATTTTCAAGACAGGCTTAACTCCAGTTATAAATCATCTAACTCCTTCTCTTTAGCTGATACCATGCTCACTTCATGTAGTTTGAATGCAATTTTGCAGTGTGTTGTCTCAAACTTTAGGCTGCCTACCTGAAATACGTCTGAAAACAGCACAACTCTTGGTAAAAATGAGGGCAGGATCTGTGTAGTGCTTATTTCAGCAGTAAAAATCAAAATTTTTTTTGATAATTGTTTTCATCTTGCTTTTAAATATAGCTCCTGGTGCCACAGATTACTGCACTGAGAACCTTCTATGTAGTTAGAGTTGATTGCTGATCCAAGAGTAAAAAATTGCACCTTTTTTTTTAAGATTACAAGCTGACTCTGCAACCCTCCAGTGTTACTGAAGTAAACAGAACCAAACTTTGACTGACATAGTTTATGTACCAAGGACATTCCATAAAATCCTACAGAAATATGGAAGATCAAGAAATGTTATTAGGTTCATCTCTAGGGATATCTATTATACAATAAATTTCTCCCAGGTGATTAACACTTTTTCTGCACCAAAATTCTTAATTTTTATCAAGACTTTCTCACATGTAGCAGAGATTTTGCCACCAAGACGATTTAAATAACTATGCAAGTACAAGTCACTGCATTTAGACCTCCTTAACAAAGGGGAGGGGAGACCTCATCACCCTCTACAACTCCCTGAAAGGAGGGGGTAGAGAGGTGGGGATGAGTCTTTTCAACCAAGTAACAAGCGATAGGACAAGAGGTAATGGCCTCAAGTTGTGCCAGGGGAGATTTAGATGGGACATTAGGAATTTCTTCTCAGACATTGGAACAGGCTGCCCAGGGCAGTGGTAGAGTCCCCATCCCTGGAGTGTTTAAAGAGTCATGTTGACGTAGTGCTCAGGGATATGGTGTAGTTGATAACTGTCAGTGTTAGGTTGATGGTTGGACTCAATGATCTTAAAGGTCTTTTCCAAGCTAGGTGATTCTGTGATTCTGTGAAGCTGACATTAAAATCCTACCAAACACTGTTAGTCTTTACATCCAAGATCACGTAAGCCATGATACAGTATCTGAAGAACTAAGAACCAAGAGTAATGATAGTTCCTTTATGACAAAATTCAGTTTAATCAGAAATTTTCATTCGTCAAACTGAGAAACTCCACTGAAAAAGCACTGCTCAGTTTCCTGCAAATTTGCATGGGAGTCTAGTTTCTGCTGCAGCTGGGATTCTGTTGTCTGTGGCTCACATGTTCATCTGTGAAACTTAAGCTCTAGGTATGGGTGAGGAGTCCAGAGTCTTTGGCAAAGCACCTGAAGGTGCTCAGAAGTCTGCCTGAGATGAGGCTGTGCAGGTTATCAGTTTTTTATCAGATTTTCTGCCTTTGGGATCTGAGCTGTGTTTTGGGATGGGCAGCTAGGATAAGCATCACTCTGGAGCTGATGACCTCAAGATTTTCAAATATTCTAGCTCGTTTGTAACCCAACTACTATCTCAGGACATATCGTGAGGGTTTTACTCCTTCTGCCCCCCATTAGGTATGGGGAGTAGCTTGGAAATTAGAAGCAATGGGAACTTTAGTTGAGATTGGAGGCCTTGTGCTTTGGGTTCCCACACTCCTTTTTTGTTTAAGCAAAGCTTCTAGTGCAATGTTTTATAATTTCTTTTCAATTTTATTTCTCCGTAGCTGGAAATTCTTACAATTCCTTCAAAACATAGACAACTTTCTTTCCTAGAAGGTAGAATTTTCTTGCAGGGAAGGCAACCATTCAACTACCTCTGCTCAGGAAACCTGAGTTCTACTTGTACCACCTGGATAGGTGATCACACCTCTCTTTATTTCAGTTTCTTTATTTCTACAACTGTATCTATAATAATCCTGCTTTTATTTAAACTTTTTGAATCTGATATCCTAGAGCTGAGCTAAATACTGCTTGTACAACATCACGAGTGAGTTCATGTATGAATACTTGAATTCAGGTTCAGATTTAATCTGACAATTCAGGGATCAGTTTTTGTCCATACAGATAATTTTGGTTTTGTCCTCTAAGGAAAAAAACAAGCAAAAAAACCCTGCTTAGGTTAAGCCTAGTGTTTGCTTAACATGTATCAGAAATGTTCAAACCAAAAAGTTTGAACATTTGAAAAGAGTTTCAACAGAGGATTCAGAGGCCATACAGCTTCTCTAAAAGGTATGGAAATATCTGTATATTCTAGTGAGCATAACTGATGATTTGCTGCATGGCAAGGTTTCTTACTATAAAAACTAAATCTCATTGAATTACTTCTAGTACTATTGCAAGGAACAAGTTGCAGAGTGAATCTTTGTAGGTGCAAATTTCATTTTCCAGTGGTCCCCTGGAATCTTCTTCCTTTCATCTGAGAGATTATCACATCCTTTCCTATAGCATTTCCATCCATCTTGCATTGAAACAAAGGAAGGAAGAGGAGGATGAGGGTGATCACCTCTGTGTCAGATATACACAACAAAGCAGCTAAACTTGGCCAAATCCATAAATCCCCTTAATAAAGCAATTTCATTTCCCTGCAACAGGTAGAATCAGAGTGCACTTTCAGCTGCTAATATCTAGAGACTCATTCTTCCAGAAAAGACGTAGTAACAGAATCCTCACACGTAGCAGAGGGGAGAGTACAACAACTTAGGAGGAATTATTAGATCCAAAAAAATTACAATTTAATGAATCGTTATACAGTTACCTTGTGGCCACCAATAAGCATTCCAGGCTATGCTATGATTTACCAGGCTTGAGACACCTTGTTATCTAGTTAATGTGACACCCAGAAAACCTGGATCAACCTCTTTTCTAGCAGGTCTATTTCCCTTGCCATTAGCTACTTTTATATTTATTAGTCAAACGGATTACATCATACTGCTTGGGATTTATTGGTGTATCATGAATCATGTAGGAGGCACATCAGGTCCAAATGCCTTGTATGTGTGCTCCAAGAGAGCTTCAGAAGACAAATCTGACTATTCCTCAGCAGGTGACTGTAGGAAAGCAGGTAATACACACGTGCTTATAAGGATGTACTTTATGGAACCAATCTGATTAAAACTCTGTCTAGAAACAGAACAGACAATTCCAGATAGCACTATCTTAATTTGTCTTCTCCTAGTATCACAGAAGTCTGTACATTTGCATTTGCTGTCTTAATTGTGGGTAATTAAAACCACAAAATATACTTTGCTCTTTAGCAAGTTTCTAACTTATGAGAGCATACAAATACGGTATATTTAGCCCACAGGTGCCAAGAAACTCTAGTGCTATGCTGTCTGCATTATAATGACACGTGGGCAAGACATTACAGGTGATCTTTTCTTTCATATGCTAATTTGGAACAAAATGGACCACTAAATGTTCTGCATGTTGCCCAGCTCTAGCAGCCGTTTGCAATGTAAGTACAATCAATGTGAAAAAAAGAGAATGGATCAAAGGCTTCAAAGGCAGCAAAGGTAAGCAGCTGAGGAAACAGAACACAGAAAGGCAAGAGACTTGTACACATATGGACAGGATCTACCTGTAAGGAACTGCAAGATGTGTGGTGGATCGATCTCATGGATATTTCCTTGGGAGAAAGCAAACTTTTCCTTGCTGACAGGATGGCAGGAAAAAACACCAACAGAGAAATTATGTGAAGGTTTTCTTCCTGGAAAATGGTCTATCTCAAAGGAAAAATTATTTACTGTCCTTAACCACAGCCCCCCTTTTGTATCTCAGAAGATAAAACTGGAAGCTCCTCGTACTTGGGAGGTATTTCTAAATGCTGAAATAGAGCTGTATGTTTCATGCACTTAACTTTTACTTAGAGAAGTGTCAGAAAAAATCATCTACCTATAAAGGTGGGGTTTTTTTTTGTTAACACTTAAACTATATAGGGATGATAATCATTGAACTCAGCTCCTGATTTCTGCCTACAGTATGCCTATATCCTGTTTGTGACTTATTTTACAATTTTAAAAACCCCTTATGATAATTAAAGAAATGATACAACAAAGTGTTGTTATTTTCCAAAGATGGTGGTTTATTCAGATGAATGTGATAACCACAATAATAGCTACTGCCAAGCAGTGGAAGTTTGCAGACAACTTTTAACTGAGAAAACAACACTGTGATTCATTGTCAATTGGAAACCTACAGGGAGATTCATAAAAATTTCCCATCAAGCTTTAAGTAGATAGCACTAGAGATAACTGTCTAATAAGAATGCATTTAATTTTTATGGTGCTGTTCAACAAAATCTTCTAATTACTTCACAACCATGCCGTTAAAATACATCAAAACCAATAAAACCTTTCAGAGTAATGCATAATTAAAACAGTCAGTCAAATTAAGAAGGAACGACTTCAGGTTTCCTGAAAAAGTAGATGAATCTGTGAACCTTCTACATAGTTCCTTAATGGCTGTGATGATGACATACATTCCACTTATGTATTTCCTTTGTGATTCTGTTGACATTAAAGTTCTGTACTTACTTTCCATGAACAAGAGTGTTTTTAGCTCAGGAGTAGGACTTTTGAAAACATAAACCACCTTCTGCTCAGCTACTAAGAATACAGGTTATAGGCTAGAAGGAGAAAGGGGAGGGTTAGATTAGATATTAGGAAACATTTCTTCCCTGAAAGAGTTCCCCAGCACTGGCCCAGGCTGCCCAGGGCAGTGGGGCAGTCCCCATCCCTGGAGGGATTTCAGAGCCGTGGAGATGTGGTGCTGAGGGACATGGGGTAGTGGGGACTGGGCAGTGCTGGGTTAATGGTTGGACTTGATGGTCTTAGAGGTCTTTTCCAACCAAGGCTGTTCTGTGATTCTGTGATGTCCCTTCTTTTGAAATTGTTGGCCAAATATTTTGGAATCAAAGCACTTGACTTTGGACAACATTGACATTAATTGTAATGAGACTTCACTGTTATGGAAATGCATCTTTTTAACAGACAGGTGTCTACGTCCTAGATTGCTTTTGACTTTTCTGCTCTCAGCACAAAACTACATAGGGAGCAGCAAGGGGGCTGCTGAGAGCAAGGCAGCACAGGGATCTTCCTGACAAGGGCACCATCCCACAGGGGTCCAGGCTCAAGCCAGGACTGGCAAGGGACATGGCTGTTCGTGGCGTACCTACAACCTTGCTCAAGCAAGGACCAGGGGCCAGGAATGAGCTCAGTTGCTGCTCTGAAGCCAAAAGGAGTAGGGTGCACAGGTGGAGGCTCAAGATGGGGTTTCTCTCAATTCTTTCTCACAGCTTAGCTGTTTCCACAGAAGCCTAGTTCAAGGTGCACTGCAGCGGGGCAAGACCCAAGGATTATGGTGAGAAAGGGGAAAAGTTGCACAGGAACAATAAAGAAGAAGCTGGGTACAGGCTGGTAAGGGTAATTAGACCCTGTTAGTGCACTCAGGGCTTTGACAAAGACTACCTCAAATATCATGCCAAAAAATAGTTTCATCACTTATAAAGATGGGCAATAACCCTAAACCATCAACTTCCTATGTTTCATCCATATATTTACCCCTAGAAATGAGGGAAAATAAGGTGACTTACTGTGACTTGAACGTCTGTAATAAATTTAAGTATTGCTTGAGATTCACCTAAGTTCCCATTTTAATTCATTGGTGGCTATTATAGTCTTCGTTCATGCATGAGCAGTTAGATAGAGATATATGTCAGTGTTTAATTCTCCATGTGACTAAATGATCATCATATAACTTATACTCTGTCATACAGTGGTGTGCCTTACCAAATCTCTGAAGCAAAATGCATGTCCACAGAGGATTAAAGTAGCAGGATCATTTAGGTTGGAAGGGACCTCTTGAGATCATGTGCATATGTCCATTCAGGAATCAAACACCCTACATTCACTTTCAGACAGCGTAACTCTCCAAGCAATAATGCTTTTACTTAGGAATACTTTGTACTTGGCTGGTTTTTGTCTGTGCAAGGTTCTTAGTTTTCTCTACTTTTATTTCTATTCTTAGTTTTATTCTATTCTCCATCCCTTTAAGAGAATTCCAATGTATTTTTAATCTATACTAGGCACCCAAATGATGAACCATCTATCCTTCCTCTGGGAAAGTTTTCTTTACACTTCCTCACACAGTTATGATTTTCTCAATAATAGTCCTAAAGATCTCTTAGTTCAATTGCATCCCATGAATTGTAATATTTGGGGGGGGGAACACTCCCTTCTCTCAGATGCTTCTGACATGTCATTCCCAGCATCCCAATATATCTAGGAAGACATTCAGCATAACAGCCAGCTGAAGGGCTTCATACCACTTCATGTAGAAGTACGTTCTGCTGACCACTTCAGATAACGTTCTCTCTGTTTAACTAGGCTGCCTAACATCAAGCAGCACTAGGGCTCGGAATTTGGCCCTGTTGTTTTAATAAACTTTCTTCAGAAAAATCACCTTTCCTGTCTCCCCTGAATCACTACTGTTCTTAGAATTCTCTCTAGTTTGTCTCATATTTATCACTTAAATAAATGCAAAAGGAAGTGTTAAATAGGGCACCATATCAAGCAGGGTATTATTCTGGTAAGAAAAAGAATTCTTCACAAAACAGTGATTAGAAGTATTTAAGAGTAACTTCTGTGCTGAACAGAGTTGAGCCAATAATGCATATAAATTTCTCACAAATTTTCATTAATATTTTCAAATGGATTCATATATTCATGTGCCTTCTCCTCTTGAGCTCACTTCCACGTACATTTGTGTAATTAAACTGAAGTAACTATTCTCCAAGTTGTGTATATGACAATGTACAGAGGCAGAAGACTGCACTGACTGTGGGAGTACTGCTTGTACAAACGCTTGTATGATTTCTGAGCAGAAAAAGCCACCATATTACAAAGAGCAATGAACATATCTTTGTTTTATGTGTGAGTGGGTGTATATATACACCCTATTGAATTCTTATTTGTTCCTGTTCTGTTGCTTTCATATCATGTTTGTAGAAAAATGAATTTGTATGAGTAATGTTAATGAGGAATTCTTGCTCTGCGGTCGAATGTCTTTGGACCAATGTAAAAAGGCAAGTGAGAAAAAAGCAACAGAAAAAAAATGGATATGGGCAGCAGCTGGAGCCAGGGTTTATATTTGTGAGATGTTGAACTGACATAATTGCAGCTAGCAAATTAAACAGTGCCTTGACTGGGTTTTGTCCACTGGACTCAGAACTGCACATGGTGAGCTCCATCCAGCCCCAGTGCAAGGCAGCTTTGGAATGCTGCCTTCTCCATCCTCCAGATTAGGTCCTTCATCAAATCCACCAGCTGTTTTCTGGGCAGGGAGAGAAGCACTGCTAGAGTAGAGGTATTAGCCAGATAACAGCTCGGGTCACAAACACAGGTAAGGCAAAGATATGCTGTCACAGTCCAGGCCAATGAAATAAAACAGGAACTAGCAAAATCATAAACCATAATCATTAGGAGACCATAGCACAGGACTTTTCTTACAGCTACATGTCCTGCATGTATATTGATGTAACTTTTTATGTAGGCAATACCATCCTGAAAGTGTCAAAAAGAAGTTTTCCAGTGCGTAAATTTATTTGCATGCAGAGCACCATTGTAGTGTTCACCATTAACATCATAGAAGGATCCCAGTAAACACACCTATACAGCTTGTTGCATTGCAGGCTTGTTGTTTCCTATAGGGCTTGTTGCATTTTTACATGTACAAGTTAGTTAATGATGTCACACAGCAATGTTAAATAACATTTTTAATTAGTTTCTGGAATTAAAGTAGGTTATATTTAGAATTTATTTAATTAAAATGGGCAAATTATATTTCATGTACATAATATAGATATTCTCATAACTTGCTCCACCATAGATGTAATTAACAGGAAGGTTTTCAGTGTCTTTCCAAGAAGAAAGAGTGAAATATCTTCTTCCTTTCTAATGATAACCAGCAGCTTCAGCTCCTTGCACTTTTAAAGTGGGTAGGTAAGGAGTATTTACTATTCAGCACAATATGCCACAGTGGCATTTCTTATCATTACGGTGTTTCAGGACTAGAGGGTCAGTAAATAGCATTTGCCTTCTGGCAACCTTTTCTTCCATGATAATATTCTTTTGATGCTGGGATTGTGCACAGCTGAAAGAACCCCCAGGCTATCTCTGTACTTCCAAAAGTTGGCAAACCGTTTCCTGGAGAAATAAATAAATAAATAAACAAGAATGAACAAACAAAAAATACAACAGAAACAAAAGTAACATTAAATAATTACTGCAATCATTTGGCTGTAACAAAAGCAAAAAAAAAAAAGATAGCTTGAAGGCTACAAGAGAATCACAAATGGAGAATACTGTCCCACAGATTCTCTTCTAACTGTGTATAATTATACTAAACCCTTGAAGATATGCATGAAGAGCACTTCAAAATTCAGGACTTATCATTCAAATATTAACAAGCCTGCTTTCCTGAAATTTTGAACCCATATGTCTGTTTCTGAAGGCAGTCTTTAGTTTGCTTGACATCTTTCAAAATCAAAAATATTGTGTATAAAACCTGGGTTTGGACTGTGAAGAGAGAGATCTTTTAAAAGCTGTCATTTTTCTTAACTTCAAAACCAACATTATTTATCACCATCTTCAGAAATGTTCAAACACCTGTTAAGAGAAAAAGGACAAGGTTCATGTCCAAAGGTGGTCTTGAAGAAAGGACCTGATTCAAGGCACATTAAATGTTTTATAGCAGTTGTAGAAGATATCTGCTGAAGTCAAACGTTGTCAGGTTACATACAGTTTAGCAGTTACTGCCCTCTAGGAAAGAAGTGTGTGTGCCTCCCTAACTGGTTATATGATTCTTGGATATAGAAGAAAGTCTTCTTAAAAAGAAAGGCTTTACAATGTGAGACTTAAACATTTCTTCCAGGTAACAGTGATAGGACAAGGGATAATGGCCTCAAGCTGTGCCAGGGGAGGGTTAGGTTGGATATTGGGAAACATTTCTTCCCTGAAAGGGTTCCCCATCCCTTGCCCAGGCTGCCCAGGGCAGTGGGGGAGTCCCCATCCCTGGAGGGATTTCAGAGCCGTGGAGATGTGGTGCTGAGGGACATGGGGCAGTGGGGACTGGGCAGTGCTGGGTTAATGGTTGGACTGGGTAAGCTTACAGGTCTCTTCCAACCAAGGCTGTTCTGTGCTTTACCTTAGCTCCCTGGAAGGCCTTTTAAACTGTGAGATGTGGTGATCATCCCAAATTCATGGAAATTAAAATTATAAAAGCACTTCTGTCGTATTGGTGTTGATTTCAGAACCAATCACTTACAGCATTTAAAAAATAATTTGCACATAATTAACTTGGCTTCAGGTTTCTCTCTTTTGCATCATTTTGTGTGAACACCCCTAGGAGTTTTTCCCCACATGAAAGCTAGCAAGCAGCAGTTTTCCAGGCAAATACACATATTCACAGGCAAGACAGGCTGCTCCAGCTGGTGATTTAAAATAAAACCCTACATTTTCTGGAAATATTATTTTATTCTATTAAGTATAAAAGTGGCAGCTTTTTATTTTCTTATTCTTAGTTTTTTGTTGGGTTTTTTTTGGGTCATTGCATTGTCCCCTCTAAAAATATTGAGGTGCCTTCTCTCATAAAACAGAGGAGCAGATCAATGTGGTGTCATCATTTGTTGTCTGTATTTGTGGCTATAGCAAACCTAAAAGCATCTTGGGGCAGCCTCAAAGCTTGTTTTCTACTCAAAGAAAAATTGTTCAAGACAAAAAAATGCCTCTGAGGTTTAATTATCCTTCTTTGTTACCTCTCACTAGAAAGAAATGTCCTGTAGCTATGAGTTCTTCCATGGCCAAGATACCTGTACTTATTGCTTTTTTGTTGCCGTTGGTAAACAGGTCTTTAAAAACGAATTGTTCCTGCTTCCTTTTTTTGTCCATAGTCTCAAGAGCTCCTTTCTTGTGTATAGACGTGCAAATTTGGTGATGAAACCTGGGAAAAAAATTCATCTGATACTCCCTACCTCTGTTTGTCAGTTGATGTGTTCATGTTCAATGCCTGATTTTTCTCTTACAGGGATGGAAGCCTCAGTTATGGAATGGTTTTCTGATCCCCAGTGTTCTCCATCAGCTGTTTCTTTCATTGGGCATCAAATTCTTCTTTCCTGCTTGGCTGCTTTATTTCCTCTTAACATTCTGTTAAAATAAAAAAAAAAAAAACCCACAAGCAAACAACACTGCAGTTTTCTTGAATTTTAAAGTGACAGCCTTCACCTGCCAAAACCCAACATATTAGAAAAAAGCTTCCATCCTCTCATTTCCTGTGGGGTTGCCTTAGTCAACTTAGGCATAAAACTGTTTGGGGGGCAGTTTAGAACAAGCTCTGTCCTCATTCAGTGATGCTGTTGAGTGACTGGTACCTTCTGGTCCTTCTCCATCTGCTACTTTTAAAATTTTTACCGAGTGTACCTTATTTAACTGCACAGTTCCCACGGGGTAACATTTACTTCACCTGCATAAATGGAAAGTGAAATATGCAAATCAACCCTGTCACGTTATGAGGGTCCGATGTAGCATCTTTTACTCCCACTACGTTTGCTATGCCACCTGACTGGAATCGTTCCAATCTTTCTGCACAATTCGAGGGGCTTGAAAATTACTGTATATACAATTATATTTCCCATAACATTATGCAAGGCTGAGAGACATGGTTTGGTGGGTGACTTGGCAGTGTTGGGTTAATGGTTGGACTTGATGACCTTAGAGGTCTTTTCCAGCCAAGGTTGTTCTATGATTCTATGACAGAGGCCTGGAAAGGGAGCACAGGTCTTTGACTAGTTTTCCAGCTGTTAACATAGCTTGTGATATGGAGATGCAGACTGTTGCACAGCATATGCATGGTGAAATTGTGAAAGGACTGACCTCACGACCAGGATTTACCAAACATAATCACCTCATTTCTGGAAAATAAATTTGGTGCAGCTTTATGAAGCATAAGTAATGGATGTCTGTTCTCCCACAGGTTTACTGAGAGAGTAGCTGACTATATCCTACGTGGTGATTCTAGAAGAGTCTTTCTGTTATCACACACTGGCACTAGCAAACTTAAGAAATGTATCATATAATCACAGGAAACAGAAGTAATAAGAAATAACTTTCTGCCATCATTTTCATTCACGCAGATATTTTTAACAATAGATGGCTTCACCATCGACAAATATCTTAAGACATGCAGAGCAATCAAAGAAGAGGTGTTAATTAAATTTGTTCAGTTATTTTTTGCTCATACACTTCACCTGTAGTGATAAATGTAAAGAAAACATTTAAGGTCCTCAGCCCACCAGAACAATGATGAAAGACTGAAGCAAGTGACAGCTCAGGCAGATTATAGCAGGAAAATTAGGATCTCGGTTTTGAGCCCTTTTCTCACCCCCTTTTCCCTCACTTTCTTTTTGGCCAAGAGCTAGTGGGATCCTCTCCAACTGCTTTAGACCTAATTGAGCTTTCCCTACTTGTGGAATAATTCTTTTCTGGCTGATTTCCAGCCTCTCCCACCAGAAGTGGCTGAATTATATATGCTTGGAGGGAGAAACAAAATTAAAATGCCTAGTACCGTAAGGAAGAGACAACAACGTGAAGGAAGGATTTTACCCTAGTGTTTATTAGTGTACAACACGGTAGTGATAATTTTTGGTTTCACTAATGAATGTCTGGAACTTATTGAAGTGGAATGTAGTAATGGAAGTTATTGAGCTGTTTTTGTCCGTGGTTCTGAGACTGTTTGAGTGTAATTATCTACTGCACAGGAGAGCTGGGGGCTGCGCAGGGCTCGCACCGGGCAGAGCAGGAGGAGCAGAGGTGGGAAGCAAGGCCTTGGACAGTTGTTTTCCATTGGCAGATCTTGTTTTTTCCTTAACCAAATGGTTTGCTTGTGTTGGGTTTATAGTAATTCTCTCCGAGAGGAATGAATGTATCCCAGCAACACTTGGTATTTTAATGTTTCAGAAACAATACATTTTTTTCTGGAGGGGAAGGGATAAACTGTAAAGGTTTCCAAGGTTTAATAAGACATTCACTTGGTGATTACTTTTTCTGTTTATATGGTGCCTGGATACACAAACTGCATTTGCAGCCCAGGTACATATATCTATCTCTATTGTTTCAATCTTGCCTCAGGAGAATGCTGTTTGATGCTGAGTGTCAATTTGCAAAAATGTATTGTCTGCACTTTTTGAAGAACAAAGCAAGATACTGATTTGGGGGGTGGTTTTAGTTTGTTTTTTTTTTTAAGCCAAGCATAAAGATTTAATATTTGTTTGGGACATTAATTTCAATGAAGGATGGGAGGCCAGTTGTCCTGGTTCCCCAGGCACAGCCCCATAGCCCAGCCATGCAGGCAGCCATGAGCAGCCCCCAGTCAATGGGAGATCCACTCAGGGCAGCTGCCCCAAGCTGACTCACAGGTGTATCCCATACCACTGACATCTGCTCATTATAAAAGGAAGGAGTTTACTAGTGTTGGAGTTCCTCTTCCTGTGACTTCTCCTTCCTGGCTTTTTGCTCCTGCTGCTGATCTTAAGGATGAGGCTGAGTATAAGCTTGTATACTCTATGTGGGTGATTGTATTAGTTTTGTTGTTTCATTCAGTCTGTTTCTACTTCAGCCCATGGGCTTCTCCCTTTTTTCCCCAATTCCCCTTCTCAGCTGGGGAGGGAGCATTGGGTGGTAGAACAACTGCTGCAGTTCAGCCCTGGGTACAGGCTAAATGTAGGCAGAAAATAACCATACAGGAAACATTCCTCATTTGTCTTTTAGACTAAAACTGGATAGCATCCTAGAAAGACATTATCCTAAAACCAGAAGATATGTGAAGGATGTAACAAACTAAAACTCTGTTGTCTGTTTTATGCAGTTAGATTAAAGGAATAATAATGATTCTCTTAATTTGGTCCTGTGACACTGCGTGCCGATTTATATTGACAAACACACTTGCATTAATTTGTTCTGCTCAAAAGTCGAATAGATGTGACCTAACTCTCATCCAGGAGTCATATATAGCAGTGTCTGAGCAAAGATACCTGTAGTGGTGGAGACCTCCCTTCCCACCCATACAGGTGTGGGGAAAATACTTGAAATACAGCCTTGAGACAAACTGCTGTCTTTTTACAAAAGCATCACACAGATCTGCAACCAAGATGGGCCTGAGGGGATCGCCATCACCAAACCAGGGTTTAGAGCTAACCTCTCTATACCTTTACATGTATGTATGGGGGGTGTGTATATGTATAGTTGAATTAGTAAACTTTATTGGGTCTTCTAGTTGAGTGTTTTTATTGTTGCTGTTATTATATTGTTTTAATGTAATGTTGAACCACTATACAGCAACATCTGTGAACCTTTCCTTACTCCTTGGTTAGCCATAAAGCAGTGACCAAGTCTGGGACTTGGAGTGGATTCACTGTCACCTAGGGTCCTCTAAGCAGGAGTTTAGAAAGCAGGGGGGTCCGCTCAGAGCCTTGTGACTCAAGGGGAGGGTCTCCCTCATTCTTTTCCTGATCCCTCTATTCATCATTTCCCCCCATCCCTGTGTAAATCACTTCCAACACGTCCCAAACCTTACACGTCCTTTTCATGTAATAAGTAATTGTGATCCTTCTATTGAGTCGAGCTTTCCTGAATTCACATTTGTGCTAACATTTTTGGCAGTGTTTATTTTTCTTTCTTTAAGCAACCTTTAACCCCTTGCTTTCTGTGTCAATATCTTATTGACAATCTTTAAGTACCCTATTAGAATACAGCAGAGGAAATTCATATTCTGGCCACAGTGTTCTGATAATACGGCTGTATAGGGCTTCTGGACCAGAGCTGGCTCCCATCAGCCAACTGGAAATGCAAACAGAAAGAATTCCTATCTGTACACATACCTTACAAATCCTCTGTCTTTAGCTGCCCTTAAAAGTTCAATCAGATTATTAAATAGAAGTAACAATTAATGTATCAAATATTAACATCAAAGACACTGAATCTTAATTCTGGGTTAGAGACTCAGCTGTTTCACCTCCTGTTTCATGACTTATCAGCAAAATAGTTTCATTTTGCTGTTTCTTTGCTGAAGGAAGAAGGGATGATAGAAGAAGAAAGAACCAAGTGGTTGTATAGAGTTTGCAGCACAGTTAATTATAGCATCCATGTATGTGTGCATATCTGTGCACATCATGTGACTTCTAAATTCAGCCAAAATGTACACAGAATCATTAGGGAAATAGTCCATAAAAATAACATTATGAAGCTCTGGGTTTTACAACTGGACTTACACTTAGAAGTGCATAGAGTACACAGTGTATACAGGATGCTGAAAAAGCATTAACTTTGGCAAAAGCTTCCTAGTCCATGTTAAACCTAATTTAAATTATTCTGGCCTTAGTGTCATCATTTTAAACTGATATAATGAAGTATTTTTCAAAGGAAAATACATGCTGATGTCTCTGCATAGTGTTAAATATTTAAAATGAACATCATTGCTGCAAATTCTATGATGGAAAATAATTTTACGAAAGCAGATCAAATGAGCACATCACGTCTCCCTTGCAGTAAGTGTATCCTGCTCTTTGAATTATTCACCACTAAATATCTATATATACATAAAATATACATGTAGTAACTGTACACAGCAGGGCCTGGGTGAGTCTGTTGAAAGCATGCCTGGAATATGTTCTGTAATATCCCAAATTTCAGATCAAGCATAAAGCACATTTAGCTCTGTGTATTGCATGGTAAGGATTTGTCTGGAAGTGACTGAGTGCTCCAAGCTGTGGTGAGAGGTACAATGACATGGAGGGGGTGTGTGTGTCCCTGGGGAGTACACAATTCACCCAGTATGAAGGGAGCAAAGGAATACCAGGCACTGCTCACCTTAGCCTTATTATCGTGTCAAAATTTTGTTATGTAAAGCATTGAAACAAAAATGGTAAAATGCAAGTTTAGCTGGAGTGGCAAACACCCACCAGTCACCGTAGGCAGGCAGGTAATGTTAGTCACCAAAAGGAGTAAATTGGTTTAAGAAAATGACATATGTATTGCATTTTTACCCTATTTTACTTTTTTAAGAAAATTTTATTCTGTGTTTGCAGTTTGCACTGTGTTTGAAGTTTGCACTCTCATTCCCTTTACTCCCTATTGCCTTCATTACTGCATCTTCCTTTTATCTTCACAATCGTAGGTCTCCAGACTTCCATATGTAGGGAGTGCTATTGCTAGCTTCATTCAGGGTCGTCTCTTCTGCTCTAGTGCAAGAAATATGTCAAGGCCATTGATTTCTTTGAGAATGTACTTATAAAACTGAAAGGAGTGGAAACAAGAGGGGCCACATCCAAAAAATACAGTGTGGATGACAGTTGTGGGAGGTTAGTGTGCTGTGGAAACTGTTTTGTTATTCCTGATTTGTATTTCTAAATTCCTTACCAAGTGTAGCACAGAGTCTTTAGGTGAGCCATTACTTGGTCTGCCTCAAATGTCCTGGATAAACATATGCAAGTATTTAATCTTCTCAGTGTGGAATCATGCCTGTAAGATAGAGATGATAATATTTATTTATCTTGTAATGAAATTGCAAAGTTCATTAACATCTTTGAGGTGGTTGTGTACTTCATTAGTAGGAGCTATCTGAGCATGACATGAATAATTACGTTGCTTTGCAGCTTGTTTCTTTTTAACATCTCTTTCATCTGATTACTTTAATACTCGGTCTGTACCATTTTAAATTGTCTGAAATACAGTTTATACGAAAAGAATCATGCAAAATAATGATAATGAAATTATTCCTGATGCCCTTTTGTGCTAGCATTCAGAAACAGTTAGGGTAGACTTGTAGCTACAAGATACAAGCACCAGGCATTACAGAAGGAAATCTGTTATTCTTGGAATAACGCAGTTTTTCCTGGAACCACAAGGGTAATCCATGTTTTAGATAACTATCCTGGTGCTCATATGCTCTTATTCTTTGGACTTTGAAGCCTGAGGTTTGTTGACCAATGTACACTGTGTACTGGAAAACTAATGCTGAATGGCTACAGTAGCTCACTGGGTCTAAGGAGATAATCTATTCTTTTTTGTATCAATAATCCTACTAAAGATGTCCTTTCTGTGCCTCCGTTTCAACCCTGTAGAAAGAGGAACAATGGGAGGGACTTTACAAATTACTTTGAACGGTACTACACAGAACTAGGAGGTCTTGCTATTATCACAGCCTGCTATGAGGAGTAGGCATACAAAGCTGCTTTTATGTTGATACTTGTATTTTCTAGATGAGAACCCTGCATTGCACACAGATAATAATTAGCTGGTTTGTTTTCAGCAGCCTTGTACAGCCATAGCTAAAGCAGACAGTGCTGCCAGGAAACAACTCTGTGCTGACTTGTTGAAACAAGGGACAGCCTTTCCCTGTGCATAGGACACATTTATTCTTGATTTGCCTAGCAAATCTAATCTCTGAAAAAAAAGATGGGTAAACTCTCCTGGCTTGTATAATCTCTCGTAAATATGCTTTCAATTGAGCAGATGTCAAATTGTCATGCTTGTAATGCCATACGTGTGTGAAACTTCATGGCATGCATGGCAGGATGCTCCAGCAGCAGAGCTAATGGCATTAGGGAAATAAAATTGCTAACAGGGATATGTGGAGGGCCAATAATTTTAAATCAATTCTATCTCACATGACATAACGGGGCTACACAGCCCTGTATAATTAGCACTCTTAATTTCCTGCTTTCCTAGGTCTTACCAGTAAAATTGTGCATCATAAGAAGCAAGACATGTCTTGAGGCCTTTTCTTAAGCAAGGAAGAGAACGTCTTATTGTCCCCAGACCTACAAGATAATAGGAAGATATTGACTTTGGTAGGAGTTTGGTTAGTGCTGCCATCAGTTTGGGTTATTCTAAACTCACTCACTATAAGCCAGGACACTTGAGATCACAAATGCAACTATGGCAGTCTGACAGATGTGGGTATAGAGGCAAAAGTATCTTCTGTGCCATCAGAGGCACTGGTTAGTGACAGGCAATGGTCAGAAACTTATTAATGGGGAAATGTGCTTTTTGTATTTAATTCTTGCTGTTTTTTTTCGATCTGCATCAGTGTTGTGGTCAGCAGGGAATGGTGGCATCAGAGTGCAGGATTATCAAAGGAAAGCAGAAAAAGTCTGAACCATCTAAATGTAGTGCATTAATTCTGACTCAGCAGGCTTAAACCCAGCAGTATTTGTGTCCCTGTAACTTGCCCAATCTCGCCACAACACTCCTCACACTGGTAGCTGGATGACTTCCTGATGCCCCCATGAATCAGCCTAACTTGCACCTCCTGGCACTTACTCAGTGGCAGCGTGACGATGGGTAGGAGTCAGTGCTGTGACTTGGCAGCAGCTAGATCTGCCACTGCAGTGCAAATGGAACAGAGCTACTTCGTGAGGTTTTGTCAGTGACCTTTGCAGATTGCTTTATCAAAGAGAAGGACAATGAGGTTTATGCTTTGTGTTTTTCAGTCCAAGCCCTTTGTTCTAGTATGGATCTGCGAAGAATTTAAAACCTTTCCCTTAGACTTCCTACAGCCGTGGGGATAATGAGAAGTAAAACTTGTCTCTGAGAAGGTGTACTGGCAATTTTGTTGTCTTCAGTCCGTGTTTGGGTTCTGGCTGCGTGTTGTAAGAGGTGTCAGACACCTGAGCATCAGACACACCTCATGCTGGCCATACCCGTGATAGGCAGGTACCACATGTCACCTTCACTTTCCTAACAGAGGGAGACAATGTCATGAGGAGTGTCAGAGAAGATTTACAGCCCATTGAGATCCCTTTTTCTCTTTCCCAGGAGCTAATGTAAGCAATAAAGTACACAAGCTCATGGAGCTACATAACTCTTTTTGTCAGCTGTGTCACTTGGATTCAATATATCCCATACTAGGTCACAGGTTTGACTGCTATTGTGTGGTGAATGTTCCAAAAACCCAAACATAGCTCTCACCTCCTCTCACCACAACTCAGCAAACAGAATCAAATCTTTGCACACTAGCAAGGCAAGACTTGCAGGTACATTAATCTATTTGCCTTCCCTCCTGATTTCACAGGTCTTTTTTAGCTAGTTCTGATGCTTTTGCTTTCACCAATGCTTTCTATTTTTGCCTTCTTTCCCTTTTCCCCTCTCCAGGTACAGAAGAGGCAAAGTGCTCTCAAGTCATCTGTAGTTCTTGACAGCGTAACTTACTCAGGTCAATAGCAAAGCAGTGTAACTATGAGGAGAGGGGTATTCCCCTCCTTTCCATAATGGCAAAGTGAAAGTTCCAAAGAGATTTGTCACTTTCAGGAAACCACAAACACTCGTCACAGGTTTTTTTAGCTTTTGATTTAACTTATTTCAGTGGTTTTTAATATTTGTCAGCACCATCACTAGAATAAGCAGCTTTTTAATCTTCATGTAGATTGCAGCATCATACATAGGGGATAAATGGGGATGTGACACAAGTCATTGTCATCCACTACTGAAAGCTGGGACAAATTGGTAAGTGTATATGTATTCTGCTGCTTTTTTTTTCTGGAGTGTGGTGCTGCCTGTCACAAGTCTGTTTCACTGAAAATTAGGAGAGAATCTCTTTATTTGTGGTGAGCTGTGAAGGAGGAGGATTATGCTGGGGAAAAAGTAGTTATGATGTGGCATGTGTTAGCATTGCCACAGGTAAGCTAGTTTGGGAAAGTTAATTTCTCTCCAAGTTGTTACTGCAGAGATTTGAGTAGCTACAAGTGACCAGAGCTTTGTCACAATATTGCTCAGGCTGACAGATGACTTTGTGCAAGAAAGGTTTTCTGCTTCCTTGGTGATATTTCAGGTGCCATTTATTAGTTAAGTAATAATACAATGCATTTATACAGGGAATGCCATCTGTGGGAAATTATTCATAGAGCTGCACAGCAGAATCAGTGATCCATCCCACCAGAGTCCACGCTTGCTGCAGTGCCTACAGGTTAGGCAGCCTTGTTTATATTTAAGGGGGAAGCAGCAGGACAAATAAATATGTTGTTGACAATATCCAATGAGTGGGTGAAAGAGGAAGTATATTGTCATCATGGACAGATGTTGTCTTAATACAAGAGACTGATGTGACTGGTCACGCCAGCTGTCTGGTTTTGATCTTTGGCTTAAGAAATTCAACAAGATATGTTAAGGCTTTTTTTCCCTGGATCCAGAAGACTTGTGAGAATATTCAATTAGCCAAGTGTGTTCTCTGGTCTTTTGAACTGTACCAAACTAATAAGTACTTGTAAAATATTTTTATCCTGTAATATCTCCTCTTCAATCTCTCCATGTGTATACAGGCCCTTTGCATCTCATGACTTTGTTTGCCTTGAAGCAAGACTGACATTTTCAGCAAGGGCTGAAATGGGAGATTTTTTGGACACAGATTTCATTATCTCAAAAAAAACCCCAAAGCAACTAGAAAAGGTTTAAATTAGAAAAGTTAATGTGCTGTATGCTCAGCTAATTATGTCAGGATTTTTGTATGGTTTCTTTTTAATCAGGCACCAGCTAGAAAGCTGTGAGCTGCTGCCTTATTTTTCCTTCTCCATTTAGCACTTGAAGGAAAGGAAATTACAGTTCAGTTTGCTTTAATTTTATTGTTTTTATTCTTGTACTCATAATTAATATGTTCTGTACTGCAGGAGAGTGAAATTATATGCTCATTATAGAATTAATTAAAGTCAGATTAAATCAACTGATTCCCTCCCACCATTCCTGCTGTGATAACACTTTCTGGGGCCTTTTGCCACTAAGGCATCATTACATTATCTTATTTCCACTGGAACTAGGTAGGAACTTTTCCCTCATCCTAAAAGAAGAAAACCAATTGCAACTTTTTGTTTTCAGTTCCATTAGATCTACTCAGTGTTTCAGTCTTGCTTAAGATTTGGAAATTTGCATCAGTCAACCTGAAAGACAACTTTTTTCTTGTTTTTTTTTAATAGTTTTTCCTGACAGAGTCTTCCCAGGGGCTGTCTCAGAGCTCTCTGGTCCTACTGACAAGGATATGCATATGTATGTAATTCATGTAACTCAGCAAAGAGCTTCCCCAGTGACTACATGGGCTGCTCCCCTCAACCTCTCTGCTCATCTCTCCCCTTTGCAATTCCTGGGTGAAGTGCAAGAGCCCCTGTCAAACAAATGACTATAGCCACCTCACTGAAAGTAGAACCTTTGGACTACTCATTGTGGGGAGATAACAGTCCTGATTTCATTGTTTTACTCCAAGGGCAAACAGAATCTACTGTGGATAACAAGAGAAGTAATTTGTATTGTAGTAAAAGTGTATGGTTTAAAAGACAACCAAATAAGAAAAAAGGAAAAATCGTAGAATCACAGAATAGCCTTGGTTGGAAAAGACCCCTAAGCTCACCCAGTCCAACCATTAACCCAGCACTGCCCAGTCCCCACTGCCCCATGTCCCTCAGCACCACATCTCCACGGCTCTGAAATCCCTCCAGGGATGGGGACTCCCCCACTGCCCTGGGCCAGGGATGGGGAACCCTTTCAGGGAAGAAATGTTTCCTGATATCCAATGTAACCCTCCCCTGGCACAACTTGAGGCCATCACCCCTCGTCCTGTCACTGTCACCTGGGAGAAGAGACCGACCCCCCCTCACTACCCCCTCCTGTCAGGGAGCTGCAGAGAGCAATGAGGTCTCCCCTCAGCCTCCTCTGCTCCATAATATTAACATTCCCTATAGAAATGTAAATTGAAGCACTGAAGTTCTTACTTTGTATCTCCAGTACAATTACCTGAAGTTCTTAGCAAGTAAAACACTTTATTTTAATATTCTTTGCTGCTTAAAAAAATTAAGCAACATCTTAAAAACGTTTAATGAAAGGGATGTCACCTGCTGTAACATTAGCAAGTGCTCCCCAGTTGGGATTCTTCTGGAGCTTTTGATGTGGGGAAAGTGTCTGTATTCTCAAATTATTGTATTTGTACAGTATCCACCTTGTAGCTGACTTCAACATTTTGTTGAGAGTGCATTTCTTATGCTTTTTGTTTTTCCCTTCTTTGTGCTGAACTTTCTATCCTTTTTAATAAGGGAGTTATTTTGCTCTGCATTTGCCAAGGGAGCCATGCAGGTTCATTCTGGTTTGTTGAAGTCTTTTCTGTTAGAATAGCAGATAGCTACCTACTAATTAAAGTAAATGGCACACATTAATGTCTCCATGGTATTCTGTTTATTTCAGATTGATATTTCTTGTGCAGCTATTTCTCCCTTTTGATAAGCAAGCTCTTTGTGCCCTTCATTTACTTGTGTAGCATGTAATGTTTTCACTGTTATATGGAATATCTGTGATGAGATCAGAGATCTTCGAACTGTTTTCTCATTTCTGACACTGGTTTGCTGTGTGACCTGTGCAAGTCAGTGACAAGTAATTGCTACTTGAATTGGTAGTTTTGGGTATTCAATATTGCTAAAAAAAAAGCCACAGAAATGGAATTTTAAGATGTTTATGTATTTTAGTACCAATCATACTAAAATCACTGGTATAGTTGAGCATACTGCTTTAAGCTTGCTCAGCTACCTTATAAAATAAACACTCATAGAAACAAAGCTTTGGTGCTGCCTTCTAGCTACTGAGTTGTAAAAATAATCCTCCTTATTAAAATGGTTTGCCCAGTGAAGTTACTAAGGTGATGAGCTGCTTTGGAATAGCCAATTGCATTTTTATAGTTTTAATACTTACTGCACTACTGTTTCAGAGGCAGATGTGATGGAAACTCTCCTGAGTTTAATAGGCCTTTCTTGGAAACTGTTAGAGATGGCAGGATAGGTGTATCATTAGTCTGTCAGTATTACAGACCTTTTAATAAGTAAGTTTACTTCAAAGGAAAATTTAGTACTTGTTCCAGGATGTTAGAGAACTGTGATGCACCTGAACATATTTGGGGAAAATAACTTAAGCCTAATCTATATATTTCCTATTGCAAATATGCTAAGCTGTACACAATTGCTTAGGTGATTACAGAAAAATACTAACTTATCATTTTAAAATGGACCATAGGAGTTCCTTACTGGCATGACTGCAAGTAGAATACTGGGATTTCTCACTAGCCTTCAATGCCCTCACTTTGCAGACAGGTAACTGAAGCTCAGAGTGTTTTGCTGAGTCTTAAAATTTTAAGCCTGTGATGAACAAGGACTTCCACATAGATTGCCTAACACTTCCTTACCTCAGTGTCTCACATCAGTGAGTACAGATGCCCTTAAAAACATTGCCACTACCACTAAGTGTATTTCTGTTTTAGTCTACCTTTAATTGGGTGTGATGCAAAAGTGATTACATTTTTAATTGCTACAGGGTGAGCTATAGCTCGGATACTGATTTTCTGTTGCTAACCACTGTGTTACAGAAAGGGAGGAAAACCTGGAGACTCACAAGATTAATGAATAACAGACTTTCTTAACTGATCCCAGCCCTGTGAGGTCCTGATTGCAACTGTTTCTCTTCAGTGCACTTGCATTTTTTTTCCTGCTTGCTAGAACACTATTGTAGTGAATCTCTTTTCTCCTATCACTAGGCCAGGAGACACCTGACTGCCAAAAAACCTGCATAGATTCCAGAGCTGAAAGAAATAACTCCCTGCCAGCATCTCATCGCAGTGTGGAATGAAAGGAAAATGCAACCCTGTCAAGGCATGAGAGTCTAACAAGTCTTTGAAACTTACACATTGAGATTTATATTCTCTTTTGATGTTGATACAAATGTGTGTGACATGCTGTTCCTTGTTCAGGTGATCTTGATGAATGCAGCTAATTGTTCTATGGCTGTTATCTGTTGCAGGTTGCCTAATAAGTTTTCACAGAATGCCTGTGCTGTTACCCTTTTAGTCTTTGAAAGAACTGCTGTAAAGTGAAACTATTAGCCTCATCCTTTGAAGTGCCACTCTAAAGACTGATGACTCAATGCAGTATTAGGCAAAAGAAGCATTACTAGCAGGAATGGCACCAATAATTGGGGAGGTTTTATTGTTTTATACTTGAAAAATTATCAAACCCTTTGGGTCAAGAGGGAGGTAACAAAGCTTTTCTCCTTCCTTCCTTCTAGCAGTATTCCTAGCTGATTTTCACAAGTCTTGGAAGGTTTAAGGGGAAGGGAAAGGAAAATAGCCTAAGCAGACTGAAGACTAAAGGTAGGATTTGGGTTTTGTTTGTACTTTTGTGATGTTAGGGCAAAGCTGAGCCTTTGGTTTTGAAATAGATGTTTGGACACAGTCAGAAAGTTTTCTGAATTAAGGTGTACTAAGGAGATTAGTATAGATCAATCCTGGAAGAGTTAAAAATAGTTCTCTAAGTGGTTGCTGGTACAGAAAATAAACTTTATCTTAGAAGAATTTAGCTCTGCTTTTTTAGAAAATTGATGATGCCTTCCCTCAACAAAAAAAAAAAGGCCTTTTTATTCAGGGATTTCAAGGCAGGTGTGAATCAAGTCAACAAAACACTGCAGAGGCAAACTAATGCTATTGTGCTGGTCAATAGATTAGGAAACTAAAGCATGCACAGTAGTGAAATGGATTCTCCAAGGCCTTTGCTCTGTTCAGGAGACTTGATGTAGTTAATCAGTTACCTGGAAACTAGTGACTACATGGATTCTACCAGTATATTTCAGTAACAAGCCAGTGCTTACAAGTGAGACCTAGAATTTTTCAAGGAAAAACACATGTCAGTAAAGGACCTCATTTGACAGATATGTGAAGACTACTCAAACCCATCAATATTTTCTCAGAAAACTTAATGATAACAGCAGTAATTAGCACAGAGTAAGTCTGTTTCCCCTCAGGTTGATTTCTATTGCAACTATGTTGATCTCCAGCTACAAAAGGGTTATTTGGAAAACTAATCATTGCATTAGGTTTTTCTGGATCTTCTACAGCTAAAATGAGCTTCATTTTTAAAATAGGTATTTTGTATGAACCCATAATTCTGGGCATTAGCCTCTGGATGTACATAGCTGAACAATAAGTCAACTTCTCTAGATAATACAAACATTGACTCTTCAAGGTCATGATGAAGGTATTTGCAATGGAACAACTCTCCAGCGTAAAGTTTTGTCAAATAAGAGGCTTAGAGCTTATTTTTTTCTGTTAATATAGATATATTCTTTCTGGTCCTATCTAGGGATTGACCTTAGTGATTTTACTTTCTGGTAAAACTGAAGTGTATTGTCTTTACTGTATTTTTACCTCACACGTGTCAGTTCCAGAGGTGGGTTTTTAAAAAAAAAAAAAAAAAAGCTACTTTTTAAAGTAACAAAGCCTTGGATTTGCTAAAGAAAATCTTCAGGAATAGCTCATTAAGTTCTGAAAGGGCTCAGTGGCTTTGTAGAAGTCGTATGCGGACAGATTTTGGCTTCAGACTCTGAAATCTCAGAAACTTTCAGATAAAGAAACATGAGAGTTAGCCTGCAGGTGTATCTAACTAACAGGGTGGCTTTATCTAGATTGCAGCATCCCACATAATATTTGACATTTCCATAGCACATTCTTGATTTATAAAGCCTGAGAACACCTCAGGAAGGCAGGAGGATGTTAATCTCCCCATTTTTATACACTTAAACTAGGTCATGTTATTCATACATTTCATGAAAAGAATTTTCTTCTCTTTTGTTCCACAGCAATGTACATTTTTTTTTTTGAACTGTCAGTCAAAACAAGGTGTAAAGACCACATTGCAGGACAAATGGCGTATAAATGGATTTTGTAAATTGTCAAGTCTATGCAAACATGACAAAAAAGGGCTTGCAAGTGTGGATGGTTTAAAATGGTTCACAAAATGATAGAAGATCAGCTTTGTAAATGCCTCTCAGTTGCAGCCATCTTCAGCATATTGCTTTGGGAAGTTAAAACACACGAGAACTTTTCCTACACTGGAAGTTAACCCCATTTCGCTACAGAATGGGCCAGAACTTGGGAGCAGGTTAAGTCAAGACATGTGCAAATAGGTGCTTTTAGCACCATTTCACAGCTCTAATTCCAGTGCTGCTCAGTGCCAGAGAGTATAACTGTTAAGGGAGCCCCGAGGGCTGACATGGTCACAGGAATGAATGTGCATCAGAGGGGTGTGAAATAGCTGGGAAGGTCTTATTTTAGCTCCATATATGCAAAGTTAGCTCCTCTGAACAGATTATTGCTCTGAACAGGATAAGGTGACAACATGCACAGCCATTCTAGGCACTTCAATATTTCTTTGCATTGTGACCTATGATTTATTTTCATCGAGAGGCTCAGGTGGGCATGCAGCCATTTCTACTGGCTTTACAAGAAGCCAACAGAAGTGTAGCAGAGTCATTTTGGATTTTTTTGTTCTTAGGTCAGGCTGTCCTTAACAAATACTATTCCACTCTGACAAAATTCAGGCCGTGCACATAACATCTTCATTCCATTGAAAGGACTGCCTTGACAAAACAGTTACTGTCACTGTTTTGTTGGGCTTAATCACTGATTTAATAGGATTTATGCATACCTTGAAGAAATTGTGTTCTCTATGTTCTCACTAAAAAGGATCTGAATGCAGCTGCCAGTACAACAGCTTGTGACCTCCCTATTGCACAGACCCTGATCTGGGTTATTGGCATCTTGAAAGAATCCTACTATGCATGGTAAAGTTTAATATTATGACAATGAGTACAAGCAACTGTTCTTTGTTCCTCCCTCTTCCACAGAGCATAAGTGAATAGGTCTGGTGTTGCTGGAGCATCTATCTATAAAGGAAGTCCTTGACCAGAAATGTCAAGGAGAGATAGCCAGATTTATTTTTATATTTAGCTTTGAGAAATCCTATCATTTCAAAATAAAAGATTAGCAAGAATATAAGCCATCCACTAATCAAATTGATAAGAGGCCTAATGGATATTGGAGATAAACAGCTTTATTGCGCATTTATCTTGTAGAGATCCAGAGTTTTATCCTTACTGTCTTTTTCTACATTTATCTTGGAGTTTCTTTACAGATCAGAAGTTTATTGAAAGCTCTGTAAGGAACCACAGTTCCATATCCTGCTGGGAACTTTTTGGCATATCATTAAAACATGTAGGCATACCAAGATCAGAGACAGGAGCTGAACAAAATCAATTAAATTCAGTCCAAGAGGAGCCAGAGAAGAACAGTGCAGCTTCTAACATTTGAAAGGGGTATGACTGAGTGCCACCAGCTGGTGGATGGGTTCAACCAGCCTTTCTTATTGGTGCTCCAGGAAAGGTATTGTGAGCCCTGGAGCAGTGCTGCTTATGGTATAATGACAGTAATTTAAATCATCTTGCTAGGGAGAGATATGGAGCCATCAAGGGACAAAAAAAAGCTTGTCTTTTTATATCCACCCCCAAGGTTTTGAGCAAGCTGAAAACTGCATAACTAGGGTTTACATTCTGTCATATGACACTATCATGAGAAGTTGAGGCAGGTTAATTGGAACGGTAAACCAGCATCTGGGGAAATCTAAAGGCAACAATTAATGTGCCCTAAAGCTGCTGAACATCAGAGAAAGGAAACTCTTTGGTAGTTGTTAGCTTTTGTTAGGGCAGGGACAGCTACCTTAGGCATCTCAGTGTATGGCTTGCCTGTTCTAACATCGTTTGGAGCCCCATGAGGGCACGGAGTGATTTCTTGTGATGAATTGCAGAGCAGTCGTAACCACCTTGAGGTGGCTCTGAGGGCTGAAGCAGAGGTAATGAGCAAAGGCAGGCCCGTTTTCACCAGAGTTCAGGGAGTGGAAGATTAATTAGTTGGAATAGTCTCCCATTGGACACTACTTTAAAAGGCAAAATATGTTGAAATAAAATATATTAACTGTACTCTTTAGTCTCGGTGGCCCTATGTATTAAGTAAATTAGTGTTGTTTTCCTCTTTAATCAAATAGTTAAAACCAAAGTGTACAGATTTATGCAGGGTTAGATTCTGTGTTTTGGAGGGATCAGGGTTTAGATTTACCATTGTGACTGGTAATGACCCATATTTCTTGTGTTACTTCTGCTGTAATAAAATGACAGCACCATGGTGCCATTCGTGCTGTGCTGACCATGCAGGATGGATCTTGCTTGTTTTCCCAGTGGATGCAAAATTTTTCCAGCTCCTGTCGCCTGAAGACATGGTCAGCAGTTACATTTCTGATCCAAGCTTAGTAGGAAAATTCTTGCAGGGTATGCATTAAAAATCAGAGCCAATGTTCTGCTTGTATTATGTATACTTTGGGGGTTGTATCTCTTATTATTTCCCCCCCCCCCTCTGTTGAAGACCTGTCTCTTCACTGTGACAAGTGCAGCTCTGCTTCTCAGTTTGCAGAGCCTTCACAGACCCTGGGGCTAGCACAGATAGTGCTAACTCACAGCAAGCTGAACACAGTAACCACTCAAGGAGCTGAGATGCAGAGGCATCCTTTGTTCAATTAAGCATTTCCTCCTATTGGAGCTCTGCACTCCTGAAAGCTTATTTGCTTTCTCATTAATTTCTTAATAAAATTGCATGGCCTGAAATTTTGTTTTCTGGGATGAGAAGGCTTTTCCTTGTGTGCATGCCCCTTTGAGCTTTGAGAACTCTACTGGTTTGTTTACTGCTAGTAGCAGCAGTCAGCTTCACTCCTGTTCTTCCCATTTAAAATACACAGTGCTTTTTCATTTACTGCTTTGCACAGTGGATTTCTCTTCTGATTCTAGTGTTTCACATTTTTATTCTTAAATTCTTATATTTTTCTTAAGAATAATCCAGCAAATTGTAGAATCATAGAACAATTTAGGTTGGAAAAGACCTCTAGGATCGAGTCCAACCATTAACCCAGCACTACCAAGTCACCACAGCACCACATCTAAAGATCTCTTAAATTCCCCCAGGGATGGGGACTCCACCACTGCCCTGGGCAGCCTGGGCCACTGCTTGACAGCCCTTTGAGTGCAGAATTTCTTCCCATTATCCAGTCTAAACCTCCCCTGGCACAACTTGAAGTCGTTTCCTCTCGCCCTATGGCTCCTTCTGAACTCCTAAATGATATGTACAGTTAAATAAGCTGTTCAACTCCTTTGGGAGTGCCATGTTATTATTTCTCTGCAAATTTTGGCTCTGAACAGGAAGTTTCAGTATTACTAACCAAAAATTAAGTGGTTAGTAGCTAAAAGACTAGCTACCTGCTACTGGGTAATAATGCTTTTGTGCTACCACAACTTTTATAATTCTGTATTAACTTACTTATTGGGGGGAATATTTAGGATGAGAAGCTTGATCTGCATGAGCACTTCTAACACAAGAAAAATCCTGGATATGTTTAAAACCACTGAGTTTTCACTTGTGCCTCTAAGATATTAAAAGCTCAGTGCACCAAGTGAAGTGTTCCAAATTTTGTAAACTAAGTCAGATCAGCATTTTTTTCCCCTGTAGATCTTCTGTACAGTTTTATACGCAGATCCACAACATGCACAGGTTTCACAAATGACACTTCCACTGAGGCTGAGCTTCTGCAGTGTGATGTTTGGAAATGAATACACTTGCCTTGCACAGCACTTCAGAGTAAACTGAAGAACAGTCTATGTGTCTGTAGCATACAGGTAGTTCTTATAGGAGCTGTAGCACCTAACTTGGTTAACAAGCTGATGATGGTGACAAAAGCAAAGGGTAAGGACACCAGATTGTTTGGTTTTAAGAATGTTTACGTAATCTATATTAGTTTTTTCTGTTCTCTGAGCTAACTGGAGACCACATGGCCTCCAAACATCCTTTGCAATCTAAACTTCTCTGTGTTTTAAAACTAGTTTGATGTTCCAGCTGTTGGTCTGATGCAAGTGTTCATGTCAAATACCTTGAATGCATTGTGATATGCAATTAGAACTTCAGCTGTAAGTTCTTGAGGTGTTTTCCTGTTTTTCTGACCTTAACAGTGTTAAATGGCAATAACCACAACTTTAAAGTATAGGTTTCCACTTCTGTTACTACACCCACAACAAACAGAATAGCCATTTGCATCCTTCCTCTTATGTAGCATTGTCCAAACAGTCCTGAAAGAAATCACAGGTGCCAGAGCTGCACTGCTGGATGTCTACCCGTTCCATAGAATGTGATAAGCTCCAGAGTCTTTTTTATTTGGTAGCCTCCCTTAAATCTTTTAAGATAAATCTTTCTTGTATCTAGAAACAATTCACAATAAGTTTTTAAAGTTTTGGTGATGAGAATGCTCATTTTTATTTTGCTTCTCAGGTAGCTACTGCTCCGAGGTATTAAAATAGCTTTCTAGGCAAAACTGAGTCCTCAGTAAACTGCAGCTTTTTGATAGTTGAGGTCATCATGTGTGGAACATTAAAAGAAAAATTCACACAGTGGCTTAGCACCTTTTTTAAAACATTTTGCTCTTTCCTTGGCTTTTAGTCCTTGGTAAGGACTGACGGATTTATGGCTGAGCAGCAAGTGCAGGATGCAGTGTGGAGGATCCCTTGAGCTCTTGCCATGAAAAATCAGTGACTGTGAGCTCTCAAGATGATCTCCTGCAGTAATTAGCTGTTTCTAACTTTATCTACCACATCACAGACTCTATGGAATTTAAAATATCGGCCCATTAGCTGATATCCCCAAGCAATCAAGTTGCCAGAAGTCTATTAGGTGTAATCCTTGATTTCCTGTTGGCTGTATCCCAAGATTATTGAATCAGCAAACAGATGAACTTCAGTTTGTGATCCTTTAGCATGATTCCAGATACTGCA
This sequence comes from Podargus strigoides, assembly GCA_028020825.1. Taxonomy (NCBI): domain Eukaryota; kingdom Metazoa; phylum Chordata; class Aves; order Caprimulgiformes; family Podargidae; genus Podargus; species Podargus strigoides. Next base: position 43,880,784 of record CM051624.1, on the reverse strand, counting down.
ACATCTGAGATGATTTGTGAGGCATTTGTGTACTTTAAATAGGGGGAAAATTTCTCCAAACAACTCTGAATTACCTGAAGAACAGAAGGAAAAAAAAAAATCCATGAATTATTTACAAGAGAACATATGCTCCCTCCTATTCTTTTTTTGCACGCACGACTTGTCAAACACCTTTTTTTAGGCATTTGGAAGCCCTAAGGAAAATAGTGTTGCTGCAAATGTACATACATCTAGATGTATGTAGGCAGAGCCAGGTGTGGTACAGTGAAACGTCCAACGAGATACATCACAGGGAGAATGTGCACACTGATTACGTGCTTGGAACTGATGGTTTTCTAATGCTACTTATTCATGTGTCTGAATCTGTGAGGGAGTTATACATAAGTATAAAGGTTTGCACGTAAGGGTTTGGTCAGAGAAATGCTCATTATTTGTGATTATTAGAGGTTTTTCCATTTTCCATTTTGTGAGGGAATAACATTATGTGGGTTTTTTTTCTCATCTGGGTAATAGTTTTTGATAAATGCTAAATAATCTGAAGTTCCTTAAGCACTTAGGCCTAAAATTCAGAGTATTTCAAATAACATTTAAAGTGATACTGTAAAAAGCACCAAAGTCACAAATTTTCCTAGAGAACTGAAAGCCTCGCTTCCTCTTGCACAGAGGTTACAGATTTATTTTTTTCCTGTTGTTGATGAACTTAGTCTCAAAAGATGTGTCCTGAAATATGTCCACGTAACACAATGCAGTACTGGGGTCACTTTGAATTATCTGTGGGACAGGCAACATGAAACGAGCCACAGCACGGGATCACGCAGAGAAACTGCTCTGCATCCTTGAAGCTGTACAGTTCCTTGTTAACTAGCTGTGTCTCCTAGCAGGGTGGTTTTGAGCCCTGTGTTACCAGTTGGAGTTCCCAAGCCAGCTCATTTGGCATCAACGTAGAGTCTCTGGTTGATGCTCAGCTCACGCTGTAGACATTTTTCTTAGGTATATTTGGGAATTTTACTTTAATCCCTCATGCTGCAGATTGCCTGTCTGTAAAACAGAGAAGGTAAAAATGAATAGCACATCTTATCCTTTTGTTAACTGCTCTTTAATTAATGCAGAATTTATGTAAATAAATAATGTTCTAAAACCCCAAAACAACAAAACAACAGATAAAGGCATTGTAGCCATATTTATCTGTAGCAAGTTTCTCCACAGCTGCCTAAGACCTGTCATCATCTTTCAGTAGATTTGCCTTCAGCAAAGTACTTAGGTTTTTCTGTTTCTTTTCTGAAGGCTTTGTTGTTTGTGCCAGTAATTACAATCATTCTAGTAATGACAGCCCTGTAAGTGACATCCCAGAGTTCTCAAAGCTTGCTATCATAGCCAACAGCTATCAGAGCACAAGTGTCACGTTAGCTTTCCCAAGTGAAATGTCAGTCAAGTTCCCTTCTTGCAGTTCACCATTCCTTCTCAGGCACGTGCATGCACATGTGCACACACAGCTTCTGGGAGCTGACAAAACACCTCCTTTCTGTTAGGTGCCCCAGAAGAATTTCACAGAGGAGTTCCAGCATGGATACCAAGACAAGTCCCCAGTTTCCCTCTCTCTGGTGGCCACCTACTCCACCTGTTTATTGCTGCCTGCATCTGGCTCTGGGCAATCTAGGGACCTGGTTATCAGTCAGAACCACACACGCTGCAGCTGGTTTCCTAAAACTTGGAGAGCTGTCTCCAATATATTGGTAAGCATTTGTTATGATAAAAGTGCTGACATAATTGCAACACAAAGCAAGTTAAAAGTGTCAAATTGCATCAAGGATGCTTTTGTAAAAAAGAACAAAAAAAACAATCTTTGCAATGCTTTGATTCTTCCTGTCCTGTATTAAACAGAAACAGTCCTTGGGTAAAGTGGATTTCAGATTCTGTTGCAGAGGAAAAATATCCCGTAATATTTGCAATGACATTGCAATTTCATAGAGTTTTTCAAAGTAAATATCAGAATATAAAATCATTACTTTCTGTGGATCACTATAGATAAAAAGTAATTACTAACCTTGTCCTACAGAGGAGTTGGCAGAAATAATGGTGTATCTTTTTGTGATTGTAATTGTTATGTAGCAACCAAACTTCTGCATGAAAATAATTGCCAGCTTATCAAAGTGTGAATAATTTCTATACAAAGTAAATAACTCAGTGCTGAGAAAATTTTTCAGAACGATTTCATGGAGAACTGCCTTACCATATTTATGTGCAGAATTAAGATGTTTGATTGTTTATCTGCAGCTTAGATGAATGTCAATGCTTGATGATCACACCTTTCACTAGCCACTGAAGAAAACACATATGTATTTGTCTGGTATTAAATTTTTATAGGACACCTCCCACACAAAGGTTTTATGGAAGCTTAATTTATTCAACTCTTGCAACTGTGCAAATCCAGAACAAAATGGTTAAAGAAAACCTCCAGAGAGGTTATTTGACTGTTCATTTATGGGAGGAACTCTTTTGGACTCTGCAGACTTTCCTGATTCTCAGAAATGTAAAACACCAGCAGCTGTAAGAGAATTCAGGCAAGTTACAAAAAATTGAGATGTCTCAGGTTAAATATAAGAAAGTAGAGACTTCCATATGGTGGAAATGGTAGAAGTGACTTGTCCAAAAATACACAAGGCATTTGATTTAAACTGAGAACAGTTCTTAAGTCTGCTGACTCCTTTTTTTTGTCTACCTTGAATAAAACCAGTTAGAATTTTCCTTCTTCTGTCTTCCTGAATGACTCAGTAGAGGAGGCATTGTGTTAACTGAGAAAGGAAGGAAGACCATGATTGGAAGCCAATTGGAAGACCAATGGAAGCCACCTGCAGTCATGATGCAGAGTGCAAACTTCATGGGTGTTTTAGTGTTCAGTGCTTCAATGAATGGTGTAGATCCTGCTCCTAGCTCTGTTTTATTATGCCTTATCCTAACCTACGTTGGGAGATTGTTGTGCTTTCCATCAGTGCTTTCAAATAGATCAAATTTATTTCTGATTAAGGACTACTAATGAAACAATATTGAAAGTATCTCTGTGAGAGAATGTAGAGTCTTGTTTTTGCCTCTGGAGGAGTGTGCAGCCTTCCTGAGTACAAAATAGCATCCAGCTTTGGAGGAAAGCAGGCAGTTTCCTAAGATCAAAACCACACTGGTTTGCATAAGCTATATATACTCACCTTGGGCATGTGATCACTCTAAGAATAAAATTAAGCAGAGGTTTTGGGGAGTTTTAACAGCACTGAAATAGCTTGAAAATTCATCTTGATTTTTGTCAAGCTCTTTGTGTCACTTTTACAGAAACCTACATAAACAGATTTTATCCATTTTATTTAAGGAACAGCAGGAAATAACTTAGTGAAGGATCAACTCTGTAATTAAATGGTCCCAAATAGTTTTTCACTTTCCTGATTTAGCAGAATTCCTTGGGAAAGGGAGGTTTTATGCCATATGAAGAAAAACATTCAGAATTGACAGAAGATTAGAAAAAAATGTGTATTTCTAGATAAAGTCTAAGGTGTAATACATGCAGCATTGTCACAAGTTGTAAGATAGCTGTAAGATTCAGTCACAACTACAACACTGAACAGAAGGGGAAAAAGATGCAAACTGTAACAAGAGTAAGGAACTTCAGGCCTTTCAGTCATCAGAGGATGCTTTGGATGGTTCCAGTGTAATGGCTGCGATTTTCTGTATTTCCTTAAGGCAGAACTTCCAAGGCTAGATAATTAAGTTTATAAATGAGACAGAGGACAGCTTAATGTCAGTCAGCACATCCAGGTGGAATTAGATTTGTCTTCCCAAACAAGGAGCTTAAAGTGGTAATTGGCCACCTTTTGGTTATATATGCCTCTCTAGTGTTTGTTTATTCGGCATTGATAGGTAGGCAGTTGGTAAATCCAAAAAAATGCAGGCATTTTTTTGCAGAGCAAGACATCAGTCTTGTCCAAGGATGCCCTGGAGAGCCTTCCTCTTTTCTTTCCTCTCATTTAAAATTATGCAAGACTGAAAGGTAGTGGAACTAAGCAAAGGAAAATGAAAACATCTCTTCTGAAAGCTAAAGATATCTGAGGAAGTGAGTTAAAAGTAACTTAGTTCACTGTGGAAACGGTGCAGCATAATCCATTCATTCCAGACCTTCTGCAGTTTTAGATGAAGCACTTGATTAATCACTTGTTTGCTTATTTGCTGATGCTGATTATCTAACAGGGTTAACAGCTTCCTAATAATTGGATATTGTGCTTACCCATTTGGTGTCTATACTATTCTGTATCACTTACTATTTGTTAGGTAATTAACTGTTAATTACACTCTTTAAAGCAAAGGACAGTGTTGATTGAAATACAACCTGCAGCCAGAACATGCAATGGAGAAATGGAACTGGGTTTTTATCATCTGAGTTTGTTTTTGCAGCACTGTGGGGCAATCACCAAGCTCCCAGACACTCTAGTCCTAACAAAACACGCTCTTGGGATTTTTAACTTGACTTTAAGAATCCATTTAGCTTCAAGGAGCATTACAAAAATGATAGATCTGAAATCAAAAGTACTCTGCTTAACAACACAACTGTTTAATCATAAATGGCAGCTCCCCTTCTCTCCCATTGTAGCTGCAGCCTGCTCAGGAGAGAATGCTTCCACTGGAGAAAGTAATTTCTTCTCCAGTTCTGTCCTTCAGTCCAGCTAACCTGCTGAAATCACTGAAGTACACTAACCACATGTTATTCAGAACAGGATTTTCTTCTGACACAAATGCCTTTTCCTTGGAAACTGGTCCTAATTCATCAACTTTTTTCAACACAATGAACAACAATGTTATTGCAATATTAATGTAATATTGTAATACTCAGATGAATTCTAATCCGAACCAACCCAGGATTCCAAAGCATTTTTCATGATCAAAACAAAAACCTTCTGATTTGAAAAAAAATACTAGCAAAGAATATATTTTTCTGGGAGTTTTTGGTAGAAAACTCCAATCAAAAAAGCTTGGACAAACTTCTGAGTCTTTTTCATCTTCCAAACCCAAGCTTACTAATCATCATTTTGGTCCAACAAAAACTGGTTTTGTTGCCATTTTGTCACTGTTTTTGATGGCTCTATTAATTTGATATAAAATTTGAAAATACATTTGTATAATACTTAATGCATTGGGTTTTGTTTGAAGATGTGGTAAGCTAGAAGAAAGAACATTTCCATGGAATCAATAAGCAAAGCTTGGAGGTAGTTAAAAATAGCTTTACACCATACTCCTTGTGTAAGTGGAAATTGTGTCTCTGGTCTCAAGGCAAGAGCAAGAGTTTCACTAAAAATCTCATCAGAGAAGAGTAATTTCAGAGAAGTGACAATCCAAAATGGATCATTTACAGGGCTGTAATTACCATTGTTACGTGTGTCTGGCAACAAACTGGTAACTGAAAGATATACAATAATTTATAAGTCCAATGTTGACAAATATTTACAGTTCAAAACTAGCAAAACTCGTCTCTTTTTTTCTGAAACCTGATAACAACAGCAAAAAATCCCATTACTGACCTGTCAGTCATTATAAGATGCATTATGCTGAAGTGGTGTAAAACATTCAACAATAGCTACAGAAAATGAAAGTATCTTCTGCCCACATAAAAGCCCTTTCTGCCTCACCCATGTCTTTGCTAATCAAAACAGATTTGAGAGGTGGGATATTTATTACGGAAGCAAGTTAAAGAAAAGGACTTGTCAGTTTGATGGGAGATGTTATTTGTGAAACAAAACCAGAACACGATGTAAATTGTAAGTAAGACTAACTCAGGAAGGGCCAGCCCTGCATGGGTGATGGGTGTATTGGTATATGGTTAATAGGTATGCTTCTAGTTGATGCAGATGACTTGTTATCATTCTGGAATAAAAGGTAACAGAAAATTGGACCAGAGGAAATGGCTGTGTAGAACAAGTCTTTGATAATACTTACGAAATACAGCTTGCTATGGGTGAGAAATTAGATTGTTCAGTCTGGCTTAGCTGACATCATCTTGGAAGAAAGATATTTTTTCCTATGTGAAAAGTATTGTGGAGTTTATCCTAGCTTTACCACAGAAGAGCATTTTGCTGGAGTGTTTGAACATTAGTCATCTGTTGCCTCTTTGATGCATGACTGTCAGGTCAGCCTGGTCCTGAGCCTTGACTTTTATGGTCACTAGTACTCTTTAGATAGATTCCCAGACTTACTTCTTCCAAAACAATACAAGACTCCACAAGACAAGTGATTATATTTTAGAACTGTTCCCCAGTTTATATGCAAGAATGATGTACTGATTTTTCCCTTGTTTACAAGTTTATAGAGAACCTACTTCCTGGTTAAAAAACTGAAGTCCTGCTGAGCAAATCTATTGATTTTTATCACAAAGCCACCCTCTCTGAATGCTCTTGATTTAATTGTTTATCAAAATCAATCATAAAGTCTTTATCAATACGAAAGAACTATGTACAGAGTACAAAAGAAAGGAGGGGAACTATTTGTTAACAGAAGCCAGTTTAGAATGGATTTCAACCTAGCTGGGGACAGTATTCATGTGGTAATGAAAAAACTTACAAAGACAGAGCATGCAGATGATTAACTGATATAAAGATGCATCTCTGCTATATTTTTCAATCAAGAGAAATATAAGTAGGACTCAAATTTTTACTGCAGTCATAAAAATTGAGTATGTGATTGGCCAAACACTTTCAATCATATGAGAAAAAAACAAACAAAAACACCCCCACTTTCTTCAAAACTAAGTAAGAAAAGGCACCTAAGCTAACACAAAATTGCTAGTGTAAATAACTAGAAATAACCTTAATTCAGGCACATTTGCAACTGACAACTCCAGGTTTAGTTTTATATATCCTCTCATTGCCATGTTTCTAAAGGCAATAAAATATTTACAGTGAAGAAAAACCTGTTTTTAAAATATATGCATTCTGGGTGTGCATAATTATTTTAATGACAACTGATCTTTCAGTAATCTCATTTAAAACCTGCCATGAAATACAGGTAAACCTTGTAAAACACAGTAAGTCTGTATCCCCACTCCTGTCCTTTCCAAAGCCAACAAAAACTTCAAGGCAGTTGGTGCAAATGTTTGAATATAAAAGGGATGCTGATGAAAGATAACAAGTTTTGCTCGGGTTCTGTTGTGTGTCTTGGCAACAAAGTCATAATAGTAATTGACAAAGTTATTGTCATTAATGTTATTAATTTTATGTTTTCACTGGGAATCTGGAGAACTCAAGGGACATGATCCACAGTCCTTAAAATCAGAGTAGTCAGACATCAGCTTTCAGCTTTAAAATGGGGAGTTGTCTTCTGTTTGCTTTGCACAGTCACATAATGTTAAACAAATGTTTTAGGGCCTGCTTCTATTTTCTATCTGTATTTTTAATATTGATTAACTCTGGCTGAGAGCCTTAGCAGGTGTCATTAAAATTCCTTTCTGTACAGGAAATGAAGAGGAGGTCTGTGTAAACCTTATTCCACTGGCAACATACAAATACATTATATACTTTGGGTCTTTTTTATAAAACATTTTTTTTTGTATTTATGATTCATCGAGAAGTCACATGAGCTGATGGGTATTAGAAAATTAAAGACACCAGGACTGAAAAACATATCTGAATACAGAAAAAACACCTAGTTTAATTTTTGAAAAAATACTGCTGTCTTGAGCACAATCCTGCATAAATAATTGTATTTCTAACTTATACTTCTTTTTAAGTGAACAGAGGCATCACAGACATAATGTTATACCTAAACCTTCTCCCAGTGTTAGGGATTGATTTCATCACACAGCTTATCTCTGAACAACTGTGTGCAGAAGAGCAAAACCACTTCAAATTTTGTCTGTCATTAACTGTGCGAGGCAACCTCAGCTGGAATCAAAGCAGTGAGAGTACCAATGCACCTCAGCCCAGTCTGGCGTGAGCTGAAGTGAGAGGAGGGGATGCTATTTCATAACATAACCAATCTAAGGAATCAGCAGGCCCTCTCTCCAGCAAGTCTCCACTCTGGTACTTTCCTTCTCCCTGTGGTTAGGGAGATACATGAAGGGATGAGCAACTAGAAATCCAGTAACCAAATAAATATCTAGATAAATCAGAGAAAATTTTTTAAAGAGAAAATAAAAATATTTGTAGGATAGGACTAGGAAGTTTGCTGGAGGAAAAGAGCAGATGGGTGATTTATGGGTAAATCATATGGGAGACAGAATGGACTTTCTGATAAATTTTTCATACAATGAATGCCTGGCAGGAAAGGGTTGCTTACATAAGTAAGTCCATGTTTATTTTAAAATATCCTACTGAGTAGGCTGCTTGTGTTCTGTGAGTTACACCTAAAGATACTTAAACTTTCCTGCTGGATGTTAAAGAGTAATAAATAACTTGAGACTGAGACATCCTTCATCCATAGGTGAGATATACCAATGCTAGTAGCTATTCCAGTTGCTAAAGCTCAAAATCCTCTGTTTGCACTTTTATTTTAAATACATGAACTTGCCCCTTTTAACAAATAATTTGTAAAGAGAAGGAAATGGCATGCTGGCAATGCAAAGTATTTCTACCTTTCAAGCACCAAAAGTTCTCATTTTTATTCTGCCTGACAATTTGACATGAATAGAATGGAGATGCTACATAAGGTGATACAAAGAATGATGAATTGTCCCCTGCCTCTGGGTAGAAATCAATCATCATCACCAAATATTATAGATTAATTCATTTCAGGCACACATTCTGTGTGTTATGAATGGGTTCTCCTTTAAAAGGAGTTGATGGCCCGTGTTTTAAGCTGTTGGAGTTCCATCAGTGCTGGCTTGGTGGAGCAGAATCACTGTTCTCCTTGACAAATTGGCGTCAGGTCAGCATTAATCCAAAACAAAATAAGGATGAGCCCAACTAGGAAGCAAGGATCCAAACATGCCTCATTCATCCTCTGACTGTTCAGAGTTCAAGTGAAAACTTGGATGTAACTCTCTAGCATGCTGCTTGCTGGAGGAAGGACTAAACAAAGAATTCTTTATTTGCTCACCTTTAAAATAAGGGCTACGTGATATAGGATTGATTTTTGCCAGAAAGGCAGCTGGAATGGCAGAGCCCCAAGCATACATCCCCTCACCTGGTGCCACTGCCTGGCCCTGGGCTCCTGGTCTGGACCCCAAAACACATCTGTTTTATCATAATCTTTGAAGAATAAGACCAACAGGAATGTTTCCAAAATATATGAAGGCTCTTATTTGGCAAAGTAAATTACTTATTTGGAAAGTAATTAAGAGCCTTTTTTTCTCTGTCTCAAGGACATATTTTGGTTATAGGTTTATATGGCCCTAAACATTTCAAAACTCCTAGGTTTACAAGGACATACAGGTCCATTGCAAAAAGAGCTTTAAATCATTCACTTCAGACTCCTGATGGAAATATAGTATGCATCAGGCTCTTTCATTTGGTCATGTCAGTTTTAATGCCAGTGCAGCAATGAAAGTTGTCCGGGGCATCACTTCAGGGTCTGGGAATATTTCTGAAAAGAAACCTTACAAAAACTAGTTGTTTTTCTACTGAAAGTGGTCAGGGTAGGCTGACACACCAACTATGTATGGCTATGGATCCCATGCATGTGTCTGGAAATCCCAGATCAGCAGCTAAGACAGGACCAGCTCTCCAGCCATAAACTGGGGCTGAAAATTCCAGAGATCAGAAATGTAAACAGACTTTTAGCTCCAGAGCTGTGCCTTGGATTTGATCCCAAGCAGTGGGAAGGAAGCAACAACCATCTGAAGCCACTCTGCAGCTATTCCTAAAATGCATTCTGAGTGCTAGAAGTACAATTATTAATATGAGGTGTATCCCAGGTGACTTGAAATTAGATTTGCCATGGCACGTAGAAGGGGAAGTGAGAGCTGGGATCTAACCTAGCTGCAGTTTAGAAAGCAGATATGTCCCAGGAGACCTTTGCCATATGAATGTTCAGTTGATTGCTGTTTCCAAAAATGCCCTGTGTTTTCTTACTGACAAAGTCTGTCTGTACTAGCTTAGCTATTGCTGCCTTATGTATGCAAAGAAGCCAAGTGCTGCAATATTATGAATTCAGAGATGCTTTACCCACACTGCCATCTACAGAGTGTTACACAGATCAGCAAATTCTCAGAGAAGTGCTAACAGATGCTTTTTCGTTTTTCTTTCTCTCTTTTTTTTAAGTGGATGTAGCTCACTCGCCTTGTTTGCTTTTCACATGGATTTACCATGGTAAACTACAATGCTGTGCTGTGAACACCTTCCCAAGTGTCACTGCCTAGCAGTCCTGTCATCTTATTAAAGTCTGTTTTTTGGCTGGTGTGCATTTTACTGCAACTTTCCCAGTTTCCTTGTGTTACATCAGGTCAGAGCTTGTCACCTGAAGGCGCAGTCTTTAGGTGCATTGCACAGCACTGTAGTTCAGTGCACAGCTCTGAGGCTGCTGTGCTGCCTGTCTGGTGAGTTATTCCATGAAGATCCCAAGGAACCCCGCTTCAGTCTAACTGTGGTAATCCAGTACTGACACATGCAGACTGTTTACTGAGTAGATGAGAAACTCCAGTACCCAGCTAAGTGCCTTTTTACTGTTTGGTCACTGGCCAGTAGGCAGAGCTCTGCTGCTGCTCCATTCAGGACCCAGATGACATTTAGAGTAGAAGAAAGAGCTTCAAGCTGTTTCCTTTTCATTCAAAGTACCACACTAGGGAAGGAATAGCAAAGTGTGCAATCTCATCAGCAAGACTTGGCAGTTATATGGAGGATAAAGAAGGCTGAAAAGCATTGTGTATGTTCAAGAATTCTCTAAATATACTATAAAAATACTCCACTTGTCATTCTTAATGATACTCTGCTGCCACTTATGGTGATTGGAGCTCCATTTACAGTTGGGTTTTTTTTTTCATTTGAATGTATTTCAGTCTTGGAACAAATTGAATAGATCACAGAGAGTTCACATTTCAGACTGCTGAACAGAAACTTCCCCGTTTTAGATGCTTTTTTTGTAATTCTTTGTTCCTGCCAAGATTTTTCCCAGGCACATAATATGCTGTGTTGCTGGTATACAAAACTTTGACTTCTGTAAATAAATGGGCTGCAGGAAGAACTGCTATATGTTCCTGTTTGAATGATTCATGTACATCCAGAGGTAGGAAATAACACACTCCACAGAGTCTTACAGAAGTAGCCTGTGTTGCTGGCACAACAAAGGGTTGGGATGCCTAACATTGAAAGATAATGAGATTTCCTGTGAGCTGAATATGTATGGTAAGCCCTCAGGATTCAGTACAAGTGTGAAAAGTAGACAGTAGATTATGAGAAGAAAGAAAGATGAAGATAAACTTTTAAAATAAATCTTAAAAAAAGTACTTAATTTTGAGAATTTACAATACATCCTCCGGAGAACTGCTCAGATATTGTTTTTCAAATGCAGGAAGTATTGCCTCAATCTTGATCCATCACTCTCCCCTGATCTTTTCAAAGGCTGCAGGATTTCTTTCTGTCCCCTCAAGAATAAATAAAAGGAATGAAAACAAAATCTTCCTTGACTTTATGCCCATTCTTAGATGCCTTACAAGCAGTCATCTTTTGAAGCATATATTATCAGTCTCTCATTTTAGAAATGAGGGAGGTTGTTCTTATAGTGACATTCACATTTTGTCTTGCAAAAACTAGCAGCCTTCAAAGAGTCTAACAAACCAGCTTCTTCTTTCTTCTAAGAAAGCCTTCTGCAGTCAACAGAGAGCCTGACACTGACTTTAGAGGGCCCCATGTGGACCAAGGCCAGTGGTTAATCTCTGGTGAATGAGTGAAAGGATTTGTGAAACATGAACTTGGCTGAACAGAATCACAGAATCACAGAATGGTGCGGGTTGAAAGGGACCTCTGTAGATCATCCAGTCCAACCCACCTGCCAGAGCAGGGTCTCACAGAGCAGGTCACACAGGATGGTGTCCAGGCGGGTTTGGAATGTCTCCACCACCTCTCTGGGCAGCCTGTGCCAGAGCTCTGTCAGCCTCAAAGGAAAGCTCGGATGGAACTTCTTTGTACTCTCCACCGGACTCTCTCCAGCAGTTCCTTGTCTCTCCTGAACTGGGGAGCCCAGAACTGGACACAATACTCCAGATGTGGCCTCACCAGGGCAGAGTAGAGGGGAAGGAGAACCTCTCTCAACCTGCTTGCCACACTCTCCTTGATGCACCCCAGGACACCATTGGCCTACTTGGCCACAAAGGCACATTGCTGGGTCATGGTTGACTTGCTGTCCACCAGGACTCTCAGGTCCTTCTCTGCAGAGCTGCTTTCCAGCAGGTCAGCCCCTAACCTGTGCTGGTGCATGGGGTTGTTTCTCCCTAGGTGCAGGACCCTACACTTGTCTTTGTTGAACTTCATTAGAAGTCAGAAGAAAAAGACATCTCGGAGTGTGCCTTAGAAAGTTACGTGGCAAAGTTCAGGTCCTTGGAAAGGCAGGGAAGGCCAAGAATCAGATTCACAAAAACATGAGATCAGATCTCTCCTTTCTGTCATGTCTTTTCATTTTTATATCTATTGTCCATCCCTCAATTTTTGAAGCTTCTTTACAAACCTCTTGTAAAAGTCTTTTCTCTGTGTTCCTTGATTTGAAGAATGATAATGACAATGTTGTTGGAAACTTTCAGTTGTTTTGTTGGGGTTTTTTTAATGATTATTAGTAGTTATGCCACAAATGATAATACTCCTATAAGCAAAAGTAGCTATTCTTAGTCATACACTGGGAAGCAAAGGAACAGGCAAGTGATTGCAGTGCTGTGCCTTTGGATCCATGTATAGCTGAATTACAGACTTGTTCTCTCATTTCTGTGTTACATTATGTTGAATCACCTTGTTTGCAGGACAGTGGTTTTTCCACGCTGTGTGCTACAGAATGTTTCTCGTTTTAGCAATGAATGTTTCCCGTGTCATTCTCCTAATAAATGCACAATCAATAAAACAATTCAGCTGTTTATTCTGAAGAATATTAGCTATTTGCTTGAATAAGCACTTCTCCCCAGAAGATATTTATAACCTCCCAGAGTTCAGCCACTCACTTCATTTCTAAGGAACTTAAAAAAAAAAAAAAAGAACAGAAATCTCTTATGGAAAATGATGAAACAGCCTCTATTCCTAAATTCTGCTTCTTCATCTGTCATTTGTGTGTTACTCAGAACAACTGTGTTCAGAGCATAAGGAAAGAGCTTGATTACCAGAAATAATTTCCTTTTTTTTGATAAGAGAGTAATTAATGAGTTACATGGTGACTGAGGACAAAAAAAAAAAAGATATTTTGAAATCAAGGATGTTGATCAAGAGAGTAATTTTCATATTCTGGAAAGCTGCGTTTTCTCGAGGAGAAAAGATTCTGAAGTATCAAGCACATGGATCTGACCTAAAAATACTGTTGAGATGAGATAGAGAAAACCTTAAGAAGCTGGTTTATTCCCCGCCTCCTCCTTTTCCCATTCACACAGATATCTCCCCCTGATGATTCAGATCTATTCTGTGTCTTCAGAACTTGCTTTCTTGTGAAGGACAGGATGCACATCCTATCAAAATCAGCATTTTGATAAGGGCACGTAGGATAAACATACAGGCTCGTCCCTGATACTTCTTCACAGCTTCTTTTTCTCCACTGTAGAGCAGAGGCATTTCACAGATTCTACTCTAAAAAGAGCTAAGTGATTTGGGGCTTTGTTTTATCTTTTTTTTTTCTTTTTTTTTTCTTTTTTTTGACTAACATGCTCGAATCAGCATCCCCAGACTATTTGCAATGTCAAAATGAGTTCCCAATGTCATTTGATCTGATTACCAAATAATGCTAGCGGAGGATAAAGTCACCAAATAAGAAGTGTTTGGATTTTTGGTTGTTTTGCCAACATTAAATTTAAAACATTTTTATTTTAAATTGGCTGGAATTCCTAACAGCAGGAGGGGCAGAAGCTGTCTAAGTGAAAATAAGAAAAGAAAACGTGCTACATTTGGTTCAGATCAGGAATTGTGGGGTTTTTTTAAGTTTGGCTGCTGAACTAAAAAATCAATTATTTTCACAGTGCTTCCTGAAAAGCAGTACCAAGCAGTACTTTTCTGACTGAACTCTTCCCACCATGGAAAAACCTTAATAAACCCTAAAAAAAATAGTAGTTCAGTCTAACATCAAGACCATCCCTGGAGGTTTTTTTGACAAAGCTATGAAACTCAATTCCCTTTCTGCTCTCTCGGTGCCCAAAGGTGGACTGTGGACATTACCATTTTTCATCTGCAATTGAAAGAATTTCCTGGCACAGCTCAGCTAACACTGCCACATGCCCAAGAGGGGCCTGCAATCAGGTCAGATGTGAAGAGTGAACAGCAAGAGCAGCCCTGTGATCAGGATGGGCAGGCAGCCCTCAGACTCGTGCACAAGGAAGCTGATTGCTGTCTCTTGGACTCCCATCATCTAAGTCACAGTTTAGGACTAAGGAACAAACTCTGTCTGTTCCATCCTGTGCTTTGGCTGTCACTATTGACTGTTTTACCTACGTGTTGAGCTACAAGCCATGTGTAAGCAGATGCTGCTTACAGATCTATGTTTCTGACACTGGTGGGACAAGACATGGGCACCTGATCACAGAAGAGCTAGTTATAATTGTGAGGAGACTGGGGAGGATAGGAAAAAAAAAAAAAGTGATTCAATTTGCCCAGAGTGAGCTTTATTTGGTTTCAGTAACCAGCAGTTACCAATAATTGGCTTTTTGTATCAAGTATGCTTCACTATGCACTTCATTTAGACCTAAAAATATGGTGATTGTATGTTAAGTAAATAATGAACAACTATAAAGAATATCAATTTGAGTATCCCAATTACGTAGAAAAGAATTTAGAATAATTTTTTTACTAATTTGAAAACTGTCACAAAATTTGTTTAGAACCTTATCATAGCCTTACTGTTTTCCAGTGTGCAATGCATGGCTGAGAGCTTTTTTCCTCTGCTTCCTTCAGGCATGAAGAGCAGTCCATAGAGATCAACAAAACCACTACAGCACTTATTGTGGAAATTGTGGTCCAGATTCACATTGATGCTGTCTACTACCTGATAAGGATCTCAGCAAGTCAGAGCAGTACTAGTCCCCCATCTGTCAAAAGAGCACCCCCCATTAAGCCTGTTTTGAGTAACACCAACTCCTTCCCAGAGCAATATTTCACCAGCTTTGAAAGGAAGAAGTTGAGAAACAGCAGAATTAAAAAAATGGGAGTACTGTATCAAGTACTGAAGACACATCAAAAATGTCATTCATCCTCTGTCCACGCCAGGCAGTGGTTACAGCTGGACTGGTTCATCAGCTGCTAAATATCTGCTGGCTCATTGCCAGCCTTCACATCTCCTGCTGCTGTTCACCTTCCTGTCTTTTGCTTGAAAAAAAAGACTCCCAGCAAATGCCTCTTCGGTTTGTGAATCTGCTGCTTTAATGCTAAGGTTATATTAAAACAACAAGGTGTATTATGAACTGGTCCTTGTTTTGATGTTAAGGAGCTAGCTTTAGGTGAATTATTCCAAGAAGCAATTAAGGCTGTTCCAAGGTCTGCCCTAAGCAGGATCTGTGTGTTGATCTCACACAGTAGTTAAGGCATGTGTTTCTAGGCAACAGCCCTTCCCGAAGCGATGTCTTCAGCATCACAGCAAGCTGCTCTGACCTTCCCTACCCAACAACTGGGTGCTCACTCACCTGGAGTGAGGCTGAATCCTACTGCCCCATAAAACATATGTGTACTAATATAGTCTCTCACTGAACATCTACTAAATGGAGCTGTTATCTTCTTATTTTAACCATTAGGAAACTGGAGCACAGAAATTATTTGCCTTAGGTAATCCCAGAATTTGGTAGTGGAAACAGAAATAAAATCCAGGTGTGTGACCTACAAGATCCCACATACTTTTTTTCAACTTCTTATATGAAGAGTAGACTTTGTAAGAATACAGGTCTGGTTTGCATATGGGTCTCAAAGGAAAGCGAAATTTGGATCTCAGATTTGATCTTAGGGCTGCCTGGGGTTATTAAAGTCCTTTAGAAATATTAGGGGTACTGGGCTACTGCATATAGCACTGCTGTGGCCATAATCACACAACTTGAGGTGTTTGTGTCCCTGAGGAATGGGCTACCTCTGAACTGAGGAAGATGCAACATTCAAGAATGTCTTCCATGGGTGCTGTTTAGTTTCATGAACAGAAATAAAGAAACTATACTATAAGTAGTACAGTCATCAATATAGCAGTACAGGTAATTAAAGCCAGTTTACAGATAGCAACACTCTAGCATGCAAAACAGCCCAGTCAAGCCTCTTTTTTTCTCACACAGAATGCTATATGTCTGTGATTTGTCAATGTACATACCGTATTACGTCCTTCAGTTCCTCCTACAGTGCACTGTGGTGCTGTAAACTGTTCACTGTTGCCTTCAGCTTCAAAAAAACCCCAATTTAGGTAGCTGATGAAGTAATACTTTTACATAGGTTTGTCAGCAGTCTGGGAACCATCAGGAAAAAAAAAGATGCAAGTTATGAGACAAAGTACTTCAAGAGCTTCTAAGTCTCTGGCTTCTACTACCACTTAGTGACAAATTCGGCCAAATATCCATGACCATGGCCTTAGGCTGCACCTCAAGATGGCTAAAGCTTTTCACAGCAGTACTGGAGGCATCAGTTCACATCAAGTTTCTAATGGACCTGTGAATACACTGCTTCAGGGTTGAGAAATGCTGAAACAAAGCAAAATCTATGCGTAGGCAGCACTACTGATTCCCGGTGGCATGGCATGCACTAATAGACAGGAATGGTGGTGTAGAGGAGAGAGAGTTGGAGAGAGGAGAACAACTTTATTAAAGATGACTGCTCCTGCTAGAAGAGAAGGGAGAGACTGGTGGAGCTGCTGGCTGTGCACAGAGAGAACAGATGTTGGAGGTTAATGGAGCATTAGTAAAAGAAAGAAAATCAAAGTCTCCTAATACCTGGTGTAGTTGTTTTAGTCAGAGGATTCTTTACAGAAGTGCACCAGGTTTAATCGTAGTTGAAATACAAAGTAAGACACACATGGCCTTGTTTAGCATAAAGGGCTTCAGCAGAGCCTTACTTGGCTCCAGGATTGCCCTCTGTGAATTTCTCACTTCAGAAGTATTACCTGCAGCCATTGCTATCAACCTTATTCAACTGCAACCATTGTCTCTCCAAATAGGGATGAAGTTTGGAACCCTCCTTCGAATGAATTATTTTGTGCAATGAGGATAACAGATAAATGAAAGAAAAAGGATACCCACTTTAAGGAAATATATATTTATGTAATATGTACCTGTATTTATGGAATACATAAATAAATCCTGTATTTCCATCATACAGTTACAGGGCATATAAATTAACAGCCTGTTTGCTGTTTTACCAGAGGTGAAAGGTACAGAGATAAGCACTTTCAAACTGGTTTGTAAAAATGACTTTTTCTGGTACTAATAAAGACCCCACTTGACACTGTAAAAATGAGGAGTCTGTTTTCATTTGATAGATGCTTAGGCCTGTGAACTCCCAAACTCTTTATGAGAATAACTTAAAATCACTATGTGCATTTCATTGCTAGCAAAAGGACTTAAAAAACTTAAATCGATTGCATATAGAAAGAAGCCTCAAGGTAGTGGCAAAAGATAGTAAAATATCCTCAGGCTGCTCAGCTGAAGTGTCTGAGACTTCAGCCAAACTAAGTGGCCATATATCCTGGCTTTCCAGCTGACACTTATTTCTCCCAGGAACTGTTTTGGGTACTCTGGAAGTGTTCAGGATTCCAGTTCATTAGTGGAGGTTTTTGTTTTGTAACCACAAACTGTTGTCTTTTTGCTCCACTGAACATTATTGATTCTTCTTCAGTGTGTCTCATGACCAGCTCATAGGAAAGTTCTGCAGCCTGAGAAACTGTTGAGTTACAAGCTGGCCACAGTGATGTTAAGGCATTTGTTTTAAAGATACTTCTGCATGGCTATTTGATTTATTTGAAAATATCACCCAAAGTGAAGTGGGGTTTTATTCTTTGCTCGGTTGTTTGTTTGTTTTTAAATTAAAAAAAAAATCCTGAGTAGCAGAAAAATGAAAAACAGATCAAGCTTGTTTTAGTACACCCGTGCAATTGTTTGCCTGGGAGCCATGAGGCTACATTTTATCAACTGAATGAATGAAGCTGCAAGCTGGGTATAGGCAATGAGCTGTTGGTCTTTAGCTTGCTTTAGGATTAATGTTTAACTCAGATGGGATAGTGATGGGCACAGTGTGAAGCAGAAAGAGTGTGTTTGTGCTGTCAGTGTATTTCTCCCTTCTCAGTTGAAGTGCTGGGGTCTGAACCCTCAGCCCTGAATTAAGATTGACATATGGGTGGTTCCCATGGTCCTTTAAAAGGAGGGGATGAGTTTACCTTTTGGCTTTCCTCCAAGGTGTGGCCAACCTTGCAGGGAAAGCCCTTGGGTAAATGAGCCCCAGGTGCCCTCATTGGGTAAATGAGCCCCAGGTGTCCTGCTGTGGGGATAAAAGCTGGGACCACTTGCAGGAAGGGTGGGGTGTCTGTCTGTGAGGTGGATGCACTGTGCAGAGTTTCCCTGTTGAGGAAGGATCTACTGAGTCCCTGCAACTGAGCCCTGGTCAGGTATGGTGCTTGTGAACGTGGGCTTTGTGAGAACAATGTGTGGCTACCTCTATCCTATATTATCTGTCTATTGGCTTGGCTGTCTCCCATTTCTGCCATGGGAGACTTTGTTGCTTTGTTTGTTCCACCAGTTGTTGGCCGTGTTGTATCATTGCTGGGGTTGCTGGAGTTGATGTCTGTGTGATCTGGTTGACTTGTTTGTACCCCCACTGATCACCCATGTACTGACCTTCTTGTATACAGTAGAATCTGGTTACTGGTTAGTTCTACTGCTGGCTGCATCCTTTGTGCTAAGCCTAGTAACTGGCAAAACATCAGTCCAGAGCCTTGGTGCCCATGTTGTCACTTCTGCACACATACCACACTGCTCCCAGGTTATTTCTGGAGGGACACAGCTTGGCTCCAAGAAGAGTATGCACTGCTCAGAGGACTGGTTCTTGCAGTGTTGAGTCCAAGATAGATTTAACAACATGGGTTATATTGACTTTATCTACTTCTGTGTAGGACAGTCTTCCAGTGTCAGCCCAGAACACAACACACAGTCTCAGCAAGTTTTAAAAATACCACTCTGATAGCTACAACTAAGCCTTCTCTGTTTCTGGCCCTTGGCAATGGAAACCCACACAAACATACAGATGGTAACCATGCTGCTTCAGGGCCACTGGGATGCCTTATAGGGCCAGAGTCTCCAGGGCTGAGTGTAATGTGGTGTGGATACAGGCAATCTACTCTCACTGTGAGAACAAGCCAGGCTCTTCCAGTGGGCTTTGGTACAAGAGCTCACTTTCTGGTGAGATCAGCAGAGACAGTTTGGATATAATATAAACCACTCTGTGCTTCTCATGTCTCCTACACCAGATAAGCCATCAGGTGTGGAAGTGTTTGCATGAGATGTAAAGTTACTGAGGAGATGCGTGCTCAGCAGCTGTGGACAAACTGATGTTAACTTAATATTTCAATTTTGTTTCTTGTTGAATTGGCTCATCTAATAATATTCTTGTTCAGAAGGAGCTTGCAAAAAGAAAAAAAAATGTTAATATGGTATTTTTGCCTGTTTCTCTTTTCAGTTTTGATTTCAGCTGGGTTCTTTCGTATGACTTTGTCATACAAGAATCTTTTCAGTTCTGCCTTGCTCTTTGCTAAGGACCGTGATCAGTTTTTAATCTTGTTTTTCAATAAGTTTCCAACAACTTTCACTTTTTCTAGTCACAAAGGCTGTCAAATGATGACAGCTGAGGGTCTGGCCATTTTGTTCTCCATGGCTTGCCATTAAACTCACAGTTCTTCTGCAGTTATTCGTTATTTAACTCCCCCCTGTTTCTTTTAACTCTGCAGATATTTGGGGGATGCAGATTGCAAAAGAAAAGATTTAAAAAAAAAAAAAGATGCTGATGTTATATGCATGTGAATTACCTGATATGCCATGCATGACAAATATTTTTGGTAAACCTAGGCTTAAAACATGAATACCAAACTTAAACACCTTATATTGCTGGTGAACCTCTCTGGTCTGTGAAAAAGCTTCCAGATCTTTTTCCTTTTTTTTTTTTTGTTTCTGATGTTCTCCTCTGAGTCTTGAAGTGTTCTTCTGTCACGTGTTCCTGTTTAAGCACTTCAACTCTTAGCTAATTAAGATTCTAAGACCTTCAAAATGAATTGAGAAATATTTTTTTTTCTTCTTTTTAAATTAACCTTTGAACTGTAGTCATTCCCCATTCCCACAAGGAGAGAAATTTTATAATTTATTGAAATCTCAGTCCCAGTATGAGATAGGAAAGGAGGTGGCTGCTCAGTATAATACACTCCCAACTAAATTGTGATATGTTTTGAGACAGCAGCCTGTGAGCATTTCAAGAGTATAAAAAAACAACAAAGAAAATGAGCTATAAATATCTGTGTGTCTAAGAGCAAATAATAGATTGAGAAAACAAAAATCTAAGCTGGATATTTGTAGAATTTTCCTAAAATGGAAGCATTCTAGGCTGTGAAGGGAAGAAGCAGAAGCCTCATCCCTTGGGACTGTAAAAGCAAAGCAGCAAACATGTTCAGAAACACATTTTTGTGAAAGGCAGATGTATCTCATAAGGTTATTTCAATGAGGGAACACTTTGGAGAAAAACACTGTACTAGTAGAATAACAAATAGGATTATTTAGCAGTGTTTTCCACATGTAATTTTAGGCTGTCTTTTTTCAACAGACAGTGCTATAAACTGAATGTTATAGTGTCATTTATACAGAAGCAATTTCTTCTGTTTTGCTCTCACACCCTCTATGGTAATAATGTAGGTATTGTCAAACAAACTAATGGCCCCTGCTAGTTCAGTCTCTGCACTAACTAATGTCAAATCCCTCAGAAGAGTACAGACTGCCACACTGGGCTAGACCAGGACCTTGTCTCAGAATGGCCAGCAGTACATTCATTTCAGAATATTTAGGAAACAACACACAGCACAACAGTATGAGCAGTTTCTTGAGACACAGCTCCAGGTCCCATTTCCCAAGCTGGCAGCTGCCTCTAGACCAGAAGAAAGGAGCAGGTGAAAATTATGGCCCTGATCTGACATCTCACAGTTGATATGCATGAAAACTTTCATTCTGTTAATTCTTACTGCAAATATGTATCCCATTCATACTAAAAAGGAATGATCCTTGTTCAAAACTTCAAGGTAAATTAGCTCTGTGTATTTTGTGTATTCTTACTTTTAGTGCTCAATCTCATGCTAAATCTTAATTGGCAACTATAGCACAAAAATACCTTGCATTTATGTGTTTCTTAGTGTCAGCAGTATCTTTCAAAAGAAGGCATTATATTTAAAAATATATATAGTGTATGTGTGTGAACACATGGTCAACAAATGAAGCAGACACTGCAAAGAGGCAGGTAGACAGCATGTGAAAGTTTAGTAAATCTCAGACTCTAAAGACTCTTAAGACTCCTTCATATGTCAGACTTTAATATAATTTTTTCTTCAAATAAGGTACCCAATAGGAAAGAGGAGATAAGAAAATAAGTGGGAAAGTATATAAATGGTGGAGACAGTAATTTTTGCATCTTTCATTTCAATTCAGACTTTGGACTCCCATATTTGTCTAGTCACTGGTGCTGACAGCTCTGTATCAAAAATGGCACTGAATGATCAAACAGACAATCCCAGCTGTATAAAACCCACCAAGAAAAGACTCACACTTTTTCTCATGCCATCTCTTTTATATGGAAGTAAAACAGTTCAAAACAAACCGTGCCACCTAACATAATGCTAACCATTACAAGTGCTGGTAGTTACCCGTTGCACGTATGACTTATGAAATCCTTTACTTGTAAATTAAACAGTATCTTAGTTACCTTGGCATGCACATCATGGTTGAAATATCAATGTGTCAAGCTGGTAACATGTGTAATGCAGATAACTTTTCAGCAATTTCCTCCAATTGCATTAACCATTGCTATTTCCCATTTTTAGCAACAATCAATTTTTCACTGAAAGCAGAGCCTCAAGCAGCAGCATATAAGATATCACTTACGTTTTACAGGGTTGTCAATGAAAAGCAACACTAACATTCTTGCTATACAAGAGCTTTAAAGACAACAAGGGATTCTGTGCACGAGCAGCAGTGTCTAGACCCTCATCTGGGCAAGCTGTTGGGTAATTTATTTTTTTTACATGAATCTTCTTGCAGATATGCTAATCTTAGTCACTTTCTGTGACTTCCTAATCAGCTGTTCAGAGTGGTTGCAAGAAATTAAATAGCTGCTGTTTTCTGCCTGCCATATTAAATGGATGCATTGCATTAGTTTGTTCAGTCTGTGTTTCACAGAATCACAGAATAGTAGGGGTCAGAAGGGACCTCTGAAGATCATCCAGTCCAAGCCCCCAGCCAGAGCAGGATCCTAGAGTAGATCCCACAGGAACATGTCCAGATGGGTTTGAAATGTCTCCAGAGATGGAGACTCCACCACCTCTCTGGGCAGCCCACTTACACTCTCTAGCTCTCTTTCACTGTCTGCTAAAGGGAGATTTTCTCTGTGAAAAAGAGAAACATGTTTAATTTTCTGAAGTGGCAGCTGACCATAAGTTCAAAATGAAGTTCCTGTATTTTTCTCTAGTGTACTTTGACCTATCAGATGGAAGACTGTGTAAAAATGGGAAAGATTAATTTACTATTCCATGTCTTTCAGCAAGAAAGCAAATAGCTGTTAGATGGGACATAGTCCTGGCAACTGAAAGGAGTCAGTGTACAACAAAGAGGAGTTCTTCATCTCTCTTAGTTTAAAATTAATTTTTAGAAAGAAAACTGCAGATTTGGGGAAAAAAAGTTTAAACTGGCTGTTAGTTTTCTCGTATCAGCTCATACATCAACCATGATGGAATGGAGCTGGCTTGGTGGAGTGTATCATTAGAAGTCTCTCACAAACACCTCACTCCTCCAAAATGCTCAGCTGATTTTTCCACCTGGCACTGGAAAAGCACCACATAGGGAGTGATTACTGAGGAAGTGTGGGAGAGAAGAAGACATAGTGGTGTGACACTTATTTTTTTTTTTGACAGAGTCATAGGAAATGACAATAGAAGGCAGCTGAGTAGAATAAAAAATTAAGAAACAAGAGGCAGCTGTAAAGAACAGCTTGGATTGAGGAATATCCAAAAGCTAGTATCTGTATTGCCTTTCCATTCATTTTACACAAATGGGTTTCACAAAAGCTATGGAGTACAGACACATTTGTTCTACATGTGTCTGCCTCTAATGAAGATTATAGCTCAAGGTGTCTTCCATCACAGTTCCTCCAAAGTCAAGAGACTGCGATAAACTTCCTTGCAGGGAACTATAGCCAAACTCATTCTACTCCTGACAAACATCCTCTCTGTGAGTGTAACTAAAAGTAAAGGACAAGAACAAATGTGGTTCATGTCAAGATAGGTGAACTTGATTGTGGTGAGGGCATCATGACAAGTCATCAGTTATGTGTTGCCCGACCTGTGGTCATGCCAGGGACAGCTTTGCTCTGTGTGGAAATGAATTTTCCTCCTTGAAGATCATGCTGGTAAATTATGCTACAAATGAGACAGCCTGGTACAGCTGCTGGCATTCTTCAGGGGTAAAACAAAGCCCTGTTCACAACAGGGAAATCTTTCTGGAAGTGTCTGTTACAGGATGTGAGTAGACACCAGGGCCTGTAGGAAGGATAGCATAGTAAAGAAGAGAAAGAGGGCACTTCTCAATTCAATTTGACACAGTGAATCCCCAAAAGCCTATTTGAACAAGATTCAATGTCTCCAGGGCAAAACTGTTATGACTACAATTCTAACTTCCTCTCACTTTTCACCCAGCCATCAGTACTTGCAATATTTACGTGCCTCTGCTGTGGGCAGGAGCTGATAACTCCATCTGGGCTTCAGTCTAAGTCAGACCTGTTGGAAATCTATGGCTATGACCTGAAAGCAGTTCTCAAATAAGGTGGCCTGTTTGGGCACATGTTGCCCACAGCAAGCTCTGCTTCCACATCAGAAATTGGAGTTGCTGTTGCTGCTTGTGTGTATTTTAGATTCAACAGTTAGAGCTGGCTGATGAAGCACCACTAAGTGAAAAGCTACAGAAAAACAAAAAGCTGAGAGCAGTAGGAGGAACTTAGGGGCAGAGTCACAGGAGGAGATGAGGTGGCTGTCAGCACAATCAAAATTGAATTTTTATTTAAGAAAACCCATAATAATGCACTAGTGAGGAGTTTACTCTTGCTTTCTGCTTTGTTGCTTCTCCTTTTATCTGCCCTCTATAAAACCCTTCTTGCAGACTCCTGTGAACAGGAACTCCAGGAACAGACTCACTTCTGCTCCAGCCATTTAGCAATAAGGCTAACAATATGAATGGCCAGTCACATCAGGCTATGGCAGTAATCCTTTGTAAGAAGAAATTGGACCAGTTTTATAGGTCACATCACTTTTTAAAAAATGTAACCCAAGAAACATGCTGTTATATGCTAGCATGAAAACACAGATCTAAAGCCATTAATCCAAAATGTCAATTTGGGGGATGGAACAGAGTCAGAGAGAGTTGGAAACAAAAGATGATTTCTCCTGTGCTGTCTTTAATTATGAAGCATCAGTATAAAACCCTTTATAGCAAGTTCAATAAGAAAATCGAGTGGGATTAGCAATTAGCACCATCAGGGTCCTTTTAAACACTGCATCATCCACACAGTGGCTTGGGGGATCAGAGAGGGAAATCTGAGTTCTTGTTCATTGTTGGAGTCCCAAGTGGGGAAATTAGCAAGTAACACATACTCAGATGCAGTACCAGCACTTCACAATGAGCCAGCCTAATAGCCCACTCGCTGAGATGACATAATATGCCAGCAAGAATCTGCTCCTGAAAGAGTCATTGCTGTGGCTGCTGCTGCCATCCTGTTAAAATAACATGCAAGGATAAAGAGAAAAATAATCCAACATTCACAGCAGTAAAGTGGGGTACAAGTTTATATCTTTAACAAAAGTTTTCTGGAACTTCTTTGCCAGTGAAGGCACACTCCTGTGCAATATTTTACCATGTGCAAATGCAAGGTCCTAAAATTAGGAAATGGAAACTTCAGCTTGGCCAATTCTTGCTGGTGGAAACATGAAATTCTTGACAGCTGGCTAACAAAGATGCCATTTAGGATGGGCAAAGCTCTAACATTTTTCTGCTTTTTTAAGTGGGACTTACCAGAAACTGAATCCTGAGTCCCTTATTAGGCTAGAAGAATTTTTAAAGTAGTAGAGGTATTTCACAACCCTTGGTTTCTTGTGTATAAAACTACCAAATAGCTTTTAGGAGTCCAGGATTGCTGTGTTTAAAGGATTGGATATAGGGAAAATCAAGGGGATATTCTAGTATAGAAACCAGAGAAAGAAACAGATGCAGTCTTGAGTCCCTCCAATTCTAGAGCTGCCAAGGGCCAGTTTGCCAGCTGGGATAACATCTGAATTGGCAGGAGATTTTGGTAATGCTGAATTGTAGAACTTCCTGCATGAAAACTGTTCTCACTGTAAAGAGTCCTTGTCCTGACTTGCCTCTTTTGCCCCCTTTCTACCCCACCTACAAAAGCAGTTCCTGGACCTTCTGGTTAGTCTTGGTAGGGAGGGTAGAAACCATGTTTCATATTATCTCAGCCACAAACTGTGGGAAATTGTAGTGTTCTGAATACAGCTGTCATCTGTAATTACACTTAGCCATCTTTGACATCAGTTTCTAGATATAGATTATCCTAAACTTTGAATCAAACAGATTAGAGATGGTAGGAATTGTTCCAGTGCAAGTGTTAGTTTTTTGAAATGTCATTTTCAGCCATGGCATTTGAGTTTGCTTTTGCTCTAGGATCATGACACATGCTATGAAAACTTTGTCTGAGGAAGGAGCTATGGAAAGAGGGTGGGAAAGTGACAGTTCTTCTCAGCCTGTCTTCCAGGCATGCATATTTGAGGCATTTTTTTTCTTTTGTATTTCATAGGCAATGTTGTCTTTTTCATAATTATCTGGTTTTGTTTTCCAACTGAAAACGTTGTGGCTGTAGCTACAAGACAGTGGGATATGACGAATTAATTAGAGTGGAAAGTGGCTGGTGGAGGATAAATGCAGTGACACTGAAATTAAATAAATAGATGCAGGAAAAATAAAATGAGAATTTAAAAAACAGTAAGTCTTGCACAGGAATGGAGCAGATCTACTGTGTATGGGTCCAAATACTCCCTTATAACTTCTGTGATGGCTGCAGATGGTAACAAGGTGACATTTTATGGTTGCTCTCCTGACCTAGACATAAGCCAAACATTAAGGAGCTATTTGCAGAGATTGTCTTTCTCTTGAGGCTCCCAGCTGTCTCTCTGAATGCTTTGTCCCTTTCTCCTTCCTTCACTTTCTGTTCCTATAGGCAAAGATGATGAGTTTTATACCCTCCGATGTTCCTCTGTAGAATGTCAGCCTCAAACATTCAGCTTGAAACTTTCTCTCCCCCCATCTGTCTCCTCTCTTCTGTCTCTAGGTGACATCTGGCGTGTTGGCTGAGGTCTTCAGGCAGCGTCGTGGCAGCTCCAGATTCGCCTAGGGCAGCTGGCTGGAGTGATCAAAGGGGACGACTGGGTGGTTTTGTCCTCGCTGAATGTCAATTTCTTTAAGTCACCTTTGGGTTCTGGGGATTTTCAGAGCAGCTTTTTATTTGTGACTCACTTGCACACAATCTTAACGGTGGAGGAACGAAAGATTTCGAAGAAACCTACAGTTTTCTTTAGTTTTTGCAATTTTCTCTCCCTCCTCATCCCCAGCAAACAAATAGCTAAATGGAAGAGACTCATCTTGGAAAGAGCAGTGCTGCTTTTTACTGACATGTTCTGTTCTGGAGGGTCAATAAATGTTATCCATGTCTGGAAAGGGGAAGTGTAAAACGGCCGTTCTTGACAGCAAAGAGCATTTTCATTAGAAGTGAAGCAAATCAGTGTACTTATGTGGAAGACCTCAGAGAGAAGAATGTGTATAGATTAAATATTTGTGATGATGGAGAAATTCTACCATCTTGCCAGATCATCTTAATCTTTTATCACAGCTTGCTGTCATCTCCTCACCTGCTTGTTTCCTTGATATAAATACCAGTGACATCAGTCTCTCCAAGACATAGATTCTAAGACAAATTTTTTAGTCCCTTTGTATTCTTCCCTTTACTGCTTTTCCCCGTATCAAACTTGTTTGATTTTTTTCTTCTGATTGTGAATGTTGTGGGTTTACCTTCACTCACAGGATCATTCCCTACTCGTCTACTCTCAGTTTGGGCTACCACAGCTGCTCTGTCCATGATGTTCAAAAAAGCTTCTTCATATGACTACTGTTTAATCCAGCACCTCATTCCCCATAGCCTATTCCATCTGAATTGACCTCTGAAGCTAAAGCTCCTCAATCCTTTGCTTTAACTGGACAGGAGGCAGAATGGTGACTGTTGTGAGATAATCCTAGCCCCAGATACCCTGAGGGCCAGGCAGCCAGCATTTGTCTTCTGCTGAGAACCTAAATTTCAGAAAAAGAACTTTTCATGCAGAAAATCAAAGTGCAGAAGCATTCTGCTGACCATCTCATCTAATCTGGGGAGTAACTGGCATAAAAGACAGCTTTATCACCTCTACCGGTTTTCCAGGAGCAAAGCATTTCTGTACCCTGGGAAATTCTTTGAATGGATATGTGACTCAATGTTTCAAGGTGTCTTTGTCTTCAAAGAGATGTACTGTTTCAAGGCAGACACTCAGTTTATGACATATAAACTCAGAGGATGAGCTCAGGATTTTGCCATGAGCTTTAAGTAGACTTGCATAGTACAGTGTACCTCTGCAAGGTACCTGGTGCCCTCATGTTTTGTAGGAATTTGGCTTTTAAGCATGCCTACAGCTTATTGAACTCCAAAACATGCACAGGAAACATTTTCAGTATTTATGGAGTGCAGTTTTACAGCCTACCTTAGGGTTTGTAGCATTTTGAGGACTGGTTGGTAGCAGAAGATTCACCAGCCATAATGCTCAGTTCTATTTAAAATACGTTTGTGCTTTAGAGATTCTGATCTCACACGATAGGCTGACTATAAAGTTTTGGGTTTCTAGCCATTAACCATGGCTTGATCTGATATTTGTTCCCAATGGCAACAGCATTCTTCATGTAATAATTGGAGTAATTTACCTTTATCTCAGAAGGTGCATGCTGAAATACACCCTGAATACGTCACCCAGCTACCTCACCTTTCAGCATGGCAGCCCCCAGCATTCCTCAGGACATTTCAGACATCCACTGTTCACCAGAAAGCAATAAGTTATGGTTATATGAGCCTTAAGCTCCACTGAATATCACAATCTGGAAAGGAAGACATGCCTGCTAGTTGTACCTTTGCAATTGCTTAAGAGCACAGTAGTGTTACTGCATGTTCAGAGTATGTGCAGCTGTTAGATGGGACATGACAAACTGCTCAGTCATTCAGCCAGAGGTACTAAGGGAGCTGATGATAGCATTCCTCAAAAGAAGTGACAATCCTGGAGTGTCTAAGGTTATCTCTGTTAACAATGAAAACTCTTCAAAGAGGAGTCTACGGCCTTTGCAGGGTCCAGAGGTGAAGGAAAAGAATATTGATAAAGGCAGTGAAATTTTTAACTGGGAATGGAAGTGGAGATTTAAATTGAACAAAAAGAATTCCAATAACCAAGTTTACTCATAACTTCCCTGCTAGTTGAGTTCATCAATAAAAACTAAGATCTGAACTAAGACCTGTACTCCTATTGTCCTATTTTGGTCAGGTAAAAGCCAAGCCTCTTGCTTATAGAGAGAGAAAATAATATTGCTGTTTAGGGAGCCCTACTTTTATTCACTCTTACATACATGCTCTATTTTTAGAGCAAATTATATATCTTTAGTCAACAGAACAGCACCCAAACCCCATGTTTGCAAGTGCAGCTGCAAAGATGTATTTGTTCTGAAGGGTGATAAAATCTGAGTGAATCCCAAGGAGCTGGTTGTGTTTCCAGGAACAGGCTGCAGCCCGTTTTCACACATCATGCAACAAAAATAAAAGAAGTCAATGAGGCAGCCAGCTGGGGAAGGAAGAGAAAGGCTTACAAGCATGACATAATGTGATTTATCAGACACGACACGTGCAAAACAGAGTAATCTTTAAAAATCTAACAAAAAAAAAATCAGAATAACTGAATGTCTGACACATTGTCTTTATAAGCAGTGTACCCCAGAAAAAAAGCAGTGGTGGGTTTTCTTCACATGTTAGTCAGTTATCTCCTGAGAGGTAAAATTCAAATTTTCTTTCATTTCAGGCACTTCCCAGATTTACATTATCATAGAAATTACGATTATTGGTTTCCCCCGACAAAGGCTCATTTGTGAATATTTCTGAAGGAACCAAACATTTTTCTTGCCTTGGCAAAAATGCTTTTTCCCACTTCACATTGTTTTGCATCGTTTGCAAATATTAGTTCTTCAACCTATTCTGATTGCAAGTAGTTGAATTGAAAAAGCGCTTATTGAACAACTTTAAGGTTTTTTGTTGTGTTTTTTTTTTTCCCCCAGCTTTCAGCAAGTCTACAAACGTTTTGTCCAAACACCTTGCTTAAATGTGTTCTGTGGGCTTTTCTTTCTTTTTCACTCCCATCATACTTCAGGTGGATAACTCTTATGATTAAGAAATAGTCTTTAATGACTGCGCTTTTAATACCTAGGCAGTAGAATCATAGAATCACAGAACAGTCTTGGTTGGAAGAGACCTCTAAGCTCACCCAGTCCAACCATTAACCCAGCACTGCCCAGTCCCCACTGCCCCATGTCCCTCAGCACCACATCTCCATGGCTCTGAAATCCCTCCAGGGATGGGGACTCCCCCACTGTCCTGGGCAGCCTGGGCCAGTGCTGGGGAACCCTTTCAGGGAAGAAATGTTTCCCAATATCCAATCTAACCCTCCCCTGGCACAACTTGAGGCCATTACTCTGCACTGATTGAGTAGTTTGAGAAGCAGATTGCTCCATCCACTGTCATTAGTGACAGGCACGTTTCTAAGCCTTACTAATAAGGGTAGGAATCTGAGCAGACAGCAGAAGTGGACTGACTTACCTGAGTGCCTACTGCTCCATGTATCCCTTTCAGTAAAACTAAGGGACTCCTACAGTTGTTTGGCATGATGTGCAGTCTCAATTTTGTCCTCCAAGAATGCTGTCTGTTCAAAGTAATTGCCTGGGCTGGACAGTTCCACGTGAAAATGTTTGCAGTCAGATCCTCGTTCACCTGATGTGATGTTTCCTGGCCAGACTCAAGTGAGGTGTGGGGGTTTGTTGGTTTTGGGGGGTTTTTTGAGGGTGTGGTTTTATTTGTTTGGTCAGTTTGGCGTTGGTTTTGTTTCCATCAGAAAAAGCCAACTCTTCAGTTTTGCATAAATTGCTTCCTACTTTAATGTTCATGGTTCTGTTTGGATTCTGATTGCACATGCCTTTGCTCTGCAGATCAGTTGCTCAGCTGTGCATGGACAGCATTGACAAAAGAAATCACATTACTGAAGGGAAATAATTTGTTCTGTGACATTTATGTAGTCTTTTCTCATAAATCATGATTTCACACAAGGAGTGTGACATCAACCACCAGTTGCTTAAACACATATGAGACAGGAAACAGTGTCAGTTTGCTTGCTTCAGGGTTTTCATCAAATGGGAAAAAGGAGATTTTCATCAGCTTTCAGTGCTGGTAAGAGTTTACATCTTTGAGAGTGAAGCTGCTCTAAAAAAACCCCACAAATACGTAAGCAGAGCTATTTTCATGCTGAAGGTGGCAGTGTTTGATACAGACACCATCCAGCTCACTGCAAACTAGCTCTAGGTCAGCAATATTACTGAAGCTCAAGGTTTTTGATGGAAAGAGCAATGGTGCATATTAGAAAAAAATGTCCAGACTTGCTTTAAAGTGCTGCTAAACTGAGGATCTGACATGGCTGCGCTGAACTGTAACTACTTCAGGAGTAGTAATAAGGTCAAAGCAAACAGCATGAGAAACTAAAGCTTCTCCAAAATGCTTTGCTACTTCCCAGGATATAAAAGGAGCTTAATGCACCATACTGGTGAGTGATGCTAGGGGAACCAAGTAACACCAGTTGAGGCAGAGGGATTGCTGGTGTGGGTATTTGGATCCAACACACTTTTCTAGATTTATGATATGAAGTAAAGATTGAGTGGTAAGAGTGATCAGTAGTGTCAGTGACTACTGAGCACTCTCTTGTTCAAAATATGCTCTGTACCATGGATCCAGTTCAAATATATAAGATAAAATACAGTTTTGCTTTTGATAAGGTGTCAGAAGAGAACTCTATGGTAAAAGAGGAAAGCAAGGAACTTGGCAGAGAAATAACAGGCTGAATTTTCCTGTTGTCACCTTTTATTGCAGTGCACCAGTGTACATCTGTAACTAAGTCAGTCTTGTACATGCATAAATGGGAAACTTGGTTATCCTCAGTCTGGTTTCCTAAGATTCTTGTTACCACACTGTGATCAGAGACAAAAGTTAATCCCTCTGCTGTTGTATGTCAAAGGCACTGCAGAGACACTGGAGTTTTATGATACATTTCATTAGGGCCAGAATAATTCCAGCCACTGACATTCTGAAAATAGAAAGAACACCTTCATCTTGGCAAGAATGGCATTTGGGGTTAGCTGTTTTCTTTGTGAGAGAGAAGCCATCAGGTGAACCAATTGACTTGTGTCACAGACCTCAAAACCAAAAATCAGCTTTATGAATAGGAGCAGCTCTCAGGATGAACTAATTTGTGGTACGTTTGAAAACCTGATCAAACGAAGGTTAAGAAATAGATGTGCCAGTGTAAAGTAGGGATATTTGCCAGACTTGTGGAAAATATCTAAGAGGTGATTTTTGAAAAGAATTGACAGGCTTGATCACTGAAGGTCTGAATTTGTCACAGAGATTTGAGGATGTGTATGTTACTAAAGCCAAAGGAGAAACTTTCCACAAAAGTTTGGCTTTTCTTCAGGAGCTCTACCAAGTTCTCAATGAGACATTGCTGTAAAATTTAACTTTGTTTGCAGACAAGGATATTTATGTTTAGGAGTAGAGGTTTGTTTCCCTGTCAACTGTACAACACCAGATACAGTAGCAAAGATTCTTCATCAAGAAGAAAATAGTATATAAAGCCAGTTTGTTAGTCAGTCAATTTGAAATTAAAAATAGATCAATCAAACATCTCCAGCTTCCAAAATTTCTCGCATTAATCAGCAGAGTAATGAGCCAGAAGCAAATGAAGACCTTTAGAATTCAGTACAGTGAAGATCTCATTTAAAAAAAAAAAGAAAGTCTCAAAAAATCACCACTGACTAATAAGATAACTTTGAGGGATAAGTATTACTATCCTCACTACTGTCTCATCTGTCTCAGAAGCAACGAATGCCTCACAAGTTATTACCTGCTAAAGTGGAAAATTACAGACCAGATGGAACTAATTGATTTGCAATTAAAAAATTGCCACAAACCAAATAATTTTTTTGCAATATATGGTTCTGCAAAAGATTGGTCTGCCACTTTTAAGGCATCCAAAACATTCGTAACAGTTGTATAAGATGATGGGTACTATGGAGCTGGATAAGCACATATAATTTCCAAATTCTTGACTTTGGCAAGGCTTCTGCCACTGTCTCCCATAACATCCTCGTTGGTAAGCTTAGGAAGCGTGGGTTAGATGAGTGGACAGCAAGGTGGATTGAGAGTTGGCTGGATGACAGAAGTCAGAGGGTTGTGATCAGTGGTGCAGGGTCTAGGTGGAGGCCTGTACCCAGTGGTGTTCCACAGGGGTCAGTACTGAGTCCAGTCTTGTACAACATATTCATCAGTGGCCTGGAGGAAGGGACAGTGTACCCTCAGCAAGTTTGCTGATAATATAGAACTGTGAGGAGTGGCTGATACACCAGAGCACTGTGCTGCCATCCAGTGTGACCTGGACAGGCTGGAGAGTGTGGTGAAGAGGAACCTAATGAGGTTCAACAAAGGCAACTGCAGGGTCTTGCACTTAGAGAGGAACAACCCCATGCACCAGTATAGGTTAGGGGCTGACCTGCTGGAAAGCAGCTCTGCAGAGAAGGACCTGGGAGTCCTGGTGGACAGCAAGTCAACCATGAGCCAAGAAGGCCAATGGTGTCCTGGGGTGCATCAAGAAGAGTGTGGCCAGCAGGTCAAGAGAGGTGATCCTCCTCTACTCTGCCCTGGTGAGGCCACATCTGGAGTGCTGTGTCCAGTTCTGGGCTCCCCAGTTCAAGAGGGACAAGGAACTGCTGTAGAGAGTCCAGTGGAAGGTATGAAGATGATGAGGGGACTGGAGCATCTCCCTTATGAGGAAAGGCTGAGAGACCTGGGTCTGTTTAGCCTGGAGAAGAGGAGACCAAGAGGGAATCTCATCACTGCTTACAATTATCTAAAGGGTGGGTGTCAGGAAGATGGGGCCAGACTCTTTTCAGTGATGCCCAGTGACAGGACAAAGGGCAGTGGGCACAAACTGGAACACAGGAGGTTCCATCTGAACATGAGGAAAAACTTTATTTGGAGGGTGGCAGAGCCCTGGCACAGGCTGCCCAGAGAGGTGGTGGAGTCTCCTTCCCTGGAGACATTCCAAACCTGCCTGGATGCCATCCTGTGCAACCTGCTCTATTCACACCTGCATTAGCAGATGATCTCCAGAGGTCCCTTCCAACACCAACCATTCTGTGATGTACAGCAAACTTGGGTGGGAAATTTCAAATCTAGACAATAGCTTCCAAAAAAGCTGTGAAACTTCTTGTTAACCTGGCAGCTTTCTTAGCTCAGGTGAAACCAGATCTTGGAAAGAAAGAAAAAGTAAAATTTTATCTTTGTAAAGGTACAAACCAAGTTACAGGGTTATTTTTCCAACTTGGAATGCACATTGCTACAACCTGTGTTTTTCCAACGTGGAACGTGCATTTCTACAATTTATGTGAAGTTCTGAACCGTGCAGGAGTCTGTGCTTCCCTGTGAGACTCCTGTTGCTTTTTCTTTGACTCTTCAACGTATTAAAAATATTTCTTTCTGTAGACATGCATAGCAAAGAGTCAAGTGACCAGAGAAGGGGACTCAGCCTCCTGAATTTCATTATAAACCTAGAACTATTGAGGTTTTTTCCTGTGTGTACAAGTGTGCACATTTATAGGCACACATACATATAAATAAAAGCTCTACAGTTTTAGAAAAGATATTCTTATCACCTTGACTTTTGTTCAGTTTGGATATTTTTCATATAGAAAAAAAAATCAGTCATGTTTGTGAAGTCATGCTAGCTAAACCCTGTGGGATAGGAAGACAAAAGGCTCAAGCTATTTGTCCTAAGAACGATGTGCTCAGGACTTTCATCTTGCCCTTTATTCAACAGCATTTTCACTCCCTTACCATGAAATAAGGAAATGTTTCCAGTCAGCTAATGCACTTCACACGTGCAGAGACCTCCTCTCAAAGGGAGGTAAAAGTACAGAATTGCCACTGCTTCTCTCAGCGTTTTGGGGTTTTTTTGCACAGCTGTGGCAGCCCCTTCTCTGCTACTCTGTGGGCAGTGGGGAGTCACACTGACATACCAGGTCTCTGGGGAAATCAAAACCTCTCCAGAGACTGATCATAAGGCACTGCACACAGTAAATGCACCTAACAGAAGAGGGGCAGAGCTGTGAAAGCCTGACTTGGAAACTCTAACGTAACTAGGCTCTCTTTTTCGATTAAAGCATTTCTACAGAAAGCAATGGGACCTGGCATAACCTCTGGGTGGTAATCTGAATAGCAAAAAAACAAATGAAACCCCTAAACTAGCAGAAATTCCTGAATTAGGGGTCCTACCTTAGCAAAATTTGCACAATGGCTGTCGCACATTAAAGCTGCAGGAACCAGATCTTGGCAAAACATGGAATAATTGGGATATGGCCACACTGTTACCTGTTGTAATTTCTTGTATAAATTTAAATAACTTCATATTCAATTACTTTTCACTTCTGTGTTCTGGATGGTAGTATGATGAGTGTCTTGTAAGTGCATAAATGCTTATGCAAGAAACCCTTTGAAACGGCAGCACGTAACATTTTATGTCCCTGTATTGGCAATTTATGTTGTACTTGCTTTGCATGGCACATGTCACGACATAGTAGCCAAGAATTCTGTGTTCTGCTGCTTCAGCGATGCTACAGACTGACTCTACTGAAGGGAAGGATGTATAGGTCACTCCACTGCCCTGCATCCTTTGTAATGTTGTTCTTCAAAGAACAGTGTAATTAAACTTCACCTTAATCTTCATTTTCTTTAGCATCTTTGAGATTAAGTGGGTGTGATATTGTCTCACTAAATCCTGACCACAGGCTGTGGTCTAATGGCATTCTAAATCTTCTTGGGAAATACCAAAGGGCATTTTGCAAGAGTGAAAATAGATCTAACCCAGAGATTTGTATGCAAGATCATTATTCTGTAGAAGTCTTCCCCCAGAAGTGGTATTTGGGGGACTTTTCAAGCACTTCAGCTCACATAACGTTACTTACATGGGGCTGGCGAATATAAGAGAAGATTTAAATAAAGTATTAGGGATTGTAGGTTCTTAGAATCATGGTAAAACGAGGCATAAAGATGTCCCAAACTAAATTTCCAAACTCAGAAGTGTTTACTGCAAATTTGCTGAGTGCTCTTTATGGCTATTCAGAAAAATTTCTACCTGATGTTTTCAAGAACATTTAAAATGTATTAATCATTATTTCAGCCTTAGAAATCAGGCACTATTAATTTTTTTCTTTAAGAAAAAAGAAAAAGGCACCACCATAAAGCTTATTTCCAGGTATTATCCAGTGAATCCAAAGAATAATCTCAGAAATAGAAACTGATTTTTAAGTAACAAAATAAATAAAATATTGCCATTAATTTTAATAATGTATGCTCCTTGTACTTCAAGGTTCTGAGGGTTTTCTTCCATTTAACCCTCTCAGCATACCCTGAATTAGTATATTAAAAGTGGAATGAAAGACAAAACACTCAGTAACCAAATAGGAACGGTACATTTCATCTTACTCTGCTTTCTTGCATTCTTCTAGCTCAGTAACAATACACCACCTCAAACACTTTCAATGGACATACATACCCAGAATGAACTACAGCAATTAGGTTCCCCAAGGTACCATTTAATAAGACATACAATAAGACATAGTAGAACCAACTGTACTAATTCTGAGGACAAACATGGGCTCATGACAGCTAAACTTCATAAATGGGCCTGTAAGATCTTAAACTCAGAACCATTAACTCCAAAAAATGAAGGATATACTAGAGTGAACAAATAGTTTTGAGGACTAAAGCTGTTCTGAATGTAGCTTGGTCAGACATGACAAGAGGTAAACCAGAAACCTGTGACAAAGCCAGACCTGTTCTAACACACCCATCTCTGATCTTCCAGAATTCCATTCTGGAAGAAAAAGGGACTACTCTGATCTCAGTCACTTTAGAGGATTTAGTTGAGGATTTATCCTTTAACACATCCTCAGCTAACGGATCCATCAAGGATGGCCTCTGAATGAGCCCATCATCAGGGAACTCAATGGTAGAACAAACCAAACAGACTTCTGTGCCCACCTTGGCATTTCTGGACTCCAGAATAAACACTTAACCTCAGCTTCCTAAATGCTTCTAGGAAATATTTGGATTGTGTGTATCCTTTTAAAAACATTTAGAGACATCTTGCTCCAAGCTTTAATTAGTTTTTCAAGATACCCACTGATGATATTCTGTATCTCAGCTGAAGTTCTCTTATTTCCTCTTTTCATCTTATAAGTGGCCATTTGCCAGCACTCTTTTGCTGGCAGCCAGTCATGTCGTGAAGATTAGCTGACACTGAAGAGCTATTTCTTTCAGTCCTTTTGCCCAGGACTTCCCAGATGAAGCAGCTTTAAACAGAAGAGAAAGCAATAGGTGAATTATTTCAAGCAGCAGGAAAGCACAGAATCAGAGAATAGCCTTGGTTGGAAAGGATCATCAAGTGCAACCAATACATTCCTGAGGTTTTTGTTCATGATCTTCCTTTTGCAAAAATTGTAGTAATTTAGTTCCATTAAATGCATATATTGGAGGCTGTGCCTGCTTACTCATAATTTTGATAAGAAAACATATCCTGGGAAGTCAATGACAGAAATAGAATTACATCACAGGATCAGGGAAATATTGTCAAAAGGGGCCTCTGGAGGTCAATTAGTCTACCAACAACCCACTCAGAGCAGGAATACTGTCAGCATAAGATCAGATTATCTTTCACAGGATCCGTTCCCACACTAGCAATACATAAAAAATGGAAGAAAAGCAAGGACTAAAGAGATGGAAAATCCTTCAGCCAGTCTTTTTCTTTCCCAGTTGGTGCTGTGCACTTAGCTGTTCCTTATAGACCTAAGTAAAATTTGTAGACAGAGACATGTCACGTCTTAATATTCCTGATGGAGGTGGAAGAAAAAATGGGATGTTCATTTTGGTGGCTGCCCACTCTTAAATCTATAAATTATAAAAGGTAGATACCTCCAGTGAACTTAGTCTGCATTGTTTTTCCTGCCAGGATAGTGCATTGTGCTTCTCAGTACAGACTCCACGAACCCCGAATTTTCAATGTGTGATGATAAAAACATCTTACATCTTATACTATTCTTTTTTAAAAATCATGCTTTCACTTGCCCAAGCCTGACCACTTCACTTATAAAATGCATGTGTCCTCTGGCAGACTGCAGCTCAGCTATGTCTAGAGTATTAGTACTGAGAAAGGTGCATAAAGGATCACAGGAAAAGAAAGACTTGCCATACTCTTCTACTTGATGATCTGGCCCTCTCTAGGGTTAAAGACTGAGTTCTGGGTCCTCAGACACATTTGCTTTATTGATATTATTAGTCTGGAATTGTCTAAAGAGCAAATATTTCACTTAAAGGTTAAAGTACTAGTTTCTTTCTCTAAATGGAAAAACAGTCAAATTAGATATACATTTCAGAAACTGGCAAGAAGAAACACAGCAATAGAACCGTGGCTAAGCAGTAATGCAGTTTTTCCTGACTCGCACTGATTTCCCTTATGACTCTTTGCCATGCCATAATGATGGAATTAATGTCCAGCTTCACTCTGTGAAAGGTCAGTGTGTCCAGACAAAGAACACCCTGAAGTGAAACTGTTCCAAATTTATTATTGGGCTTACTGAGGAGTTCACCCATAGGATCCAAGCATGATCCTGAAGTCAAAAGGCAAACCTGAGCTAAATATTTTCTCCTACATATTGCAAACTGTCACAGGCTCGCATCTCTGAGTGCTTTGTTCTATTTACAAACCCTTCAACACCTCCTTGACTTACCCCAATTCAGCTCTAGTGTTGCATCACCCCTGTGTAAGGACATGCCACCCCAACTACTTTAGCTCTGCATAAACTTGAGCTCCTTGATTTGGCAGTTCCTCCAGGCTCTGCAAAGAGAACTGAAGCCTTCACAGGCATTTCAATACCATCTGGGCATAATATATTTAACCCATTCCTCTCCTTAGAAGTTGTCCCCTAGGGCAGTGAGTCATGGCAATTATGTGTGGCAACTGCTCTACTCTACACTCAAACATCACAAAGGCTTCTTACAGTCAATGACATTCTCAAAATGATAAACAGACAAGGGTTCTATACTTGTTTTTCTAATGTATGTAAACCCAAGAAATTTTCAGATATTACAATTTCCAGAGAAGTTCACATTATTTTTTCAGGGAGCGTATTTATGGACAATTTCTGATAAAATGATAAATCAAAAATTTATATCTCACCTGGTGATTAAGTAGAACTGCACATTTGAGTTATTTGCTCTGGTTTGGGGCAGCTCAAATGGAAAAAATGTTTTAAGTGAATTGCACATGCTGCATACAATCTTCATGCAAAATTAAACTTTTTTTGTGTAAATAAATACTCTTGTAAAGTTCAAAGAAGTAGAAACTTTCAGAATTTGACTAATACTCAGCATTATATTTTGCAATATTGTGCAGCATCTTACAGAAACACAAGCAGAAACCCAGTTAGGGAGTAGCACGTTGCTAGAACAGAGACTCTTCAGTCTCTCCAGCTATAAAAGTTATTGTAATGAGGATAATTCTTTACTTGTGGGAGAGTACAGTAGACTTTGATGGCATTTCAAAACTTAATTGACTGGTTTTTGGCATGTGGGCTTGTTGAATTGGGAGAAGGAAGAGGCATTAATGTTGTACAAACTATTCCTATGATTTTTGTTGCTGTGTACATAAAGGCTTTTTGTACTTCACCTGGTTTTGCCCTGTAACAGTCAGCCTCCAAGTTTACAATTGTTCATGAAAAATTAGCATTCATGACCTTGCCAAGATATTTAGAACAAGAAGCCAGAACACCCTTGCACACTTGTACACACCAGGGATGTCATACTTTCAGATCACAGAGGCATTATCCCAAGCATATGAATGTACTAGGTAAGCAGAACTTGAGGGATTAG
This sequence comes from Podargus strigoides, assembly GCA_028020825.1. NCBI lineage: Eukaryota > Metazoa > Chordata > Aves > Caprimulgiformes > Podargidae > Podargus > Podargus strigoides. The sequence continues at coordinate 43,841,044 of CM051624.1, read as the reverse complement.
CAAAACTGGAGGACTTGGCTGCAGTTGACTGTATGAATAAAAGCTTAAGTAAAGCCTTTCCAGTAATTTTTCTCAGCATAATTACTTGATGCACTGCATTTCACAGGGTGGAATGCTTTGAGCAAAACTGCTTCTGAATTGGACCTGTAGTGGCATTTCAAGGTGTTTTCAGAGCAGCCAGTATATTTACAGAAGCCACAGAGATGCTATATAAAGTCATGTTTAAAATCTTCTATTTGGAGGCAGAAGTATGAGCCAGATGTTTTAAAGTAGGGAGAAACACATCTACTGTTTGTCTGACAGCAAGCTATGTGAGTATTATTGTAATTATAGCAAATATTAGCCTTATATTTTACACTATGAAATGGAATCATTCAATGAACAGCCACATTCAAGCAATCTCTGCTAACTGGTGAGAAATGTCAGCATATATAACTGAGGGAACTGTGACACATAGGAAAAAGGAATCCCCATTAAAGTACAGTGAGTTTGGATTGAATTCTGCAAGTGTCTGGTGAGGCTACGTTCATAACATTGAGCACTTCAGATTCATAGAAAGCCAAAAAAATCCAAAAGGCTTGGCATGAGAAAGGGTGTTTTATTTTCACTTCAAAAATCATTGGAAGTTCTAATTATACTTTTCACTTTTATAAAGTTATAAATCAGATTATCTCAAAAGGCATTACAATCCCTGATGAACTTAATCTCATAATGCCCAAGAAATAGAAAGGTTCTTTAAATTGTATTTTCTAGGTCTTACAGGAAACTTATCTCAAGCAAGCATAAAACCAGATCACCTTACCCCTTTGTCTGTGCTTCAGTCAAAAAACCTAACTAATGGCTCTCAGCTTCCCATTCATTTTCTTAATTTTCTCTTCAATGAAATAACTCTGGTCTTCCTAACAAGCATCAAAAAACTGTGACCAAAGAAAGCCAGCAATTAATTTGCTGGAAAACCAGAATAGTTTGCAGCTAGATCTCACTTTTCCAAGTATCCATAGAAGAGGTTTATGCTCTAATTGAAATAAGCCACAATAAATTACAGTAAAATATTGACTTCTTGTATTTGTTTAAGAAGCCAAACATCACGAATTTCATCTTTATTTAGTGAAAAGTTGCATGACAGTAGATCTTGGGTGACTGCACTGCATTTTATTGCTGGAGTTCTTGTCTAAATTGTTAACAGAGTTTATATTCTTTTTCCCCCTTTTTCTTCTTTCCCCCCTCTCTCATCAGTCCCTTAAGGAAAATGTTCTTTCTTACCTTTCGTTTCTGTTTCATAGAGAGAAACAGAAGAGATTACATCTTTTTTATTGTAGGAATAGATCTTCTGTAATGCTTCTGGAATTTCTCCTTTGTGTCTCAAATCAGCAGAATTTGAGCACCATAATGAGAAACAGCAAGGTGAAGTTTAAAGATAAATGCTTCAGACATTGAAACACATGTCCCACTGTCAAAAGCTTTCGATTTCCTAAGCAGCAGAATGGAAGATGAACTCTGCTAAATTCTGAGTTCAGACATAGATCCTTTGTAGAAAATGGGAGAGACCCAAGTAAAGAAAATACATCAGGGAGTTAAAAGAAGAGGGATGCTGACTGTGGCTAAATATAAATGTTTAAAAAAAAGAAATTAAGTCTCTGAAGAGGAAAACAATTTTTCTTTCAAGTAAATTAATAAAATAGGAATAAATTAACCAATCTTTTGCCATTTACAGGTGGGATATGAATAGTGTATTGATAGAGATACAGTCAACATGTTGTCTAAATTACCCAAGTAATTGTTATGTTTTGATGGGCTGTGGTTTAGGTGGGAGATGTGATTGTATGATGTACCCTGTTATTTTCATTACATCTTTCATTACTAAGAGATGATAAAATTTGAAAATGCATGTAGCCAACACATTTTTAAATCTCTTTGAACCTCAGTTGTTTGGGAGCAGTGATTGCACTTCAGGTTAGCTGTCTGAGTTCTGTAACTTATTCAAAAAGTCCAGGAAGGACATAAGAGGTTTGAAAGGGACACCTGTTATAACTGCCAGTCCTAACATCAAGAAAGTATGAATTTTCCCAGGGTGTTTGTCTCATGACTTTCTGTATGTCATCCATGTCACATAAATACCATGGTAAAAAATCTATGGTGTTTTGTCTGAAAACTGAAGGCAAAAATAGAGGCTGGTGTTATTTTGGTAAGCTAGAAAGGGCAGCATGGAATAAGCCAAAAAGATTGTGCATTTGCTCAAGGAGAGCAAGTCTTCTTGCTGTGGAATCTAGGCTATTACTATTGGTATGCATTACAGAGATGTTTGTTTTCTGACAGATGTTAACTGATAGGTTGCAGCTCTGTGTCTGTATATTCACAACACCAGAAACACTCTGCTGCCTGAACAATTCTCAATGCAAAACAACGAAAATGAATGTATAATTTGGATAGAGGTAAAGATAAACAGTGTGAGTATCAGCAGAGAACAACACAGGAATTAGCTTGAACTGCTGGATTGAACATAAAAGAAAGAAAAATTAGGGTATATTTCATCAAAAAACCCTTCCCTAATAGTATGAGGCTTCATTAGGCTATGCAATAATCCCCTGGGGCAGTGGTGGACCTGTATCAGGCATTCACAAATAGCCAGGGCAAAGTAGCAGAAATAAAAATATAGGAAACAATTCTTTATTTATAAGGTGATGTGATTTATTTGTTGATTTCTTATTTCTACAAGTGCTTCCAAGATTTCCTGGCACTTGAGCTTACAAAAGGTCTTGTCCTATCCACCCTGTACTGCACATGTAGCATCCTGGTTGGCTTTAATATTTCATATTAATCTCATTCCTAGCAGCTCCTGTGCTTCCTATTGTTCCTGAATGGTTGGTTCATTATTTTCAACTGCTGCCCATTTGCTATTGCAATTGCTCTCCTACCCTTGTGACCTTGACAGGAAGTGAACCCTTCTGAGGAGCTAATCAGGCTTTTACAGATTTCCACTAAAAAGGCAATGGAGAAGCACCTTGTCAGGCAATACTAGATTGACAAACCTTACTGCTTTATGATGTTATTTCTATACTTGTTTTGACACGGAGATCTTTGTCCATAGAGCTGATACAAATACATACAAGCAAAGTTGATTTATGTTTAATTAAAACACTTTCTACAGCTTGACTGAGCATTCAAGTCTTTCAAAAATGCAGCCCCTAAATAAGGACTCTAGGGAAACATTTACAAAATGAGAAAAACAAAAAAGCACAACACAATTACTTAGCCAACCAAGTCCCAATTTAATAATTCATGCCATTCCTCCGTGGCATTTGTTGAGATGAGGAAGTGGGGATGGTGACAAAGTGTTTTGCAAAAGCGTTCTAAATGTAGGCTTTGAGCTTTCCAGATATTTCAGCTTTCTGTGTGGGTCAATAGAACCAGTGCTTTGAGGGTGAGTGCATCTTCATCCTAGAAATTATCTTTTGATTTATTAACAACTCAAGCTAACTCCTAACTGTAACTTCTGCAATTCATTAGAGCTGGAATTTTCTCTGTAATTTGTTCCAGTACATACTTCACAGTTTCACTCTTTCCCCCTTGGTTAACAGTCAGTTGCTTACATTTAGCCAGTACTTGAGGCTAAACTGTAGTAGTTCTCCCACCTGATGCCCCATCCCCAGCTGAGAAGGGGAATCAGGGAAAAAAAGGGAGAAGGCCCATGGGTTGAAGCAGAAAGAGATTTAACAAAATTAATACAAACACCAAAATAAAGTGCATAAGGTTATACTCAGACTCATCCTTGGGATCAGCAGCAGAAGACCAAGAGAGAAGAACTCTAGGAATAGGAATCACCCACCTGTCCTGAACTCCCTCCCTTTATAATGAGCATGATCTAAGTGGAATGGGACACCCCTTTGAGTCAGCTTGGGGCAGCTGCCCTGACTGAAACTCCTGGCTGACTTGAGGCTGCTCATGACCTGTTGCCTTGGCTGTTTCTGGGAAACCAGGACATCAGTTAAAGAAAATGATCTTTTCTTCCTCAAATTTTTATTTGTATATGTACACTCATATAACAAAACACAAAGAGAGAGAGCGTGAAACCACCTGTCATCTCAGTCTAATCATCACCAATATGCAAAATACATACCCTACTTTATTCACATTTTCCCATAATAAAAACTAAATGATCTGTTCTATGTTGCAGGTGCTGAAGAAATCTGTCAGGTAACAAATCTTGCTAAACCCAGTCCCAGTTTCCCTGTTGTGACTACTGAACAACACTACTCATCTTTTAGTATTAAATATACAACATCTTGCTGTTCCCAACTGGCATTACTGATATGTCATCATTTGTTTTGAACGTGGTAGCTGGTTAAAGTTCTGAGATTACTACCCTACCATGTATAAAAGTCTGGTACTGGAAAGAGAGCTGATTGATGTGTCCTGACTGACCCTTTGTTCCTCATTATATAGTGGGTTAATCATGTGATGTCAAGCATGATGCAGGAGAAGAGAAAGAGTGGATTCATTTTTGCTCCTCGTAGTATATTTTGGCACTTCAAGGAGAAAGCATAAGTGGAAACCATATTTTTATGTCATTTGAAACAACTATGAATCACTAGGGTTTTACAGGAAGGGAAAACAGTCAATGCTTGTCGTGTTTGCATGTGGAATAAGATAGAGGAACAATGCAAGGGGAAGACAACTATTCGTTGACAATCCAACTCTTTAAGGAAATCTGAAAAGAAATGGGAAGTCTTGTTCTGGTACCATTGTACGCTGCATTCATATTAAACTACAGAGGGCTTATGGTAAGGGAATTACACACTGAAACTGTCCAAACACATATTTTTAAAAATGTTTTTTTCCACCTTAGTTTCCTATGGCTGTTGCATTAGGGGTGAGAGCACAATCAACTCCCACCTTGAGACTGTGAAAGGTTGCACTCTTGAGATCCTAGTAGCTCTGCCAGAATATGCCTCACTGTGTCCTAGTTTTTTGAGTCACCTAAATAAAATAGTTATTCTCAACTAAGTTCAGGGTGGATTGATATCTGCTAAGAACTTCCCATCAGCCTTAACACCGTGGTGTGTCATTGCCACTCTGTCACTGTTTTCTTTCTGGCAGTTGGCTGTTCCCTGGTCTGTTGGTCTGAGGGCAGCTGTAATACAAGCACTGAGATAAGTATGAATGGAGAATGGAATGTGTAGTCCTGGAAGTCTGTGGGTATAAATATGTGGACTGTAGTTACTGAAATCCATTTTGTTTCAAAGTGAAATTATCCTCTCCCGCCATACTAGTGCATATTGAGCTTTGCTACCTTGTTGTTACAACACTGCATCACAGTTTCCTACAAGTCAATAGCTGTCAAAATACAGTGATACAGCTAGGCAGTGCTCATCATTGAGATGGACGGCTGGGCAAAGAAATCTGTCCCATAGAATTAAAGAAAACACCAGTAGCAAAGGTATGAGTTCATCACTTATGCTGCAACAGCATCACCAAACTGTTTCCTTTCTCCACATGTTGAGCTTTCTTCTACCTTCCATTTGCTAATGAGCAGGCACTGTGTCACACATCATCAAGTCACGTTTTGTGGCTGAATGCCAAACACGTCCTAGAACTAGTGCAGAACAAGTTAAGACTCTGAAACATTTTTATATTAATATAAAAGCTTTTCATTCCCATTAAGGTTTGCTCCTCGTTTTTCAAATGTCATTTGCAACAACTGATTTGTATCTTGTTCATTTGAAATAATTCACCTGAGATTGAAAATAATAATAAGAAATAGTGGCATAAACGACACTAATCCTTTTGACAGGTTTACTATTACAAGATATTTGTCTAAATGGGCTTCAATGTATTATTGATTTTCTGTCATTGCATTTTCTAAAAATAGAATGATTTCTTTCATTTTTCTCATCATCTTATCTTGTGTTGTAGCTCTCTGAAATTGAAAAAGGCATTATCCTATGGATCTCTGTGCTTCCTTATATTCCTGTTGTAGTATAGGGCTTTCCTCTGCAGCTCAGACTTCTGACTTTTGTCTTTTACTGAGCTGTACAGAATTGTTACACGGGTTGGCAGAGCCACATAGCAGATCCACATCATCTAGATGGAGGTCGACAGAAACAAAGAAGGAACAAGAGAAAATAGGCAGCAGGAGAGGACAAATACAAAGGCTGAAGAAACATAGCATCACCACGTAGCAGTGATAGCTGGGGATTGAGAGTCCTGCAGTTTCATATTCTACCACTGATTTGCTGTGTGAATGTCTTAAAATCCAACTGGATGTTGGTGGAAAAGAATCCCAGGTTTTCATTTTACACATCTCCCTTACAATTCAGACTGGGGGGAGGGATGACCAAAATCCACATCTCAAATTATAGATATATTAGCCAGTTATATGGAGCTTTACTTGTCTTTTAATTAAGTATGAAGAAACAGAAAAGTTAAGCTTGATATCCAAGAAGGTTGTAAACATGAATTCCTAAAATTCTGCTGAATATATTGGTCCTACCCTAGTAATTAAACAAGATGGGTCACTGGATCATCTGTAGATAGTTTTTAATATTAAAAATGTATAAAACATCTACATCTAATGACACTTATTAAAGTTTTCATAGATAGCATAAGCCAGACTGCACATAATTATTTCTTATTTTTGTCATTGCATGCATGTGAGTCTTCTCTGACTTTTCCCCATCTTCTTGGCTTCTTGGTTTTTCAGATTTATCTCAAAATGAGATCTTATTGTCCTGCAAACTCAGCCAATAAGCTGGGAAAAGCCTCAACTGAGGTTTATAATTGTTGCAATCAACCTTCTAAATATACATCTGGTAGGAAAAAGGTTAGTCAGAAGAAGACTGGAAAGTGAGGAATGAAAAAGTTCCTGTTCAAGTAGCGGAGGAACACATTAATCAGTCCCTTTGTGTGCTTTTCCTCAGATCTAGTGCATACCACCACCTAGTGGCTCTGAACATAACATAGAAAATAACACCTAACATTAATATAATTTGATGTTTGAAACTGAAAATCCTCGAATAAACTTTTACAGGAAGCATTATTGGTAATGTAACATTTCCTGCAGCATTACAATCCATCAGAATTACACATGAGATTGCCAACTGTCTTGGTCTTGACTAATAGGGAAGTGCCCTGTCAGAATACAAGGCAATGGAGGCAGGAGATAAACATTCCCTGGTCCCATTCTCCTCTCTTCTTGGCACAGAGAGCCACTGAAACAGAGTATATAATACCAATCTACAGAGGGAAAGAACTTCTGCCTTTAATAAACAGGATTGCAAGCACGTCTGAAATTAGCTCTAATATTCTGTGAGTTGTGTAGTCAATTAGGAAAAAAATGACTTTGCGTTTACCTCAAAAGAATTCTTTTTTCAAAACTGTTTCTGTGGTTTTTAATGGTAGATCTTTCTGCTGTAGTATAAGGCACTAGGTAGAAACCATGTTATAATGTGAGGTCTGCAATTATGGACTTCTAGACCTGAGCTAAATGGCAGCTCTTTGGAATCAGGTTAAACATAACTTCACACCTATTTAAAGCACATGAACTGTGTAGATCCTGAAATTCTTTCATGATCAGCAAGGTTTAACATAACAACAATAGATGTTTCTCTATGCAGAGGCTGTTCACCAAAGTCTGATTGTGAATTCAACAATGCAAAAGTAATCCCATTAGATGAGATGCTGAACTGTACCTGTGAAGTCATGGGAGAGAAGATGGGGACAAGAAAAGACTCATAGACCACATGCTGCATTTCTGTTCTATCATTCAAGTGGTAAATGATGATTTCTTCTTGTCAGTTCAGACTACACTGGATGCTAGGAATGCCTCCTTGACGAGAGCTGGCTAGAAGAGTGACTGAAGACATCATTCCACTGTTCAGTTGAGCTTTCCACGTAGTCCAGAACTAGGAGTCAGCTCGACAGGTGAAATTCCCACACATATTGATACATAACCCCACAGCATGAAGGTGAGGAGAACTCTGAACAGTAACTAGGTAGTAGAAAATAAAGGAAAAAGAAGAGATGAGGAAAACATACAAAACTAAAATGAAGGCCAGGTGGTTTCTGTCCTATCTATGTGCATATCTATCAACCAGTTAAAGATTGCTAGGTTGTTCATAATGCTTCCAACAAGCATCTTCCACAACACAGTGAAGTCACACAAGCTTATCCTGAGACGTATTTATTAATGACTTTGCTCATACAAATGAACAAAAGATTAAAACAAAAACCACAACCCTCTCTCCTGGCAGCATGTATATGTTTTATTTTGTGGAACAGCTCTTACCTACAACTGTTTGCCTGTGGGAATTGTAGGCTGCAGCTGGACATACCAGCCTTTATTTCATCAGTGACCAATACTTCCTGTGGTGATAATGGAATCCAAAAAAGGACTCAGATGCTCTTGTATACTTTATAAGTCAGCTTTTCAGAAAGCAATCACGTGTAGATTTGTGAAACAAGGGTATTTTCCAACAAAACCACGGTTCTGCATTACATTTATCTCATTTTTTGCAGCTTCCCCAGTAGAAACCTTCAAAGATGCTTTGAGCAGTGCCAGATATCCTGCTGGTTACTCATAAAAAGCACAGTTTAGGAGAAGTGTTATTATGGTATTTTAGCCAATATTCTCCCTCTCTCTCAAATTATTTTTGGTCCTTTTCATCACACTCAAAAGAGTTTAATATGTGATGGAGGTTGTAACAATATGTTTAGTACCTGAAACTGTTCATATTAATAGTGGCAAAAATCAGTAATTTAAACTTGTTTGAACTCTTGGAAGTTTCCTACTGTAAGGTTATTGCACACCAGGAAAACATCAACTTTGGATAAATAAGAAAGAGTAATTTCTAGAAGAAAAAAAAAAAAATTACACTCATGAAAGTAATATTAAGCATCCCTTTTTTAAGAGAGAGGTGGTTGGAAAGAGTGAAGAAGATATAGAACTTGAGGAATGAAAGGAACAGAGTGAGTAAAGCAGCTCATTTGTTTATCTTACTAGGGAAAAAATTGAGAGATGTTCCATAATTGCAAAGCATCTTCACTGCCAGGAAAATACTAGATACTGAAGAAGATCTACAGTATAGTACAAACATATGCAACAAGAAATTATGTCTGTAATTCTAAGGATTAAAACTGGAGCTATGGCCTGCACCTTTAGCTGTGAGGGTAATTCACCATTGCAAAGCATTACTTAGGAACATTGTCCATTCTTCACCTCTTCAATGAAGTCACAAATTATTGGTCTGCAACCAGGAATGACTGAATGGAGTTCAGAGGTCTGTTAGGTCTGATTCAGATGATCAAATCATATTTTATTGACCTTCAAAATCAAGACAATGTTTGTAATTTTAAACTCTAAGTATCAGTACCTAAGAAAACTAATCGTGCAAATCTGATTTGTCTGTTTTACTGTGAATCCTCATATTGAGAAAAAGCACCAGAATAATGTAGTGCAAAGAGGATCATTCTCTTCTGCTGCTTCTTCTGCCCATCTCCATATGGTCACAGCTCTGGGGCTTGTCATACCCACTTCTTCATTGCATAGAACAGCTCTGGATGTGTCCTGGAATTAGTTGTTTACAGCCAAACCTAATGCATTGGAATTAAGCACAGTGTTCCCAACCCTTATTAGTTCACAGCTACACCCTGGCAAGATGGGGGGCGTGGGGGGGAAGCATTGAGTATTTAACTTCATGTCTGCAACAGCAGTATTTGCTTCTGATGATATTGCTTCAGTCTGCACCATCCCACAAAGCACATGGAACTGTGGTTCATTTTCATGCCAGCAGCAAAGCAATTGCTGTCCCCTACTAACCCACTGGTAGAGTCCTGATCTAGTACATAACTCTATTTACAATAAATAAGGACTCTGTATTATAATTGGATATCGACTGTCTCCTCACCCTCCTTTTTGTATGGCTACTTTAGCAACACTAGAAGAGGTTACACATGATTACACAAGTCTGGAGTGGGGGGTACTGCTGGGGTGTCTGCAAATGTGTGACTGCTTCTGTTTAAGTCCCACAGAAATCTATCTGTGATGCTCATAAACAGTTCCAGGGGGAGAAAAAGGCATTCCTAATTTCGTTCTCCAGGAGAGGGGGAGAGAGATGACTTATATAGATAATCAATCAGAGAAGGATCAGCCAATATTAGCATCCTGAATAATAACACAGAGATTGACCAAAGAGATTTAAACACTTCAAAACACCCTGGAAGAGGAAATCCATTTTTCTGGTAACAGTTATTGAAGTTGAGCTATTGCAAAACATAGTTTACAGAGTGAATGAGTGACTACAGCACAGGAATGAAAAAATACCTTAGTGTACAATGTGGAATGGTCAGATGCTCTTTTGGGGCAGATCTTGTTACCCAGCAGTTCAATGGGTATCTGTACTACTAGTTTGAATCATGAAAGACATGTTTCCAACCTATTTACCCCGATAGCCAACTAGTTATTCTGCAGTGACTTCTTTTATAAACTGCTTTGCCCTATTCCAGGCATGAAAAATGTTTGGCAAGATCACATTATTCACATGCTGCTGTGCAGATGCTTCATACAAACCTATATCTAGTGTCCTTTACTCACATGAAGTAAATTCTTCTCGTTTAGACTGAGTTTACTACACCAAAGTCAAACGGACTCGGTCAGTTCGGGGCACTTCTAACATATTTCATTATTTATTTGTTTTAGTCTGTGATGACAGCACTAACTCTGCAGCATAGATACACGTGTCAGGCACTGATCATCAAAAAACTCACAGGAATGTTAGACATGAAGTAACCTGAACCTTCTATAGACAGTTGCACCCATTCCTTCAGCATCCATCCACTTTAAAAGCAAGGGGTTTGGCTAGTTTTGGATTTGAGCAGCACCTTCTTTCCTTTTGGCCCCAGCCACAATGTGAGCCAATCAACAAATTTAAATAAAGATTTTGCAGTGGCTGCAAAAAATTATTCAAGCAACTAAGGTGACAGTAAAAATGCTTTATCTTTAGTCAGGCATGGGGGCCATAATTACTGAGCAGCCACTGAAGACTAAACCTACTTTGAGGCTAACAGCTCATTTCTCGTTGCCAAGGCTTTAAGAATCTTGCCAATTTATATTTGATTTGAACTCGTTATGAATATCACAAAATATCCCTAAAAATCATAGCTTTTGGTGAACCAAAAGTCACCTGTTTGACATAATGCACTAGAATGATACGAATCACCCAGATGCAGAGCAGGTTTTTAATTGCTCAGCCCCCCTGGCTGATCACAACTGGCTGGTGTGTTTGGATTAAATGTGTCCCCTGCATTTGTCAGGGGGGTTAGTCAGTCCCCACAAACAAATGCCATCTCAAGGCCACTCTTTTAGGGGACACTTTTGCATAGGTTATCGATGTTTAATTTGGGGAAAAGGAGTAATCCCATGTGTCTTCAGTTTCTATAACCACGAGGATAATTTTGGCCATCCTTAGGACTGAAGAGTGGTGTGGAGGTCCATCACCCCACTTCTCCTGTCTTGATGATGAGGGGCACATTTTACAGTGCTTTTCTGCTGCTTACCTCTCTCTTTTCCAATTCATTATCTTTGGTCTTGGCTCTAATTTTGCAATGTCATTTTCAGTTAGCGGCAGTTAGGATTTTTTTCAGCTTTCTGGAGTTTTATTGCCAAATTAATATAGCCTTACGATGTCTTAGTACACTTTGGAATTTTACCACAGGTACTTAAAGATAGAGCAAGTTACTTTTATATAAAATCTAATGATCCATACATTGTATGAACCTGTGTATGTAAAGCAATGTGTATAAAAATACCTGATTAACTGATAACTTTTGGAACAATACGATTTCGTTAGTTTTAGCGTGATCTTTTGTTGTTCAGCTTGTTGTCTGTCTGGTTACACATCCAAGAACAGGGATAACCCTGCCTTGTCAGGTGTTCAATTATTTTCTCATCCATACTTGATTTTGAAACTTACCAGAGCAAAGTATTGTGGGCAGCACAGCTGCCACCGTTATCACTGGAATTCTGAGTACAGTAGCCCTGATTCCCATTGTAATGCAATTAATCTTCTGCTTTGCACTAATCGATGAACAAGCATATTTACAGCAGCATAAAATCCTAATTATTTCCTGAACAGATGCATAAAAGGGAATTTAAATTAATGGCAAGTGACAAACGTGATAAATGTAGGTAACATCTTCAAATACTAACATTCTGGATTGCAGACATTTTTTCAATAATCACAGTTTCTAAACCTCCACAGGGTGTGTTTTCCTCTTGTAATGAAGCTGTCTCACAGGCAGATGTTTCAGGGCCCAGGTAACTCCCCCTGAGGACACCCCTGCCCAGCAGGCGTGACTAACTTGTGTTGCGTTCACCAGGGCTGCAATCCCTGTTTCTGCAGTAAAGTGATGGGAGTCCTCCTTTCATCCCAATTCCATTGCTTTGTAGTCATGCAGTATTCCCTATCGAAAGCTCATGAGAGAGGTCTTCATCTTCCCTTCATGAAACTGCCTTAAAAATCAGTGTGTTATGGCAGAAATAAAACAGATTTGGGTTTGTTTACAAAATTCTCTACAAAATAAGACTGCTGGAAGACCATATGCAGTGGTTGCACTGGCAATGTGAACTTTAACAATGTAGTACCTAATATTTGCCATGTATCCAGAGAAGGCTAAGCTAAAATTTCATCTGAAAGGCTTCCAAGGACCATTACTACATGATATACTGTTCTGTCCCCTTCACAGAGCACAGACATAGTCAATGAACTGGGCACAGAGCAAATGTCTTCTGCTTCTCCAGATCAATCATCGATGTTGATGAACAGCCAGGTAAATATGAGCCAGCAGTGCCAGGTTTATATACTTGTAAATTTTTGTCATGTCTAAGTTCTCATTATCCATGTAAATGTATAATTCTTTATTAATTCCATTTAAGCTCTTAACCTCAATTATATCCTCTGGCAGCAAGTTCCACAGGTTAATTATGCATCATGTTTCAAAAATTACTCCTCTCATCAGCTTTATATTTATCTTTTAACAATCCTTTCTTTATGACTATATTACAATTTACATAATTTCCTAGAAGTTGCATTTCTTGCACTCCAGCTCTGCTTTTATTTTTCTTTTCTCAAGAACGTAAATATTTGTTGTTTTTATCTTTTTTCTTATTTTAAACCAAGCAGCTCTAAAATAGTTAAAATATGAACCACAAACGTCAAAATTTTTACTTTGACCTCTGTCACCTGACAGAACACCTTCCAACATTTTATTTGAGAAAAAGAACTAATTTAAGACATAGTGATGAAACACAATGTAATTTCTGAAACACAATTTGTGCAGAGAAGATAACTCTTCACTCAAACTATTACACTTGTTAGCAAACTTGAAATTGTGCTAATTACCTTTTTCAAGCTGAAACTCCAAAGCATGAGTAAAATAACAATAAAATCACCTTGTTTCTCAAAAGCCTAACCAAACCAAAAAACCCACTAATCTTATTAACAGAGAACTGAACTACTACAAATATTTAATCAGGCCCTGGAAGTATATTTCTCAGGCTATATTTTCCTAATATATATATACTCAGTGTATGTTCTAGGTGTAATGTGGTGCTGAGGGACATGGGGCAGTGGTGACTTGGCAGTGCTGGGTTAGTGGTTGGACTGGGTGAGCTTAGAGGTCTCTTCCAGCCAAAATGATTTTAGGATTCCATGATCAAGGTCTGACTTGACTTGACAAAGCACCTCTTATTTGTATGCTATGTAGGTTCTCAATTCTTTTTAGGGCAAACAAATGTATTTATTCACTACTTTATTTTAGCAAAACAGCCAAAAGCCTGTTAATGAATGCATCTTGCAATCTATATCCCGTGACGAAACAAGGGTAGTATCTGGTCTGTGCAGCTGTACTAATGCTCTCATAAAAATAGTAGTATTTCATGGGTATAACACCTTTCAAATTTTTCATATTGTCCCCATTCAGATTTTTCTCTGCAGTTATGCCCATCTTCTTTCATTCAGTCTAAGGAAGCCATTGAGATGCCCATGACCCTAGAGCTTCACATAGGTTTCTTTTTTTTCCCAGTATCCATTAACTTTTTTGTCACTCTCTTAGCTCTCCTTGTCCTCTTGATACTGCATTTCCATTTAATCTTTGTCACTTCCCAGTTGTTCTCTCTTCTCTGTCTGGCCACGTTACTGCTCCAACTTGCCCACTGCTGTGATCAGCTCCTGACAACTCCTTTCTCAAGTGTGTATTAGATTTAGATACAAGTATAATGATACAGCAGGGACTGCAAAAGTGCTGCAAATTAGATTTGAAGAAATATATTAAAATGAGATCTCTCTTTCTCTCCATAGCAAGGGGGTTATTAGAAGAAACTAGGACAACTAAAAGTTTACCACTCCCTGGAAATAAACAGCAGGCAGCAGAACAGAAGTGCAGACAAATACAGTGTTTGCCCTCAGCAGAAAATGGGAGTTTCATTTTTGTTTGACCGAGTTCCTTTCTAGCAGAAAACTCTGTAAAAGGGCTGGTGGAATTTAACTTCACCACGGAAAACAGCCAGATTTGCTGAATGATTTGGAGTGTGTCATCAGGATGACACTTCCCTCCATCAAGCCCACCCCAATGTCTTCAGGGTACCCTATAAACTTTGAGAGGTAAAGAGAGGCAAGTAAGGAGAGGTAGTGTGTACATAAAGGAATTACTCTTCCTGACATTGGAACTGGTCTCATTTGATCTGGAACTGTGGGAGGAATCAGGCTGGAAGCTCACTGACCCACCACCTCTGTGATTAACACATCAAAGAAGTATTTCAGTTCAGCTCTTCAGCCTTGTCAGTTCTACATTTATACAGATATAGAAAAATAAATCCTTAAAAATGAGCTGAGACTCAGGTTGCACGAATCCATTTTTCTGGCACAAGTTCAATGGACTGAGTTTTATGAAAACTGCAAGAAGAATAAAAATGGATGGGAAGGTTCATTTTTAATACATCTTTCTGTGTAGCTCTTCCCAGACTGTAGCCTATGCATGGGATCACACAAAAATCCTGAGAAATTACTGGGGTTTCTGAGATGTGATTAGCTTCTTCCTTTTACCTCTATTCTGTATAATTACGAGTGGATTCTGGAATGTCATCAGCCCCATAGCTCACAGTTATTACTTCAGCACAAATCCTCAAAGAATAAGTATCGTGCCTCTTGGTACAGCGCTTAATTGTGGACACTTCACTAAATCTCATGGTGAAATAATAGGAAGTTTAATGTATCTCATTTGGTAAAATTTACAGGAGATGTAGAATTTAAGCCTGGTCTATGTATAAAGTAAAAATATTTCTTATAAGTGGAGTAATATCAGTAATTCTGCGTTAGACTGGTGGAACTGTAGGCACAAGGAGGTCATCTATCCTCCCTATAGTCAGGCTTGGAGATGGTGACAGACCTGGAAACAGAACCAAGTTTTCTGTGACAATACTGCCTGCTGCCCTTGCATGCTCTGTAGTGCTCTCAGGCTTTTGGTGTTCACGGAACGGTGGGTGAGACCTTTCAGACTGCAGCTATACCTGAACCTGAGTGCTGAAAATATGTGATACAGTTATTTTTTTCAGTGATCTGTCCCCAGTTGCTAATTGTAAAGAACAGTACTGTACAATAATCAAAATTTCAATTTGAAATAAATTTGTCATCATTAAATTTGTTTTCTTTTATTTTCTATTAATGTAAACTTTAAAATGAAAGGTCACTTCAATATTAAAAAAAAAAAAAAAAGATAAATATCCTGTTCAAGAAAGATTAGAATGAAGCCATTTCCCTTATGAAGGAGGCTTTTTCACTTTTCCTTGGAAAATGCCAGTCAAATTGACATATTCATGTCGAAGTTTTTCTTTTTTAACAAAAACCTATTTTCTAGGAGAAAAAGAAAACCGTTTCACCCTATCTAATAAAGATTTTGTGTTTGAGACTTGGATGGAAAATTCAATAATTCATGAGGTAAAATAAGATCCAGTTAATTCCAGCTTAGTGGTTGTGCCCTTCAAACCTAACGAGAGGAAACTTGTTCAGTCACAAAGTCAGTCAAAGCTACTCTAGCAAGTATGTGCACAGATAGAGTTTTGTTTTCTGGCCACTCTTATCAGGTACAGCTGAACACAGGGGGCTGCTATAGGCTGGAGGTGTCAGAATGATCTTGTTTCAGATGGTGATTTCTACACAGTTCTCAGATGGTGCTGCATGACACTCTGTAGCTTGACACAGAGGAACAAACGTATTCATTACTGGTTATAACTGAGTGAAAGTGACAGCAAGTTATGCACAGACCACATTGCCACATACAAAATCTTTCTTTACCGTGCCCCTTTGTGGGTCCACCTGCACTGAGGGACAGCTGTGCATTTTACTGTGAAAAAATCTCCAGGGAACCGAAAGATATCAAACTTTATTTTGGGCTGGCCAGTTGACCATCAGTTTTCATGGCTCCCAATGTCTGAATTTTTCTAACAAATATGAATATGTATCAGAGCAGAATTTTGGAACTGAAGAGCCCACTGAAAGAGAGAGGCTGTAAGACCCCTGGTATCTTGTGAAACAACTCTTCTTTCTCAGAGACAGATGGTAGAACTTTTCTGTACTAAGTGTCCAATATTAGCCTTAATTGTCTTTTGTATTCATGTGCAGCATGATGACAGCTAAGAAAAGAAGTCATTCATGTAAAAAGATGACAGCACTTGACAAGCAAAATCTGTACCTTATTAATAATTAAAAACTATTTCCATGTCCTGCTACTGATGGAATATTTAATAGTTTGTTCAGTCAATACCAACGTCTCATTTATTATTCATTAAAGATAAATACTGTGTAGTGCTTCTGGATTGAAATGTGTTACACCAGGATTATTAAGAGCACCCAGAGTTGATTTATTATTTAGAAATCGATTAAACTTTGGTAGGGAATTTAATGACTTAAACAACCCTCCGGATTTTTGAAGTTAACAATAAGTTTTATTTAAAGATTGGTTATGTGAGCACAGGCAGTTATGGAGAGAAAAGAAGCTCTCAGACCTAAGTCTAACAATGAAACTGGGATCGTTTTGAAGAGAAGAACATCACTAATACCAGGCCTGCCTCCCAGATCCACAATGACTGTCTTCTATTATTAATGTGAGAGTACATCAGTACATGCTGTGCTGTGTCACCATAACCTTGCCACTGCGTAGCCCAGTCCTCTGAGGAATCAGCAGGACCCTCACCATCCCCCCCAGCTTTTACCCCCTCCACCTTGGGTTACTTGACTCTTTTGAAGAGCCTCGTGTATGATGTACAGAGGTTGTGCTGTACCTCTTCTTCTTAGTCTGTATCCTGAATAAAGCCAAAGATCAGGAAAGGAGAGATTCATTTCTTCACATCCTGGCAGTGATAACTTACCACCTGAGGAGTTTAAGGAGATGAGATACTTCTTTCTTCTCTACAAGTGGACAGTCAGCCTGACAGCAAAAGGTCTGCCAGCTCTCTCTCTAAAAGGGTTTCTAACTTCACTGGCAATGACTAACTGCTAAGTGAAACTACTTTTGAAAATGAAAAGTCTTTGATTTTTATAGCACTCTCATTGCTGGGGCAAATCCGGAGGCTGCAGCCCAGGTCAGGGAACTGAATTTACTTGAGGAGAATAAGAAGAGAGTAAGTCATGGCTCGAGTGGATCAGGTAATGACTACGGTGTCTATTGTTTATAACTTCAGATCAGAGATCTCTGATATATTGTACAAAAATTTTGGAAAAAAAGAAAAAAGTTTGATTTATTATTTTTTAATAAATAAAGTATAACTAGAGGTATTAAAAGAGAAAAAATGATTTATTTTTTTCTTAATAAATAAAGTATAACTAGAGGTAATAAAAGAAAAAGTGAAGGTTTTTCTATGCTATTTCATTTCCAAGCTTATTATTCAAGGTTTGAAACTCTTTACCACCCCTTCAAATAATGCAGGACTCCCCAGCCTCACTAGAAGAATTTGTTGTGGGCATTCTTTTCTCAGGCATGGGGAGCAGCCTGGAAGAGTTCAACTGCCCAGGACTTACAGGCTGCAAGGGACATTCATGTGGGTGCCAGATGCTTTCATTCTGCCTCCAGCAAAGCATAATTCCAGACATACCTTTGTTTTCCAAGCTTAGTTAAGCACATGTAGATACTGGTGTTGAACAAGGCAGCAGAGGAGAGAACCTTGATACATCATAGTCATCCTCTCTGTTCCCCTCAGTGTATATAACATAACAGTGGTTATAACAATGCATAGAAGAAAGTATTTATTAAAATTATTAAAATTCAGATATATTCTGTCTCCCTCTGGCTCATCCATGCTCCAAAGGAGCACCTATCTCCTGGGTCAGCTTCCTCCTCTCAAAAGCACATCTTCCTTTTGTCCTTGGATACACATTGCTGAGGTTACTGACGTATGCATTTTCCATGCACGTATTTTTGGGAGAAGGAGGATATTTCTCTGCACATTTAAACCATGCTTTATTCCATGAATAGTGCATGTAAACACAAAACAGGACAGTGCCTTGGTATCCCAGGAACAGCCCCATGGGCCAGCCATGGCAGCAGGCCATGAGCAGCCCCCAGTCAGTGGGAGTTTGAGCCAGGGCAGCTGCCCCAAGCTGACTCAGGTGTATCCCATAGCACTTCATCATGCTCATTATAAAAGGAGGGAGCTCACAGAGGATGAGGAGTTTCTCTTCCTGGGGTTCCTCTCTCTTGGCATTCTGCTGCTGATCCTAAGGGTGAGGGTGAGTATAACCTTTTATACTTTATGTTGGTGACTCTATTAGTTTTGCTGCTTCATTAAATCTACCTTTTTACCCCTGATTCCCCTTCTCAGCTGGGGATGGGTCATCACGTGGTAGAACAACTCCTACAGTTTAGCCCTGGCTACAGGCTAAACATAGACAGGCAGCAAGGTTTTAAAGTCATTAATGAAAAGGCAGTCACCAGGTTGATTGAGTAACAAAGCAAGGGGTTGCCTGTGTCCAGTGCAGAGGCAGTTGGAGCAGAGCACCAGGGCTGGCAGGAGTGATGGAGGCTGCTCTGTTATCAAAAGACTTGATGTAGAAGGGAGGCTGGAGGAGAAGGAGGTTTTCTTTTAGAAAAAGAATGTAGCCTTTGGCTGCATCCTAACAAACTAGACAATTAATAGTGGGTGACCTGCCATGGGAAGGAGTAACACCCCATCTGTCACAGGAGAGACAAGTGAAAATAACTCCTACTCTGTAGGTGTCCAGAAAGGCTTGCCACAGGCTTTACCCTGAAAGCATTTCCTCATTAAAAGTGAAGGGTAGAGACAGAGTGTAAATATCACCACTTTCCTGTAGTTCTGCCTGATGTTGGCTTTATTGAATCAGAGCCATGCTTTTCTTTAAACTCAGCTCCCTGGGAAGGGAGATTTTTCTGGGCTGGGAAGTCCTGCTTGGCGTTGCTGAGAGACAGAGTGTGACTGGAGAGAGCAGGGTGAAATCTGGGCAGAAATGTGACTCAGTGGTGAGCAGAGGATAAATGTGCTGGTCTGTGGAGGTCTTCAATGAAGATAAATTTGCCAATTGTTGTAAATGTGAAATATCTATCAGCATATTTCTAAACATCCTGTAATTAACTTTGCACAACATCTGCCAACCTCTTGCCAATTGCATATGCCAGTTTTTTAATGTTGTTATTATAGAAACCAGAAGAAAATTGAGTGATTACAATATAATCAACATAAGTAATCAACATTAGAAAGATACTCTTAAATTCTTCACTACTAAATCTTGGGTTTAGGTAAAGATTTTTTGACTCTTTTTAAAATTTCTAATAAAACTTAGAACAGTGTTAGCTTCTTAATGACAGAATAAATGTGTTCCAAAACAGCTTGAAGTGTTCCCAATGTGCTGTTGATATGGTATATCAGAAAGAGTCATTAAAAAGACAGAACTTTTGAGTTGCTTTTAGTGAAGAAGACATAACCAGCTAGAAAGAAAGGAAAAAATAAATAATAAATCTTTGGAAATGTGGAGTGGATTGTGTGCTGTAGAAAACTCCAGTAACTTGAAAGCTTCGTACTTAGAGATCCATCTTAAAAACCAATTGTATCAAGAGAAACAGTTTCATCTGAAAATTACTTTATGGGTCTATTTATGACAGACTTCATGGATCGAAATCATTGAAAATATAGTTAGAGATTTCTAGTGGAACCCAGAGCCAGTATAGGATTTGACACTTATTCAAACTTTTACATGTTATAACTGGAATAATCTTTTTTTTATGTTGTTTTAGAGACATGTGTTTTCTATCAATTTATAACTAATGAGGTCACTAGCAAGAAAATGGATCTTTAGAGCTCTGTATTCTTAGGCTTTTACTATGCCTTTACATATACAGGGAGGAGTGTAATTCCATTAATATCAAAAAGAGACTAAATATGCAGTTTTTACATTCTTAGAAAGAAGAAAATGAAGCAATGAAGGCATCCTTCTCTTAATATGACAAACTGTTTAAATGCTCTATTTTCAGGTTGTGCATACAGCAGAACATAATACATTATGACTTATATGTATATCACAAAGATGCTCAGAATACATGATGTGTCTCATTTAGTATTGATGTCAGACATCTCTTCACCCAGATCTTTAACTGCTATTCCTGGACACAGTGTTTATACTCCTTGCTGGTCCTACTGTCTCTAGCAAATATTTTTGGTTGATTGGAATCTCTATTTTATTTATCAGTCTGCAAATTAACAGTGTGTTAAATATGGTTTTTAATAATTTGCATTATCCTTTGGAATCTTACACTTTATTACAGAATGTGGAAAATTAGTAGAATACTTGAAGTATAATTAAATGTTTTGGTATAATATAACAGAATTAGAAGGTGGCATTGTAATAATGCAATTTTTTTCCACCCACAATTTCTATATTCCATCTTACTCAAAGCCATAGTATGGGAATGTGTGTGATATGAGTTTCCTCCCTGTCTTTATTTTAGTCAGGATTTCCAGTTTGGGGACCCAACATTTCTCTTGCTTGTAACTGTATTGATCCCTGTGCAGTTCAGAGTCCTAGAAATGCTAGCTATAAATTCCATGAGGAAAACACTGGAGGCTGCCAGCACTTCCCTCCTATGGAAGAAAGATAAATGATCAGTAGGAAGTGCAAGGTTTGAGGTCTTGATATTTGGTGGGCTTTTACTTGACTCTTTCCTGGCAAGGAAACTCCTACAGACAGGACTGTAGAATGAAGCAAAGGAAACAGGTTGTTGCTGGCTTAAGCCTTTAGAAGCAATTTTTCAGCTCTGAGGCAGGGATTTTACTCTCTTAAAGGACAGGGAGACAATGATTTAGATGACTGGTTTATTCAAATATATGGAATAGTTTATACCTACAAATGTTTTAGAATGTTATCATGTAAATTATCATTTAGATTGACTGTGTAATAGGCCTGTGAAAAATAGTCTACAGGGAGTCTTCTTTCTGACAGATAATGGAAAAAATTGTCTGTCAGATATCCAAGCTCAGGACCAGAGCATCCCTGTGAGTAAAAAAATCAAGCAGAGACAGGAGACCTGCATGGGTGAGCAACAAACTTCTGGAAAAACACATATGGAAGCAGGAAGTTTTACAGAATGTGGAAAAAAGGACTTGCCACTTGGGAGGAATACAGGAATGTTGTCAGAGTATGCAGGGATGCAATGAGGAAGGCTAAGGGATACTTGGAATTAAATCTGGCAAGGGAATTAAAGGACAACAGAAAGGGCTTCAAGTACATCAGTAGCCAAAGGAAGAATTGTGGGCCTGTTGCTGAATGCAGTGGGTGTCCTGGTGATGGAGGACACAGAGGAGGCAGTTACTGAATGCCTTCTTTGCATCAGTCTTTACTGCTCAGGCTGGCCCTCAGGAATCCTAAACCCTGGAGATTAGAGAGAAAGTCTGGAGGGAGGAAGACTTTACCTTGGTCCAGGAGGATTGGGCTAGAGATCATCTAGGCAAACTGGACACTCACAAATCCATGGGTGCTGATGGGATGCACCCATGAGTGCTGAGGGAGTTGGCAGATGCTATTGTTAGACCACTCTAAAGGGTGGGTGTCAAGGGAATGGGGCCAGATTATTTTCAGTAGTGCCCAGTGACAGGACAAGGTGCAGTGGGCACAAACTGGAACATAGGATGCTCCAACTAAACAAGAGGAGAAAATTCTTTACTGTGAGGCTGACAGAGCACTGGAACTGCCCAGAGAGGTGGTGGAGTCCCTGTCTCTGGAGACATTCAAAACCCACCTGGACACCATCCTGTGTGACCTGCTCTGGCAGGGCCGTTGGACTAGATGACCTCCAGAGGTCCCTTCCAACCCCCACCAGTCAGTGATGCTATGAAAATGGACCATAGTCCTGGATCTCCTTCCAACTTTAACTTCTGGGGATCTGTAAGAAGCCAATAGAGCACGCAGAGTTTCACAACTCTGCCTAAGGCAAGTTGTTTCTTTAAGTGCCATAATCTATCACAAACTCTTGACCACAGTATGAAAGGGTCAGATAGTAATCTTCTGAAAGCAGTGGAATGAAGACCTTTCACAAATACATTTTTTAAAAATATAAGTAATTATTTTCCTTTTCTAAATTTGTTCACACACTGTTATGCTGTAGTGCAATTACTGGGTGACCTTTCTTCACTGGGGAATAATCAGCTCACAGAGCATTCTGTCTCCAAGGTCATGGAAAGGCTAAACTAGGGAAGAGACAGTCTCATATATAAAAAAAAATCTGGCATCATATCTGAATTTGCATTTTAACACCTGAAGGACACCTGGTTTGTCACCTGCAACTGGATCATTGTCAGGTGGATTGAATATGAGGTGAGAAATGAGTTTTGCCTGCTTGCCTTTGATATTGACTTGCTGAGTGACCTTATATTTAATATGTAGGCCAGTGTCTTCAAAATTATTCCTTTATTGTTCTTACTTCGTGTAAGCCTCTGCAGGCTCTACTGGGGATTGTTTTCAAAATCAATTATTTATTGGCTCATGGGCTTGATTCTGCCCTTTCCCCGTATGATTGCCTGACATATAGGATGTCATTAAAGCAATCTCTGTCACTCTTCTGTGTCAGTGGAGCAGTCCCAGTAGAAAACATGCCTAATGAACAAGTCCCAGTGAATCTTGTCCAGCAGCTTGCTAGTGAAAGCACTCGGGCGTGCGACTTGGGGTCAAATGTCAAAAATATTGGGTTTGTGGTAATGCCAAAGACTTTCCATAGAATGTCATGCCTCATCCAGCTCCAGACAGTGAAGGGAAAACTGACTTTCAGTCTTTCAGTTGTGCCCATCTTCACACCTGGGCTCCATGGGATGATAGCTGTCCATTTCATAGTCTTCCTACGGTAACAGGTTGGATGTCACTCCTGTGGGTATGTTGTCACAGCAGGGACTTGCAGTTGGAAATTTAGCTTCTCTTCCTTTGCAGGTAGTTGTTGGCAGTGTGATGTTAAATGGAATCTAATTGCAGAAATAAATTCACCTAGAGGGATCCTTCTTTTTTAATAAATTAAAATATACACGTAGAAAGAAATATTTGTAAAATGGCATCAGTTTACAAACCATCTGCTTACTGAATGCTGCATATCACTGAAAAAAGTTATTTAACAGAACTACTTTGCAGAACTGTATCTGATTGAATTCTACATCAGCAATGGACATTCTGATGTTGCCAGATGTTTGCTCGTTTGGTTATGTAAATTTTATTTCCTGGTGTCCAATTTGGTCTCCTGCAAGTTCAACATCAGTAAAAGTTGGGCAGACTCAAGGTTTCTTATTTCCAAGAGTATGAAGTAAAAATTGGAGCTTTACTGTCCAAAATATTTACAAGAGTCCTAGCAAAATCATCTCTGAAGGGCTGCTGTGAATACTAGAGCAGGCAAACACACCTCTGAGGAGAAATCCTGCAGTTAGGAGAATCTCATGCCAATTTAACTAAGCTGCTGAGACATCCAGGCAAAGTTTGGGATTCTTGCATAAATCAAGCTGTTGTGGATTATTTCATGTCTCTGTATCAATTGATGATTCACACTTAAATTTAAATGAAACTTGTTCCAACCAGCTACTTCAGCTTCTGTTAAGAGTGATCTGAATAACTGTTATTTTGCTGTGCCCATTTTCCTCTAGTACAGAATGGGGAAATTATTGCAGTTGAAATGTTGCTTTTGATATCAGGGTTTTTTTGCTTCCTTCACTTTTTCAGCTTATCACCACTGTTATTTCAGAGGCGACAGTCCCTCTTTATAATTTTGCTGCCAATGAATGCATTGGCTAAGTACCAACAGCCAGATTTCTTCCACTAGGTGCTGCCTTCAATAGTGAAATCCCTAATTGGTGCTTCACACAGCCCCTTTGCTTCAAGCACATTAGCACTCGTTAAGTGGATGAAGTGATGTGAAGGAGTATGGTACAAATCATGGGGAGCTTGAGGGCTTTTTTCCCTTTTGTGTCTTTTTTTTGCAAATATTTTTGTTCTTTAGGAGATGAAGCTCTGGGCTATCTGTGTCAAGAAAACTCATTCCTTTACCCTCTTGCAAGATCTCTTAGTCAAGTCATAAAGTTCCTCTGCCTGCTGTTCCTGGGTCTCACCCAGCTCCTATTTAAAATATCTCTAAAAGGTGCTTATCACATCATGGTCTAGATTATGCTGAAGTTATTTCACTACCAACTTGGGAGCTTCTTTCTTATTACTGCCCATCTGTACCCAGTCCTGTAAGTAAGGACCTTATTGAAAGCTTACATTTTGTGGTTTGCAGATTGCTGAATGAAATCAGAATGCAATTGGCAGGTTCTGCATTTGTTTTTGAAAGGCTGTAGTCTGCTGCTCTGATCTTCCATATGATGTTCATTTTTCTTCCTATTTTGGAGAAAAAAAAAAATGACAAGTTCCAAAATTACAGAAGTAGAGGTCTGGAATAAAAAGTTGTTGACAAGCTCTACATTTTTGTAGTGCTTTGGGATATAAGCCAACATGAATGAGCACAAATTCCATAACTGCTTTTTCCAAGGTCTCTTGAACATTATCCTGAAATATGGTGTTGCTTCCCACTGGGCTCGGAGCTCTTGGCTATGTGGGAAATCAATTCAATTCACTCGCATGGTTTCTGTGTTTCAGGCAAATGAATAGAAAAGTTGCTGCTTCCTGCAATGAGAGCACAGAGAAGTCAGATAATAAAATGTCACAACTTCTCCATCCTTTGAAACAGTTCAGCTACACAAGTTTTCACTGCAGAAGTAGATCTTGGGGGAGTACTGGAAGAAACAGGGAGGTACACAAATTAATTTTACTAGGATTCCTAGTTAGAGTAATAGAACAGCCTTGGTTGGGAAAGACCTCTAAAATCATCAAGTCCAACCATAAACCACTACCAATTCACCACTAGGACACATAGTTTGTTTCTCTACTACTTTACACCTTAAAAAATTAAACTTGTTTACAGAGAGCAAGTGGAAAGCAGACATAAAATACAGCTGTTTTACCCCTGGCAAAATCTTAGCCATTCTGTGCAGAGGCAGATTACAAATGGCAAAACAGGAGATAATTTTGCCTACGCACTTTACAAAACTGTTTCAAACTGAATATGAGAAAAATGGTGTTTTCCAAAAACCTAGACATAGCTGTAAAATCTCCTAAGCAAACCAATCAGATTTATAGGCAGGATTCAGAGGAATGATGGTGAAATATAAAGTATCTGTTTGTCTAGCAAGTCCTGTCTGAATTAATTCTATCATAGCTTTTCACTTATTTATAAGCAACTCAAAGAAAAAAAAAAAAAAAAAAAAATCACAAAGGCAGCCTTAAAAAAAGCTTCCACAGCTGTAAATTTAAATTGATCTGAGACAGAATAATTTACAGTAGTTCTCATTGTCACAAGCAGTCATTTCAGAAATTGGTACTTTTAGTCATGTTTGCTTTAAGTGATTTTTAAATCCTGATGGCTGTGTTGCTATTAAACACTTTAGGAGAGATTTTATAACGGACAATTTCAAGAACAGAAATACAAATTAGTTTTACCCATGTGGCATTAATTCCTCACCCATTCCAGGCTGTCACTGCAACTGTCCCTGTCTGCCCCAAACTGACAGCCTGCTTACTTCTTCCAAGGAGCAGCAACGTTAACAGTCTAGTGGTAAAGGAATATCCAGATATGAAATAATGCTCTTCTTGATTCTTCAATGATTGTTTGTATCTGCCCTGTGGATTGTTAGCAGGGATGATATTGTCAAAGCTGGGCAAATGACTGAACGTGGAGGCTGTACGTATGTTTTAGTGACTGAAGGAAAAGGATGAGTAAAAAGGTGCTTTTATTCTGTCACTAATCAAAAAGTACTTCTGCACTATCATCAAGTCATCTCTTCAGCTTTGTTTTCTCACTGTAATCCATTTCTGTAATCCTTGTTTAATTTCTGAGGTTCTTTTCTCCACCCTTTTAACTTTTTAAAGATCTAAATGTGAGCATCTGAATACCTGCCCTTTTCTGGGTTTTGTCCCACCAATCACATACAGTCATGCTTAGCTTGTACCCACTACAACCTATTCTTAATAGCCCATCTGACAAAGCCACATGCTCACCTTGAGTTGCTTGTCTGCTATGACTCTTATTTATCTCACTCTTAAGATGAGCTCCTCTTTCTATATATTTGGCTGGTTTGGGGTTTTCTTCTGAGTTAATACATAACTTAACTTTTGACTGCATTAAAACAATATTTAGAATTTTTAGAATATTTAACTCAGTAATTCAAGCAAATTAGTCATCATAATTTAGCATTTCCTACTCTTTTTATTTTTTCTCTCTCCTTGCAGTTTTCATTAGTGATTTCATGTTTTCCTTTGTGTCATTGATAGAAACATTAATGACAGGAGCACAGAAGATGCATAGTGTCAATCCATGATTGAACCAAGGAGAAACTCCCTTCTGAATATCATAGTGGGAACTGTTCTTCAAGATCTTTTGGGTAGTCTTTATTCTAGATAACATGTGTTTGTTGATAAACTATAGCAGTATCTTTTAATTGGGTAGCCATGGCAAACATTTTTAATGTTTATTAAATGACTATAGATCTTGTACTGAGTACTTACTGAGATACTATAGTTTATGACCATGTGACACAAATTCTTCCTTCCTCTACTACAAAAACCATGGTCCTTCCCTGACTTCAATAATGCTTTTATGGTAATTTTCTTGAGCAAATACAGAGAATGACATGAAAAATCCTCATGAATAGACACCATGCATTTCAGCCTCTCCTAGCTATAAATTCTTTCCATTGTTTTCATTCACCACTTCCTTCATATCAGGAGGAAATCATGCCCATGAGGAGGAAGTCATTTATCATTGCTTCTAACTGGTTATCATGTAGAAGGAATGCTCTATGACTAAGCCACATATGAAGTTGTTTTCAGATTTTTTTTGGCAGTAAAACTAAATAACCAAGACTGGGTAGTTATTGAAAGAACTTGGAAAAAAAAAATAAAAAGAGTAAACTTCTCTAAATAAAGCATCAATGTGCTCTACTCAATTTTGTGAGCAATTTAAGCTCTTCCTAATTCAATAGATTGCAGTTAATTCTTCAAATCCAAAGTACAAAAGCTAATCATGACTTCTGCATGGAACATAGTATTCATGGTAAATAAAAAGACAAAGGCAAAGTGAAATGTATGAACTTGGAATGAAACATAACTTTTTAATGTCTCATTTTACTTGGTATAAAGTTTGGATAAAGCTTTTTTCTTAAAAAAAAAAAAAAAAGTAAGACTTCTTTTTAAAGATCACAATTTCTCTAAAATGTTTGTGTGTATCAACAAAAATGCCTCCAAACTTTGCTTGTGTGGTGTCTCCTCAGCACCATGTGGAAGCCAAGCTGGCACAGCAGTGCCATCCTCTTCTGTCTCTTGGGCACCCCTGCTTTCTCTTTGCAGAGTTCATTTGCAGCCAGTGTGTCTCTGTGAGATGACCACTGATGATTAGATAGGCAGCACTGCTAAAATAAGCAAGATACCAAATCCATGGGCTAGAGAAAGAGGGCACAATACTCTCATTTGATTTAGATTTAGGTACCATGATAGATCAAGCTCAAAGTTAGGTGAAAGGGAAGAGGGGTAAACTATTAAAAAAATAAATTGAAGTCATTAATCCTCTCTATAGTTGTGTTATTTTTACAAACAAGGAATAAACTGTCCTACAAAGCATTGGAAACCAAATTATTCACTCCTGTTCTGATGCAAACGTTGCTTCTAAGTATCACAAAGGGCCTGGACTCCACTAAATAGCACATTTTCTTACCATCTGTGAATTTTGGACAGGAATGGAGCCTGAAATCATTGTTACCCTGTCTCTTTAGTGTATCCTGGAGGTGAAAGTGGCAGAAAAAGTGCAGGATCCGTAGGAAAATCTATAGATTCTCAGGAACTGCCTTCAAGTGTCATTAGACCCAAGTGTTATTGGCCAATAAGACACAGTATAAGCACTCTCCAGGAAGAGAGATTTGACAGCTGATATGCAGTACTCCAGCAGCAGAAACAGGAATTGAATACATAAAAAAATGATTAGAGGTCTGAGGGCTTCCTGAGGTGGGGGGAAGTAAAGAGGAAAGAAATACATTTACAAGATCTTGGTGAGGTAAAACTAGAAATGTGGGGGGGTGGAGTTTAAACTGGAGATAATTTTCTCTTGGAATATACAGTTAGAAGATTTTACAAAGAAATCATATCATAGAATCATAGAATGGTTTGGGTTGGAAGGGACCTCAAAGCTCATCTCGTTCCAACCCCCCTGCCATGGCAGGGACACCTCCCACCAGCCCAGGTTGCTCCAAGCCCCATCCAACCTGGCCTGGAACACTGCCAGGGAGGGGGCAGCCACAGCTTCTCTGGGCACCCTGGGCCAGGGTCTCACCACTCTCAGGGTGAAGAACTTCTTCCTTATGTCCAGTCTAAACCTACCCTCTCTCAGCTTCCACCCATTACCCCTCATCCTATCATTACAGGCCCTTGTAAAAAGTCCCCCCCCAGCTTTGTTGTAGCCCCTTCAGGTACTGGAAGGCTGCTGTGAGGTCTCCCTGGAGCCTTCTCTCCTCCAGGCTGAACAACCCCAACTCTCTCAGCCTGTCCCCATAGCAGAGGTGTTCCAGCCCTCTGATCATCTTGGTACCCTCCTCTGGACTTGCTCCAACAGCTCCACATCTTTCTTGTGTTGGGGGCTCCAGAGCTGGACACAGGATTCCAGGGCGGAATCACCTCCCTCACCCTGCTGGTCACACAGCTTTGGATGCATCCCAGGACACAGCTGGCTTTCTGGGCTGCAGGCACACACTGCTGGCTCGTATTGATCTTATCATCCACCAATACACCCCAGTCCTCCCCAGGACTGTTCTCCATCCACTCTTTGCCCAGCCTGGATCTGTGCTTGGGATTGCCTTGACCCAGGTGCAGGACCTTACACATGGCCTTGTTGAACTTCATGAGGTTGGTCTGGGCTCACCTCTGCAGCCTGTCAAGGTCCCTCTGAATGGCATCCCTTCCCTCCAGTGTGTCACCACACCACACAGCTTGGTGTTGGCAAACTTGCTGAGGGTGCACTCGATAAATCCTGAGCATGTTACTTATGATGCGTTACATTCCTTCAAAATAGTACTACCAAAAATATTGAACATAATGCTACTTTATTTCCAAGTATATGTGTTTTTATATATATATACACGCACAAGTATATATTTTTGTGTATGTGTGTATATATATATGCATGCAAATTCCACCGGCAGAAAGAACTAATTAGTTTTGACATTGAATTTTGTTTTGGACTAGCT
This sequence comes from Podargus strigoides, assembly GCA_028020825.1. Taxonomy (NCBI): domain Eukaryota; kingdom Metazoa; phylum Chordata; class Aves; order Caprimulgiformes; family Podargidae; genus Podargus; species Podargus strigoides. The sequence goes on along the minus strand of CM051624.1, from coordinate 43,811,196 downwards.
CCACTATAATGTCTAACCACCAAGATATCACATACATTTTCCAAAATTTTCTCTAGAAACAAAGGTTTCCTTTACATTTGCATTATAATGTTATGATCTTACTTATAAACATGACATGCAGAAGTAATATATAAATATTTATTTTTCTCTGAAAGTCAGGGATATAAATCCCCTTGCTATCACACTTTCATTCTTACATCTTCAGTAATATGTCATCAGACCAAAATTACATGTCTGAGAAGGTAACATAGTTCTGCCTTTAATAGAAGGTGCATTTGTCATTATTTAATATTGTAAATTTATGCTTACTTTTTCACAAATATGTTAGTAACACCTCTGAACTAACAATTATTCATATTATGTTCATAATTTTGAAATAAATACATTATTCACCAATGAAGTAGTCACATCAGACATTTCCTCCTCCCTTCCCCTCCAAATTTCCCAAAACGTTCTAGGACACCTGTGAAAGTTCTTTGTCTTAATAATGTTTTATTTTTTAGCTCTTTATTAATGCAGCTTCATTAATAGACTGTGTCCATGTTATTCCAGTCATTAGTCCATACAGCCACCAAACAGCTGTTTGTATGCTCTTTGTTAATTCAAATACATGGCATAAGACCAGCTCATCTTTTAACCTTAATGTTGACACTTTCTGTGTTCATGAAATTAGAGAACCCATGGAAGTTACTGAAGAGTCAACAATCAGGAAAGAAAAGAGGGAAAGGAGTCTGGGAAAAATTATGACACAAGTAATACCACAGAATCATAGAATCATAAAGTAATATATACAGCAAATAATATATATATGTAAAAGAGCCATATATAAATTTAGGCTGGGAAAAAGATATTTCATTTCAGCCTGAAATAACTGAATTCAAACGAGAGATTTTCTCATACATTTCTCACTTGTGTTTCACTTTGTTAGCAGGACTTTTAAAGGCAGATTCTTGATATTTTCTAACAAAATCTTCTAATACATCCTAAATTGGTTTCTTGTAAGTGGGTAGTGAAATATCTATGAGAAGTGCCAGTAGGCACTTTTTCCTTTGAACACAGAGAAGGGTCTTGCATTTGCCAAACAAGTCACAACCTTCTCAGTATTGCATACCAGCTGTGTAACTGATTTCCAAAACCAAAGTAACTGGAGATAACTTTCCTTACAACAGCTGTACAATAAAATTAATAACTAAATAAAGAATGACTGCCAAAATATTTTTATCTGAAGAAGTTTTTACGTATTTTTCATGCTGGAAAATAATTTGCTTATTGATGCTCTCATAATTACAAATAATATTTACAAGATAATTTGGAAAAACAGGTATATAATAACAGAAAATGTCAATGAAAATGATAAACTGAATTGGTGATGAATGATGGCTTCTTTATTGTTAAGTGTACCCAATTCAGAAACTCCTATAGTTGTTTAATTATAACTACTTGCATAAGGCATGTTATTCCTCTCTGTCTTGAATGAGTCAGACTGCCATCTAGCATAATGCATGTGAACTGGTGCTTTTAAAATGAGCTTATGAAAACCTCATTTACATTTTCTTTCATAAAAAATGTAATCATTCAGGCTTCAAATATCTTTTTCATAATACTTGTGATAGCAAAACATGAGGACCTGCTGCACACAAAATATCTGAAGGAATTTGAAATGCAATCGAACTGAGATTTATACTGAGATAACAACAAACATAATTGCAGAAAATTTCCTCGTTTTCAGCTTGAACGATTTGCGGGTCAGTTTCTATTTGGGTGACAAGTTGCTGACATACAGTCTGGAGAATGTCTAAAAGTATTTTATTTTAAGAGCTGGCCCTCAAAGAGCAGGTAATTATTTTGTAGTTTCAGAGTGAATTTCTGCATTCAGGAAAAAAAAAAACAACTTATTCCCATGTTGGACTCTAATAGGGGAGGTTAGGAAAAGGTCAGTCCTCTCTCTCTTTTCAGCATCTTCCTTGTCAAGAAGTTGCCCTCTGAACTCACATATACAATGAGAAGACTAGCAGTGCTTTCAAGGTGAGAGTCTTACACTGTAGCATAACCTCACTGTGTGATAATTCCTTCTATAGCCTTTATAATATGGTTATTTTGTAGACTGGATCTCAGGATAGGACAAACATTTCCAAACTGTGGTATCTGAAGTTGTGGTGACTAAACAGAGTTCTTTGTTTTCCCCAGAGCTCCAAAGCCAGTGGTGTGGATGAGTACATATTTCCTTTGGAGCTTGGTAGCTTAGTTTTGGCACTCTTGATGCATAATGATGCTTAGCATTTGGATGTGAACGTTTGTATTTCTATGGTGAGTGCTTATCAAAGTAACAGATGAAATGAAATCCTAACTCCAGCATTACTCATAGGAATTTATCTCATTGATTTCAAGAGAGCCAGTCTTGACACCCCTTTCTCGAACCATTGACAAGAAAAATTTCTAGGTACAAATCAGCTACTGTTATATATATTTTTATCATTTTCTTATAGTATTTGAAAAAGTGAAGTGAATCCTTTAATTTTCTGTATTCAAAATTATGAGCATCAAATGAGTTCACAGAATCAGGCACTCCTTTGGGTTGGAAGGGACCACCTGAAGTCTTCAGACAAGCCTCCTGGTCAGAGGAGGATGTAAACCAAGTTACTTAAGATTTTGACCATTGGGGTCTTGGAGACCTCCAAGATGGAGATTGTATTAGATCCTCACAGTGATTTCTTTTTTCCCCTCACACCCAATTGGAATTTGCCCTGTTTCAATTTATGACTCCTGAGTCTTGTTCTCCCACCATGTACAAAACACGGGGCAGTCACAAAATAAAGAAGTATCAAATCTTCTGCCAAGGTGTGAAAGAAACAACACTGTGCCCCTCCTATCCTTTCACTGGATAGACTTTGGCTTGCTGATCTCAACTCCTATAAGTGGTGACATAAGAAGATGAACTTTCAGCAAAATGTGAATGCTGAGGACTCTGTTTATTTGTTAAAATTCCTCTGTGTTTTCATCAGGTGTAAATGTATTCCCCACGTAGGGAGAATAACATGAGGAATCTGATACTAGAGGTTGAATACCGTAGTTCCGTTATCGTAGCACGATATACCTGATCCTGCAACTTTAAGAAAAAACCTCTACAAGTCCTACATGTGGCAAAGATGTGGATGTATATTGCAAATGGGAAAGACCTACCTCAAGTTAAAACAAAGGTATTTATTTTTCACTTTGCTTTTGTACTTTTCCATGAAATATCAATAATATTAGGACATGTTACATTATGACATAATTAAAAGGAGTTGTGCTATGGACAGCATTGTCTAAAAATGCATAAATTCCCTAGCACCAAGTAATACATTGTGATTCTGTGACTGGATGAATGTTTAAGGCAGCATTTGTATTTTGAGTTTGAGTAACGAATTTTGAAACAGTTATACACAGGAGCTTCTACTTGGTTGGCTGATGTGCTAAAGCTTTCCGTTCTCCTATGGTAATCCAAAGTATCCCAGCATAAAGTTGGTTTCAGGAGGAGCAGGATTTAGAACAGGATACCACACCTTGAAGATGGACTCGAATAACTGGTCAGACTTTGACAGATTTATTGAGACTTGAAGTCTTTCAGTTCCACTTACTGACAGGGGAAATGAGATGAGGAGAACTAAAAAATCCTTGAAGCCCTTGTAAAACTTTTTGCAAGACTTCTTAGGGTTTCTAAAACTCTACCTGCTGAAGTTTAGATAATATTTGTTAAACAAGGACGGGTAATTTTCATACCCTGTCATACCAAAAAATGGACACAATTTGTCAAAATGAACACTGAGTATTTGGACCACTTGCTTCTGGACCACTTGCTTTCCATGCATGGTCAATGAATGAAGCTGATCCTGTTACCTGTCTAGCTCAGTAGCTTACCTGTCTTCAGCTAAGAGTGCATGGAGGGTTGATTGGCTGTAGCAAGAGAATCCAACCCTTCTCATCCCTTAGAGTATAAATGTTATCTCAGAACCTTTGCACTGTGTCAGATTCAGTCTGAGATGCGAGGTATATTTCTGAAATAACATATAACAATGTGAGTGTAGGAGGTTCTTTGACATCTTTATCTGGTACCAAAATAATATTGCCTACAATGTGCTGCAATTTATGATCCAGAAAGTGTCATAAATCAACATACAAGATGCTGGTTAAAATGGAACATTTTTGTCAGAAGATGTCAGGTTGTGCCATATTGATTTGTTTTGTGTGCTCTGTAAGACAATTTTTGATTTGTTTTACATTGCATGGACATGAATTAGAACACATGTGAATGCATATTCAGTGAAGGACATTTCTTTGTTTTTCACCATCACAATTAGTGATGCTTCATCTTTTAAAGTGCTTAGAAGATCATTGAAATAATCTTTTTATAGTGGTTAAGTCGCATTCATTTTTTCTCACACTCATATTCAAATGAAATGGCTGAAATATTCCTGCTCCCATATTTCTAGTATCACATTGAAGATGCTAAAATTGGGAATATTTCAATCACTAGAGTGAGTATTTCAGGGTTTTGAGTGGTTGAAGCTCGGAGTTAGAAAATAAGCCCTTTACAATTATAATTTTGGTTGTCACGGTCCTTCTGTCTTTCTTTTAATATATTTATACATCACTCAGCCTGAAGTTCTTCAGATTCAGATCTTAACTATGAGCTTGGGATGTGCTAATGTATGCAGCTGTCACTGTCTCAGCATGACTAGCCTTTATAGATGCACTACTGGTCTAATGGTGGCTCACAGCTTTGTCTGCATAGAAATCCAGTCATCTTTACAGTGTGTTTGAATCACAGTGGAATTCTGTCTGAGGAGAGCTTCCCATCTCATTTCCTGCCCCTTCAGTGAAAAAATGTCTTGGGCTGAATGCAGAAGTTGTCATCTTTAATGCCACCAATGCAAAACAGGGGTCATATTTGTTTACAGAGCGAAGGCTCAGTTAAATAGGAGAGAAGGATTTCAATTTAATCCTTATTTGATTTGGGTTTTTTTCTTTCTTTTTCTTAAAAGACAACCAATCTTCAAGTCAAAAATAAAAGGAAAAGCTCTGTCTATGCTTGGATGTATATTCATAAGCAGACCTAAATCATTTAGCAAGAGCTTAATCCTTTTCATTTTTAAATACATCACATTAATCCATTTATATGAGATCATTATTTCTAGCTCTTCTGTGAGGCAGAGCTTCAGTACCTAACAGAGTCTTTTCAGTTTTAAAAAACCTCAACAAAATAACAAAAACTTGAGAAAAAAGTGATGAATTTCTATAACAGCAACTCCAGGCTTTGTTGGCATTACAGTTTCCATGCTGGCTGCTTCTACACCAGCTCACAGATGTTTAACACCAGTCCACCATCTGAGCCAAGATCGGTTTCAGTTTTAACATGTAACCACCAGCTCAGGTTCTGCGTTTCATGCCTTGCCCTCCGTTCAGTCCTAGGCATTCCCTGCTCTTGGGGGCTCCTCCCTTCACCCAGGCTGTCTGCTAAGGAAACACCTAATTCCAATGCAGGAACATATCTCCTTCCTGTAGCTCTCATTTCAGGATCTTCTTGGCAGATATTTACTCCCAGATAACGTACAAGATGGCATTTCTAATCAGAAAGAGCCCATCACAGTACACTCATCCTAAATCCTTTCCAAAGGCCAGGCCAACTGTGAAGTCTCTTAGGAGCTCAGTTTGCCCTTTGCAGATCAGACTTTCTGTGTTCTCACAATGCATAATTAAGCTGAAGCATTCCTTGCAACAGGGCGCCGTGGATGCTTAAACATTTACACAGTGTCGAAAAGCAATTAGACAAATTAGAATGGCAGATAGATCCACGAGGGGGTCATTAACTACAGGGATAACATTTTTGGTTCAGGAAATCTCTAAGCTGCAAACCCCTGGAGCTGGGAAAGTAGATCAGAGAGTTACCACTGTGCCACCTCAGGGCAAGCACTCACGGCCATCTCTCTGGCAGGGTACCAGGCTAGATGAACCTCTATCCTCATCTTGCACAGCCACTTCTCCAAAGTGTGAGGACTGCAACATTTTGAACAGATGCCACAGACCCAAGCCAATAAAGCTTTCCCTAACAGAATGTTAGATCTGGTTTTTGTAGTCGGTGACGGCTTTGCTGGAGTGAATGAGTGACTGGGGATGTTCCATCTCAGGCAATCCCAGGTCTGACAGGGATGAAGATACTTGTTGTCTGAGTGTGACTAATCTAAGAGGAAAGGTGTGAGCGTATAGTGGTGTTGATTTCTACAATATTGAATGTATAAATGAATAAATGGGGCCAGCCTTTTTTCAGTGGTGCCCAGTGACAGGACAAGGGGCAATAGGCACAAACTGGAACACACTCATCTAAACATGATGAGGAACTTCTTTCCTTTGAGGGTGGCAGAGCACTGGCACAGGCTGCCCAGAGAGGTGGTGGAGTCTCCATCTCTGGAGACGTTCCAAACCTGCCTGGACACCATCCAGTGTGACCTGCTCAGGGTGACCCTGCTCTGGCAGGGGGGTTGGACAGGATGACCTCCAGAGGTCCTTTCCAACCCCCACCAGCCTGTGATTCTGTGAAGACATATTGAAAAATAATTAAATCTAATGAATAACAAAAGGGCCGTAGTTGGCTGATGCTCATATAGCTGAACAAAACCGGCTCCAGACCATTCTTAAGAGCTTTAAAAGAACAATTGATTCTCAAACATCTTCATTTTCTTGAAGAGAAAAAGTTTAGTAACAAAGTTTCTGGTATTTATCTTGTCTCTTATAACAATGGGAAAAATGTGAAAGGAGGCTGAGTGGGATATAGGAAAACACTCACCTGTTAGGATATCTGTCTTACGACAAATGAATTCATTCATACTTGCTGCATCTGACCAACTTCTACATCTCCTTTCATCCCAATGTGTATTCCCTAAGTGCCATTCATACACGATGGATATATAAATGACATGCAGAAAATACTGACATTTCTTTAACAATACAAAGCAACTCCTCCTAAATCTGCACAGCAGGAAGGGACTTGTTAATATTCACTGTCCACGTGTAGATAACATCTCTGCTGAACCAAGTGCTGTCTGCGCTCCGTGTTCTTTACCATGAAATTTGGAGTTACATCTGCCCACAGTCCCAAAAGCAGCACAAAAAGTGTGAGATGTACAGGTGTTAGTGCTGCAAAATTTAAGGCACGATTAGAAGATTCCCAAATGACTGGGAAAACAATTACCGAGCCCATCAGCCTGCATGCTTAAGGGCATTTAAATTGCCACCAAATAGCTCAGAAAATATTTACATTTGTTATGTTACAAGGCTGTATTTTCTTCTGCTTTCCACTGAAGCATTGGCTGAAGGACAAGCTGTCTGCCAAAACGGTCGAATAATTTATTTCACAGAGGCACTTGCTTACAGAATTCATTCATTATATTTACATAGGTGCTCTGAGTGCATGAGAACAGCCTAAGTTAATTGGTCTTTCTAGATGTATGCAAACCTGATAAACAATTGTAAAAATGCACAAAGATACACTCTGAAATTCTCCCTGGTTGTTAGTTATGCTGCACATTTTACTAAATCCTTTCAGTTTTGAAGAAGAAGAGGTAGACTCGTGAATTAACATTATATATCCTATTTCATCATTTCCATTGCTGTTAGTGTGATCACAGCTGGTGGTCCTAAAATTAAGATTTTTTTTTGTGCACTTAATTTTAAAGGATGAAAACATTCTATTTAATTCCACCAAAGAAAAACACATTTCAAAATTTAACATTCTGTTATTAAGCTCTTTCATTTAAAAAATCCTAGTTCTTTAAAGATTACTGTGGAGGATAATGTGTTTTATTACAATTCTAAGCTAATACTATTTGGAACTGTTGTATGAACACTGGCATTATAACATTTGCTACACTTGCAGGATTTAGCTAGAGAAGAATTTTACATTTGCTAGATGCTTTATAGCAAGAAATAGGTATTACCAATATTGGCATTCTGTATACCACTAGTTGTTCTTGGCTGATAGCTGGTCCCATTTACAGTAGACATTATGAGCTGAAAGACAGGGAGCTCTCATTGCAAAGACACTGCTGACACTTCAGACTGTTACAGTCTGTTTCATTACGTTTCAGTTAAACTGTTTTTCATATTTTTCTGAGGACTGAGATGAAAAGCTTTAAAGATACTAGAGATCATTTGCTTTTGGTGAACACCAGTTGTCCTCCAGACTGGTTGACTCTGGATCCCTGGAGAGCCATGCTGGGTTATTAAGAACATCTTTGAACCCAACACAGCATGGTGTTGCCCTGTCTCAAAAGATGAAAGCCATCCTTAGCCTTGAGGGCCAGGGGGAGTGATCCTCTGGGAAAAGTACCTTTCTTTCTACCATTTAGTACAGTATTGGGTCCTTTTGTTTTTGTAGGGTTGAAAAAACGTTACTTAATTGTAATAAACAAAAGCACATTCCAAAATCTTAACTTTCATGCAATTAAAAACTGTGAAATAGCCTATTTCTTTAAAGATTATGTGAAGAGTAATGAGTTTAAGTGCAATTCTGTATGCATGGTTTAAGTTAGAAGTACTGAGAGGAAAGTAACTAGGTCTTTTCAATATTATTTCATCACCTCTTCCCAACTGGAACCAGACAGGCCAGATGTCAATGAAAGTGAAAGCTGTTCTAATTTCTAAACCCACAGAGGGTAAGTTTGCTTATTATCTCTCCATCAGATTAGTTCAGTACGTACACTGGGTAAAATTCTGCCACTTCAGTTCTAGTTGCATCTAAGTATTCCTAAAGTATAGCAATACTCAGACATGGGAGGGTGAAGCTACGCAGATAAATTTAGGCAATACAGCTGCACGTGTACTTTCTTTGAAAATTCTTTCCAAATTCAATTTACAGAGTGTCATGTGTAAGGTGACTTTTAGTTTGCCTTTGGCATGTCTGCACTGCACTTGAGGACAACTAAATTTGAAAAAACTGTATGACTTGCATGGTTTAGTGGTGACTTAGTGCTGGGTTAATGGTTGGACTGGATGGTCTTAGAGGTCTCTTCCAACCAAGGCTGTTCTGTGATTCTGATTCTCTGACTTGCCTTTTGGGCCTGTTAAAAGGAGTTTTCTAGCACACACACACCGCCCTACCTCACCAGTCTCACAAGACCCCTCAGCACTGTGAAAAGAAATAGCCACTTGAGCACCCACATGGGGGTTTATAGGACATGCTGCTTGGTGAGGGTTCTTCTATCAGGCTGCACAATATCTGCCAGTTGGGATGATTTCATGTGCCAAATGCTCAGTGAGCAGATTGGCATAGGATGTCTCAGCACTTAAGGAGATGAGAATATGGAGAGGGATGCAAACCTACGGAGATTTCCAGTGGGATACTGTGGGATGTTAGGCTTATCCTGCTATATCCATGCTATGGGAATGAATGGTACAAGGAGTTACTTAGAAAGGACAGTGGCAGGATAATTCACCATTTGGATGGACGCAGATGGGAACGACCAGGAGCTTTTCTGTTTGCTTTTTTATTTTAGATATTACTCCAAGATACTATTCTTTATGGTCTCTGCTTTACAGAGTGATCCAAATTAACTGAAGCTAAAGGAGCCACCTGATGCACACCAAAGGCTCTGCCTAGAGGCAGTGGAATATACACATATCCTTGTGGTTTTGTGTATTTATGTTTTTATCTGCCACTCTGGGTCAGATCTTATGTCTCGTGTGCTCGGGTTATTTCCATCCCTCTTACAGGTAGTTCCTGTATGACCAAAGCACAGCTCTATGCAATAACATTAAGATTACTGAGAGGCAAAAATCATTAAAAGCATTGTTGGCTTTGTGTGACTGAATCAGAGGCAGAAGGTACTGTATATTCGATCTTCTATGAATGTTGATTGACCTGGTATCTGGAGAGGCTCTGGGAGGTCAGGATGGCCACAGCTACCCTCCAGTCTCCAGGGAAAATGCCACTGCTGGTTTGCTTTCCAAGTCCAGGAAAACCTCCCAGTCGAATGCTGAAGAGCCCAAACCCTTATGAAATGAGGTGTGATATTTCATACTGTCTGAAAAACACACTGGCAAACAGAAATTTTGCAGAGAAGGTCTAAAGAATTTGAAAATACTCGTCTCCAAAGGATGGTACTCTTCACAGTCTTGACAGTCTATGGGAGTGGTTTTTTAATCTCTTTTTTCCCAGAAACATTTTTGTTCTAAGCAAAATAAATTTTACTGAGGGCAGGGACAATTCTCTTTAGCTCAGAGGAGACTGAGGGGTGACCTCATTAATGTCTATAAATATGTAAAGGGTGAGTGTCATGAGGATGGAGCCAGGCTCTTCTCAGTGACATCCAATGATAGGACAAGGGGCAACGGATGCAAGCTGGAACATAGGAGGTTCCACATAAATATGAGGAAGAATTTCTTCCCAGTGAGGGTGACAGAGCCCTGGCACAGGCTGCCCAGAGAGGTTGTGGAGTCTCCTTCTCTGGAGACATTCAAACCCACCTGGATGTGTTCCTGTGTGACCTGACATAGGTGTTCCTGCTCTGGCAGGGGGATTGGACTAGATGATCTTTTGAGGTCCCTCACATTCTGTGATTCCTGTTGCACTGTCCTGAAGGGAACAGGTTTGCAGGGCACAGACATAATCAGACCTGCTGAGCTAGATACAAACTGGTATCACAGGACTATAACCCAGCAACTTGCCTAAGAAAGGAAGAATCTTGTGATTAAACCCCCAGATACAAATGCTAATTAAAAACTGAAGAAACAGACTCCATAAAAAAATTAGATGAGGTTTTTTTAGAGAGACTAGGAGGGAAACAAAGCTGTGTTCTGCCTGCTAACTGATCCGTATTTTTAAGAATAAACAGTTTCTGCTCCATGTATTTTCATTTTTCTTCAACTTAGAAGAGGATCTATGTTTTTCTCTCTTCCTCTCCTTCCATTTTATACACTTCACCATGTAAAAAGTTAGCACCCACATCCAGATGTTAGGGAGATAATAGGCATTACCATATGTGACAATTGCCTTTATCAGCATGAGGACTTGAACTTGCTTGAGGTATAGCAGGAGTGCTGGAAAGGAATGGGGAGCAAATTTACCTTACAGGGTCCCTGGAGTGAACCCTGCTGAAAACATTGAGTGGCTGACTGAGTGCCCTGTTATGTGCATGTGTGTGTTTAAGGTTTTCCAGGAGACCAGATACAGAGACAAGAATTTCTTTAGGTGTTCAGATGGGTATTACCTGGTTATCAAAAATGAAACATTTCCCTTGGTTTAGAGGATACGAGATGTGATGCTACCTAAGCATTAAGAAGCATGACACGTTTTCTACTGCAGCTATCTAATTTCAAGTCTTCAGGTCACACTGAATGTGGATATGATGTTTTTAATCTTGTCAGAGGTCAGGATTTGAATGCATTAACCCAGGTGTGTTTAGGAGAGCTTATGTGAGAACACACGGTTCGTGGCTTTTTAGAGACAGTCCTACCAGGTTCTGAGTGCTGAAGCACGAATATTGCATCATTTATTGTGTTTGGAATAATGTTTTGTGCTTTTTCAGGGAGTGGGAGAGGAACAGTGGAAATTTTGCCACCGTATTTCATATTCAGAGTTAAATCATGGCACAGAGAAAACACAGGATGTAACTGTGATTCAGCAAAAAGAAAATGTGAAAACAGGAGATATAGTAACCTAAAAAATTGAGCACTTTCTCATTAAAGGAATGCAGTTATTACTGACTGGGAGTCGGGGATACGCTTCTGATCAAACCTATTAAATAGCCAAGGGAACCTCCCCAAATAATCCTTTTGGAAGTTTTTGGCACAGGTCACACTATTTGCTGAGAAAAGACTTTAGGAATTTAAAACCCAAATAACAATGCTTGGGAAAGGGATTAGAAGAATTATACCTTCGAGGTACACTGTGCCTGGGAGGAGGTAAGGAAGGGCTACTGAAGGACTAATGGATTTGAAAGGAAGAAAATATGGATGCAATGGATATTATGGTTCGATTGGGCTAAAGAAAGACTGTAGGCTAAGACTATGAAGTTCATATACACGATGCTAGAGAATTTTCATTTGAAAAGGGACAAAGAAAAAATCTGGAAGCGTACTGTCAGGGTAAAATGCATACATGGATAAATTGCTTGTGCATAACTCAGTAGACCTAGGTGACTGTTCAGCACTCACAAGCAATTCTTTCCTTCCCAGCAGCTTTGAAATGCTGATTTCACGTTCATATCACACATATATGCCAGGTCCTCGATTCTGCGCATACTTGACCAAAGCTATCATATTTTCCTTTCAGCTAAGCCAAATTATATATGGGAAAAATGCGAATTCAGGAATTTTATGCCCCTGGCCTGAATTTTTATTCTAACCAACATTTTCCTTCCCCTTCACAGCACACCGCACTAGATTTTGTATGCAAATGTCTTGCCGTGGTGTAGTTTATTTCCCCCTCTGGTGGGAACGTGCAGAACTGCAGATGCTACATAACTATTTTAGAGACTTGTCAGCTCAACTGTCCTGGAAACAGACCTTTTTTTCCTCTTCTGAACCCCTGCATTTTGCTTTGTGTTACCTGTCTTATTCTGTAGTCCCAGTGTTATAAAGTTGCTCTGAGAACTAATGATACCCACTAAAAAAAGGCCTGTGGTGTGTAACAAAGACAGAACAAGCATACTTTGAAGTTATTCCAATGACCTATAGAAGGTATCATAGAACCCTTCCTCTTCTAATTCATAAATTCAATGGAAAGTGTTACTGACATTTCATTGGAACAGGCAGTCAAACAAAGCAGTATCTCCTCAATAAGAAGGTACACAAGTCATGGTAGCCACCTCAGGTGGTTGCAGACACTTTAAACAAATATGAACTAGACATCTTATGGTCTCATGAGTCATAGTACCACGAAAGAATGAACACTCCTAGGTTGCTTTAATATGAGTCCTCTTCATCATCTCCTACTATAAGATGATATCCCTGACCATATTTTAAAATACTCTGGTATGTATTTGGCTGTAGTAAGTGCACATATGGATTCATTTAAAAAATACAGCAGGTTTGTTTTTTTTTCCTTTTATAAGTTTTCACAAATAAGAGAAATGTGATAAGACCCAATTAAAGGTTGCAAATAATTAAAGAGTTTCCAGAAAATAGCAGATAAGATTTGTTCTTACTTTGTGACAACCAAAATTGTAAAGAGTCAGGATACAGACATCAGAAACACTTCTTTGGCCTGAGATGGTATAAAATAATACTACAATAACAGCACTTGGTTTTGTGTATAATCTTTTACAGGACCCATATTCCTTAATAGTCTAAAATGATAAGTAATACAGGAGAATCATTTACATGCAAAGTGAATTTTCAATTACTGTATTATGTGGAGGTTATGCAGAAATTAATGTGTACCTCATTCTTGAATTTTCAAAGCACTTGAGCTTGCCTGTGTCTAGAAGTAAACATTTTAATCTCATGTGAAACTAAAGCTGAAGTTTCATCTTTTTTTTCTGATAATTGGACCAGAGCCCTAATCCATAGTCTTGACAATAAATAATGCTCCATGGGTGCCCTAATCACAAGTCATTTGTATGCAATCAGTGACAGAGCCAAATTTATGAAAAAAACACCCTTCCTCTGAAATTCAAACTTAATATCTTTTCTATTAATTTGCCTTTTCAATGTTCCAAACTCATAACATCATTTTGAGAAATTTTTCAGACTACTGTTAAATCACCAAAATGTTTCTGGCTGCCTTTTCCTCTCCCTGTAGCTCTCTGCAATCTTACCTGCTCCTATAGTTATTTAGAAATGGTCTTATAAAGGTAGGTTTTTCAAAGGAGAATGGACTACTAGTAAAAACTTCAAATGGGGTCTGCTTCATGCCTAGACAAACATTGCAAAAACTGTACTAACACTACATTTCCAGGGAACATAATTTTTGGCAGGAGGGCAAAGAACAGGCGTACTGCAGAGAAAATTGCAACGTGGCAAGAGGTGCTAGGCATTAAAAAAAAAAAGGTAAGTGGTATTAAGAGAAGGTTAAAAAGAAACACAGTTATTATAAGGTTAAGGATTGAATAATATGTCAGGAAACATTTTGTAAAAGTAATCTAATGTCAGGTATGCTGAATAACAGGAAAAGCTACTTAAGGCAAATAAATGATAGACTGTAAATAGTGAGTAGGAATTCTAGTAGAACGAATTAAGTAACAGTGAAAACTTCATTCCTCCTTCAGCATCTAGGTTTTTGGAACAGGCCCAGGTCTGTCACCCAGTCAAGAGCCCACACAAGAACTGGAAAATTCTAAGAGCTAGAAAAACATCTGCCTTCTAGGTAGATTTAATGAATAGTAAATTGAAGTGGACACAGGTTTAGCACTCTTGAAAACTGAAACCCCACAGAGCTCTGTGGCATCTTCATGTGTACATAGGCAAAAAGCTTATATAAGAATAACAAGAATATCTGTGCTTATTATCTGTACAATAAACTGCACATAAAAGGAGAGTTTTGATGCCCTTTGGTGATGCTGTCAGTACCAGTCATTGGGTGAAGTAAACAGAAATGGCAGCAAAGAGCCATGGAGAGAGTAAGAGAAAGGATAGTAATCTGGCTCAGAAAAGGTCAAGAGGGAAAGCAAAAGAATTCCTGAATGCTCCTGCTTTGAAAGAGGGAGCAAATAAATTGCCTCTTGTTGTTTGTTTCTGTCTTGGTTACATTCATGGTCTCTGCAAATAAGCAGGACTGCATAAATGAAAAATAGAGTGCTAAATAGGTGTCTTCTCCAAAGGAGAAAGATCACAAGATCTGAATTTTTACTGCTCTGTCTATCAAACAGTAATGATATTTTTCTCAGTGTGGAATAGAATTCATGTGGTTTCTTTTTTTTTTTTTTTTTTTTAATGCAGCTGTCATGTCAAAAGCTTCTGCTCTTAAAAGAAATATTCAGCACTGAGAATATACAGGATTTTGGTGTTTATAAAATCCACAGTAGTAGTTTCTCCAGGAAAAACAGAAAGAATATTTCCTAACTGCACAAATCTAAGAGAGAAAATCTGAGAGCAGTTGAGAAACCGTGTGTCAGGCAGGGATGCTGCCCAAGTCCAAATGCAGAGATGGGCATGGCTGTGCCGCTGTACAGCTATTTCCCCTGCAAGCAATGACAGAATGCACACGTGGTACAATTGCAGAGGCAGAGACAAGGAAGGAGAGGAGCTATAGACTCCTCAGGTGTATCCTGAATAGCTGTGACACCTTGTAAGCACGCTTGCTTTGGTACTGATGGCCACTTTAGCTGTGGAAGCTGAGAACTCAGTGCTTGCTATAAAATTATCCAAGCTGAGTTAATGTCTGGGCTCTTAGCCCAAGGAAAGCTGCACGCTGCTGGGCCTGCTCTGCTGCAGAAGCCAGCTTACATGAATTATTTACAATCATCAGCAGACTTTGTCTCCTCATTGCCTTTTCATAACTAGCTATAGAGTAGCTCAGATATGCCTACACAAGCTAGAAGCACAGTTGTGCATATGGGGGAACTATATCCCAGGTCAAACCTCTTTCTTTTCCTGTTGTTGGGACAATTCCATCATCCCTTGCACAGAGGATGGACTCTTGCCTCTGTGATGAGAGTGCTGAGCGCCAGGGCTCTGAGGGCATCCATAGACTTTGAGTGCCTTGACCACCTCACCTTCGACTCCCAGTCTCTGGCAATGGGCTTGGGACCTCTCAGGTCCCTGAGGGCATCCATAGACTTTGAGTGCCTTGACCACCTCACCTTTGACTCCCAGTCTCTGGTAATGGGCTTGGGACCTCTCAGGTCCCTGACACTAGGCTGTGTGTGATGATAGGAAAATATTGGGTTTGAAGAACTCATCTATATAAATTATTCCTGGCTCTATTTATCAGTGTGTCGGTTTCACCATTGCAAATGCCATATAATGGAAGTCCCAAGAAGAATGGTTGTTTGGGGAATTATGCATCTCAGGCCATGTAAGACAGTCTGCTTTTCCCTCTATATTTCCCCAGTATTTTCTAATAATGATATAACAAAAATTATTCTGAGCTAGCTAAATATTTACCTAATGTTTAAGTAAATATAAGAATAGTTCATGGATAATGCAAAGCAAACTGTCAAGCTATCAAAATGTTTGGTGTGTAAAAAACCAGGATCTATCCTTTGCTAACATAATTGCTATATTTCCTCTGTGATTTAATGCTGACATATATAGAGAAAGCAATACATTCTAGTCTTGTGCTTGCTTATTTTTTAATTTATTTTCCTTTGTTATGTGAGTTCATTCTTTGATATATAGCACGAAACACCAATAAAAAACTAAGGGAAAACAAATAAATTTATAATATTTTTTGTTTAAATGTCACCTGTCAACTGAAGGATCACAAAGCACTTTAAAATGTATTAAATGTCTACTGAATACACCCTGAAGTTATGGGAGTCTTTCCACAGGCTACCCTGTGCTTTGGATCAAGTCTTAGAGAATTAACTCTGTTAGTAACCATTAACTCTATTAGTAACCCAGTGGAGTAAAATATGGTTGGGAAAAGTTGAAAGTAGAAGAGATACCTTAAGAAGTTACATATGCTGAATTAATAATTCTGGGAATCGAACCAAAAAATATTTTCTGTCCTAAGTCGTGTACCTCAGGCACGTGCTGCCAGTTGTGGAATCATGGAATGGTTTGGGTTGGAAGGGACCTCAAAGCTCATCTTGTTCCAACCCCCTGCCATGGCAGGGACACCTCCCACCAGCCCAGGTTGCTCCAAGCCCCATCCAACCTGGCCTGGAACACTGCCAGGGAGGGGGCAGCCACAGCTTCTCTGGGCAACCTGGGCCAGGGTCTCACCACCCTCACAGGAAAGAATTTCTTCTTAATATCTAGTCTAAATCTCCCTTCTTCCAGTTTAAAGCCATTACCCCTTGTCCTATCAGTACATGCCCTTATAAAAAGTCCTTCTCCAGCTTTCTTGTAGGCCCCCTTCAGAATATATTCAGAGGAATATATTCAGTCATTAATAGCAATTTTAAGACTTAAAAGTACTAAGACTAAGTACAGCAGACGTCATCTACCTTGACTTCAGCAAGGCTTTGGACACTGTCTCCCATAACATCCTCATTAGGAAACTCAGGCAGTGTGGGTTAGCTGAGGGGACGGTGAGGTGGATGAGAGCTGGCTGTGACAGATCACAGAGGGGTGTGATCAATGGAGCAGTGTCGAGTCGGAGGCTGTAACCAGTGGTGTCCCCCAGGGGTCAATTCTCGGTCTGGTCTTGTTCAACATAGTCATCAGTGACCTGGACGAGGGGACAGAGTGGGTCCTCAGCAAGTTCGCTGATGATACCAAGAAGAGAAGGCTGAGGGGTGATTTAATTAATGTTTACAATTACCCAAAGGGTGGGTTGAGGGAGGATGGAGCCAGACTCTTTCCAGTGGTTCCCAGTGACAGGACAAGGGGTAACGGGCACAAGCTGGAACACAGGAGGTTCCATTTAAATGTGAGAAAGAACATTTTTTCAGTGAGGGTGCCAGAGCACTGGAACTGCCCAGAGAGGTGTGGAGTCTCCTTCTCTGGAGATTTTCAAGACTCACCTGGATGCAGTCCTGAGTGATGTGCTCGAGGGGATCCTGCTTACAGCAGGGCAGTTGGACTGGATGAGCTCTGGAGGTCCCTTCCAACTCTGAATATTCTGTGATTCTGTGATACTATGCAGAAATCAGTAAATCCTTCTGGTATTGGAAGAGTACTGAGAGCACTAAATGCAGCAGGACAGAACAAAGTTAACCTGCTGGTCTTTGGTTTGCCCTTTCATGTATGCACTCATATATATGTAAGAGTGATCAAGAAAGCAAAATAAGGGCAATACAAGAGAAATAGCAAAGACTCCACCTCTTCCACTAAATGAAACTCATCATTTTTTATTGAAGAAGAAAAATCGCTGTTCCTCTTGGAGAAGCTATGTTTGATAATTTAAAACAATATACTTGGAAATATCTGTGAAACATTAAGGACAGCCTGAAAGAGAAAGCTTTCTGCTCAGCATCCTGTCAGAGTTATCTGATTCAGTGGTCAAATAAGTTTAAAATAATGGCCTTCAGAAATATTTTATTTGATTTACAGTAATTTCCTTCTCTTTTCAGCTCTTTATAAAACAATAACATATTGATATAGTTTAACATCCCATGGCTCAAAACAGTTCCAGGCATTCTATGAAATGGTCCTAATCTATAAAATATGGTCTTATTTCTACAAATCATTACATCCATGAGTAACTTTACGTACATGAGTTATTCCAGGGATTTTGCTGGGACTGTTTACATCTCCTCTCTTAACCCTTTGCAGAGTGTGCACATGACAGGCACACAGGTGACTTTACCTGTGTAGTACCAGGACTATGCAGAGCGAGGAGGATAGCTGGAAGTGGCATGCAGGAGTTGCTTAGAAAGAGGAGAGGGCTATTTAGTGATGCACTTGGCAGTGAGAGGTGGTTCCCCAAGTCAGTGCCATAAGATGTCTGGAGCTGAACTGTGACAATGACTCGGAGTGATAGATGCAGGAGCTCTTAGCACTGAGAGGTAATTAGGGGAATTGGCAGGGCTGGAGGGAAGAAAGCTGAAATCTATTTTCAGCATAAAGAAGACATAAACCTGTTGTTGGGAGGAATATAACGGCTCCTATCTCCTGTAAGTAATGAGGGAGTTGAAAGCTCTCTGATGAAGGTAAGATCTTAGTGTCAGCAGGTGGGGGATAACCTGAAGGATGACAATTTGCCAGACTGGAGCCTGCTGCCTTGTAGAGAGTTTGCCACTTGCAAATGAAGAGCTTTCAACATGGGAGCAATACAGAGGCAGAAATACCATTTGGTGTCTGAAAAGGTGGATGTTACAGAGATTCATGGAAAACACTGGCAAAAAATGCAGTGTAAGGCTGAATGCTGTGATCTTTTTTAAGATGACTTGAACTTCATCTAAGTTAACCACAACAGCTCAGTGTAAGATGTGATAATAATGAAAAACAAGGCAATGCACCTTAGAGTGATTCAGCCAACTTCTTCTGGACATCTCATGCCCTAGATGTCCGTCACTCCTGAAGTCTGTGTTAAGCAAACTCTCCATTGGACCCTAGGTCCTGTCACACTGATGTACACAACCTCCAGCAGATGGGAATCCTCAGGCAGATTGCAGTATGAAATACTGAAACAAAACAAAGACCCCAAGCATAGCTGTGCTGGGTCAGACCAAATGATCCTTCTAATCCAATATTGTGCCTCTTATGGGTTTTGGGGCCCTCACTCCCAGAAGGACACTGAGGGGCTGGAGCGTGTCCAGAGAAGGGCACGGAGCTGGGGAAGGGTCTGGAGCACAGTGTGATGGGGAGCGGCTGAGGGAACTGGGGGGTTCAGTCTGGAGCAGAGGAGGCTGAGGGGAGACCTCATTGCTCTCTGCAGCTCCCTGACAGGAGGGGGTAGTGAGGGGGGGTCGGTCCCTTCTCCCAGGTAACAGTGACAGGACGAGGGGTGATGGCCTCAAGTTGTGCCAGGGGAGGGTTAGATTGGATATTGGGAAACATTTCTTCCCTGGAAGGGTTGGTATTCTGGTTTCCCAGGAACAGCCCCCCAGCCCAGCCATGAGCAGCCCCCAGTCAGTGGGAGTTTCAGCCAGGGCAGCTGCCCCAAGCTGACTCACAGGTGTATCCCATACTGACATCAAGCTCATTATAAAAGGAGGGAGTGCAGGGAGGGTGGGGAGTTCTTCTTCCTGGGACTTCTTCCTCTTGGCTGCCTGTTCCTGATCCTCAAGGCAAGGCTGAGTATGAGTTTGACTACTTTATACTGGTGATTGTATTAGTTTTGTTATTTCATTCAATCTGTTTCTCCTTCAACCTGTGGGGCTTCTCCCTTTTTCCCCCTGATTCCCCTTCTCTGGACAGGGCATTGGGTGGCAGAACAACTGCTGCAGTTTAGCCCTGGGTACAGGTTGAACATAGACAGTTGTCAGGCACTGGCCCAGGCTGCCCAGGGCAGTGGGGGAGTCCCCATCCCTGGAGGGATTTCACAGCCGTGGAGATGTGGTGCTGAGGGACATGGGGCAGTGGGGACTGGGCACTGCTGGGTTAATGGTTGGACTGGGTGAGCTTAGAGGTCTTTTCCAACCAAGGCTGTTTTGTGAATGGGACAGGGTTGCTGGCAAGCATAAAAGAGCCTAGAGACAACTAGGTGCTATTGCAGGGTTAAATCAAGTTGCTCTTAACTCTAGATTAAAGACTTTATAGGCAGGCTTTACTGCTACATATGTGCATTTTCTTCACTGCCATAACAAAAATGTACTTAAAGGACTTCTATTGTTTCACAAGGCCACGTGTTTCTTATCTGGGCATTCATCATCTCACTGATAACTACGACTGTTGTTTGTACTTGGCTTTATTAGGGAGTGGGTTGTAGGTAAAGTACCTTATATGCCTTTAGTGTTTATATCCTATTATTTTCATTGAGAGTTAGGCAACAAATTAGAAGGTACATGCTGAAAACCTTTGGTAAGATGGGCCTTTGTCTCTGCAAACAGATGCTACACTGCTGGTAGCATTGCAACAGAATGAAGCTACAAGGGGGATGGTTTTGTACATAAGTGAGGAATTAGACCTCAGAAAATACAAGCTTTTTTCTTGAATGTCCTTCCAAGTATTCCATGACTTGGTTAAGTTATTCAAACTCAGCCGGTCCCAGTTCTTCACTACCCATTTTTAGTTACCAACTTCTGTCTGTTTTCAAGACACAACAGGGGGAATATTTTCAAGATGTTTACAGAATAAGACCAGATAATTAAAAATTAATAGAGAGGTGAAAAACAGATGTGGGAAGCCCTGTATTTTATACATTTTCAATTGATTTCTATGTGGTGTACGTATACATTCTTCTTGACTAGGGAGACAAAACTCTTACTTGGGGTAATGTACAGTAAAGATCCATTTTCATGACTATTAAAATGTCTTTGTCTCTTTCAGTAATACAGCTCTCTCTAATATAGTATTCCACAAGTCCAGACTGAAAATAAATCTCTCTGGAGTTTTCTTTTTTCTTGTTATTTCTGGCTGCAGATAGCAAGGAGAAGTGTATTTTAAAGGAGAGTTTGGTTCTTTGGGGGTGATTAATGTATAAGTCTGTCAAAACACACTGTATCTAAACAGTAATCCCTTAGGAAGCCTATGAGACTTGGAATTTTATTACTGAAGTTTACAGCTAAAATGGTTTCCTTGCCTCTTACGTGTTATCTTCTTACAGTTACACTGGAGAGCAGAACCTGACTTTATAATAAAATTTACTTAGCATGCAAAATTCCAGATGTGGAATCAATGAAGATACTCAAACAGAATTTAATGGTGATGATGAGTGACAGATGAGAAATCAGCTTCCTCTTCTAAACCTGGAATAGCTCAATGAGGCCATTGAATTGTAGGTGTTTACTAATTTCAGAAATGCCAGTAATTGTGAATTAAGCAGGGATCAAGGATGAGCTTGTTTAGGGAAAATATGCCTTTCTAAATAGTCAGCAGTAAGAAAAATAGTCTTTTAAAATGTAATTTAAATAGCAGGTTTAAAAAAAAAAAAAAAAGCAATACATGAGCTTTTTGGGAAAGAGCTACCTTGGTGCTTGTTTTCCGAAGAATCTGTTGTCTGTGTGATTGATGCAGCTGATGCCCTGTGTGAGCTGTGATCCTGGTGGCCAGTTCACAGCAAGGTGCAGACAGGTCAGGGTGGGTTGGCAGTGAGGTGCATACAGCATTACAGATTCTGTTTTGCAGGTGACAGAATCAACTGTAAGAATTTTTACCATATCTGATTGCCACGTAACACAAATTTCTAATAGGTGATTTGAGTATTTGGAAAGATGGAAAACATGCACAACAAAACAGATCCTGAAGAAAGGCTTTTCCCCCACCTTCCCCAGGCTCAGCTTGAGTCCAGTGCCTCTCCTCCCCATTCCTCGGCTCAGCTTCTCTTGGGTTTTGCCACCCATTACACCCAGTGCACCCCAACTCCTTTGGGGAGGTGAGGGGTGGTGCAGGGGCTGGGGTCAGTGCAGGACTGTTTGTCCCCTGGGGGTGTCCCTGTCCCAGCGTGGGTCACGCACTGTTGATGTTCTGTAGCTCACACCAGTATCAGAGCCATCTGGAAGTGGTTGTGACTGGCCTGGGGCAGTTCATGCCCTCCTCCCACACTGGCAGTTCCTGCCACGTAAACCACTTCAGGTCCAATACACTCTTCTAAACTTTAACAGGAACTGACAACTTTTCATAAGTTGGTTGTTTTTTTTTTTTTAACAGCCATCTGGTAGGATTTCAGAAAATTTAATTACGAAAGTAGATCCCTGCTACAAAATGTCATAGGGTAGCTAAACAACAGCATATAAAAACATTAAAAAGTGATAATAAAAGCTGATTGTCATAGCTGAGACAGGAGGGTCAGTGGCTCTGGATTGTTGTGACAGCTCTTCACACAATGTGTAGATACAGCAGCAAGAAGTTTCCTTGACTTGCTAATAGTGAGGTTCTCTTTGCATGAGTGCTTGAAAGGCATTTAGGACAGGTGAGCAGTGGGAGGTCCCACCTCTTGGGTGGGTACAGGTCACAACAGTAAGACAATCTGTTGTTAGAGATCTCATCTCATTATTTTTGAGAGCAAGAGTGGTGGAAGTCACAGCTGCTGCTTAGATGGTAATGTTGACTCTGAAGATTTGGTTCTCTTTAGTTCTTCTTGATTTCTTTTCCAAAACTGCTCCTTGGGCTGCACTGAGCATTGCAACAGTGAGTTTGGACATAAAACCTGAAATCCTAATGAAGACAATGTGATACAGGGTGACTGTATCACTGCAGTCAGTTTAGGTAGGTGAGAGGATATGTGAGGACCAAACTGATTTTGGTCAGTTAACTTTGGAGTAAAGTCTGCACCATGTACAATCCCAACAAGCTCCCTGCATCTGTGAACATATGGGAGATTTTTTTTTTCCCAATAACTAAGACATAGTCATTATTGTGCTTGCTTGAAGAACAGCTTTTCTCTTTTAGGGGTTGCTTTGTTTTTTTTTTCATACCAGGGAAAATAATCTGTCACCTAACTCTCATTTACAGTTCAGCCTGTTGATTACTCATAAAGAGCTTGGAAACATCAGGATCAAGGTCAGTATGTGTGAGACAACAGCTTGCTGAAATGGCTCTTTTAAAAGCCTGAGGTTAAACATATATAACCAGTATTTTTCTTCTGTGAAATGGCAAGTGTATTTCTCTTATTCAAGTTCGAAAAGATTGGGGTTTTTTTCATTAACTTTATCAACTGAGCATATAGGGCTGGTTTTCCCCTCATTCCCTGCAGTTTTTTTCCCACTTTTAGAGAATTATGCAAAGATATTTTCTTCATCTTGCAACATGTGACAACAAATAACCTCACTGGGGTTAGAGACCATCAAAAGAAATGCTAATACCTTTGCGTTCAGGGTTACTCTTCAAGGAGTCCTTTGATCTGTAAAATTAAATGTGTTCCTTCCCTCGCTATCTGTATAAAACCCTCTAAGAGCCCTAAGTTTTTCTAAATTACATTGATTTCTGCAGCGATGTTTTGATTATGAAACTTCAAGAGAAGTCTCGAACTAAGAGGACATCTTTTCAATGAGAATTTGCCTTCGGTGCTGTGCAGGCAGCTGAGACACGGGATGCAGGTGTACCTAGCTGTACTGTGGCTTAGCAGATGTCAATGGATGCAAAATAAATTCTTTTAGCGTAACTTCCAGTAGAGGAGACTGAGGCTGAGGTATTTTACCATTCATTTGCAATGGGTTAAAATATTTCTGCTCAGTTGTGCTCAGTAACTCATTAAAACATGGTAAAGCTCCACAAGTGTAAGCCCTCGGTGACCTGCTGCTCCAAGCACCTCTGTTCAGAGGCTCACATTTATACAGTAATGATCAAGCCAATGCAGTCACAGACTTAATCTTATGTGGCTCCAGCTATGTGGGAATGAAGGTGCTCAGTTTCAAAACTGTGATAAACATGATTTTATACCAGTAAGTATCAGAGGCCAAAAGAAAAGCTTACATGAGCTTAGCATGATGGCTTTCTTACAGCAGCACATGCCATGTACAGGAAACCAGTGCAGATAGCAGAAACACAGAAGTATCATAAAGAAACCATGATAAGGAAATCATTAAGGTCAGTAGGAAGAAGATAATTCAAACATCAGTTTCCTAGAAGAACAGAAATACAAGTAAGTCCCAAGAATGCCTCATTAGGACAAGGTAATATTAGCTACTAATACATGTGCATAACTGAAGCACAAAAAAAAGCTTGGATGACTTCCTAAGGCCATGTAATGGGTGGAAGCAGCAGGCAGAGAAACCATGCCTGGTCAGCCACAAGCAATGTGACTCCTGAGTGCATGTAATGGCCCAGAGGTGCCCAGGTGCTGGGAGGTGTCCTTGTGCCCTAGCTGGAGCTGCAGGAATAACCTCTGTGTGTTGTTATGCTGCTGAGTGCATGACTCATGCTTATTCAATATGCTGTTAAACTTGTGTTTTTGCTGTGTCTGACCTTGTGCCTGATTTACTGCAATTGTTTTCCTGGGAACAGAATTATTAAGCAGTAGGCTTTTCCATGGGGTTTACCCTTAGACCACCCGAGAGCTTCATAGATATTAATATTCCACTGTTATTTTCCTCTGTCCTTTAATAAGGTGGTGATATAATCCCCATTTTACATATGGAACAGCAGTTCGGAACGTTTCGGATTAAAAGAATCGGAGCCACAATGCGAGGAGCCCAGGATTTGGGAGTTCATGCTCTTTGGTGCAAGTGTGGATGCTGTGAGGGGTCA
The DNA here is from genome assembly GCA_028020825.1 of Podargus strigoides. Taxonomy (NCBI): domain Eukaryota; kingdom Metazoa; phylum Chordata; class Aves; order Caprimulgiformes; family Podargidae; genus Podargus; species Podargus strigoides. The sequence continues at coordinate 43,786,326 of CM051624.1, read as the reverse complement.
GTGCCAGGAGGTGAGGTGTTTTGGGGGGTACTTCTGGCCATCAGTGCCCAGCCAGGTGAGGGCATGTGCAGCTTTTCAAGCGTGGTCTGACAGGAGTGTTGGGAGTATGTTCACCAAAGCAAATGCTTTGAGGTAATGGAAAGGGGTTGGTTTGTTTTTTTTTATCCCTACTCTGGGTATTATTCAAGTCTAGCAGTAGGGTTGTATGCTTCCTAGGGTTTGAGGGAAAGACTTTTAATGGTGGGGAAGGTACTTTTTTGTAGAACTGAGAAGCGCGTGAGGGGTCTGAGTGTAGGACTGGTGAGGAATGCATATGTGATGTTGCATTCAAGTTGCCTTTAGCCAGCTGATGGGAAATACTAATTATGGGATGATATATGGAAATGAAAAAAAAAAAAAAGTGTATAAAATCCTTCCTCTTAAACTTCTAAACTCAGGGAAACTTTATGTGGTTTTGAGCCCTCTTCTGAGGGTAAATATTCTATGTTCAAAGGCTGTGTAAGACTTTTTATTACATTTGCTGTAATGTCATGTCCAAAAATAACTGAAGAAATACCAAGTAGGAAAACATGTCTCCTTTCTGTATGAGGACACTGGATGGGTTAAGTATGTGAACCTGGGCTTTTACTCACTGTGAGGAGCCTTTGTCTGCTGCTTCTAATTCTTAGAGAAGTACCCTTGGACTTATGTGACATTCACTGTGCCTCTCCCTCCTAGCACTTAGCCAGAACTCAGTTTTATTTTCCTGCCATTTTTAGTTCTCCCTGCCTCCCACCCCCTCATTTCAGCCTGTACAGTTTTCCTGGTTAGTCTGACCTATGGTCTTTGGTAGCCCAGCTGCCAACTCATAGTAACTCTCTGTTGAAGGGATGTGAACTGAGTGTGTTTAGGTTTTACATGTTTGTTTTACAAGTTCACAATGCTTTCGAAATATGGGTTACAGGTATTTTCTGATGCTGGGGAGAGCTGCCTGCTAAATCAAAAACCTTATTCCAGAATCCAAGTATGCAACAAAAATGCAGTGGATTAGCTGTAATGCTGTCCTAAGCAAATCAAAGTATTTTTACTGTAATTTTTGCTTTCTGAAGTTTCTGAATTAATTTTCTTGAAACATTTAGCCTGAAAGAGGTACTTGACAGGAGATGTGTAATCCAGAAGTGCTACAGTTTTGTAAGATTCTAAACTGTCAATGAGAAAGTACTTTTAGGGTTTTTTGGTTTTGCTTAGAGTGAATGGTGTAATTAAGTAACCTTGATTATTCATGGTATAACCAACAGCTTCTCAATAGTTTGGCATGTAGCCCGTCTGAAAAGGCAAATAGAAAAGAACAATTTCTTTGTCAGAGTCTTTCTAATGCCCCATGTGGCAATGAAATCCAGGTTTCCCATCTCTATTCATGTCTTTATGAAGAATCTGATCAGCTGTTTGGGTTTTCTCTGTTGGATCATGGAAGCTACCAATGAAAGAGACCATTAGGTTACAGAATGCCCCTTGCCCTCAGAATAAGATTATTCACTATTGTATTGGGTTTGCATGGCAAAGTTTTGGGGACAGGGGGCTGACACGTGTGGCTTCTGTGAAAAGCTGCTAGATGTTTCCTTTACATCAGAGAGAGCGAATGACAGACTTGCCACTGTCCAAAGCTGAGCCCATCAGCAATGGTGGTAGCACCTCTGTGATAACATATTGAAAAAGGGAAAAAAACCCACTGCACAACACCAGCAGCAGTGGGACTGTGACAGAAACAGCCCTGCAGAAACCAAGGTCAGTGAAGAAGGAAGGGGAGGATGTGCTTCAGGCACTGGAGCAGAGATTCCCCTGCAGCCCATGGTGGAGACCATGGTGAGGCAGGCTGTCCCCCTGCAGCCTACAGAGGTCCATGGTGCAGCAGATGCATCTGCAGGTCCATCTGCAGCCCATGGAAGACCTCACTGGAGCAGGTGGATGCCCAAAAGAGGCTGTGACCCTGTGGAGAGCCCATGCTGGAGCAGGCTCCTGGCAGGACATGTGGACCCATGGAGAGAGGAGCCCACACTGGAGCAGGTCTGCTGGCAGGACTTGTGACCCTGTGGGGGACCCACACTGGAGCAGTCTGCTCCTGAAGGACCGCACCCCATGGAAGGGACCCACACTGGAGCAGCTTATGAAGAACTGTAGCCCATGGGAAAGACTCATGTTGAAGAAGTTCATGCAGAACTGTCTCCCATGGGAGGGACCCCACACTGGAGCAGAGGAAGAGCATGAGGAGTCCTCCCCTGAGGAGGAAGGAGCGGCAAAAACGTGATGAACCACAACCCCTATTCCCCAACAACTCAGCAAATAGTCTTTCTTCCACACAAATTATTTGCAGTTCAAGCTGAATCGTGAGTATCTTATATTTATTTGTTCCTGAGCTGAAGTCCTGTAACAAACTCCTAGGGGTAGCAAGTGGGCAGTCGCTGACCCCCAGTGAGTCTTAGAATGGGTGTGACTTGTCTTTGATGAACACTGTTATATGGAGTAGTGTGCTATGGAAGGAGCCAAGTTTTGGTTGGGTTGAGTTATTCTAAACAAGGATGTATTCCTAAAAGTTTTCTCAAAGATGTTTACTTCTTCTCCTGTGTTGTTACTTCTAAAGTCTTTAATTGTGCTTTGTCTCTTAATTAATATTTCAGCTTTCTGTTCAGGTGAAACCTGGATTTGTTTTTCTTGGGTTTTATTTTTAGTCATGAGTTTTCAGACTTGCTGATTTGCAACGTGCTTCCCCATCTCTCCCTTGCCCCTATTTTCCTCTTTGATTTTTCCGTCCTGCCCTACCACTCCACTCCAGTTTGTACCCTCTGGTGTATTTTGTGCTCATTCAAAGATGTCATTACTCTTCTTTGCCAGAATCTCTAGAGAAGTTTTTCTGTAACAGCTTCTTCCTTCCCACCCCTGCTCTCTTTTCTTTCTTTCTCTCACCAATGGCAGAAAGAACAAGCTCACCACAATTGCAGCTAATAGAGGTAGCTCATATCCAATTTCATCAGTTTTCATTACATCTCCAAAATATATTCGGTAAACCTCTTGAGGTTCTCTTAACTGTGCTTTCAGTAATTGCAGCAGACTCCAGGGCATGCAGGTGAGTGAGGTGGAAATGGGATTTGAGACTGTGTATTGATCACAGTACAGGGAAACCTTTATCTCCAGATCATCCAGGCCAAGTAGGTATAGACCAAAAATTGTCAAGCAGTGGAAGACATCAGGTTCCTGCTCTGGGACTGACAAAGTACACATTAACAAGAACAGGCAATTAACTTTTTAAACCACTATTCTCTAGGATTAAACTTTCAAGAAATGGTCTTTTCTCATGGCTGGCACCAGTAGTCTCTGTCTTTAGAGGGACACAATGCACGTGGCAGGGTACGTCCTGCAGAGTGACTACAGGGTAACCCTTGCTGACAATCTGCTAACACCAAATGTAAGCACCTGAATGGAAGGTATCTATGTCTGTGCTGGTCACTTAAGCACTCCTGATCCTTGGAGTGTACGGTCTCCTTCCCCCAAATGTAGGTCCCTAAAGTAGAAAAAAAGAATAGTGCCTCAACTCTTTTTAACAGTGACTATAAAACAAGCCTGAAAGGACAAGCTCTCATCTACGACCACAAGAAAAAGAACTGCTGTCTTTAAGGATAGTGAAATGTTATTTGTTCTGAGGACAATAAGAAAGATGTATCTGTAGGTATCATAATGTTATTAAAAGTATTATTGCTAAAGCATCTGCTTGGAAGTGCTGCAGTGGATGAATGAAGAGGAAAAAAAACCCCACAGGTCTTAAGTCCAAAATGATCTGCTCTTTTCTGTCATCTGTAAGCTTAAAATTTAGCACAGGAAAAGCTAATTTTTTGCTGTCTGTTGCCCATGGTGATATGTAGGTGGTAGTAAGAAGAGTAAAGGAAATTCTTGTATAGAAAATGCTTCATTGCACGTGAGGGACATGGATGTAACGGCTGACAAAAAATGTTTAACAGGAAAATAAGTCATCTAAGCCTGTAGCAGCCTCTATCAGCACATGTGTTTTAGAGATAATAGATCTCAGTGCTCATATGGTGGCTCTTTACAGCATTAACTTTGGTATCTGCTCAGGGCAGTGGGGGAGTCCCCATCCCTGGAGGGATTTCAGAGCCGTGGAGATGTGGTGCTGAGGGACATGGGGCAGTGGGGACTGGGCAGTGCTGGGTTAATGGTTGGACTGGATGAGCTTAGAGGTCTCTTCCAACCATGGCTCTTCTGTGACTTGTTAGGCTCTGGACCAGTCTCCCATGAAAAGCAATGGAGACCCTATGGGTGTACAAGGTTTGATTAATTTCTATCCCAATAGATGTATTGGCATAGCCACCTCTCTTTTGAGGCTAAAGTAGCTTTTATTTTGCAACTTCTGCAGTAGCTGCAGATCTCTGAGGCCCTCGCTAGCTTTTGCCCCATGGTGAAGTGAGATGTATTATTTCAGGCCTAGCTTGGGTTAAGCTAGAAAGTATTAAAATACCATATTTTGACATGACTTTGATATGTGAAGGAGCACGGTCACTGTCACAGAACTCTTCTGAATATAGGTGCAGCTCGGAAAGGCTCAGCTCTTTTGGTCCTTCTTGTGAATCCTGAAATTGGGGGGTTTTTTAAATTGTTCCCCTTGTTTTGATTCCCTGTAGGTTGCTTTTGCATGCATGCATATCTTAATGATTGGTGTGTCTGCCTGCAACATTGTAAGTATTCTAAAGCAACTTTCCAAAATACTGAATAGTCCTAAACATAGGAAGACATTTTGATCTCTCCCAATGATCTCTAGTCAGCTAGAGTCAGCCTGCAGAGTGTTCAGATAAACACAGAAAGCATACATCTTGTGAAAATAAATATCATTTTACCCTCATCCTGGTATTTTTCCACCTTTAGCAATGCCAGTCCCACTACTGAGCATCAAGCTGGTTTGTTGAACTCTGGTGCACTTGAAAAGAAACCTGGGGCTGGAAGGAAAATGGCAGTCTCTCAAGAACAGGAGTATTGATTAAACTATCCCTTGGGCATTCTTAATTGCAGCCAGTAAAACTCAAGCTGGTGTAAATAATCAACTGCTGATGGGCATAAGGGGTACAGAGAGGAGAGTCAAAGCTCCTGGAGAATTAAAGCAGTTGAGACTTGAAATATTGATTTAGGATACATGTAGTAATCGCAGCTTCCAATTTTTACATTTTAATTTTTTCTACCTGAATGTATGTTAAGTTAAAGGTCATAAAGAGATTTATGACCAACTTAAAAAAAAAAGTCAAATTAAAATCTCACTGCTTAGAAAAGAAAAATCTTCTAGGGAACTGACATGTAATAGTGTAATAGCCTGATCTTTTTGCTATCAGTGCTTCTTCGTAGAATCATAGAATGGTTTGGGTAGGAAGGGACCTCAAAGATCATCTAGTTCTAACCAGTATAGGCTAAATCAATCCAAGGTATTTAGGTTTAGTTTAATAGCTTCCATCTTGTTTCTTAAACAGTGATACAGTATTTAAGGCTACTTCAACAATCCAGCTGTGTTTAGCAGGTGCTCAATGGTGTGAGACAAACAACTTGACTAATTCTGGTTTTGATAACAGACATACAGCACCCTTAATTCTTGCAACCCATCTCTCTACAGAGAGGAAGAGAGATAATAACTGTCACAGATAAGGGCAAGCAAATGTAAAAAGAATGGTCATATTAACTCAAGCTGAGGGTCAGTGCATTGGAGGAATCTGCTCACAGCAGTGGCTGTGAGTGGGTGCCTCTGGAAGAAGAAAGGCAAAGCAAACACAGGCAATGTCCCTATCCTTCAAGTATTTTCTCCAGTTTCTTGAGCAGAGAGGGAAAAATGTAATTTCCTTTAGGGGCAGGGTTGGTGAGGGAACAGGTATATATCAGAATACAACATGTAAGTAGGATTTGGGGGTTTGGAGTTATGGGCATGGTTTTTTGATTTTTTTTTTATTTTTATGATGATCTATAAGCTTCTAAAACAGCCTTTCTTTTTAATACTTTCAGAACCAGACTTTAAACTTTATTTTTTTCTCCAAAGGGAAAAGGTAAGGAAATATGTGCACTTGTTTTTAAGCTTCTGACTTTTGATCAAACTCTGTTTTCTGCCTGAGTCAGGTGTAAGGGTTGGAAAATCTGTCTTCAAATAATAGCAGCCTGTTAGCACAAAATCAAGGTGATTCGTACCTCAGAATTGCAGGATTAATTTGAAATCACAGGCTTGAGGCACTGAATTAGAATAAATCTTTAGGCAGAAGGTTGGGATCTGAAGGAAGGTAAGTCTCTGTTGGTACAGAAAATATCTACAATGGAAATTGCTCAAGTTGCTGAAAAAGTTGTTTAAAAAAATGACTGCCTCTATATGTCTCTCTTTTTAGGGCAGTTAATACCTAAATACAATACCTAGTGTGTTTCTCAAACTGAGGAACTCACTTATATTGCTCACTAAGCCATGACTGTGAGTTTTAAAACGCAAAGAACATGACGAATCTGTTTGCTGTAGTACTTTCTCCCTGGAGAAGAGAGGCTGAGGATGAAATAAGTATTACTGTTATTCATGTGTCTATTGCAACAGGAATGGATAGACCCTGGCCCTATATTCTCTACAAAATACTCAGCAGAGAAGAAATCTGTTTAGCATTTGTTTTGAATATAAATTTTGCAAATATTTCAGGAGTTTGCCAATAAATTTTTTCCCCCTCTCCAGGTAAGTTCTTTTCCTTGTCTGCTTTTCCCCTTTCTTTTGCTGTTTGTCTCATGAAAATCTTCATGGTTACGAGTAGACTTCACAACTCCTGGGAGAAAGGTTCATTAAGAAGTGATCACAGTGCTCAGTACTGTACAGTTGAGCTCTGAAGGTCCCTCGCTCAAAAGGTGGCAGAGGGTGCCAGGCTTCCGTAGGGACAGCCACCACCACCTTCAGACAGAGGCAGCAGAAGCCACATGTGCTGCTTCATAGTCCCTGCAGTCTGTAGGCCAGCGCAGAAATTCACATCACCCTTTGATCGAAGTGGATGGCTGAGAAACTGGTACTCCTTTGCTTCTGATGATTGCTGCTAGGGTGTTCATGTGGGCAGCGTAGACAGCTGGCAGCAGTAACTCCTCAAACTTCAGCCAGCACTGCCAGGTCATACCTGGTGACAGCCTGTATGAGCCTTCCAGACTGTCTTTCACCCCTGCTATGGTCTTGCTAATAGCTTTCTCAGCGTGGAAATTGTAGTAATAAATATGACTCTTCCTTGATGAAGTGACTGAAAATTAAGAGGAAGCAAGGGAGCGTGTCCAGAGAAGGGAAGGGAGCTGGGGAAGGGTCTGGAGCACAGTGTGATGGGGAGCGGCTGAGGGAACTGGGGGGTTCAGTGTGGAGCAGAGGAGGCTGAGGGGAGACCTCATTGCTCTCTGCAGCTCCCTGAAAGGAGGGGGGAGTGAGGGGGGGTCGGTCTCTTCTCCCAGGTAACAGTGACAGGACGAGGGGTGATGGCCTCAAGTTGTGCCAGGGGAGGGTTAGATTGGATATTGGGAAACATTTCTTCCCTGAAAGGGTTCCCCATCCCTGGCCCAGGCTGCCCAGGGCAGTGGGGCAGTCCCCATCCCTGGAGGGATTTCAGAGCCGTGGAGATGTGGTGCTGAGGGACATGGGGCAGTGGGGACTGGGCAGTGCTGGGTTAATGGTTGGACTGGGTGAGCTGAGAGGCCTTTTCTGACCAAAGCTGTTCTGTGACTCTATAAGGGGGCTGGGCTGACAAATAGCATATGGATTTGGCATTCACTAAATCAAAACAGGTTAACATAATAAAACCCAAGTGAACACCGCAAAAATGGTTGAGGGACTTGGAGGTCTTGTGTGTGTGTGCATGCGTGCCAGCTCAGTACTCTGCTGCAAGCTTTGCCAAGGTCACGTGCTTAACTTAGGCTGAATTTCAGGAGTTGTTCTCAGAAGCGTGATATTAACTGACAGGTCAGAGTGAGAGGGAGCTGAAGTAAGGTGTTGGGGGTTTTTTTTGGGGAGCAGGGAGTGGTATATCTATAAACAGCCTTTGTTTTAAGCATTGTGTGGGAATATGAGCAAAGATGCTTGTGAGACTGTGGCAGTCAGGGGAGCGATGAGATGTTTTGTCTGAAGTGCTACACATGCTGTCCCCTGAGGGGGGAAAACCAAAACCAAACAGCAACCAACCCTTGGAAGTGCAAAGGATATTTTTTCGTTTTGATTAATGTGAAAGTAATTAGTAGGTGGTATGGTTTTAACACAGATGTAAGGACAGATGAGGTAGGATGGAGGTCCTTGCTTGCATCTGTGGAATTATGATGAGCAGCACTTGGAAGATACTATTAACAGTAACTTGTTCTTGCACAAGACTTTTTTTCTTCTTTGACATGTAGTCTGTGTCATGGAAATTAGAATGCAAGTCAGTAATTCTTTTAGCTGCTGTTCCAGTCTCATAGACTGTAAACAGTAGATGTGTGAATTGCTTTAATTAGCTTTGGTGTAACCTTTTTTATGTACTCTGGAGATTCTGACTAGACCTAGAAAAACAACTTTAAGGGCATGGAAAAGGCTGTCCACAATGGACTTTGGTCCAGACATGAGGTCTGACAGCTTAGCTGACTAGTTAGAGCTATAAAAGTTACATCACTGATAAGTTAATATTCTGAGACTAGGCAAATTACTCATGTCTTAGAAAGCAGGACGTGAACTGTTAGCTTCGTTAGTATGTGTGCTGGGATGGTGTTTTCAAAACTAAGTATCAGCTTAGTACTATAAACTAGTGGCATGCCTGGGCATTTTGGACACTGCATGGGGTGGAAAAGGTTTGTGAGGTGTCACGCAGTGCTGGGAACAGGACGGGTCGTGGAGAAGAGAACAAAAATAATGGCAGCAAAGACAAAACAGTTACCGTTTATGATACCTCCTGTTAGTTCTATGTACGTTCTGAAGCAGTTAAACAAGAATCTGATGCAGGGCAGTTAAGCAAAAGTCCCTGGAGCCATCAGCCCTTCCCAGAGGCGGTGGATGGGGCGATAATGGCCCTGTGTGTCACACAGGAGCGGGGTGTCTCGGGCCGTGGGGCGGGCAGCAGTTGGGGACATCAGGCCTGGGGGGGAACTGCTGTACCCGCCGTGTTTTACCAATTCTGGGCATTTTTTGTGCAAACGCGCCGGGCAGGCCGCGAGCCCGCCGTGCCCCGCGGTGTGGGGGGGTCACAGGCCGTGACTTTGGCGCGCACGTTCGGAGCAGCCATCGGTCCCTGCGCTGCGACAAAGCGAACCTGCTTCGGTCCCCCCGAGCGGTGAGCCCTGCCTGGCTGTCACCGGACCCCCTGCCCGGCTGCGGGACCCGCCGAGAACGGCACCCGGGGCACCCCGGGACCTCCCGCAGGGCCGGCTGCCTCACCGGGGCACTGTGAGGGCCGCCCGCGGGGGGAGGTGTGCTCGGCGCTTGTCTGGGGCCCTGGGGCCGCTCCTCGGGGGGCCCCGCGTCGTGGGACACGTCCTGCAGCGGGGAACTGGTGCCTGAGGGTGCCTCTGGGTCCTGAAAGGGGCACTGTGCACCCCGAGAGGGGCATTGGGTCCTGAAAGGGACAGTGTGCACCCCGAAAGGGGCACTGGGTCCTGAAAGGGACATTGTGCACCCCGAGAGGGGCATTGGGTCCTGAAAGGGACAGTGTGCACCCCGAGAGGGGCATTGGGTCCTGAAAGGGACAGTGTGCACGGATCACACGGTATAAAACGTTTGATTTTGCATCTGGACTTTGATTAAGAAATTATTGCTGACCCTCAGCAGATCCCGGGGGCGTTCGGTCTCTCCATCTCTCCCCGAGCATTTCTCAGGGGTCTTTCTGACAGCTCCCGCTGCGCTGTGCCCACGGCCGGGGGTTCCCCCTTCGGGGCGCGGGGCTGGGGTCGGTGGTTGGGGGGTTGGGGTCCCCGTTCGGTGTTCTGGGCTCGAGCCCCCTTTCAAATGGTTGCACCAGGGGATTTGGTGTGTGGGAAGGAGCTGTGGCGGGTTTATGTGGGAGCTGTGACAGTGTGAACCTCACGTAGCTGCTCGCTGTCTGTCGTGGGTCTGTGCGGTGGGATACTGGGGGAAAAGGGGGATACTGGGGGAAAAGGGGGATACTGGGGGAAAAGGGGGATGTTGTCGAATTGGCACCAGTAGAAAACGTCAAGCCAGACAAACTCAAACAACAGATCTCACACTCCCTGTCGGCAAAACGCCATTGGTTTCGGCTGAATTACATGGAAAACCCTGGGTGGAACGGTCTGTTGGGCATAACGGGGTGAGGGGTGGCAGGAGATGTCCCACAGCCCGGGCCCGTTTCGGCCGCCTGGGGAGAGCGGGTGACAGCCGTGGCGGTGGCTTTGGGCCCTTCTGAGGGAATGGTGGGATGTGATGTACCCGCGGGCAGGGTTTGGGAGCTGCAGGGGGGAAGGTGCTCGTATCAGGACCCCCCCAACCCACAGTGGTGCCTCTCAACGCCCTTTGTCAGCCGCAGCTGAACGGGGCATTGTGGAGGGGACTGATGGTCTGGAGAAGAGAGAGCATCACTGCACCCATTCCCCTTCACTACTTTTGTGTTTGAGTGTATAGAGTGTGGGGAAAAGCTGTGGGTAAAATGAGGCTGGGGTATTTGTTGCAGTGTCTGCAATTCCTGGGTTGATTGGGACAGAGCAGAGGCTTGTCTGCGTGGTGGGGGTGCACTGTGGTTAGAGAAAAGCTGTCTTGAAAATCAGTAAGATGGGAGGACTGCAAAGTGGTGGCATTCTGGAAAAAAAAAGCCCCCTTGGGTGTATTTTAGCACATTGGATGGAAATAGGGGGACCACCAGGTGGGAATTTATCAAGGTTTTCTTGTTGAAAATAGTGTAATCAATGGTGGCCCCTATATAAATTAGATAATGAAGAAAAGTGTCGCTTTAATGGGACCCTGAATTATAACACCATGTTACAGTTAATGTGGTTCTTGAGAAGGGAAGGAAAATGGGATGAGGTTATGTATGTGGACATGTTTTTCACTTTGCGGAATCATCCGGAATGGCAAAGGGATTGTGGAATTAATATCCCGCCGCAATAAATTCTAATAGACATGGGCACTTCTTTGTCTGTTTTAAATCAGCAATTAATTCCTGTAAGTAAAGAGTTTGTGAATGTAATAGGAGCCACTGGCCAACAGAAAAAGGCATTCTTTTCTAAACCCCTCAAATTTAAGTTAGGAAAAGAAATTGGGATACGTTGATTTCTATACTTGCCAAATTCCCCTAAATCACTACTGGGACGAGATTTATTGGATAGTTTTTAAACAAGGATTGTGGAGGGATAGAGAACCCAATTGATAGTTTCATACTGTGTGGATTCCTGGTGGTCTGTGGATGGAAGCAGCTTTGTCTGACAAGGTATCTGTGAAGCTGGATACACAGTGACCACAACAGACAAGGTAACTGAATCCCAACCACAGCCTGCCAGGATGTCAGCTCAGAGGGCCGAGAAGAGGGAAGGAAGATAAATATATGGACAGACTCTAAATATGCCTTTTTGGAGTTGTTCATGCCCATGGAGCAGTTTGGAAAGAACGAGGCCTGCTAACTACAGAAGGCACCTATTGGAGGCAGTCCGATTGCCAGCCAGAGTCACCGTCCTGCATTGTCGAGGACACCTGAAGGGTAACACTGATCCAGCAAGAGGTAACAGATTGGCTGGTTGTGAGGTGAAACAGGCAGCAGAAAGAAAGCAGAGAAAACCAAATGCTGGCCTTAATTCCAGATAATAGACAGGAGTTAGGAGTACAGATCCCCCCTGTGTAGTTTCATAAAACTATCAATTGGGTTCTCTATCCCTCCACGATCCTTGCTTAAAAACTATCCAATAAATCTCATTCCAACAGTGATTTAGGGGAATTTGGCAAGTATAGAAATCGATGTATCCCAATTTCTTTTCCTAACTTAAATGAGATGGGCTCATTGAAGAGGTGGTGGAATTGTCATACCTGCCAAACTAATGTGGGGGCTTGCTGAAGAAGAGCATGAAAAAACACATTGGGGAGCAGGCTCTTACATGAGTTCGGGCAGGCCACGAGCCTGGCGTGCCCAGCAGTGGGGAGCTGGGTTGGAAAAGTGCACGTTGGGGGAATAATAATATATGGTTTACATTCTATTTGGAGGATCAGTCGATCCCCTGTGCGCCCAGTGCTGTGATAAATACCTGCTTCACAGTCACCCCCACTGGTGAGTCCTGACTGGTTTTCATGGCATCAATTCACATAATTTAAATCTAAAATGATTTATTTATAATGCAAGTTAAGCTGAAAAAGTAAACAAAAGCCCAAGTGACTACATGTGACTAGTGAAACAGGGCTGGTCTATCTTCTGAAACAGTTCCTTACAGTGCCCAGTGCTTCCCTTTCCAGACACCACGGAGATCCTGCCTTTTTGTGCTGTGCACTTCTGGAAGTTCACTGGCTGTCAAAACTGCAGGGTTTATTTCTCAGTGGAACGCTTTTATTCAGTGTTAGTATTAAACATTGTGGCAACAGCGCTTACATTGGCTGTGCTAAAGCAACAGGAATACTGCCATGGTCAGTGCATCTAGTTTTTGTGGCAGTTAGCCTAGGGATGGGCTGTCTAAAATAACACAGGCATTTCCATCTCTCTGCTTGTTCCATCAGAGTTCAGTTGCTGGAACTTGCTGTGGTAGCTCTTTTTGTGATACGAAGCACCAAACTCATTTCATGCAGCTTATTAAATAGGGAGCTCAAAGGATATTTGGTTACTCAAACCTATGAACTGGTTTCTTACCAGTTCCCCATAGTTATAACTCACTGTAGTAATCCCTAACTGCTTCTGAAGAATGGTTTATTTTTGCTCTCAGGTTCCTGAAGGAGTCTCAGTGTCATCTGCTGCAAGAAGTTGGAATTACGGATGCCAAATGAGACAGCAGTGCTTGCATCCTGACCCTGAATTACCTGTGGAAAAGCACAGGCAATACAACTGTTTTCATATTTAATGGGAGGGAATCACAGCTAAGATTTATGCTTGCCACAACAGAATACCCAGATCCATGCACCAGTGCAGGTGAGCTACTCAGCACCTGGAAAATCTGTTTTGGCTGTTGGACTGAGAACTTGAAATTCATTTCACAAGTGCAAGGTTTCAGCAGAACAATTCTCAGTAAAGGAGGGAATTTCAAGCACCTTCATAAATGCAGTGCTGGATGTCAGCCTCCACTGACTTTTAAATTTTTTTTTCTTTTCCTACCAAAAATCCTTTATTTTCTAAAAATATTTACTTGACTCTGCATATTGCTGTCTAATCTAGAGATAGATAATACAGGGCTGATTTGAAAATCCTGACTGATACAGGACTTCTGCAATAGTGCTAAAATGTGTTGCTTTTGGAACAAATTTTGCTTACCCTAATGTGTTCTTCTGGGTGTAGCATGCTTTGTAACCCCCCCCCCCACCGACTCCCTCCTGTTGTAACCGCTACTGCTGTCCTAATCTTCTCAACCATTTAGTACCCTCCTCTGATCAGGAGTAAAATACAATTGCTGGCTCTGATATTCATTAAGTAATAATCCAGATGAATTCAGACGCTGATGTAGAAACGGGTCCTGTCGCAGCTGCAAAGAGATCCAGAGTGCCCCGTGGAAGATGCTCGCACACACACACGCACGTACGCACACACAGCATGTAGAATGCCTTAAAGAAACTGTAGCTAACCACCTTATTAGTATTCCTCCCTCCTCTGTGTTTCACTTGCAGCAACAGAGGGCTGAGCAAAATGCAGTAGAACAGGGACAGAGACAGAGCTGGCAATCATCTCGGTGCAGGCTGCTGAATGTAGGGGGTGGGGGGGATGCAGCAAAGCAAGATTAATAACCTTGCCATAATCCTGTGCACCCTGGAAGGAGATACCTCTGGTGACTGAGCTGTTCTTGTCTTGATTAATTGGGCTGAGTGAACGAGTGGCTGGCAATCCACCTGGTTTGGAGGCGACCCCCTGGTTTTTCTGCTCTCTGAATCCTCTACCCATCTGGGAAGGTAGCAGTGAGACGTACCATCTGCAGCACACAGCAGCTATGGGAGGCTACTACTGACACTTTGCACTACAGTTGGTTTTTTTTTGGTGAGAAAGAAGCCAGGTATATTGTATGGTAGGATATTTCTGTGCTGGAGCTCCGGAATTTGACAATCTGGTCCTTCAGCAACCCCCTACGCTCCCTTTTTCAATTGCCTTTGAGTTCTGGGCTTACTTTTGGCATAGGCTCCTGGACGCGTTTTGCTGGGGATGGGAAAAGCAGTCAATGGAACCTCTGCAAACTAACTGCTTTGCTTCGGTGTGCCTCGAGAGAAAGAAAAGCTGAAAGCACCAAATCCAGCTGGAGGAATTTACATTTCTTGCTGCGAAGTTTACAGAGGGGACCGTCCAAAAGGTAAGTCCAGGGGTTTGCCTACCCCTTCTGTTACCCCTTTTTTTTTTTGTGTTTGAGCTGGGGAAATAAGCTGCAACACCAGTCCTGGCTGCATAGGGAGTGTGGGGTTTGTAAAGTCTGTGCCTGTGATTTGTATAACCTTTCCACTTCCTTTTCTGTTGTGATATTTTGTTTGTTTGTTGTTTTTTGTTTTTTTTTTTTTTTTTTCCCCTTCTTCTCCCCCCTTGCCATTTGCCCAGTAAAAATGCTGGCAAAATAATGATCTCTGGTGCTGGAAAATGTTAGTTAAATAGCACTAGAAAGCTCCTTTCATTTCAAAGGTATTAAAATTTCTCAGGAGAGAATTCTTTTTATTGAACCAGCTGAAATACCTAGAATGGAGAAGAAATATAGCTCGTACAATATCTTCAGTAGAAGTCTCCATATTTTCATAAATCTTGTCTAGTTTTTTTCTCTGCATTTCAGTCAGCTCAGGAACGATGAATATGTAAGGAAAAAGCTGCTTCTGCTGCTGTTAGCGGAAGTGGAAGGTAGCAGAATGGAAACTGAGGATTTTTGCATCACTTGTTTGAAGTTCATCTGTTTGTGTCTCGTTAACCTTTTGAATGCTGCTGCTGGCTTTTTCATTTTTCCTACAGAATTTATGAAATCTGTAGGGCCAAACAGTAATAACTCGTATGGAACAGAGTGCCAATCACAAATGAGTTCGTGGGGGCCCTTAATTTTTTGGGATGGAGGTGCTCCCAAGTGCTCAGGTGACCAAAGTAAATGTCTCATCCAGCATGGTTCACAGCACTCCAGTATTTCTGGAGATGTGTCAATCATACGGCTGTGATGCTACTTGGTGTTTAAACCTGGCACTCATCCTCCCCCTCAGTGCAGTTTCTGCAGGAACAGTGTGAGCGTTGTAGCCTTTCCCATCTTTCCATTAAATAATAGAAATAAAATATCATTGCATTGCAACAGAATCGAAGCTCTTGTAGTTGAGGGGTTTTTTTTATTGCTGCACTGATAGTACTTAGCATTCCCAAGGAGGTGAGAAAACCATCTGTAAATACATTTCAGAGATGCTTGGTTCTCCAAATGGAATTGCTAGGTACTCACTCCCTCTCAGTTATATGAATATGAATGACTAATGTTGAAGGATATGGTGTCTATTTGAAAGCCTGCATAGCTGGTTATTTGGTGTTAAAAAGGCATGGATGAAAACACTCCTACTGAATAATCAGATGTTGAGGGGCTTCTTGCATGTCTGCATGTAAGGTATGTAAAGAAAAGGAGACTTATGTAAGATGTACACATACAAGGGCACATCAGATAGGATGAACCTTTGATCCATTTGGCACAAAGAAGTGTAATGACCCTTCTGGTAATAGATCCTGTGTTGTAAAGCTAAAAACTTAATGAAAAGGCTCTGCTTCAGAGTAATCAAATCACTTTATGTTATTGTATCCTGTCAGTCAGTCCTTCTATTTCCCACAGGTTTTGCATAATAGCTTTAAAGAGGGATTCAGGAAGAAAGGAGAACTGGTTATAGGTGTGTTTCCCCTTGTTTTCTGGAAATGATGCTCTGTGGTGCATGTGCCTTTGCTCTATATGATTACAACAGACAAATCTCTCTGGGCAGGATGCAGTTTGCTCTAGTTTTCCCTCTGTACTTTCCTCAAGCCCTATTGCATGCAGCACCCTCATCTGTTTCACCAGGTGGTGAGCTGTGCTCTTCTAACCATGGGGAGCAGTCTGTGTGTGATGGGGGGGCTAGGGCGAAGGTGGTACGTGTGGAGAAATGACAGCTCATAATTTTGAGGGTCTTACTCTGATTTTACAATTGAAGTATGTAACGAGATGATCAAAGCAGAGACATTGGCTGGGTGTAAGCTGGGAGAAGATGTTCTGCCTGGAGATGAAACAACTTTCATGTTCTGGGGGAAAAAGATGGCACACTTGCTCCACTCGTGTTTCTCTGTATTCTGATGTGGAGGATAGAATTTAGCAGTGTTGCACGTCCTAAACTGAGTGGGAGGGTAGTCACCTGCCTGCTGGAAAAGAAGATACCACTGCTCTCTTGCTCTGGTGTCCGGGTGTTGCTGAAGCTGTCTCTGTGGATCAGCAGCCCGACAGAAGTGAGACTGCTGGGGATTTTTTTGGTGTGTATCTTTAAATACTGCAGACTAAAGCAAAAGGTGGTTATTTTACATTTTAACAGATTCACTGAAGAGGAAACCTCATGCTTCTTCCCCCCCCAACCCTACCTAAGTATTTTTGTTGGTTTCGTAGGTTTTGATTAGAACTTTTCCTAGATTTCAATTCTGACTTCCTAATTACACTGTCATGTTTGCTATTTTTTTTTGGTTTTTGTTAGTATATGCACAATATTGTATGTAACATAACATGTCGTATCATGGGATCAATTTTGGTTTCTAATACCATTGCTATTCTTATGGCAAGAATGGGAATGGATCATACTCAGTGCTAGCAGGTTTTATGTGGGAATAGGATTTAGCACCAGTTGGACCATGTGTGGAGTGTTTTTAATGTTCAATTAAAAAGAACTGTGAAAACAATGTCAAATGTTTCATCTTACTGGCCCTTCCATTTTAATTGGGTTGCATGGTATAATGCTTCATATGCCTTCAGTCTCACCTAATGTGGAAAGTGCTTTCTTCTCTGTGCTGTTTGGGTGCTCGTGTGAGCTCGGTCCCCCACGCATTGTACGTCTGGCTGAAAAACGAAGGGAAGCCTGCAAGGTATTGGAGGTAAAGTCTTTCAGCAGGAATATGGGCACAATGAGATTCTCAGGAGCTGAATTATCAAAATCTTGTTTTAAGAGTAAGTGGGATATAAAGAAAATTGGAATTTCTTTTTCCACTTAGTTCCAGTTAATTGATCAGCTTCCTTTTTTCTCATGGCTGAAGTCACCCAACCAGACACTAAGCTTCTCCAGCACATGGTTCTGTGTTTCTAAGACCCAGGGTACTTTACACATGAATTCCTCTTTCCTTCTGCAACAAGCTGGGCTGACAACTGCTAAGCCAACCTTGGAGCTCTGCGGCGGAATGCAAGCAAGGGGAGAATGGGAGAGAGATGATGTCCCAGCCATTCCAGGGCTTGAACCAAAAGGACAAGCTCTGTGGGATGGCAGAACATGTCGTTTGATTGCTGACTCATCATGTTGGTCTGCAATATTGCCTGTATGCTAATGTGATGACACCGGGCCTGGCTTTGAAATGAGGAGCCAGGGAAGAGTGGTTTATCAGTAAGCACACACTGCTTATGAGCGTGTGCTTCTCTGATGGCAGATGGTACTGTCACTGGAAATTCCTGCAGGTAGAGCTAGTGTTCTCAAATCTCTTAAAGTAAGAAAATGAATAAGTAAAATTTTTACTGGTTTTAGCCACTTGAGGGGAAAAAAAAAATAAAAGTTGTTACAGATACATCCTTTCAGTTGGCAAGTTAGTTGACTGCAGTAAATTACTTTTTTTTCCCCCTTTCCCTCCCCACATTATACTCCTTCCCATTTCTTTTCATTCTGTGTCAAATGATAAGGTTTAGGAATGAAAGAGAACCCAAGATTCCAGCTCCTTGGCTGGCAAACAAACAGGTAAAACTCTTCAGCAGCAGCTTAGAATTAATTTATTTTCTGCTTTCAGTACTCCTAGCTGGAACTGGGAAAATGAAGGTTATTTGGGAGACTGTTATTCATTTAGCTTTTCCAAAGGACAGTTACTCAGGCTGTTTAGGGAAGACAGCCTTTGTGGTGGTACCTGTTATTTGACCTTCCAGATGGAGACAGCCAAGAAGGCATCCTTTAGTAGTAAGAGTTCATAAAAACATAAGTTTTTATGAAATCAGTGCAAAACATTGTGTATCTTTGAGTTGTATAACAGAAAAAAACATGAGAAAATGTTGACTTAAGCACTGTAGCTTTCAGGAGTGGTGTAAAAGAGTGTTGAGACCATGGTATATACACATACAGGTCTTTGCTTCTAGGGGTTGTTACTGTTCAGGTTGGTAAGAAGGTGATGGTGATGTTAAGATTCAAATGCACAGGTTTAAGATGTTAAGATGTTAAGATGATGTTAAGATTCAAATGCTGAGTTTTCTACAGCTATTTCATATCGCTGAGGAGGAAACTTACTGTTTCTGCATTCTCAGGATCTGCAGGATGCTGCTGTGTAGGAGCTTTTGCTGCCAAACTTAGAGTGGTTACGTAAGGCAGAAAGCTATTGATCCTGGAGGAGGGTGGTGGGCAGAGATTTCTTCAGAAACTGGAGGCTTTCTCTGCAAAGGCAGAATCGTAGCAAGGAATCTAGGTCTCTGCCCGGTGTGCACTGAAGGAACTTTTCATGTGGACAATGATTTTCTAACTTGCCAAAGTCGCTCTACTCAACTGGCCATCAATGGCAGGTACTCTGTCCTTGTGCATTGCAAAGGCTAGCAGGAACATCAGTGGAAAATAAAAGCATGCTCAAATGAGGCTCCTATCTGCCAATAGAAAGGGCTTCTGTTGCTGCATTTTTGACATAGCTTTGAGCTTGCAGCCCTCGGCAGGGAGATTTTCCATGAGGCCATTATTCTAACCTCTCATAATTTAAGATGTTTTGCTAGGTTAAATTTGTGTCAAGTGCTCATGAAGTCTAGCACGTCCTAGTAATTAGAGAGTGGCAGTGCCAGTCCTGTTGTTCACCTTGCTTACAAGAGTAACAGGGTTATAGCCTGCTCTGTTTAGCTCCTCTGAAAGAGCTGGGTTGGTATGAGGTGAAGATACAGGCAAGGGAGGTAGGAGACCAGTAACTCTTTTGCTAATGTTTGCTTAATTTGATTTATCTCCTTAGAGGCAAAAGAGTCCTCTTTCTATTATTTAGTCGTAGGAGAAAAACTTACCAATGCAACATGGGATTATCATCAAGCAGTGGGCATATTTTCTGTATAATCTTGGCTTTCTTGTTCTAATTTGTTTACTAATATATAATCTTTACTGTCTTTTCTGCTGTCTCAGAAAGAAAGTGGCAAATGAGAAAGGAAAGCAAGGCTTGGGCACTACATATGTGGTGAATCACCAGCTTATTAAACCAATAAGACATCATTTGGGCATTATTAGGTCAAGCTGGGTATGGTGCTGCTTTGGCTGTGTGATTCACCCCCAACACACTTGTTAATCAGCTAAGCATTGTTGGAAGCACCATGCAACTCCTAGTTGAAGGGACAAAGAGAAGGTGAGTGTTCTGAGATTAGGCCTTTCTACAGAGACTCTCACATTGAGGCTGCATTTGTTTCAACCTATTTTTATTTATAGGCTTTTCTCTGGAGCTACTCGCTATAATAACTGCATTTCATGTAAACCTATAAATCTTCACTACACCCTCAGTTATTTCAGGAAGAAAATGAGGCACTTTTGAAGCTAAATCATCTACCTGGAATTTACTTAAAAACTTGCAAGAGTAGCTGCCTTGTGGAAAGCAGAAGATTCAGTAGTAAAATACTGGAGAGAAGAGTGGAATGGGTGAACTCAAAGTAGAAAGGGAAAATAGTGCAGGGATCACCCCAAAGACAAAAGGAGTTTGCTGTTCTTGCAAGGGTACAAGCAGGGATTGCGTTGTACAGACTGTACATGGAAGACAATTTTACTTTTGCTTGCAGTGAAAGTGTACTGTAGCAGTTTGGGGAAAAATGGGGTGGTAGGATGTTCTTGTAAGCATCTCAAGCATACGCTTCAGAAATGCCACTCAAGTCAGGTCCCAAGTCTGCATTTTTATTTTGAACAAAGGTAGCTAGAGCAAGGCTAATAACAGGAGTGGCATTATCAAACCTCCATAAGGGATTTGGATCTTAAGCCTTGGACTTTGATAGGAAATTTGAGCTACAGTTCCTGGAGTAAAGAAATATATATTAAATAAGGATAAATATCAAGTAAGAACATACCTTCCTGGGAATGCTGTCTCACCACAGACTCTTCAATTACTGCATTGCAATGGGGTTGTAAATATTAAAGTCATCTTTATTTGCTCGACTGTGCAATCGTTCCTCTCAGGTGGAGGTTCTCAGAACCAGACTGCACAAGTGAGATGAGAGGCATAGCTTAGACATGTTTGGGCCAAAGGAGTATGTGAACTGGAGAAAAGTGCAGGCCTAGGAAGACAAGAGGTTTTGTGTGGTTAGAGGTTTATATGGGTATGTGCTAAACTTGAGTTCAGGTGGGATTGCTGGGAGAATTATGGGGGTGGTGGGTTCACAATAATTAACATTTGGGTCAGCTGAATTCAGGAAATCTTCTGCATGCCTCAGTTTGCTTCAGAGGTAATTTAATATGTAGGTACATATGGGCCTAAGTATCCAGAGATAACATTCAAATAAATGACTGATGCATTGAAAATTTGTATTATAAAGGAAATATAAAGTAATTTAACCAAATCGGTAGGTATTTTAATTCAATTTTGGAAAATGAAGTACTGTTATCTCTGGAGTTTGAGAGCTCTGCTTTAGACTGTTTGACTATGTGGCAATCTTTATGTAATCACCCACGTATCTTCCCGTGAAAAACATAAGTCAAAACTATGTAAGCTTTGAAGATCTTTAGTGACTAAAAAAAACCACCTGTGAATGGCTTTACATTATCAGCTCTGGAATATGCAAAGGAAATTGGCTGAGTTACTGTATGGCTGGGTTAATGTAACCTGGCTGACAGGCAGTAAATACTGTGCATTTTCTTTCTAGGCTTCATATTTTGTATCACACCTGATCCACATGGGGTTTTTGCCCCTGAAATTTCAGTGGATGCTTGCAGTGGGGTGGGCTGCTTGGAGGCACCTCTTGTTTTCCAGTGACCTGCAGTGGAGTATTTGTACTGTTTGCTGGAGAACAAAGAATTGCCCAAGTCCTTCTTGGCTCTTTCCTGCCCTACAACTGCCATGGGATTTAGCTGAGGGAGAGACAACATAGCCTGACCGGTTAGCTTTCCTTTTCCTCCTTTGTCGTTGATATTCAGGGCTTCTACAGGAACCTCATGCCCTCCTTTCACAGAAGTCACAACCCTTTCAAACCACAAAAGATCACTCCAAACTGGGATTCCCTTGACAATCAGCTTTATGGTTTAAGCAGCTTTATGCAGTACTGAAAACAGTGACAGTTGAGAGAGGTACCTAGGAGACTTCTTGTATTATAAATACTTGGCTCGGGAATGTGTGCTTAAGGGTCTTAAGATGCCTAAAAGAGTCTCTTAATCTGCCTTAATTCTTCTTATTATACTCTTTTTCTGAAGGAGGCGGAGATGCAAGGTCTTTCTTTTCATTTACATCAATAGAGAAGTTCCACACCTGTCTCCAGATTCATCAGCTCCATTCTGTAGTAGGCAGGCTTGGAATACCACTCTAAGACATGGCTTGTCAAAAATCAGGGATTACTGCTTCAGATTTATCCTATTTTTAGTGATGTGCATCTCTGCGTTTTTACCTACATCTGAACTTTGTTCTGCTCAAGGGGAATATCTGGCCCCCAGTGAGGTTTTTCCTGTATGGGGAAGTGTTGGATTAGAAATTTAGGGAGGGTGGAATTTCCTTGATCCCATGAGTTCCTTCTTGTGAAGATGTGTGTGAAACTTTCCAAGAGTATTATCTTTAAGACTATTTATGAAACACTGCATTTAATATGTGGAATATGTATGTTCTACTAGACATGTTTATCAAATGTGGGAAGACAGGACAAACTTAGTAGAAGGTCTGTCCAAAATACTTATTTTTCTGTAATGGAATTTCCTATCTGAAATCAAAGCTTTGCTGTGAATCATGAACCTTATAATGATTATTCCATCTGGAACTTGATGGAAACTTTTGAGATCTGGCAGTGGAGAAGCCTGACTTATTTCATCATCTCTGTTCTGTCTGTGACCTCCTTGTCTCTGGTTAGGGATGAGCCAGTTTGAAGTCTATGGTGGTGTCAGCAGGAAACAGGCTTCCCCACCACCACAGTTCTCTTTATGCTTTTGGATATGAGGAGCAAAACGTGACAAAATTGTGGTCTTGAGGATGCAGAGGAAGTAGAAATGGATAAAGCTACTCCTCAGATATTCATGAGCTTTTATTTGCTAGTGGAAATGAGTTTTGTGTTATATTGTGGGAGGAGAAAGTGCATGATTTTTCCAAATCTATGAATATTTGTGAAAATACCACATATTTCTAAATGTAACTTAATTCCTTATTTCCAAATGTTACTTTATCCAGGTTAAATATCTGTTGTACAATGAGAGCGCTCCCATGTTTGATCAGGAACCATGCCTGAGCTTCAGTTCTTTTACCTCTGAATGTTGCTGACAGTTGTCTCTTTCTTTCTTTCCATATTGTTCAACTGTAATTGGTGTACTAGAAGGCTTTCATGATCCTGTCCAGGCCCTCAGGCAATGGAAATGAGTAGGTAGTTCCAATAAGGACATCAGTTTGAGAGAAAAACATTTGGCCTCCAGTTGTTGTTATACAAATTATTGTCTAAATACTACTTTTCAAATGTAGGTGCATTTCTGCAATCACTTCAGGCTTAGGCATGTTTAATTATTTAAGCCTAGCATAAGCATGACAAGAAGCAGTGGAGAAAAGGTCACTGGAAGAAGAGCATGTGTTCCACAAAAGGCCCTGATCTTGCATTTGATTTTAGTAGGGTAACAGAGACACTAGAAAACATTAAGAATTTAAGGTTACACGTATTACACCAGTGTTGGTAATGGGGTGGGAAATTGCCCTCTGTTAGTGTAATACTGTTTGAATTTTTAATATTACAAAGGAAGGAAAATGCTTTGATTGTTTCAGTTTCTAAACTTATGAATTATGCTCCTATTTTTTATGGAAACTATCATGTTAGGAGGTAATGCCATTTAAACAGCTAATGCAGTTGGAAAAGGCAAAAAGCTACCTTAGCTACACAAAAAAGTGTTTTGGGCAAGAGTAGTGTAAAACTGCATGTTTTGTTTTGTTTTTTTTTTTAACATCCCATCTTAAGGTCTGCTACTTGAGCTCTCATGTTTTGGTTTTCTTTTTTTACCTACAGCTCTCACTTTTATGATGAGGTTAATACTGAGAAGGAGTTGATGTGTGGGTGGTATGAAATTAAAATCTTGGTTTTTGCCCTGGTTTTTGCCCCAGATTGGAAGTCTTTGTTGAATTCCATTGTTTGTGTAGACTTTGTCTCCCAATAAAAGAAAACAATACAACTATTTGATACTTTTGCCCTACTTATTAGATGTACTAGCCTCCAACAGAATGGGCAATATGTTCTACTTTCAACCTAGGGTAGTGCTCTGGCCCTCTGGAAGGGAGCAGGCTCTTTTTCTATGCCTGTTGACACTAGCTATGGTTAGAGGAGTCTTATATTTGATCTCCTACAACCATACGTAGATACTCTGGTCTGTCTTACTTGCTCTTGCTATGACCTGTGTTCCTGTAGGCTAAAGAATGTCTGGATTTATATACTGTATAGACTACTAAAACTTATTGAGCTATTGCGTTAAGGTGGTAAATTGCTCCCCCAGTGCATGACCACCACCCCTCAGGACAGAAATGAGAAGCTTCCCTGCCACCACCTGTGTACTCCTGATACTTGTGCTACTTCTGATTAACTTGCTTTCTCTGTATTACAGTAACAAATATCTTTAATGGCATTTCATTATGCATACAATACCCTGAGTTTCATAAGATGAAGAAATGCTTTTACTTGCTTGGGCTTTCAATCTCAACTTGCAGGCACTCAGAAAGCAGTAATCATTTTTTTTTTTTGAGTTTATTGTCGAATGGCTGTTAAAATTCAGTCATTTTGTGAGACAAAGCAATACCTCCCTTCTGAGATCATACTGTTTAACTTGGTGGAACTGGAACAAAGCAGGATGCACAGTCAGTGCAGTGCAGTAATGGTTAAGGCTTTGGTTAGGTTAAATGATCTCTTCCTACCTGTGACCTTAAAGCCAAAGTTATTCTATCAAGCTGCTCCTTCACAGGCAGGAGTGAGGATCAGAACTCTGGTTTTGCCTTGCTGCTGCCTTCTGCATTACCTTCAGTGGCCAAATAGATTTAAAATTACACTGCAGTTGCACAGGGTAGATGACAGAAATGGATCATGCTGGAGATGCCTACGTCTGAACTACCTACACTGAGCCCTGGCTAGAGCTGATGCAACTGCCACTCATGTTGGATGAGAGGGCAGTAAAGGTGAGTCAGGAGAGTGGGCAGCCTTTGTGTCATTTTAGGGTATAAGGAGGAACTAGACTATTGGCAAGATCAGTTTTGGTTTTGTTTCTAAACATTGCCATTGTTGTATCTTTCTTTGCTTGCTTGCCCTGTGCTGGTAAGGATGGAGATCAAATATGCAAGCAACTTCTGACTCATTCTCTTCCACACCATCTAGTCCAAGAATAATTTGAGAAGCATTAAGCAAGAAGAGTTGAGTCACTAAATCAACCATGAAGTTCTGACTTGCTGTATTGGAGGTGATGTCTGATTTTCCATTGTTTTGCACAGCCCCTGGTTCCAGCCATAGTCTGTACCACAGCTTACACTAATACAGAGTGTTACAAATCATGCTCTGGAAATGCAAGGTTGATTGTGCTTCCCTCAAGGGTAAAAATAACAAAAGCAGAACTGTGGGATCAGTTTGAATAATAGAGATGAATATTGTAAAACCCATGCAGGTGTTGTGCTGCTTTAATTCCTCTGTAGCTGCTCTCTGAGGACACTGATGGGTAAAACTTGGACCCTGGAGCAGCACTGGGACTTAGAGACCACACCACAGTCCAGCCAGCTGATCCCAGCAAAGGATCTCCTTGCAGTGTTTGGTACAATAACCCCTGTAGTGAGAGTTTTAAAGAAGACAAGGCTATGGTGCATGAATCTACAGTCATAGACTGAGAGGAACCTCTGCCCCCCTGAGAAGATTCATATGGCATTTAATGGATGTGAAGATTATAGGCTTCCAGCGAAAAGTAATAGGACTGCATGGTGATTACTCAAATTTATGGAATATAAAAAAAAATAATATACACTTCCCCATAGAACTTGTTGAACTGTGCCATAGAATTTAATGTTTGGGATGTAATTTTCTATTGAACTTGATGGGAGGATCAACAAATAGAAAACTATGATTAAAAAGTAGGTTTTTTTCCCCTTGGTGTGCATTACTTATGGAACAACTATATTTATAGTTAGGATTTTATCTAGAGTTGAAGCATAGAAGAGCAGTATCATTTTTTACCCCATCACTTGTGTTGTGGTACATTTAAAACACTAAGCTTGCTGTTAACATTACTTTTATATTTAAGGCTTCATCTACACTTGGTAAAACAAGCATCACAGTAGTGTAATTGGGAGAGGTTGGTTGTGAGTGTGTGAAATAGGGAAGGAGGCTTCATAAAGATGGTGGCTTTGACTTTTTTTTTTTTTGAAACTAATGAGGGAAGAACTTACAAAGCAGTAAGGGGTGAGGAAACTAGGGGAGGATCTATAGTTTTTAAATCTCAGACATGATAGAGGCAAAACAGAAATAGTGTTCAGTAGTAAGTATATATATTCTTATTCTAGAAAGTTTTAAAATCTTTTTTTTTCCCAAATCAGAATAAGATGATGCAGCACTGAATCCCTCAAGATAGCCCCTACCATCCTCCACATAAACCCAAGTACAGTTTAGATAATACTGCTGTATCAGTTCAGTGAGCAGGGAAGGAATTGAACAGCAGAGCAATAATCTAGGCTTATTTCAGACACTGATCAGTCAAAAAAAAGAAGCCTTAATCTTTACAGAAAGTGTCAGGAGGCTTTTGTTCGTGGTTTATTAATGTTTTGATCACTCCCTCTAATCTTTTTTGTGTGTTACTGGACTGATGAATATGAATAGTCAGCAAGCCATCTCTGCCCTGTCTCTGTTAGGGGTGCAGAGGACACTGTTTAAGGTACCTGGTTCCTTGAAGGGCACTATACCAATCTTGCAACTAATATGAATAATGGTTATTCACACCTCAGAACAATGAAAACATTTTAAAGTTATAGATTTCTCTTTCCTAGATGGAAGAACACAGATGTTCTACTTCTCCTTTTATTTTTTCCTCTATTTTTTTCTGCACCCTTTGCTCCGCTGTAAGGTTCTTTTGCCAGGATGGATTTGGTTAGTGTGGTGTGTCAGAAAGTAAACGACTACTTTGTACCTACAAAGCGCTTTTCAAATCAGCATCTTGTTTAGTTTTGAGATGCACAATGAATATTTCCCCTTGAGAGAGAGACTAGTTGCCTGCTTATGCTAGAATAGCTAGTAGAGTTATTACACAACAGCCTTGGTTGGAAAAGACCTCTAAGATCATCCAGTCCAACCATTAACCTAACACTGTCCTTAGGAAGCAGAGTAAAATCCCACTGAGACAAATATCACATGTTCAGAGATCTTCTTTCATGATTCCTGTAGATTTTGGTGGGTATAATCACATTACTTTTACCTGGCTCATGTTTTAAGGTGGTTCTTAACTCTTAAGTTGTAAGACCTGAAATCTTCAGTTCTATCCTAAATAAAAGCAGTTCACCGAAGTGTTATGGTGAAGAGCTCAACTTTGTACAGATTCCACAGCTGTAAAATACTGAAGTTATCTTTTAATTATCTCAATTTAAAACTGGCCCAAATAGAAGTTGACTATAACAATGAAACCTAATTCTCTCTCGGGAATCCAGTTGTGTCCAGTCTCTACTGATTTGGAAAGCGATGACATATCTGTAGTGTACCTCACTAGCAGTATAACAATGTGTGACTAAATTGGAGTAGCTGTTATCTTCATTTTTGTGTTAATCAGCCTGACTCTTGAAGTATGATAGCTTTCTGTTCTTGCCTGCTGTGTAGAACTACTCTTGCAGGAGAAAATTCAGTAGCTTGATTTACAGATGGATGAAGTGATTTCATAAGTCATTAATACTTATGAATGCAGCAGTATGAAGAAACCCCACCTCACTATTCTACTTATTTTAGTGTAAGTATGTTTAATTTTAGACTCAACCTGGAAATACAATGTGTTTTCTTTCTTGTTCCCCATTTAAGAAATAAATAAATAATCTGTATCTGTAAAATGAAAGTGTCCATGAAGTTTTGTAAGCTTAGAGAGAGAGGATAGTCCTTGAAGACTTTCAGGACTATCTTGAAGATCCTTTTGGAAACAGGCCTATTTTTCTTATGGATTTCTATCAAAATTTCTTTGAGAACCACCAGCCTTTGCTTTTCTGAGAACACATTACCCCTTGTGGCAGCTGCTTAAATGGCAGCTGATGCCAGGGCTTTATATGTATTTGAAAGGGCATGGCACAAATCAAAGCCCTATGCATAGAGGACCATAATACATCTGTTACTGGTAATGAGATGCATTAACATGATGGAAATGATCCTAATTCTAATATATGCATGGGAAGGGGGGAAGATGAGTGTTTTTTTTTTTAAGGTGTGCCTGAGACTTACCTATGTAAAGGACTTCATAACCATGTAAAAATGTGAATTTTGGCATCCCCCTGATAAACAGTAAGTGTGTGCTTTCCAGACAGGAAATAGTATTGAGATATTGGCAGTTCTGCTGTGTTTGTGTTGTGGTAACACTTTAAGAACTCCTTGCTGCTGAGCTAATGCTGACCCATTCATTATGTTTTCATAAACAGGGTGTTCTGTGAGCTAGAAGTCCAGTGCCACACTGTGTATTTCAATTAACTGGATATTACAAATGCCCCTTCAGGAAAATCCTTCTGCATATTTAAACTGTGCATCTGAAAAAACCCTTGTAATGAAATGTGCTGTGGTTTACCTCTGTGCTGCACATTAAGGTATTTGTCTTTCTTTTTTAAGGATGTTTAAGGATGAAGAAATAGGTTACCACATGGCAAGCTACTTCCATATAACTCTTTAAAGGACTGGAACATAGGCATGAATTAGGAAAGAAAAATACACAACAGAGTATCTTCTCATTTTTTTTTTTTTCTCTAGCTTTAAGGAGTAATGTCAGTGTCCAAAAAGTGCAGCTTGCAGTGCTGTTAATTGAGCCTTTCTCCTGCTTAGAACTGGGCACTAAGTAATAGTTGGTGTAGTTGGCAGTAATTTTAGAGGTTTTTTGAAAACAGTTATTTGCTTCCACCTCTGTCTCACTTGTTTTCTTGTCTGTGTAAACTTTATACCTTTCTGAGAAAGGCATTTTTCTTTCCCACTAGAAATCTCACTTGACATTTAGCAAGGGACGTTTGTAAGAATGTCAGATTGATGAGAACTGTTTGCTGAAGTCTCACCGTGTTCATTCAGCTGAACAATATCTGTTGTTAACAGTCCTAATTATTATGAACAGGTTTGACAGGACAAGCTTATTGCTGTACTTTGCCAACATGCTTTTGAGCTGGTGGTTTCATAGTAGTAATACTTGGCACATTGCATTGCTTTTTATCATCAAAGTGCTAACAGATATTGACTAATTAAATGCATTAGAGGCTATCTGTAGGTCCCTTGGTTGGGGTGTAAATAAGCAGTAAATAACCACTTTTATTGTACAATTTGTGAGTGCTTAGGTTCATAATGACAAGGAACAGATAGATGTGACTCTTGTGGTCTTTACCATATACCCCATGGGAATACAGTAACTATAAAGCCTTTCTTCTTTAGTAAGAAAAGAGAGCAGAGGTGTGGCTATGCAAACAGGATGAGGCAGGAGCATCACCTCACTGAAAGTGCTGGAAGCTGCTGAGAGTGAGAAGTTTCAGCAGCCTTGGGATAATCAAATAAATTGAGCTTCGGAGTTACAAATATGCAGTATTTGCAATAGGAGCAACCTGACCCACAGATTACATTACTGAACCTTATAGTCCTTTAGGTTTTACTTAGGATCTCTTTCATCAGGGGAGATTCTGGTGATGGCTGTTCTGCACAGAAAAGTGGAAGCAAAGGCACCTTACTGGGCACAACAGAATTGTCATGTGTTTTCTAATATTTCTTAGTTAGCCAGGCATGGGATGTTTAAGAAATAAGAGATTCCTGTGCTAGATGGAATACCTCTTATTTTATTATGCAGATAGCACTGAGCAGATATGTAATCAAATAAGCTGAGCCCAGACTCCAGAGACTTTGTGCTAATTGATAAAAAGACTGTTGCATAGTAGCCTAAGTGGTAATTGGACCATGTGTTAGGAGAAGACAGCACTGTCAGTATTGAATGTACCTGACAGAGAATGGGACAGCATGTCTCACCTATGTATTTCATGTGTATGATGACATTAAAGCTAGAAATCATGATGTAGCTAAAGAACTACTGCAAATAAAATGCTCTTTTCCCTATGTTTTTTGTGAGAACGTGGCATTTGTGGTGGAAGTATCTTTGCATTGGTCATCCTTTTAGTTTGTGGCAGAGGGGCAAATGTCTATTTTCCTTAAATTTCTCCTGCAGTTTGGGGGAAGGTGATTGCAAATGAGTTTTAGTACATGGATTTAGAGACATAAACTGTGTACTTTGCTCTTTGGGCTTTTGTGTACATCATTGCCAAGAAGTACGAAATAATGCTCAGCTGATTGATGTTCCTAGTTAACTGAAGTGTGCTCAGAACAGCTGTACTGAGCTTGAAAGTGAGACACATTTGAGCCTTTTAGACTTCAGAGTGATTATCAGGAGATCTCCAAACTGCCTTTTCTTAGACCTTGTGTGCCCTTTTTGCATAAGCAGACAGAAGGCACTTTGAAAAGTTTTGTTGTGGCATTAATAGCTGTATTTGTTTCAGAAGGTTTGTATGCATAGCAGTCATAGCATATTCATAATCTGACCTTTATTTGGACACAGGAATTGGAACTGAGCTTTTAAAAAGTCAGGCCTTTGTTCCCTCTGGTGGTGTTTGGATTCAGTTATCACATTGTAGCTTGGCACCCTCTCCTTCCCTGCTTTATTTATCTGCAGTTTTGGACAACGTATTGTGATCATGAGATGGTCTGGTTTGACTCACTGACGTAGCTGGGAAATCATAGTCTTGTCTCTCTGGGTTGAGTTTTTAGCCAGCCAGGTGTTGCTTTTCTTTCATGATAAATAATTGAGAAGATCATCCACCTTTCTGTTAGCTTGCTAGCTTTCAGTGAGCCTTAATTCCTACTTTACAACTCCTCTATTGGAGAAATTGTCTGAACTGACCCTGAATAACATTGTTGGCTTTCTGTCTTTGAATTGAAGATATCCAGTTTGGGGGACGGGGGTTGTTCACAACCCTTATATCTACACAGCTGCAGGGTGTGCTTTTTAGTGATGTCTCATATTATATCAGGGATTATATCAACTTGGGAATGATTTCCAGTGAAATGGAGCTTGTGGAGGGAGAGACCAACCCACTTTGAGGCTAAAAAGTAGGCAGATTGAAGGTCAGCCTTGTATAGCTCTGTGTTTGGAAGGATGTCAGAATGGTGTCTGTCCACAGAAGGATCAGCTGTACTCGCATCACTTTTGGCAGATGTCTAATTTCTTTTTAAAGACCTCCAATGATGGAGACTACACAGACTCCCTAAGCAAATCTGTCCTTGGTATGAAGCTAGCGAGCTGTCATTGGGAAGTTGTCTGTAGAGCTTGAATATTATAAATACAACTGATAATGTTAATGCTGTCAGTGCCCTCATCCATGCACCAACGTGCTCATCCTTATTCCCATCAGTGTGTGCCTGATGATTTCACAGATTATGGTCCTTTAATTACACTGTGGCAAATTCTGCCAGAAATTGATGTTCCCAAGCCCACTGCAATTCTGTGTATCTTGCCAGACTACTGCTGGGTAACTTGGGGGTTTGGTTTCATTCAGGGCTGGTTCTGGGGAGACTGTAGGCATTTCTTCTGGAACTTGATTGAGGAGAGACAGCTGCTAAGGACAATCACGTGAAGAACTCATATTTAGGGTTTAATTTCTTCTTGTGGTTTGCTATCTGAAGTAATTTTCCTTACAACCACGTGATCTTCCCTCCAGCAACTGAGTATGTTTTCATAAAAAGCACATCATGGATTTGATGATGCTTTATGTGAGTAGGGATAAGTTTCCATACCCAAAAGGTAGGGATACCAGATAAGTGATAAGAGCAGATGGTACTGTTGTTATCAGAGGAAAACAGCTAGAGAAGTTGCTTGAGATGGGGAAATGAATCAAAGAATACTGTGCATAAGCATGCTCTCAGCTGTCTTTATTTACCATTTTAGATTCAGCTCATACCCTCTTATGCTGCTTTTGCTGCTTTGCTCTGCTTCCAGCTACAGATGTGTGCCCCCCACCATGCCCTTTACTACTTGGCTCTGTAGACAAAGAACCATGGCAGAGCTGTTGACTGGGAAGTGACTGGGCAGGAGGACATAGGACAGCAATGTTCTCCCATGACTAGAGTCAGTCTCAGAGTCCCGAGTGACCAAGTGGAGAAAGAGATGGGACAAGGTGGGAACCATGCCAGTTGTTGTCAACTTCAAGCCTTGCACAAGCATCTGGAGCTGAGCAATCTCATTGTTTGTTTTTCCAAGTGCTCTGTCTGGTTACATCTGCCATGTGTTTAGTTGCTTTCAGCGCTTACTTGCTAAGATTTATGAAATCTCCATAACGTAGCTGCATCTTGAGCATCTTCCCTTCCTAGGCAATTACACTGGCCAGATGCTCTAGAAGATGAATGAAGTCAGTGTGGAAACTTTGAGCCTTGTGTCTAGGATGGGGGGGAGAAATGCTGTCCAATGGTCTTAGCTTGGGGCTGGAAATTGAAATCTCTGCGTGTTACTCCCAGAATTGTAAGTAGGTTTTTGCCACAACCACTCCCCCAACAACAGAAAAAAAAAAAACAACCCCAAGACAGCTTTTTGTAAGGCTGGGTCTGGGGATGTAACATTGGCCAGTCTTTAGCTGTCTGGAGAAGTATTTGCTGGTTGTAAAGTGCTTAGAGACCTCTGAACACAGGTATAGTACACAATATTTTGTCATAGTGTCTACTTTACATGCAGTCACTCTTCTCATTTTTTAAGATTTTATTTCTGATTATCATCCAGCTGCGGGTTATTTTTTTAGTCTGATGTGAATCCTAGCTTATAGAAATGTTTTCCCCAGACTTTTTGGTTTGGATTTGAAAAATGCAACTGCAGGCATTCCTTTTTCCTCTCCTGAATCCTTAGTTTTGTTCTGCTGCTCTTCAGATGTGTTTGGTATATCATGTGTTACTGGTTTTCTACTTGTTCTTTTATTATATTAGTTCTTAGGTGCTCAAGGACAGAATTTTGTTGTGCTGTATGCTGTGCAAATGTAGGAGAAAGCTGATTTCTCTCTGTAAGATCCTGTGCCTTTGTGTGTGAGGTGGGGGGGTGGGTGCAAAGACTGATCAGACACACAGATAAGAAAATACAGTGTGTGTGAAGAGTGCTTAGCACGTTAAATGTGATGTAGGCAAAAAAAACTAATCTATTTTAGGAGTTGGATTCTCTATTTATAGTCCTTAGCACACCTGTCCAAGAGACATATTAAAAGTGCATCACCTGACATGATCTAGCAGTCAGCTCCCTTGAATCCAAAGGGATGGAGAGCTTATGAAAGATGAAAGAGCAGGTTCCTCAGTGGCTCCTTATTGTGCTAATTAAGTGAGACAAACCCCTTTTCTGCCTTGCTGTTCTGCTTGCAGAAGCAGAATGGTGCTGTCTGCCTGTTGGATGCTGCTGGCATTTCCTGGGGCCGCTCTCTTGGGCTGTCAAGTGTCAGGGTGCTGCCAGGAGCCTGGGGAGAGCTCTGCAGTCCCTTGTGGTGGCAGAGATGGGAAACCAGCAGCTCTTTCTGCCCTCTTTATGCCCAGCAAAGGCACAGACACCTCCATGAACACTAACCAGTGGCTGGTAGGGCACTGTGAGCTTCGTGCAAGACATTGAAAAAAGCCTTTTTCTTTTCTTGATATTCAGCCTTTTGCCACTTTAGACTTGTGGCTGCTGTTTTGTGTCATGCTTGCGGTAAGTCCTCAGCAGGGCTTCTCCCCTGCCCTCCTCCATTTTCTTGTGTAACTGTAGAGACATGTCTTCATTTTGAGTGAAGAACAGTGGGAGTGAGTTGCTTCTCATGGCTTGTTTGGTTTCCTTTTGCCTTCTAGTCAGGTCTGTAGTAGTGCAAAACCAGAACATTTTGCTCAGAGACAGAATCTCTGAGGACTTGCTTTTTATGCTAATTTTTGTAGTATTAGTGAGAATCATAGGATCATAGAATGGTTTGGATTGGAAGGGACCTCAAAGCTGTCCATGGGCAGGGACACCTCCCACCAGCCCAGGTTGCTCCAAGCCCCATCCAGCCTGGCCTGGAACACTGCCAGGGAGGGGACAGCCACAGCTTCTCTGGGCAACCTAAGACCCACGGTAAAACTTCTGCCTTTGGTACTCTCAACCTGGCTGCCTTCTGG
Organism: Podargus strigoides; assembly: GCA_028020825.1. Lineage (NCBI taxonomy): Eukaryota > Metazoa > Chordata > Aves > Caprimulgiformes > Podargidae > Podargus > Podargus strigoides. Next base: position 43,752,486 of record CM051624.1, on the reverse strand, counting down.
GGAGAATGCTTGTGAAATGTTATAGCTGTGGTTTTCCTCTCCTTCAGCTGAAGTACCTTGTCTCTTACCCACTTCTTGCTTTATGCTGTTGCCTTTGTGGAATCTCATGTGGCTCTGTAGGTGTTTGACCATCTTTTTGGTCTGAAATACATTCTGTTATTTCAGTACCAACCACGCCCCCTGCCCCTTGCTGGTGACTTTACATTACACAGAGCAGAGAAGAGTTTTGCAATCTGGTGTAGGCCAGTAGTACAAAACTCTCGTAGAAATAAACAGCTCCAGTGACAATTAGTGGCTGGATTTATGTTGGGTACTAAACAGGCAGAATACAAGTCTTGTACCAAGTAGGACATAGCAGCCTGGCAGAGTCTGCAGCAAAGGACAAATGTAACCTCAAGTGGGATTTGTATCCGTGTTTCCAGGTTGCTTTCCATCATCCTGTAACCAAGGGCTCAGAAGTCACGTGTCCCTTTCTGTGGTGTTGATGCTGTAAGTGGAGTTGCTTAAGGCTGTATATAAAAACCTCACTACAGGTATAATTTAACTATTCTCTCCTCACTTGTGGAAGAGTGAAGAGTGCTGTCTCTGTACCTTGTCATCCTGTATGTGCTGCAGGAGATTTTTCTGTCATATCTTATACCCACATGTATTTCCTTCCTCTTGCATAATTCATCGTTGAAGAATTTGCATTTCCCTGAAGCTGAAAGTTCCAAGGGTGTGTTGTAATGATGAGAGAAATGGGGGCAGAGGAGCTGACTGGGTTTGTTTTTTTTTTTTTTTGACCTAGCACTTTTGCTAATTTATTTATTGTACAAAACCATCTTAACTAAGAGGCAGTTGAACTGATGCCAGTGGAATATTTCAGACTTTAAACGTGACACGACCCGTTTATATTTTGACTCGAAAAAGCATTTTCTGAGCTGCCTCAGCACAAGGTGACCATCTGTCCATGTCTCCTGCTGAACTGACAGTGCAGGGAAGCTAAGCCTTTGGTTATCCATATATACAGACACCCCTGCACCCTTTTTTCCAGAGTCAGTAGTTGACTGTGTCTTTGATATGGGGAAATGTTGTGGGCAAATATGCACTGAGGAGATTTTTGGTGTGATACCAGGTATGGAGCTGTTGTCACAGGTAATAATGTATGAGTAGCATGTGCTGAGAACCAGTCTAGTAGACATGGGTCTGATAAAATGCACAGAACATACATTGGAATAGCTACACTCATTTGAAAGTAGATCTCACTGTTCTTGCATAGCAGTCTTAAGAGGCGAGCGTGTGTGCTAAAGCATGCATGTGGCTCTCTTCACAAACCAGCATGGGAATATCTTTCATGTGGGAACCTTTCCTTTTGAAGCAGATAAACAAAGGACACTTCCAAGAAACTCTGACTACCTTTTTTTTTTTAGTAATTTAGTTTATTTTTTTAAAAATGGATGTAACAACGCTTTAAAGCCCCTTATAAAAGGAGCGTGGTGAGAGAGCAGTTGGCCCTCATCGAGGGGTACTCTTTCTGTTACACCACCTCATCAGGTTATGGGAATACCAGCTATTGTGCCAGTTCTCCCCAGTACCATATCTGCCTTTTCAGGGTGTCGCTCTGAAGGCTTCAACCTCTATTGCCATTTAGGACCACAGAATGTGGAATGGAGGTTGGGATGTGACTCATCACAACATCAATAACGTTGTTGATGTCACATGCCCTGGTACTTGACAGAATCATGCAAACCTATAAGACAGGGTAATCAATCGTAGCTGAAAAGTACTTAGCTGAGAGAGAGGGCATGCTGAAAGGTTGGTATGACCTTTCCAGATCATCACTCTATTTAGTATAATTAATGAAAAGCTCCCTGCTGGACTGAAATGTCTAGGTGCTTTCCTGTGGGAGAGGGAAGCTTAGGGAAAGATGGAGATACGGCTCCTGAAGCACCTGAAGGGCAAAATCTTGTTGTGAAAGAAGGGAGATCATAAAGAGTTAGGCAGCTCAGGTATGCACCGTTTCACTGTCAGATTATTGAAATTAATGTCTGTGTCACTGTTTACGTCACTGCAACATGTTTTCTGACACCTCTGGCAATTTCTGTCTTGACAGAATCGTTTTTCATCTTCATGATGCACCAGGAATCTTTTATCACTGCTGCAGAAGGGCTGTATGTGTATTCATGGCTTGCCTTCCAAGGAGAGGTTTTTATAGTGGGTTAAGAGCTCAGACAGCCATAATTTCCCTTTTGGCAATACTCTGTTTGATCCTTTTTTTTTTTGCACATCAAATAAATGCACTGGAGGTCAAGGGAAGCAGTAACAACCCAAACCAACTGACAGGGACTAAGGGCCCCCCATGCTAGTTAAGCCTTGCATTCACACGACACTGCCACTAGTTCCCTGTTTAAAAACAAAAATGCGTTCAGGTTTCTGCCAACAACCAAAGCTGTCCAATTTGTATTTAATCAGTTATTTGTCACTGTCTGGCATATTTTGCCTGAATGGTTATTTTACGTTTATTTGTCTTTTCCTCTCGTGTTTTGCTGAAGCAACAATAGCACAGACACATTTGCCTTGCAGAAAAAGAATCTCTCAAACCTGTTTCCTTGGCTTTGTCAGAGGAAATTTGTATATGAAGTAGACTGGTCACTTGCTCTGTCTTCTTCTTCTGCTGCTTCCTAATGGTTAGTTACAATCTCACATTGCTTCCTCTGAGAAACACACCCAGTTGTGTGATATTTAGTCCTTTAACAACTGGAAGCAAAGAGAGTGAATGGAAAATTGATGTAAAATAGCCTCTGTTGAAAAATACTCTGCTACTGCTGCATTGTGAATAAATCATTCACTTTGAGGCCTAACTGTTTTTAAATTTTAAGAGTAAATGGGTGGGTTTTCATGTTGTTTTTATTTGGAGACTGCAAAGCTTGTAGAGCTTTATACATGTATGCATCTATAGGTTTGTTTATAAAACCTCTAGTACACTGGGCACTGTACAGTTACTGTAAGAGCAGACACTCGGTAGAACAAAATGATTATGAAGTGAATTTCTCAGCAAATAAAACTATTTTCCAGTCATCCAGGGCTGTAGTCAACACATCCATTTGTCCTCACTTCAGGAACATGAAATGTAGTTAAATACTCAGAACAACTGTCAGCAGGTCTTCCTCTACATGTGGCACAATGCTCTGGCAGTAATTGCTCTGAAATCTCGAGGTACCTTTATTATGAGTTGCACAGTTAGTGCAGTGCTTCCCATGTACCTACTGCAGTGTGGCTTGCTGCAAAACTGGAAAGTACTCAAAAAACGGTTCACTTGGTTTCTTCTAAAATTTGCAGCCACCTTCACATCTTATGATGGAGGCAGATCTGGATGCAAACTGCTGAAGAACAGTCAGTTTCCCACAGGCTGTGTCATATCGGTGTCTTTGTAGGAAGTCCTCACAGCATTTTGAGACTTTGGAAGGCAGAAGATATGGAGCTGAAAGTGTTTTAAGAAAATGCTGGTCTAACTTCAGCAAAATAAGCCATTTGTGAATGGCTGGGTTTGTCCAAACACTTCCAGAAGCGATGAACAGACACCAACGTAGACACAAGATTTTATGGGTGTCTATTTTTTTTTAGTAGCTACGGATATGAGAGCTGATGACATTTTATGCAGAAGAATTGTGTTGCATTCTGAATGTTTATTCATCTGCACAAAGGGGCAAGACTGATGTCACCTAAGTCTTTGTTAAGTTTCAGAGACAGACATAATGATAACTTTAGGGGGAGGAATATTAACAATAGTCACCTTGCACAATATTTTTAGTTTTAAGCTCTGGTTTCTCACAACTCGTGAAGGGTAATGTAAATGCAACACTGCAACCTCTGTGGCTAATGTGAATCTGATAGCATTCTGCAGGGCTTTAATTGTGGGAAGAACTGGAGCAAAACCACCATTCCTTAAGGCAAGTCTCTATTCTCAAGTTGTTTTGGGTAAGATGTGTGGCCTCCTTCAGCCTTTCCACCTGTAGGGATACCAACACAACTAAACAAGTGGGATTTTCAAGGAAGAGGAGACATTGTGGTCTGTTTCTACCAGTTACTGCTTGACTGTTGTTCTTTGACCCAGTTCAGAGATGGAAACCTGCCTTCTGCAGTTGGCAATATACAAGCTCAGCCTTTATAGCTGGTGGGCAAGTAGACGTAACAACTTCTTGGATGTCAATAGAGAGCTCATTTGTATAATTGCCTCTAATACTTCGCTCTTACCTGCCCTGTGGGATGCTTTAAAAGGAGCATTGTTCTTCTGCGTAGTTGGTATCAAACGGTGAAGGTTTGCTCGATGTAAAAATTCCTCATTACATGTCAGCCATCTGTTCTTCCAGTCTTTAAATGTGGTATCTGATCAGTAGAACCCCTCAAATTTTTGAGTGAAAAAGCCTTGAGTGAGAAAATGGCATTGAAGTTTTACGTCACCTTCTTTTGGCTCAAACAGTAGTGAAGCATACAAAGGATTAATAGATCCTTCCTGCGGGGCCTCAGCTATGTTATCTAGAGGAATTTTGTCTGCTAAAATATGAGCCTTGAAGTACCTCTGCGGGCATAAATTATTTGGCTTTTCTTCTTGAAGGAGAAACTGTCACCCTAAAGGCAATTTTTCTTTTTCATTTACAATGTACTATAATTTTCCTGTGCTTGTTTCAGTACACACCCCCATATGCAGCATGTTGCTTCCCTACATACATTAGCATTGGTACTTTAACAAAGGACCAAATCTGTGCTTCTGTGTAGGTAACTCAGTGCTGGTATTAGGTAGAGATGACCAGCAGAAAATCTAAGACACAGCAATTGAGAACAAACCCCAAGTTTACCATGAAACATTTATGCTTTTCTCTTGCTCTCTGTGTGGGATTAGGGTATTGCTGTAGAGTGTGGGTGCTTCAGGTTCAGGGCCCTGTTTTGACTCCTGCAGAGGGATTTGGCAGATGAAAGCTGCTGGGCAGAGCAGAACATTCTGCCGGGGATCTCCCAGGTGGCCCCTTGCTGAGATGACTTCACCTTTGTGTTTTCCGTTCTCCAACAATCAGAATTTCTCATCAAAGTTTATCTAATGGCACCAGTATAGGTTAGGGGGGACCTCCTGGAAAGCAGTTCCAAGGAGAAGGATCTGGCAGTCCTGGCAGAGAGTAAATCATCCATGAGCTGGCGATGTGTCCGTGCTGCCAAGAAGGCCAATGGCACCCTGGGCTGCACAGGGCAGTGTGTGGCCAGGAGGGCGAGGGAGGGCATTCTCCCCCTCTGCTCTGCCCTGGGGAGGCTGCTACTGGAATTCTGTGTCCAGTTCTGGGATCCCCAGTTGAAGAGAGATGGGGAACTACTGGAGGAGAGTCCAGTGGATGGCAATGAGGATGAGTGGGGGATTGGAGCATCTCCCCTGTGAGGAAAGGCTGTGGGAGCTGGGACTCTTCAGCCTGGAGAAGAGAAGGCTGAGGGGTGATTTAATGAATGTTTATAAGTACCTAAAGGGTGGGTTGAGGGAGGATGGAGCCAGACTCTTTTCAGTGGCTCCCAGTGACAGGATGAGGGGTAATGGGCACAAGCTGGAACACAGGAGGTTCCATTTAAATATGAGGAAGAACTTCTTTTGGGTGAGGGTGCCAGAGCACTGGAACTGCCCAGAGAGGTGTGGAGTCTCCTTCTCTGGAGATTTTCAAGACTCGCCTGGATGCAGCCCTGAGTGATGTGCTCGAGGGGATCCTGCTTTACAGCAGGGGAGTTGGACTGGATGATCTCTGGAGGTCCCTTCCAACTCTGAATATTCTGTGGTTCCAGAATGGTGTCAGAAATTGCGGGAGGTCAGAGTGCACGTTGAAATTTTCTTTTCCTGCTTCTAGGCATCACAAAATTAATATAAAAAGCTTCACTTCAGTTGTTTCCCTTCTGGCACTTTGAGAATGAAATTTGTTTCTGTATATGATCAATTGAATCCCACTTGAGTACTGTGAGTGTGTTTATGTATGAGCACATGCTAGCAGGGCTGTCTTCTGATCAAGACCTGAGCCACCCTAATGTAGGCTTGATGCTGACTCTCTCCACAGGATTCTGTTTCATTGCATTTAAAATTCAAAGTACAGAAGTGCACAGGAGTTTCAATCAAGTAAGATAAAGCTACATGAAACTCAAAATAGCATCTATGTTCGTGGCATTGTATATCCTAATCAGGTGTTGCAAAGGCTTTTCTTTATTTTCCCTGTCTGTTCCTTCAGTATGCTGAAGAATTTGTAGCTCGTTGCTCAAATCAAACTTGGAGCAAGAACTGCTGTGGCATCAGTCTTGTCCATCATACACCAGCTCGTTGTTTTTTGGCAGGTCTTCATCTGATCTGTGTTAGCACCTTAGGTGGTTTCAGTCCATGGATTTACAAAGCCTCCGAGGTGTTAGTCTGAAAGTATTGGGTAAAGCTTCTATAGAGAATTTCATATTATCTTCTGTACTTACCTTTGCAAAGATTTCACAGTTCTTACTGTTTTCTGTCCCTTAATCTTTTTTTTTTTTTGGTGGTGTGATTCCTTTTCTCTAAACATTAAAAGAGGACTTTTGTGTACAGCTGAATTTGTGCACTTAAGCTCAGCAAAGTTTGTAGAAGTTTCCTTCAGTGAAACAGAAAAACAAAGCACAATTTCTTTGTTCTCAGAGAGCAGTGTTAGATTTGCTGACAAACATCACCTTTTGTAAAACTTAGGGGAATGGAAAGAAGCTGTTGCATTAATTCATCATGAGAAAAAAACAATGCCAAACTCTTTCCATGGTTTTTAAAGATTATTCTGAATGAAGAAAATGGAAGAAAGGACAAAAGTGACAAAAGGCATCTGAAGTGGCATAGATTTTTTGAAGAATAAAATACTGTTAGATTTGAGTCTTTTTTTTAAGCTCAAAGTGGCTTTTAAAGAGCTTTATGAAGCTGTTAGAAAGGTAATCCAGTAGAGCGAAGCGCAAGGTAATGAACTTTAGAAACAGCAGCTTGAAATGCTCAAACCCATCGATGGCTTCTAAATTAAATGCTGCTCTTCTCTCACAAAGTCTTGGGCTTCGTTGTGATTGGCTTACTGAAAATACCTGCTTAGTGCTCAGCCATGGCCTAAAGTATTTAAAAAAAAATGCCACTTGAAATTAGACTTTTAATAAGAAAGGAATTGAGAATATACTAGGAATGAGCTGTTGCTGTTTCAGCTAAGGATATATACAGTATTTGCTTGGTTTTTTGTTTGTGATTTTTGATTTTAGTTCATTTCAGAGATGAAAAAACAGAGGAGGCTAGAGAGAAAAAGTTGGAAAGAAATAAAGCTGGATTTTTTTTCAGGTCTTAGTGGAAAAGCTTCCACTGGCTTTGGGGATACATGGTCAAGGCTGTTAGGGGAGAATTGTGATGAGCCTCTTAAATAAGGAAGAATCACAGAATCATTTTGGCTGGAAAGTGAAGTCCTACTGCTAACTTAGCACTCAGGGCTAAACCGTAGCAGTTAGTCCACCATGGGATGCTCCTTGCCCAGCTGAGAGGGAGAATGGGGGAGAAAAGGCAGAAGGCCTGTGGGTTGAAGTAGAAAGGGAATGAACAGAATAACAAAGCTGAATCAACCATCGACATTAAGTATGGAAGGTTCTGCCCAGCCCAGTCCTTGATGTCAACAGCAGGCACAGGAGGGAAGAGCCCCAGGGAGAGGAACCCCCCCCCTCCCTGAGCTCCCTCCTTTTCCCATGAGCAGATGAGGGGTGTGGGATACAGCTGTGAGTCAGTGCCTTGAGTGGATCTCCCACTGACTGGGGGCTGCTCATGGCTGCCTGCATGGCTGGGCCATGGGGCTGGGCCTGGGGAGCCAGGACAAAACTCATACAATTGGCCTCAGCCTGTCCAGGTCCCTCTGCAGAGCCTCCCTACCCTCAGCCCTACCACTCCCACCCAACTTGGTGTCATCTCCAAACTTACTGAGGGTGCACTCAATCTGCTCATCCAAATCGTTGATAAAGATGTTAAAGAAAACTGGCCCCATCTTGCTTGTAAGTGATCTTAAGTTATTACAAGGTGAAGAAAAGTAAAACAAATATATGGACTACGTCATTTGTATATACTGATTTCTGCTTTTGGACAAGTAGGGGTAACATACTTGTTCAGAGTGGAAAAAATAGCAGAATAAATGAGACTAAGCCAATTCTTCTTGAAATTGGAGAATTAAAAAAAATGAAGAGATTTATATGTTTTTGGGTTTTTTTTTTTTTTACTTTTCTGTATGTTATGGCTTTGTTTTGGTGTGGGTTTTTTTTTTTTTTTTTGGTGGGCTTTTAAGGCAATCTGCAAGAGCATTACAAGGGAATCAAATAGCTTTGATATTAAAACACGAGAAACTGATAGAATTTGATTGAAGAAAGTACATTTCTGTAAAGGAAAACTTTCTCCCCAAATGCACTGATTTTATAATGATGATTGGACTATGAGCAAGCTGTGCTATACTGTATTTTATGTTTTCAAATAGATGCCAACTGCTGACCATTGGATTTATGAAGATGTTTTCCTCACAGAGCCAGCATTATTTAGTTATCATTAAAATTCCTCAAGGAGGAAGGGTATCTGATGGAGGCATTGTTATAATTCCTGTCCAAAGATGTGGTGTTAACCTTTTATCTGAAACGCCTTTTGGCCAGGGTACTGTTTTTAGTAAGAAATGTGAGACTGCTGGCTTATTTCCACTGTTGCTCATGGGACACCTTCAGCTCTGCAGCACATCTCTGTGTTAATCTAGAGGCTCTGCAGCTCTGGGATAAGGTTAAGCCTGGGTCAGCAGCCACGTCCTGCGCAGCAGTAGTTTGGTGGTGATTGCCTGTGTCACACACATGGCTTTGATATCGTTTGGTGGGTCTGTGTTTTGTAGCTGTTGTGTCATGACCTGAGAAAAAGGACCATCTTGTGATAGGACAAGGGGTGATGGCCTCAAGTTGTGCCAGGGGAGGGTTAGATTGGATATTGGGAAACATTTCTTCCCTGAAAGGGTTCCCCAGCACTGGCCCAGGCTGCCCAGGGCAGTGGGGCAGTCCCCATCCCTGGAGGGATTTCAGAGCCGTGGAGATGTGGTGCTGAGGGACATGGGGCAGTGGGGACTGGGCAGTGCTGGGGTAATGGTTGGACTGGGTGAGCTTGGAGGTCTTTTCCAACCAAGGCTGTTCCATGTTTCTATAAAATACTGAAGAAAACATACAAAACATACTAAGGAGAACATACTGGGATATCTTAGAACTGCAATATTCTCTAAAACATTATGAAGTGAAAAGAAAGGCTCCTGAAACATGTTACATTCACAGTCTTAAAATATGCCTAAATGATGGCTTCAATTCCATCCCAGGCACTGGTGACACAGCTCCTATGGTTTGTGATATGAGTGGCCTAAGGTGCCAAAGAATTAAAGCAATATTGTGCTCCATTATTCCTGATAATGAATTTAGTGCCCAACAGGAGTGTGTGGTAGTTGTTTGCTAGGACTGCAGTCTGCAGGGTGCTGGGTAACTGTGCACCAAGGAATTGTATGGATTTCAGCTGTGTGCATTATAGGTGTTGAAATGACTGAAAATGGACTGTGTCAGCAGTACAAATCTGTGAGAACATTTTCTTGCATATGAAAATACTTATTTATTTGCTTTTCAGTGTTAGCAGTGTGCTTGCAGCCACTTATTTAAGTGTATGGGTTTTTTTCCAGTTGATTTCCACTTATGGGTAGAGTGGTGCTGTATCTGTTTGCGTGCTTCTATATCCTTGGGATTCTTTTAGAGAAAGTGTTCTCTTTTGTCTCTTGGGATTTTTTTTCCTTCTTTTTCTCTGGAGAAAAGTTAGTTGTGCTGAAAATGTTGCAAATCTTGAATTCTTTGCTCTTTTTGCAGAACCTGATCTGTAGAAGCAATAGTAGCTCAAGCTTCTGAATTCACTCGGTTTATCTCCATATTGTCCTGGGAAGGCCCTCTGGGGCTGAACTCATTAGTTCAGTGCTGGGATGGAAAAATATGGTAGGCTTCTCTGTTAAAAGACATGTAGATGTGGTGCTGAGGGACATGGGGCAGTGGGGACTGGGCAGTGCTGGGTTAATGGTTGGACTGGGTGATTGTAGAGGTCTTTTCCAATCAAGGCTATTTTATGATTCTATAGTAGATCTTTGTATAGGGACAGGTTTTATTTAGTTTTACTTAGTTTTTAGCACTGGCCACAAACTATGTAGTGGGAAGACACTAGGCAATTGTAAGACAAAGTCATCAGAATGGATTATATTTGCCAGAAGACTCCATAGAGTCTTTGTTGTCCACTGATGTCTTTGATTCTCCCCTCTCCTCCAATTACTTTTCTCTCCTTGTGGGAGAATATTCCTTGCCCAAAGAAATATTGTAAAGAGGATGTAATAATCTTAGAGATGTGCTATTTGTTAGATTCCTGTGGAATATTTTGGTAACTTGCACCTTGGTTTATTTAGGATGTGTTGATATTTGCACGCCAAATGTTGTAATGGCAAAGTACAGCTGTCAATTTTTGAAACCCATGGGTGCTGTATTTTGGGGTTTTTTTGTCCAGTGACTGACATACCCCCATGGCAGATAAAGGCTGGCAGTCTGTCTTCACTTTTCTACTTGCCTATTGCTAGTCTCAGTTATTTAGTACTGTGGAAATAGGTTTAAAACACACACGTAGGCACCAACTAAAGAAAAACCCTGAACTGGGAAAAAAAACATGAATGTGCAGTGCAAAACCAAACTGCCTTAGATAGCAATCCTGCACAGAATTCCTTTCTATAACCTTTTCTCATTCTTTCCTGCCATGTCACTTTTTCTTCTGTGATTGTCAAGTGTTTTCTGTCACCTAGGACTGGTTAGAAGGGATTTTCACTTTATTTTGCTCACAGCTGGGCAGGACTGGGAAATCCAGAACACAAAAGTACTAAAGGAGATCTGATGGAATAGGAAAATGAGATTTTTTTTTCCTACATGTTTCTTTGTTTTCTGTGATTACTATTAGGCAACTGATATGTACAGCCTTGAGGAATCTAAAAGTGGAAATTCTGTATAGTTGCTTAATAACATGTTTAGAAAATGCAGTTTCAGAATACTTCAGTTCTGGGGCACATAGCAAAGCAAGCCAGCTTCACTGTTCATTTGCATAACTCAGTAGTACAGGTGCCTCCATTCGAGTGTTTCTGGTTATGAACATAATATAACATATGACACTTATACCAGCTTTTAAAATACATTTTAGGTAACTAAAGTATTCGTGTTGGGGGTTAGCAGAGTTAGAGGTGTTCCCAGTAACACTCAGTGGTAACTGCTGTCCTGTAGTGAATTAGTGTTTCCAATTAATTGTCCCTCTGCATACATGATTACAGCACATGCCTGATCAGGGTACAGCATCCTGACCAGCATTACTTCACCGTGAGTAATTGTTAGGGTAAAGTAATTAATTAAACTTTGCAGTGTGTGCTTCAAGGCGAATTGTTTCACTGTTGTTCCTCTGCTCCAGTTATCTGTCACTAAATCTTTATTAACTTTTCTTTTTCTTACTAAGACACTAATTCTTTGTACTTTTGCATTGTAAAAGTCTCTCTAAAGTTAGGTGGGTAATGTATTGTTCATAAAAGCACCTGTCCATGGGCACTTTATCCACCCAGTATTTTTGTTTACAGTAGAAAAACATGTTCTTTCCACTGAATGCTTTGTTAAAGAGAACTGTCTGTAAATCCTATTAACTTTCAACATCTTTTTACACATATCTAGCTCTCTTCTGCAGAATAACAATCACACAAATGTGTTCTGAAACTTGTTTGCTGCGTCTGTCAATGAGCAAATTCCCTGCGTCGATCACTGTGAAAGATGCAGTAATATATACAGTTTTTTGAGATTCTGTAATATTTTTTTACTTGTAGTTGAATATATTCTGTGTATGATTGTATGAATAAAATTAGCATAGAGATTAACACAGATGAAGGCAAATACTATTTTCATTTAATAAATTATTTAAAATTACAGTCAATAAATAGGTTGTGTGAAGGCAATGCCACAGCTTAAGAAGCAAAGATCACATCAGAATGTGGTTATCTGGGTGTTGTTTTTTTTTTTCAACATTTCTTTAACCTTAATGGAGCTGGGACATGAAACTTAAGATTCAGCAGCCCATATGTGGTGGCATGTTCTCTGTATGTGCTTTTCCTTAATCATACTTTGTTTAACTCTGAACCAAACTGTAAGATCAACTCTAAAAAGGTATTTTTTTAACTTATAGAACAACTGTTTGTCTGGCATGCTGTCACTTTCTGTATCAACTTTGATGAAAACCACTGTGAGTCTATTTAGTTATGTTTATGATTGTTTAGGTGGGAGATTGATGTTAGGCAATAGCTATTATCAAATCAGAATTCTTCTGGACTTTTGCTGTTACCCTGCATTATACTGGTGCCTAACCCAAAAGGAAAGTGCAAGAGTAGGATGAAATTACAATTTCTCCATGACCCTGACCAGAAAACAGTGGAATCTATTTACAAGGCTTGTGTAAGGATGATGATGATGATGATGTACTTGTCACAAGTACTAAGAAGTAGCTTGTCTGGCCATTCAGTCTTCAAAGACCCCAGTCACACTCTTGGTCAGGAGACCACGAGGTAGTACTTGATGGAAGGTGTCTGCAGCTACTTGATGAGGGGGGTGACCCTTTGCAGCAGCTGTGATTTGGAGGTCATGGTACTTAGTGTCAGTAATACTAATGTATTGTATTACTAATGTGGTGTTTCTGTCTGAAATACTTTCCCTAACACAATACCTGTGATCTGAACCTGATCGACGTGTAAAACGGGACCAGACTGGATCTGTAGACTACTGAATGGATTTATTATGAAATCATAGAATGGTTTGGTTGGAAGGGACCTCAAAGCTCATCTCATTCCAACTCCCCTGCTATGGCAGGGACACCTCCCACCAGCCCAGGTTGCTCCAAGCCCCATCCAAGCTGGCCTGGAACACTGCCAGGGAGGGGGCAGCCACAGCTTCCCTGGGCACCCTGGGCCAGTGTAATGCTTGGTGTTAGTTTGCAAGAAAGAGCTCCATGGACAACCAGTTGGGAGCCACTCCTGCCAATGGAGCTGCAATTACTTACAAAATGTATCCTGCTTATTTGAAGAGGATACATTTACTATCTTGCCTCTAGGAATGCCATCACTGCTTCGTAGCAATTAAAACTGCCTGTTTTTTTAAAGATGCCTAAGAAGATAAGACCTGTGTGGGCCTCTGCAGTAGGCTGGAAGCTGAAGGCAATACCTTCAGAAATACTTAAACCACTTAAATAATTGTGTCAAATGGAAACAGAAATGGATCTATACTGCTGTAATGGTTGTTATTATCTTGAACTAAGTGTTACATTGAGCAAGCATGGGAGGCTGTATGGATCCTTCGTATTCTTCTTTACCTTCTCCTGACAGTGTATAAATTATTGAATGTCTGTTCCTTATGCTTTCCAGTTCAGGGAGGTGATGTAGCTTAAATAGTCTTTTGGCAGACCCAGGTGAAATTGTGGAGTTAATTTATAAACTGGGGATTTATTGGTAGTAGATGTAGGGAATATATATTGAATTTAGTTAAAAAAAAAAAAAAAAAAAAAAGGCATTTCACTGAAATATTTGTATTATTGGAGAAGTTAACTTCAGAGAATGAAATTACTGAAGGCATGCAAGTCCAGCTGAGGTGCTCAGCTCAGGACCTTTAATCCCTTCTATTTTTAAAGTTTCTATTGATTTTATTTTAATTTTTTGGGAGGAAGGCAGGTAATGCAGGCTAATGAGTGAATTGGAAAGTCTCGTGTACATTTTTAGAGGAAAGATGTAATGGGAAAATAAATGCAGCCTTCATACAGGCTTGGAGGTGGTGGTTTACACTGTAATATATGCAAGCCATTTTCTGAAGTAAGGAGTTCTTGTTATGGACCTTTATACTTTCTTAGTATTGTCACCAAATCCCTTTCTATTAATCAGGTGACCAATTGGAATTCCTTGGACTTAGTTAAAATCAGGTGTATCTTGCACCATCAACAGCATGCTAAGCGCAGCATGGACTTGTGTGCCAACTAGTCATGGGAAATTCTTCTTTTCCCATTACCTTCCCTTGAATTTTTTCTTCCATGTTTCCTTTTAAGAGTCCCATTCCCACCAAAAACATCACTGAAAGAATTACAGTTCCTCAAACATTTGTGTTTCTTGTTTGTGCTTTTTTGGTGGTATTTCCCCATGGTTGTGTTGCTTTATGAGGAAAGTGGAACAAGAAATGGATTGCTCTGTTTTCTCCTTGTGGTTTCATGGACCTTTGCTCCCACTAGGCTACAGTCAGAGTTGGATTGCTAAAACTGTGGTTCAGCTTTGTTGCAATGAACTCTTTGCAATAGAATCCATTACAGTTTTTCTTAAGCCTGGTTTCCTAGGATAAGCACACAAACTTGCTTCCCGTGTCTACAGGTCTCTACCTCTCAGGCTTTCAGCTGGTCATCACTAGTATGAACTGAATTTAGAAGAGTGGAGAGATCAAAGGTAGTAGATAATAGAGTTTTTATGAAAATGAGTGGGATGGCTGTACAAACAAATCCATGCTGAAGAAAAACTTGAGTATTGATAGAAGTATAACATATAAGGTAGAAGGAAATGTCTATCTAGTTATATATTTCTGGGAGGGGAAGCTTTGATCACAGCTTGGGAGTTATTAGTGACAGGCATCCTGACATCCTGTGTTGTGTTTTGTGTGTATTGAACTGTTCTGAATCTGTAAGAGTACTCCCTCACAAAATATTTTGTTAAATCCATTAATGTGTCAGGTTGCTTGCCTTGGTGACTTCACTCCTCTGTTCACTAGTCAGGCTGTCTCATTTCCTTGCTAAGCTTTTGCTGTGTATTGTTGCTGTGTTCATTGTAACACAGTGCTGCAGATAATGCTTCAAAACTGGTTTTTAGGCTCCCAAAGAGACGAAGTACTTTCCTTGTGACTTCCTCCCTCCCTTTGTACCCAAAGGTATCCTCCTGTGCAGTGACCCAGTGAATGAGAGAGAGAAATGAAAGGTGACTTCTGTCTTCATGCTCTACTCTGCTGGAAAGAAGGAAGCCCAGCTGCTTTTAGACAGCAAGACTGAGGAGAGAACCAGATTACATACTGAGAATAATTAGAACAACATGGATTTAATATCATTATTGCCAGGCATTACTCTAGTCATTGCACTACAACTGCTGTGTTCCTGGTTTCCATAATTAACACCAGGTTCAGGGCAACCAGAGCAAACAAATTCACATTCAGTTACCTAAGTTATTGCTCATGATGTTCTCCACTTTTGTTATTGCCTCTTCAATATAATATTTTTCTTTGACCTAGATAATTTCTCATTTGCCTCTTTGAATGTAATAACAGAAATGTTGAGAATTTGTTTGGTTCTTTTTGGATGGCTTTGAGGAGCCTTTCATTGATCCTTTTCCTTACGTGTTTCATTTGAGTTTCAGCAGCCTTGTAGCATGTGTGATACTGCCTTTGGAATGAGGAGAAATAAGAAGCAATGGAGGAGGCATGGGGGAAAGGGGAGAGGAAAAAGAGACTGTATGATTATAAAAGCAGAGATTATGTCAGTGGCTGCAGTAACTGAAGGTCAGCTCTGCATAAATTAAAATTGCATCTTTTGCGAGATGTAATGACGAGCAAACACTGTGGGGGGCTGTAATCTGTGGCATTCACTGGTGAGCTGCGGGGCTGTGTGCACTGCATAATGCACATACATTAAGGTGTGTAATGAAGTCATCCAGAATAGAATAGATACATATATATACATAGCTTTCTAGAAAAAAAATTAAGCTAGTAAAAAGTTTCCTGGTCGTACTGTTGACTTCATGATATTTTTCCATGAGAAAAAAACCCCATGGAAAACTAACCTTGGAAAGGCAGTTTGACAACGGAGATGGTCACTACATGTGTTGACACTGCTGAGTCAGATTTGTTTATTCATTGATTCCTAAAGCACATCCTACCTGTGTTAATTTGATACACGACTGTGGATGAGGAGTGTGAGGTACTCTGGAGAGCATCTGTTTTGTGTCTCTTACTGGGCTGTAGCTCCTACTTGGTGGCACTACTTGTCAGTGCAGGCATAGCTCTGGGCACCAAAGCCATAGGTGACTGACCCCTGTAGCACAGATATGCTGATCACTGGGTGTGAGGCAGCCTTGAGCAGGCAGCCTTAATGGTGCCTCTGTCTGGCTTGGGGTGCTTGACCTAATGATTATTTCTGGTTTGTAATGTGTAGATGGAAGGTGTTTTTCTCCAAGCTCTGTAATGCTTTGGATTCATTTATTTTTTTTAAGTGGCAATGATCTGATTTTTCTCTTCTGTTTTCTCTTTCCTGTAATTTCCTGATTGCTGAATTGCAGTGTATGTTTCCTTCTGTGCCACAGCACCTTTCCTGGGTTTTTTTCAGTGTTTCTTTTGTGCCATTTTGACTCCTTCCCTCTTAATTAGTTAAAGGCTGTAACTTTGAAGGAAAAATCTTGGCAATTGTTTTCCCTCCCTAAATACGTGTTTTGAATCTTTTTAATAATGATGCATTGCTAATAAACCAGAGCAGAGAACCTTAATATCAGCCTATCTTACACAGGTGAATTTCAGATAGCAATTGTTAATGGGTAAAATAATCCCCCAAGCCCATTTGCTTCTAATCTTTGAGTGCAAGCAGAGCTGGGTTTACATATTATTTGGAGGTGGGTAATCCTTTATGGTTGCTGTATGCTGTTAGGGTGTCAGCACCAGGAAAAGTCATAAAACCAGCTGAGCTGGCAAGGTTAAGGAAGCAGCTACTCTGCATCTGTGTAGTTATCCCATGGAAGTGAGACTGCTTGGGAATCAGAAACATTCAGGGGACGGAATCAAATGGAATAATCTTTTTTTAACAAGGATACTTCTGCTTCAGCAGCCACACTGTTGTGCACAATTTCTGTAAATTCTTGCAAGCTAAGTAGGAACAGGTAAAGTTATTGTAAAGTACTGTGTGTGGTAGTTGTCCTATGAGACCTGTTCTCCAGGATGCTTCAGGAGGTTGAGCAGTGTGGTGGTGCCCTGGCACTAAACTGATGGGGGAGAGGGAAGCAGAAGGAATTATGCAGCAGGGGAGGGGGCTTGCAGCTGAGATTATTTTTTCCTTTTACTGGGAAGGAGAATTGATGAATCAAAGACATCCTGGGAAATTAATACAGACAGGAGGTGTCAAGGTGCCAAGATTACTCTTCTGTACATGTGAGAGGCTGGTAATGGGGAAAAGGGGGAAGTAAGAGGGATATTGTGCCTGTGGATGAGGCTGGAGGCAGTGCAAGCAGAGACTGCGAAAGCACAGCCTAACTTAAAGTAGAACACTGAATGAATTATTTGATTTTCAGGGAAGCTCTGTTACGAGGGGAATGGTACTAAAGTGTTTGTCCTTCTGAGCTAATACTGGACTAAGGTCTTCAAACTCGCCTTAAGTGCATGTGCTTTCTACTTTTGAAAGTAAAGCAAAGATGACAAAAGGGTGTGCTGCTGCTGAACATCCCATTTGAATGCAGAAAGATGTCTGTTTTGTTAAATAGTTACTTAAAAAAAAGAAAAAGGACCTTTCACAACATTTTATTTCATTGTCTTTTTTTTATATGAAGCATCCTGATTTTTTTAACCCTCCTTAGAAACACTGGCAGATCTTACACTTCTGAAAGTTTAAAGTATATTTCATTTCATATTGAGAACAAAGTAACTTGGTCTGAAAATATTAGCTTTCTTTTTTTTTTCTTTTTTTGAATTCCTAAAACCAGTTCTTATTGGATGTGATACTGCTTTTTGTTTTAGAAAGTCAGTGCATGATTGAATTTTGATCTTGATTAGCTTCAGTCTTACACCTTGAATTTTTTCCCTGTGCTTTCCATATGGGGCCTACATATGAATTTTTAAAAAAAATTCCTTGCAATCTTGAATACTTGTGTGCCCTAAATATTTTAAAGTTTTCTTCTTGGAAGCAGTCATATTTAGTGCATGGGTGAGATCTGTTTGTGTTCCAGTTTAAATATTAATAAATAAAGTATTTGGGAATTTTTTGGCTGAAAACCACTTCCTTTTCCTGGTATCCTGAATACCTTGCTGTAACAAAATCTTCCCCCAATCACAATTCTTGTTATATTGGGACTGCTTTTTATAGTTTTCAAGCACCAGCTATGTATTTTTAAATAAAGAACACAGATAGCTGCAGCACAGTTCTCAGTCCTACTGAAACAAATGACTTATGCCTTGGGGCAACATCTCTAGTCCCGTGTATTTTGAACCTTCCAGTAAGGATGTGCATGTTTATGTAAGTAATACTAACTTTCTCTGACACTTTGGTTGCACAGAAGTGCAATCATACCAGTTCTTGCTGCTTTCTGGACCTACTGAGTTGAGAAACATAGCACAGCCTGTGTTAATGCATTATAAACAGTATGGTGTAAGCTTCTCCTAGGGTACTGGAAAGGCCATGTGTGCTTATGCTGGATTTTGATATGCCTTTCATTGTTGAATCTTCATGGATTTTATACTGTAGAGACATGCCAATATCACGAATTGGAAAAGCAGATTTTTCTGTGCTCATTCCTCCTTCATCTGTAGAGCAGTATCGTCTGCTTCTTTCCCATGTTATACTGCTGGTGAGAAAACGGGAGGTGCATATGGAAACTGTAACCTGAAAGAAAAAATAAAAAAAAATCTTGCTCTCTGTTCTGGGAAATCATAGAATTACAGAACAGCCTTGGTTGGAAGACACCACCCAGTCCAACCATTACCCCAGCACTGCCCAGTCCCCACTGCCCCATGTCCCTCAGCACCACATCTCCACGGCTCTGAAATCCCTCCAGGGATGGGGACTCCAACACTGCCCTGGGCAGCCTGGGCCAGGGATGGGGAACCCTTCCAGGGAAGAAATGTTTCCCAATATCCAATGTAACCCTCCCCTGGCACAACTTGAGGCCATCACCCTCCAGAACTGTAACAGTGAGAATGCAGCAGAAGTTTCCTTATAATAAATTAAGGGAAGCTAAGGAGGGGAGCTTAGTTTTGGACAGCACCCAGTACGTGCAGGTTTTTCTTTGAGGAATATCTAGCCTTGATTTTTTTTTTTTTTTTTTAGAGCTTTAGGAATATCTCATTATTGTAGGCTTGAAAAATAATGGTGGTATAAGCTTCCAAGGAAATAAGACTGTATGGGAATATGGGCAGAGGACTGCTGTAACTCCTAGCTCTTGTTTTTTCGTTTTCATAGTGAGGACCCAATATCTGTTGGAAATGGAGGAGTTCTGAACGCCTTTCTGTTCGCAGTAACCTGACCTGAGTTTTCTCTGATTAAATCTGTTGTTCAGACATGGTGGATGCCCTCTGGGTGCAGTGAGAGGAGCAGAGGTATGAGCAGCTGGAGACACCAGGCTAGCTGCAGGTTGTGCAGATGAGGGAAGAGGGACTGCGTGTGAGCGAGCCAGCGAGCGCCCTCCCCTCTGGCGAGCTGTCAGGACCCATTTGGCACACTGCTGGTGAGCCTGGGCGAGGGCTGAGCCTGCCCTGGAGAGCCTGGCTGAGGCAGGTGCTTGTGCACTTGCAGCAGTTTGGGCTCTGGGCTTGGCTGTCCTGGGCAGGAGGGGGTCTGCTGGAAGCTGAGATGCTTTGACAAAGAGGCTCTTGTTCCTGGTGCTGGTGTTATGTAGGAGCTGCACTGTACAGGGCTAATTTTAGTGTTTATTCAGCACAGCTGGTGCTGCATCTGAAATACTTATGGGAGAGAATGTGTTAATGCCTCTCTCACCTTTTAACGCAGTTAGGAATAAATCTCTGAAATAAGTGCCAGTTATTCAAGCTGTTCTCTCCAGTTCAGTTCATTCCAGACCTGCTGTACCTGGGTTATACGACTGAACTGCTTTAACCCTCCAGAGAGGGATGATGTTGGGCTGTGTTACCTGGTTGTTATGATACAGAAGACTTGGAGAGGGAAACTGCCAATCAGTCCTGAAATCATTGCTGTATGGGGTGTGATTTGTGCCATCTAAATGTACCTAGTTTGAAGTTTAGCATCTGGCCTAAGCTGTAGTGCCATTCCTTCCTTTTCCCTGCATTGACTCTATAGGAATAGCAGATTACTTCTGTCAAATAATTCATACTATCTCCATTTTTTTAATACACCTAATTTTAGGGTATGGTGAATAATATTTTTGGCAGTAGGTATTTCCAGAAATTGATTACTTAAAATGCCTTTGAAAATTCAGTTGTCTAGCCTAATGAAGTTAAATGAGTTGGATTCTAAATTGACTTTTATATGCAGGCCAACTCCTGTCTTGCAACTGGTTTCTTAAAGCTGAAAGCCTAAGTGCCTAGGATGGAGCCCATTAATTTTTTTGGCATCATCCCCCTTCCCCCCTGTCCTCCCTGTTTCTTTCTAAAATCCATCACAAAAATAATTTTAAAATTAAATTTTCCCTGGGTGATTTCAAAAGCCAAAAGAAATCAAAAAAGTTTAAACAAGATAAAAGAATTGCAGTCCCTGAGTCTACTTATTTCTCCTGATTGTGGCCTAGGCAGCTGAAGGGAAAAAAGAGAAAGATTTTGATAAAAATAATCTTCTTTAATTTTGGGACTGTTTCTAGATGGGTAGAAACAGAAATAATAAGTGCTTTTCTCTGATGGTTTTAATACTGCTTTTACCAGCAGAAACTTTTGACCAGTAATTTCCTCTTAGTAAATGCTGCTTCTGTAATGTACTTAAATATTACTGAAAGGGTAATTTTATGGTTAAAATCAAAAAAAAAAGAGAAAAAGCAGTGAAGCAAGTGTCTGTGAGCTATGGATGTTTTGCATTCAGAAATCGTGTACATTTTTTTTCAAGATGATATTAGCTACAGAACATTTTTCATATTTTTTATCAATATCTTGCAGCATCTTTTGGCATATGATCAGACAAAATAATAAAACTTCCAAATGGAGTAAAAATCCCTCTTAGACAACGCTTGTTTGGAGAAATTCTGCTTTGGATTTAGCCAATTGAGTGATGTGTAAAAATAGTGATTGTAATGTAGATTGTCGTGTTGATGCAAAAGGATGTGCTAGCTCAGGGTGTCCCTTGCTGCCATGAAGACTTCATGGTTTCTCAGCTGCCTGTGTTGAGGGATATACTGTTAGCTAAGATCTTCCCAACAACAGATTTATTGTTTGGGACCTTTAGCAATGTTCAGGAAGGTTTAAACTCTGTCTGTATCATTGTGGTGTTCCAGATGGCCAGGAGCCATCAGCTCAGTACGCTTAGATGGTGTGGGGGAATGGAAGGGTTATGAGCCTACTAATACAATAGCGTGGCAATGGGATTAGTGTTGATCACTCTGTTCAGGAGAGAGGCTTGATTGAGGGAGATGCCTGGTAATATTACGTTATGTTTCTGTGTAATCCACTCTGTAACAGCCTCTGTCGAGTTTGACTTTGGGCGTTCATCACGGTTTGTCCTCCACGTGTCCTCAGCCAGGGTTGAACATCGTTAGCCTTCCCTGCATAGCTATCTGTGATACAATCTCAAATCCTTGTCACACTTTGTCCCTCTGTGTCAGCAGTCAGGCTACATCAGACTGCCTTCAATCACAGCAAAGTGTGGAGCTGGAAAGGACCTCTACTCCCTGCCCATTTTCAAACGCTTTTCCAAGTCTTAACCTTGACCTAGATTTGTCTGGCTCTCCTGAGAATGCATTGTTCACCCAGGAACAGCATCTTATACAGGCACATTCCTCATGTGTGCCATACCTATCTAAAGTGAATGACAAATGAGACCCTCATTCTGAAGGGCTATTTTTTTCCTGTATTAACTTACTGCTAATGAATTATCATCGGAGAATTTGACATATTCCTAATTTTTTAAAATGAGAAACCAGTTTATTTCTAAAAACGGTCTTGTTCCTTGTAACTTGCTCTAGTAATCAATTCTAATCAGATCCAATAACTACATCTGACACCTCTTCTACCAAGTCCAATGTATCTTCATCACAACTCCGCATTCGCACAAAGATCATTCTCCAGGATTTTAGTTGCTTACTTTGTGTCTTGGCATGCGAGGCTGGCTGAGGAGCTGGGTGTACTTGCTCACCAGCTCCTTCCCCTTCCCAAAAATTATTAGTCAGAAGGAAAGATAATTACAAAGCTGAAGATGAATGGTCTAATCAATTGGCTTGAATTTTCTCATTTCCCTGCATTATTCATATTTTTTGGCTGGGTGCAGGAAGCACACGCTGGGTGCTGATGCCCGTGCTGCCTGCTGTCTGTCCACTGCCACCTGCTTCTTTCCAGGACAGTATCTCCAGTGAGCACCTGTTCTCCAGCTCGTGATTTAGGGGACTCAGAAGTTTGAGTCTCTGGTGTCTTTGAATTGTCTCCATACCACATGCTTTTTGAAGTTTGCAAAGCAGGAAAGATTTCTAACTGAGAGTCAACAGAGGCAGCACTATTGCCTGGGGTCTGTAAACCAGTTACAGTTACCTCGTTAACCCAGTTTAGTACCCTCTGATTAGGAAGGAACTATTTCTGTCTGTCACCTCTTGCCTATTTATGCTGATGCATTCCTGCTTGGCAAAATCACTTCTTTCTTTTTTTTTTTTTTCCCTCCAGCTCTTCTGGAGAGAAACTCCCTTAGCATTTGAAGCTCTCTTTTTCTCTAGTTGCCACTTCTGAGCTGGTAGCCCTTCAGGCTTTGGTCTGTTTCAGTTCCTCTGGTCAAAGAATCATAGAATCACAGAGTAGCCTTGGTTGGAAGAGACCTCTAAGCTCACCCAGTCCAACCATTAACCCAGCACTGCCCAGTCCCCACTGCCCCATGTCCCTCAGCACCACATCTACACAGCTCTGAAATCCCTCCAGGGATTCCATCATCTCAGTGATGAGAGTCAGCAGGACTTTTAGTCCTGACTCCACCAAGTGTTCATTGTAAATTGAAAACTGGATTACTTCAAGTGATATTACAACCTTTATTTTGCTATTTTGTTTTCTTTCAAAAGTAATTATATTCAAAAGGAAAACATGCTTCTGTAATGTGAATTTTTAAAAAAACAAACCAACCCCAAAGTTTTTGGATTTATTCTGTTATTTTTACTGCATAGAAGTCAGAGTTTAAATATGTTTGTGAGATGAAATTCCTTCTGGAAGAATACTTCCAGAATGTACTCCTTCAAGTACAAAATACCATAGTAATGCTCTGGGACATTGAATACAAAGATTAATGGAACAACTGTCTTAATGGTTAATGCTCATTCATACAAGTTAAGGTTTTATTGTATGATCAGGAAAATGTGTGACAAAAAAGGACAAGGCCCTACATTGCTGAATTTGTACTGGCCCGTGTGTATTTATTTTGTAGCTCTCTTTGTTAGTTCCACTGACAGCTGTACCAGCTGTGAAAGCTTCCTAATGGTTTGGAAAAACTACATCCTTGAGAAGATATTATAAAGATAAGACAGAAACATGATATGAATTCTGATCTGTGCCATGCTAGAAGATATTTTTGCTTAAGAAACAAATTAATTGCCATTTAGACTGTCTCCATTTAGAATGTCTTCTGCTGTGCTGATCCCAAGCTTTAACTCTTTGAGATCTGTGCAGTCCCCTGAGAAACAGGACTGTGTTTAGGAAGGCTTTCAAGCAGGGGAAGTTTCTGAGAGAGCTGAAAACAGATGATATTCATTGGAGGGTGAAACCTGAGACTTGCCAGCTATATGCCTTCTGTACTGGGGAGAATCTTTGCCCTGGAGAAGGTGTCAGAGAGTGAGAGAGGGATGTCTAGCAGGCAGGTAAGGACCTACAGCTCCAATCTCATTCTTTCCTATGGGAGGTACAAAGTAGATGGGAAGAAATAAACTGTGGATGAAAACTGGCACTAGTATCTCAAAAGTCATTGAGGTTGGCTATGGGACCTTATTGACTGTATGGCTGAATTGAGCAGGTACCAAACCAGCATGCCTGAGTGTCTCTGCAGGGTCAGGCAGTCAGAAGAATCAATTTGTTTAAAATAGCAGTGTAGGAGTAATGCAGTAGGGGCAAAGGCACAGAGTTTTTCTGTGGAGAAGGAGGTTGTTTGGGAGTTGAGTAGGAGCATCCTCTCCCTTGACCTGCTGGCCACGCTTCTTTTGATGCAGCCCAGGACATGGTTGGCTTTCTGGGCTGTGAGCACACATTGACAGCTCATGTCCAGCTTTTCATCCACCTGCGTCCTTCTCCACAGGGCTGCTCTCAATCCCTCCATCCCCCAGCCTGTACTGATGCTGAGGGTTGCCCCAGCCCACGTGCAGGACCTTGCACTTGGCCTGTTGAACCTCATGGGCCCACTTTCCCAGCTTGTCCAGGTCTCTCTGGATGGCATCCCATCCCTCAGGTGTGTCAACCCCACCACCCTGCTGCTAGGCATGTGCAAACTTGCTGAGGGTGCACACTCATTCCCACTGTGTCATTGATGGCGATATTAACCAGTACTGGTACCAGTGTGGACCCCTGAGGAACACCACTTGTCACCGATCTCCATCTGGACTGTATCTGCTTTCAGTTTTGAAAATTAATGTGGACCAGTGGGAGTGTCCATGTGTCATCCCCTTAGCAGTGGCTGTGCTGCCTCTGCCATCCTACTTGAATCACTAGAAAACGTTACGAGTTTACGCCGTTTGTGGTAGTGCTGTGAAAGTTCTGCTACCCGTTGGATGCTTGTTTTACCCCGTGTTTTGATTCCATCCCCTTGTAGTGGCAGTTGGAAGGTTTTTCTGTGCTAGGAAATGGAAATCTCAGAGTTGTCATGTTCACTGCCTTGTTTACACTGAGCAGCCACTGATAATTTTGGGTTTTGTCCATATGATGCATTCTCACCATGCATGGGCAGTTTCAAATTCTGCTTCTGTAAC
The DNA here is from genome assembly GCA_028020825.1 of Podargus strigoides. Taxonomy (NCBI): domain Eukaryota; kingdom Metazoa; phylum Chordata; class Aves; order Caprimulgiformes; family Podargidae; genus Podargus; species Podargus strigoides. Next base: position 43,727,542 of record CM051624.1, on the reverse strand, counting down.
AAGTTAATTTCTCCTTTGCACTGGCTGTCATCTCCTGGGATCAGTTTTAGCTGCTTATTCCTACCTAACAAGGAGGGGTTGTCCCTTCAGTTTTTGTTGTGTGTGGGTTTTGGGTGGTTATTTGTTGGTGTGCGTTTTGTGGTGGTGGTGGTTGGGTGTGTGGTTTTGTTTTGTTTTTGTTATTTAGGAAAGCCACCTGTTTGTCTGTGTGGATACCCTTTGCTTAATGAAAAGGATTTGCTGGAGCAAAGTTCTGAATGATCCTTCCCGTTCCTCCCCTGCCCTGCTTCTTTGTCATGATGAGCACTGGTGTTAGTAGTCCATTAAATATTAATGACACTCATTGCAATTTCTCTCTAATGTGCTTTATTTTGGGACCAATCCAAGCTGTGGAAATGAAAACCCCCTCGGGACCTTCTGTAGAATGTAATTTGCTCTGCAGTTTTGGCTGTAAACACGATAATAATTTAGAGGATGTAATGAATATTCATTGAAGCACACAAGGTTTCTTTCTTCGCCCGTATCTGCCTATTGCTTCCCTTCCAAACTGTACCTGAGGTGTGCATGGACCTTGGCAGCCCCAGTGGCTTGCTCTGTTCCCTGTGTTAGTGCTGCTTTTGCCTTGGAAAAATATTTACTAAAAAGGGATCAAGAGTGTCTTGTCCTTGTAAAATTCATAGGAGGGAAAAAAAAGAATATTAATCCCTTGATCTTCCAGTCTGTTTAATGTGGGTTAATAAGTTGAGAGTCATAAGTTGTCCTTGTGTGTGGATGCAGCTTCGCTGCCTTAATTATCTTGGTGTTGGGATTCAGGTCAGCTCCTTCAGTGGAGTGAGAGGTGGACTGGGCTGTGAAGTCCTACAGCTCAGCAGGATTAGGCCAGGTCACTTCATAGAAAAAAAAAACAAAAAACCCACAACATTTTTGCACATTTCAGTGCTGTTAAGACCTTTACAAGAAAAATAATTCCACTTCCAGTAGTAATTCCCACTTTATTCCTTTGAAATACTAATTCTCTTTTTGGATTGTTTGGGAACTTGTTATCGTGTGTGGGAAGGATAAGAATGAGAAACCATTCTGAATCAGTTACCACTTTTAATGATCACTACCTAATGCTTCTGCTTTCATTTACAAATTACATGAACTTTATCAATAAACCTTTTTGATTGAGTAAGAAGTTTTAATGGTGGCCTTTTTCTTCTTTTTTCTGTATTTTTTTTTCTGTGTTTTTTTCTTTCATCTTTGTCAGCAGCTTGGAGAGGAATACAAAGTCTGTGTTTTTGTACTCTGCTGGGTAGTTTGTTGGCTTGGGATTTTTGGGAGAATCCAAGCAATCTGTGCTCTGATTGAGACAAAGCAGCACTTTCAATCTGGATCTGTCACAGTCCGACTGTGGACTTTAACATCTGTCCCACGACAGAGGGTGTATTTTTGGAGCACAAATAAAGATGAATGTTTTTCAATCCAGAATAAGTTATTTCTTTTTGCTCACTCAGTTACTTTTTTTTTTCATTCAGTTTGATGCTTTTTGTGGCTGTTTGTGTTTCTTCATCAAGCAGTTAAAACTTTATCAGGAGCTGGTCAGGAATCTGACCTCACCATGAGGAAGTCATGGCTGGTGGTTTTTGACGAGGGGTGATGGTCTCAGGTTGTGCCAGGGGAGGGTTAGATTGGATATTGGGAAACATTTCTTCCCTGGAAGGGTTCCCCATCCCTGGCCCAGGCTGCCCAGGGCAGTGGGGGAGTCCCCATCCCTGGAGGGATTTCAGAGCCGTGGAGATGTGGTGCTGAGGGACATGGGGCAGTGGGGACTGGGCAGTGCTGGGGTAATGGTTGGACTGGATGACCTTAGACCTCTTTTCCACCCAAGGCTGTTGTGTGATTCAACCTCTTTGGTTCCAGAATGCTTAGAAGGAGCCTGTGCAGCTCCCACAGCAGGCTGGGCTGTGCACACTGCTCTCCCAACAGCCCTGTGTGCCAAGAGTATTTCTGGACTATTCTTGATGCCAGCAATTCTATCTCAGAAATGATTTCTCAAAGTAAACTGTGTCAGTACATGGATAAATTATCTTCAAAGCAGCTATGTCATTAAGTACAGATCTTTGTAGTCACTATCATATAGTTAGATCATCTTCATTTCTGTAGCTAATCTATTACTGTAATTTCCCAGTATAACCATCTTGTACCCTAATACCTGCACTGCTTTTTAATATTCACTGTCATAGTATATAATTTGTATGTATTTTTATGTATTTAATTTTAAAAAAATAATTTGCTACTACTATTTATAGATTACATAAACTTACAGAAAAGATATTTTTCTAATATCCTGTTTTGTAGAGAATGAAACGTGTGGAATAAAACCAAAACAGAAAAACAGTGAAATAGGAAGGAGTGACTGCTGCAGAGGCATGAGAGAAGCAAGGTAAATTGGCCCTTGTACAAACAGCTCTGTTGCAATTGTGAGAACATTTCTAGTGCCTCTGGATATTTCTTATCAACTAAACCCTTAGATATAGCTTCCTCTTTGAGGTATTAAAGTGGATACTCTGTCTAATTAGTCTGCATCAAACAGTAGGAATTTATTAAGACCAGAGAGGAACATGTTACCTTCAGAGAAAGTAATGTATAATGGCAATAATAATAATAAAACCTGAAATCCATAAAGCCCAGAAGTTGAGTTGCAGATTCCTGATTCAGTTCATGCTCCTTGCATGAAGATGTATCATGTCATGACTGATCTGAAACTTTTCAAAAATAAATGATGAATATATTTGGATGTAGTATTTTCACTTGTGCATATGTCAGTCCTAAGATGTAGCTTTTACATTGGACTTTTCCAGATCTTAGCCAGAGTCCATGTCACTTGGAACTGGCTGCAGAAAGGTGATAAGGAACGTGTGACTGTATTGGCAGGCCTTTCAGCTCAGGCAGATTTGTGTGTTGTCATTAATCTGTGGTTAATTAGCAGATGACTTTAATGTCTATGTATAGCCTGGGATGTAAAAGGATTTTGCTGTTAGTATGTTAAATATATGATTTGGAGATATTAAGTTCTTTTATTACCACAAATTATATTTGCTCTTCAGCTAATATTCTGGAGGAATTAAAAAAAAATAAATAGTAAAGCAACCTATCCCTTATCAAAATGATTTCAGATATCCATAGATTTGTTTGATGTGACATTTATTTATAGTTAGGAAAGGATGATCAGAATAATCTAGGAAGAATGTTTCAAGAGGCATGGATACACAAGATTTCTGAAGTTCTTTGTAGGTTAATTTGTCTTCACACAATTCTGCTTAAGCCTTGGCACCTTAATTTTGAAGATGGTGAAACTCAAAGTAAAAGAAATGTTTTACTTGTATAAAACTTCGTTAGCAAGGTCATTGGAAGGATCAAAATTTAGAAATTAGTCTTACCAGTTTCTTTTACGCCGTTGCGACTTATTATTAAAAATTAATTTCTTGAATAGTTTACTTTAGTTAACAATCTCCTTGAGGACAAATAGATTTTAGAACTGGCTTTGAGTTAAATGCTGTGGTGAACATATTTTTTAAAAAAAATATTGCTAATTCTAGAAGCTTGAGACCTCTGGAGTTTTTCATCATTTGCTTTGCCCATGCAGTATGGAAAATAACAGCACACCAGGGATTGTGGATAGCTTGATAAAATTTATTACAAAATTTATTTTGCTAATTACCATTTCTTATCACCTCCCCTTTTTCTTTCTCCTGTATGATGTACTTGGACTAACTTTACAGAAAATAATGTGCACGTTTAGCCAGCAGTTATTTTTGTACTGTTTTCTGGTTAAGAAATTCAGGTTAAGAAATTAGCAAATATATTATGGGGTAGTGCTAATAATTTCTCTCACTTATTTGAAAAGAACAATAGACTTTTTTTTCACCAGAGCTATACTTATGACTTCCTCGTGGTCACAAATGGACAATGAAATTTTCCAGTTAGAACTGAAAACTAATTTTCCAATACTGGCTCTGGGAATGTAAGTGAAAGCTGATTTGTAAAAACATATTATGGTGCAAATATATGTAAATTGTCGCCTTTTTGTTTCTAGTGAATGAACAACTAGGACCTTTTCACAGCATTTCAGAAAATGAGTAGACCTATACCTCTTCCATTAATGGCTTCCATTAATTCTTCAATTATCAGCATAACAGCTGCTGAATATATTAAGCAAGGGCTAACTATGATGCCAAAAGAAATATCAGGGAAGGAGAATGGGAGCTATCGAGCAGTATTAAGGAGTAATTCTGTATTGCAGAATGACTGTCTTGAATGACCTAGCAGTGCATACTTGCTTTGAGAAGTGACAGTAGAAGTAGGTATTTTTCTTTATCACACATACCAGTTAAAGATTTTACAAGTCAATGACCCTCTGTCTTCTGCAAGGTTATAACCACTGGAGGAGTTTGATTCTATAAATGAAACTTAATTAGATATGAAGCTGCATGAGTCAGAACAGAGTCCAGCTGGCTCACTTGACTACAGAACTAACAGAAGCTTTTGTCAACAAATTTGTTAGTGGAGCCTGTGATGGCTAAGAACATTCCTTTTTAAATATTTTTAACTTTTTTTTTATTAAAACCTTCTCTTGGTCTTTGAATTAATGGGAAGGATGGATCATAACAATAATGCTTGATGCAGAACTGTTTAAAGCATATTATGAACCCTAATGGGTTGCTCGTGGACTTTCTCATCACTTGAGTTCCTCCAGTGAGGACAGAAGAACTCTCTGATTGCTACTCTCTGTTCCTTTCAGAAATAGCAGAGGACAAAATGTTGCTGTTCACATGGCTTCCAGGTCATCTGTCTTCTCCTTTGTCTTGGCAGTTAGATGAACAGGATCCAAGGTCTGGTTTCCCTGTTTGGGTAGGAGACATCTGCCTCCTGTGTATGCAGTCAAACCAGGGAAGGACTTTGGTCTTTGCTCTTCAGATCTGTGTTTAGGCCATCCCCTAAAGGCAGATGTTGTTAGTGTTTTAGCCCTACTTCATACTGCAGAGTAATTAATCTTACTGAGAGTGTTCAATTGTATCAAAGCATTTTTTCTTTTTATTTCCTAGTTTCTCATGTTTGGGGTTTTTTTTTCTATTTCTGACCTATTTGGAAGGCTGGTTAGTTACTGTGATGGTTCTTCAGGTGATCAGGACAGGTCATTTAAAAATCTTGCAGTTCTCTTTTTCTGAATGGTGTAATACAAAATGGAACCTCACTGCTGTATCAATCTCTCCTAGAGACCTTCAAGTAGAAGTGACTAAATCAACAGCTTGGATGTTTAGGGGAGAGAGAGGAGGGCAGGGGACTGCCCTGTGGAGAAGTTTGGGTGAGGGAAGCTTTGCAGAATGGATTTCTTCTGCGTGTGTTTATTGGGATTGGAAACAATGTTGGGGAAAACCAGAAAAGATTATTTAAAAGAAATCCAGAAATAAAATCTTCTGTTTTGATGAGAGTGTGACCTTGTTCCTGTGGTGCATTGCTTGCTTGCTGCAAGTTGAAGTTCAGCATCCTCCTCACTTTTTCTTAGAATCAATGAGAAATCTGCATGCTTGTGGTGGTGGTACCACATGTTACACAGAAGCTGTGTTTTAATTCAGTAGGCTGTTATTGTGACCTTCCCTCTTTTTCCTTGGGGAAATGAGAAATACTTTGTGAATATGGGGAGGGAAATGGTATGCATCTCTCTTCACCTGGGTTCATATTGACGTTTGCTTACGACTGCTCCTAAGAATGGAGCACAGATAACTAAACAGGGATGGGGTATATGCTACATTTTGCATTTAGTGCAGCTTGTTTGTATGCTGTGGTTGGGATGCACAGGACTTGCTGGGTCTGCTGTTAAGGAGGACCAAAAATTAGGACGGTGGGAGTGTGAGGAAGGGCAAACCATATGGACAGAAGCTTTATGCTGTGACTGCACTGTGGCAATAAAATACCATGTCTATCCAAGGCTGGAATAGCAGGGTTTTTTTTCCCAACTTGCATGTGTTGAATTGTGAAGAGGTTCAGGTTGGGTTATATGGTCTGTATCTGTGTTATGGTTCATTCTCAGCTGAATCTCTGTTCAGATCCCTGTTTTTATGACAATAAAGTTTATCCTTGGAAGAAGGGAAAAGCTAAAAAACAACACTGAAGTGCTGATGTTCCAGCTGTGAAGACAAGAGATTCTCTGAATTTCAGTGTGGAAGTCTAGATGGATGCTGCTGGTTTTGTCACAGTCTAGACAATGAATTTGCAGTGATAGGAGATCATCTTCTGTAGTCTGCACATGATACAGCAACGGAGTGCATCCACCCATGCTTTCTGAGATATCAGGTGCCATTCTTCTGGCAAGTGGTGGATAGGAATGTATGTGGGGTGTAGGGTAGGTTTGGTAGCAAGGTTTGGTAAATAACTTGAACAGCACATACAAAAGGAAAGTTTTGTTGTTTTTTTAACAACATTAAAACCCCGTATTTACAAATCCTTGTGCAGTTGCAGTTGTAATACACAAATGGAGACATTCAAAACCCACCTGGACATGTTCCTGTGTGACCTGATCTAGGTGTTCCTGCTCTGGCAGGGGGATTGGACTAGATGATCTTTTGAGGTCCCTTCCAATCCCTAACATTCTGTGATTCTGTGAAATGACACTGATGAGCTGAAGTCTTCTGCCACTGACTCCCAGAAGCCTCCAGCATGGGAAGTGAAGAAGACTTTGCTTTTACCAGTGCTGGAATTTCTGTGTGCTTTTTATGGACTACATTTTGCAGGGCAAAATCCAAATGGCAAATTGTGTTGGTCTTCCAGGTGTCAAGCACTTAAAGATGGCAAATGTTCCAAACTTAGATTAATATTTTCTTGCAAAGTCTTTGCTATAATGTGCCTCCCACCTTGATAACCTGCTTCATCTCTCCTGCACAGAAGTGCTCTTCTGTGGTCCAGTGCCTGTCCCATCCAACTTCAGGAGGTGGGCAAGTCACACCTTGGTCTTACACTGAAAACTTTCAAGGAATCTTTCTGTGTCTGAGGCTGTGTTCTGTGTTTAGGCTATGTCTCTGTGATGCAGTAATTGGTTAGATAAGGGAAGGTTTTTTTGGTAGATGCAGGGGAAGGAGATTAATCGAAAAGTTGATTAAAAGTGCTTTTGGGTCCACGATGGATTTCTAAAAGGCAGCAGTAACTTCAGCCTCTACCAAGTCAGTTACCCTGTAGATCACTTGACCACCCCATGTGTGTGTACTCATACATCTGCAAGTCCTGATAGACTACTTCTTCATTTTGATTCCTCTTTCTTTCTCAGCTGTGCTGGTGGATCTGAGTGTTTGTCAATGCCAGTGTAACTTCATCCTTTAATCCTTCTGTGATCTGTTTCTCCATTGATAAAAAATTACAGGAACACTCCTTTAAGTGTGCTTTGGATATTTCATTTTTTAAAAAGTACTATTAACTAACTGTAAAGGACTTTCTAAATGGTCATATTAACAGCTGGAGTAAGCTTCCATTGCTGCATTGGGCAAACATTTGTTTTGACTTAGCTGGCCTTACTGCAGTTTGCATCAGTTGGAAATCTCAACGAGGCTGGAAGCAGCACTCCTAGTGATTGCTGCCTTCCTTGTTCCTGTACGTTTATGAAGTGCAAGCTTGGGTATATTCTTTTTCTGAAATCTGTTCTGCTCACTTTTTGCAAGGTATGTCTTCCTGAATGCTGATGGGAGCCACACCTCTTTGCTAAGTTAAGAAAAGAATGTCATTAATTTACTGTTCCTCAAAATTGATGTTTCACTTGGATGAAGCCTTGTGTCTGCTGGTGCCAACGAGAGCCACCTGCATGTATCTGACAGCAGAGTGTAGTCATTGGTAATATGGTGCAGAATGGGAAAGGAAGGGAATTGCTGTACTCCAGATGGAATAAAACCAGAAAAACAGTAGTGCTAATGAGACAGATGACCCTGTATGATGAAATTGCCTTCTTTTCCACTCGGTGAAATGGTGTGGTGTAGTCATTTCCCAGGTCCTTCTGTACATTGCCTCTTCTGCTTAGTCAACAGTAAGTGCTGCAGAGATTCATAGCAAAGCATTCAAAGTATTCTAATCTACAGCTCTTCTTACAACAGGGACTTGCTCTTCTAAGTATAGCAATTTAAGCAGAAAAAGAATAGTTTTAGCATAATGCTGATGTTTTGATATTTCAGAATGACTCACAAATGGCTGAACTTAAGCTGCATGGTTTAGCATAAAAAAACTTGCAAAAAAATAAACAGGTCAAAACCTGTTGACTGTTTCACCATCTTTTAGTACATGCAAATAACCCTCAGCATTGCTGTTCTTTGAGTGCTGGTAAAGTGGCTGTTTGCATTAGCAAGAATCTTACTGCTGCTGGTGCACCAGTTTAATGTTGCAGATAACTTCATTCTCCACAAAATTGCTGTGACTGAATTTGCAATTGATTGGTTCCAGTGCTATCAAGTGGTGTACTTGTGGTAGTTGAAGTTAAATGCTGTGTTGAAGAACTTGGAGGATCAGCTGCACTGAATGGCTGACAAATAAGAAACAAAGCAAAGTTCAGAGCAAATAGCTCATATTTAAACAGGTTGGTTTTTTATTATTAGTTTGGCTATGAAAATGTTTTGAAGTTTGTCAGATTTAAAGAGATATGTTGTATTTGCTTATCAATGTGGACCTTCAGTTCAAAATAGAAAAGAAATACAAAGCAAAGGGCTGGATAATTATTTTTTCTGTAGTCTAACCCAATAATAATAATGATAAAAAGTGTTTAGGAGAACTCTTATTGTTCTTTCATGCACAATACTGGTGTCTGGCTCTATTTTTGTCCTCTGAAGTGACTTGTTATCATAGCTGGAATGATCCTTATGTCTCTTTGTGTACTGACGACAAATTCTGAAACCATGTTTAAAACAAATGGGAAAAAAAAAAAAGTGATGGAAAAATTGTATACATAGCAATTGCTGTTTTTCAGTTGTTAAAGTAGCCTTCTGTTATCCTGAATAACAGTAGGCTTTGCTACCAAAAGCAGTGATAGATCCTGTATAGTGGAAATGTAATCAAGGTTAATTGTAGGGAGCTCATGGGAACTAGAATGAACCACAGTGTTTGTAACACTAAAAACATAGAATCGTAGATTCATAACATGGTTTGGGTTGGAAGGGACCTTAAAGCTCATCTCATTCCAACCCCCCTGCCATGGCAGGGACACCTCCCACCAGCCCAGGTTGCTCCAAGCCCCATCCAACCTGGCCTGGAACACTGCCAGGGAGGGGGCAGCCACAGCTTCCCTGGGCACCCTGGGCCAGGGTCTCAGCACCCTCACAGGAAAGAATTTCTTCCTAATGTCTCATCTAAATCTCCCCTCTTCCAGGTTAAAGCCATTACCCCTCATCCCATCACTCCATGCCCTTGTAAAAAGTCCCTCCCCAGCTTTCCTGTATCTCCCCAGGCACTGGAAGGTGCTCTAAGGTCTCCCTGGAGCCTTCTCTTCTCCAGGCTGAACAACCCCAACTGCCTCAGCCTGTCCCCAGAGCAGAGGTGCTCCAGACCTCTGATCATCTTCATGGCCCTGCTCTGGACCTGCTCCAAAACATCTATTTCAAAAGACAAATATAATCCTTGAATATTTTATAAATGTTTAGGAAGGAAGGTCATAAAAGAAAGGTGGTTCTTTTGTCGTTTGCCTTTTTTTTTTTTTTAAATTATAGTGTATTTGTCTTTTGTAGCCATAAATATGACAAAACCAATGTAGAGGCTCCTTGTAGGAGCCATCAGGATGGCGTGATGCTGGAGCTGTTTTCTGTGTTCACATGGTAAAGGAGAACCAGTGAGTGGAAAATGGCTGTGTCCTTGTGAGCCCTGTGCCAGCGGGTAAGGGGAGCTGTGTCCTGTTGTTCAGTGAGGTCAGGGACCAGACGTGGCAGGGAAAACAACTTGTTTTGCTTGGTTAGCTCTTGGATGGATTTGTTGCTGAGTCTGAGAGGTGTGCAGGAACTGGTAGGGCAGAAGCACACGGTGATGGGTTCATTGCTACTCGACAGGTTTTATGTCAGCTTAAGGTGACAAACTGCAGTGGTTGCACACTTGAGTTAAGACTGACATGCAGCTTAAGGGTGGTTTCTCCTTTTTCCTTCTCTTCTAGCTGTTTCTGCTGTTGCTTTTGTGTAAGTTTTGGGAGGTGTGTGGGGTTTTTTTTTATTTTTAGTTGATGTGGCTGCACAAACAATCAGTTTAATTTGCTGATCCAGTAGCAGACTAACCCGCTTGCAGCAAACTGAACCTGCCTACCTCTGCATTGTCAGTGTTTAGCCTGCAGCTAAGTACTAACCTACTAAACTTACTGTTTAGGTAATCACAAGCCCGTTTTTAAAGACAGCTTGAATCACACTCCTGTATTTATTTTGAGATGCAGGCTCTGTAGGAGCTGGCTACACCTAGGTGTAGGTGATGGCTTTTGGTCTGTAGGCTTCTCAAGAGCTGTTGTTTGCCTGCTGCCAGGCTACACTCACCTAATACCAGGTACTTACCTCAGTGGGGGACTGGTATCACCAGCATGATGAGTGCCTGGTAGATCACTACCATACAGTCTAATAAATCTCTGATTTACATCTCATCTACTTTTTCTATAAGTGACATATGATGCTGTAAAAACAGATGGCAGACTTGGTAACAAAGTCCTTTCTATTTTCTGTCACCTACCGTCAAGTTTATGGGTTCTTGGGTGTTGCTTCCCTTTACTTGTTATTAACTCTTGTTGAAGGGGAGCTCTGCACTCTCACTGCTGCCTGATCTTTACAGTTTGGTTTAGCTGCTTGTTAATCTGACAGAGAGCTCAACATTTGATTTAATAATTCAATGTGGTTGTTTTTCTGAGCTGCTCCCTGTGATTCTGAGGTGGGAGGCATACTTTAAAGTGCTTATGCTATGCATATTAAAGGTTTTCAGATAATTTTGGTTGGGTTTTTTTTTCATGTTCTGGACTATGCATAGTAATGAAAGGCAACTTTTCATGTAAGCTGTAGCATAAAACAGATAATTTGGAGTCAACTCCTGACAACAGAGGTTACAGATCAAGGGGGTGTGTATGTGTTTGTGCATGAATTAGTGGAGCATAATACAGCCCATGAGTCATGTCTGTCTGAAGTAAATAATACTTCAATAGCAAGCAAAATAGGGCTGTTTATGAGCTTGGAACTGAAGAGCTTGGAAGTTCTGATGTGTTTTCATGAAGTTTAGCTTTATTATTTTTTTTTCCAGTAGTTTTTATTGGATATTGATTTAGATATTAAAATACTATGTCTGGTTTACAAAGTGTTAAATATTCACTCTTTGAAGTTGGACCTTGCTAAAGTCTTACCCTCCTTGAAGAGTATGGACAAAACACTACTGTTTGCATCTTGATGCTAGCAGTGTTGGCTGAAACTGTGTACTAAAGTGGTTCTTCTTGAACAGTTTTTAAAAGAGAAAGTTATGACTCTATGGAGTGTCATAATACTGAGTACAAAGCTTAATGACCAAGCAGCTTCTGGATGAATGAATCTAGCCAACAGGATTTCCAGGGAATTGAGTTGAAGGGTGTTTGGAAGAGAAGCCTGAGAGGCTTGTTTAGGTACAGATTTGTGCACAGTACAGTTGTAGCATAAAGATTATAGAACCAAACAACGGCCTTGGTTGGAAGAGACCTCTAAGCTCACCCAGTCCAACCATTAACCCAGCACTGCCAGGTCACCACTGCCCCATGTCCCTCAGCACCACATCTAAAAGTCTCTTAAATACCATAACTTCTGATTTACAGTTTGTGCCATATTTCTTGTTATTTTGCTGGGAAGGGGTGTAGTGTTGGCAGGTTTGGTTTTTTTTCAGGAGTAGAGGTTACTCTAATAATTGATGTACTGTATAGTAGTATTGTATACAGTCTTCCAATTTTACCCCCATCATACCAGAATATATGCCCAGAAGACAGATAATCCTCACCTGAAATATTATATTTAGGGGAATAGAAGAAATCTTTTCCAAGCAAGTAATAGGCAGCAGGAGAAAGTGTCATCTGATGGCTTTAAAACACGGCTTGTTCAAAGAACAGAGACTCCCTACCACTTGTCGGTGATATCTAATGAATGGTGATACAAAAGTAAAAAAAAAAATAAAATGTTTCTGGAGAAATGGATCACTTTGGAGACCCCAGAGGAAATGGGAGAAAATTGTCCCGAATATTCCGGATCCCTTTTCTGTTCAATGAATAGAAGATGATGCTTAATGTGAATCAGTGACTAAGCAAGTGCACACAGGGTGCTAACATATTTTGGTTCATCTTCAGTAGAGGGATGGTGCTGTACAACTTGTGATTCTTTCCTAGCATAGAGGGAAATTGTGTTCAAAGAACGACTCTTATGGGTACAGAATAGCTTTAAACAGGACTGAAGTGATGAAAAGGTACAGAATGGGGTAGGTACATGTTTTATTTGGCACAGTCACATTTGAGAAAGGCAATGATCAGGCTGCCAGCATAATAAATCATCTAATAGCCAAATTCAGTGTTAGGAGCTTAATTATTCTTATTATTATTTTTAAGATTAATTGGAATTGCTCATTTCCAAATTTAAACTTGATGAAGTAGTAACTAAAATATGGCTATTTCAGTCCCTGGAATTGAAATGTTAAAATAAATATTTATGACCTTATTAAGAATGAGTAAGTGGGTGAAAAAGTAATGAAGTTGCCCTCGTGTAAAATGATGTTACTTATTTCCAAATTCCTGGTATTGAGGAGCAAATGATCTAGAATATTTGCATGTTCATGATATAAAATGGGAATGTAGTATTTATTATTCTCCTACCAATTGCCAAATCACAGAGGAAAATGGAATATTCAGTTCTTTTGCCATCTGTAAAATGATGGGGAAGAAGTGCTTTAGCATAGATGGTTTCAGCTGGAATTGCATATGCAAGCTGTGAGTGATGTGTGTGGTGTCCCTTGCCCCCCCAGCCCCCTACCCCAACAGCTTTAGCACCTTTATAGACTGCAAATTCCATGTTCAAAAACCTTACATGTAGGGAGTTTTATATTGGGTGTAAATCTGACAGAACAAAACATGTTGGAACTCAAAAGTGTGTGATATAATAAGATGATGATGTATGTGCCAAATGAAAAGTCCAAACCAAGAGGAACTGTGCTGGATTTTCAATGCACCAAGGTGCAGCTCAAAACAGATGGGATTCCTGAACTAGGAGAGGGTGTGAGAGAAGACTAAGTGATGCTTGGGAGCTGTTTTCAGAATGTTTTATAATTATGGTCTTACACAGCGTGCTCCATGGGTCAAAACAAATCGTTTGTAGAGAGAACAAAACTTTTTTTTTTTTTAAAAAAGCTTCATCTTAAAGTACTCTTTTTATTTTTAGCAACTACAGATTATGATATAAAATGGAAAAAAGGTATCTCAGGGTAAGAAGCAGAAGGATGATGTATAGAAATTGTGTTTAAAATATATGTATTATAAAATATATTAGATATTTTTATAAATAAGTATATATATATCTTAGGGACAAAAGAAAATATAAGAAGATATAAATCTAACAGCATGGAACCAGTGGTATTGCCAATAATTCAGGAAGATTAATATGTCTTTTATTTTTGTTTTGGAAAAGTCCCAACAGTAGTACAGTTAACTGACAATGAATTATTCTCCAGTTTCCTAGTAGGTAGTGTATTTGTTGAAGCAAAATATTTTTTAACCTTTGAGTTCTATCAAGATATTTGGACTGAACTTCTTGCAGCTATTTTAAAACTTATCTGAAGAAGTCATCTGTAATGTTGGTGTATCATCAGTCGTGGAGCATTAGGGAAATTCCAGAAAAATGTTAATAGTGTTGTATCAATATGGAAAAAGAACAAAAAAGTGGATGAATGTCCAATCTAAGGCTTCTGTCTTAAGCGTAAAAAGTAATACAATTATTTCTAATCAGTAAAACAAACAAAAAAGCAACCAAAAAAAAGCTTTGTCAAACTAGTTTTGTATTTTTAATTAAATTCCAAGTGTATCTGATAGAACTTTAACTTTGAGCCTTTTTAGGTTCAAAATCTCGTATTCACTTGTTAGTCCCAGATGAAGCATGCATAATCTCTCTATAGTGCATGATGATCAGCAGCAAATGAAATTCAGAATTAACACCAAGTTAAGAGGTGTGCAAGGTGTGCAGAGGTGTGTCTGAATCCTGGCTCTTCAGACACCCTCGGTGGGTGAGTTTGGGATTTACAGCCTGTGCTCCCTTCCTGACTTCAGGTTGGGGTTAGACCTTTGATTTCAAGGACTAGTTGACAGTGGGGGGAGTCCCCATCCCTGGAGGGATTTCAGAGCCGGGGAGATGTGGTGCTGAGGGACATGGGGCAGTGGGGACTGGGCAGTGCTGGGTTAATGGTTGGACTGGGTGATCTTAGAGAGGTCTCTTCCAACCAAGGTTGTTCTGTGATTCTAGTGGAAGTTCTGTAAAATGGTCAAGCTCTCCTTGCAAGGCTCATTGTCCCACTGTGCTGATGCAGCAGAGATGGTGCTTTGGGGTGCTAAGATGGCAGTAGCTCAGGTGACTTGGTGCTACATGTATTGCATGGCAGAAACATGACTTTTGTAAGGCATTTGAGGGTGTTGCTTTTATTACGTTTTTAATAGAATACTAAAAAATAAAACTGTGCATGTTGACTCCATTAGAAAGGCACAATCATCTCAAAAGGTTATTCTGGATGTATTTCTGCTACAGCCCACCGGGGATCAGCTCCTGATCCTGCAGTGTTTAACGTTATTAACCTGGAGGAAAGCTATAAAGTAGTTAAGATCTCTGGTGACATAGATGTTGAGGAGTAAAATAAGTGGTTTTTAAGAATCAATCGGTGGTAATGATATCCTTAGGTAAGGAAGATACAGTTTGTAAGTTGAAAATTAGTAGAATTAAGCATTTTCATTGTAAACAGTAAAACATAGAGGCTTGCAGAATTAAATGGTGAGAGACTGTAATAGTAGATGATACAGAAACTACAGTGCAAAAATACTGCCTGAGCACGTTCCATGGCAAAACAAAAGCAGGAGAAAGACAACAGAATGGCAAAGAAATGTTTTCAAATGAGACTTGAAGTGCCTTTTCAATGAGGAAAATGTGGACAAAAGCTGCCACCAGACAAGAGGAGAGAAAACTGATGAAGCAGCTGTGAGGAATATGGCAGAAGATTGAGACTATTTACAGAGAAAAAGATTGTGGCAGGGAGATAATATTTCCCGTGCAGTGTCATTGAAGCATCTGTTGCTTCTGGTTTTGTTCCTGTTTGTTTAAAATTTGGCATTAGGGCACGTTGTTGCATCCTGCTTTAGAGAAGATGAAGTGAAGGCGAGTGTGTAATTCCTTAGTTAAAGGGCTGGAGTTAAAAAAAACAGATTTTAAAGTCATTCTTCTTGCATGCTGTGGGTAACTCATGCCTCAGTTTCCTCGTCTGCATGAAGGGCCATGAGGGTGTTTCTGTAAGAGGTGGAGTTGAGTGTTGAAATACTTGAGTGCTTTGAGATACTTGAAGGCAAAGTCTTTTAAGATCTTAATTAGTAGTATAATGGTGAAAGAGAAGCGTATATAAACTTTGAGATGTTTCACCATTGTGTGTTTTTTTGAGCGTAATTAGTTTTTAAAGAGGAGGATCAGGGGGAAAATCCATCTTTTATTGGGTAAACTTCATTAGAGCAATACACATAGCGCATCAGTAATGAGATTCTCTGTCTCCATGACCTTCCTTGTCTATTCATTCTCCTTTCCCACCTGCACTCACAATGGTGACTGTTTGCTCTCACATACATCCGACAATGCATCATTTGTGAGCTGGCCCTCATTCATTTCATCCCTGCTTGAAAGGCCTGACAGAAAGCCCTGTGAAAAGCCTTTCCATGCAAATGCCACTTTAATGACTTGGTCCATTCAGCAGAGGGGAATCTCAGATAACTTGACTTCTCCCTGCAAATACAAGAAAATGTTTTTCAGAAAGCCTTGGACGTGTCGTGCTTTTTAACGAGATGCTTTGAGTTTGCCAACAGAATCTGATGGCATTAATTTGGAGTTCAATAAAACCTCAGGATTTCTCATCAACGTCAACCTCCCACACCTCTCCCCGTGCCCGGGGAGGCTGCGAGCTGCCCTTGCTCCACGGCCTCAAAGATGCATCTGCCTTTGAAAGCTCTGATTTTGCTTCATTTCCTCAGCAGAGCAGCAGTTCTCCTTCAGGACCCAGCCCTGTTTGACTGGCTCTTTCTGAACACGTTTAAATATCAAATTACTGGGAAATTATCAGTGTAGTTACTCTTGTTAAAGCCAAAGGGCAAACACACTTAGTCTGTTTTAACAGCCTTGGTCTTGGAACGTGTATTCTTCTTAAATTAATTCTCTTTCCGTTCTAAATAATTTGTTTACTGGATTTTCTCACAGAAAGATGAAATCAAAGTTAGGATAATAAAATAATTGAACTCCCTAGGAAGCCTTTGGGTATTCAGTACTGAAGTTGAAGATGGTGATTGTAGCACTGATGCTGTAAAAGAAATGGATGAGTTTATTTTCTGTTTAAATTCACAAACCCACATGAGAATTATTGGAAAGCTGTGAGGAACTGACCAGGGATAGAACCAAAAAGGTTTACACAGACTGTGATAAAGTTGTATAAAATATAATCTTGACAGAGAAATTCAGAGAGTGGCTTCCTTTCTTCGGGGTTGTCTAGCCAGGAGTTTGAGTATAGCAGTGGGATGGGCTTCCATGAAATAAGAACATAAATTTCTCATCTTAAGTTTGACCCCAATTCTTAGTGTTGCACAGACAATTCCACTATAATATAGGAGTATTTCTTAGCATTATAACACATAGTAATTAGGTAATTACACATTTCATATTCATAGTGCCTCACAAATAAGTGCTGGTTACAGAACCCTCATAATAAGCTGGAGTTCATAGGTTAGCACAGGTTATTTTTTTTCCCCTCTCCTTCCAGTTGTGTGCAATAACACTGGAAGAAACAGACAGACCCACTCTGTTAATACATGGCTCCATGGCTGGTGTCACCATGACAGTTGTGGGTTATTGATAATGGGATGGCCTACATGGCACCAAGCTTGCTGGCACTGGATGGGATTCACCTTTCTCAAAGGGGAAAGAGGGTCTTTGCTCAGGAGCTTGCAGGGCTCATTGACAGAGCTTTAAACTAGATTTGAAGGTGGAGGTGGATATCACCAGGCTTGTCTGTGACAAGCTGTGGGGTGACACTCCAAGGTTAGAGGGACAGGGTGCCAGTGAGGGCCCTCAGCCTGTTGCTTGGAGATGTGCTGGATACACTGCAGGACACCTGAAACCTTACAGAGCTGAGCCAAGAGGTCCTGAGGTCATAGGAGCCAACAGGGAAACACCGGTGGAACACCTCAAAGGAACTCCAGCCAGTCAGTCAGCTTCAGCAGCAGCCCAAATTAAATGCCTCTGTGCAAACACACGTAGCATGGGGGATAAACAAGAGGAGCTCGAGGTGTGCACGTGCCTGCAGGGCTATGATCTGATTGGCATCACTGAGACATGGTGGGATGGCTCCTATGAGTGGAGTGTGGGAATGGAAGGAGAGAGGCTCTTTAGGAAGGGCAGGCAGGGGAGATGAGGAGGGGGTGTTGTCCTCTGTCAGTGACCAGCTGGAGTGCATGGAGCTCCACGTGGGGATGGATGAGGAGCTGACTGAGAGCCTGTGGGTCAGGATTAAAGGGAGAGAAGGGACAGGAAACACTCTAGTGGGGGTCTGCTACAGGCCACCTGTCCAGCAAGACAGAGCGGATGAGGCTCTTTATATCATGGACAGATAGGAGCAGTCTGATGTTCACAAGCCCTGGTCCTCATGGGGGACTTCAAACACCCCAATATCTGTTAGAGGGACAACACAGCAGGGTAAAAGCAATCCATGAGGTTCCTGGATGATGATAACTTCCTTCTCCAAGTGACAGAGGAGCCAATGAGGAGAGGTGCCATGCTGGACCTGGTTCTCACCAACAAGGAGGGGCTGGTGGGGAATGTGATGCTCAAGAGAAGCCTTGGCTGCAGTGACCATGAAATGGTGGAATTCAAGATCCTTAGGACAGGGAGGAGGGTGCACATCAAGCTCACTACCCTGGACTGCAGGAGAGCAGATTTTGGCCTCTTCAGGGACCTGCTTGGTAGAGTATCATGACATAAAGCCCTAGAGGGAGGAGGGGCCCAAGAAAGCTGGTTGATATCCAGGGATCACCTCCTCCAAGCTCAGGAGGAATGCATCCCAACAAAGAAGAAATCAGGCAAAACCACTAGAAGGCTGCATGGATGAACAGAGAGCTCCTGGACAAACTCAAATATAAGAAGGTGAAGTGCTGGGGTCTGAACCTCCAGCCCTGAATTAAGGTTGACATATGGGTGGTCCCCATGGCCCTTTAAGAGGAGGGGATGAGTTTACCTTTTGGCTTTCCTCCAAGGTGCACCAGCCTTGTAAGGAAAGCCCTTGGGTAAACAAGCCCCAGGTGCCCTGCATTGGGTAAATGAGTGCCAGGTGTCCTGTTTGGGGATAAAAGCTGGGCCCACTTGGAGGGAGGGTGGAGAGTCTGTCTGTGAGGTGGACTCACTTTGCAGACTTTCCTGTTGGGGAAGGACCTCCTGACCACTCATGCAACTGGATCCCAATCAGGTCTGGCACATACAAACGTGGGCTTTGTGGGGAGGCAACATGGGGTTACCTCTATCATATGTAATCACCTTATTGTCTTGGTTGTCTCCCATTTTTTCCATGGGTTACCTTGTATCTTTGTTTATTCCATCTATTATGGGTCGTGCTATGTCATTCTTGGGGTCGCTGGGGTTGTTATCTATTATTTGTGATCTGACTTGTTTGTACCCACAGCGATCCCCTATATACTGACTCCTTTATGTGCAATAGAACTTACTCACTGGATTGTTTTTCTGCTGCTGGCTGTGTCCTTTGTACTGGGCTTAGTAATTGGCAAAACAGAAGGAAGCCTACAGAAGGTGGAAGCAAGGATAGGCAGCTTGGGAGGAACACAGATAAATTGCCCAAGCAGCCAGGGATCAGGTTAGGAAAGCTGAAGCCCTGATAGAATTCAGTCTGGGCCAGGACATCAAGGGCAATAAAAAGGGCCTACAAGAAAGCAGGAGAGGGACTTCTGACAAAGGCATGTACTGATAGGATGAGGGGTAACAGTTTTAAACTGAAAGAAGGTAGATTTAGGTGAGATATTAGGAAGAAATTCTTTCCCATGAGGGTGGTGAGACACTGGCCCAGGTTGCCCAGGGAAGCTGTGGCTGCCCCCTCCCTGGCAGTGTTCCAGGCCAGGTTGGATGGGGCTTGGAGCAACCTGGGCTGGTGGGAGGTGTCCCTGCCATGGCAGGGGGTTGGGGATGAGATGATCTTAAAGGTCCTTTCCAAACCAAACCGTTCTATGATCCAGGTTCATCCGTGTTTTACAGACAGGAAGACCGAATCAAAGAGGTTAGCCTAAATCTCCAGAAAGAGTTGATTTTGGAACCAGTAGAAGTTTGTGCTTCTGTGACTGGAAAAGTAAACCTACCTGATGAGACTGCCTGTCTTTAAAAAGTGGGGGGAGACCCCTCCCACCTCTCCCAAATGCAACACCTTCAAAACAAAACTTTTGACGATGTTCAGTGATGTCTCTCTAGTAGAAGATCCAAATATGAATCTCTTGAGCAAGCTATTAATTGTTTTAAAAACCCTTTTAAAATTAGTACACAATGACATATCAGCTCAATTACCCTCAACCTTGTTAATTCTATTCTGTGCTGCAATAATTTTATTAGGATAGATTATTTACGGTGGTATAGTGCTCTATGCTCATGGCTCATGCTGTGTGTTGCATTTGGTTGCTCTTGACACACACACAAGCAAATGAAAAATGAAACTGTATAGCCTCTACTGTTAAAAGAGGTTAAAAGAGGTGGAGGAGAGGTGTGTTAGGTGATAGCATTCATATGGTTATTAGGAGAGGCATTTTATGAAATATATTACATATAAGAGAAAAAAGTACTGATATGAAAAGTGAAAGAGCATGTTAATTGTTCTTTCAACCTAAACTTAATCATTCCAATATAAGGATATCTTCAGTTTGTGGGTGGGTTGTTGGGGTTTTTTTGGTGTGTTTTGTTTTGTTTTTAAAATCATGCACGTAGTTTCATTGTTTTTCCACTGGACCAAAGCAGAGGTCGGTCTCTTCTCCCAGGTAACAGTGACAGGACAAGGGGTGATGGCCTCAGGTTGTGCCAGGGGAGGGTTAGATTGGATATTGGGAAACATTTCTTCCCTGAAAGGGTTCCCCATCCCTGGCCCAGGCTGCCCAGGGCAGTGGGGGAGTCCCCATCCCTGGAGGGATTTCAGAGCCGTGGAGATGTGGTGCTGAGGGACATGGGGCAGTGGGGACTGGGCAGTGCTGGGTTAATGGTTGGACTGGGTGAGCTTAGAGGTCTCTTCCAATCAAGGCTGTTCTGTGATTCTGTGTGACTTTCATTAAGGAATGATCTAATTGTTGAATGGGATCAATGGGATCAACAAATTGTTGAATGGGATCAATTTGTCTAGGCGAATTTGTGGTATTAAACTATCTAAAGTAGTTTACAAAAATCAGAGGCTTTTTGCAACAGGAGTTATATTACAAAGTGTCAGCAGGGAAATAGCTGCCTCCAATAATTTCATGGACTGAACAGATAAATTTGTGCTGACTTGTCCAACGTGGGAAGGAAGGGCACAGTGATGGGGCCATAAGTTCTGACTCTTAGGCATGTGCCTTGAACTCGGTGTTTGAATTCAGTCTCTTTCTCTGCACAGACCACCAGGGTTGCTCTAGGGGATGGGAAGGATGACCCCTGTGACTGAGCTGTTGGTCAGGTGAAATGTAGTGACCACCTGAAGCAGGTCTGACCTTCCCTCAAGCACTTCTGTGATTTGGATAGGCAGCAGTCTGCTGCCAGGGCATGTGTAACTTTTGGTTATTGTGTGGCTGTAGGAATCTCTGTATTTGTGAGAAGGGGGTATGTGTTAAAACAAAAATTGAGGAGGAAGACTGCAGATTTGTCCTTGTTTGGCACAAACAAGAAGTGCCTGGGGTAGGTGTCACTGTCCCCGTTTTTCTTGTTCTCAGAAGAACATCTGCCACTAAGAACAAAACAAACTCTGATATTAACCTAAATAAACTGATGACAAAGCTAAAAGCCTCTCTAGGTTTTAAACTCCCCAGGGATGGGAGGATAACTCATAAAACTTTAAAGAACTTTCAATTCTGTGGCTACTATAAATTTATTTTAATTGAAAAGTATATTTGATTCTGATAATATCTAGTTCCAGGTCACGTAGCATTTTCATTTGGTTTTGATTTGTGGGTGAATGCTTTGATATTGTATTTCAGAAACATAAACTCACAGAGCACTCCTTGCAGGGTTATGTTGGACCACGAGTAGACTTGTTGCTGGACCACGAGTAGACTTGTTGCTGGACCACGAGTAGACTTGTTGCTGGACCACGAGTAGACTTGTTGCTGGACCACGAGTAGACTTGTTGCTGGACCACGAGTAGACTTGTTGCTGGACCACGAGTAGACTTGTTGCTGGACCACGAGTAGACTTGTTGCTGGACCACGAGTAGACTTGTTGCTGGACCACGAGTAGACTTGTTGCTGGACCACGAGTAGACTTGTTGCTGGACCACGAGTAGACTTGTTGCTGGACCACGAGTAGACTTGTTGCTGGACCACGAGTAGACTTGTTGCTAGACCACACCGATTTCTCAGGTGTTCTGATCCTGTGTGACAACCCATATTACAGTTTTCCTGTCTTCTTAGAGTACAGGTAGATTTAATTCCTCAGGTTACTGGTTCTAAAGATGGTAAACCAACACCAGGATGCATAGAGATGGTTGATTGTTCCTTCCTAGAGGTCCTTAGCAAAATTGCTTTGCAGGCCTTGGGAAAGTAATTGAATCGCTATTGTGCAGTGAATAAAAGGTTTGCATGTATTTTATTTGGGGAACATGAAAGAAAAGGCTTGTACACACCTAGTGTTGTCAGGTTAGGTGGAAACTCAAGGAAAAATAGAATTCATTCAGAAAGGAGATGACGTAATGGAGGGCTAACAGAGTATGCAGGTGGACTGCTGCATGTTAAAACACTCGAGTCCCAGTACATGATGTAACCAATTTAATTTATTTGTCCCTGCTAACAGAGCTTACAGACAGTGAGTCTGGATGACAGGGCAAAGGGATTCCCTCTCTGCAGTTACTAAATAGGCAGGTGCTATATATATATATATATATATATGTATATATACAAACACAGCTTTTATATTAAACTAGGAAAAGAAATGCAAGAAATTCTGATACACACCATGAGAAAAGCACTTTTGCAGGGGGGGCTGTCCTGTGTACCTCACTGAGTGAAAGGAGGCACACTTGGCTCTGAAAAGCCTAATGGAAGGTCTAATGGAAAACCCCCTGAGATCTCAAACTTGTTTCTGTAATACAGACTAAAACATGCTAGCAGAAAAACCCGGACATTAATAAATTTATAATCCGTTGCACTTCTGGTTTTAGCTCTAAAAAGCTTTCTTGCTACTGAGTTGTTTCAGTTACAAGATATCTTGATCTTCTAAGCTGCCAGCTAAAGGCTTGGAACAGTAATAGAGCAAGAGGGCAGCAGTCTGAAAATCATTTAAATTGAATGAGACAGGGAATGAAGAACGATCTGTTGAGCAATGAAACTGAGTGGAGGAGATGAGGAATGCTGAATACCTCAACAGATCTGAAGGGCAAGTTTTTTTTACCTAATGAAGAAACAAAAGTAAATAAGCAACAAAACCATAATCCTGCCATTTGCTGTATGCAGTTGTTTTAGCAATGCCTTAACCAACAGAATGAAGATAAATGTTTGAGTGTGAATTTATTTGTGAAAGATTTCTGAGTGGCCGTTACCTGCTGTCTCAGTGATGGAAGGCAGCCTAAGGGAGCCAGAAAATGTCTTGTGCATTTTCCTTTCCAAAATCCTGATTTCTGCCAGACACTTCTTTACAGGGAGCTAGTCTAACGTGTAATGCCTCATTAGAATCAATACTTCTTACTGTATAAGGCTTTGAGAAATCATTTGCCCTGCAATAGAGAGATTTGAGTTTTTATATAGGTTTCTCATTGAAAGTGATTGTTTGATAAAGTGCCAAGAATGATTTAGGATATTTGGATAAGCCAGACACAAGGCTGTTTCTCACATGATTTAGTTCCCTGGTGTTAGTATAGCTGTCTCCAGATTGTATATTGAGTCTGAGTGCATTTAATCAAGTTTTCCCACCCAGAACTGGTTCTTTGATTTGGTGTACATGATGCAATGTTCTTGGGTCAATTTTGGGTTTGATTCCTGCTCCAACAGACTTGATGGTAAATTCACCAAAGCTGTGTAATAACTTCATGGAAAATATCTAGAATGCTTTCTTTAGCCAAGTTTTAAAATTGTATCTTGCTGTACTTAAACCCCAACGAGCCAACCCCCAACCAACCAACCAACGAGCCAACCCCCAACCAACCAACCAACGAGCCAAACCCCAAACAAAATATTTTTTAAAATTAGTCAGTAAAACCGACTGCACTAGTCATGAACTCGAGTACTGTGTGTGGATGTCCATCATTAGTGTGAGGTAGAGAACCAAAGGGCATCCTGAAAATCTGAAGTTCTGGAGCGCAGACACAAAATGTTTTCAGAAGTTAAGCAACTCAATCTGATTTTGTTTAGAGTGGCTGGTAACTCTAGTTATGATTTGAAAGAGACTTCGAATTCTCAGGCCAGGCTGGTGGAAAGGCTTCGTATTTGAAATGTGAATACCAACAAATCCAGATCAGGGTGAAAACACTGAATTCTGCTCACTGTGTTTTCCCTATATTTCCGTTTCAGGTATCTGCATAAATGGGACCTCCATTGAAAAGCTCAAGTTGTTGTATCTAAGATTCTTATGATGATATCTTCCCCTCTAATGTTAGGTGCCTTCTAACAACATTTTCTAAAGTCAGATATTTGTTAGCTCTCCACTTTATCACAGCTTTAATGGTAGTTGTTACAATACATAACCAGACTTCTTGGCATTGTTGGTTGTTTTTCTACAGAATAATAGATACATATATATTTATATATATATATATCTCCAGCTGTCTTACCACGTATGAATTTGTCACTTCCCAGGATCTGATCCTGTGAAGTGTTTAGCAACTGTTAAGATCAGTAATGGTATTTACCTTTCCTGTGGGAGAAGAGACCACTAAGTGTGAGATTTTTAAGGGTATATATTGAAGTGGGTTTTTTTCCGTGTGTGTTTCTGTATGAGTCATGCAGTTCATTTTCAGGGTTTAACTGCACCAGTCCTTGTTTTATTCTTCACTGACAAGTTAAGTGTATCATTTTCAAGACTTACCTGCAGCACTTATTTGTTCCTTTCCTAACTAGGAAGGAAAGCTGCATGATCTGTTTCCAGATCTGACATGAATATTTATACTTTGCATCTCCATAAGTTAAGAGAGCAGTGAGATGAATGAAAGCAGTGAATTGGAGAGGACAGTGTGTCATGCTAGCAGAAATTTCCTCTCCAACTTCTACTTAAGACCTGATGGCTTAAAGGAGGAGGCAGACCACATCCACTTCAGTCAGTTCTTTAATGCTATGCAGCGTTGGAGGTTTAAGTTTTACCCCTTTTTGGTTTGTTCCCAGACCAGTGTATTAAAACTGTGAGAATACTTAGAAATACAACTCTCTAATTCTGATCTTTAACTTCTTTTGTTCCAGGAGTGCCCCTCTGGCAGCAAACTGCACTATTTCCAGAAGTATTTTTCTTTTAGGTGTATCTGGTACAGTTCAGCTTCGTATAGAAATTTCTAAACTGTAGTGCAATAAAGACCAAGTTATGTGTCTAGCTTAGTAATTATATTGTTAGAATGAAGTCAAACTCTTACTCTCCCTTCCCTGTCTTAGTCTAGCTCTGATTCCATTTTACACTTTTCCCCCTCTATTTTTACTCTACTGCAGTGACTCATTGTGTCCTGCCTAGTGCACCTTGAAGCTTAAAACTTGCTGCCAAATTGATTTGTCACAATCACGCATTTCTAAAAACTTGGTTCTGCTGGTTAGTCAATAGAAGGAAGGCTGAAGGAAAAGAAAAAGGTAACAATGGAGAACAGTTTTACATGAGCATTGCTGTCGTTGAGAACCATCTCGCTATTGTCACTTTGAGCTTTCTCTTCCTATCATCTTGTTCACTTTTCTTAATGATGCTCTGCTGTGTAATGTCAGATCAAGATATGTGGTAATGTGTCTTCTTGGCTCTTATTAGCTTCTTGGAACGTTTTGCCTAATTATAAAAGTGCTGATGAATAGCTTGTATTAAAAATGTAGGGGGATCCCATAGCTGTAGGAAAGCTACTCTGATAAAGTTGAAATTGAGCTTTAAATCATAGGTACTGGGATTAAAATATACTAAAGAAAACATTTTGAAGATAATGTTATATGTAAAAAAGCAAACAGGGTCAATGCTCAGCGTTCCCACATGCTGTGAAATGACAATGTGAAGATACACAGCTAAAGGACTGTGTGAGAAAAAACCTTGATTTAGGTCAGCTGTGTCTATTCTGTTGATCTCATGAATGAAAAACACTGAACCTTAGAAGGAAAGTCAACCATGACCTAACTATTAATGGATCAGGAACAGGGCATTGAACAGATGTCTTCCTCTGCATTCCCAAGATTGATTTTTTTTTTTTTTTTTTTAAAAAACTGTTTAATTCACTCAACTGTAGCATTACATTTACCTTTGATATTACTTTATTGAGCAGTATATTCTATGTCCAGCAAATATATGCAAGAGCAGTGTTTTTACATGCCTTTAGTCTTAATGTAACGCTTTGTTACACAGGCTGAAGGACAACTATAATATTTTCAAATCACTGTATTACACTGAAGATTTTTTTTTTGTTTAATAAAACCTGTTTACAAATTTCTGGTTTCTCTTTAAGGTAAACAGACTGGGTTATGGTGAGGAGAAGCTGTAGGTCTTGTGAGGTTGGGACTCCTAGACATTGTTGCCACAAGGCACTTAGTACCAACTAAGTGGTTTCTTCAGTTGGTCAGGAGTGCTGTCTTTTACACTGGATCCCTCTTTTGAAGTTGAATAAATTACCTTAAAGCTATGTAGTGAATTTGCCATTCTACTTTGTGGAGTGGGAGTGGAAAGCAGAGGGAAGGACTGCAGGATCCAGATAAACCAGGACTATAGTGTATGGTTACAGATTATGTTCTTTACTCCATATAAAAGATAAGACTCCCTTATTTTTATGAGAAGGATGTAATAATTTAAAAAGATCTCATTCAAAAAATGTTTTCAGACTATGTTCAAATGTGTAACTTTTCTCCTTTTTTTTTTTTGTATTGTCCCCCTTTGCAGCTTTCAATTATTGTGGATTTAGTGGGGGGTGTTTATTAGCAGGCAGGCAAAAAGTCTGCAAAATGTAAATAGCTTATCTGGTAAATAAGCTGACTCTTACTACCCAGATCTGCAGAGTTGAGTCAGGTTTTGTTTATCCATGGACGTTTTATGTGTTTTCTGCTATCACTTCTGCTAACTAGCAATCAGTAATGGGGAAACAATACTGTTGCTGTTTTCAGTCTGGAAGATGGAGGCCCAAGGACAGTTCAAATGTTCTCCTGACTCACGGAAAGAGGCATCTTTAATCTGAAAAATGACTAGGGTTAGATCAATTTCCACCATCTGCATTTGTGTTCCAAGGCAAACCCTCTGCGTGGTTGCTGTAAGATTAACTCATTGGTCTTCTTCGTCTCTAGTCGGTCTCATCTGCTTTATGAGCTTATAATAATGTAATAAAACACAGCAGGAAATTGAATGAGTTCATGGAAGATAGTTAAATGAAGGCTACTAAATATGCTGGCATCACATTCGTTTCAGGAACTGTCTCAGGTCAAAATAGTTGGAAGTTGGGGAGAGTACTGGCTGGAAATCTGCTCTGTGCATTCATTGAACTTGTTTTCTCCCTGGGCAAGTGTGCAGCCACTGCTGGAAACTGCTGCATTCCATAGAGCAAAGCCATGTTGGTGTAGTATGCTGTCACTGCAGGTGATTTTCCTGGATGAGGAAGAGTAGTTTCTCAAAACAGTCAAGTAAACAAAAATCTCTGAAACTATGAAGTCTTGGATCTGTGAAATTATGACTGTTAAGACTGAGTGAATAAATTTAATGAGATCGTACAGTTGTTATTGTCTGGATACCTTTCGCTGTTTGAATTCATTAGCTGGAATATCCGTGTTGCACTTGAGATGACTAAGCCTCTGCAAACTAAGTAAGCATTCAGAGCAGACATTTGTGGGTGTCTTAAGAGTTTTAAACTCCTGGGCTGACCAATCTGTTAACGTTATTTAAGAATAACAAATTCTGTGGAGCTAATTCCAGCACTGCTCAGACGGTGGGACAGTGTTGGAGATCCCTGCAATATCAAATTTTAGAGAAAATGTTTATTCTGAAAAGAGCTAGAAGAATTAACTTACTGATGACTGATGTTGCAAGGCTTTTTGTCTTTCTTCAGACTTTTTCACATTTATTTTTATGTTCTTATGTATGTGCCAGTAGGGAAAGGAGAAAGGGAGACTTAATGGCTAATTCAATTCTGATCCAAGTCAGGCAATCCTGGCGTTGTGAATTCAGGAAGACCAAACTTGGTTTTCAGGTAACACTCAAGAAATGTGTGTGTTAGACACATAAAAGTTTAAAATTGAAAATAGAGCTGAATTTACGGCGTTTGGGGGCTTTTTCAGTGGCCTGTTGTCTTTGGCCCAATTTGTTACACTTACACATGTGTAAGTAGGTGTGGGTCTACCCATGTATATAAACCAACCAACCAAAGCCCAGAATGATCTCTACTGTTTGTTCAAGACATGATAAAACACAAGTCAAGATCCGTATGTCATTAGAGGGATGTCTTACGATGATGTGCTCCTCTGTGTTCCTTGTGATAGCCAATTGCTCCTTCCTATTCAAGTCTTTTCTGGCTAAAGTCCTATAGACCTTTTCCCCATCACATAAAGTGTTTCTATCCCTTCACTGGCCAAGGATTCATCAGTAGGATTGGAGGCAGTAGGCCCACTGTCTCTGTAGTTTATTTTTTTCTATGATGTAAGAGATGCATATGAATGCAGCTATTGCTCAAGCTGTGTAGAATTATCTTGCCCCTGAAAAGACAATGCAGCTTTTCTGAGCGCGTTTGAATTTTACATTCATATGGCACAACGTGAGAGGAGTGTGGCCATACCTCTAGGTTGGGTTTTATGCCTTGGGGCCCATGACAGAGAGCTAAGTTTTGTATCTATAATTAGAACCATTACCAATATAAAGCAGACAGGGGTGTGCTGTATGAAATGGATTCATGGGAGGAATGAAAGGTGCCACACAGAGTGTCGATACAAGTGCAAGCAGTACCTGTTACAGACAGATTTTTTTTGCCTTTGTGGATATAATATGTTTGGTTAATGCTTCTGCAGTGAGCAGAGCTGCTTAGAGAAAAGCAAATAAAGGAGACAATGGCTTTTCATGCTGATATAAAATGCAGAGTGTGATGCCAAAAAGGGACTTTTTTATTTCTCTATAAATGCTCTCAACTTCCAGGAAGTCTCTTACATTTACAGAAGTCACAAGCAGCACAGCATTCCCAAGGTATCTGGTGGGTATTACAGTTGGCTCTAGACTTTGTGTAGGTGACAATTGTATAAGCTGACTTTACTTCCACTCTCTATAGTTGAACCCATTTTTCAGAATGAGCACTTGGGACCATCTGTCTGTGTTTTCTGAGTGGAAACGTGGAGCACTGTTGAAAGGATATGGTTCATACTGCAGTTGGGTAATTTTTACAAAGGACAAAGGCGGAGAGTAATGGAGCTCTGCCACCCACAGCACTAATTAAATTTATCCATGTGAAACACAAACATCCTCACAAGCCTACTGAAGGCACATGGACTGCTGTTTTTTTTCTCTATTTATTTTGTTTTCAGCAGAGTGATAGGTGATGAATACACCTAGTGTTTGGAGGGTGTTTGGTTAGAATAAGCTGAGAAAAATCTTACTCAAAGACCCTTCTCCACTTGAGGAAACCTTCTCCAAAAAGCCTATCTCTCAGTTGAAGGTCAGAGGAACTTTATTATATCCTTAATGCAAGAATTAGCTGTGAGATTTCTAGTGCTTTGAGTGTATCTGATTATCAGTCAGATCATCTGAGTTGATCGTGTGGGGAAATTACCTCTTGGAAAATGTTTTATCAAGTAGTTTTTTTCTTTTTCTTTTCTTTGAAACTCATTGCCAGGGTGGAGTGAGGCTGGGGGCTCCCTGGGAGGGGCGGGCTGTGGAGTCTCCCAGCAGGGCAGGGCATGTCCAGGGAGCATCAGGCACCTCCATGGGACAGGCCAAGATGTTGGTGGGGGTCAAGGTCAGACTTGGTGAGGGGAACAAGTCAGAGACCACAGTGGGGTGGCTGGGTCAGGCTGTGGGGATGGGGTGGGACATCAGCCATCTTTTGCTGTTCTACTTCATGGAGTTTGAATGCAACTGTTGATGTCATCTCCCACTCTGGTCC
The DNA here is from genome assembly GCA_028020825.1 of Podargus strigoides. Classification (NCBI taxonomy): domain Eukaryota; kingdom Metazoa; phylum Chordata; class Aves; order Caprimulgiformes; family Podargidae; genus Podargus; species Podargus strigoides. The sequence continues at coordinate 43,697,839 of CM051624.1, read as the reverse complement.
TGCATCAGACAGAAGTGACTGTTTTCCATCTCTTCCATTTCACACAAACAAATGCTCATTTATCCTTTCAAATTCCCATTGTCAGTGGTCGTTGCAATTTAATGTTCAGCACTGATTCATTGCTCTGGCTGCCAGGTAATTGAGGATACATCATTACTGTTACTGACAGGGTGATTGGTTTGAATAAGATTTGTTCTTATTCAATGTACTGCTTATGTCTCAAGGAAAAAAAGGTTCCCTGATGTCAACCCTGTGTAAATTCTCAATTTCAATGAGAAAGGAAAATATCCCTGTTTTCACAAATAGAACTTTTCATAAATTGAAATTGGTGTACTCCTGCTGAGCCAGGTATCAGCTTTCGTTTGTACTTTGTGTGTATGTTTCTAACTTTAGCCATTAAATATGTTCTCAATGTTATTGTTGAATTTTAGAGATAGTCTCAGATTTCAGGGATTAAAATTGGATGTAATTGGATGTAAAAGCCAACAGCTTTTCTCTTAATATAGCATTTTGTATTATACAGATAATTTTGCACGAAAGAATTGTATGGGCTGAACCTGTAAGTCTGTAAATAAGGAAAGTGTCTCTTTGTAGAAGAAGAATAGGAATGAAAATCGAGAGCCCTGATAGCAGAACTGCAAGACTGGGATGGCTTTGCAGGACTTTGGTCCTGCCTTTTCAGAATGTCCATTCCTCCTTTTCAGCATTTTGTTTTTCAATCTCCTGTGGTTGTTTCTGCAGGTATAATATTCTGGGATATATATACACATGCTTAGGTTTATAGATGATTTGTTAACCCAGTGGATGATACTTAATAAAATGTTCATTTTGAGCTTAGGGGACAGCATGTTTCATATTTAGTAGGCAAGAATTTGCCTATTTCTAACATAAGAACAGGGAAAATTTTTCTCTTTTCTGTCCCTAGCTATATTCACCAAATATACTTCTAGCACATTAAGAAGTACTTTTGGGAATTTAGCTTCTCCTATTTTCTAGATATTACCATTGCCCCTAGATATAACCATTATCACTAGCCTTTAATTTTCACAGATGAATGGTTTGCAATGTGCAGTTTCAAGGACACAGTACCTGGACTCCTACTTAGCAAGTGGTTAATAGGTCCAAGGCTTACATGCAAAACTACTCCATGACCAGCAGCCTTTTTTTTTTTATTTTTATTTTTTATTTTTATTTTTACTTTTTATTTTTCTCCCTCCTGTCTAAGCCATACTTTTGCTGAGAGAAGTCAAAGGCAAAATTAGCATCTGTAAATTGAGAATGCTGGCATTAAATTAAACAAGCACAATACAAAGAAAGTTTTTGATTTTGAAACTCTCACAAAAAAGCAGTTACCAATGATTACTGCAGCTGAGAAGCAGCAGCTGTACTGACTTTATGAATTTAAAGAACTATACTCAACTGCTCTCAGCATGTTCTCAAGAAACCATAAGCACTCAGTGAATGTTGACTTTGTCATATGCTTATAAAGTGCTTACTTCTGATAGACCCATATTTGTGGCATCATAAGTTGATCTGTGGAATGAAGTAATGACTTGGAGCAATTGCACTTTATTCATATTTTAAGATCTGATCAGTATTCTGAAATTATTCTTAGATTTGTGAATTAGAGAGTCTATAGTAATGAAATTTTATGAAGTGAAAGATCTATTGAAGTGCTAGAGGTAAATAAAACTACCAATGAAATGGCTGGATGTCATTATATGAACAGACTGTGATTACAGTTCTTTCTGTAACTCAGCTCAGCTTTGTGGAGAGTAGGTCTGAACCCTGCCTGTTCAGGAATTTTTGGGAACATTCAACTAATATTATTGTATATGCAGTCTTGACAGAAAGGTAATGATAGTTACTAACAATTAGCATTAAAGACCAGTATGGAATACCTGTGATATGAGCATGTAGGATTAGGTGAAAAGAGTCCAAAAAGGAAAATTTAACCATTTTGTGGTTAAATAATAAATAATTATTATTAAAATAATAATTTTAATAAATAAAAATAAATAATTAAAACATAACTGTCTCTGATTTGTTGGATGCTGGCTTCTTCTGAGTGGCCTAGACTCCAGAGGGTGGGAAGATGTGTCCTGTGAGACAGTTTGCTCGTAATAAGGTTTTGAAACCCTTTTGAAAAAGTTGTTCTCAGCTGTTGCCTGCAAATGTGCAGAGATCTGGAGCACTCGAGCAGAACTCTGACCTCCTTACCCATGGCCTCGTTCTTTCCTCTTTGAACCAAATTCTTCCAAATACATGAATTCTGCATTAATAGATATTTCTGGAGTTAGATATTAATGATTCCAAGTATGAAGTTACTCATACTAAGACCTCACTTGCTTTTGTGCCTGAATTGTGTTTGGATTTCACTCTACACATGATAGCTTTTTTGATTTTGTGTACATGCACCCGATATCATAGCTTTTATTCATTGCATGAGTACTGAGAGTGAGGAAATGTCAACTCTCTTCCAGAGGTCAAATGCTCAAGTCTTGTTAATCATACTTTAAATGAGAAAATGCACGATGAGAAATGTCATACTTTAAATTCAAGGACTTCAGCCTTTAGCTGTTCAAGAGTTTAAATAATTCAGTTGAAATCATTTTCCTACTATAATATTTATTTTTTCATATTTTCTCACTACAATCTTTTGTTTGGGTGCCGAGTAGAATAGTTTTGTAAAGCTCTTTTGTACTGAGGATGGTATTCATATATGTCCTGTGGAGGGCAACCAGCTCATACAGGTGAGCCTTTAAGATTTCTGTCTGTTCTGGTGTAACCTCCTCCCTGTTCATATCAGTCTTGTTCAGATAGGAAAGGCACAGGATATATAATATGTATTAGCCAATATGAACAATAAACAGGTGGCTTTATTAGATTTACTGATCCTGTTGAGACAGCTGATAAGTCTTTGCTGGCCAGCAGTCCTCAGTGAGGAAGTCAGCCTTGATTTTTCCTTGAAACAGGCCAATTTTCTATCATCTTTCAATCATATATATATTTTTTTGTTCTTAGCTTTTGATAGTAAAAATACTGACATGAAATCTTTAAGCTGATAAGGATCCCTGTATCAAAAATTACACTTCTTTGCTTTGACTTTTTCAGTCTTTTCTGGTCTTAGGTCATGTGCATCACAGAATCACCTTGGTTGGAAAAGACCTTGAAGATCATTGAATCCAACCATGAACCTAACACTGACAATCCTCAACTACACCATATCCCTGAGCACTGTGTCAACACGACTCTGAAACACCTCCAGAGATGGGGGCTCCCCCACTGCCCTGGGCAGCCCGTTCCAATGTCTGACAACCCATTCTGTGAAGAAATTCTTCCTAATGTCCAGTCTAAACCTGCATTGGTGCAACTTGAGGCCATCACCTCTTGTCATATCACTTGTTATTTGGTTGAAGAGACTCATCCCCACCTCACTACCCCCTCCTTTCAGGGAGCTGCAGAGAGCAATGAGGTCTCCCCTCAGCCTCCTCTTCTCCAGACTGAACCCCCCAGTTCCCTCAGCCACTCCCCATCACACTTGTGTTTGAGACCCTTCACCAGCTTTGTTGCCCTTCCTTGGACATGCCCAAGTATTTCAATGTCCTTTTTGTAGTGAGGGGCCCAAAACTGAACACAGTACTCGAGGTGTGGCCTCGCCAGAGCTGGGTACAGGGGTAAGATCACTTCCCTGGTCATGCTGGCCATGCTGTTTCTTATACAAGCCAGGATTCCATTGGCCACTTGGGCACACTGCTGGCTCATGTTCAACCGACTGTCAGTCAACACCCCTCACATCTTGAAATAACTTTTTCAGCAAAACTGAGCCGAGGTCATGCATTTGTAATGCAACAAACAGGCTTTGCCTCCAACAGTTGGGCCAGGGCTGAGGGTTACACATGGGCACAGCACGGAGCTCTGGGTACGTGATTGGGGTGCTAGTGAGACAGCAGCATGTGTTGAACCAACCACTTTGTCACTGGTACTGAAACTAACTGCCCCAGAACAGCTTTGCTATTTTTGCATGGGCTACAAATGCATACTTTGCAGGTTAGAACCCATTACTGATGGGTGAACATCCTTCTACAAGAATCACTTTAAAAGGTGAATGCTGCAACAAGGGATAAACAGTTTGAGTAAAAGAAAGAAACTGAAATGATATTTCATAAAAATCAGATGTTTCAAGTATTAAAAATACCATTTGCAAATGGCAAAGTACAAACCAGGTATTTTGTCTGTAGCATTGCCTTCATGGGTAGAGTCTAATGAAGAATATTTAGTGGCTTGTGGGAGTTATTTTTAAGTGAGCTATTCTGGATGTTTGAAATTATCATATGAGCAGGTCTAATAAATTTGCTGGTAAACAGCAGCCAGCTGTTTTTTGGTGTGTATTTAAAAACCTTCCTTATAGGTGTCATAAAGATTTTCACAGTAGTGTCTGAAGCACACTGACATGTTTGTTATGCAGAGTCAGTGCTGTCAGATCTCTTTCTTCCAACACTTCCTGTTTGCTGGTTGGGCATGAACTTTCTTGGGAGACAAAATCTTCTTTAAGAAATATTTCTGTTGTGTGTTTGCTATGAGATAGTGCAGTGAAACATTGCCACGTATAATTCTGTAGCCTATGCTTCAGGTAGTGATGGCATGCCATGTTTCAGTTGACCTCTAGCTCTGTGGCGTGTATATGACTCTAACATTTTGTTTATGAAAGATGCTGTTGAAGGAAAGCAGCAATGTATCAAGTGCTGAGAATATACAGCAAATGAGCTTAGATTTTGTCTGTAATGAATATGTTTACAAACTCAATAGTAGTGATGAGGAATTTTCTGTTCCAGCCAAACTCCATTTTCTATGTATTAGGTAGTGGCATAACAAGAACTGGCTGACCTCGATGTTTCCCACTGCCTGTGCTGTGGGAAGCCACTCCATATCATTGGGAAACACTTTAAAAGGGTTCCTGAAGAGTAGTACTGTATGTTAAGATAATGGGATAAAAAGCAGTCAAAGCAGAAAGCTGGTGCTGGAGTACACGTGGTGGGGACATCCCAGAGGGAATGCTGGAAGTGCTTCATAATCACAGTGTGTTTTTCCTGCTCAAATGTTGTCTGAAACTTCTTTGAGGTGTGTGTTAGGTCTGAGTGATGAATATCTAAAGTCTTTGCAGGGAAACATGGCAAGTGGTGAAAGTCATAAGCTATCCTGATAAACCTTACATTTCTCTTCCCACTGGGCTTATTTTATAGAACTCCATGTGGAAATGAATTACTGGTGTTCTACAGAAGTGCAGTTCACTATGGGCTCCCACATTACCTTCCTCTGTTACAATTTGTATTTGTTATTTAATCCTCAGTTTAAGAAAAGCAGTGATTTCAGTTTGCCATGGCAGGAGGAAGACTGCTTTAACCATAACAGGCTGCTGAGTAGCAGAGCTAGCTCTAAAAACAATGTGGTTTTTTTGCTTCACTCTGACACTTATTGTATTCTGCACCCTGATACTGTTCAAGTAGGGCATCACTGATGTGGCATTCTGCACTTTGATGAAGCTTTTAGCTCCTAGATAGCTGTTAGAATAACTTTTTGCATGTGCTATTTAATCTATTGCTTTTGTGGTTAAAATGAGGTTTAGGCTGGTTTATCTGCTTAGAGTGATTTGGAAATATTAAAAACCATGGCTTCCAAATTTCAAGATTGATGATATTATAGGTAATGGCTTGGCTTTTAAATATGATTGATCAGCTTTTCCTTGTTGAAGATGGGGTTGCTTTCCAGTGACACCACTGAGGTGTTCAATTTGAGCCCCCCTCCACTGATCTACTTCCAAATATTCAATCCTATGTGTTAGATAAATGATCTGAAGGTTATTTAATGCTATTATAGAATTTATTTAATATTTATTCTCCACCATAATAAAGTTACTGCCCATCTGTACTCCATCTGCATGTAGTGACAGACAGCTCCACTCCATAGGGTATTGAAGGAAGTGATTGATATGGATAATTTTCCAAACCTGAAAACTCAGAATGAATAAAAAAGTGGGGAGGGAACTGCAATGTGGAAGGTTTTTCTCAAAAACAGTCTCTGAATTCTACCAAAACAATTCCTTGCATCTGTGCTTCAGTTTCTGGTGGAAAAGTGTGGCAGTCACACACAGCTTGGTCTAGTCTGGAGTGTGTCCTGATTATTTCTGTACATTACCAGTAATTTATAATTTACAGTCTGTCTGAGGGGACTCAGGCAGGACAGATTTGTGACTGCCTGGAGTGGGAGAGGAAACTGGGAGTCCTTCCCCAGCAGCACAACACAGGGAACTTCTTTCCTCTCCTATAATGTCTATTTTGAAATTGGTTTTCCATTTTACAAGTGCACATACCAGTATGAGCCATTGAAAGATGTCACTTTTTGCTCTGTGTGTGACTGGGGATTGTACTTCTTGAGAACTCTCCTAGGTGGACATCAGACACTTCTAATTTTTATAACTGCCTCTTTCAAGAAATCGTTTGCTTGTGTGGTGTGATGTAAAATAATCTGTGCCCTGCTTGCTTGTGGTAGGCTGTGGCACACCCAAGGCTCTGAGTGCTGACCTTGTTTAGTACAGTCCCCTCTTTTATTCCTTCTGTTCTAGCAGAGTTAAATCCCTCTGCTTGTCTTCCAGCAGAAACAAAACAAATTAGTTGAACTCTCCTTACCAAACAAGGTGTCTCTATATGTTGTAAGGGTTGGAATGCTCTGGTGTGGCTGAAACTGGAAGCATCTCTTACTTAATTAGGAGCTGCTTTCGATGCATTCTCACAGGGATTATGGGCATTTTAATGGGGCAGTGTTTTCATTTCCCTTGCCAATACTTGGATTTGTATGTCTGCCTGAAGTTTTTATGACTGTTAGTTCCTGTGACAGTGTCTTTAAAATACAGTATTTGGTTTATATGACTCACTCCCTTTGAATAATTCATTTCTTCGTTGTTTATATATATTCTCCTAGTGGCTTAAAAAGGTTTTATTCCTAATATTGACTAATTCATTAGCTTGCTTGTTTTGAGCCAGTGAAAAATCAGACAAGTTAATCTCTGTATGAGGTTTTTTCCCTCAGCTAATGAGGAGGAGGAGGAGGGTCATGTAATTCATGGTGCCTTAGTTCCCAGATGGGTCACAAATACATGGAGCAGTTGACCATATAATGATTTAAAATGATTTGGTTGTACCTCCTATGTATAGATGTATCTCTGATGTTTGTGGTGTAATGTGTTCTCCATGGGGGCTGTGGAGGATGTCTCCTATGAGCTGCTTCAAATATGATGGTTGCCATGTGTCACCCTGCAGAGTAGGAGCTTCTTGTGAAGGGAGTGTGCATAACTTCAGATAATGTTGGGATCGGCACGGCTGTGGGTGGTAGAGGCAGGGACCCTGAGACATACCAGAAAAAGAACTATAAAAAAAACCCTGTCAGCTGAGGTAATGTAGGCAAGTCATATAGCATTTAAAAGAACTTGCTGAACTGTGAAGACTGACATTTGCATCATAAAATCAGGCTTTGTTTAACTAAGTTAATGCATTTTAAGCTTGTTCTGTCTTTTGGTTTAATAAAATAAGAGCAATGAATGATTGCAGAATTGAAAACAGATTGGCTCCCATTTTAAACCACATCAGATTTAATTTAGTAGATATATTAATTTTGACTTTTTTATAGTTGAAAGCAATGGAAAGTTTTAATGAAGAATCTGAGTTTCACTGTGCTTACTCATGACACCAGGTTTGACCTTCAGGTGCAAGTAATTTGAATTGTGTGTTTCCTACAAAGCAGTTCTGGGATCCTGAATGAAGGGAGTGTCCCTTCCTTCCCACCTCCTTTCCTTCTAGAGAGCTAAGTCACACAGAACCACAGAACTAAGGGTCCTTTCCTCCCACCATTTCAAAGCAGTGGCTTACGCTGTTGCTATGAAATTACAGGATAGTTTGAGAGCTGAGAACAATACCAAATTCCACCTCTGCTTTCTCCTCTCAGCAGCAGCCATTTCACTCCTGTGTCTGTACTCCCTAATCTTCTGCTACGATACAGCCCTTTTCTCATGAAAAGCCACGTGGATCTTTTTTTTTTTTTTTTTTTCCAATTGGACAAAAAATTTTTCTAAACTAGATTATGCCAGGTGATTCATTAGGTGATTTTGCTGTAGTGGCTCTGTTTCACTGATATAAGGTGTCTCAAGTAACGAGAGCACAAAGTTGAAAGCTCCAAGTAGCTAACACTTGAGTTGATTGATTTCTGCATACTCAGTTATGTGCAACTTGCTTGATGGCAATGTCTGCTTCTGTGATCCCTTTCCCAGTCCCCATCCTCTGTTTTTCGTGTTGTTTTGGCTACGCACTGAATTACACCAGGGAACTAATGTGTTAGAAAAAAAAATAACTTGGCCAAAATAAAATTTCCTTTCCAAGTGGGTCAGTGAAGAGCAAAGCACATCTGGAATTGTTGTGGATAAATTGTACAGGTAGGGCTGCTCCTGCACAGGGTACAGAGGTCTCAGTTTATTAAATGTACAGAAGAATTTTGGAATTGGTTATGCCAGGATTAATTAGAGCAAACTTCGATCAAGTTTCCTGAAAATCAATGTGTGTACATACAATTGTCTGTTTTTGCAAATGCAAGTCTAAATATACACTTAATTGCATTTTTTCTGCATGCTAATCGGGAAATTAGGGATAGTATGATTTTACTTGTGTAGTTCTAGAGCCCAGACCAGCCTCATGATGTTTAACAAGGCCAAGTGTAAGGTCCTGCACCTGGGTCAAGGCAATGCCAGGCACAGATCCAGGCTGGGCAGTGAATGGATGGAGAACAGTCCTGGGGAGAAGGACTTGGGTGTGTTGGTGGATAAGACCAACGTTAGCCAACAGTGTGTGCTTGAAGCCCAGAAAGCCAACCATGTCCTGGGCTGCATCAAAAGCTGTGTGACCAGCAGGGTGAGGGAGGTGATTCTGCCCCTCTGCTCTGCCCTCGTGAGACCCCACCTGGAATCCTGTGTCCAGCTCTGGAGCCCCCAGCACAAGAAGGATGTGGAGCTGTTGGAGCGAGTCCAGAGGAGGCTACCAAGATGGTCAGAGGGCTGGAGCACCTCTGCTCTGGGGACAGGCTGAGGGAGTTGGGGTTGTTCAGCCTGGAGAAGAGAAGGCTCTGGGAAGACCTTAGAGCACCTTCCAGTGCCTGAAGGGGCTGACAAGAAAGCTGGGGAGGGACTTTTTACAAGGGCATGGAGTGATAGGATGAGGGGTAATGGGTGGAAGCTGAGAGAGGGTAGGTTTAGACTAGATATAAGGAAGTTCTTTACCCTGAGGCTGGTGAGACACCGGCCCAGGGTGCCCAGGGAAGCTGTGGCTGCCCCCTCCCTGGCAGTGTTCCAGGCCAGGTTGGATGGGGCTTGGAGCAACCTGGGCTGGTGGGAGGTGTCCCTGCCATGGCAGGGGGGTTGGGACGAGATGAGCTTTGAGGCCCCTTCCAACCCAAATCGTGCCACAATTCTATGATTCTATGACTGAATAATGGAAAAGCCTGATTTAGCTGTTTAAAAAGTGATTAAACTATTATGCAATTTGTCCATAAAACATCATTCAATTAAAAATGTAGTTTGTTTTTAACTACTGCCTTCCAAAGAAATGTATTAATTTCCATTGAACCTCCCTATAAGTGATCTCAGCTACAGAGCAAAATTTTGGAGAGAGAAACTTCAGGACCATCAGAACCTCAGAGGACAAGACGACCTTTTGGGTGGTGGGAAACTGTCTTCTTTATAAGAAGAGATTAGAAATGGGTCTCCAAAGTGAATGGTCTGAGGTTAATAAAAGCCACATTTCAGTTGCTTATTTGTAGCAGATCGTTTGCACACAAACTATAGCAGCAGCATTAATTACTAAACATTTTAATGAAAGCAAGCTAACAAATCAATTTAAGTAAATCAGTATTTACCCAATAGTATTTACTTATTGTCTTATGTAATTTTGAGTTATTTTCTCATGTTTAATATTATCCTTTGCTTTTTTATTGCCCTAAACTTCCTATGTTATTTCTTTAAATTGCTTAACAGCTGTTATCTTCAATCCAGGCACACATAGCTGCATATTTATTTAGTTGGTTGGTTGGGTTTTTGTGTGTAACTTGTGAAGTTTTACAAATTACCCTGAGGTTATATTGCCATCATCTGCCAATAAAACCTATACACAAAATTTTAGCTACTTCTAAAATTACAGTTAGTGGGACTACCTGAGCTTATATAATGCAAACCTTACCTAAATCTTTCTCCTTTTTACTTTTTCTCATCACATATGCTGTCCAAGAATGTCTGCAGAACATAGGAGCAACAGGGTGTAATCAGTTTAATTCTAGGATGGTTTGGGTGTGAAGGGACCTCACAGCTCATCTCATTCCAACCCCCTGCCATGGCAGGGACACCTCCCACCAGCCCAGGTTGCTCCAAGCCCCATCCAACCTGGCCTGGAACACTGCCAGGGAGGGGGCAGCCACAGCTTCCCTTCCTTAATGATGCAGAGCTCTGACTCCCAGCTAAAAGGATAGACCAATACATTTCAGTTCAAGTCTAGAAGTTAATTGATTTTAATTCTGGAAAAAATATGTAAAATTTGGTGAAAAATATATTTAAGAGCAAAACAGTGAATCTGGATCAAATTCAGCAAAGAGTCTGAATGGTGACCTTTTGTTTTTTTTCTTTTGAAGTGAAGTTTTTCTCTGAGAAGTTTACTTGATTGGGGGAAAAAAAAAAAGCCTAGCCGTGCCTCCCTCCAGGATTTAGTTTTGGGGTACACAAAATATGCTTTTCCATTATGGTAAATTTTAATTTCTTTTTTTTTTTTGTTCCATTTTATAAAAAAGAACCCCAAACTTGATGCATCTGTCCTTCATCTTCCTGTCCCCAGTGTGGTTATCAAAGGAAAACAATAAAGGAGTTTTATGAAGAGCTTTACTTTCTATTCCACTTTAAAATTTGGCTGTGAGTAAACATAGTGCATTCACATGGCACTGCTCACTCTGGAGTCACTGTGCTCTCCACGTGCTGGACATGGTGCTCCCTGCCCTTCACCACCTCCAGCTAAATGCAGGTGTTCTTTATCTTCATGGGTTGGGGCTACTGGGGCAGAAGGAAGCACTCAGTCACCATAAGCATCTCTGTTGCAGGGGGATTTAATCCTTGTTCTGGTCTCATCTCAAAATGAGTAATATCAGGATTCATACCATCTTTAAATAACTCCTCAGAGAAATTTGCTGCTACCTAGGTTGATTTTTTTTACATTAATCTGTATTAGCAATTTTGTTCGTAGTGCTAACAAGCAGATAGAAACCTCCAAGGAGAGAGAATATTTAGGAAACTCCAGGAAAATAATTGAAAAGGCTTCTTGTGAGACAGAATAAAATGACCAATGGGATGTATTTTATTTCCTACTTAACAGCAGTGTTTTGTGGCTTGTACCTGTGAGAGATCAGAAGGTTCTCTTTGGCTTCAAGGTTGGGATTAGCACTAAAAAAACCTGCAGAGGTCAAATTAACAAAAATCTCCAAATGATCATGCTGGCTAAATTATAGTGATTGCCAAACTCTTACAATACAGCTTCAAATGTTCTTAAATTTGCTTTTTTTAGGGGTTGCCAAGGTTTTCAGAGGCATACCTTGACACCAGGATTTTCTGCTGACTCCATTAGTATACTCTCTCGCCCTGTTCTGTCCTAGACTTGGTTAATTGTGGTTAATTGTAGTTAATTTTTGCTCAGGGAAGCTGTGGCTGCCCCCTCCCTGGCAGTGTTCCAGGCCAGGTCAGATGGGGCTTGGAGCAACCTGGGCTGGTGGGAGGTGTCCCTGCCCATGGACATGAGATGAGCTTTGAGGTCCCTTCCAACCCAAACCATTCCATGACTCTATAATTGTGGTATGGTGTTGACATTATTTAGGAAGTGTGTAACAGTTAATTAGCTCAAGTAGTTATTGCAAAAATACTTGTTAAAGCACCTTATTTATTTACACGTGTGAGTACGTGGAGATATGTGCGTGCTGTAATGCTTGTACACATTTAATTTTAATGATTATAAATGTAAAGCTTTTGGCTGCCAGAGTAAAAACATTGTGATAGGGTTCTCATAATATGAGACTTGATGGTTTGGACTGGATGATCTTAGAGGTCTTGTCCAACCAAGGCTGTTCTGTGATCCTGTGAGCTACTTGAGGGACTGCAGGAGCCAAAGCAGTCTGCACCCAGGTAGTCACTGGTGAATTTTCAGTAGGCAAATTGCAATTACAGTGCTTGAATTGATTTAGAGCACTAGGGAAGCCATCTTAAGCTCTATGAACTTTTTACAGGAAGAGTTTTAATTCTGTTTTATACCTACACCAAAAAACCTGCAAGTGAAATTTCTTTAATGTGGTGGACACCATGGTTTGTATCTTTGGCATGGCTTCCTGTAATTTAATGTTACCTTCCCTCTGCCTTGCAGAGCAGCCCACCAAGTTGTGCTTTGCCCAGCCTGTATATTTTAGCAAGACCACTTGAGACAGTATTGGTGGCGTTTTTCTCAGCTGTTTGAACCCAAACTGTAGTCTTAGGGCAAAAGCAGCACTTAATGTCCATTTTCCATACTTATTTTAAATATTTAACTTCTGTCTAGTGACTCTTCGCCAATCTTTTTTCTTCCTTGGTTTTTTTTTTCCTCTCCAGCAGCTTCCTTTCCTCCCCAGCAGGTGCCAACTTGGCACTGTACAGGCTTCCTCTGAACTCGGTGCCGTGGCTGTTTCCAAGGCTGTTGAACAGGGAGCTCTTCTGTGAGCAAGTGCAGCTGGAATTTTGCTCTTCCTCCTCCTCCTCCTCTCCCCCCTGCTTTCTCCCGGGCTCACTCTGCAGCAGCAGTGCCCTTGCAGCCTGCTGAGCCGGAGAGTGAGAGCACTTTGTCTCCTGCCAGGAGCAAGCCTCGCACACGGCTGGGCAGCGTGCCACGGCTAGCTTGGATGGATGCTCGGTTCAATTAGGATAAGATGTGCTGCCCAGGTTGCATATAGCAGCTATGCGTCTCTTCGAGCTGAAGTGACACACACAACTGCCACCAGGCCCAACTCTGACTTGGATTTCCTTCTGCAGGAGCTTTAAAATAAAATCCAGTCTCTCTCATGAGTGGAGATGTGGTGCTGAGGGATAGTGGTGGCTTGGCAGTGCTGGGTTAATGGTTGGACTGGGTGAGCTTAGAAGTCTTTTCCAACCAAGGGTACTCTGTGATTCTATGAGTTGCATAAGAACATGATTTTAAACTTTCTTCCTTTAAAAAAACCCAAAGCAATAAACTGCTGCCATAGCTGATGAGACAACTGAGATAATTAATCTATTCAAGAAGTAATAACAACACTGATCGTGGAACTGTTTACTGCTTTAGTGTTAAAAAGTAATAAAATGGCACTACTGGAATTTTACTCTCCTCTTATTGTATCTGAACTACACAAAAAAGGCCCTGTGAAGTTTATCTTATTAAGGAAATAAGCTGTTCAAGCACAAGAAGGATACAAAAGGGATATATGGTTACTTGTTGCAAATGGCTCTATTTTAGAGCAAAGTTTTGATGTGCCTTAATCATTATTAACTACAGTATCTTCTCAGTAGATCTGCAAATGCTTATTAGGAAAGTGTTAATATTGCCTTTAATATAAGTACTAATATTAGCATGAATTTAGCATTAGCATTTAATATCAGCATTCATACAAGCATTAGCATTGAGGTTTGGGGATGGTAGAACAGAAGTTAGAGGGGTGTAAATGACTTACCCAAGGTTTTATGAAGAGTCAGTGGCAGAGAAAGGACAGGCAGTATCCAGACACTGCTGGTGCTCTTGTACACAGAGGCTGGAGAACGTCTGGAAGGTCAATCCTTGAACAAACTGTTCCTTGTCATCTCTGTTCCCTCGGTCTTTTCTTTCCCTCGCAGTAATTGAGGGAGGGAGGAAAAGAAATGATGGGTAACTTCAAAACCTCAGGCTCAGGCTGCCCAGATGCCCTGGAGGTGTGGGCACAGTGCTTAGGGGTATGGTGTAGCTGAGGACTGGCAGTGTTGGGTTGGTGGTTGGACTCAATGATCATCAAGGCCTTTTCCAACCTCAGTGGTTCTGGGATTCTTTAACCTTGCATAGGTGTGACATGGGGGAGCCCCAATTCTAACAAAAACGTGTATTAAGGTGCAACTCATGTATGTTGTGTTAGTGATGGAGAAGGAGGAGGGCGTGCAGAACCTCAGCACAGTATCAGAAATGTGTGGAAAGTCAGTAGTTAAAGGGCTTGCCTCACACACACTGTACTCTTCTAACTGTGGTGTTTCAAGGAAGTTGTGTAGCTTAAAGCAGGAAGGGATTAGTTGGCCTTTTAATTTTCCTTCCTTATTTTAATAATTATTTAATAATTATTTTTAAATTTTACTTTCTAATTTTGTCCAGATGATCCTAAGGAGAAGCCAGTGCTTTAGTTTCTTGAGGACTGCCGTGTTACAGGATAGCCTCCCTGTCCTGTGAGGTGGGCAGAGGAGGGACCAGGGTGTCCCTGGTGTGCCAGGCTTTGCCCTGACAGCGTGGTGGTTAGCTCACAATTCATATTCCAAAATGAGACAAAAGGAAGGCAACAACAGCATCGTTTCCCCTGCTTGTGTCATCTTCCCAGATCTGATGATCAACCTAACGTTTGGATACACATCTGAACAGTTCCACTATGTTATGCTTTGCTAGTAAGGACAGAAAACCTCCATATAACTCTGTGTTTTTCATGCCTGGGTCTGTCTACAGAGATATGACACCACTTCTCAGCTTGCTTTTGGATCAAAGGGGCTCTAGCACTGCATTATCAGCCTTGTTTTTCAGTCCTCAAGTCATTTATTAGTGCTTGTTTTGCTTTTGGAACTTACTCATTTTTCTGGGAGGTTGAATGCCAGCAATGCTGATCCAAACATCAGTACAGGGTATTACTAAGACCACTTCTACACTTAACGAGTCTCCTACACACTCAAGAATATTCATAACGTTTCTTGACTTAATTTGTAGTAGGTAAAGGTATATGGTGACCCTAAAAGTCTCAAAGTCTGCAACTTCAAGACAAACTACACTTTTTAATCAAATACTTGAACCCACTGTATTAGGCTAGGTTGTATTAAAAAGTGTGTGCCTGTTTGCTGACTTTGATATTCAAATCTCTGTGTGAAAGTACCTATTCTCATTATTCCTGTCCTGTTGTGTGCATGCTGCCCTGACATGGTACCTGGAAATGTTGTTGGTTTTTTTTTGGTCTTCGGTTCAATAATCAATTTTCAAATATTAAATAGAGCTGCACTGTGTAATTCCATATCAGACTCTGTTTAGAGTAACTCAAGAATATCTGCCCACTAATAGGCACATTATAAGACATCTGTGAACCTGTGTTTAATCCATTTACTGGGAGAGAAGACTTGCACAGACTGGCAGCAGTTTTACAGCCATCATGAAGCATATATGCACAACCCAGGAGGAAACAGAGGTTACACAAGTAGAAGGTACTGTTATGGTATCATGCAGTGGTGTTTCTGCTAGGATTTATACCAGGTGTACTACTTGGTTAAAATCATATGCTCTGTTGAGGTAGTTGCACCAAAAAATCTGTTTTTACCACCGCTGCACTCCTTTATTACTGCCACCAAAGGAAGAATAGATGTCACTGATCTTGATAGTGGGCATCACTTACTTGAAAAGCTAACAGGGTTTTCCCAGTTCTTTCAACACCTGTCAGGAGGAGTGCCTAAATCAATTCCTAATGGACAGAACCCGACCAACAAGTGAAAATTATAGCTTATTTGATTGTTCTCGTTGTGTTTCCTTTTTCTCTTTTATACGTTTCTCTGCTCTCCTTCCTCAGATTCATTACTTCCATGGCAGCAAATGGTTTGAATGAAAGGATAGTTCGCTCTGATTTAATTTTCTACAATGTTGTGTACTCGTGCTTTCCATCTCACAAAACAAAATAACGAATAAAAAATACATTATAATGTGTTTGCAATAGATTGAATCCCCACTGTAAGAATCAACCTTGTTTCCCAGCAGAAATCTAACCTGCTCCCCTGGCAGGCATTGTGGAAGTAGATAGCATTGTTGTTGTTATTGTTGCTATTATTATTATTTTATTAGATGTTTTGTGCCTTGGGGACAGGAGGATGAGGTGGCAGTTGCTACGGAAACTAGTTTGAAAAATGTTACTGAGAATCAGTGAATCTGCTTGTAAGACAGCTGTCAGCATGGCCAGGAATGAGATCTGTCCTCATTAGTTAGGAGCTCTCTTTGGGAGGGTGGCCCTGTTAATCTGACTTTTTCCTTATTTGAGAGAGAGTTTTGCTCCTGCAGTTCTCTTATTTACAAGGATGGAGTCAATGTTGCCATTAATTTCTTCTTGTTATATATCCCAATACTGAATAAAGTTAGTTTTCCCAAGATGCTCCTACAGAAAACAAGGTTTTTGTTGGTGTTTAATTCCACAAATACTGGTGCCAAATATTCCACACAGACAAGGTGGTAAATTCATATGGCAGAATTCTGCATCCTTATGGGTTGGTCCTTGGGGTGACAGTTCAGCCTTACACTTGTTCCATAGCTACAGCTCTTCAGCCCCATTAGTCTCAGGCCCCAGTCTACTCATCCTGCAGCTCCTCTATGCATAAAATACAGAATCTGTTTTAATCCCCCAGGGTCATCTTAGCCAGTTGCTGCCTTTGGGGAATGGAATGCAGGCTCTTAATTTTGCATTTTTCAGCAGTCCCTCACAAGACATTTCAAAAATTGGCCAGTTTTTTCCCCTGGGGAAGGGGTGGTTATTCAGTCTTCATGTTCTTGTATGGTCTGAAACTTCTTATTCATCTGCTGCTTATTTTTCCTTTCCAAACACTCTTGCCAGGGATGTTTTTTCAGGACTGATCTCATCTGCTGTAGCCTGTAGATGATAAGTTTTCCCTACATCTGCCATTCCAAGAAGAGGTCTTTTGGTTAGGAACTTCTCACCTTGGCCAGCTGGAGAAGTATTTCTCATGTGAGGTTTTGGTGTATTTTCAGTCTTTCATCATTCTTCATTCTTTTTGTCATTTTATTCATTTTGTATCATTTATATCTTTATTTCTGGTGAGCAGAATCAGTATGTTGATTGTCAGACATTTTTGTCAGGAGGGGAGAAAGTAATCCTGAATTACCCTCTAGTTAGGAATGTTTTGTTACAAAATACTGTAGGGCTTTCTAATCAAGCTTGGAAAGGGAACAACTGCTTTCTCCTTTTATAAGGAGATAAAAGGAGATAATTATCCTAGAAAGCTGAGGCCAGCCAAATTTAAATTAGAAAAGAGTACTTTTTAACATGATTAACTGCTGGAATAAACTGTCATGGAAGGTGTATTTTCTCATCTTTCGATGTCATTTATATCACTTTTAGAAAATATGCCTTAGCCAAATGCAAGTTAAACTTTCATTAAATGCAAATTAATGAGCTCTGTGTAAAGGCAAAGTGGTGACAGACAGCAAGTCGGACTGGACCCAGTGCTCGCTTCATCTCAACCTTAATAAATGTGCAGGTTTTCCTCATTTCCCTCTCATTTATTTTGTAAGTCACAAGATAAAACTGACCATAAATAGTATTTTGGTGTAATAGATTTTGTTGCTAGCTTGTGTATTTAAAAATATTTTGTACTATTTGTAAAAATTCATGAGAACTGAGAGAAAAGTACTTGAGATGAATGTTGGAGATTGACACTGTCTCTACATTTCTATAGCAACTCCTTCAATGCCAACCTGTAGGCTGTGAACAAACAGTACTGTACCTTTGCTCCCACTTCATTAGAGCTGTGCACATCCTATTGCCACCATACCTTCCTGTCCCAGCTGATATTTCATTCCTGTAGGCAGGATCTGCTGTCACATACAGTGATTGTTTTGAGGATGTGGCTAGCTGCTTACTTGAAGCAACCAGATCTGGCAGAGTGATTTTATTAGGAGCGAGCCAATAGTCATGAGAGTCTTAAAATATTTTGTTGCTTGGTAAAGGACTGGACTAGGTTAACTGAACCTGAGCAGCTCTATCTCTAGTTCTGATTCTTTCTTGCTTTGGTTTTACTTGCCTGCACAGATAAATATACAAGTTTTCCTACCCTATGACATTTTTTTCTGTGCTGAGAAGTGGAAATTGAATAATGGGTGTAACTAATTAGTAATACTTCCATTTTCAACCTTTGTGTTTAATGACTATGTGGACAGGTTAAATTTCATTTTGGTTCAAGATGAAACCAACTTATCATGGTTGTTCAAATATCATTTTTCTACACCTATGTCTTCTAGCTGATATAGTTGTTGACTGAATTTTGATTACCAAACACTCATTTTTCATTTTCAAATTGATTTGAATGATTGAAATTTAGGGAGTTCATTTATTAAGCATAGTTTTGGTCATTCAGTCGTTGGACCACGTTAGGTCAGATGTTCCTAGAGCTGTCTACCATCGTTAGAAGTCTGTGTCTGATTACAGGCATGCTTCTAATACCTGCTCCAAGGCTTCAGTGCAAGGTGTGTTATTAGGAAGATTAGCAAGTCAGTGGAGCGAGAGTTCTGTTCATTACATTGTGTATTGCACAGTAATTTTATTGGATTTTTACATCCCCAGTTGTTCAAAGAACAATAGAATCCAAACAAGGAACACTGCTGATTCGAGGGATAAATACAAACACTAAACAAAAGTTTTCTGTTGTAATTTTAAGAGAAACTTAGGCAATTGCTTTCAGTTGATCTTTGCAGAGCAGACCAAGACTTTTATGAGTCTTTTATTGCAAATTCATTTATACACCTACACTTACACACATACAAATACAATCTTTCAGTTAATAACCTTTTCTTGGATACTGTTTTCAGTGCCTCAGTTATGTATATGCTTTGAGGACCATCACACCTAGGAATATTTTTGTGAGGAAAAAAAAAAATCTCCTGTTTTGCTTAAAATGTTTCCTCGAAATGATTACAAAGGACAGGCAATATTTATCCCTGGCTTTTATTGAAATTGTTGGGCTCAGACTTCTTATAATCTGTTTAAGCAGTGATCGATGGTCTTTGATATGTTTTGTGACTTACCTCAAAACTTTTTCTTCTGGAACATGAGGCTAGAAAAGCCCTGAGTACAACCTTGCATCTACCCTCTGCTTCCTGTTAATAAAATTATTAGGAACGACATTGACTCCTATTGTAGTCATGGGCTTAGAGACTTCCAATGTGACTCTGTTTATGCAGTGCTTTCTGATGGATTCTGGAGGGCTTACAAACCCAAATGTCACTGGAATTCTGTAGAAGCCTCTGAGGATCTCAACCATCTCTGTGTCCCACTTCACTGTCAGTTTAAAAGGAAAAAAAAAAAAAAGGGAAACAGAAAACCCCTCAGACTTGATGATTTGTGCTTGGTTACTATAGTGATGAATCCTGTATGAAAACCCACACAGTTCTGACTGGAATCCAGACCTGCAGCTACTTGTCAGAAAAGAAAACAGAGAAAGAGAATACATTCAATAGGATAATATTGAAAGGTGGTGTGAACCAAATCTGTCGGGATGAAATTATCTGAATTTTAATCCAGATTTTATTGTTTTAGGCACTGATGTTCAGTAGTTCTTTCAGGCTGATTTTAAGCACAGAAAACATGGGCACTCAGTGGTGCAGGAAGGCTAAAATTAAACTCAAACTACCATCCTAGCTGACAGTCTTGGGTGGTGTGACACCTTCAATATTTTGTCTTTCCTCTTATATTTCCTTGTCGTGGTTTCAACCCGACAGGCAGTGACACAGAGGGAGATGGGGGAGAAAATCAGAAAGGTGATGGTAAAGAGCCTTGTGAGTTGAGATAAAACCAAGTTAATAATTGAAATAAAATGATAATAATAATGAATATACAAACAAATGATGCACAATGCAGCTGCTCATCACCCACTGACCAATGGCCAGCCTGTCCCTGGCTTGTGGTCCCAGAGGAGAGGAATCCCAAACCAACAGTCCTGGAAGAGAGAGAACTTCCCAGCTGACTCTTATTGATATACTGAGCATGATGTTGAATGATATGGAATATTCCATGGGCCAGTTTGGATCCACTGCTCTGGCTGTGCTCCCTCCCAGCTTCTTGTGCACCTGCACACTAGGAAAGCACAAGAAGATGAAAAGTCCTTGATTTCTTAGCAACAACTAAAACCATCAGTATATTATCAACATTTTTTTCATACCAAATCCAACACTGAATCCAAAATATAGTGCTGTTTTAGCTGCTAAGGAGAAAATTAGCTCTAGCCCAGCTGAAACCAGGACATTCCCTTATCCAAGTGCAGGGACCATCATAACAATTAAGTACTTTCGCTGTAGACTCCCTTTGTGTCTTCAAAACTCCCAAGACATTTCCCTTCGTGGAGCTTCACTTTCATTTTCTTTCTAGTAAAATTAGTTCACCTTCTCTCAAAATAGCTTCTCTCCAGGCTGTGAGGGTTGGGTTTTCCTTCTAGACCCACCCTGTAGCTTCCAGGTCCCCACTGTGTAGACCTGGGGTACTTCCAGTCCTTCTACCAGCTCTGAGGATTGCTGCAACTTGACCCCAGGGCTTTTTGTCCCTGAGGCAGTGACAGGAACTAGAAGAGCTCTTTTGCTTCTCCTCTGAGGGTATTCCATCCAAATTATTTTTGTTCCTCTTGTGTTGAATTGGGAATTTCTCTCCAGTTTTCATTGCCTTTCTGTTGATCTTCTCTGAATGCTGTTTTTTAATAGAGTTTGCTGTTGAGCTGTTTAAGAATTTTTCCACTTTTAAGGTTTTTAGCAAGAAGTCACAGATTCTTCTATTCATTCTTCATAGAACTACAAGAATTTTATTGAATTTATCATTAAAAATATTCCATGAGAGTTGTATTCGTTTGCTTCCCACCTGGTAAATGGGGGAGTCAGAAGGTGCAGGCAGCCTTACTGCCTCGACTGCACTCTGGAAGGTGCCAAACTTCAGTATTTCTGGGACAAAGGGGAGCACTCAACCCCAAACAAAGAAATTCCTCGTTCTCCTGGGGAGCCTGGAAATCCAGGTATGGTCTTTCAAGGCTTTTAAGGTCACCAATTGGCAGTAGGATGTCAAAAAGTAGTGAGAAAACCCTTGAGGTAGTCTAATCTGTTTTTTTTCCTCATTCCTTATCAAAGCTTTTCTGATCTGGGACCTGTCCCTCTGTCCCACAGGTGGGTGCTCTCAGAGACCTCAGAATTAGGACGTGAGCAGGGGTCCTGGCTCTGGGTCCTCATGGTCTAGGCATCCAGCAGCATTAGAAGCATGGAGAGACTCACCATAGCCCAGGACCTCCTCGGTGAGGGGTACCAAGGGTGTGGTACCCCAGTGATTCCTGCATCTTGTCCATGAACTCTGTGGTTTTATTCGCTCTACAGCACTGAGGTCATCCCAGTTCTGGGTTTAATTGTATAATATTCATTATTTTAAATAGATAATAAAACCAAAGAGGATAATGTATCTTGAAATTTCAGATTAAACTTCACAACTAGCCAAAGTGTCCCATATTCACGCTCACTCTAGCTCTCTGCTTTGTCATTGTCATAGCTGAACTTCTTAACAAAGGTTTTACACAACGTATCTTCACAGCCTGTGCTCTACCAGCCTCCTGAACCTCCTGCTCTGAGCAGGTGACCATAGTGAAACAGAGGCAGTTCACCTTTTGAGTGTTTTAATTTACATTTTTTATCTCAAGTCAGAAAAATAATCTCATTAAAGATGATGATAAATTAAGCTAATTATTGCAATCCTATCTACTAATGACTGGTATATTACATGGATCAGAAGGCTGCCTTTAAAATTTTTATATCTCATTACTAATAATTACTTCTATTAAGCTTTTGTCTGAGTGTTGTCTCAGTGTTTTACCTGAGTAATGAAAATGCTTAGGGGGGAAAAAAAAAAGGTAATTTCACTGTTATTATCTCTAAATACAGAGAGTACAGTGTCTGCAAAGGTGGGTTATTCCTGGTAACAGCTACGTGTTGTCGATCAGGCAGAAATTTGATAGATGCCTTGGACAATGTCACATCCAAACCATCCAGCCCTGTGTTTACTGTGTGGTAACACTTACTTGTACAAAGTCACCTCAGTGGGATTCGGTGATGACCCCTTTATCTTGAAGCTGGTGTTACTGTGGCTGTAACAATGACATCAGCAATTTCCATTTACTGAAGCCCTAACTAAGCTAGCAACAGTGGTTACAGTGGAATTTGATTGAAACAACAAGCTTCCCTCAGAAAACCCTCATCACTAACACCTTCCCCACCCTATTCCACCCCTTCCCAGGCAAGGGGGAGAAAGAAAAGGTGGCAGGTGCCCCCCTGCTGATGGTCACTCAGCTGGATTTAAGGTAGGAGCATGTCCAGGAGGTGCCCTGTCTCATCAGACTGGTGGCACACCTGCCTCTTTTGTCTTGGGGGCAACTATACCTGATGTTTTTTCAAAATGTACAAACCACCCCAAACTAGGGAGTTCCTGATATTGGGAAAATTTCTTGCTGAGCCCCGTGTTTAGTTTCTGCAGTGAAGCATGAAAATTGAACTGCATTATACCCTTGTATTTACTCTATGCATTCATTCAGTTGTCTCTTAAATCTTTTTTTACTCTTGCCCCTAGATGGTATCTGGAAAGTATATACATGTAAATTAAATGAATTTTCTCCTTACTTGGTTTTTAGGTTGGAAAGGAAAGATTACATGCTTTGCCATCTAGAATACATTTTGATATGTTACTTAATTGAAGAAGTTTTGCCAGTGCTAGGGGAAGCCAGTTCTCTAGCTGTGGGTTCATTCTGCCAGGACTGTCTCTTTTGAAATTCTGGTCGGTGCTGTGCTCCAAAATCACAGTCAGCAGAACATCACGTGGGAGGGCTCCTTGCCCACTGAACTGAAAGTCTGCTATTTTAGCTTAAATAAGCGAGTAATATGGTTTGGAGTGTTAGGTATCTGAAGCAGTTAAAATGTCCTGATGTGTTTAAATAGCTGAGTTGTGAATCATAGAACAGCCTTGGTTGGAAAAGACCTCTAAGGTCACCCAGTCCAACCATTAACCCAGCACTGCCCAGTCCCCACTGCCCCATGTCCCTCAGCACCACATCTCCACGGCTCTGAAATCCCTCCAGGGATGGGGACTCCCCCACTGCCCTGGGCAGCCTGGGCCAGGGCTGGGGAACCCTTTCAGGGAAGAAATGTTTCCCAATATCCAATCTAACCCTCCCCTGGCACAACTTGAGGCCATCACCCCTCATCCTAGGGGTAAGCTGGTAAGTTCTGGCTGACGGGTAAGGGAGGCTTAATGAAGTCTTCAGAAAGTCTATTATGAGTCCAGACAGGTTGGAGAGAAGTCTGTTGGTCTATTTTAAGAGCATGAGTTCATTAAGTTACTGTACATAAGCTAAATGCCTATACTTTTAAGCTTCACTTACAGTAAATGAGATGAACAGTGCCTGTTGAAAATGGGGCTTACAGCTCATCTATTACTTAGGGACTTGTGAAAAATTGACTTTTTTTCGTCGTTATTTTTCTCTTCAAGCAACTCTTCATGTGACACTAATTAAGTATTTTGGTGGTGGTGACTCCTTTGATAGAGAGGTAAATGTCCAGATGGCGAAATCACTTGGCAGTAACTTCAAGTAAAAGGAACTGAGCTGAATAGATATCTCTTTGCCAGCTCAGTAGTTTGCTAAAATTATAATTTAAAAATACACAATTAAGGAAATTAAGTGAGTTTATTAGAGAGTTAACCAGCTCAAATAATGAACTAAAAATAGTCCTAAATGGTAGTAATAGCCAATTTCTTGAAGGTTATTGTTTCTTTAATTATCTCATTTCAGCATTTTTCTTACCAGGATTAAAATGTTCTCTAGGAGCCTCTTTCTACAGATCCCTATTTGTTCTGTGTCGAAAAAACATTGTGCACTGTGTAGATCTCATTTTTAAAGTCTTGGATCAAAAATGAGAAGGTTTGGGTTCTGTTCCTAGCTTCCCTTTTCTCTGTTGGAGGTGAAGAGCATTCAGGGGAAGAATCTCACTCAAGTTTATTTTGTTTTCTTCCGGCATCGGTCTTTGGCCACTGCTCAGAGATAGGACATGGGGTAATAAAGCTGCTCTCATGTTCTTAACATGTGACTAGAAGCAAAAGATTTTTATTGCTCTTGTGTGCTCCTGGCTTATGTTTCTCTTCTTCCCTCATTTCCTGCTGATTTTTATTTAGACAGTCTATATACTTTCAAAAGCAGATGCTGCTTGTGCAGAGTATTTCACACAGGGGGAGAGGGGGAGTGGAGACTTGGTTGAGCCTTGAGAAATTTTTTCAATACCCTTAACAACAGCAAAGTTATTCCTTCCTAGTAATTACTGCTTTTTGTAATTTCATTGGAAAAGGAGATGAATAAATTTAAAATCATCGGTACATCACAAGAAGGGGATCTCTGCAGTCGTAAAGCTGACTTCTTGCTCTTATTTCATAAGCTTGCTTGAAAATAATTTTCATGCATGTATCAAATTAAGAACAAAAGGAAAGGGAGGCTCAGTACTCCTGCTGGAGGTCTCTTCTAGAGACCTTTTTAGTAACCCTCCTTTTTCTAGTTTGTAGAATTTCTTAGTGATTGTGTCTTGTATGCCTGACACTTGTAGCATGTTATTTAGAAAGACAACCAACCTTGCTTTCGAGTCTCCTTGTGAAGGATTTGTTATTTCCCCAGCAGTCTGTTTCTACGTGGTTTCACTTACTACTACTATTAATTTGCATTGCTCTCATTTTTTTTTTTTTAAGGTTTGAATTTTACTGACTACTTCTTCCACCTAATGAGGTTTTTTATGCCTTTCTTTGTAAGACTGAAAAGACTGTGATATCATGTGTTTTCTGGTTTGGTACATCACTAGACCATTAGCAAATTGACTACATTCCTACTTTCTTACAGAATCACAGAATAGCCTTGGTTGGAAAAGACCTCTAAGCTCACCCAGTCCAACCATTAACCCAGCACTGCCCAGTCCCCACTGCCCCATGTCCCTCAGCACCACATCTCCACGGCTCTGAAATCCCTCCAGGGATGGGGACTCCCCCACTGCCCTGGGCAGCTTGTTCCAATGTGTTATAACCCTTTCAGTGAAGAAATGTTTCCTAATATCCAGTCTCACCCTCCCCTGGCACAACTTGAGGCCGTTCTTCTTAAGCCTTTCTCAAAGACTGTAGTAGGATGTGGTACCCTTGGAGGTGGTGCCCTAAAAGGGGACTCTCTCCTTCACTTCTTAGCCAGTGAAGCCACATTAACTCCAGAATGCAACCAGTCTGAGGAGACAGAGGGTTCTTTTCAGCCTGTTACTACTGCACTGGAGAGTCACAAATTAGGATAAATAAGGCTGGTGCACACAATGCTAAAGCCTAGCAGATATTTTTAAGGGATTTGCAATTCTAGTGTTCTAAGAAAACAAAAGAAAAAACCAACCCTCAAACCAAAAATCCACGTCACTTGGTTTGTTTTGTGGATTTAGTGTTTGGGGGATTGGTCTAGACTAATGAAGCAAATAGGAAAGTTCTGGTTTTTAAGGAATATTTCTAGTTTGTTTTTTTCTTTCTACTCTGTAAGCATATTTGCATATCCTAATAAGGAAC
The DNA here is from genome assembly GCA_028020825.1 of Podargus strigoides. Classification (NCBI taxonomy): domain Eukaryota; kingdom Metazoa; phylum Chordata; class Aves; order Caprimulgiformes; family Podargidae; genus Podargus; species Podargus strigoides. The sequence goes on along the minus strand of CM051624.1, from coordinate 43,672,141 downwards.
CCTGCACCTCAAGGACATAACTGCAATCTAAGAATGCCTTTCCCCACATTTGAGAATGTGTAGTTTGAAATGGTTTTTTTATGTTTAATCTTGGCCTGCTGTAGAGAGAGTGATATTATGAGATCCTATTCTCACTTGGAAATTTATTGAAATTAATGAGTCTTGCTTTAGTGCTGCTGTGATTTTTGTTGTTGCTTTTTAAAATTTTCTTTGATTATGTGTTTGCAGTAGCATTTTGCTCATCCAAATAGCTGATAGGAGCAATATTGCTATTTTATTACATGGGTGGTGGGTTGACCCTGGCTGGACACCAGGTGCCCACCAAAGCTGCTCTGTCACTCTCCTCCTCATCAGGAAAAGGCAAAGAAAATATAACAAAAGGCTTGTGGGTCGAGGTAAGGACAGGGAGAGATCACTCACCCATCACCATCATGGGCAGAAATGACTCAGCTTGGGGAGATTAATTCAATTTATTATCAATCAAATCAGAGTAGGGTAATGAGAAACAAAACCAAATCTTAAAATGCCTTCCCCCACCCCTCCCTTCTTCCTGGGCTCAACTTCACTCCTGATTTTCTCCTGCTCCCCAGTGGCACATGGGGATGGGGAGTGGGGGTCGTGGTCAGTTCATCTCATGTTGTCTCTGCTGCTACCACCATCACTGATGAGCTCAGCTTTGGCCAACAGTGGGTCCACCTTGGAGCTGGGTGGCATTGGCTCTGTCAGACATAAGGTAGCAGCTTCTCAAAGAAGCCACCCTTTTAGCACTGCCAGCTACCAAACCCTTGCCACACAGACCCAACACAACAGGTAGCACAGTTGTTACTGCATGTCAAATAATAATGGCCTGCAATTTGGGGGCAAGAAGTTTTCTTTCCCTTCTCATCATTAGTGGACAGACTGAATTTATACTGATCTTAGAGGTGAACATCACCATAGTAATTCTATAAATTGTTTTTCTATGGGAGGATCCAAAATAGATATCAAAATACCACGTGGGAAACAAAGCAGATATTGGGCCATAAAAGGCAATATTATTGGTGTTGTTTAAAAGTGTATGCTCTAGAGTGTGTGTGTATAACCTGGCTGTTATCAACAAACTCCCTAACACCTATTATGCTAGAGGTAACACCTCTAACACCCATCTATATAAATTATAGTTTATATGCATATCTTCATGTGCTGTGTTTCAGGGTGCACGTCAGAGTCTCCTGAATTAATGAGATAGTGGGAATTAGTAGCTTATGCATTTTTGTAGACTTTGTTCAAAATTATGGAAGCAAAGGAGTATTTAGAAAGTCTGTAAGTACTTCTAAACGTCAGTATGATGAGAATATTATGGACTCATGCAGATAACTTAGCTGAGCAATTCGTGCTCCTGAGAGTGTGATTGGAAACAGAAAAAATAAATTATCAAGAAATAAATAGTAACTGGGTATTTGATTGTCACCAGGTATTAGTATCTGAGAAAGGCTCCTGATATGTCTCTGTTAATCCTGGCTAAAAGTGGAGAAAACTCAGGCATTTCCTACTTTAGTGCATCCTGCCTCAAAGGCACCGAGGGGGTTAAATGTGCTGCTGCCACTAGGTGTCATGCTGGGATCATCTCTTCAAGCGTGAGGGATTATCAAAGGTGCTGAATAAAGGGACGGCATCTCCTTGATGTACTTTAGTAGGGAAGGAGGTTAATTTTGCAGGCTGCCGTTGCCACCAGTGTGCCCAGTGTATCCAGAGCCTTTGCAAGAGGCCAGACTGGTCTGTGTGCTCGTGGCTGGGTGGGAAGGGATTGGTGCCACACAACCTAACACAACACAGCTGCCAAACGTTTTTCCTCTTTCATTTCAGGTGTTTTATAATATGGAAATCATCACGGGAATTGAGAATACCAAATCAGTATGAGGGCAGCTATTTTTTTAATTAAGCCTACTGTGATTGTGATGTGTTCTTTCTGCATTTCACTCCTGCAGTCACTCACAAAATTGTCGTGTTTCTTTTCTAGAATCACAGCACAGCCTTGGTTGGAAGAGACATCTAAGATAGTCAAGCCCAACCATTAACCATACATATAAATACTTGATGGGAGGGAACAAAGAATCAGACTCTTGTGGGTGGTGCCCAGTGAAAGGACAAGAGGAAATGGGCACAAATTTGAAATGCTGCAATTTCTTGTTTTCCATAAGAAAAAACTTGTAGATGTGAGGTGATTGATTCCCCTGAACGCATTGCCCAGAGAGGCTGGAGAGTCTCCTTGGAGATGTTTTAAACCACTTAGACATGGTCCTGGACAACCTGCTTTAGGTGGCTCTGCTTGAGCAGGGGAGTTGAACTTAGATGATCTCCAGAGATGACTTCCAAACTCAACCATTCTGTGGTTCTGGGTGTTTCCATTCTTCACATTGATCCAGCATTGGGAATACTTGGGGTAAAAAACCCCAACAAAACAACACCCCAAGAAACAAAACCACAATACATCATGCTAAGCACTGTGATCATAGACTATAATTGTCAAGTAGCAATGAACTGCTGATAGGGATTTTTTTTTTTTTTACATCTACTGTATGCCTAAGTGGTGATGAAATAGATTCTTTTGAATCTATTAAACCTCCTGTTTTGTCCCAAGCTTGCACAGAGCTGAAATAACTTGGGTACTGTGAATCATTTCTCACTGTCCTGAAGTTGGTTTATGCTGGTCCTCCATATGCTGTGCTGGAAATTGAGGTATTACTTGTGTGTGTATATAAATTACATCATCATCATCACGTGTGTAAACTTTTCTTGGACATTTCAGGTGTCATACACAACAACCCTACCAAGTTTGAACTGACCAGAGGTGAAAGGGTATATAGCCCACTGCCAGGATGGCACATTATGGGCTATCTGTCCATCAGTGGGATGTTTGTGCCTCACAGACTCAGGGCTATCCATGCTAGCAGAGTTGTGCCCTCCATCACACAGTAAGTTGTTATTTTAGTGCGTGCTATCTATCTGTTACACAACTGACTGGTCTCAGTCTCTCACCTGAATTCTCCATTTGCAAATATGAAGCAGATTTCCCTCAAAGTTTTTCACCAAGAAAGTGAGTGTATGTAGGCCAATGCAGTGTGGTAACAGATATGCTGCAAGTTCACACAGTAGCTTCTCTTGGGTTTCTGTTTTGTAGGTGTGAATTCGGTTATCGCAGACAAGTGATGTGTTTCTGTTTTGTAGGTGTGAATTCGGTTATCGCAGACAAGTGATGTGCTGAGATACAAAAATCTAAAATACACTTTCATAGATTTTTCTTTTCAGCTGTTGGTCTGTATCCATTTGTTGTCTCACAGCGTCACCTCAGTTGGAAAAGACCTTGAAGATCATCGAGTCCAACCATCAACCCAACACTGACAGTCCTCAGCTACACAATACCCCTAAGCACTGTGTCAACACAACTCTTAAACACCTCCAGGGATGGGGACTGCCCCACTGCCCTGGGCAGCCCAGTGCATACTGATACTAAATGCTTTGTTCCAGGGATTTATTCCTGTTTGTTGCATAGTATTCAGCACAGTGAGACCTTAATCCATGTCCTTTGTGCCTGGTCAACACAGTGGTGAAAAATATATTACTGGCAATTAAAGAAGCAGAAAAGTTTTTCATTCTTTTGATTTGATATTTTCATTATTAATGTGTGTGAAGTAATAATGAATATACCTGTACATGACATCATCTTGGGAGGAATAGTGGATGCTTGGGAAGCCAGGATTAGAATGTAACATTTTCTTGATATTTATGGGGGGGAAATGACATAAAAAGAAAAAATACAAATTTGTGTGAAGATAAATGGGAAGTGCTACGTGTAAAGGAAAACACATGCATAGGTACAAAATCTATAAGAAGTGATTAGGCAGTGCAGCATTTAGAAGTACCTTGGGAGTTACAGGAGACATGACACTCTAGCTAAATGAGAAATATTTTGCTGTTGTGGGATAGTCAAATCTATTAGTGTTTCTGGAAGAATTATGGGGTGTTTTGGCTTCATCTGGCAGTGATGAGGATGGAGTAAATATATCCCCTTGTTGGTTGTGCAGTGAAGAGATGCAGTCAGGCTGGAGAGGGTCCTGCTTGGGATACACTAAACACATAGCAATGTGTGGGTGTTGATGGTATCTTGGGGATAAGGAAAGAAATGTTAGACCTGGCTGGAAAAGAAACTATGGGAGAGGCCAAGGCTGTAAAATATTTACATTCCAGTAATGTTAATGCCTTAAAAGCAAGATCTGCACAGTACTTTTTTGTCTGTAACTGCAGAAACAGCCTCATGTAGTACCTTTTAATTCTGGTAGGATGGAAATGCTGAGATGTAACAACGAAAGAAAAATCTACAAGAAATTGGCTGTTACCACAACTTAAGACTATGTTTAGTTTCAACAATATCTCAAAATATATTAAGACAAAAGAACAGCCCCTTGAGTAGTTTGGGGACTGAGGGCCTGTCTGGGTCACCGGGGGTCTGCCAGCCCAGTTTGGTTTCTGTTGTCAGAGCAGTCTCAGTAATAGTATTAAATATTCCTTAGATGTTATGATTCTGTAACTTGAAATTTAAGGTGGTGATGTGAACAATGTTTGCTTCATCTAGGCTATTTTATACCATCTGATTAATATTTGATACGGGCTGTTCCTTCTTTGAAATTTCCCCTTAGTGCAGAACATTTGTCCCACACACCCCCACTCCCACGAGTGCGTGTGGGATTGCAGCTGATAACATCTTAAACTGTTATTTCTTTGTTCCTTCTCACATCTTTCATAAAGATGGGTATTGACAGTTGACCATACATCCACCTACTTTGTGTTCTCCATTAAGATTATAGCACAGGGTTTGTATTCATCTTCCTTTAAAAACGTGGCTGATGTTGGGTAGGAATGGTTAATCCATTTTCTAGTTTAATGAAGAGTATCTGCAAAGGTGGGTGGTAATCACTGGGATTGCAATCTGACAAAGATCTTTAAAAATAATTTCTTAACATCCCTTTTTGTACAGGTATGTACTTGGCCTAGCATATGAAACTTCTAAGTAGCTGCTACGATAGTAGACTTAATAGTCCTCGTTATTATGAACCTCAAATGTTTTCTAGGTACCTCAATTGTTGATTTCAGAGCTTAATTTAACCTTAATTTTTCTTCTCTAGTATTAAGGCTGCAGTCTAGAATCTTTCCACCGGAGAACTCATGTTGCTTTAAAAAACCCCATAAACATGTAGGGTGGAAAATTTGTTTTATAGCATAAATCCTATCACAAAAATACAGTGTTTGGGCTAATGAAAAGTTAAATATTGCACCACTATTCTTGGAGGAAAAAAAGCTGCTTATCAGTATGTTCTATCCTACTTTAATGAATGAAGAGGCACACTGGGCAATGGTTCACTTACCTATAACATATTTTTTAGCTGTCTGTCACTGGAAAGTCCCCATTATCTCATGTTCTGGCTGCTCCTGGTTTATCCTAACAAACTGGAAGCAAGTTTTATGGAGTAAATTACGTATATAAATCCAAGTTCAACTATTACAAAACCAGACAACTCAGGAAATGGAAAAATGTAATAAATAATTTCTGATTTCCTGGGTTTGTTGCACATAATGCTGATGAAAGATGTTGACTTGACCACACTGTCCACTTTTTAGACAGATGCAGAACCAGAGTTTTCTCACAAACAGGCTTCAAGGGGGTTGGACTAGATGATCTGTAAAGGTCCCTTTGAACTTAAACCGTTCTTTGATTCTATCATAATATTTATAAAATGGATAAAACCCAAGTATTGCATTTCTAGTAAGGAAATTCTAATATATTCAGCCCAGGCCTAGCGTGTGCCAATGTCTTCTTACCTTTTATTCAGTCATGTTGGATGATGTCCATACGGACCCTCTTCAACCACTCAAACCTTCACTCATTGCTGCTTTCTCCAACCAGCTGCTGCCAGCTCATTCCTAGCTACTCCCCTCTGCCAATAATTTACCCTTCACCTTCATAGTACTAAATGGTCCTTTATTAATTAAAAAAACATTTTCTCTTTACCAACCTCTTACCAACCACTGCAGGTTATGATACTCAGCTGAGCAATGCATCTTCTTCTAAGCCTGTGCTCTGAACTAGATTTCAGTTTTGAAAAAACCCCACCCCATAAATCTTTTAAGAGAGACCATTTCCTTTTTCTGTCACCTCTCTCTTGCAGGACTCCATGATCAGTGCAAGTCCTCTGAATTTTGCGAGCATTCACTGCAATTTATTTGGTACTGAAATCTAATTAATAGTAGAGAAAGAAATCGAGGGTCATGTTTGCTTTACTAAAGCATACATTTTTTGCTAGTCACCTTGTCCGTGGTGTGGCTCGCTTTAGAGTGAGCTGTTCAAATAAAGGGTTTGCACAGTCCCAATGAACTTTGACAAGACACTCAAATGTCACATTTCTCTGAGTCTTCTCACAGTGTTCATCCCTTCAGAGACTTATTTTTGGCCAGCTATTCACTTAGAGAAGAGTGTTAGCAGTTGCATTTTAACAGTCTTTTTTCTTGAGCGTTTCCTGCTATTGGTGTGCCCTTGTTCCACAGAACACATCTTCTCTGAATGGAATTAATAAGTTTTACCACAGGCCATGCACTGCAAACTTCCAAGGGTGATTGCCTCTAAAGCCAAAAATTGGGAGTTTGCTTCCCTCGTTGTGTTTGGTTGATCTGGAACAGGTTGGATAATCATAATGTTGTTTGTAGTGCGAGATGTGAAACCCAACTGGTGTCACACACATACCACACTGCCTGTATCACACTGTGTTTAGACCAGGGGGTTTGTGTTGTCCCTGCTAACCCCACTGTGCTTTGTGTGGCCTGGGGACTTGCCCCATAGACTTGTGGCCCTCGCTGAGAGTGTTGGGATTTTAGTCTTTTACTGAATTGTTTCACCAAGTCTAGAAAAACAGCAATAACATCATCCTTCTTAAGGTCTTAGTACATCCTAGAAAAATTGCTGGGTTTTCTCAGTTTTGGTTTAGGAGTCAGCCTTTCAGACAGAGTTATTACATCGGTGATCTTCATATGGACTTTGGGAAGGAACATAGTAGGAGTAAAAGATCTCAACCTGGAAACCCATTTGTTTTTACTAAAATAAGAGCTGCTCTTCTAGGGAAACTGAAGGAAATAGTGAGGAAAAAATGTTTTCTGTAACTTAAAATTTAGTACACCTGGCACGGAAACAGAATGCAAGCAGAGAAAACAAGCATTAATTTTTGATGTAGGAAGTTATGTTTCCCTGTCTATCAGTTTCAAAGACTTTCTTATACAGGAACTCTTAGTTTTTCATTAGAAGTGTACCATAGAAGTCAAGAGACTGGTTTGAAGAACTCTGTTTACAAGTGGGTTTTGAGGATGACTTTACCTGAGCTGTATTTATATGAACTTCTTGTATGCTTTCATGTGTTTAGAGTTCTGTTTTTTTAACATGCCAGACCGATTGATGTACTTTTGTGATGTCTACTACTTCCATTTTCGTTAGTGTATATACCCATCCCTGGAGGGATTTCAGAGCCGTGGAGATGTGGTGCTGAGGGACATGGGGCAGTGGGGACTGGGCAGTGCTGGGTTAATGGTTGGACTGGGTGAGCTTAGAGGTCTCTTTCAACCAAGGCTGTTCTGTGATTCTGTGTGATTCAGAAACTAAAGCAACACAGTAGAACATGATGCATGTATCAGCAGTAAAAGTTGCAGTGGGGACTGAGGGAAGGGATTGTCATCTCTCATCTTACCTCTCTTCAACTCATGACCTCACAACACTTTTGGAGGATACTGTTCATTTTAGTACTTTGACAGTGACATAAAAAGCTGATGTATTCCTTATTAGCTTAAGTATTCTTACAAATTAAAGCTGTTTTGGGCTTGGGGGCAAGGGATACTTAAGAGAAGCTCACAGACTTCACAAAAATATGTGCCCTGCTCAGTAGGTTCTTGGGTAGAAGAATATTGTGGGGTTTAGGACATTTTGCTTTGTCCCCTGAGACAGGGGTAAACACCTTGAAAAAACACAGACTGGCAGAATTTTTTAAACCAATGGTTTTATATAAACAAATTTGAAGCAAAAATGCTTCACTTTGAGATCTATATTTCTCATGGAGTGAAGTAGAGAAGGTATTGGTGCAGAGCTACAAGAAAAGGGGTCTTTCATGTCCAGAAAGCATTTGGTGATGTGCAGTACCCTTTGTGGGAGGTAGATCTCCCCATCTGTATCCCACCCTCTCATCCCTCCAAGTTTTAGGTCGCCTTTCTGTCCACATCTATACAACATGGTTGGTTGTTTTGTTTGTTGGGGGTTTTTTTGTTTGTTTGTTTTTTTTGTGTTTTTTTTTTCTGAAAAACATGGTCAGTGACTTAGAGTGGAAGTTTCCATGTTTCCAAGCTGTAGCACAGTATTTTTCTAACTATGAATTTCTTCCTGCTCTGTCAAGTTGATTGGTTTCCATGACTTCACTCAATGTTTTTGAGCGTGCACTGGAGCTGAGGTCTCACTTTTAGTTATAAAATGGTGTTGTTATAAAGGTGACAGGCATGATAATGACCTCTTACAAAATACATCTGGGTTGCAGCATTTTACCCTTAAACACAGTAAACAATAAATTTTTCACCTTTGTGTTTGGCTGGTAGGTCCTTGTGCAGTTACAACCACCAAGGTAAACATACTATGAAAAATTCCCCGTTTGTGGGGAATTGTGTTAGTAGCAATGACTGGAAAAGATGTGATTCAACAGAAAATGAAACACAGCATATTTACCATCAAATGATTGAGCCTGATGAAGTAGATAAGGTATGTTTTTGTGTATGACTGTTGACAACGCTGAGATAGAGATGAGAGAACAGATTTAGAGGAGGAGGTAGATATCTCTTGGAAGATCAATGAAAAGAGGTTTGATGCCACATGCTGGCTGAGGGCTCTTCTAAGTGATGGGGGTGGGAATGTTTATAAAGCACAAGGTGGGTGGGTTGCCTGCAAGGTACAGAAAAGCACTGGGTTTGTTGGCGTTGTCACAGCATGTGTAGTTCCATGTGCTGTTTGTGTGGACTTCTGGACTTTGCAAAATTTCTGTCTAGGTGTCTTTTTAGCATCATTTTGAGTTCTCTGTCATGAAAGATTTTCATCTATCCCATGTAAGGTTCAGTCAGGACTGGATGATTTTCTCAATTTAGCAATTTCTTATTGCTTTGTTAATATCTTATTTTGGATTTTCTAGCACTTTCTGATTTTGGATTGCAATCACAACCTAGGATGTTATATTCATCTCAGCCTTTGAAAACAGCAAGATTGGTTCTCAGCCTTAAATAATTCACAAGCTTTTCATCTTTACTTTTATTTTTTTAATTTTTTTTTTTGTTCTCTCACATAAAACCCTCCTTCCCTTCGCTCCTTTTTACATTAAGTGCAAAACTCAGGATTTGGTTTCTCTTTTGCCCGGCTTTAGCATCGCTTCTTGTGAAACAGCAGCTGTGGGTTTCTTGCTTGCAGATATAGTGAGCAGAAATATTTAATGTTCTTCAGCTGCCCTGACCATCTAGAAGCTTTATTGTATGGCAGGACCACTAACCAGTCCAGCCCTTCTTGCAGGCAGTCCTTTCATTCGTTTTGCTCTAGATATGATGGCTTAGTAATGAAAACAACTGAATAGTATGATTTTGGTTCTAGTTACCTGGTGGTGTAGAACATGTGTGGCACAGTCATTCCAGATGACTCTTAACAAATCCTTCTAAAGGTGTGATTCCTCATAAGCAACACTACCAGCTGCCCAGGTTTTGCTTGTAATAGTCTGCTCCTCTTTCTGAAAATCATTTCTGAATGTGTATGTATGCAAATCAACTCTACCAAGTGTGGACAATGATTTCAGGGCACTGAAGGTGTATCAAGCCTGTTAAAACACCTCTGTGAAGGAGATCTGCATGAGAAATGTGAGGGAACAACTCACTTTCTGACCAGGAAATCTGATGACAGAAATAAAGGGCATCCCCTCCTGTGTTTAGATACATGTACAGAGGTACATTTTAAAATTTAAGTGTAGCATTCTGAGAATATCTGAGAGAGATAATTCTTACCTTTAAAAATACTGATCTGAAATGTTAAGTGTCAGAAAGCCCTGGACAGGGATACCAGAATGTACTTCTGTTGTGTCTGTGCTGCCAGTTCATTGCAGGGACCACAGATGTCAGGAGAGTGGTTGCTTATTTGCTTTTTGCTGCTTTCCTCTCTTTGCCTAACAGCTTGCTCAAATAAATATTCTCTTGGTAGCTCCCCCTGCTGCAGTTTGGAAAAGCAGATTAACACACTACAGTAGAAGAGGAAGAAATACATTCAGTTTGATGGCACAACTGAAAAATAATGGAAGGAAAAAGATGGTTTCAGGATCAGCTCGAGGAGTTCCCACTCTCACACCTGAGCTGAGACATGCAGAATCACAGAACTGCAGAACAGCCTTGGTTGGAAGAGGTGGTTAAGCTCATCCAGTCCAACCATTAACCCAGCACTGCCCAGTCCCCACTGCCCCATGTCCCTCAGCACCACATCTACACAGCCCTTAAATACTCCTATTGTCAGCTCACTCCTTAAAATTATTTTTAACTACTCAATTTAACTATGTTTTTCCTTTTAATTGAGGTAGTTTTCAAAAAAGCTCTGCTATGAATGAAATACATGATTTTTTAAAAAAAAATCTCCTAATGCAAAATATTATGGCGTCTCAAACCCTCTTTTGTAAAGAAGAGAATAATCAGGTTTTGAAATGTTTCCTTTTTATCTCAAAATATGAATTTAATTGAATTTTGAATTGAACATTTATAAGTTGAATTTTGATTACCTTTTTCTCCAAGGCTTGTTTTTAATTGGTGTTCTGCTTCTCTGGCACACGGGGCTATAGTGAGAACCAAAGAAGGAGGGCAGAGAGGACCACATGCATATTTCTGCTATGGAGAGGATTAAGAAAATTTGAAATTTCATTTATTTCTTTACAAATCAAACTGAAGACAGAGGAGGTGCACCTGTTTATGGGAGTTAGTTGTAACAGCGTTGAAGATGAGATGCCTCGTGGTGGTTTAAATTGCAGGAGCTGGTAGCACAGTGGCTTCTGACATTGCAGACTGTGATGCCACCACCACTGCCATGGGTTAATGAGCTTCTCAGTGCTGCAGACCTAGTACCTGTAATCATCATGAAACAAATAGGAAAGATCTTACTCAGGAAATGAAAGTGAGGCATATTTATTCACAGTTGGTCTTTACAGTTGCTGCAGCCTGTGCTGGACAGGCTTACTGAGGGATTTCCTTTGCACTCCCCATCTCCCACACCCCAAAGGAATTACCTGCTCTATACTGCACCATTTGTGGATTAATGACAGAAGTTTTCATCCATTCAATTTCTGCAATTAGCTTACTTCCAAAAGTCATCCTCTTCCTTCTTTTCTCTCTAGTTTCTCTCTTCTGCGTCAGCATTGCTCCAGACTAACTTTGTTCCCATTGACACTGAACATACATTGTGAGAGCAGAGAATTGTCTCCTCAAAAGCCAATATTTTTGCCCTTCCTTTTTCCCTCTTCTAGGTCCTGATACCAACATTAAATAAGCAGCACGTGCTTTTCTGATGCTGAATTCAGAATACACTGCATGTGCTCACTGCCAGTGCATTTACAGGTTAAGTGTAGCCAGATCTGTGTGTGTTATTCCTGGGAGAATGCAGTGTGGTGGAATGAAAGTGAATAAATAATATTTTTCCAAGATGCTCTTATAGCACCCAAGCAGTGTATGAGCACAGACACTGAAGCACAATGATTATTTTAATGCTTTCATTCCTTTCTTCCCACTGCAGTAGTTCTGAGATGGTGTTTATTTCACTTGCTGTGGTAATTAGATTTGTGATTAAATCAGTAGCAATATAACATCACCAGGCTTTGTGCATTTCTTTGCAATTTACAGTTTATTTACTTTAAAGCTTCCCTAGGTCATTTATCGCTGGACTATGTCAGGTCTTACTAAGAATAAAAGAGAGTCAAGGATTTGGAATTTCTGAGCATCATAACTTCTGTTGTGTGCAGCTGGAGCTGGGTATCCTCGTGCCAAAGCTTTGGAAATGGATGTTTGAGAGTTTGCTAAAGGTCATGCAGTCAGTCCACGGCACAGCCAGACATACAATCAAAAGGATTTGATGTCTCCTTACATTTCTTTCTGCAAGGCAGCCTTTCCTTGACTAAATTTGCAAAAAGTGTATGTTCTGCTTTGAAAAGATGAAGTTGAGGAACAGATTAGGAATCCATTTATGTTGTCCACACAAGATTTCCATTACCACTAAATATTTCATAGCCTTTTTTAATGTGCTGAATTTTCAGAAGTCCTGCTGAAATTAATGGGACTGTGAAACACTCTGGCACCTGGAAGAAAGCTATTAATAATGTTCTAATTTCTTTTTTTTTTCCTTCTCTGTTCCCCCTCCTCTGTGTTTTCTGTGGTTTGCATTATTATTTGATAACTCCAAAATTTGAATACATCCATGACAAACAAGACAGTGCCACTTTTTTGACTGTGAAGCTGTGTGTGTGTGTGTTAGAAGAGGTTTTCCGGTGTAATATTTTGTGAATGGACATGTTAAGTTGATAATTAACTCATAATTCTATAAGAGGACTCACATGCCTTTCCTGCTTGGAAGGTTCTCCAGGTAAGAAAACCTTTCACTTGGCTCTGGGGAGTCTGAAATGTGTTCATGTTTTTCTAGGGCTGAAGTTAGAAGCAAAAGAATACTAAGTGAACGTGAGAAAAAGTAGATGCTGAAATGCTGGTGCTGAGCCAGACTGGTTCAGTACTTCCCAACAACTGGTCTCATTGATGGGATGGCTGCTTTTACTCAGGGAAAGGTGAGGAGAATCCCACAGGGTCACCAGACCTGAGTAGGGTTATAATGGGTGTAATCCAACAGGGTGACATATTTATGTGTCTTCCCCAAGCCTTCCTTCATGTTGTGCTGTTTGCCTTCACCTCCAGTCCTGTGATTGTTGCATTGCTCTTGCCTAATCCTTCAGGGCTTTCACAAATAAATTGCAAATAAGAAACTGTTGCTCACAAAAAATAATGCTGCTCTTCTTGATAAATTCATGAAATTACTTGAGGTTAAAAATACCACTCAACACAAGTCACAGTCTAGATGTGACCCCTGAATTTTGCCCATTTCAGCAGAAAAGCAAAGGCAGTTTAATGTTTTGAGATGGGAAGGACACTAAGCCACTAATTTAAATGTGGTGTGGGCCCTCCAGAGGTAAATCTTAAGGAAGAAGAGCAAAATATCTGCTGTGGGAAGGAGACAGAAAATGCAGATTTCAGATGGTGGTAAATGGTACTGGTATTTCATAAACTGACAAAATCTCCACTTACAGTTGGATAGCTGTAAGGGTAGGTTACTGCTTTGATTTGCTTTCCAACTTGATTGTCATGCACAGGAGTGTTTAAAAGATGCATAACTGCAAATTATGCTTTATCTTAAGAGATGTATATTTTTTTTCTATACATAAAGCTAGTTTAGGAAAGAATTCACTGAATCACAGAACAGCCTTGGGTGGAAAAGAGCTCTAAGGTCACCCAGTCCAACCATTAACCCAGCACTGCCCAGTCCCCACTGCCCCATGTCCCTCAGCACCACATCTCCACGGCTCTGAAATCCCTCCAGGGATGGGGACTCCACCACTGCCCTGGGCAGCCTGGGCCAGTGCTGGGGAACCCTTTCAGGGAAGAAATGTTTCCCAGTATCCAATCTGACCCTCCCCTGGCACAACTTGGGGCCATCACCCCTCATCCTGTCACTGTTACCTGGGAGAAGAGACAGGATGCTGTTGGCCTTCTTGCCCACCTGGGCATACTGCTGGCTCGTGGTCAGCCGCTGTCGACCAGCACCCCCAGGTCCTTTTCCACCAGGCAGCTTTCCAGCCACTCCTCCCCAAGCCTGGAGCGTTCCATGGGGTTGTTGTGACCCAGGTGCAGGACCCAACACTTGGCCTTATTGAACCTCATACGATTGGCCTCAACCCATCGCTCCAGCCTGTCCAGTTCCCTCTGCAGAGCCTCCCTACCCTCAGGCAGATCAACACTCCCACCCAACTTGGTGTCATCTGGAAACTTACTTCTTTGGATCTGGATCAGAGCTTCATTTTCTAAACTCACCATGAAGCTTATGTAGCTTTAAGAATAAAGGAAATGCCAGAATGAGAGGACTGCAGCAGAGTTTCAGCTGCCTGGCCATTAGGGACAAAAGCTGAAGCTACATTTGATATGCAGTTTACATGGCTAGGTTACTGGATTTATGCAGGCCATTAAGCAGGCAGAAATAAATAATTTCACAGTGCCATCTCTTACAGCTCAGTGCTTACTTGAGTAAAGTGAGGGGCAATGTAACCTGCAAAGGGTTTAAAAAAAAAAAAACCACAACAAAACTGAACATTTTGATTCTGTAGACCCCAATCTCTTACTGTATTAGAGATAAAATAATGACATACAGTTATTTTTATCAAGTACAGGAAATCTTCTAATAACAATGATACCTTTAAAATATTAAATTCAAATTGCATGAAATATATAATGTCTTCCTTATACGTCTGAAGGGGTCAATTGCACAGCTGGAAATTAACTTTTAGAAACTAAGGATTTGAGAATTCAGTGAACTGATAATACAGGAATAGAGAGGCTCAAATTCTGATTCAAATCTAATGAAAGAATATAATTAATACAGCTTTAAATTTATTTTTCTCTTTTGGATATATCTATCTTGCTTGGAGTTATCAAATGCAATCACCTAAAAAATGGCAGATCTTCATTCTGGGACTGTTATTTTATTAGAAGTATTTTTTCCCAAGAAATTCAGGTGTCTGTCAGGAATCGTGAGCCTTTTCATAGTATGTGAAAGATGAGTGATAAGAGGAAAGATGACAAAGCATGTGTTAGCATGTGGTACCAGTTATGTGACAGATAGCTGGCCTTGTATCTGTGTAGCAGTCATGTCTTCATAGTGTCTGCTTCTAGCTTTGGAGCTAGGTCTGGTAATATGAAGGAGTGGGAGCAGGATAATGGTTGGGAAAGAAAATTCATTAGAAACACTGGTTTAGTTATGTTGAGCTTCATGTGTGGGTCATAATTCCACATATTGGGCAGGCAGGCCAAGAATTCATTTTGGAGAGAAGTCAAATTTGAAATAGATAGGTAGACAATGATTGTTTTTTTCTTATAGATAAAGCATCTACAAAAAATCCCAGTGAGCACTGGAGGGGTGTGTGACAGCTTGCTGAAAGAATGAATACAAAAGAACAGGAATTCAGAATCACAAGAGCTAAAAAAGTAGAGGGATGCATAATTATGAACAAAAAAATTTTAAGTGGGTTGCAGAATAAGGAGGATGAGGGTGTGTCCTGGTTTCCCAGGAACAGCCCCCCAGCCCAGCCATGGCAGCAGGGCATGGGTAGCCCTGAGTCAGCTGGGAGATCCAATCAGGGCAGCTGCCCCAAGCTGACTCACACCTGTATCACATCCCACTGATATCCACCTCTTTATAACAGGAGGGAGTTCAGTAAGGATGGAGCTTCTCATCCTGGGGTTCATCCTTCTTGGTCTTCTGTTCCTGCTGCTGCTCCCAAGGACCAGGCTGAGTAGAACCTTGTATGCTCTATGTCGTTGGTTGTGTCAGTTTTGTTATTTCATGAAATTTGTTTCTACTTCAACCCAGGGGGTTTTTCCCTTTTTCCCCAATTCCCCTTCTCAGCTGGGAAGGGATCATTGGGTGGTAGAACTGCTACAGTTTAGCCTGGGGTACAGGCTAAAGGTAGACAGGGTGGAAACCTCCTTGTAAGCTTTGAGTAGTAAAAGATTGTTGAGTAGCACAGCTGAAAAATGCCCTTTATGCCCCAGTGAGATGTTTTGTGCTGGTCTGGGAAGGACCTGGTGCCCCAGGTCAGTGGTGAATGGAGTCCTTGGGCTCACTGCTGAAATTGCCAGTGGGATATGTATTTGCATGTTATGAACTGGTCTGAAACCCCTCATTCATCTCTTAGGAGTCATCAGATAGTCTGTGGTAATTGCAGTGTCTTTAATAACTAAGATAAATCTTGACTAGGTTCTGCTAGAAGTCAGGCTTGACTTTAAATCTATTTTAAAAATATGTATTAGAGGGGGAAAAAATGTAAGCTATCCTACAGCCTGAAGCAAGACACCTTTATCTCTTTTCTTCTGACATATCTAAATATCTGCTGTGGATCTTTGGCACTGCATAAAAACCCTGCCAATTTAGATAAAAGGCTTGTGATCCTTTCCTTCAGATGCTGTTAACAAAATTAAGTACTTGTTGGGGTAGTGGACTTCTTTTTTTATTGAGGCTTTCAGAAAATAGCTACCACAAAAAAAAAACCAAACCAACAACCCACAACAAAAATGATTGTTTCAGAGCTTTTGTAGAGCCTTGAAGGATGTTTGGTTGCATTTCCTGCATAGATAACCAGAACTTTCTCAATATTCATCAGGGAAGAACATTTGAGGAAGAGGGTTTGAATATTTCTCCACAATTTGACTCCAAAGGGTAGAGCTTTGAGGAAAACACTAAGGCAGATTGGCAGAGCTCAGGGGAAGAGTTTGACCCTGTCATGGCCTCAGCTGTATTGTGTCATGAAAAATTCATTCTCTGTTCCTAGCAATTTTTCATTGACAGAGAATATATTTAAGTTAAAGAAACTTTTCTATAGGCACAGAAATTAGGATAAATGTAGTATAAAGTGTAGTAGAAATACATTCTCCTGTAAAACCTGTGCATGTGGGACAGTTTTGATTTTCTACTATCCTTAAAGTAATTTTTTCTTAAATGTTAAAGTTATGCAAAACTGTCTCCACAAATAATTGCACTTCTTTGCCTGAAATATTCCAAAGCAAAGTGTTTATTCTATTGAAATATAGGGGGTGTGTCCACCATACCTACTAACCTAGTGTTTGAAGAATTTCTTTTGATTGTAGCACTGTCTGATTGTTTTCAAAACTGCTTTGTTGGTAACACAGGAAGGCCTCAGGCCAATTTTTCAACCCAATGAGGAATTCCTGTTGTCTTTTTGGGATGGTGGGGATAACAGAGCGTTAAAAGAATTGGATTAGACCTGCAGAAAGCTTACAGACATCGATGTTCTGATAAGCAAGCCCATCTAAACTCTGCCTGGCAGCTTCATTACTCTTAATTCATTCTGGTTTTCATCCAGCAGGGTTGATATTTGAGCTTGGCAAATATTTCATCTGTTTGCTGAAACTGTCACCTGTACCTGTTGAGAAGAATCTGCTTTCTGTTTGCAAACACTGCAGTAGAGATGCAGAGCTGTGTACGATCTCAAAAGACAACAAATCATATGGGCTTACACCAGTGCAAAACTGGGTGAAACTTGGGAAGAAAGAGGCTCAGAAATATTAGAGGAAATCCCTAGAGACACTTTGCAAAATTGGGTTTAAATAGGATGAGGGGACCTAGAGCTGTAAAAAGGGAAAGAGATGGAAAAAAGTGTTTTGCAACTCATTAGAAAAATTCTAAAATATTTCTTATGCCAAGTTTGCTGTTAGTACTGACTCGTGTTGAGAGCCACTGGTAGATCAGAATTTGTAGATGCCTACAGGGTCAGTTGTTTTCATATTAACATTTGTATGTCAGACTGTACTCCTGTGTCACATGTGGTGCAAGACCAATCCTGATCTAAAGTGCTCACAAACAAACTTAAATCGCTGGGGGAAAAAATAACATGAAGTGACAACAGTCCAATAATGTGTCTCTTCCATGGAAGTTGAAAGACTCTTTGCCAGCAAGTAAGACTTCTACTTTAATTCTAATGACTGAGGGAATCTGAGTGTGTGGATTCTGCTTTTGGTGTGGGCCTGTCTGCCTGCTTACATATAGCATACAGAGATTTTTGCCTATAAAGGTAGTAGCTGGAGGCATATGAATACTTCAGAGACCCTTGTTATGGGGACTGCTGTCCTCTAATAAGCAGAAGTGACTGTAATATTTGTTGCAGAGAATTTGTTTTATGAAAAGCTGTGGTATTGTAGGTAATAAAGGCGGTTTCAGGGGGGATTTCTTCCCCCAAGAAATGGGAAATATATAAATATCACTGTTCTGGTTTCCCAGGAACAGCCCCCTAGCCATGGCAGGCAGCCCATGGGTAGCCCTGAGATCAGATCAAGGCAGCTGCCCCAAGCTGACTCACACCTGTATCCCACCCCACCGACACCTGCTCATTATAAAAGGAGGGAGTTCAGTGATGGTGGGGAGTTCCTGGGGCTTTTCCTTCTTGGTCTCCTGCTCCTTCTCCTGATCCCAAGGACCAGGCTGAGTATGAGTTTGTATACTTTATGTTGGTGATTGTATTAGTTTTATTTTTTTTGTAATCTCTCTCTATTTCAGCCTTTGGGGCTTCTCCCTTTTTTCCCTGCTTCCCCTTCTCAGCTGGGGAGGGGTCACTGGGTGGTAGAACAGCTGATGCAGTTTAACCTCAGATGTGGGCTACATGTAGACAATCACATACAGGAGCTACAATGAAAAAAGTTGACCTTTCTTTTCCCAAGTCACCTCAATAACCTGAGTTTGAAGAAAATTATTTTGGAATTCCTTCAGTCAAGCAAATTATACCCCTCTTGCATGTGCATTAGTATATTATCATAGAACCCTACATTAGAAACTAGAAGTTGGCTAGAGATTTGCTGGTTCAGGAAGGTCTTTGCCAATGCCATCATCATTTGGCCTGAAGAGCATTTGTGACTTGACAGAAAATTCCTGTTGGGTGAAATGTCCATGAGGTTCCTTGACAGAGCATGGTTATTAAAATGTGGGGGGTTTTTTTTGAAGGAGGGAAAAGGGGATGATGTGAAAACCATCTTTAACTTAGAAATGACTTAAACATTAATCATTGATGAGATTCCCCCTCAGTCCTCTTCTCCAGGCTAAACAGACCCGGCTCCCTCAGCCTTTCCTAGTCACAGAGATGCTCCATAATCCTCCACTGGACTCTCTCCAGCAGTTCCTTGTCTCTCTTGAGCTGGGGAGCCCAGAACAGGACATTGTCACAGACCAGTGAATTGTATTGTGATTGTACCAAGACTGACCGTGTGGTAGTCTTTAGTGAAGAAAGGCAGTTCTGTTTGAATTTCCTGATAGTTTTATAAGCCTCATGTGGGAAGAAGTTCCTATCTTTAGCCTGGCTGAACGTGCTGTCAGCTGATATGGAACATTAGAGGTTTTTTTCCATCCAGGGCTGTCCTATGTTTGAGCTGTCCTATAACGTTCGAGCTTTGTGAGAAGAAAGGATGAGTTATGGTGTGTCCTTGACAAAAACCCTTGACAATTAGTATTGCCTGATACTGAAAACAAACACAAAAGCATGTACATAGCTCTCTAGGAACTACAGATGTTACATTTCTCATTTTGCTAGCGTGATTGCCAGCAGCAGCCTTCCTGCAGGATGGTACCCTGAGAGAAGTATTTTGGATAGATGTCACCATAAGGCATCCTGAATGTGCTTTGGAAGTTTCTGTGTTCACTCTTTGCAACAGAACCTACATTTCAGTAGAGCTTCGTGCTCTGAGGAAACACCTCACAGGTGGTAATGGGTGCAGTGTGGGCTTAGAAGAAAAACAGAGAGGAAGAGCTCTGGGATACTGAAGTGAAAAGATACTCCCATAAGTGGGAACTCTTTGGTTATTGAAAAACGTGTAGCAGCAAATGTGCTGCTGAGTTGCCAGCAATCCTGCTTACTTGGCAATAGCTTTACATTCATTGCAAATTAATGTAGATGCTAATGCTCCATAGCTTTAAATGAAATGCAAATGAAAGATGCAAATGGCAGAAATATGATGTGTTATGCCTTCATGTAGCTTTATACATTTAGTATCCAGTATTGCTCACGTTTAAAAAAAAAAAAATTAAAAGGGAGGGGGGCAACAAAAACCTGAGTAAACATTGCCTTTCTGTCAAAGGAAGAATCTTTTGGATTTGGGAAGGCATTTGGAAATGGCAGGCATTAGCTGCAAAGCTCCTTTTCAAAAGAAATCCAACCAACAAAGCCCCACTTCATTTAGGCCTGAGACAGATGGGTGTCACTTGAGTGAAGGGTTCTGCGTGGAAAGCTGGGACAAAAAAAGAATCATTGGGAAACAGTGTTTCTGAGGAGGTTTAATTAGAATTAGGAGGAGTTTAGGGCAAATAACTTATGCTTGTACATACATAAGAAGTATGGGAAGTGAATGTTTAATCCACAGCTTGTCCTCATTGTCCATTATAATATATTGAGTGTGTTAATTTTTTTAAACTGAATTAAATTGAAAATAGTGACCTAACAGTATAACAAATCACCTATTTGATTTATAAATGAGTCTGGTTGCTGGTTTGAGAAGGTGAAAGAAGGAAGCAGGAAGAGGTGAGGATGAAAGCTTGTAACCTGGATGTCATCCTCAGGAGTGAAGGACACTGACAGTACCACAGCAAAAAGAAATACCGTATGTGAAGGGCTGAGCTGTTTCTCCACAAGATTTAAATTCAAGGAGGTAGGTCAGAATTTGAATAGGTGTTTGAACACGTTTCTTTCGCTGAAGAAGGGAGCTTACTCTGCCTTTCTCCATTTGGATGCATTAACTCTGGCAGCCACATTTCAATTCTATAAGGAAATGTGACAGAGTACTGAAAAAATGTACTGGTGCTTTTTTCCTGTTTTTCAAAGAAAAGCAGGGTAGGTGAAACCAAACCACTGCTGAGTGGTTATCCCTAACTACCCAAAACGAAGGCTGGTGGCCTGGTTTTGCTGGAATAGAATTGTAGAATCAGATTTCAGTCCAGGGAAGCTGCAGTATTTTATTAAATCTGTTTCCATTTCAATCTGTGGGTTTCCTTTCCTTTTCCTGATTCCCCTTCTCAGGCTGGGAGAGGTCATGGGGTGATAGAACAACTGCCTGCACAAAGACAACTGGGTAGCCCAGTTAAAGGCAATCACACACTCCTTTAATCATTAGAGACTCCTAAGCATTTGAACAGCAGTTTGGTCATCATTATTCCTTCCAGCTGTTGTGATTTTCAGGTTGGAAATGGATCATTGCTTCATTTTGCATTGCTTCCCAATTTATAGTAATAAATGGTTTTTAATGGTTGAAGATGTTGGGCTATAATAATAAAGAAATATAATGAGTTGGGGCAGTGAGCTGCTAGGCTAGGACTCCAAAGGTAAAGGGAAAACAAACACTATTAAGCAATGTGTCCCTTAATTCTCTCGCTGGAAGGGAGCTACCCGCACCCCCTTTCCATTTTACCTTGATTGCCAGTTGATTTCCAGTACTGATTTCTGTGTCATCTCTGATTTTGTGAACAGAGTTAGTTCTGAATTAAACCACCAAATCTCAGCATGTCTGCATTTCAGCCTCTGGGCAGCGTGGTTGAGCTCTGTGCCTGGGATGTTTCCAGAAGTGGTATGAGAGAGAGGTGGTTTACTCTGTGGCACGCTTCAGCCTTACTGGAATAAAATGCCAACTGTGGAACCAGTTTCTATGGTGTTTCTTAGCTGGTTGTCTTCCTCAAACTGGCTAAGCTTAGCTCAGTATCCAGAGTAACTAAGCCAAGTCCTGACATTCAGATACTAAAAGAACAGCTTTACCCAGGTGAGTTTGGAAAATATCTCAATGCAGTATTTTCTGGACCGTCCAGCCCAGCTGTAAGGACTAATTGTCAGACCTATTAAAAGTATAAATTCCTACCCCAGTCCTGGAAGTCCCACTAAATTCCTTGACCAATTATAATTCCAGATACTTGTACTTGACATCTTCCTCTTTTTCCAACACAATAAATAGAATTCTCTGGCTCTACTGAACCATCTTAACTGGTGCTGTGTTGATCTATTTAAGATTGAATTCTTGGTTTAGGACTCCTGTATTTTTATTTCCAATAGGTAAATCAAAATAAGCGCTAGAATCACTCTTATGGTGTTACTATTTTTTCAGACCCTTTAATCTAAAGAATGCTTGTTCCTAGAGAAATAGAACTGAATGCCACAGAAGTTTTCTCCCAAGACTAGACTGTCTATAAATTTCCCTTTGTCAGTGACTGTTCTTCAAATTGTAATTGTTACTGAAAAAGTACCACTCCTACATCTCTTCAAAAGTGGATTGATAAGTCAAAAGGTATCAAGAGAACCACAGAATGGTTTGGGTTGGAAGGGACCTCAAAGCTCATCTTGTTCCAAGCCCCTGCCATGGGCAGGGACACCTCCCACCAGCCCAGGTTGCTCCAAGCCCCATCCAACCTGGCCTGGAACACTGCCAGGGAGGGGGCAGCCACAGCTTCTCTGGGCAACCTGGGCCAGGGTCTCACCACCCTCACAGCCAAGAATTCCTTCCTAATATCTAGTCTCTAACCATTGCAGTGATGTTTCAGAGCTCCCATTAAGCTGAAAGTCATAATCAGTGTTACACTGTCTATTCTATTTGAATACTCACAAGCAGCGTCCTTTATCGGAAAACTTTTTCAAATAGTTATTTCTTGCCTTCAAAAAATTTACTTCCATAACTCATGGAGCAAAAGTAGAAGAATGGAATACCAAAGAGTAGAGCAAATATATTTATAGCTCATTTTCTGTTTTTTAAACATCTCTTAATAGTGCCTGTAGCAAAAAGACAATGTTCCAGAGTCGGGTAATAAAACCCCAAATAGGTGGGCAGGTAAAATTCTGGGAAATACCTAGTAGTGACCTCATTAGGATTTGATGGGCAGATCATTGGCTTACCAGACTGTTACTTGATTTGATGCTGTTATTTTTATCTTTCTAAAAAAGTCAAATAATGTTGATCACTCGCTTCTCCTGTGAAATCAGTGGGAGCTGCAGATCTTTAGCATCTAGAAAAGTCCCTGTCGTCCTCAGGGTTTGATACTCCATGGAAAACAGATTTTTCTTATATTGTGCATTTGAGAATAAAAACGTGGTCATTGCTATAGCCAAATTATCTTGAACCTTCAGAGATAAATGACCTACGAAGTTCAAATCACAGAATTGTTCATTTAGCTGAGTTGATGATTTTCCTTTTGAAATTATACATGAATGAACAGATGGCAAGCAATCCAAACCCCTGACTGTTCGTGGAGCACTGTCATTTCAGATCAAGATTGCAGTTCATTAGCACAGAAGAAATAATCTATTCTCTCCGTAATGGGACATCTTACTATCAGGCTTGATCAGCAAAGATTCATTAAACAGGGAAAGTTGCAAAAGGAGTTTGTTGGTACTGTTCATATTGAAGTGTATGGCCTCAAGGATTGAGAATAGGATGCAGGTTCTGTTCCTGAATTTGTCACTAAATTACTTTGGACAAGTGACTCGTTCATTCATTCTTGAGTCCTCCATCTATGAAATGTGAAATTCTTCTCCAGGGTAGCATAAAATCTAATGAACACTTCTAAAGCACTGTTTGTTTCTGAGGCACAACCCACTTGCACGTTGATGTGTTGTGTGCTATGTGCTAATCTGGGGAAAACAGAGCAGGAGCCTCATAATGCACAGTAGGCTTTCTTTTTCAACAGTGGACAAAGCACAACACAACAACAAACCTTCCAAAACACACTTTGCTTTTTGTGTGAAGGGAAAGGAGGAGGGTGAAAAGAGCAGTGACTCTGCATGGATAGAAGTAAGAGATGGACTGCTTTTTTCCACCCTGCTTCCAGATTCAGATTCTGCTCGCTTGAGCTATCCCAGGTTTGTGACAGACAAAATGAGTGAGTAAGTAGGAGGAAGCAGAAAACAGGACCTCTGTTAAGTGGACTGTTTTCGGTACAGCTCAGTTCCAATAGGAGCTGAAATAATCACAGGGCAGTTCTGAATCCTGTGGAATAACTGTATTATGAGCTGTGAGAAATGACAGAGGCTGCGCTGGAGAGGAGTATTATTCTTCAGATGAAATTTAGAAAAGGTTTTGTAGTCAGGAGGTTACTGTTATTGGAAGTTGAATGTGAAAGGAAGCTAAAGCAGGGATTATTGCTATTCCTTCACACCGATTTCTCTATTTTTTTCACTCTGATGGGAGTTGGGATTGTTCAGCCTGGAGAAGAGAAGGCTCTGGGGAGACCTTAGAGCACCTTCCAGTACCTGGGGGGGGCTACAAGAAAGCTGGGGAGGGACTTTTTACAAGGGCATGGAGTGATAGGATGAGGGGCAATGGCTTTAAATTGGAAGAGGGGAGATTCAGATTAGACATTAGGAAGAAATTCTTTCCTGTGAGGGTGGTGAGACACTGGCCCAGGTTGCCCAGAGAAGCTGTGGCTGCCCCCTCCCTGGCAGTGTTCCAGGCCAGGTTGGATGGGGCTTGGAGCAACCTGGGCTGGTGGGAGGTGTCCCTGCCATGGCAGGGCGAGATGAGCTTTGAGGTCCCTTCCAACCCAAACCATTCTGTGATTCATAAAAACTCTGGTGATTGTGGGGTGATATATTTTTTAATGCATACTTATTTATGTTAAGAAATTGAACAGAGGTTAAATTGAATTGGCGAAGATTTCTGTCCTTATGTGCTGTAGCTTTGATTATTCATATTCTTAGGAAGAGAACTATGAATTAGTTTTTCAGTGGTGCCAAGAAGCATAAGAAAAAGATCCTTAGTCTTTTATATATTTCAGCTGAACTTATTTGCAGCCACTGCAGTATTCAGTTCCAAGGCTGCTGTCCTTCAGCAAGTTAAGCACCTTCAGGGGTGAAGTTTTAGAGTAGTTACAAGAAGGAGGTTTTTTTTTTGAAATAGGGGACAAAGTGAAAGTCATGTATTCCATAGGACACATCCTTGGTTGGTATAACTGGGTCCAACGTCTCTGAAATTGGCAGGAACGTGACGGGATCACAAATTAGCGGGAATATGCTGGTTTTAAAAATTGAGTTTTAAGAGCCTGCTGGGCTAGCAAGCATAAATTGTCAGGGGTTTTCAGTCCTTGTACTCAGAAGATCCAGAGAAAAATCCATATTTTCTGGCATGCTATTATGTGTTTTGGTGTGTTTTTGGGTTTACAGCTTCCCCTCAGCATCTGTTCCACATCTTGCTGTTGTCAAGGGCTTTGTGTGGAGTAGGGTCATTGGTATTTGGAATGGACACTGTGGTGGATCTTGGTGGAACTGTTGGAGTTCCCCTTTCAAGGCCTCCTTCTCCTTCCCAACTGCTCCCTTTTATTGGCAGGTATGGACTTGGACAATTTATGCTTGGTCCTGAGGTTGACAATGTATTTTTTTCCTATTAATGATATTTTATATTTGTTGGTGCTGTGTAATTCTTTCACATATCCCTGTTTCATGTGAAGTGAAATTATGTGGCAAATTTAAAACTAGATTTTCCTGAATCTCTCCATATATTGGTGTTTTGAGTTGGTAGGCCTGTCAGCAGTACAGAGATTCTTCACTTTTTTCCTCCCTAGTATACCAGAAAGTTGTTAGAATCAGCTTAAAAGTTACAGTGATTTGAAACAAATAATTAAAGTTCATTTCCTAACAAATTGATTTGAGCTGAACAGCCCCTGACTGCTACCAATTCCCTAAACAAAGGGAGGACACAATGAGTTGAGCTGTCACGCTTTTGTCATTCATCAACAAGCTAATCTGAGTCATCATTTTTCACTCAGTAATAATTGCTCTCATTCATCCTTTGTTCTGCCTTTATTGTTTTTCTGTTTCACTTCTCCTAAACCAGTCACATCAAGAGAAATAGCTGGGATTTTGCATGTCGAGAATGTGCCTTGGAGCAAGCCATGAGCGATGCTGTGGTGTAGCATCTAGTGCTGTCCTTGCTTGGTAGCCTGCTCCCTGTAGGCATCTACGGGAGCTTGCGGCGGGTGATTAACATGCTGTCTGTGGAGCCTGGAGGATGGGTTTGTTCATTCTGCAATGAAGCTTCAACAAAGTTTGTTTTTTTTTTCTCACAATGCCTTTCTTCTCTTTTGAGGTGCAGGAGGAAAAGAACTGCCATACTTCTCCCACATAAAGAGTAACTTTTGCCCTAAAGAAAAATGGATGCGTATTCACATTACGTTTTTAATTGTGATATGAAAACTAGGTCTGCTACTATTGCTTGTTCCATGCTCATCATTTAAAAAAATACCACCACAAAATGCTAATGACTTCCCTGATTTCATATGACTTGTATCATCTTTCTGCATTAAGGAAATTGTGCCATCTGGTGAACCTATAGTGTCTGTGTGCACATATTGCTATCTCCCTAAAGGAGAAGTGGTACCCATTTATGTGCCTCCCTCCCCCCTTGCTCTGCTGATCTGTTTACCAAAATCACCACTGTTGGCACAACTCGGGGCAGTGTGGCAGGACTGTTCAGGGAAGTGTCTGCCCTGTTTAAAGGATCTCCTAATCAACCTGGGACAGGTCTGTTGCCACTGCAAGGGGGATTTATTTGGGAGAAGGAGGGAAGGTGGAAGGATGGTAGTGCGACTGTCCATTATTAATCTTCTACCTGGAAGTAACAATCTCTCTTTAATCCATACTTTTAAATTGTATTTTCATATAAGAGTCTTTCTATATCTTCAATCATTTTTTGCATGGGTCTCTTGACTTCTATTGATTTTGTATTCTTTTTCCTTTGTAATTTTAAGTTACAGGACATCATAATAATGTAATCTTTAGTAACACTTTAACATAACTTTTCACTTTTTGGGGGCTGTTTATTCTTGCACCCTTTGTCATACATGGGTCAAACAAGATGTTTACTTTCTCATAGGTGTCTCAAAGGTGATAGAGGTTCGATGTCAAACGTTGCTGGCATTTTAGGCAAATGTCAAGTGATAACAAACTCTGACTGTAATATGATTGAAGTTAACAGCCAGAATTAGCCTGTTTGGGAAGCTGGAGAAATGTAGATAGCTTTGCACGTTCCAGCTGATGTGGCCTTTATTATGGTTCCTTACTGTCAGTCACTGCAGCAATTACTGTGCAATTAAGTGTGAAACATAGTAAGGTTTTACTCTTATATTTTCTTTTCCTCCTTGTGAGGAGAACTGAAGGATTGCTTTGGATGGTACTTGACTGCATTATGCTAAAAGAAGTGTCATATCTCTGATGCATTGAGCCACTAGAGAAGGTTAGGACTATACTGAAGAATCCCATTCTGGTTTTGAACCACTCTTTACCCAAAAAAAAGTGTGTTACTTGTGGGGTTACAGACAACTGTGCTCTAATCAAAGAAGTATTACTGTTCCTACTTTTCTGGTCAGGAACAGACACAGAGCAACTGTTGATGTGGGGGAGAGAAAAAACAGAATGAACCATCCTGTCTGGCCTAGTGTGAAGTAAGCTTTTGGAGGCTCAGTCCAGCATCTCAGTTGGAAGACTTTCTGCTTGCTGGCAGCGAGTTGTCTTGCTCCTCCAGCTCTCCATTTCAAATTGCAGTATCCTTCCCATGTTTGCATTGTGAGTAACTGCTATGCTGGAAATGTAATTTTGGGCAAGAGGTACAGTTTATCATTAAGATTTGATGAGGAAGCTGCAGCAATCCTCTAGATACTATCATCAATAAATCATGAATTAAATATAAACTTTGGGCTTAGAACTGTAGTTTTTAAGTGCTACAATTGTTTAAATCATTAAATTCATAAAATAATTATGACTTTCTCCGAAAGAAAGATTATTTGTTTTGGGGGAAAACATCCCTGCATGTAGCTGTGTGGACCTCATTCAATTTAGAAATAAGCAGACTTGGTGTTAACGTCTTCTCAATTATCACAGAGAAATAATTCTGGCCCTTAACCACGAGATTTACCAAACCCTCGAGGTCACTGAAGTTCTATCAGTGAAGAATATATCATTGCTTTTTCAAAAATGTAGTTTGAATTGTAACTTTTCAGTGAAACCAAACATCTCTTTTTCCTCTTTATCTGCTGCAATCCAGTGATGCCAAAGCGACAGAACAAGCACCTTGTTACAGACGTGCCCTCCTCCCCCTAATTAATTTTTTAGAAAAATGACTTATTTTTTTTATACTTTCTTCCTATTATGTCTTATGGTTCAAAGTGTCTCAAGCAAATGTGAATACACAGCTTGTTCATCCACCCCATGAATCCATGTTTATAGCATTTGAATTTTTTCATTAATTGTCAGAATTGTGGAATGGTTTGGGTTGGAAAGGTCCTCAAAGCTCATCTCATTCCAACCCCCCTGCCATGGCAGGGACACCTCCCACCAGCCCAGGTTGCTCCAAGCCCCATCCAACCTGGCCTGGAACACTGCCAGGGAGGGGGCAGTCACAGCTTCCCTGGGCACCCTGGGCCAGTGTCTCACCACCCTCACAGGCAAGAATTTCTGCCTAATATCTAGTCTAAATCTCCCCTCTTCCAGTTTAAAGCCATCACCCCATGTCCTGTCACTCCATGCCCTTGTAAAAAGTCCCTCTCCAGTTTTCTTGTTGGCCCCTTCAGGTACTGGAAGGTGCTCTAAGGTCTCCCCAGAGCCTTCTCTTCTCCAGGCTGAAGAACCCCAACTCCCTCAGCCTGTCCCCAGAGCAGAGGTGCTCCAGCCTACATATATATATATATTACATATATATATAAAATACAGGCAGCCTATATACATATATGCAGTGCACGTACTGTCATGATTATCTTTTGACAGACGTGTGTACGTTCTCACTTCAGGAAAACATTTGAGTTCATTTATGAAGGCCAGGTTCATTCAGACCATTAAATCCTTCTCAGTTCTAGTTAATAAAACAGAAAATCTGCCTGCGCAGTGTTGAGCTCTCCCTGTGACTCAGACAACTCTTCACCTTCCCCCAGCTTGTTGAGTCATTCAGCAGATTGTTTTTTAATACCAAATTTATTTGGCTAGCCCTGATTATATTCAGTCTGGGTTGTCTGTGTGAAGGTGATGGTATGCTCCTGTAGAGGGTTTTATTTCAAGGGCAATGTCAGGATGCTGTATTTCTAGCATGTAGGTAAAGTTGCATAGTAATTAGGTAATTATTTGTGCAAATAATAAAGCCAGCCTTACTGGTGATCAGTTTTGGGGACTTGAGAGTGCGTGGTTATGTGAGAAAGCATTGTTCAGAGGAAGAAGCCTGTATGTTTTCTATGCTTGGTTTTGCCCTATGCAATTTTTTGCTGTCTGTATCTGATGTCTGATTTGAAGGAAACTTCTGTGTATGTTTGCTCCTCCTTGCCTAGGTGTTACCACATTGTTATACAGAGTCCTGAATGCTGAGACATTGTCAAGGAAAATAATTGAATGCATTGGTAATTAATTTGAAGTTTCTCTCTTCGAGACCCTTTAGGAGGTCTGTGTCACTGCTTTCAAAGGTTCCCCAGTCAGCTATTTCAGGCATTAATAATGGGATAAGCTTTGCCTGGTGTTCTAATTGTAAGCAACACTCTGAGTGAAAAGGTAAGTCTGCTTTTGAATATTAAATCTTAAAATGGAGGAAAAACATAGTACAGCTTTTCTGACCCTTGTTTAATTCCCAGCTGGTGCCTCATCACAGTTTAAACTGATTTTAATTGCTACTGTGGCCCCCACTAATGTTTACAGAAGTAGAATTTTGAGCTACGAAAGGTGAACTGAACTTTGTTTTGCTCCAGTTTTCCATGGATTTTCTCTTAAGGAGGAAGGAAATTTAAAAAAATAAATAAATAGAGGGCTTTTCTGGTGTGTTTGTGCCTTTTTCCACTGCTGCATTTTTGTTTCATCTGGCCTCTCTTTTCCTGTTCTGCATGTCACATAGCACAGTCATTTACTTTTTTATACTACAAAGCATTGATTTAAAATGCTCAGAATCCCAGATCTTGGCTTTTTAATTGCACTGTTAGGTTCACTTCAGAGCAGAACTGTGTACCCACAAATACTCTGTCCTTTGAAAAGGTGTCTGAGGGTGCAGTGGAGTATGTAACCGTTTAACCTCGCCAGAGATAGAAATAAAACCAGGCATAATGAGGGGTAATGGCTTTAAACTGGAAGAAGGGAGATTTAGGCTAGATTTTAGGAAGAAATTCTTGGCTGTGAGGGTGGTGAGACCCTGGCCCAGGTTGCCCAGAGAAGCTGTGGCTGCCCCCTCCCTGGCAGTGTTCCAGGCCAGGTTGGATGGGGCTTGGAGCAACCTGGGCTGGTGGGAGGTGTCCCTGCCATGGCAGGGGGTTGGGATGAGATGAGCTTTGAGGTCCCTTCCAACCCAAACCATTCTATGATAAATATCTAGTTTCCTTTCTAAGTGAATTGGAATCATTAAAAATTACACGAATGAGTTGAAATCCCAAATCAATAGAGATACGTTAAAAGATGACTAATTAAAATTGATTGACACCAAGGTAAGATTTCCAATTTTTCTTTACTGGGTTCTTATCCCTTGTGTGACCTGAACCTGCCTGTGTTCATTTCGTATGATTTGCTCCTAATTGTTTTTCCTTGTGGGGTTATTCTTCCCGAAGTAGCCACAGAAAAGACACTGCTGATAAAACATCCCAATTTTTCTAAATTGAGCAGTGAAGCTGCAATTTTCCCTTCATCTTCTGCTTAAAACATACTAGAACTGCGCTGTTTTCAGACAGTTACACACTTGGTTCCTAGGATTTTGATGGCAATTCCCTTGCTCATTCTGTAGATGTCTGGAGAAGGGCACAGCTTTGAGTCGGTGGCCCAGGGCTCTGCCATCTGTTCTACAGGGGCCTGGGGCTGTCAGGTGAGCAGAAAAAGCTCATAAGTCACAGCAGCACTGGTAAATTAATTTATTGGACTCATGTGAGATTGTAGATACCTACATTTTATTCCTGGCTTTTGCTTTGATACCGACTGGGTGAGTTCATGTCTTATTTTTGCATTTTTTTCCCCTCAAATGTGGAAAAGATGCTATTTTTGTTTTCTCAGAATCAAGAAATGCTGTTTTGAAGAACAGAATGATTCTCAATATGTGTTTGAGTGCATATATATGTGCATGCCTGCATGTGCCTGTTTAGGTACAGATATATTGGTATATAGATATAAAAAAGGCTTTCATAGATATAATGGGCTTCAGATATCACTGTAAGAAAATGCTACTGGAAAGAGTTTCACATATTGGGAAGAAAACTGACATGTGCATCTGGGCTCCACTGCTTAGGACTATGACTAGACCTGACTTAGCTCTTTCCCAGTTTATGTGTAACTAATAGCAGTTGCATTAGTATTGAATTGCATTCGCCAAAACGAAGCTGATTATTGAAATGAAAAGTGGAGGCTTAAAAAGAATAGCAATTCAGGATTTTGTTTTGCAAGTAGCCTGCCATTATGGTGAGGTGCACGTAGGCAGCAATGCCTCTCAGAGGTTTCTATCACCTGTTTATGGATCAGTCAAGATTGGTTTAAAATTTAAAGCCATTTTCTGTGTTCATGAGGTTTTAAATCTGTTATCCAAAGTCACATGAACTCAGAAGGGGTGTGTGTTTATTAAATTAAGTCAGAGGTCTGCTGTGCTTTGCAGTGAATCCAAGTGACCCATTTTAAATGCTAACTTCTGTGGTTGGGGGAAAATAATGCAAATTTGAGGTGAAACACAACTGAAATCGGGTTTTGAGCTTTGATGTCAGGATGCATTTTTATGTCTGTATTCCTCCATCGCAACAAAAGTTCACCATTGTTTTCAGAGCAGTTTCTTCACTCCTTTTAGCAGCTAGAAAACCAGTTAGGAGGATGCACTGAAACTGTCCATTTTTTGGAGTACTTCTGCAATCTGTGTGGGCAAGTTGTGTTTTGCTTCAGTTTCTCCTGCTGAAATGGTTTGTTCTTTCTCTGTGTGGCTGGAAGGAGAGAGGGGAATAAGAAAAGACAGGTTCTCATATGTCTTTAAACTCGTTGTTTTTCCTTTCTTGATTTTCTATTCTCTGTTATTTCTGCAGATTTAAAAGGATTTTGTCTCCTAACAGGCTTGGTTTTTTATTTTAGCTGCAAGCCATTTCAAGTCAAATCCCAAAGTACTTGCTAGTCTCTCTTCTGCTTGCACACTGTCCCTTTTTCCAGTGAACTTCATTTCCCTAAGTGTTTTTCATGTGTGAAGTAATCTTTCTTCTTAAGAAAATCTTACGCTTACTTTAAGTTGCACTGGAAACTGGTAATGTAATGCTCTTGCTTATAGCAATCGTATTCCCCATGTGGGAGTAGCTGGTGATTTACAAGGAAAGGTTTGCTCTTGGACTTAAACTGAAGGTTTTTTAAGGAGGTAAATTGGGTCTTGGCTTCTGTAAGAACTCTTCTATGTTCTATATGGTCAATATTTGAAAGGAAATTAAGTGTTTGAATTCCAAATTCAAATTTAGGTTTCAGTGAATTATTATTTTTTAAAATTTTAGGCTTGGAAAAGTTTCTTTTTGCTTATTTTCCATGAATTGCTGAATTTCAGTCTCTCACAGGAGTGTGAAGTGCCTTGGATATTTGTGTGGGTTTTGGATAGCCTCAGTTAGGCTGGCAGCTGGGTACATCTAACCTCTGATTTCCCATGTGCAGATCTGTGGGATACTTGTGTGCATGTACATATTGCACAGATGGGATTGATGAATTCTCTCTCAATGGGGAATGGGAGGTTTTAGGGTGAAAATTTTCAAAGTGCCAGGTGAATCCAGAATGATCTTGGAAGAGGAGGCTCACTGAATGTCAGATTATTTTTTCACTAGATGTTTTTTCATATCCTGACCAGACTGTGAATCCAGTCCTTGTTATCTGTACACCTGGACTTCCTGACCACTAGTCATATGCCATCTTGGAATATAGTTTTACAGTTCACTTCTATGTTCCAAATTCTGTGCTTGTGTTGAGTCTGTTTGCACCCAAAACGTTTGGTTATAAGCAATTTCTCTTTTCTCTTGAAGAATTTGGATATGTGAATAACTGTCTTGCTTTGTAATGTTAATTTAATTTAATTGAGGTTTCATCTGCTAATGAGAAATTGTCTCTCACTGCTTTTCATTTGTTCCTCAGATAACTTTTTTCTTCTGGGTTTATAGCATGAATAAAACCCCAATTATTTCACTTTGGCTTGACCTTAAGAGAAGATTAGATCAAAAGTCCTTGGTATCACATTTTTCATATTTCTTCTTAACCCAATCATCATATTACAACTGGCAGAAGGATTCACAAATCATTCTCCATCCAATCATTTCTCATTTAAACTACTTCTAGTTCTCTGAGGTCTTCAGGAATGAAATGGTAACTATAGCTACTTCTTTTTTTACTGTCTTTTGACAGTTTGCTCTGTCCCTCACATCTGGCTCAAGTTCAAGTACTGAGACTTAATCATGTTTGCTTCCCTTCCTTTAGATGAATGTTTTTACTTTTTCTCATTTTGTCCTAAAGTTTGAGAAAGATATTTTTTTTTTTTCATGTTGAGCCAGAGCTTTCTTCTCATCTATTTCATCGGATTGTTCCTCCTCTGTCAGTTTTCCCTTGTGCAGCAAGTTATTCCAGTCATGAAAAGAATTTTAAGTCTTGCTTTGGAACAAGTTTTCAAATATTTGTGGACTGAAAATAGTGAAAAAGAAATCAGAAATTCTAGAAGTGCTTTTCAACCCTCAAAACAAATTGAGGTGGAGGTGTGATACATTGGGGAAAAAGAATTTGGAATGTCAAGATTGAGAATTTTTGGAGTTTGCATGTTGCACGTAAATAATAATGAGTTTGTGGAAACAGTGTTCTTCATATATTTTCAGAACAGGTTCATGAAAACTTCTGTGTAGAATAAAGAGAAGTTTGATGGATTATATCACTAGTTTTTGTTTGCTGTCAGCCTCGTATTGATAATACCCAAAGAAGAAATTTGACATTCTGTTTAAGAACTTCTTGTGGGCAACTAAATGGAGGAAAGATGGTAGTGTGGTAGTTCATGTGAGTGAGAGCAAAAACCCACACCATTTCTGATACGGAGACTGGTTGTCCTATTACACTGAAAAAACCCCAAATCTTCCCCCCCCCCCCTTTTTTTTTTTCTTCTGGAAAGGAAGAACCAAAGTAGTTCTGTGGTTTTGAGCAAAATCAAATGTTATAAATGCTGAATCTTGCATGACTATTCGGAGAGAAAATGCTTCTGAAAACTTTAGAAGTCTCTCTTTTAGGAAGTCTTTGGTTTAAGTTTCCAATAAAGTTTAATTACAAAGGAAAGCTTGACTTCTCCCTTGAGTATTTTCTTGTAATAATCTTTCTAATGTAGTGGTCCTCTTACAAATAAGAAATGTTCTTGGGTTTGGAGCATGTGGGTATTTATTGAAATGTGCATGCTCCCACTGAGCTGTTCAAAATATCTGTTCAGGGATGAAAATTGATATATTCATGAGGCCTGGCATCTGTTACAATTGCATATTTACAGTTTGTGTTCCCTTGATAGCCCTCGAGATAATGGAGAAGACTGCTTTTCCCTTTTTGTTCGTGTGCATCTGTAGATGGTAGTGTGGTACAAATATATTGATTCTAGCATTGTTTTGCTGTCTTCAGAACTGTTGTGTCCATTAAAATGTAGTGAATGGTAGGTTAGCAGTTACAGTTATTAGTTATTTCTTGCACTCAGTAGCACTTGCAGTGACTGGGACTGAATTGTACCTGTTCCTCCTCTGGGAAACCAGAGCTTCAGTGGGTGTGCTGTGTATGTGACTGTGAACTTCAGGACATGAGAACCTGTTGGAGAGGTCAGTCATCTTCATGGTTTTATCAGTTCATCACTGGAAGCAGTTCAGTCAGTAGCTATTCATCTTGTGCTCAGTAGCCTTTAGTCCATATTTTTGGCCAAGTTGCCATGCTCTACATACCCTTCTCAGCCTTGGCTCAAGAATCATAGAATATCCTTGCTAACAAAGACTGAATCTGAAACACTTACATGCAGGATGTGCATAGAGTGTTAAATGGGAGGACGAATGACTAGGAAACATAAATATGAGGAAGAACTTCCCAGTGAGGGTGACAGAGCACTGGCACAGGCTGCCCAGAGAGGTTGTGGAGTCTCCTTCTCTGGAGACATTCCAAACCCACCTGGATGTGTTCCTGGCAGGGGATTGGTCTAGAT
Source organism: Podargus strigoides (assembly GCA_028020825.1). Lineage (NCBI taxonomy): Eukaryota > Metazoa > Chordata > Aves > Caprimulgiformes > Podargidae > Podargus > Podargus strigoides. Next base: position 43,637,089 of record CM051624.1, on the reverse strand, counting down.
GATCTTTTGAGGTCCCTTCCAATCCCTAACGGTCTGTGGTGGCTCTGTGGTGGCTCTGTGGTGGCTCTGTGGTGGCTCTGTGGTGGCTCTGTGGTGGCTCTGTGGTGGCTCTGTGGTGGCTCTGTGGTGGCTCTGTGGTGGCTCTGTGGTGGTTGATTCTGTGTTTTGAATAAGAAATGAAAATTTTATGTGGAGGGCTTAGAGGAAGGACCAGGGCATAATGACAGTTCTCTAAGGCTGGACAACAAATGTGGCAGGTTTGAAATAGGAGGTCAGGGAAGCCATGTATGAACCAGAAATTCAGGGTAAAAATACAGATTTGTTTGTGAGGGCTCTTGCCAGGAGATACAAACACAGCTGTCTGAAAGGCTCTTTGTCCCCTGAGAAACAAGGAGAGAAAAAAATACCTTCTTAAGTCATAAGCAATGTTCTCCAAACCCCATGAAGTTCAAATCAAAATGAACCATGAGCGGATCAGTCCCAGCACGTGGCTTCTTTAGTACTTACAAATGTCAACTGCTACTAAATTGGTAATTCCAGAGAAGTGAGAGTGTAAATTGTATGCTCTTTTTTTGATGGTAGCTCTCTCTATTAGCCATTGATGTGGTCAATTTACGCCGTGTCACATCTTCTATGTGCATTTAGAAAGGCTCACTGAACTCTTAAATTATAACAATGTATTTCAGAAAAAGAAGCCATCTCTGCAACGATTTTCCAATAATTCAAACTTGGGCTAGGAGAATTCTTTGGGAATTCATTATCATGCTGAATTCTTTCTGTAAAAGGAAGTAAGAAAATCAATTATCTCTGGTAAGATAATGGAAAGAGACTGAAGCTTGGATGAGGTCTTAATACTTTGAAGATGAACTTTGACTTGCATAAGCGAATAACAGATCTTTAAACCCATGTACAAAAGGAGACATTCCTCAGGTGACACTAATTCAACTAGCAGTAGATAAGCAGTGGAGTAGTGTTTACTTCAGCGTGTGACTCCTAAGCAAAATATAAGGCTGTTGGAAATGAGCCCTTATTCAAAGCCCTGTGAAATCACTGAGAGAAGTTTCATTCAGTTGATGAATGGGTAAGTTCTGGTTTTTGCAGATCTGAGACAATACCTCCATAACATCTCTCTGCTTAGATCTTACAGCAATTTCCTAACTTTAATTAAATGAGTTCAAACATAACGTTGGCAAATGTTTTCAGGAATGAACTCATTGAGTAGAAAACCCAACTAGGAGGAGATGTTGGGAATGTGAACAGAGGGTTGATGTTTTAAATTAGAATGAAGGCTTGTTTGTAATCAGCATTATTTGCTCATCTGTGCTGGCAGAGAGTTCTGCTATACTTACAGTTTTTCTGGTTTATTTTTATTAGAGTAGTGGCAGCACACTGGAATTGCAAAAATTACTGCTTTCTCTATTGGCAAATTCAGTAAACTGCTGTCATGCAGCCTCTCATTCCCCCAACTTTTTGCACTTTTTTACTATCAGGTCATTTCAGACATTCTTTTAAAATTAGTAGCCTCTTAAATATTTATAGGACTATTAATCTGTATTAAGACATACCAGTGAGTGGCTGGAATCAAGTTGAAATTTCCTAAACTGCATTTGTCAACCGTGAGATTGCAGTAGTCACATCCCAGCTCTACCATGTGTTGAGTGAACAGGGCAAAACTGGTTTCTGCTCTCTGTTGCTTCTGAATAGCAGATCAGTAGCACTGAGTGTGGGAACACAACATTATGCTGAAATAACACTGGTTGATTTGATGGCAGTACCATCTTTAATACAGTGACAGCACGTGGACTATTAACAGAAATTGGTGATTCTGGAAGCCCTGAAATGAAGAAAATTAAAAGAAAGGGAGATGATAACATAATATGGGTTATGTCTTTCTAGAAGCTTAGTGTTGTGCTATAACCACACTATTAGACATGAGGAGCTTGTTTGTGTACATTTGATAAATTATGGGAAACTTTCTAGTTGTTTGTTAATGTTCTAAACCCCAAAGAAGTCTTGAACCACGTATGCTGAGTTCTAAGTTAGTAGTAATTCACTGGCATGCTTCTGTATATCTGTACTGGTTTTTATGGGATGGTTAGCTGCAGTTGGAGAGGGTTTTTTATTAGCTAGATAAGCTTAACCCTTCATTCTCACAAGACAACTGGACTGAGCCCCATACAGCCACGTTTTTGCATGTTTTTTCTACTAAAACTTTAAATACTTCTTTTTGGGTTTCCTCTGAAAAGGAAAAGGTGGGTAGCTCAGGAAAGCAGGCAAAAGGTTAAGAAGGGAGGGATTACATTTTGCATGCTATGATACATTCCCAATATGGTCAGTTCTTACCTTGAAAATGGTTGTGTTAATTCACAGAAATTAATACACACACTTTGCCCACACTGTATTCTTTATAGTATTGGAAGCATTACGCTTCTCAACACATTTGCTTGTTTTGAAGGGAAGTAAATTCCAGAGCCAACAGACCCAGAGTGTTTCCACCTTCAGCACAATATTTCTAGCTGCTGCTTCCCTTCCAGAAGTTTTGGGCATTTTTTTATTCTTCCAAATGATGAATACTCTTCATTATTCTGCTATTCGAGGCATGAAAATGCAAAGCCAGACCTAGTGCAGAGCAAGGATGGCATCTTTAGTTTTACCAAAACATTAACTTGATTTCAGTCAGCCATAATCAATTACATGTAATTTCCAGTATGTGCCCTTTAAACCATATAATGTTGAGAACCAAGCTGGATGTTATAAATTAAATGAGAGCTGCTAATGGTGATGATTTCAGAAAAGGGAATAGAAAAGCATGTTTTTCCTGGCAGAGCCCTATATAGTAACAAACAGTGTAATTTTGTTAGTCATCTTTATATTATGTTTTCCTGCAAGTAAGCTATTCAAATGAAATGGGTTTTTTTAATGGCATTAAGAAATTTATGAAAAGCACTATAAAATACAGTATTGAAAGCTGATACTGTGGTTAAATGTCAGGAAGACGTAATCTCATTTTGGTGGTGTTTTTGAAGATCTGGCTGGAGTTTGATACAAACCTTACACTAGACTTTATGATGGTCCACTGTAGGGACATGAATGTCATCACCTTCCTCACACACTGAGTGGTTTCCAGCTGCCCAGAGTGGTCAGATCCTGGGTTTTGGGCAGAGTGAGCAGGTGGGTAGCACACCTGAGGAAGGCTAAATGAGGAATAATGTTCCCCTTCTCCCTCCCCTTCCCACCAGTGTTTCTGGTAGGGAAGTACACAAGGGAAGTACAGGACCTACAGAAGGCAAAGTCATGGACAGGTCAGACAAGTTTTGCTTTGTGTCACAGAAACCAGACAACTTTAAGAAAAAGTTACTTATTCTCTCCGTACTGTGGCTGGGAGACTTTACTGCAAATGCCTAATAAGGTAAAAGTTAATTATGGGAGAATCATAGCAAATACCCCTCTGGGCCAGAAAAGCAATCATAGAATCACAGAACAGCCTTGGTTGGAAAAGACCTCTAAGCTCACCCAGTCCAACCATTAACCCACCATTAGCCCATTAGCTAACCATTAGCCCAGTCCCCACTGCCCCATGTCCCTCAGCACCACATCTCCACGGCTCTGAAATCCCTCCAGGGATGGGGACTCCCCCACTGCCCTGGGCAGCCTGGGCCAGGGCTGGGGAACCCTTTCAGGGAAGAAATGTTTCCCAATATCCAATCTAACCCTCCCCTGGCACAACTTGAGGCCATCACCCCTCGTCCTGTCACTGTCACCTGGGAGAAGAGACCGAAATGTTGGACTTGCCTAAATTTAGAATCTTGTTGCAATTATGGCATTGATATACTGTCTGAATTGACTAAGATGTTGTTTTCTTATAGGTGATGAGTGTTTCAAATAGATGCAGTGTGTTTCATCGTTCAGTTCTGCACTGCTCAGTGTGGCTTTTGGTTAGAGAATAGATGCGAAATTATAATTTTGTAGGAATGCATTCCGTGTTTCCCACCATCCTCAATACCACTTTTTTCATTAGGAGTATCAGTTATTTAATCAGAATTTTCAGTAGTGTCTGACATATTCTAAATATTTGGTACTGTAAGGGTAAATTCCTAAAAACAAGTCTTTTTCTCCTTATTTCAGGTACTTTTTTTTTTTATCCTTCACATGTGTCCTGGCTTCATTCACTCTGTTCTAGTCTTTACGTTGGAATTCATTTTACACAGTTTTCTCATCATAACTGAAAATGGCTTCACTTAGAGACCTGAGGAGTAATGTGTGACCCAGCTCTAGGTAATGGATATGAGCTCTGACTTGTGTTTTTTATTTCCCTTACCTTTACTGCCTTCGGAAGGCACTGACACACAGTATTTTTGAAGCAGGCAGCTTGTTGCACTCATCCTTTACAAAATGTTCCTGGGTCAGGATGCAGCTAGAGAGGCATGGCAGGGAAGTATGCAAGTCATAGCTTCTTTTATTGAATAACAATAATTTTGAATTTGTATCTTGGTAGGTAATAATAGTAAAAAAAAAAAAATAATAAAGTAAGAAAATCGATTAGCTGCTTCTGTATTGATTCCTAAGTGATTTTCAGAAGCATCTTCTGCCTCTGGCACTGTGTAGTACAACTATTATCTTACCATGCAGTGAAATGATGACAGGACACCTGCTGTGTAATGTTAACTTACAATCCACTTCCAGGCAGGTGTCATTAGGCTGTCATCTCTTCCAGGAGCAGTAGTGAAATTGGGGGAGGTGGGGGGGAAATAATACCCTTCTCCCCCTCCCTCCCACCCCCCCAATAAGTGATTTTGCATTGATTGAGGCTTGTCTTCCTTTAACAGATTATTCTTTATTTACTTTGGTTCCCTTGCCCCATCAAGGAAGGACAATTCCCTGTAGATCTTATGTAATTAGTGAATAACGTGACATCACTTTTCCTTTGGGGGGGGTACTTCAAAACTGTCCATCTTGGGAAGCAGAGGAGAGCCTCTGGAAAAACAGATGTTAGGAGTGAAACCTGTGCCATAATCACTGTGTGCACCTATGTCTGATTTCATGAAGAGGAGTGAACCCACCTTCCATTTGGTCTGTTTTATACACTGGGACTCCATTTAAAGACTTAGTGACTACATATTTCTCAGGCTCTTAACACTTTTTTTGCTTCTCTTGATGTTTGTGGGTTAGGGAAGCACTTTCATAGCAGCCATGCAGATAAGTAATTTCCTTGTAAAAAGTCATTCCAGGCTGTGGGGAAATGTATCCAGCATTTTTGAGCTTGATCCTTATCTGTAGTTTCAAAGTTTGCTGGCACAGCCTTGTGGGGAGGGAGGAGGGTGCCCTGTGGAGGGGCTTCTTGCAAACCCTCAACTTTGGGATGAATTTCTTTTTCCTTTGAGGTTCAGATTCCCCTTTACTTTAAAACTCAATTATACAGCCCTGTTGGCAGAAAATGGTCCATTTCTTGGTGATTCTGTGTAATATTGTGGTATTGCTTGATGTTGAGTGAACAGTTACAGAAAGTGAAGATCTCTTTCAGAGCTCATCTCTATTCCCTGGCTATCACAGTGCTGTTTTCTCCCAGCTCTGCCCTGCAGGCAAGAGAAATTGGAGGCATCAGAAAGGGACATTCTTCCTGCTTTCATACATGTCCATCAGGTGACACCAGGCTGTGCCTAGGGTGCTGCTTGTTAGGATTGCCCCTTGAGATCCTTATTAGCAGCCTGTGTGACCAAGCAGGAGATGGAGACCATCATTGCAGTCTTGTCTTGCTACAAGACAGTGCTGTGACCCTCTGGTTACAGCAACATCACACTTTATTTCCTTATTTTGCACACAACCTTATGGATTTTTCAGCTTGCCTAAAATGTGAAGAAGTAGAGAAAAAAATACATCTTCAAATTTCTTTCTATGCAGCTTGTTGAACTTTTGTCCCCCATAGGGAATGACCTGTGGATCTTGCCATCTTGAATGCTTGATAGGTTACACTACAGAAATAAATCAGTCCATCAGCTTGTGTACCCTTCAGCTGGGGCACAAGGGAACATGCTGGATGTAGAAATAGTTGCATAGCAATTTTATAGTCTTCCTTAAATAGTCATTATGTCTACATCAACATTTTGGGAGGAAATTTTCTGCTGCAGTTGGTATATGAATAATAATATGAATAATATGAAGGTCGCTTCATCATTCAAAGGCGATCCTCCATCTGTCATGTGAATGGTGTGTATCTTGAGTGTTTCTGTTGAATTCTCTGTCCTGTAGCATGCTGAGTGCTTTTCCTACCCTTATAAAAATGAATTCTCAGACCCACAAGGATCATTGGCTGAAAGTCATATCCAAATTTCTTGAGAATGCATATACCTGAAGGGTTTGATTTGCTCTTTTGGTGAGTAACTGTTAGGGGAGAAAGTTTGGACTTGGGGTTTTCCCCATAGAATCACAGAATGGTTTCGGTTGGAAGAGACCTCAAAGCTCATCTCGTTCCAACCCCCTGCCATGGCAGGGACACCTCCCACCAGCCCAGGTTGTTCCTAGCCCCATCCAACCTGGCCTTTTTTTTTCATCAACCAACACCCCCAAGTCCTCTTTGTCAGAGCTGCTCTCTATTCACTGCATAGCCTGTACCTGTGCTTGGGATTGCCCCAATTCAGGTGCAGGACCTTGCACTTGGCTTTGGCCAACTCAACACGAGCCAGCAATGTGTGCTTGCAGCCCAGAAAGCCAACCATATCCTGGGATGTATCAAAAGCAGCATGGCCAGCAGGTAAAGGGACGTGATTCTCCTTTTCTACTCTGCTCTTGTGAGACCCCACCTGCAGTACTGCATCCAGTTCTCCATCACATTTGAGTTTACACTGACTTTTCCCTGTGTGTTTCTGCAAGGGGCAGGGTTATGTGCAGCTTCCCCACCTGGCACGTAAAAGGGAGTGATGTGTTGCAAGTGCACTGCTTGAGGCCAAGCTCTATAAGGGGACATGTGGCAACTGACCTGATGGACCAGCAGTTGTAGGTACTTTACACTCAATGCTAATTAGGAATTAAATCTTTGGAATCAAAGGTTAACAGGGAATGAAGCAAGCAAATTAGTGCTGTCAAGAGAAGATATGGTAGCCTGTGGGATTTCTCAATAACTTCTGATAGTTTGTCCAGTAGCAGGGAGGAAACAGATCTTAGAAATGGAGGAAATCCTGTGTTTGGCAGGGAGACGGGAAGAAGATCCAATATTCTGCTCTGAAACAGCCAGACTTCAACAGTGCTGGAGTGAGGGGAAAATGTTTATTGTAAGTTGTTTACAGCCAAATGCTTATTTAATGTCCTAAATATCCCGAGGAAATAGGCCAGGGTATAAAGCCCTATGATAAAATATTTACAGTCGTCGGGCCAGCTGAGGTGTAGGGAGGGTGGATGCAGTGTTGTGTATGACCTAGATATATTTGGAGTCTTGCTGGATGGCAGGATATGATCTGAGAGGCGTGATCCCTGAAGGTTTCTATCACATGTCAAAACTAGGGTGGTTGTGAGATGTTTCCTTTGCTGAGATGGTAACACTTGAAAAACAACTTCTCAAGGCCTTCCCAAATTCTTTCCTAAATCAAAATGAGTTTGGATGCATTTATGCTGCCTCTTCATATTGCATAATATTCTATGAACTGCAATAGTGAGATCTTCTCTAGTTTATCTCTAAAAGAATAGCTTCTTGTGTGCTGGGCAAGAGAACTCAAGGAATTGGAAAGTCTATGAGACATAATACAGTTGAGACTCTTAAAAAATGACTGTTTTTTCTTGCTTCTGAGGAGATGTGACTCTATTGGGATTTTCTTAATCCAAAAAGGGTTGTCTTTGTGCAAGGTGATTGCACGGTGGCTAATTTAGAATGGGATGTGAAGTGGCAGAGGGCTTGTGTTCTGCCATCTTTACCAAATATAGCTGGTTTATCTTGCAATATAATTTAGGCCTACAGCTACCCTGCTCCTTTTTCAGCTCCCCATTGTTATCCTTCTGCAGGTGAGGTTTCCACCATGTTGTCTTCCATGCCCTAATAGGTTGTCATCCTGTAAACTGGTCACTTGGTACACCTGAAGAAATGGAAAGCTTTGCAGGGGGAGAACAGGAATGAGCACCTGGATGGTGGGGGAAGGAGGAGCTTTCCACAATGACCAGTTGCTGATGGACTGGGAAGTTTTGGTTGAATAAATGTGTATTAGTGATTTTTTTTTTCTTTCTGCTTCCTGTCTTGTTCTTCAGTGGTGCTGAGAAGGTTACACCTCCACTGGGAACAAGGTACATACCCCCCTCATTCCTCCAAAGGTAACTGCTTGTTGTGGTTTTATCAGAAAATGAACACTTTCCTATTATTCCAAATGATGTTTTTAGAAGACATAGGATGATCATCAGCTCTCTTGAGGAATTTTTCAATCAATATTTTAGTAAAAAAAAAACAATACTGAAATAATTTATTATGCAAGCATCTTATTTCCTCTATTTCATGCTTTTAAAAATGCAGTATCCTATATTCCATATTTTAATTAAATTTACACTAGAAGAAAGTTAAAAATGGGGGGAAAAGATACAAAAATAAAGCTGTACCAGTCTGTTTTCCAGTTGACTTTTGGTTCATTGGTAATACCTATTTTTTTTTTCCCCATAAAATAAGGCAGACCAGACTTGTGTTTAAGAAAGTTCATCATATAGAAAATCTTTACCTCGTCCTCTCCTTATGGATGCAAGTGACTTAATTAATCTTGAGTCCCTAGAAGAGCAGAATATGGTTCCTCAGGTGGAAAAAACAAAGACAAATAGATTTTCCTTTTAATTATTTTGGTGTGAAACGGAAGATATGATAATAGATTCTACCTTTTTCCCCACTGAGAGCTGGGTTGTTTTGATGAAATTTGATAGACAGGAGTTTGTACAATGGTTTTAGAATAGTAGAATAGCCTTGGGTGAAAAAGACCTCCAAAGATGCTGAGTACCAACTCCATTTGTTTCCTAACTCATTGAAGCATGGGGAAATAACTTAACCTGGAATCTGATGTATGTGTGCACTTTGCAACAACTTCATACCACAGTAGTAAGTCAAGGTTGGTGAAAAATTATAGATATTCCTAGGCTATTTTATGTTAACCAGGGCTGCTTACTTAGGTATTTATTTTAATGTAAGTGCTTAGGAGTGTTTCTTCTTTACTAATGTTTGAATCACTTGTTGTGTTTGAGTTCTTCTGTCAAAAGAGTACTTTAAACTTATACTGGCCTTTGGCTTTGTAATTTTCTTAAAATTCAAAAAGGAGTTTTATCTTTAGCCAGCAAGAGTTTATCATGCATTAATTTATTTTTTTAATTTGAGTAAGGATTTCAGACAAATATTATTATATTGATCAGTTCTGGTCTCTTATGTTTGTAGTCAGTAAATTGATAGAGTTTAAGTGAATTGAGTTGTGTTGAATTGATCTTCTAGACATTAATTGAAATTATAAATGCAAACTAATGGTCAACAAAGTTAAATGGAAGATTTAGTCTCTTGGTTTATAAAAACTCTCTTGGCCCTTGTGGTTCTGCTGAAGATGCAGATATTACAGTATCAGCTGCTTGACTTCTGCAGAAGTTAAAGAATTAATGCAAAAGTACCTATTATGCAAAAACTAGCAAGGAATGAAAGAGAAAACCACATGTTGCTCAGTTATTTCGGATAAAATTGTCATTGCAGGCCCAAATGAAAAGTAAATCTCCATATTATCTTTTTAAACTTTTTGCCCCCACATACTACTAAGTAAAGAGAGAGAAGTTTTTAGAAGCTGCAGCAAAACTGACCCATGTGACAGACCTTCCCTTGTCTGTCATACCTCCCTGGTCTTCTGGGACAGAGTGTGTTTAAGCCAAAAGGCAGCACAAAGGGGCTGATCGAGGCTCAAGGGACAATGGGATTGTTGGGGATAATGTAAATAATGGGATTATGTGTCTCAGTATTCGGAAATGCATGCTAGGGTACCCAAAGTATGCATGCTAGGATACCCAAACTATGCTGTGCATCCTGGGCTAAGACCAGAGCCTGGAGCTCAGCCAGATGCTGGATGTTCAAAGGACCCAGGGCTGGAATCCAGCCTGAAAGGCTGCCCCCCAAAAGGGCACGTAACCACATCTGTGAAAGCAATGTTCTTTGTCTTAAAACATTTCTGGCATTTTTCTTTCTCCTTCACAGGAGGAAGATGGGTATAATATCCTTTACTCTCCCTCTGGTCTTACAGGAAAAACTAAAGATAAACAAGGTTGAGGAATGGCTCAATTGTCTGTAATGAAAAAAATGTGCTCAGTGGACACTTTCATTTTGCAGCTATTACCCTTAGGACCCTCCTTATTCTCTCAACTAGCTTTTGCTGATGATTAAAGTCTTGACTGATCGTTATTCTCCGAGGTACTTTGGTGGGATTTATGGCTTTGAAGTGATTGTCACATATGCCACTAAAATACTTCAGTCCTGTTTTTTTTTTTTTTCTTTTTTTCCCCATCCTGACACCTCCCACAACCAAAAAGAGTTGGCTGGACTGGAGCTTTAATGAAACTGAAATCTTTGCCAGTGAGAAGGGGTTTGAGAGACAACTTAGTACAAAGACAAGCTGTTAAAAACCAGAATCATGGTGCTTCAGATGATTATTCCTGGGTAAAGTTTAATATTGCTACTTGGGAAAATATTTTGTGTTTTTTAAGTTGCTGTTCAAGGGACTAAATCCTGATCAAATCTGTAATTGGAGTTGTGTTTTGTACACACAGCATAAGAAGGTAAAGATTTTTTGATAGGCTAGCTTTAATTAAAAAAAGTAAAAGTGGGTATGAAGCCATGCATTCATAGAGTCTTTACATGCAGAAAAGAATTGGAGGTGCTACAGACTGTGTGTGTTCAGCAAGTGGAGAAGAAATATGTGGACAAATGTGCTGAGGGCAGGGCAGAAACTGGCATTTTCAAACCCAATATTGTCAGGGCACTGTGTTTATGTGGTAGTTTAGCTAGATCTCAACTCCAAGAAGTGCTTGACATTGCCATTTGAGTGTGGAGAGGGAGTACTATGTTCTTGCTCTTACTCTGCTCTTTGCTCCTGCGATAGTCACTCAAGACAGGGTTATTGCTCAGTGTAGGTTTGTGATGTTTTCTCTAGCAGTTGCTCAGTGGTTTCTCAGCTGAGTTGACAGAACTGTTTTTTTATGGAGCTGTGTTGTATGGCATTGAATGATCTGCCCCTCCTCCCAGCAGACAGCAATCCACCACGGATGTGTGGTATCAGCTCAAGTGGTAGAGGTGATGGTCTGTGTTCCCTTACCCTCATGGGAGACCAGCAAGCAGTGTTACCAGTTTGCTTTTACTGTGAGCATGGGAAATAGGGTAGCTTTCTAAAATATAAGAAATAATACTTAATATCACAACTCCTAAAAATGACAGTATAGAATGTTTTGAGGATTTTGTGATCAGATGTTCAGAAGGTTGAGAGGTTTGCTTGAGAGAGTCCAGCGTAGAGCCACAAAGATGATGAAGGGAGTGGAACATCTCCCTTATGAGGAAAGGCTGAGGGAGCTGGGTCTCTTTAGCTTGGAGAAGAGGAGACTGAGGGGTGACCTCATTAATGTTTATAAATATGTAAAGGGTGAGTGTCATGAGGATGGAGCCAGGCTCTTCTCAGTGACATCCAATGATAGGACAAGGGGCAATGGGTGTAAGCTGGAACATAGGAGGTTCCACATAAATGTGAGGAAGAATTTCTTCCCAGTGAGGGTGACAGAGCACTGGAACAGGCTGCCCAGAGAGGTTGTGGAGTCTCCTTCTCTGGAGACATTCAAACCCGCCTGGACATGTTCCTGTGTGACCTGATCTAGGTGTTCCTGCTCTGGCAGGGGGATTGGACTAGATGATCTTTTGAGGTCCCTTCCAATCCCTAACATTCTGTGATTCTGTGAAGGTGAAATCCATGGTGACAGTTGCTCGTGGTCTCAGAGAGCTGAAAGATGTGGGAATAGGGCCACAAGTAGACAGGATAAGATTTCCCTACCCAGTATCTATTTCTTGTGTTTTTTCTTGCAAACCACCAGAGTACGTTTTGTGCCTTAAGTCAGTCTCCAAGATCATCTAGTCATTGGATCCCCCACTGAGACCACAACTGCGTGGACTGGAAAAACAAATGGGTTTGTACCCTGACCTGGTACTAGGAAACCTTATTAAAAACCCTTGTTTTTCTGACTGCTTAGGAATGACAGCTTTAGTTCTGGCAGTTGCAGGGAAAGGGCAGGAGGGAGAATTGGCTGTTCCTTTGTCAAGTGTCCTCATATTCCAAATGTACTTGGTGCAGCCATTGAGAGCTGGAATGTCTACATAGCTCCTTTTGTTGTCCAAGTTTCCAACTCAGACATAGAGATGAGCTGTTAAATACTCCAGCTGGTCTAGGTGACAAGCTTTACCCTTCTCTTGTAGTACGTGCCCCTCCCCATTCTTCTTTGCTTGTTCCCTCTGCCAAGTTGTCTCCTCAGACTCCCATTTCTTTTCCCTTTTCTTTCAACCTGCTGTCTGCCATTGACTCCCTCCTGAAGGAGGCAAGGCTCCAAGATACAATAGTGTGACTAACTCGGAGGCCAACATATCTACTGGAGGGACAGAAGCACTATGGGGTGGCCAGCTAAGAGGCAGCCAGCCACTTGGACTAGATGGATGCCATCTGGCTTCCCTGTCAGCACCTATCTGTGTGCTGGCTATCTGACTGCTTAGCTGTTCACCCAGAAGGGATGTACTGCTTTTTTAAATCTCCTGGAGAGCTGAATGTCTCATGCAGCCTGTCTGCTTTTGGATTGGATTTTGTCTGTAGTATGCAGCCTGTTGTTTTCATGTTGTTTATTTGGATTACATTTTAGGGATTGTTCTTCAGAAGAAACTCTTGTCATCTTTTTTCCTGAAGAATTTTCAGGACTTCAATTTCTTTGTTGCTGTAAGTCAGACTTTGATGCAAGACCCTATAGGATCCCTCTCTATTTTTTCCCCCCCTCTCCCCATCTTTCCCAGTAAGTTTTTTGTAAAACCAATCAAACAAAAAAAAAAAAAAACAACCCACCAAAAACCCCCTCCAGACAAACAGCCACAAAACACTCATTAATCCCTTTGAGGGAGTTGGAAGAGACAGCCCAGAAAACATTAACAGCTTCTCCTGACTCTCCAAAACTGTTGGATTCTTTGACCAAGGCAGCTTGATGAAAATTGTGGCTCAGTATCCAGTCCTGTCCCAAAGGACCTGTAAGTACTTTTGATTGCTCTTGTGATGTTCCTTTCCTGGAGAAACAGAGGCTGTGGTTAACGTTTTTACTATTAAGTAGAAAAGTTCAAGGACAGAAAAACTGCAGTGAGTGTGGTGTGTGAATTTCAATCTGTGATTTACCTTGTGCCCTGGGAGAGATTAATTTTCTGCTATTTGCTACACACTGAGCCCAAAAACATTCCTAAACATTCTTATTCTCCCTCTGTTAACAGTATAACATAGCTTATTTTATTATTAAAAAATGATAATTAAAAAATTGGTGATTTTTCACTTGTTTTTTGGGTACCTAAACATAAATGCTCACATACTTTGGCTGTAATTTGTTGTTGTCCTGAGATGATGAATGTATTGTACGTACATGGAATGAAAATGTCATAGTGTGTGTGAGGAGATGCTAATGGCATGGCATCTCACGGGGTCTGTGTGCAAGGTTTGGTAAAAGGGAGGTGGTTTTGGTGTCATGGCATAAGCATCTTTTCCTATTAGAAATGTAGAAATAGGGCCAACTGGTATGTATATTTTATGACAGAAGATTCCTGCAGCAATAATTCTCAAAACCATGGTGGTTATCAGGAATTAATGATGGGATTATTAGTTAGTGCCCTAGGTAGGACAAAGCAGAGTTGTGTCCTACCCAGCTAGTCATTAAATATGGTAATGGTGGTGTTAAGGATAAAGAGCTGTTCCTGTTGTGGGCAGAAATTGAGTCTGCTGTTGCCTGTTTGTGTTTCTGAAGTCCATATAACTGGTTCTCTCTCAAGTGATAATTACCAACTTGTTACTTTAAAAAGAAACCAAACAAAAAAAAGGTAGAAATACCTTCAGGAGGACTTTAGAGAACACAAATCCTACTGTAGAGAAATATCATCGTTGAGACAAGTATTGCGTTTTGGGAGAAAAAATTAAGGATGGGCCTGGCTGGGTGAGTGTCCTCACACCCTCTTCTCTGTGTCCCCCTAGGAATGGATCAAAGGAGGGGTTTTTGGCAAAGGTTCTCAGCATTGAAGGCAGCATTTTGCAAGCTGATGTTTGTGTGGAGAAGCTCTGCATTGAGGAATAGAATCACAGTGTGAGAGGGCTGCTCTGTGTTGAGATGGATTTGAGATGAGTCACGCATTAGACAAAAAGAATTGAGAATAGTTTATATTTCTGTATTGCTTTTTTGCTGTTAATTGAGTAACTCTGAACAGATTTAATCAGATACCAAGGGAAGACAGCTGACAGTGAGACACTGGGAGAGAATATTAAGCAAGCCAGCTCTATAAATCTTGTTCTCCTCTGTTAACATTATAATACAGTGTGTGTTAATACATTTCTGAGTTACAACTGAGGTGACAGTTGGTGTCATCCCTGTGCTGTGAACTGTGGTGTTCTGCTCTAAGACCCCCCATGTCCCCTTGGTGCTGCTCTCTTGACTAACTTTTCTTTACAGAGGATGTGTTTACTAGCAGTTGGTTTCCTTGTGCGGAGGCAAAGGAAACACACCTTTTGTCAGTGGGTTGTACCTTTTCCCTTTGATTCTGAGGGTCTTGTTTATGTTGGCAATGTTCTTTATATGCTATATTAACCAAGTTTTAATCAATTTATAGCCCCCAGCCATGACTCCTTCTTATCCCTTGAGAAACTCTTCAGGCTCCTTCAGTGTCTTGGTGTTCATTTTCATCATGCTTTTTGGAGGCAATTCTAAACCTTTGTCTCTTTGACAGAAAGTTACTTTACCCAGTCTTCCTCTGTTAAGTTCCTCATGTATTCTAAGGTTGATTTCTAGACTGTTATAGGGTATTTTCATATTCTTTTAACCATGGAATATATTTCCTCATGTCAGAAAGCTTCATGTGTTTCCTCATATAGAAAAATTAAAAATAACTGAACACAGAAAATCAAGCCAGAGAAAAATGATGTTCCTGTCACAACAGTAGTTATCTGCTAAAGCACCTTAGCCATCACTTGCAGTTGGAACTACTCAGTCCTGGGTGACCATTATAACATTCCCCTTAATTGTTTCTGCTTATTCTCTTGTTTGACAGCTGAATGTTTTAGTTTCCTGACAGCTAATAATAAGAATTAGAGAAGAGAGGACTGGCTTTGTGCTCAGAAAGCCATGCAGAACAGTGGTGAAGTCTGCCATGAGGAATACAGACTCTGTTCTTGAGATACTGAAGAGACTGAAAGGGAAGGGAAAAGGAAACCATGAGGAACTGTGTCAGGGACTTGGAGTCAGTGGGAAAACAAAGATGAAGACTGAGAGGATTCAGAGATGAACAGAATGAAGATTGTGTGGTGGGGAATGAATAAAGGAAGTGAGAAGTACAGCAGAGGATGAACTGCACCTGATACATCTGTTTACAGTTTGAGGGTGTGGGGTATTCCTGCTTTGGGGAAAAGGAGAAGGGTCACACATGGGATCTGCAGGCTGTGATGGATAAGAATAAAAATAACCAGACTATAGAAGAAGTGGAGAATAGGATGTCTGCAGAGAATTACAGGGCTTGTAGAAGTTAGGGGCTGCCTCCATCATGAGCAAAAGTCTAGCAAGGAGCTATGAAGGGTACAGGTGGTATAAGGACATGCAGAGACCAGAAAACAAGAAAGCCAATAATTGTATGGACAGAGTCAGAGCCTTCTCATTTCTGTCATCAGGGCCCACGTTGCTGGTTCTGTATCACTTGGGAAGGGGGATTCTGATGTGGAAAAGGCCAGGACAGATGTGTCCAGAGAGCTGAAGTGCTGGGGTGGCAGGGAGTGTGTCACAGGACCACTGTGTGTTCAGTGAATGTCGCTTTTGGTGATCTTGAATGCCTGCTTTATCTGAAAATATTTGTCAGGTGTATAATTTTTGAGCATCTCTCAAACAGTAATGGGTGTATTCCAAGAGATACCCAGTTGGTACATGTCACTGATGCTTTGAGGCAAAGATAGCATTTCTCCTACCAGTCTGTGTATTTGTTAAACTCCAAGTTCATTAGTGATGTCCGCTCTTTGACAAATTGCAGGAGGCATCTGGAAAGGCAGGTTGGAACATTTCTGTTTTAAAAGTCTCAGTGGGAGGATTAGCTAAGGAGTGGGATTAAATTCTTATTATATTCTAGTGGGAGGTGTCCCTGCCCATGGCAGGGGGTTGGAATGAGATGAGCTTTAAGGTCCCTTCCAACCCAAACCATGCTATGATTCTATGAAATTCGCCTGCTTGTGAATTAGAATTTGAATGCCTGGTGAAGCAGAGTTGTAATTTGCATAGATCTGTGCCCATGTTAATGTAATGATTTGTATATTATGGCTACCATAAAAGTTTTATAGGGCTAGTGGTCGGGTAATGTTCTGTCCCTTTTGCCAACACTGGTCATCCAAAAGAGGAGGGAGGCACAGAAGTATTTTCATCTGAATGCTTTGCGTGTTTTATGTCTTCCAAAGTGCAAAAATAATTCAGTCCCTCATGCTACATGCTTTGAGTTTGGAATCCTGCTTTACAGAGGGTAAATTTGGAAGGCTTTTTGAATGACATTTTTATTCAGACATTACCAGATATCAGCGATGGGTGCAGTACTGGTACCCAGCTCTGTCGAGATCAGGAACTGGGATAGCACATTTCTATTGACATTTTAGTGACCTTTCTTTTAAACATCTTTGAGTTTGGTGGAGGAGGCTGAGCAGTCAAAATTCCAGCTGTACCTGATCAGAATTGCACGTGCAGCACCTTTTCCAAACGGGGCTCTTAACTGGATATGCAGGTTGCATTTATCATAACTCATATTCAGAGTCCAATTGTTTACTTCCTTATCTTTTGTAAATTCACAATATCTCATTTGGAGGTGGTATCGTCCCCTTTTTGTAGTGTGCAAATGCCACTGAAATATTTTCTGTCAATCTGTGCTTGGAGTGATTGAAAAAAAACCCAAACCAACAGCAGCCAACAAGTAATTGGAGTTTTTTTATCTAAGCATGAGAAAGTGGACATATATGCAGTAAATGCAGGTTGGAGTGTGATAGAGGAGAGGCTGTGATTCTTCAGGGAGGTCTGAATTTTTATTAGCAAGTACCTGCTAATCTTCATGAGAGAAAAACCATCACAGGTAGAGGTTTTGGAGGCTGCAAGGATGGCAGTTTCATCTGAGCTGCTTCTAAAATCCTGAGGGCAATGAGGATTTGAAGTGAGTTTATTCCCCAGCATTCATAATCTGCTTACTTTGTGATGGAGTCTGATACAATAACATACTTCCCCTCAGTAGTGCAGGCTGCTCAGTGTGAGTCCTTACAACTTATAGCTTGGCATGAGAAAAGAGAAGAATGCTGTCTCAGCTGTCCCATCACAGTCATTGTGCCTCTCTGTAAAAAAAAAAAAAGAGAGGTTAGAGAGGTCTGCTGAGAAGGTTTCGCAGTAAGATCGTGGCAAAGGTTGGATTACTCATGGAAACAGCAGCATGAGGGGAAAAAAAAAAGAGAATAAACTTTTCCCTGTCCTTTCAGAGTGACCTTAGCAAACCTGACTCCGGAGCAGTAGAACAGTGGAGTGCATTGCCCTTTGGCTGGCCATCCACCCACCCTGGCAGTGAAATACAGCTGGAGGCAGAGGTGTGACGTGAGAACAGGTTTGAAGAGAGTTAAAGTGCAGTCTTCTGTTCAAGAAAAGGGAAGAGGAGGTATGTGCTGTCCCTTCTCTCTGCTAATTTTGTGTCAGGAACTTCACAAATAGCAGAAGCCATCCCTTCAAATGTGTAAGTCCTGTTAGTAGACACATGGAAGAAAGATGAGCATGGTTGACTAATGAAGTGACCAGGAAAACTTGTGACTGAGAACTGGGTGAAAATCAGGACCCTTTCTCTCAGTTCTAACTTGGGTGGGTTCGTAGCAAAAAAGAAACAGGGATTTGTTGTTAGCTTTTGTCAGACTGTTTATTGGGTTTGTTAAGTTCAAAAGTAGTGGCCTGCTGAAGTCTGAATCCATTGGAATTGTGGCTTCTATCTGTTCCCTTCATGTGCAGAACAAATCCAAAGGGCTATTTCTGCTTAATTTACATTTATTCTGAATTTCCTCTGAGCTGTCTGGTCCTGAATGAATGTATAGTAATTCAGTTAGGTGTACTATTCTTGCCAACTCACAATTGTATTATATTTAATTTCTGCCCACATACTTCCTGCCCAAACTTCTCTGCTTCTGCCTTACTATGCATTAATAGTTTTGATGCAGTGCTCTTGAATACATCATGGAATGTACACGCTCTGAAATGCTTGTATCTGTTAGTTTTTGCAGTCTTTGCATTCTTGCCTTCTCTGCTGTCTGCCCCTAAGAGCCCCCTGCAATGCTATTGTATTAAATATAATTTCAACAACAGCCAATAGAGCTTGCCACATATTATGCCATGATGCTTCTTTCTGACCTTGTTATACAAGAGCAAGCATTAGGTAGAATTTATGCTGGTTAATTGGTATTACTGTCTGCTGGGTCGTGGTGTGCTGGAAAGCAGGTCTTTGGAGAATGGACTTCAGAGGTGGCCAAAATTTATGGTTTGACATTCCTAAATCCAGGATTTAAAAAAAAAAAACAAAAACAAACAAACAAAAAAAAAAAACCAAAAAACAACAAACCACAAAACCCCAACAACTATTGGTTAGTTATGGCTCACAGTGATGATAAATTCTTGGTAAAATAAAAAAGAATCAAACTCAGCAAGTTTTGGTTTTGTTAAAGCCATATCTTTTGGGAAATCACCTTGTGAAAAGATGTGTTGACTGCTGGCCACATGAATTCATGGTGGAGCTTTCTGCACAACTTCACTTTCTGCGAAATTCAGTGAGGGGGAGGGCGTTGGAGGAGTTTCATACATACTCCTTTCTTAGTTAGGAGTCTTTGTCAGTTGCAGAGCAGATTTACATGTCAACTTGCTCTTTTAATTAGTGGTTGATCATCTTTTAGATCCAAAAATGAGACTGAGTGACTGCTTTTGTTTACCATACAGGAAGAAACGAGCGCTACACATCTACAACGAAATCCAGGGACCTCTTTCCTAGCCCTGAATCATGAAGCATTTCTAAGGCAGCCTTTTGTCAGAAAGCCTGAGTACACACTATAAATATATATTGCCCTGAACAGTCATAAATAACACCCTCAGCTTTTAATGCATAATTAACATTGAGTGGTAGCTAGTAACACAGCTGAATAATTATGACACATTTTAAGACTCTTTCTGCCTGTTTCAGCCACACAGGCAAGCAGTTAAAATATGGTCAGTACTTTGGAGTTTGGCACAGTAATTTTTAGCTGCAAATTCCCAGTGAGCTCTTTAAGAATCTAATTAGTAACAAGCCATTAGTGTTGGCTTATTCCTCTGCTTTTGGATGCTAAATAAGCAGCATGGTTTTGGTAGGGTGAATGCCTACAGCATACTGAGAATAGGAACTGCAGTGGTTTTTGTGGCTTCCTCCTGAACCAGAGCACCTTTAAATTACACAGTGGTGTTGAATGCAGTGATGAGTAGCTCCCAGTTAGGTCCCAGACTCCTTTCATGCCCAGGTTCCCTGTATGTGACCAGGACACACCATCCTGCTGGAAGAGCTGGAAGCCCTCACTAGCTTCGATGGAGACCTGTGCTAGGTGGTGCTTAGAATAAATACTCAATTAGCTGAGGCTGCCCATAGGAAACCTGATGGAGGTTGACAAAACTGACCTGGGAGGTTATGGAATACATTTCCTCTCATGAGTTTCTCCTCAGTCCTATCATGCAACCTGGCCTGATCCAAAGGTTCCCACTGCCAGCAGTGGTAAAACATGTAACATACATAAAATAATAATATATGCAGCAATCATAGACCTGATTTCTGGGGATTTAGCCTGTAAGATGCCTGAATGTTTAATGTGGTGTCTAAATTCATAAGTCTAAATGCAAAAGCCTTTATTTCCTTATTGACAGCAAGTGGTACTGGGTGAATGTAGTGGGGGTGACCTGGTTTAATATCACAGAGTTCTTAGAGTTGCTTTCCAGAGACTGTTTCAGGAAAAGCAGAGCAGATTGTTGTGGCAAGGCTGCTTAGGACTTCTTCCCACCTGCATTTTCTAGGTACAGTATGTGTTATTAGAAACAGTTATCTTCTGTCTTTTAGAGTGTTATCCTTTAGTGACACAGTCTCTTTTATTTGTGAGTTTTTAGATTTATATCAAATAATAATTGTAGGCTTTGATAATCTCTGGTTCTTAATTGGAGAGTTGATTTCCAAAATAATTAGACCTTATTCTGATTTGACTTTATGTATTTCCTATATATATATCAATATATTCCTCTCTCTCTGCATTTCTTAGTGATTTGCATGGAATAAAATCTCAATCTAATGCCTATATGCTTCCAAGGTTGTCAGTTCAGAGTATGTATTCATCTTTGTGTGTAACAAGTGTTATTGGGCCCTTAAAAATGGTAATGGGAAATCCTGTTTTGCAAAGCAGTATTGCCAGGGGGTTTATTTGATATATATATATCTATATCTCCATCCCTCCTATGCAGTTGAATGTTACATATTCATAGAAGTGCTGTAATAACTGTTGGACACACTGGGACACTGTAGTGGAGAGTTGCTTAACACATACTTAGTTTTGGTGATTTATTTTGAAAAGACTATTATTTTCCCAGTAGCTTTGAGGCTGTGCTTTTACATGAGCATATATTATTCTTATTTTTACAGTAGATCCTTGACTGTGAGCTTTCTCACGCTCCTTGAACAGTTTTGAATTGTCTTCCTTGTATACTCAGAGGATGAGCTGCTGTTTCTTCACAAGACAAAGCTTCAACAGTAAACACTTGGCCTGATGATCGATTCATAAATGAACCCACAACTTGGTTCTTTTTCCAAATACAGCTATGTGTAGCTGATTGTAAGGATTTCTCTGCTTCCCTATGGATAAAAAAGGAAGATAACTTATTTGAGTGTTCCTCTATCTTTTCACTTATACTATGCAAAGTTTCCAGGCAGAGATCATGTCTTACATCTTGTTTCATCCTATTTTCCCCCAGCCTTTAATGCTATTTAAACTGCAACTGTATTCTGTTGTATTTTAGAGGAAATCAGGAGCCTTGGCAGCACTGGGGTGAATTCTGAGAACAAGAACACATCTCTCCTTTTTTTTTTTTTTTCCCTAATTGGTGGTACTTCCTGAAGGCAAATAAACAAACTCTCCCCAATTGTCAGTGTTTAGAAACATAATGGCAGCAGAAAGTATTGTGAGGGCAGCATCTCTCCAGCACTTACTGGCACTGTTAGTGCCTGCAATTTTACAGCTGCTCATCCCCTCCTTTTCTGGCACAGAACACAGTTCCCTTGAGGAGGTCTTTGGTGGTGGTTACTAAGTCAAGCTCAGTTCCATTCTTTAGAAGTACAGATGTTGTCTACCTGCTCCATTATTTCTAGCCCAACCGTTTTGGTTTTAGCATGGAAGAAGTTGTTTGAACCCTTTCCCTGTTCTTCCTTGAATGTGTCAACTCATCTGTTTCTCCCCTCCTCCTCGTGTAACGGGAGAGAAGGGCAATGTGCTTGCCTGAGTTATCTGATCTGCTGGCTCTCAGACTGTCTGGCTAGGAGTTCTCAATTTTGCCCCCCTGTCTCTCTTAATTCCATCACTTAATCTCTTTATAGTACACTTTGTCCTTTCCCTTGCTTTGTTTATCCAGACAGGTGATGGGAGTCACTCCAGCAGGGACACTGCAGGCATAATATGTCCCAAGTTCATCACAGAAGGCTGAGGCAGTGGCCTTGAAAGACACCTACTTCATTTTTGTTCTCTGCTATGGATCCAAGCAATTTTCCCTGCTGTAAAGCTCTGCTTGCTAATGCAATCCAATAACTGATATTTCTGGCCTGAATTCATCCTTGCTGGAAATAGCCCCTTTGCTTTCAGTAGGGCTATTTTAGGGAGGGATTTAGTCATCCAGTTTGTTAAATTATGCTCCTTTCTGTTATTTGAAATCCTCTTTTCCCACAGTGTGAAAGCTATAGTCTCCTCTCTTGGGTCAGCATTTTATTTTCAAAGTGAAATACAAGTCCTGGCTCCAAGGCAGTGATAAACCATTGGAAGAGATTCTGTTATATTAAGCATTAATATTAAGTATTTATTCTACTACTGAGTAGGAGGAGTTGAATACTGCAAGGTCTAGTATTTTTGCCAAAATGTGGGTTTTTTTACGAGAAGATGCCAGGCTAATAATGTGTAAGACTGCATTTATTCAGTGCCATATTTTGAATGGCAAGAGACAACAGAAAAGCAGGAGGGGAAGGAGAAGAGAAGATACATGTGGATTATGCAGCTGACATCCAATGGACCAGAGAGAATCTGAGTAGTAAGAGGGAACTGACTTACTGTGAGTTATTTTGTCCATGTGAATTCTTGACTTTCCATGTCTGCAATGTTATTTTGCCAGTTCTATTAATGATTTAGGTTATCTTCCTTGTTGGTGAGGTCTGTTCTATTGCTGCTATGGAAATGTACTCTAAAAAGGAATGGTTATAATTATGAATCTGCACTTTTATCAGTTCTTTGAAGACTAATGGGCTATTCAGTGCATGTTGGAACATCGTTTCTGCATCTGCCTCACAGGAATTTAAATCCAAGAAGATAAGTTTTTATATTCTGTGCCTGAGATTGCCATAGATTAGAGTAGTGTTACAATAGCTATCCAGAAAACTGTCCAGACTGCTGAGATGCCTCCTTGGGTGTCTGAGGCCTCTCTTGCCATTATCTTTTTTTTTTTCTTCACGGAATAGGCTTGGTTGGAAGAGACCTCTAAGATCATTAAGTCCAACCATTAACATAACACTACCAATTGACCACTGAAACAAGTCCCTTAGCACCTCATCTACAGGTTTCTTAAATACCTCCAGGGATGGGGACTCCACCACTGCCCTGGGCAACCTGTTTTCCTTCCAGTTCTGAACAATTCCTGTGTGAGACTGTCAGACATTTTGCAAACATATTAAATGTTAAATCTAAAGTACATTAAAGCTAAATTATGTTCCATATTAAAATATTGTATTCAATATTAAAATAAGGACCTTAAAGTGCAACCAAGAGGTGAAATCAGAGAATCAAATGGTTTGAGTTGGAAGAAACCTTAAAGCTCATCTTGTTCCAACCCCCTGCCATGGCAGGGACACCTCCCACCAGCCCAGGGTCTCCAAGCCCCATCCAACCTGGCCTGGAACACTGCCAGGGAGGGGGCAGCCACAGCTTCTCTGGGCACCCTGGGCCAGGGTCTCACCACCCTCACAGGAAAGAATTTCTTCCTAAGATCTCATCTAAATCTCCCCTCTTCCGGTTTGAAACCATTACCCCTTGTCCTATCACTACATGCTGTTGTCAAAAGTCCCTCCCCAGCTTTCTTGTCAGGTGTTGGAAGGTTCTCTAAGGTCTCCCTGGAGCCTTCTCTTCTCCAGGCTGAATAGCCTCAAGTCTCTCAGCCTGTCTAGGACCAGAAAAGAACTTAGAAGGAAAGTGAGGATGAAATAGCCAAACTACACATAAATAAATATGGTTTGTGTCCTTGTGTTTCCTGCTGCCTTGGTACCTGAAGGCCATGAAATGAAAAATGTAAGTTGCCAAACAAGGCTCCAGGAAGATCTGGAGAACTGTCCATAGCCAATTATTAGTCTCTATCAAAACCAAAAGGCCTTGTGGATAAATACCCTGGGGAAGGGTCAGCATAACTTCTGTAAAGTGAATCACACTGGACAAATGCAGTGGAGTCATCTGAAAGAGCAGCAGTGTGGCTGATAATTAAATTTAGCTCCATCTCTTAAAGGCTTGTGAGAAAGGCCTTAAGGAAGCAAGGAGCAGAGGAATAAGAAGGGAAGTCCTTGAATGGGTAAATCAGTGATTTAAACATAGGAAAGAGGGCAGGAACAAATTATCACTTCCCTAAGTCACCAGTGAAGTTCCAAAGATACCTGTGCTGGGACCTGGGGTATCCAACCTGTGTAACAATGTGCAACTGGTGGGGTAAGAAAGCCTGTTGATGGACATAAATGGAAATACTAAACTTAAGTTGAAGACTTGGTGGAGGTTCTTGAGCAACTCAGTAGCTGCATGATAAAATGTCAGATGAAATTTTGTGTAGATAAGGGTAAAATTTTTCCCACTGGAAAAGTAAATTTTTGAAGTGATATATGAAATGATGAATGCTGAGATGATTTTTAGTAGGCAGAAGCAAGACTTGTGAGGCTGTACTATAGAAAGTCCCATGGAAGTATCAGCTCAGTACCTTGTAGCAAATCAAAACAATCAGAAAAACTAACAAACTGTTGAAAACACTCATTGTGTTACTGTATAAATCTGGAGTTTGCCTGTACCTCGGATATTTTTTATTCTACTTATCAACTAAATCTATAATGTCTACAGATGTGTCTGAGCTAAGAATGGCCTGAGGTTGGGAGATAGTGGGGGAAATGTGACCTGATTGCTCACGACTTGTGCTCATTCTGATGAGACCAACTTTTGGCTACTGAACTGGGCTGGAGCATTAGGGCTGAACCAGTATCACAAATCTTACATTCTTTTCTTATGGTACAGTAGAATATATAAATAAAATGTCAGCTGACTTCTGTTTCTACAACGTTATGTTTTATTCTTAAAATGAGAAAATTAATTTCTCTTCAGCATATGTACTGAGTCCATTCATACACAGTAACATTTAGTGTCTTGGATTTGGGAGCTCCTCTAACAAAATTACTGTCTACCAAATTACCATGTTTTACTCGTCACTTTTTACCTCAGATCTAGAAGTATTTGATTTCTAGTTTGTGAAAAGAACTTTATCACACATGGACATTGTTTAAAAATATGTTTTTCTTCCTTATTTTCCTCTTTTTGTTCATCTCTTGTTTAGCATCATACTTTTGGTATCTCCATCGCGCTGTGAAAAAACTTCCATTCAGGTGCTCAGCACTTGAGAAGGTCAGGAGTTTCATCAGGGAGCTGCTAAGATCTGTCTGTTGAGAAACTGAGGAGTCCTGACCAAAAAATTGAGGCTTTTCAATAAGGTGTGTTCTGATCCAGTGTGCAGTTGGTTTGCTGTTAGGGGTCAAGAAAACATCATGCAGCACTAACATGAGGTTTAGAGCAACAACACCTTTCTTTAGCTATACTTCATGTGTGAACTAGGGAATGGAAAAGTCACTTTGCACCAAATAAAGTGTAACATGGTCCATGACATGACTGAGACCCCTTTGTCACCCCCACACACCTTTCATACTAGATGGCTGGGAACAGTAGAACTTTCTGCATGCTGAGTACAAGCTGTTGTTGCTTCCTGATGTTGGAGGCCTGTGTCTAGTGGCGTCCCTCAAGGGTCGGCACAGGGACCAGTACTATTCAATATATTCATCAGTGATTTGGATGAGGGAATAGAGTGCTCTGTCAGCAAGTTTGATGATGACACCAAACTGGGAGGAGTGGCTGACACACCAGAGGGTTGTGCTGCCATTCAGAGAGACCTGGACAGGCTGGAGAGCTGGGTGGGGAGAAATGTAATGAAATTCAACAAGGGCAAGTGTAGAGTTTTGCATCTGGGGAAGAACAACCCCATGTGCCAGTGTCAGTTGGGGACTGAGCTGTTGGAGAGCAGTGTAGGGAAAAGGGACCTGGGGGTCCTGGTGGACAGCAGGATGACCATGAGCCAGCAATGTGCCCTTGTGGCCAAGAAGGCCAATGGCATCCTGGGGTGTATTGAAAGGGGGTGGTTAGTAGGTCGAGAGAGGTTCTCCTCCCCCTCTACTCTGCCCTGGTGAGGCCTCATCTGGAATATTGTGTCCAGTTCTGGGCCCCCCAGTTCAAGAAGGACAGGGAACTGCTTGAGAGAGTCCAGCGTAGAGCCACAAAGATGATGAAGGGAGTGGAACATCTCCCTTATGAGGAAAGGCTGAGGGAGCTGGGTCTCTTTAGCTTGGAGAAGAGGAGACTGAGGGGTGACCTCATTAATGTTTATAAATATGTCAAGGGTGAGTGTCATGAGCATGGAGCCAGGCTCTTCTCAGTGACATCCAATGACAGGACAAGGGGCAATGGGTGTAAGCTGGAACATAGGAGGTTCCACATAAATGTGAGGAAGAATTTCTTCACAGTGAGGGTGAGGAACTGCCCAGAGAGGTTGTGGAGTCTCCTTCTCTGGAGACAT
Organism: Podargus strigoides; assembly: GCA_028020825.1. Taxonomy (NCBI): domain Eukaryota; kingdom Metazoa; phylum Chordata; class Aves; order Caprimulgiformes; family Podargidae; genus Podargus; species Podargus strigoides. The sequence continues at coordinate 43,610,677 of CM051624.1, read as the reverse complement.
TCAAACCCACCTGGACATGTTCCCGTGTGACCTGACCTAGGTGTTCCTGCTCTGGCAGGGGACTGGACTAGATGATCTTTTGAGGTCCCTTCCAATCCCTGACATTCTGTGATTCTGATCTGTTTTCCTGTTGTACTGTGAGGTATGAAGTTCTCATTTCAGATAATGTCAGACTTAGCAAGTCTGGTCACTTGGAATAAAATGCATGACAGATCAGACTAGTTAAACTATTCATTAACAGTGCTATTAATCACAAATGCAGCCTCTTATTTTCCTTACCTTTTAATATTTCTGTGAGTATCATAGTCATTCATAAATACCTGCTATTTTTAGCAAACAATTTTCAATTAATACATGAAATGAACCATTGAAAATGAGCAATTTGTTTGCTTCAGTTATTTGTTATTCGCTGCTTGGGGTATGGCTGCTCTGTACATCATTTGTTAATTGTGAATATATGACTGAAAACTTTTTAATCTCACAAATGATGAACGTAGAGTTAACTCTTGTTCTGATTTCCAGCCGTTATGTTTTCCTCTTATTTAAGTAAGTTCTTATCATGTGCAATTCTTTAAGTGTTCCAGTTTAAATATAAAAAACCTGGAGGTGCACAGTTCTTTTACCAGTGGTGGACATGTAAATAAGGGGTAGAGAAGAGGAGGAAGTCAAGGGAGTTATGAATGTTGTGGCTGCCCCCTCCCTGGCAGTATTCCAGGCCAGGTTGGATGGGGCTTGGAGCAACCTGGGCTGGTGGGAGGTGTCCCTGCCATGGCAGGGGGGTTGGGATGAGATGAGCTTTGAGGTCCCTTCCAACCCAAACCATTCTATGATTCTATGAATGGGAGAAGTGTGTACCAGACAGTCCTTCCACCTAGGGGATCCTACACAGTGACAAGATGTAAGAACTTGTGTTTGGGACTATGGAGACTCACTTTAAGAGCTGAGTTTTTATTTACATGTAATTTACACAAGTCCCTGTAGTGCTGCTAAGTCATATCAAGAATATACATCAAATACAGAATTTTTTATCTCCTTTACTTCTGCCTTCCCTGTCTTACCTTTTCTTCTCCCTAGTGTTCTCATTTCATATATATCTTTTAAGAGAATGAGAGCCAGGTTTACTTATCAGTTCATTGTTTACAAAATCTGTTAGTTTAATTCTTCTGGCATATGATAAATGCAAGATTTGGTAGAATATCTGATAGATTTGGAAATGAGAAGAGATTTTTTTTATTCCTTCTGCTGTTGGCACTAGGGTGTATAACAGAGCACTGCTTTCATGGGCCCCTTGGAAAACCAACTTAAGGTGTGAAGGCTTATTGGTGATCTGACAGTTTTCAGAGACACTATTTGAAAGGCAAAATGATAAATTATTCTTCCTCTGTTATGGAGGAAAGGTAGGAAATAGAGAACAGTATGACATCATCAGTTGCCTTTTGAGAAAAATCAGTAGTTGTACAAAAAATGGGAAGAAACCCACATTCCACTCAGAGGCAAACTAGGGAAATGAGATCTAAATACAAATCACCACTGTGTAAGTACTAACTGCATATTTTATAGACAGCCTGGAGAAGCATCAAGAACTGTGTCCTGCAGCAGCCATGTTAATCAACCCTTTTGCAAGGTTGCTCTGATCTGCATCTTCTAACCATATACCTATTATTTTGATAGACAGGAATGGTGAAGGTGAATGTCTTGGTGACATTCCACTTGCATTTGAAGCCATGTGCCAACTCACCACAGTGACTGTCATGTGACCCTCAGTCATGTCTTTAGTTGGTTGTTTCCATGCTGCCCAGTCCTGCAAGACAGGAGGGAAGAAAACTACTGTATCAAATGGAAAACTTGATGCTAATCCTTTCCTTTATTACCTTGGTATGCTTTTTTTGGTGCTTTTTTTTCCCCCTTGTTTTCCTTGGAGCTGCTGTGCTGTGGTTTCCAATGGGCTCTGTAGGTAGGAGTCTGCAATGGGTGTCACAAGCTCATTGCAATGCAAAGCTTCAAACCCCTCTATATGTAGTTTAAATCTAATTGTGTCATGGCTCACAGAAAAATTACCAATCCGTGCCAATTAGCATGAGATTGATTTTTGTCTTTCATTTTGTTTCTTTTTAAAGCTTGGGCAGCAGCAAAGTTTACTATTTGTTGTGTGCAGATTCACATTAAATTATGAAATATGGGTCAGCATGCAATTTCTGGTACAATTGTATCCTCCATGAGCAAACTGGAGGCTTCCTTTATATACTGAAAAGCACAAGAACAAATTAGGTGGGTGACTGCACAGCAATACTAGTGAAAAGGTGGAAGAGGGTGCATCTAGGCGGTGCAAGGAGGAAATACACATTATAAAATAAATGTCTCCATTGTAATATTTCCACCTACTCTCCTTATGGTGAAACCATGTGTTTTTTTGTCTCATTTTTGTCTGCCTTCATAGTTTGAAACTTTTGAGAGAAGGAATATATAAGAGAATAAAAATATGAAAAAAAGCAATTTGTCAGGCTGTCCTCTACAAGCTGTAGTTCCTGCAAACACTTTGGGTCCAAGGTTAACTTTCAAATCTTTCTGCACTTGAGCTTTGCATGGGTTGGTTTTTTTTTAATGTCCTTAAAAACACAGCTAGTCTTTTGTGTTCCTTCCTTGTCTGCTTGATCAGAAATGGTGATGAAGTAGTAAAAACAAGTGGGAAAGGCCTACAAGCTGTAAACAAAGAGTAACTTCTACCAGAACATTCTCTTCTATAAGGATCATGCCAGTGCTCCAGGCTTGGGGAAGAGTGGCTGGAAAGCTGACTGGTGGGAAGGGACCTGGGGGTGTTGGTTGACAGCAGCTGACCACGAGCCAGCAGTGTGCCCAGGTAGACAAGAAGGCCAACAGCATCCTGTCTCTTCTCCCAGGTAACAGTGACAGGACGAGGGGTGATGGCCTCAAGTTGTGCCAGGGGAGGGTTAGATTGGATATTGGGAAACATTTCTTCCCTGAAAGGGTTCCCCAGCCCTGGCCCAGGCTGCCCAGGGCAGTGGGGCAGTCCCCATCCCTGGAGGGATTTCAGAGCCGTGGAGATGTGGTGCTGAGGGACATGGGGTAGTGGGGACTGGGCAGTGCTGGGTTAATGGTTGGACTGGGTGAGCTTAGAGCTCTTTTCCACCCAAGGCTGTTCTGTGATTCTATGACTATTAACTTGCTGTCACGCGCGTACAGCTTCGAGTACTCCATCTGCACCTTTGAATGTTCCTACAAGGGAGTTTCCAAATGCTTTCTAGCATTTCCTAGTGTTTCTACATACTTCCAAAAGTTTGTGGGAGATGGTTTTGGCAACCTTTTGCTTCCTCTGTGTACTGACTGCTAGTACGAGACCATCACTACCAGAACACTTCAAACTCTGCCATCTGTCTTTTATACTATTAACCGAAATATTTTGGCTGTAAAACTCCAGTCTGGCTCACAGAATCCAATATAAAAACGTCGGCAAAAGAAATAGAAAAATATTGAAGGGAATGTTAGGAGGGAAGGGAAGAGAAAATGCTGGGGGAGGGGGAAGAGAAAAACAGAGCAACACAATGAAAGAAAAAGGCACATGAAGAAAAGCGGTCACAAATGATGTTTTCCCGGAACGAAGCAATTTTGAATGAGAACAGCAATCAACTGGAGTATCTAAAACCCTCCCAGACAGAGGTGCGTGTGGTTTATTTCCCAGAGCTGTTTTTCTCTAGTAAAAAGGAAGCAGGGAAGGTGACTTACTGAAACCATACTATCACAGTTACTGCTTTTTTGCTTTCCATCTCCAAGTATTTTCTTTTTTTCTGTCTCCAGAGGTGAATGGGTCATGACTTCTGTGCAGTGACTCCTATCCTTCACCTTTTTTTTTTTCCTATAAAAAAGAGAAACAAACCCTCATTTTGTGTTCAGGGTATCTCGGCAGGACATTTGAGATATTGATAAAAATAGAAAAAAAACTAAAACAGAACGAAGAAAACCCAAAATATAGCAGTAACCCAAGTAACTAGATTTCTAGGGTTTTTTTGCTGCCATTCAAGGAGACCTGGACAGGCTGGAGAGTTGGGTGGGGAGAAACTTAATGAAATTCAACAAGGGCAAGTGTAGAGTTTTGCATCTGGGGAAGAACAACCCCATGTACCAGTACAGGTTGGGGGCTGACCTGCTGGAGAGCAGTGTAGGGGAAAGGGACCTGGGGGTGCTGGTGGACAGCAGGATGACCATGAGCCAGCAATGTGGCCTTGTGGTCAAGAAGGCCAATGGCATCCTGGGGTATGAGAAGGGGGGTGGTTAGTAGGTCAAGAGAGGTTCTCCTCCCCCTCTACTCTGCCCTGGTGAGGCCACATCTGGAGTATTGTGTCCAGTTCTGGGCCCCCCAGTTCAAGAAGGACAGGGAACTGCTCGAGAGAGTCCAGCACAGAGCCACAAAGATGATTAAGGGAGTGGAACATCTCCCTTATGAGGAAAGGCTGAGGGAGCTGGGTCTCTTTAGCTTGGAGGAGACTGAGGGGTGACCTCATTAATGTTTATAAATATGTAAAGGGTGAGTGTCATGAGGATGGAGCCAGGCTCTTCTCAGTGACATCCAATGATAGGACAAGGGGCAATGGGTGCAAGCTGGAACATAGGAGGTTCCACATAAATGTGAGGCAGAACTTCTTCCCAGTGAGGGTGACAGAGCACTGGCACAGGCTGCCCAGAGAGGCTGTGGAGTCTCCTTCTCTGGAGACATTCAAACCCACCTGGATGTGTTCCTGTGTGACCTGATCTAGGTGTTCCTGCTCTGGCAGGGGGATTGGACTGGATGATCTCTTGAGGTCCCTTCCAATCCCTGACATTCTGTGATTTCAAACCTGAGCATCAGACCACTGGAGTTTGGCCTTATATAACATATAGATATGCATGGATAGTTGTCTTTGTCTAAACTCAAGACTAAATATCGACTATATCAGAAATGTGTTCTTTACTGTAGCACAAAGCAAGTAAAAAAAAATCTTAGTTGCAGACTACAGAGCGGTCAATTTGAGCCCATCTCTATGAGGAAGCAGTTACTCAGGTTAAAGTTTGGAAAGGGGAAAAACTCCTGTCTGTCCCTCTTCTCTGGTACCATCTGCTTTTTTTTTTTCATAGTCTCTTTTGAAAATATTTCGGTCCTTTCAGCTTTATGGATTCCATTGCTATTCTTTGTGTTTGGTTTTTATTCTTATTATATTGTCCTGTTTCGGATGAAGTGTCCTTGAGACTGTGGGCATTGGTTGAGAGATACACTGCACAGAATCTCCATATATTTATTTGCTATTGTGATGATGATTAAGAGGGACATATTTCATATTAGTATGAAGAAAAACTAGAGGAAGAGGGAAAGCATTTTCAGTACCCTTAAACTAACTGTTGATCTTAAAAGCAGCTTAATATTTTTATCATATTTAATGAAAAACTAAATAAGCTGTAGTTAACCAAATAGCTGTGCATTTGGGCAGAAACTGCCTTTGGCTGTATAGAAACATGAACTGCTCATTGCTGGTTTGTAGGTTTTAAACTGCTGAAAGCTACTGGTAGTTCCTTGTTTAACTTGGGTTATGTGAAATTAGGCTTCTGTAGGAGTTGAATCAATTCAGTTCTTAGTGTTGTTAAGTAGTTTGTTCTCAGTGTTTTTGCCAATGCCACAAATGATTTGTGTTCTTGTATAATGTCATAGAATGACTGGAAGGGACCTTAATGATCATCAACCCCCCTGCCATGGCAGGGACACCTCCCACCAGCCCAGGTTGCTCCAAGCCCCATCCAACCTGGCCTGGAACACTGCCAGGGAGGGGGCAGCCACAGCTTCTCTGGGCAACCTGTTCCAGTGTCTCACCACCCTCACAGGAAAGAATTTCTTCCTAAGATCTAGTCTAAATCTCCCCTCTTCCAGTTTACAACCATTACCTCATTTCCTACCAACTACAATCTCTTAATGAGTCCCTCTCCATCTTTCTGTAGGCCCCCTTTAAGTACTCTCTCTCCCCAGAGACCTTATAATAAACAACCCCAGCTCTCTCAGCCTGTCCTCACAGGGGAGGTGCTTCAGCCCCTTCATCACTTACGTGGCCCTCATTCTGTAATATGTGTAATGAAGACATACAATAAAAATTTGAATGCTGGTCAGTTGTCCTTTGGTGACTTTCTTCCATGCTGTTGACTAATGGCATTAGTAGTAGGAAGTCACACTCTGTCAAAGTTGGTGAAACCACCAACTTTCCTTAATTATGCGAATAATATCATCTTTTGTATTTGATTCTCTTGCATTAGGGTAAGGCTACTTTCTCTTTGTGGACTAAGAACTGTTATCTTACTTATAGCAGGTACCACAACACTATTTAGGTGGAATTACAGGGATTTGAGGCATAGAAAAGAAATGAGAATCCTCTGACACTCTGCTAAGGCAATACCTGGAACAGCCAGAACCTGCTGGGAAATTAGCATACAAAATGTAAATGATGCTGGAGACATGACGCTGGATTAGCAGACTTAAGGGGATTTATAGTGAAATAAAGGAGAAGAAAGCTAACACATTTGGGACTTTTTATTTTCCTGAAAATGACTGCAGCCATGTTTTCTTTTTGCTGATACTACTTGTTTGAACTTTTCAGTGCTAAGTAAAATATTTTTAATATTATTACAGAGTAGCCTTTTTAATTTATTTTTTTTTTCCCAGAAGATGTGCTAAATAGAACAGATCACAGAATCATCTAGGTTGGAAAAGACCTTTAAGATCATCAAGTCCAACCATTAACCTAACACTGACAGTCCTTGACTACACCATATCCCATGGCATGGCTTTATATTAATGTTTCTTTGAAATTTTCATTTGTTCTGTATCATAATTTGAGGTGTTCATAATGTCTTGGCCAAAATCCAGTCATTTACCAGGTCCTCTTGACAGCTGTCATGTATAGCCCTGGAGATCTCTTAATCAGAAGAAGTCTCAGTAATATCCTGAAGTGGAAAGTTTAATTCAAAGGTTTGAATTTTAATTTTGAGATTAGTTTGGAGATAAATGTTATTAATAAAAAAAAAATAAAATAGACTGTTCAGTAGTAACTTGTTCTGCTTTTCAGTCTGTATAACAGAGAATTTCTGTGGGTGTTTTGCTAACATGCTCTGGACAGTGGAGTTAGATTAGACACTGAGTTTGCAAGCTAATACGTGGTGCATTTCAGAGAGACTACTGATGAACTCATCCTTCTGGGTCTGGGTAGCCATGCAGCCTAACGCAGTTCCATTAGCTATGTCACTAGAATATGGATTTAACTTCTGAGAGAAGATCTGAGTGTTCTGTGTCATGAAGGTTTTTCTTCTGTTTGGTTCCTCAGATAGTAATTTTGCTACTCTTTCCTTTTTATTTATTTTTACAGGTGCATAAACAGATACAAGACATGGGCTATTTACTCTGAGTGATTCCATATGTATGATATTATAAGATAGAAAAGCAAATTAATATTGTTTAAGAGGAGAACCCATGCAGTTTTTTCCAACAGTGCAGAAGATCTCCATCTTTAACCTCAGAAACAGAGATGCCAATCACCTAAACCAAGACCTGCTATAGAATGTAGGACAGCTGTTGAATAGATCACAAGAACCTGTGTTTTGAGGAAGCATTATTGTTTGTTCTCAGTGTATCACAGTGGCTTTTTGGAGGTCCTAGAAGGTTGAGGTTATATTATTGCTTATTTTTTCTTTTAATGATAATTTATTTTGAGTCTGAGACTGTTTAAGGGAAAATTACTTTATGTCAGCATCCATGATAGTCAGTGCATTGCAACAGAGATTTTGGTCTCCTGGGCTGTGTTAAATGCAATTTGAATGCATTTAAAAAAAAAAAAAAAAAAAACCAACCCAAAACTTTGGTAGTGAATGACTTGGTAAATGCACAAAGTCTCAGTAAGTAGCTGGGAAGGAAGGGATTGAATCCTATTCAGTTACCTGTGAGCAGGAATTGGCTCCTCTCTCACTACTGGCTGTACAATATATGGGAATTCCAGGGCAAGGAGGGACTCATTTGCACTGATTGATGTACTCTGGCCTGTAGAGGATTTAATTCAGGGCACTGGTGGTGGTTCTTTTGAGCATGAACCACATGAAAAGGACTTTAGTGACCTTTTAGTGCTTTAGTTTCCTTTTAGATCACTACTGTTTGACACATCATCCTCTAGAACAGAACTTAGACGACAGTGATGGAGACAGTGCAACTCTTTTTGTGACACACGGTATTTTTAGGGGTTTTCTTCAGATGCCAAATTCTCCATTTCTACAATTGCATAAGATTCACAACAGGAAGTTGAAATAAAAGCAAATTTCTAATTCTCTTGATTGCAGAGATGAGCTTGATAGCTGAAAGTAAGTAAGGCCAAACATTAACAATTTAAAAAAAACCTCTGATAATTAAAAGAGCATCACGATTATTTTAGAATTTGGCTGAGGAACTGTGAACTTCTCAAGCTGACAACAGAGTGCATGTGCTTTTTTTGCTTTTCCTATGTGAGTGATGAATTCTGTTTGAAGCCAATACCTGCCAAGATACTCTTGATATAACCCTTTGGTCTAAGGCAGCACTTAAAAAACACATTGCCAGATGTATTTAAAGTTTCTCTTTCTCTTTAAATAAACAAACAGCCCCAAGCATAATACAGTCCCTCTCTTGCACCTTTCTGCTCCAGCTGAATTGTGACCTTCTTAGTGCTTCCAATGCAGTGAGTGTACAAGAGCTTATTATTTCATAACCTTCCGAGTGCTGACTTTTGGATTGTTTTTTAATTAGCATTTTAATTGCTCATCAAAGTAATTGAAAACTGTGTTGGAAAAATGGTGCATTTACTAATCCCTTCGGTACCAGTCAACACTAAGCTTTTCCCAAGGTCGAATGTGTGCTTGTGAGCCTGGGAACTTTCTTTGCTGCCGTGATGCCAAAGACTTGGTGGGTAGAGATGTTTTTAGCATGGCTTGCAGCCTGACTGCCTGTGGTGGGGGAACAAAGAGGTATTGTTCTGTGCATAGCTACTTATGCCAAAATTGCTCTGCAATGTGTTACCTTGTCTGCTTATCAAAGCCAGACTTCACTTGTAAGAATACAAGATGAGTCTGAAGTGGTTAATGCTGGTGTAGGGAAGCTTTAATTTATGTCAGTGCCCTTGGACAGGCTCATCCCACTGCTAACAAATGAGCACTGGAATCTCAGTGAAGGTGCAGTTCCTGGAACTGTCTAGAGAAGATGTTGAGCAGGCAAGGATTCAAGCAGGCTGGGTCATATTAAGCTGGAAGCTGTACTAAAAGGCTGTGAAATAATTGCTTAGATATAGTTTAAGCAAGCTGAGCCCTCACTTGTTTTTACAGGGAGTGATGAAATAATCTTGCTAATCAGTTGGTCTTACCTTTGCATGTGCTTTGGAAAATCATAGATTCATAGAATGGTTTGGGTTGGAAGGGACCTCAAAGCTCACCTTGTCCCAACCCCCTGCCATGGCAGGGACACCTCCCAGCAGCCCAGGTTGCTCCAAGCCCCATCCAACCTGGCCTGGAACACTGCCAGGGAGGGGGCAGCCACAGCTTCCCTGGGCACCCTGGGCCAGGGTCTCACCACCCTCACAGGAAAGAATTTCTTCCTAATATCTAGTCTAAATCTGCCCTCTCCTCAAGTACCTTGCAATGATTTTACCCTTCTTCAGCCATAAGATCCCTGCTGGGAGGATTTCAGCAGAGCACTCAGGAAGCATATTGAAATGTTTGGTTTATCTGTTTTCACTTTAAATTTATAGTTTCAAATAATTTGTGTGCTGTCTTGGGACTTATTTTCCCACCCCACTTGTGCAAAAGCAACTGTGCTTATTGGTCTATGGTCTAAATATTAGCACCTGAAAAATGTGAGATGAGCCCATCCTCGCCTGTGAATGTCTCTTTCTCACTTAATCTCCCCAAATTAGTAGTAAGTACTTGACAGTGCTCTATCAAAGCTGGTGGAAAAGTTCCCTGTTGTTCATTCCTTATAAGGAGGATTTGCTTAGATAAATTGTGTACTTGAAAGTAATTTTTAATTTTAAGATAGGCCTTAATCTTTCCAGTCAATCTGTTTCTGATGTGGAGGTGTACTGAAGATTGAGTAAGAGGGGGGAAAAAAAGAGTAAATCATTGCTCTAAGTTTGATGAACCTTCAAAGCTCATCTGGGTATAATAATAGTCACTGAAGTCTTAGGAAAAGCATATTTTACTTAATGCTCATTGGTAAATTAGGATTAATTGCTAGCTGAGCCTGCAGTTAATATGTAATTGGTTCATTGTCACTGAACTGCCTTAAGAGGGGTTATTGCTATGTACACTGGTTATTGCTTTGGAAGTTAAAAAAAGGAAGTCTCTGCTATGTTTGAAATGAAAATAAAACAGCTAGAGCTTGACCCATTGAAATACTTCATACTTTTCATTGCTAGCAGGAGATCCTCAGCGAGGCAGATCAAATGTAATTATCGAGATAACATCAAGAAAACATCTTTGTTTGCCCTGTTGTAATGAGGACAGCTCAGCAGGATTGGTCCTGAGTGTGCTGGATTCTGACTGCTCTACAGGCTTGGATGCTGCAGAGTTGGCAGGGGTCTGAGTCCTTTAATTACATGGAGTTCTTTCTGCTTTTGCAAGCACTAGTAACTTTCTTTTAAAAGAGGTAAGAGCTTGCAATGCTTAACACACACTTCATATCCTGAAAGTGCTTTACAATTATTAGGCAATTAGTGTGAATGCCACCTGGGTCTACTTCTGTCCTTTCATATGTGTGATGTAGTCATGGATATGGGGAAACAAACCACAGTGAGCTCCTTTGGCATGTCTGCAGTCAGGTTCAGAGAGTTTAAAGGAGTTGTTTTCCATGTGATAGCTCATCAGTGATGAATTTGGAAATGCAACTTGTTAGTGAACTCCTGATTGCTTTGGACTGGATGGGGTTTTCTTAACTCCAATACTAAGGTCTGTCTCCTGAGTCTTGGCTTGTTCTTGTACCCTTCTTTTTCTTTCATCAATAGGAATTTGTACATTGTTTAAAGTAGGAGAAAGGAAAGGATATTTGAACTTCTTTTGTCTAGGTGAGAGCATTCAGTTCTTCAAGATATGTTGGTTTGGTTTCTGAGAAGTCTCCTATATCTAAGGAGGACAGAGGGTCTCTCAGTAGGTGATGGTGAACAGAAACCTGACAGGTCTGAATTGTTCTCTGAAGAATTCTCTTGCTCACAGTGGCCTCCACAGGGACCCAAGGGAGATGAGTCTCCTGACTTCACTACTGAATGTTAAGCAATGTGAATATGCTCTCCCAACTGTTGTCTTGAAAATCCAAGTATGAATTTCTTGTAAGAAAGAGCTTCAGCAATGAACACCTGTATACATAAAAGACTTAAATATGAAAATAGTGAGCAATATATGGCAAGAATAGATAAATAACATGTCAAAAAGAAGCCATCTTGCAGTGCAGTTGATAACATTTCTTGTTTTTTGATACAGACCACCACTGAAGCTGCAAAACATTTGGTAGTGGCTACAAAAGTACTGACACACCCAAGTTTTACACTTGTACGTCCTCAAAATTGTAATTTTAGCTTTCTCAGTGTGTAATATATTTATCTACAACCAGCCCGTTGAAGTTACAAACAATTTTGTGTTGTCTTTCTAAAGGGAAATCCCCACAAATTCTCATTGTTTTGTTTGTTTCCAAGTTAAGGTGAAAAGCTGAATTAATTAATCTTTTAATTATAGAAAAAAATTTATTTAGTGCATATAGTTCAAATAATATATATAATGTCATGGTTGAAAACAAAGGACATATTAAGGATTAATATTTACTTCATTAAAACAATATTTTGACTTTATTGAAATGAAATGGGAATGTATAGTGATTAATTTTGGCATTGTTCTGTATGAAATGCTGCCCACCCCATGCCTTCTTGCAAAATGCTGAATTTTCTCATGGAGAACTTGTCTTCTCAGTTTTCACCAATTCTTATGGGAAAGCACTGTCCTCAGGCATGTACATAATTTGTAGTAAATAACTTTTCCCTGAACACATAGAGCATTGCATATGAAAATGCATTGATTGCAGTTTTAAGTTTTCTCCATTTGCATAAAAACCATCTTGTATTGAATGTGACTGAAGTTAGGGAAAAAAACCACAAACCCTACCAAAAAACCCAGGGAAAATTGGATGACTTCCTCATATTTTTTCAGACTAATCTGAAATATTAAAATATTGCTCCAGTCATTAATTAAAATTACTTTTCACAGTGATAAGATTGATTGTGAGCAGGTCACTTGTTGAACTGAAACACTTCTAAAAATTGTGGCTTGAGTCTTAACCTGGCTGGTGTGTAGACCTGTGCCCCACAGGTTCACTGGCGTGCTCTTCCAGCCTCCCTCAAAAAAAATGACAGCTGCCTGAGTCCTTGGCTCCCAGATTGTAGAATCACAGAATGGTTTGGGTTGGAAGGGACCACAAAGCTCATCTGTTTCCAACCCCCTGCCATGGCAGGGACACCTCCCACCAGCCCAGGTTGCTCCAAGCCCCATCCAACCTGGCCTGGAACACTGCCAGGGAGGGGGCAGCCACAGCTTCCCTGGGCACCCTGGGCCAGTGTCTCACCACCCTCATGGGAAAGAATTTCTTCCTAAGATCTAGTCTAAATCTCCTCTCTTCCAGTAGTTTATGGGTCTCTAATACTTGATTTTCCTAATTTATTCTTCCTTTTCAATGTCTCCTTGTGACTACGAGGATCACTCAGAATCCTTAATCCCTCCAGACTGGTGGTGTCCTCTGCCTTTTAAGTTGTACTGAGCATGGGAACAAGTACTTGTGGAAGAAGAATATTTTTCCAGAGCTGTCTTTCTGTATGCAAATTGTGCCGTTTCTTCCTTTGGTTTCCATTCTTCAAAGGTGGGGTTTTCTCACTTGATTGATGCTACGTGTGTGGAAAAAAAAAAAACCAACAAAAACCCCCAAAAAACCCCACAAAAAGCCTTCCAGCAATCTTTTCATTCCAGTTGTATTGCTGTTGTCTTCTTCTGATCCACTCACCTGGAAGGTAAATCTTGTAAGAGCTTAGCAATAGCAATGTTGTGTCTAAGAAATGAAAATATTGATGTTAAAGAATACTAAAATTAGATATTTTATTTTCTTTAAGCAAAAGATTAAGAAGGAAGATAGTTCTTTGTTATGACATAGAAAAGTGTTGTGTTTTGATCCACCATGGGTACAGAAGCTTGTGGGAAAGCATCACTAGGGTCTAGCTGTTTAAAAAAAGCCTTACTGCAAAATTCCAAAACATGCAGAAACCCTTTTTTTTTTTGGATTGTTTCCTATGGTATCTTTGTGTTCAATTGTATTTTCACTGTTTATGAATTTTATATGGGAGTTGGAGGTTTTGTCAACCCAGAGACTTGACTTTATCCCTCTGATTGAATGTTCTCTCCTAAGCTGAGTTGTCTTACTCTGTGTACATCACTGCAATATCCATGTGCCTCAAGTAGTGGTGACTAATGTCTCTCACATGCTTGTCACACATCCTCAAGCAGAGAAGTATGAAATATATATATATATATATAGGGTGTTTCCCTGCTGCCTTCTCTGGTTTGGCTCACAGGGCACAGCTATGAGCTGGGATGTTTCGTAGCATATGAACTTCAGACTCTTTTTTTTTTGATGTGGGCTGGTAGGAACTCTATGATTTCTTCTGTGGATTTTTCTTTTATCATGACTAATGCATGGAGAGGGAAGTTTAAGAAAATACCAATGTTGTGCTACTCATACTTTAATTAGTACTCTAATCACAGCACTGGTGCCTATTCTGGAGTAAATATTCTCTCTTTTCCCCCTCGAAACCCCCAAATATGGCATTATTTCAGCAGAGGCTGATTTTTATTTGTTTGCTTGTGGGGTTTTTTAGTATTTTATTTCTTGGGATGTGAAAACAGGTAGATCTGCTTACCCAGCCCTCAACTTCTCCAGCTATTAAAAGGATCAGTTTAATAACCTGACTGTACTTTAAACCAACTATATATGCTTTGCTCTCATATCTGCTCCCTTCCTTTAAACACAGGAGGGATAGGGAAGGGCTGGGTGCAGCCACCCTCCTGCCAGGTGGTAGAAATTAGCATTCAAGTGTTTAATGCATTGGAACAAAACTGCTTGTATTGATAGGGAGATCTAATTATTTCATGTGCCTTAAACCCAAGGATGACCCCCTAAAGTATGTGGAACATTGCCCCTTGTGTGTGTAAAATATGGCAATGGAATTAAACAGCTAACAAAACTGTTGAGGTGGGGATATTTTTGTTTTATATTAAATTTGTGTTCCCTGTAGTAGTGAATCAGTTCTGTGATCATTTGGTCTGCCCTGTTGATAGGTGTAGCAGTAGGGGCATTCCTGGCAGAGTTCTATGAGTAATTAGAGTTGGTGCCTCCAAGGCAGGGGACTTGTTAGGAGCACAGTGTCAGTGGAAGCAGGAGCTGCTGCTGTCTGTGATGGAGTTGTTTAACTCCAGCTTTCTTGCACTCCCTCATCACCCTCAAAACAATTAATTTCCTAATTATATGTATTTTTCTGGCTTTTAATTTATGCTATTTATGAAATGCTTCATAGTTATTAAATACTTGATGCTTTATTTTCCCCTTATAACATCTTTGTTGACAGTCCTTTTATTGAAGCAGAAGATTAAGTGACACAGGAAGGAGAAAACAAATGCCTCAAGATTTCCTCAGGTTCATTTTTTTCATCTCCTGACTGCAGAACATGTTCTCAGCAATGGAGGGATGACTGAATTTGTCTCCACCCTGACCACATCCAGACTGCAAAAGGAGACTGGTGTCTGGAATAGAGGATGGCCTGCACTAAACCCAGTAAATATATTAAAGAGTACTAAGACTGGATTTGTTAAATGGGAATAACTTCCTCTCTGTCTCATCCTCAGTGGCTTTGGTGTAAGTAAACCATAATAATTGTAGAGAAAATGAGAGGCAAGGAAGGAAAATAGAGAACATATATTCTACAACATCACCATTTTGCCTGTATGTCTGTCCTTCTCCTGGACAGCTAATAGGGAGGGACAGGGTTAGGAAAAATATTTTACTTTTCAACAATAATCAGGAAATAAGAAATTTTATGTCGTTCTTTTTTGTTAACTTGTTTTTCTGCAAAATGAAGCACTTGCCTTTTCTAGAGGCTGGGAGAAACAAACACTTGACCAGTTTTATAGGATTTTGCATTCTGGTCTTTTATTTTCCTCTCTGACTCATGCCAAGGGCTCTTTCAGCTCGCCATCCTGTGTGTGCGTTCTCTGTCTGTAATGAGGTGGAGAACTATAAATGATGCGTGTGCAGCAGGCTTGCTCACTCCTGTGTGCCTCGCTGTTGATGAGTACACTTAGGTAGCCAGAAACAAGCTTGTATGTGCCTCAAAGCCATCTGGGCTCCCTTCATTCAACTTGTCTGCACACTGTGGGTGTCCTCCTGGCCTTGCAGTGATTCATACCTCTTACTACAGAACATTCCCACTTCCCTTTTTACCTTGCTGCTTGTAAATAAGTCAAATGAAACAGGTCACTTTACATGGCATCATTTAAATGTGTGGCCTTTCTCCTTCCTCAGACAGCTAGAACACTCCTCTGTTGCTCCATTAACTCTGTGTTAATGTTTTCCTTGGCTTTCTGTAGTACACACGTATATCCATCTTGCTATAGCCAGATTCTATTTCACACATCCTCACTGGTTCCTTGGATTTTGTATTTGCAGTTAAGTGTCCTCTACAACTGTTAAAGGCATTTTAACTTGGAGTTCATTATCTGGCTCCTTTTAGGGGAGGCTGCTGGGAAGGTTATGAGCACTCTCATCCCTCTCCTAACTAATGGTGGTTCAGTTTGGGTGGTAGATTTGACATTTCATACTGGTATGATCTGATCTCTCAGTCAGCTTTCAGATGTGTGTGAAATTATTATTTCACAAGATGAAGGTAAGGCTGGCTCAAGAGTTACTGTACCTTACCTCTCCCTTCACTTCAGCTAATTAATTTTAAGGCATTTTAAGGTCTGACTCAACTTCTAAATGCTTGAATTAGACAAACCTGTAATATATTTTTTTTTTCCTCTATTTGAGATAAATTATGCATTTGTGAAATCAGTCAGGACAAGTAAATCTCAGTCATGTCAAGGAAACAGAAATGTAGACTATAGAAATAAATGTAGACTATAGAAATAAATGTAGACTATAGAAATAAATGTAGACTATAGAAATAAATGTAGACTATAGAAATATAGAAATATTCCCCCACGTAGGGTTAGCAGGTTATGAATTCTGACCTAGTCTTTGGATACATGCTTATTTCCCACTTGCTTACCAGCCTAGGAAGTGAAGAGTTGTGCTGGGGCATCAAATACAACATTGGGAAATCATAAATGGATTTGTGAGATCCGTGGATTCTGTGGCATGCAAGTGGAAATCCTCAGTCATATTTCCATGCATACAGCAGGAATATTAAAAAAAAAAAAAGGAGAGAGGAAAAAAAAAAGGCTTATTACCCACTATTTTGTTTTGGAAGTCACTGTGCTAGTATCCTTAACAATGAGGTTCTGACCTGACAGTGACTGTTCTGGCCACCTGGAGTTGTTCCTTCTTGAACTTTGATTCATGCATTCATGTTCATTTTAGCAGTCATTAGTTCTGAAAAAATACCTTGAGCAAGATAGCCACAAGTTCTCCATGCCTCCATTTGGACCCAATCTTCAAACTCGGAATGCTGGGTGCTAGTTATTTTTCTACAGGTGCTGGATTTTAAAGAGAAATTAGCAATCTACAGTTCCCAGTAGGAGTAATGAAGACTTTTGGTTTATAATCTTTCATTACATTCCTCAACTTCTGAAGTAGCTGTAGGAGTTTGAGATCTTTTAAAGGGTCTGATTGCTTTGTGCTTTTACTTTCTATTACAGATAATTATTTAAAAATGATGGCTAGAAAATTAACCTTCAGAAGCTGAATAGTGGGAATTGAATGGGCACATAAATATAGGCTACCTGGTATCCAGTGAATTCCAGGTTCTTATTTCTGCCCATGACAGTGTTTTCAGCCAACAGCTGTGGAGAGAACATAGTAAATCTCAAGTTGTATAATACATTATTTTTATTACAGTGCCCATTATTATTTAAACTTACAAGCAGATTGAATCTTGATCACCAAGATTATCTTTTCTCTTTCCAGTAATTAGCAGTATCTCTTCAGTTCTGCTGTGAGATGCTAACTGCTTAGGAATGATCTTATCACCTTGAATACTTCAAATATTTAAAATCAAATGTGGGAAAGACCATAATGTGGTTCTAGGACAATTTTGACATAAGACCTGTTTTAAATTGAAGGTGATGCTTATTTGTAGGTTTAATACAGACTTTAAGTTATTAATGTAAATCCACATTTTGAGGGAGAAGTGATGAGATGAAGAAAAGCATCTCAAGAAGAATAGCCCATGCTATGTCTTAAGAAGGTGTTTCAGTTCTGCCTTGGACATCTGTAAATCAAAACCTGGAAATGCAATATTTTTTGCCTCTGTCCCTTCCATTTTGGATCACATATTCTTTACTGCCTTCCCCTGGACACGTGGTATGAATTTATTTTTTTTTAATAGCTTATTGTTGTAGAAAGCACATCAGCTAGATGCTTTTAAAAAGCAGAATGGAGTTTGGTGTGAAGTGCAAGCAAAAATGAAGTTTAGCAACAGTTCAAAAGCAAACTCCATCAAAGAGATGGAGGCCCTGTTGCCAGTGGCAACAGAGAAACTGCATCAAATGCCTTCCAAATAAACAACCACACTGTGTTTTCAGTTACTTTTGGAACTGCTGATAACAGAGGAAGACTGTCCCCAAAGAGCATTTTAAGACAGTAATGTAATTAGAGTTAATAATTGAACATATACAAAAGGGAAAGTCACAGAGGTTTCAAGGAAGTTGGGACTTTTTAACTTGTTTATGTGTCTAAGGTCCAGTGTTGCATGAATACACTCCTGAACAGAGTGTGCCAAAATACAAGGTTATCTTTTCTTTGCTAGAAGATTTGTATTGATTTCCAGTGTTTTAGATTAGGCTGTTAGAGGTTAATAAAAGGAATCATGTGGTAGGTGTGAAGATTTGGATTCTCAGTGTGTGAAGCTGGTATATGGGTAAAAATACATCAAGTTCTTCTTTATTGATCCAATCTTAAGGATGCAATGCTGACAAAGAATTTTCCTTGCATTTAATAATGAACGTTATTAAATTTTAACATGCAAGTAGTATATTTTTATTCCATTTATTATGTAACCCATACTGTTCACTTAATGTAATTCTGAGCTTTAAGAGGGTAATTTCAGTACTGGGTATTTTCACTGGGAAACTAAGTGTATGGAGGACAAAAGAGATGAAGGGTTTCTGTTCAGATTTACTTGGTGGAATTACAGAATATCTCTGTACCAATCTTATTTTCAGACCTGCACAAGGATATTTCCTTCAATTAATTTCAATAATTCTATGAGAAACAAAGCAAAATAGTTCATTAAGTTAATAAACATTTAATAAACTATTAGGAAGCTGACACATAGCACATGTGAAGTAAATAATATTTAACCTAATAGTGTCTTAGCATATTTCCAAGCTGTGTGTTGACATGCTGGAGGGAAGGGATGCCATCCAGAGGGACCTGGACAGGCTGGAGAGGTGGGCCCATGCCAACCTCATGAAGTTCAACAAGGCCAAGTGCAAGGTCCTGCACCTGAGTCAGGGCAATCCCAAGCTCAAGTACAGGCTGGGTGGAAAATAGAGCAGCCCTGATGAGAAGGACTTGGGGGTTTTGGTTTATGAGAAACAAAACATGAACCAGTAATGTGTGCTTGCAGCCCAGAAAGCCAACCATGATGGTTCTGCTGTCATGAAGAGAGTTCCCCCAGGGGTTAGAATGCAGGCCAGGGTATTCCTGATACCTACGTTAATTTTATCTTCTGTCTCAGGCAGATAACAGCCTTTCTGTATGAAATCCATGGACCTCTTGGCTCTGTGGGCCTGCATAGGTCACTTCTACCAGACCATACTCTGGAAGAGACTTGGAAGGACCAAGAATGGTAGATGACAGATAGGTCAATTGCTCTGTTACAGTTCCATGATGACAATATTGAGAGTGTTGCCTCTACTGCCTGTCCAGCCAGGTGACAGGAGTGCAATAGGAGCAATAAAATGAAATTCATAAATTCTTCCTCTGCTGTCCATGTTTTCGAGGGGAAAAAAAAAGTCTTCAGATGATACCAAGCAAAAACATTAAAGAGTGTTCTGTGGTACTTAGGTTATGTGTTAATGCATTAGTGTCTTGCTGTTCAAAACTGTCAGAATAATTTACTTAGTGTTTTCCAAAGGTCTTCAGTGCTGAATGCCTTTTGTTCCAACACTGCTGATAATGAAAAAATACCACACTGTGTTGAAACCACCATTGTTTTGGTCTCTGGTTTGGTTTTGGGTTACAGAAGAGGTGCCTGGGGTAGATCTTACTGGGGAAGTTGTGTATCTGGGAACAAGGGAAGTGAATTCCAGCCACATTTCTTGGGCAAGAGTGTTTTTGCATCCCAGACAGTGTCATTCAAAATTAGCAGAGTTCTGCTTCTTTCCTGTAGTATGGTTGCACACTGATGGATGTAACTTAGAAGAAGTGTATGGATTACAGATAAATTACAAGATAAATCTTTTATGTTTATGAGGCCATGGATGTATCATCCAGATTTTTCAGTGAGGTCCCAATTTTGAGCTACTTCTTGCAGTGTGCATTGTGTCTGCTTATCCTTTCTGTGGAAGAGCCATGAATAACAAAAATAGGCAGCTGGCTCGAGCCTTGCGTCCTTGTTTTTATGAATTTGTCAACACTTCAGCCACCCCACTGGCAAAATGCCTCCAGGTTGATTTTTTTTTATTTTGTTTGTTTATTGCATTGCCATTTTCAGTGTACTTGCAGAGCAATTCAAAAAGAGGTGGGTCTCAGTGCCTGATTGTAATAACATACCTTATAAAACAAATGGGAACAGTTAATTTTGCTGATTGATTAAATGCTTATCATTAAATGTCTTTTAAGCTCAAATTTGCTGAAAAGGTATTAAATGATGTAGCTGAATGCCAGCTTTTTAAAGCACAAGCCTCTCTCCAGCTTAATCACAGGATCTCTGATCTTTTCAGTATATTTTAAGGTCTCTTGAAATGACGAGGTTGATATGAAAAAGTAACACGCAGTCACAAAATAACTGCTTGTTGTGTTTTCCAAAACACTGAGTTAGCTACATAATAATTACTTTTGGAGTTATTAAATGAAAATGCACAGCAGTACTCAGGAGTATGTGATTAGTCAGAGGATTTCTTTATTAAATCTCTAACTTGTATTAAGCAAGAGTTGCCCCCCTCCCTCCTTTTATGCAACACCTCATGCTTGTTGATACCAGAGTCTTATCCAAATTGGGTTGAATTAATCCCTGGGGCAAATCTGCTCAAAGCAAAGGCATGAGATCAGTATGGATGTTAGTTAAGACTAAGTGATGCTATACAATAGGAGGAGGATGGATGAGAGAAGATATTATGCTCCTTTTTGAGATGGAGATTTTCAGTGCAGAGTCCCCCAGTTGAAGCTTGTGGTCTAAACATTAAGCAAGCTTTTTTTCCTCTGTTTGGCATATATTAAGGAGTTTTAATAGGTTATTAATGCATTGAAAATAATATACAATGTATTCCTGAACAGTTTAAAAGAACAGACATTGAACAGTGTAAAGTTTCATTGTAATTTATAATCTTGATGATAAGTTTCTGGTTTGTCTTTCAGCAGTTGATGAGTTAATAGTGCCCTCCTTCCCTCCTCTCCTCCCCTCCCCACAAAGACTAATCAGAACTCGAAGTAGGACACTTCTTTGCTGAAGGACAAATAAATCTGTGGAAATCCCACGTACTGAGCAGCATGACTGCAAGAAGGATATTGGTTTCCAGACAGGTTCAATGTGTGTGTAGCAATGATCTTTAGTAAAGACCAAGGAAAAGATGTGTTTGCATCTGAAAACTTTAACATCAACAATTTCTCCTCTTATTTGTGTTATTATTATTATTATTATTAGGCCTTGGACAATCTGTTTTACAAAACAGTAGAATCACCTGTGGGAACTGCAAGGACAACAATGAATGCAGTGGGTCTGCATACACATAACAATATTTAGAGGAGATGGAGTGCATGCAAAATGGGCTCAAGAAGACACTAAGAGAGCTAAGACAGTTGTGCTTTACGTGTGGTATAAGAGTGAGTTAGAAGAGGTGTTTAATTATCAATATTATCAGAAACAGAAAGAGGAAAATCCATAACACAGATGAAGAGGATTTTTAAAAGGCAAACTGAAGGAATTTGTGTGGTTGGGGTTTCTGAGAGCACAGTTTGTACTGAGGGGGCTAGAAGTTTTACCACGGGGCCCAAAGCAGTGTACCAGGCATACTGGGTGCAAGTAATAGGTGATGGCAAACATGACACAGGGTTCCATTTATTCTGGGTGATGCTTTGGGCACTGCAAAGTGTTCCAGCAGGCACAGTTAAATGGTCAGGCTCAGTATGGTGATGATCAGAGGGCTGGAGCACCTCTGCTCTGGGGACAGGCTGAGGGAGTTGGGGTTCTTCAGCCTGGAGACGAGAAGGCTCCAGGGAGACCTTAGAGCATCTTCCAGTGCCTGAAGGGGCCGACAAGAAAGCTGGGGAGGGACTTGTTACAAGGGCATGGAGTGATAGGATGAGGGGTAATGGGTGGAAGCTGAGAGAGGGTAGCTTTAGACTGGATATAAGGAAGTTCTTTACCCTGAGGGTGGTGAGACCCTGGCCCAGGTTGCCCAGAGAACCTGTGGCTGCCCCCTCCCTGGCAGTGTTCCAGGCCAGGTTGGATGGGGCTTGGAGCAACCTGGGCTGGTGGGAGGTGTCCCTGCCATGGCAGGGGGTTGGAAAGAGATGAGCTTTGAGGTCCCTTCCAACTCAAACCATTCTGTGATTCTGTGAGTGTTGAAGGAAATGCACCAAAATCTATCTGTATGAGCATCTTTTCAGCACAGCGCTCTGAGAAATTCTTTCTGTGATGGAATTGTCTGCTTTCATCAAATCTTCCAGGTATAGAAGCCCTCAGTTTTTGAACAGTGTATATAGGGAAAATGATGGGATTTGCAAATGAGAGCTTGGTTGCCTGTCTTCACCAAATTACGGAGCAAGTTATTTATCTTGAGGAAACTAAAGAGCTAGAAAAGATTTAATAAACCAGATATTCTGGATATCATTGGTTACAGAGAGAATATATTACTGTAGTGGCTGACAATCTCAAAGTGAATGATAATTAAAAATATTCCTTGAATTGCAGGTTTTGTTATAAATGGCAGTTAACAGGGAGATAAATTGCTTTTGGCAGCAGCCAAGTTTTCATCCATTTTTGAAGGAAGCACAAATGTATTTCCATTCTTATACATTACTGTGACTGTTGAGAAGGATTTACCATTCTCCAAGCCTGAGAAAACAGGCACACGGTGTTTATGTGATTCCCCAAATGCAGCAGTAGGTCAGAGGTGCAAGTTTCTAAGGTATACATGTTTGCTATGAACAGTACATGCTTTATGCTGATTTTAGGAAAAATTACTCTGATTAATAATTGAAGTCTTAAAAAAGAAAACAAACAAAAAAAAGAATTAAAATGGATTTATTATTTTCTATCAGCTTTATACAATCACTATACTAGTAAGTGAAACAAAGTGAGATAGGTATTGCATTATAGGGGTTTTTATCAGCTTGAAGTAATTTCTTCTCCAAGCTTTCCTTGGGTGAGTAATAAAAAAAGACACTCCCCACCCAGTATTCTCCCTGCACATTATTATTTACCAAACAGCAATACTGGGCTTTGTGGCACACAATACACAGATGATGGCAGGTACTGCCTGTCTCCATTAGGTCAACAGAATTTCAGCAAGGTTTCCTGTATATTTTCCAATAAATACAATGCTAGTGTGTGGTCTGCACATTTAGATTCAGGAAAAGCTCAATCTGTAATAAGTGATGTGTTAATGGAATTGAAGGCTTGATAGTTGTTGTTTGGTTTTTTTTTTCCCCTCCCTACTCAATTATCTTTTTGTTTCCTTCCTTTTGCATTCTGAATGTTGAATAAGACTGATTGTTTCACCACTGACAGAGGACACACCATCTCTCTCAGATATTTTAAAGAACACTTAGTTTGCTGTTCATTGGCACTGAAAAGAAGTGACAATGGGACCGTTCTCACTGGAGGTACCCTGTTCTTTTTTTACAAGGTTTTTTAGGAGCAGGCAGGATTTTTCATCGTATTGCTTTTGTTGTTCTGCAGTGTGGCAGGTTGATGCTTTGTGGCAGCAGCAGTGGACCAAAACATCTGTAAAACTGAGTGGCAGTGGCTGGTGTGATGGTATAATTACTCTACCAAAAGGGAAGTGTTTAACAGACTATGTAATTGTTAATTCTAGTTTCAGTCAGAATAATATTCTAACATTTCTAGCTTTTGAAGAAGTACCTCCATTGCTACATTCTATTGTGCATACCAAATAATAAAGGTGAAGAAGACATCAGCAGATCTGCAGATGTAGATTCAATTCCTGCAGCAGGTGACAGGTGCTTGAGGGTGCAAGCAGCACAAAGGTGCCTGGAGCTCTTCCTGCATGTGGAGCTGTCTAATAACTGTCCTGAGTTCCAGTCCTCTCTTGATAAGACTGGCCTCCCTTGAGGTTTTTCTCTAATTTCAACAGGAGCTGCTCAGTTGAGGCTGACAGAATTCAGCCAGAGATACAACAGCAAGATGGATAACCTGTAATCAGAGAGTAACACTTAGGGAGAACTTGTGGTGTCCTCGTGCCAACATAACAACCTTGTGTTTATTAAAATGAATATCCCCAAGCAAGACAATGCCAAGGAGTTCAATAACAGAAATATTTTCCTGTCCTCCTGCTGCTGAGTGAACAGGGTCTGAAGGTGCCATCTCTAATTGAAAGCAGTCTGCGTCCTCATAACAGTGAGGAATAATTTGTTTATGACAAATAACTGCATGCAGAGTACATGGGAAAGGGGTGGGGTAAGGCAAAATAAGGATAAATTTTCCAGCTGTGCTGAGGAAAGATAGCAAATTGCCTGCATTATTATTGTAAGTGATGATGATGATGGTAAAAATAAGAAAATAAAAATGAGTCAAGGCAGTTGCAAGAGTTTTCCTGGTTTGTAGGTAGGTTTGTTGTTCCAGTAACACTTTTATACAGCATCATCAACTGGTTGTGGGACTGGTAGGAATGTGTGCTGTGCAAACTTAAGAAGAAGTTGTTGACTGTGAGGGTGGTGAGGCACTGTCAGCTGATACAGCCTCAAAATGCTCCTGTAAGGTGGAAATTTCTGGATTTACAGCCCCGACAGAACTGCTCAAGGTAACGTAGTCATTCTTGCACCTTAGGATACAATCAAGTATGCTTGTCATGCCTGACAAATGCTTCTTCAGGAGGACCTGAAGCCATGGAGTAAGCTGGCACAAAACTCTGGAGGTCATTTAGTCCAGCTGCTACTCCGTGTGGGCCCAGCTTAGATCAGGTTGCTGAGGGCTTTGTTCACACAGGTTTTTAAAATCTTTAAAGATGGAGACCCCACAGCTTCTCTGGGCAGCCAGCTGCAATGTTGGTCAACCCTCATGGTGAATTGTTTTATCCTTTGTGTATTAACCTTGTAGTAGTTTGTCTTAATCTCCTGTCGTCTGTCACTGGCCCTGTTGAGGAAGGTCTGGTGTATTCTGTTCTTGACAGCTTCCTGTTAGGCAGACCAGGTAAGATGACCCAGGAGTTTTCTCTTCTGAAGACTGAACAACCTCATTTTTCAGCCTCTGCTTTTATACCATGTGCTTCAGGCTCAGGATCACAGAATCACAGAACAGCCTTGGTTAGAGGAGACCTCTAAGCTCCCCCAGTCCAACCATTACCCCAGCACTGCCCAGTCCCCACTGCCCCATGTCCCTCAGCACCACATCTCCACAGCTCTGAAATCCCTCAATATTTTACTGTATTATATTTATAGTTCACTTATTTTTCACATTTTTTTTCCCCCTTAGGACTAACTTGGTTCTTCCTTTTGATGCAGTTTAAATCTGTTAGTGTTGGTCATGTAATCCCTAGGCATGGAAAATCAGTTCATGCTATCCTCTTTGCAGCAGCTCTTTAGGTATTTGGAATCTTACCATAATTTTCCCTTACTGTTTTCTGGTTTTCTCTCTTCCTCCATTTTCCACAAGTTGTATTCTCTCTGTATTTTTTTCTTGTATCTGCTGCTGCCCCTCATCTTTGTTGAAATACCTGGAATTTGACACAGTATTCTGTGTGAGTCTTTATCCTTGGTAAGTACAGTAGAGGATAATTTCTATGGACTGAGTATTAGCAGATAGATCCCAAATACAATTTTACTGCTTTTACAACAGCACAAATTATGTTTAATTCCCGAACCATAAAGACTTCCAAATCCTTTTCTGTGAAACCATTTTTCCACGCTGTATTTCTGTAGCAGGTCACCGACCCTAGATCCAGAATATTGTCCGTGTTTAAGGTTTGGTTTTTCAAAGCATAGTTCCACATTATCAGGATAACTTTGAGTTCCAGGCTTGTCCTTCCAGCTGGCTGTCATATTTGATTTTTTAGCATCATCATTAATGAAAACCCCAAGTAGGCCTGGATCAATAGGGAACTTCAAGAGATGTATTGTTTAATTTTGATGAAATGGTATTGGTAAAAACTTTGAGAATTGTTCTCTAAGCAGCTTTGCCTCTCTGCTGATTTATTTTCATCTAGACTATGCTTTCTCCCCTTTTTGTGAGCATATCAGATGAGGCAGTATCCAAACCCTAAGCTCAAATGGTAGTATGTGAGACCTCTGTAAAACCTTTTATCTTGTCAGAGAAAGAAATCAATACCTGTTACTTGTTTAGTTTGTTTTGGTTGGGGGTTTTTTTCAGTATTTTCCTGAGAATTGAAATTTACTTCAAAATCTGAAACTCCTCAGCTTTACTGTGTTGAAGAAACAGTGTTTGTCCTCCTCTGGTTCCACCCCTGGGATTTTCTATGTAGAAATATTCTCCTGAAGTAAGATGTCAAGTATAAAAAAAAAATGCTGCAGGACACTGTGTTGTTGAGCAGTCTGTTTCACACAGTATTCCTTTCCCTATAACCAGGTATTTAATTAAATTTCTTGTCTCAAGGCCCAGTTCTTTCTGCTCACCTCATCTTAGTTCTGTGATCTATACTAGGCCACTAGGTCCTGTGAGAGGTCTGAACACCTTTATAATACTTGGATTAGTCTGCAATTGGTTTAGATGCTTGGCATACAGACTCATTGCCCTTCCTTTGTTCCTTGCTGTGAATATTCCACTTCTTCCTAAATTTTTAGGGTTAGTTATAATTTTTTTACCTCTATGTGTCTCTGTAACTGTCTTTCCTCAGTCATGAGGAGGTTTGTCATTTGGTAAGCAAAATATTTTTTAATCTATCTAGGCTGAATTATGTTGTCATGAAACATCATCCTCTGTTCAAAGGAGCCAGATCCTTTCTGGGCCCTCCTCTGCCTAACCACACATTGTGTTCAGGATGCATCTGCTTTCACCTAAGCCCTGTATCATTTCCTGAGAGGACTGAAAACCTACAGGTTTATTGTGTCACCCCTTGCACCCCTACTGTTTGCTTTATAGGCACCTTTTATCTTCTTAGAGAAGTCCCTGGCAGTATCAGTATCTGCATGATTTTTTATTTTATATTCATCAGATGAATTCAGTAGATTTTGAGGAAATTTTCAGATAGAGGCTCCTAAATGACCGAATATCTCCCAAAGCTCTGTGTGGGTTGTGTTACAAACATATTTGAAATGGAGTTTTAAGAGTCGAAGTAGCCTAATTTCAAAGTAATAGGAAAGGAAAATTCAATCTGCTTTTCTACCCCAGATTTCTATATGGTTCCATATTGACTATGGATACCTGCCAAGCTAACATTTGGTTAGGTCATCTCATCAATAAACAATGTCCTTCCAGGAAACTACTTTAATTCAATTAATGTGGCAAGTGAAGCTAGGTCAAAATTGGAATTCAGTAGATATTTGTATTGCAGAGACATTTGTTAATTACACGCCGTTGTACGTAAGGGACCCCATCAGAGGAAGGACATCAACACACATTTTGTGAAGGCAGAGGTAATTAGCAGTATATGCAGCTGATATTCCATATGAAAATTTAAAAATTAACTAGAGAGAGAGGGTAGAGTGGGGGGAAGCAGTCTGCTGAATGTTATTTCATTGATGAATGTAAACCCCAAATAGGAAAGGTAATTGAAGAAAAGAAACACTCATACCTTCAGCAAAGTAAGGTCAAGATAAAACTCTTTGCATGATTACCTGCTGTAATTGCTGAGGAAATACAAAATACTAGAATTTAATGCAAGCCACTTTACAACAGTATTTGGGGACTCTTTCTACATTCCTTCCACTCTTCATATTTAACATACGAAACAGGCAGGAAACAGCATTGTACTTGTTCAAAATTTTATTTTAATAGCAAATATCAGACATAATGGTTTAAGTCTGCCAAATGTAAACAAAAAGATAACTTAATAGAGGAGAAAATCATGTACATCGTGTACTTTTGTTAATTGACAGTGTAAGTAGGATTAGATGATCCTTGGTAGAGAGAATCACAAATCGTTGAAGGACTGAGTGGTTAAATGAGTTTTGTACATTCCAACAGTAGGTGAAGCAGGAAATACAAAACATTTTCATGTCTGAATTCTTGATTTTTGCAAGAAATATGTAAATAGTTAAAGGTATTTGCTGGAGTGTGTCCAGAGAAGGGCACGGAGCTGGGGAAGGGTCTGGAGCACAAGTGTGATGGGGAGCGGCTGAGGGAACTGGGGGGTTCAGTGTGGAGCAGAGGAGGCTGAGGGGAGACCTCATTGCTCTCTGCAGCTCCCTGACAGGAGGGGGTAGCGAGGGGGGGTCGGTCTCTTCTCCCAGGTAACAGTGACAGGACGAGGGGTGCTGGCCTCAAGTTGTGCCAGGGGAGGCTTAGATTGGATATTGGGAAACATTTCTTCCCTGAAAGGGTTCCCCAGCACTGGCCCAGGCTGCCCAGGGCAGGGGGGGAGTCCCCATCCCTGGAGGGATTTCAGAGCCGTGGAGATGTGGTGCTGAGGGACATGGGGCAGTGGGGACTGGGCAGTGCTGGGTTAGTGGTTGGACTGGATGATCTTAGAGCTCTTTTCCAACCAAAATGATTGTATGATTCTATTTTGAGTCATGTTTTACCTCTTGGGATCTTGTGTTGGTTTATCATGAGCTTTTTATTGTATCAAAACCAGTCTCTATCCCAAAATATTGTTGAGTTAGAAGGCAAACATCAAGTAAGATCCTGAAGGTGATAGTGCTTTTCATTGTAACTGTTAGATGTATTAATGTCCAAATTAGGTAAGCTTTTATGAGGATGTAAAACACTTTAAGACTAACTCAGAGAAGAGTTTGAAGAATGACCTGTAGTGTGGGAACCGTTACCAGTGAAAGATTTCAGAAATTCAGTCTGCTGAATTTGTCTAAGTGATGGTTAAGAGGTGATCTCATAATAATTTTCAAGTATGTTTATAAGAAACAGATTGCACATAGCTTGTTCTCTATCAAAAAACTGTAAATGTGTCTTCACAATTCAAACATGGAAAGAATTGAAGCTGGAAATAAGACACATGGAACAGATCACTGCACACTAGTTTTTTCTTTCTTTACTAGTGGTCTACACTCAAAGTTCTCAGGAGTTTGCATGGGAGAAAGTGAGACCCACTGATCCCAGTCTCCCAGTTATGGTAATTGATACCTTTTGAGGATGTCAGTAACCTAACAGAGTGTAAAGCAGCACTTCCATGAACACTAAGAACCAACCATCTCTAATCCTTTTCAGTGCTTCAGTTGGCAGCCTCACTCTTTCCATACATCTCAAAATGAAGATGCAACTCTCTGAAACACAGAGCATTTAATCAGTAACAGATGTTTGCTAAAATGAAGTTGGAGTGGTTGGTAATACTGTGGGATTTATAGCCCATAACAAGAGGCAGGTGCTCAGACAGCTTTATTGATGTGTTATAGTGATGGGAAGTGAGGGAACCTCAGCAGGAGAGCCAGGGCCCTGCTTCTCCTGGTTACGGTAATGCAGTCTCCTAAGGAGAACTGAATTTAGGTGGGTTTATTGACACACTTGCTCCCTGAATGAGATCTGAATTGCAGCCACCAGACTGATTTGTTTTGTCAGATTTTGAAACTCCAGCCTCCGTTAACAAACAAAACATAAAATGAGATGAGGAGGTGCTGGCAATACCTTACTGCAATGGTTCAACAGAGTTGACCTGCTGTGAGGAGATGAAAAAAGCCAATATCCAGGGAGGTGGCTGCTTGGCCTTGATCACACTGAGAAGCATGGCACATACAGCCAGTACAAGATATGATTACGTTGTGTTTTGTGAATCCTACATGGTAGCAGGAAAAAGAGTTGTTTGTCATCATTACGTGTCCACCCTAGGAATGGCAGAGCTGTCACCCAGAGTGATCACCCCAACGCAACAGAACCTGCAAGAGAAGGGCCAAAGTAATTTCAGCAGCTAACACAGGAGAGTGGCTTTGTTCAGGCAGTTTAATGGCTGATGTAGGCAACCTAGTGTTAAGGGTAGGGCGATAAAGATTTTCCTCGTAGGTTGTTTTTCTTTGAAGTTGTTTGCTTTATAGTAATTATGTCTGCTGATGCCAATTTTTATCTAAATATATTCTTGTTTTTTTCAGAATGGTATTTAACAAAAGCAGTTATAATCAATTTTAAGCTCATTTAAAAAAAAAAAAAGTATTCTTAGTTCAAATATAGGATTTATTTTTTTCAGGCAGCATCTGATTCAAACAAGCTGTCACAGTATTTTAGTCTTGAAAGAGAAACAATTGAGATATCTATAGAGCGACCAGTGTGGTTTCTGGGCTATTACAACACTTGGTCCCATGTTTCTGCAGGTGAATTCTAACAGCTCCTTTATACCAAGGCCCATTTTACCACTGACATCTTAACCATCACCAGGAATCTGCAGTTGTAAAGCGCAATGAGCACAGTTTCATGTTTGAAAAGAGACTTGGACCTGGGAATATATTCTTTTAATATCTTACAATATTTAGTAAGTTTATGAAAGTAATGAGAACATTAAAGTGGAACAAAGTTGTGCTCGGGTTCATGGATTTTATGGAAGAGTAACCTCATCCTAAAACTTGTGAGGTTTCCATACCTCTGCTGCATTATTTCCAAGCAGGCATGTGTTCTTAGCTGCTGATTTGCAATGCAGATGGAAGAGTACTTCAGCAGCAAGCTTTCAGTCTTTTGCCAACAGCTTAAATTTCCATTTAGAACAATGTTTCAGAAGCGTTCAGAAGATAATATAGCAGAACTCATTGAGAAGACTGCTGTGTAATACACAGGATGTTCTGATCATTACCACTAACGACAAAGAAAAGTAAATACGAAAAAATGGTGTTTTCAAAAATGTCCTGCATCAACTGAAGCAGGACTAATACAAAGTGGGAAGGTTCCAACTTCAGGCTGGAAAGAACTGGTGGAATCTACTGGAAAGGATCTTATAGTATGCTATTATGGAAATGAAAGGGGTTTTTTTTTAAGAAAAGAAATAATTTTGGCTTGTAGCTGTAAGCTGAAGGTGTGGTGCTTGCATGTAGAGAAAACTAAGAGTTCTTTAAGTCTGAAACAGAATGTGATCTAATGCTGAGCACGTGTAATGCCAGTTTTACAGAATAAATTTTTAGAGTGGAACTCACTCTTTGAGGTAAGAAAAATAACTGATAAGTAATGAATCTCTCTCCAGAAAGTCAAGAATCTTTCTCAAAAAAAAATTCCTTCATCTCAGCCTAAGATCTGCCTACTTCTGATTGCAGAAAGGGGCAATGAAAGCTGACAGGCTGTTTCAGATGAACTATTAAAGGGATGGATCTTATTTATGTACACATATTAATGTAATGTATGTAATAGAAAAGGAATTCCATAAATATATAAAGCGTTACAGGGTAGTTGAGATTGGAAGAGACCTGTGGAGGTCAGGCCTCCTGCTCAAAGCCAGAACAGCTATGGGGTTGGACTAGGTTCCTCGTGGCTTTACCTGGCTGAGTCTTGAAATCCTCAGATACACCAAGACTGCAGTTTCTGTGGCTAGCCTGATCTGATGCTTGGTCGTTCTCATGGTGGAGAAGTCAGAACCTCTCTTATTTCAACTTATGTCTGTTTTTTCTTGACTTCCTCACACAACTGTGAAGATATCCTCCCTTAGGAACTGCCCCAACCCCCCAACTCAGTTATTCTCTAGGCTGAACAAGCCCAGCTCCCTCAGTTTCTCCTCACAGGGCAAGTGACCCCAACCCTGACCATCTCAGTGGCCCTTCACTGGACTTGTGCCAGTTTATTCTTGTCCTTTTTTGTATTGGGAAAGAAAATAACGTGTTTTTTTTAGTAATGAAAAACTAACAGATCTTACTTTTGTGCAGAAGTCCT
Source organism: Podargus strigoides (assembly GCA_028020825.1). Classification (NCBI taxonomy): domain Eukaryota; kingdom Metazoa; phylum Chordata; class Aves; order Caprimulgiformes; family Podargidae; genus Podargus; species Podargus strigoides. The sequence continues at coordinate 43,579,025 of CM051624.1, read as the reverse complement.
CTTATAATTGTCTTTGGAGATGTTTTGACTCAGACCCCAGTTCTCTGGGGACACAATGCTGCTTATGAAAGTCAAAAGACTTCCTGGAGGAAAGAACAGGCTTGGCTCTTCGCCTGTTCTCTTCAGATTCATGGTAGATCTCAGAATGGAATATAAAAAGGGGCAACACAAAGACCTCACCCTCCTCTCTACTGGAAATCCTACCATATGGTACAATGTTAATTCTTTTTTTTTTTCCTTGGTGTAAGGAAATTTTTCTTTAGAGGTTACGTAGATCACAAGTTTTATTTACTCAAGACTGGAGAAGCACATCCTACTGTGATCTCATCAACTGCTGTGGTTTGCCCTGTAAAGGCTTAAAATCTACTTAGTTTCAAGCAAATTTATTTTGATGTGATTTCAGCCCTTTTTGTTCCTCTTCTTTATGGCAAGTTGTTGACACGTAGGAGAGGAAGCTCAATTGTCCAGTCTGAAAGCTTAAAGCCTGCCAACTGTAGGGTATGATAAAAGAAAGCAAAGAAAGATATTTGTTACCATAGCAACAATAAAATTCTTCCTCCAACCTCATTGAAAAACACCAACTCTGTCTTCTCCTATACTGTTAAGAAATTAGATGTGAGGCATTAGCTGTGGGATATTCCACACTGAGCTGAAAAGCTGGTTTGCTTATGAAACTGAGACCTCCTCCCACAAGAAATGTTCATGCTCATGCAAGGACATCACAAAACTCTTCTTAGTTTCCACTGGAACTTTCTCTAAATTCAGTTTAATTAGCGATGTTTTGTATGGAAAAACACCATGCAAGTCCTTCCTGTACGTTGTATTCCACTCTGGTTTTGTCCTTGTTATGTTCTGGAAAGCACAGTATGGGGAGGGAGAAGTTTTAAAATTGAACAGAAGTCAATGCTGGTACAGTGTTAGGAATAGAAAATGGATTAATTTAGTTTCCTTCTGAAGACTGTTAATTGTCAAAGTGACTAATATTTTATTATTATTACTATTTATTACTATCATTACAGTTATTGCTTTTAAGTAATCCACACTTTTATTTTCAATATCTTGAAAATATCATTCTCTTCTGATGGGAGGGACATTTCAAATATTGACCAGTTTGGAAATTTAACCTGATCACAAGACTACCCTTTCCCACTCCCCCTTAGCTTTTTCATACTGTTAAAAATTGCTGTGCGTTTTTAGAGCTGTCTGTGGTCACTGATTAGGTTTCTAATGTCATTTTGAGCAGCAGTTTAAGAGAACTGTAGTTCAAAAATGAAAAAGGGGGAAACTCTGATCTCTGTAAATGCAAAACCAGTGAAATTAATGCCTGTACGTACATGTACAGAGTTATCTGTGCTTAAGGCATCAGAGGCCTTCTACAGGACAATCAACAACAAATTTACAAACCCACATTTTTTATTTAATCATGCAATGGGTGTACATTTTGCATGCTGACACGATGCTTTATACCTGTACACAAATATATATTATGCTAGATTTTTAGTAAACTATGTCTGTCTGTATCTGACTTGACCATTTGATGCTCATAAAAAAAATAACTTTTTAATCTCTGTGACTACTCCAAATGTTAAGATAGTTGCCATATTTTTGCATGTAGAAAAATATCAATATATGCAACAGCTTGGAAGAAGTTGATTTGATATTGCCTCCTCATGTCTTTGAGGTGTGATTGAGTCCTGCTGTCCATATTGGTGTGGGTTTTTGTGTTGGTTTTTTTTTTTTCCCTCTTGCTTCTCATGTAAATCTGGTGTCCTAAGTCTGAAAGTTCTTACTAGACTTACAGATATCTAGCCAGATATCTAGATGTTGGACTTAATGATCTTAGAGGTCTCTTCCAACCAAGGTGATTCTATGATCTGGCTGTGTTCGTTTGGCTTTAGATATTTTCACTCCTCATCACCACCAATGAAGTCACAGATTTGGAGCTAAGATGCCCAGTTGAAATCAAACTTTACTTTTCCCTTATTATACTGTCTTGCTAATGTATTAAAAAAGAAGGGGGAAAAAAAGGGTTTTGTCAGTAGTCATCTCTGACAAAAGGTCAGAAGGCATGGTGGTTTTTTTCTATTTAGGTTAATGCACATTTAAGATGGAACTGTCCAGTGCTCATGTGTAAAAGTCTTTAGCAAGCTTAAAACTTCAAGTACTTGGATGCTAAATTTCAGTGAATCATGTCATAATACTTAAAAATAGATTTCTTTAATTCCACCTTGGGCCATATGTCTGTCCACAGTAACTGAGGCTACCAGTCTTCAATCAGAAATATTTCCCTATGCTATATTCATGTGAAAGCTAAATCTTCATAAAGCCATTTCTAAATTTGCTGTATCTGCCTTATGCACCTTAGCAGTGACTCAGATTCTCACTTTTGCTAGCTGAAGTTTCCTGTAAGCGCTGTGACTACTCTGGCATCCAATAATCTGAAAATTCCATCTCCTGAAGTCTTATCTCTGGGGATGGACACAAGGTATCTGAAGATAAATAGTTGCTGAGTGCTCATTCTTGTTATACTGAGATGTAAATCTGGAAAACTCTGAGTTTACTGCCCCTGTAAGCTGGTGGTTAAAATAACAAACCCTACAACTAGAGAGAAAAAGGGAGAAGTTATTTTATGGTGACATGGAGTTAAAAATAAAAATTTTCAGAACTAATTGCTGAAAGTTTTTTTGAGCATAATAGCTGTGTAGAGTTGTTTCTCACCCCAGACTGCATTGTTTGGGTCTGCTTAGCATAGCGTCACGCCTCTCAGCTATGTAGGACATTGCTGCTTAGGCTCAACAGAAAATCTCCTCCTGGATGCATTGGCTTAAAGCATGATAAATTCTATTGCATGGAGGCAAATTGGGAAGAGTTGTATAACGTGTCTGGCAAACATAACCAGGTGTTTGCACTCTTATCCAGAAAGAAGGATCAGTCTTTCAGTTAAGATTTTGGATTGGTTATTAGAATTAATGGCATTCGTTTTTTCGTTCATGGTGACCTTGGGCAGATGTCTCCCACTGCTGTTTTGTTTATTCACTCTGTACAAGCACCTCAGCACAGTTACCTGTTGTCTGTGTAGTATCAGGTGTATTAGGTGCTTGAATGGGGTTCTGTAGGATGCCAGCACCACACGAGTGACACCCTGACATCCAGACAGGGTGTTCTGCTGGGACAGTGAGTGAGCTAACAGACAGCTGTGTGGGAGGGTAACCAGGCTCTGTGAGGGGAGGGAAAGCACACACTAGCTCAGCACCAACTCCTCTCTCCCCCCCTGACATGACAGTTTTAGTTTAGAAAGAGGAGAACAGAAAATAATGCAGTACGTTTGGATTCTTGTTGCAATGGTACAGTGGAGACCACTCTCTCCTACCCCCTTCCTTCCTCTCCTTCATCCTAGGTTTTTCTAGACAACCATTAATGAATAATAAATTTGCTTAAATATCATCCTGAGAATAGTCTTAGTATTTGTGATCATGCACTGTAAAGGTGGAGGCATTTTCACCTGTGTTCCAAACAGTTTCAGTTATATTTCATGTGGGTTGTGTGTGTTGACATCAAAGTGGACAATGATGTTTTGGGAACTTCATACTGCTGTTGAATGCAATATGGATTTCAGAGCTCTGGTGAGATTACAGCATAGAATTATTATACAGAAATTAATTTACCAAAGCTTTAGGGCAGATATGCCTATTTTTTGTATACTTACACGTATTTGTATGCTCCGAAGCTTTTTGTTGGAATTTCTTTCCTAATTTAAATGAGCAAAAGTTCTTTAAATGATGTATTGACCCTTTATTACAATACTGTTATGGTTCCTTTATTTGGGGCTTTATTCATTTTGAAGTAGTCAGTAAAACATCCTAAATCCAGTTCTCCCTTGCAGGTTTTCTGTTGGGGTCACTCAACTCAAAAGAGTAAGACTTGAATAAGATGCCATTCTGTATGCCTTGTATTTCATATAAATTTCTTATTCTGGATGTCTTGAGGGTGATGGCCTCAAGTTGTGCCAGGGGAGGGTTAGATTGGATATTGGGAAACATTTCTTCCCTGAAAGGGTTCCCCAGCACTGGCCCAGGCTGCCCAGGGCAGTGGGGGAGTCCCCATCCCTGGAGGGATTTCAGAGCCGTGGAGATGTGGTGCTGAGGGACATGGGGCAGTGGGGACTGGGCAGTGCTGGGTTAATGGTTGGACTGGGTGACCTTAGAGGTCTTTTCCAACCAAAGTTACTTTATGATTCTATGATCTAGTTCAGCTGTGTTGTTTTGATGTGTAATCTTTGAATAATTTGTAATATAGGAAAGAAAACCAAGGTTAAAGCCAGAAGATTAAATAAGAAAGCCTCAAAACAGTCCTCGTCTTTCCTACTACATTTCTTTTAATCTTAATATCTTTTAATAATGAACTTTCTTTACCATATTGCCAGTTCTTATAAATAAAACTATCAAAACCCAGGGAGGATGTAATAGTGAAAGGAATCAAAATGTGCTTATTCTTTACTGAAACTGGAAAGATTAATCCGTTTGGTGAATTGTAATCACTCATCTCATTGCCCTTCTCTCAGTCCTTTTAGAGTTACTATGACACTTTGAACATTGCTTTTTGTTTTCCCCCTCCCTTATGTTTGTTTTTTTTTCATAAAAATGTTTTGTCGTTTGCCAGTTCTTCATGCTATAGGCAAGTTCACAATTAGTGAACTATTGCACATAAAGAAACTGTTAAATTGGAATGGGTAGACACAAAATATCCTCAGTAGTCTTTGTCATGTCTTCTACTCACCTTTTGTTTCCTATTGAAAAAAGTAGGAAGATAAACCCTAAATTAGCTTAAAATAAACATACAGTGGCTTCAGGATATAACTTGATTTCCTTTTTGGTATTAATCACCAAGTGATCATCTGTGTGAGGAATGGTGAGAAATGTATAATGATGGATGGATATTTTTGCATAAACTCTAAAAGAAGAAAAATCATTTAATTGAGATAAATGGCCAAGGACTTACACCTTTGACTTGTATACTAATGTGTTTGACAGCTGCATTTAATTCTGGTGTGTCCAATCTTTTGGACCTTCTAATTCAATTTACTCATGGATATGTTTTATTCATTTCAGGATTACTTAAGTTAATGAAGGGTACTTATTTTTCCCCCTATGTGAGTCGTTTTGATATTACTGACAGTGTTTGTTTTTCATCAATTTGATCTCTTCTGCTCTTATGTTGTTGAGTTTTTTCCTGTTTATACTGTGTGTTTCAAGTATCACAGTGAAGAAATAGTCATATTAAGAATAAATCACAGAATCACAGAATAGCCTTGGTTGGAAAAGACCTCTAAGCTCACCCAGTCCAACCATTAACCCAGCACTGCCCAGTGTCCCCACTGCCCCATGTCCCTCAGCACCTCATCTCCACGGCTCTGAAATCCCTCCAGGGATGGGGACTCCCCCACTGCCCTGGGCAGCCTGGGCCAGGGCTGGGGAACCCTTTCAGGGAAGAAATGTTTCCCAATATCCAATCTAACCCTGCCCTGGCACAACTTGAGGCCATCACCCCTCGTCCTGTCACTGTCACCTGGGAGAAGAGACCGACCCCCCTCACTATATGCATTGTTTTGAGTTTTATTTTTCCCTTGCTATAACTCCACCACTGTAATTATCCCAAAGAAAGGCAGGATGCAAAGTGTAGCTACTGATCAGCTTATATCAAGTAATTAAGAAAGCAGTTCAGTGTGACAATGCCATTTTTAAATAAATTTACCTGTTTGCTGAAGAATGACAGTGTGTGTGTTCCACAGGCACGGGATACCCAGGGGGCTGTACCCACTGCTGCGTTCTTGAACTGCTTTTCCTCTCCCATTCTGAACCTGTCATGCATTTTGATTAGGAAAAAACCTCTTACTTCTGGTCTGCAGTTTTATGAGCAATTCTTACCTAACCTTTAAGGTTTTACGAAAAAAATATTTATAGGAAAGTAAGTTTTGTTGCCTTTAATTGTATAGTTTGAACTTATGCTGTGGAGTGAAAAATACATGTTCAGACAGTATGGATTAAGTGTTTAATGTGCATCCTGGAGGTGACATGGTCATTCTTCAGTACCTAATAAGTAGAACTACTTTCAGCACCTACTGTTGGATTAAACTTCTCTTGCATTGTTTTTTACAAACTCCAGATTCTGGATTACGTAGTTTTTCTTTTTTTTATTGTAACTTTTTGTTGTCAGCAGTGATTGTCTGCTTTCTCTGCTGACTCTCCAGCAAACTCTGGCCCTCAGCCAGGTTAATCATGCATCCCAGAAACACTTCCTCTCCTGCTCCTCGTGCTGTGAGGTTTTTTTCCCCGTTAAACTTTGAGAAGTCCTCATCTTTTTTTTTCTGCTTGAAATCCTTTTTTTTTTGGATTCCCTTAAAGATATAGCATGTTCTGAAACTTCCTTAATAACCTATACTGTTACCACAACACTGTGTTAATTATATATATATATATATATATATTCTATGTATGCATTTTGGGGGTGTTCTTTCAAACTCTGACAAAATAGTTTTGACAGGAAGTAAACTGGTATAGTCAGAACTGTTTCTGCTCTAATTAATCATTACGTTAGAAAGTGTTTCACAGAGAGCTACAGAAGTGAAAATCCACCTCTGTGGGAATTGTCAAGTACCATCAGCACTGTAGCTGGATATGAAACTGTCACTAGGGCATATAGAATTAAACTGAAAGAATCTCTTTTTGGACCTTCAAACAGGTTGGTGTTACTTGCTTCCAGTAAATGGAATTAAATTAAAAAATGATAAATTTAGGTAGACTCAAGAAAAATCTTAGCATTAGTGGGAGTTATTAGGTTGCAGGACACTGAAATTTCTCATAACTTTTATATGTATCCTATCACTGCACTCGTCAACAGGCAAGAAAATAAATGCTGTCTTAGAGACAGCATTGACCAGAAAAATAGTAGCACAGGAGCTGAATTAGTCTGTTGACCTTGTATATATGTGTTCTAATCTTCTCTAATGAATTATTTGTGGCTGCAGTGCAGGAGACCATCAGTGTGTGGTCACCTGATATGTGAGGTCTCTGAATGCTGGACATACCTGGTCAATTTGCCAGAGTGATAACCTCCACACTGTGCCATACAGCCCATCCTTTTTGTCACCTGCTGTACTGCTTTTGATTTCTTTACAAATAGTCCCTTCTAAAATGAAACACCTGCATTTACTGCTTCTGTACCCAGTTGTGTAGGCTAAAGGGGATGGAGTGTTTGTGCTTCTTGTTTTTTTTATTTTGATTCTGCTTAAGGAGTATATTATGATGAAGGAACATGAAATCCTGGTAAATAAAGTATTCTGATATAAAGATGCAGCTATTTTTAAGGTTTATCTAGAAAATCACAAACCCATTTTCTTTTGACTAATGCATAGTTATGATGCACAAAACTGATTCTTCAGAATATTTTGTGGTCATTTATTCAGTAAAGCATCCATGAGAGCTTTGAAAGTGGCCAGGTAAAGGTTCTGGAAAATAACATACGAGAAATGCTGTTAATGATGTGCACTCTCACAGTGATCTTGGCTCTTTGCTCTTAAAAATTCTCAGAGAAGCCACCCCACCACCACCAAAAGCTCTTAAAAATTCTCAGAGAAGCCACCCCACCACCACCAAAAGCTTGCCACACAAACCCAATATAAGAGAGGAGCTTTTTCCCAATTTCACTGGTTTTAGATCCGAGTATGTAGCCATGTCTTTGTACCTAGTTTATGTCTTTGCAATAATAAATGGAATCTTCAAGTTTTGAGTTTTCTTTGAAAGAAATACATTCTGTTAAATTAGAAACTGGAAAATGTTGGAAACTCGAGGCAGCTGTTATATAATGTGCCTGCTCTGTGTAAGTTGTATATTCTGTCTGTCATCAACAAATGTCCATAAATATGGACACAGGAGGCCAATAGGATGAGATGGCACTAAATGTCAATAAGGTTGAAATACATAGAGAGTAATTAGCAAAAGATCAGCCTTCCCAGACTGGAGACCTAGGAACTGATGGTTCTGTCTTGGTTGGGTTTGCAGCTATGCCCCAGCAAAGGTTGTAAGAGCAGTTGAGGCAGGGCTCTCCACATCATCCTGATGGTGCAAGAGCACAAGCCATCCTTCTTGAGATCAAACAGTACCCAAGCCACCCATGCACATATTTCTGGTTCTTAGAATCATACAATAGCCTTGGTTGGAAAAGACCTCTTAAGATCATCAAGTCCAACTATTAACCCAGCGCTGCCAATTGATGACTAAACCATGCACCTCATCTACACATCTCCTAAATACCTCTTCTTCTCAGGATCTAAATCAGTATCCTTCAGTTTCCCCATAGGAGCAGATAGTGCTTTTGCAATGAGCAGGAGATGGACAAGAGTGGAGCACTGGTCATCTGGGTAAGCCTTTAAAAGGTTGGTTTGAAGGATGAGGTAGGAAATGAAAGCGCTGGGACTGACCATGCCGTGTTAGCCAGTTGTCTGCTGCACATTTGGAGCTCTGGTATGCATGGGAAGTTAGTGTTTAAAGGCTTTGTGCCATAGTACCTGAGCTTTGAATTGGGAAACTCCTGGTCAAGGTCTTGTTACTGGTTACTTGAGTTAGTTACTTGTTATTGGTCAGTGAGTTTGACTAAGAGTGTCATAGGAAATCACACTTTCCTCTTGTGAGTTGCTACTGCCAGGAATACAGGTCACCACAAATGTTCCTAAGAATACCCTTGTAATGTTGGTCTTGAGAATTACCTTCATCCTGTAACCTCAGAACTGCACAGAGTTCAGAACAGTTGTCTCTTGGACTACTTGTGTTGCAATTATTGCGTTATAAGTGGATCCATGGCCTGACATTTGCTGTGTCGTGAGAAAGCAATATTCAAAACTGCCTGACTTCTGAGAAAACACAACTGCCACTGATTCTGCAGGCTCAAAATGTACAGGCAATTCCATCTTTTTACTCGTATTTCTCCAGTCTGTCCCCTTGAGGCAGTAAGAAGGGAAAGAAACAGGGTGGAGAAACTGGTATCTGTTGTAGAGATACAATTAATTCCCAAAAGTATTCTTAAGGCCTTTCTCATCTTTCAGGTATTCTGGATTGAGTGCAGTAGGTGTGTGGAAACCAGAGCTGTTTCACTGGTTTATTTTATTTCCTTTGACTGTCAGTATGCCAAAGTGATCTAATTTCCAGTGTTCCCCCCTTCACCCACCGTAAGAAATCAGTCAGCACTAACAAACAGTTCTGATTTTGATGTTTCTTTAATATTAAAATAATTACTAAATAATTCCTGTCCATTTCTATTTTCCTGTTTTGATCTAGCAGCATTATTTGAGTCTTTCATTTGAATTGTTTTTCCTTTTAACAATCATCATTATAATCCTGGTATCTGTATCTCATTTCCCCCTTTTAAAATATGCTCATTATATGTATTTTAGAAGTATCTTTGGAAGCTTTTTTCAGCTTCCTCAAAGGACAGAGGAAAATTTAATCTAAGTAAACATGAAAGTCATATTGATGTGAAACATTTGTCTGGGTCTGTATCAATTCTATCACTTAAAAGTCTCAACTTGAGATGGATGTTGCCTTGGAAGTGACAGCCAGGAGAAAGATTCTCCCTTGCTAATGACTGAAACTTTCTGTCCCCCACCCTTACTTTGCTCAGTTATTCATAAAACTTCAGGTGTTAAACAAAAGAGATAAAGCTCTCAATATTAGTCATGCAGAACAAATAGATAAAATGATGGTCATTAAATTAGTTTGACGTGATTATTCACTTTTTAGAAAGTATAAACACAGGAAAAAATGAATATATCTGTAACTATTGCAAGACCTAAAGTCCTACATCTCTCTTTCTCCTGTAAAGTTAACTGAAACCAGAGCAACCTGCTCCAAATAGAAGGAGATTTCAAATGCCATCAAATATTTGGGTTTTATGGTACATCAGCTGCACCAGATTTCCATTCCCAAGTGTTTTCAAATATTTTAACACCCTTGAAAAGTCAACGTGGCTCGGTTTGTTTGTGTTCAAAGGTCTCTCAGTTTTTCTGTTCACATGTGCTGTAGTTAACTTGTCAAAATATGAGACTGAAACTGAAGATCAACAGATTTGAAAAAATACTGGAGTTTTTGCTTTGTTTTCTGTCCTTGGAGAATTTGGTTGTAAATACAGAAATGAGCAGTAAAGGTAGGACAGGCAGATGGTGCAGGTTTGGGATATGATGTTCTTCTCAGATATTGAGAGTCAGGGTATGAAAGTATATTAGTGGCACATTTAGTTTTCCATATGATGTCAATCTCAGTGTAAAAAAATAATGATTTTTTGCTAATGTGGATTTTTTTAAATAAAAATTTTACATGTTTTTCCCCATTTTTAAAGAAAACTGAAGAAAAAAAATTGCAGAAAAGTCAATAGCTCATTAACAAGGTGATTTCTAATGTGGGAGTTCAGGTTCAAGACCCTGTTTTACTTGTTCCCACATCCCAGGTAAAAATACTCAGATTAATTGGGATGTTGGATGTTTGACTGTCTGGCTGTGACCAGAAAACATATCTTTAACATAAGCAATTTTTCATAATAGAAGTTTTTTGATTTTTTTTTTTCTTCTCAAAAAATCAAAGGAATGTAACATACAATAATGATAATTATATTAATTATTAGCTTAGATTCTTTACTGAAATGTCATGGAATTTGTTAGCATAAGATCCTTGTCTGTGGACATTTTACTCTTTCTCCTGACAGGAGAGAAACTGAGAGAGAAGTCTGTGCTATTACATCCTAGAAATTAAAATCAGGTGGAAAACGAATGTGCCATTCTTTATCCCTGTTTGATGGAGACATTGGGTTGGTCTCTAACGATAAAAACTCTATGGAAGAAGTTATTTCTAGTTTCTATTATAGTAATCTACAGCAGATCTTTTCTGAAAACCATGCTTTCATTATTATTCTGTAATGCTATCCAAACTAATTTTGATTCATTTTGAGATTAAGGTTTTATTAGTTAATGATTTTCTAAAATCCAGTTGTATTAGAACCTTGCTTTCTCTCCATCCACTGATTTTAAAATGCCATTAAAACCAGTCAGGATTATCTTTTAGAATCTGCTCTGTAGTAAGTGTACAGTTTGTTTATAGCTTTGCTATTCATGGAAATTGTGAGCCTTTTTCCTTCAGTCTTACTGTTTGCTCCATTATTTTTCTGGGAATAGAGAGTGGACTTACATGTGTGTAATTGCTGTTAATATATTCTTATTCCCTTACAGCTGAACTCAATGATCTTAAAGATCTTTTCCAACCAAAACAATTCTATGAAATGCCTCCTCTGCACCTACAGAAACCATTTTCCTTGTACTAGAGCACCTGAATAAATGTATATTTATATAAAGTCCGTATATTTTTATATACATGTATATTCCTGAAGCCATTTTATCAGCTTGTAATCAGGATGGGGGAATGGTTTATGTTTCTTCAGGATAAAATGATGACTCAGATAAGGTAATCTAAAACCAGAATGACCATTATGCCACAGTAGCAGGGCAGGAGAGAAGGGTGGGAGGACATCTAAGTGAATCTGAATTGCAAAAGGACTATTTGATGTGCAAGAAGAATGGGCAGAAATTGAGAACAGCAAGATGTCTTTTCCACAGACTAGCTGCATCCTGTAAAATTAATAATCTCACTTGATATTCTCCTAGTGTAACGCTGGCTGGTTCCCTGTATGACCAGTAGGTCTCTGAGGGGTTGTAGGCTGAGATCACTTCCCTTATTGTTTGACTAAATTCACGTCACATCATCTGTCTCAAATCCCATCTGATCGTTGGCCTTAAACAACCTGAGGTCCACTTTCAGCTTACCTTCAGGGCTCTTTGCAATTCTTAACGTCCTGTTTTGTGTCAGTCCTGAGCTTTTGTAGTTCTTACCCTCCAAAGTCCCTTGTACTGGTTTTGGATGGGATAGTGTTAATTTTCTTAATAGTAGCTTGTGTGGATTTGTGCTGAGGACAGTGTTGATAGCACAGGGATGTTTTTATTATTGCTGAGCAGTGCTTCCCTGTAGCCCTTTCTGTCTCTCACAGTAGGAGATGTTTGGAGGGGACACAGCTGAGACAGCCGACCCCAGCAGCCCAAAGGAATATTCCATGCCGTGAGATGTCATGCTCAGCAATAAAAACCGGGGAGAAAGTTTACAGGGACTGCTGTTGCCCTGCTTACATGCTCAGTGTAAGAAGTGTAAGAAGGACATGGAGCTGTTGGAGCAAGTCCAGAGGAGGCCATCATGAAGATGATCCGAGGGCTGGAGCACCTCTGCTCTGGGGACAGGCTGAGGGAGTTGGGGTTGTTCAGCCTGGAGAAGAGAAGGCTCTGGGGAGACCTTAGAGCATCTTCCAGTGCCTGAAGGGGCTGACAAGAAAGCTGGGGAGGGACTTTTTACAAGGGCAGGGAGTGATGGGACGTGGGGTGATGGCTTTAAACTGGAAGAGGGGAGATTTAGACTAGGTATTAGGCAGAAATTCTTTCCTGTGAGGGTGGTGAGACCCTGGCCCAGGTTGCCCAGGGAAGCTGTGGCTGTCCCCTCCCTGGCAGTGTTCCAGGCCAGGTTGGATGGGGCTCGGAGCAACCTGGGCTGGTGATGATGATCCTCAAGTCCCTTCACACCCAAACCATTCTATCATTCTAGTCTATGAAATGTGCTGATAATAGAGTGTGGTTTTGTGAAACTGCAGGTGAATAATTAGCTCTTTTTGAACACATAGGTCAACAAATGTGAACTCATTTTTTAATAACAAGTCGGTAATTTCTTAATAATAATATTCTAATAAGTATTTTTTATTCCATGTTTGTAAGAGTTCATTTGTTGATAATTCACAAATACTTTCAAGCTCATAGCTAACACTTGCTAAATTTTGATTAGTTTCAGTTATCTCCATAGGTTTATTTCTGTATTGAAAAGTTATACAACTTATTAATGCAGCTGAAAAACTTGAACTGTGTACTGGAGGAGGCAGTAGGTGTCAATTAAATTCTGGGTATTTTCCATGTGAGTTTCAATTTACTTTAGTATATATTTTAATATTTGCTTTTAGATTTAGTCATGATCACTAGTTTCTTCCCTGATAATAATGATATAAAACATCCTCAAAAGATGTGTTAGAATTTGGGCAATACTTCTAAATTATTCATATTTAAATAAAAATTTTAAAAGAATATTTAAATAAAGATAATGAAGCATCTAAAAATAAATGTGGCAATGTGCAGAAAGCATTTATTCTCAAACTTTAACCCCTTCCTGCTTTGGTTGATGTCAACCCATCTCAGATTTATATTTCAGTACATCACTGCACCTTCCTCTGGCTCTTTGCTTCTGCAACTGGTATGCAAAGCTCTTATGCTTATTTGTAAGACTATTTCAGTTCTGAACAGAATGTTAGATTTTAGTTCAGTTTAAAAGTAGTGGTTAAAAGCAAAATTTCAGTTATACTTAGGGATATATTTTAACTTAAGCAAATGTGTAAATTCTGATCTATATATAATCCTTGTGTGTGCAGGCAGTTATATGCAGGATTATGAGTGCAATTAAGCCAAATGGTTGCAAACATTGTAAAATAGTACTGTAATTACTATTTGCTAATTGGTTTCCTGAATGTTGTAGCATTTTAGATACTGTTATGGAAAGCATCTGTCTCAGCAACTGGCAGAAACTTTTGAAAATAATCTGTAGTTTTTATCTTGGGGTTTAGCAAACGTCACATATCACCCTATGAGATGGAAGAAAAGATTTGTCTCTTGGTTTTATTGTACCCAACAGTCTGTTACTTTTTTTTGCAGTTCCTACCCTCATGTTTCTTATTTTTGAAATACTCCATCCGGCAAATTTACATGATTGACATGGAGTTCCCCTGGCGTTGCTTGGTACTGCTTTTAAGTTGTCTACTCTTTAAATATGGTTTGTGACTTCCTGTGAGCGTTTTGGTATTAAGGAGGTAACCTGTGCTTGAAGACCTGCAGGGAAAGAAGCACTTTGCAGCATTCACAAAATTCTAAGAAACACCCAGTGATGGGATTACATGTTTATAAACACAACAAAGAGCAGTTAAGTAACATTTTACGTTTTAATTATGAGAGTGTCTCAGAATTGAGATGTCACATTTATGTATTGTTTTCTCAGTTCTGTTTTAACTGATAACAGGGCAGCTCTCCTTTCTCCTTGCTTTTTAGAGTGTAGAAATATAGCAGCCAAATGGGGTTTAGTTTCTTTACATGCAGCTCTGCAATTTTATGCTTGAAAGCATGTAAAGTCCATTTACACTTATGCTCTGACCTTATTTTTTCTGTGCTGTGTGCCTTTTTGCCATAAGTAATCTCCAGAAACTTTTATTTCCCCCTCACTAAATTGGAAGATTAAATAACATGGCAAAGTCCATGGGGGAGATATGGAAAATGAAGGGAATCTTGCATGTATTAGCCTGTAAATTTTGTTTCTTGTCAAGGCACCTTCGAGTCCGTTGATTTAAAATAGCTCACAGTTCTGTGAGTGACAGAAATGTATTCACAAATACCTCACCTCTTTTTATGTGTTTCTTTTTTTTCCCCAGTAACACATACAAACTACCAGAAGTGGAGTAGGATTTTATTTTTTTTTCCTTTCTTTTTCTTTTCAGAGCTTTGTTCCTGTGCTTCTAAAATACAGAAAATACAGGAATGATATTCAAGGGAGAATTGTAAAGCATTTAGCTAAAGTGGGCAAAACATGAGCTAATGCCCACATTATTTGCAGTATTCCCTCAGCAGCCAGTGTGCCAGCTTGAAATAGCTCTTACTGGGAGGCAGCCACCCAGTTCTGGGCTCTGAAAAGACTCTGCAGTCTTTGATGATGTTGATAAATTCTGAAAATAGGTTGATCGAACTAAAAATAATGTCATGACTGGGCAGTACTTGGCATTGCTCAGTGCATTTATTTTTAGGAAGGAAGGAGAGGGGGAGGTTGTACTAGGGAAGAGTAAGTCTACCCAATGGTGTTGCAAGAGAAAAATTCCCAAGCCTTTGTAATTTAGTTGTGAGATACAGCACAAGTGTTAAAAGCCCAAAGCAGCACCACCAAACATCATGGCAGTCCCTGCAGCCACAGCACTTTTTGCAGTCGTTTGAGGGATTTCTCACAAGTTGTGTAACTCACCTGGAAGCTCAATGTGCTGCTCCGTTCATTGCCTACGAGCAGCCCTCACTGACTGTTCCTTCTGCTGCAGCTGTAAAACAAGCAGAGAGACAAAACACGTTGGGAGATAAGCTTGGGAATTGTAGGCACTGCTCTGCCCTAATGACTGTATTGAACCAGTGCCTTAGAAAAAGAGTTTGAAGCTCTCACTTTCTCTTCTGGATGAAACATAAAACCAAAACTGAGCTTTTCTGTAGTAATTACATTATCTACTACTTGGCTTTTTAACAGTAGAAATATTGACCAGACCTTGAGCTCTCACAGTTAATTCCACACAGCTGTCTCAACTTCTGAAATTCCTGTTTGAATAAAGCCAATGCTAACTTGGATTGCTTTGTACTGCTATTGTCTTGGCTCTTTTGATTGAGTAGTTGTCCACGCCGCTCTGCCATATTGGCATTCGAATATTTTTAAGGTAAAGAATGAATTCTAAATGCCAAAGCAATGTTACATAAGATCCAGGTACACTAATCCATTTTCAGGATGAAAATTGAACCTGAAGCTAAATCCTTAATTGGCCTTTCTGTTTCTCCAGCACTGCTAAATTAGGCACAGTTCAGTGGGTTTTTTTTCAGTAGACAAAGCTCTGTTGTTACTACTTCTTCCTATTTTGCTTGTTACAAGCATTGTTTTAGTCCTCTCTCACACTATTACTTTATGCTCCTCTAAGTTAATTTAAAGGGACTGACTTGCATTGGACAGATGACATTTCAGGTTTTGTTGTGGGTAATTGGCTGACCTTGTGTCAACTCAGTTGATCTTTCTGTCATCCAGAAAACTTAATTTACTTTCCATGGTGGTGTTATGGGTTGCATTCCTTTGTGGCCAAAAACAAAAAAAAAAAAAAGAAAGAAAAGAAAAAAAAGTGTGAGGTAGAAAAGCATCATGGCAACCTCAGTTACTAAGAATCCAAACATCAATAAAGAAATTCGATTAAGACCATAAATAAGTTGTATCTACATATAGAAGCAATGTCTCTATAAGGATAAAATTGGAAAGGGCAAAATGTAAATTATAACTACCAAAAGAGTTAGAAGACTTTGTAAGGGAAGGCTTTAGAAAAATATTAGGTGTAATAAAATATGGAAGAATTTGTATGATACTGTAGGGGTAAGTGAGCATGTAACAAATGTCTGAAAATCAGATGAAGTGTTCAGTGACCTTACTCTATTAATCTTCACCAAAAAGAAGTTAATTACAAGCCTATTTTTAATAGTTAATAGCAAAGAAAATAAGTAGAGGCAAGAATAATGGGAAATGAATTAACACAGCTGTATTGAAGTGTTCTGTTTATTGTATGCTGATATCCTGGAAGAAGTTAAGTAACTAGGAATGGTTAGTGTTGGAGAATGTGCAGGGCAGAGGGTTTGAAAAGGATCAGCAGTGCAGCTAGCTGGGGCTCACAGCGGGCTATGGAGGAGGTGTGTTTGATGGGACACTCTACTGCTGCTGAAGAGACAAGTGAAAATAAAAAAAGAGCAAATATAACCAAAAATAACAGTGGATGGGGCATTCTGTTTGCATGTGGGTGCTGGAGAAGTTTTGAGAAATAGGGGAGTTGTGATAGGAGGAAGAACTGGTGGAATCCCTGCAGGGCTGTGGTGTTGGTTGTTACACCGAGGGCTGTGATCAATGGCTTTCTGCTCACTGTAGGTGGGACAAGAAGCTGTTGGTTTTATTTGCTGTTTAAGGGCTTTGGGAAAATGTTACTAAGAACAACAGAACAATGGACAAATCATGTCATGGATGCTTTTTGCTAATAGTCCAGGAGTGACTAGGGGGTGTCACCCGAGGAACTGCCTCATTCCTAGGCAGGAATAAATGATCTTTCACCTGGTCCTGTGGAGACATGTCTGTGGGTCAGGGGAGGGGAGCTGCATGTGAATGAATCTTTGGAATATTTTTTTTTAATAGGAGACATAGTTTGGTGAGGGGAAAGGCTACAGATACCTAGCTTAGAAATGTAAAGATTATTTGGCTGTGTTTCGTATGATGCTTTTCTCTACTCACTGTGAAACCATGTATGACTTTGGAAGTCATCAAACCAGGCAAGAGATTATTGAGGATATCCTAAACAAAAGAACTGGGTGGTATTTTTCCCCAATACTAGGTAGTATTACCTACTGTCTCACCACCTGGCTTTTTTCCACCTATTTAAGGGAATACATATTTCTGTAGGACTAAGGTAGTGAAGAGAAGGCAACGTGCCTTGGCAGGTTCTGGAAGGAGAGTCTTCATTCCTATGGTTTGGAGATGACTTCTATCAAGACTGCACTTTCCAGGCAAGCACTCTGATTGCTTTTTGCCAACACAGACTGGCCAGCCTTACTTGCTTTTCAGAGATGAGATGTATTAAAGAGTTCCACTACAGCACATTGGCTTTATAATTTGCTTCTCAAGTATATGCCCTCGCTTCCATATTTGATTTCTAGTCCTCAGTGCATGATTGTCAAGGAGCTGAGCACAATTTAGCCCCTATTAATTGGCTAAGTTATAAGAGCTGCTGAGCATCTTCTGAGAGGAGCAAAGAGTTCTGCAGGTAGCTGGCAGGGCTGAAACATCAATGACAAATAATTTGTATACCCTGTAATCAGCCTGTGGATGTCACTCCATATTTTATACCTTTTTAAGCTTCTAATGTTTGTTCTCACTTGCTTAACTCCAAAATTCTTGAAGGGTGAGATTTGTTGAAAGTCCAGATTACTGCTGTGTGCCTGAAAATTACCAGAACAAAGTGATTCTTTTGAGGTGTTTCTAATAATTTAAGTTGTACTGGTGCATTCCTATACCTGCATTTCTCTACCTGGATTTCTAGCAGCACAAGCCAAGGTAAACTTGGCTGTGTGTGCTTGCAGCCAGTCTGCATTTCTTTAGGACTAGATAAATGCAGTATGTCAGAACCACTGTTCCATGAAGGGCTGACAAAACTGGAGAGCTGTCTCATGCTACCTGCACTCATTCCCTCAGCACCTGTTTGCCATCACTTGTTTCTGTGTAAGTATTTGATGAGGCTTTAGATACTGAGCAGGCTTATTATCCTACAGGTTCTTTCACTGCAGCTCACCCTCAGTAGTATTTGTGCTCCTGGAAGGTTTAAAATTGGGGGTTGGGATGAGATGAGCTTTGAGGTCCCTTCACACCCAAACCACTCTATGTTTCTATGAAATCTTACCCTGTTTGGATATTTTAGGGTAAGCAAGAAACAAAACTTACTAACCACACCATCTAGAAGATATTCCTCTACAGGTGCAAAAAGCCAAAATTTTAAAAAGCAGTCTTATTTCTTACTAGTGGAAATGTTAAACTCTCCTAAACTTCTGTCAGAGCGGTGGGAATTAACTGGATCTCATAAATTAGACTATATCTATCTATAGAGGTTCTTCATTTGCTTGGGAGTTGACTGCTGTTAAATTGATTTCACTCTAAGTGTCCATTATTCAGCATACCTGTTTCCTTTCTTCATGTATCCTCATTAATAAATATTGAAAAGGGATAAAGGACGGTACTCTGGGATGTAATCTACAGGACTGCCTTCAAATCCTTCTATCATTTATATTCAAGGAAAATTGTGGTTGGCTTTTTTGGTGTTGTGGGAGTGTTTGTGTGGTTTTTTTTTCTTTTCAAATAAGAAAAATAGGGTTTTTTTTTCCTGAGATTCCATTTTCTTTTAGAGTGTTTGTGAAAGGTCTTTTTTTTGTTGAAACTGGGAATGCATGCTTCCTGAAAAGCAAAAAACTTCATTCCTGACAGAACAAAATAGAAGAGAAATAATAAACTCCTTGCAGCTCGAGTAACTTTTTATCTATATGTGAAATATATTCTTGACTCACATTAAATGGTCATAGCGGGTTCACACTCACAAATAAAGATGTAATTATGCGTTTTTTCATTGAAATTCTAGCATGTTCCTGTAAATTACCCACATGAGATTTTATATTTTCCTATATTACCACTGCACAATTACTGAAAAAAACCCCCTGCCAGTCATTTAACCTCATGTTTTGTTTTGTGTGTGTGTGTTGTTATTTTTTTGTCTTTCCAGAAATGGATTTCTTTATTGTGAGAAATCATGATTATTTATCGATGCAGAAAACAAATGAGCTGATGTTCTCCTGGGTGTTCTGAACAACATGTAAGTGTAATACATTTACTGTAACACTGATTATATATTCAGTTTAGCAGGTGATTATGATTTGATTTTAACAAGGAAACCATTGGTTAGAGATGTTTCTTAATTTATGTTTGTCACAGCAGCAGAGAAGGCACTATGACAGATTGTGTCTGAGGTCATAGCCTTCTCAAGGTATTTTTGTCTCCTTGTTTTACTCTGCACATTAATCTCCATCAGGCTCTGCGACACATTCATAACCTTCACTCAGGAAAGTCCGTAGCAACACAAGGCAAGATGAATGGTAATTGGTAAGCAAATCTTTAGAAAAAAATAATAATGTAGGGCCTATCTGGTTGGCAAAATAGATAAACTTATTTACTGGGAGGTGTCCCTGCCCATGGCAGGGGGTTGGGACTGGGTGATCTTTGAGGTCCCTTTCAACCCAAACCATTCTATGATTCTGTGATTTGTTAGCCTCCCCCAAAATAGCAGTACTGTGACCTTTTAGAGTAGGAAATGCAAAAATAAGACTACGGAATGGCTGACAGAAATGTAAACTCTGATTAAAATCTGGAGTTTTGAGAAGACACTGAGTAATATTAATGACTTTCTCAGACTTAATGCACCAGTACACAAGGGAAAGTGAAAACCCATTTATTCTTTCCCACAGCAATATGATGCTGTTCAGTACCAATAATGTCTCTGATATTGCTAGTGGGACAACAGTCTTAAATTTCCCCCTGTTTATGTTTGGTTGCACTGCCATAAGCATTTCTTGCCTGATAAAGGTCCAGTTCTTGTGATTGATGTTGGATCTCTGAGTATTCATTTGATTTTGGAAAGGCTAGTTGATTAAACGTTGTTCATGATGTTGTTTGCAGTCTTTTCTATACACAAACATCTGTGGGGATGATTTTATTGGCTCCAGTGTTTGGGGATTGAATATCTGTCATTCAAATAGTCAGGCACTTGTACAGAAGGAAGATTTTGAGCATCCTGTTATTCAGTACCTTGTACATGATTCTTGTTCATGTGAACTTTCCTAATACCTCTAAACAATAATTTACTTAATAAAAGATGGCCTTCTTGCAAGTAACTTACCAACTGAAGGAAAGAGTGGGTCGAATCTGTCTGTTCAGCTCTAGAGTAGGGCAGGGGTTCCCAAACTGGGAGCTAAAAGCTATGCAATGGGAACTGCAGCATGTCTGAGTTCTCTGCTGAAAGGCTGCTAACAAGAT
Organism: Podargus strigoides; assembly: GCA_028020825.1. Lineage (NCBI taxonomy): Eukaryota > Metazoa > Chordata > Aves > Caprimulgiformes > Podargidae > Podargus > Podargus strigoides. Next base: position 43,558,458 of record CM051624.1, on the reverse strand, counting down.
GCAAAAGTGGTCCTCTGCTCAAAAAATTGAAGGTGTGGTGTCAAAATTCTTGTTTTAGCAAAAAAGTTGACGCAGGTGTTTGTAGCTTCATGCAGCATTAGACTGGGGAAAAATAAAATCCACAGGCATCCCTTACCAATGTCTATATATTTTTTGTTGTTGTTCATAAATACTTTTGTGTCACGATCAACGGATTTAAGATTAAATTTTTCATTGTTGAGGAAAGAAAATCATCATCTTTTCATCACTGAATTGTGAAGGTGAATTATTTTGCATGGTGTGCTCGTTAGGTTTTGTGATAGAAGAGGCCAATTTGAAATAAAAATTAAATGGATTAGTGTGATCTTATTGTCCAGCCTAGACATTAGGTTGCAGTTGGCTTAATATGACTGTGTAGCTATTGGCTGTAGCTTCAACTTTCTGTATAGGACATCCCATCATTTACATTTCCTGCTGTTTCAGCCCTTGTGATTTTATGATGCCCAGTTCTTGTCCAGGCTTTCTGGAAGGTACTGGCTCCTAGCTGCTCTTTCCTTAGAAGTGTAGCAAATGATGCACTACACACAGTACTAGTATAGTTACACAGGGTATTCAGTATAGCATTTAACAAGGTAACTAAGCCTATTTTTTCACATCAGAAAATGCAAACTGGCAGAAATTAAAACAGGTGTCCTCAGTCTTTCATCACAACAGCCCACCCGTTAACTTTTAGTACTTTGGAGACAGAGGAGGAGCCAATTAAATGCAGCTCTATCACAAAAGCTGTCTGCTCCAGAGCCTGGATGGTAGGAAGGGGGCTATGCTCCTAGCCATGATTTTGGGGTGCCAGAGTCTCCTTCCATGAAGAGATACCAAGCCCTAGTAGTCTCTGTTCAAAGTCCTGGTTCCCTGTTACCAATTCCCTGCAGTCTGATGTGTTTGGCAGCCTTGGAAACCCAGATCTAAGGGGGACTGGTGGGTCCTGAAGGCCTGGGAGGTAGTGTTGGAGCTGGAGCTCTTGGTGCTTTGAGAAGGTCAGGCCCACACAGGGACCTTCACTGCTGGGGGGTAAATTAACCCCAGTCCTCTGGATCGCAGTCACAGAGTGGTAGGGGTTGGAAGGGACCACTGAAGGTCATCCAGTCCAACCCCCTGCTAGAGCAGGATCCTAGAGTAGATCCCACAGGAACACGTCCAGATGGGTTTGAAATGTCTCTAAAGGAGACTCCACAGCCTCTCTGGGCAGTTCCAGTGCTGTCACCCTCACAGTGTCCTGTCACTGGGCACCACCCAGAAGAGTCTGACCCCATCTTCCTGACATTGCCCTTGAGATATTGATCAGCATTGATGAGATCCCCCCTCAGCCTCCTCTTCTCCAAGCTAAACAGACCCAGTTCCCTCAGCCTCTCCTCAGATGGGAGATGCTCCAGTCCCTTCATCATCTCAGTGGCCTGTGCTGGACTCTTTCCAGTAGCTCCATGTCTCTCTGGAACTGGGGAGCCCAGAACTGGACACAGCACTCCAGATGAGGCCTCACCAGGGCAGAGCAGAGGGGGAGGAGAACCTCCCTTGACCTGCTGGCTGTAAGGAATAAGGAGTTTTTGAGTACTGACACTGCATTGAGGGTCTGTGATCCTGGGACAGCTCCTAATATTTCTCTTTTTTTTTTTTTTTTTCTCACTGACTTTAATGTCTTTAATTTGCTAGAGTTCTTCCTGATTTAGAAAATTTAGTGTTTTTACAAAATATCATTATTTCATGGAACATAAATTAGTAGTTTTATTGCTGTGTAATTTTTTTGGGGAAAAAAATTAATCGTCTGAGTCGTGCTGATGATAATACATATATATATATTGTTTTTGAAAGGGTTTTATGTGGATAGTAGTCTACAGCTGAAAACACTGTTCAGGAATGATTAATTTATTTCTTTCTCTTGTTAGAAATTTGACTGCTAACTGGAAGCATTTCATACTGCATAGTTACTTGAGGCACTGTTATTTTCAATTCAACAGAAAATAGCTCTAAGAGCAGAGAAATGAGTGACAATATGTTAGAGGACTGTGTATCACAAAATCCACAGCTTCAGCTTGCATGCAAAAATGTCATTTAACTGCGGTAATAGAAATTAGATTTCAATCAGTTTTTGTTATTAATACATTTTTCTCCTTTCATCTGAAGAAGTCCTAATAACTTGTTGGACCAATCATGCTCTTCAAAAACCAGATTTGAAATAAAAATGCTTTTGGATCCTTGCAATTTCAGGCATGCGTTTTTGTAATAATAATATATTCCCTTGCTGCTGGTTTATTGGTGCACATGTAAATATGCACAATGTTGTACTTTCATTTTTGGTCCATGTTTATTGTTAAGAATAAAATTATTATTCCTATTTAAGTAACTTTTGAGAGGAAACTGAGGGAGGTACAGTAAGAAGATTGGATTTTAAGACCTAATAAAGATTTGAAATTATAAAGGCTGATTAGTAATATGTAGGGTTGAAGTACCAAGGTCAACTTTTTCCTTTGAGGCCAAAGAGGTGGTGTCTGAAATAATTTGAAATATTCGACGTTTAATCAGTTCCAGTTACTGTCTGAAGTTGACGAATTTGTAGTGTCTGTACTTCAACCCAGGGGGGTTCTCCCTTTTTTCCCCCCGATTCCCCTTCTCAGCTGGGGTGGGGTCATTGGGTGGGGCCAACTGCTGCAGGTCAGCCCCAGGTACAGGGTGAACGTAGACACCAGGCAAACACTTCTGTGTAGGTCAGTGCTGTTTGAGTCTCAGCTGAGCATCTTTATGAAGCTTCTTTCTAGTGGCCATGTTTTGTGATACGCACAAAGACACTGATCTTATTATCTATGAGGGCTTTAGGTTGCCTTCAGTGATTATCTTTTTGGTCTCCAAGGCCAGGTTAAAGAGCAAAAGACTTTTAACTTTATTGTCAATGATTTTGAGTAATTACTGCTAGTTTAGTAGCATTTATCAGTTTCTTCTGCTGCATTTGGTCTGGCTGTGACAATTTTTAGGTACCTAGTATCCCCTTTTAATTTCACCCTTTCAGAGAGGAGGAAAGAGAAAATGACTCTATTGGTTTTTTTATTAGTTTATTTTGTTGAATTGTTGTCAGAGGTCTGTTAGTTTGTAGTCTGGAAGTTTCAGCACTTTGTGTTTCATAGGGGAGCACAGGCTGGACTCAGTGGCCATGACTCCTCCATATTTAGTGTCTACAAGGTAGGACCTCAGCATGCTCGTTGTCTAACACACAGCATGCTCGTGCACCACGCGTGTTGGCAAAGCATTAGTACAATGTTTGACAGGCTTCCCAAGACCAATACAAAGCATGTATGATTTCTGACAGTCCTTTTTTGTTGCTCTTGTACCCTCACCGTGATCTAATCTAGCTATGGGTATGGATATAGGAAAAGCATTCAGGCAGTAGAAAAATGTGGTATTTTAAGCATGTTCTGTGTATGATTCTGTTAAATTAGTCAGTGGTACATCTGACAGAAAACCCCCCATGCTTGCCAGATGACAAGAGGACCTGAATTTGTCTATTGATGTACTTAAAAAAAATTTATTTCAAATGTTTCAAGCACTAAAGTTGTTCCCAACAAAATATAGCTAATATTATTACATATCTGAGCCCCTTCCACACATCCAGGGTAGGAAGTGAAAGATTAAAAAGATGTTTTTGATTAAATTACATCAAGACCACATTCAGTCTGCTTATCATAAACATACATCTATGTTAAACAGGGTTGAAGATGCAGCAATATTTATTTGCATGTTTAAATTACATTAACACTATTAATTAAAAGTATTTACACTTCTTAGATGCTGTCATCCTCACAACTTAGTACACTGTGTATGACATATACCATGTGTCATATGTTGAATGCAATTTCATTCACAAAAATGGAAGGTCTGTTGTATGCTTTTACTTACAAGTCTACAGCTTTGTCAGACAGTTAAGTTATTATGAAAGTTGTTTTGTCACCAATTTGAGTGTCCCTTTGTAGCAGAAATAAGAATGTATCCTGTGCATCACCAGCTGTCAACTTAAAATGCTGTTTCTGGTAGATATGGCATGTTTGATACTGATCAAGTAGCTGAAGCTTAAGTTGTACCCTAAATGTTGGCAAATGCCATGCTTTTTTTGTAATGTCCTTAAAGCTTTGATATGTTTACATGAATCTTATAACCACCTTCTGAGAATGGAATATAAAAACATGCAGTCCACTTTTACTCTCCATGACTGCCCTTTAAAATACCACAACAATCCTTCTGGATTTGAGTGTGCCCCTATCAGAGTGCCCTTGGTTTTGCAGAGAAGCTCAAAGGAATATTTAGCTGTGGACCCTGCTTGTGGTATGGTCCTGTGATCTCTTGGACCAAAGAATTAAAAGCTCTCATGGATGATTGAAAACTAAGAAAATACTATGGTTTTGTATTATATACTTGTTATGGGCTCTTTTTTTTATTAAATAGAGAGGAGTTTCCTTGGTTGGAGACTCAAACTGCTGTGCTAGAGAACAAAAGCCAGATATTCTTGTGGCTCTTATGATGTATACCCATTTGTTGTTGGTTGAGCAAAGGGGCAGAATTGATATAGTAAGGTTGTATCTGTGGTGTCAGGCATGAATACCAATATTTTTGGCTGTGTTTTTTTTTCTCTAGGAAACTGCATTATGCCTGAGAATAATTTCCAACCTGCTTTCTGCATTTATGTTGTGAGCATAGTAACTATTTCTGATGTTTTTCTCATAAACATTATGATAAATATATGAGATTTATATGGTAATGCAGTTTGATATTTGCTGTGCGCAGTTATTTTTCTAGCAGATCTACTTCCCTCAAAGGTAAGATGTGGGGCTGTGATTGTATGTCTGTCTACATCATCTAGGCATCGATGTCATAGAGATGATGTGTCACTTCAGTTTCAGTACTCACTGCCAGTTTTGTTAGAGAACCATCAGTTCTGTAGAAGAAAATACTTAAAATGTAAGGAAAGTAATTAAGTGTGGATAATGCTGTTTGGCTAAAATAAAACCAAGCTTATTTCTTTCTTCAATAAACTCAATTCTGAGTCTATTCAGAATTCTGAAATATCAGTTCACCAATATCCTCACCATCTCACACACATTCCCCTGTTCTCCACTCAGTTCTTTTTTGTGCTTCTGTATCCCCCTGTCAAAAGTATCTGTCTGTCTCTCTTCATTTATTCTCAGGTGTGATGGTCTGTGTCCAGATGTATGTATATATTCTTATTTTTTAAAGCAACCTGTCTCATAACTTGAGGAAACAATACTTTTAATCATGTTATGGGCATGACCATGTACTTATACCTGAAGAAGCCATATGCTTTCTTTCCATTGACTCCCACTGTAATGGGGGTAGTTTGAGAGGAAAACAAGAGCTCATAAAAATGTATATTTTGAGAAATAGCAGCTGCTTAAAACTTCATTTGGAATATTAAAACAAATTCTGGTGAGGAAGATTTGTTACTAGGTGATGTGGTTAAAAATACATGGTAAATCACAAACAGTTGGCTAATGAATAAGGCATATGATTGATAAATAAAGCACATACTTGTCTTGCATTTATCTCCATAAGTATGCTGTGTACATATACAGAGAAAGGCAAATGTGCATTAAAATGGGAAAAATCTGAAATGTCACGAGAAGTTCAGTCCACCACGGAGGAATGAAGTGCTATAAATTGTTTAAATGAACAGGTATTTTGTTAAACAACCATCCTGAGTCTGTTGCCAGCTCTACATAAGCTTAGATGTCATAAAACTCCCCATTGGTGTCTACTTCGTGTGCTGTGGCTCTGAGATCGTGGTGGGACCTGTGTCTAGAGTAAGCTGTGAATGCTATCAAGCAATGTGAGGAATACAGCTATTGTCACCCTAAAAACATCTGAGATGAATCAAAGCAGCAGTGCAGCTTTGGTCATCCCTGCTGTTGCACACCGTGAACCCAACGATACATCTCTTCCTTTCTCTGAAACACTCTCAAAATGATCTTGACAAGAGAATTAGAGAGCTGCCACGAGCTGTCTCAAGGCACTAAAGGTGTAATTCTTGGAAACCTACTTGGCTGGGAGTAGGAAACCTCAGTAGCACTTTCTGTACGGCTCGAGCCAATACTAATGCAGGGACAGAAGGCATTTTTCCATCACGTGAGACAGTTGGCAGGAGCACCCTTTTGTGCATAAAGGGCTGAATTAAGTAAAAGCAATGACAGTGAGGTGACCAAAACCAGAATTAGAACACTGCTAGAGATACAGAATAGTCTGTTCAAGTGCACATCTGGATACAGGTGGAATCCCAGCCAGTAGGTATTAGGTATTCCTAGACCCATGTCTTGTTTTTTCTCACCTTTAGTTCCACTTTAGATCTGAAAAAAAATGTCTCATATAAATTACTATTTTTCTGTGAGTTTTCATTTGGGGGGGGGAAAAAAAAAAGTGAAAATTTTTAACAAACCTCAGAAAAATAGGTGTTGAAGACACCTTTTTGAGGATCCTGTAGTTCCTCCTAAAGGAGCAGTCCCTGCCTGGAAGACAGGCTCTCACTTACCAAAAGACTGGATTTTACACAGGTGTCATAGTCTCTGCCTCTCCATTAGAAAGCACTCAGATGTTTTTTTTATTTCAACCACTAACTTGGTTAGTGGTTGAATGGATGAATTCCATTGGATGAATGCCCACATTTCATGCTGCAATTACTGTATGTGCCTTTTAATGCTAATATCCTAGTAAAACAATTGGTAAAAATAGTGGTGTAAAAATGGTGAGTGCTACTTAATTTATATTGCCTAGATAAAAATTAGAAAATGTAGAAGAAAAGCATTTCATCTCTCAGTGACTGTATTTAGTACCATTTGGAGCCACTTTTCAGGCTTCCATAGAAGCGTTCAGCTAGAGGAGTTGAAAAGGGATCAGAAATAAGAGCAGCAAGCCCTGACTTCCTGCACTCTCTGTGCCCTTTCTGCCAAGCCAGAGCAAATGTTTATTTGTTACTCCTCAATGCATGTTATGAATCAGCAGCAAAAAGGAGAACAGATACAGAGAGATGTCATTCTGGGTGAGCCAGGGTGATATTTTTGTAATCCTTGTGTTATGCCTTCTATTTTCCTGATGTTCTTGTCCTCCTAAGTCCTAAAGCACTCGAATCAGTACAGTACCATTGTATTGTTCCTTAAATTTCTATGTCGTTAACTCCTCCATCTCATAGAAATTCTCTCATGGTATTATGAACATGACTTTTTCAATTCTATTTTATTTTCATAGAGAGATACCTGAATGGCCAACAAAGTCTCTCTTTCTAATACATATAGCCCAAAGGCACCTAAACGTATAAAATGGACTGAAAAAGTCTATCCAGTGACATTAAGTGGCAGTTGACCACTCAGAAAGATAAAATTCTTGTTGATGCAGTGGTGATGAAGATGTGTTACACAACAGAGCCAGAATGAAATCTGTTTATCTTCACCTCCTTTACTCCTCATTCATAGCATATGTTGTGATTTTACTACTTTTTTTTTACTATGCTTTGTCATCTTTTGCTCTGTTTGAACAGGGTAATTGATGTTTAGAACCATGATATTTTTACTCTCTTTAGGAAAAAACACATTCCTGAAAATTATTTAAGATTTACAGAACAAATAAGACATGCCTTACAGAGTGTTAGCTCCTCATCTTATGTTCCTGGTTTGTGTAATACTTCCCAGACAATAATTATTTATCAAACACTGGCAGTTTGCTTGATATTACCCAAAGAAGACTTTATCCTTCTTGCCATGATGGCATTATAGGATTTTTCTTTTGCTGTGTGTGGTCGTGTGCGTGCTCTGCGTTCTGATGATCACTGCTGAAGCACAGAAGGTGATTCTTTCACATAGAACAGAAAAGCCAAAACCCCTTTAAAAATATTTTTAAAAATATTCCTGTGTTCTTTTTGAACAAGGGATAGACTATACGTGTGTTTCCCTGGAATATCCAGCATTTGGTGAGGATAAATGTGGCTTGTTCAGCTTACAGCAGGCAATTTTGTTACAGACTCAGGTGGTGGTTTAAGGCCAGGAAGGACTGCAGATGGGAAGCTCTGATTTTGTGTTGAGGATACCATCCCACCAGTGTCTGGAATTCTGCTGTCAATAATAGGTGTATGAACTGCCCTAAGCATTTGCTTGTATACAGCATAGAGATGCATCATCTATTGCATATGTGCAATATCATTTAACATGTGAACGGATGCTGAAAACCTTTTGTTAAAGAGAGTCTTCATATCTGCTTAAATGTACTGCATCAAGGTGTCTTCATGGACTGTGAGACATGGAGGTTCTTCCCTAGATTTTTTTTTTTTTTAAAAAAAAAAAAAGCAGCAGCAGTATATGCAGAAAGTCAAAGTTAATTTATTGGTGTCTAAAACTGTATTTTGAAACTGTAAAAGGCTGAGAATCCAGAACTTGAACTGTTGTAGGTAGAGAAGGGTTCAAAGAAGCCTGGTAAACAGGTCACTAGGAGCAATTGAATGTGTTTAAGGGAAAGAATTGGTATCTGTCAATATATTGACAAACTGATTCATCTATAAAATACTACAGGAGTGGTAGGATTATTACATGTACCAATAGATTAGATTGTCCCATCTCTTGAATTTTTGGATCTGGCTATGTGCAGAGGACCCTCACCAAAAAAAATAAGCTTATAGAAATAAATCTTAGATGAAATAATACTCCAAGTGAAAGCTTGAAGAATAACAGCCCCAAAAGAAATAGTATCAAAGAATTTTTGTAGAACATAATATCTGGCTCTGAAGAAATAGTGTATAACAAGTGCTTTGCAGGTTTTCCTTCTGTGTTGTTTTTACCAAGAGGGATCACCTTACTTTTGAAATGAAAAATTGAAGGAAGAGCTGACAGTAGTATTTCTATCCTGGTAAGGCTTGGTGGGCTCCAGAACCCTGGCCTTAGGAGAGCTTGTGTTTTTCAGACAGAGGCTATCAAACAGGAGCCTGATTTCCACTGGACAGAGGCAAGGCTTGTCTGCTACTGTGGAGAAAAGGCTATAAAACTCAGTTTGTCCCTCCTGAGGAGTTTTCTTCTGTGCTGCCTTGTGTGCAGCTTCTGAGAAAATCACAGCAACTATTTTTAGTGAACGCAAATGCTCCAGCAAACTTGGTTGATGTTACTCTTTGGGTCAAGGAGAATAGAAGAAAAAGGAGTAATAGCAGTAAATGTCTGACTGAAACATCACAGAGAATAATTAGAGAGCATAATCTGGAAACTAGAAAAGTAAAAGGTAAAGAATATTTACAAATCAGAGTAGTTTCGTTACAAATATAAGTGAAAAAAAAAATAATTCCAAGGAGAAGTGTTTGTCATTTATAGTTTTTGAGTGGTTCCCAGATTTTTGGGGAAAATGTTTTTCCCAGTCTTTGTGGCAAACTCTGTATGTGCAGAGCTTTGCACTCCCAGGTTTTCCCAAGGAAATAGATGTAATATTTCACCATAACTTCTTACTCGTTACTACTTTGTCTTTCTGAGAGCTTACAGTCCTAAGCCTGATTACTTTTTAAACTGGAGCCTGAAACATGCAGGAAGTATAATGTCAACAACAATAGCCTAACATTTAGGACATTTTCTAATCAATTGTAATCCTTGGGAAGATTCAGTGAGATCTTCTGAGATCATTTCTCATTTTGGAGGCTTTCTGATACAGTTCAAGTGATTTATCCAGATGCATTTGCCTGATGCACTGCTTGCATTAGGTAGGCTACCAACACTAATCTGATAAGGACAGTATTTAATGGGTAGAGCAGGGCTGAGAGTTGCTCTTTGTTGGTTGTATCACTGACAAACTGCCTAAACATTTCTTTTCCTTGGTTGGTAATTGTAAAGGAGTGTTAATCTGTTGTAAGAGAACCTTTGACATCAGACCATAAACTGCTGTTGAAAGTAAGTGAAAACACTATTGCTTTTCTCCTGATAGGATAAACTGTTCAATATTTATATATACCTTCCCCCCATTAGAGAGAAATAAATTTTTTATAGGCTTCATGTTGTTAATAATTGAGGGAAGGTGGTTGAATGCTCAGGGCAGGAGTGCAATGTTTATATTTGGGCTTTCAAAAATAAGTCCTGGAGGAATCAAAAATCTGGTGGCTACAGGCTTATTGCAATGAAACCCTGACTGCTCCCAGTAGTTCTGGTGAGAACAAACTATACTGGCTATATGCAACAGCAATTGGTTAACAAATTATGGGAATAATCAGCCTATTATCTTTGCATGTAACCTTTGCAGCTTTTCAACGAAGCTGCACCATGTTTACATCAAGCAGGTACAGAGGTGAAAAATTGGCTGATGTTCTGGTAATGTAGTATGCAAAAGATGATTTGAGACAAGACAAAGAGAAAAGGATGTACACTTCTTTCTAGAGAGAGAGGGGTAGATGCAACAAAAAGCAGTGTTTAGAATACTGGCAGGTGGTAAGACACAGGAACAAGTAAATAATTGTGTGCATATTCATAATCTAGTTTTGTCAGTTCTTAATTTATCTTTTTATATAAAGCTATGAGATATTGACAATTAATTTTAGAAGCCTTTTCCACTTTTACATTTGAAATGGTCGTGTTTTGCTAATATAATGAAAAAAGAAATAGTCATGGTTGAAAATGAATAGTTCTTTACTTGCATTTCTTCAGTGATGCAAAAAGTTGTCAAATACCTACCCTTCGAGTTTGTTGTGCTGGAAACCAAGACAGTGTTCAGCAGTCATATCATGGCTTCAAAAATTTTATCTTTTCAAAAGCCTGCATATATTTTCAGTATATGCAAATTACAGATTTCCAATATGCCAGGTTTATTTTATGAGTAAAAAATTCTTAGTCTGTGCATTATTTGAATTAACCATCAGTTTAAAATCCCCAATAACAGAGGCCTGAGCCAAAAAACCATGTGAGAGCATGTGATCAGCTGCAGAAATCAAATAAATTGATAGACTGAATTCTGTTCCACTGTAAAGGAGGAGATACATTTTTCACTGCTCAGCTTAGGCACAAACAATTTAGGAATGAAAGGCATGGTCCATTCTACGACCCTGAAGTAGAACTGCATAATACATTCTCAACTCACCAATGGATTTCATGAGTGCTTTTGTGATATTTATTATCCTCATCGTTCCTCACTTCCTTCAGCTTTAAAAATGAAGTTTATAATTAGTGATACTCTGGGATGACGAGTTGTAGGGAAGCACAAAGACTTGATATGTATGTTTCAAGTAATTCTCCAGCTTTGCTCCTCTTTGGCCCCACTATAAACTCATTAAGAATGTAAATTTCCTTATAGTTTGTTCTATAATTTGAGAGACCTGAGATTCAACATATCATTATTTTCCAGGGAGACCTCATTTTAGCAGAACATTCCAGATCAACTATAAATTAGGTTATTGGTTTATACTATTGCTAATTTTTTAACTGAGGGAGCACAACTACTTCTTTTTTGCTTGGTCTCCTCGTTATACTTACCTGATTGCATGGTGTCCAGGTTATGATCAGTCATGATCCAAATAGGAATTTAGGTTGTTTTCCCAATCCTGTTGCCTTCAGTCTGACAGCTGCTCCCTTGACATCTCCCCAAACTAGTTAGACCTGAGAAGTAAATAATGACAGGCACACTAAGAACAGCAAGGGATTTATCTCTTCACCCACTGTCTCTCATGCTGACAATCACTTTTCATTCCCAAAAGAGACAGTCAGTTTCTTGGATGACCGCTTATGCTTCTTGGTCTGCAGCCATGTTGGGTTTTTATTTTTATCTTTGAGAAGTTTAAGAGATGGCAATGTGAAATGAGTGACCCTTTTCATCCTTTATCTCGAAAAAAAAGAAGAAAAATTATGAACTTATTCCATTTGAGTGTAAACTTAGCATTTTCCTTTCTTCAGGTGAACAAAGTGAAAGAGTTATTCCATTAAAAATGTTTCAAGTAACTTAATCCACTGATTTTGGGGTTTTTTTTGAGTATTCAAAATGGGCAAACATGGCACCAGAAGTATTCATTCTTGTAAATGCAGCTTACTAATTTATTTCACTGGTATTTCTGACCCATTCAAATAAATACTGTTGTGAAAATTAGAAGCAAAGGAGAAAAAAGTCTGTTTTAACAAAATAATCTAATTTAACAAAATAATTATAATTCCTGAACTGAAACCAGAATTCTTTCTAACTCTTCCTATTTCAATGAGTGCAGTGCCATGAGACCTATGGAGTCAGTCACGCGAACGTGAGTAGAAACTCACAAAGACTAGGAACAGAAAATACTGACTGACCCATTAGTTGAAAGTTATTCAACAAACCTTTAAACAAAATAGATAAATCACTAAATAATGTCCTTTTTCTCTTCCAGTCATAGAGAGAAAAACAGGCAGTGTGCACTTTCCCAGTGAAAGTGGAATGAATGAAATGAAATGTCCAGTAGCATTCTCCACAGAGGAGCTGGAAATTAAAATACAAAATCAAGGCCTTCCGTGATGGCAGTACATCCAAAAATCCTTTGAATTGAGGCCAAACAGCTCTAGAGAAAACGAGAAATTCCTAATGCTTCCTGCCAAAACAGCACGAATATGTTTCCAAATGAAAACCCACGAGGACAGTTGCATATTTCTGGTTATGTTCTGTGGTGGAAGTATTGTTTGATTACATGAATCCCAGTTGTAGGTCATGGTATTTAATTTCCCATACAAACACAAGATAGGATAACTATTGATCTTCTAGCCTCACCTCATATTTCATTTTTATTTTTAACAGCTTAGAATACCTGACGTACACATTTTAGAGTTATTTAGAAAACAGATTGAACTACAAATTTAATTGCATTCAATCAACAAACATACATAGGAATTAGCATGGCAATATAATTTAAGTGTGCTTGCATCTTTTGCTGCTTTCTGAAATCTCTCACTTGCATTTCTTTTGGTCCCTTGGGCTATATATTTTATCTCTTTGCAGATGCAAAGTATATTTTACTTAATTTAATTCTGTTCCACAAGTATTTAGAGTTCTGAGATCTTCCTTGTTTAACAGTAAGCCAATTTGGAAGTTTCCTTTCCAAGTCTTGATAGGATGTGTGTTTTTTCTGCTCCAAGGAAGGTATCCAAAATATCCTTCTCCAAAAGCTCATGTATCAGAAGTAGTAAATGTGTGCAGTGTTAGTAATGGTTGTTAAGCTGAATGGAGAAAATAACATTATATTTTGTGCATAGTGAATGTGAATAATCTATATAATTATAGAAATTACAGAAGTCAGGTATTCAGAAAGGGATTAGATTTGTATAGTTAATAATGAGAGTATCTACAATGGCATTAGTTAAAAGCAGATCTGTGAGGATTATAGCATTTATTATTTCACGACATGAATCAAACACATCCTAGGAATTAGGAATAAATGCGCTTCTTTGGATAGAGTATGATTGTCAAATATTCTCATTTCACCGTAATATGAAGGATAAGATAATGGATCAGCTCGGATTTAACATGGCACTTTCAATAGACTGGATTTTTTTGTATTTTGGAGTTACAGAAATGTTGTAATGCCAAAGGCAGCAGAAATAGAATGAGGGAAAATTCTAAATAGGAGAGGGAGAAACTTCAGTGATGGATGTCTTTGTCTTGGCAGCACAGAGCATCATCTTGCTTTTGGTTAATTGCTGTACAAATTTTATGGTCTATAATTATCTTTAATTATAGGGATACACAACCATTATTATGCTAAAAGGAAGATGATAGTTGTGCACAGTCAAACAACCTGTAAGCTCTCAATATATCTTTTTATTTTGTGGAAGAAAGTATAGGATTATAATGCTTGTAGGTGTTTCTTCTGTCACTTTTGGAGCAGTATACGTAACAATTATTTCTATTATCAACTTTCAGCACTCATTAAACAGCTTTGCAGAGCTGGGAGAAAGATCTTACTTTCAAACTGTCTGTCAGGAACTGGCAAAGGCAAATTTGTAGAACAGCAGCAGGAAAAAGATGAGGATATAACTGTGTTGGTATCTCCAGAGTCGTCATAACTCTGCAAACGATCTCAGGCCCTGGTCTGTGACTGCTTTCCATCAAAGCTGGGTCATGTAGTTCGAGATCATTTGCCTGGGTGTTATTTCTCATAGTAGTCCTCTTTCTGCAGTCAGCACTCCTTTGCCAAACATCAGGTGCAAGGACCATAACAGTGATATATAATTGGATGATGATTTGCAGTTTTAATGATTTTTTGTTTTGCTGGTATTTCTTTTTCCTGGAGGAGGGGTCTAAGTAAAGGGAAATGAAAAATAATGTAGTAGTATGAGTCACTGTATAATATTTCAAATATCTTTATTGTATAACTTTGGTACAAGTCCTTTAGGATATAGGTCTGGGTGTCTTATAAGAGCTTTAAAATGAAAAGGAAAAATAGGACAGAAGCTTAGAGAGATTTGTATAGCTTGTTTTAATATATAGGATACGTGTATAAATATAGGCCTAACAGAATGTTACAGGGTAGGTGGATGAACACTGAAGAGAAGGGAATCTCAAAACAGCAATTTGTCAGTAAAGTTAATTTTTGGTTACCTTACATATGTAGAAAGTTATTGGAAAGCTAAATATGAGTGAGAATTGTGTTCTTGTAGAAGGCTTTAACTTCACTTACAGAAGCTGGTGAAAAAATGCTACTAATAATGGTAAGGCCATGTTCTGAGAATCAACAGATATGTTCTCCAAAAGTCACTAAATCAAAAATTATACAGTTCTGTCATTTGTTTTGGTGTTTTGCAAACGTTTTTTTTAAAGAGTTGGGCTGAATAGCACTGAATAGCAATTATTTACTTCACCTTATATAGAACAGAGCAAATTTAAGGAGGGCAAGGACTGGAATTTGTTTAATGGAAACATAAATCTGGAGGAAAGTTATGATTTGGGCTCCTCAAAATTGGTCTTTGTGTGTAATTATATTTAACATTGTTAATAGCTTTGTAACAAAAAATGCTAGTCAGTGTGCTACAGATGTGATGATGACACAAAATTAAAAGAAAGAGTTCATCTATTCAGCAAAAGACTGATCTAATACACAGAAATAATCCAGTCATTTTACAAACCAGAGAGACAGAAATGGAATGGAATTCATTTCCGTGAAATGCAAGTGCTACACTAGTGTCACAGCAAATAATATTTTTGTGCTGAAGTTTTTAGTCAGTTGTGACAGGGAAAGATCTGGCTCAGTGTGAATCATCTAGTATGTGGAAGACTTTTATAGGACATTGGTGAGATCATACGTAGAGTACTACACAGTTATGCTTATCACGAGCAATAAAATCTAACTGTATTTGCCAAATTCCTGGACTTAAGTCCCTTCCAGTCTCACATTATGCTATTGAACTACTCTGGTTATACTTTGCTAAGTAAGTTCATATCAGTAAAGAACTTTTTTTTCTGTGGCTTTAATTTCTCTACATATGAAAAAATATATTCTCCCTTATTTTTAATATAAATAATTGAAAAATAAGGCTACAAAGCACTACACATGGAGTTCTACTGAAAATGAAAGTCTTCAATCTGGAGACAACTATCAAAGAGGTCTTGAATCTCTTCAAGAATTCTCAAATATTTTGAAGATCATTGTCTCTTTTTTTCTTTTGGCTGCTATTTATAGTTGGCTCAGTTAATTCACATACTGCCCAGTGCAGCTCTAGATATTCAGGTAGTCTTGGAAAACCTTAAAGTTCCAATTTGCATAAACTGTACTATTCAAAGCTGTTGTGTTTTGTTGGTTGTGTCGTAAAGACTTTGCTGTGTGATGCAACTGAGAATGAAGTCTAAAAGGAGCAGGATCCAAAACCTTGAATGCTGGTTAAAACTCCATGGGAAGACCAATACTATTCTCAGAAAACTGTTAGAAAAGTAGTTTTCTGTAGTGTCAATGAAAAGTAATAGCCAGGTTCAAAACATAGTAGTGCTGAATTGTTAAAAGAAAAGGTCCCATGTGGAGATGTGGTGCTGAGGGACATGGGGCAGTGGGGACTGGGCAGTGCTGGGTTAATGGTTGGACTGGGTGAGCTTAGAGGTCTCTTCCAACCAAGGCTGTTCTGTGATTCTGTGATGACTGTGTTAAATTACTGCTAATTGGCTGTGCCTTCTTGAATACAGTTAAAGCAATAGCCATTGGTGTTATTGGAGAGCTAAGTCCCCAGCCATCCTCAACAATGGAGACTGCCTTCTGCAGAGTTTTTGACTGGAGCAGCATGTGACTTTTATTTATATGCATCTTCTTTTGCAGCTGAAGGTACGTTAACACTAACTGCTTTTGAAACTGCCACCTAATATTTGTCCCATCTGGTTGTGACAAACTCTAAATAAAAAGAGTGAGGAAAACAAAACAGAATAGAAAGCAAAGTTGAAATACTAAATAAAACCAAATAATGCAAAACTACTCAGTAATTATTTGAGGGGAGAGGGTCCTTTTAGTTTCTATTCATATTAATCACAGTAATTCTAAGAGGTAAGAATGAAGAAAATAAGACTTAAATCCTGATGGTGGAGGCTGTTTTGATACCATCAAATGAACATCCCCAGGAAAGATGAAATATAGTGGGACTGCTGTCCTGGGCTCTTTTAAAATAGAACCCAACAAAACCTTTCAGAATAAACCACGGCAAATATTCTTTTTTCAAATGCACTAGTGATTTTCCAATATGTAATGTCTAGGCAGAATGAACACTTCCAGAAAGTGAGAGCTTGGTGTAAGAGAACAGAAACTTGATTTGTTGGCAAATTACACCCCCTTCACATGATTGTTAGCCCCAGGTAGCCTGAAGAAGTCTCTTTCTTGAAGCAGTATCTCAGTGTAACAGGTGGAAAAAACACACCTGTAAAAATAACAGATCTTGTGTGCAAATTATTGAAAGTAATAGAGAAATCTTCAATGCAACCAAGAGACTTAGGGGGACCCAATGCACTTGTTTTATAAATAGGGCAGTGATTTTCCATGGCTTAAATAATAATCTTTAAACAGAAAGGAGGGAAGAGGTTATATTTTGTTGAAATGGTGATATTCATAAGAAAATACACAATAAAGTTGCATGCCAATAGCTTCGTATAATGGAGGGCTACCCTCTTTGAATTGTCCAGTTTCTCTGGAAATTTATTCCTGATGCTGGTTGTCAGAGGAGCAGGTGACTTGCCCATCCAACGTTTATCTAGTGTTTATTCTGCAGAAGACACAGGTATGATATTTCACCAGATTCTCCTTTTTTTTTTTAATTAACTTGGGACATTGACAAGAAAGATTAAAACCCACCTTAATTATGGTAAACCTAAGGAGAATATCAGAAAATACGATTTAATCAACTGAGAAATCCTAACAAAAAGCTATCCAAGTAATACTTTTAATTTCTTTTTAATTATGTGCTTGTCTAATTATATTTTGTAAAAATATAAATGTATATTTTTTAAAAATATAAACGAACAATGACACTTGTAGAGATAAAGGATTGCTAAACGATATAGGTTTATGTAACAAATTACATTTTCCCTTTTTAGAGTTGAACTAACCATTAATGATGTTTTTCACATGGAAGATACCAATATACTAAATCCCCCCAAATCTTTTGCAGCAGTTGCTGTATTTGACATTTAAGGTTTGTAATATCCAAAGTGTTACATTTCCCATATTTTTTGTGGCTCTGAAAACAAACAGTACAGTTGGAAGACCGTGTGTGTGGGTAAGATGGCAACATGGAGCCACTGGCAGTCCGGGTCTGTTGGTTTGAATGGGAGACACTGAAAGGCAGTACTTTTTGTGTTGTTTTGCAGGTCAAAGAAGTGCATTGCCCCCTACTTTCCGTTTCATCAGCACCCTTCTTTGATCACCCCACTTTTGTCTTTCACTTGAAAGAGCTGATCAGAGAAATACTCCTGCCGTGTTCCCTTTGCCAAGCCAAACTGGGACGTGCTCAAAACACTCTGTTGATCTGGAGGGAAATTGCTGATGTAACGGCAGAGATCTGACAGGTTCCCAGTGACTTCTTACACCTTGTTTCTTGCCATTTCCCATGTGGAGTAGAGGTGAGTGGTTGCTCTCTCATGGCAATATGTGTGAAGTGTGGAAGGACCAGATACATGTCGGGCACTTGAACGTTGGCAGGTGTCTACGTGGTTAGGTTTAAGTTCTGTCTAAGTGCTTGTCAGGTTGGATTTAAATCTCTTTTCTGTTTCATAGAATCATAGCATAGCCTTGCTTGGAAAAGACCTCTAAGATCATCATCTCTTGATGCTACCCACATGGTTCTGTATAAAAGTTAAAGCTGTTAATGAAACAGTGAAATTATTAAGTAGAGACATCAAGAAAATGTACACTATTAATAAATTTGGGAAAGGAATTTCTGTGACAGCTGATAAGTATTCCTTCCTTTCATCATGACTGCATTATTTGCCTAAAAGTAGATCTGCTTTTGTCCTTTAAAGGGGCTACTTTTTTGTTGTGGGTTTTTTGGTTTGTTTTTTTTTTAAAATGTGTGGTATGAGGAGCCCTGGAGATGTGTAGCATGGCTTCATGCTTACCCAGCCACATTATGTCAGAGGAGCTTAACTGTGGCTGAGGTTTGGTAATTAGAGGAAAGTTTACATAAATGTATTTCCAGTCTTTGGCTTTTTTTTTTTGTCTACACAGACCACAAAATGAACTTTTTTCTATTTGTGATATGCTGCTTTGGTGGTTTTCTTACTCAAATATCTGTTCATTTGTGACATTGTTGTTCACTTATTGTTGGTGTGGGCAAAGATGATCTTACATTCCGAAGTACAAATATATTATTTGATATACAGCAAAGTCCAGCCATCCTTGTCAAGACATCAGTGTTAAGGTTCTATGCTTACTTATGGCCATTTATTGTTCATGAGCAGGAAGAAAACTATTAAAGTGCAGTGCTGGCAGATAAATAAATAGAGAAATTAGGCATTAATACATTTAAGTGGAATATTTTAAAAAGGAATCCTATATTCTAGCTAGCAAAGGGCTAACTATCTGGAAAAAGGGAGAAATCTGATAATTCTTAACACAATGCTTGACACCTCCTGATAATTATGACTGTGGTTGCTTGGCAGCAAGAAGCTGATCCACTGACCTCTGCCTTCTCAGATATATTTCTGTTGTCTGCCTGCCTCTCTTCCTCTAACCCCTGGCATCTCAATATGCAAAATCTTGGCCTCTGTCTCTGGCTGTCTGTCTACTTTTCTGAAAGAGGATTTTTCTTCATTTTTCCCTTCAGTCAGCTGGTCTTATCTAGGATAACTGCAAAAGGCAGGCTACAAACATGAGTGAAAAAGCTGTTCTGCTGAGTGCTTTCACTGAAAATATCAGAATGGTTGGGACCAACTCAAAAGTGTATCTGTTCATAATTTTTAAAGCTCAAGAGAAGTTCTTGGTAGGCAGACTGTAGGCAAATATAAATGATTTTACAGTCCTCTGTGGCTTCAGCCAACAGGACATGGTTTGGAAAGAGAATGTGGTGAAGCCTGTGGAGGGAGCAGTGCATCTCTATTCCATGTAGCATCCTGGAAGCATCACATTTTATTAACTTTCTTTTATTCTTGATGTCCAGGTCACTTACATGAAATAAAACTATTGCACTAAAGAGATTAATAGCAGAAGTGGATGCAACAACCTGGCACAATGTAAATGTGTTTCAGAAGGAATCAGTCTTTAATGACTTTGCTGATCAGGTAAATAACTAAAAAAATGACTATGCTACAGAAAGTCCATTATCCAAAAGTGAAGCATAGCTGTTCCTCTGGGGTGGTGTATGGCAGCTCTTCAATAACACATCCAAGCACTGGAGAGTAAAAAGTGATTAAAAGGACAGAATTGTAACAGTATGGTCATTGCTGAAGTTAGTATATAAAAAGGGAAAACTGTTTCAGATTGGTGCTAGAAATTGTTTTCCTTACTTGTTCTTGCAGAGGTTAATAAGCAAAACTGAAAGAATCCTCAGAGAACTCATGATTACACAGGGCTGAATTATCTTACAAATGTTGAAATTCAAATTTCGTCTGTTAATGACTCACTTCAGAATGCACTTGAAAAGGCATGGGGTGGGGTGAACTTCTACAGCTAGTTTTGTTCTTCGTTCCTAACTCTTTTTGAGGGTTGTTGAGTTGTTGGAAGTTTCAAAGAGGAAAAGGCCTACACTGTATTATGGCTATCTTCATTGGTGTTTTCCTTGGAACATTGGAGGCTTTGTAGGACAGTGGGTCCTATACGGCCAGGATCTCATGTTCTGCCTCACTCATGCTCAGCATACTTCAGCTAATCTGAAATCTGCATAAAGGGTGACTGAATTCAGCAGTACCCAAGGATCTAGTTTTGTCTCTCTTTTTGTTAGGTTCAGTAGTTCTGTAATTCTCCTTCCTTTCCTTTATGATGCCTTTTGTGCTGGTGAAAGCTATCAATTTGACAACCCTGTGGACTATAATCCTTTATCTGCAGATCAAGTGCATAGTATACAAATGCAATGCAAGTTTTTTGAAGCTGTCAGCACACCTCAACCATGACCCATTGAAACATTGCTTATAAACTGAAGAAGCTCCATGGAATTGTAGAACAGCCTTGGTTGGAAAAGACCTGTAAGATCATCCAGTCCAACCATTAACCCAGCACTGCCAAGTCACCACAACCAATTTACTGTAGAGTTTATGGGTATTTAAGAGGTAGTGTTCTTCATCCCTCTGTTTTTTCTATTTAAATAGCACTGCAATCACCAGGTGGTTACAGTAGCTTGTTCCATCTGAATGAGGAAAGCACCAGGTAAACCGCTGACTGATAGCCTAGTGTCTTGATTATATTCTTCTTACACTACTGTAATGTGTTAGATAAATTGCGTTGTTCTTTTGAAGGTGGCATTTGAGCTAAGTTTGACTTTTGGGCTTTCACTGAATCTGACTTTCCTGTGGACTTTATTTGTTGGTGGTTGGTGTCCATACACCTAGCAAATTCATGCTATGCCTTCAAAATTTTGAAACTGATTCAAATTAAAAACACATCTCTTGTTTGTGTGCAATATTTATGTATCTGTTGGATTGTTTTGCATTTGGTATTACGCTGTCTGAGTTCAAACAGGAACTGTGGATTTCAGATGTTGAAATTGAAAAAAAAACCCACAATGAAAAAATCAAGTTTATTGTTTTAATTCTGGAATGTACTTTCAGACCTTGAAAATGGTTTATATAGGGGGTAGTGCTTTCTTTCCTGTGTTAATTCTGTAGAGAAAAAGGGAAAGGACTTGCAGTTTAATAATAATAAAACCACAACATTCAGTTCATTTATTAAAAAGAACAGCAGTACAGCATAAATAGGCTGTAGAGCAAATAATCTAAGTCGTACAGCACTTCTAGGGAAACAGAATAAGTTGCTAAAAGAAAAATATTTTCAGTGGAACTCGTGTTAACTCGAAGAAAAACTCCAATAAGCAATTAAAAAAAGCAAAGCTAAGTTTTAATTAGAAACTACTGAATCCGCAAGGAAAGTCCTTCTAGAACTGGGTCAGAATACTGGGACAGTTACTGTGTGTGTCTGTGTTGGTGCAGAAGATAAAAGCACACACACAGATGCAGTTCCTAGGGGGACAGAGAGGCTTTGTGGCCCCACTGAACCGTGCACGCTGCTCCGAGGGGCACCATGGACAGATGTCACCCCTCCCGCTGCTCTCCAGTAGAAGGTCTTTACTGGAAAACTTTTCAGGGTACTGAGGACCTTTCACAGTGTTGTTCACTCTGCTGGTGTCCTTCTCCAGCCCTGAGATCTCACTCAGATCTCTCCTAATTAAAAACTTGGCTTTGATGGTAGGTTGTTGTTCTGGATTTGCTTGCTTAGCTCTTGTTTCATTCTCTGCAGGACATCAAAGTTTCTGTGTATTAAAGGACCTGATACAACGTTCATTTCTCAAAGGGAAAATCACTGCTCTGAGTTTTTGAGTTGGTGGTGCACTGGTCCCTAAAGACAGCTGCCTACAAAAAGCAGCCCAAGGTGCTCAGGTCACTTGGTTGTACGTTGGTTGCTAGAATCAAGGATAGGATATATTGAACAATATTCAAGGTAATGCACTCAGCAGTACACAGTTGCATTGCCCCTCTGGTCCATTTGCAACATTTTTGCATTTAAAATATTATCTAAAGATAATAAGATAGCTGAACATCATTGTTTTATTTTCAGGTAAGGCAGCTGAGATGCTGTGATACTGAGGTACTCAATAAGAGTTTACACAGGGAATGAATATCATGTTTGGCTGCTAATACCCTAGTATAAAATGACCAAACCCATTCATGTCCTTTAAAAATACATATATTGTTTGTTTGATTGTTTTTATGTCCAAGAGTAAGTTAAAGATCAAACACAAAATCATAAGTAGCTTGCTCATATTGAACTGCATCAAAGGTATTTCCATCCCTTACTGGAAAAATAGTGGGCAATAGTTTTATTATACACAAATATAACTTCTAAAGAAATAGCCTTTTTGAAAGTTTCTTTTACAGCTACAGTAAATTAACACAGCCTATGAGAGGAAAACCAGTTGTTTCATAAATGAAAGAAGAAACCCACAGTTTTAAGGTGATGTAATTTGATTGCCTAAAGATTGATGGCTGGCTGTGTATTTTACCATATTTTTTGAGTTAAGGTATCTCCATCTTTATAATGTTTTATCCACTCCATGTACCCATTTCAAAGGTAAAAAAAGTTATTGCTAAATCTGTTTTTTCTTTTAAATTTTAGGAATTATTCTAGCATGGTACAGAAGTATGAAAGTATCTTATACCCACTCTGGTTATTAAAAAAGTTTTTGTCGTAGGTATGACATACTAAATGAAGTTTTTAGAGATAGTGTAGATATGATGCACAGTATAGTGAGTCTGTGGGAACAACTTAGTGTGTCATCTGGTCTTTCTGTAACACTATTTTCTTATTTACCACCTAGGAGCTGGTAGCAGATCCCTTCAGCTTCTTAACAATGTGGTAGGATTCATGACATACCTGCTGAAATTAGGGAAAGGGTGGAGGGTGGAGAAGCAGAAATAGGAGGAAAAAAAGGTGTTGAATGACTCAGACAAGCTAGATTTTTTTAAGACATTGAAAAGCAAACTAAATTAAGCCTAAACTAATTTTTCTTTCATTCTTCACACCATATTTAACCGAAGATGTAAGCTCTGTGGCTCAACAATGGACTGTTAGTACTTCTCCAGTAGTTACTGTCTTCAGATTAGCAACATTTAACTCTTAAACCTCTTAAACTGTCACAAGATAGGAGCATATTAATTGTACTTTTTGTATTAGTTATAATCCATCTTTGCAGAATGATTAAATTGAAATATGAGTCCTTGTGGCTATAGTCAAATACATAGTCAGTCTGGTTGCACTCAATTTTGAACAGTGAGACTTACCAGATTAGTTTTCCAGCTAATTCTTGTAACATCTGTCACGTGACAAATATCAGTACAATATTAATCTATTCCTACTAATTATAAAACTATGTCTGGCTAATTATAATGCAAACTAAGATTCTGATGACTTAATTTGTCAAGGACACATATTTTGACCAGAACTTTGCCAGTGAAATCTGTAACTTTTAACAGATAACACTTGCAGGAAGTCCTTCCAATCTCTAAAAACAAAGAGAAATTTTTATGTTGGCGCTTTCATACTAATTTCTTTTTATTTTTATCATTAGATAAGACAGGCAGAAACTGTAGGACAGAACTGGTGTGTGCAGCACCAGCTTGCTGCTTTTGAAGAGTTTGCAGTGGAAGCTTGATTTAGTTGCCTAAATCTAGGCTCCAGCTGCCTTTCCAGATGGGCATGAGTCTCCCATAGATCCTGTTATATCTGCCAGACTCCTGACAACGTCTCTCATAATCCTGGAGTATGTTAAATAGCATTAGATGTTTGTATTTAAGCAGCAGATTGAGCCCTGTAAGTTTAAATACCAAGAGTGTACGTCGCTTTAACTTCACTGGGGGACATTGAGAAGCTCTGTGGAAAAGTAAAATATTTCTGAGTTGGGATCAGAACAAATTCAGTAGGTTTGGCTGATATGGATATGAGGATTTAACTGCAGACCTTCAAAGGGGAACCTAGTACGAATTCATTAGGTGGAATTAATTTTGTCTAAATTTTGCATTTATTTGGAATAAGGATACACCTGATTTTAGGTATACCTAGTAATGTATCTGAATTCTACATTTTTATAAAAGAAATATGAGTACACCTCAAAGAACAATATTATTTCTGGTTTCTGTGCTATTTAGAAGTCTGGCTAATTCTACTCTGCCTGTCTCAAAGCACCCTATGGTTTTTAAATGGGTGAGATATTTACATCTCCCTACTATTCTAAAGGGCTGACAGTGTTCATCTGTGCTGTTAAACCACTGCTGTGTTCTCTCTCGGAGTTGGCTGCAGTTCAGTAGTAAATGGAATGATTCTATTATTATAGAGTTGTGAAGTGCTTTGAGGTCTGTCAGGATGTAAAATATTTTGTGACTACTTGCCAGATAGGTAAATATCTCACCAATGTTACTCTCTAAAAAAAAAAAAAAAAAAGGGAAAAAAACCTTAAAATATGTGTTGGCATTTCCATTAGCATTATTACTTCTCTTTAGCTCTTTACAGAAAACAGAAGTCCTGAGGATGAAGTGGTACACTGAGAATTGTCTTGCCACTTTTTTTTTAGAACAGTTGGTGTTTGAATTGCAAGGAAATACATTCACTTGGTTTTTTGTGGGTTTTTTTGGTGGGGTTATCTCCTAATTTTGTTTCTTTTTAAAGGTTTAGGCAGCTGAGGAATTAATGCAGCATTGTATGACTTTGCATAGGAACTTCAGGAAATTTGGAGTTTTGTGGGTCTTCTTCAGTTTTGCGGGAAGGAAATTGAGCACTTCTCACAAAGCTACAAAGCAGAAACATTTAAGTCTTTCTGGCATGCTTTAGTGACCTCAGTAGTGATATCATACAGTAGCAGCCAAGAATGATTTAGGTTGGAAGGGCCTCTAGATGTCATCTGGTCTGGCTGCTCACTTGAAGCTTAGTTAGATGAAGCTGCTCTCGAGTCTTGTTCGGTTAAATTCTGAACATCTCCAAAGATGGGAATTCCTCAGCCTTTCTGGGCATCTGTTCCAGGGTTCTATCACTGTCATTGTGGGTTTTTTCTGTATATCTAACCTGAATTTCCCTTGTAGCATCCTGTGTCTGTTGCCTTCACCCTGGCACTGTCTACCTCCAAGATGATTCTGAATCTGTCTTCTCTACCTTCTCACTGAGTACTTGATGATGACAATAAGATCCCAGATTAGCTTTCTGTTTTTGGCAGATCAAACAAATCTAGTTCTCTCAGCACCTTCTAGTACATCAGGTTCTCCAGCCCCCAGTCATCTTGGTGACCCTTTGCTGGATTTTCTGCTATGGTGGCCCATTCTGGTATGGCAATGTCTTTCTTAAACTAGTGATCTCAAAACAAATCACAGTATTGAATATGTGGTCTCCAAAATACTGAATGGAGGGGAATAATCACTTCTGTTAACTTGTTGACCACAAGCACTGTTACTATATATAGCACAGTATGTTTTTGGTCATCTTTATCACAAGGACATACTACTGTTGTCCTTCTTTCTATCCTTATAGTATCAAACCTGTCCTCATGCACAGGTTATTTCATCCTAAATGGAAGGACTTTACATTTCCCTTCATAGAGCTTCATTTATGCTGTGCATGAATGCCTGCAGCATGGGAATCTCACAGGAGAAACGAGAAGTCAATGTGCAGTTGCAGAGCTATGATCTCATTGGAATCACAAAGTGGTGATGGGATAGCTGATGGAATTAGTGTGGTGCCTTGGATGGATGCACGATTAGTAGGAAGGATCAGGAAGGTAAGGAACAGGTGTGCTTTGTCCAATGAGAAGCCGTGTTTCAGAATAGATGATAAGCCATTTGGGAACTTAAGAGCAAGGACCAGATAAGCATGTGTGACATTTTGGTAGGCATCTTCTATAGACAATCTCATAGAATGGTTTGGGTTGGAAGGGACATTAAAGATCATCCCATCCCAACCCCCTGCCATGGCAGGGACACCTCCCACCAGCCCAGGTTGCTCCAAGCCCCATCCAACCTGGCCTGGAACACTGCCAGGGAGGGGGCAGCCACAGCTTCCCTGGGCACCCTGGGCCAGGGTCTCACCACCCTCACAGGAAAAAATTTCTTCCTAATATCTAGTCTAAATCAAAGCTCTTCCAGTTTGAAACCATTACCCCTCATCCTGTCACTCCATGCCCTTGTAAAAAGTCCCTCCCCAGCTTTCTTGTAAGCCCCACTGGAAGGTGCTCTAAGGTCTCCCCAGAGCGTTCTCTTCTCCAGGCTGAACAGCCCCAACTCCCTCAGCCTGTCCCTGTAGGGGAAGTACTCCAGCTGTCTGATCATCTTTGTGGCCTGCTCTGGACCCACTCCAACAGCTCCATGTCCTTCTTATGTTGGGGGACAGCATTAGATCCTTACCTGATCAAGAAGAAAAAGTAGATAGGAGCAGTAAGCATGAAACTGTGGGTGTTAAGCTATGATATATTTCAACATGCTGGAATTGTGTGACAGTCAGATGTGGTGACACGCTGAGGAATGGAAGTTTAAATGTTGTAGGTTACTACGAGCACTTTGCATTGGGAGTTCAGTGATATTGTAGGTCTGTGTTGGAGATCTGTGTAGGCAGTGTATGTTCTGTCAGAGTCTTGACTACCACTAACATGTTTTTTCTGTTTACTAAAAGATATAAAAATACAGGATAAATGAGGACTGAGGTATTTTAAGAAGGCTAGTCCCAAATAACTAAACTTGAAATGTTCTCACAAATTGCTTTTGGAAACCCCCTGAGGTATTCAGAGGGGGGAAGGAAAAACCTCATAAAAACCCCCACCCAAACCATGAAGGGAATATTCCAGGCCAAAAAATCCTGTGTTTGCTGAAACTTGGATGATCAAGATGCTCCTATTACATTTTGTTACTGCTTGATGAACAGAGGACAGAATTGTCAGGATTTTACATTTCTTTTCCAGACAAACCAGTAGCAGAGAAACAACAGAAAAAATAGAAGCAAATTACAGAAAGAATGATTCAAGAAAATAGCCTGTATTTTGGGGCTGTAGCAGTGAGAGGGTATTTTCATTCCTTAGGCTCTTTGTACTACGTATTTAGGAATTTTGAAGTAAAAGTTCTTTACTCAATGATCTGAAAAAAAATTGACTAGGCAAAAGTGGACTGATAAAATGTTGTAGCGTGGACTTTATAATGCCAGGGTACTGGAAAAGGATCACAGATTATTTCCCATTGTAATGAAATGAAGGGCAGAGATGAATCACCGGATGATAAATGGATTAGTGTTGCTTCTAAAGTTGTACATTATATTCAGCTCCATGTAGCTTTCAATTTTTATGGTATTTGGCTTTCAAACAGTGATTTCATTCATCTACTATGAGCCCATTTGAAATATTTCTTTTGATGTTCAGGTCCTAGCAGAGGGAATTTATAGGAGCTGCCAAAGACAGACTTGCATTAAGGTGCAGAGGTTTTTAAGAACTTTCTGTCATGTAACTGTAAAAAACCCCTTCTTATTTCAGGGCTTGTAGTTTCTTCTGGAAGTGTACTGATGTGGGATTGTTTGGAGAACAGTGAAACTGAACAGAAAGCAAAACAATAAAGACACTCAGTGGTAACAAAAGTTTGGCTTCCTCTACTGAAAGTGCCTACTCCTTTTGCCAGTTAGGAAACATACGTAAAAAATACAGAAAGTCCTGTTCAAAGATCAGCTCCAATAGAATAGCACTGGGAGTTCGTGGTATCCGTGAATTTTCAGTCATTTTCCACAATATTTGGTATGTAACATATTGGGAAAGGAGTAAACAGGCTTCTCTACAGCCCAGAAATTATGATTCATGGTAGTGGCAAAGCTGAATTGTATTACAGGCTAAAAAAAAGACAGCACCAGGTGTGTTGGAATAAATAGATTTCAGGTGGCATAATCTCCAAATATGGGGTACAACCTGGAAGATAAATTTTTCATGGACTGCATCCCAGTATACAATAGAGTCTAAGAGATGAAACATTTGCACCGAGGTTACAAATACTGAAAAACAAGTGAAATGTCAAGTACATTTCTAGCTGTTATTTCAGTTAGCAAAAGCCATTTCAAAAAATCTCTTGACAAAGGAAATCACGTGCGTGAATGCCAAGCAGGTTCCCTCTTCCTCCATCCCGTTTTTAAATCCTGAGAGCTGCTGATTATGGATGGATTTGAACAGCACGCAGAGTGTGGGTCGCAGTTCAGCTGGAACCCTGAGATTGATGCAAGAAAACAAAGGCACTGCTAGCTGTAAAAGCCCACAAGCATCTTCACTGATTTGTGATTACATATGCACATTTTTGATTACAAAATGCACATAGCAGCACCGAAAATGCATTTTTATTGATTTCTCCCCCCCACCCACCCCGGTCTCCTGGAAATGTCTAGGTGCATCATGTCTTCTCAAAGCGACAATTTCAACAAATGAGTAGTTTTGAATGTCTGAAAAATCTTTTTTTTTTCTGTAAATTTGGACTTAGATTCTGTTCTAAATTGGCAATAACCCCACTGAGTGGAAACTAGTGTGGGATCATATTCCATTCTCTCAATCTTCTTGCTAAGCCATATGGACTTTGAGTTCCCTATAGCTCTGAAAAGCATCTTCCTGTCACCACTCTGGGTTTGCTTGTAGAAATCTATTTTGCACTTATTTTAGTCAATCCCACAACAATATGTTGAGATCTTTTTTTCATGGATCTTCACTGCAGAGCATCTCAAGAAACTTGGACACAGGCATTCCACCAGTCTCTCATTGTTCCTGGTAGTAGTAAGAGGTGCAATGCATCACAGAGGAGTTCTCCTGCTGCTGTACTGACATGCAGATGCAAATTTACTGTTGTGATCTTAGGAACCTATAGAGTAGAGAAGAACTTTTCTTTTACAGTCCTAAAGATGAGTTTGATTAATTTACTTCAGGCACCAATTGTCATCATAGAACATCTGTATTTTATCTTGTCAGCCTGGGAAAGCCCCATTTATTATAAAGTGTTAGATTGTTTCCACTACTTGCTTCATACAGAGATAAATACTCTGTCACGTGGCTTTTCTCATGAAGGATCACCAGGAGGAAGTAGTGTTTACACTACTCTGTTGTTATTTAATTTAGTCCTTACCATTTACTTCATTTGAAAAGAACTAACAATTATGAAAAACGTTTCCAAAAGCATATAGAAATGGTTTTGCTACACTTCCATTGATTCCATGCATTTAAATAAAATACACCTACAAACAGAAACTACAGGAATGCCCTGATGAGTTCTCACCCTCTGCACTGTAAACATCTCTTCATCCTTAACTTTTTATAGGCAGGACCACTTGTTTTAATAGTGGCACTCAAGTGGGTGGTTACGTACCTACATATTTTGAGGCTGTGGCACTAGGGTTTTTTTTCCTTTGTTGAGTTGCTTGATCCTAGATCCCTTAAGTAAACCCATTTTCTTGAGGATTTTGAGGAGAGTAATCTGTTGCTATGTCTCCAAATGCCAAAGGAAAAACCTCCTCATTCTGCAAAAAATGTTTGAAGATTCACATCCTTCCTTCAATGTGAGATCTGTGAGGTCAGCCATCAGGAATTATAAAAATTGGTGATGACATTTTCTTTTTCCAGGTAAACATATTCTCTAGAAATGCCTTGTGAGTGGAGTTATGGAGTCCAAATATCATTGTATCCACCTCAAAAAAGAAAATAACACCTTAAGAAGGTAAATAGGAGCACATATGTAGAATCAGGCAGCTTAGAGTCACCAAGCTAAAACATTATTGTGCTTTCCCTTTGTGTATTTTGTGGTAGTAGTGTGAATTTTCCTAACAGGTAGCTTGGCAGATTAAAAATACTAAGATAGGCAATTCTTTCCTCTCTCTTAACCTATTTTCTATGACTTTTAACCAAAATTATACTAAATATCCCAGACTCAAACCCTGTCTTTTCTATGAAAAATGCATACAACTTTGCATTTTCCTGTGTTGCCTTCAAATTTTCACTTCCTCATATTTTCTTCAAGCTTTTAGCATAGGACGCAGGATATGAGGTTGAAGCAGTGAAAATCTTACTGCCTGCTATGCTGTCACTACCATTTTTATTACCAACTTCTTTGACAGCTTAGTAACAATCATATGTACGATGCTAAGAGGGAAAGAAGGAAGCATCTAGTGAGCAAAGGTCAACAGAAAACCTTGGGTTGTGTGGAGGGACTGAACAGTGGAGAGTGTCCAACAGTATAAAAATTCTGAATGTTATTTCTTTCATTAAATTTCATCTCCACTGCTCTTTGCAGTCTCCTGTAATCAGTACTGTTTCTTCTAATGTTCATATTGAAGCTTTAAGTCACTAGAGAAGACTTGAAAATAGGGCTGAGGATAAAGAAAAACAATGCAAGATATGTTGAAAAATGCTATATATATTTTTATTTATTTTTTTATTTCAAGGAGAAATGTAGGAAATGCTGTAGAAGGAGAAATCTAGCCAACCTGCCAAGAGCCATGGTGAACATGAATGCATTGTAGAATATGAGTTAGTCATGCAAGTTGTATTTGAAACTTAGCAGACAGTAGAAATAAAACCTAGGAATAGACTACCTATTTTTATGAACAGTCTTTTCTCTATCTTACATGATTCTGTTGTAATTGTTTTAAAAAATTAAATTTCTATCATAGATCCTGCTGTATGTATGAAAGAACACTGTAAGGACAGTACTTCAATTACTTTTTCCTCTGGATTTGCAGACTTGTCATAACTAGGTGTTAATTATTCATCTCTGTTATACTCTATTATTTTTCCCTCTGGAGCTCTTCTAATTTGTTACCTGGCAGTTATTTTTTTGGCAAACTTATAAATACAGGTTTACAGAGAGTTCTTATTTTAGCCATAGGTTAACTACTGTGCAAAACATAGCAGTAGTATGAGTGCTTTCTTACTGCTGTCTTTTGAATGAAGTGGTATATATATCATAAATTTATCAAGCTCAGTTGGCATTGGCTAGCTGCATCTCATAAACCTTACAGTGCTAGTAACTAGGGGGGATTTTCCTTGGAGATAATCTTTTAGAGAGAAGGGATCTGAGATCACATTCACTCTCGAAGTCCTTCATGAGTGTGTATCTGGTATTCTTTATTTTGCTAAATGAAAAAAAGAACAACAGCTGTAGGGTATCACCTAAAATAGAGACTCTAGCAGTGATTCTCTGAACATGACATGCCTTGCAGATGTGTGATTCTGGAGGGGTTCAGCAGCCCAGCTGAAATGGGCAGCAGGTGTTTGAAATTTGGCTGCTGTGTCATTTCCTACTGCTTAATCTGTTGGTTTCAGTGTCAAAAGGAATTACAAGACAGACCAATCACCTTAGTGACATTAAGAAAATGTGTTATTTGCCTCTGCCTGACTGTTTAGCAGGTGAATTGTGACAAATGTTATTGAATCGATTGGAGGAAGCATTAGGGGCATTGGAGGGTCAAGTTTTCCTTCTTTGACTGAATGTGCTGTGTCGAATTCTGAACCTCCCAAATGGCCTAGCACCTCCCTCACTTACCTCTTCCAATAAAGCATCTTTGACAGAGGATGCAATCTCAACTTCTTTCTCAAAAGACACACTAGGTTTGCAATGGAGTACATGCCTGTCCTTCTGTTGAATTACCCAGTTTGTAAAGAAGCTGATGATGTCCTTAAGTGGCTTCAATAATCTGTCTCTCCTCACTCTCCCTGGGAAAAAAATTCAGGATTATTCTACTCTGGAAGAGGGCAGAAACAGCTAGAGCTTGAAGGAGCTCTGAAGTGTTGCATATATCCTATAGAAACAAAATACATACTGATCTTTTTAGCTTTAGTGGATCTGCAAAACTGGATGTGGGGACAGCAGCTCAAGTACATCTTGACTGTAGGACTTTGGTGACATTTGAAGCAAGTGTAAACAAAGAATAATATGAAGATTGTGGTGTGAGAGAATTATGTTGATGGTAAAATTCTGAATAGGGCTTTACTTGGTCTAATTACTTCTTTTTAGATGAGCTATAGTAATATAATGTAGTTTATGGTAGTCCAGTAATTTTTTCTGATCTTCTTATCTCCAGTTTACCCAACAAATGAAAGATTAGGAAAGAGATAAATGAAGACACTGAACTTCCACCAGAGCCTTAGCAAGTTGCAGAAATGGGAGTTGAAAAGTCAAAACTTCCATTTTTCCACTCTGCCATAAATCAAACTCACTTCACTGCTTCATCATATATGACCTTGGTCAAAGCACTTAGCCTTCTACTTCCTCCATTTTTCAATTTTCCTGCTTAAGGATCTCAATTTTTATACATTAGTACGGACAGTCACTGACAGTGATAACTTCTGAGGCTGCCTGTTATTTCAGAAGCATGTGAGAAATGATGTATTTACAGTTTGTGTATATTGACAGTTCAACAGAAAATTAAAAGCTAACTAGTCAGCAGAGGTGTAATACATTTATGAAAATACATCGTCATGGACTTGATATTCTCCGTTGCCAAAGCGTGTTGAGAAGCCCAGGTAGAATAGACCCTGCCTTCAGAGTCAGGATGCAGGAGAGGTTTGTGGAGAAACTGATGCAGTTCCACTTCTTGGAGGGGGAAATTTTAGAGACATAACAGGTTTTAAGCCATGAATTTCAAGCACTCTTGATGAGTACATCACCAGAAAATTCAGATTTTTGATCTCCATGAGCAATTGATAAAGGTAACTTGCAGTAAAATGTCTCTTCTGTCTGAGATGTACAACACAGATGCCATGGATCTTTTGTGGAACTATTGAGAGCACTCTAGTTATGAGTTATTATCTTTGACCCCTTTATATTTACTAAACCATATATTAAACCAGAAAATAGATTGCTTTATTTCCTAATTCTCACTTTCCTTTGAAAAAAATGCATATGATCAATAAATGTTCACAGCTCATAATTATTTTTTTCTTAATGGTGCAGAATGTGCCAGTAAAATGCTAGGGATCCTGGTTTTGATTACATTACAGTTCCCTTTCTCTATAGTGATTTCTAATCTAATAAACTTTTCTAACATTTCTGGTAATACCCTTTTAGATCTCTCTCAACTTTTTGTGCCTTTGTAATAGTTTCTGATCTCCCTTTCATCAGAGTGCATGCCACCCTTAGCAGCAGAACTTTGACACCTCTGTCCAATGTCGTATCTCATCTTCCTCGTATTTATCAGAAGTGAAAATTGTTAAGAAATGCTGGTGGTTTTCACTGTCTCTTTTAGAGGCCTTATGTGCTCTGTGGAGAGTAGCTCAGAGATGGAAAACAAATGTTCAAGGTTTTGCTGCTATTACTAGACAGTTTTCTTAGAAGCATGACAGCAGGAAGTTTTGCAACGTTTGAAAACATATTAAGATGTTGCCAGTAATGATGTCTTGAGATATGGATATATTACCAGGCACCAAAAAATCAGTAAATAATACTATTCAATGTTAAAAATGGAAGGCATGGATCAAAAGTGCACAGCCATGGAAAAGCTATGGTAAAAAAAACTGTGTGGAAAAGGTAGTAAAATGTGCTTTACTTGTTTTATGAAACTTGTCTATTCTCATGTGTATTTAGTTTCAAAGACTAAGCAGTCAATAACGTGCAGAATCAAAACTTTCTTGTTGTATGCTCAAAATAGGCATTTACTGAGTCTTCATTTAACTACAGTTAAAGAAAAGCAACTGTTACTCCCTTGGGAATACCTTCACAGGAAACAGCCCGTCAACATGAACACGGTTGCACTGGATACAGACACATGCACTCCCAGATACGTGGGTGTTAAGGAAGGAGTGGTTTCTAATGGGAAGACATTTTGATGGTTTCTGTATCCTGTAAATGAAAGTAGCCCGTTACTTCAAAAAATACATTTATCTGGTTAGAAAATATAAATAGTTATGAAAGAATCATACCAATACCGTGTCATTTGTGCCTTCTAGCTGGAACTGTTTGCTCCGTAAGAAGGTTTTAAGTCTGCTCAACACTGGGCAATGTTAGCAGTACTAGTACTAGTACTATTTTTGGAACTCATAGTAGCACAAAGAAAACTTGTGGTTTGCCTCAAGGTTTTGCAGGTTAAACTATTTGCTGCTCTTCTTTCTTTCAGTGAACACGCTGAACGATAGAGTGTACACTAGGAAAAATAAGTGCTACCTCCTTCATGGTCTCAATGGCTAATCTGACAGAGATTAAAGATGAGCATCATCGTATTGGGTTTGCGTGGCAAGGTTTTGGTAGCAAGGGGCGACAGACGTGGTTGCTATAAGAAGTTGCTAGAAGCTTCCCCTAAGTCCACTAGAGCTGCTGGCCAAACCTGAGCCGGTCAGTGACGGTGGTAGCACCTCTGTGATAACATATTTAAGAAGGGGGCAAAAAAAACCCCCAACCTACTGCAGAACAGCATCTGGAGAGAGTGGAGTGAGAACTGTGTGAGAGAAACAACTCTGCAAACACCAAGGTCAGTCAAGAAGGAGTGAGATGAGGTGCTCCAGGTGCCAGAGCAGAGATTCCCCTTCACTGTGGAGAAGACCATGGTGAGGCAGGCTGTCCCCCTGAGCCTGTGGAGGTCCATGGTGGAGCAGATATCCACCTGCAGCCCATGGAGGTCCATGGTGGAGCAGATCTCCACCTGCAGCCCATAGAGGACCCCACACTAGAGCAGGCTGTGACCCTGTGGGAAGCCCGTGCTGAAGCAGGCTCCTGACAGGACCTGTGGAGAGAGGAGCCCACGCTGGAGCAGGTTTCCTTGGCAGGACCTGTGACTCCATGGGGGACCCATGCTGGAGCAGGGGGAGAGTGTAAGGAGGAAGGAGCAGCAGGGATAACATGGGATGAACTGACCCCAACCCCCATTCCCTGTCCCCCTGTGCTGCTGGGAAGATGAGGGAGATAAAATTGGGAGTGAGGTTGAACCCAGGAAGAAGGGAGGAGTGGGGGGGGAAGTGTTTTAAGTTTGTTTTGTTATTTTTTTTTTTAATTTCTCATTATCCTACTCTGATTTTGATTGACAACAAATTAATTGCTCAGGTCAAGTTTGTTTTCCCTGTGCCAGTAATTGGTAAGTGAATCTCTCTCAGTCCTTTTCTCGACCCATGAGCCATTTGTTGTATTTTCTCTGCCCTGTCCTGGTGAGTAGGGTGGAGGGGTAGAGTGACTTCCAGCCAGGGCCAACCCAGCATGATCATTGAGAGCTTACAAATAGCAAAGAAGATGAGAACACCTTTCCACCCACGTCTTCTTATTACGGTATACGGGTGTGTGAATTTTCAAGGGTGCTCTAAATAATGATTTAGTAGTTCTTCCACTAACACATCCCAACTTATCACACTACAGGAAAACTTGGTGATGAAGGGTGGCCCGTCACTGCAAATCATAGCTAGAAGGCTCGACCAAACACTGAGATGTAAGTTTCCACAAGTTAATACTTTAAACAGCAATTGCAATTTTGCTGGAGCCTGTACCAGACAGCCTAATGTTCAAAAAAGGTGATGAATGAAAAGATAGATAATTGCAAGTAAGATATTTGATGTTTACATTTACTTAGAGTCTTAATTGTAGTAATTTGGAAAGATCACAGGTTTTTTCTTTGCAAGGGGTCACTTCTAGTGTGGGAAGCAGCTCAGTAACAAAACAGAATTTCCAGCTGCTCTGTAGGTCGCATTATCTGTGCCTAATTTGCCCTGTGATATTGGTAACACTACACATTTTACCCAGAAAAAGGGCTCTACTAGCTCTCTATCACAACTTATGTTATCTTTGCTGAAGGCTGACATTGACTTTGGATTTGGATTTGATTTTTACAGCCAGTCTGTTTTTCTGTTGTCTTCTGAATATATTTAGAGGTCTGTACTTCCCTAGTATAACCCAAAATGCATCTATGAATTGATATAACCCTCCTCCTCCCTGTTCCAAACCTGGCTGAATCATTCAGAGTCTGAGCTACTATCTTTGTTTAACATAGCAGATTCTGCTGTCCCTTGAGGGTCTGACTGTGGACTGTCCCATTGTGTGTTTGCTGTACACAGGCCAGCGTTCTGTTGCTTGAGGAGCAGGAGCCCCTTTGGAATGGTGCTGGTTTTGCTGTATGTTATGTTTTACCCTATATAAAGCATTATTCTGAGATAGGAGCATGTGAGCATGACAGTTCAGCCACAGGGATGGGTTTCATCCTGACTACTATTGAAAGGTACTTTTACTGCTCTTCCTTACTATGGAAGTATTGGTGCATTCATGACTTCTAGAAGAAAGTATGCTTCTTTCCTCTTATTGTAGTGCAAATACTTAGCAGGGATGTTACTGAATATGAATCGATAGCACTGGTGCAATAATGCAAATGTGTCTTCTCCCTGAGAAATGGAGAGTGGTGAGATGAGCAGAGATACAGGCAGTCATGTCTCATACGTGTCTCACTGGATGTCCGATGCAACAGCTGCGTTTAATGCTTCTGCCCATTTGTCATGTGGATTGCTGCGTCGTACTAAGTGAATCCAAAGATGGGAAATGGAGTAAGAAACATTGAACTTCTTGCACTGTTTTCAGAGAGTGAAGAAGTGAAGACATTACTTAAAAGCCCTAATTTTTTTTGGAAGGAATAGATTGTTAAAAGAAATGTAT
This sequence comes from Podargus strigoides, assembly GCA_028020825.1. Classification (NCBI taxonomy): domain Eukaryota; kingdom Metazoa; phylum Chordata; class Aves; order Caprimulgiformes; family Podargidae; genus Podargus; species Podargus strigoides. Next base: position 43,521,702 of record CM051624.1, on the reverse strand, counting down.
ACATTTCAGAATTAATTGTATGATTGTGTCAAAATGTGGGGCCTTGCTTAACAGAGTAGAGGAAGAGAGAATGAGGGAGAGGAGAAAATCTGCACTGCTGAACTTCCCAAATCTCACTTTCTGTCTGAGAGTGCTGAAGATGAGATATAGTAAAAAAAAAAAAATAAATATTTACCATTTAAATAACGTTTTAAACATCAGAAAAAATTGCTCCCTGGCTCATAAAAAAGTATAAAAGGAGACTGATCAACATCTTTCTAGTAGTGTGGCATCCCATTACAGAGATAATTCTGAGCTGGAGCCTTACCACGACAGGGTAGAGGGAAAATGCAATTTTCTTTGTCTCACAGACTATTTCCAGTCTTTATGTTGGGGTTTCATGGTTACTTTTTTCATTAAGGTTGCTGATTTTGACTTGGGTTCAGGTTTTGATCCACGGTATTCCCTTTGTTGCCGATCTTTACGGGTCAGTCCTTCCTGAGAAGGCCTCAGTTCAGGCTGAATTATTTAAGTGCAGCGAATATTCTGTGTTATCTTTCGGTACATCTTGATAAGATGAGATTTTGTGCGATGTGATGAAAGACTTAACAATTCTTCTGCGTGTGAGAGCTGAAGCTTACTACCCATCAAGTATTTCAGTCACTAGAGCTGTCTTACTTCAAGTGGCACATGGGCTGCTGCTCTGAATGCTGTTTCTGTGCTGAGCCCTTTAGAAGCAGTCTGCTAAGGCAGGCTCTTCCATCACTTCATTTGAAATAACTTCACTCACTGACTTATGTATGTGTTTCCTGGAATGTGCTGAGAGTAGCTGGTAATGTACCAACCTGCCTGTAGGCTTTTTGTAACACGTCTTTTTTGGTTGGCTTCGTCTCATCATTGTCATTCATACAGTATGTCAGGAAATGGGCATGAAGAAGTTCAAACCCTTTTTCTTTGAAACCCACTGACTTTTAGTCTCCTTGAATAACACCTCCATAAGAATAAAACTAGGACCTGTTTGGGATGAGAGCTTCTGGTTATTGGCCATCTATACTAGAGACATTAGTTTTTCTTTTAGCTCTGTCAACTACTCTGTGGAAATAGCAAGAAACACGAAGTGTAATCACCATATATATATGTATATACACAATTAGATTTCACTAACTTATGCTTGTCATTTCATTTTTTTATCTTTATATTCCTGTTCTTCGGGAAATGAGCTGTTTTTCTGTGGTTGGAAACTCACCTATACACATATATAGGTCTCATATATAATAATATAGGTCCTTCATATATATAATTTAGTTCCCTTGCACATCAACAATAGATAACAGCACAGATTTTCAATTTTGGGATAAGGTTGCTCATTCAGTTTGCTTTGTGTGTGTTTGTGAATAGATTATCCTCCTAACATGGCATTTTAGGGATTTATGAAACCTGTGTTGAATTTGATAAACTAAATCAATTTTGAGTTGTTCTATTTATTTATGATTTCCAAATTTGGAACATCTTGATTTTTGCAACACTTTGAGTTGGTTTTTTCTTTCTTTTTTAAATTTTCAGGAATAGAAACACTACAAAATGAAAAAGTAGGGTTTTCTTCCATTTCATGAAATTCATATTCACTTAGAGGTTTATTTTTTTTCCCCACGTTAGTTGTTTTGTTGGTTCTACATCAAACCAGATCTATCAATTTACTCAGATTCATTGCTGAAACCATCACTGAATCATGTGTGTAATTGTTTTGTTTTGTTTTTTTTTTTTTTACACATGTATTGACATAAATAAGAAGCATTAGGTATTTAGAACTTGTGAAAGTTAGTTCTGATGCTAAGGACCTTGAGTACTCGTATGTGGATCAAAAGTGTATCCATTTTCAGTGCTTCTACACAACAAATGTTCCTACTGACTAGCGTAAAAGACCAATGTGCCACCTAGGATTTCTAGAATAGTTGCTACCTTTGTTTGGTCGTTTGACTAGTCATTTAAATGCTTAACTGTGCGTTCACAAGAAAAATACATAATTTTCATAGTATGTATTAGGGGTGACATATTTTCATTTCTTCTCAAGTTCCTGCAGAATTGTATTCAATTTTTAAAAATGTGGAGAGAACAAAAATAGCTCACTGTTCTGTTAGAGAAACTTTAATTATAGTGCTTGCAGGTGGGAAGAGAGACAGTAGGTCATGTCTTTATTAAAACATATCTAATTAAGTAGTGTAGATAAAGCCTTCTCTTCTTACAATGTGCCTCCTTTTTGATAGAAACCTGACAGCTGATTGGGCTGGAGTTAAAGAGTAAGTTTCAGGTCAACTAGTACACTCAGATGTTGCTTTCCCATTAAAGCCACACTCAGCCAAGGCAACAGGAGTCAGTTTTAATGAGGCTGGTGCTGCCCAAGAGGGACATAGATCATAAATTAGTCATACAAGAAAAAGGAGACATAAAGGGATATAGAGAGCAGATAAAACAGTATTTGCAGACAAAGTAGGGTGATTTCCTACTGAGGGCACTCACAGGTCCTTTGAAATGAAAGTAGCAGATAGCAGGGGTATTGTCACCAAGCCGGGATGACAATTCTTTAGAAACTGATTACTATCAAGGATATTTATCTAATGAAGAATCAGAGATAGGATTTTCTGAATTTTGGTTGACTGTCTCCCGTTTGTTCTCATGGAAGACAAAGCACTTTCAACCGTGTCAAGGTTCGACTCACCCCATGGCAGTGATGTCCATATTATGTTTGAAAACATATGCTCAAATGATATGTCAGGTTGTGAAGTTTGATGGAAAATCTGAAGCTTGGATTTACGGTAGCTGAAATTAAACTCTGGGGGAAAAAAAAATCTTTTTAGAGAAGTTGGATTCTTCTCTGTGAAGGGGCTGACACTTGTGTGGTTTTATTTCCTTCTTCATGTTGGAAAACAGTGTGTGCCCCAAATATTAGTAAATTAGTAAAAAAACCCTGCCACATTTATCCTCACAATGAATAAAAGATAATTTATGAAAATGTTAAGTCTGTTTTCACAAAAACAGCTGAGACAAAACTTAAGTTGACATGGCTTAGTGCCTGTAAATGTATTTTATTATATTATTTATAATTATTTATTATATTTTAACCTCCAGCTTCTTAGACCACTTAAAGACCCAATTGCATATTTAGAGTACATATATTGAGCAGTTGTGTTATGTTACTATGTTATGTTCAAGCCACCAAACCAGGCAAAATTCTTGCAGAAGCCAATTACATTTTTCACATGGACAAGATTTCAGGAAACTGAGGCCTGATGTGATGAAGCCACTTGCCTAAGGTTGCATGACCAGTCTGAAATACACTACAGATGTGAAGGAGTTCCATGAGGGGACCACAAGCATAAGACCACCCTTTTTCCTTGTGAGTCATGCCTCTGGGTAGAAATATATCTATTTAGTTGATATATTTTTTAGAAAAGAAAGTAGAAATGTTACCAATACACTTCTCTTAGTTTGACAGTTGTTCTATCTCCCAGTAACCCCTCCCAACCTGAGAAGAGGAATTGGGAAAAGGAAGGGAGACCCGTGGGTTGAAATAGAAACAGATTTAATAAGATAATGATAAAGAACTAATAGTAATCTCAATACTAATATGAAATACAAAAGGTTATAGTCAGCCCATACAGTGGTCATGAGCTGGGCACTCCCAGCAGTGAGTGCCAGTGTTAAACAGTGTGAGCATCACAGCTCCAGTGAGAGCTGGATGGCAGGTGAGACCCTCCAGGGACAGTGGCCATTGAGGAAGAGACCCCTCCCAAGCAAACTTTCTCATTTATAGAATGAGTGATGTTTATGGGATGGAATAGTGGTGTTGGCCAGCCTGGCTCAGCTGTGTTGCCTTTCACTCCTCCTGCTCTTAGCACCTGCAACTGCTCAAGACCTTGATCCCTGTAGAAACTGCACACTGTGGCTGGCCATGAACTAAACCAGAGTGTCTTATCAACTCTGTTCTCACAGAACTTGGTGCTGCAGTCTGCTCAAAACTACAGCTTTCCTGAACAGAAAATGATTCTATAACTCACAACCAGGACAACTTACTACTTTCTTTAGCAAAGCTCAGAATGTAAAAATCTTGATATTCTTTACGTGTATGGACTGTCAGTGTAAAAGCTATACCAATAATATCTTTTCAGCTAATTTATTGGATTGATGCATTAGAAATCAGATCACTCACAAGGTTTATTCTCTATAGGCAGAAATAGGTGTGGTGTTCTCAGCTCTTTCAGTGCAGATAATGTTTGCAGTGCTGCAAGCACTAACTACTGTGAGCAGTTCCAGCTGGGTCAATTAATTGAATGAAGCTTACCCAGAGAAGTAAGAACTAAGTCACTGTTAAAAACTAAGTTGTGATAAACTATGTTCTTTGGGAGAATTTATGCAAAAACCACTTGATTTTAGGTATATAGGGGCAAAATATTTCAGTAATTAAACATGTCAGAAAAAGCCATATTAAACTTTGTCAATGAAGAACTTGTTCTTGTCATAAACAAGAAAATAAAACAATAACACATTTTATGTTTTAGATATTATTTGAGTATACAGAAGCTGGTGCTCAAATGGATTAACACAATTCAACATTCCCACCATTTACAAGCATTTAAACCCCAGAATCAGGTCCTATGAACCCTCTCTTCCCTTGGTTTCTGAATCTCTAAGTAGTTGGATAGTATTTTCAAGTTTTGTTTTGGGGTGATTTGGGGTTTATTTGGTTTTTATCCCCCTCCCCTTTCTGTATTTGCAGCATTAGTATCTGGTTACTGAGAAAAGTGTGAAAAATAAGATTTTGCAAAATAAATTCATTCTCAAAGTAGTGCTTTAGAGATAAACCCAGCATAACAAAACAAGTGCTGAAACAGTAGGAGCTGTCAGCATTACTAGTGGTGTAAGGCTCGTGCTTTTTTCAGCCTGCTTTCTACAAAATGATTAGTAAATTTGGTCGTTATGTGTAATTAATAGTCATTTGAATGAAAGACAAAGGGTGTAATAGCACGTGTGAGTCTTTCTGTGCCGGTGTGGATGTTAAGAAAACGGTCTCAAAGCACTTTTCTGATAAAACATGTGTGGAGTGACAGCACATCAGTGATGGCATGGCTCAGTTTGGTGAGGTGGCAGGGCTCAGAGGCTGCAGACATCCCAACGACACCCAAATGTTTCCTTTCTGTACTGCTGCTCTGTTTTACTTTACAACTTAACACTCATTCAGAGTGTTTTGACTTTCCTTTTGACTGCCAACACAGAAGTCCACAGAGATTAAAACCCCTGTTTTCGAGAGAAATACCCATCAGGAAAACCTAGGATAATATTATCGTATTTATTTGTTCAGTCTGTGATCTCTTACTCTTTCTGTTGATGGTGTTTCAGAGATGATAACTTCAATGTTGGTGTCAGTGAGCTATAAAGCTGTATATTTCCAAGCTTTCCTCTGACAAGCACAAAGCCTAGAGGATGATATTTTTTTTCTTTACTATCCTGAAAAGTTGACTCTTAATTCTCTGGCAGGAAACCAACACATTTACTGCAAGAAAGTAAACTTCTGTAAACATCACAGACCTTTTCCCCTGTGTTTTCTTTGAATGGCTGATTATTTTTACTGCTTAGTAAATATACTAATTTAACATTGAAATCTCAATTTCAAGAGAAAAGCATAGAAATGGAAAGAGTAAAATATTTGTATTGCCTAATAATAAAGGTAAGCTACAGTTAACAGTTTGTTGGAGCATATTCTGTGCCTTGAGGGTTAGGTTGGATATTGGGAAAAAATTCTTCACTGAAAGGGTTCCCCAGCACTGGCCCAGGCTGCCCAGGGCAGTGGGGGAGTCCCCATCCCTGGAGGGATTTCAGAGCCGTGGAGATGTGGTGCTGAGGGACATGGGGCAGTGGGGACTGGGCAGTGCTGGGTTAATGGTTGGACTGGGTGACCTTAGAGCTCTTTTCCAACCAAGGCTGTTCTATGATTCTGTGGTCTGCACACACTGCTCTGATTGTGTCAGCCAAGGACAACTGACTGCCTCCTTGGTTTGGGAGATCTCCATAGGCCTCGTGCTCAGTGATGAGGGGATCAAAATTAGGGAATACTCCAGCATTCCCATGGGTAAATTCAGAATTCTAAATCCAAGAGGATGATTCTTGAAACCTCTGCCTTGGGTGGCCTTTGTTTTGATCCTGAATTCCCTAAGCAATGTCACTTATGAATGAATTGACTAAACAATGTCACTTATGTCCTATGTGCTAGTAGTAAGGAAATACTGGGGGGGTGGGGAGTGTGAAAAAAGATTAATTTTCCTACAGGAAGGCCCACATTTATTAGAGAAGTATTTTAATTCTCTTTTTCTCTTCCTAACATCTGAATCTCAAACACACTGGTACATTTTGAACGTTTTAAACAAAGTACGAGGTAGAGGTCTAAAACCTAGGTTAATCTGGAAAGGTTGTTAAACTAAGGTTCCTCCTCACTTCCTGGAGGTTATTAAGAACATATTAAACAATTCCAATAAGGAATGTTTTAAGAATAAACATACCTTGTGAAGGTAGACTAGATGGTACTTTAATTTTTTTCCCCTGCCTTATTTTCTGTGTGTATTTCACTTCCAAAAAGAACAGTCACACAGTTTTTTAGAAATGTTAGAATCCTTCCAGTATTTTCCCCAGTTATGCTGAGACCTTTCCTTGCTTATCTGTTCCTTCAGAAGATGTTTCTTCCTCTTCTTCTTAGACTTTCAAACAGGCCTGAACAACTTCATATGAAAACATACCCACTTTATCTTTTCAGTGCTCAGGTATTTAAAGATTATGTAGGAGTTGGGGTCCTGATTGGCTGTCCTAGTAAATAACTTCTTAAAATCCCCTTGGTTAGCTGTTAGTTAACTATAAAAAACTCAGAGTAATTCTAGTTAGGTTGAAGCAAAAACTAGACAAACAAAAAGTGGTGAGTTTTGCTTTGTTTTTACCAAGTACCAAATGAGGAACACCATTTCTGCAGTTTGGTAAAGACACAGATTTACATAATTGTAGAGAAATAGGGATGTCCCTGTGTAGTATTTAGATTAGCTTCAGAAGGACGTGTTTGGTTTGGCTGACTCCTGATTTCTTCTGCTTTGTTCTGTGGAGGACCATATTCTACATGTTCCTCAACTACTTCTTCACAGTCCTGTTCACAAAAATCCTCACTGGTTAACTCAATTGAGAGACTTTTATATACTTTTGAAGTTTCCTATTGATTTCGTATTATTTCTTACTTGATTATCAAATGTATAAATCAATAATCATTCCAAAGAGAAAAATAAAACTTTTCCATTTGACATACTGAACATATATAAATAAAGAAGACCTATATGCTCAATTGAAAAGAACTAAAATATATGCGTTGGCCTGAGCTGACAAAAAGTTTATAAACTATAATGCTGCTTGTATTTAATTTTTTTGCTGACATTGGATTGAATGTTTTAGGGGCTCTGAGTAGGCAAATACAATTAAGAGAAAATCACATTGGAAAGACAGACATTTCAGTGCCAACCAAGATCCTTATCAGATCAGAAAAATCCAGTTCAGACAGTATCAGGTTGTGTGTGGATGTAGTGGCGTTGTGCAAGCCAGACAAGGGAAGTTTTTTAAGATACTTGATCTTCAGTTATGTTCCCTCAGTACTTTCCTATACAGAATTTATTCAGATCAAGTAAGGCTGCCTTTGCAACCCTCACCATTTAAAGTTGCAGATAATGCAATACTTTAAGTGCAAATGAGCTTCTGTGAAATTCTGCAAGATTCTTATTCTTAGTATCAGTGAAGTGTGAAGATATGACTTGTGACTTTCACATCATATTCCTCAAGTAACTTATTAAAACTGGCTGTTATGTTCTAGATACGATCGTTAATGTGAACAGCTCCATTGAGATGAATGGAGAAAACTTGATAAAAGAGATCAGAATTTTAAAAAAAAAAATTAAAAAAAGTATTTTTATTTTTTCAGTTCTTGTTTTCATGGAATAACTTTCAAAAGGCAGCAGGTGCAACAAACATTTAACTTAGAATCATAGAATCACAGAATGGTTTGGGTGGGAAGGGACCTAAAAGCTCATCTCATTCCAAGCCCCTGCCATGGCAGGGACACCTCCCACCAGCCCAGGTTGCTCCAAGCCCCATCCAACCTGGGTTTAAATTTGACTTAAAGCCAGTGATTGCTGCTTTCTCTGTGTTCATCAGCACAGCTGTTACAGTGGCATGTAGAGAAATTTCCCTTCCCCTGCTAGAATTATCACCAGAAAGGGAAGGCAAAGGCCATGTAAGCTGCTTGGGTTTTTGCTGGTGCTGAAATTCTTCATTTCAGTAAGGAGCAAGAAAACCTCAGCAATTGTCACAGTGGTTGCTCAGTATGTCCGTGTTAGTTCTGTGTTATTCCTCCCTGCAGCAAACAATATGTTTGTCGTGGACATTTCCTGAATAATGAAGAGAGTATTTTTCAGTGGAGCCTAGAGTTCCCTGTCTACATATACCCATTAATCATATCACCCTTGTCTCTTACAAGCCAACTTTTTTAAAATTTGGAATGAGCTATTCCAGTGAATTCAAACAAGATTACATGGATGAATTTTAACGTAAATTGGGAGGACAAATAATTGCAACTGTGGAAATGAGATTCATGATGATCAAATGCACTCCATGAAGGCACATGTATGCACATAGATCGTGTAGCATAGTGTAGTTGACTACAGCTATATTATAGAAGCTCTTTAGGTACCCAGGGCATCATAAGGAATCTAGTTTTCATGGAAAGCAGGGATGTCAGCTGTTGACATCTTTTTTAAAAGTCTATTATGTACATGTCTTCTTGAGGACCTGATGTCAAGTTCTTCACAGGATGAAGTCTAAGTGAAGTTCAAGGCCTGGTTCGATGGGGCCTGGAGCAACCTGGTCTGGTGGGAGGTGTCCCTGCCCATGGCAGGGGGGTTGGAACATGAGCTTTGAAGTCCTTTCTGACCCAAATCATTCTGTGACTCTGTGAAATGCACAGTAGCCTGGGCATTAGCAGCAAGTAAATGCAAGTTGGAAAACAAGTGGTCTAAGTTTAACTTGTTTTTAGGCTAATTTGTAGGGAAATGTGGTTGTTATCTGTGAAGTAGAAAAGGCTGGGGCACATCAAATAGTTAAAGGAGCAGAAATTATAATGTGCCATAAAATTCATCTCTCTAATGAGTCTGTGGTCTTCATATTTTGTGGAGCTATGAATGTTAGTTTCTGGCCTACGTCTTTGAAGGTGCTTCACAGTTCTCCTCTGGCTGTAGGATTAAAAGTTTAGAACCAGGAGTCTCTCTTATTTTTAGGGGAAAGACAAATGTAAGTGGGGTGTTATTATTTTTGTACTGAAGAAAGAGTAATGATGTTTTAAAAAACAGCGCAAAAATTCCGTCTTGTGTCAGCTCGAAACTACCCGAGTGGCTGAGGTTTTGGAAAGAATATTTTTAATTTACTAGGGTGTGTTGGAAGGCAGTCAATAGATTTGCTGAATACCATTTAGTAACTGGCAGGGAATGTATGTCTGGGAAATATGTTTGTGATAATAAGGGCAGAAGGTGTGAGGAGATTCAGAACTGGAAACTGCTACAGAGAATCAACAAGAATATGTTTGATAAGCAGTTAATGCAAATGAATTGCCAAACTGTACTATTTTACATAAACATGTAACTTCTTAAAACTAGGTCTTATGCTCTGGAACGTGCATGAAAATATGTTTCCCATACAAGAGAAAAAGGTACCTTAACACCCTTAATATGCATAGGCACAAATTGCTCAATTAATGTTTACTTATTTTTTAAACTCTGTTGGATTAGAACTGAAGTGTCGAGACCTGAGATTTTTACCAGCTTTGTCATTTGCTATGTCTTCAACTTTCTGATAAAGTGAGATCCCAAACATTTCCTGTGCCTGAGGTTTTAAACTGATGCTTGACAGAGAAAAAAAAGTTAATTCAGCAGGATTTGAGGCATCTTCCTTGCTTTATTGTACCTTTACCTTGTCATTTGTGGCATGGGTGAATTCAGTTTCCAACTTTGAAGAAGAACAGGAGATGCTTTGAGAGAGGATTTTTTACTTCATTTTTCATGTGTTTTTTAGTAAATCAGAGGGTAATATGCATATTTTTGTCAAATAGCTCTTTGTATAATGCATTTCACCTCATTGGCTCAGTTGTTTATTAAAAGAGCATTCCTAGTGATTCTTTTTGATCTAGGATTCCTTTTGTTTGGGCTTTAGATAGGTTTAAAGGAAATGCTGGAAATGAAAGACAGAAAAAATAATTTAGCAAATGAATCCTATGAGAAAACTGTGGAAAAAAATCAATAGTCCTCTTTTAACTCTTAATGGGAACATTTTCTTGAAAGATTGTTTGCCTCAATTATTCTAGTTTACCATAGAATAAATGGAAAACTTATGTGGCTGAATGTATTTGATCTGCTGTCATTAAACTATTTATACCCAAATGTAATTCCTCAAGTAATAATACAGATTACAATGAAGTGAGAGAGAGCAGGGAGAAAGGAAACATAATGAGGGGATAGTTTGGAAGGTGTGAAGATCTGAAATTGCCTTTTTCTTTTGTATGGGGGAGAGATTTTCATGCATGCTCCAGAGCATAAGACCCAGTTTTAAGAAGTTATGTGTTTATGTAAAATAGTACAGTTTGGTAATCTTAGGTCTAAAATCTAAAATAACAGTTATTTTTCATGGCTGCTAAAAAAAAATAATGGAATAATGCAGTCATCCTGAGTCCTAAAAAACACTGAAAGTTGGTTACCTCTAGAAAATAAAAAATATATTGTAGAATCATGAGTTACAGCAGAGAAGTGTTATTAATTTGACAAAAACAGATGCTTCTACGATATTCTTTTTTTTTTTTTTTTTTAAGTCAAGTATTCTTTAGAAGAATATTACCTTTTTTTGGGGAAACATTTAATGATATAATTATTTGGGAGAATTCATTTTATAAAACCATATGTTGAGATGTTCTGGTGAAGTATATCTCTTCTGTTGATTATGAAGTGAACCCGAACTTTCATGTTGCAGTTAGCCACCTAAGTAAGGCAAAAGATAAGATTACAGAGAAATATTTAAAGTCTGAAGGTGATATTACAATGAATTTCATAGAGTCGTAGAATGGTTTTGGGGGGTTAGTTTAGCTTTAAAAGAAATGGATGCATGTACCACTGTATTTTAAGATATATTTTAAAGTAATTTAATATAGTAATAATGCACAAATATTAATTGATATTATTCGATATTATAGTAATAATATGCTAGCAAATTCTCATCCTCCACCTAAGATGGCAATATCTCTTCCTAGTGCTATAAAAAATGGCATAATTTCATATATTGCAAAAATGCAAGAACCTTAAGACAGAATCATGGCATCTGTTTAAAATGATGGATCATAGCTCAGGGAAGGTGCATAAACTTAAATATATGATATATAAATATAAACTTCTACCAATGATTGATTCACAAGCACAGTTCTTATGTACAATAGAAAGTGTTTGTCAGATTGACCTCTGAAAAGGAGTAGTATCTATTGAGGTACTATGTTAGAAAAGAAGAATATAATTATTTAAACTCGATTTGACCAAGCTGTGAAAAGCATCACATGGTGTCTCATAAAATGCTGCCATTTTGATTTTAAAATAGTGTCTGCTGTGTTGGTGAGTAACCATCTAATCTTCTACTCCATGCTGTGAAAGGGGTAGAAGAGGAACTCAAGTCAGTGAAGCTGCAAAAGACAAAGGAAGAATGTGGGACCAGGAGGGGAAAGGATGCCAAAGCAGTACTAGTTGAAAAAAGAGTTCCTAAGATTTGCCCTTAGATAGGGTGAGCCAAAATGGCCTCAGTCCTGCAGGGAACTATGAACCTGATCCAGTGCTGTGTGTAAGGACGTATTTAATTTATATGAATAACCTCCTTATATTTTATACTGAAATTTAGGTCTGTATGCGAGTGCTTCACCGGGTTGGGATAAAAATACTCAGTGCTTTGCTGAACTGCATGCACTGAGGCAAGAAATGCCTGCTGGAAGGTGTGAAGCAAATATCAGTATGACAGCTGTGTGGTAGGGTGCTGTGTAAATAGAATTGAGCCTGGTATTTGGCTCCAATTATTGGTGTGGTTTTGATATTTGAGCCTTGCAGCTCTAGAATTCCTCTGCCATTTTTATTTGTATCAAGTAGTTCTTCCATTGGAAGACAAGAGGAAAAGCAGCTCATTCCCTTGCAATGTAGATGAGAGAATGGCAAGTGTTTTGTTTTTTTTTTATTGAGTATGAATAAGTGTATCCATGCACTTTAGCCCCCTACCCCCAATTACCTCTTCAGGAGAAGAGGTAATTGTTCAGGGCCGGGGGACGTGACAAAATGTGACTGTGGTAAAGTGAGACCTGGCTAAAAGCAAACCTGCCAAGACCATAATTCAGGGAAATGGAAGCCTGTATTAATGCAACTGGTTGAGAAGCTGATGCAGGAAGAGAATGTGGCTTGAGAATAATTATTTGAAAGCAAAATCGTCTGTGAAGTATCAAACCATCGGGCGTCCCGTGACAGTTGGAAATGAAAAGGAGGTAAAGGATTGCGAGTCAATAACAATAAAAAGTGCACTAAGCTAATGGATCCCTTGTTTCAGATTGTCAGTGACAGGTCTGAACTCCAGAGAAAACCCCTCAGTGATGGCCCTTTCCACTCCCACATGGTGGCCCTGCTGTTTTCACCTCGTGTCACCAGCTGATCCCTGGGGCTCAGCATCCACCCTTTGAACAGAAAGTGAAGTAAAACCTGAGCTGTTTTCCGTGTTGCTCTTTCAGAAGGGTCCTTGCTGACTGCTTTAATGGGCATATCTGTTACCTGGCACTTCTGGGTCTTCCAGTAGAGCAAACACTTCTCCTCGTAGCAAAGAAACAGATCAGTGGTTTTCTTAGTCCTGTCTCTTGCTTTTATTTCAGTGCTGTCCCCATAATAATCTGGAGTACACGTGCTTGTTGTGTAGGAGTTGAATTAATCAAAACTGATTGGGATATTATAGCATAGGAGAAAATCCTGTAGACAGAGGTGCTTTAATCCCATCTCCCCACCTCAATTTCGTTAATTGCTACAATCATCATTTCCTGTAAGACAGTCCTGATAGTTTTTCCTCTTTTACTTCAAAAATATCTTATTTAGGGAAACAATCAGGAGTACCCTATGTATTCTGGTATATTCATGCATAGAGACAGCAGCTGGGTTGTATGAATAATTAGTTTTGTTTCTCAGGATAAATAAAGGATGACTCAACCAAAAATTAGGCAAGGATTCCTGTTTATGGTGAGGAAAAAAAAAATACAAAAAGATTTAGTTATGAATCAAGTCATATGGCCAGGAGAGCTATTTAATGTAAAAATAGACAAACAAGTCAAGTTAATTTAAGTCACTTACACTTAGACACAGTGGCCTGACATGTATCCACAGTGACTGAGGCATTCCCTCATGTTTTGACATCTAGTTTCTATTTACCATTTTATTTTTCAGTGTCATTTACTTTTCAGTATGATCCCCTCAATTTTATGCTTCAAAGTGTCACCTCCCTTTTAAGGTTTGACTTTATATGGACTGTATTAATTTTCTGAATGTGCCTATAAGTATAAAAAGTGGTTCTAGTTTTTGTAAAATTGACTGGAGAGAATGGTAAACATTCCTGTTCCAAATGAGTGTATTAAAGTAGCAAAAAAGAATATTGATAAAGCATTCCTGAGCATGCACTGGCATTCAGTTGCTTGAGCTCAGGAAGAAGTGGATTCAAAATGTATCATTAGAAGAAGTGAATCAAATCTGGAATTGATGGAAGCTTAATGTGAATCCATTGAAATTTAGTTGTTTGGCTTGTGGGTTTTTTGTGAACAAATTAGCTGAAAATAAAATTTAAAGACAGCCAACCTGATGTCAGCTTTTCAGAAGAACATTTCTGTGTCCTCAGAGAAAAAAGGTGGAAAATATATGTGGTGGCAGCCTTTGGAGCCCTGGTTTTGAAAGCAGCTCACAAGAGCTGCTTTTGTGCAGTCTGTTACACTCTGAAGAATGAGACAGAGGGTTTTAGATTTGTTAGTGTCCATCTTTAATGTTACTTTGGGGAGTAACCAGGTGTGTTTTTCTTTAGCTCGTTGCAGTTTAAGACTACTTTAACCTCTTCCATTGCTGTCCCTCCAATGTGCTTCAATATTCTGTGGGAAGATGCTGTGTGTCTCTCGCTGGGTGACCTTAGTTTACACCACCACAGACTAAAATCCTCCTTGTTCTTTCTGCTAGAACTTCTCTTTGCACTGAAACAGAACAAAACCAGTCACCTTGCCCATTATAGCATTTCAGATATGAAATGGTAACTGTGAGAGTATTGCTCCTGGACAATTTGTGCACTGGAAGCTTGACTGACAAAGTGATAAATTTTGCATGTTGGAAAACAAATTGATGTATTTTCTCATTATGGCAAACATTCTTATTTTATTTATGTTTTCAACAAGAAGGTCTAACATTTTTTGCAGTGAAAACATGGGAATAAAAAAATGGTTGTGAAAAGACGAAAACAAGTTTGTATTATAAAAACATTGGAAGCATTTGAAATAAATATTTCTATGAGCATTTTTCCAAAGTGGCTATAAAATAATAATAACCCATTCTATACTCCAAGCAGAATAAATCTTCTGTTTAATACGTGGTAGACAGCTGTTGTGTTATCATGTAAAATGCTGGAGGAAGTAATAATCTAGCAATTGGTGGAAATAATAGGAGTCATCTCGATATTGTCTAAATAGCTTACATTCAGCTCATTGGAATTATTTGGACATTCAATTATCACTGAAATTGATAGTTATTATATGCCTAATTCCCTCATCCTTGGATTTGGAGTCTAATCCTCTGGCACTGAGGTTAATGGAAAAATTCTTAGCTGCAGTTTTGTGGTTTAGGTCCTTCATGCAGCCATTTCCCTCTTCAGAAAAACAGGATTAGAATGATCTATAGCGAGTGTCTTGAGCTGCTCAGAATAAATCTGAGGTGTGTGTAATGCGTCAGGATGTGCTGGGGGCCAACCAGGTGAAAAACAGCTTTGCAGAAATGGACCTGAGGGTCCTGGTGGACACCAAGTTGAACGTGAGCAAGCAGTATGCCCTTGCCACAAAGAAGGCAAGTGGAACCCTGGGCTGCCATTACACCATATTGCCAGAAGGTTGAAGGAGGTCATCCTTGCCTCCCATGCAAGTGCTGTGTCCAGTTCTGGGCTCTTCAGTACAAGGGAGACGTGGACAGGCTGGAGAGAGTCCAACACAGGCCCATGGAGGTGATGGACTGGGATCTCTCTCCTGCGAGGAAAGGCTGAGAGAACTGGGACTGTTTAGCCTGGAGAAGAGAAGGCTGAGGGGGGATTTTATTGATGACTATAAATACCTGAAGGAAGGGTGGAAAGAAGATGGACCCAGACTCTTTTCAGTGGTGCCCAATGACAGGACCAGGGGCAATAGGCACAAACTGAAACAGAGTTTCCTCTGAAAATCAGGAAACAATTCTACTGTGAGGGTCACTGAACATGTCCTGGAGAGGTTGTGGAGTCTCCCTGCTCAGAGATACTCACAAACCATTTGGAGATTGTCGTGTGCAGCCTGCTCTAGGTGACCCTGCTGAGCAGGGAGGTCAGCCCAGATGACCTCCTTCCAACATCAGCCATTCTGTGAGTTGGTGATTCTATAGTTTGATGTTGTTTTGTTGATGTAGAGATCATCAAACAGAGATGTACACACATGGGGCCACGTGTGTACACATACCGGGCAGCTTCCATGTTAAAACCTTAGTGTTGTTTTGGAATTGTTTATGGGTACAGTTGGCCTTTCACCAACGAAATGAGTGGTATTGCCATTGATATCCATGAGAGAACTACTGTGTTCTGGTAGGAGTTTCAATTAACACTACTGTTCTGCGTATAGGATTAAAGGAGGAGTATTAAAACTGGGAACTGGAAGGCAAAGTTGAAAGTCGTATTTCTGGTGTGACTAGTGTCTTGCTCTGTGACCTGGGGCACACTGTTTCAATTATCTGTGCCTTCATTTCCCAATTTGTAGGACCCAGATAATGAAAGGCACCTACGTTGCAGGGATGTTGTGAGTTTCAATTAGTGCTTGTAAAATGCTCTGAGCTCCACAGATAACAGACGCTCTAGCAGGAGGAACTATTGTTATTGTTATATCATTATTATACGTGTTAGCTTAGCTCTGTGACATTCATCTTCATTTATCAAGGGACTTATAACTCACTCTTGGCTGCCTCTCTTGTGCATTATAATTTTCTCTATATACTGAAGATATAAGTCACATTGGTATATAACCATGCTGAAATTTATATCTACGTGCACTGTGTATTCATGAGAGAATAGATATTTTTTAAAGCTGCTGAAAATAATTCTTGCTCATTGATTGCAGTGATTTTACTCTTGCTTGATGTTGTGGTTTTATCTGTTTTTAAAAAGTATTGTGATCAATTAATAACTTATTTCCTTGATTTTTAAGTGGGCTCGAAGTGCATTATTGCACTTTGTTGAAGTGTATCAGTATGGAAACCATGATGTGGACCTGCTTTGGTAACTATGTTGTTGCATATCAAACACTGGGAGAAGTACAATACTTCACCTTGAAGAATGAAACTTATTTACTGCTCACGGTGTCTAATGTATTGCCATTATTCTAGCTGAAGTAGAAAAATTATACTAGCAGGGTTTGTTGCACAGGATTGGCTTGCATGACTGTATCCCTCAGCTGGTAATCAAATGTACTGCGTAATGCCAAAAGAGTTCTGAAGGCAAAAAACTTTCTGAAGTGCTGTTAACAGTGGGGGACGTGGTGTCAGCTGATTGATGTTCTTGCCTTACATATCAGAGATCATCTTTAACAGCTGGTGACACGGATATCTCCATCCTGGGTAAATCATTACGTTTCACTAAGCAGTAGCTGCAAAATGATTTTTGCTTTGTTCTGGTCCTATTTCCTCTAAATGCTTTGTAGGCCTTTTTTTTTAATTTTTTTTTTCCTGATGCCCTGTTGTTTGCAGACTTGCTTAACATTTTGAGGAGGTGAGGAGTCTTGACCTTTTGGTGTTGTTTCAGAGACTTGACTTTACTGATACAAGTGAATGTGAATATAGAAATAGAATTTCCACAAATATTATCCACCAATATTAATTAGATTAATTCTTAACTAATAATTATATTAATAATTGATTTCACAGAATCACAGAATGTTAGGGATTGGAAGGGACCTCAAAAGATCATCTAGTCCAGTCCCCCTGCCAGAGCAGGAACACCTAGGTCAGGTGCTTATTTAAATGCTTATATGAATGTATGATTAATGATTATATATTGTTCTTTAGACAATATAAATAATAATGAATGTGAATATATAAATAATACATCAGATTGTAAAATCTAATACGTTTTTAAATTGTTCTACTGTGTATGTGGTTATCATATTGTGTATTATGTCCAACCAAAATTATTACTAGATTATAAGGACAAGGGGATGATGGTGAACTAATTGTTGCAGAAACTAACAGAGATGTTTAAGATGTTCCTGCATTAAGCTGTGTTTTTAACAGCCCTCTGTCCTCCAATCACTTGGACTGGGGGACAGTTAATTTTAGCAGCAGTTCAATGTAGTTTGTGTGGTTTTGTATTCATGCATTGCCGCAGCTGAGGAATTATTATCCACACATTACTTCTGTTGTGAGTCACAAATCTGTAATGAGGAGGTTGTTAGGGTGGAAAATAGAGACATAGCCAGCCAGAGAGGCTTTTTGCAATTGTCTGACCAAAGCCACAGTTCAAAATCTTTTGATTTTAAACCCTCCCTCCCTCCTTCCCTCCCTCCCTCATTTCTTCCCTCCTTCTTTTTTCCTTTTTTTTTTTTTTTTGCATTTCCCTTCCTTTTGCCAATCATATGTCAAACTGGTGATTTCCTTTTCAAATGCTATGTATGAATAGTTTGACATAGCTGACTTCCTGCAGTCTTTTATCAGCTCTGCTTCTGAGTGAGTATTTTAATTGGATGACACCAGTAAGGATCCTATTCACTGCTGACTTGTGTGTATCGTGTCTGTGGCTTGCTTTTATTTTTCTCTCCCTCTGCCTGTACTCAACAACAACTACAAAAGATTTGTTAGCACAGTATTTGATTGATTTTAAAGCAAATAATTTGAAAGACAACTTATCAAGCTTAGCAGGTTTCTGAAGGTATTTTGTGGTGAGTTGCATGTGATAAAACAGAACTATTGAGTCACAAAGTCCCTTTCATTCAGTAGTAATGAAATGATGCATTTTAGTTACACATTGTACATTAAGGAGAAGCGACTTTGCGGCTGCTGAAGCTGCTTTTTTTTTTTGATGCACACTGATTTTATTATTTCTTCACAAGGATGTTTTTGTTGAGATGCTACTAAGCAAGAAATGCAGTTTTGATAATAGGCAAAAGCCTTTGTACAGAGTAAGGCTGCCAACTTCCCCAGCCTGGGAGAGATACTGAACTGATGCTCAGGTGTTACTGAATTTGAACCCTGCTAAAGAAGGCTAGAAAAGTCACTCCAAATTGAAAAAGAGAGTTGAGGGTGACAGAGCTTGACAGAGTCAAGCATGTTAAGGAAAAACATGGCACAATTCTGAACATGTGGTAGTGTCTTGCTTATTGCAATTAAATTTATTGTAGCCTTGGAAGAAAGTCCCTGTTTAGAACTATACAAAACCAGCAAAGAAGTGAAATCTTTCAGTATATTCCTTCCATATAGGAAACATTTGCCCACCCTTGTGTACTATGCTGTCTATGTTTTTCTCCTCTTCATGTTATTACATTGCTGCTAGTTATACCAGCTAGAACTTAAATACTTTTTCTTGTTTTTTCATTTGTCTGCTTGTGTGAAGTTCCGTGTTCTCATTAAATCAACTTTACATATATTTCTCCTCTCCTGAATTCCTGATTACTGTGACAATCCATTTTGGAGACCCATATCAAGAACTGAAAAACAGGACAAAGCTCTGTCTTGGGGAGTAGACACCAAAGCTGTATAGGCTCTCATTTTCTTAAATTGTTTGTGTGACCAAAAGTACTGCAAATCTCAAGTTTAAAAAATTAAATTAAAATTAATCCTGGTTTAATTAAATGATTGTGTTATTGGGAAAGCATCAGGTTGCTTTAGCTCACAGAAACACTGTCATTCTCTTCTTTAAAGACTGCTTTTGTCCACATTCATAAGTTTCTAAGGATATTTTATCCTCATAAGTGCTGATCTGCAAAAAAGTCCCAACTGTTTTATTGCATTTTGATAATCTAAGTTCATAGCAAGATTAAGCTTTTTTGGTAGTGAAATGGTCTTTTCATAGAGTATGTACATCTAAATTACTCAAGATAAAAAATAAATACATCCCTATGGAGTACAGAGTTTCCTTATGGAGCATTTTTGTCCAGTATTACATGAGAGCAACAAGTAAATATGTGTGAGGAGGAGGCTACCTCTTCCTTGGACTGATGGAGGAGTTTGGTTTCCATGTTAAAGAGAGGAGATCCATTAGAATGCAGTCTGGACCACGCATTATATAAAAATACGGTAATAAAATTATTCTTCCTAAGGCAGAATGGCAGGAAATACTTGGATCCTGACAGAAGGGAAGTAGATTTGGAACTTCCAGGTTATGAATGTCAAATGATTTAGATAAACTAAAGAAATTAATCACTAATTTCAGTAAAAATTGTTCTAGGGAATTTTCAGATCATCCTGCAGTGTGTGGATCTGTGGAAGTATGAAATACTTTAGAGTATTTTATTTGTGGTTTCTGTCACATTCCATCATATTATCAGGGATGCTATTTGTGCTGTTATTAAACATAACATAAAAAAAGCATTATTTCCTTGAACAGGAGATTCATTTCCAAGTGAGTTAGAATGCTTGTAGTTGTGGCCAATAGTCATTAGCAGCAGACAATGGCAATTCATTAGGGGGGGTTTTTTGGTGGTTGTTTGGGGTTTTTTGTTTGTTTGCTTGTTTTTTCTATGTGTTGGTTTTAAATAGCCACATAGGTGAATTGGGTGTATTTCTGTCATTTGTAGAATTGGTAAAATCCTGTGAAGTTTCCTGTATAGTGTTCATTTAGGTTATAATTCCAAGTTTGGGGAAAAAAATACGGAAATACTTAATAGTTAGCTGGAATCTCTGTGAAATATTGTTAGATGTTTTCACATCTTTGGATTGCAATTTTAAATGAGTGTTCAAAATTCAGAAGTCATTTTCTGGTTCTGTAGATATTGCAGTAGTGTTTCACCAATTGCATTCAGTAGGAGCTGTCAGATTATGTTTTCCTAATGCTCACTGCTCTCTGCCACCCCCCCATCCCAATATTCTGCTTTTAGGACTGCTCTCACAACTCAACAGACAATACTGTGAATGATTTCAGGATTGGTACAACATACTTTACTCTCCAGTAGTGATATTTACTATGCAAAGTTCAAAGGAGCAGAAAAATATTGTTGAAAATGGTTTAGATAGTTTTCTGAACATAGGAAGGCAGAAATTGTGTTAAATGTCATATTTTCTGTTATCACTTTTCTGACTATGACAGGACTACAAAATACTGCCAGCATTTGTATGATAGCATATAATGTATCTAACAGGACATGAATTAAGTATGTTTACAGTTGGCAGCAATCCATTTCAGTACTGGGATATAGCACTGGAATCACGTGCTTCTCCCTAGCCCTATTTCTTCTGCCTTTTAAAGAGCACGATGACATTATCACAATTTAAAAGGTATTATATGGAAGAAAATGGTAAGCCTTTGTCTTTGGACAGCAGAAGGGAATTACTGAGCATTTAAATAGCCTATGTGTTTTGTCCAGATAAGTGATTCATATTTGAGTTTTCATAATGCCTTTTGTTAGTTTCTGTGAAAGTGAAGCACAACATGGAGACTCACACATTAAAAAATTCCTGTTAAATTATATGT
This sequence comes from Podargus strigoides, assembly GCA_028020825.1. Taxonomy (NCBI): domain Eukaryota; kingdom Metazoa; phylum Chordata; class Aves; order Caprimulgiformes; family Podargidae; genus Podargus; species Podargus strigoides. The sequence goes on along the minus strand of CM051624.1, from coordinate 43,500,666 downwards.
TTTAGAGTAAGGGCAACCATCCATCTTTGTTCCTCCTTCTCTACAGTGTTTCTCTAGTAATTCAAGCCCAAAAGGAATAGTAGGCAAATGTCTTAGTTTTTATTTACATTGTTATTCTTGTACGTTTAGTGTTGCACCATTGTCTTGGTGTTGCCTCGGATTATGAAATGCATGCTTCATTTAGGTATTTATATTACAACAACTTATTAATAATCTGCAAAACTTCAGGTAAAATTTTCATCAAATATAGTCCAGTTACTGTAAAAAATTGGGAGTGAGTCATGATGTGATGAGTGATTAAAGTGTTTGCCAGTTGAGGTATGCCATGGAAAGACTGTGTCGAGAAAAGAGGCAAAGGTCCTTTGGAAATATTCTAAACTTTTCTAGATGAGTCTGGGTGAGTTTTGCTGTACACCAAGAGACTGCAAGCAGGATATGCTCCAATTAAAAGTAGAAAGGCAATAATTTTTTTCCCCTTAGGCTTTTTATACTTTTTTCCCCACATCCTTGTTTTCCCTCTTGAACCCTTGAGCTGCTGACAATCCCCTCCTCTGTTTTACCTCTGTCTGCAGTTTACCTTTCATGTCTTTCATGGCCTTAGGCTGTGTACGTTGTCACAGCTTTTTCCTGTATCATAGTGGGTTTCTAAAAAGTCCTTGTGCATCTGTGCTGTGTCAAAACCAGTGTGGGGTCATAGAAAACTGAATGCCTCCGGAGAGAGAGAGTGGATTTTATTGCCAGAATATTTAAGGGCTGATCCTACAGGTCAAACCTGAAGTGCTCTTGGTTCCATTAAGTCAATACTAGTGTTACTGTTGAATTACAAAGACCTAAAATTTCCTCCTAAGTCTCTAGATGCTCATTCCCGAGACCTTTCAGCATTATTCTCCTTAACTGCATTTTAAATTAATAACAGTGGGTTTATTTTGGTATGTACTTAAGATGTAATGCTGCTTCTTTAAAGAAGAGGTAATTACCTACCTTTTTTAAAAAGTATGTACATTTTCTTACTCATTTGACCTAGAAAAAAGGTGACCTTTTTGTCCCAAGTACTAACCAAATTTATAGATGCAAGGTTCCACAAACATTTTAGATTCTTGAGGAGCCAGAGGGAAGTAGCTTAGACATAAACTTAGGTTCTACTAAAAATGAATTGATATATTCATAGGCAGAGGTTTGCAGTAGCTTTTGACTAGGGTGAAATATAAAGATTCTGGTTAGCATCTTTCCCTTCTCGTTTCCAGAGCACTGTAACAGGGGCAATGGTAGTGTTGCCAAATAGATCAGTTTTTTCCTTGTCTTTCATTTTCAACTCTACACATCTCATCCATTGCATGTTTCTTCAAGATTTCTTATGATCCCCTTCCTATATTTCTCAGTTTTGAAATGGTATGAGGAAGTAAAGGAAGAGGTTGAAGAAGGCAGGATTGGGACATTAACAACAGAGTTTATAGGAGGATGCAAAACTTTTTCAGTCTCCCATCCAGCCATGACCAGCTTGTCACAGTGTAATGTCTTATCTTCTAATGTGCTGTCTCCAGGGCATCTGTATGGGAGAAAATAAAAAAAAAAGGCTTTAAGCTCTGCTTTTGGAACCCATCCAGAAATATTTTCTCCTAAGTTTGTAACAAAGAGCTGCCAGGACTCCATGAGTCCCTTAATGTCCAGCAATGAGTACTCCTCGTGAACGTTGCATTGATAATATGCTTGGTCAGCAGTTTCACAGAGGAGTGATCCAAAGATATACAGAGAATAAACAAGGTCTTCAGGGGGACACTGATGTACTTTCTGCCCCCTCCCCCCAAAAAAAGAGTGAAAACATAAAAATGTCTTTTTTTTTAATGCTTAATTTCCACTGCTCATTCAACTGAACATTTGTGGAAGTGGAGTACGCTGTAGGCATCTCTGGTTTCTCTTGTCTTTCCTTTTACTATATTGAGGACTCTGCAAGCTCTGAGCTTCACCCCTCTGTTATAAACAAATGGCTGGACAAGCCCAACCCCAAGACTTGTGCCTCAGATGCATATTTCTAAGAAGTTTAGAGTCATTTAAATCTACTTTTTGAACAGAAAGTAAATATTATACCATGGTGTCTGAATTTTCATCCATGCAAAAATGGTTCACTGAATGCAGGAAGAATTGAAGCACTAACAGGAAGCAAAAAAAAGCTGTAGACTTAATGGCCTGACCTGAACAAAATCAACTTTCATGTGTCTACTGGGAAGAAATAAATAGTGTATTGCCTTGTTTTATCACGTTTGTAGCATGTACAAAAAAACAAACCAAAAAATTACAAAACCCAAGGTTAAACATTGGGTGAAACTTTAGAGAGAACTCAAATGTCCCTGTTGGTGGCATGTGTGATTTAGCAGGTGGTGCTCCTCTCTCTGCTTATTGTTTAGGGATCAAATGTTGTTGCTGTGATGGAAGATTGCCTCACACACCTTCAGACCGTAGACATCTATGGTTATTCAGTTGTGTCCATGCCACAACACTTCCCCTCCCCCTCTCCCCACTATTACAACAGTAATGACAGTAAAAATTAAGAGTGTGTTTTAGATGAAGCCAAAGCTTACTTTTCCCTTTTCCCCCTCCCTGCCTCTTTCTTCTTCTTCCCCTGAACTGAAAGCACGGACAGGAGCCTGAACATTCTCTTTGCCCTGTTCCCAAAAGCAGCATTCAGCATCTCTGACTTGGGTAACTACGTTGACAAGTTTCTGTCTCAATTGCCCAGCAGGTTCCTTAATCATAATTAGTAATATTTCTTATACTTTCTTCACCTTAGGCTCAGCCCTTCTGTTGCTAACAGTTAATAAACACCACTCCTCCCACCACCACCACTAAAATAAAAGGAGGGGTAAGGAAAAAAAAAGCAGTTGTCACAGCTATTGATAATGAGTGGTACCGATGAAACAGTCTCAGGGGTGTTTTCAAGTGGTTGCCCTTCTCATCAGCTGTACCTTCCTTGCAATGTTTTCCCAGTAACAGCACCTCCAGCACACTCTTCAGAATCCAGAGCAAGGCAGGATGCTGCTGGAGTCTCAGCTCTTCTTGTACCATTAACACATTTCTTTTTAATTCCAGATACTGGTCTGTTCCATCAGACCTTTCTCAGCCACCTCAACTTTTTCGTGGTCTAATGCATAAGACACTATGGGCTATTTCATGTAGTTGGGGAAGAGAGAGCAACAACATCCTAAGGCAAGCCACAGTGCAGAACTACCCATGGAGAATCTGTGCATTCTTGACACTCTTCACAGTCACAGAGCAGCCAGTGAGCTGTGCTTGGCCTCTGAAGGCCCAAGAAGAATGATGTTGCTCTGCCAGCTTAGAAACTGGAGGTGCCAAACAGGTGTCATTGAGTAAACTACAAGAACCTCAAGCCTTGTCAGATCTCTTTTGACCTTACTAAGCTGTGCATCAACATATCATATTGACTTGAGTTTTTCTGTGGCAAAGTTTAAATGCAAACACATGGCAGAATTAGATAGGTTAATAATATTCTGTTCTGTTTTCACTTCTGCTTCAGAGTCTCTGCCATTGTGAAGAGACAAGCTACTTCTGTTCTTCAGCAGCTAGAAGGGAACAAGACATCATGGGCTTGTCCAGCAGTGTAGTGCAAACTTTGCATATAAATCCATAGTGTTTGTAGGTGTCTGAAAATGATGACAATGAGCTGACATGGACATCATTGTTACAGGGAGACTGAAAGGGCTTGGGTGTGAGGTGTATGAGACTAGTTTAAAGTTTGATTTAAATAATGCACGACTACAGGTTTCTAAAATTCTTTTAACATTGAATGAATCCTGTTTGTCTAGGGTGGTCATCATAAAAATGTGAGCTCTTGCCTGCACATCATCGTAGATTCATTTTTTGTTGTGTAGGAACATTCTGCTCTGTTGTCAGCATTCACAGATCTGTAGACAGTTTTTGATTTTTAGTAATTATTGCACGCTTCTACTTTTTATCATAAGGTCCTTTTTTCTTTGAGCCTACTTAAGGCATTATCATGTTTCCATTAATATTTCTTTTATTTGAGGCTGAATGGCTAAAAATAGGGGAAAAGGTAAGTAGATCTTTAAGATTATTCTAAGCTTTTCTTTTGTATGGAATGTGGTATTAATAATGCCCTACAGGGAAATAATCAAAGAACTTTATTATAATACCGTGGTTCAGAAAGGAAGCATGACAGCCGTACATTAGTGTTAATTGAATTTAATGAGCTTCTTACCACCATGCAAACGAGTCTTTGAAATAGAAGCTATTCAATTTGGATCATTTGGATTATAATTAAATAATTTCACAGAGACCACAGGGGCGAGTTTAATCTTAATTAGACCTTTTTTTATGGAAAGGTGATGGCATATATCTTTGCATCTATAGAGACGTATGTTTTTGAAATATTTGTGTTAATCAAAGTTTAATCTTGAACTAGGTAAATATGGCAGCATTTCCTCTAGGGAAATTTTGATAGCGGTGCAAAATTCCTGGTTTTGAGGTGTTGAAAAGCTGTTTTCTTCGAAATCTCATTGTGGTCACAATTTTAACAGAGTGATACCAGATAATTTCCCTAAGTAAATGATATTTTGACTTTAGCAAAAGAGAGGAAGACTCTGTACTGTTAAAATTACAGAAATGTTGTGAGCCTTTGTTACCTTAGCCAGTTGAAGTTGGGCTTGAACTTGCTTTTATTTTCTTACTGCTCCTTTTGATCTCACTGAAATCCTCAATAAAGTTTTGAACCACAGTCTCATGTTCACTTGATAGCAAGAAATTACCCGTGTGTTAATCAGTAGAGGTGACTGGTTAGTTGAATTAGCACTGATAAAATCTATATGCTGCCAGGTAAATCATCTTCCCCTTGGTTACAAAGCTGATGTAATAATTTTTTTTCTTGCAATATGCTTTCCAAAATCTTGCAATATGTTTTTGCCCATTTTTTGAGCATTAAGTACCTAATAGCAATTACTTGACTGACTTTGTTTTGTGGTCTCAGCTGAGAAACAAAAGATTTCTCTTTTTTTTTTTTTTTTTCTTCACAAGTTAACTGCTAATTTAAATTCCTAAACAGGAGGTGTTTCACTTCAGTATAACAAGGACTCTTTCCATAGGTTCAAGTTGCTCCTAATTTCTTTGAAAGTCAGTTTGAAATGCAGGTGCTTATCAACCTTGCAAAAGAGGCCATGGATGACTCAAGGCTGTAGGCATCATCCTGTAAAACTGAGAATTCTTTTCCCTTTAACAATAGTCTCTCCAAGTGGGTGGTGGTGAGAAAGAGCTTGTAGTACAGCTACTTACACTGTTCCTGCTCTGTGGATGAAGAAAAAACTTAAGTCTCTAGGGCTGTCAATCCAGCATGAAATTCAGATTTTTTTTTTTTTTTAGAATTATTATTTTAGTTCTATGAGTCATTCTGTGATACATAAGGATACGTGCAATAAATAGATAATGGGTTAGATCTAGCCAAAGTGTTTCAATGTGATACTGGAGGTGCACTTGTTATGCTTTTTTCTCTCTATGTCACTTCATAGTGATATTTCTAGGTATGTAAAAGCAATGAGTCAGTCTTAGGTAATAATACTTTAAATTCTACTCATTATCTTCATATTTTGAAAACCAAAGAAAATATAGCAAGGGGGTGTGATTGTCATTTCAGACACATTTCTCGGTCACTTGATTCAGCTCCACTAGCAGTATCTGGTCTGATACCTCAAAACAAGCCCTGCAACAGACCTGATAACCCATCACGCTGTATGGAAACAGCAGGACTTGTGAAGACACAAAATTCTCCATAATTCTAGTAAGCAGTTTGTTTGCTGCACAAGCAGGGATGTTGATTATCCTTGATTTCGCCTTAATGAACACAGATGTATTTAGCCATACAGTTATTCAGCATTTAGATATCTAACCATAATATTTGACTCAGTGATATCGTCAGCATTGATGCTGAGGATTGGAAATGCTAAACACAGATGAGTGAGCTCGGTAGGATGTGAACAAGTTTGGTATTGGCTGGTTGTTTTTTTTTTTCTCCCCAGTACAATGTCTTAAAGAGCAGTAAGGGAGAATAAAATATATTCAATGCATCTCTCTTACTGTTCAGCACCTTGTGTGTATGTCTTCACATCAGAAAACTTTACCTCTCAAAGCTTCTTCACATGCAAATCCTGACATCTCATACACGTCTTCCATGTCCTTTCTAACAGATTCAAAGGTATTTCTCTATTTTATATCAGCATACATGGAATATGTGATATCTACAGATGAAGTAAAATCTGAGCATATGCAAACAGCATTCAGAGGGGTTTAGAATTTAGATCTGGATTCCTCTACAAATTTAGGAGATTAAACTGAATTTAGGAACATGACTACATGCCAGCATCACTCCATTGAGCTTAACAATTGTTACTACAAAATGCAAGGAGAAGCAAAATCAAGTGTTTTGGGAATAAGAATTTTAACATCCATTTACCATGCTCATCAGACTATTATTCCTCTTCCTTTTCTATATTGAAAGAACCTCCAAACTTCTCCCCAGTGACATTTTTCTTCATTGCTTCTTATCTTTTTTTGTAAGTTTTCTTAATGGGCCTAGGACAACTAGTTATTAATTGGAAGTTGAAACCATATAGACGTGGCTTGAACTATACCACTGTATGTGGCAGGCATCAATATGACAAAACTAATGTTCCAAACTGATATTATCATATCCCAGAGCTGACTCAGTAGGCAGTGTAAGTTTTGAATATGGAATCCATTTGACTTCCACTTCATGCTGTAGAGAAGTCTTGTTAAAGGCAGGTGCATGGCCATTTCATATATGGTTCTGAGAGAAGACCTCTGATTTAGTGGTAATACAGTAAAAGCTCATCAAAAGAATCACAGCATCACAGACTGGTGGGGGTTGGAAAGGACCTCTGGAGATCATCTAGTCCAAGGCCACTGCCAGAGCAGGGTCACCCTGAGCAGGTCACACAGGATCGTGTCCAGGAGGGTTTGGAATATCTCCAGAGGAGACTCCACCGATTCTCTGGGCAGCCTGTGCCAGTAACTCTGCCACCTTCAAAGTTAAGAAGTTTTTCCTCATGTTCAGATGGAACATTTTGTGTTCCAGTTTGTGCCCGTTGCTTCTTGTCCTGTCTTATTCCTTGGAGGCATACAGACTCTGCCATCCTACCATTCTAGTTCACATTCTTGTTTTCCTGTATTCTTCCATGATAGGAAGAGTCTTAAGGCACTTTATCACCTCTCTTCTTTTGTCCATGGTACTTAATATCAAGATTCAGAAACTGAATATACTGTATTTGGGGGGAATCTGCTTCAGACAACTTTTTCCAATGTGGTGTTTAACCAAGATACAGGTGCCATATAGGTGAAGGAATCAAGGTCTGAGGACCTGAGGGGTTTGACAGTGTTGCTATGCTTTTGTGTTAAATCTCATTAATGCTTAAAAGTGAATTCTTTTTCTTTTAGTTGAATAGGTGTGTTTTCATTTGACCTGGGGAATTTGTTCATCAAACAATTCATCAGTATTCTCTTTCTACCACCAGTCACATCTATTTAGGAAAAAAAAGCACTAGAGTAAGACAATCTCAGATCCTTTAGCATAAAATAGTGGAGGGCTCCAAAGCTACATTCCAGTTTTTCCTCCCCATCTCAAGAAGTATAATCCACAGCAGCAGAGTGGAGTATCTTCTCAATGCCATAAGCTGTAATATTTTCATAGTACTTCAAAACCTAGTTGTTTTTATAGCAGTACAGATGGTCATGGCCCCTTCTGTTGCACATCCCCTTGGTTAATTGCTCAGCAAGATTTCAGAGACATTTCCAAAAGACTTAGATAACTTTCTGAAACTGTAATAAAACTGTCACTATTTAATATATGTATATGTTTTAACAAAAAGCAATAGAAAAAACATTACAAGTTACATTTCATGTTTCTTGTGTCTGTCAGATACATGATTCTCTAATACAAGTTTTTTGAAGTCTTCTGCAAGTGAGATTTGATGCTTACTACTATTTGATAATAATGGAATAACTGGTGGGGAAGGCCAGTGCATACTCTTCTGTTGGTGTTTCTTTGGAGACCTGATCAATCTTCAGTGCCTTGCTTACATGTTCATCCTGCCATGTATCCTATACAGTAACTAAACTGATAAGAAAACATAAGCTGAAAGTAATTTAGTAAACAGGTAATACACTTGGTAATGTGTTGGTTATATTGTTCAATTTATCAGTATGGAGAGTCCAACTGTGTCTATAAATTCTCTTTGTTATGGATGGTGAGCTTCCAGACAGCCAGCTTTTTTAAACTTGTTTTTTGGCTAGCTGGAATGAAAGCCAGCGAAGTGATACATATATTAATAATAATTACATATCACTGCAATGTTAATTTCCATTAATTAAAATTAACACTCATGGCGTTGGTCATGAAAGGGAGCCAAATATGCTGATACACATTGTCCAATTCCAAGCTAACTGGAACCAGTTGAAAGACACCTAGGTGTTGCCATAGACAGATAATGAAAATATGGAAAATCTTGACGTGCAGCAGAGAAATAAAAGCAGACAGCGTGCTAGCACACATAAGAATGAGGAAATATGTTGAAAATGCTATGTAATTATATGAATCAACAGTGCTCTTTCCTTTGGGTACTGAATTCAGACAGAGGTAGGTATTTACTTTTGCAGAGTCAAGAAAATGAAGCCCTGAGATGGAACATAAAATACTTCTACTGCAAGGAAAAGCAACAGCACCTTTGTTTTGATCTGCATGTGATCTCTGAGAAATTACTAAGGTGGCCTTCATAATCTTACCTGAACACAAATACTCAGCTGGATAGATCATTAAGTGGTGTCTTTGAATATTGACTGATCTGTAGTGTTCACCAAGATTTGAATGCAGATCTGAATATGTTTCCAAACCCTGTTCTGTTTCCCCCCTCAGCCAATTTGGTGCTCTGGAGAATGTTAATATTTGCATCCTTTTTACTGTGTGTTGGAATTGCTCATCTAGTTCAGCTGCACTGCTGTTTTGAAACATTTAGGGAAAAGCAAAGAGAAACCAAATCCTCGATTTTATTCATATGAAATCTAGTAAGATTGTGTTTTTGGGTTCAACTTTCATTGTTTGTTGGGTAATCAGTAAAAGAAAAGGCCTGAAGAATTGCAACACCCACTCAGTGTGCATGCAGATCATTGTATCCATCCCTAACAACTCCATCAGTAAAGCTGAGGGTGATGAGGAATGACTAGAGGTAGGAGGAAGTAAAGAATCAAACAAGTAGAACTCTATTTTTGCATGTATTTCTGGCCATTTTGAGACCATTTATAGTTGACTGTGCCTAAAGCACCACTACCTCTAAACAATGTTTTGCTTCTGAAGGGGAAGTGAGTGTCAGAAAGATTCTTGATTTCCAAAGTGAACACTGTACTTCAGTGGCAATCCTGAGAGCATCATAGTGGAACATGAAGAGACTTTTGTGAAGTGGCTTATATCAGTGCCTGATTCTTAAACTGAAGAAATGCGTAGAAATTACTCTTGGAGAATAAATATCTGGAAGTGGTCTGTCAAGATAAGTCCTGCCTAGTGTGAGAATACAACTAGAGATTAAAACCAAGTAAAACTATGATTTTTTTGTTGTTGTTTTAATATTCTTTATTAAGACCACCACATCATGTGTTCCCTTCCTTAAAATCAATTTAACCTGTCTTAGGAAACAAAACTCTCTGGATTTAGTTAGCTGTAGATAGAAAGAATGGTTGTCCCCAGTTCTCTGAGTGTAGGGCTATTACAGAAAACTCACCATTTTCATTTTCACCAAGTCATCTGCTGATTTATGATTAATTGCATTGAAGTATGCACATTTCATTTTATGACATTAAGAGTTCCCTGTATCTTTCTACTTTTAACCAACCAATATATTTATAAACTCCAATCATATCTTCTCTTAACCTTCGTTTTTTTGGGCTAAATGAGCAAAGCACTTTCCAATTTCAGATCAGGTTTTGTTCTTTTGGTGATGATCCTGTTATCTTCTACAGCTTGATTTAATATTCCCTGCACATGGATGGTCACCTGCTCAAGTCCACATTAGGTTTTGTACAATTGCATTAAAATTGCATGCCTGATACATTATGTCTGCTATGTCTTGGTTATCCAGTAACTCTCTAGTAGCATTAAAGTTTTTACCTAACTGAAATCCTTTTTAGTCAGTGAGTGAAAGACCTTGGGTGCACCATTAAATGTCATCCTGTTTCTTTTCTCCATTTTCAGGTGCTTGAGTGAAGACAGAGAAAATAAACAGACTTTAGATTAATAGATTATGTAAAGATCTTTGATCTTCCTTCCTTCTTCCCCCCCTTTTTTTTTTTTTCCCCAGAGCTTGGCTTTTGCCATATCGAAGTCATAAATCATAATAATTATCATAAAAGAAAGTTCTTGTTTTCCAGCTATATCTACTTAAATTCCTATAAAGGCTGAAATAAGAGGGTACAACTGTCTCCTTTCTTGGCATCAAAGGGTGATGCTCCCTGTATGGATATCCAGGCTACACAGCCCAGCCACTTCACCATCTAATATCTCTGACATCTACACTCCTGACTAATGGACTCTGCCAAGAAGCAATGTGTAGTTAAAATTTTTAGGCCTCTACAGGGCTTTCTTGCTTTCCACTGTCATAAACACCTCTCTACACGTGTTTTTCCATTGGTGCAGTGATACAAAGACCATGTTATGGCAATATTATTGTGAGTGAAAAAAAAAAAATAGGCTGCTTTTATTTTCTTTCAGAGATGAAATTTGTAATGCCCCATTAAATTAAATAATTAAAATAATTAAATAAATTAAAATAATAATTAAAATAATTAAAATGTTAATTTTAAGGCTACTTTAAGTTTACTTAAATAGGAAAATAAAGAAGTAATCTTTGTCTTTCATTCCATCTAGTCTCTGGATGTATTTGTAATACTTCCTGTCTGTTGCTTCTCATCTGTCTCAGACAGTGATGTATTCTTCTTTTGGTTTTCTTCTTATGCAGTGTATGTATTTTGAGAAGTCACGTGCAGCTGGCATATTGGTGGTTCTGTAGTACTCCTAGGACCTTACAATGTTTAGAAGTATAAATTGGGACCATAAGTTCACTGTGAATTTGCTCACTTCATCTGAACTTAATTGAGGTGAAGAGGGATGTGATAATATTAATTACTGCAGTGAGCTGTAGTACCATTTGACAAGGTAGAAACATTTTTTTCATACCATCTGTGGCCAGAAAGGCAAAGAAACTACTGTGATCACAAGTGAGGTACCATCCTCGATCTGTGACTGTCTGGCCATGTGTGTGACTGAATCACAGAATCACCCAGGTTGGAAAAGACCTTGAAGATCATCAAGTCCAACCATCAACTCAACACTGACAGTCCTCAACTACACCATATCCCTGAGCAGAGGGATGATCCCTGAAGGGGGATGCTTGTGTAAAGCAGAAAACAGAGGTGACAGGGAGATGATTTTCATCATATCTCCATCTTTTTATCTCTCTGTCCACATAATTGCAGAGGCTGAACTTCACTGAGATTGTCAACAAAGCCATTATTCCACTCGTTGGTCAATGTGTGTTCATTTTCTGCCGACTGCTTCAAGGATCAATGTACTGCATGCTGATCTTTTTCTCAGGTTCATTTTTCCAAGGGCAGTTATGTGTAATCCTCAATTGATCTGTGTATTTAAACAGCTTTTATTCATATACATATATTTTTGGTAATAAGATAATTATTTTTTACAGGAATTAGATATGGAACAAGGTTTTAAATGTTTGTGAATTCTAAGTGTATAGAACTAAATTCTGTGGCTTAGATTGTTCAATTGTTAATGAATAAATATGAAACTTATTTTTTAAGCAACATAAATATAAAATCTTTTCCACATTTAATCAGTTCAGATTAAAGCTAAATATTGTCCTGTCTTGATTAATTCAATCATTCAAACTTTTTATTGCAGTGTGGAAAATAGTTTGTTTCTGCATATATAAATAGTAATTATAATATATCTTTTCACTGTGTCCAAAGTTGCTTTCTTCTTTGTGGTAAGGGAATTCATCCATATTGCCTTTCCTAAGTGAATAGCATCTGTCACAGCGTATGTGAAGATGACTTAGGTCCAGATATAAATCTATACTGGAACCCAGTAATGTCTCATATGTTCAGTTCTTTCAATGTAAGCCCCAGTGTAGACATTCATATTTCAGAATAAGTGTCATATTTTGATTTAGTTTAAGCCAGCCAAAAATTACTTAAAACAATGACTTAAAAATGACTTAAATCAATATAATGCACTGTTAAAGTTAAGGCTGTTCATACAGAGACTTAAAATAACATTGCAGTTTCATGCAAACTGCATAGGTAAAGCACCATTTGAAAGCTTTACGACCAGTAAAAAGCTCTCCTGTTTCCCAGTCTGCCTCCTAGCAAAGCCATGGCATCTCAAGCTGTTTCTGTTACATGTAGGGCAGGTACGAGGAGAATTTCCTCTGAGGAAACCTTTTGTGCCTGGGAGAGGGCACTCTGAATCAGCTGGTGGTGTTCCTTCCCGTTTGTTTGGACCATGTGGTTTCCTGTGCAAGGATGAGGGGGAGGCTCTCCTGCTGCTGTTGTCCTTTGGAAGCCAATGCAGATAGGCTGTAATTGGATATCCCCATAATTAAATATAGCGATTTTCACTCCGCCTTGCCACATATGTAATCTTTTACAGCAGTGTGAGACAGGTATAAAATGTTCCTGTTCTGTTTTCCTTTCAGTGTACACTTGTCTAGTATTCATTCACAGGTGTTAATGACTTCACTGAATGCCAGGCACTAGAAAATGAATTGAAAAAGGGTGGTTCATAGCAGTGAAAGTTAACGACCATTGCGCTGACATTACTCTTTATTTTGTTAGGAATGGAGTAGCCAAGATTTTATACAGGAGGGAAATGAAATTACCATTGAGAATGGAGAACGACCCCCTCAAAAGAAACTGGGTAGTTTAAATCAATGACAGAATAAGAAAACATCTTTATAAAAAAAAAAATGTGCCTAAAGTTTGGCCTCTGTCCTGCACCATGGTAAAGAAATGGTTTATCAGGCTGTCTTTAACTAATGAGTTTTACATGGCTGGAAACTATTTCTCTCAAAGTTCCTGCATGCAAGGCATTTTTTTGGTGTGAATACTTTAATATTGTTTAGGAAAGAAAAATAATCTTAATTTAAAACATTTTAAAAAATCTCGAGTGCTGAGTGGATTTGCTTCAATGAGTGCACTAGAAGTCCATGTCAGAATTGCAGTATAGAAAACATTTTAATCTATTTCCCCTAGGTGATAAGTAAGAGAAACACGTGTGCACGTTTTATGCCATGTTCTGTAACTGTGACTATGCCAACAGGTCGCATGATTTATTGGTTTAGCAGGAGGAATGGAATGATTTCCATAAAAATCCCAAGTATAAATCCAACCAAAACTCCTACGATCTGGTACTTTGACCTAATTTCTTTAGGAGTCCAATTCTTTTTACCATAGAACCATCATAAACCAAGGAAATTGCCCTGCAGAAGGTGGTGAAAATTTATGTCATTTAGGAAATTCTGGGTAACTACATGAACTTGCAGAATACATTTTGTTTGACAAGTATACAGACATGCATAGCATTATGCAAGGATAGGAGGAAGGAAAATAAAAATAATTCAGTCTCGGTCACTGCTCATTAGGGAACGATGCTACCATAGATTTTTTCCTAATTTTTCCATTAAAATTTGTAATGTGAAATAATTTGACCCTTTTATTTCTGAGAGGGACTTTGAAAATGAGGTGTTATTTAAATACAGCATGGAGATGAATGAGAACATTTGTCCTTAGTCGTGTAGTCTCTGTTGTAGAAACAGTGGAGAGAGGAGCTCATCAGATTGAGACATAACATTTCTAAAGCAGAAAATAGAATGTAGTGATACATCCTGTTAAACCAGCAGAGAGCAGAGTCCAATCAGAATTCTGAATTAAAGGGTCAAAAAAGGAATTTAAAGTTTTGAGACACCCACAGGTTGTTGAAATAGAGTAGAACGTGGTAGGTTTTCTAACAAGAAAATATTGTGCTGGTGGTGGTGGATAGAAGACCAGACTTTTCTTCAGGGGCCATTGTATTATAGGAACATGATCAGGAAATAAGGTTCTATGATGTTAGAGGGGGTATGAGAAACAAACTTGACGCTCATTCTAATAGCAGTTCCTCTTTGGAACCTGGCTTCAGGGAAGACAAGAGGCAATGGGCACAAACTGAAATACAGAAAATTCCATTTAAACCTAAGGAGGAAACTTTTACTGTTTGAGTGGTCAAACAAGGGAGGTTGGATTAGATGATCTTCACCCTTCCAGCCTCAACGATTCTGTGAGTGATTCCCAAACACAGAATGAAAATTGTTTCGTAATTAATCATGTGTGTAATTGTATTTATACTCCAGGCACTTCCTCAATTGCAATTATAGTGTGATGCTTGTTTAACTATAAAAAGATTGCTAATTATTATTTTTATTACAAAAATGTCAGTGCCACTGTTCTGTGCAGTGTACAAATAGTTCTGTCTGTTGTCCACAAGTAAAAAGTTAATTATATGATGACTTACTCTTGCCATTTTACAGATGGAGAACATAGGCTGAAAGATAAAACCCATATTCTCCATGCTTTTCTATGCACAATGCCCATTACCACCCTTGGTGACCCTGTTTAAATGTATGGCTGAGCTAGAAACTGCCCTCAGCAGTCAGAGTTGCAGTCCCACCCATAACCATCCTTTCCCTGGGTTATGTTTGAGAGCAGAACAGGAACTGAACCATGAGAGTAGTTACCAGTGTGTACAGGATGTATGTGAGCGTGAACTCTATGTTGTTGTTGGCATACCTCAACTAATTCCAGGAATTACTGTAGTGGTAAAGATGGATTATTGTTAGATGCTAATTAATTCTGTGATGCATTAAAAAAAAGACAGGATGGATTAACAAAGTTAATACCTTAACACTTTCAATACCAAGTGACAGTTACTTCTTTAATTATGGAACAATATTCACTGTCTCTGTGCAAAGAGGGAAAGGATGTGATCTGGTGTGGAGACTGGCATGCCACCTGATCCATTCCCATACTGCTGCCAGAGGTAGTTCGTAACATCCTGGTGAGGGATAAAATACTGATGGCAGGTGAAATATTTGAGGTTCATTTAAAATTTCATGAAGCATTACTGCAAGATGAAACATGCCTCCTGTTCTCCTCTGCCAGGGTGGCTCTCGTAATTTTAATGGCATCATTAGGCCAGATTCTGACCTTCATGCAGCACAGGAGTAAAATCACTTTCTACAGGGTAGTTCTTGGAATGCTCCTGCTGATTAAGTTTTGGAACAGCAATAATCTCTGTAGCTTTCCCTTATATAATATTAAACTGTGTTATCACCTGTGAATGTCTCTGATGCTTTTTTGTCTCCTGCGTCTATTTTTGTCCCCTGATTATTCTCATTTGTTATGGAAGATGAATAATATGTCAGTGGTGTAGGTGTATGTATAAAGGTTTTTTCCCCACTTAAAGAATAACACCTTTTTAGTTTTATATTGTATTCCCTGTATATTATATTTTTTCCCTAAAAGATTAAATATTTTTCTATTTCTATTTTTCTATTCTATAAATTTGTTGAGGAATATATTTAATATCTGTGCCCAAATGGAAATTCTCTCTGATAGTAAGTAACTATTATATCCCTTCAGATAAGTTTTAATAATGGTTTATTTCTTTTCTAGATCCTGAAGCTTTTTTTCCTTCTATACATAGAAAGCAGTCAGCAGAGACAAGAAGCTGACAATAGAATAATTTGATTATAGTTAGTTAATAAATTCACTGGATCACAATAAGTTCATAAAAGCAGGTGATAATATATCTTCAGGATAGAAAAATCACTGTTTGGAGAAAATACGACTGACATGATCAAAATATTCCTTGTATTTCCATTCTGCATGTTAACTAGATGTAAAATTTCAGTTATTCAGATGTATTATATATAACTGATGAGATGTGATACAGAATGGCCAGTGGTGTGCATTGTTGTAATTTCTGAAATTATTTGAGTTTTGGCATGTGCTTGGCAGATACCATATGTCTGTGGTCTGTTGATTAATTAGGGATCACCATTATATCTACTGCCAGATATTTTCTACTTCAAAAGGAAAATTACATTTCCAGGTGTTTGAGTCATGTGCTAGGTTAACAGGGTACACACCTGCCTTAGAATTTTGGGGTTCTTCAGAGACACGTGAGACATCATTAAATGTTATCTTTTTTCCCCCCAACACACACAGGTTTCCAGAAAAAAGGAATGTACAATGGAGATTGTTAACATGGAAATATCCTGAAATACAGCATACCATTTGAGAAAATAAATACACTGCACTTGGGCATGGAGGATAATTAATTGTCCCATGAGTTACTGAAGACAGGTAAACTGAAAATCACTTCCCTTCCATTCTTTCATTCATTAATTTAGTATGTCTAAGGTCTTCTGTAATTTTATTTCCAAACTTTATTCTTGGTTGTTCATCTGTAGGTTTTCATATAATCACATATGGTTGTATAAGAAAAAAAGTGTTTAATGCTGATCAATTTAATTGGTGATAAATTTTTAGGACAAATCTCAAACTGACTTTTAAATTGGTGACTGTAGGCCCTCCGTTGGTATCAGAAGTAAATTATAGGGAATTGATTTCTTGGGACTCATCTATATCAGTCTTGTAGTCATGTATTTTGCACTTAAAGCATATTCTGGATCTGGATGCCAGTTGCCTCAGTAATGAAGAAAGCACTTGGAAAACTCTTGTATGCTCTTTTCTTCTTTCTGAATTTTCTAGCTTCATAAAGCAATTAAATGAAGCCAAGGATGGGATGCTGTTGACTTCTGTTGAGCTGGAAGCTAAATAGAGAAAACATTTAGCAGCACAGAATGAATTTTAAAAAGGCACAGCCTCCTTCCTTTTTATCATGTTAGTATCAGAAATACACTCCTAAATATGGTATGTCAGGATAGTAGTAGCTCAGGCATCCCTGTAGCAGAGAGAGCACTCTACCTGAGTCTGTAAATTGTGTGAAGCAGCAGAATCACAGCAGCTAATATTAAGCATAGTGAAAGCAATAGATGCCAGTTTATTCTTAAGTTTATTGCATTATCTAGGAAGCATACGTATTATTCATTGATATTCAGAAAAGTCTGCACGCAGCCCAAGAGATGTGGGGGGAAGCAAGCATGGAGCATCTTATTACACCATCAGTGTGTGTTGATGTGAGCACTGTGTTTTGTTGTGTATTTGTGCAGAGGGATACTGAATGACAAGAGAGGTTTAGGGTATGGAAGATCTTTCAGTACCGTGGGGCTGATGTGTCACTTCTTTGCTCCTTTGTACAGTCATGGTTGTGAAAAGTGAATTTACTTCTCAAAGAGTTAAATAGATTTTGAAACCTTTTGGTGGTGAAAATCAGTTCTTAATTATGTTTTTCTCAGTCCTAGAGTTTTCTGAAATTTTTTCCTACATGTGAATATGCTATGAAATGAGAATTATTTTGAGTTGTGATTTCCACAACCATCCATGTCTTAACAAAAGCTTTGCAGGTAAAAAAAACCTGACAAAAGTAAAAGCAATGATGTTATAAGAGCATAATTTTTTTCCAGTTATTTATTTTTTTCCCCCAAAGAAAAGCAATCTGTATAAATCAAAGAAGAGCATTATTTTCGTGTAAAGAATAATTTGTTTTCTTTTTTGCACTTTTCAAAAGTATGGAAAATCATTTTATTGAAGGGCAGGTTTTAGTAGGCCTTATAGTAAAATGTTGCTATATTCTGTGATAAAACTATTAGAAATTAATGGGAAATGATGACTGTCGTGCTTTGGAGACTGCTGAGAGGTGTTTTGTGAGAGCTGTTGATGCAATACAATGGGAGAACTTTCAAAGATGGCGACGAGCTAAATTTGAATAAATTTGTGTTGGTTAGCATTAATTTAGAGGCAAATTGAAGAAAGATAGACATTCGAAATGAATTTCTAAATCTAATAAATGTGGAAACATGATGGATGTAGACTTGTCTGATTTGTTATTTAGGTCTCTTCTCCCCTTAGGAAAAGAGAGTTGAAACTAACTTTACACTGTAGGTATTTATTTCATTACTGCCACTTATCTTGGGCAATTCCTATCTCCAATCTGTGCACCACCTGCTGGGTGGGTTTCTGCTCATTCATTTATATATGTCTTACAGCTTCAGGGTTGTTTTTGCATACTATTTGCTGACAGGTTGTATCAGGAATTTTTTTTTTTGGTTAATACATAAAAATCATCAAATTGTATGTGTGGGTACAGATAGGACTGTTGTCAGTCTGGCACTTACAGAAATATTTCTAAAAGTACATTTTAGGATTGCTTTCTTCTACTGCAGAAGGAAATTGTGTATGAATTAACATTAACATTCCATAACAGTCTGCTTGAAGTAGATGGTTTTTGCATTACTTGAGGAAGTATATGGTGTTTATACCATCTAACTACCTATATTGTTATCTTCTGAATAAAATGAGAAATTCCCAGGCTTATGTATTGGGATTGCCTGGCAAGGTTTTGATAGCAGGGAGGACTACAGGAGTGACTTCTGTGAGAAATTGCTAGAAGCTTCTCCTCTGTCTGATAGAGCCAGTGCCAACCAGCTCCAAGATGGACCTGGGACTGGCCAAGGCTGATTAACATAGATAAGGGGGGAAAAAAACCCTGGACAACACCAGGAGCAGTGAGAAGAGTGAGAATATGTGAGAGAAACAACCCTGCAGACCCCAAGATCAGTGAAGAAAGAGGGGGAGGAGGTGCTCCAGGTGCTGGAGCAGAGATTCCCCTTCAATCTGTGGTGAAGACCATGGTGAGGCAGGTTGTCCCTCTGCAGCTCATGGAGGTCCATGGTGGAGCAGATATCCACCTGCAGCCCATGGAGGACCCCTATGCCAGAGGAGGTGGATGCACCTGAAGGAGGCTGTGTCCCTGTGTGAAGCCCACACTGGAGCAGACTCCTGGCATGGAATGGACATCTGGCTTCCAGCCAGGGTCAACCCACCTCAGCATGTCATGATGGTGCAGGGATGCTGTTACAGCAGTTAACCTTTTTTTTTTTTTTTTTTTTTAATCCCCCTCCTTCAGTGCAGATGGTAGGTTTGCAGGTTTTTCAGGATCAATAGACTTTGTTATTGGACATAAATTGGGCAAAACTATAGCATTTAAAGTAGTGTGCAATTGTTATGGTGTTGCCAGTTTTTTCATGGGTGGCTTAACTTTAAATAATGTCGTGGTGTTTAAAGGGTTTTGTTGTAGTAGAAACAAAAATTGGAGTTTATGATACAGTTTTTAATGCAAAAATTGTTCAGGTGCATTACCCGTACTTTAGCAGTAAGGATTTTTAACTACATCCCTTCATAACAGTCTTAACAATGAAAAGTAATTTTATCTTGGCATAACTGGCATAACTTGAGGAAATGGAAGGTTTAAAACTTGAAAATGTCCATATCTTTTGAACAAGAAGAGACTTCTGTAAAATGCAGCTCCCTTCTGGAATGGTTGGCCCATCTAAAATTTGTTTTCAATGGAGCAAATCTTTTCAAACATGTCTCAGAAAGCCCTTAGGCTGAGCTATATCTTTCTCTTCCATCACCTAAGAAGGTAAATCAATGTGCCTTAGGCATTTTGCTCTTACGGGTCAAATTCTGCATTGCATCTCAGAGTGTGGACAGCTAACCTTTTCTGAGAGAAGGCAAACATCCCAAATAATGCTTGGTATGAACTATCAACAGGTGGTGTGTCAATAGCATTTACTTTCAAAATTACATACTCAGCTTGGGTGATGAATTGGACCTGCTGAACCTGCATCCTTGCAGACTTTGTCTTCTGCATCAGCAAAATGCTGCCTTGGAGCTTTTCCCAAGGAGCAGGATGAGAACCAATGCACTGTGAGAAAAGCACGTATTATGCTTGCAGCTTCTACAGGCTTTAAGTACAAAGCATCAGTTGAAAATAAAAGCTCAATACTTAATGACTTTGTAATCCTGGTAATATAGTCCTCAAAATCCACTGCAATAAAATAATGAAAAAATACTGTAGAAAAGTTCTAACATGCCCCAGAAGGATCAGATTGGTAACGAGTGTACTGTGCTTTAAAGACTGATGTTTGATAAACGTTTGAAGTGGTGACCTTGCAATCACAAATCCATGTATCCTGACCTGCTTGGAAAACTGTTCTTCCTGCAGAAGATCTTCTCACTGACCAATGAAATTTAAAAGACTTGTTTCAGCAAGAGCTTCCATTCTTAGGTGAGAAACGTTAAATGCTTCAGTATTAGAATATTGGTAGTCTTTATCTTCTGAGACTTAGACCTTGGAAGAGGCTAATTATTGCAAGGCTAATAGGGGAGGGCAAAAAAAGCAAAGGACAGAAGTCTGCGACACGGCTTCCACAGAAATCCAAATGTCAAAAGCAAAAAGCTCGAGCAAATATATCTTAAAATATTTGAAACCCTTTTGGATTAAGGAGCTTTTCCATGACCTTATGTGACATTCAAGAGGAACAGTTGTTATTGCAGAATGGTGAAGGACTGGGTGGAAGTGCTCAGTTAGGACTGGGTAAAGGTGGTTTGGCAGGTAATACCAACTCGTGCAGGTAGCAGCTGATGACAACTGCTTCTTCCTGTTCTGCTGCAGGATGAGGAAGCTGCTTTCTACTTGGGGGTTAGCTCACTGCTTTTACATCCACGCTGCACTGAAATGTTTGCAGGGTTATCTTCTCTTGAACTTGCACTTTTTTAGTAACACTTGGAAGTGCTTGATCCAAGCAAGTGGAAGTGTTGCCAGGACTGTGATGTTTTACCATGGTCCACAAGACATCCTATATTTATGGTTAAAACTTTTCCCCATGGGTTTTCTTCCTCTTTGGAGATGTCATTTGCCACTAAATCCACGTTTCCCAATATGGTTTGAAAATCTCTAGGAAAATTGGCCTGTATTTGAATTGTAATCAAACTAGAAAGCAGAGGAATTATGATAGTGTTCCAGGGTGTCTGAATTTTGAATTTCATATCACTTTTCAATTAAAAATGTGGCTGTAAGAATTGTGTGTAGACAATGACAGAAATGCCTCTCAATATGTACAAATAATTTGGATTAAAGGTTGTCTTACAAATACTGAAATTAATTCTTTGGAAAGAAAATAATTAGGACAGAAATTTTGGCAAGCAGTAGTATTTTTTTCCCATCTTATTGTCTCTATAATCCTGATTCTATGTGTAATGTGTGCTCAAGGAGGAAATTTTCACAAGTGAAAATTTAAACACAATTCCAGTTGAAATACACGTGAACCATTTGTCTCAGTTCCCACGGTGTCTTTGAAATATTTAGCATAAACCTATGAGTTTTGTGTCATCCCTGAGGCATCAGAAGTTTATGGACCGCTCTACTTCTGCTTCAAGGTGTGGACTATGTTGCCTTGCTGCCTAAGCAAACAACTTTGTCACTCAAATGTTTCTCTTCCCCCTTCCTGCTGCCACCACAGGGAGTTCCCACGTGAAGTGACATTGTTGTGTTGCTGATCAAACATTGCACTAAAAGTCTCCCACAGCTTAAATTCTCTGTGGAAGGATATGACACTGTTATTATGGAAGAATGCTTTCAACTTTGGATTTGCCAGGAAGCAAATGACATTGCTTGGGAAAATGATTGGTACTGCTGAAGCTGCTGAATATACTGGTGTGTTAAGAACTTTTACAACTCTCAGTAACACCCTATTTCTTTAATTTACAACTCTCTCACCACACTTCAAAAAAACAACAGAACAACCATGTGATTCAACATAGATATGATAATAGGCCCCATCTTGGAAGGTCACACATCAAGTAGCAAAATAATCTCATGACTGTTAGTTCTCTTATCTGTCTGTATATAGATGTTTGGGCATTTTAGGTCTTTGATAAATCACTTGAAATAACTTCTTTTTTCTCTTTTGTCTATTTATCTTTTTAATTTCTTCTCTCTGTTTGGTTTTTTTTTTCATAAAGTTTCATATTTCCAACTCTGCAAAATTATAGGATATCAAAACTTAGAGATTCAGGAGTAAACCAAGGCTGTTCTATGATTCTGTGTTTCCCACATCATGGGACAGAGGATGAGGGTTACTGAAATAAAATAAAGAATATGAGGCTCTGCAGTGGCTTATGAGACAGAAGTACAGACTGTGAAGAGGAATTAATGAGCAAAGTGGAGGGGAGGAGTGAAGATCAAAGGTTCATGGTTAAGTGCATTATCATAGAACATCACACAAAATGGTATATAATCAAATTATTAGTTGCAAGGCTAGAAAGGTCTTTTAAAATATCTTTTGCTGTCTTGATTCACGTATCTGGCTTAATATATATGATTTAATGAAAATTAAGCACTTTTAAATTACTGATACCAACAAGTCTCCATATTTTATATAGGTTAGTGTGTGCTTAACTGTGTGCTAGAACTCTACATTTAATTGGGAAAAAAAAAAGGGAATTACTACCAAAATAAAGGGTACATAATTTTCAGTGAACACTACAAGTATGTGGAGAATTGTTCAAGCTGTATACGAGAACCTCCTGAATAAGGCTGACATATGGCTCGTGATATCCTGTAGGGAAATGTACAGTGCAAGGAGGTAATAATAATCCTTCTTAGAAAATAAAGGTCACAAGTGATAGCAAATGCCAAGAAATCATCAGGGATTTTTGTAGAGCCTATTGGGTCAGTAAAACCTCAGTAGGCTCATGGATTTCTGTAACTGTAAAAGAGGATTCAGTTTGGATCAGAGGCTGTAAGGGCTTGTGAGTGCAGCAGAGAAAGAACTTCCTAGCTTGAGCCAATGGTTGCTTCTTCTAGGAGGATATATTAGTTTAGCAAAGTTGTGCTTTCGAGCCATTGACCTGATTTCCAGCACTGTTGATTTCCTGCAAATTCAGTCAACAGAAGCTAAGGCACTAAGAATTTCAGGAGTTCAGTTCCTGTGCTTTCATATATGGATGGTGCTATGGATAAATAAAATACATTTCTGGAAAGGTGTATTTTAAATGATCATATATTTAAGAATATTCTGTTAACAAATGATTGATTGAGTCAGCTTACCTTTTTCCTTCTAGATTGTCCTTTTCATTTCATATAAAGAATTATGAAAAGTGATTCTATTTTTTTTTTTTTTTTTAAAGGATAGTGGTGATCACTCTAAGTCCTGAATGATGGCTGTTCATAGGGAAAAAGTTATTTTTATGAACAAGTTATCTCTGAGTACAACTGGCATGCACTTAGCTTTAGGAGTGTGTTCAGAAGGTAGGAATGGAAATAGTCATGTTGTTGATGCAGTTGGGTAAGTGTTAAGACACGTAGGCAGGAGAAAGTATAGCAGAAGTTAGCACGACCATTAACCATTCTGTGCATGCAGAAATGCAGATTTTCAATTACCATCTTTGCCAGTCTGTCATTTCTTGACCTATTCATTTATTTATTTCTCTACTGTAATTGATCTTGGAGATGTACACATGAATTGCTGTGTATCAATGCTTGCAATGAGTTCCTCACAAATGTCAGCAGGGCTGACTTCTTTAAAAACTCTCTTACAGCTTTTATTTTCATGGTACCTGTGGTAGTTTTCTATTGTGTGCAAACTGGTGGTGTACTGAGATCAACGCTTCTCTAGACCTTCTGCTCTTTGTCTGCCATATTGCTGTGTTCTTGCTCATCAGCATTTGCCAGCCAGTTCATCTGTATTTGGAAGAAGCTAGCACAATGCACCTGGGAATGACTTGCTACCACAGGTGACATCAGAATTAGTGTCAGTATTATTATTCATGGTTGCTGATGGAGATTTTTGTATTTCTATTTTCTATATAAACTGTGTAGACTGCATTCATTTGGGGAATTTGATGACTCCATGATAGATAAGCTTATCAATACTTTCAAAATAGAATCCTCTATATTGTTTCTTGATATTCCAGTATAACTCACTCACCCATTCATTCATACCAGGATTTGTGATAAATTTTAGCATTATGAAAATCAGCATTGGTGAAAATAACAGGGTTTTTTAGTAGACAGATAGGTAACAACAGATTGAATAACAAAATAACAAATTACTGAAGTAAGTTCAGTGAGTTCTGTATGTCTGTAAAACTTCTGAACTCTATAGAAGTATTTTATTATCCACTAATCTATTTGTCCTGTTTCCAGATGTAAGATTTTAATCCACTATGCTTTTTATATCTGAACAGTCTGTCACCAGATTACTTGAGAAACCCTAAGAATATAATTTTCTATTTCCTGCTACTATCAAAATCAAGTGCTGTATACTTTAGTGTTACTATTAATCTGGTTCCTTCTATTCCTTGGCAAATGAGAGTTACTTCTAGCTCAGTATGGTTAGGATTCTGTATTAGCAATAGTTGCTAGCATGAGATGAGTCTGTGATTCTTTAGCAATTGCATTAACAGGAAATTCTCAGATGCTTGTAGCCTTACAGGTCTGGGCCATAAGAGGTTTAGCTTTCTGCACAGGTTGGTAAAAATAAATAGGGAAGCTAAAAGCGTGTTTACTATGCTGCTCTTCCTGGAATTCTGCCAACATGACTGAGGAGATCACTCATGAGATTATTTGAGCAATTACACAGGGCTATAGATCCAGTAAAGTGCATACTTTATAAAACTAAATAATAAAAAAGCAAAATAGCAAGGGGGAGAGAAGAATGAGGGAAAGCCATTTGGCTCTGGTTTTGTCAGAGGCAGCACCCTGTTCACTCACATTTGATGATACAGCATCCAGCTCCTCCTTGTCATCTCTCCTTCACTCCAGATGTGTGTGATTTATGGAGAGAGTGTCTGGACTTAGTGCAGCTCTTGATGTGCAAGCCCTGCCCCAGGTCAGGTGGAGTCTGAAGTTTCTGAAACTCCTCTTTGCCATGAATAAAATCTTTCCTCTTTTGGTATTGATTCTAAATCATAGAATAGCCTTGGCTGGAGAAAATCTCAAAGATCATCAAGTCAAACCATTAACCTAGTGCATATTTAGAAGAAATAACTCTGACACATGAGCATTTTGTCCATTTTCTTATTTACCTGTGATTAGGATGGGGTGGTTTTTGTTTGTTAGTTCTTCCACTCTTTAAAATACAGTATTTATTGCACTAGGAGACGTTAATTTGTGCAAGTATTTGTACCTAGAGCTCACTCTCTTCTAACAGCTAGAGCCTGATTTCAGTTTGTAAGGAGAAGAATGATTGTTAGGCTCAGAATAAATGTTCTGATGTTTTTGAAAATGTGATTCGATGTTCCATACAAACAGTGTGTGACACTAAGTGTTATTATATTTGTTGGCAGGTACACAGAGAGCTCAAAGAATCAGTAGACTTCTATTTTTGGGGGGGGGGGGGTTTGGTTTTTCTTTTTATGGGGAGACCCTTACTAGCAGTGCTATCTTCAGGTTGTCCCCAAGCAGTCCAGGTCTGCTGGTTTGCAAGGAACACCCTTGTAGTATTCTTTGTCCCTCCTGCTTAGCCTCATTAATCCATTAAATGCTTGAGGCTGAGGCAGGGTGGTAATTCTTTGACTGCTCATAGCTTGTCTCACTGACTTCTTTGAGGTTTTTAAGACTGGTTAAAGCACTATCAGCTTGAGTTAAACTGGGAAAAGCAGAAAAATGGAGAATAAGCTTTGACTGGAGGGATGTTAGTTCATTGTTGAATTAGCAGCATACTTCCTTCCAGCAGAGTGTCACTTCAGGAATTACTCAGGCAGATTAGACAAGCAAGCATCTTATGGCAATTACCCAGGTGGAGCCAAGTCAGTGTTCTTTATTTATTGTCTTTTCAGTGCTTTCAGAGACTGCTCTCCCATTGAATTAGCATGCCTTCAATCCTCTAGCCTCCAGTGACACAAGGAAACGAGGGCTGACTGCAAAGCTGCGTGTGATTACTGGGGGGCTGTGTGCACGTGAAGCAGTTTTTTGATGTTAGCACTCTTTTCAGAGTAAGTGTGATCTTGAGGAAGAAAGGAATGGTTTCTGTCAGCTTTTGCATTTGCATGTTCTTATACGTTGCATACATAAACATTGTGTAGATGTAAATTAAGGGTTGGTTTATGGAACCTTTACGTTTAGTTCAATAAACAACTTGTGCTTCCTAAATGCTTTTACATCTTTGCAAGTCACATGAATGCAAGATTTAAGACCATTGCACTTCCTTAAAAACGTGGGGTTTGTTTTATTTTTTCCTATAAATGCAGTCAGATCTCCTAGCGAAGCCAAGTTTAGTCGGCCAAGGTTAGTCAAGTTGCACTGAATTTTTATGCAATTCATTGACAGTGAAAGCTTCTTGAATTTAGAATAATAGGGAATCAGGGTGTTCTAAAGTAAAAGCCACTGAATGAGAGTAAGAGAACAAAACTGCAAGTTTTGTCCTGGTGAAGACTGTGGTAGTGGCTTTTAGATGCCACGCTGTCAAAGTGGATCCAACCATAAGGAAGGGGGAGACAAGCATGGTAGCATCCTGTCTGGGGCTGATCAGTCTGTCTCCTTCATTTGCCCGAGGTGTCTTCAGTCCTGTTCCCATGTCTGCCATTGCAGAGTTAGCTTAGAAGGTCGCTTCCTCCCAGCTTCATGCTGCTGATGTAAAGTAGTTTTCACTTATGGTTCCTGTGTACAGACAAAGAAAGATGAATGATGATTTTAGAAACCTCTAGATTTTGCACAGAAGAAAAAGTAATTGCTCCCCTTTCTCCAATGCTGCTCTGTAGAAGGATGAGTGATCAGCTTTGAGAAGGAAAATTACTTTGATGCTACTTGATTTACAGGAGGTTTGCATGACATCAAAATTTTCATCTTGTTACTGTTTTTTTTTAAGAGTGTGGAGAATAAAACTGCATAATACTTTTCTCTCCCTTTTATCCTCCTTTGTGTTCAGATATAAGGGAGGAGCTTCCATGCAGCAGTAGTGCTGCTCTGTTATTTTGTGGTCGTAACATAAAACATATGTTTGAAAAACTCACTTATTCTGTTGCAAGTATCCCAAGTTTTCTGATCCTCTGACCTACAGTGCCAAAATCTTCCTAAGGCTGAGACCTGCAAGCAGTGCACTGGGTACCTCAGAAAACCAGCAGTTTCCCATCTCAGTCTGCTGAGGGGAATCCTATTGCCTGCTCTGCGGGAAAAACACCATACAATTGGCATAGCCATACAGGAGCAAATCAAAAATTAAGGTAGTAGATAACTACAAATATTTTTTACAGAATATCATGAGAAATTTTGAAAAACCAGAGGTTGAATGAGCTTCTGAAAATTAGCATAGCTTTCCTGAAGTCAAAAGAGCAGCACAGATTTGAGCCATCTGACAACTTCATACATTTTAAAAACTAAAACTCTTTGTAATTAAATATGTTGGCTTGACCATGTCTTCTTTGCACAGATGGAATTGACATCAAGTTTCTCAGGACACTTTCAGCAAATGCATTGCAGGCCTGTTCTGATCTCACTGTGCCCATTTAATCATTAATTTTTGCTGCTATTGCCAAGAATGGAGCCAGTTTTAGTTTGCCTGTTGACAGTGATTTTTCTGAACATCAGTCTGCTATGCACTGTGGAGAGATCCACCAAACTTATTTCAAATAACAAGTGAGAACATCCCCCCCTTTACTCCTCCACACACTGCTCTTAATATAGGGACTGTAGTCACATCAAAGCTGTCAGAAGGTTTCTGTGATCTCATTAGCTATACTTATTTCTACCTACAGAATAAATGAATCATCAACCAAAACAGCACTGAAGACCAACTGGTAAGACTCACATGAATATATGTATATCCATGCTGAGAATAGATGTCTTCTCAAGTCTGTAGCTTGAATTTGTCAAAACTGCTAGCTTTTCAGACCTAAAAAAGGGTTAAGTCATTTCTGAGATTAATTTGGTTCCAAAGTCTTTAACATGGAAACAGAATTGATAAACCCTTTAAGTAGTTTTATAATTTCATACAGTGTATTTTAAAAAAGAAAAAAAAAAGTCCTATTTATAGAATGCTGAAGGAACTGAACTGAAAATATATTTTATTGCTTGTGGATTTTATTTTTTTTTTTGCTTTGTTTGTTTATGTAGTTAAAATACATAGTAATTTCATTTTGTGGCTGTGTGAGGTAAATTAGATTGGTGAAAGAGTAAGAGGATACTGATGTCTGGCTCCTGGTTACTCATCCTGTTCGGAGATAATTTTAGAAGATAGTGGGAAGAGTGGTCAGTGAAAACTAAAGTCTGTAACAGCCAGCAGCCACTTCTGGAGGGGCTGGGCAATACAGAGTGTGCCTGTCAGCAACCTGGGGGAAGCATCTCAATGTTGAGGACTCTCCTTCAGTCTTCATGGTGGAGAGAAACAGGCTTAGCAGATAAAAGATGGTTAGTGGAACATGGAATGCAGACGTGACAAAGTGAGCTTTATTCTGCTGATAAGGAATATGAAGTGAGGGAAAACATAAACCTACATCCTCTCTTTCTTGTTCAGTGGGACATAGATACACAGTGTAAAGGCATTGTCTGCATCGAGAAGCTCCACGTGTCATGGCCACACACGGCTCCTCTGTGCCTGTGCAGAACCAACCTAGTGGAATAATGAATGTCAGACCAACACAAATAAATCTTACACCAGTACACAAGCACACTGATATTCTGAAGTGCAGGAGAAACAGCTTTTCCTGGCATAGCTTTGACAAGAGTTTGTCTGTGGCTGTCTCATTTCCAGAAGCAAGGACAATAAATCCGAACTGGGATTAGGAATTCCAGCCTACACAACTGAAGCTTTGTATTTCCAGAGTTCAGTTCCTTATTTTGAGGGGGTTATTAAATTCTTACAAATAGAGGAATGGCTTTCACAGCTGGTCATGTGTGCAGAACAGGGTCCCTTGTGATACTGTGGGGAATTTTCCAAACTATCAGTTTGAGATCAAAGTATATTGCATCAAAATTGCCTGTCCTAACAGTCTCTTGCAATCCCCCAGTTATGTCACCTCATTATTGGATGCTGGGAAACCTCTGTAGATGTCCAGAGGACAATCTTCATCGTTTCCACATCACGCTATGTTGTTGTGAGAAAAATGTTCATCGGCTAAAAAGTTAAGCTACTAAGTACTGATAACCTGTGTCACTCAGAAGGCAAAAACTGCTATGCATAATTAAACCTGGTGAGACAGGAAAACATTCTTTCGCAGGTAAATTGGCTGCATGTCACAAAGATTTACTTGAAGCTCTGAAAACCTGGTGTTTCAGTATCATGAACTCGAGCAATGAACGATGTGACACGGCGTGGCTGATCTAGTGGGTTCCATTCAGTGCTTTGAATGCCATGTAGCCAGCTTGTGTCCCATCAGGCTGGCTGTTTGGAAGCCAGGAAGTAAGAAGGGGTTGGCAGTGACAGATGAAGAAGGCAGCAGTGGTACCTTCAGGAGAGGATGGAAGGAGTCGGTGGGAGCAGTCCTGTGAGAGAGCAGCAAATACTAACACTGAACGTGCCAGCAGTTAATTTTACAGTGGTGGCCAGCCCTTGTGGGCTGGACAGGACATATGCCATCCACATCAGAGTACTGAGTGGCAAGGCTTGGGGTGGAACAAGGCAGATACTCCCAGTCTCATTCCCCTGCAGATGGGCAGCCTGAATCCCACGAGACCCCGAAGTGCCAGAGTCAACAGCACCTCCCCTCAAAAAATATACATGGAATGGTAAATAATACCACCTAGAAGTGCTCCTAGGTGTCTGCCAAACAATCCCTTCCAAAGCCTCAGGATGTGTGGTGCAAACAGTGGTGCCAACCAGTTGATTATACCTGCATGAATGGGGAAAATGTAAGGCATCTGGGCTTTTCAGGGCTGTTCATACTTACAGGAACAAGAGTTCAAGTGCTTGCATGGCATTGAGATAGATTTGCTTATCCAGCTGAAGTCAGTAATGTGCCACTCGTGCCAAGTCCCACAGGGATGCTCTGCTAGGTGAAAGAATTTAGAGATAATTCATTTATCAAACATTGTGATTTTTTTTTTAATTTTTTTTCCCCTCTCAATGATAAGTATAGTCAGGAAAAGCTATATGTTATGTTCCATTATAAACAAGTGGCTTAATGGTTATGCCATCGTCATAGGTCCTCAAACTCCATCAGAAGGCAGCCCTTTTATTTTAGCTCTTGTCTATAAAATGGCAGAATGATTTACACATCAGCAGTGTGAGCTTTGCAAAGAAGTCCTTGCAACATAGTAATACCCTGGGTTTGTTTTGCTTTATTTTTAACCAACTTTATAAAGCCTTGAATTAAGACAGAGCTTAGAAATAAGCATCAATTTTTTTTCGTATTGTCTGATTTATCTCATTTAGCTGTCTCATCTCTATGGGTTTTATTTACCTTGCTTCTGACTGTTCTAGTGTAAGCAGAGAGGCTGTAGTACCCAGAACCACAGGGGGGGAGACAGTCTTAGCCCATATAAATCACTGTAGCTCCTTTGAAGGCTGAGAATCTGGCTATTAATGTCACGTAAAGTTATTGAGTTTTGATTTTCAGCAGAGCTGACAGAGCACACACATCTCCAGGTAAAGTAAATGGAAGAGACAGGCTCGAAATCTCTGAAAATCAGGCCTGTGATTTCTAATAGGCTGTAGGAATTTATATCCAAGGAATTAAATTCTGCTGTATCTTACAGTCTGTGAGCTCACTGTCCTAGCCAGAGTGACACAGTTGTGTCTGGTGCACAGGTATAACACACAGATACATGCAAGATACAGCACACAGGCAGAATTCAGCTGTTATTTTTTCTTTCTAGTTTCATTCTGAAAACATGTATTATTAAGCCATGGCCCAGGCTGCCCAGGGCAGTGGGGGAGTCCCCATCCCTGGAGGGATTTCAGAGCCATGGAGATGAGGTGCTGAGGGACATGGGGCAGTGCTGGGTTAATGGTTGGACTGGATGATCTTGGAGGTCATTTCCAGCCAAGGCTGTTCTGTGATCTATGATTCTATGTTTGCTTCCAGATATATTTTTTCTGTTAAGATCCACCATGTTGTTTACATTTCCTTTTTTTTTTTTTAAATATGTTGATGTGTCTGGTGAAGAAACACAGATGGGAGTAGTGCTGGGTAGTGCCTATGAGGTGTTTGGGGAAACTGAGTAAGGTCCTTGTTGCAGGGATCCAGTGAAGCTTTAAATACCAATTCCCTTCCAGTAGGGAGTAGGCAAAGGCTAAAAAAAATTGGTTTGGAACTCTCCCCCTTTCTAGTTGAGGCAAGCAGCATTACCAAATGTCAGGTCCAATTGCATTTTGCCTGTGCTATGATCTGTCCATCCTCCAGGCACACGCTGCCCGTGGAGGTGACAGAGTAACAATTGTTTTCTCCAACTCCAAGGAGTTTTTCACACACATTGGGGATCCTGCTGATTCACTCTGCAGACTGTTACTGAAAGCAGAGTGCTGTGCTAAAACCAGGCTGTGAATTGTGTTACTGTGTGTGTTTGTACGCATAGAAAATAGGAAGCATAGGGCAAAAGTCAAAAACCTGAAGTAATGTAAACTTCTGTTACACTTGACATTTGAGCTTTTCCAGTGAGTTCTTTGTGTAAAAGTCCATTCCTGGGCATTGCTGTCACTTCTGCTTTCTCTGTGGAACATTAACCCTGCTTTCATTGCTCACATCTAGCAATGATCAGATGAAGCGTGGCATATCCAAGCTGATAACCTATCATTTGCTTTCTTTTAAATGCAGACCTATACACATATTTCAGTACCATCCTTTTCTTGCTGGCTTCTTTTGTTAAAAAAGCTTGTTCTTACATGTAGAAGAAGAAAAAAACCAAACACAACTTGCCTCCTCAATTTATTTTTTTCCCTTCTCTTATGAAATATTTAAAGGTCTGCTTGTGGAATTATGAGACTGTTCCATCAGGCTGGATATTAACAGGCCATAAGGCAGCTCAGGCATCACACCCGTTGTCTGCTATGCAAGTTGATTCATCTTTCAGGAGTGAGCTTGCTTAGGATGAAACAAATTACAGGAGGGATGTACCTCTGCTGTGGATGTAGTTGTGTTTTCTAGGGTTTGCTAGGAAAAAGCCTTGCCTTGGGAAATGAGTGATGAAACAGACTGCTCCACTGGTCTTCCATTTCTGGAGATATAACTGTAGTCTGAGATACCAGTGACACTTTCACATAACCTACTGTCAAGATTGATTTCCTAAATTGATTTAGGATTTTCCATTGAAAGCTGTTTTGCAAAACTGCTGGTGTGCCAGTTTGAGTGTGGACAGCAGAACTATCTGTTGTGGGCAAAGGGGTTGTGTTGACAGGGCAACTGGAAAGTGAAACAACAGGCAAGTTGTTGATTTGGGATGCAGTGCAATCATTTAATCACAGAAGCCTGCAAGATTTAGTTTTACTTAGCTTTCTAGTGTTTTGCAAATTATCTGTTATTAAATCAGCTGCCCTGTTGGTAACTGTTATTAGCTTTGGGGTGATCTGAACTAGGATGCTGGGGTAGAAATTGGGTCCTGTATGCACTTTAAGTGTTATGGTGTTTTGTGCCTCGTAGGGCTATCATATATGTTATAACATAGGTGATAACTATGACAGGAGAGAGGCAGACTAGTAGGGAAAGTAAAGGAGAATGTGGTGGGGGAAGAGGGGTAGAAATAAAAGTATGGAGACTGTAAAATGAGAGTGAGTACAGCCATGTAATTGTGTCACAGCTTTTGAAGTGCTAATTTTCCCTTGCCCTTGCAGGTCCTCCGTGAGAATGGAGGGCAGTCTAAACCAGGTCATCCTGAGACTCAGAGAGGCAAGGGGAGTTAAGCCATTGACCACATGACTTGCTGTTCCAGTGATCAGTATGTTGAAATACAGTGGATTAAGTAAGACAAGGTGGAACAATCTTGAGTTTATATTTATGCTGTATTTCTTCTCTTGAGCATTGGGTGTGAGGGGACTTTGAAAAGCTGCAGATTTTCTGCAGATTCAAACATCTCCTATGCCAGAAGTCACTATGTCTTATGTCCACAAGTGATGATTATTCATTTTCAGAATTGCTCAACTCTTTGTGCAGATCTGTGGCGTTTTCAGATTTAGAGGCAGACGAGTGCACAGCCAATGCACTAATTTCCATATACTGTGTGGAAAATTATCCAGGATGTTTTACATTAAAATTCAAGGTTCGTACAGCACACCTTCCACATAGCACTGCTCCAAATTAAACTCACTTATACATTAGGAAAGGTGCCAATGCAATCATAATAGAAGGCTGAAGTGCTGAAATGATAAAGTAGTTCTTTTGCTGCATTCCTTGGCACATGTTCAGCACCCCACTTTGATTTAAACATTATACCCCATTTGGTAAGACTCTCAAGAGTAATAAAAAATTAGGTATTATGAACCTGATTTGTAGGAGAGGATGTGAGGTGCACTGGGAGTCTGGTACAAAATAACCGTAGGTTTTGTTCAGATCATGCATGTAACAGTTAGGGAAATGTGGTTCTTATGCATGTGTGCTTCTGAATGAAGAACTTCCCAACAGGGACTCTTCAATAAATGTCATGGGAATACAGTGTGTGGGAAGTGTGCCCAGGTGGGCAAGAAGGCCAACAGCATCCTGGCCTGTGTCAGCAATGGTGTGGCCAGCAGGAGCAGGGGGGTGATTGTCCCCTGTGCTCAGCTCTGGTGAGGTCACACCTTGAGTACTGTGTCCAGTTCTGGCACCACAGGATAAGAAGGACATTGAGGTGCTGGAGCGAGTCCAGAGAAGGGCAACGAGGCTGGTGAGAGGAAAACAGGCCTTATGGAGACTGGCTGAGGGAACTGGGGGGTTCAGTCTGGAGAAGAAGAGACTGAGAAGAGACCTCATTGCCCTCTACAACTACCTAAAAGGAGGTTGTAGTGAGGCTGGTGTTGGTCTCTTCTCCCAAATTACTAATGATAGGACAAGAGGAAATGGCCTCAAGTTGCATCAGGGGAAGTTTAGGTTGGATATTAGGTTGAAGTTCTTTCCTGAGAGGGTGGTCAGGCACTGGCACAGGCTGCCCAGGGAGGTGATGGAGTCAACATCCCTGGAGGTGTTCAAAAAACGAGTGGATGAAGCACTTGAGGCCGTGGTCTAGTGGTTAGGGAGATGATGGGATAAAGGTTGGACTTGATGATCCTGGTGGTCTTTTCCAACCATGGTGATTCTGTAGTCCTTGTTTGGACGTTTGCCCGGCTGAAGAGCAGCCAGTCCCCCATTCTCATCTGCTGGATTAAGCACATTGAGTTACTTTGTTCATGAAGCGACGTCATCTGTGTCAAAATCATGTAGCACGTCATTTTTCTGGGCACTCGGACCCATTGATTCACAGTCATTCTAAATGTATTTCTGTTAAAGAGCTGGTAGAGCTGATTGCTTTTGTAAGGATTTTTTTTTAATTGAAAAAGGTCATTAATCCCAATAACACTTTGGAAAGGAACTGTTGCTTTTGGCATTTTATTTTTGTTTCAGCATTTTCCATACGTGTACTGTTTTGCATTCACTTTTATTGGGAATGTTATGAAAATGTTTATTAGCATTTCTAATTTGTGGCTGATTCAGTAAATGATACAGAATATTTTGATGACTTCCTAAAAACCCCCCAAATACTTGAAAGGACAAAAAAGACACCGCGTACAACACAGTAACATGAAAATGATATTTTATAATGTTGAGAAAATGTTTTATGCATTTTATTTTTTATTGTTTAAATTTCTAATGCATTTTAATGCTGGAAAGCATGTTTTCCTCACCAATAATTTAAATTTTAAAATAACATTTGAAGGGACTCTTGAAGCTTCATGCAAAGTTGTTGAACAGATACTGTGCTCCACCTTCAGGTTCTAAGGATTGTATATGTAGATGTAGCAGGCTTTTTAAAATATATGTCAGTATTTATAAATACATATATATGCATGTGCAAGTAGTCCTAATGAGAATGAGGTGTGGTTCTAAAATGGTCAAAGAATATAGTAGGTTTTAAGGTGAAGCTTGAAATAAGCTTATGAATGGAGTTATATAAATACGTCCAAGAATTCCTGGCTTGAAGTATCAGCATATTGACATCTGATATTCCAGTATATCTAAAGGGTGTTGAAAGAAGTCTTGGCAGCCTCTAATTTGCACTTTTATTTGTGTTAAACTTCAAAGATTTCCTGATCATTTGCTGGAGCCAGGGAGGTTTTTTCCCCCTCTTCTTTCTCTTCTGCCATTGCAGCATTCAGTTTTTGAAATAACAGAACTAGAAACCAAGAGGAGACAACGTGATAGCAAGTTGCAGTGAAATTAAATTCTCCTAACTGGTTTGTTGGTGTATCCTACTCGTATTTCTAGTTTTAAATTTTTCTCCATATTTAAGATTAGAAGGAAATTTCATCTCTTCAGTTCACGTTAGTATGGCTGTCTTTTTTTGTTCTGTCATTTTTTTAAGTTGTGGTGGGGTTTTTTTGCTTCTTTTGATTCCCTGTACTGAGGCGTATAGATCCATTTGTTAGGGTGATCTGGAAACTGTATTTAAGGAATTCCTTGCCTTCCTTCTTATATATGTATGATATTATAATCATGTTTGATCTCTTCTGTTCTCCTTTTGTGGCACATCATAGTCACTGAATATTTTCTCTTACTGTGTGTCACAGGGATGGACAAATGGCCTTAGCAAAGATTTACAGAAATCACTGAGAAGTACTTTTGTCAAAAGAGTCCTTCTTTTCCCAGTGTAGGACTGGTTTCTCAATATGCATAGACTTATAAGATGCTGAAGGAAGTTTCTACAATATTAATTCTTCACTGGGAGAAAGCATGAAGACACAATGCATTCTCTCCATTTTGTTTGTACAAATTAGAATGGTAATTGTGTGAGCCCAGTATAAAGGGCCAACTTGAAAGGAAGGACTTTGATACATGAGAAATTTGCTTTCAAGCACCATGAACAAGGTCAGGTGAAAAACTAAAGCTTCAGAGAAGCTGTTGCACATCTGTGTCTCTTCACGTGTGTTCCCAGGACCCACTCATCCCAGTAGACAAAGCAGATGATAATGGTGCTTGTGGGGCTCTTTTTTAGAATTTGAATATGCAAACAGTAACAGCTGCTTGTATGTGCAGTCTTGTGCTTCTGTAATTACACAGTCTCAATGTTCATAGGTATCAATCTGTTTTCTGTATCAGAACTGTGTTTCCCTTTCCCCTGGGAATTCTTCTTGCTCAAAGGGAAAAGTCTCCCATAATAGGCAGGTAGGAAATTATAAAGCTCTTGATAAAGCCCATGCCTGGCAACTCAGAAATGCTGGTGATAATATAACAGGAGATTATTGTTATTTCACAAAAGAAACACAGTGTACACTGTCTGGATCCCACCTTAGGCTGTGATTTCTCAGGGTTCTGTAATGCAGGCAGCAGCAGTAGGTTTGACTTAGAAGTATCTCCAAGAGGCTCTGGTAAGGTCCTGTAAGGAGGAGAATGGCCTGGGGTAAAGGCTATATGTCAGATCCTTGCAGTGTACCCCAGCTGGAAGCTGTCCTAGCTTTTGGTAGGGTTGCAGTACCCTTAAGTGGACAATGGACCTAACATTTCAGTAGTGTGCTCAGACAAACTTGAAATGTTAGTCTTGAAACTAAAAATGGTATCTTGTAATCAGAGAAGGATGGGTGGGTGAGTGAAGGACCTGAGTGTTAACTGAATCTTCCAACCAAATTAAATCTGTAGGGTGACTTAAGCAGAGAAAGCAGCTGAGTGGATGTAGTGGGAGTGGAGAGCTTCAGTCTGAATGGACAGTGATCATTTTGGCTGCAGTGTTTTTGGATTTCACTATCAATTGGCTAATTTCATTGCTCACCTGAAATGTGCAGGGTGTTTATCTCCATCCCATTTAACGTGAAAAAGGCATTCGCTGTAGGTCTGTCGAGAGCAGCAGGTGTACAGGTACTGAAGTGTGCAGACAGTGGGGGCACGTGGGGTGACACTTCCTGGGGTGCACAGTAGGGCTGGGGCTGTGGAAGTGTGGTGGCATCATCTGCTTTACAAGTTTTTTTGACCTCATATGTGCTTTTGCTGGCTTTTCACTACTTCAGGAGTACAAGGCTGCACAAAATCTAGTCAGGATAGTGACACACTTTGTGGCAGTCATACTGTATCTTGTGAAATCTCTCAGTCTTGAAAATCTTGGGGTATTTATTGGTTTTTCTTAGTGTCACCTCACAGAGGTGAATGCCAGTCTCCCATCTGCTAAAAGCACCTGGTAATTGGGACTGCAGAGTAAAAATAGGCAGATATATACCAAGTGCAAGCTAAAGTTCAGAAAACAGCAGATAAATAAAAAAGACAATCCTCTACTCACACAGCAAATCAAATGTATTGATGTTTTCTAGGATTTCCCAATTTGGTATGACTGGCGTTTATTAGATAGAACTGCTCTAGAATGTTTTATAGGTAAAATAATTATTTTTTTCAGTTTGGACTCTTTACTGGCTCTTCCTCAAAATTTAGAAGCAGTCAAATAATATGTTCCCTCTTTAGTTTTTATCTTCAAAGTATAATGAAAGAACATCCTGAAATATAGCAGAGGTAATGTGGATTTCTGTGTATTAAAACAGAGATTGGTTGGCTGACTAATATATAAGTTTGAGTATCAGATTATGTGAATTTTCCTGGGATAAAGAAGTTTTATAGTGATGGCAGTAGATTGAGCCAGTGTATTTAAAACATAGCACATCTGTGTGTATGCATAGAAGTGTAAAAATTATAAATGCAAATTGTGTGTATGAATATGTCCTCCCCTTCTGTTTTACTGTGGTCTGAAATTACTAATGCTGTGCAACAGCATTATGATGTCCTAGGTTTTTGTATTATTGCAGCATCTCTCCTTTTCAAGGTGATTAGGTCTTACAGTAGTAGGACAAATAAATCCTGATTTCAGTTATTTATTATTAGTGAATATTTTCATCCGTGGTTTTGAAGTGACAACTGTTTAGGTTGGGTTTAGAATGTGAGGACATGAACTTCAGTCAACTCTTTAGCAAATTCGTATGTGTTTTCAGTCCTTAGAGGTATTTTGGATGAGGTGCAACACAGGATCGGCATAAAATAGGTGTTGGTAAAAAAAAACCACCATAAAATTCTAGTTAATGCATTAAATTAAAAAGTGGCCATTAAGAAAATGAAAGTTAATTATAATTAAGAATCTGTGTGGGAATTTAATCAGATGCTCATAAGAATGCCAGACAAACAAGATGCATTTAAAGAATGCTTTTCTTCCATTTTATAACAATTTTCAAAATTTTAACGTAGTTCCTTATTATCAATTAAGACAAAAATTAAAATTTCCTAAATTTTTTCTAACCTGTAAATCCAAATGACGTTCAGAGTCAGTTTTCTGAAACATGTTTTAACTGTTTACTTCAATTTTGAATTTTGAAATAATCATGTGTTTATTTTTATAATTAAACAATACCTTTTTTTTTTTCCTTTTGTCAACACAGACTATAAAAACCTTTCATTATATCAGTTGCAGGCAACTAAGAGCTTCCCTAGGACCAACCCTCCTGATCAATAGTTGCAGTGAGTCAGCACTGAACAATCATTAAGAAAATTCCATGCCTGTTTTTCAGTGAGGTACAGACAGGTGTTTCCTCACACCAGCTGGTTTGTTCCTGACACAGTGGAGATTGAGTTTATAGAAGTCTATAAAAGGCATTTAGAGCTTCAGCTCAAGCAGTAGTTTTTTGCATTCGTCTCACACAGACACCATTTTTATTCTTCTCTTCCCTAAGCACAATTTAACAATCTTCTTTTTAATGTCTCCTGTTTTTCAGCAGAGCAGTTGCACAGTAATGAACAGGAACCATAAGTAATCCTATGTTTTTCCTGTCCAAAAGTCACTTGTCAAAGCACCTTTGCCCAAACAAGCAGTGTGATGCTGGTGTGAACGACAGTGAATTGAGTGAAGAGAAGCTAATTTAAGCATGTAATCTATCAAAGTGTCCCTCTGGAGAAGACCAAAGGGATTTGACTTTTTAGTGATCAGTAGCAGATGGTCATGGAAAGAGAAGAAGGGAACGAAACTCCAGTAGAATCCTACTGATACCCACTTGTATTCTGCACACAGGGAGCTGTGGTCAGCTGGGTTTCCAGGGCCTGTAGAAAAGCTGTTGATCAAAATATGGGGATCTGGAGAAGGGAGTCTTAGTCTGCAGTGGTTGCCATGAATATAAGTGTGTAAAGTATCCTACTGCATTAAGGCTTGAAAAGGGAGTTATTGTGGAGATGGCATCGGCAAAAGAAAAATCCAGTGACCAAGTCTCTGCTATCGCTTTTACACCCTTTTGCTTCACAAGAACTGTTTTCACTATAATTCTAATTTAGCCTAATATCCAGCAGCTCACCAGTTGTGCATATCTGTGTAAAGATCACATTTAGATCCATCCTCTGCAAATAATTTCATAATTCAGACCATTTGCATATGGCAGGCTGAGCCAGACAGTGTTTGGAATGGGGGAGTAACTAAAATCTGCCATAATGCAAATTAACTGGGGATAAACAAAGAGATTTTTTCCTGATATTTCTTTGCCTCACAGTTCATCAAATAAACAGCTACTAAATATTATGTTATTCTAGATTCTTTAGTCTTAGCTATTATACCTTCCATGTCCCAATTAATCAGGACAACTTTTGAAAGTTAAAAATGTTCATTTAACTCACTAGGTCTCCTGCTCCATTAATGTCTTCAGTGGTGTCATTTAGAAGAAAATGCTTCATCAAACAGTAGTGCTTCAGTCATAAAAGGATGTAATAGCAGAAGCATTAGAACTCACATGATCCAAAGCCTCTCTCAATTGTTCACATCTCATTTTCTAAATGGGACCAGTCATTATCTTTCTTAGCTCATTTCAGACAAGCAAAATAACCCCTCACTTTCGTATGGAACCTTTTATTCCTTGAGGGTACCTAAGGGCTGTGTGTACATTTATTATTTTACCTTCAAGCATGCATTCACTTCTGGGATGGAACAAAGTGGGATGCTTAAAAGGCTCAAAATTTCCTGCTCTTTGTAGAGGACAGTGGTTCTTGAGACTGCCTCTGTAATGAGAAAGCAAATGGTGCAATCTGTCCTAAAAGCCACCCCCAAATTATGCCAATACTGGATTCTGCAAGCTCAGCATCTCTTGGGGAATTTGATAGAAAAGAACTATTTGTTTTCTTGTTGCAGCTTTCAGCTGAGGACTTTCTAATATTTTCTAGCTGTTGATAAAGTTGGCTACAAAAGCCTCTTAGTAATGTATGCTGTCTTGTTTTTTGACTTGGGTTTGTCCAACAAATGAGATATCTGACGTTATCCTTAAACTATAGGATAATTCTGGATACTTTCAAGTTATGTGTTGTGTCCTCTTTTATAAATTTATGTATATGATTGTCCAGCACTTGTGGTAAATGGTGCAACATGATCCGGGAGTTCTCATTCCCATTATCTCAACTGATCGAGCTCACATTCTCCAGCTTCTCTGTTAATCATATAGTGATCAACCTGAACGAAGGCTTAAAGTGAGCACCCAGATTTAATTGTTATCAAGGGTATAACACTGCTGTTAAAGTCCTCTTCTAAGTTTATTATCAGGGAATATAGAGGGAAAAGCAGCTCTTCCCTGTGTGGTTCGGATTAACCCCCAATTCCAGCGTTGTGCAGCTAAACTCTGCAACACTGTCTTGATTTTATTTTCCATCATAATCCCCATGTTTCTCATGCAGATTAATGCAGCTCAGCACAGGCTGGACTGTTCTTTTCTGAACTGCTCCAGCTCTGTTTCAAATCCCAGCCTCACCGGGGCATCCTGTGATGTATACCCAGAGGGGATCAATTTGGCTGCAGTGTCTTCTGAGACATATGTAGAACCTTCTTTTATCTGTGATTTACAACATTTGAGACAGATAAAAACCTGATCATCTTCTGATACCATATGAGCTGCATTTGTACTCCAGTGAATGGATGGAAATTTGAAATTTATTCCTAGGTCTAACTTTTTTTTGCTTTACCACCTCCACTCTTCTCTCTGTTTTTTCTGCCCTCTATGTAAAATATTTATCTTCTCTGTATTATTAGAAGAAACAGTTCACATGAAAACCTGACTCTGCTAGTGCTCCTGGAGTGAAAGTTATTTTATTATATTATAACACCAACTAGTTTATCTGGGGAGGGGGTATATAACTCAGCTATTATCTTCTGAGGGGCTTGAAATTTAATAAAGTATAAAGAAGCCCTACCATGTAATCTTTATAGTAAGTGCTACAGCTTTCAAAAGTCTGAAATTAATTGTTTGGTTTTGTTTTTTTTTTTTATATATATATATAAAGCAAAAGTACAAAAAAATTCTCTCTGGAATTGTATGTTTAATCCTCTATTATTATTTAGCCATATTCTTGCCCTTTGTATTCATTCAGAAGACAGAAAACAGGCTGTTTAGTCTGGAGATTGGAGGACCATTACAGACTGTCACAATCCAAAGAGCTGTTGCCTCAGTGGAACAATGGTATGGCTGTATGCCAACTATTTTTATCCAGCCTAAGGGCAGAGAGTTACTGTTTTAAGTGGTAAGAGAGCCTTCCAAAAACCAGAGAGATGGAGTTCTTAGTGTAGAAAAGTTGAAGTCCAACAGAGAAGGTCTGCTGAGCTGTGGTTCTCTTTCTTGTTTGTGAACTGATTGGTATATAATACATCGGGATCTCTCTACAGGAAAGGTGCTACATGAGTGCATGCTAATTAACAGAAGGCATTTTTCTTCCTATTCAAAAAACTATAAATGAAAAACGATCTGAAAATGTTTCTACAGCTGTTAATATATTTCTTTCAGAGTCATTACTG
This sequence comes from Podargus strigoides, assembly GCA_028020825.1. Classification (NCBI taxonomy): domain Eukaryota; kingdom Metazoa; phylum Chordata; class Aves; order Caprimulgiformes; family Podargidae; genus Podargus; species Podargus strigoides. The sequence continues at coordinate 43,458,683 of CM051624.1, read as the reverse complement.
GTGGTCATTTCAGAGTCATTGCTGGTGGACAGCAGGGTGACCATGAGCCAGCAATGTGCCCTTGTGGCCAAGAAGGCCAATGGCATCCTGGGATGTGTTAGAAGGGGGGTGGTTAGTAGGTCGAGAGAGGTTCTCCTTCCCCTCTACTCTGCCCTGGTGAGGCCACATCTGGAATATTGTGTCCAGTTCTGGGCCCCACAGTTCAAGAAGGACAGGGAACTGCTTGAGAGAGTCCAGTACAGAGCCACAAAGATGATGAAGGGAGTGGAACATCTCCCTTATGAGGAAAGGCTGAGGGAGCTGGGTCTCTTTAGCTTGGAGAAGAGGAGACTGAGGGGTGACCTCATTAATGTTTATAAATATGTAAAGGGTGAGTGTCATGAGGATGGAGCCAGGCTCTTCTCAGTGACATCCAATGACAGGACAAGGGGCAATGGGTGTAAGCTGGAACATAGGAGGTTCCACATAAATGTGAGGAAGAACTTCTTCCCAGTGAGGGTGACAGAGCACTGGCACAGGCTGCCCAGAGAGGGTGTGGAGTCTCCTTCTCTGGAGACATTCCAAACCCACCTGGATGTGTTCCTGTGTGACCTGACCTAGGTGTTCCTGCTCTGGCAGGGGGATTGGACTAGGTGATCTTTTGAGGTCCCTTCCAATCCCTGACATTCTGTGATTCTGTGATTACCAGGCACACTGTGAATGAATTCACAGCGAAATTAATAGAACTTCAGACTTTACTCATCTACATGTGGGCAGACCCATTGAGTTGATACTGGGTGTGGATAAAATAGCATCCTATTACACATCTGTGACATAACTTTTTTGATCGAGTTATACAGTTTTAGGTCCTATTCTTCGTGCCTGAAAAGGAAATGAAGCTTGAAAATAGTGAAAAACGTATTCCCATTTCAAAGCTGTTCTTTCATCTGACGTAGTATACTGCCATCATCTTCAAATCATGCAAAAACTGCTCCTTTTATACTGAAGTATAAGTAGGTATTTAATGAAGGCTTACAAAAAAACTGTACCAGAATGCAGTAATATCAGAAAAACATTAGTGTGCCAATATCTAGTGCATGTACTAGCACAGTAGATGCTGTATATGGACATAATTAACATAGTCATTCAGCACATGTATTGACCTGGTAGAGAAAATACAGCCACATTCCTAGCTCTATATGTTCAATACCATGCTGGCCATGGTCAGAGGGGACATAACCCCAGTCTTCAGAACTGAAGTAGATGTAATATTTGGTTGTACCTGATCTTGAAGCAGCTGTGCTCTGAGATAACGTATGGAGTACATTCAGTATCACAGCTGTTGTGCTGTGCTTAATCTGGCAGTGAGAAAGAGCTTCCCAGTAACTGTTTGCCATAAAGATAGATTGCATTTTGGAAACCATGGGCAATAAGGCTGTACATGGAGATCCTAGCCTTTACTATTTGTACCTACATTTGTGGTATCTAATCAGGAATCAAATCTGATTTTCAGTAATAGCTTTACAGTTCTATTTTTTGGTGAGTCTTGATTGGGAAGTCCACCTCATAGAAAGATTGAATAACATAATTTTCTGGTTACAACAGGTTTCTACCAGGTAAGGAATTACTTTTGCCCTCTGCCAGTGTCTGGAGGAGCTGAACTTCAACAGTTTTAGCTGTGCATCTCTCTTTGCTTATCTTTCAAGAGACACTTAATGTAAAGCTTGTAGCTCCTTATGCATTTAGTACATTCTATGTGCTAGCATGACATGATACTGTAAATAAAGACAAGGTTGGGAAGTGGGGTTTAGAAACTTCAAATTACCTTTTTCTTCCCCCCCAGCCTTATAAACATTAATTAATATTCATCTGTCTCCTTGCACTTCCTGCTTCTCTACTTATGCAAATGAGACTGTCAATTTAGCGTGGAGGCTGGCAAGGCCAATAAGGGGCGCTTTGTGCAAATGTGTTGCAGAAACATAAGCCTTCTTGTTTCTTCTAGTTAAGAGGCTGGCTCTGAGAAACCTGAACTCCAAGTACAGAAACATAAATAAAATCTAACGCCAGTTCTTCGGAACTGTCCATCTCAACAGTCTGTGGGAGCTGTGCCAGGAAGGTATGAGGTGTATTTCTGCAAGGGTCGGGATTGTGAAATGAGTCAAGGACCTGATCGAAAGCCCAACCATACAGGCTGTGGCTGAAGTCAACACAGGATCAAGACGACTTTGTTAGAGTGTTTTGCAGTGCAATCCAGGCACCTGGGAGCTTCCTAAGATTGAGCATTTAATGATTTGTTTATCTTAAAACCCTTGTTCAAAATTACAAGCTTTTCTGTTTTGTAGGTGGAAAGGGGAGAGTAAGATAATGGTTGGAATTTAATCATGGGGAGCCCACATGTGCGTCGCTGAATCCTAATCCCATCCCGATTTATTGTCTGCCCTAATATCTCTAATATCTGCATCCCTCACAACCTCTAACATAGTCATTATGCTGTGAAGTAGAAAGGTGTTTCAGCTGTGGGACACTGAAGAAAATATCTCATCTGAGCATTGCAGGTTTATGCAGGAAAGAAATGTGGATGTCCTCAGTTCTGACATAACAGAAACAATAGTATTTTCAGAAACAACAGCGGTGCCCACAGGGCTTTACTGGTTAAAAGTCCAGTGCCTGGCACACATGTGATGGGAATTTTGACTGACCTATTAGTTTTTAACTTAGGTCACCATACTGAGGAGAGATTTGGATCCAGGTATGCTAAATCTTACCACTGTACAACTTTCCCAGCCAATTGTCTTTCACAAGTGTCTTCACAGTGCTTCAGTTTACCCATCAGGTGAGGATAAGAATGTCTTTTGTTTCAAAGGAAGTGCTGTGAGGCTTCATTAGGTTCCCAAAAGGTTTTGAGAAATCCTAGGCTAAGAAATTAGGACCAGTAAAGAAGATCTATCCTGATTCTGTAATGAATCTTGCTCTGCAGCCTGTGAACTACAAGTGTCTCGTCCAACAAGAAACCAAGAATTCTTATTTCTATTTCCAAGGCTCAGGCTTTGTCTTTAATTGCATTAAATTTAATTTAATTCTGTGTATGCACAGAATTTCTAAATTTAGGCAGAAACTTTTCTGCAGTCTATTTTCTATAAAATATTTCCTTTTGATGTACACAAATGCAGGGAAGTTCATAGGTGCATAAGATGAACTAATTTCTGGTTCAGGCTGAAAATCAAAAGAGCTAGACATGCATTTTAAGTTCAGAATTTGTCCTGATAGCTTGTATGTAAGTAAAGCCATAATAAAAGTAAATAAATAATGGCAGGATTTCACACTGGATCAAACCTGTGATCAAGTGCCCGTTTCTGATCACGCATCTTCTGAAAATTAGATTGTAGTGGAATGAACTTTTTAGCTTCTCTCATTGCCTGGTTGATGTATGCCTTGGAGCTGGAGGATTTCTCTCTGTCAAAAATTATTCTATTTCACATGTTCTCATAAAGCTTATTAAGTCTAATGCTTATCTGACTTCTACTAAGCTCCTGTTTTCTGTGCTATCTTAGCACAGCTAGAACTATAGATTAAAGGTGCTTTATGTTTTAAATATTTTTTTTTTAAAAAAAGCTTTTCTAAAATACTACTTTTTGGATTTAATTGAATATTGCCCTGGTTGCGTTCTTCTGTGACTGGTAAAGATAAGTAAAAATGTATTTATATCTTCACTACTGTTTCAAGAAATTCCAGGGAAGCTCTCCCAGTGAGAGTTGCCTAGACTGGCATATGTCTTTTGCATTGGCAGAATATCTGTGTAATTACTGCAGATCACTAGATTGTCTCCAAATCATGAGCAGGTGGCCAAGAACATCCATGTCAGGGCCTTGAATGCACTAATAGCTCTAATGGCCCTGACCAGCCTCACCTGGGGCCTTCATCCCCATCCCTGCCCATACATTTAAGCTCAGCCCTGAGCCTTTCTCTCTGTCTGAGCTATGCTCTAGGAGTGTTGATTGCTAGCTAGCTCAGTCATAAATGTGCCAAGACATGGACCATGTTATTCTGGGCTATAACTCATGGACTGATCTCCTGGTTTGACCTCTCTTGTCCCTCTACACCTGCTTGGTCATCTTTGGACAATATTTCACCTTGTTTAGCTTCAACTGCTCGTGACCTGCAGATTGTTTTTCTGCCTTTATATTGGACCTGCTTATTGCTGTGAACTTTTCTGGTTGGACCTGGTCATGATCTCTGGATCTGCTTCTGCCCCACTGACCTTCTGATCCCACTTGACTCCTGTCTCCTCGTTACTTAGGGAGCAGCTGACCCTTGATGTGCCCTGGGGATTGTTCTTGGATGCAGACACGTGATGAGGAATGATAGGAGAATGACATTATGAAACCATTCTTCACATTTGCACATGTCCTCTATTGCACGATAACAGGCAGAAGAGAAAGAGTGGGAGCCTCTCAAGTTTCAGTTCTTAAAGTAGCCACAGAAATTAAGTGGGGCTCTATTAGCAGGCTCAGAATTGGACTGCAAACAAGACAGGACTCAGAAAGTATTCTACCTTTGGAAACCGGGCTGCAAATCAAAACTCGTAGCTGACCTGTAAGTAGTCTTTTAAAATATCCATTTTATTATAAATAGTGACCTGTCTTAAAGAACAGAATTTCTGTGTTGCTTTTTGTGACCACTGGATCTCCAGGAGGAGACAAATTGGAGGTATTAGAGAAGGGAACAGGTATGGGCTAAAGGCAGATTGTTGCTTACTGTCATGTTTTTGTCTGCTTGCTGTGTTGAATTTGTTCTCTGTGTGTTGAGTGTGGCTACCTTAAGGAATGCTTTACTGTGGCTTACCATGTCAGACACAAGAACAGCCAGGACAAAACACCGTTTTCACAACTTGATGGTCTTGCACAAGAGAATGTCATCAGGAAGTAGTTCCTGGATCTAGTTTCTGGAAAGAGTCCCATCATCATCACTACTGTATATAAGGCCTGTGTTAGCTAGTGCCAAATCCTGGTCTGGAGGGTCGACAAGGGAAATGGAAATCTTGTGGGTAACAGATGTGCTAATATTTTGTTTATTTCTTCACATGGTAGAACCATTGTGAATTTTCTGCAAAGAGTTCTTGAAAGTTGTAGTCACTGCTTGGTTGAAGGACTTGGATACGATTTTCCTCCTCTTGTCAGAGTGTTTTTTGTGGTAAGGCCCTTAGGTATTCTGCAGGACTTACCTTGTTCTTTCTTTCTCTTGGAAATGCAGTATACAACTATCAACTTAGTTGAGACCTCTATTCTCCCAGTATAGGGTTTCTAATAGACAGATTAGTGTAGTCTTGAAGAATAAAGCCATTAGCTCTCGCTGATGGTTGTTGCAGTTGTTGATCATCACAATAGCTGTCAACCACAAATTTTCCAGTGCTAGAAAAGCCAACTTTGGTTAAAAATGTATCTGTGATATATATTTATGATATAGTGTCTTTGGTAAGATATATGTTAAAGATACATACCTTCCTAAAATGACAAGCACAAAATTCCTCAGTTGTCTAGTTCTGGCTGGCACACAGGTGCCATCTCCACTTGGTCAGACAAGTACATCTCAAAACTCTTTCATATTCTGAGTTTTTTGAAGAGTAATACCTCTGCCAGAAGTAAGACTTACTGGTGAGATTATGATTGAGGATTTTTTTCTAATTTAGTACAATGCAGGTAGTTGTACTTTATGTTCAATACTAAGCTTGGAAGGATGGCTTGGTGGTTTTCAGTATCACTAAATGCTGGGGTGTGATGTCACCTGAAGTTGAAAGCATTGCAGAGGAGGCAATAATGGTGTTCTTCAGACTGCAGGATGTGTCAGTTCAGTATGGTTTTGCTTTCAAAATGTTTTTAGTGGGAAATGCTTCTGCAGGTCCTCTGATACAGCCAATACCCGAGTGAGACAATTGTAAAATGCTCAGTGACACAATCAGCAAATCATTGTGTTGGAATTTAAAAGCCTAAGTAGTGCAGATACTGATCTTCATCAGTTAGCTAAATTTTTAAATAATTAAAGTACACATCTGAAAGCAGCTTGAATGTGCAAAACAATATGGGTTATGTGTGTGTTCATCAATTCAGTATTGGTTTGCTCATCAGGATGGTATCATGCCTGGGCTATGTTTAAGAAAGCAGGTACTGTAAGCTGATCAAAGCATAATGCACAACATATTAGCTGGAATTGTTGAGAGCATGGTTCTGGGGTATAAAATTGCAAAGCTCAAGGGTGCAATTTTCTCAGTTTATTACACTGCTGTTTATTACCTTTATTTTTAGTAGCTGGAATGTTCCCTTAGGCAATATCATCAGAAGACAAATGAGAATGTTAAGATTAGAACATGAGTTGTAAAGTGATGCAGCACATTTTGGGACTTGCAGCTCTACTTTCTGATCTATAGAGCCACTTACCTTCATGGCTTGTAGTCTATGATGTTGTGAGTCATTCATTCTTTTTTTTCTCCTTTGGCAAATAAAGGAGATTAGAGAATGCATCTCGATCTGTTTCTCACAGATTTTAAAAAAAAATCATAAAAAAATCAGCGTCAGCTTTTCATTGTCTCTTCCAAAAGGAAACCTCTACAAGTCTCAAGTGAAAAAACAGTAATGGATTTTCAGTTAGCACAAAAAGCCACTTCAAATGAGCACTGAAGGAAAAGGGCCCTTACAAAATGTTTTGGTAACAATAAAAATTCTTTTCAAGTGAGTTGCCAGAATGATGGACAGGTCTAGACTAGGCTTTTGCAATTTATTTTAAACAGAAGAAAGTTTTTTTTGAAGTAGAGTTTATTTCATTGCTTAGCTGAAAAGCATATTGTATACAGAAATGCCTCTAAAAGAAGTTTCCACTTGTAAACAAGCATCCTTACTCCTCAAGTACTTCTCCTCAAAGGTAGATTGGGTATTTTAACACAAGCTTTAGACTCACCTGACAGCTGCACCCAAAGGCACTTAACTTTTTTATCTATGGAACAAAGAATTGTGAAGCTAGTAGAGAGTTAGCAGCCACTTCTTGTTTCACTTTATTTTTGATTTCTGCCTTTGTGTAGGAATACTTTAGTGGTATGTACAAGGAATGGAGACAGTTGGAATATTAAAACAATCTAGCGTTTTCCAAATAAAAACAATGTCAAAATGCACTGAGCATTAGTGCCCTTACTTAGTGCAAAACGTCAATGCTTAAGTTAGAAGTTTGGGCATCATTCAGGGAAAATGGCATGCTGGATTGTATGAAGGATTCTGCATACGTTGAGTACACAGTCACAATCAGTTAAGTTCAGCTTCTGAAGCTAAATCTGGGGGGAAAAAAAATAAATCTGTTGTGGTTTTCCTGTTGTTTTATAATCTGCTGCATGGTATAGTTCCAGAACAACCTGTTAACCTGAAAATTTTAACTCTTCTCCTTGTGTTCAGGTTATAGTCTATACAGCTTAGTGTTTTGGCTTACCTGTCATTGAGGATTTGGAAGAATTTCTTCCATATTTTGAACAGCAGAAATTCCAGTTTGTTTTTAAACTCACTTGGCCATAACAACTTGATATTCCACTATTTATAGTAATATATCTATAAGGAACTATCCTCTGGTGGTCTGGAAATTGAGTGTGCAGGTAGCTCTGAGTCATAGTTACTATATTGCCTTGGTTCCTGCCCTGGAAGCAGCCTTCAAGGAGTTATAGATCAAGCCCACAAGTTCTAATGGGCTCATTCAGTAACAAACACTACAGCTAACATGAAACCTAGCTTGCACAAAATTAATGAAGACTAACCTTTCATGTGTTGGAGTAAAAAGTGGAAAGAAATATCCACAGTTTATATGACAAAGTGATAGAAAACAGCTTGCATTAAATTATCAAATGGTAATCACTGTTTGGAAACTGCATTCTTTATTACTGTAAATTTCATTTCTGTAAATCTAATGTGCCAAGTGGTGTGTATGGCAGCTGTGCCTTGGGCAAGAGCTGAGATCAAGGCAAATGGTCTGAGCGTGGTAAGCCATTGCAAACAGGGCAATGTGAACAAGACCTGAGCTATGGACCAAAAACTGAGAGAACAATACCTGAAGCCACTGAAAAGATATAGCACAATGTCACTGTGGATGGCTTGTACTGCCAGCCTGACCTAACCCTGGCTGTGTCCCCTGCTTACAGAATGGTAGGGGTTGGATCTTGGGGAGTTTGGGGTGGTGAAGAAGAAAAGGGAGGACAGGAACAAAAGAGGAAAAGGAGAGAATATCTTAAGTCTTTGTGTAAGTGCATAGAAGGATAAGTGATGGTCTTTGGTCGAATAGAACTGATAGGATATCTGTACCCATTTTTATTAAGTCATTTTGTGAACTGAGGGTGAAACTTGGTTTCAGGGGCTGAATTTCCCCAGTAGCAGTAATTTTCCCATCTGGAGGATTTTAATTATTCTTTAAAGTTTATTTGTAAATTGGACCTGAAGATTGCAGGTTGCTTCCTAAGGTTGCTCTATGCATTCCCACCTGCATTAATTCATGTGTGCTGTTATTGCCAGGTGCAAAGATAACGTGTGTGTGTGTCTGAAGATCTTTTATTGATGCCTAGAGGTATCCTGGTCTGCAGGATAGTTTCTCCCCATGATCAGGGATCTGTGTGTTTACCCAGCTCTGAAACTGCTTGTCTGACAATCTGGGCTCTCTTCTGAACCTCCTGCTGCATGGTCCTGGCCTGCTCCACTCTCCGTGGGATGGAGATGTGGGGCAGGGCACCCCATGGCTCCTGGGGCTGGGCTGGCAGGGAGCTGCTAGGCTGCATCTTGCAGCACACTGGGTACCATGATGCAGCCTTAATTCTACATCTCAGACAAACACCATTTCTCTAACGTGGTTTTTTTTTGGCAAAGGTTTTTCTCAGTGATTCCGTCTGGAGCTGTTTTTACTCCATTTCTGCTTTGATGAACAGTTATTTTTAGTGAGTCTGGGAATCCCTTGTCTGATCTGGATAGTATCCATGTTAATCTGTTTGTTCTAGAAAGCTTGTAGATAATTTGATGATTAAATAACAAGCTTATTCTAGAAAACTGTTTGAATATATATTGAAGCAAGATACTTGGATCAAACAAGGTAGGTCAAAACACTGAATGAACTATTTCACATGTGTGTTATATGTGTGTAATACTTTTACACATTAGGTGTATAAATCTGGAAGAAGTCATCTTTATAGATGATCGGGATGAGGGGATCGAGTGCACCCTCAGTCAGTTTGCAGATGACACCAAGATGGGTGGCAGTGTTGATCTGCCTGAGGGCAGGAAGGCTCTGCAGAGGGATCTGGACAGGCTGGATCCATGGGCTGAGGACAAGTGTATGAGGTTCAATAAGGCCAAGTGTTGGGTCCTGCACTTTGGCCACAACAACCCCATGGAACGCTCCAGGCTTGGGGAGGAGTGGCTGGAGAGCTGCCAGGCAGAGAAGGACCTGGGGATGTTGATTGACAGCCAGCTGAACATGAGCCAGCAGAGTGTTCAGGTGGCCAAGAAGATCAATGGAATCCTGGCTTATATAAGAAATGGTGTGGCCAGCAGGGGCAGGGAAGTGATCTTACCCTTGCACTCAGCACTGGTGAGGCCACATCTTGAGTACCGTGTTCAGTTTTGGGCCCCTCATTACCAAAAGGACATTGAAATACTTGAGCGTGTCCAGGCAATGAAGCTGGTGAAGTGTGTGGAACACAAGTGTGATGAGGAGCAGCTGAGGGAACTGGGGGGTTCAGTGTGGAGAAGAGGAGGCTGAGGGGAGACCTCATTGCTCTCTACAACTCCCTTAAAGGAGGTTGTGGAGAAGTGGGAGTGAGTCTTTTCAGCCAAGTAACAAGCGATAGGACAAGGGGTAATGGCCTCAAGTTCCACCAATGCAGGTTTAGACTGGATATTAGGAAGTATTTCATCACAGAATGGGTTGTCAGACATTGGAACGGGCTGCCCAGGGCAGTGGGGGAGTCGGATTGCCATAGTGCTCAGGGGTATGGTGTAGTTGAGGACTGTCAGTGTTGGGTTGATGTTTGGACTCTATGATCTCCAAGGTCTTTTCCAACCTAGATGGTTCTGTGATTCTATCATTCTGTGGTAGTATAGTTTTTATATATACCACATTTTCCCTCAAAAGGCTGTGAAGACTGACTTCATTAGCCTGGCTTTAATTCTGAATTCAAAGAACCTTTTACTTAGCACTTTAAGAAATAGCAAGGGGGCCTTTATATTTACAGGTTTTGACAATGCTGTAAGCCTCACAGGCCTTTCTTCCTAAATTAAATACAATCTGCAGTGAAAACTATGCAAATGTGTTTTGTCATTCTCCTCCCTGAGTTGCCTCTTAGCATTTTGTAACAGTGAGCCTGATTAGGTTAGAATAGTGGTTTTCCCACAAGCACCTGTTGTACATATGAAATGAAGAGAAAGGAGGTGGAAAAAACCCCAACCCAACCCGTGGCCTTGTGCCAGTGAAAATTTTCTCCTCAGAGGATGACATTAGCACTGGCAACTGGAAATGTGAAATTACTGAAGATATCCACCATTAAAAGAACATTTCTGACCACTTCATGTTTGTGGTTTCTGTAGCATACCCTAAATTTTCTTATTCCAGTTAGATGTGAAAGTTAAGACCATCAGCACTTGAATTGACCAGAACACTAATCCATGGAGCTCACGTGGTGCTTTCTCCAGATGGAATCTGGACCTGAGGGGCAGAGATTTCAGAAGTGTCGTTCTTTGGACTTCATCATTTACTGGCAGAGAAATTAGTTGTGGAAAAGGTAATGCTGTCTCCCATCAGCAGGGTCTGAATCTAATTAGGAAAGGAGTGGATGTTGCAGTCTGTGGATTTTTGATGAACAGATGAAGTGCAATAGGCAGGAAGAATGGGTTACATCCTTTACTGCCAGCAGATGTGCTCAGAGTGATTAGTGCCCTTGTCATGTACCCAGGTAATGGTGCATCTCACTGTCACAGATGTGTGCTTTTCATCATGAAGAAATCATCTAAATTCTGTGCTTCCCACTCTTCACATTTAAGAAAAAAAATGTTTTGTTTTAACTTCAGTCTGTCATCTCTGAAGGTGTCAAGTCTTTCCATATCAGGACTTGTGTTGCATTTTAAGTTTATACATAGTTTAACATCTTTAATTTGGGGGGGGATCTAAATCTAACTTGGCTGGAGCAAATGAAGGTAATAATGAAGTTACTGACACTACTGAAGCCTTTTCTCAGACATCATTTTTTTAATGAGGCCTCATCAGCCTGGCTTCTTCTCAACCAAGAACACTCAACACTCCATCAGAATCATTGCAATTAAGGCAAAATATTGATCCCCTTATCTAGCAGAAGCAATAATTCGTCATTTAGAGACTGTATTGTACCATGGGCAGACAAGTATTGCAGAAATAAAAAATAGAATAATATAACCATAGATTAGATTCAGCTCTGAAAGTAATGAGGAATACCACCTTAGATAATGTACAGACTTTCAAAAAGATAAGTAATGTAAATGTGTATGAGTATCAGGGGAGTTTGCTTAATATATAATGATGTGTTATTGAGAACGGAATTGTGTGAATTGCAATGCAGGGAAGGGAAGAAAAGGATAAATGTTAGAACTGCTGTGGAGTAAGTGGCTGGAGCCTGTAAAATATGTGAGATCAGGGCAGGAGAACACAGATGGAATGGTGGTGCTAGCTGAGAGATGAAAAAGCAATTATCAGTGTGAAAGAAGAGAAGGAAGAGTGCTGGAAGTAAAGATAGAGCTTATTTCCTCTAGACAGCTTTTGGAAATAGCTACAAACCAGCTACTGACAGAATAGCACCTGAAAAAAAAAAAACCCAACCCAAACCAAATACCAAAAAAATCAAAATCAAAACAAACAAAATGCAATACTAAAACAAAAATCCCCCATAATTTTCAGTTTTCCATGTCATCCAGTGAGAGAGCAGATGATTACCAGCCTCCCGTGTCCCAGCTCGGCTCCTCGTTGAAGCTGGAGGTGTAGACTTGGACCTTGGGCAGCATGCAGGCTGACTGCTTGCAAATATGCCTATGGTTCCCTTTCTCTTGGTAGGCAACACCGTAGGTGTTTTGTCTATTCATCTCCTGCAAAGCACAGCAATTTTTTTTCCTACATTTTCTTTTAATTTTCATAGCTAGTTGCCCAAACAAGTCAACAATGAGAGCTGTACCAGTTCAGTGAACAAGCAAAAACCTTGAGCTAGTAAATGCACAGCCTCAAGCAATGCTCCTCGTGCCTTTTTCTTTAAGTTGTCTTAGTAGCTTTCTGTATCTGTGATGGATGATGTGATACAGGATACTGAAAAAACAGTGTGAGATGTTCAGGCATCTCCAGTACTGCAAAAGCAGCAGTATGTGTTTGTGAGTACACTTGCACTAAAATTCACATTGCCTGGGGAGCTTGTTAACACTTTCATAAGGTGGACCTGAAACAGAGTGGGTCTAACTTTACTTAAAATAAAGAGATTATATATGTGTATATACACACACACACACGGGTAAGGCATGGGTCTTGAGTCAGTTTTAATGCTTACAATTCTTGCGTAGTGTTTTCTAAAAATCCTGGGGAAAACCTGCATGTATAACAAAATATATCTGTCAGTATTACTGAGAAACTAAGTGGTAAAAGAAGGAAAGATCGTAAGAATAAAGATCTGTAGGTATCCATGCCTGCTTATCCTAGAGCTGTTTCCATACTTCCTTTAAAAAAAAAAATAAACACCACCAACAAAATACAACAGAATGTCTCCTATTAAGAAATCTGGATAGGAAGTAAGCAATTATAATTAAAGCAACAATTAGACTATTCATGCAGGTTAAAGGTTTGTCACCTCACCATTTCAAATATTGACAAATAACTAAGCTTAAGAACTGCCTTACAGAGCAGGTATTCATATTTCCCCTTTAGAGGTATAGAAACTAGAGTGACTTTATTGGCTGCCCAAGAAATAGTCTGTTAGGAACCAGTTAGGGTGAAGTGATACGGATTGCTAGTGCAATGCATTGTAAAAGAGCATGAGAAGCTGAGGAAGGATTTCAGAGGTATGTGCTGAGAGGTTTATGGCTTTTTTTAAATGTCACTTTTCATTGATAAGAACAGATAACGTATAAGAGGAAATATTTTTTTTTAAATGTGGGGAAAACAAGCAAACTGAAACTTTTGTTGTGTCATTAATTCATCGTAGAAGACAGGTCTGTGCGCTGCAGAACTCGGATAAAACCAAAGTACCACATGGAAATTAATGGCAGCTTTGTTTTCAAAACATAAAATAATAATACACTAACTTAGAAGTACATCCAGAAATGTGATGGGCTCCATAAAAATTACCAACAGATTCCTTTGAAGTACTGGGAGACCGATTTGCATGCAAGGATCAGTGGTTTTGGTTTAGCTTCAATATTATTTGTTTGCAGGAAGAAAAGTGGCTTTTGCAGGGTATCCTTACTATCCTAGCAAGAAATTTATTTTGTAACTGTTAAATATTTTTATCATCCAAAAACCCCTAGTATTTATATTTCTTGTTCATTGTTTTTCTGAAGCACTTTTCTCATGTTTCCTTCTTCCTTACGTTTCTGACTGATCTGAAATTAATATAGCTGGTTCTGTGTGGCCCTACCTTTCAATACAAGGTTCGTGCACTCAGAAGCTTCTCTTATATCAAAATGATTTAACTTGGGCACCTGTTATTGATTTCATCCGCACTGAGGACAAATATTGTGTTCTGATGCACTCAGAGTATTTCAGGATTGCTATCAGAAACATTCACTGAAGTCTAACACAGTGATCAGTGTGGCACTCAGGCTGCAGCAGATGCAAGGAAAGCAGGTATCACCTAAAGGAAGTCTAGCACACCTGTCATCATGCACTTCTGGTGTCAGTGAGCTTATCTAAACAATACTTTTATGGTTCATGCTTTCATAGAACAGCCTTGGTTGGAAGAGACCTCTAAGCTCACCCAGTCCAACCATTAACCCAGCACTGCCCCACAGTCCCCACTGCCCCATGTCCCTCAGCACCACATCTCCACAGCTCTGAAATCCCTCCAGGGATGGGGACTCCACCCTTTCTACAAGTTGATTCAGTTCAGCAGTGGCTAATCTGTGTGTTTCTGAGCTGTATGAACAGTAGTGTAAATAGAGAATTCTTGTCATGGCTTTCGAGTTAAAATATTCTTTTATATTCAGGTTGTATATGTTACACTTGAAGGCATGCTTGCCAAAATGGATAAATGCTTTTTGAAGGAGTTTACAAGGGAATTATGACTAAATCAATGATAAGGCTGATTGCAAAGACATGTGGGGATGGCGAAGCTGCTGTATTTCCCTGCATCTGTCTTGTGCCTTTGGCGCAGAGAAAATGAAATGTAAACAGTAAACACTCTCCAAATGGACCCAGAAGATCTCTGGTATTTTTGTAATCCGGTCTCTGGATTTGGAAAGTTACTGCTCCCAACATAAACCATCGTTTCAAACAGTTTACTGAGTTTATGTGAGGACAATTATTTGTATGTGCTTGTCCTTTTCACTAATGAAATCTGAGTGCTCTACTGAGACGATGGCCTTTTGTATGTGATCCTTCCCCAAATAAAGCCGGGTGAGCTGTCAGAGACCATTCCTGTGCAGGATTAGTGCTGGTTTATAAATATACTGAGTTGAGAGGGAAAAAAAAACAACACCACAACAGAAATTTAGCTGCTTCAGTCTAGTTCAGGCAAATAAACATAGATTTGTTTAGTTCCTTCTTGAATTCTCTTAAGTGACCTATCCTATTGGCTGCTCAAAGCCAACAGAATAAGCGAAAAGCAAAACAATAGGACAGTTGATGTGACAGGGGAAATTGAGAAAAGTGTGTAAAAGGGTGATTTATGGTTCTGAGGCCTTTGGGTTTTTTCCCTTTCATTTAATTCATGGGTTCAGCAGCCATGTCGTGATTCTTCGTGCAGAATTATTCCACTTAGTTGTTCTTGGGGTTACTGAGTTCATGAACTGCATGCAGCCTTGGAATAGGCATTGTCATTATATTAGGTTCTGTTACGTTAATTGGTTTAGAGGTAAAATGGCTTACAATTAATTTATGTGGGTAATGTGATGAGATTTTTGAATCCCTGACTTTGAGAATAAGATGCATCTGCCATATAAGCCTCATACTCCTTTATTCATTATCCTTTCTTTTCTTTTTTTTCTTTCCCATCACACTTACTCAGTCTAGCCATATCTCTTTCAGTGATGTTTCCATATTAAGCTAGTAAAATTGCTTCTAAATACATGCAGATAGGCTTTGAATTGGTGAAGGACATGATGAAGAATGCACAACCACTTAACCAGATCTCTTGAGCCTGTGGAGCTAAGTCAGGAGCCTATGAGCTATGCAGTGAAATCCTGTTGGGTTCCCTGCTCTGATAACATACATACTCAGTTTCAAATCTGGCTCTTTTGTCTGTTTCAGAGAGGGAGTTTAGGTCATCTTTCACACAGTGGAAGATTCTACTCAGAAATAACCAGTTTGGAGCTGCTTCTTGCCTAGCAAATTCCTTTGTACTGCACTGCTCTGGTTAAGATGTAGTAGACTTGCAAGGTGCAAGTGATGAACTCTTTTCTATCATTGCCCTGTTTTGGCTTCATCAGGTGTAATGGATTCTGCATTTCAAGGCAGGATTTGAAACTCAGGCTCAGACCATGTATTATGTGTATCATCATGCCTTTTTTTCTCCCTCAACTTTACTTGGTTGGTGAGATATTTACCAACTTCATTTCGTTCAGTGGTAGAAGAAATTTTTCTGATATACATCAAGTGTGAAAAGTGTGCTGGATCTCTTTAAAATGAGAAGAGATTAATGCCAAGAGATTGTCATAGTCACATTTGTTAACTAGCTTGTGAAACTATGAAAGTTGATTACATTACTACTACTTGTAGTGGTAATTAGTTACCATTACTTGTAGTGGTTATGGTTTTTTCTGCATCCCTGGAGAAATACTTCTTAAACACTGACATTTTTATTGGGGGAAAGGAAAGCATTGTTTATTTTCTAAAGGCATGGAGAGACTCAACTAGATGTCCAGCCTAACCAGTGAGTTATTGGGACTGCAGGTGGGTATTGTCGTTACTGGATTAATTACAGCTGCATGTCTCAAGCTGACCTGGTTCCCCAGCCATGAGCATCCCCAGTCAGTGGGAGATCCACTCAAGGCACTGACTCCCAGCTGTATCCCACACCCCTCATCTGCTCATGGGAAAAGGAGGGAGCTCAGGGAGGGGGGGTTCCTCCCCTCCCTAGGGCTCCTTGTTGGTGCTCTTCTGTTCCTGCTGTCAGCATCAAGAACCAGGCTGAGCAGAACCCTTTATGCTTTAATTAATTGTTTTATCAGTTTTGTTATTCTGTTAAACCTGTTTCTGCTTCAACTCATGGGCCTTCTGCCTGTTTTCACCCATTCTCCTTCCCAGCTGGGGAGGGAGCATTGGGTGATAGACTGACTGCCATGGTTTAGCCCTGAGCACTGGCTAACTGTAGACACAAGCTTAGCACGCTGATGATGTCCACCATGTGTGGTGGAAACATTTCACAGAAAACAGTTGTGTTCTTCAGATCATTCAGCAGGTTTGGTTTGGGTCCAGGCTCTGCAGTTCCCCTCTCCCTTGAATTATGACCATGATAGTCTGTAACCATGTAATTTCATCAGGACAAAGCTATATTTGTTTAATGCTGAAGCATTTTGAAAAGAGCCCATTTAAACAATTACCTCTTTTCCATGTCCTTATTTGCCTATAGAAATCTGACCATTTATGTGGGGACCTTAGACACTTCCAGGCTTCCCTCTCTCTCTGCTTGTCTTCCTGTCCATTTTGTAATTTTAAAATTTATTAGCTTTCTTATTTTTTCAAACAATGCCCAAGGTTGGCTGTTTGTATGTAGGATGTCATTCTGTGCCTCTTTTTTTCCTCCTAACCCTAGTAAAACTAAGGTGCAAAAATATAAAAGAAAAATATGTAATTCTATGGGATCTTCTACTCTCTGGTCCAACCATATATGGTGTTTCTAAATTTATTGTATCATTCTACTTAGTATTACATGTATACTATACACTTAAGAAATGGATTCCACACTACTGCTGCTATATAACAACCTATCTCAGTTTGTAACTGTATGCAGCAGGAGGTCATAGAGTCATAGAACAGCCTTGGTTGGAAGAGACCTCTAAGATCACCCAGTCCAACCATTAACCCAGCACTGCCCAGTCCCCACTGCCCCATGTCCCTCAGCACCACATCTCCACGGCTCTGAAATCCCTCCAGGGATGGGGACTGCCCCACTGCCCTGGGCAGCCTGGGCCAGTGCTGGGGAACCCTTTCAGGGAAGAAATGTTTCCTAATATCCTATCTAAACCTCCTCTGGGTCATCTTGAGGCCATCATGGTATGAAAGGACATGGCATTTTTGAAAGAGCTTTCCTCTTGGGATGAAGGAGTAAAACAGTTGTTAATGTTCCCGTTGGCCATGTTGCCACTGACTGCTGAAGCAGACAGCCTAGACTCAAGCAACTTGTTGCTCTGGATATTTATAGTAGTGTTCATTAGTGAGTGTTTCAGCAGGCACTGGGAATTTACACGGAGCGAAATGACCTAATTCAGTTACATAAATCATAGCCTACTCCCTCCCCTCTTATGTTTTAAGGCAAAACTCAGATGAATGACAGATACACAAAACCTTCACGCTTCCAGAAGTTTGATACTTCACGAAAAAATTAATCCAGTAAGGGATCCTATTCTATTTACATAGATTCCTCCTGTAAGACAGCATTCATAATAGCATAATAATAGTGATTGGTGTCTCAGGGAATTGCAAAAGGGATATGGAGATGCTATTTTTATTTCTTTTATTACTCACTAGCACATATCCACTCTAGTTGAATAACTAAGAGAAGCTATCCTACCAGGTTGTCTCAGTCCATTTAGTGAGTAGATATAGGGTCATTAATCAGTTGCACTAGGTAGCCTCATCATCTGGAAGTCACAAAAGGGTACAATAAGCAATTTAGTGTTTCATCAAGACTAAGCTATGCTTTAATTTCTAAGAATGGGTTTTTCTGCTCTCAAAATGTAGTTGGTGGTGTGGAGTGATTTTTGCAGGTGCAGCACTCCTTTTATGGCTAAGCGTGGTGTCTGTACTCTCAAATGCTAAAAAATCCCTCAAAACCTTGTGTCCATGCACTGTAAGGTTCACATTCACTTAAAACTTCATGGCAGTTCTTGGTTGTGACTATCTGCAGTATGGGCTAGTGTGAGAACACAGTGCAGAGAGGTTCCTAAAGTAGTATTTAAGTCCTGAGAAACAATCCCTGATGTTGTTTTCATATGGGCGAGTAGGTTTTACATTTTCATTTCTCAGAGGTGAAAAGCTTATTCTTCAAAACAGAATTTTGCATCTTTGCCAAAGCTATTTATTTGCTGGAACTAAATTGCTCACACTGGAAATAGTTTTGATGAATTAATAAACTTGAAATAATAGATACATAATGGAAAGGAGAGGATTTCTAGAAGTGTTGAAATGTTGTGTTTCGAAATACTTTTTTAAATGGCAGTTTTTAGTTTGAAATAGTGGTAAATTTGGGTTAAGAAAAACAAAACACATCAAGATTGCAAAATTAAATATTTCAGCTGTCCCCAACTGAGCCTGTTGAGAAGTGCTTGACTGTATGATAAAAATATCTTTGAAGCAAGAGAAGTAATATCTTAGTAGGGCAATAAAAAATTCTCATGGAGTTCTTGCAGTCCCTCTGTATCAAAGTATTTCAGTGCTGTTGGAGGAGGAGGACTGGAATCCCTGGGAGGAAATAGCCCCTTGGATCTGCTAAGCGAGCCAGTTACCTGTTACGGGGTTGGCAAACATTAATGTGTTCATTTAGGTATTGATTATATCAAAATTGCATGAAGTAATTCAGTCTTAAGGCTATCCTGAACTACATATTGAAGACAATTTTCGAGTGTTAAGTGTAGAATACTCTGATTTGTTATTCCAGGTGCACCACAGAATGTTCTTGTGGGAGATTCTGACTCTGAAAGGGTCTGCCCTTTCTAGCCTTAGGGCTCCTTAGGAAACATATAAGCATGCTATATTATCAGGATTATTTTTCTAGTATATTTTTAATAGACAAAAGGCAAGCAAATACTCCCAGTATTCACAGTGTCAGAAAATGCTAACACGAGAACATAATTCCTCTACCCAGCATTTTTTATTTTTACCCAGTGGAGAAATAATAAGCAAAATTCCTCATTAAAATGGTAAGAAGAATTGGTTCACGTGTACAGTTTTTTAAAAAAAAATGAGTAAAATTGCAGATCAGAGCTACTCAGCACTCCTCCTTTTGACAAACTGAAAATCAAAATAAAACCAGCCTTGACTGACCTTTTTCAGTTTGCTTTCTGGAAGTTTCTTATCTTTTCAGCACTTAAATCTAGACAAATTTATACAGAAAACATTTATAATCCAAATGTGAAAAATACCTATGGTTTTCAAATGTATTTATGTTTTTCAAATAAAAAATTAACAGCTGACTTCCATACGAATTCAGTTCTTCTCCCACATTAAGATACTAAAAAAAAATTACTCAGATCTTTTCATGTGCATCTTCTTTCCTTCTCTTAACATGAAGGTGCTGCAATATTTTAAGTCACCTATCACAGAGGAATTCCTTAACTCACCATGCAAAACAAACCAAACATAAAGTAGTTTATTCATTAAGGTGGTAACATACTACTTGAGCTTCTTGCTATCTGATAGGAGTCTTAATTTTATGAGAGTCAGTGTTCATTTCCTATATTTAAAATAATGGAGACATTTGTGTTGATTGACCTCATAGCAATAGACTTCTGTTTCCTGGCTAAAAACATTGGTATAGGTGTTTGAGGTAAGCAGAAATAATTCTCCAATAAGTTGGACGTTTAATTACAGGATTTAAGTGAAAGGCTTTGAAGTGGAATAATTTTCCTTGTCTGTTCATCTCTTGATGTTGGCTTAAAGTATCTTTCATGGAATACAAATTTATCTGGGTAGAACTTTTTTTAGGAGGCTAGAAATGTAATGGTTAATGATCAGTGAAACAGAATGGGATCAAACTTCCTTAAATGCCTTTCAGATGTTCTCAAGTTTTAATAAAACATTCAATGTCCAACTGTCTTGAAGTCGCAGCAAACTAATCTTTGCTCTGACTTAAGTCTGGATCATAGATTCCTCAAGAACTGAATTCACTGAGGAACAAGAAAGCTTGACTCTATTCTGCACTACAGACTTTTGTCAGGAGATTCTTATCTGGAGCTGAGACAGCCATAGTGAGATGTCCCAGTTGAGTGGGGAGCTGTGACAGCATATTCCTTTGGACAGTAGGATGGCAAAGTGCTATTAACATAAATGCTGTCAGATGCTGCATCAGATCTCTGTTGACTGCTGACATCCCATTTTCTCCATCTCTCAGGGGGGGTGGAGGGGAAGTGGTGTTGTCTTGAGCCTGCTTAAAAATAGCTTCTGAAGTGATTGGTTTGCAGTCTAATTTTTCTGGCGGGTGTTATGGTTTCCTGTTGCTAAATTCCAGGGCCACAACTTATTCTAACACTGAATGCTTCATATGCTAACATGCAGAAATCACATATTCCACAGTTATGTACTGCTGCTTTAAATATTGACTGCCTAAACCAACCTAGTAATAGTCCTCTTTCACTATTTAATGCCAATTTTCCTCACTTCTCAGGTACGTGAAAGTATTCATTTGAAGGTAGGGTAACTAATCTCATAATCCTGAAATGTTGGCAATCCAGTACTTCTTACACTGGAAGTAGGAAGGAACACAGCAACCTGCAACACAGGTTTTAAATATTTTGGTGTGGTTTGTTGGGTTTTTTTTTGTGAAAAGTTAGTGGACATTTTCTTTTTTTTTCCATGTATACCTTGTAGTGTCTTAGCACTTATATTCCCCTCAAGATTAATCTGGAGGGGAATAAAAAAACCCAAACCATATTTGTTTGGAAAACATTTCATTAAATAAAGTTTGTAGAAACATATATTCATTACCCTTGGTGGAACCATGTCAATGCTATTGATTTATGTGAAACTATAGTAGTTTAGGCCAGATGAGAATCTGACTGTATTTTTGGATATACCCAAGAAATCTCTACTTTTGAAAGCAGATGTTCCCTTCAGCTGGGGGGAGTGGGGTCCAGGGACAGTGGCTAAAAGCTGATGTGTTGAAGGGTTAAATAATTACTTTCTCTCTTCCTGTCCCCAGCTTCTGCTGGTATTAAAAAGAATGTGATGGCACCTGGCTTTTACCAGGAAACATGCAGGAATCAGTTGTGTGGTGGCATCACTTTTATGTTTGCTTTGACTGTTTGACTGAATGCAGTGCTGCCTATAATTGACTGAGGGGAAAATAATCTAGTCTAACTGTAAAACCTCCTGCTGGAGTTGCCATTGTTGATAGTCTTTCCCTATTTTCATTCTAAGCTCCTCCATCCTGCCATTTTCAAGGTTTATATTTTCCAGAATCTGATGTACAATATCTTAACTCAGGGAGAATTTTTTATAGTGTGTTTCACTATTTTAGTTTTATTTAAAAAAAAAAAAGTTTTTGTACTATAAGAGAGCTCAGCCAGTTCAAAATAGTCTCCCCTTGCTACAATTAAATTGATAACTGTATTTTAACTTCCTTTTCTTCATCAGATCATTTGTTTTGTTTGCTCAGCGTGATTTCTAATCATCTTACAAAATCATGCTGTGACTTTTAAGTTATCTATAACATTGTATTCAATGGCTACTACATAAATTACTGTAGTTATGAAGTTTTCTCTGTCTGCTTAAACAGTTCTATCATGTTTTAATACAGAAAGCTTTCATTGTTTGGTGTGTGTGTGTACACACATGCACAAATTATTATTGAACTTGTAAAGAAAATAAGATTATAGAGCACTTTGAGGGCATTGTAAAAAACCCCAACTTTAGAATTTTCTTGCAATTAATTATATTATTAATTATAAGTGCAATTACTTATAGTATGTTTAGCAATGATGTTAGAAGGATCATAGATAAGGGGAAGTTTGTGAGACACAGAATACATAAGGAACTGGGAAAAGTGGGAAAAGAATTACTTTAAACCAGTGGCCTTCAGGAATAGTGTTCTATTTCACTGAACTGGACCAAATTATCCAATGAATATATTCAATAACTTGTCGTGGCTAGGGGCAAAACAGAATGTTTACAAGAAGTGAACCTCTTAGAGAATAACAGTTGGCTTAAATTGAGGAAACAGGGAAGATGCTGGTAAAAACAGAGAACACAAATATGAAGACAAGTTGTCCCTAACTTTCCCAAAAGTCAGAGTCCCCATTAACCAAAGGTGTTGAAGTTCAAGCTTCTCACTTGATCCCTTGGTAAGCTTTAATCACAGCATCACAGAATGGTCGGGGTTGGAAGGGACCTCTGGAGATCATTTAGTCCAAGCCCCCTGGCAGAGCAGGTCACACAGGATGGTGTCCAGGCAGGTTTTGAATGTCTCCAGAGACAGGGACTCCACCACCTCTCTGGGCAGCCCGTCCCAGTGCTCTGCCACCCTCAAAGTGAAGCAGTTTTTTCTCATGTTAAGGTTGAACCTCTTGTGTTCCAGGTTGTGCCCATTGCCCCTTGTCCTGTCACTGGGCACCACTGAAAAGAGTCTGGCCCCATCCTCCTGACACTCACCCTTTAGATATTTGTAAGCATTGATGAGATCCCCCCTCAGCCTCCTCTTCTCCAGGCTAAACAGACCCAGGTGTCTCAGCCTCTCCTCATCACAGAGATGCTCCAGTCCCCTCATCAACTTTGTACCCTTTGTCGGACTCTTTCCAGTAGCTCCATGTCCCTCTTGAACTGGGGAGCCCAGAGCTGGACACAGCACTCCAGATGAGGCCTCACCAGGGCAGAACAGAGGAGGAGGAGAACCTCTGCAGGATAACCTGCTGGCCACACTCTTCTTAATGCACCATTGGCCTTCTTGGCCACAAGGGCACATTGCTGGCTCATGGTTAACTTCTTGTTCACCAGGACTCCCAGGTCCTTCTCTGCAGAGCTGCTTTCCAGCAGGTCAGCCCCTAACCTGTACTGGTGTGTGGGGTTGTTCCTCTGTATGTGCAGGACCCTGCAGTTGCCTTTGTTAAACCTCATTAGGTTCCTCTCTGCCCAACTCTCCAGCCTGTCCAGGTCATGCTGGATGGCAGCACCTTCTTCCACATGCTTAAAAATAACGTTCAGAATGAGCTGTTCCATCACCTTTCCAGGGATGGAGGTGAGGCTGACTGGCCTGTAGTTTCCTGGGCCCTTCTTCTTGCCCTTCTGGAAGACTGGAGTGACATTGGCTCTCCTCCAGTCCTTAGGCCTCTCTCCAGTTCTCCGTGGCCTTTCAAAGATGGTGGAGAGTGGCCCAGCAATAACATCTGCCAGCTCCCTCACTGCTCATGGGTGCATCCCATCAGGGCCCATGGATTTGTGGGTGCCCAGTTTGCCTAGATGATCTTGAACCCAATCCTCCTCAACCAAGGGAATGTCTTCCTCTCTCCTCTTTTATGCCTCATCTCAGAATTTTAAGAAGTTTTGACCTTTTCTCCAGGATAAGATCCAGACTCCAGTAAGCCATATCCACCATATCCATTATTTCTAAAACTAATGATGCTTCATTGCATCAAAGACCAAATTTGACCATATAGATTTCTCCGTGGTGCCCCTGTGAGCCACTATGCAAGAAGCATTCTTAGTCAGAGGTTTGACTTCCAGTGGAGTCCAGGCAAATTCAGTATGCCATTATAATTAATAAGAGCTTACTTTGTATTCCAAGTTATCCATCCAGCATTGAAGACAAGGGGAAAAAACCTCACCATTTTTCTCTCAACCTCATTGTGTTATCCCTTCAAGCTAAATTTTAACCTACAACAGGATAAATAACATCATAGCCATGCTGAGATTTTGCTTTAACTGTTGATTTTTCTGTTGAAAGCCCTTGGTGGTGAACAGTGACAATATAAACCAACAAAATAGTTGCAGAAGAGTAAGGTTTGTCTTGGTATTATACTGTATGAAAGAAATTTGATCAATCAGTGTATGTTGTTTCATGGGACACCAGAAACAGAGAGAATAGGGTGAAGTCTAATTCCAAAGGCAAACACAGTGCTAAATCAGATAGTAGTCCACAAATGATACTTAAATAGGGTTAAAATCATCCCCCTGTAAAGGTCTAAGTTATTACAGAAAGTGCTGTTTACTTGTTTCCTGCCATCTGTAAGTGAGAATTGTTTCATTAGGTTTCTGAGTGTATGTTGCCGTTGACCAAAGCACGAGGATATTTTTAGCAATTCATTTTCTGTATATTACGTTTACCAAGATATCCATCCCTAGAATAACAAAAAAATTTACAAAGGACTGTTTACAGTGACTACCCAAACTTCTTGAGCTTTTTGTACTCGTTTCGACAGAACCATCTGAATTATTCCTTCCATGAAGAAATGGCAACCAGACACCCCAGCTATTTGCCTGTCCCCATTAAAGGTACAATTAAGATGAACACTGCCCTTGTCAGAACAAGCCAACCTTGTATGCTTAGAGACGTTTGCTCTTTCCTGTTTTTCTGTTTTGCAATTCTTTCTTGGAAATGGGAATAATAGGATCCTACTCTTTCTCCTTAGAGTCAGTCTCATTTTTAATGAGTTTCATTGAACTCCATCATTACTGCAGATCTATAAAGAGTAAAAAATTGTTCCAGGACACTGATGGTGAACTGTGAGTAAACCACGTAACCCAAAAGCAACTTTTCTGTGACAGTCTTTCAAAAGTGTGCTTTACACTTTCCCTTTGTTACCATCTCCAGTGCAGTAGATTATAAGATCATAACTTGATATAGATGTATCTTACTCTGTCACAAAATGCATTTCTGAAAGGTTTATTTGTGTGTCCTTGTGCAATCGTAGAGCTGTCGCAATTCAGTGAAGTCTTCTACTTGCTTTTCCCTGCATTGTTGTAACTCATCTACTGTCTGGGCCCTCTGCTGTTGCCAGGCAAAAGCATGTTCATAATTCTTGGAGCATTCATAAGGAAAGGCATAAATTTTCTTTATTTCTCCTCTTAAATTTAAAAAAACAAACAACAAAAAACCCCACCAAGAAGAAAACAACTCGCTGACCACAGGAAAAGGTGCCTGTTGCATTCTCATGTAAGTCTGCAGATACAGGTCTGCTTCTGTCAAGCACTAGAGGAAGATAAAGTAGTGTTGAGGAAATAGCACTAACAGCTTGCTTTGGAGATGAGATGGAGGGAACAAAGCCATTCAGTATCAGACATGTAGAATGGGATGGAAAGAGGGATATACAGCTCACATACATCAGAAAGGGGTCATTTTACAGGTTATTCTGGTGACAGTCGCAATTGCATTAGCAGTGCTGAGCTTGACATTAAATGTCATGTTCAGTTGCAGCTTATTTAAGGTGATGCCTGTGGCTGTAAGAGTGGTGAAAAGGCAGATGAATGCTTCGTCTAATAATAACTGGGAGATCAATGGGAGTTTGGCCAAACACTGCTGAAAGGAATAGTGAAAAATGGATCTACAACTTTCTGTTATGAAGCTGTGCTTTTCTATGTGAATCTTTAGTTTTTCTCTCTCTGCCTGTGTCTTATCATAACAGAAACATGTAAGTTTACAACTGAGCAAAACACTTTTGAAAATAGCCTGTAAGGAGACGTATTTGGCAATGTGGGGCAGGAGGGAATAGATTGAACGGCACAATCATTCATTTCTGTCTCTAGTGTTTGTATGGAAGGAACTTCTGATTTGTTGTTGCCAGTTGAAAGATCCTTTCTGTGTCTGTTTCAGCAGAATGTGCATGATCTGCATCAGTGGACACTGCAAAACCACTGCACTAATGTGTTGTATCTTTGCTCATTGGCTTATGGCTTTTAGCCAGTGCAGATTGGTGAAAAAAGTGTTCTTTTCTTGAATGAGTCCAAGACAGAAATAAGTATAATGCTCTATATTTCCAATTAACATTGGATTCCCTATGAATTAATTGTGGATTAGATAGCTACATGTACAGCAGATGTCTCCAGGATGTCCAGAAGTCTCTTAACAGATTTTGCTGCAGAACTAAACCTGTAGGAATCGTGGGCAAACACAGAAAAAAAAAATCTTTGAATTATACTTGGAGAAATTTTGCAGTTGAAATAGCAAAATATTTCTGTAAACAAGGGATGTAGAATAGCCCTAAAGGAAGGTCTGCAGTATGGTCCCAGGTTTGATGTTACTGATCACTCTGCCAGGGCTTAGCTACTTTCATGACAGGCTAAGGCAAGGTAACTCATTGTATGTCTCCAGTTCCCACTGAAATAGTGATTAAGAGACAGTGTAGGGTGTTAATGGATGCTAAAACTTCTTCAGTGATCGGCCTTGAGAAGTCATTTTCAAGTTGATGGTGCTGGTGGTCAGGCAGAATTGTTGCATGTTATGTCATCTCACCTGGGACCATGCTATTGACTTGTGTGATCATGATTATAATTGCTGTGCAGGCACCTTGAAGAGTGCCCAAGTATGATTTGGAATTAGGCAATCATCATGATGGATGATTGCCTAATTAGGAGCATCAGCATCGTTATTACTATTTCTGCTGAAGTACTGACTTAAGAGTGAAATTCAAAAAAGACTTCATTATACTGGGTACTGTATAGGCAGAGCATAAAGATGTTCCCTCCCAAAGGGACTCTCAGTAGGAGCTTGAGATAACACATCAGAAGAGACTAAACAGGCAAACAGGAAAGGCTGTGGTTACAGTAGTAATGGGGGGAATCCATAATTATTGATAGCAGCGGTCTTGCTAGCAGTAGGTGCTACGAACGTAACTGATGCCAGGTATTAGTGGTTTGTCAGGACTATGGATAAGGCAGGTTATAAATGGTTTTTTTACAATGGGTAAGATGTCACTATGTATATATACATGTGTATGTGTGTATCTAAATATAAAATGCTCTAGAAATTATTTACGGCAAACATGAATGTACAAAGCATCTTTGGGGGAGAGAAATCAGGGGAGTATAGCAAGAAAACTTCAGATGTTGAAAGCTCTTTAGGTGCTTTAATGTGAGAGAGATAAATCTGTTTGATGCTGTGTAAATGATGGGAAGAGAGGTAAAATGGAAAGGTAAGCATGACAAAAAGCTGTGAAAGTGAGCTTTGAAATAATGTCCATATTTAACTGCTGTAAGATCAAGGGATCAGGCTGGAAGAATTCAGTGATCAAGAGACGAAACATAAAATCTTCAGTAAGAACTTCACCACTTTACAAAGGTACAAATGACCACATCTTCAGTAGACTGCAAAGGAAGAGGTAGGGCAGCTCTTGAGTGCTGTGGCAGGTCAGCATGGTTTTGTCCATTAGAATTTGTGTCTAAGTACTCTTTCACTGCAGCTGAACTTTACAGTGGAACAGAATTGTTTTCAATGAAACTCCCCTCAAGAAAGCACAAATATACAGTACAAAACTGAGGATTTCAGGTGGGGATGAGAGAGACGTGCTGTTCTGCCTGATTTCAAGTGACCTGGGGTGAAAATTCATGCTGCAATTCAGGTGGAGCAGGGCTTCACCTTTGTTTTATGAAATGTCATGCCTGTGTTCTCATCAGGAGGCCACAGAATCTCGATAACCCACCTTCTTCATTTCAGTGGAAATGTTTTAAAAGCTCTTGCATTCCTCAGAAATGCATTAGAGCATTCCTCTGTTTGCTGCTATGAAAGCTGACTTAGAGAGAACATCCAGATTTTGAGTCTAGAAGATGGATAATTTCCTATATCCTTTGTTCACGTCTGATTGCTCCCAAGATTCTCCATGTGAGCTTCATGATCTAAATTAGAGGTAGGCAATGAAATAACTCACTTTCAGGGAATCAAATCAAGCAAATTCTTCAGCTTCAGTTCAAGTTCAGCTGTGACTGAAGCTATTGTGGTTCATTTTTTGTCCTGGCTAATAACAGTTCATTAAAATACATTTCATTAAACTAGATTTGAACTGGATCACTGTAGAAACTACATCATTAACTGAACAGTTGCATAATGAACATGGAATTAAAAATGTGACTTCATCTAGGGAAAGATTAGAGCTCCCTACTTAACCCACTGGAGCCTGGTTACCATTTTCCACACTTTCAGTGCAAAGTAGTATGTTTGATGTCATTAAATATATAGGTTCCTGTGTTCTACTCAGGAAGTTGTTAAGTTATGATGCCCTGACTATAGTCCTGCAGGCTATAGTCCTACACCTGCAAGTTCTTCGATTCCATTTTTAAATATTAAAAATTTCTGTGTCTGTTCTCTACCTTCCCTGCCTGGTACCTATTCTTAAATAATGAGATTTTTAGTTTTATATTATTAACTTGTAAATGTAAAAAAAAAAAAGATTTAAGGACATATCAGATTTAAGAACTGGAAAAATGTACCTGGTTAAGATGGAAAATGGTAGAAAAAAAACCAACAAATGATTGATTTCTAAAATTATTTAAAAATGTATTTTCTCTTCAATCCTTAGCTGTCAAATTCCACCTCTCATTGGTGGGACTTCCGTGTGGAACGTGTCTTAAGCTCAGCAGAAACTAAGTGTAATGTCTCAAAATTGTAACCTGCTGAGGCCTAATGTTATTATATGCTTTTGTAAATTCTTTGTGATTCAGTTGTCAATGACAACTGACTGCATTTTATGAAATTCTTAGCATAGAAGGAAGATCTGGATTGAGGAACTTGTATACAAGACAGAAATCCTTTCCCAGATATGGCTTGTCCTTTATCTTAAAATCATGTAATCAAGAAATAAAATAAAAAAATCACAACATGCAAAAATTTCTATGGAAGAAAGAATTTGGAAGCTTTTTCCCTTTTACTCTGAATGCAACTGCATCAGTGCTCCTTAGTGACCTGACTGCCTGGGTGATATTTGCAGTGTTCATTCCCACCCCCAATCTTGGAGAGGTAGCTGAAGAGTCAGGATCTTCAGTTTCCTTCCCCCCAATCCATTTGTGACTCCTTTCTCTGTCTCTAGCAAAACCTCTCAGCACTTTCCTTCTTTCTCAAGAAAAAAATTCACAGTAGCTGGAGTAAATGGAAAGGACAGTACTCAAATGTCATTTCCCTCTCCTCCCACCGCCCCAAGTAATTTATCCAGGGAGAAGCATGCATGCAGCCAGACAGAGACTACATGCATAATTTCCTCTGTGTCTGAAGAACATGGTCTATAAAAAAAAAAAGTAATCTGAGGAAAAGGCTGACAAAACCTCTTGTTTGAGGACTAAATCCATCTCGCTTAGGGCAGGTTTTCTCCATATTATCCTACCATGCTTTTTCCTTGTGTAATTCTAGTGAAGCCATATAATAACCTTGATGGACTACTCAGCATTCTGAGTCAATCTATCCAACACCTATTCTCATCTTATTTACACTAATCACATCCTGGTGTTATCCCACCAACAGCAGGTGAATTAGCTGTGAATTTCATGAAGATTTATATTTACTCATGGTAGGTTTTGTCTGATACTGAATTTGTATTCAATATCAGAATGCTTTGCTGAAATTGAGTGATTTTTTTTTTTGGCCTCATAGAATCAGTACTATTGACTATTTTTTTTAAAAGTTGTTTTAATTTCTTCAGTGTTGAGAGAAATTTAAATTCAGGGGGATATCCTTTTCCATCAGTTTTTGGTTACTTGAGCATCTAATTAATAGATTCTAATGTAACTCAAAGCATCAAAATTTAAGTCCTAGTGTAGCACATGGAATCAGTCAAGTGCATCCACAAGTTGATTTAGAGCATTTATGTTATGTCAGAAGGCAAAACACCTTACTTGACTTGCTTAAGACATAAGACCAAGTAATTTTATGTAAAAATGCTCACACATCAAAACCAGGTAGTTTTTTAACAAATTAAAAGTAACCAAACACATTGTATTGTGAAGAAGTGTCCAGGTTTTTGAGTTTGAGGAAACAAAAAACTAGAAGTTTCCCCATCAGTGTAGATTATTTACACTTAATTAGATTTTTGTATTTTGAAAGCAGTACATGATCTTGAGTTTACTTTCCTATGCTCCATCTATGGTAAAAGTTTCATAATTAGCAACTTTTTTTAAAAAGCAGAAACACTGCACTGATCCAAGTAAATTACTGAGGATTTGACAGAAAACCATCTAGTAAATACAAATGCATTTTAAAAAATAGAACCTTTTAATCTTGATTTGAGTGTTATGTTACCGAGAGGAAAAAGAATTTAGGTACTTTCCAATATCTTGTGTGGAACATTGATAGTTATTCAATGTTTTATTGAAATGGAAAGGCCTGGAGGAGCTTAAACAAAAATGTTTTCCACGTGGTAATCTTTTGTGCTTCTGGCTGTGTTTAAACACAGTCATTTTTACCTGGAGATGGGTAAAAAATAATAGTTTTGCTTATAAAAATCTTTAATTCAGAACAGTATTTTAGTATTGTATATTAATGGTTTCAAAATCCATATTTGAAAAGAGAACAAGTGCAAAAGCATGATAAAAATTAATTAAAATATGCAGGTTTTTAGATATTCTAGCCAACATAATTTCCCATTTTCGTATTTCCCAGTAGGTGGCAGAAAACAAAACCCTCTTGTGATCTCTTAAATGAAACTGAGTTTCTCAAGAACAGAAGTAAACAAACAAAGGAAACCACTTCCCTCCACGAAAACATTTCAAAATTGTATAATCAATGGTGTGCTAATGAAGGATTGTGGAAACAGTTTGCAGCGAGCTAACGCAACAGGAATAAAGCTGTAATTACTTGAATAGTAAATACTTTAATGAAATCCAGGGTTTCCTTCAAAATAAGAGTTTTATTTTGGTTGTGTTTCTACATTTCATCTCGTCTCTGCTTGAAAATTATAATTGATGGATCTATACCAGGGGAACGTCAGCGTTAATGTCATCAAAATTGGGCCCTCTGACATGAAGTACTGAATTAGTACTCAGAGTGGAACTGTAACTATTATTGCTGCTTTGAACCTAAGCTGTAATAATCTAAAATACTTCGCGAATGATGACAGAAAGCAGTGGCAACAAACTTCTGTTTTCTGAAGCCATTGCAACGCTTAAAATCAAATAGATGTATGTGACATATTGTGGGCAGGCAGAAGTCAGCTTTTTGCTTTTGTATTAATTAGAAACCACGTGATGTTGAGCCCAAACCAAGCGCTCACTCTCTCAGAATCAGTGTCCCATTAATTGCATTTTCATAGCTCCTGTGTGGGAAGAATGAGACACTTTTTTTTTTTTTAATAATCGTTGGTGTTTCTAGAAAGAGTTTTATAATGCTGCTGACATTCATGTGTGAAAAACAATGCCTAGAACAGGGCTGTAAGTGGGAGGGAGGGGGCTGAAGTGAAAGACAGAAGTG
This sequence comes from Podargus strigoides, assembly GCA_028020825.1. NCBI lineage: Eukaryota > Metazoa > Chordata > Aves > Caprimulgiformes > Podargidae > Podargus > Podargus strigoides. Next base: position 43,427,221 of record CM051624.1, on the reverse strand, counting down.
TGAACACACTGTTATGCTCTTGGGTCTGATGTCTCATAGATGATATTGCCTCTGTATGAAGGCAAGATACTGCAGGTCAGAAAACAGCACCGGATCGAACTCACTCCAGAGTTCCCTCGGGAACAAAGAAGGAATGTCTTGCCATGTAGTGGGTTCACATGATCATACTCAGAACAGCAATTTTTGTTTCTTTTTGTTTTGTTTTGTTTTTTTGTTTGTTTGGGGTTTTTTTTTAAAGCTTGAGGAGTTACTATGAGTTGCTTCCCACTGATCCAATTCACGTTCTGGATAGATAGGGGAAAAAAAACCTCCTTAGCTCACAACTATGTCTGAATCATTCATGTCTGATGGTATAACCTTTGTCTTTAGTTGCAGTTCTTCCTAAAATGGTGACTGTAAGACTTGGCAATGGTTTTTGACTGTCACACCCTGGAAAAATGAGAATCCTCCTGACTCTTTTAGCAGGTTTTATACAGTCTGAGATGCTTACCTACCACCATGTCGGCCTCCAGCTGAGTCACTAAACAGAATGATCTAAGATTCTATGACTTCTTTGCAAGCTTCCAGTCACACACATTCACATCATGTTTTATAGTGAGACCAAGAATCCCCAGATGTCTTAATTTAGATTTTAAGTTCTCCGTAGTGAACTGTCATCATTTCAATGAATAACAAGGCTTAACGGCTCTGGAAGTCAGACTACTACATGTAGGTAGCAGAACATTTAGTTAAAGACTGAATTCCAGCTAGAGGTGGGGCAATTTTTTTTATCTGCTTTGATAAACAACACTGGGAGGTACCTACTGATGTAGTTGATTCTCAATTGCTTCTTGAAGTTATTTTAATAAAATATAAAATACAGCTGAAATAGAACTGTAGTGCAGCCTGTGCCAGTGCTCTGTCACACTCAGAGTAAAGTAGTTTCTCCTTATGTTGAGGTGGAACTTCCTATGTTCCAGCTTGCATCCTTGTCCTATCAAGGGCACCTATCAAGTGGGCACCACTGTGAAGAGACTGGCATCTTCCTCTGGGCCCCCACTCCTCAGGTATTTATAGACGTTCCTAAGATCCCCTCTCAGCCTTCTTTTTTCAAGACTAAACAGCCCCAGTTCTCTCAGTCTTTCTTCATAGGAGAGATGTCATGGTACATAATGATAATGGTAACACCTGCTTATAACATCCTTGCTCATGTGGCCATCACTTTCACATCTGCATGTTTAATCTTTATCAGTAGATTTTGTCAGTGAAGAGCTCACAAGATCTCAAGTAAGACTTTAATTTTAATTTTTTTCCCCCTGTTGGTGCTTAGATTGATCAACTAATTGTGTGGATTGAAGGGGGATTCTTAGTTCATGCTCTAGAGGGGTTTTTTCCTTTGTTTCTTTGCTCTGGTTTCAACAGTACCTCGTTTTTCAAAACTCATGTGTTTGGGAGGAGGTCATTCAGAAGAAAACAGACTGGCTAAGAAACTTGATGATGAAATAGTCTTGCTGTTTTAGGCAAAGCTGTGCAAGAGTGTTGAACAGGTGAGGCTGGGACAGAAGCTGTGATTTATTTAGTGGAAAGTTACTACAAAGCTTACTCAAAAAGGCAGAAGAATCCTATCTCCAGCTAAAATGGCAGGGATTATTTAGAGTAGGCTGAACGTTTTATCAGTGTGCAAATTTATCAAAGATATTAATAGTTAATTAAGTCTATCTGAATCTTTGAGAGGTTTGAAGAAATGCCTGTCTTTGGTAATATTTCATCAGCCTTTCTGCAGCACTGATGTCATTCACATGTTTGCTCCCAGTGCACACAAGAAACAGTTATGTGAGTAGAAACCACTGTGCTGATTCTAGTCAGTTCAGTGATCTGGGAGGGGGGAAGCGTATTTCCTACAGTACCTCAGCAGCATGACTGAAACACATATGTTATACACTACACTTTGTGAACATAAATAATGTTGTATAGAGGAATAACACTACTGAAATAATCACAGCTGCCTAATCTGCACTCCAAACATTTCCTAGCAGGAAAATCTGGCCTTTCAGACAGCCTGCACTTAAGACTGAAATTAGATTACTGCAAACCTTATCATTACTTACATTTGGGGACACTGGTCTTCCTTTAGAAATCACTATAAGGAAGGCCTTTGATGAGAAGAACTAGTGGTTGGACTCACAGAATCATCGAGGTTGGAAAAGACCTTGAAGATCAGCGAGTCCAACCATCAACCCAACACTGATGCAAAAAGGCTTGTATCCCTGTAACAGTAAGATGAGAACCTGAAGGAATGAGAGGGTGATTTAGAAGCAGCTGTACTAAATAAAACACTCGGTGTAGCTTCCATGCTCCAGGGAATGCAGTGAGAATTATGGCACGGGGCAAGTGTCCGAGGAAGTAATGTTCCCCCAGATACTTTAAGGGTGCACATCTCTTCTGGACTGGCTGCTTCTCCATATGTTTGTTTCTTGCCTATTAAAAGTCCTATAAGCAATGTGATGTTGGAAGCCAGCTGCATCATATCTCACTGTCTGAATCTTCTGAGTTTCAATTTTGATGGCAATAAATTCAGAAACAATATATCAAGTATTTTTTTTAATTAGTGAGGGGTTTTTTTCCTCTGTTTTTTAACATTAAATTATTAACTTGTGGCACTTGTGTTAGCTGTTTTTTTTAAAAAAAAAGAAAAAGGAAAAGGCATAGCTGTGCAGGTATGGAAAATCCCAGAAGAAAGCCTGTGATGCTGTGGAAGCAGGACTTAAAGGTTGTTGGGAATGAAGGTAAGACTAAGACTAGTTTTGGAAAGGTCCTTCTCCAGCTCTGGACTAGGTTGGTGGTTCACAAAGCACCTGTATCTTCTGCTGGGCTGCATTTGTATTTTGCTTAATCTCCATATAAGCTTTTGGGGATTTTTGTTTTCTCCCTTTCATTCCTGTAGAGCCAGTAACTAATTTCCACTTAATGTATATACATTAGAGGTCAGATGTGTGTAAAGAAATATGAGTATCAAATAATGTTCAATGCAACTGAAATCCCAGCCAGCTTTTAATATTTCAGGTAAAACACATGAGCTTTTATGTTTTGTGTGTGAGCAGTATCTCTGTGCTTTGTGTACAGTAGAAAATCCAGGGTAGGGACCTTTTGGAAAGTGAAAAGCCTGGTGCAAGTACTTCTGACTGGTGTTTTTCCCATGTATGTTGTGCTGTGTATCTGTTGCAGGTTACTTTTATACTTAGATATCAAGAAGGAAAAGGCTATTCAAAACCAAAATTGATAAATCCTTCAGCCACATGCTGTGGGAGGTAACTAGATTAATAAGAAATTAATTGCTTCTTTTCCTGACTGCATGGTAGCCTGCATTGTGTGTACCATTTACTAGTTCTGGTTGCCTTGGTCTGTGACTTACAAATGGAGGGTCTTCATAAATAAAAAATAATGTGCATGCAATGTGTACCATTCTCTAACCAAAAAAAAAAGTATGTTTATCTCTTTTGGCTGTCCAAAAGGATATTTGGTAGAGTCTGCTTTAGCATATGCAGTTGATAGATAATGATGGCCCAAATGCTGCAAGGTTAAAGAAAGGAGTACTTGTTTTTCACAGAATATAATCAGCTGTTACACAAAAGTGTTTAGCCTGGAAAGACAAGTTATTGACAGGAAAATGCATGTATAAAACATGCAGTAATGTTTATCTGGCGAATTTTTTTTTGTAATTAAACCATCTGGTGTATCTGGTAAGATTATGTAAATATCAGTGTATGGCTGTCCTAGAAATACATGTTTACAAAATACCTGTTGTACTTAATCATAGGAAGCTCTGAAGAAGAGAAGATTGAGCAGGAGGAGTCTTGCAGAAATTATCTCCAGAGTAGATATAGCTCTTTGAAATTAATAGGCACAGAAAGTATTTATGCAGTGGGGTGTCTACAGGTAGTCTGGCTATTGCTCATCTCATCAAAAACCAGCCACAGGAGTAAAGCAAGGTAGGCAGTGAATGACAACACCCCCTCTGTGAATGACCTGTAAGTGTCACCTGTAACAGTTACACATAGGTGGCTGAAACACCAAACTTCTCCCTTTCATGTATTTGAGTCTGTACCAATAGTTTTGAACTAAAAAAGAATTGTATCAGTGTAGTAATGAGCTCTAACACAAGGTTGAAACGAGCAAGCAGCAAATCACAAGTCATACAGAGAAGTCTGGAGTGCCAATTATATGATATGATGAGAACAGAATGGCAATAATTTATACACACTCAGTATTTTTTATGTTTCACAGTGATTACCAAAAGCTTGTAATATTCAAGCAAAGTAGATATTATTACTCATTTTGTTAGTGCCTACAAGAAAACTTTCTGGTCTTGCAACCCAGAAGTTCTGGTATCTTTGGGAGCTGAACTCTGGTTTTCTCACTCAGCAGTAAGTTTTAGAGCACACTTAATCCAACTTTGCTTTCTGCTGAATCTTGTGTTGTAATGCATACCAAGCAAAATAGATGTGAATTGAGTATATAATGCTGCCATATTCTTTACTACCTTGTGTTTGTAACTGGGCTTGCACACACATTTCATTCGTTCTGACTCTGGTGATTATAACAGGTTAAACAAAAAATATTTTAAAAAGGCATAAAATTGCTCTGATGGTGAAGAGTCAGACCTTATTTATTCATTGATATAAATAGCTAGTTTGAAGATGAACTTCAAAACTCAAAGGCTGTTGTGAGGTATAAACAAAGCTCTTTGTATCCATGATAGGTGTGATAATTCAGCCTACGTTCTACATAATAACGTACAGTCTTGGGGAATTTACATGGGTGTTCTTTGATTACTGACATTCTACTAAAGCTCATTACTTGAATGCTCTTTCTGAACAGGAGATTTGAACAATGCCCACTGTACTCCCACAATATACACTGTGCCTAATACTGAGCTCAGGTGCTGTTTTAATGAGAAATAATAATGAGCAGTTGAAGATAAATTGCTTTCATTGTAATTCAACATTTAAGAAACATAATGTTTTACTTTTCATCTTAGAATGTGATACTGTCAACCAGAAGCAGGAAAGAGCTCACTTGAATAAAATAATTTTGGTGTTCTGGTCTTAGTACTATTAAAATTATTTGAAAAGGCCCCAACAAAAATATCCCTGTTGTAAGAGCAGTGCTGTTACATGCTCTCTCATATGAGAGGCACAGTTCCTTTTTATCATGGAAGATATTTCACGAAGAACTTTGATTTCAGATACTGCAAGAAGCTGAAACTCAGTGCTTGTCTTTCTAAGGATTTACTGACTGGCAAATTAATGACTGTTTATGGTTGGTTTAGATTGAATTTGACCAGCAGGTTTTTCAAGAAATCTAGTATCAAGCTCAGATGTCAACCTGCTTCTGAATCCTGATGATTGTTTTCTACATCCTTAAATTTCTCTCACATCTTTCTGATGTACTGAAATGGTAAAAAATACAACAAAACACCTAAATCTCTTCTCCTCCCTGCCCCAAACTAAACCAAACAACCCCCAAAACTTCAAACTCTGCATTGTTCTGTCTTTGAGAGAGTTATACTTTGGCTTTCAAAAAAAAAAAAGACTGAGTGACCTTTGTGATGAAGCTTTGTGATTTTTGAAGGTGAAAACAACTGTATAAATGTAGTTTTAGGCCTTCACCTTCTTAACCTTCCAAAACCATCCAGATCTTTTATTCTGTGCTTTATTTGTTGACCTTTAGCTTCTGTTTTTCCCACTTGAGGAATCTGTTACGGTCCTCCTGTCATCTCTTTGGAAAGAGGAGATGTCTTGACCCACAAGACTCGTTTGTACGTTGTGTTCCTGATGGCTGTGTGTCTTGCATGCCTGTTTATCATGGGATCTGCTACTGTGATTTGGAACACACTTTGCTTTTTGCTTCCTGCCTTACCTTTTGGGGGATATGTGTTTGAAAAGGTATCAACTTCTCAATACGCTGATGGAGCAATACTGACTGGCTTTCTTCTGAGTAGTGATATTGGAGAACTCCCCCACTGCCCTGGGCAGCCTGGGCCAGTGCTGGGGAACCCTTCCAGGGAAGAAATGTTTCCCAATATCCAATCTAACCCTCCCCTGGCACAGCTTGAGGCCATCACCCCTTGTCCTGTCACTGTTACCTGGGAGAAGAGATCAATTCTGGAATTCTTACTTTTGCTCTTTAGTTAATGGGAGAGCTTGAGGGAGATGATGTAGGATATTTTGCACTGGGGAGTCAGAAAGGCTGCTTCTAAATACTAAGGTTCTTATCAGTGTAACTGAGGGTGGGGCTTCCTTTTTTTGTGGGGTTTTCCTTGTAAAAGCCAACAAAACCAACCAACAACAAAAAAAAACCCAACACCACAAAAACTCCAACCAAGCAAGCCTAAATACTTTAGAATCATAAATCATTTATTTTCATACTTGGAGCTCCCGAGTGAGCTCTGATTGATTTGCTTCCTCAGGGAATTGTGCAGGGAGAACATGAACCATATACTGACAGCAGTTATAATAATGTGTGCAACAGTTGAGAGTAAGGCAAAGGAATGGAGAGAAAACAACAGCAAAAGCAAACAGCTTAAGGAGTGAGCAGAGAAACATGAGAAAATAAGGGTAGTTCTAAATGGAGGCACACACACTTACTGTGAAGATTCAGGTCTTTGATAAAAATTTTTCCAGTTTCTACAGTATCAATGTGGGATTTTTTTAAAAAAAAAGATTATAAATGTTCTGAAAGATCTCACATATTTCCTTTCAGTATTTTTTATTATATCATTCTGTGGTTTTGGTTACTAGAGCAGGAGACTAGAAGCAACAAACCATCAGGACAGGATGTTTTCATGGCTGTTTTGGAGTGTTCTTAAGTATTTTAACATTTCTGTTGGCAAGACTTTTTGTGTGACTTTAGGTTCGTGTTACTTGACTCGAGCACTTCACTTTTTGACCCTATCTGGAGTAACTGTCATGTATTAATGACTGTAACTAATACATACACATAAAGAAATAAAGTGTCTGTAATACAAATCACACTGGGTACACCTTCTTTGTCACCAAGTACAGAGATATTCAAAATGGTTATTATTTGCAGGATTTCTTAGAAATTGAAAGATGCAGTGCACAAAAAAATTAAGAAAAAAGTCTTATGTTAAATATGAGGGGTTTTTTTTATCATTGTACTGTGAAATACTAACAACCCCACCTTCAAAAATGATTTAGTAGTTACAAGAGCGAATATTTTGTTATTATGAAGCTATTTTTCCAAGTTCAGGCTCTCTTTGCTTTGAAATCAAACTGAAGATGATCAATCTAGCTGAGGATTTACGCACCATCAAGCAACAGGACAGACACAAATTATCATATATTCATTAAGGGAATTAAACATGACACTTTCAAGGCTGTGATTTGAAAGTGCTACAATGCAAATGAGATGGATACAAAGAATGTGGCAGAAGAGCAACAAATGCTTTATGCAGAGATAAAGTAACCCTGTTGAATGGTGTAGAAGGTAGCTGACTCCTAAAATTTCATGAGAAGCCTGTCTGCCTCTTCAGACATAAAAATAGTTTTAAACCCATGCTCCACCTAAGTGAGATAATAAGCGTGAAGGCAGCTCCAAACTTTTATTTAGAAAAACTTTCCTTGTGGTTTCAGATCGACGGTTTGTTTTCTGAAATAAAAAGTGCCTGTTGCCAGGAGAGTGTTGGCCAAAACACTTCGAGCAAAAATGTAAATCCAATAACAAGTTCACAAACTCTGGAGGGATTTGTCTCTAGGAAATAATAATAATAATAATAATAATAATAATAATAATAATAATAATAATAATAATAATAATAAAAATAAATAAATAAATAAATAAATAAATATATCCCAACCCACAACCATTGCCTAAGAGAAAAAATTAAAAGACTTGGAGGGTGTCAAATCAACTTCTTCCCTTCTTTTGAAGTAATCATATGTGTTTATTATAAAAGGCTTTGGCAGGTACTCCAATTACGTTGGCAGTCTGGTCTTCTCTGTGAGATTTGCTTCCTGAAATCAGTTTAAAATGTTACTTGGGTTAACAAACAGGCCCAAACCAGCAAGCAGCTCTAAAAGGTAAGTTTCTAGGTTTATGCTTGCAATGAGAAGTGTCAGGTTGAGAAAAGAAATGCTGTATTTATTGCTTTCAACTTGTGATGTCCCTATGCTTGGAGGAGACTCGTGTGATTTGTTTGTTGGCTTTTTAATGCGTAGGGCAATATATACAAAACGGACAAGAAAGAAATGGAAAGGAAGTTCTTTTTGCTAAAAATTATTGGTACCTTAGGACGTAGCTTCAGTGAACAGTTCCCCAGAAATACCTGAGTTAATGCTGACTTAGTTCAAGGAACGAAGTGCGTGTAGCTGCGTGGGCATGGTTCTGCATCTAAATTTACCTTCCTAGCTGAGATTTTACTCAGTTGATGGATGTGACAGTAGTGTCTGTAGATTTCGAGACCGAAGGCAGGGGGCATCCTTAGGATTTACTTGCAGATCTTATTTTACCAGCTTTTTAAAGCTTACTCAAAAGTTTTTACACTTAGATTGTGCTCTTACAAGCACAACTTCCTCATTGAAGTGCATGGGTCATAAAATCCAGCACCTGCAACTGTAAGCAGCCAAGTCAGATAATCCCTTTCATAAATACTGTGCATGTGGGGAAGGGCAGATTTATGAAGAGAGGATGCATGAGTGGAGTGATTAACCGTGTCTGCAGCCAGTTGTCCTATGGAGCTGGCAGGAAAATTTGGTATCAGATCTTGGATATTTTCCTTTAGTTGTCATATTAATGTGTCAGAATTTTCTAGCAAGGTCGTTGCTTTTGTGGAGACAATTATTACAGTGTGATTTGTCATAGGAATGTAGATGTTCTTTCTGAGTTATTTTTATGAGGTTTTTCTCCCTTTTATAAATTTCTGTCTTGGTATGCTATCAACTGCTTGAAATAATTGCTCACTAAGGCCTGATTACAAAACAAATACTCAAGTCCACTGTTCTATCTGGTATGAATCTGATTAATTTAATTAGGATACACATAAGCAGAGATATCCTATATGGAGTCACTTTTACACCAACAGCCCTTTAGACCATAGTCCTGTGCCTGAGAATTAAGAAATGTTGCCACTCTCTTCCTGAGTGACTGCAAAAATAATTAACTTGAGATTCTGTAAAATGGAAAGGATATTGAAAAGCCAAAGTAGGTTATTAGCCAGTATTATTTTAAAATTATTTTCCATTTCAGCTGGAGATGAAGATCCTATTTGTAATGGCATTTAATAAGGCATAATGCTTTCTCTTTGACACATGGTGACAGAGCATGGGAAGCTGAACAAGACTGGCAGGTCGCTGAGAAATGACAGTGGGGATTTGGGTAAATGAAGATGATTATGCTGCAAATTCGTGTCAATGAAAACAAGATATATTTGAAATCAGTTTCCAAGGGACATAACTAGTTCTTTAATCTGAAAAAGATCCTAATTTTTGTATGGAAGATTAACTTGCAATAAAAATATATGTTAAATTGCAGGCTAAAGAATTTGACCAAATTATTGTTTTTTTTTTAATTTTAAAGATAAATATAGAGTAGCCACTTCTGGCTTCACATGCTAAGTCTTTCTAATATTCAGATCCTGGATATCACTTTGAACTTACTGAACAGATGATCTTTGGAGGTCCCTTCCAACCCCTACCCTTCTGTGATTCTGTGAACGCATCATAGCTGGAATTTTGCATTCTCTATTACGTGTGCATTGGAAGACTCAGTTATGAGAAATTGTAGGCATCTTTCAAGACCAGTGTGGATTTGATCTCCAACTGTAGTGTGGATATCAATGACTATAACAGTTCGCTGTTGTCTTTGAGTATTTTTATCTTTATTTCATATATTGCAGATGCTTTGCCTGTGCCTTAGTATGGTCAAGCAAAAGCCAGGTTCATAAAACTTGCTGAATGTATGAATCTGTAGGATGGGGATGCACAGTGGGTCAGCTACAGCTGCCTTCATTTCAAAATGTGACCACCAAGAAGGTAATGCAGCCATTTCTTTTTAAAGTACAGATGGCTAGCTAAGATCCTAAATTCAGATAAAGGACACCGGGGTTTGTGCCTGTTGGATTTTAGATCCATCTGCACGTTTCCCAGGAGAGAGGCTTCGTGGCAGCTGAAAGAGTCGTAATACCTATGACAGTTCAGGATGATGTCTATCTGTTCTTGCTCTTCATTTCTCACATTCATTTTGATCATTTACCCTATGACTAATAACAAACCAGGTTCAGTCAGTGATTCTGACTGTGATTAAATTTATTGCTCACAGGAGTTTTGATGATTATATAAAACCATGGTCATCAGGATAGGTATAGATCATGGCTTCTTTAAATGTAGAAGTGCTTCATACAAAAACAGATCTGACCTGTCCTATTAGGAAGTTCTTTAAATAATAATGTATCTGTAAACATGACTTCATAACAGACTATTATGTGAGGTATGGAATGTGCTGCCAAAAACAACACATGATCCTAATCTTCCTCCTTCAGTTCTACATGCAGTTTGAAAGAAAACAGAATAAGGGCATAAATGTCTGATTTACTACTGGAGAATTGTACAAACACTTAATAAGTACCTACCTCTTGAGAAATTTGTAAAAATAGTCAAATGTGACGAAAGGCAGTGTGGGGGAAGGGGGTCAGGGAGTGGGAAAACGACATGAACTGAAGAGAGGGAATATCCCTCCTCTTTACTCCATGCTTTTAGCCATCCATCAATATTAGTGCTGTCTTTATTAATAGCCCTGTTGCTATGTATTCAGCACTGCATTGCTTTAAATTTGCAGATAAAAGGGATTGGCCAGCAGAGACCAAAACCACTGCCCAAGTACAGTTGTGCACTTCTTATTTTAATTACAGATCTGAAAAAAGGCCTCATATACAGAAGAGATTTTGAAAGCAAGTTGTACATACAGCTAATGGAAATTTTTGATGATTTTTTAAACACAGCATTTACTACCTGAGGAGTAAATGGTGGGGAAATAGTGATTAGAAAACAGTTTACTCTCCCATGTACTGGTGACATCAGGCTGGGTCCAAAAGATTCCCTGTGAAACTTTTGAAGACCAAAGCCACTTATTATATGGGGATAATCAGCTTATGCATTCATGAGTGAGAAGCAACTTTTGAGAAATTTCAGCCACAGGGAAAAAAAATAAAAACCCAACAAAACAGCTAGAGGATACTGGTGATTAACAGTACATTGTCTCCTTGTTATCCCAATACATGTTCAGCCCCATGACATATTGTAACAGAGATGATCAGTGTTATATCCTGCTTATCAGCCACTCCCAAAGCTCCCCAGCTACTTGGTAAATCTTTGGAGTCATCATCAGACCCTGAACACCCTCTAAGAAGTGAGATCCTTCACCAGAAGACAACTTTAGCTTTTCTGAAGCCTAGTGAGCACAAACCCAGAGCCTCCAGATTCTGTGGCTCTTGGAGAAGGTACTCCACCCTTCCCCTTCCATTCCTGCAGCTGAGAAAGATTATTAAGAATTAAATTAAATTGATTGTTTTTTAGAATTGGAATTTGGTTTGTGGGATATTGCTTTTGTAGCCAATGCTTCAGTTGTTACTTAACTCTCCCCCTGCTTGAGGGACACAGTGTGTTAAGAAAATAGTGATGACCTTTGAAGGCATTTCTCACTGGAGGACTATAGGAAGATGTGTCTGATACAGCTAGCACGTGAGTGCAAAATTGAATTGCCTCTTTGGCATCAAATCCCCAACTGGACACCTTTATTCCATACATGGAGACTTTCCATCAATTAAAAATTGGATTAAGCCACTGTAATGGATGTGGGGTGTGAAGAGATCGATACTTCAAAGTCTGAAAATTAATACTTCTTATAGTATATTTCTATTTAAATCTGGTGACATGGAAAACAAAGTTACTACTGAAGTGGTTATTGGTTCTGTGTTGTCCTTGAATCAGATGTTTTCACAGTGCCAAAGAAGGAGAAACAGGATTATTTGGGCAGGAAAATGCATTTCTGTAGAAATAACAGTGGTCGGAAAATTTGAGGCTAGTTAATAATGGTGTAAACTGACTTTAAAGCCAGGTTCCTAAGTACTACGTTTTGTCTTATCACAAGACTGAATCTATTTAAGGGAAAGAACTTTCTTTTCATAAAGAATCTCATACACTCCTTTATATACTGAGGGTTAAAATGGAAATGAAGAGTTTCATCCCTTTCTCATCTTCTTCCTCATAAAAGATGGAGAAAGGAAACAACAAATGTTTAGCTTCAGTTTCTGGGAAACAGATGAGCTTGTTCTTTAGGATATCCTGTGGCTTTCATCAGAGGATCACTTGATGCCCACATTGATCATTAGATCAGACACAGCTTGCATGTGTGTGTGCGTGCTGTGTTCTGTAATGGCATGAAGGCGGTACGGGTTGAGGAGCATATGCTGCTTGTCTGCTACGTGGTTATAGTGAATTTGCCCATTAAAGCCATGCATAAAGAGGGTTCCATGATGATTGATGGGGCTGGAGGTTTTCTTCCAACAAATGGCTCTGAATTTTCAGGTATTTTGATGGTTTTGTTTGATCTAGTTCTGATTGAATTGATCCTGTTAGCAGAGGAGAAGCTGTGAAAGATTTATAATGTTCTGTAGGGTTAAACCATATTGATGCCTGAGATACCATCTGACTGAGAAAATACTGATCTGGTGTTTTCCTGAAATAGCTTTTAAAAATAATAGGAACTATTATGTGAATTCTAAATGAGATTTAAAGCTAAGGCTTTGTAGGGAGTAGGAGTCGCTTGTGTTCGTTAATGTTTCCACACAATTTTTGTAGCGTTTTCGTTGTTGTAAATTATGGTATGAATTCTGTCCAAATTCCAGTTTGGCTAATAACTGTATTCTTATTTCCTAAGTACTTCTCCTTATATTTTCCCAAATGAGTTTCTTCTTCATTTTTGACTTGTAATTGTTCTGCAATATTGCTGCGAGTACTTCACTAAACTTTTGCCTTTCATTCAGGATCAATACAACAGTTTTTGGTGTCTTGCTCTGTACTTTGTGAAGTCCTGTGCAGTGATTTGAAACGAAAATATTGCTTTTTAAAAGTAATCTCAAAGTGATCTATGTAATATAATATATTTTGATAGTATTTTATATCTGCTTAAATTCGTTTGAATTTCATTTTGTCGTGAATACTTGTTGAATGATGGCACTGTCTCATTTTGAAGTACTCAGCTGGCTCTGAGTGCAGACTTACATTGTGGGTGTTTCAGAGAAGGGAGGACACAATATACACAGGTTCTGGGACAGTGAAAATGGGTTTTCAGCTCTTGACCAGCATGCAGAAGTGTACAAATCATGGAGGGCCAGAGCACAATAAGAGGGAAAAATTTGGGACAGGAGGAGCACATGGGTCAAGTATGCACTCAGCTGTGATAAAAACCATTTAGTTAAACTGTAAAATGTTATCCAAATGGGTGTGAATTCATGTCTTGGGTATAACTCAAATTGGTCTTTCTGCCTGAAGTTTATATTTGTTAGAAACTCATAATGGTGATTTCTTTTAAATTAATGAGCATCTGGAAGTATGGTGGTTCAGTCTCTGATAAGGACAAAACTAGCCTGCCCAGCAGTGCTCAGCCCTTTTAATAGAATATGGATTATTTTTGTGGATGCTACAGTTTCAAACTGGTATCTTGGTATGCTATAAGGCATAGCTAAAAGCCAGATTACATAATTTTAGCTCTTTTAATTGCCTGTGTGATCTGTCTACAATCTCTCTTACTGGTTATGGGGACTATGGCAGAGCAGCCCTTTATTCTGCTTCTAAAATCAGAATTTGTTCCAAAATACTGCAGAGCTCTATGGCTTAGTACTCATGTCCATGCTGGCAGGAGACAGGGGGAAGAAGAAAAGGTTGGTAGAAAATCTTAGCCATGATAAATAAGCAACTACATTAATCTTCTTCTCTCATCCTGACAACAAACAGGTCTTCCCACTTCAAGTATCTACCTTTGCCTCTTGTGGGAGAATCAGACTCTGGTAGTGCTGCACTGGGCTCTCAGGCTCATCTCACTGTAAATTTAAAAGGCCATGGAAGGCCACAGTGATGTTAAAATTCAGTGACCCTTGCTTGGGCAACGATAATGTGAACTAATAACCCAGTGCCAGCCTACCATAGAAAGAATGAACTCTCCTGCTAGCTTCAAAGTTTAAAGGGTTCAAAGTGGTTATTTTCAGCGTGTAAGGTTTTCTTTTGCAAAACAAAAGACCTGCAATTGCTGCACAATGATAGAAGGTGTTCACTGAAAATAATAAAACAATGGAGAAATCAGCAACGGTTTGTGGCTCAACTCTGCTTGCTCTGTTCTCTACCCAGCCATCCCCCTACCTACACTTACTCTGTTCCTCTGCTTTGCCCACCTACACCATCAGTAACTGTGTGATGGAGAGCATGATCATCATCAGTCACTACTGTGTCCTGGTGGGACAGTGTACCCAAACTCAAGGCTTGTGGGAACCCATAGCTAAGCCTTCATTTTAAGGGGTTATACTTGGCAATTAGGCAGATACTACTGTCTATGAATCTTAAGGTCATTCAGACTCAAAGTACATCTCACAGTAGTCCTGAGAGCAGTTATTATACCTACTTTGTTGATAAAACGAGGTACAAAAATGGACAGTCATTCTTCAACAGAGCATTAGTACAAAGTCATTGCACCAACTCAGAACTCAGTCAGGATTTAAGTGGCTAGTAGTTCTGTGCCCAGTCTCAAACAGGGGTGAACTTCTCCCCAGGAGACCAAAAGTTGAAAGTTTCAGGAGTATTTTCTGGCTGTATGTGTCTGTACTGAACTAATTCTGGCTTTATTTTCAGATTTGCTGAGTATCCACAGATTTCTTTGCAGATAGTAAAAGCAGCATGTATATTGTACTTTGTGCAAGGTATATCAAATTGAAACGTTGTTATGCCACTATTTTGAAATTATCTATAAAGATAACCTCAGAAACATCCTTTTCTTGCCACCTTTAAAGCAGTGTTTAAATGAGGAAAAACTTGCTCATGGTTAAAATTAGAGTACTTTTTCCCTCTAATGAAAAGGTATCACTACTCTCTACTACCTACAGGACAGTACATCTCCATTTGGTAATGAGAAAGCTTTTGTTAGGCTCAGTATGTTGGATAAAAGGGAGATGTCTGCCTCATGCAATAGATTCTTTGCAATTATTTCAAAGTGAAATTGTGGGGAGGGACTACTACTGAGGCAGCCAGTGTCATTTCAGCTGTTTTACATATCAATTTGTCTTTAACAGAAGGGGAAAAATGAATACAATGTATTACGATACAGTAGTACACTTGCCTGTTGTTTGCATAGCACCTTGGAAAACAAGAGAACTGAAGGGCAGACTTTGGCCTGCTTAGGAGCATGGTTGAGAGTGTCCCTTGGGAGGCAGTCCTGAAAGTCAAAGGTGCCCAGGATGGCTGGGCATATTTCAAGAAGCAACTCTTAAAAGCTCAGGAGAAGGCCATCCCCAGGTCCCAAAAGATGAGCCAGTGGGGAAGGCCAGCCTGGCTAAATAGAGAGCTTTGGTTGGACCTCAGGAACAAAAGGAAAGTCTAAGGCCTTTGGAAAAAGGGGTTGGCAACTTATGAGGAGTACCAAAATGTAGTGAGTCTGTGCAGAGGGAAAATTAGAAGGGCCAGAGCTCAAGCGGAACTCAACTTGGCTGCTACAGTTAAGGAGAACAAGAAGAGGTTCTTTCAGTACCTCAGTAGGAAAAGGAAGACCAGGAAAATGTTGCCCCACTGATGAACGAGGCGGGTGCCCTGGTGGTGGAAGACGCAGAAAAGGCAGAGGTACTGAGTACCTTCTTTGCCTCGGTCTTCACTACTCAAGCGCTCTCTCGTGAATCCCAAACCGTGGAGGCAACAGAGAAGGTCTGGAGGGACAAAGACTTTCCCTTGATAGAGGAAGACTGCGTTAGAGAGCACTCGGCCAAACTGGACATCCATAAGTCCATGGGCCCTGATGGGATGCACCTGTGAGTGCTGAGAGAGCTGGCAGATGTTATTGCTGGGCCACTCTCCATCGTCTTTGAAAGGCCGTGGAGAACAGGAAAGGTGCCTGAAGACTGGAGGAAGGCCAACATCACTCCAGTCTACAAAAAGGGCAAGAAGGAAGATCCAGGGAACTACAGGCTGATTAGTCTCACCTCCGTCCCTGGGAAGGTGATGGAGCGACTCATTCTGGAGGTCATCTCCAAACGTTGTAGAACAGAAAGTTATTGGGAGTGGTCAGCATGGATTTACCAAGGGTAAATCATGCTTGACCAATCTGCTAGCCTTCTATGATGTTATAACCGGTTGGGTGGATGAGGGGAGAGCAGCAGATGTCATCTACCTTGACTTCAGCAAGGCTTTGGACACTGTCTCCCATAACATCCTCATTAGGAAACTCAGGCAGTGTGGGTGAGATGAGGGGACGGTGAGGTGGATGAGAGCTGGCTGTGACAGATCACAGAGGGGTGTGATCAGTGGAGCAGAGTCGAGTTGGAGGCTGTAACCAGTGGTGTCCCCCAGGGGTCAATACTCGGTCTGGTCTTGTTCAACATACTCATCCATGACCTGGATGAGGGGACAGAGTGGATCCTCGGCAAGTTCGCTGATGATCCCAAGGTGGGAGGTGTGGTGACACTCCAGAGGGCTGTGCTGCCATCAGCAGGACCTGGACAGGCTGGAGGGCTGGGCAGAGAAGAACCTCATGAGGTTCAATAAGGGCAAGTGTAGGGTGCTGCACCTGGGGAAGAAGAATGTCAGGGACCAGTATAGGTTAGGGAGGGACCTCCTGGAAAGCAGTTCCAAGGAGAAGGATCTGGGAATCCTGGCAGACAGTAAATTATCCATGAGCCGCAATGTGCCTGTGCTGCCAAGAAGGCCAATGCCAGCCTGGGCTGCACAGGGCAGTGTGTGGCCAGGAGGGTGAGGGAGGTCATTCTCCCCCTCTACTCTGTCCTGGAGAGGCTGCAACTGGAATCCTGTGTCCAGTTCTGGGGTCCCCAATTGAAGAGAGACAGGGACCTACTGGTGAGAACCCAGCGCAGGACATTAACAAATACCAGTCTTATTTTCATGTTCCTTCTAGCAGGACTGCCTCCCATACCAAAAGGGGCATTATCAGATTGTGCCACAAAAAATAACCCACCACACAACCAAACCAGAAAGTGGAGTTCAGGTATCTCAGAAGTCTTTCACTCTTTAGATGGCATGCATCTAAAGTAAAGCTGAGACTAATGAAAGTTTAATTTGGTGTTAACTCTGCAGGTTCCTTCAGCATTTTGCAACTCTTAGTTTGATTGGTAGTATTTCACTATCTTTTTTTACTGAACTTTCACTAATAAGGTGTTACACTTACATCAGAATGGTTTCCAAGGCTTTAAATGATCTGGCAAGAAGTCTTGAATTGTTCAGCAGTAGACTAGATGCCTAAATGAAAGATATAAAAAGTATGTCCTGCTCGTATGATTTTTGTACTCAAAATGATCTGACTTGTATTTTTGAAAGCAGGAGGTAGGGTTTCTCACAGTTAATTCAGTGTTGCTTGAAGTATTTTCATAAAGTAATATATTTTTGTATATGTGTATATATATACACCATTAACATGAGTTAAAAAAACTCTAGACTTTATCTAAAAGTGATTTTATCCCAACTGCCCTCATCTGACCTTGAAAGAAGCCAAACATAAACTTCCCATGACAATATAAAACCAGGTACCTCTTTCATTTGTACCTGTCATTTAAGAAGAAAGTCAAATATTTACTATTTGTCAGCAGGCTGAATATCTGACCTAGAAGTTGAGAAACCTGGAGAAGGTGAGAAGGATGGCTGTGCTCTAGGTTTGCATGACTTAGTGCAGGCATTATCCCTCTGCTGTGAACTTGAAATGAAGGATGTATACACCATCACTACATAATTATAGAATCACAGAACAGCCTTGGTTGGAAGAGACCTCTAAGCTCACCCAGTCCAACCATTAACCCAGCACTGCCCAGTCCCCACTGCCCCATGTCCCTCAGCACCACATCTCCACGGCTCTGAAATACTTCTAGGGAATATGTAGCTGCTGCTTTGGTGGTGACAAATTAACTAACATATCAATTTTCACAGGTTTCTAATTTTCAAAAGCAAACCAGGCAGACAGACAAAGCTATTTAGGCATCCAGGAAAACAATATTAGTAAACAACCAATCCTATGATTTTCATCAAGGTCTACAAGGTGTGGGTTGTTTTGGATCGTTTATAAGCCTCACTGCCTCCCTGTCTGGTTTTATCTGACTAATACATTTGATAGTATGATCCTTATGTGCTGAAGGTCTGAAATTTTTACTGATTCCCTGCCATGAAGTTCAGCTAGAATGAGCTTAAGGAAACAATTAGCTTTAAGGAAACAATCAGCTTTTATTATTATTACCTTCAGATTACAAAGAATATATTGAATATGGAAAATATATGGCACATATAATGTATTTTGGTTTAGCTCTTACAATAGTCTCTAATATATGATCCTGGAACATTGTTCATTATTCTCTTTTTATACTTATTTTTCAGGTGCAAGAAGGTATTGTTTAGATCTTTATGGTGGTAACTGCATTTCAAACAATTTATTTTTGGAGTCGGAATTTTGTGTTGAATATTTTCTTAATATAGGAAAAGTTAATTTATTCCCTTTGTTAAATTGTAAAAAGAAATAGTAAATTATAAAAAAAAAAAAAAAGAAACAAACCAAAAAAGCCCAGCAGAACTGATAAAGGAGAAAGGACAAGAATATGTTGTTAGTAAAGTGGTAACTATGTCTTTATTAAGACTGATTATATTAGTGCTTGTTAAATAATAGATTTTTCCAGATGTGATTTTTACAAAATATATGTTTGTTATGTTTGACTGGAAAACTTCCAAAATAGGAGAAGATACAAAGTTAATCAAATGTCATTATATGCAGATATTATACCATCCTGGTGCTTGGTTCTGTGATATGCCTTATGCTTCTGGTACATTTACAAATTTTTATTCCTCAATTTATAACTGCTAGGGGTTTTTTTTTTGCAAGTGTCAAATAAAAATGAAAACATAGTTGTCTGGAAAAATATGTATATCCCTGCTAGATACCTTCTAAACCTCCCTGTAGTCAGTAGGTTTGGTGGAGTATATAAAGTCTTTGGATATTCTGGCAAGTCTTACCTTCCTGATCAAAGCCAGGGTTCCTGGTCAAAGGTGAGGAGTAGTGGTGGGTGCAGCAACAATTAGCTTATTTGCATCAACTGACATCTGGGCAACTCTGGGGGAGTTCTCTCTCCATTTCCTTCCAGCATTTTCATCTAATAGTTTGATGCTTTAAGGCAATAATAATTTCTGCCCTTTTTTTCCCCCGACAAAGCACTTTTGATACAGATCAACGCATCTGAATGTCCCTTTATTGTTAATGGTGCGGCAACGTTGGGTACTGACAGCTGGAAACCTTAATTGGGCTGATGACAGGAAAGTAATGGCCTTTTGCAACATTCTGTCTGACCTTGTATTTAATATCAAAGGGTAAATGTTCATTTTTATTGGAAACCTTGAAGAAATTGAAGGAATGCAAAGGTAGGTGGGAACGTGATCTTTCTTGGAGACACCATAATATTGTTGCAGGGAACGTGCATGTTTCACATTTCACCTTGCCTTTTAAAAAGGAAGGATGGATACATGCTGCTTTGTTTGTGGTAGTTATCCATTAGCATAGTGTGATGGATTCCTAGCCATCATTCTTTTAACCCCATAGAATACTGTGACAAAAATGCAGGCAGAGTAAGAGAAGATCGTGACATTTTCCTGAATGGAAATTTGTGGTGTAACTATTAAACCTGCAATATTCCATCATTAGGTTTCTGGCCAATCAAATAACCAACATTACATATCTAAAACTAGAGTTTCAGGTTCTCAGGGCATTTTGGCATTTTCTTGGCATTTGGGTTTTGCTTTTGGTTTTTGGTTGGTGTTTTTTTGTTCTTTTTTTTCCCAGATGAAGGTAAGGTTCAAACATTCCAGCACCTGAACAATTCACTGTGAGCTGTGTACTTCTAATCCCCACTGCTGCTCTACAGAAGAGGCTTCTTTATGACCAGCAGAGATTAGCAGTTTGTATTCTTGAAGCATGAGAGCACTGCTGTAACTTGCATGGCTACAGCATCCCTGCTTTGAAAATCATCTCCAGTAGTTGGTTCTATAGGTTGACTACACATTGCATATTGAAGTATTTTCTTCTTTCATATAGTATCTGTAATGCAGTGTATGCAGTTAAAATTAATAAACCCAAACTTGTATTTTCAAATCTGAAAGGGATTTTTAAGATTCTGGTGCTGCTGTGATGATAGTTTCATGCTTTGTTTATATTTTCATAGACTAAATATGGATTTACTCCAATGATATATTCAGCCAGTTCTCATTATATATTAATGCTGATGTGTCTGATGCATGAATGTTTAATTGAGGACAAACTTTCATTTTCTTTTCTTTGGGGGAAAACACTTGACTTTCTGTCCAGTATTCAAATACTGATTGTACCTGCAAATATTATCTGCATTATTTCAGCAAGAGCAGTGTTAGGAACTCGTTCCACATGGGAGTTTTCTGAATGAGTTATTTGCCAAAAGAAAGCACTGGAAGTAGGTAATGAAATTAATGAGTTACTGTCTGGCATGATCTTGACAAATGTTCTCATTGGGAGCTCAGGAGTTCTCTTGCTTGAAATCAGAGATCTTGCCTAGAATCTCAGAATCCTTCTGGAAGTGGTAAGGGTATTTCTAGGAATATTTCTAAGGGTATTGCTGGAATATTTCCAGGAAGTTTTCTTTTGTGCTTCTGGAGATACAGATAGATAAGGTCTTGACCATGCTCAGTGTTGAAGTTCTAAAATAAGACTCTGACACGGTAGATGTCAGGTTGGTAACCTTTATGTCATGGTCAAATACAACTTAATAATTACATTTTGCCTCTGTAATTTTATTCTGCTCATTCTGTTGGTTACGAGTTGCCTCTTTCTTCTTTAGGCAGTCTGTTTGGTCAATGCAAAGTGAGTATAAAAGACTCCCAGCTCAAAGTAATAGAGGTTTTTCCCTCATTTTGCTCTGGTAGAAATGTCTATGTAGTTTCAAAGCTAATGAAGAACTACTTTAGCCAGAAATAGCTGGAGAATAGCTGCCCAGTCCCCACTGCCCCATGTCCTTCTGGGAGTGAGGGGACAGAACTGAACACAGTATTGGAGGTGTGACCTCACCAGAGGTGACGTGTGTTTCTGCAGGCACTGCCTACATGTCCATGCTTACAGTTTTGTGCCCCTCAGGCTGTGAAGAAGAGTTTTGGCAATGTTCTGACAAGCTTTGGGAGTCAGGTGGCTCTGTAATTGTGAGATGTCATTATTATTACAGTAGGTCAACTCACCTTCCTGTGCGAATACGTGTGTTTTACACTTGTATCTACAAAGGTTGGACAGAGCCCATTTGTTAAAATCTAAAGGAGTAACTGATGCTCTGGGGAGGCAAAGAGAAGAACCTTCCATTGCACTTTTCTTCTGAAATGCATCACTGACATGCAGTGGAGGGAATAAGCAGTAAATTTAATTAATAATGGATTTTTTTCACCTCTCAGCTTTCAAAAGAGAATGTTTCTCCCATTCTGTAGAGTTTTATTTTATTAGCTGCACAAAGAGAAATAATGCTTCATTTAACTATGTCAAAACCAATCTAAATTCTCTGCTATTTACTTTCCTTTCTATAAATTTTAATGCGTTTTTAATTCCACCCCACTGGTTGGCAAACCAACCATTGAGGTTATTGCTGCCCTGTAATTTATTTCAGTCATTTCTAATAAATCTGGACTTTCAGATGATTTATTATTATCTCTGGATGCTATGAAAATGGATTCACTGCCTGTGCTGGGTTTCAGCCCTTTCATTACCAGGGGTAGATACGTATAAGATTGAACAAACAAACAAAAGTAACTAATTGGAATATAGACAGTTTCTAATCTTACATTCTTTTGGGAGGAAGAAGGTTGTTTGAGGAAGAAAATACAAACGATAGATTAGTATTTTATGTGTTTAGAGGAACTTTATCCTTAAATTAAGGCAGCAAATAGATTATAAACTATTTTAACAGGAATTTTTTAATTATAAAAGCTGGGTTTTTTTCCTGTTTGAAATTAACTCCAAAATATTCTGCAGCTTTTTTCTTAAGATTTTATGGAAATTTATAAATTTATTTTATAAAAGTCTGTGCTTTAAAAAATAATTTAAAATATCAGCAAGCAAGTCAGAAAAAATTCAGAAATAAACCTACTCAATGATAATTAAAGTATCCTATCAAAATGCTGTATCATGAAACATCCTCATCCCTTGAATTAGTTTATTCAAATACAATAAGAGTTCACAGTTCTCATTTTCTGTAAGACACATCAAAGTTACCTTGTTCATCACGTTCATTACAGAAAAATAATTACTGTCAAATAGAAGCATCCTCATTTATGTTAAGTTTTGTTCAAATCAGAGTGACAGACAATTGAGTCCATGTTGTTCTCATCCTTGATTTCTTAAGAGTTTCTTTGTGTCCTTAACAGTTTGGTTTTTAGAATTGCTCTGTTCCTTTGTGTAACTGTTCCCAATGATCCACTTTTTATGATTCTATGATTCTTCGTACTGAATATTTTTCATGAGCAGGGAAAAAGATTTTCAGTTGTGATTGGCAGCTGAGAAGTTTTTTCAATCTCTCTCCTTCAAGCTGAGTTTACCTTATTCAGAAATTGTCCAGGGAATGTCAGGTCCAAGTGAACAAATTTATTTATTCTTTCTTTATTCCTGCTTGTGGATAGAGGCTCTCAGTTTCTAGAGCAGATAGTATTTCAAATTCCTGCAAAGTCTTTTATAATTATTGAACTTTCTTACAAGAGCTAACAAAGTCTTTAAAATGACTTTCAGCATTTTTTTTTTGCATTTTTTTTTTTTTAACTGTTCCAGTAAATGGTGTCTCTGGAAATTTCCTTGAAACGTTCACTTTCAGTCTGTACTATGCTAAATTAACCATGTTTGTCTCATAACTACACTATATGGCCTGTTTGCTGGAATGTGGCCTCCCTCAAAGATGTCATTAGGCAAGCTGCTATTGCTTCCTAATAGCTCACATATTTTAAAAGATTTTAGATATTTTGTCTTTATAACGTTGCTTTATTTTACTACAAGTCGCAGGCTGTACACAGCCAGCTGACACTGAGGACAGTTTTTGTAGGGACTGTCATATCTTCATGCATCTTCCTCTAGGTGGTAACTCTCATTTGTGTAGGATTTGGGAGTGAAGTACCAGCATGGTACATTGGAACAGATCTGTTTCATTTTGGTCATGTAAAGATACGCTTGGCACTTTGTGACTCAGCTTATCTATTTTTAAAAGTAGATAATGACAAGGTGTGTTAGTCATTATTTTTTGTTTCTAGTGTGAACATTATTTCAGTTACTAACAATAATTGTAGTAGATAGGGGTTTAAATATATGATCTCTTGTGAGAAGTTCACGATCTAAGAGATGTTGATTTGTTAGTGTTTTTAAAGCATCTTGAAAGGTCATGTATTGTGATTAATTCAGTTACTCCTCATGATATTCTGCAACTTCTACTCAGTAGGAGGTGCAAATACAAGCTAGATTGCAAATGGAATACAAGGATAAGCTAGATCACAGAGGAATCTTGTGCAGATTTTATTGATATGTCAGGTGGCTTTTTCATAGCAACCGTAAAAATCAAATGACAATCCATGTTTTCCACAGCAATTAAAGACTTCATAAACAGGTAATGGCTAATTTGTTCATTATTTATTCTACCTTCGTATTTTTCTGCTAGGTTTTCTGTGTATTTATTATTAGGTATCATTTTCAAAACAGATGGCAGTAGTGTTGAGGGGGAACCTCCCCCTACATTTCTGCAAATGTTTTTAGTGTCCTTCTTCACACTGATGACATATTTCCCCATATGTTGAACTTGATCAGTATCTGCCCTTAAAATCTCAGAGGTGGTAGGAGCAGATAATAAAGATTTTTAAGATGTGGATATGAGCAACAAAAATGATTAGAGGCCAGAGGATTAATTTACAAGTAAAGATTAAATGAGCTAAATATATAGCTTAGCAGAATGGATTGAATTGAGCAAAAAGGATCAAAGGATGAGGCATATAACCATCCTAATATCTCTAAAGGTTATAAACTGCAATGCCTGAAACATGCTAGTCAGTCACAGACTTAATGTGGACAGTGCAGAGAATTATTTTCAGGGCTGAAGGCATAGATTAAAAAAAAAAAAGTTATGCTGTCTTTTAGGAAATAGAAGACATACAGAGCCTGTTCGTCTTGGCATCAAGAGATGATATGGAAATCACCAAATAATTTTAAGTTTTATGTCACACCTTTCACACTGGCTAGCTTGAATACAGTCAACTATTCTGCTGTTCTTAATTATGAGGCAGGAACAATCAGACCCGGTTGCCAAAACAGTTTAACAGTGAAACTTGTAGGTAAGTGGCACTGCCAAATAGCCAGACTGTGGAATATTATTGTGATGAACTGATTTATTGGATACTTTGGAACTGGACATAACTGAGTTAAGGCCCAGGTCTAGATTCAATACTCAAGATTTTTTGTGCAGAAGCTTTATTTCAAAATTCAGGTTCAAAACCTTTCCCATTCCTGCTATAAGACTATTTGAACGTCATTCCTCAACGTGTCCCCCCCCCAAAATGTCAATTTTCCATCTCTAAATTGATTCCTATTTGAGCTCCACTACTAAGCTTCCTTCTTCACATGTTCTGAAGACTTTTGAAGCCATCAAAGCCACTTTTCTTCCTCTGTCGGCCTTATGGCATCTTTCTAGGTCTGCAAAATATCATTTAAACGTTAAAAAAAAAGCATTGTCAGTGTGGTCCAACAGTGGAACAGGTTGCCCAGGGAGGTTGTGGAATGTCTGTCCTGGGCAACCTGCTCTGGTTGACCCTGCTTTGAGCAGGGAGGTTAGATGAGATGATCTCAGAGGTCCCTTCAATCTTCAAGTATTTTGTAATTGTCTGGACTTTGGCTCCTCTAACTGAGTAATGATTAGAAACTTATATCATGTTTTGCAATATAATTTTTTTTCTCTTAAGAATTCTTCAATAAATCTGCTGTAACCTTTGCTTAAAACATTTTTAAAAAAATAAATTTTAACTCTAAGGGCTGGTTAAACTTAACATACCTACTTTAAACATTAATTGAACAGTCCTATCTTTTAATGCCCTGCTAAAGAGTAACACAACCATCATTCTTATTTTGTCTGGCTAATTAACTGGTCTGTTTTATTACTGGATTCTCTATATTAATTGAGTTTGCACATTGAATTTGTTTTCTTATGTCAAAGTAAAATTATAAAAGTGGTGCTCACTAATAGTTCCGTTTTAATTTTATTCTTAAAGTAAATAATGCAAGTACTTTTAGCTGATAATGAGGGGCTGAATTAATTTGGTCACACAGGATGCCCAGGACAACTGGGGGATCAGGCCCAGCCAGCATGGGTTTATGAAGAGCAGGCCCTGTTTGACTGACCTGATCTCCTTCTGTGACAGGGTGACCCAACCGGTGGATCAGGGGAAGGCTGTGGATGCCGTTTACCTGGACTTCAGTAAAGCCTTCAACTCTGTTTCCCACCCCATTCTCCTAGAGAAGCTGGTGGCTCATGGCTCAGACAGGTGTGCTCTTTGCTGGGTTAAACACTGGCTGGCTGGGCCCTGAGAGCTGTGGTGAATGGAGTTAAATCCAGTAGGAGGCCACTAACAAATGGTGTTCCCCAGGGCTCAGTGCTGGGGCCGGTCTTGTTTAATATCTTTATCAATGATTTGGATGAGGGAATGGAGTGCACCCTCAGTCAGTTTGCAGATGACACCAAGTTGGGTGGCAGTGTCGATCTGCCTGAGGGTAGGGAGGCTCTGCAGAGGGACCTGAACAGGCTGGAGCGATGGGCTGAGACCAATGGTACAAGGTTCAATAAGGGCAAGTGCCAGATCCTGCCCTTGGGTCACAACAGCCCCATGGAACGCTCCAGGCTTGGGGAAGAGTGGCTGGAAAGCTGCCCAGTGGAAAAGGACCTGGGGGTGCTGGTTGACAGCAGCTGACCACGAGCCAGCAGTGTGCCCAGGTGGGCAAGAAGGCCAACAGCATCCTGGCCTGTGTCAGCAATGGTGTGACCAGCAGGAGCAGGGAGGTGATTGTTCCCCTGTGCTCAGCTCTGGTGAGGTCACACCTCGAATACTGTGTTCAGTTTTGTCCCCTCACTCCCAGAAGGGCACTGAGGGGCTGGAGCGTGTCCAGAGAAGGGAACGGAGCTGGGGCAGGGTCTGGAGCACAGTGTGATGGGGAGCGGCTGAGGGAACTGGGGGGTTCAGTCTGGAGCAGAGGAGGCTGAGGGGAGACCTCATTGCTCTCTGCAGCTCCCTGAAAGGAGGGGGGAGTGAGGGGGGGTCGGTCTCTTCTCCCAGGTAACAGTGATGGGACGAGGGGTGATGGCCTCAAGCTGTGCCAGGGGAGGGTTAGGTTGGATATTGGGAAACATTTCTTCCCTGAAAGGGTTCCCCAGCCCTGGCCCAGGCTGCCCAGGGCAGTGGGGGAGTCCCCATCCCTGGAGGGATTTCAGAGCCGTGGAGATGTGGTGCTGAGGGACATGGGGCAGTGGGGACTGGGCAGTGCTGGGTTAATGGTTGGACTGGGTGAGCTTAGAGGTCTTTTCCAACCAAGGTGATTCTGTGGTTCTGTAGTTTCTCCCACTCCTCTATCCCTCCACCTATTTTCTTCTTCTTTCTCCCTCCAGACTAGTGCAAGTGTGCGGAAATTATTTTTCCAATGAATCTCTAGTACTGATATTTATTTTCATAGAAAGAGAAGAAATCTAATAAAAATGAATGACCAGCTTTCGTTAAATTGAGGAGTTGTAGAGGCTTCCTTTGATCCAGCACCTTGAAATGGTTCATCCCTGAAGGATGAATTTAGCTGTAAGAAATGCAGAAATGAATGCTGCACACCTCAATCAATTAAAGGAATTTAAATTCCTCAAGGGCAAGTAGAAATGAAAACAGATAGGCTCTTTCCAAATGCTGACAAACAGGAAAATCAATGTGACAGGCTTGGGGTTTGCCTCCACTGAAATCCTCGAGTTTATTTTGGGTTTCAGTGTCTTTAGCAATCACTCTAATTATCTAATTGTGCAGATTACGAGGTGTTTGTGGTTTGGTTTTGTTGTTGTTTACTCCTGATTGAAATATGTGGTTGGTCTCCGCATCTTCATAGCATCCAATAAATCTGGGACGACGTCTGTCTTTGTATCTAGAGGAGATGTTTCTGTTTTGAAAGTAGCTGTATCAAAGATGTACACAAATCATTAACTCCGATGGCTGGTGGGATAAATAACCCTTTGCAAACAAGCAGCAAGAGGATAAATCTATCCAACATCTGTCATCTTCAGTGTGTCTCTTGTTCCATATGCACACTTTGCCAGGAGTAAGGAAGAAACAATTCATATCGATCCCTTGATCTATCTAGAGACAGGAGTCTAAAATTTGTCATTTGCAGTATTTTATTTCTCAGCATAAGGACAACAACTGGATTAATACAACATAGTTGTCTCAGTGATGGTTCCCATCCAGATAGAAGGAAAAAGTGGAATTTATTAAGACCTGGTGAAATATTTTGGGTTTGAACAGTCTTACATAGACCTTCCCTAATATCAAATAAACCACAAGTCTGCATGCTGTAATCCCACTGGAGTCTTGTATGCATTTAAAGTGTTTTTCAGTATTATAGATGTTATAGGAAACTGTTTTAAGACATCAGTTGGAAGACTGTGTCTCACCTTGTTTCATAATCTCTGGGGGAAGTAGAGACATTCTTCCCAAATGTCTGAAGTCTAGGGATGTTGATAACAGAAAACTTGGATCATTCTATATTCCCCTTGCATACTACTCCAAGAACATGAGTGATTCCTGTTTATTTACAAGGCAGTTGTTTACAGACTGCATAACTTCTACAGCAAAAAGTTTTCTTTCCCCTATTCTTCTTTACTCAGGATTTAAAAAAAATTATATTGATTAGTCCACTTAATTTGTCCATGATATTTGTTTGAATGAATAGGCTTAACTAATACTTTTTTTAGTTACTGAATGCTCTGAGATTGTGTGAATTCCAGGTGATATCTTATACATCTGACTCTTAAATAGCCTTGAGTTGCTGCCATTCTAATCTCAGGTGTTAATCAGAATACTTATGATACTGGCTTTGATCCAACAAATCGTTTGGGCTGTTGCTTAACTTGAGGAACACGAGCAGACTTTTTGCCTGTAACGATGCTGCACATCTGCTCAAGTGCTTTGCCAGAATGGGACCAGTATTACAGTAGAGTAGAAGGAAAATTGGTTTAGATTCCATTACTGTTAATCTCAGGCGTTGACTTCACTGTAAAGATTGTGAGCAAAATTTAAAACCATACATTTGACTCACAAAACTTGGGAAAAAAAGAAAAAATCTTCCTTTTGTTCTCTTTGAAATATAGTTAGTGACAGGGTACTAGGCCCACAGGAGAAGTAAAGGTATGAAAAATAGCAGGATTCATCTAGTTCAAAAAATAAGATTTCTTCTAGTACTGTATAAAACTGGACTGAGTTTCGTCTTAAATATTTACCAGAGTTTTGGAAGAAAAGGGTTGAATTTTATATTGATGGAGATTAAGAATTAGTCAGGTTACGTATCACTGCATAACTCAGGTTTTCCTCCAAATTAATTAGTGATTGGAAGACCCAGAATAATCTGCTGAAATAAACACTGATATTTTTTTTTCATAAGCCCCAGTAGTGAACCCCTTCATAAAGGACTTATTTATGTTTTGCCTCAATGCTTTTTCTCTGCACACTTATAATAGAATGTGATTACACTGAGTGGGTAAATAGTAGTTTATTTTCTACACATTTTCACTTGTGATCTGAAATCAGATTGGTATCTTCTTCGATTTATTGGCTGTTTGCAATTATTTGATGTTTAAATCACAGGAATAATTCTTCTGTAGTTTGGTAAGCAGCAACTTACTGTGATTTTTGGAAAGTTAAAATATGAAAAGAGATTGATCGTTTCTGACGCAGAGGAGAAGTGATCTACTCCTACCTTATAAGTCTGACTTCAGTTTCTGCTCTGGATAAATACACAGAATGAATTGAAAATTTCCTAGTGCAAGTATTTACAATGTACCTGTTATTTTTGAGAAAGATCTCTCCTATTAAACCAATTTACTAGCCTATTTTCAGAAAGAAAACCAGAAATGAGCCTAAAGGTAAAAACAAAATTAAATTGGGAGGTGAATGCTGATAATTCCTAAGGCACTGATACTTGCCTAACATTATTAATGGTATTGTGTTTTATTATCTGCCAAATTAATACATGGATTTAATTTTTTCCCATGGAAACACCTTCATCTATACTAAAGCACAGTATAAATCTACACAGTTTATCTTGCTCACTGTGCTAAAAAAACATTCACAGTCTCCTATACAGTGGGTAAAACTATTTCAGAGACCAAAGTTCAAGTCTTCCCTTGTGTTTAGATCATGGAGAGCTGCTTTCATCCGTTCCTGCCTTATGCAGAAGAAATGAGGCAAAGAGTTTTTCTCAGAAAGCCTGCCCTCCTTGAAGGGAGGGAGCCATCCGTCAAAGAGCTGGCTTTGCTGAGCGTAGTTTCCATGAGTGCTGTCCTGCTTGCATCTGAGAATGGTAATGACCAAGATGAATGGCCTTTGCCCTGCTTTAAAACTGCTTTTTCCAAGACTAAGCTCTCTGAGGGTGCAGGCACTCTTAGTGCTTTAAGTAGCATCCGTTGAAGCAACGTGCTGAAAGATTTTCTTCAGCTGAGACTGAATTAAGCAAATGGAAAAAATATACAAAATACTGAGAAGACATGTTCGTCTTGGTCTTTTTGTTGGAAGGATGGTATTTTATATAAATAATTTGACCCATTCATTGTCCTGCTTTTAGAGAGCCTGTTATTCAATTTATGAGAGAGAGAAGTAAAGCAGCTGACCACTGTAAATTCCTGAGATGGAAAGAAAAGTAGGTAACTCTGGGAACATTTAAATTGTCTTTTGGTTCAGTTCACACTTTTCAACACGTGGTCAATTGTGTCTCATGAAACTGTTAATTTCATTTTGTATTTCTTCCCAAAAGAGTGACTAAATATCTTTCTTCGTATATAATGTGTTTACAGGAAATAAAATAATTGTTTTAAGGAACTTTGGGGAAATAGTTTTAGAGGTACGGAGTTCCAAGTGGTGTTTTCAGGGTTAAAAGTAATTATTTTTTACTTTCAGGACTCTACA
The DNA here is from genome assembly GCA_028020825.1 of Podargus strigoides. NCBI lineage: Eukaryota > Metazoa > Chordata > Aves > Caprimulgiformes > Podargidae > Podargus > Podargus strigoides. The sequence continues at coordinate 43,396,754 of CM051624.1, read as the reverse complement.
TCTTTGGCTTGTATCCCTCAGCTAGTAATTACTGCAAGATCTGTGCCTGTATAGCAGTTGACAAAGCAAATGGCAACAGGAACAATTGCAGATTTTTGACTTCTATTATTAAAATCAAGAAGCAGGGCCATGGTTTTCTCCCAGAGATAAAAATAATTAGAAAGGTGTTAGCAACTGACATTTGTATGTCAGTAGACAACACTCATCACTCCAAGTCATTATGAAGCCAAGGCCTTGGTACTAGAGGAGGTGCCATGCTTCTTATGCCATCTTTCACATCAAGTGTAAATCTGTGTGCTTGTCCAAATTCCAACTCTGGTAATTATATTCTGCCCATTTACCTTTGCTTTGCAGTTTCAGTAGACTGATTTTATTTTTATTTTTTTTTTTTCTGTCCAGAAGCATTCTAGTGTGACCAGTGCCATTATTCTGGTGTCTCTGTGTTTTCCAAATGAATTTCAGTTTCAGGTTTCATGCCTGTACTAGAACCTTAAAACATCGTTGTTTTTCATAAAAGGAATGTTGAATTGGGTCTGGCTGAGATGGAGTTAACTTTCTAAACCAGTGTTTGGACTGGTGCTGAGCAGTGCTGACATCAAGGCTGTCTCTCCAACATTCCCCCCTCACCAGTAGGCCAGGGGTGAACAAGATCTCAGGAGGGGACGTAGCCAGGACAGCTGACCCAAAGTGACCAAAGGGACATTCAATACCATGTGATGTCTAATCAGTAATAAAAGCTAAGAGAAAGGAGGAGGAGAGGGGGGGCATTTCGTATGTTTGTCTTCTGGAGCAACAGCTACACATAGCAAAGCCCTACTTCCCAGGAGCTGACTGGACACCTCCTCCTGATGGGAAGTAGAGATTAAATCTTATGTTTCCCTTTGCTTCTACACATGTCCTTCACTTTTTCTTTATTAAACTGCCTTTATCTTGATGTTTTTTCCATCTTATTGTCTCCCCCCTGCCCTGCTGAGTAGGGGAGTGATGGAGCAGCTTGGTGGGCACCTGACATCCAACCAAGGTCAACCCACCACAAATGGTTTGTTATAGGGAGTATTACTTAGGGGAACTTGTTCTGCATGGAGAGGATAAGCAGCTGTCTGTTGTGCACTACTAATTTTGCACCACTGGTTGTTAGAAAAGTACAACCATACCCATCAACAATTAACACATCCTAGGATTTTTGGTGGTTATAATTTTATTTCTGAAAAGCAGAATGGTTATGAAAGGGTCATGTGTTATTTTGTCACATTGGAAGGCTGTCAGGTCAGTAGTTGGAATGGGTTGTCCATCTTCCTTCTGATTTTGTGAGCTGAATATTTGTGATAGTTTCATTTCTGTGCTGTTACTGTGCAAATAATGAATCGACAGAGAAAACAATCAGCATACAATGCATCCACTGGAACTTCTGATGTGAAATGTGGGCTGCTTCTCTAAACATTGCCAGTTACCAAAGGTTCTCAAAAGGGGAGCAATCCTCTTTTGCAAAATAAGCAGCCAGCATTACGGACCGTACTCCACATATCTATTACTGTCTGTGGTATAACATGTTGGAAAGTCTTATAAATTATGGGAGGCATAAATTGTGTTCATCTGCAGTTTCAGAAACAATACATGCTGATGAACACATTGCATCAGAGCTTACAGCACTTACACTAGAGAGAAGCAATTGTATTTCTTTTTATGGCTTGCTCCCTTCGGTTCTTTGTCTTCCACCCTTTTTCCATCCTCTTTTCTGGGCAGTTGTTAATGCTTTTAGTGCCTTGCCTTGCTGATGAGTGTAGAATAAAATTAAGAAAAAGGCTAGTGGTGGATAAAGAACATAAAAACTGGCTGAATTAAGAAGTTACATAAATTGATCTTGGTTAAAAAGTCTCAACATGAAGCAGTCTTTTTAAAGAATGTCAACAAATTAATCTCTGTGGTCTCAACAACTTCATCCCATCAGGACATACATCTTCAAAGCAAGTTGCTAGTTGCAGATGGTACGCAAGAGTGTGATGGATGTAACTTGAGAGTGTACTTCTTCCAAAAATCTTTTCCATGCATGAGAATTATTTGTGTAGACTCTCTCTATACACACACGTTTAACTTCTTCTATATATAATACTCTCACAGATTTGGAGTATGAGTTCTGAGCTAAAATAAAGCTACAAGTTCTCACCTAATGGCCCTGACATTTTTGTTTTGTACTGTGGATATGCAGTTAATCAAGATACACAGCAAGTCCTTGGTAAAAACATTTCTTCTCAGGATGTTGATTACACATCCCTTATTATCAGTTTTTATAAGGAGAAAAAAGCCCTGAATTTTCTGTTGCTGTTACATATGCCTAGTTTATTATGTGGCCTTCATTATTGTAGTGCTTTAGCATTCTCAAAACAGATGGGGAGATGAAGTAAGGTGAAATTAAATTCAAAATTAGACAGGATGTCTGTAACAGACTTAGAAACTTCATTGAGTCTCCCAGTTTGTTTAATATAAAATTGTCCATTCATTGTAAGAAAGATGCATGATCTGAAGTAAGGAGATTCTGCATAACCTTTTCCAAAAATCCTAACAAAAGCTGTTGATAGATGGAAAAATGAAGTATGGTCTCATATAATTATCAGGGTTCCCTGCTTGAGGATTTGGTCATTGTAGCTGTCTTGAAGGTACTTCAAGCTACCTCTGCAAATTCTTTTAAGAAGTACTCTATTAACTAAGCAAAACTTTGTTAGCTGATTTCTTTCCTCACAAATACAGATATTTTTTTTCAATCATCTTGAGAACTAACCTTGAAATTTACCATCCCCTATGTCCTCTATCTCTTAACATTGGTTCTGCTGGCCACAACAGATATTTAAATCCATGATATAGGTTGCATCTGGTATTTTGCTATTACTTGAAGGTTCTTGTGCTTTTCAGCATTATTTTTTTTTCTCCCTATTGTCAGGATTAATGCAGATCCTGATTTTTAATAACAGATGGAGAATTACAATTTTAATAACCCATCTCTGTCCTCATTGTCACCCCCATTCTCCTTTACCTTTAGGTCATACTGTTTGATAGACTGTGGATATGATTTTTTATGGAGATTTTTGCCTTCAGAGGCTCCCACCAAGTTTGGCACACGTATGGACTGGGATTATACTGGAGCTGAAATGGGGATCCCTCTGGATTGTAGTGAAATATGGAAGCGTATCACAAGAGTTGGATTTTATGGATCAAACATAGTAGAAGTAGTTCTGCAGCCAAAATGCTGTTAGGGCCAATACTTTTGAATTTAAGGTACCAAATCTGTAATCAACATAAAGCATTGCCCCCTCAGGCTGCAACTAATTGTAGCTATTTATCATTTGCTTAGCAGTTAAATGAACTATTTCTGTGCTGGAATACTACAACTGTCTCTCAGCACTGAACAATATTTCAACGCAGTTTAAGTGAGGAAATAGAGAAGAACCTGCTGGAAATGCAGTTATTTTCCTCAGACTATAATGTTCTGAGGGCTCTAGAGCTAATAATAGCCATGTTTTCTCCAAAGGCATGCCATTTCAGGAGCTACACGTGGCCAGTGATGAAGCTGAGATGAACGGGTTGTGTACATCACAGGTCTTAAATACCAAGCTTAGATGCTGGCTTAGGCTGTTTCTTTGAAAAAAAAGACTCCAGCCTGGCTAATGTGTTGCTGCTACTGCATTCATAAATGCCTATTGTTGTTTGTGAAGTTTCTATCCAAGTACAGCTAAGCCTCCTCTAGCACTGTTTTATGATTAGACTGCATCGCGACGTGATGACAGCAGTCTGCAGGAAAGGTACCCTGTTGTTTTACAAAATTAAATGACACCAAGTCATAGCACAAGGTAAAGATGCCATTACAGCATAGCTAGATATCTTTTTTTTTCCTCTTCCTGTTAATGACCTTGAGTTAATCTGATTAATCTACATGCCAGTTATATTTTCAGTGGCATAATTATTTGTTTCCTAGACATTTAGCCTGGTAGGTGTGCTTGAATAGTAGAGTTTCTTGGATTACTTTCTGGCACCAAGGTTTTATCCTGTCTCCAGTTCTGATGTTTATTCCAACACCGCAGTGTGTTTTTACAAAGCATGGAGACTTATGTGTGTTAGTGGGCAGCATCAGGCACTTCAGAATTTGGAAGCTGTTTGTAGAATCTCCACCTTATGTTGTCTAAAATGGAAATTACTTTATTAAAAATATCTTGGTTCGCCTCGGTGCACCTGTTTCTATGCAACAGCAAAGGCACCTGTGTCCTATTAATGCTTACATTATGCAGCACATTTGAAAATGTTATAACTCAGGTGGATTATCCTCCTGGGAGCCACATACATCACTCTTGCCTCAGCTCTTTCTCTCTGTATATGTCAAATTGTTAAATGATCTTCAGGTTACTTCAATGTGTGTGCAGCTTGAATCCTTAAAAACACATTGGGCAAGTAAGAAGAAACTGTTTCCAGCTAGCTGGTAGCAGGTCTCCATGGTTTTCTATATTCTAGTTGCCCAATACCTATTTTGAACCAATTCCATTCTTTTGCACTGCCATTTCAGAGTTACACAACTGGTAGGTTGTCTACATTTGCTTGTCATTGGCTTTGTCTGTTGTTCAGCTAGAAATAATAATGCCTCTAATGCTGTTTCTTGTCTAGGTCAATTATTTTTAGTATAGTATCATAGACTGTGGAAATACTTTTAAGAGGATTAGTTTTTTGTGACTATAGCAATGTTAATTTAATATTCACATTAACATATGGCAATTGGATCTCAATTGACTCCCACGGAAAAGATGAAGAAGAAATTGTACTTCTTTTGCCCACAATCTTATTCAATTTACTCTAAAACCAATAGTGTAAATTCACATTAAGGCTTTGGAGCAGGGCTGCATATTACTTGGTTAGCTAAATACACTCTGAAACTTTTTATTTTCTGCTGTAGCACCACTATGTGTCACCACAAGAGGTATACTAGGAAATGACCAATCTTATGTTACATTTCATATGTAGTAGACAAAGACTGACTGAATATAATGTGAGTACTGTCTAAACTATGGAACTCAACAGTGATTATCCAAGATTTTTATTTCCATTTATTTAGAATAACAACTTCCCTTGGCTACTTCATAATTTTTCTCGAATTAATATTTCAAAACACAATGACACTCACCAAATAAGTTTTTGCTGTGTTATATTGCAAAGAAACACACTACAATTAGTATAACCATATGAGTGGAGCTCTATTGAAAGAGACCTCATGAGGTCAACTAGGTGATCTCTGTCTTCAAAAGTAAGATGAAATACAACTAATTGCTGACATGTATTTATCTAATCCATTCTTAAAAACCCATCCTAGACTTCACAGGATCCCTTGGCTGACAGCAGGTCCTATGAAACCTCGCAGAGCCTGCTTCTGATAATCTCTTTGTTTTAAAATTGTTTGGCCAATTGTAGGCTTTTCATTTGTTCCTATCTTCATATGACAAACTAAGTTGATGAAAGTTTAATCTACTGATATCCTTGAGAAGACTTGAGCATTGTCTATTCACAGTGTTGTCATGATATTTACTTGGTTCTAAGCATAAATTATATTTATTATATCCCTACAGACAAGCTTTTTAACCTGATGTCTTGGGTGGGAGGAACACAGGGGCCAATGTGTTTCCTTTCCTTTGAAATTTAAAAAAAAAAAAGGCTCAGTCTGGCATAATGTGTGGGAAAAGTATTGCTTGTGCTAGTTAGAAATCTGAGATCCATTGTGTCAGGGCTATAGCAATCACTAGTTAGTGACTGAGGTGAGAAAGGAATTTTTACCCACTATTAGAGCAGTGAGGACCTGGTTGGTTGGAGTCACATTCTGTAGTATTGAGCTGGACCATGCTCTGGGGTCATGCAGTTAAATGCTTGCAAGCAATTGTTGGGAGAACTGTGTAAATAGAACTAATGTATAAGATTTTTTTATAGCTTATACAATGAAAATTTTGTTAATATAGTGTTCTTCCCAACAGTTTTTTCAGGGGCTTTTGAATTAATTGATGTCCTGTCATCTCTGTAAATGGTTCTTACATGCTTTAGTTCACTGGAAAGCTTGGGAGATGCTCTGCTTGCATTCTGGCTAAAGGAAATTATATCAGTCTCCCGAGAGTACCAGTGTAGATAGCATTAAATACACTAACCACTACTGGTTTGCTTTAGAAGTCAAGCTTATGAAATATTTTATTTTTATTTTTTTTTCTTTTTAAACATGCATTTTCACCTACTCATTCTTTGCTCTCTGTGGAATGGAAGCTATTATCTCTGCAGTGCCAATTCCTTCATTTCTCAGGGTCACGTTGCAATTGAGATCCAGATGTCAAGTGCTTACATGGAGCAAATAATTCTTTTTTGTTTTCTGATGCTTTCCTAGATGAATCCCTTTTCAAATCCTGACAGCTTGCGAAGATTGTAGATTTGGGGACAGAAGGTATAGTCCTGATCTCATGAAAGTGAAAATGTGTATGACAACTGCAGCATATGATTTATTAAATGGTTGGTTTGCTCTGTTAACTGTTACATCGTATCTGCTTCTACTATGTTTCTCATAATACTCATAATGTGTAGGAAAGGTTTATGAATTGTTTATAGAAAAAATCTTTAAAGGACTCAAGGATTATTCTTATAATTGTTCATATACAAAAACCAAGTGGTTTAGAAAATAGGGTTTGTAAATGGACCAAGACAGTTCTTATGGATACAAGATTTTGAAATCTCAGTAATATGCTCTTATTTCTATATAGTATGCAAAGCAGACAGCTTCTCTTATTGTTTTTGTGCATGTTCATACATGAGATTGCAGGAGGACTGGTCCTCCTGCCTCAATCAATGAAGTTGATCTTCATTGCAGAAATTAACAATTTGAGTGTCAGTTACTAGTCTTCCTTTGAAATTTGTCCCAAGCCCCATTCCTAGCAAGTATACAATTATTTAAATTTTTTATGGATATAAGGATAAAGAAGAAAGGTAGTATTAGCATTTACTGGATTGTGGGTTTGTTTGTTTGTTTGTTTGTTTTCCTATAGTCTTATATTTGGCTAAACTAGAACTAAAAGCTCAAAGTTTTCACTACCAGAGACCACTCTTCCAGATTTTTACTTTGTTACTTAGAATTCCTGTCATATCACTAGGCTGATTCAAAGTCTGTAGCACATGACAGCATTCTAAATGACATTTGGTTCTGCCATATGTCATTGTGTGTTGTGGCACACCAGAGTAACATCATGATTTATCAAGTTTATCAATACTTAGTTTATCCTTAATATAGTTTTATCTAATCCATCTATTCATTTGACTTACATTCTTAGTCTCTAACTGCCAAAGCACAGGCATGTGGTTTATCCTGGAAGATGGTATTTTGAGGTAAGTTCCTCCTTATGCTGTAGTTTAGAAGTTTAGTAGCAGTTTAGGCAAAAGACAGTTGTGTTGCATTATGTCATTTTTCAGATGAAATTTCAAAAGAGTTGATCTGGAGATTATACCAACCAGCTGTGAGGGTTTATCTAGAGATTAAGAGGGCTCAAATGCATGAACTGGGTGAGTTTCTTGCACCTAGTTAGTTCTTTGCTATCAATGTTGCATTTACTTAGCTGATAATACTTTGTTATGCCATTAAGGCTGTTTGTGTGCATTTGGAGTCTAATACAGTCAGGGCAGGGAATAAGAATACAATTCCTCAAGAAAAATGAGGAGGCATGACTGGTTAAGAGTGTCTGTGGCCCCATTATTTTACAGAACACAGCAAAACAGTTTTCAGAAATTCACTTAATGAAGGTGAAGGGAGCAACAACTACAACAGGTAGAATGATGTTGTGGGGATATAAATACCTTTTTCTTTTTTTTTCATTTTGAAAAAAATAAGTAAATACAGGTTAAGGGGGATAGTGAGGAATCAGATGACGTGAAAGAACATTTCTGGGCTGCAGTGATTTGTCCATTCAATCATGCTGTACGAAGCACTAAGCATAAGAGCTCAAATAAGGTGGAAAATTGGTAAGGCAAAGAGAAATGACTCCATGGAAATGAGATTGATTTTGCACATACTTGTTTGGAGGTTGGTTGTTCACTTTGTTTTACTGGTGCATTTCCAAAATAAGTCATAACAACAACAAAAGTGAAAACTTGCAAATACCAAGGCAAATGTATTTGGCTAGAAACCAAATTATCTTGAAAATGAGGTGTAAATTCATAGAAGGGGAAAATACATAAAAGGAGAAGAATTTTGACTTCTGTAATTATTATTGTCTCCTCCAGTAAAGTCCTGAATAATTTGGTTCCACTGTTCCTTTCGTTTGCTCTTTGCATGGAACGGTATTCGATTAAATGTTGTGGACTGTGAAGGGAGTTCAGTGTTTCCTTGGAACAATATTGTAAATAAAATATTTCTTTCTGTTTTCTGGTTAATGTAACCCTTTAAAATGTACACGTGTACGTGTACTCTGCAGCGAACTATGAAAAAAGAAGGAAGTTTTGCAGCTACTGTGTGAATGTATTTTCACACTGAGTAATCATTGCAAAAGCCTGAATTCTCAGCATAATGCATTATGTTTCTTTCTCTCATCCATTGATCACTAAAAGCTTAATCAAAAGCCCAGTAGTCAGTTGAAAGGATCTACTAATGCAGAGTTCAATTTAGTAATGACTGTTAACAAGGGAAAAGGAAAGATGGAAAGGAGTCTTCCCTCCCAGGTTACTTGTACAGTCACTTGAGTAATGGGAGCTAGTGAGATTTTTTTATATAAGTGGTATAATCTAGTGACTAAAATATTTCACCTATTGATAACTATTCTCACTGTGTATTTTGATCTGTATGGATCTTAGCAGATGTTAAACCTCTAGTTTCCTTCATTGAAACCTGGAACTTACTTTCACTTCATTGAAATCATCATGATAACTGCCATCCCTGTATCTTCTTTCTCCCCTCCAAAAAAAAAGCCCTATTCCTAAGGTCAATAGTAGATAGTCTTGAATCCCATTAATATGGTAAAATCATATTTCTTTGTAGAAAGACTAATTCTTGAAAATGTTTTGTATGGAAGTGATGGTCCAGAGACCAGGATGGAGGTGCATCCAGACAACTACAACCAATCCTTGCTAATAAATTTTCATCCCTCGGTGTATCTGTCATGTAATCGTTCATTTAATCTTTGTGAATTTAATTATTCATGAATCTTTAACAGAAACTTGCTAATAGTTCTTATGTGTCTTAGGAGCCTAAGTCTCATAATCGTAAATTAATTAGATAAGTAGAAACTAGAGCCCCATTGACAATCAATTAGTTTTATGTCTGTAAGTGCCACTGTCACTTTGGAAAATAGAACTTAGACTTATAAATCATTGAAGTACTTGACTATTTTTATTCTATGTTTTTGCTACAAAACAGGCATAAAATTTTCTGGTATCGGGTATTGAATCTGAGATAAAGATATACGTGTAAATATTTCAAAAAAATAAACTTGACATGAATGAAAGCAACAACCATTCTACTCAGTAAATTTTAGGTCCAACAGGAGTAAATAGTTGAGTAAATGTGCTCTAGCTGAAGGTACTTCATCACAAGAGCCTTTGGATTATGTAGAGATCTCCCAACCCCAGAAGCCTTTTACAGTGTCAGGTGTTTAGCTTTCCTAAAATGAGCCTGACCAATAGCTCAATTCTGAGTTCCATTTAGAAGTAAGGGAAGGGAATATATTAAAGAGGAGTAAACTACTAAAGAAGCTCCTAGAATTGCTTGTGCATAAATTCCTACCAGTTTCTTTTAATAACTATCTGATTAGTAGCCTGTTTGCAGGGTGTTTGCATGCTGCTCTTGTGACTTCTTTTATTCTGGGATTTCTTGGTAGTAAAGTTTCAGATGCCACCAACATCAAACAGCAGGAATGAACATCTGCTGCCCTCATAAACTTCCATTAGATATCTTCCCTGATGTCTCTTAGTGCAAGCCATAGTATGGCCTTGGAGATGTATTATACTGAAGTATTTCCTAGGGCAGATGGCCAAATTAAAATTATTTACTTATATAGCACAGACACACTATTAAATCTGCATAAATTAGTCCAATAAAGTACATACTACAGAGGAGGGGGAAGAGAACTATGGTTTAATTTATAAAAGCATGACATTGAAATAGCTTATTTTTACAAAAAATCTGCTTAAGAGGGAAAATCTGAGAATAATAAACTCTGTAATGTTAGCATATTAACATCAGTAGTCGTATCTGCTGCTTTTTGCATAAATGGAAGGCTAATCACATATAGTGAATATATGTCCACACATACACAGCATCTGTGTGTGAATTACAACATGTGGGTGATAGGTAATGATGGAGGAATTAAAACAACAACTGCAGATGTTTGAATGTTTTGTTCTGGAGGGCTTTTGCTTTCAGAGTTGAATCTGCTTCCCTCAGTCACAGATATAACTTAAGTATTGTTATAAAATTTTAAATCTTAGAGTGTCAAGCTGACATAGAGCCCATTAGGAAAAATAGAAATGAAAATAATTTATAAGTAATAGTCTTGACTAATTCTTGATACAAAAAAAAAATATATGGATGGTGATTAAATAAATAGCCATGTATTTCTTTAATTATTTGCACATTGTCTTCATCCAATAACAGGAATTACTGTAATTCTAACCAAAATAATATTCCCAGAGAAGGTTCTACACAAAAAAATCTGAATATTTTTTGCCTGAGAACATAAGTGTGAGATTTTGATCTTTTTCTATGTCTCAGAGTTTGAGATATCAACAGATGGGCACAGGGGGATTGCCACTGAATCAGTTTCATGTGAAATGGGATAAATACCGAAGCATCCAATGTAGTATTTGTTATACTTTACTATGTAGCTTCTTATTTTGTTATTTGGAAGGGTTAGAAAGTTTATTTAACAAAAATATTATTCTCGATATTTGGCTATGTATTTGGGATATCTTCTTTCTAAGCCTCTTGTCTAGTAAGGAGAAAGGTAGGGGCAGGGCAGCCCTGAGTGAAAGGGTGCTGGTGGACCCTGTTGGATCTGCATTGAGTGTGACAGCACCTCAAATTAATCCGTTCAGGTACCGCTCAGCAACTTGAACCTGTTTGAAATTAATTGAGTTGTGACCTGCAAATGTCACAGATTTCAGTGTTTATCCAACTTCATCTGAACAAAAATGTGCTTGGAACCAGACCCAGCATAGCATACACATAATCCAGAACTACTTAGGTCGTGCTTCTCTAGCTAATTAATCAAATACTGTCCTTTGGAGAGACTATAAATCAGCTCTTCAGAAAAATGTCTTTTCTGGTTTATAAAGTGCTTCCCCTGACTAAAACTCCACACAAAAGTGTTCACAGTCACCAGTCACTGCTTAGAGAGAAATGTCTCTAGTTTTTATGCAAAAAATCCTCCCACTCCAGAGTGTTTCACTGTGTCATTTCAGAAATCTGTCTCTAGTCTATGTATTTTAATGTCAATAGAATATGCTTCTGTTTTTTTAGCCCAAAACTTTTTGGCACACGTGAAAGCCATCAGTTGACCCTCTGATAGACTCAGTCAAGTTGCCTGTCAGACTTCTCCAGCTGCCGACTCAATCTGGTATGAAGTCAGGAAAACTGATTGAAAACAAGTTCTAGTTTCTTTTTTTTTTTTTTTTGACTTCTCAACCTTTTTGGTGAATTCCACCCATCAAGTCACTGCAAACAACTGGAGCTCTAATGTGCCCTTACTGTGTAATCACAGAATCACAGAATTGCCTAGGTTGGAAAAAGCCTTTAAGATTATCGAGTCCAACGGGAAGACCTGCAGACCTCAGGCCCTGGATCTAGAAGTTTGCCCCCACCCTTCTTTTAAACAAAGTCGTGCATTTACATTAGAATGCATGTTCAGAGCTGAAAGTAATTATTTCTTTCTTCTCCTCTCGATGCCTGCAGATTTCTCAGAAAAAAAGTATTCTTGGTAGCATCATAGTACATCTCAGCCACTCACCCTGGTAGGAGTGGCTAATTGTTTCTATTGGCAACCACTGAAAAATCATAGAAGCTTTTTAGCTTTGATTGATGACAGAAACCAGACTAACACCTGGGAAGAACTTAGTAGTGGTTTCACTTTTGGTAATTCTCATCTCTGCTTTATTTCATCTGAGTGCAGTTAGGAACATAGCCAGGTGCCTTCAGCAGAGCCACAGCCTTCAGTAGCTGCGTCCACATCAGTAGTGATTACACACTAAATGATGGAGGACTGCCCGGCTTCCTCTTGAACGTGTTGTAAATACAGTAGTTTTTGTTTACTTGAACATCCTACTTCTAAGACTGTGTAACTAAAGAAGATGGATAGACTAATTAGAAAGACTGCCAAAAGTCAGTTGTCTTTTAAGACCTGTCTCTACTTAGTAACCTTGCTTTGTTACCAGTGTTTTTTTTCCAAGAGATATAATGGAATTGACTTAAAAATACTGCAAGAGGTAAACACTTTTCTCCTGGGGACAATTTTGTCTTCTAAGTAAAATTAATCTATTGACTAGGATGCTCTCATAGTCTGAAATTGCATTTATCTGCTTAATCCTCTTAATCATGCTTTTTAAATATGAATTGTGCAGTTAGCCATTACAGGAAAATAGTTGGAAGATGTTTGTGTGATTGTCAGGGAAATTCTGTCAGATTTTTCAGTATGCTATTTGCATACTATAGTTGTTCAGAATTTTCTATTTGAACCTTATTCAATTCCACTCTCACCATAAATGCATTTTTCTTGAAAATAAAAAGGGGTTTAGGTACTACTATTTTCCCTTTCAATTATCTCAGCATTTTCAAGCAATTCTGCATCTTTTGTTGTTGTTCTTCTCTGTGTCCTCTTGCTTTATATGAATCACAGGAGATATTTTAAAACCTATTGGACTGGAAAATTAGAAACAGAAGAAAGCTTCCTTCTATTCTGAAATAACTTACTTAGAAGGAATACCCAATCAGTGGGTGAGTGGTGACCCAACCTGTCACTGGCTTTTTTTCTGAATCAGCTAAATAGCAGATACCTCTCAAACGTGTTTGGAAATCATGAAGTTGAGATCAGCACCTGTTTTCATGTAAGCTACTGAACAGCCACCAGCAGATAGTATTTTATCTTCCATAATTTCCTGACTGATGGCTATGAGTGTACCTGGGAAAGCACCTTCAAATGTATTAACTAAATGAAGGTTTATATTTTTCACATCTACTGTTTAGTCCCACTGTGGCTTTAGTTCTTGATTAAATTTTGAGGGATGAAGTGTTTATGGTAGTTTTTTGTTATTTCTTTAGGTAAAGACTAAATTGTAGCTTCTGTTGCTGATTAAAATAAGAATTTCAGGGTGAAAAATACGAAAACAATTTCGTTCCTCTGAAGTTCTCTGAGTGCAAATGAAGGTACAATTTGGATAAATCTTGTACAGCTTCCATTTGTACATCAGAATTACAGTTCTACTAGTACCATCTCAACATGGAGCTCTGTCAAAAACTGAACCTACTGGAAAGTTATTGTTTGTGCTCGACCTTGGAGAGGAATTGAAGTCGCTGTTTTCACATAAGACTATTATAGGGCAATGACAACAATATTCAGCAAAGGACAGTTTGCACTTCTTTGGAATATTCTTATTTGGAAAATATACTAATTATTCATTTCAGGGTAAAGATTTGAGCTTCAACTAAATTTCAAACCTTTGTTCTCTTTGCCTTGCTCTTGCACAGAAACCTGTTGTAATTAACTTGTGTGGGGAATCTGTAGGTGACCTAAAATGATGTTTTTCTTCTGGTAAATGAGGCATAGCAGATATGTGGGCTCCAGTGAATGAAGATCTTTCCTGTATCACAAAATACATAGGTTAGTGTTACCATGGATCTGCTTATGCATCAGTAGATGAAGTGACAAGGTGGGTTTTTGAAGTTGAAATGAAATCAGATAGGTTTTAGTTGTTTGTTCATGGGAGATCTCACTGGCCAGAGTGGAATGTATGGCTGCACTGTTCTCTTTTGAGCTACTACAGTATATATAGGGAAAAAACACAACTTACACAGGACACACTTTTCCTTCTAAAATGTGAACATGGCCAGAGGTGCTCTGTCAGAATAACAGAATTGTAATCAAAAGCAGCCATGGGCATTATTTTGTTTCTGTTTTCACCTCTATGTCACTGTATGGAGGCCATGAGTAATTTTTTTTCTGATAGTGTCTATGTGCAGGTACTCGTGGGCTCTGGTATTCAGGCATACACAGCAAAGGTTTTAAAGCACTCTGCCTTGAAATGACTTCTTCTCGGAATGAGTATCTGTGGCAGTGCTAGATGTTTCCTAGCACAGAAGTGCTGTGGGCACTTTTAATTGAATCTAGGAGCTGATGGAAAGAGGCAAACTGTATGCTCCAATCCTGCTGTCTGTCTGCCACACGAGTCTAGCAGACAGGAACAGCAACATCTTCTGACAGTCAGTAAACACTGTAAGAGGCCTCCAGAGAGATTGCTTCTAGGAGTTGAACTGTAACCTTTTTCTCCGTGGGTGTCACAGTCTTTATCTCACAGCAAAAGAAAAAAATGCTAGCCAGTGCTCTAAACTTGATGTTACCTATGACACTAGCATCTTTCCCATGAGAGGTAAGATAAACATGCTCATCTATATCATATAGGTGATAAAGAATGCTGTCGTCTTGGTGGGGTAGATGGAGCATTTTGTCCCACTGCCTGAGTAGGATTTTCTATACTATTACCACTGCATCAATGCATGTAATGTATCCCCACCTATCAAAAAATAATTGTTGGCCAGCTAGTCCATACTGTAAATTTCTTGGCAGAAAAGCACTAAGTATTGTGGCAGTTGTAAGGGGAAGAATGGGTGCCATCCTAATTGCTGCAGGTGGCTTGTAAGAAAATGATAGAATAATGCATAGGTCTTTGCCTGCAGGTAGCTTTTTGTTGCCTGAAATTTTGTTAAAGGGATTGGGAATGTTTTCTCAGGAATATTTTTTGGTGGATTTGGTTTTGATTAAATTCTGTAGAGCTGAACAAAACAGTCAACAGTATTTACCAGATACTATTTCAAAAAGCAGACTTGGGAAGTTTTGAAAATCTAGCTGGCATTGTTTTGCTGAAATTTTCTGCTCTTGAGAATGAGGAAGGATGCATTTTTACAATCTGCACTATTGAGTATAAAATGAGGTATTTTGATGAAGGAGATGGGGACATTTCATGTCACTGGATGCATAGCTGCATCCAGAAAGCTGCTTTGCAATGAGAACAAAAATATTTTTGTTATCTGCAAAATTAATGTAACAGTCTGAAGGGATCCTTCTCTCTGAGGTATTACCTCAGGCAGAGTTCACTAGAATTCATAAAAAATGAAAGTTTTCCATTAAATGTTACAACTTTGACAAATTTATTAATACCAGTAAGAATTTGGGCCACCTTTTTGGCCTTGTTTGAATCAAGCCAGTCTATGAGAACAGAAGAATCAACTTCCTATTGTTATAATACTTTTCAATAAAATTGGAAAGCTTTGTTATTGGCCAGTCTAGAGAGCTCTCAAGATTTTCACAACAAGAGGAAATATCAGATCTTCCTGAGTGGACTGCAGAAGTCTTTTTTTCCTGTCTACACTGGCAAAATTTTGAATAACTGCAAGTGGAATAGCTGGGTATCAAAATAACCCATATTATTTAATTGTCCGTGTACCAGTTCATATTTACTTTTGCTTTAAGCCACACACTATTCAAAACATTTTTACTTATACATTCTGCTGGTTTGATTGCAATGGCTGGGAACATTTGCAGTCTCTCCTGTTCACTTCAAAGTTGGTAACTTTATTAACTCTACATATACCAGATCCTACTGTGCAGCATCTGGCTGTTAAACTGTTTAGTCTCCCTTGGAGGATCTTGGTTTAAATCCGTGACTAACAATCATAAAAAATATATATCCAAGACAGAGGATGTAGCTTTTGATATTGGGGTGTATCATGTAGTCAGTCTACTTCTCAAATCTTTCCAAATATTTATTTTTTTTTCCCCTGAAGCTTATCTGTAAACAAGCTTGTGGTTTAAATGTATAAAATATTTAGTTGGGTTTTGACCTCAAGGAGAGTTTGAAGATGTTACTCATTTCTGTGGTTTCATCTTGAGATCTTCAAGAAATGAGATTTATGTCAGCAGTTCTTTCTTTTTTGAGAGTCTTGCTGCTTCAACACTTAGAAACATAGAATTGTTTTGGTTGAGAAAGACCTTTAAGATCACAATGACTAACCCAGCACTGCCAAGTCCACCACTAAACCATATCCCCAAGTGCCACATCTACACATCTCTTAAATCCCTCCAGGGATGGAGACTCCACCACTGCCCTGGGCAGCCTGTGCACCTGGGCATTGGTGGAGTCCCCATCCCTGGAGGGATTTAAGAGATGTGTAGGCTTGACAGCCCTTTCAGTGAAGAATTTTTTTTTTATAATATCCAACCTAAATGTCCCCTGGCACAACTTGAGGCCATTATCCCTCGTGCTATCACTGGTTACCTGGGAGAAGAGACAACTCCCACCTTGCTACACCCTGCTCAAGGCTATTTTGTATACACTAAGAGAGAGAGAAATACTTTTTGTTATATTCACCACCATTTGAAGTGAAAGATGTGATCTCAAAATGAGAGGTATTTTTGATCATATTAGAAATCATATTATTTACTGGGGAAGCCATAAACATTTTTAATTCACTGACTTCCAGCTAAAGCTGAAGCAATTTTTCTTTTTTCTCATTTTACATATATCCATGACCTTTTAATGTTGTTTTTTCTATTCTTATATTTATTGTCAACCATAATAGATGTTACAGATTTGTGTTGTGGGTTTTAGTACAAGACTTATGAGGCTCATGCTTATGCTGTCTAGACTGTTTCTATTTAAATTGTGAGAATGTGACCTACTTTCATCTCTGTCACTGCGTCTGCAGCTTCTCCTATTCATGTCATATTAATTGGGCCAAGTTTAATGATTGTCCTGCCTCATTAGCTGGACTTGCAGGACACATATGGCAGGCTTCAACCAGGCCAAAACTCATTTCTCAGTCATGCCAAGAATGTGTCACCATATTTATCAGCCCATTGTGACCCAATGATCTCAAGTAAATATTTCTTCTGTTTATTACTGATTGCTGAGTTATATTTTGCAGAGTTTAACGAAACTGCTTAATGATGGTCTGTCCATTCTTATGCATGAAGATGTAGAAATAAGAATTGAATTTTAATGCTGACTCATTTTTTCTTTGAGTATTGAATAGATGAAAATCTTTCACTTCCAGTTCATCTTGATGCTACATTTGATTACAGCTTTTGCCAGAATTTGATGGCTTTTGTTCCTTTGTAAATGTAGAATCTTATTCATTGGTATTTGATGTTTTTCTTGTCATCTGTTATTTAGTTAGGGAAATAGAAAACATGTCGATATATCTCACTAAAGAAAACTGGAGTGGACATAAGATGTTTCACATATCTGCCCATGAAGGCAACTGGATTTGTCAATTCAGTATTTAGAACCTCTGGAATATCTCAGCAATTTGATGGTGAAATTCCCTCAAAGTTGTCTTAAAATAATGAATTATTATCAGCTTCAATTCTCTGATTATTTTCATAAACAATACTGCTTTAAGTATTAATGTTTTCATGGTGTGGAACATAATGTTCCTTAATTGTGACTAGAGAAGAAGATAAAAATGCCTCGAGTTACACAGTTAATAGGTTAACTATAATAAAGTTTTATAAGTACCTCCTTATTTCATCTTTCTGGCCCAAAACTTATTTTATATACTATGGGGTGGTTTTCAAGGGGTTAAAGAGTGAAATTACTGCATCTTAAGATGGTAGATTTGGCTTTCTGACTTAGTCATTGAAATGTTGCATACTTTGTGGATATTGTGATTCCATAGCAAGATACAGCTGCAGTTTATTGCTGGTTATCCTTGCCACACTGCACTTCAGTGAAGTTGAAGCACAATACTTCTGGCAAGGAGCAATGTACATGCAAGATCAGACAAATATCCTGAGAGTTAGATGCTTGAGCATTTGCCTATGCTTGCTAAACAAGCATACATAGATTGGAAAAAAAATGAGAATAACACTTCTTGTGACTTCAGTTGTGCAGAAAGCTGAAAATGCAAAACTGATCTGGAGATTCAGACAGGTGGTTGTGAAAGACATAAATACTCCTTGCCTAATCAGATATTCAAGGGGTGGTCACTAATTAGAATATAATTGCTTTACATGCATATCATTTGGATATAGGAGGTATTCACCATGTAGCCTGCTACTAACTTATCAAGAGGAAGTCTTTATCTCAGGAGATGAAATAGTCCTCTACAAAAAATTCAAGCAAGAACTATAAACTATTTAAATCCTCAGGTAGAACTTAAGTTGTTTGTAAATGGTTGCTAGGCCTTCTGTTGGGTTTCTACACCGCTGTGTATTGTACTGAAGGGATAAATTAGGAACTTTGATAGTAGGAGTCCATGTTCAGGTTGAATTTATTATGTATTTACTGAAATACATACTGTATTCAGCACACAATTGCCTTCGTTGCTTTGGTGTTCAAATTAAAGAAAAAGCAGAGAATCCTAAAATTAGAGAATTAGCAAATTCTCATACAAATGTTTTTAGTACTTCAGAATCTGAATGCTTTTCACTGAGATTATTAATTCTCCTGCTTAATTTTTTTTTTTTTTTTTGTGAGGAAGTGCATCTAATGTGAATATTTTCCATAGAAATCTTTTTGCATATGAAACAGAGCTGCTGTGAACATAAGTAAGTGTCTCATTGTGTGAGGGTTGTATTTAGACTAGATCTTCCAAAAGTGAATGTACATTTCCAATTAGCTATGACTCACAGAGCATTAAAACTCTGCAGTGAATTAGTTTAATTGCATATAAACCCTAAGAAAATGTAAAACTTAGAATAACTTTTCTAATAGCAGCAGAAAAGCTTTCCTCCTTCTTAGTTAAAAAGCCTCTGTAATGTTAACATTACCACATTAACCGAACAAACAGAAATCATTAAAGCATTTATTTACAAAACCACACTTGAAGATGAAAGTCTCCCATCGACAGGAGATGAGGCTGAACCATAACAAGGCTAAATGAGTCATTCAAATAGTTCCAGAAATCCGGGATTTAGTAGGAAAGTGAAGGATTTCCACATGCAAGCCTAGGATGCAAAGTTATGTTTTTTGAAAACCACAGTTCTCAATACCCTGACTGATGTTTGGTTTGTGAGTTGGCTTTTACAAAGTTTTAACTTCTAGTTTGAAAATATTATTCAAAGTCATTGGGAAGAACTCAATGATTTTGCAGCGAATTCATTGTCTAAGATTATAGGCACTGAAAGAAATGATTTAAATTCTAGGGCTTTTGAGAATTGCATAGTACATAAGGTATTCACAGTTCTTCTCCTCTGTGCTTTTTTGGGGAAACAATCCTTCCTTTTTATGTCAAGCACTCAGCAAGTGCCAATATCCGAAGCTTTTCATAACTGCCCAGAGCAGCCTAGAATTTGCAAGGATATACTTAATTTCATTCATGTATTTTTAAAAGAAATCTACAAAATAGAAAACCATTGAGGCTTTAATCCTGTACAGATAGAGGTGTGGCTTCCTCGACTGCTACCACCATAACGTAAATGTGTTGCCAGTTGAATGTGATATATAATTTTTCTACATGTGCCCATTCAGATAGTATGACCTAAGTGATACACTCATGCTTTCCAGTTATTTTATGGTCAACGATGATGCAGTGAGTCGGGTAAGAGTAGGTTGAAGCCATTTGTATTTTCCACTTTCTCTCCACAACATTTTAGTTATTAAAATTCAGTTTTGGAGAATATGTACTCTTCATTCTATTTAAGATTAAAAGATGCATGTGTTAGAAGTGCTGAAAAAGCTTGCACTGTAGGCTGATACTCAACACTAATGCTTTTATTGAAACCAACAATGTACTTAAAGAGATTTTCAAACTTTTTTTTTTTTCCCCCTCCTAGTAAAACCCACACAGGCATTTTCAAGGGAATGACAAAGACATCATTGCAAGTAATGGTTATTTGTACCTTGTCATGCATCAACATTGTCACTTTTCAAACATAGCATGAAGAGTTGGAAATCATCAATCTGAGTCATATACGGTGACATTTTTTCTCCCATCTTACTTTTTGCTATAATACATACTATGTTGATTATGTTTATTTCTCTCTTTCCTAAACTGCTGATCCAAATCATGAATATTAAGAAATCTGGGCATCAAATGCATCAGTCAGAAGATGAAGACTAAGGATATGGATTGAAGGAAGTATGATTAAAGGGGTGGTGTGTGGTCTTTTGTCCTTGTAAGACCCGCTACTTTTGCCTCAAATGAGAAAAAGGAAAGGAAACCAAACAAAGAAAAGTTAGATAGAAAATCATAATGTTAAGTACAGACAAACCCATCTGAATAATGAATAAAGTAATAGTTGTTTTGCTAGAATGACTTGACAGTTACTTAACACTGAATCTGACAAATCATTGCAGAATGTGACGGAGGAAATAACCCCGAAGTACTTGAGGATGTGGACAAAACATTTATAAAATGATTGACATTTTCAAAAGCAGTTTTTAAACGTGTACATGGCAATCTTGGTCGATCATTTTTTTATGAATAAGTTATTTCATAACTGCAGATTATTTATCTGTTAATAATTAGGATATCGAGGTTATTGAAAGGGTTTACATTTTCACCTTTGAATTTGTGCAAAGGTTCCTTATTTTAAAAGACACAAAACATGAGTGCATTTTTAATGCAGAGATACAAAAATAATTGGTCTTCCAACTCATCCCTTCATCTGCAAAATCCAAAAGGAAAAGTATGCTGTGATCAAATTAAAATATTTATTTTCTCTCTTCTCTTCTAAAACCAAGCTTGAAAAAATGAGTTTAGATCAAAATGCACATTTGGGTTGGTCTGAAATAAAATGTTATATTTTATTCAGTATTTCTGAGTTTTTAAATGAAATTTTAAGTTGAACTTCAAAAATGAGCTATTACATATGATTGCAATGAGGAAATGTCCTGGTTCCCCAGGCCCAGCCCCATGGCCCAGCCATGCAGGCAGCCATGAGCATCCCCAGTCAGTGGGAGATCCACTCAAGGCACTGACTCCCAACTGTATCCCACACCCCTCATCTGCTCATGGGAAAAGGAGGGAGCTCAGGGAGGGGGGGGTTCCTCCTCTCCATGGGGCTCTGTGCTGATGGTGCTCTGTTCCTGCTGTTGGCATTGTGAACTAGGCTGCGTAGAACCCCTATGCTTTATGTTGATTATTATTCCAGTTTTGTTATTCTGTTAAATCTGTTTATACTTCAACTCACAGGTCTTCTCATTTTTTTCCCCATATTCTCCTTCCCAACTGGGGAGGGAGCCCTGGGTGAGATGCTATGGTTTAACCCTGAGCACTGGCTAACCATGGACAGGAAAGAACTGAAACAACTGTCATTGACAAGAAGAATGAGGGATGGAAACAGAGAGAGGGGAAAAAAGTGTTTTCAGCACATGAAAAGTTGTTGGAGATGAGAGTAATCCATGCTGACTGTGGGCAGGGTATGAAGTGGGTTTACTCTGTAGCACGTTTTTCCATGTTTAGTATTAGGAATCACTTTCTAATAAAGACACTGAAAGATTGGATGGAAAGGCAGTGGAATATCTATTACTAAATTATTTCTGAGCAATTTAGAGTGCCTATCAAAAATTATGGCAGTTTACCTCGTGAGACAGAGTAGTGAAAAAACTTACCTGCTGGAGGGCCTAATTTTCTAAATACAAAATAAGATAGATGGGTTCTAGAGCCAAGGTGAGGTCTATTTTTCCACTCAAAACTCATACTTTATTTCTAAATTTTAGTGTTTCTTTTTATATTGGTATTCAAAGTACAAACCTGTTCTTAGTTTTGAAATTGTGAGCAGACTGGTTTGTGCTACCTCTCTCACTTGAAAATAATGAGAATATACTTCTGCTTTTTACAGGCTCTCTTCAGACTCTCACTATATAAAACAGAAGCGATTTTCCTGTAGATTGTAAGAAAGATTTGTTTTCCTTAAAGAGCAACTATAATAAGATAAATTAATTAAACTGGTGGCTTGAACTAATGATAATCACTTTCAAGAGGCAAATAAACTGTTTATGGCCATGTGGGAGACAGTCCATAAGAATGAAGTGCAAGAATATCACAAACCCACTCTTAGCTAAATATTCTGAAATTTTTGCCAAAGGAAGTGAATCAGTTCTTCCCATGGGACTTCCTTCGTGCAGATTGTTAGAACATGGCCCATCCAACAAGTGTGCAAGTCAGTTTTACTCCAGTTCTAGTGGCAAGGTGGCAATTTCTAAATTCAAAAGCAGGTTATTGTTCTGCACAGAGGGAAACAATAGCACGTTTATGATACCCTTAAATTTGTTTTCCAGCACCACCACATCTTTTTCCTTTGAGTGGCAGCTGAAGTGCAGAGTAATTAAGCTAAAAGGGCTACATGAAGCTGTTAACTGTTCTTTCCAAGACAATGAAGGCACCAAGCATGACATAGAACAGCTGGGTGTTGACTTTTTTTTTTCCCCCCATATGTGAGTCGGAGCAGGAGAGGCAAGTGTGGTCACAGAAGGTTTACCTCTGTGCCTTTTGGCAGCCCCCTGAGCTCATGTTATGCAAATTCATGTGTGTGAAGCATTAGCATTCCCTGTTGGGAAATTCTGGAGAACCTGGGAAGGAAAGAAATGCTCTTCCCTGCCTAGGCATCTTGTTACCACGATAGCTACCACAGCTTTATGCCTGTTATAGGCCATGATTCCCATTTTAATGTACATTTCAGACTTTCTCTTATAGTAAACTACAACAGAATCTAACAAAGACTGAAGCTTTTTGGTGTCCTGCAGAGCACACCTTACCTGGGCTTTATTCCACAGGTGAAATTGTGCTGTAAAGAAGCAGGTAGGATTTTAACTCCATGTTTTAAGGGGAGTATATCCATCCCAGGGATGGCAGCAGTTCAGCTTATTCTCCTGTCTAGTAGTGGTCTGTGTGGGAGGTTACTACATGGACCTGTGATCTCCAAAAGGTTTTGTCCCATACTGACAAAGAGAATGACTGCAGTTTGTTTTACACTAACCACGTGGCTCCAAGAGCCTCTTTTAGAGCAATCACACAGCTCTTAACAGTGTGGTTGATAAAATGGTTTTCTTTTCAGTCTCCAGATTTGTGGTAAATTCATGTGGCAGTAGTATTTCTTAATTTTGTCTTGTACTTTTCTAGTAACTGAGCAATTATTCAAGGGTGAAAAGGTTTGCATGTATCAGAATTTAAGAAAAGGCTGGGAAGTGTAGGAAATGAATGCATAAGATGCATGCTTTGTAAGTTGAAGTCATACAACTACAAATATTTGGAAAAGTCTTTTTTTTTTCTGCAAAGGGCCATTGCATAGCAACAGATTCAAGTGTCATTAGAGTGGTTATGGAGAGCAAGGAGAAAATCAAGAGTTGACTCATGTACTCGCTGAGCCATGCCACTTCATTTATTTCTGTTAGGTGATTTGACCCTTTTGGAACTGGAATTACAATCAAGGTTACTGGGCAGTTTGCAGACGTTTGTGGTTACAGATTCTTAAAGCTAGAAAGTTTTTGTTCTCTCTCTCACACATACACGCCAGTTTTCTTCTGTTGCAGTGAATTAAGCTGATTTTTTGCTTTGACTCGTGCAAGTGCCAAGGACAATTAAAGGAGGTGAGTTTATAATGATATAAATGCAAGTTAGTCTTGCTTATTTTCCAGCTGTGGGGGACAAAAAAACAAATCAGCTGTGTACTGGAGGAGGTACAGGCCTGTGTTTTAGTGTTATGAATTTTTTATTATTTTTTTTTCTGGGAATAATTAGTAATCAATGTTGCTTTTTTTTAAGACCTCATGAAAATTATGATTCTCTTAAGGGTTGTTCTTAGCTGTTATTTGGAGAGCTGAAGACAACACACCCTAACACTTTCCATGAGCCATTTAGTATAAATCCTGTACAATCCAGTAGGCTCTGCAGTCTCACAGCTCGTCTTCCACAGGTCTGTGGTCATGTCTTACACACATGGACAAAAATGTATACACAGCTAGAAGTGTGTTCTGCTGTGTTTTCCATCAGTCACCTGTCACAGAGGAAGTTCCTTGATGTGACAATATTAAATAAGAGATCCTTTTGGAGGTCTTTACAATATACGGTTGTTCTTGTAACCAGGTGCTAAGAAATGAAACAATGGGTGTCCTTTTGTTCCAGTTTTCTAATCAGTTGGTTCTGTTTCAGTTTCCTCAGTGCTAGGATAGTGCTGTCAGGCAGCATAGAAAGACTTTGGCAGAATGAGACATCTCTATTGCTTGCCTGAACTTTGGCACAAGAATGACAGTTGTCAGGAAATACCTCAATTTATATGCTGATCCCTAATAGAGTTTTCATGTCTTCTGGTAATTTCATTTTCTCTTTCCTCATATGAAACCTGTTCCATTTTATGAGTATCTCCAAGTTATTTCAGAGCCAAGTTAATATTTAGAGCCATATTTGCACAGAAAATTATTCTGCTTGTAAGAAGCAGATAAAGTAAGTGTGTGTGTATGCACCCATATGTGTGTGTGTATAAAACAAGTAGGTGGAAGTGTAGCTGGCAGTCATTTTATAGAAGTGAACAGGTAATTCAGCTTTTCTAATGAAGGTAATTCTGAAAAACTCATTGTGTATATTTGCTTGAGCAAGTCAAGTAGGAAATAGCCAGTAATAGTTAGAAATACTTGAGAATGAATCTTTAGGACACATTGAGCCTCCCATTTCAATAGACACACACCATCCTTGGCCACAGACTATCTTACACTTAGTTTTTTTCAAGTATCATTTGAAATCATCATATTTCGATAACCTCAATAAATCTATTTCTTAGTTTATTTATATTCTGAATTTACCCATGGCAGTCTTGTAGTTCCCATCATTTTCTTTGGATTAAATCTTTTACTTTCTCTAAGAAAAAGAAACATATTCTAGCTTACATATCAGTATGTTGGAGAAACCTTTACACATTTTTTATCAAGGTTAAAAAAAATTTGCTGAATTTTATCATGCATGAAACTTTTTAACCTGATTTCTGATAATTTAGAAACTTAAAACTTATCTAATAGCAGCATAAATTTATGTAGGTGAGATTAGCCCAGTTTCATCTGAAATGATCCAGTGTACTTTTAAGTAGAAAATGCACTGCTTCTGACACATTTAATAGTTACACTGTACTAGTTATACTTGATGGGTGTGTTAAAGACTGGAATTGGAGGTGAAATTTTCTGTGTTAGATATTCTCATTCCTCCTAACTTGATTTTTGATATTGAATATGTCCAGGACACCAGAGCATCATGAGGAACAGCAGGATATCAGTCAAACTCACAGAAAGGAACCAGATATCCCACAGTGCCCAGCTGATAATTTTGCATAATGATCATCACTGCTCTTAGCTAACGTTGCTGGGATACTGGAGTTACAGGTGTTCTGTGTTCATTCTTAATACCTTGATCCATCCTTTTCTGGTTTTAGAGTTGCCTCTTCAGTATTTTCATCCTACATTTAAAAGTATAATATTTCCTTCCTCGTGAAATGTTTCTAGTGCATAGATTAGCACAGCTGATGCTGGTTTTTCCTTTGAAATCATGTAGTAAGTTCCCATTCAACAGACACTGTTATACCAGCTTTGCTATGGTGAGGTCAGCACAGGGGACAACAAAGGTTCCTAAGCCATTCCTCTCTCACAATTAACTCCCAGCCTTTGCATTAATAACAGGGGAAAACAATACACAGTAGTGTGGGGGTGGTTAAATACCAGAACAGATTGGCCAGAGAGATTGTGGGCTCAAGTCTCCACTGGACATGCCCTGAGTTACCTGCTTTAATTAGACCAGTTTTGATCAGGAGACTGGACTGGGTGACCCCTGGAGTTCCCTTCCAGCCATATTTATGACTCTGTGATTTAATTTGTCCCTTGTAAAAATTAATGAAAAACAAAACCAAACCAGAAAGCTGTACACAGAGCATCACATACTGATATAGTATATTTTCTCTCTCCTTTACTTGTCTTTATCTTGCTCCATAAAAAGTGTAAAGATGGGGGGATTTTTGATACCAAGTTTTGCTAGTAGCCATTGGGTAACAATTCTGAATGTTATGAAAAATTAATCATAGATGGTACAGGGCTTATTGGGAAAAAAAAAAAAAAAAGGATTTGTTAATGAAGATATGAATAGATAAATGCTTTCTAGTTTTCAGTTTGGTCTTCATCCTGACCTTCCCATGCCACCTTTGCAAGCAGCAACGTTGTCTGAAATTGCTAGCTTAGTGTTGTTCTCAGTGAGGTAAGTAAAGGTCACACCACGAGGAATGTGCTTTGGGCCACTTACTCCATTAAATTCCTGATCAAATCTGAAAGTTTATTTCAGGTCCTTTGATATCACTGTCTTTTGTATAATGATTAAAAAAAAAAAAGGCAGTGCAGGGGTTGTATTCTACTTACATGATTGTATTTTGCCTACTAAAATTATTAAAGAAATTGAACATGAAGGCCAGTTCTTGGTGTGCAAATTCTGTGTGATACTACTGTGAATCATTTACCAGAACTTATGAGGTACATTTTGATGGCCTGTGAAATGGTTCCTGTGTGATGATTTTAGACACGCTGTGATGGAAAGACCTGCATGAATACAACTTAATGGAGTTTTGTGTTAATTTAAGGGTAATAAGCTTACAGGGTTTTTTAATATTATAATGTGGCTAATAAATTGAAAATATTCATGGGGGGAATGATCACTGTCTCCTCTGTCAGTAGTTTCCCTGGAAATTCTCTGCACCTTAATCATCATTGCTCAAACTATTGCTCTAACAAGGAAGTGTAAAGTGTGATTTGTATCCTGTCACCCACTGTATTCGACAAGGAGCACATTAGCATGAGTGGAGAGGTTTAGAATAGATATTGGGAAACATTTCTTCCCTGAAAGGGTTCCCCAGCACTGGCCCAGGCTGCCCAGGGCAGTGGGGGAGTCCCCATCCCTGGAGGGATTTCAGAGCCGTGGAGATGTGGTGCTGAGGGACATGGGGCAGTGGGGACTGGGCAGTGCTGGGTTAATGGTTGGACTGGGTGAGCTTAGAAGCCTCTTCCAACCACGGGTATTCTGTGATTCTAAGACTAGGTAAGGTTTGGAGGTGCTGATACCAGCTGCTAGAAGGTCTCACACAGGGCTGGTTGCAATGGCATTACAATAATGCTTCCTGACCTGATAATTATGTTTCAGAATTATTTCTCTGAATTGCTGCTAAAGTCTGACTTACAGGTTTTTTTATTCTGGACTCCCAGTCAGAAGTTTATTAAAAAAACCCTAAAATAAAAAAAAAAAAAAAAACCCACACCCCCAAATCCCCAACCAAATCAGAGAGTGCTGCTGTATGTAGGGAAAGAAGACAGAGAAGCAGAAAAATTGAAGAAGTTATTTCAACACTGTAATCATTTACAGATGGTTACTGATGGGGGGGAGTGGATAGTGAATTTGCCCATTGTAATTTCATTTTCTGCAACTACTTGAGGAAGCAAATTTTAGTGAAAATGGCATAGAAGGTTTTGTTCGTATCAGCTAATTTTCAAATATATAAAGACTGGTTTTAATTATTTATAGCTATAACTTGAGATTTTCTTATTCAAGAAATTCAGGCTGTGTTCTTTGTCTATTTGACTCCTCATCTGGGGGGTGTGTGTGTGTTTAAACCTTATGCCTCTGCCTGATCTTCTTACTTTGCTGCCTTATTTCTTTATGCTCTTCCTGAGTGATCTTATATTTTTATATTTATGCCTCCTCTGACCCTGCAGATTCTGCCTTCTCTCATTAAGCTCCTTCCTCAGTGCAGTGTGGTGCTGACACCCCTACTCACACGAGTGTTGGCGCATTTCTTTGTTCAGATCACTTCCTCCAAGATGTGGTGGAATAATATTTAGTGAGTACTTCATATGCAGAATTCTGACTCCTCCTCAGGAAGCCTTTACAAATACGTCTTGATTTGCAATGAATGGGATTTTGTTGGTTGCTAGTAACCAGTTGATCCCCTAGGTTGTGCTGCCAGACCCGTGGCACAAAGAGGAGCAAGCCTGTGCCTGGGTTGTGACAGAGGTGTTTCCCCAAGATGACCTGTGCCTCTGCAGTCCCTCTCAGTGCCTTTCAGCCATGACAAAGTGCGTGCTCTCTGCTCTGCAGTATGACAGTCCGAGTGACACACCACGCAGTGAATAATTATGTGTCATAGCTGCAAGTAGTTAGAGCTTCCCTCTCACTTCTAGCACCTTGCCTAACAAACTCCTCTACTCCCACAGTTTTGTGACAAAGGGCTGGGATATATTTATACACTTGCTCTCATTTAACCAAAGCAGAAATCCTTGCCATTCTTGAGCTTAGCATACAAGGTCTTCATCAGCATGATTGCCCTATAAATATCCCACTTAAATACCTTACAGAATCAAATCCTGAAGGTGGGCATGGATATCATGCAGAACTAGCCCGGGGTAAACATCAATCAGTTGGAATGTATAAGATTCAGGTGTTTGAAGTTTTCTGCAGCAAGGTAGGGAAGTGGTATCTCAGATGTTTTCCCTGGCTTAATATTAGCATATTCTGGAAATAAATCTGAATCTTGTATGTTCTCTAATGCATTTTCTCTCTGCATAGAATCGCCCCAGTCGTTATGACAAGTTTTTGTTTGTTTTGGGGTTTGTTTTTTTTCTTACTGACCAGAAGGCTTAATGACTGACTCATAATCCTGCCATACACTGCCTCCCACCTAATACCATAGTGACAAGCTGCTGGTTTTCTTCTGTTCAGAGGAAGTAAGAAATAGAAATTAAGTATTTCAAAAAATCAGATAGCCGTGGATATCTTGGAATGGTGAAGCTGATGGTGCTGACTGCCTGTAAGAAATACTCCTTACCCCTGCAAGGTTACATGTGGACCTCAAACATTTTGCACGTGTTATTTTGTTATATTAGCAAACAAACAAATCTTACTCTTGTTTGAAAGACTTTTAATGATGGAGACATATGGGATTTAGGTGATTAATGTACATAGACAAAATCTGAAAGTCACAGAATGTTCCATTCCACCTGTGTGAACACCTGAATACCTTTTATAATCTATCTTAGAGGCTTTGCAGAACTATAACAGGTTTAGTGCTGTCTTGATGTTGCTTAGAAAAGTTTATATTGAAGAATTTCAGTAAAGTCTTCTTGTGCGAACAATAACAACTTCTTATCTTAAACACATTAATTAACAGGAACGATGCCAATACCACTCTGCCTACAAACAAGCAGAAAATCCTAGACTATTGAGTTCAAGGACCAGTCTGCATCTACCTCTTATTCCAGTGTAATTCTTTTGTAGATTTAACAAGCATACATTTTGCAGTAGCTACAAGGTACC
Organism: Podargus strigoides; assembly: GCA_028020825.1. Lineage (NCBI taxonomy): Eukaryota > Metazoa > Chordata > Aves > Caprimulgiformes > Podargidae > Podargus > Podargus strigoides. The sequence goes on along the minus strand of CM051624.1, from coordinate 43,367,227 downwards.
TTATTTTAGAATAAATATACGAGAAATTTTCCCTGTGATTTGTCACAGCTGTTTGAAAAAGTTCTTTTATGGAAATATCCATTGTGGGTTTGGCTGTAAAGAACCCTGCCAATGACAAAATTTAAGCATTACCATATGTCATGATAAACATGTATGCACACAGATGCATACATGCATCTGTATAAAAGGCAGAAACAAGCCCATGCTTGATTCTATATATATGGGAAATGGCTGTTTCAATGTAATTCTGTGATTTTAATAACTATTTGAATTCTTAAGAGAATGTTAAAGTAAATTGCTTGTGTAAAAAAAGTTATCACTTTTGAGCCATTTATTTATTGATCTGTATATCAATAAATATCAATTGTTGTATTGTTGTTTTATTTGGTTTTATTTTCCTAAGAAAACTGAGGGGAGGGGCAGTAACTAAAAAAACCCCACCCAAACCAACAAATTATCAAAATAGGAGTAGTTTGATATTGTCAGTATTTTTGTTTTAGAACTAATGTGTCTTTAATTATCATAGTTCTGGGGAAAGTTTCTGATATGAGTTTGGAACAACTTTTCAACCTTGCTTTGGGAGAGATTGCATTTAATTTGTACTTTGAACCTAAATATCTCCTCTCTTCTAAATTTCTCTTCCAGAAAAGCAATTCTAGTAAAATGTACTTTAGGACTACAGATGGTTAATTCCTGATTCTGGATCTATGCCTTCATATATGGAGTTATTAAATGTGTTTTCCAAAGGTGATGATTCATTCTAGTTGGCTCATCTTCGGAGAACGCATTTGAGATGGGGCTGGATTTAGCAAACACTGATTTGTCTGCTTTTGAAAATAAGGCCCACTTGAAACATTTTAAATGAAAGCCCATATCCCTTGACCTCTTGATTTTCACTAAATGCATTTGGTGAGCAATTTTTGGAAAATTTGAAAACTTCAGCTTAGTATTCTAGCTTTCTTAATGTTACTCCTCCTTGTTGTCCAAACGCTCTCAGTCTTGTAAACTTTGATGCTCATACTACTTCTTATCTCTTAAATGATAGGTATGTTCTGTTAGCATGTTGAAGATAATTTCCACCTACATGCACAAAGCAAATACAATTGTAAAGAAATGCAGTTTCAATCTAAGCTAGTGAAAAAGTGGAAGGAGACAGAAACAGTCTGAAAAAAACATAAAAACAATTGGTACAAGTGTTGTCCAAATGTAGATTCCTGTGCATCTCTTCTTCTTTTGTTGGGTTTTTTTCTTTCCTCCTCCCAGACTATAATCACAATGTGCAGCTTCTTAAGGCAATGTTTCATTCCTTGCAGGTGTTTTATCCTCTTCATCACCAGAAATAGTCACTTTAACAAGAAACTCTTCCCTAGATCTTGAAGATCAGATCTGATTCAGTAAGGTGAGTTTCAGTTTAAAACTGTACAGCAGCCATTGGGAATGAAGTTTGGAGAGATGGTAGGAAAACAGTCTAAAGTATCATTGATTTATATATATATATATATATATATACACACACACACTATTCTTGCCATAATTTTCACCAGTTCTGACTGGCAGGATTTCCTAAATTCTTATGATGATTTCTAACATGCAGTCAGTAAAGAAAGATAAATGTTCTCAACCACAAGTTCCTTTTTGAACTTCTCAAGGGATCCTATCCTAACGGGGACAAAAATGCTTATTTGTATTAAACCTGTTTCTTCTTATTGTCTCCAAAATCACAATCATAGAATTGTTTTGGTTGGAGAAGACCTTTAAGGTCATCAAGTCCAACCATTAACCCAGCACTGTTACCACTACACCATCTCCCTCAGCACCACATCTGCACATCTTTTAAACAGAGTTACATTTTCCCCTTATAGCCTTTCCAGGGCTTAAGTGCAAATCCAATGCAAATGGGTTTGTACTATTCTTCTGCTTATACTGCTTTATGAAATGAAAGTTGTGGAACTACCTATTATGGATTAATCCTGTATTCTCTTTAGAAATGACACCATAGTGGACTAGACAGGCTATTGGTCTGTTCTGGAGTGGCAGTAGCCAAGTGAATTCCAAAAGAATTTTAAGAGGCTCATTGTTGTCTTAAAGCTTTTCATCCACCTCTTTAAGATGATATTGAAAGACAGATATTTCATATGCTTTTAAAAAGATGTACAGTTTTAATGAGAATGTGGAGAAAGAAGGGAGAGCTGAACAGTGGGTGAGAAAATCCAAAAACTCAAGGTGAAGATTGGTCTTTTAACTAACTTAAACCCCATTTCAGAGCACTTGTGAATATAAATACAGTGCCTCCTGCCTTCATTCATTGCTAGGTCCTTAATTGTTCCCATCCATCTAGTTGGGGCAGCATCTGTCAAAGTGCATTCATATCACAGTGCATTCAGAGATCTTAAATTATTTAATACCTGGTATCGACTGCTACGGTGCAGAGAATAAAAATGATTATGAGGGGTGGGTTTTTACTCTCTGTTACCTTACATTTTTCCTGTTTGCCTTGCCTGGTGTAGTGCACATCATTGAGTGGTTATGGTGTCACATCATGCACTGACACAACTGTGAAACTTCACTCTCCCTAGTCCAATTAATGGTGAGTGCATCCTATTTAACACATTCAGTAAGGTTTATTTCCATTTTACAGACAGGGCAACGGGCGTGCAGAGAAAGCAAATAATCTATCTTGAGCTCATGCCAAGACTCTGGAAATATAATCCCAGTGAGTTCTGTCTATAACACTTCTGATATCCTCAACACTGGCCACAGTCCTGCAAGCACTGACGGTAAGAAAGTAGCTTCTTATGTATATTATATGCACTATAGTGTTTCAATCCATTTGAATTTGGATAAATCTAAAAAAAAAGCTTCTGTTGTTTTCCAATGGCCAAGGATAAGCCATTAGTGATTTTTTTTTTTTTAAAAAAAGAGTTGAAAAAAATCAATGTAAAAAGTATGTGGGTTTTTTTCACGTTGACCAGTACAAGCTAAGTGGAAATTTGTCTGATATATAAAAGTGATGTCCAGATTATAGAGGTATAGAGGATGCTAAAGATATTTAGTGGAAACATTTGTTTAGAAAGTTATATGTACCTGAAAACAGATCTTGAAAATGAAAGTTGTCTCCTTGACTAACGTTGTTTCATTAACTTTCTTTTTTTTTTTAATAATTTTAGCAATTATCTCTATCAATGACCTGTTTGTATACAACTGAACTTTTCCTCCACAATTTATTGAGAGGTATAACCTTCTTTGTGATTTTTGCATGGTTAAAGGAAGCCATTATCCTTTTTGCCATGACAGGTTAGAAATCTGCTGTGTTTCCCTTGGTTCAGAGATTAAGTGGAAGGTCTTTTCCCCACACCAGAATTTCACTTTGAATGTATGATAAGCATGAGGACAAGGTAGAACAATATGGATGCTTGGTTGTTTCTCAGTAATGTTTTAAAGCATATGTGGCTAAGATTTTGTTCTCAATAAATGCCAATTTTATTTTCCAGTCACAATAACTCCACAGCAGAAGAAATTAAGATATCTGATACATTCATCTCTATGTCAGGGTATTGTACTCTTGCTATTTCAAATTTACTGAGGAAAAAAAGTGCTGTCACACTGTAAAGATATTATTTCCAAAGTGATGCATTGTTCATGTCCAAGTCTAGTTGTCTGTATTCTTAAATTTTACATTCTTAAAAGTTCAATGACTGGTGCCAAGAACTGGAAATCTTCATTGTAATTATTAATTATAATATATTAATACTATTATTAATAATACTAGTATTGCACAGCTTTTGTTCTTTGGTAGGTTTAATACCCATGAAAATCACACTTTACAGTTTGATTTTGTCGTAGGATAGGGGTTTTGACATGCTCTTCTTCCTAATCTGGACTAATTAAGTGAAAATTGGGTTAGGATGTGAAAAAATACTGCTGAAGGGCTACACAGCTACTGTTACTGTAGAGGTTAAGTGTGTCCTGTATTTCAGGGAACATATTTACAGTCTGTTTCTAACCAAAAGAAAGTGAGTTAACAGTGGGTTTGAACAAATGCATTTGTGTGTGTGCACGTTGTGAGGAGCTGTTTGTGAATCAGAAACAGAAAAAGCTTGTCCTTCATTGTTATGGGAATAACTGTAGCAAAAAAGGTAGAGTGAAGATTAATGTTGATCTTCAAGAAGCTGAGCTCGCAGACAGGGTTTGGAATGGAAGTTAGAATTTGAAATTAAATGAAAAAAAGACGTTCTGTAAAATTGTGGTCTTACTTAAATCAGCAGAAATGTTGTCATTGACTTCAGTGGAACAAGAATTCTTCTGATAGGTACAAACAAAGCTTTTGCTTTATTTTTTAATATGTAGCTATTTTTGTCAACATGTGTATACTCTTTAGGTTTAACATTCTGACTCTATTAAATGTTAGGCACCCTAACATCACGCTACAATAACCTTAAAAGTGATTACCAACCCTAAAGAGTAAACTCTTGACAGGGACATAATTTAACAAATGTTCTAACACTAGCTGTGTGTGTATATATATATATATTGTGAGTGGTTTGTCTTTTTCATACTTTTTTCCCTCAACACAACATTTGTCATAGAATAAAAATCTCCCCTACTAGTTCAGAGTTGAATGCTAGGCACATAATTCTCCTAGATGCACAAGTGAATAAGAGAATCTGAGAGCAGATTGCAAAAAATATTTTTACCAAATAAGAATAAGGCTTCTTACTTTCCTTCTGTGTAAATACTTTTAAGACCTATTAAATTGCAGAATCATAGAATGACTGAGGGTGGAAGGGACCTTCAGAGGTCCCACTGCTCAAGCAGGGCCACCTAGAGCCAATTGCCCAGGACCATGTCCAGATGGCTCCTGAATATCTCCAAGGGGGAAGACTCCACAACCTCCCTGGGTGACCTGTGCCAGTGCTTGGTCACTCCCACAGTAAAAAATGATGTTCAGAGGGAACCTCCTGTGTTTTAGTTTGTGCCTATTGCCTCTGGTCCTGTTGCTGGGCACCACTGAGAAGAGCCTGGTTCCATCTTCTTTGCACCCTCTCTTCATGTATTTGTAGACAGATCCCCCCTGAGCCTTCTCTTCTCCAGGCTAAACAGTCCCAGCTCTCTCAGCCTTTCCCCACAGGAGAGTTGCTCCAGTCCTTTATCTTCATGGCCCTTTGGTGTACTCTCTCCAGTCTGTCCATACCTCTCTTGTGCTTGTGGGGTCCAGAACTGGAAACTACTCCAGGGTTGGCCTCAGTGGTGCTGAGTAGAGGAGAAGGATCACCTCACTTGACCTGCTGGCAATGCTTTGCCTAGTGCAGCCCAGGATACTATTAACCTTTGCAGCAAGGGCATGTTGCTGGCTCATGTTCAGCTTGGTGAATTGGTTCTCTCTGCTGTGATGGAAACCCTGACAATATGGGATTCAGTTCCATAAGCAGAAATTCTTGAAAGTCTTTCTAGACAGCAGGTTGCTCTTCATTCCTGGATTGTTAACACTGAAGATGAATATTTGTAGAACAACTGTAAGAATAATCCTAAACTTGTCCTGCTAAGCCAACTGGACAGTGAACATACCAAAGTACTGAGTATATGGTTCCTTTCAAATGTAAACAACTAAAAAACCACCATTCAGTTCCATCTTTATCAGAAACAACAGGTATTTGGGGATTAATGGAGAGATGAGTTTATTGAACCGTCACTTAAACTTCCATGTGCCAAAATGACGTGTGCTGTGGTCTCACCCAGATTTTCCTGAAAGGAGAATATCTTTTCTTTTACTTCTTCCAAGCCCCTGTGACCCAATAGAAATTACCTGTGAAAAAGAATTTCTCACTAGAACTTTAAACATCAGAACACATATATGTGAAAGTTAGTAAATGAGGCAGTATTGTAGCCAGCTTCTAATTTTGGTGATTATGCACCTGATTTTTAGTGGGCTTTGTATTAATAGAATTGGAAAATAATCATTGAAATCACATGTACAGGAAAATATGTACCATGAGCTTTGATTACATTACAAAAGTCACCGTCTCCCTGTGAGATTATGTATGGCATATTTTATGCAGTCTGAGATTTTTAGGATCTATCTTTAATCCCCAAATTGATAGTGAGATTGATCCTAGATCCATGCACTCAAAAGTGTGTTTGTCAGCATTTTTTGTTCCCTTCAGAAAGCAGTAAGCTATAAGAGGATTCAAGTACTGTCTCCATATGCAAGCAGCTTATTGTCAGCAATGCTCAATAGATAGAATATGTTCCACGACTTCCTTTATGTTCTTTATGTTTATTTAAAAGGAAGGCAGGGTTGTCACTGACTTAGAACAGCTTGAAACTGCTTTTCACTTTACTTGGTATAAGCAAAATGGTTTGGTTTCACTCTTCTTTAAACTTTGATTGTGCTTATTCAGTTTTAAAGTGTCTCTGATCCTTTATCTACAGGTCAGAAATCTCTTTTTGTAGGCTTTAGCCACTTTTCTCTTCCACCAAATGACTGCCAGTTGTGAATATCTAGTCTTTTCCACTAGTCTCTTCCAGTGCTAATTACACACAGCCCTTCAGTTCTTTAACCTGCATCATCTGTCAAGAAGGAAAATCTGTCCATGTTTGTCATGTGAAGATTTGCCAGTACATTTGAGTTTTGTTATCCTCCCATACTCAGGATCAGGCAAGCTTGTCCCATTACATGAGAAACAAAGTTCCCTCACCAGTCTGTGTTTAGTTTACTTCACAGTTCACCTTTTTGACTCTCGATGATCTTGGTCCATAAGAGGAACCAGGACCCAGTTTGGGAACTGGACAGAAAGCCCCAGGATATTTCCTCTGTCTCACTTTGTGCTTGTAAAACATTGCATCATATGTATCATATGGTGCTTTCATTCCAGCTCACTGTGTTGGATAGCTTTTGTGAGATGATATATAAGGAATTTTTTTTCTTGCCCAGAAAACCTGCAAAATAAAAGATTGAAGGAACAATATACAAACAATATTGTTTGGAGGCAACAGAGTACAATGTACTGCAGGAAAAAGGTCAGACAAACAAATCTGTCCAGCACTAATGGTACCTTTTTAACATTGGATTAGTGAATGACTTATTGTGGTAGTACTAAAATATTTATTTTCAATAGGTTCACGCAGGTGGCACACATGCTTGTAAAACAGATAATACAATTATATTTTTAATTTTGTTTAGTAAAAGGACTTTTCCCTTTTCATACAGCATTCAGTGTCATCTCATAAATATCACGGATTGCTTCAAAGGAAGTTCTGAGAAGCTAATCACTCTATTTTCTGTGTTTATTAGGTGATAAAGAATAATTGGTATATTAGAAATAACAAACTTTAAGAGAGATGATATCATAGCCTACAGCATATTACAGTCTTGATACTGATTTTGTGTTTAGTCCCATGTATGCCAGCAAATGTATTATCTTTGTGCATATATATATATGTACATTTATTTAAATACTGACATCTGTTAGAAATGTGTATTTGGATGTAATTTCAATGAGATAAAAAATAGAAAATGTACAAATTTCCATCAAAAATGAAATATTAGTTTGTGTCTGTGGAGATGCTGTAGCTATCACAGATGCTTGTGTCTCAGATAACTGATTAGATCCCCAAAAGCTGTGTGTGTTCTGGTTTTGATGCCCATATATTTAATTCAGTTATAGCAACCTTCGCTTTTGCTCACCAGCTCTTTAATATTAGCAGGAAATTGTTCAGACGCTTTTTAAAGAAACAGTGCAGAGAACATATATTAGGCTGTGATGTTTTTATCCTCCTGGGAGAAGGAACAACTTTCTGGGTCTTGGGATTTTAAGTAGTAAAAAGAAAAAAGACTCTCAGAAGACATTTGTAGGCCCAAAATACACCAGCGGCATCAATGAATCAGACAGGAACAAAATAAGCTCACCAACTGCGAAAGAGATTGTTACTTGTCAGCAACTTCATCTCTTGTCACACTTGCAGCTTTCTCCAAATATCCCCAGTGTCTTTTTTTAGCATTCTCGAAAGACCAGTGAGTTTGGGTTATTTATCAGCCTTTCACCCATTACAGGTAATTCGTGTTTGTCATTGATTTCAGTGATAATAAGGGCAGATCCTAAATGATCTCACAGTGATTAAGGACCTAGTTCCAGTTGCTTAACTTATATCTGGTAGAACTTTCTAACCAGAAAGCCCACTGAGTCAGTAGAATAAATCTGAAAGTCAATGTTACTGATTCAGTGAGTGTTAGCTGAGTGAACTCAACTAGCTTATGGAATTTATCGTTCTAGAGAAACTGATAGTACGACATATAACTTAAAGGTTTATTTTCTTTTATTTCCAAGTAAGCCCGTTTCACACCAAAGTTGAAAACTAAGGAAGGATACCAAACATAACTTGGTTATTTGAGAGAGGGCTGAGCAAAGAGCTGGCTGTATTATTGCATGCATGGAATAATTCAGAGTTACTGCTTAATATGTGAAGTCTGCTATAATTACCATGAAGGCGCCTGACTAATTCTTTTTTTGAGGTTATGTGGAGGAGTTAGATCTATAAATAATTTCTTTCTGATTTTGAGAGAGACAAATGCCAGCATGTACATCATCCATATTCTGTTTCCCTTGATCCTGGAGAGAGTAGCGTATCTAACTTCATACATGGAAAGTTTTCTGGCAAATTTCTATTGAATTTAGGTCCCTGGGAAAAAAAAAAAAACCAAAACACAAGCCTAATTCTGAGCATTTTAGATAATGTACATAGAATCATAGAATTGCCTAGGTTGGGAAAGACCTTGAAGATTGAGTCCAACCATGAACCTAACACTGACAGTCCTCAGCTACACCATATCCCTGAGCACTATGGCAACACCTCCAGGGATGGGGACTCCCCCACTGCCCTGGGCAGCCCGTTCCAATGCCTGACAACCCTTCCAGTGAAGAAATTCTTCCTAATATCCAGTCTAACCCTCCCTTGGCACAACTTGAGGCCATCACCCCCCATCCTATCACATAAGTGTATCTAAGATACCTTGGTAAGTACATAACAAACATGTCAGTCCTTGCCCAAATTAGGGAGTGGGTTTAAAAACCTCCAAAACCCTGGCCAGAAGTCATCCCAGTGAAGCTGCAGCAGATTTGATAGGTGAGCCCAGACGTTGTGCTGTCACTTAACAGCTCCTCAGAGCCATCACTTAAACCCAGGGAAGCCACTTCACAGGCTTTTGGCCTGGAACATCTGCCAAAATGGAGTTTTAGGTCAGTTAGATGTGTGTGCAAGTTTTAAAAATACCCCATCTCTTTCTGTGATTAGAAAACGGATTATCTTTCCATGCAAATTATTTCCACTGTTGCATTTTTTTTTTTTTTGGCAGAGATAACTTAATACCTCGTTTCGTTTTGCTGTCATTGCTCTGCATCTTGTGGCTGGAGTTGGTACCCGTGAATACTGATGGTTCTGTTACTTCTTTTGCGAAGACAACTTTATACCTCATTTCATTTCACTGTCATTCCCTCCGCTGAGGCTGCTACCTGTGAACAGTGGGTGAACTGTCAGAACCAGACAGGCTTTTAAGAAAATGAGTTTTGACATTCCTTTCCTTAAGATGATCCCTTGTTTTTCAATTACCGCTTTCCGACTTGGACCATTTATTTTTTTTTTAAGGTAACCCTGGGTTTGTTCCCAGACTGTCAAGCAGGTGGCAGCAGTGCCACGTCAGAGCAGCTCCCATCGCCTGTCCCTGCCATCAAGTGTTAATGCAATTGACCAATCAGTGCTAAGATGATGGGAGGTAATTGGGTAATTGTATTTTACTGATCTCAAGCAGAGGGGAAAAAAGGGGGGTGAAAAAAAAGAAGAAGGAAGAAAAAAAAAAAAGGAAGGGGGGAGAAGGAGGAGTGTAGCCAGGGACTTGATGATCTTAGAGGTCTTTTCCAACCAAGGCTGCTCTGTGATCCTCTGATGCTATGATTTGCAAATCTTAGGGTGCCACTAGCTCCAGCCAGAGCGGGAGGAAAGCCGAGCTGTTCCCAGCAGCAGCTGTCAGGAGCTGGTGCACATCCATGCCTACGTACGGGGAGCACTGGAGCTGATGGGAGGGAGGAAGGGTTTCGGCTCTGCATTTCGGGGATGAAACTCCAAACTGAACGCAGCGGCTGCGCTCCTGGGAATGTGTCATCTCGGAAGGGAGGGAGGCAGGAAGGAAGGAAGGAAGAAAAAGGGGGAAGATAACTGGCGTGTGGAAGAAGATGGGAGACTAACTCGCTGCTGTGCAGGAGAGAAATCCAACTTGTAGATCTGAGCTTGGGAATGGGATTGAACCTGCACTGAAATAACGGAAGGGAGGCAGAGACTGGAGAGCTTTTATCCTTCTTTCTTCCCTTTCCCTTTCTCAAAGAAGAAGAAGAAGTTTGCCCATCTCAGCGCTGCTGGATCTCTATAGCTGCTGGACAAAAGATGGAGAGGAAGCTGAAATCAAAAGCGAAGGGTGCTTGTGAAATTTACAGCTAAGAGGACCAATCACGCCTCCCCGGGCTTCTTTTGTGCCCCCTCGGGGAGTTTTCACATCAGAAAGATTTTTTTTTTGGGGGGTGGGGGGTGGGGTGGGGGGGAAAGGAGAGAGTGGGCGTTAAAAACACTCGTCCCAAGTGTTTAAAGAAAAAGGGATGGATTTATTCTTGACAGCTGGTGGGAACCTCGGATTTTTTCTCTACTCCCTCCCTCCCTCATTCCGTTTAGTGTGAGCTGCTGGAAATGCAGAGGAGTTGGAGGGAAGGCGAAGGGATGTAACGTGGAGTTGGGAGCGAGCAGAGGGTGCTGGTGCCGTGGCTCCTCGCTGAAATCAAAAAAAAATCCGATTGCGCACTGGGTTGTGATTGGAAATCTAATCAGATTTTTGGAGAGGAGGGGGAGAGACGAGAAGTTTATGGTTTTGACACGGGCACAGGTAACAGTTTAAATGCAAAAGGAGATTCTTTGCTAAAGGACTGTGGGGGATAGAGGAAAAAAAAAAAGAAGAATGGGAATCCCCGTTCTAATGTGGAGACACACAGATTGGATAATTGATAGTGCAGCAAAGAAAGGGGGAGAAGAATATTGCCTGGCAAGACCTGGATCTTAACAGTCACAACGAAATTACATTAAAAGAATACAGATGGAGGGTTGCTTCCGAAGAAATACAGCCCTTTCTGCTCTCCAGAGAAAAAAATAAATAGTGAGCAATGGAGAGCAGTGGAGCCAGAAAACCTCAGAAAAAGGAAACTAGGCAAAGGATCCACAGTGGAATGAAAAGTTTCAGAAGGGAGAAGGACCATTCATCCTCTGCAAGGATTTTTGTTTTGTTCCTGTTATTTTGAGCCGCTCTTCTCCGGCGAAGGCAAACATCAGCATTACCACGGCAGCAGTTTTAAGCAGAAAAGTTGAAAGGCACAGAGAAAATAAAGGACAGAGGAGAAGAAGAAAGCAGAATTGCTGGAGGGGGAGAGCTCGGCGGCGTTGGGTTGGATTGGCACCTGCGTGGACTGACATTGCTGGGGAATTGCAGTTGGATATCCTGTATTTTTATTTCCTTCCTGGGTTTGAATTTTGGTTTGGTTGCTGAAATGAAATAGTTTTGTTTTTTTTTTTAACCCCTCCCCCACCCTGTTATTTTGTAACCACTCGGATTTCCAGCCTTTGAGGATACTGTGAGTACACTTTCCATTTTGTTATTTTTTTTTGGAAAAGGAAATATGCCCCATTGCCTCTCTTCTGTCTTCCATATCCCTCTTTTCTCAGTCTTCTCCCTCACTTGACTCAAGCATCCGACTGGGCTTTGATAATGGTGGGAGGAGGGTGGTTGGGAAGCAAGGAGGGAAGGAACGAGGACAGGACTGAATTCTCACAGCAGCTCAAACGTTCCTGTTAGTAAAACTCCAACCTGGGTAGGATGCTGCAGATGCCTGCCTGCGTGGCTCCTTAGCATTTGTTAACGTCCCCCAGCGAAGATCTCTTTGGAGAAAGCCCCTGCAGTGAGTGTGTGTGTGTGGGGGGGGTGCTGTCTGATTGCCCAGTCTGTCCAAACAGATGCAAGTTGCGTTAGAATTGGATGCACAGAGGAGGTTGGTTTACTTATTTATTTATTTTAGGAAGTGGTTGAAATACAGGAAGGCTCTGATTTTAATGCTGGCATGCGGTCTGACGTTGCAGAGCAGTGTGGTGTTATTAACAGGGGCGATTTTAGAACTGAGCAGGGATGTGGAAGGATGGCTTTTGGCAGGATTTGGGGGGGGGGGTGTAGGACAAGGGTTTTTAATGGATTTTGAGGAGGCATCTCTGAGATAAATGGCAAGTTTTACACTTCATTGCGTGGAAAAAGCAGTAACAGGCGGAGAGAGGACGTTCTTCTGTTGGGAGGGGAGTTTAGGGAACTGCTGTACCAGCCACCCGTGCCCTCCAGATCTCCTAGGAAATTCTTTGTGGTTTTGTGGTGAATCACTCAGGCTCCCCTAGGACTTTCATGGCAGTTGGAGGAGGTTCACTTTGATTGACAGGCAGTGAGAGGATACAGTGATGTATAAAGAAAATAATTAAAAAGTGGCTTGTGGATGGTGGGGTTCACAGATTAACAGTGGTGTGTAACAGACCAGTAAATGGCCCTCCCTTCCTGGAGAAATGTGCTGTGGGGGTGTGGAATAAAGGGAGGATAGCATGGTGTTATAAAATAGAGGTCCTTGTTTTCCTGTAGGGAAGAGTGCCACTTCTGTCCCCTCTCCTGGCATGACTGCTTAGCTTGGAGAGAAGAGTTTTCTTTCTCTTTCTCCCCCTTCTCTCCTCCCTCACCTCTGCCCTCCTCAACCTTGGCCTTCACATGTAGAGGCTCCAGCTGAAAGTATTAGGCCATAACTGGTGGAGGAGGAAAGAGAAACAGCTCATTGAATGAGCCATTGATCAGCTACAGATATTTTTGGTCAGGCAAGGTGCAGAACTAGCTTTGCCACTCATTGTACTTTTCTCTAGCTGCAACATTCTGGAGGAGGGTAGAGATGGGAGAGGTGTTGGTAGAGCTGGGTTTTAACATTTTTTTTCTGGCAGCATTTCCCTCTTCACAAGCTTCCTGCATGAACCAATACAAAACAGAGCTCTAACTTCCCTGGGTAAATACATAAATAAGTATCAGCATCTTCCTTTTTTTGCCCCCTTTCCTCATTCACTCACATCCTCACTGTTACTTCGTGTAAACATCCTGAATCTTTTGGCATACTGGAAATGAGACCTTCTGCCTCTCAGATGTGTCCCATGTGCTCCTGTTTGGAGGTCATGCCTCTTAACCATTGGCTGCTTGCAAAGGATTAAGATTTAGGGTACAGTTCTGCTCCGAAGGAAATTCAGGGAGTTTTTGTTTGGCCACACGAACGAATCAGACACTTTGTTGTGTTTAGAAAAAGAAGAAGCAGGCACAGCAAAAATCGTTCCCCCAATTACTTTCATCTTTCTCAGCACAGCTAAATTGTTTGAGCATGAAACGCTTCAGCCTAATTTATTTCTCTGGGCACGTGTTTCCTGGTGGGACACTCAGTGGTTATAAGTTTGTCAGCATCTGAAAATAAGCACAAAACTCTGTTTTCCATTCCTTCACGTATCATTATAAGTCTGTGCCCTATTGTGCACTACACTTACATCAGCAGTTGCAGTAATAGAGCAGCTAAATTTATGTTAAGCTGCTGCTCAGTAATTACTGAAGGAAAAAGAAACTGGCTAAGGAAAAGGCTTCTTCAAGCTTTTCCCTGGATTGCTGTCAAGTGAACACAGAAACAGCAAATTTGATAGAGCAACCCCAGGTTTTGACAATAGAAAGCTGCCATAGGTGCCTCATTCATTCTGTACAGTAACTAGCAGGAGATTTTCCTTGATGCAATAAGGAAGCAATGGGAAAATTTAGCCACGAGTTTGGGCTGAAATAGGCAAACCTTGTCAACATTAAAAAGCTAGGGATGCGTGTCTGCTTCTAAAGAGGCAACGGTTTCACACTTGAGTGAATCATTCACTTAATACAGTAGCCAAAAGCCACATGGAACAACCCAGAGTTTAACTCGTTCAATCTCAAAGTGGGAACGGGTGTAGCATTTCTCAGTATATGTGCTAGGGCTTATCCAGAGCCCAAAGGGCAGATCACAAAATAAATGGCCAAAAAAGTCAATGCAAACATCCAGCTAAATGAGGAGCAGCAAATCTCAAGCAGAGGCAAGAGCTGGCTGTCTCTGTGACTTCCCTTCCATGTGCCTGAGCACAGGTGTGTCATTCAGCAGCATATGCTGGTCCTGCAGGCTGTCTCCTCTTCACACCATGGACAATCCTTTCCGTAAGGACCCCGGGCAGCTGGGATGTTGGCACTGTAATGGGAACCATTATGTGTATATTTAGGCACCAAAGACTTGTACAGAAGGAAAGAGACAGCTATATTGGAGGGCCAGTTTGTTCAAATAGTTATTTAGAAGGTCAGAGATGATGCATTTCAAAGGGCAGGTGTTCTTGGCAAACTGAAGGTTAGTAATGCAAGGGGGCAGCTAGTCCATGTCAGGAATGGTTTGCACTGATCTAGAGCAGGAGCAGGTTTGGTTTGCTGGAGCAGCAACTTGTGTGTCACTGTATCTCCCAGCCTGATAGCACTGATGGGTGAAAAATGGACTTCAGATTGGGTGAGACCCATGACAGAATGGCCTAGAGGTGACTCAGTACAAGCAATCACATGGGACTGGAGGAAAAGAAAGGGATTCCCAAGGTGCTGCCATGGCTTCTTATATATAAGCTTTAAAATTATTTGCCTGTCACCTGAAAATCTGTCTCGCATTTGACATTAAGATTCTTACTGTAGCAATGAGACAGGGAGATACTGAATGGGGCTCAGGACAGGATTTTAGCACATTTTAGAAGAGCTTGGTGCTGGTGAGAACTCACAAGCCTGGCTGTCCAAGAGTGAAGTTGCAATATATTCCCTGAAGGAGTGCACTGTGCACAGCAGCTGTGTGCAGGAGCCTTTTCTTCATCTTACCACTGTGCCTTCACTTTAACTTGGAGGCATCCCTTTGTTTCTGATTGCCAGTGAGAGAGCAAGGAGAGAAGGGTGCTGGAGTTGGTGCTGCTTGCAGCCTGGGAGGAAAACTGCTCTGAAGGAATGCAGTTAGCACCCACCAAGTCATTTCTAGAGTACTCAAGCTGACTGGGCTTTGGGCTGCTATTAGCAGGGGCCCTCCTTCTGCATCCCCATCCATGTCCTTGGGTGACAATCATGATGGAAAACAAACCTTCTTCAGTTATAAAGTGCTGCCCCCACAGGACAGCCCAGGTGAGAAGGGTTTAGGAACAGCAGGAGCCTTGCAGCATGCTGGAGTCCAGCAGCGTGGGCAAGATGCTGCCCTTAGGAAGGATCCTACCTCCACTTCCATGATGGCAGGAGACATTGGGGCTTGGCTTGTGATGTTTTGGAGTGGTTTCTGTAATGATATTATTCAGAAAAGGAAAGTACCTGTTATTTAGCTGTACTATCATGGTCATTTTTTCTCCTGGGGGACAGGAATGGGGACAGGAGAGGGCTTGGTTTGATTGCATATTCACAAGCTGCAAGACATGGAAGTGAATTAACGTGTAGTTCCTGGTAGGGGGCCTGGATACTTTGTTATCTGTGAGAGGAAAAGGCAAAAATCAGACGCTTGTGCATGCACACAATAAAAGAGAACCAGGATTTACATTTGGTATCCAAGGAAGCGAGAGCAGAATCCTGCAGGGCTTTCTGTTCATTGTTTAAATGTTGCCATAGCAATATCTGAGGGCACAAGTTACATGTTTTTCCACTTCTGGAGTTGAGCTTTTCTTCCCCCTCACCCTGTTATTTCTCTCTCTATATATACACAACGACCAGGGGTATCTCCACAGAACTTTGCACAGCACTAGGACAAGGTGTTTGAAGGCTGTGTTATCTGTTTACATATGCCTGCTCTTCCCTGTCATTTGCTAATCCGTTGGAAACCCAATTAGGAGGAAATTGTTGGATAAAAATGGCATGTGAGGCTCTTGTTGTTAGGACATGGAGCATATTACAACATTTTGTGTAGTGGTGATATGTTAATTGGATAGCTGCAGGCAAGCAAAGCATAGCAGTCGCTGACAACTAGAAACAGCAATGAACTTCCCAGGACTGAATCTATTCCTTGGGCAGATTATAATGCATTTCAGGTATTTACCAGAGCTTTTGTAAATTTAAATACTAACAGCACCGTAAGAACTCTTGAAATTCTGTTTTCGCAGCGGTGAGACAAGATTTGCTCTTGCTGCTTGTGCATCATCAGAGGCAGCATCAGACCACCGAATAAAATCTCCCATAGTATTTGCTGCAGAGCTTGTACTTGTTATGTCAGGACTGTGGGGGAGCAATATAACCAGGAAACCAGGAGAATTAAAAAGGAAACCAACCAACCCCAAAACAAAGCAAAAAAAACCTCCAGCAACAATGGTTTCTCATTCAGCTAAATAAAGCTTACTCAGGAGTACCACAGCAAGAGAAGGAAAATGAATGAGTTTTGTTCTGCAGACAAGCAGCAATTGAGAACGTTCAGCAATGCTCTTTGTGTTTGAGGGATCTCTTCTCAGTTGTTTGGCAGATTCATACAGCCCCATTAGTTAAAATACTCCTCAGAAATATGGATGTGGTTTCATTTCATGTTTGTGTGGGCAGTTTGTAGTATGGACTGGCTTCTAGAAGGCCCAGGAGCAGGTGCTTTTCCTTCACTATACATAAAAGAATGATTGCTCTCGGGGGCAGACCTAATTCTGAAAGCCAGTGGTAGTAATCTTCAGAAAGTATTTGTGTACTTCAGATCTCCAGCACATTTTATATTTCCTTACAAGCCTTTCTTCACTTTCATGTCAATAATCTCATCACTCACGTGCCGTGTTACGTGGGAGATAAAGCCAAGCACAGGAAGAGGCTGTTTCTCCATGAGGGGAGTGCAGCATCAGGAATAACAACACAGGTTTCCTCACACTGCTTATTGTTGTGCCTCAGTCATGGTCTTAAGTGAAAGACTGCCTTAAGAACTTACTCAGGCAGTAATTCTGTTCATGTACCTTGGACTTTCCCCAGCATCCTTCAGATGGCAAAAAAAGGTGGCCAGCTGTGACAGGGGTGGGAGGTCCTCACCTCACTTCCCATGCACTGTGCACTCATCAGGTTCCATTGTCCTGACTGGAATTTGAAGTAGGGAGCTAGGGATGAAAGTTCCATCGTTACTGGATCTTCATCAGCTATAGAGCAACATTTTACTTTCTTTTTAATCCGACAAAGCCAACTATTAGTGGGCAGGTGGAGGAGGCTGGGATGGCAGTCTCTGGTAGAAGTGAGGATTCTGTCTTGCAGATAATTAATTAAAAGTATTGTTTTAATTTTTATTCACTAATGCCCATTTTTCTGTTCTAATGCAGCACTGCCACATCTATGAGCTAGTCTGTTCTGTAGTAACTCTTCCATGCAACCAGTTTCACTCCTTTTACATTTCTTTCTCCTCTGTCATCATGCAAAGATAAACCCAGTTATGCTCCAGCTAATCTGAATTGGAGCTTTAGTAATCACATCAGCAGAATTGATTCTGCTCTGCAGATTTTTTGTTGTGTTTGTTGTTTTTTTTTTCTTCTCCTAAATGAAGTACAAAACCTGTTTTAGTTCCAGTAATAAAAAGATAGGATAAGTATATTTATATGCATAAAAAGGTGATCCAAATACCATTTTAATATACCATAAACTTCTAAATTTCTAAGTGTTCCACATTCCCTTTGCACTGGTGACATTCCAGGTATTAATGCTTCTTTTACGTCAATGTATAATTTACTAATTAATGGGTTAATTAAGTAATCTGGCCCTTGTTACTTCCACAGCAAAACCTCAATCTCTATTAACAAAACCAGGTATTTTATAAAATGTCATATTGTAGGGCTGAATTCTCAGTCATGGCTAGGAGAATTTGGTGATGGTGCAGTCTCTGTACATTGACTATTCACATCAATAAGTGAGTATCGTGATGTGTTCTAGTTAGTTTAACAAAAAGATGTTATAATTTACCTTTCAAAGGCTACAGAAGAGCATCTACAAGGACAGAAGAGCGTTAAGGAACCATCTTTTTCCCTCCCTCAATGCATGCAAGTTTCAAATGAAATATGCAAAAAAATGTATTAAATTCCATGAGCTTCTTTGCCCAAGGGTATGCATGTTGTGTTAAGGATTTTTTACTTGGCTGTTTAGTTTTACAAGAATTTTTCTCTGCCAGTGCTGTATTTGTGAGCCCTTATTGGACAGCCAGGTTCTTCTGCAAGTGGTTATATATTATTTTTCCAGAGGCAAGCTTTTATATTTGTTACATCATTTAAAGAACTGAGGTTCATTTTTCTTAGGGTTGTTGATGACACAGCTACTAAAGGGGAAGGATAGTGACCCCATTAGCCTTTCAGGTTGCTCATATGCAGCATACAGTCTACTACTTCAATAAGAGTTTTATTGCATTTAATGCCCATGTGAATTTTGACTATATATGGTGCAGGGGTTTAAAACCATAATGGATTTCTCTTTTGAGCTGGAAAGAGGTTGAAAAACCTCACCTCCAGTGAATGTTCATGTTGATATCCCTCTTTCTGTAATGTACATTTTACTGAGTAGTCTGGCCCTGAAGATTGAGTTATATACAGTAAGTAAAGGCCTGGAGGTATCTGTTAAAGACTACTGAATCAAACCAGAGCAGAGGATGGCTTAGTCCTTAAGTAACTTTCCATAACATGTGGAAAAAATTGTATTTTCTTATGGGAAATTTCAGGTTTGAGGATATGTATGAAAATCTCATGCAGCAGTAGTAGAATGTCATTAGGAGTTGTAGAGAAATATAGAAAATAATTTCCTGTCATAAAAGCTATAGCCTCTGATTTAAAGTATCATCTAGGTAAGATTTTTTTTGTGGCAAAGAAAGATCAAGGTGATGATTGCCTATAGTAAAAGAAAGATAAATGCAGCCAATGATGCTGCCTCAGAAAGGCCTATCTTGTAAACCTGAGAAAAACTGGTTGGAGAGAACATATTAACAGAAGGCTATCAATATAAACTGGACAGTTTCTAGGAATATATTGTTTTGCTAGAGAAAAAAACAAATCTTAAAAGAGTTCACATTTGACTATGAGTCTGTCTTTGATACAAGGGAAAATGAAGCCAAAATGTAACAATTAAACCAAAGTCAAAACAAACTAGTTTTTTTTCTATGTAGTAAGTGAAAAAAAGATGAAAACAGATAACAGCACCTGTAAAAAAAAATAAGTTATAACATTAATAAAACTGATCTGATAGGAGAGAAATGCTGAGGTTGGGTGGTGGGCTTAGAATACATCAGAAATGAGGGACTATTGCTGTTCTTATTGCTACTTCTGTTGAAGACATCCTGTGAAGTGTTATTGGCAATAGTGCTGCAGGGCAGAATTATTCAATTAATAGTTATATACTGTGTCTTGAAAAATCATTATTAAAAATTCTTATCATGAAAAGAAAAAGCAAGTGAAAGGGTATTGGAAAACATCTATTAGGGATAAATGTTTTTAAATCAACAGTCCTGTTATACTTTTACGAAGAGTACTCCAGAGTATATATCTAAAAAACATTCCAATGATACAAGTGCAATGAACTTGACACTCATTGACCATTTCGTATGACATAAATTTTAGGCAAAGTAACAGAAAATCCAGCACAGGATTCAGAATTGAGGACAGGGAAATACTTGATGGCAATAGTATGGTGTTATAGGAAAGGTATTTTCTATCAAGCAACTGATTCTTTGGTGATACTGCAAGGTAGATAGGAGTTACCATAAAAATATGGTGCACTTAAACTTTGAACTCCATAGGATACTTAAGTAGCTTGGAAGTACTAGTTAAATACTCATAACTAAGAGTTGTGGGGAAATACGTATGAATGGATTATATAGATATTGATAGTATTTGTGTCAATGAACTAGACATATCATTGTCAGAAAATTACACTTAAAACAAGTGCAGGGCTCACAGTTGCCAAAATGACCTAGAAAAGCACGGCTGTCAGGATGAGAATGTGAGGGTAAATTGTGTGACTGAGATAACTGAGCTAACTGAGAGGGCATTTCTCCAAACTGATAGTGCTCAAGAAGAGAATTTAAAGAAAACCCTAAAAAATAATTGAAAAAAATCCCACCAAACCAAACAAACAAAAAAAGCTTCTGAAACAAATCATAGAATAGACCCAGCTGGAAAACACCTCCAGGATCAAGTCCAACCACCAGCCCAGCACTGCCAATTGACCACTACCCCATGTCCCTCAGCATCTCATCTACATGGCTCTGAAATCCCTCCAGGGATTTAAATCAACAGGCGTGCAGAGTGATATTGGATGCCAAATGTTATGCATAAGAGGGACAGATACAGGATATATCTTCAGAATGAGGGAAAGCAGTCCAAAATGGATTTGAGATCAGAACAGGCAAGAAATTCCACATGAGCTCCCACAGTGACAATGTTAAAAAATGACCATGTCATACCATTGGATAAATAAGCAGAGAAATAGAATGGTGATTTTAACAACATCAGTGGGAAAACTGGAATGCTGTTTACATTTCAACTTGTGTCTTGAAAATTATGTTGAAAAGGAGACACAAAAATACTACATGCTGAAAAAAAAGTAAAAATTCCATGCTCAAACTTTAGTATTTTGATTAAGAAACTTGAGAACTGATGTGATTAGTGTATGAGGGCAAAACCAGATGTTTAAATGTTTTCTAATACAGCAAATAAAATTCTAAGAAGAAATAGCTGGCAGCTGTAGTGTCATAAATTCAGATTAGAAATTACGGGTAGATTTTTAATGGCGAAAATAATTAAACTTATTTAAAATTGCTTGGAGAATCCTTATTTCCTCTGTTTCTTGGAGTCCATGTGCACAGATTGGGTGTCTCTGTGGAAGAGTGTTCTAGTTCTATTATTGTTTATAGAGATAAATGTTGAAGGCTGTGCTGAGGGTGAACAAATGCTTGCTGTGGATGTTTACTCATCCACTCAGCAGCCCATCCACTCTTATTTGTGTGATTAAGCTTCTACCTCCTTCATGGTTCTCTTCATAGTGGAGAGATTTTGGTGTTGTACGTCTGAAACACTGGCCCAGGTTGCTGATAACAGCCTGAAGAAGTCCAAGCTGACACAGGAGTTCAACACCTACGTCCAAACTAGCCAAAATGTATTATCCCAGAGCTTTTTTATTGCTTAGGTCTCCAGATATGGATCCAGGTATGAACTGTGACAGCTGATTTTGGTGCCAGGCTTCTTTCCAAGTCTGAGATGGACTAAATGTGGAGGTGTCAAAGTTGGTATATCCTTCTCTGTTTCTCTTTGCTTACAGGCAGAACATTGCTCTGTCCACATTTTTTCTCACTGTGAATGGTTGTTAAGCATTTTAGACTAGACAGGTATTTTTCTGTCTTCATAAAATAACTCAATTTGTGGACTTTATTTTACTTATTTACTTTTTTTTTTTTTGCTAGCCTGTGTACTTGGTTTGGGAAGACAAAGCAGAAAGAATGAAGTAAGCTTGACCCTGCATCTCTGCATGACAGCTCTTGGTAGTGTAGGTTGCAATTATATGCAGTCTCAGTGGGCTGTCTTTGCATATTTCTAGTTACTCTTCACTTGATTTATTGGATATGGTTCGTTCTAAACTCTTTTGAATAAATTGCTGATGGAAATATGAAATAAAAATACATATTTCATACTTACAGGTGAGGTAGGTGCCACTTTTTCTGGTGAGAGAGAGGTTGGGTTTGAGTTTTATAGTGTGTTTCATAGTCCAAGTCAGTTTTTTGGTGTAAACTGCATTTCCTGCATTCAAGAGCCTTCCTGGAGTAGTGGCCAATTTCACTGTTACAGCTGAATGTAGTTAGCCTGAGAGGTCATGGACTGTGAGAAGGTATGCTCTGAGGTGGCAGCATTCCTTCAGAGGTAACTATATCCAATTGCCATCAGCTATAAATTGTTAACAGGTTCCATGTCCTCGAATATCCAGGCCTTATTTCTTTCACTTTTTTTTTTTTTTTAAAAAAAAAACAAAACTCACCAAAATTGCAACTCTGAGGAGATCTTGACCTAATTAGTGCTTCCAGGGTGCATGCTCCATCTGTGATGCTTCAGCAATACCGAAGTGCAAGAGGCATATTTTGAAGTGACAGGATGTAATAATCATTTCTTCTTCACCTTTAACATCCCTTCTGTTACTTACTGCTCTCCACCCATGCTGTATGTATCAACTGCAGCTAATGAAAATGTAAAACAATGGTATATTCTTTGATACTCGGTTTAATTGTCTCCTCATTAGTGTTTAGGCTGTCACTGAATAAGATAATAGGACACATTAGTAATGTGACTTCATGAGGTGTTGTTCAGAGTTAGTGTCAGTGTATCCAAAAGAAAATGAAGATGTATTAGGCCTGGTTCTCCTTGTAGCTCGTATTGTCATTTATCACAGAGTGATGCTGGAATTCAGACAGTACAAAAATTGAGCATGTAGTATTTTTAACTCTCCTACACATGTGGAAATGGGTGTAACCTGCAAGACAGTGGGAACTTGAATCTTTTGCAGAGGGAGCCACCCATTTTCAGCTCGACTCTGCTCCATTGATCACACCTCTCTGTGATCTGTCACAGCCAGCTCTCGATCCGCCTCACCCTCCCCTCATCTAACCCACACTGCCTGAGTTTCCTAATGAGGATGTTATGGGAGACAGTGTCCAAAGCCTTGCTGAAGTCAAGGTAGATGACATCTGCTGCTCTCCCCTCATCCAGCCAACCGGTTATAACATCATAGAAGGCTAGCAGATTGGTCAAGCACGATTTACCCTTGGTAAATCCATGCTGACCACTCCCAATAACTTTCTGTTCTTCAACATGTTTGGAGATGACCTCCAGAACGAGTCACTCCATCACCTTCCCAGGGATGGAGGTGAGACTAACGGGCCTGTAGTTCCTTGGATCTTCCTTCTTGCCCTTTTTGTAGACTGGAGTGATGTTGGCCTTCCTCCAGTCTTCAGGCATCTCTCCTGTTCTCCATGACCTTTCAAAGATGATGGAGAGTGGCCCAGCAATAACATCTGCCAGCTCTCTCAGCACTCACGGGTGCATCCCATCAGGGCCCATGGACTTATGGATGTCCAGTTTAGCCAAGTCCTCTCTAATGCAGTCTTCCTCTATCAAGGGAAAGTCTTTGTCCCTCCAGACCTTCCCTCTTGCCTCCAGGATTTGGGATTCACGAGAGAGCGCTTGAGTAGTGAAGACCGAGGCAAAGAAGGTATTCAGTACCTCTGCCTTTTCTGTGTCTTCCACCACCAGGGCGCCCACCTCATTCATCAGTGGGCCAACATTTTCCCTGGTCTTCCTTTTCCTACTGAGGTACTGAAAGAACCTCTTCTTGTTCTCCTTAACTGTAGCGGCCAAGTCAAGTTCCGCTTGAGCTCTGGCCCTTCTAATTTTCCCTCTGCACAGCTTCACTACATTTTGGTACTCCTCATAAGTTGCCAACTCCTTTTTCCAAAGGCCGTAGACTTTCCTTTTGTTCCTGAGGTCCAGCCAAAGCTCTCTATTTAGCCAGGCTGGCCTTCTTCCCCACTGGCTTGTCTTTCAGGACTTTTGCACCCTTTACTATTCCCTGTCTTTGGATAGATAATCTTATTTTTGTAGGGATTCTACACATGAGTTAATTGATCTCACATGCTTTTTTATGGGAGAAGACAGTGTGGATGGCACAAGTATAACACAATAACCGGCACTGAGCTTTAACTAAGAGTGCTGGCATAGCTATGCCTGTTAGGTTACATTATAGAAAAGCACTGTTAATGGTGACTAAGAACATCTGTCAGTCAGTGTTATCAGCATTTTGAAAATGCATACCCTACCTTAATCCTCAGTCATTATTCCACCTGTATGTTCCAGATAGTGTGGTCATGGATTTTTGAGGAAGGAGGTTACGTGTCCCTTCCTGCACCCTTACAGCTCACACAGAAGCCAGTAACTTCCCCTGTGATTGAAATCCTACCAAATTGATCATCTAGGATAATTTTCTTACAATATTTTTATTTGTATTCTCAAGTCCTCCAGCATTCTGTAATTTCATGAGCCACCCTTATCTTATGTATCCCTCATTGTCTTGTACACACTTTACACAACATTTCATTCCTTACATTTTAAATCAGATCAGAAATGAATTGTGTAGCTAAAATTTTGCATCATCATTCCATTAAATTATTACAGTAGGTGACCATTCGGGAGTTGGAAAAACAAGGCCTAAGTCTAGCAGACAGTGTCTGGGATGGTTCTTTTATCTCTCCTAGTCCCTTCCCCAAATTCCCTTGTCACATGTTCATTTAACCAATTCTCAAACCGTTGACCTACTGTGAGACCAACCAAATGACTACAGAGACCAACAGGGATTCAGTGTGCTAACTAGGAAGATTAACTTTGGCTGAGCTGCTCCTTAGTCCTTGACTCGCTTCCTTATGGATGTTGTCTGTCAATAGCTCTTCACCTCCCCGTGGCAGCAGAGGTCAGAAGCTCTTTTTCTCATGCAGAACTTCCAAAGAGACCTTTGGTGCCAGAGATCTCTTGAAGACTAGGATTATCATTGGATGATCATGGCAATTGGGAGGGTTGTCTGAGGACTGAGGAGAGCTAACAGTTGTGTTTCTGAGCATTTTCCTAGCTATTTTTAATGAAAATCTAAAAACTTGCAAGATACGATGCTGTTCCTGCCAGCTTTTCCATGCAGATGAAGCTGAAGCACATTTTATATTGAGGAAAAAATAATACTAGAGGAGCTGTCAAATTAATTTCACTGGTATGAGTTGAACTACTTCCAGTACTAAAGCTATGCACTCATATAAGTGTATGTACGTGTGTTTAAGAAGGTAGATTGCCCTTGAAAGTTTTGGATTTTGCATTTGGCCTTATGACATATTAAAGTGATGATTCTTTGTACACAGTTTTTATTGCAATAAATAAAACACAGTGTTTCAGTGCAGAGTAAGAGAGGAAAACAAAAGAACATGCACCTCTTTTATCATTAAATATTCCATTAGTGGAACACTTCTGGAGACATAGGTCAAAAGCTTCTTCTTATCCTTCCACTATTAAGAAAGGTTTTTCTTGGTCTGCCAGCAATTTCATGAAACCACCAACTATTTTATATTCAGACTCTTAGTGACTTTTTTTCTCCTGTCTTATTTTACCTCAGGCATAAATTGAATTGAACAAACAAACAAAAAATTCCTTCCTTGAAGTTAAGCCTTCCAATTGTTGCTCTTAAGAGCAAACATGAGCTTGTTCAAATATTGCTTTGATATTCAACTTTGATGTTCAACTTTTTTGAACAAAAAGTTCTTTTTGTCATAATGCACAGCTCTGTGGCTTCCATTTGGCTTTTTGATGTGTCAATTTGTTGTACATTTAGCAGCTGAACTGCTTCCCACTGCTGGATGAAAAGTTTCTGTAGTGCTCCATGAGTGCATAGATTTCCTTTTTGCCTTGAACCCGGGGAACTAATTTCTTTACTTTGTCTTAGTGGAAGGTTTAGGACCAATTCAGTGTCAAAGATCTAGATAGCTAATTGGCAAGTATAATATATACATGCAAGTGGATGTTAGAATTTTGGCTGTGTTAAGGGCTAGGACCTGATGCAGCTAACCTTAACTTTTGTGAGAGGTATTTAGTCATGGTAATACTTGCTTTGCTTCTCTTCTGTTGAATTTGCTTATCTAGTCATTGCAAACATATATAGAAAGGTATAAAGTCAGCAACTGGTGTTATGTATTGCTTTTGAAATGGTAATGAATTCTCTGATATCCAGTCATCTCTTTTCAACCTACCCTCTACTTATGAGGACACCCATCCCCTCCCTCCTCTGCAAATGAGCAGACAGAGAGCCTGGGAGGGTATGTGGACTTCAAAATGCGACTCAGAGGTCAAGAGGTCTCAGGAGGAAAGTGAAATTCACAGTTAAGGACAATTTACTGTGACCAGCCTGCCTCTAGGAACCTCCCAGCCCAACCAAAGGGCTTGCTGATGTCTCAGTTTCTCACGTTATCGGTTGCCATGAGTTTGCAGAGGAAGGCATGTCTCCTACTGAGTTAGAAATACTCTGATGAGTAAAAACTGTTTATTTGAGAGAGGCTTTTCAAGAGCAGATCTTTGGCTGAATTTAAGGTTCCTGTCACAGTTTCTAGTGTTACTGTTCCTATACATGAATCACTGCTTATAAATTGCAAATTCCATAAAATGAAATTCAGTTGGACATCTGTTAGGGGAAAAAGCAAAGGACTACGTTCCTTCCTTTTTTTTCCTGTGTTTTTTTTATTTCTGGTTTATTTTTTTGTTGTTTTTTTTCCCCTTAGAGCTGTCTGTGGAGGTAACAACACAATTAAGACATCTAAATCGATATCACCAGCGTGCTTGCCTTGGCACATTGAGTATCTTTTAAGAATTGCCTTTAACATAGAGTTTTTGTCTTTTTGTTTTGAAAGGTGCTTTGAATAGCTTTAGTGAATTGCTTAATTGTTTATTGATCTCATAATTATTCAGTTTGTTAGTCCTTTTTTTTTTTTTTTTTCCCCTTAGCATTACTTCATCCTCTTAAAAGTGCTGGGAAAAGTTTACATTAATTCAGAGTTCGTTATCAAAGTTTTGTGCATCGCTTAAATTCCATGTTGCTGGAATGATAAGGATGGAAGTTATATAGAGGTACCTCAACAGTTAATGAACCAAATGTTCAGAATTCATTTCTCACATTGGAGGCAGAAGATAGTTATGGTGAATTTTGCAACAGGCTACTCCCACGGGGTCATATTTTATTAAACTGAGTAAATTGGATGAGTCGGAGTCTAGGAATTTAAAGAAAATAATTGACACTCTCTCTCCCAAACATACTGTATTTTTCTTTATTTTTGTGATGGGTGTTAGGTTAAGACATGTCTGCATAAACTCCAGTTGGTGAAGAGAACAAAATGGTACTCTTCTGATTTTGCTTTGGTTTGCGTTCCACGAAGCAGATCTGCTTCAGACATGACTCTCCTACACCCTACACTCCTTTCCTTTCCTTTTCATCCAAAAGTCCCTGACAATGTTCATAGATTTTTCAAATCTGTCTGATTTTCCTCTTCTATAATAACAGAGTTGTTCCACTATTGTGGTAACAGTGTGTGTGCAGCAGTGGACTGAACGTAGAAAGCTAAAGGACTGCTACGAATTTTAGCGTGGTAGGTTTCCCTTCACACTCTGAATCCATAAATGAAAATAATTGTGCTGCAATGCCAAGAAATTAGTATCCTACCACAACTCCAGAGTGCTGTGAAAACAGCATTGCATGACTGTTATTCCACTGAATGGTATCATTATGACTAAAATAATCTAACATTGTGTTGCCTTTTTGTTTATATCTGGCAGGAGTCAGGTTATCTCACCATGCTACATAATACACTTTCTAAATATGGGTGAAAAACTAGAACATTCTTCAGAACAAGTATTGCCTCAATGCAACAGAAGTGAATGGAAAATCCTGGCCTTAATTAGCCATACATTCTTGCATTGAAATGTGATCAGCACATCAGTCTTCTTTAGAAGGAAGTAATCTCCTGTTACCAGATGGAAAATTAAATTGAACATTTCTTATCCCTCAAAAAGTTGATGCCAGAGTAGAAATGTATGTATATTTTAAAAACCCTAATCTGCAGTGTTTTGAAAGAGCTGAAATTTTAAAAATGACTGTTTTTTTAAATGTAAATTTCCTTTTAAAGATCATTGTATTTTGCCTCATGCAAAACTCATAAACTCACCCAAAGAGCGTAAGTTGCTATTCCTAGTTAGTTTCATTCTTCTTAAATAAATGCAAATGAGATGTGAGTAAACCTATATCTGCACATGTTTACATACATAGTCTGCCTTTATCAAAGAATCTCGATAGTCACAGTTCTCACAGACTTCAGTTCTTGGAACAACGTTAAAAAACATTGACTCCTAACATTAAGTAAATCATGTATTTCATCAGAGCTGTCCTTAAAACAAAAATGAATTAGTGTAGTTTGTCTCTTCAGAGATTATGTTGCTAGATTATATGTCAGTGTGCTTGAATAGACTAGGAAATGAATGATCACTTTGCAGTCCTCTCGTACAGGCTATGCAAACACATATTAAATGGAACTGATAAATGTAGTTTAGCTCAAATACAATTGCATTTATTGCTAGATCCAATCTATATATACACAACACATGTACCCAAAGTCCAGTCCTGCTGTATAAGAATACATTAGTCACGTGCACAGCATTTCCATGGTGGCTTTATTTTTATTCCTTACTCGATTCTTTTATAAAATCTACTTTAATTTTGATAAGATCATTACAGAGAGCATACATAGTAACTGACTTGCTATGTTAGTAACTTTCTGCTTTGCACTGAGGACAAGATAACACCATTTAATATCAAATGTGCAATCAAGAAACTGCTGAGTTTCTTTTGCAGTGTCCCAGAGCTGGCCAAGAAAGTTAAATCAAAAGTCATTGAGTAATTGTTCTCATTGTTGATATGGATGCTTTAGATCCTATCTAAGTCCAAACAGAGAGCCCTGATACATTAAAAGAACCACTTCCCCCTTTCCTCCTGTCTCCTCCAAAGGTAGGTAATACATTCTTAGAAAAAAAAAATGTCATTTTCTGTCATTTTTCTTCCTCCCAGCTTCTATTACTGTTCTGAGTGGTTGTACGGATCAAATGGACTAAAGGAGTTCTGGAATCATCACGATGCAGTAACCCAGAGATGCTAATGTTAAATGGTACCCTGTTGCTAAAAGGCAAACATTTCATACTTGTGTAGGACAGTATAAGTGAAACAAGATTTAGTACTGCTCTTACATGTAATGTCAATATTATATATCATTATTTGGCTAGAAACCTGTTTTTAGTTAATAACAAATGGAGTAACAAACAAAAAATACACTTAAAATAATGGTAACTTAAATATATTTATAAATAAGTGAAAAAGTGTATTTAAAAAGTACAATTAGTTCATGACCATAAAACTCGTACTGATGTGAATAACCCAGCTTGAAAATTCAAATTATTTTATTGTGCGTGACTTGGCAATACAGATGAGAGTAAATTAAAAACTAGACTGAACAGTTGTTCATCTCCTTCAGTAAGGGAAGGAATATCCAAGAAGAGTCCCAGGAGGGGAATTCTGATTTAGTTACAGTTCCAACTCAGACAGAGCCTTGATCCATAAGGAAAACAATGTATTGCAATCTGTTCATCTTACTACCTTTTTTTACATAAGCCTTTTTCAGCTTACTTTTGTGTTAGGAAGCACTGTTAAGACTCTTTCTTCTACTCACTTCCTTTATCATCCTGAAAAGTAAATATCTTGAGACTCCATGATCTGGATTTGACCTGCAGGAGTCAGGGTGCTTTGCTGGATCAGGACTAGACCTCTCTTCCATGCAGGAGTGAGCCGTAGAAAAGAAATGTGAGTTGCTATAATAAGCCAAGTGCAAAATTGGATTACAAAGTCATTAGAGGCTGTAGTTGTTCAGCACCTTTTAGGCCCTTGGGAAAGATTATTAAACAAATGAAACTGGTTTTAGAACTAACCATTCTGTTCTTTCCAAGCAGTGCTTATTGCTTTTTAACTTCTAACTTTTGTGCATAATACTGGATTATATCACAGGTAAATTTAGTTTATGACACCTATAAAAATAGATCCATACCTATGTAAATGCAGTAAACAATGCTTTTTTTACTGTGGCTTTTTCTGTACATTGGAAGTTTAGATAAAGAAATTCCCCCCCCCCCCCTTTTTTTTTTCTAAGGTTTCTGGATCTTTTTTTCAAACCAGGGTGCCTAAAAAACCTCTTCAGACTACCTGAAGTTGTTACATTTGTAGTTATTTAATTTTTGCAAATTTTAAGTTAATTGATTTCATTGTGTGTTTAAGAGAAAATATTTGTGAATATGTCTGTGCAAATGTTTCTAGTGTTATAACTTCATAGAATCAGGAAAACAGTGGTTGGAAAGGACCATTGGAAATCATCCAGATCATTTGTCCACCCGAAGTGGGGCATGAAATTAGGCTTTGTTTGCCTGGTTTAGGTGTAAAATCTTTCAGGAACAGATGTTCCCCTCTTACTCCTGTGCTGCATCACCCTTCTAATGGAGAAGTTTTTTCCCCAGTGTCCAGTCCTAAATACTATCCTGCAATTTTGACTATTGCCTCTTTTTTTCATCTGTCACTCCTTGAAAGAGTTTGCTGTAGTCATCTTTGTAAATCCCCTTAAATGGACTGCAGACTGCCAACAGAGCAGCAGCCCTTAACCTCCTCTCTGCTAGACAATGCCAGCCCTACTCCCTCAACCTCTCCTCCTAGAAACATGATGTCAACCCTGATTCCTGGTAACTTTCCTCTGAGCCCTCTTCAGTTTCTCCACATCCTTCTTGAAATCTGGGGTCCAAAACTCCATCCAGTATTTTAGGTGCAGCCTCACTAGTGCCAGGTAGAGAAGGACAATTAGTAACTTCCTTTGATATGGTGGCCATCGTGCTCCTAACAATCCAGTATGTGGTTTGACAAAGTTGCAGTGACAGTGGGCAGTGCTCAGTGAAAGCACTTGTGTTCAACCTGGCATCCATCCAGTATGACCTCCAGGTTCTTTCCCTGAGGGCTGCTGCTCAACCTCTGTCAGATCTCGGTCTGTGTTGAGCCATGGTGGCTGCAGACGTTTGCACTTGTTGAACTTGAAGATATTTCTGTTGGCTCAGTCCCCAAGTTTCTCAAAGTGCTGCTCTTCCAGGAGATTAAATAAGTAGTGGCATTTGAAAATATGGTTCTGGGTTTAGATTGCTTCTTTTTAGATTCAATAAATTAGAGTTCACTTCTCTTTTTCACTAAAGAAAAAATCTGTGATTTTTTTAATATATCATTTTCTCTATGTTCTGTAGTAGAATCAGATAATTTCTCTGTTTTGTGGATGAATGTTAAAGATAAATATATTCAGTATTTTGATATGACTGAGCAATCACAGAATGGTAAGGGGTTGGAAGGGACCTCTGAGGATCATCCAGTCCAACCCTCCTGCTAGAGCAGGATCCCAGAGTAGATCCCACAGGAACACGTCCAGATGGGTTTAAATGTCTCCAGAGACAGAGACTCCACAGCCTCTCTGGGCAGCCTGTGCCAGTGCTCTGTCACCCTCACAGGAAAGAAGTGTTTTCTTATGTTAAGACTGAACCTCCTGTGTTCCAGTTTGTGCCCAGTGCCCCTTGTCCTGTCACTGGGCACCACCCAGAAGAGTCTGGCCCTGTCTTCCTGACACCACCCTTGAGATATTGATCAGCATTGATGAGATCCCCCTCAGCCTCCTCTTCTCCAAGCTAAACAGACCCAGCTCCCTCAGCCTCTCCTCACATGGGAGATGCTCCAATCCCTTCATCATCTCAGTGCCCTGCACTGGACTCTTTCCAGTAGCTCCATGTCCCTCTGGAACTGGGGAGCCCAGAACTGGACACAGCACTCCAGATGAGGCCTCACCAGGGCAGAGCAGAGGGGCAGGAGAACCTCCCTTGCCCTGCTGAAAGTGACAGTAGCAGTAAGTTCAAACAGCAGGCGTACCATCAATTACTGTTGATACCCTTCAACTCTTGGCAGGAGTTGAGTGCCGAGGCCCAGGACACGGCAGCAGAAGGACCCAAGCTCAGGATGCTCTGCTGCTGTGCTTCTCGTTTGGCTCCTTATGTCTGTTAGGCTGTTTGAATTGTGCCACGAGTTTTGCCACTCACGTATTTTGCTCTGAGGACTGGCTCTCGGCTGCCTGAACACGCTGAAAATCACCTGATCAGAAAAAAAAAATTGCCAAGTTGGGACTTATTGTAAAACAGCTTTTGAAGTGTTCTCCATGTTCTGTAAAAGGTGACATTTTCAGAAAAATTCCTCCTTGATCTATGCGCAGTAGGCATAACATCAGTGTGCATTCTGCTCCCTACAATTACCCTATAACATGAGCCTGGGTGGAGAGAATAATTTCCTATTTAATTATCCCTGACAAACGACCAAGCCTTTGAACAACTTAGGCCAAATCATTTGTTTTTCTGAGGCAGTCGTTCACTTATCACACAAAACCTATCCCAAGAGGTGGGAAGGGCAGGACAAGAAACCCACCAAATTCTACTTGACTATGGTAGACTGCCTTCTCTTATCCATTCTTTGCATCTTCAGATAAAGTATGATTTCTGTGTCTTAATATGAACTCTCACATTAGTTCTGCCTTGGTGTACTTTCCACCCCAAACAGAAAAAATGTACAGATCAGAGCTGAATAAAGCATTTACTAATTTCATGTCAAATCCTGTGACTAGTTTAAATTTTTAAGAAACAGATCGTCACGTTTATCAGAAATAAATACGTTATTATGGTTTGGTTTTTTCCTGCTTAAAATTACTTTTAATTTCAAAGTTTCCTTTCATTATATTTCAAGTAAGCAAATTCAAACTCTAAAATCTCCTTAGAATTCAAACAAGAGTAGTGTTTAGTGGGGACTAGCAATACTTTGGTAGCATTTTGTGTGATGATTTTTTCCAAATGGAGTTCAGTGCATACAACTTTTCAGGGATATGGGGATAGATTTGATTCCAAGTACTTTTTGTTAAGTTCTTCCCACCAGAGTTCCTGCTCCATGCAGGTTCTTATGGCACAAAGTGTCGGTCGGCCATGAGTTTGTAGCACCACATGGGTTTTTTTTTACTTCCTTATTACCACAAACCCTTTCTATTACACCTTCTTTTCCTTGTGTACACTCTGCAGCTCAGTCCCAGATACGTAAAACCCCTGCTGTCCCATTCTCAACTGTGTCTTGAGTGCAGTCTGCCAATTGTTGATTTTCACCAGATTATACAGCAATTAAGATCAATTTAGTAAAGTGTGTGTGAGAGAAATAGATCAGTTTAAATCGTACTTTCAGACTATCAATCTAAAAATACTGTGAGTTGAAAAGGGAGGGATGATAAGAGCTCCTGAGAATTTAAAAAAAAAATGCTTAAATTATGCCTCACATTTTATTGTGTGTGCAGAAACAAGTGTGAATAGATTTACATCCTTTAAAAGATCCTGCTCTCACACACCAAGCACCATCAAGTCAGTTAAAACAACTCTGTATATGTCAACATTTCTGTTGCACATACCCCACCAAAAGGCAGTAGAGGCTCTTAGATAAACCTCCAATTAACTGTTCTGTTACAGACCACGAGTAAAATGCAAGTTGGGCAAACAATAAGATGTGAAAATAATTTTTAATATTCTTTGATTTTTCATTTCTTTCATCAGGGCCAAAATATTTGGCATTTGGCTGAATGACACAAAATTCCCATTGTTAAGATTGAGTGTGATAGAGTTTTGAGGGGACTGAGGTGTATTTCAGACACTTGTTGCAAGAGGTGCTGAAAGTAGGTGATGATTTTTGTATTGAAAAAATAATATAAACATTTCATATGAGTTTCAAGAGGGGTACTGTTAATGGAGAATTAAAATAGAAAATACAGCATGAGGATACTAGTGACTATCTTTGTATTTTTCCTTCCTTTGCATTTGACATTTGAAAGTGTCTGGAAAAAAATGTACTGAAAAAAAAAAAAAGAATATGACTAAAATGACCCTGGAAATTCACCACACGTCCCCTTCAGCAGATATAGAGCATTTCAAGAAAGATTTACAGATAATAGATATTTCTGATATTTAAAGTGCCATCTCTCAGAAAAGGCAAAATTGTTCTGATTTTTTTGAAACAAGGAGAGATAAGTAAGTATTTATTTTCTTCTGCCATCAAAAGCTTTTGAATCCTTGTTTCTTGACTTGTGTTAGCATTAAATCTTTTCCATGAAATGCTTGCAGGCTTTTCACTCACTTTAGTCTACTCTTTGTGAATGAGTTCTGTATGTGAATGTAGGGATGTAGTGAACAGTCACAATACTTCACGTTTTCTCCTGCCCAAATCTCTCTTCATCCATTCACCTTTTTTTTTTTTATGAGGCCACTGAGATAGTTGTGATAGGTGACCTTATAAAAATCATGTGGCTACAGAAAGCTACATTATAAACAAGAGCTACTGAGCACTGTGTCCAGATGTTGCTTAAAATAGGTTTTCAGATATAAAGAATGAAATATGAAAACATCAGGGTAAACATAGTGGTCATACGAATTCTTCCTTTAAAGCAGAAGAAAGGGAAATGAGGTCACATCTATTTTGACAGAGCTTTGAAAAGGAAAAAGAAGGGAGGCAGAAGACAAGAAAGAGGTTTAAAAATGTAGTGGTGCTCCAGAATGATTGACTCGAAGGAGTAATCTCAAAGACAAAAAAGATGAATATAGATGATTTAGCTTCCCCTGTGATCAGCATACCGTTGTTTCTTGCTGTCTCATGCTTTGTCTACTCTATATCCAAATGTTCCCACCTCACAGAATTATGTCTCTCTTGGATAGATTTCAGTCTCGTGAAATGTTTTACTAATATTCATCTTATTTGCCTTCATTTTGTACTAATGTTGGGTTTTTTGGAATTTCATTCTCCCTGTACCATGCTAAAATATTTTCATCCTCAAGGTCTGTAATCTTCAGGTATTCATGAAATCCTGTGTTTTTATTTAGCCACGTTGCACTGGTCTGTCCTAAAATCAGTTTTTCTTATCACTCTTCCATCTCTGAATATCCTGTTTGCCGTTATCATTTTGGTTACAGGATTGCTAGATGCAGGGTGATTTTGCAGCCATGATTGCATCAGACTCATATGGGGTACACAGTAAAGATGATGAGCTGGGTTAGTGTGAACTGTAGCTGTAAAATTTCTTGGTCATCCAATATTGCTTTGAGTCCAATATTCCTTCAGGTGCAAGAAATACACATGATTAAGGCTGTCATAACTGACAGTGTCATCTCCTCAGGATCAATAACTTCCTGTCAGAGGAAAATACAAGGGGCAGGGGACAGTTATTTGGTCTCACTCTGCTCTGAATGCAAAGTTGCTGAATTTGAGAGAAATTTGTATTTTTGTCAATTTAAAACAGTCTTCTAACAGTTTCTTCTCAGTAAGACTGCTGTTAATGAAGCATACATGAGATTGAGTGTCTCTGTATTAGGAATGCATATTTATTTTAAAGTTAAAATTTTAAAGCTATTCAAAATCCCATACCTGCTTTGTTTAATTTTGATTAATTTAAATACAAAATAATGTGGTTAACAGCATAATAAAACTTTGCAGTTCTGTAGCATTCCTTTTATGAACTATTTTATAGATGTTCACTCATTATGGTCATGCAACTTCTAAGAACTTGGTTAAAAATATATAAGCCTTCTTTTAAAGGAGTGGATCGTTTTCAATGATCTGTGTTGGATGTATTGGGGTATGAGTAACCAAGTTTAAATTCCTGCAAAGTTTAAATTCACAAAATGTTGATGCTACTTAACTTTGAACTCATTGGGAGTTCAGGCCACAAGTTTTCCATCACTGGCTACCCAAAATCAGAACTTAAATAAAAAACCCAACACCTTTATTGATTTCTTTTTTTAAAAAAATCACTGCTCTGTGTAAGCACTATATTCATGAAATTCCTATGGCCCAAATTTCACTGTTTTCTTGATGGAACTTTCAGTGACTATCATCATCAGGTCAGGCATTTCATGGCAGCTGGTGACCCTCTGGAACAGTTGAAGCCATAAGTATATTTGGCCAGTTATGGTGAAAAATAGCCAATTTAAAACTCATTATTGGTGTTAGAAACTGTCATAATTAATTGAAATCTTGTAAGTAGTCTTTTATTATTTTTTTTTTTCCATTTTAAATCTTCTGTGTCTCACAGCTGTAACTTGCTGTTGGTATTATAAGGTTTAATTTATATGCATATATGGCATGTACAAAAATAAAGCATTTTTTGTGTGCTTAGTGTTGCAATCAGTTTATAATAGGCTACGTTCTATAAAGCAGCATTACTGCATGAAGTAGTAGGTGATAGATTACTAACATCACATATACATAACCCAAGGGTGATAATTATTCCATTAGTGTTACAGCTGGAATTAATGCCAGTTCAATAGCCAGTAGGTGAGAACAGTTGTCACAAATGCCATTGTGCACACCACACTGTTTATTCTGAACAAGATTCTTATTATTAGGGGAAAAGTCAATGTGTGCTGGGTTTGGCTAGCAGATTACTTTTGCTCTTCACTTAAATAAATTTTTTCAACTGGAATCAGGAGGCTTGGCCCATCACTGTATTTCTCTAGGCTTTACTTGCTTTGTCTTTATCTTGCTTTATATCACAGGACCAAGAAATCCAAGAGGATGTTTTTTACCCAAATTTATTTTTTGCAATTTTATGTCCTTACCTCATTTCTAAATGGACTGCTGCTTTTATCATACCCTTCTCAGGCAGGGAATGGACACTTCTAGTATCTTAAAAGCTGCCTCTGAGGTGGGAGAGGGATCTTCTTATCCTGGAGTTCTCTATTCTGCTACTGATCAAACCACCAGTTACCCTCACGTATCCAATAGCTTAGCTCTTGGTGTCTGCTTGGTAGTGTTTAAGTGTCATTTGAGTTGTGCTTCTTTTTTAATTGGCATGTGTCTTTGTCATGC
Organism: Podargus strigoides; assembly: GCA_028020825.1. Classification (NCBI taxonomy): domain Eukaryota; kingdom Metazoa; phylum Chordata; class Aves; order Caprimulgiformes; family Podargidae; genus Podargus; species Podargus strigoides. Next base: position 43,330,530 of record CM051624.1, on the reverse strand, counting down.
AGACCTGATCCAGAGATCCCAATATGTCCTAATGGGGGTCACTGGGAGTGCTTGTGTTTAATTTTTGCATCTGGCTTCCTGTGACTGGATATTCCCTGTGGGAGTAACACAGATATCATCAACTTGCTGAAACTTGGTTTTCAATTTTTCTGTTGTTTCCAAGTCCATTGATTATGTTTGCCTGTTACAGTAAGAGTTGCTTATATGGTATATGAGTTGAAAATGTATCTGAATTGGATGTACGTATATAGAATTGGTACAGGTACTCATGAATGGATGTAATATACTTAAAATGAAATATCAGAAGGGCATAGTGAAATTTGGAACTTTGATCTTCTGGCTCCCAGTTGGGTGACCACTTCACTGGAACTTCTAGAAAACTGACATTAGTTTTAATACACAGATTTCCTTTTTAAATAAAATTGGGTTTGCCACTACGATTGCAGTAAGTAGCTCTTCTTTTGTGCTAAGCATGCTTTAGTCTACCTGATTTTAGGGAGCATTGAAGCCTGCTAGGGTTGATCCTGAGTGAACACTTTTATTAGGAATTTAGTTCTGTAGAGTCCTGAAAATCTTCTCTTCCCACTGAACGTTACTGAAGGTTGCTAGGCACCTCAAAGGGTTAGTGACTAGCACAGCTTGCTTACCACATGGTACTACATATGTCACTTGCAATCTCTGAGCAGAACAGACTTCTCCTGCTGTCACTATAGATTATTCTGTGTGGTTTTGGGGTTGTTTTGCTGTGCTTAGAATGTGAGTCCATCCCTTATGAAACGGCAACATTCTGTGGATGGGGACTGCTGGATCCAGCAAAAACAAGTCACTGAAGGTATGGGAAGAGGAAAGACTTGAGATATTTTTTTATAATGGCAATAAAAATAATTAGTCCCCCGAATATTTCGTAGAAAACCTCTCCAGAACAGCAAACCAGTCAGTGACTGAGGTGATGTGACAGTAATAATAGACCTTAATATAAATAATTTTAAAAATAAATTTTCTTACCAGCTTTGTTAGGTCCCTGTTCTTTTAATAGTTTGTTGTGACATGTGCATTCCTACATACTCTGTGTAATGCCAGCAGTGCACAGGATGCACTTACCACAGAACAAGCATATCCCCAAAGCCTCGGGGCATTGAACTGCCCTTTTGTTCCGTGTAATCTGTTGCAGAACTACTCACAGAATGACATGCTTTACTGCGTGTCACCTTATTGCTTTATTATTAGCCTTCATAAAGGTCATGAGGAAACAATGCTCTACAGAGATGTTTTTCCTCATTTTCTCTCTGCTGAAGGACCTGCATATTTTTCTGAGGTCTGCAACAGTACTTTTTTTGTATCATGTGGAAAGCAGAGAACTGTTTTCAATCCCCATTGTGGTAATCAATGAGATGTAAAATTGCAGCAGTTCCATGCTGCCTAGAGCCTCTCCTGACAAACCTCGTTTGGTTTGTCAGAATGCATAAAGCACTCACAAGACCCCAGCATTAGCTCTATTTCTCTCTGATGTGAATGAGCACAGAAAGAAACCAGCTCTTAAGGACACATTTTCACTTGCTTAAATAGCCCTGCCATGGCTGCAGCACGGCACAAGCTTTCTGTGCTATGCATATTTCTTTGGATGGGAATAGGAACCATCACCTGTATGTGTGATACAAAAAAAAAAAAAATCAATAAGCCTGTGGACTAGCTCAATAACTATTTCATTTCTGAAAATGTCATTCATACATAGAAAAAGTCAGTCAAAGTAATAGTCCAGGTGTGCTGTATTTTCTAAATACTCAGGAAAGTTGTATTTGTTGCTGTGCTGCTGTCTGTGATCACCTGGAACTTAAGGAAGATACAACATAGAACTTACATCCTCCTTTTACAAAAATAGAACACTTTAGAAAACTTATTTTACTTCAGGTAGATATTAGCAACTCTAAGCCTTTGAAATAAGGAAGGAGTCAGGAAGCAACTGAATTATGAATATATAAATTCATTTGGTAGTTCCTTAGAAACTGGTTTACAGCATATATTTAGGAGGAAGAAACTCTCACTGCTCTGTTTTGGTAGGATGTGCAGAATGTGGTACATGTCAAAAATAAAATAAAATAAAATTTAGCCCCAGAATATTTTCCTATAGGTGTCATTATGGATGAAGGTATTGGGTAGCTTATGGCATTAGCAATGGGCAAGAAGCTTCTTGTCTATGCCTCTGGTGCAGATAACTACAGTCATCCCTTATCAGTTCCTTGGAGATGTTTATAAAATGCTCTGTTCTCATTCCTTTTGCTACTGGAGCAAACAGCAGTTTTGTATAATGGCATTTCTCTTGACTACCTTAGCTGATAAGTGAAGAAATGAATGAATGTTTGTAAATGAGAGATTCGTTCTCTGCACTGGTTATTCTTTTAGCATAGAAATTAAGGGGATTGCAAGTTTCTATCTCATTCTAGAACTGCTTTCCAGAACTACATGTTCATTTTCTTTACTTTGCTTAATCTTGATTTTCTAATGAGTAAATATGAATAAGAAGGCAACACCATTGACATTTCCAAGCTTTCACAAATTGTGTTAAAGCTTCTTGACAGCAAAAAAAAAAAAAAATAATTAATCCTGAATGTCATTTAAAAATGAGATTGTGTTGTAGTCTGGGGAAATGTGTTTCAAGTATTCCAGCTACTCTCCCAACTAGCAAGTCAGCAGAATGTGAGTTTTCACTTCATGACTGGATTGCATGATCTAGATTTAGGAAAATGCAGACTTTGGAGATGATAACTTGTAATATCTGCCAAGGGAATAGATGGAGAGCTGGGTATGTTGGAACCACTCTCTCCATGTGATTGTGTCAGGAGCTCAGTTGCTGTAACTCAGCAGCTGTGAGTTCTGGGCCACAGGTTGGGGAACATGTAGCAGGGAAAATGAGGAGAGTGTCCTGGTTCCCAGGCACAGCCCCACGGCCCAGCCATGCAGGCAGCCATGAGCATCCCCAGTCAGTGGGAGATCCACTCAAGGCACTGACTCCCAGCTGTATCCCACACCCCTCATCTGCTCATGGGAAAAGGAGGGAGCTCAGGGAGGGGGGGTTCCTCCTCTTCCTGGGGCTCCTCCCTTGTGGTCTGCTGCTGCTGCTGTCAACATCAAGGACTGGGCTGAGTAGACCCTTCCATACTTTATGTTGATAGTTGTATCAGTCTTGTTATTCTATTGAATCTGTTTCTACTTCAACTCACAGGCCTTCTGCCTTTTCCCCCGATTCTCCTTCCCAACTGGGGAGGGAGCATTGGGTGATGGACTGACTGCTGTGGTTTAGCCCTGAGTACTGGCTAAACGTACACAAGAATGATCTGAATTGGTCTCTTCTCCCAGGTAACAGTGACAGGACGAGGGGTGATGGCCTCAAGTTGTGCCAGGGGAGGGTTAGATTGGATATTGGGAAACATTTCTTCCCTGAAAGGGTTCCCCAGCACTGGCCCAGGCTGCCCAGGGCAGTGGGGGAGTCCCCATCCCTGGAGGGATTTCAGAGCCGTGGAGATGTGGTGCTGAGGGACATGGGGCAGTGGGGACTGGGCAGTGCTGGGTTAATGGTTGGACTGGATGGTCTTAGAGGTCTCTTCCAACCAAGGATGTCCTGTGATTCTATGAATAGAAGAGGTCTGAGAATTCTTCCTGAGAGAATTTAACAGGTCATTTAACCACTAAAACCAATCTTTTACAAAGACATGTCATAAACATGATTTTCTCTATACTTTGATGTCTCAAGTCTGATAGCAGCATAATTTTTTGGGGTTTTGGGTTTTAGCGTTTTTTAATTGCTTAGATATAAAAATGTACTTCCCAAATGGAAACTTGGCCTCATTATACTGGATCTCAGCCAAGGAATACATTTTATTCCTGGAGAGCATTTGTAGAAAGGGGGAAAATCGTGGGTATTTTTTTGGTTTTAAGTTTCACATTTATAGAGTTATTTTTATAGCAAAAATCGGGTTCCTTCTGTAGTACTTCGATACCTCACTGAAATTTTGCTGCATGTAGGTTGTAATATGACTTATTGGTTTGAATGGTTGGAAAGTTCCATAACTGCTTGTTCTTAGACACATTCTTTTATTCTTATTCTTTGCACTCTGGTCATCAGGAAAGCTCTTGTGGATTTCCTTACGTTACTGAATGCAAGAGTAAAATATGGTCCAGGTTTTATTTTATATCATGTGTTCTCAACTCTGTCCTGTGGTTCTGTGTTCATTGCTGCCAGACAAGTTAAGCAGATCTACACTACAATTATCAGTTCTGTGAAGAGATTGCTCCATGAGTTCCTGTGCAGTACAGTCCTGTACAGCTGCAGTCACACAAGGTGTGATTATTTCTTCTTTCTTTTTCACTTTCCCTAATCTTGGATAAAAATAGCTTTTCATAGGAAATGTTATGAAAGTTTAGTTTTGAAAATGTGTTGAAGCTTATAGCCTATAATAATATAGGCAATATTTATAACAGTCTTTTCAGTGAGGTCTTCTTTTCATCCTTCTTGAAGTATGGCTAGGCAACCAAGAATAAAAAGCAGGGCTTTTGTCTACTGTAGGTTTAATTGAGCTTGAATCTCTTCTTGAACTGTGTTCAAAAGAGATTCATGCTTGGAGTATGCTGTTGAGTTGAACATAAATGTTGTTTTCTGGGATGTATTCCAGGATACTAATCAATAGTGTCCATAGATACTTTCAGGTCTTTGGAATGCTCTCATGAACAGTGGCTAACATAGACTGTAAGACTAGAACTGATTTCCAGACCAGATGTGGGTTACTGCTCTTGAAAGGGCTTGTACCTTTTATATGGTCTGGTTACAAAAGTATAAAGGAATCAGAACCCAATACTACCTTTGCAAAGCCAGGTCACCAACTTGAGTGCTCCTTCTTTTCCTTCTAGTTCCAGAAGTTCTACATAGCTGGCAAATATGGCTCTGCTTCAGGCCCATGAAGTCTAGCAAATAGATTTCTTTTCTGGAAGAGCTGAAGTTCAGCCCATCCAGCTGAAGCAGGAATTGAACTGAGTTTCCCTATTTCCTTGCAAATGCTCTAACCACTAGATTGTATGCAAAAGGAGAATGCTTGCATTCCTGGTTCTTTAAATAACCAGCTTCGCTCCCTAGGATGTGTGAGTACCCCAGACTTTTAATTATCTTAAGCAGAATTTTCATGGGCTATTACACATGCTTTGCATTGTTTCTAAAAAAGTAGACTAAATATAAGTGTAGAATAAAAACACTGAGAAAAATGAGGACATTCCTCCAAGTATTGCAGTTCTTCATTTGCAATCAAAAAAGGGTGCATTAATGTATAGATAATTCAGGTACAGCTGTCATACACAGGCAATACAAATTAATTCTCTGGATGGTAAAATTCTGCTTGCAAAAGTTTCTATAAGGCTGAACCAGATAACCCACTTCCAAAGTCTACATCTAAAGTCCAGAAGTTTATAAGACCTAGAAGAGGCTAGCTTCACAAATTTACAGTCTGAAAATACCTATATCTTAGGACACTATTTTCTGGAGAGACAAATCTACAAGTTGAGTCTATATTAATGAGGACACATAAAGCTGGGCAGATAGTGAAGGTGATATTTTCAAAAATGTCAGCTCTGCCTTTGGTTATGTTTGTGCTGGTTTTTATTGGTTTGTTTCATTATGCTTGTCTTTGGGATGAATCTGGTTTGGGCAGTTTTGGAAAACTGAGCTGGAACTGGTAGCATTTTTCACATAATGGTAATCAATATAACAGGAAGAAGGCAAATGTCCCTAGTAGAGATGTAGTATCTATTCCCTTTTCACCCATCCGAGGGAACAGAACTAATTTTAAACTGGAGATCATTTCCAAACCATGCACTTTTTTAGATGAAAGAAAAGGATTTTGATGTCCTTTCCGGATCTAAAACCCCAGTTTCTTTTCCCAAAGTTGTTCAGAGACTTTTCTGGCCTGTTCCCATCTGTTAAAGCTGGATCATTTATTCTGAACCAGCAATATTGTACTTTATGACCTATATAACCAACCACACATAATCTGTCTATGTATAGGTTTTAATTATTTTTGGAAAACTATTGAAGACAACATTATTAGCAGGGAAATAGGTCATTATTTTATGAACAGTTTACAGATAGGAAAGCAACTGATATTTTGAATTGCTTTGCTCTATACTAGTAGACTACACTGTTGCTATAGCACTCAATGAAATCTTTTGATCTTTAATCTTTAATGACTGTACACTGATTGTTTTGTGGGTTTTTTCATTTTCAGTTGCAATTTCAGGATTGTTCCCTGTTCTTTTGCAGGTAACAGTGCATTGCACCTCCTAGTAACACAAGCCTCAGCAATTTCTACTCAATATGTTGCAGAGAATATCAGTTTTGCATCAGTCCCTGCTTGTCAATCTCCACCTTACATTCACCTCTAAACTCAGAAATTAGTTTAGATGTAATATATGCAAATAGTGACACACTGTTGACATTCTTATCAGTCCTTTTGTTTAGCATATATCACACTTCTGTATTTTCTTACTTGCTTGTTTATTAGAAAAAGGCAACAAGCTCTGCTTTAACAAATAGTATATAAAACCTCCTTTGAAATCCAAGTTATATGTGCCTTTATCTCATCTATGAATTCAACCTGGTGCATATTTGATAAGGGGAGAACATTTTTTGTTCCACATGTGATGATTTGTTGATAGTGTGGTAAATTGCTATAGGTTGAAAATGAGATTTTAGTTAACTTAGACCCAGTACAGATCTTGTTCAAAACCAGTATCTGGGGATTCTGCTATCTGAGCTTGATATCACTCACTAGAGCTTAACACTTCATTAATGTCCTTCTTAAATCCCCACAAAATTACAAATTCAGAAAACAAAATGCTTCATGCATGACTACTGGACAATATGTGGAATGTCTTTAAAGTAAACAATTTTTGTGTGCTCTATGGCAATCATTGGATCATGAATTGATATCATAACGGCTATGTAGATGTGCGTTTTATGCAGAGTTGTGGTATGAGCATCACTCCCTCTGTTGGATGCAACTGAAATTACTCAAGACATGTCCCACACAGTAGTTCACCAAATAAGTGAAGCCATATTTACTTCCAGAATATAACTGAGTTCTAGTTTGCCTCTCCTGTTAATTTCATAATGAATCTTTTGTCCAGAAAAATTATTATCATGTAATTCCTGGATGGCTGAATGATTTCAAGCACTGGCCCAGGCTGCCCAGGGCAGTGTTGGAGTCCCCATCCCTGCAGGGATTTCAGAGCTGTGCAGATGTGATGCTGAGGGACATGGGGCAGTGGGGACTGGGCACTGCTGGGTTAATGGTTGGACTGGATGGTCTTAGAGGTCTTTTCCAGCTAAGGCTGTTCTGTGATTCTTTGATTCATTAAGTTAAACAGTAACCCATCAACTAAATCACAGAATAGCCGTGGTTGGAAGAGACCTCTAAGCTCACCCAGTCCAACCATTAACCCAGCAGTGCCCAGTCCCCACTGCCCCATGTCCCTCAGCACCTCATCTACAGGTGTATTATTCTCGATAAAAAGGGCTCCACTGTTTGAGTTGGCAAAGCCATGAATATTTACTTATTTCTGTGCAGTACCTGTTGAATGCAGTTTGACACTACATCCTTGCTTTAAGACCTTGCAATCACGTGAATTTCTGAGCAGACTTCCCTTTCTCAGAATTATTCTCCCAGGTATAACAATTATGTGTAGCTCTGCACGTATAGCATAAGGTAAATAATTTTCTTCATTAGTATAAGACAAATCATATACTTCTGAAGGAAATCAGTTGGCAAAAATCAAGCATCTTTGAAAAATCTTTGTTTGATACCTCAGGGAAGAATTTTTTTTCCCAATGTGTAACACCAGTAAGTCATGTTACCTTCTTTTGCAATACCTTGAGGGTACAAAGGGCAGAAAAAAGATTAAATAATAGGGTAGGTCTTTTGCATTATTAATATATTTGAAACTCTGTATTTGGAAACTCTGTGACTTGGGAAATGCATTGTGACTGGGAAGTGTCCCCATGAACTAGTGAGTAGGGGCATACTGTAGCTCCTTTCAAGCTCTTGGCTTCCATGCTTCGTTTTTGAAGCTGATTTTCATAAATTCACTTTGAATTAATGATTGGAAACTCTAGGAACCGGGCATTAAGTAGATAAAATATTCCTAAAATGAGAAGTAACATGTAAACCAGCAGAGGAATGGTATTTTATAGAAAGTAGGAATAATTCAATTTATGATAATAATTAATAATTATTATTACAAATATAATTATTAATAGAATTTTAGATTTGGGGTTTAGATGTTTTTGAAAAAAAATGAACTTGTGTCTTTCTGTGATTAAAATAGGGCTCTGCAGCTCAAAATTGCTTTCTGAATTTTTCTGTGGCTCTTGATCTTTTAAGACTCTCATCTTCCTTTTTATGCCCACTGCTTTGATTCTACGTTATCATATGGCAAAATTCCTTGTAATTATTGCTAAGCTGACACTATATCAGATGCCCTAGTAGGGAGGGGAAAATCTAAGTCTAAAACTAAGTAGAATTCAGTAGCACTCATCCTGTTGCTTTGTAGACAGCATGACTTGTTTTTTCACCTAAGATTCACTTATTTCTCCCTGGCTCACTCTCTGTTTAGTTTATCCACACTGAATTTAGCAGTTGATGAAGTTGGCACTAATTTACTTATTTCACTGTATTTAAAATGCTCGGCGGCACTATCAAATGTTCTTCACTTCAGTCTCTTTTCTTTCTGTTTCTGAATGTCACCCAGTGTTGTACAAACACAGCAGGGATGAAAGCTAACACAAATGCATATTTGTGTCTGCGGCACAAAAATGTGTATTTATAGATGAACAAACCAGGTCAAATCTTTCATAGTGAAAAAATAAATTAAACAGCCACTTGCCAGACAAGTATCTGGACACTTTTATTAGTAGTCAATAGAACTGATAATATGGGGGGAATATTGGCAAGGGTAAATATCCTTAATGATATTTGTGTTTATAATCCCCGACACACATTAAAAAGACACTAGAGCTGGTTTTCACACTATACTGTTGCTCTAAAACCAATCCCTCACAGCTTTGTATTAGTTAGGCTGAATAAGACAACTAGTCTAGAAGACTGGTTCAACACAGATTAATTCATTCATTGATTAGAGGTACAAAAATATTTCCAATCAATGATATATGAGTGAATTTCTTTGCTGTATCAGATCACACAGAAAAGCTGAGAATATGATTTTAGAAATTGGTATTTATACCTTAAATTGTTTTGGAGCAATAGCCATGCAGAATTACCTAATCTCCATCTGCTTAACTCCAGTGCAGAAGAACAAAAATATTAGCATACCAGCCATACAACTATACTTTGTTTTGTTTCCATCTGGCGTTCCTGAAAGAAGAAAAATTAGAAGTGCAGTGCACACAGAAATTGTCTCATGCAGGAGAATAATCCATATTCAGGATTTTGCTAAGCTAAAAGATCAGGAAAAAATGTAGCAAAGACCTTGCAATAAATAGTCAAGGTTTATGGAGGTTCGGGCAATTCCATAGGGTAAAAAAGTTCTATTCTCATAAGCATCTAAAATGAAATAGAGCTCTGAAATAGCATAGTGTGTCAACATCTGAAGGGAATGAAAACTGGCAAGAACTTCTTCAAATCACCAAGAAAACACCAGTAGCTGGTTTTACTGCACAGTGAGTCAGCAGTTATTCAGAGGTGAGATTTAACTTAACTTCTTCATATTTACTGGTAGTACAGAATTTGTATAAAGATATCTTTCTTGGAGAACCTGTCTGGAGTAGCAATTTCTCTCTGGGGCTGTTGGAAGTCTTACATGGACGTTCCACATCATGATTTTCCTGTTTTATTAACTTTACTCTTACTCATTACCTAACATGTAAATACCCAGGGCTCACATACATTTTTACTAACAGCTTGCAAGTTATTTGGATTCATAAATAAAAGCAGCTAATGCTGTTTCACATGTCCTAGGCTGTCCAAGACTTCCCCATAAGACATAGGACCTACAGGAAACTCATGGCAACTCAGGGCCAGACATAGTAACGTGGGGTATCTTTCTTTTGGCAGTGGAATATTACCCTGTTAGTGATATTTATTAAAAATAGCAGGAACTGTGTAGCTGTTTGCTCTCTTCTGCTTATTTATTTTATTTATTATGTCATCATGGTAGCACATGCCACTGTGTTTATTTTTATTTTAATAAGTCTTCCTTTTACTGCAGCTTTTTTCATCCCTTTGCAATCTATTAAAAAAAAAATAACTGCTTTGAAGCCTGATTATAACCTCAATGGGCTTGTGTTACTGATTGACATAATAAATTTTTAGAAAATATTTCGTAGAATCACGGAATAGCCTTGGTTGGAAAGACCTCTTAGATCATGGCTCTGAAATCCCTCCAGGGATGGGGACTCCCCCACTGCCCTGGGCAGCCTCTGCCAGTGCTTGACAAAAGATTTAAAGATTTTTACACCCAATTTCGATCAGTTACTGGCACGAGTCTGAAGTAAAATCAGTGCACTTGAAATGAGGAGCTGAGCATTGGATTAATACTACTGATAGTTTTGAAAAGTTTTCTTGCACTTCTCCTTGGTGAGTTATTCAAAATTTATACTTTTGTATTAACAATATTTCTTTCATCTTTTTCCTACTAAAACTTCATTTTCCTGGTAACATCCTTTGTCCAAACTTTCTTTAACATTTCCTTTTCTTGTAGTCCAGATCCAGACAACTAAGCCATTTTGCATCTCTCTCTTTTCTTTTGAGGAACAAAGAAAGGGAGGAAGATAACCAAAATAAATGGTTTTGGTGCACCTCTTCTCTTGTAAGCATAAGTGCATGGCAGGTGAGATTTTTCCAGTGTAAATGCAGTAATTAGTACCTAATTATAGTCTTTGAAATTTAGCATGAGACTTCTTGCAACTTATTTTTACATGTATCTTGAGAGACTTCGTTTTCTCCATTTTTTTTTCTCGTTTCCAAAGGACTTTGTTAGTTGCTTTGGCACAATTCCCATTTTACTGATTCTGTAGGAATGCCTATGATAACCATTTTTTCATTGAAATGCATGAAAAAAAAATCTTTCTCTTCTGTTTGTCTGTTTATATGTTCTTGAACTTATTAAAAACAGACTTCTTGCAAGAGTAAGTGAGAAAACACATATAAGTCTATGCTTCTGGTACTCTTCATTAGAAAAAAAGTTTGGCTTAAAGTTGAAGAGAAATCATAATCATACTTTGAAATCATAATCATGTTTTGCAAGAGAGGGAAGCACCACACACCCAGTTTTTGCTTTGGTAATGATTCTCTGTGAAAAGTGAACATATATGTAGGGAAACTGCTTCTCAATAAGCAACTGCTTTTTGGATTATACCTGGAATTTATTTGTATTATAATAACTCTCAGAAGTACAAATTGAGGGATTTGCTGGGACCTACAAACTTACATCATTGTGTAGAATGACAGAGGTGAAGCAACTTAGGAAATTGTTTGTGGTGAGGCCATGAATAGAAAAAGAAATCCCAGATGTCTCTTTACTCCCAGTAACTTTTTTCCTCCCATGTAATGAATCATTTGACACATTTTCCATGACTGTTTTCACTGTTCATAATTACCTCTGAAAAATGAAGCTCTTTTAAGCAGCAGGTTATTTTTGAATAATTTTCTATCATTCATGTCAATGCTTCTATTTTATTTTATTGGACACTAACCATCAAATGTATTTTTTGTTTCCTGTTACAATATTAAGGAGATTAAAAAAAAATATATATATATACTTATTTCGTACTATTAAATTTGAGGTGAATGAATATTGATGCCGAGGTATATGTAAACACCAAGATTTACAAGTGCTTCCATAATTGTACAGTTGTCATGTTAAAAACAACCTTATTGTTATGTATATAGCTCTGTTGGTAAGAAACAGAAAGTGGAAGTTAGGAGATCTGGTTGCAGGTTCGTGTTCTGTCCCAGGTTCTCTGTATGTTCCTTAATCACAAAACATAGCTACGGATCAACTTAATCAGAAAGAGATGGAATGGAGTGATTGAGACACATTACTGTCTCTCAGGACACATTGGTTTGTTATGTTTCAGGCTTCAATTTGATCCAAAAGTTTACAGAAGCTTTCCCTTATGAGTTCAGGAGTTAGAAGTAGAGAGACTCAAAAATCACATCACCACCATGTGACCACAAGTTACAAACACTTGGCATGCATTCACCACATTGTTTGGAAGAGCCTGTTAAGCTCTTCAGGACACATCTGTGACCATCTCTTTCTCTCTCTTGTTTTTTTGGTCTTTCTGATCGTAGAGGGCTGTGTTGATCAGGGCATAAAGTACTTGCAAAGTGCTGTTTGAATAGAACAGGCAGGAAAATAAGTATTTCTCTATGTAGTGTAGGGATGTTTTCTGTAGCATCCTCAATTTTGCACTAATAATAAAGAAAAAAAAAAAAAAAGCTGAGGAAATAGACTCTTCCATGAAAACCTGATGGCTGCTTCAGGGAGAAACAGTCCATATCCAGTTTCAAACTACTTATTATAATGGGTAATCCCATCCATAACTTCCAAACTGTCCTACTTTGAGTCACAGACACAGCAGGAGATGAGTTTTAATCTCCATTTCCCTCCAGTGCTTGGGTGATGCAGGAACTGCTGGTGACCCAGTACAGGAGATTTGAAATAAAAGACCTGTTTTAGATCTCATTCCTATCAGTGTTTTCAAGCTACGAAATTGTATGTATGATCATTATTTCTAATGTTTATTTATTATTGATTGAAACCAGAAAGCTGGTGCAGTATATAACTTGAAAACAATTTAGCACAGTAATTAATTTGTAGACTTTTGTCCAGTTTTCATTTTTACCACAATGTGTATGTATGACTCTAAGGAAGTTTCCAACTCTGGAAGGTATACCTTGCCCTCAAGAGGGATCTGTGTTTCACTGTCACTAATAACACAGAAAGACCTAATTTCAACCTGTATGATGAAGCCACTTGTTACAGAAGTATAACCCCCCCTTCCTATTACTACTAAGCATTTCCAATAAGCAAGGTTTTCATGTGCAAGATTAGGTGATCATATTATTGACTAATTTCTGCCTTTGAAATCTCTGCTTATGTTAAAGTCTTCTTGAAATTAACTGCCTTCAGCAGCTGTATTATACATACAAGTACATTGAGGGGATACTCTAATCCTACAATGTCATGTTTTAGTCTACTTTAGGTGTTCTCTCCCAATGTCTTCAAATTATTTCTCTCGAAGATTTAATGGCTGCCTCACAGATTTTCAATATTTGTTTCTTCCACAGGGTGGATGCTGCGGAGGGGGTCCAGGCAGCTCTGTGAAACAGTCTCCAATGGGCTAGTAAGATGAGAAGGCCCAGGGATAGCTTGGGAAACGAGGAGAAGCATCACCTTCCAAGACGGTAAACCTACCGAAAAGGTAATTCCTGCTGGGATGTTGTTATGCAGTCAGCTTTCCAGGCTCCAGGGACCTCAGGGGTGGAATGCATGGCAGAAAACTGGTAGGGAATGGGAGCACATACCTTTGATGTTGTTTTGAGTGTTCATACAGAGTATCCTGAAGAGTCTTTCAAGAGTTTCTTAAACCACACTGAGTTTCTCATTCCCTTCACTGAATGAGGGAGAATTTGGAGGCTGTTTCTTGCAGGGGTTTTCTTCTTTTCCTGTGAAGCTGGGGAATACAAATCACAAGTTTACAGTAACTTTCCAAGAAATTCCTTATAGAACTTAAAACTCATGAAAATGTGAATTTATCAGCCATGTAACGATTTAGCATAATAAAATGATGTTTCACAGGGAGAATTAATGGCTTTATTTTCAACTGTACGTAATCTTGTTTGATTGGCTTACTTCAATCTCACCTTCCAGCCTTAACTGTTGTGTTTGTGGAGACTCTCTTTCTCCCCTGAAGCCTTAACTATGGATGTTTTTGTTGCTAGCATTTCAGAAGTCCAAGAGAATGTACAAACTAAACAACTGTCATCCCTCAGTGTAGCTGTAATGCTTCTTCCTTAATATTTAGAGGTAGAGTTGAGCCATGAAGCACCAGAACATTAAGTTTCTCTGCTGTCTCAGAAGCTCAGCTATATGGTGTATTTCTGAGCCCAGCTGACTTTCAGTATGTCCATGCTATGCACACATTTATTAGTCCTCAGCTAAAATTAAGTTTGCTGAACAAACAGATTTTGCCCACTCATCCTAAACCAATCAATTCCCATGGTACTTTATGAAATATCTGACAGGCTGACTTGCTGCTTTCATTTATTAATGTGCCTTAATATATGCAGAGTGTAAGAATATTAACAATGGAAAATCACGCTGGTGGAAAATAAAATAGGGTTTTTGATGCAAAAGTTTTCACAAGTATCTATTCTCTCATCTCATGAGACACCAAAAAAAGCACAAAATGTCATTTATTTAGGAAAGCATTTTCTTTGCTCAGGAGTATATGTGTTAGGCTTTCAAATGTCTCTGAGAAATACCTTCATTTTTGCTGCTGGAGAGCTCCCTCCAGCTCCCTGGCATTCATTAATTAAAACCATTCAGAAATTCCACTGCTGCAATTCACAAATTGCTTCCATGCTTCACCAGGCTTGGCAGCTGCCAGAAAAAAAGGCCAATCTGCACTCAGATAACGTTACTGAGAGTTATGTCTTTGTATAACCTGTAGCTGTGATAGAGTCTGAAGCCTTCCACTCTGGAAAAAATTGAAACTACTTTATTACCTGGGAGAAGTTATAAATGCATTTGTGACAGAAGAAAGGTATGATACAGAAAAGTGAGAAGAAGCACTCCTGCATTTATACAAATAGGTGGTAGTTTTCAGTTTATAATCTGCTTTTCAAGACTCTTCCACTCAAAGTTGTTGCTCATCAGTTCAAGGTTCTCCAGACCTAATTTGGTTTTCTTTTATGTAAAATAAATGAGTTAACAAGGCTTTGTTAATGAAAGTCCAGTAGTCTTTACAAAAAATTGCACCAACTGGCTTTAGGTAATTTACTGTAAATGAAAGACAAGAATAGCTTGCTTATGGTTAGAACTGGTCTGAGATCCAGAGGAACTGTCATCAGTCCCTAGCTGTGTTTTAGGTGGTTTCTTGGGTGCATTTTTCTACCTATAAAATGGATAGACTCTCGTGGAAGTTCCGTAATGTTCCTTTTTTGATGCTTTTATGACAGTCCTTTCTCAAAGAGACAAAAGGATCTCTGCACCAGAGTTAGCAGGGCTCATGGAAAGAGCTTTAAACTAGATTTGATGGGGGAAAAGGATATAACCAAGCTTGCTAGAGCCTGGAGGTGACACACCAATGTTTGAGGGATGGTATCCTAGCGAGGTCCTCCAGTCTGCTCCACAATGTGCTGAGTACACTGGAGAAATGAGGAATAAACATGAGGAGCTAGAAGTTTGAGCCCATTCTCAGAGCTATGACATCATTGGCATAAGTGAAACCTGGTGAGTTGAGTCCTGTGATTGATGTGCTGTGATGGACTCTTCTAGACTCTTCAGGAGGGATAAGCAAGGCAGGTGAGGTGGGGAGAGGGGTTGAGAGCCTTTGAGTAAGGATGGAAGGGGAAAGCAAATAAAGTGGATGTTGTGAGAGTCCTGAGAGTCACCCAGCCAAGACGATGACACCGATGAATTATTCTACAAGGAATTAATGCATATCTCTAAATCATCTGTGCTTCTCCTTATTTTAACTTCCCAGACATCAACTGGGAATATTGTACTGTGGACACAAACAGGTCACAGAAATTTCTGAAGCACACTGAAGATAATTTCTTGATGCAGGTATTAAGGGAGCCAACTAGGAAAGGTGCCCTTGTTTGTAAGCAGAGAGGGACTCGTGGGTGAAGTGGTGATTGGTGGCTGTCTTGGTCACAGTGACCATGAAGTAGCTGAGTTTCAAATCATTGGCAACAGGAGGAAAACTTCCAGCAGAACTTTGACCCTGGATATGGGGAGAGCAGACTCTGGGCTGCTGAAGGAAGTAATTAGTAAGGTCCCCGTGGAATCTGCTTTTGAAGGTATTGAGGTCCATGAATGCTGGTCACTTTTTAAGTGAGTGCAGGAGCAGGCAATTCCAAAGTGTTGGAAGTTAAGCAAGCAAGGCACAAGGGTGGCTTGGATAAGCAGGGATCTTCTTCTAGAACTTAGGCTGAAAAGGTTGAGGAAGGTGATTGTCCCACTCTGCACTGCACTGGTGCTGCCCCATCTCAAGTAATGTGTGAAGTTTTGGTCATCTCAATAAAAGGACATCAAACTGTTAGAGTGCATCCAGAGGAGGATGACCAAGATGATGAAAGATCTTGAGGCCAAGACTTACAAGGAGCAGCCGAGGTCACTTGGCTTGTTCTGCTTGGAGAAGACCGAGGGTGACCTTGTTGCAGTTGATAGCTTCCTCAAGGAGGTCAGTGGAGGGGGAGGTTCTGGTCTCCTCTCTCTGGTGACCTGCTACAGATCACAAGGAAATGGAATGAAGTTTCATCAAGGGAAGTTCAGATAGGATATTAGCAAAAAGTTCTTCACTGAGAAGGTGATTGGACACAGGAACAGGATCGCCAGGGAAGTGGTCATGGTACCAAGCCTGTCAGAGTTCAGGGAACGTCCAGACAATGCTCTTAGTCATGACTTAGGCAGGCAGTCCTGTGAGAAGCAGGGAGTTGGACTTGATGATCTTTATGGGTCCCTTCCAACTTGAGATACTCTGATTCTATGATGCTAACCTCTGCCATAGAGAACAGTTTGTATTCCAGGCTGTGTAATGGGAAAAGAGGTTACAACACTTAAAGGTATAATGGAAAGAAACTGAAATTAGATGAGATTTTATTGTGATACCTTTATCTGCAACATACTAAATAAAGTTTGAACTTCTCCACCCCTACACTTGATGAGACACAGGAAACTTAATGGATTGATATTTCAGTCTCTGATTCACTGCTTAAATTACATTTCATGTGAACTGCTGTTGGAAATGCCACTTTGACTGAAGGAAGGGGAAGACAAGAATGCTGTTTTAATATAACTTGAAATCTTGATGGTAAAAGGTAGCTTGTATTTTCAGTAAGAGGCTTTCATCGTCATTGGAGTCTAATGATACTGATCTGATATTAGTACTACGTACCAATCACCCCGTCCCTGGAAACATTCAAGGTCGGGTTGGATGGGGCTCTGAGCAACCTGATGTAGTTGGAGATGTCCCTGCTCATTGCGTGTTGAACTAGATGACCTTTAAAGGTCCCTTCCAATCCAAACTGTTCTATGATTGTATGATATACTCTTGAATTCTGATCAAATCCTGCTTCTGGTGGGGACTATAAATATTTCACATTGTTCAGCAAATGGAGCTCTTTCTGTGCATTTCTTTGGGTGGTCATTTTACAAGTGGCTGCATTTTGCTGTTCTGTGTGATAAATATTTTGGGGGGGAGTCTATTGTAAGATGAATGGCTGTAATTTTTGTATGGGTGGCAATTGCCGTGCCCCTTCAAGGGTATTTATAGTAAAGTCATAGTAGTCAGTGCTGGGTTTGGCTTTGTTTTTCCTTTTCTAAGAGCTAAGAAACCAGTTGAGTTCCATGATTCATGGAAAAGTTCAGACCTTTCAAATTAGGTGAAGGTTATACATCTTCTGAATGAATTATGTTCTTAATCATAATGAAAATCTCCATTTGAGAAGGAGGCATATCCTAGAGTTTGGCATGGAAAGGAAGAACTGAGTTATTCAAATCAAACCAGGAGTTCTTTTCACCCAGTAACAACTCACCTAGCCGTATCTAGAACAAAGCTTGGCTTTTGAGTGGGTGTAGATGCTGACCTGTGTGTGCTCAACTGGCTCTCCACAGCTGGTGATTGATAAGGCTACAGTCACAAAACATGTGCATGCAAAACTGTGTAGGCAGTGCCCATTGCTCACAGGCAAAGGGAATGCTCAACTAAGTAATTTCTTTATATTCTTTATGTCTATAAATGAAAACTGGGAAGCTTCTATTCAGCCTTTTTTTTTTTTCTTTTTTCCTCCTTTTCATGAAGAGACCTCTAGGGCTTTATCTTAGAAGAAAGAACCCTTAGACAGAACCAAAGTCAATAACCCTCAAGAGACAAATGCAGACAGGAGAACTTAGCAGCAATTCCGTCAATATTTCACAAAAGACTAAAGACTGGGACACGACACGAATAGAGCATTGCATCTCTTAAATGATCTGAGAAATCAAATATGAAAGAAGAGATGAGTTACTAGGTAGT
The DNA here is from genome assembly GCA_028020825.1 of Podargus strigoides. NCBI lineage: Eukaryota > Metazoa > Chordata > Aves > Caprimulgiformes > Podargidae > Podargus > Podargus strigoides. The sequence goes on along the minus strand of CM051624.1, from coordinate 43,312,226 downwards.
CTTCACCTGCATTACTCAATGCCATATACATTGCTCTCTCCATAGCTGATAACACTGTATGTAATAAATTTGGTATGTTTTGTGGGGAAAAGTGCTCTGTTCTTTTTGTTTAAACTTACTGTGTGAAATTCTTCCTTCATTAAACACTGGAAGAAAAGCTGGCCCCTTCAGTGTGCCAGGATGCCAATGATTTGGTGTCTCAATTTACTTCTTTCTTCTGCTCTCTAGGGTTGTTTTTTGTTCATCTGCCACTTTTGTGCCACTTTTGTTTTCAATTGCTATTTCTCCATTATTATTTAATTTCATACCAATTATGTTCCTCTTCCTGATTTCCCATTTAATTATTCGAGTTCTGTTACGATAGGTGGCAGAAAACTGATCATCTGATATTGAAGGAGAACATTTTGGGGTATTTACTCTCTGTAGGACTGAAAGTTTGGGCATCTTCCTCTGAATGTTCTGATTCCTGTACTGTTCCAGGATCCTGTCCTGCGATTTTTAACACTTCCTTTGGTGGAAATTTTGCTTTGACTACAGCAGAATGAAACTTGTGGTGGAAAAGTTGATCCAAATAGCCAATGGTGAAATTTATTTTTTAAATTACCTTGACAACTTGGGGGATTGCAAAGGATTAGCTGTTGGTTTGGCAACATATAATTGATAGATAACAAAAATTCAGCTCCAAACTATTTAATTTCTTTTGTCAGAAGAAGTTTAGTGGTAAAGGAGGGTAAAGGGGAGGGAAAGAATTTTCTTAGATGCATTGAGCAGATCACCTTTTATTGATGTGTATTTGTACCTGCTGTAGAAGGTGAGGCCCCTGTGAGAAGTTGTTAATAACAGAAATCAGATGCATAGCAGCTTTTGTTTATTTAATATAATATTTATCATGAAGATATTGAAATCTGTAGTAAGAACTGAAGATTACCAAATGAACAGCCTGGACTAGGCAATATGATTATTAAAGCAAAGTGAAAACAATTTACATACACAAGGTGTCTGCCTGCAGCTGGAGCTCCCCAGGGCATTGAAACCCGTATCAAAGTAGTTGGAGATGAAAGTTATTCTTGTGAAGCCTCATGAAATGGGGGGGAAAGGGTGGAATTCATAACTACGTGGCCTTTAAGCAAGAGCACACTGGAAGAAATTTTCATGAGGGATGTGAATGGAACATAGTTGTAAGCAGAGATTAGAACAATACTTTATGGGGTTTGTTTGTTTCATTTTTTGCTTGCAATGCTCTGTTTGCTCGCACTGTGTAAAATCTTAATCTCCAGTTTTTGCTAGGTATGGTTATTAAAAAATATATTTATTAAAATTATTAAAAAAATATTTAAAAATTATTAAAAAATATATACCTGTCTTATGTTGGGGAGAAAGATGCATCGCAGTGAAAAAAGTAGGGATGTTGACATTGCTAGAGTCAGAAAAATGTGTATGCAGGTAGTGGAAAAGGAGCTGCACCGTGCGACGCAGGTGCTGAGAGTGCTTCCTGCTGCTCTGTTAAGCGTAAGTATGGGGACTGCAACTGCCAAATATCAGCCTTCAGGAAGGAATTCCCTCTGGCAGAACAGTCCTCTGCTCTTCCTGCTTAGAAGCAGATGGCAAAGAGGCAGCCCGCATCACCAGGCAGACCTGGATGTGCTGTGTCTCTTTGGGCTGAAGATTACTTTAATCCAGTAAGGTGTTCAGTTCACTCATACGGATATTTGAACTGACTTAAATTAAAGTAAAAATTAATTTGGGGCCAATCCCTGCATTGTTTTCTATAAAGCAAGTGAGCAGTACAAACAAGACTGATTCTATACAACATAAATATAGTAGCTAATATAGGTGAACTAAAGCTAAACTGTGAATATATTTCTAATGTATTAAAACACTGCTTTATATTGGCAAAGTAAGCTGTTATATATTGTCAGAATATTCTTTCCAGTAGTTTTCTAACATTATTATAGTATGGCAATGCCAGTGATGTTTATGAAAAGAACTTTATGAGCACAGAATAAGAGAGCTCTGCATCATTCAGATGCTGCAACGAGGGAAACAACATCTTTGTTTAATCCTCTTGATTTATAGCTATGATTTATTATTTTTCTTACTGCACTGATTACAAGAGCATTTGACCACTTCACAGTCATTAACTCCTTTAGATGCTTAAAGTAACAAGAGATGCCTCTCTGAACACAGAGAGGCTCTGTTCAGTAGTTAAAAATACACATCATAATGAGAAAAGCAGCACACTGGCTAATCTATTAAATAACCAAGCAGCACAAAAGTACTCAACTTCTCTGAATATTGCCTGCAGAAATGGGTTTCTTTAGCAAGACTTCATGTTTAGAAGCAGTTGATTCTGCAAGTGAGAAGGTCATTTGTTTATCTTTGCAACTCCTGTTGTTTGATCCAATTTTACAAAGAAGCTGAGGCACAGAGATGAAGCATTAAGGAAGCTAGAGGTTACAACCTCTTTCCTACTGGCTTTGATCTGGAAATCTGAGCCTTTTTCCCCACAGAAAGCAGTACTTAGTCTATTTAAATTCATTATCACCTATCTTTAGAGCTCTTTGAGGATCCAAGATACAATTGAAAATCATCATAACATGTCAAAACAGAGAGAAGCTGATTGAGTCATCGGGGTTAAATATAGAGGGGTAATGGTGGTCCTCTTTTCAGTCCTGTATACTTAAAGTAGCCCTTTTTATAGCAAGAGGTTAATAGCTAAACTAGACAATATTATCTGGTTGCAGAAGAATCCCTGCTTAGTTTTGCTAGGAATACTGAAGTTTTACCACCACAGTCTGTATATTTTGAGCTGAAAGCAACAGATCTTCCTATTTCTCCTGTCCTGGGCTCTTCTAAGTATATATTAAGCATTGCAACTAGTTGCTGAGTTCCACAACAATGAGTAATGTTGGCAAATATCCACTAGTGACAGATCTGAGAGCCACCGTGAGCCATTCCTTTACTGCAGCTAAAAGTTGAATTTAAAATTACCAGCATGAAAAAAGAAGGGTTCTTTTAGTAGAAATTGTAGTTTGATACCAAGTTGGTGGTCGTTAAAAATGCAATTTCAGAAAGAAAAATGTGGAAAAATGAGGCTTGCACACCAAATGGGATTGATGTGCGTTAGCAATAACAAATTCAAGGCACATATAAACTTCATGCATCCCGCGTGGTGGCAGAGTGAAATCAGTGATTATTCAGTTGCTTAAATCAAAATTCCAATTAGCATGGTTAGCAGCAAAAAAAAAGTAGAAAGTGTTTGCTGTGTTTAGGAATCTGTGGCAAAGTAATGTCACTGTTGCTGTACCTGCCATACTCTGTCAGAGTCAGGTGATCAGGCAGTGCTTGCTAAAGAACTTATTCAATATTAATCCAGGGTCAAATGGGAGCTTGCACCTTTCCTTGACTCCATGTTTAGGAAATTTGTCTTCCTTGCTATTGTTCTGTAGTATTCCCAGGCTTTTTTCTTCTCATGGTTCTGTTTCAGAGTGCCACGAGAAATGCTTTTCTCACGACCATTCCAGTGGTTGCTGAAATGCAAATAACAGCAGCAGATCACTAAGAAAATCTGAATAAAGCAGACGTACAGCCATTTACAATAACTCTATTTCTTTCTCTTTTCCTATTTCTGTTTGTTTAAAAAAATGATATGAATAATGTTTTAGAAGGTTAAAAGTGAAATCTGATTTTCATTGGATCTAATCTGATGTGTGGGAAATGGAAATCTAATCTTCTATTTAGGAGTGCTTTGCTTGAACTTACCGGCATGAATTTAAATTCCAGTTTACTGAACGTGTTCTTCAGCTTCCTTCATTTACAGATGTGGAGGAATATCAGACATTACTCATCTTACTTGCCAAAGTTTCGGATTTTCCTGAGCCAAGTGTGAACAAAGCATTTCCTGTAGGAGAGTCTAGTGTGGAATTCGGTGAGAATTTCAGAATTAAACTGTAAGCTATGCTGTTTGCAGAATGAAATGACAGGGAGTCTTTATTCAATCATGCTTAGAAATTGCTTCCTGAAAAAAAGATACAGTATTCTAGATTCTTGTAGGATACCACGTTGTTCATTCCTTTATTTTCAAGTTAGGCACCAAAATAAAATGTTGACACAAGTAGCTATAATCAAGGAACATGTAAAAAGCTAAATTAGGGATCATCCAAATGAGAAAATTGTATTAATATCTTCATATGAAGGATATAGCCTCTATTTTTAGTCTCAGAGGCAGATTTTGGTGTGGTTTTCACTCATTTGTTACTCCTGATCATAGAGTCATCATAGGACAAACAAGAGAAATAGCAAAAAATGAACATTTTCTGGAAACTAAACACTTCTGTGAACATAGCCTGATCTGAAACCTTTTTAATTCTGATGGAAAGGCACTCTCTGACTTTCAAGAAGGGTGTTGGAGCTTTGTCTTAGTAATAGGCTGCCTGTCCATTCAGCTACATGAAGATATATATACTTGAATTTGTTTCTTCTGTTTTCATGCTGGCTTGGACAGAAACTTCTATAGTGTTGGTTGTGTGTATGTATACATTTTGGTGATTTACACATCACTACAGATAAAACATGAACTTCAGAAGTGTTGAAAACACTGAAAAGAGAGAGAGGAGGACTGACTTACAATGCAGAAGAAGTAATGGTCAGCTGTAGTAGTAAGGTTTATTTGAAAAAGAAGAGTTGCTTTACTTCAAGTCAGAGGGAGGTTACAGAGCTGTTGATGCATGGTGCTCAGAATCACTCCTGCCACACTGTCATACCAAGAATGCCACAGTCATCTCTAGTGCCCTGCAGATGAAAAGGACAAATTCAGCCTCATTATTATACATTATTTTCTCCACTTGAAGAGGCTGTGTGTCCCCTAGTTATGCCTGTGGATTTAGTGCAATGTAAGAAATTATATTGAGCAGGGTGTGTAGACAACGGTATCAACCCTTTTACTTCTCTATACATACCTATATTGATTGTAATGAGTATTAAATGAAACTAAGTTTGTGAGGACTTTAAAACTTATCAATGGTAAATTAATTTGGAACTTCCTAGCTTGATGATTTTATTCATATTTTAATGATATTTTTAATTATTTTTACTGTTACTCCTATGACAACTGTAATAAAAGTGTGCGTGTGCAATCTATTATTACCTCTACTTTTTACTTCCTTCATTTTCTTACACAAGCCTCACTGAAACAGAAATTTCCCATACTTCTTCACCTACTTCTTTTCCCCTCTTCAAAATGAATGTAGTTTATATGTAAGGATTGCTATAGTAGAAAATCTTTTTTTATATTTCCAGTAAAATATGGGAGGGATGGAATGGTCATACTGTATACATCTACATAAATATTATGATGCTGTCTTCAAGTGCATGATCATGGATTAGTCATTCCTTACCTTACATTCCCCATCCCTTGAGACTTTGCATCATTCACTGCACAGGATGACTTAAAAAAGGATCTGCAGACAAAGATAATCTGGGATATTTTTGAATGCTTGTCTTTGCAGCTGAAAGAACCGACATTTTTTTGAGAGTAGTGTGGTTTAGATGTAATACATATACATGTTTTTTCCCCCCTGCTATTATTGGGAAGTTTTAACTCTGTCGGTGAGTACTCAGAACTCCTATTAAGAACAGATGGAGATTGTACATTGATGTGAAGCAGGCTATGGAGTTGACCTCAGCAGTGCATCTGAGAAAGAAGGGTGATTCCCTAGAGCTTTGTATTTTTTCTTGTGCCAGTATGTAATATAAAGAGGAGAGATGTTAAGGACTAAATAGTACAGGGGCCCTGAATTGTGCTTCCATTTGCATATTTTACACTCCTCCAGTTTTTCTCTGAAAGAAACAGGTATGCATTTGTCATAGAATCATACAACAGCCTTGGTTGGCTCTAAGCTAACCTCTAACCTCTAAGCTCACCCAGTCCAACCATTAACCCAGCACTGCCCAGTCCCCACTGCCCCATGTCCCTCAGCACCACATCTCTACGGCTCTGAAATCCCTCCAGGGATGGGGACTCCCCCACTGCCCTGGGCAGCCTGGGCCAGTGCTGGGGAACCCAATGAGGTCTCCCCTCAGCCTCCTCTGCTCCAGACTGAACCCCCCAGTTCCCTCAGCCGCTCCCCATCACACTGTGCTCCAGACCCTTCCCCAGCTCTGTTCCCTTCTCTGGACATGCTCCAGCCCCTCAGTGTCCTTCTGGGTGTGAGGGGACAAAACTGAACACAGTACTTGAGGTGTGACCTCAAGGTGTGACCTCACCAGTGCTGAATTTAATATGACTTCTGGTTTGGTTTGTTTTAACTTGGTGTTGTTGATATAAGTTAAAAGGAGAATTGATTAACTTTCCAATTTTTTCCTCCCTCAGCTCTGAAGAGGTGTTTTGGTCTCCTTTGATGTGCACTTTCCTCTCCTCCCTCTGCGTTTAATCAATGCTTCTGTATTCTCTTGGTGTTGTAGTTCTGTCCTTGCAAACTTGAATAGCTCATCATATTTGGTTCTGCTAAAGACCTTGTGGAAAACACTGAAAAACATTCTTCTTGGAAACAATTCTGCCACCATCTCATTGATTTCATTTGCATGAAATCAAGATATTTTTTTGTTTCTCTTGTTGCTGACTCATCCTGTCCTTCTCTACCCCAGATACCTACAGTGGTTTCCTGACACCCTCTTGTCATTACATCCTCCACATTGGCAATCTATTTCTAAAATATTCTGCCTTTACAGAGGCTTTGTTATTAACCTGGGAGTTATAACCTGGTTCCCTGGAGATCTGTGCAGGGAGTGAAATTATACCAGCACAATCAAATGCGTTGTGGGAATGGAAACGCGTGGCTGGGGACACAGGAGATGGGAGCTTCCTGAGAAAGACAGTTGCCAAGAGGAATGTCTGTGGAACAATGGTCTATTTTCCTTGTCATCTCTCCCCAGATCTTTTACTTTAATGGTTATATTTAGCCAACTTTGTGAAAGTTAAAGGCCCTTTCAGCTCATCTGTTTCTGAGTGATCTTCGCCAGTCAGTGTTAACCAGTCCCTCCAGGACACGAGAGTGAAAAACAACTGTGCTTATTGACTGCCTCGTTTTGAAGGAGCTGAATTGTTTCCAGCAATTAAAGGTAATTTGACGTTTTCTGGGAAGCGTAAAAATTGGAGTAAGTGATAATAGTCCTTCTAATTTCCCAGCTCTGCAGAGATTGAGCTATTGCTCACTGACAGCTCTCTTTTTCAACCTTTGTATGATCTCCAAGGGATTTATGACTGATGGTTAGAGAGAACCCAGAGGAGGCCATGAAGATGATCAGAGGGCTGGAGCACCTCTGCTCTGGGGACAGGCTGAGGGAGTTGGGGTTGTTCAGCCTGGAGAAGAGAAGGTTACAGGGAGACCTTAGAGCACCTTCCAGTACTGACAAGATAGGGGCTGACAAGAAAGCTGGAGAGGGACTTTTTACAAGGGCATGGAGTGATAGGACGAGGGGCAATGGCTTTAAACTGGAAGAGGGGAGATTTAGATTAGATATTAGGAAGAGATTTGTTACTGTGAGGGTGGTGAGACACTGGCCCAGGTTGCCCAGAGAAGCTGTGGCTGCCCCCTCCCTGGCAGTGTTCCAGGCCAGGTTGGATGGGGCTTGGAGCAACCTGGGCTGGTGGGAGGTGTCCCTGCCCATGGCAGGGGTTTGGAATGAGATGAGCTTTGAGGTCCCTTCCAACCCAAACCATTCTATGAAAACAGTACTAGTCTAGTGCCCTTCCTGGTGTCAGATGGCATCTTTCTGTGAATAAAATGTGCCATATGTTCTTCTCTTATGACCCTTCTCTTTTGGAACAACGTCACTTTTAAGGGAAATGCAACATGCAGCATTGATATTATGGCAGGAGTGTGAAGCCACGAGGAAAGCTTTTTAAGCAGGTCAAGTTAACTAGGCACAAGAAAACAATAGGTGGAAGCCCAGGATGTAAGATCTGATTGGGCAGAACCTCAGGGTCGAGAGATGACATAAAGATGGCACCTTCTTACCTGGTGTTTACTCTTAGTTGCTCTTTTCAGTCTGTTTTACTGACTGAGATGTGTTTTACAAAATTATGCCAAACCAGTGTTGCTGTAGGAGAGGCTGGTTCCTGTTCCACTGTGAGCATTATGAGGTGTCAGGGATTTTACTTTTGGTGGGTGTGATGTAAGGTGCAGAAAATAAGTTTTGGGGCTGGCTTTCCACTGCAGACTTCGTGGTCTTTAGAAGACATGGGTGCTCTTCCTCATCAGTGGACAAGCAAGACTGTGGCTTCTGCTCTTATCAATATTTATTTATAAAATCTATTACTTTCACTGGCCAGCAACAGGAAAGTTTCCTTGCCTTCACTTGCCTTGGAGTCATATATAGGCAAACACATTTTCTGCCTTTACTTTTAATAATTCTGCATGTCATCAACAGAATGTCCCTGGTCTTCACTTCGCACTTGTGTTCACTTTTAATACATCTTAATCTAGCTCAGTGTGATGGCAACACACCAGTAATGACCATCAGACCCAGTGCTGCAGTTTTTGTTGCTAGTACATCACAGGTGCTGCTGCAGAGGCTTTTTGCCCTTTGTCTTTCTGCCTTGCTGCTGCCGTGCATTTGACTGTTTAATGGTTCCTTTGCTATTGAACTCCACAGGGGAACATATCCCCAAACATTTCTCTAACCTCATCCAGAGAAATCTGAGAGCTCTTCTCCCTGTGTTCCCAGCAGGAGCTTCCTGCTTGCTTTTTATGTTTCAGCTCCTACACACACATACTTAGGTTTGACTCCTTTGGTAAAAGCTAACCTAATGAGCTATCACAGAGAGCAGCTAATGGCACTGCAGCCTCATCCCCTTTCCCTATATAATTTTTCTTATCTACTTGTGAAGTCTTTCTGCACTGTGTGATTGATTTTGCTAATCTCAGACTTTTTAATTAATCATTAATTATTACATTGGGCTGTTACTCTGAGTATTTGAGATCTGCATGGCCTGGTGCTGTCCATAAATTTTTACATCAGTGTACTTAAATATAGTGCTGTAAGTTATTAATTGGTAAACAACCACTGAATATTTACTTCACACACGGGTTATTCTGTAGATAACTATTGTCCTGGGGAGTAGCTGTTCCATCTCATTAAAATCTTGTTTCCTGAGACATCACATATTTGGGGAACAGTGGGTCAAACCCACTGAGGGATATAGACATAAATGCATGGTTAAATTCTTTCTCAGCATCTCTCTGGAGCTGCTGCCAAACTGGCTCCACCTCAAATCTTCTTGCTGTTATTGCTTATCGCAATAAATGATTCCCATCAGAAATTCTAAGCTGTTTCCAGTGCTGCAAGACATCCCTCAATATCAGAGTGTGGGCTTGATGTGATGAAATAAGATGAGGTATATTCACTATTGGTTTTTTTCAAGTTTGTAACGAGGTAAAATGTTATACTTACATGATGTGACTGTGATTTGCTATGAGCTGTTAAATGGCTGGTTCAGTTGTGCAGTATTTGCCTTCACCTTTCTAGAGAACAGGAGGGATTTTTCTTCTCTTGTGTTTTACTTCCCCATTTCTTTTCTGTCCATGTGTTCAGTCACATAATGTGTTCAAATAAATTCATTTGACAATTCATTTCTGTTATTACAATCCATATGAGGTGGAAGGTGTTCAGATGTAACTTTGAGGGAACAGGAGAAAACCCAAAGAAAATCAGATAGAAAGACTAAACCTTAGGCCAAAGTCACCTCCTGTAGGGTGTTGTACCACTCCAGCACTTCCCTCAACTTTGGGTGTGCTGTTCCATTAAATAGCTGATTTTTTTGAGCCCCAGAGAATTCACTGAAGTTTTGTGGTACCATTTCGAGTAACCAGAAGATCTGATACTTTGAGGGTCTAAGTATTGTTATGTTGAGTTTCAAGTTTTGAGGGTTTTGGGCAATCAGTGCTTCCCAAAAGTCAGACCTCTAGCTGCATTCCATAACTTTTTGTGTCTGAAGGCTCAGATATTTGCCATAATATATATATATAAGAGGAAAAATTGGCTGCGTTTTGAAACCAAGATTGTAGAAAATGATTTGGAAATAATTTACCATATGCATTTAATTCTCTCTAGTCATAGTGCTTATTACATTCTGAGCTCATAAAGCACCTGGATGTGTACTTAATTCATAAGTTAATCAGTAGTGCTGCTTTATTCATGACTCATGCAAAGAGCTGGCCTTGAGGGAGCTAGAGCCTCTAAGACAGATGATGGGAAAATAAGAGGTAATGTTAAGAATACTGTGTTTTATTTTTGTTTTCTTGGGCATGAAAGAATTAAAACTAATATGGAGACTGCTTGATTTTGTATTGGTGGTTTAACAGTAGCCTGCTTTAATACATGTCTTCAGAAAGTGGAGGGTTCTGAAGAGGAACTAGATGCTGACTGGAGTTACATGGACAGTAAGCAGCAAGTGGTCAATGTGAATATCCAGAACTGAATAGAATGGAAAAGACTCCAATTATAAGAAGCTCTGTGATAATCTAGGTTTAGAAATTTGGAATTCTAAAATTTTAACCGCATGCTGAAGGGATATATGCAGTGTGGGAGATGCAATTATATTGCTGCAAGCACAGCTACAGCAAAATTATATCTTTAAAATAACAGTTGTGCATACAAGAAAACTGAAAAGGTGTGAAAATTGGAACAGTGTCGCTTCTTGCATGATATTCCAGGAGCTATGTTAAAAGGAAACAGGACTAACCCTGATGAAACATGACCCCTCCACTGTGACAAACTAGTATAAACCGAAGCTGACTTGCTGCTGCACTGGTGACATTTTCTAATCCCATTTAATGGATTCCAGCACTGCCTGGGCAGCTGTTGGAACCTCCCATTGATTGCAACCTATGTCATCTTTCCATCTGCCTGTTCTGCATTTCAATTATCATCTCCACCTCATTTTGCCTCTTCTAATCAGGTGGGGAACTAGCAAATGCCTACTATCAAAATAACCCAAATATTACATGTAATTTCCTGTAATGATTCTAGGCCACCTCCAGTTCACATTAGGCTCTTGTCTTAGTTAATAACTAAATCAGTCTTTACAGATAAAACTTGTTATTTACTCTCCATGTTTTCCAGGCTCAGTCTGCTCATTGCTCCTCACTGAGTTTTGATTCTTTACTGCACTTTCATTTAAATCTGTGGTGGTCAAAATCCCTCCTCCATGCATAGAGCATACATTTTTCCTTACTATATTCTTCATAAAAGAAAGTTGAAGTCTCAGCTCTTAGTTTTCAAGAGGACAAAGAAGCCCAAGTTTTCCTTTTACCATATTTTATACTATACACTCTTGGGTATGTCACTGAAGTTGTCCATGCCTAAGTTTAATGGTCTTTAAAATTAATACCATAATACTTAATTCACTGGGTTATTGTGATCTAATTAATGAATCCTTTGAAAACTCCTTTGAAGTTCTCATTCATAAGGTGCTTTGTAAATATGGATTAGTCACAGCAATAAATTCACTCAGCTTCCTGGGTTTCAGCCCAATATCATACACATTTAGAACTTCTGTTTTATTCTATTCACCCCACTCACAGTGCTTAATTTTGTGGGTCATAACCAACTTATTTCACATCTCAGTTCTACCTCTCTGAGTAACAATTGTTTCTTCTGCTTATATGTATCAAAGAGAATTTTAAACATGCATTATTCATGCGCCATATGAACCACTGGAGTCTTTAATTATAAAATAAGCCTCTTGAAAAATGTAGATTATTTTCCTTTCAACCTTGTCTACAGTTTAGAAGCGTGCAGTGAAAATATGCTGTTTACAGGTGAGGCATACTTCCTGGAGTGAGGGTCTTAAACGGGCCAAAACATGCAGAGGATTATTTATTGGTACTTTTTCATGCTGTGAGATATTTCAAAGAGGGTACCAATACCCCAACTTACCTTTTGACCTTAGCTTCATGTATTTTGGTGGAGAGAGAAAAACTCACACCATGCAAGTGTTGCACGTGTGCCATTGTCTCTGAAACACAACTAAGTCTTGGGAAACCATGTGACAAATTGTGCAGCATACAAAATTGTGACAGGAACTACTGAAGAACATTTAAATCCAGTTGCAATTGTAGTTTTAGACTGATGTAGTCTGATTTTCAACAGGTTGCTGAATTTGAAGGCATCATTCCTCTTCTGCTGAATGAGTTACTTAAATGTTGTAAGTGAAGAATTATCCATTTAAATTTCCTTCCTGTACTAAAATCTAATCCAGTTTTGGATGTAGCAGGAATCTAGCCTCACAATATAAATAAATCTCATATATAAGTAAAAACATGACTGTATGAAGTGCTTGTAAGATCAGGACCCAGGAATGGCATCCTTCTCCTGTGTTATAGCAAAATACTGCATTTTTTTAATATCTTATTTATAGTTTTAGTTTGCCTTAATTTCAAATTATTGCATTAGCAAGATCACGAGAATGAAGAAGTAGAATAATTTAACAGCTGAAGTGGCTTTTCAGAAAATTGCACGAGTTATTGGCATCATTCACAATTTGCCTGGCACCATTATATCTAATGTAAGATGACTAACTTCATTAAGGCTGAAATATTAGCTGTAGGAGGAGCAGCCAACTGGGGCTATAGTTCTTTACCCAACTGTTGCTTAATCATTTCTATTTATCAGACAAGAAAGGTTTGCTCTAGAATTAAAGAACATTTACTTATCTATACAAATATAGACATCACCAATTGCTGTGAGTTCATGAAACCAGAAGAACAGAAGAGGCAGAAAGTTTGTAATGTGTCTCAGAACAATATTAGAATATGTGAGTTTAGGGAATAAAATGAGGAAAATATTAACAGCCTGTCAGAGGATAACACTTGTAATACTGTGGAAAGAATTACTCTGCTTATCTTTCATGCTCCTTTACAAATATTGGAAACGTAACGTTTGCAAACTTTAATTAAATCCTCACTGCTCCACTGAGAGTTAACATTTTTAACCCTACTGTAATGAAAAGCTGTGTAGCAGTATATCTTTTATAGAATTAGAAACTGTCTCCTAATCTTGAAAAACTGAAAAAAAAAAAGTGAACACAGCCTTTTTTTCTATATTTATGTTTAACTTTTATATTAGTACCTCAGGCATTTAAATATTTCCTTATGTAATCATATTAACCACTGAGATAAGCTTATATTATGACAAAAGTGATTTTGAAGTCACGAAGTCTAAAATTAAAGAAACGTTTTATAAAAGATGAGAATAAATTTTCAAATCTACTTTTTTTTCTTTCAGCTTATATAGTTTTCACTCACAAACAGCTGCTTGTGGGTATGATGCAGGAATATAATTAACTCTTTCTGACATGAGGTTCACGTGATAGCATCACGTGCTGCTGTTACATTCATTGTTGAAAGAACATATGTGATAGCACAGTTTTGAGTATTTTTCTGTAATTTGGGAAGCAAACGATGAAAGAATAATTCAGAGATTGATTCTATTTTATTTCGGCTCCATCAAGGCTCTGATTTCTGAAAAGGCTGAAATGGCAACATCTGTACTGGGTGCCAATGACTGGGCATAGGCATGGGCATCTGTTTTGAAAATCCTGGACCTGGTTAATTCTGTGAAAGCCCATAGGGATCAAGAGACATTAAATTTACTGTAGCCTAAAGCATTTCTTTCTTCAAATAGCTCTACATTAAACACAATTACTGTACAAAGGATTTTTTTTTAAATGCAGAAAATACTGAGAGATAATATTTTAAAAAATAGAGAGCATGAGGAAATGCCATGCAAGTGATAGTTTAATTCTGAAGCCTTTTTTGCTCTGTTTTTATTGTTCTCTGCAGTTCAATATTAATAGAGTCAGTGCCACTTAAGCAAAGTCATTCGTATCATCTCGCTAGCCTACATGGAATTAAGGAAGAATGAACTTCAGCTCTTTAAGTGAGCAGGAGATAACAATGCAGCCCGACAGAGAAATGATTGAATTTGCCAGCAGTTTGTGCAATGCTTGCTCATTTACAAGGGCATTTTCAAGCGATTTCGTGCCTGGGATTCCTTGGGGGCAGTTCAGTTGGGCACTGAAACTGAATCAATGTTTAAATGGTTTTACTTTTAGATTGGTTTAGAAAAATGGTGAGTAAATAGATGTTTTCATAATTAATGCAGTCACTGCAGATCATGCAAGGATCATTTGTATTTTGAAAGGAGAGAAAACAGTGTTCTCATTTGGCTGGGCATCTTGCACTGTGTGTGTTAGAACTGTGAAGAGATGTACAATGTGGATTGCTGGATTAACACAAGAGCAATTACTCACTGGTCTGGATGAATCCACTCCCTCTTTAGCATCCTCTGCGGAGGAAATAAAGTGAGCTGGAAGTCAGAGATACGAATTCTTCTCTCTGCTCTGCCCCTGATGTACCTGTGCCAAGGCATCCCACCTTTCCTGGTTCCCCAGCCATGCAGGCAGCCATGAGCAGCCCCAGTCAGTGGGAGATCCACTCAAGGCACTGACTCCCAGCTGTATCCCACATCACCTCATCATGCTCATTATAAAAGGAGGGAGCTCAGGGAGGGTGGAGTCTTTCTCTTCCTGGGGCTCCTTCTTTTTGGCCTTCTGCTCCTGATGTTGACCTCAAGAACCAGGGTGAGTAGAATCTTGTGCACTTCATGTCAGCTGTTGTGGTAGTTTTATTCTTTCATTAAATCTGTTTCTACTTCAACTCATGTGGCCTTTTTTGCCTGATTCCCCTTCTCAGCTGGGGAGGCAGCATCAGGTGGTAGAATGACTGCTATAGTTTAGCCCTGGGTAAATGTAGACACCTACTTTGGTTCCCCTTCAGCTAGAAACAGGAGAGGCAATGACCCCTTTCCCAAGAATATCCAAGTATTTAATTTTCAAGAAGCAATGTGTTATTTCCACCCTTTAAGTTACACTTCCACCCTACAGGAGCTCCAATTGGTTTTTTCCTTCATGAAGTCCCTGATATGTTTTAAAATAAAGCTTTACTGCGTTACCAACATTGCTGTAGAAGAGCATAAGGGAGCCTGCTTTCCTGTGTTTCTACTATTTCTGTGTATTTACGAAGAGGGACAGGCAACTAGACATTTGCCATGTTGATGCAATATATACCTGCTCTCACTTGATTGCTGTAAAATCTAATAAAGCAGGAATTTCAGGGCTGGATGTCTCTTTCTGTGGCAGGAAGGCAGGTGACATTCCAGGAACGGCACAGAGTGGTAGCAAGAGACAAGTCTTCTGTTCCTGCCTCCTTCATTTCCTGCGTGTTTTTGAAAGTCTGGACAAAGTCAAATCAAAAATCCTATTGAATTTTTTGTGAGCAAAGATTTTTATTTTTTATTTTTGTGGTAAACCATTGCCTTCAATAAAACTACTCAGGCATCATCACTGCTAGTTGCCACCCTTGTGTCTGTACTCACTCCTTTTTCTTTAAAGTTTCTTGCTCTACGTAATACATAAATAACATATTTACAGAGCAGTCAGGGTTTTAAATACTTTTCTTTTGCAAAACCTCTGGAGAAAAAGATATAAAATGCAATTCTAAAAACATCTATGGAGGTTGAACCCCCAAAATGGCAAACTCTTGTCATCGAAACGAGATAACAATATTTTTGTCTCAGGCTTCTTTCTAATGAGCTCTTAAGATTTTCAGCATTGCAAAAGGGGATCCTGGAACAAGCAAAGTTGGCAGTTGCCTAAAGGAGCACGCTGGTGAAGACAGAGAAATAGTAATGCTTCCTCTGTCTCATTTATATATAGGAAAACATCAGAAAGTGAAGCCATTGTTCTTGCTAAAGTAGTAGTTCAGGCTCTATGGGATGAAGTCTATTGCTTGACTCTTAATGCTGTTGCTCTTGTATATTTTACCTAACCTTCCAATTCCTTGAATTTTGCTTGACTGCCCTAGTTCTGCAGTAAAGAACAGTTCTCACAGGGTCTTTTGGCTGAATCTGCATAAGGCCTCTCAGCTTCTGCCATCTTAATACTTTAGAGCTTTATAGATACACCAGTTGAAGCTCCTTCCCGAAATCTATGTCCTTAACTCTATCTAGTAGACTCTGAAATTGCTAGCTGTGCTAAACTTCTGGAATAACAGGCAGTTTCTGTCTCTGAACTAATGCTTCTTTTTGCTAAGCTTATATTACCTAGAAAAAGGCTGCAAGATTTGTTTTTTAAACTTTTTTTACACATATTTGTTAATATATGTTTGGGATTTTTTTTTTTAACTTTAGACAAAGTCATTCAGTTCATTTCCTTGTAAAAGTAACTCAAAAGTAAAACTGAAAAACTGTTGGGAATTGAGTAGCACGGATGATTAATGGCCTGCTGCCTCTGAAAACTGCAAGTCAGATGTGAAATCCCTTTCACAACATAACTGGAATTTCATATTTTCATTCATACACATATATTACTACACATGCGTGCTTTCTTCCTGACATACACATGAACTTCCCATGGAAATTTTTGTTGAGTGCTGAAGTATTTTCAACTTAAGGGGTTATGTTCTAATCTCTGTAGCTGTAACAGCCTTTGGAGCATATGAAATGACACTGAATTTGACAGGAGACTCGGATCCAGTGGTGAGATATTCCCACAACGACTGAGATTCAAATCAGAGTATGTCAGTCATGTTTGGGGAGCTGCTAGTACATATATTGAATTAATCTCCTTGGGAAGTTGGCTTAAAAACCAGCTGATGCTTTCCATAAGAAACCATTACCATGTCTGAGAACATGATTAAAGTTAGAGTCTCTGAGGTCTGGCTTTACAGCAAAGTCTGTGTAAAGACATAGGCTTTTACTTTTCTTCCATCTTATTCTTACCTGCTCTTCTATTTGCATTGAAGTGAATTTCACTAGATCTTTACTTTGGAACTTACTTTTGTTCAGTTCAAATTTATCAATTGTTATTATCAATTTCAGTTCTCTGTTTAAGAGGCACAGTATGAGATCCATCCTACTCTGACTTAGGGAAATACTTCCTTATCAATTATTCCTGGAGATCTCTACCCAGAAAAAATGGCTGCAAATCTCTTTTCTGACAGAAGGTGTTTCCCTCTATTGGAGGTTATTGCTACATATCTTTTATAATAAGCAGAAGTTTGAAAACACTCAACCAATAAGTGGCAAACAGTGTGTGAATAGCATTAGTGGCTAATTTCTTCCATTTTGGAGTTGCCACTCAACAGAATAAGGGGGAAACCGTGCTGGGCTCCAGGGCAGCCTACATTGCAGCAATGTACAGTTGGTCACTAACCAGGAATGACACCAGGCAGAGCCATGTCTTAGGGTTTTTATCCACATCATTAAACAGCTGGAGTTTTGCCCACCAGTTAGAGCAGAAGACTGATGCCAGTGACTTTGGGCTGTAGTTGTGCTCCTGATTTATTGCACGGCATTAAACAAATCATTTTGCATCTGTCCTCACTTTTAAGGTCAGTTTTGGGGTAGGGTTCTTTCAGCGTTGCCATCATGATTTGGACTGCCAAACGTTATTGCAATACATGTAATAACTGTAATGAAAAATAATATAGCTCACCTTTGCATAAGAAACATTTGAGTGCAAATTATATATTATCCTTGACTGAGTAGACTGGTCTTGAATTGGTAAGTTCAGATAGACCTAAGCATGTATTACCTCTGTCTCCAAGTCATGTTGTCAATCATAGACTGTTAAATCAGTTTTCAAAAGATAGAGTCGCTGTCTTTGTCTTATGATTTGAGTGTGGAAAAAGTTCTATTCATGTGCAGAATATAGTAGCTTGACCCCTATCTTATTTTCTTTTTAGATGAGTCATAGACATTAGCAGATGCATAGAGATTAGTCAGCTGCTTGTATTTTCAGAATGGGGATAGGCCTTAATGAAAGATAAAATGCTATTATCTGTAAAGTTAAGAGAGAGCATAAAGCAGTTTTGCATATACCTTGTTGAAGCTCGCTGCTTTTCAACAATAGAAACAAGTTATGGAACACTAGAGGTATACCAGATCTATATGTCTGACTTTGACTACAGAACCATGCAGAAGACCATTCCCTTAGGTAATTCAGCCCAGATTTTACACTAGTCTTGTATGTGCTGGGTCAAGACTGTAGGAGCTGAGCAAGCTTCGCAAGAGCAGTCATGTGAAACAGAGCTTATTGCCAAGATGCAGGTATTCCCAGACTATGGTCTTACATGTCCTGGGCAATGTAAGATACACAGCCAATTCTCTCTGTTAGGCTCCTTTGAAAATCTTAGCTTTAATGTAATTAAACAACATGGTGAGCTCCAGTCGCTTTGGTAGTTTCTCATGCACCTAGTTGACAGTTTCACTGTGTTTCTGTAGCATGTCTCTACTTTGATTAGGCCCAGATACATTTAATTAGCAGGTTGTTTGATCAATTAGATAATGAACCCTAACGTCACCTTCTTGCTTAGATGTGCTTTGAACAACAATTTTAATCTTAGTGACAGCTCCTCTAGAAAGAAACGGGGGGAAACCAATGTAATTAAGATGTGAGTGCACAAAAATGCCTATGTGAGTCTGCAGCATGAAACTAAAAATACTTCGAGCTCAAAAACAGACCTAGAGTTCAGTGGATGTAAGCTTGGAGGTTTTCAACTGAGTTATTTGTTTATGTCTAGGTCTATGATGAATAGGAGAGAGATATTTGAAAGCATTTGATGTTGAATCATCTTTGCTCCTACTTCATTGATTTCTCTAGCACCAGGGTTAGGCTAATGCTGAGTGGAAATTTGATGTCATTTAGTGCTTATGTGGGACTGGCATAAAATTCTCCTCAGGCTCTAATGAATAGCAGTAAGTAAAAAAAACCAAAACCAAGAAAAAAACCCAACATGACTACTCAGTAGAATACACTAGAAAAATTCTGAAATGCTGGGATGGAAATATGTGGAAGTTCCCCTTCAGACAATTGCCCCAACCTTGTTGAATTAGTGAATTGGGAACAAGGATGGGTCAAGGTTCATCTTGGCTTGTGAGATTATGAGAAGGCCACAATATTATGCCATGCAATAAAAATAATTAGGAAAAAAAAAAGTAAGCTTTTTTCAGGAGCTGGCTTATCTTTAAAAACCTTTAGGTTTTGTTCTGCTTCTGTGTATGTGCTCTGCAATTTCAGCTGTTAGGCTGTTCCCCTATACTGAATCTTGGGGTGTAAGTAAAGAACTAGTATTTAATGCAAAATATGTTGCAGTGGCAGTTAACATGTCCATTTTTTAAAAGCTGCAGTCACTAAATCAAGGATTCACACACTGAGATAATTCCCCTGCTGGCATCTAAGCTTTGGCCAAATACATAAACAAGGATGAAAAGAAACATTTAATTTTTTTTCAGCTGTTTAAAGTGATTTAAGAGGTGGAAATTTAGTCCAGAAGGGGTGGGAATGAGAAACAAGGATTTGTATGTGTGCATGTGTTCAAATATATGTGTCCATAGCACTCTCATGTCACGTATTTCTGTTTGTTGTGTTTTCTTGTAATGAAGGTTAACTTTGAAACATGTTTTGTGGTGAAAGAAATCCATCATTTTCTATTTATCTTCTTATTTCACTGTGTAGCATTGACAGGATTTAAGCTGTTCAACAGGAAAAGAAATTATTTCTGTCTGCACTAGTGGTGAATAGTGTGGAACCCTCTTATTAGTTATTTTGTTTGTACTACAGTAGTGAATGGTGTATTGTCTGGTAGAGTACTCTGGAGATACCTGGCAGAGTTTTTCTTTCAGGCTCCTAGACCACCTGTAGAACTGTTTATTATTTTGCTTTGCTAGTGGAAAACATCTCCACTGACTCAACAATTCTTCCACACTGCTTGAAATGAGAGATTTCTTGAGGTGTGGGTTTATTAAAAAAAAAATAATAAAAAAACAAACTAGATTTGTTAAAGGGAAATCTTTCATGTAACTAGCTGGTACCAGCAACATTAAAATATCCCACTAGGTATTGAGATACTAATCCAGTTAGGACAGGGTTAATTATGTTCTGTTGACTCCACCACCATCAACGTTAAGTGTTTAAGAATTTTATCTTGAACGTTATTCACACTTTGTGGGATGTGTTCTCCATTTTATTTTTGAGCTTTAGTAGTGCACTTGTTTTCAGATTTAAGTCCCAAATTCATGCAGAAATGCAAAATCAAAAAGGTCAACACCATCGTATCTAACAAAGTCAGGTTTGTATTTGCTCCGTCCGTTTTCTACTCATGTCACTGTGCTGTCTCCTTTTTCATTTCACTAGGTCTCTCACTTAGGCAGGTTAGTCCTTTGGAAGATCTGATAAACATGTTCCCTCTAAGGTATGACATTGCTGGTATTTCTGGTCTCTGACATCCTTTCTTAACAGGAACATAAGAATGGACTTTCCAAGTCAGACCATTGATCCATGTAGTTCAGTATCTTTTTCCTGTAGTAGTAGCACAGAGCAGATAGGAAGGGATACAGGAAAAGAACAAAAGCATAATAATAATTTATTGATTTACTGTCTTGTATTTTCAACTTGAGACTACTTTGAGATGTTATTTTTTGTCGTACTCCTGATAGTTTTTCGTTGTACTAGCTTATCTCCTCAGTTTTTGATGCAAAGTCACCCAGGTATCTGCTTTTATCATCACAAATGCCTCTTTACATAAGGATCAGTATCACCACAGGATTGTCTGTGCTGATATTCTGTCTCCAGAAGGAATTATATGAACACACCAAAGAGCCAGAGTTGGTCAACTGTTTATGCTTCTTCCCTAGCTCATCTTCAGTTTCTGACTGCTTTCAGCTCAGATTAATTTCTGAGCCTGAAGTGGATTTATATTTAATAACTCTTATTGGATTGCTCTTCCAAATACTTGCCCAGCACCCATTTGTTGAACTACGTGATTTCTGGAAAAGTATTTCCTTTTGTGTCCCGATACAAGCATTAGAAAGTATACAGTGACTGTATAGAGAGAAACAGCAAAAGCTGATCAACTCCTATTCATTATTTTTATATCATGTGTCGTTTTATAGACTTCCATTATTTTGCTCACCTTTGTTTATTTTACAGAGTTCTAGTCCATTTTGTCATAGAAACATAGAATGGTTTGGGTTGGAAGGGACCTCAAAGCTCATCTCCTTCCAACCCCCCTGCCATGGCAGGGACACCTCCCACCAGCCCAGGTTGCTCCAAGCCCCATCCAGCCTGGCCTGGAACACTGCCAGGGAGGGGGGGCAGCCACAACTTCTCTGGGCACCCTGGGCCAGTGTCTCACCACCCTCACAGGAAAGAATTTCTAAATATTTCATCTAAGTCTAACTTCTTTCAGTTTAAAATTGTTACCCCTTGTACTTTCACTCCATGCTCTTGTAAAAAGTCCCTCCCCAGCTTTCCTGTAGCTCCCCCAGGCACTGGAAGGTGCTCTAAGGTCTCCCTGGAGCCTTCTCTTCTCCAGGCTGAACAACCCCAACTCCCTCAGCCTGTCCCCAGAGCAGAGGTGCTCCAGCTCTCTGATCATCCTTGTGGCCTCCTCTGGATCCACTCCAACAGGTCCACATCCTTCTTGTGATGGGGACCCCAGAGCATCAGAACATCAAGCATTTGAAGAGAGAATGAACATGTTTTCATTTTCTATTCTTTCCCTAATAATTCCTGATGTTACTGTGCTTTTTTGACTGCTCAAAAATTGTTTTTATAGTTATCCATTATAACTTCACAGTCCTTCTCTGCACAGCCTTTACCCTGCATTACAGAATGCATTTATCTGCATTATCCTCAACCTTCTGCAGTCTGTCCTGTTCTTCCTACGTGTGCCCATCCCTTTATGCAGTAAAACTGGCTGGCTGCAGAAACTCATTACTGCTCAAATAAAACATATAAGCAAAAAGTATTAATTACAGAATGACCTTTATAAATTCCATGTGACCTAGGAAGTCTGAGATACTGTTTCAACCTGACTGAAGTGAGAAAAAATAAAATATTAAGATTCCTGAGCTGCTGGGGGTACCAGTACTCCTTATATAACCTTTGGTGCAAAGATGGGCAACGAGAAGGTATTGGAGAATCAGCTTAAGCCAGACTTAAGGTCCCTCATTCGGCAGCAGGCAGAAGGATGGGTCTTAGACATTGTCTCTAAATAGGGCTGATATGCTTTCTGGGCTTCCCACTCCACTGGAAGCCCCAGCAAATTTGTCTCATTGCCAAGGATTTTCAGAAGGAAAAAATAATGTCTTGTAAAATTCCTGACCAGTCTTATTATTCAGCCCACTAAGCATAAAATCAAACCTAGGAGGTGGCCATTAACTCTTAGGGAAGCCTGGCTTTATTTTATTAAAACCAGCAAAAAGCAGTGTATATTTACACATGGGCTGTAGCTGCTTCTGCAGCAAATGTCAGTGTAGAAATGTGGCCAGTGGTCATTTCAAAGTACAGAAAGCATCATGACTGACTGCAGGATGGTAATATAATTTGACACTTAAAAATAATATCTCATTATAAAACCATAAGAATTGTCAATAGCAGCACAATGACTCACCGAGGCAGGTAACTCATTATCATGACCTAAATAGAAAGGAAGTAGGAATGGCTCTGTTGAAGAGGAAAGATTAAGGCATCCTGAGGGAGGAAAACTACCTGCAGCTAAATTTGAGGAGGTCTATATAGAGACATTAATATTTTTAAATGATAAGCTATTTTGTTGTTTTTTCATGCAATAATAAAGGCTAACCACAGGAAAGGCATGAAATTTGGATGCTGCCTTGTGTATAGAGGATCCTGGGAAACATGCCTGCTCACATGGTGTTACTAATAATAATGTAAATTATTAAAGCTGACAGAATTTTTATAGCTAAAGCATGTGCTCTTTACACTGCTCTTTCTTCAGCTTGGACAATGAATATACACCAATCACATTTTGTTTCTGCAGTTCATGTGCCAACAAAATGCTGTTATTTTTGATTGTAGCACTGCAGGGAAATGTTGGAGTATAAAGAAGAAAAAGTGGAAAATAGGCAAATAATCTCTTGGTTTTAAATTGACTTTTCTGTTTACAGTGCATCCTTGTAACATTCCTTTTTTTTAATGGAAAATACAAATATCTAAGCAAAACAAAATTTAAATATGCAATACAATAGCTTTAATAATCTCATTATCAAGATTGACATCACTCTTCATGATCTTTCTAATAAAAATTTGTTTGTATGTAAGGAAAAGCCATATTTCTAAACTGAGATCTTAAGCTCCAGAGAGATTTATGAAAACAAGTGATTAAAGAAAAATGGTTTGCCTTTGAGCCCAAAAGGAATGGAATTAGCAGATACAAAAATAATTTTATTAAACATTTCTATTCTTACTAAATATATATGTTTATATGCCCCATCAATAAAACACAACTTTATAATAAGTTTTGAGCATGCTGTGTTCAGGCACTTGAGCTTGCATTCTAAGGGTTAACTTTCCTTAGAATAATTGATAGAATAGCATTTGGGAGCTGGGTGTTGATTTTAATGAAATCAGCTGGCTAGGATAAGTATAATTTGGTAGGTGACTTAGAAAATACAGAGCTGGACTTGGACAGCTGTGCTCTGGAGAATTTTGTTATGGTTTTCTACAATTCTTGTGTGTCATACTTTGCTGAATATTTCTGGTTCTGTTTAAAGGGTATTGCTGATGTAAATAAAGTTGCAATGTATTCACACATGCTTTATCTATGTGCATCTACATACTTATTTTTAAGTTTGATGCAGAAAGAAATGCTATAGATTTATTTTTGGACTATGGTCACAGGAGTAGGAGTTGCTTCTGTATGCCAAAAGGCTTTCCTCAACAACTTTAGAACATGCCTTGTCCTGTAATTACTCTTTTTGCAAAAGATGGCCATGCTCAGGGTTTCCCTGCTTTATTCTTCATTCCTCCCTGCCCACTTTTGGGGTATGAGTAGCTGTCAGTACGTGATTTTTCTCTCATTCTTTGCCAAGGGAGGTCTCTACTGTGCACAGCAAGGATTTAAAAAAAATCCTTCCCTGCAGGAAGCAATAACGCTAGAAATGATTAAAACAAAACCTAAAATGTCACCTTAGACTAATGAAATTCCACCATCACGCAGTACAGACTTGACACTTCTGTGAGACCCTTTAAAACTAAGATTGAGAAGAGAAAATTAAACTTCGAATGAGAGGAAACAGAACCAGCTCTCTTTTCCCTGGCAGGAGTGAAGTGCAGTGAGTTGGTTGTTCTCAGACAAGCTGATCTCACGGGCAGTGCCCCTAACTCAGCCTGAAGAGCAGCAAACAATATGGCTTTAGACAGGTGGCAGTGTTATCTATTGTTCATCATCTGCTCTGGCAGGGGGGTTGGACTAGATGATCTTTTAAGGTCCCTTCCAATCCCTGACATTCTGTGATTCTGTGATTCTGTGATCTTAAAAAATGGCATGTCTGTCTGTCTTGGAACCAGCTGATCTGTAGCTTCACTCGTATGTCCTCTCACATGTGGGTAGGCAGTTGAGGAACTGCTTTCCTAGCTCAACCCAGGGGTTATTCACATCCATTTCCCACCCCTGAGAGTGAGCTGTACGGAGTGCTTCAGTACAGGGTTCCTGCACAGAGGGCAGTTATAAAATAACCATAAGGGAGTTTGCTTTTAAATTCAGCTAATCATAGATATCGATACCTGCTTGGAAAAGCAGGATTTTATAGCTTTTTAATTCAGTTCAGTGAAGTTGTAGGATGTTCACAGTACCAACGAACACACCCTGACCCCTGCATTTAAATCTAAGCCTCTGCTGCTGGTGGTACCTCTTGGTGGCAAAGAGCAGAGACCAGCTGCTTTTTTGGGGAGGGTGTCAGTGCTTATAGGGGCTCCTTGGTTTTAGTGGAGCACAGTCCTGGGGAACTGTTCCAAGGAGTTTTAAGTCTCCTATAGGGGCACTCCTGCATCAACACCACCACATTTGGCTGCACGAGACTGCAAAAAAAATACTCATTTATAACATTTAGGCTGAGTCCTGATGTTGGGGTCTTCAGCTGCTTATAGGATCAAGTGGGAATGAGAGAGTCCCTGCACACTCCAGCATTTCTCTCTACTCAGCTGCATGTGAGTTTAGATGTAATTTTGCCTTGGGCACGGAGCCAGCGTCTGCAACGCGGAGAGAAGTGATAGTTCAGGGCTGCTCTTTTACTTCTTTTCATCACTGCTGAGTGGTGTTTTACTTCCCTCATTCCAGCAAGAAACCAATCATCATGTGTGGGGGCTGTCAGCAGCTCTCTCATCCTTCCTGTGGCACAGCCCTGCCAGCCATCCACCACGTTTCCACACCCTGGTGGCTCTGCCCCAGCAGGGCACACTCGTAAATCCCCCCCAGCAGACACACCACTGCATGCAGTGCCATCGTGATGTGGCTGGGTAGAGAGACCTAGCAGTGTGCTCCCCAGGAGGAGAGGTTTGGCCATGTTGGGTCAGGTTGCACAACTGTGGAGGCCAGCCTCTTGCTTTAAGCATCATACCTGATGTTTCAGATGGATCTGAAAGCACCTAGGGAAGTAACTGGAGAATTGTGCGTGGGGGAAGAAAAGAGTTGATTTCACTGGCTCTGTGTACCCATGAAATGAAAGCACAGCTAGTTCTGTGGCAGACAATAGAGCCACAAGTCCCTTCTGTGTCTGGAGCTGGACTTAGGAACACTTCAGTCATGACAGACTGTCTTTAATTGGTCTGGGAAAAACACATGGTGAGAGCCAGAGAGGTCACGTACGACTTAGACTTGGGGCAAAATGTCTTTTCTGTCTTTCTGAATTCACAGACAGGCTGGAATTGTCCTGACCAAGCTAACAGGACTCATTGAATTACGGGCTGCTCAAGCTAGCACGCTGTGCTGTTAAGGTTGGCTCACTGTATTTTATTGCTGATTGCAGTACGAAGCACTGTGTGTTCAGATAAAGCTCCTCTGAAGCACTAATTTGTTGGAATAGTGGAACCCTGATAAGGATGTACAAATTAAGATACCTTTAATGGGTTGTAAAAGCACTGTCCATCTACAGCTGTTCTTAGAAACTGGTGGTGATTTCCATGTTCTAGTGATCACGTAAATTTAGAACCAGCCATCTTTGATATCTGTTGACAGTGATAAGGATGAATTGTATATGCTGGTGGTGATAATGAGACTAAAATGTCCTGTGTTTAACGTAATTTGATTTTCAAAGTTTCAGAAGGACCAAAACCATGGGTAACAGATTTTTAGATTAAATCTTTGATGATACGGAGTTTCAGGAGGTCATCTTCGTGCATGCTGAACCCCAGCCCCAGTAAGCTGTACATCTTGGTTGTGCTGCTGGATATCTTTTCAAATGCAACACTAAGTCCAGAGCCTATAGTATTTTGTGGATGTAAGGATATAAATGATGTTGTAAGAACTGGGATTTTTTTAAAAAAGGAACAGGTCTTCAACAACAAAAGATTTTCCAAGAGATTCAATCTTAGAAAATTAGGGTGAATTTTAGATAGACTATACAGATCTTTCTTCCTTTGTTGGTGGACTTGTTTCCCAATGCTGTTCGGTCCAAAGGATGAACTATGACTCAAAAATTTCCTCAGCTGCTACTGGAATTAAAACACTGAGCTAGCAACTTTATTTTTTTTTTTTTACGTGTGAATTTTTCAGTCACATAGGAAGATATATTTGCCAATTCTGCAAGACACATTTGAAGGGGGCTTTGATTGATTCTGAGGGTTGGAATGGAATCCTCTCATGTTTCTGTCTGGCCCAATACAGACACCACTAATTAGGAGAATGCTCTTTTGGTTCACCGTGCTGAGATTAGCTTCCTTTCAGTGAAGGCAAAATCTTGGGTCCTGATTTAAAAATAGCTACTGCAGACGTTCCACAGAGAAAAGCTCTTTGAAATGTCTCCTTGGGTACATGCAGTTCCCTGTGTTTGTGCTTAGTAGTAGAGCATAATTAGATTTCAAATTAATGGATCACATGACCACCCTCAAACAAGGCTAGGCTAGGGTGAGTCAGTAGGCAAGTGAGTTAATTTCCTCTTTCGAGACCTTAATTCCAATCCCTGCCTCTTCTTTAAGCATGTGTGTTTGTGGAATAGATATGCTTTGTGTGTTTATACATATATGTATTCATCTCTCAACTAATAGAATCGATAGTCAGTTGGGCTGAGGTCCATGGCAGGATGAAATAGCATTTGCAAATGTCATCATTTGTCTGGAACCCCACACTGCAAACAAGCATCTGAGGAACTGGTCTGAGCAGCTTTAAGGCATGATTATTCTACGAAATAGAAAATGGGTAACAAAGACTCTCATCTTCCCATTTCATTACCTCTCCCCAGAAGCAATTCTCCTTCATTTGCATGGCACAATATTCGAGTTGTTGAATCCTAGTCTCTCAGGACTGTCTCAAAGGACTGCTAATGGTTGCTGATTCTCTGCATAAACATCCATTGCACACTATAATTCTGCACTTTCTCAGCTCTGTCGTTTTTCTTACTTCTATCTGGAGTGCAGCACTAGTAAGAATGTGAAAAGGGATGAGACTAAATTAGGGATAGAGGGCATCACAACATGGTTCTCTATCTAATTCAGGAATAGGTGATCTATAGGTATTACTCAACCAAACCCAATATAAAAAGCCTTAAAAACTCCAGGGAAATGGCAATAAACAATGCAGTAACAAGCCACAAAGAGCAGTTCTGGCTCAGATCCTCCAAACCAGGTAGATACCTTACTCCTGCTTCAGGAATTAAGGGTTGGATTATCGTGAGATATGCTGGCTTCAGTCCTTCAAGTCTCCAAGTATCTATGGTTGTCTGTAACTGACCCACAAGAAAATACATAGGAGTGAGAGAGGATTGGGATGTAGCTTTTAACAGGGATGAAAAGAATAAAGATCTTGTAAAAATTGAAGATGACTGCCTTTTTTTTTTTTCTTCTAAAAACATATGGAGTATAATGAACCTTCTGTGGAAATAAAGTGGTTTTCTAATCATTTAACTGGGACCAGCATTTCCTCTCCAGAACCTAGTTAAAAATGATTTATTTTAGGTAGTGGTTCGAGGTTATCTTGTAGGATGGATAAAACTTTCATGTAAGGTCTGTAGAAATTAAATTCTTTAGATTTTTATCCCCAGGCTCTGCAAAAAGTATTCCAGGCTTCTGAATAGTTTATTATCATCAAAACCACTGTGTACATTTCAGTGTATTGCATAACAGGCTATTGTTCAGTAACTTCTATTGGCAGTGATTTTGGAAGGGGGAAAGGAGATGAAGAAAAATTTTAAAAAAAAAATAAAAAGAAGGCAACTTGAAAAGAAAATATGACTTCTAATTAAATGATTTTTTTTTTTTTTCTGGCAAGTCCTATGTTTTTTGCATTGTGTACCTATTTATCCCATAAGATATAGATATATCAGATGGTCAAAGGAATAATTAACAATAAATCACTTATTCTATTTCATACGTAATTACAGAAGAGCATTTTTCATGTTTAGTTTGCTGGGGTGCAACCTTTTCAGTTATTTTTTTAACACCACATGAGTCATTGGCACTAATGAGCTAGATATGGCTGTAGTAATTAACTGAGATGAGGGTTTTTTGGTTGGTTTTTTTTTAATCTGACCCTTTATTGAGAAAGACTATATAACTCTATGATCTTGAGTCAGGAAGTTACTCAGCTTCAGCTCAGACTGAGTAATGATCCCCACCCCCCCCCCAGCATCTTTCAGCAGCAGGGTGTAAATTTATAATCTTCAGTATTGGAGCACAAAAGTTCTGCTACATGCATTACAGGAATAACTCTGTTAGCTGTGGCACAGGACTGTTTCCTTCATCTAAGAATTGCAACTAATGGCAAATGTCACACACGCCACGCAGCTTTGCTGTGAGTGAACAAGTGATAGGGTAAATAATCCCTAAACTGCTTACAAAAGCCAAATTTTAATTCTGTTTTCCCATAACATGTTTAACTTGTGAAGGTTGGTCGTTAGCACTGCTTAGGTACAACAGGTATCTGATACTACATAGAATCATAGAGCAGCCTTGGTTGGAAAAGACATCTAAGATCAAGTCCAACCATTAACCCAGCACTGCCAATTGACCACCTCAACTAGACATCTTTTAAGCACCTCCAGGGATGGGGACTCCACCACTGCCCTGGGCATGTATGCAAGTATAGGGAAATGCCATTTTCACATCCAGAAAACCTAGAGCTCTATCCTATTAAATGAGTACAAACAATTTCCTTCCTACTCTGACATTTTGAGTTGTACTGTGAACCGTATCAAAATTGCACTTCTATATGCATTTTAGACAATAAAGTTCACGTCTTCAATCAGCTACAGAATAATTTTTGAAGTGGAATCTCTTGGAAAAGCCTTTTGCAGTTTCCAGATTTTGCAACCGGGTGCTTTGAGAGACAAGAAAAATTCTATTAGCTCATACTTGGCTTTTTATGAGTAAGAAAGGAATCAAACATCAAAGATTATGGGTGCTGTTTTCTAATACAGTCCTGATAGTTTTATACACTTTGTTCTAATTCAGTTGAAGTGCTGTCAGACCTCATTAAGATCAAACATTCATGATAATGGAAGGCTGTGATCTTCTCCAATCTACACTGTTAACTCATGTTTAGGATAGATCTGTAACTTTAACCAGAAAGGCAAAATTTCTGCATATCACGTAAGAGAATGTGACACTGGGGAGGGGTATGGCTTTTGCCTGAAGGGACAAGTGGCAAACAGCAATATAATAGAAACATGCAGAAGCAATCATCCCAATTTCCCTTTTGAAATCCTCTTTAATCACTTCATTGGTCAATGGCACATGAGTTACCCTTGAGTGAGCTGACTGGGCAAATAGAGGAGATGACAGAGTGATTCGTTTGATTTTTGCCATTCAAAGCAACTGGCCATTTAGTACCTGATCATGAAAGTAAACCTAAGTTGCATTTAATATTACTGAGAAAACAACATTGGAGGGGGGGGAAAAAAAAAAGCAACCTTGAACTTGGGACTTTTGAATATTGATCCTGAATTTGTTTGCTCCTGAATTTGTTTGCTATTTGTGATGTGGCTGTGGCAAGTCATAATTCATCAGGAGAGGAGTGAAAAATAGAATTTAAATACTTATACTCTGCACCCTTTAATGTCTTCATTCCAGAGAGAAGACTCTGATGCATATCAAACACTGAATGTCTCATAAACATCATCAGCACCTCCTACAAACCTCCCTTTGTTTCTTTCTTATGACAGAGATCCAATAATCATTGGAAAGAACAGAGGTGTAAAAAGCTGTAGGGGATTTTTTTGACCCTGCTGTTGATTAAGTTAAACAGTTTTGAGAAATACTGCATTAAACATAATTTTTGTAAGAATATATTGACATAATTACCAGACAGATATTAAAAAGGTAATCATCATTCATGTTCATTAACAATGAACAAAGAGAAGTCATATCCTTTTTTATTGTTATTTTTCTTAAGTGTAAGTCCCTTCACCCTCAGTTGTCCATCACCAGCACTTGGATGAAAACGTAGGATCAGGAGTTTGAGAAATTCTTTAAATGGATGCAATTAGCCAGATCCTGTGCTGGTGAAGCTACGTTGATTTATACAAGCTCTGGGTCTGGCGTGTGAATTTTGGTTTTGACAGTAAACGCTATTACTGCACAGTCAGGACTTTCTACAGGCATTCTTCATGCCATGGAGCACTGGCTCAGCATCCGTAACTAATTTTGTGTTGAATGACCTGATATTCATGCACTGAGCTGAAATAGAAACTTCCCATTAAAAGGACATTCCAAGATAGCAAAATTCATCATGCATTCAGAAAAGAAAACTTCTTTCACAGAGGGATGAGGAGTCAGGTCACTTCAGTTGAAGTATGAAGTCTGGATCTTTGAATTTTGTTCATGTTATTGATGATTGTGCCACCATGTAACTGGCAGAGTGGGATGGCTAACAACCTTCACAAGGCACAAGGTCTTCAGAAGGCCACTTATTGGGATAAATTTGCTAGTTCATATTAATGTATGAGAGAAAGGAAAGCCTGAATGCTCCAACTTAGTAGTAGCGATCCCACAGAATCACCTAGGTTGGAAAAGACCTTGAAGATCATTGAGTCCAACCATCAGCCTAGCACTGACAGTCCTCAACTACACCATATTCATAAGGGCTATGTCAGCATGACTCTTGAACACCTCCAGGGATGGGGCCTTGACCACTGACCTGGGCAGCCCATTCCAATGTCTGACAACCCATTCTGTGAAGAAAAACCCATTGGAGTTTGTGTTTATAGTAGTAGCTATAGACCTTGTATCCACAATATATACAGAGAAATTAAGCTGAAGTGTTTTTGTTGTAAATTTAATCAGCCATTATTCCTTGCAGTCTGCAAGGAAGCTGCAGCAAACCTGTGCTCAAAATCTTTGAATCAATAGTCCTAGAATCAGAATTTCAAGAAGTTGGCAGTAGTGGTGCTATACCAGCTTCCAGGTGTACTGTCTGCTGTGTCTGCATTGTCTGCTCCTCAATCACTAATGAAATTATTCCTCTCACTCCTTAGTAAGTTCTTACTTTACCTTTCAGTAAAAATTGGGTGGTAAAGAATAGCAGTGAAGAGCAATTGAACATGGTCTAGTAAGTGCCTTTCTCCCTCTTAAGTACTGCTTGTTAAATTTCGTTTTGAAAAATGAAGCTGTATTTAGTATAAATGTAAGGGATCCTGGTGAGAAGAAAAGCACCCTAAACCATTAAAAGAAAAAAATCCGTCCTTCTTGCTGCTGTATAATTTTGAAATGACTTAGCAATTTGTACTATACTTAAGGGAAAAAAAAAATTGCTGGCAACTTGGACACCAGACTGCAGGTAAATGAAATTTTAAAAGGAGGGTTTAGTACTCTTTAAGAAGGAAAAATGATTTTTGTAAGTTCCTTGGCAGATCCTTAATTAAATTGAAAGGTGTCTTGCTGTGCTACTTTTGTACATTAAGGAGAAACTATTAAGGCTGTTTTTTGCTGACTGTGTTATACTGCAGTCTTGCAGGTTACCTTGTTGGGCTGCTTTGTGGAGCAGCAGCAAGATCTCACCCCTTGAACAACTGTGAAGAATTATGATAAAATTTTAATAGAGCTTTGCTCTCTTGTTCTTGTCGTTGCCTATAAAAAGGACTTTAAATCCCAGTATCAGCCACTGAGCATTAATTTGTTACCTGTTTTAAGTAGAAGTTGTTGCAGTCTAAACAGCAGATGCTGAATGTTTATAGATTCCACCAAATGATGACTATTCTCTTGCAGTATTTGTCTTCACTTTCAGGAAGAGGTAAGAGAATTCATGACTAACTCTTTCCCAAGTAATCTCTCATGTCCTGGCTCATGCAAGAGAAATACCAGGGATAAAAGAGACTGTCTAGCACATGCTTGAGCAAATAGTGATGGGTAGATAATCAGTATGCATATGTCACTGTAGACTAAAGCATGTGGAGTAGTACTCTGCTCACATTGCATACCTAGCTTCCTGTCTGTCCTGAAACAGACCCCTTGTATCTGCTGAACAAGACAGAGAGCTGCAAGAAGTTATTTTATCAATTCCACAGGAGCAGGTTGTTCTTCCAAGCTAATCCTACAGCAGAGCTCTAGTGCTGTTCTGGCAGAAAAACTGTTCTCTGACACAATAGAGTGAATGAGGAATCCACTCCACTGGGAGTCAAGCCTTCTTTCGAAAATGCACAGTAGGGAAGTTTACCCAAATTGTTGTTGCACATCAAATTTGAGCACAGATATATACCTCACATTTCTAAAGTTTGCCTTCGATTTCGGTTGAAGACAGCAGTCTTGGGTATTTCTTGGTAGAACATGGTAAACTATAAAACACCTGCTATGTTTCTCTCCAGAAATAGCTGGATTTCAGTGGGGAATAAGGTAATTCTGATTTATATATACATTATATATAAGTTGTTTGTCAACATAGGGATTAAACCTCACAGGAAAACTTCTAGATAAAAGTCAGTATTTAAGTGTGAGCTATTGCCATCTATTAGTCAATGCAAAACCTCCTAAATCCCATGTACAAGAGACATTAAACACTATGAAGGTTGGAGATAAGGACATCCATTCATTTTAGGGTATGTCCACTCTTTTTATTTTATAGCTACCGTTGCAACCCTGTATTCTGTCGTACTAACAAAGAATAAAGAGATAAAGGAAGGAGAGAACTATTTAGAAAACCAAAAGTTTCTTTTTTAAAAACTAAAAAAAAAATCCATTCTTAATGCACAATCACTGTTCTTTGAGCATTTCAGCAAACAGAAGTGATCTTTATTACACAGTTAAAACAAAAAGATTATCTTCTCTTTACCTTTTGAAGCCTGTTTTATAGAAGTTGGGTTTTCATAGCAATTGGCTGTCTGAACTTCCTGTTATTCCTCAAGAATGTATCAGTCTCATTAGAGGGTAACAAGGATCACGAAACCAGAATGATTTTTATTCCAGTTTATTGACTTGAAAGGAGCAATGCCAGTTTATCCCATCTGAGAATTAGACTAAATTTGGCCAATTTATGTAGAATTACAGGGAAAAAGATTGCCTTCACACTCTGGAATGGAAAGAATTACAAAGAAAAGAAGACACAGGAATGTGCTAAATATATATATATATTTAATTTTTTATTTCCTCCTCAGAGCCATAGAGGAGCTCACACATAAAATATTGTTTTATCTGTCATCCCCTTGCTGACAGTGGAAGCTTAGGTTTAGACCTATGGCTGCAGTATTAGAGGAAGTTCTTAAATCTGTGTGTGCTCTTTATCTCTGATACCCAGCAATTCTCCTCTCTTCCATGAAATCCTTCTGAGATGTAGATCCCAGAAATGAGGTCTAGTAAAGGAGATCTCTGTGATTCTGTGTGAAGAATTTGAGATGTAACTCCCTGCAGTCTTCACTGGTTCTAGCTGCTGTTATTGCATCTTGTCACTTCCTGAGCTTTCTTAAGTACTGAGCATATGGGCAGCAGTGTGAGTAAAGAAGGTGTTTTTCCCAAGATTCTTGAACCCAGGGCTGAAAATCATTCTTGCAGATCAAGGGCAGACCTTGATAGCCAATGACTTCGTAATAGCTGCCATTAGGCATGCTTGCACAAGTGGATATAACTAGAAATATCAGGCCAATGGCAAAATCTACTCTACAATTAATGAAGTTATCTACCAGAATAAATGGTTCACTATGTGATGTAGGTCTGTAAGGCAGAGCAGTGCTGGGAATATATATGCTATACAATGTCAGTATTGAAATGCAACATTAGCACTTATAATTGTTGTGGTTCTTAGCAGACCACAATCACATGGAACTGGTGTGAAATGTTCTGGTAAGAGAGTGCCTGATGATGCCAAATGTCATCATCAGCATGCTTCATGGAAGGGCTGTGTTATAAATGTCTTTGTCCACTTGAAGTGCTTACGTGGCCCCCTGCTAATGAATAAAATATTGAATGTATTTACCCTCATGAAACATTCTGGAGTAGAGAGTATAGATAAGAATCAAGGAAAGAGTTCTCAGCTGGAGAGGTCTGGATGCATCAGTACTTTTGTCATTCAACTGTATTATTGACATGCTCAGGCTGGAACAATAGTTAGAATTTCTAAATTCAGGGAAAAAAAATAGTTGTTTTAGAAATACCATTAAACTATATTTTACAAAGTGTATTAGGTATACCTATGCATGCATACATACATGTGTTTTAATGTAAGCTTCATTGGCTGCTTTGTGTTTTGATACTATCTTTAACTACATAACCAGATTGTATTTTTCCCATAGTAACTCTGTTTTTCAATGTACAGAATGAAAAAACTCAACCTGAATTGAGTACTTGGGCTTTATCAATAATGTTCTTTTTCTTTTTTTATGTAACTGTTTGTTGCCATAAGGTATGACAGCTGCTTTAAAGCTGCATTGAGTGTGTCTGTACAACTTCCAGTGACTACACTATAGGTAGATATCCCTAGCATGGAACATTTCATCTGTAAATGGTTAAAATTTTACAAAGCTGTAAGAAATTGAAAGCAGCTTTTCACAATGGCAGACGTTGGACATCCTTAATTATAGGTGGTATCACTGCTGTCTGCAATAGATGTATTCATATTGCATTACAAGTCAGCATAATAATGGAAGGCTTTACTGCAAACAGGCATATTTATAACCTCTAACATCAGCTATCAAATTTATTCTACTTTGGATAGATAACT
Organism: Podargus strigoides; assembly: GCA_028020825.1. Lineage (NCBI taxonomy): Eukaryota > Metazoa > Chordata > Aves > Caprimulgiformes > Podargidae > Podargus > Podargus strigoides. The sequence goes on along the minus strand of CM051624.1, from coordinate 43,277,004 downwards.
TTCAAGTTTGTTTTGAACCTTGGATTCACTCTCTTGCTATACATTTTTAAAGTAGCAGAGTAATTTCTTGGATTCTTATAAGAATCCATTATGTTAATCTCTTGACATTTTAAAATATTACATTACTTTTCTTTCATAGAACACTTTCACATACATGAAAGTGATTGTACACCTTCACATTTTTGACATTTTAGCTGTCTCAGTTGCTAGTTTTCCCTTTATGTTATGTGACAGTTTTAATTAAATAAAAATAAAATTGCCTTCTCCCTAAAAACTGTCCTCAAAGAATGGCATCAAAGTCCTAGTTCTTACATCAGCAATAATCTGCAGTTGGCTCTGTACAGCAAATTCTTACTGACATATGAGATGGAGTCCTGACTCCACCAAAATCAAAGACAGAACTCCCATTGGTTTCTGTAGGAATCAATTTTTACCCATGGTTTTCTCACATGGACCTGGTTAAAAATGGAAGTCTGTGGTGGGCTTATGAACACAGAATACTGCATCAGCACTTCAGAGTCTGAACAGCTGACCAAGCAGGCAGCACTGCTGGTACTGGACATTGCAGCCTGTTGGTTAACTTCAAGCAGATAAACAGCACTTCAGTGAAAATAACTATTTGCTAAAGAAGTATATGCAAGCTTTCCTGGATCAGATATTAATTTCATATTGATGTAATAATACTTAGAATTTGGCCATTGATTTCAGTAAGCAGGCTGTAAGCAGCCCGCGTAGAGAAGATACTCCACCAAATAAATGTATATTCAACTATTTTAAAACTATGTCTATGTGAAAATATGAAATAATCTATTATTTTTTCTCTAGAAGACTTATCACAGTGTAACATTTCAGAAAGGTAACATCTTTATCATTTATGATTCTTGGATTTGTGACCCTGCTCTGGCAGGGGGGGTTGGACTAGATGATCTTTTGAGGTCCCTTCCAACCCCTAGGATTCTGTGATTCTGTGATTTATAGATGATCTGGACAGAAAGAGAATAACTCATATAATTTACCACTGTTTCTCACAAACTCCTTTGGATCCTTCAGTTTTCACTAAGCTGCACTCAGAGCTTTCTTTGTTAATGATAACATTTCCAGGAAGATCTACATTACCAGTTCTTGGATCAGGCCACATACTCTGCAAAGATATGCACCGTGCTTTGGATACCTCAGGAAAACATATTGGGATGGATGATAGGAGATTGCTGGCACCTCATTTCAGTGCATATAGACACAGAATGCACCACGAGTTACTTCAGAATTAATTTAATATTTGAATAAAATTAAAACAGGTTGAAGTAACTGTTTGCATAATTATTTTTGTTTGCAATGTTCAAAGCAGACGGCACAGTTATAAAATTTGTCTTAGTTATGCCTCTCTGATTTTGCTTCCAGTGCTTGACTAAGCTGTCAAGGGAAAGGATGTTTTTCCCTTGTTAAGGGCAGTGTGGAAATCAGTGTGAAGCATTTCTGTAATTCAAATGTAGTCTTATGTGTATATGTGTGACCCTACACCTGTGCTTTATAAAAACATATTTGGGGGTTATTCAACTTATTATTGGGATTTAGTAATTAAAACATTAGCAATCTGTCGCTTTAGAGTGAAATTGGTTTTGGAGCATACTATCTTTCAAATGTACTGTGGTCCATGACACATAAGTCTTTTCCTAGGTCAGAAACCAATGTTTGTGGCAGAAGGACTGACACTTGAGAGAGAATAGTTATGAAAATGGGAAAGGTGGAGCTCATGCTGTCCTGGAGCAGTGCAGTGCATGTGAAACAGTTATGAACCACTTAACTGTTACCCTCTTCCCTTTCCTTCTTCAGCTAGTGAGGATAATTCCTTGAATGTGAACTGTTGTTCTTTTTCAAGTGATTTACATCTTCCTAGTTGCATAGCCCCAAACGATAAGGAATTTGAAATGTCACGTTTTGCCACTTGTACAGTTCTATGGCAGGGATTTTCTTTCAGGTTGTTTTAAACATTTGTATTTAAAAATCAGCTCAGGACTTTCCAAGATCCTGTCTGACATGAGGCTTATATGAAAGCTTTCCTGTGGCCAGGGATCAGAAGATCATATATTGGAGAGCCTTGGCAGGAGGAAGCTTTGAGAACAGTTCACAGGGAAAAGGTGACAGTAGGTCCCCAGGAGTCCCTGCCCATTCCCATGGTAGGAAGGATTGGACTGGGTTTCAGGTGATCCATACTGCTGTCTGTGGCCTATTGTCTTGGTAGAAGAAAAGAACAATTCCCATGAGATGCCCAATGAGTTTCAAGAAGGAGCAGCATAGCAAACATCATAAATTGTCATTTCAAACTCTATTTCTTCAAACTTGCCATCTATAGTGTCAACAGCTTGCAGCAGATACTTAATAGCTACCAAACCAGAACAGCATCTGAATACAGTCCTGTAGGAGAAAGGAGAGAAAGGATGCGCACATGAAATGACAAATTTAGGATATTTAATGCATTTCTGGAAGGTGTACAAATACTGTGATAAGAAGACTAGATTCTACAGGAATCTGCAGAGTAAGACAGAACATTTTCTAATATTTAATCAAATTCAGTTTTAAATGTCATGGCATGTTGGTTTTCTAAAACTTGATGATCACACCCTTTAGTACATACATAAAGTCCACATGCTGGTGGAAATGTGATTCTGGGTCCCTGTCCTGCCCTTGCTGCTGATACCTTTCACCATAGCATATCCCCTTGGACTCTTGTGGGCTGCTGTGAGCAAGATTCATCCGTGCTCCACTCAGATGCAGACTCTGTGCCCTTAGGGCCAGGCTGGAGCAGCACTGTGAGGCTCATTAGCTTGGGTTCAGCATCAAGCCAACAGTTGCTACATGGCTATTGTTTGAAGCATCTAGTGTTGCATCTAGTCAACATGGAGTATGAAGTTCATGTTGGCAAAGTATCATGTGCTAAATTTTGCCAATTGATTTAAGCCATTGTTGCCTCAGTTTCTTAAGCCATAAACTCAATGGTATTGAGTATCTCCTTTCCAAAGGCCTTGCAAGGTTGTGTTCATGTTTGATGTCTAATGAAGGCGATCCACTCAAGGATGGATGGATTGTTGTCAAAACTCCCATTGTATACAAAGGGCCCTGGGGCCCCTGTGTTCATGCAGCTCCCAACGACAGAAGTGTCAGGTCAGTTTGTTGTTCAAATCCAGGAAAAAACTTGTAAGTAGTTGTTATAGGGCTCCTGAGTCATCACATAGTTTCCCTCTTAATTTTATTTCACTAGCTGCCTCCTAAATTAACTTGAAACATTTTCCCACTTGTAATGTTTAAAGGTGTACAAATACTGTATGCAAGAGCACCTCTGACCTGTTCATTGCTCAGTAGTGATAGATCTGGTAATAATGTGCTTGCTATTCTGGCTGTGCTGCACTTTGGTAACACCTAGGGTTTAATTGAAATACACCCTGACCTTAGTTTTGTTCATGAGGCATAGAATGGACATAATTACTATGAATCTATTGAGGGATATAATGACAAAATGTCATATTACTAATTTTGGCTGCTCACAGCCTTCTGGAAAAAAAAAAAAATAAATTGCAAATCTGAGTAAAAAACAATGGGCTGCAGTTTTACCAAAGTCCTAAACCAAGTAATTTTCCAAAAAATTAACTTCTTGTATTTCTCCGCACCTATTTTTTTTTTTCTCTCAGAACACTATCACAGTATGCTAATTGCATTGCCCCTAACAGTTCTGTATTCCTTCATAATTAAATAAACAGCTTGTAAATTGCAGACCACAAAATGCCTGTGTTCCACTCTTACCTTAAGGGGTTTCCATAGTTACCAAGGACAAGTTTAACCATCGTTTGCCAGACTCGAGGCTATTTGCAGCCTTAACTTTTTGTCTCACGTCTCTTTTTCTCTTTGTCTCTTTGTTTATTAACAGAATGAGGGAGTAATTTGGACTCAGTTAGCCACTACAAATGCAATGATGCAAAATGGACTGTGGTGCTTTAGTGTGTTATTAGCTGGGTATGTTTCTCCCAGGAGGTATTTTATAATAATGCGTACCAGCAATACAGCTTATAGTTACCGAGGTTATGAAATACCTATCAAGCACTTCTCCAACTCAACATCAAATAATTCAGACCTTATAAAAGGAAAACACTTGTATTGACAGAGCATTATGGCATAGAAATATTTAGGCAGATACCTATTTTAATTCATATCCCAAAAGGCATTGGGGCAGATTTTGCATGGCTGCTTTGATATAATTTCCTTTCATAGAATCATAGAACAGCCTTGGTGGGAAAAGACCTCTAAGGTCATCAAGTCCAACCATTAACCCAGCACTGCCCAGTCACCACTGCCCCATGTCCTTCATCACACAATGGAGACTCCACCACTGCCCTGGGCAGACTGTGCCAGTGCTTGATAACCCTTTCATTCCCTCAGTCTCCTCTGTTTTACATATTACAAAATGCATTTGGGAAAACTGCACTTGTTAAGGCACAAACTCGATGTTTTATGGACAATCCTCTGATTTTCTAATCTCAAAATAATCTTAAAATCTCTCTGAACTACTTTGAATTTTACCAGAGCATCTCTGCTGCCAAAGTATAGAAACCACTACTGATCCACAACTGCATTATATGATCAGCAAACTAAAATATATCTGTCTTATAGTTTATATGTATCTACTGACGTCACGAGCTCAGCAAGGCTCAAAGGATGACTTGTATTGACAACAAGAATATTCAGCATTAGACTTTCAGTAGACAAATGCACATACTGTAATTTAGGCAAGGATGTGTCAGTCTTTAAAAACTATACTCCAATTTACTAAGATTAGGATGAAAATTTCGTAAGGGCAGGTATATATTCTAATTGCCTTTTTTTTGTTGTTGTTGCTCTTTATTGTAATGGCTGCATTTGTATATTCATTCTTAGACTATGTGGTATTCTGATCTGACATTTCCTACATCCCTTTTTATAGTTTGTGAGTAGGGACAAAAATTTGGAAGGAATAGGGGCTAACATCTTGGATTCTGTCAGCGTGGCACTTTGTGCCTGTGCAAGTATCTTTTAAAAGACACAACATTTTGATGTTTCGCATGCTTAACCTGCAGATTTTTGCCTGCTAGTTTGAAATCCTGCAGTATGTTGTTGAAAAGGATGTTAACTTACATACTTGAATGCTTCCACGTAAACTAATTGATAATATTCTACCAGACCAAAGCTTGTTTGTTTGAAATGAAGTATCACTGTGGTATCTTTAAATAGATTTTGTCTTAAATCTCTACTACTCTTCTAAAAGCAAAGAAACACTACAGTGTTTTGAAATAATAACCCCAGTGTGACAGCAGTGCAAATTACATTGTTTTGGGGCAGTGCTTTAGAACATCATATATTTGGGTTTTTTATTAAGGGTTGGTTTTATGCTAATTTTGTGGTGGTTCACAGATGCCTTCCAAATGGAGATCTGTGATTTTGCATTGATAATAAACCAAAAAGGGATTAAGAAAGCATCCTTTCAATAGTTATAGATGCACTGCAGTTCAATTGTTGCTCTCTGGGGTATTTCTGGCTTAAGATAGTGAAATCCTGAAGGTGCTTGTATGACTTCCCCTTATAGCACAGTTGGCACATGAGATGTAGTGATATGCTGCTGTAATTGGGAGAATTTTGTAACTAGAGCTATTGTAAAAATTCTTCTCTGGAGTTGCCTGTTTCCCCCCTATGTAAATATCTGTCCAGAAAAATACAGAAAATGAAATAAAAACAAATGAAGGTTCAGAGAAACTGTGGTTTATCAACTGAATTAGTGAAGTGAGAAGAGCAAAATGGGGCTTAAATAATCCAAGGGATCAGTGGTGAGGTAGACAGCCTTTCTACCTTTATGTAATTGGTTTGAATTGAGCCCAAGTCAGTACAGAACAAAAGTTCCTAATGTCTACATGGCTTCTCAGGAAAATGAATCCAAATTAACTTTGAAAAGGGACTAGCTAAACTACATTACATTCTTTTATGGACACTCTTAATTGAAATTACAGTGGCCTTGATTCAATTTAGCTTAAATTAAATTCTAAATAAGAGTGTCCACACAAAGATTTAATGTAATATAATTAACCCACTTTAAAAGTTAATTCCAATTAAATTTCTAGAACGTTTCTGGGTGGACTAGGACCAAGCTGTATTGTGATGGCTTTTATGAAAGAATTTAAGTTAGTTGATTGTGAGTAGTTCATAGACTGCTCCTATTCATACCACTGTGAGCAGTCTGAACAGAGAGATAAGGACTGTTTTGTCCTCTTCACCCTTTGGGTGGTATCCAGGGAAAGGTCAATAAGGAGGCCAAATAACTCCTCTTAATAAAAATGAGTATGCCCTAAAGAAATATCCATTACGTATTGTCTGATGTTTCCTATGATTTTCCTGTAAAATTAGCAAATGTTATGAGTTACACTGGGGATACAAAGTGCAAAGGACACTTGGGAGTAAAAGAATATTTATAAATTAAGGGACATACCAGAGTGATTTAGTTTATAACACTGAAGTCTCTTAATTGCCAGCTAAAATACAAATGTTTTTGCCTGGACCAACGCACATTGAAATTCTCATTTTTTTAAAATGTCTATTTCGTGTTCATTTCTGTTACCTGAAGTTAAGGAGAAAATTTCAAACCTTCGGAAGACATGAGAGAGGAAACACGAAATCATTCTGGGAAATGAGGAGTGTGAAATAAAGCTGTTTTCTGTATAACAAACTGAAAGAACAGAAGATACAGGCAGGCTGGGTCAAACTCATCCTTGATTGACCTCCCCTGAAATCAATGGTGATTCAGGGCGCTGGGATGTGTCCAGTCACATTTAGGTCTTCCAGGTCAGTGTCTTAAGAGATTCAGCTGAGTCTTAACAGGCTTGCAGGAGAGAACTGGGAAGCATCTGTGATACAGCAATATCCACTCTGCCTCCTACACTTGCACGCTTCAAGGGGCCACAGAAAACTGCCGACTGTGTCCCAGAGCGAAACAGTGGGACATGCAAAGAGGAGAATAATTTGCATTGTGAGTATTTTGATTTATCTGGGCTCATGGGTAATCAGTTTGCATTGCAGGGCTGCCTATCTAGCCCTCTTTGGCCTCCGCTGTACTTAACTAAAAATAAAATAAAACCCAAGTAGATAAAAGCTGCTGGGCTTTGAAATCTCCCAGGTTTTTAGGCATTATTGCAATGGCTCCCTAAACTGTTGTTGAGACTTTTAAAGTCCTGTAGCAGTGAAAAGGGAAAACTGCTTGTTGAGAATAGAGGAAAAGACACGCAGCTTTAGAGATGCAGTGATGGGTTCTCACTGCAAAACTGTTTAAAGAGAATCAGACACCTCAGACAGGAACCAATCTGTGGGAAAAATAAAAAATGAGATTAGGAAGAGAAAAATACGAGATCTACTGTCACCTAACTTACTGATTTTTGCGTGATGATTGTTGTAATGCTCCATTAAAAGCATAGCATATGTTCCTTTGTTGGTGGCGAAGACATTCAGTGGAGAAAAAGAATGGTGTCATTGTACTGTAGATGTCAGGGAACAGCATGCAAAGTGTTTGTACTTCCCTTGAACTGAAAGCTCTAGTCCTCAGGGGTTCAGCCAGGTGGAAAGGAATTTCAGGACAGAAAAAGCAGGGAGGGGAGCAGGAGGGTAGGGTGAGTGAATCCCTAGCAATGTGGTTCCATGAGCCCAAACCTTCACAGCCATATGGGGACACACATCTGAGGCTGCAAGAGCATTTGTAGAGCAGATGTTGGTAGAGGAATTCTGACCCCAGTGGAGCTCTCTGCCCACAGTTCAGTCTCTGTTCTGGAATGAGGGTTTACCCTCATGTGTTTTCAATATTTTGTGGAGCTAAAACAGATTGTGTGCTTGTCTTACTGAAATTCCCTTGGCTGCTTCTGCTGGCATTGCTGCCAAAAGGGGATCACTCTCAGGCCCTGGGAGCCTTCAGAGTTCCTGAAAAGAGTCAAAAGAGTCACTTCTGCATAAGGTCACGCTGGGATTTAGACCTATTTTTATTGCTGTGCTCTATGCTCTGTTCCATACAGAAACCATTTTCAGTTCTCCCTTTGTACTAGGGGAAGTGAGTGTCCATCATAATGAGCTGCTTGACACACCTAGCTCCTCTTCATATGTTTGGAAATCTGCCATTTAATTTGCAACTGTAGAGTGGCTTGTTTACTAAAAAAATGCAGATGTCTTTGCAAAGGGTTTTTTTTCTCTCAAAAACCTCTTTAAAAGGGTGTGAGGTACAGCACGCATAACTGTGCTGTACAGAGTGAAGCAAAGGTCCATTTTCTGAATGCAACCACGTGTTTGTCAACCTGGGAAAAGTTGTAAGAAGTGACCTGAATGCTCCTCATCCTGAAATTCTCTGGCACGTGGCCAGATGATTTAGCTGTGCTTTAGTCGAGACTTAACCGTGATGTACTTGTGATGATTTGATTTTACTGTGCTGGTTTAATCATCACCTGATACCTAATAGATTCCGACTGTGTTTTCAGTGCCGTGGCACGCAGCATCACATCTCATTTCTTAACGGCAGGTGTACAAAGTGTGTTAGTACTGTAGCATAAACCATGCATTGGGAAGACATCTCTGCATAGACATTTGGCAAAGTTACCTTTCAGCAGTGTAACTACTGCATCCTTCAAGCCATCCCTGAGGAAAGCTGCACTGTGCATATCTGCATAGGTAAATTAGCTGTGTCTTTCCTTGCTTCATCTTCTGCATTGGATTGTAAGAGGGTGATGCTTTTTGCTAAGAGGCAAATGTGTAGTACATGGAGACTAAGCAAGTACCAGATAAGCTACAGAGAGGAGAACATGCATACCAGATGTCAGTTTGGAAAAAAACCATTTCCTGAGACCTGTGGAAGTAGAAAACAAAGCAAATAACTCCATATATGTATGTCTCCATGGCCATAAACAGAATATACATTACTGTACTGAAATGACAGATGATATATGCTTTGGTAATTAGAGCAATGGCACTGACAAATTAAGGTCATGTTTGGAAACACATTTAATAATTGTGTGGTGTCTGGGGAACTGACAGTGCAGTAAGGAAATTCTTAGCATTTTGAACTACATTTTAAATCTATACAGCAGAGGGCACCAGTGTTACTGAATTGACCATAGAGTTGATATTTGGTACTAGAAAAATGAAGGGGGAAAAAACTACTTAGTCTTTGTAGACAACTCTTTGTCTTCTAAAGAAGCTGGTTGATGGTCTCTGTTCCATGTGTGGATTTATAAAGCTAAACCTTCATGTGTATCTAGCATAAGACAGATATTGAATAGCAAATTACTCTAGTACATAGTTCCAGATGGGTCTTTATGGAAATATTTTAGTGGGCTTTATATAATGTTCTTCAAGGCTTTAAATGAATTTTCCGATGTGTTTTTGTGCTGGCTAATTTTTTTTCCAGGGTATTTTATGATTTAAAATTACCCTGATGTGAAATGACTGCACCAAAACTTCCTGAATACTTAAGCTCTGAGCTGTGGAAAACCACCAGTATAAAGGAAAGGACCTTTTTAATATATTCCTACTGCCACTAGGAATGTCACTGCAGTATGTTAGCCTCGTGCTAAGCTCACCAGTTGGAAGTCCAGAGGAGGCCTCGAAGAAGATCCAAGGGCTGGAGCACCTCCCTTATGGGGACAGGCTGAGAGAGTTGGGGTTCTTCAGCCTGAAGAGAAGGCTCTGGGGACATGTTATAGCACCTTCCAGTACCTAATTACTAAATATTTAAGTACTGTTACCAAGTAACCAGCAATAGGACAAGGGGTGATGGCCTCAAGTTGTGCCAGGGGAGGTTTAGACTGGATATTAGGAAGTATTTCTTCAGAGAATGGGTTGTCAGACATTGGAATGGGCTGCCCAGGGCAGTGGGGGAGTCCCCATCCCTGGAGGTGTTTTAAGAGTCATGTTGCCGTAGCGCTCAGGGATATGGTGTAGTTGAGGACTGTCAGTGTTGAGTTGATGGTTGGACTCGGTGATCTTTGAGGTATTTTCCAACCTAGATAATTCTGTGATTCTAAAGGGTTCTACAGGAAAGCTGGAGAGGGAATTCTACAAGAGCATGTAGTGATAGGACGAGGGGTGATGGCTTTAAACAGGAAGAGGGGAGATTTAGACTAGATATCAGGAAGAGATTTGTTACTGTGAGGGTGGTGAGACACTGGCCCAGGGTGTCCAGAGAAGTTAAACTTAATTAACTAAAAGAAATTTAGTTAACTTAATTCTTAATTAACTTAAACTAATTAACTAAAATTGATATTAGACTCATTGATGTGATTCTTTTGACCACAATGGGCAGATTGTTCTTCATGACAGTGTAAGAAAGATGGGAACCAGGTCCTTTTCACTCCTTTTTTGCAGCTAGTTTTACTAAAGTTGGATTTTTGATGTAAGGGAACTTGAATTTTAGTGATTAGTTTGAGAGTGTTTCTCCATATAGAACAGCCTTGGTTGGAAAAGACCTCCAAGATCATCAGGTCCAACCATTAACCCAGCACTGCCAGTTCACCACACATGTTGTGTTCAGCACCTCTGAAGAGATAAGTGACCTTGTAAGCCTGCAGTAACAAGGAAGGTGTGTACAGCAGCCACCCCACATCTAGTCTAGTATGTTACACTAAACCCATGAAGTCAATATTTGTTGGCAGAGGGAAGGAATGGAGAGGTGGGACCAGGAACATCTAAGACTACTGCCACAGGGCTCTCCAGAGTCATATGACAGAAGTGTAAGCCACAGAGAGAAGAGTTGAGTGACTTCCTCAAGGTTGCAAAACACATTAATTTCATGAATCTTTCATAACAAGAATGGTGTTTTATAAATAGCTCTTAAAGAGGAGATCAAACAAACAGATACAGCCCAGAATTTCCAATTCCCATTGACAGGGTTTTAACCATTATATTGGCTTTCTCTGCAGAAAATTATTAGAAGTCAGATGAGAACACTTCCTAGCTCTGAACAAGTTTGTTTTTTTTAAAATGCAGAAATTAATTCTCAAAGCCACATTATCTGAATATATAATTAGAAAAAAGTCTTCTACTAAATGAATTGCTGTGAGATGCAAGCTAATGTATTTTTCCTGTATTTTTTTTAAAAAAAGATAGCTTTTTTTTTTTTTTACACAAAATGAAAAAATTCAGAGCCTGGAGTGGAAAACCATTGCCTTCCAGTAGTCTCTTTTACTGAATAAATGTATTATGCATCTGGGTGCTCTAGGTTATAAATATGCTTCAAGCTTGCTGTAATTTATGAGACTTCACTTTTGGCTGATTTATAGGAAATTTCATTAATCTCTACAGCAGAGGGACCTTGCACTGAGCAGCAGATTGAAAATGAACTGAGGACTGGGGGCTTTAAGAACTACCACAAATGAATCAGTACTGAAATTCTTAAAATGGTAATTATCATTTGTAGTGTAAAGGTCTTTTTTTTCCCCTTACAGTACAGTCTGTAGGATTTTTTTTAGAGGTGTCAGTGAAACTGCCAACCCTGAAGCTACAGAGATATTTTTCAGCATTTAAATGGCTATTCTTATTTCTGTGTTCAGAACTCATTTACTAATGAGTGTTCTCTGCTGCTGGTGCCAAACAAAAGAACTGAGGAGGAAATATCATGAAACTGTATGATGCTGTTTAACAATAGGGAAGAATTGATGCTTAGCATGTTTCTTTTGTATTTTATTTTCTTAATTTGAAATGGCCAAGATCTTGCCCTGACATTTGCATGACCTGCTGTATTCAGTAGTGAAGGCTTTACTTCTAGTTGAACTCTGATGCAGGAATCACATGTGTATACACAAAGATTTTCGCCCATACAAAACAGCTGCCTCAACTTGCTCTCCATATTATCTGTTGCCTTGTCTTACAACGTGGCAAGGAGGTTAACACCTCGAATATTCCGATGATTCCTATTTTACTCATTTTTACTTTTGGAGGCCCTTGTCGCTCCTTTCAACTCTCCCCGAGTTAGAACATTTCTTTTACGTATCCACTGTGTTTGAACTTGTTATCTGCCATCCAGCTACATGCTTTGTACATTGGAACAAGCAGGAAAAGCTAGTGTCTGGGTTTTCTTGTCTCATTGCCAAGTATAGACGACATACATAGCTGTACAGGAAAAAAAAACCAATTAGAATTTCTATAGCTATTCTCACCACAGAGTTTCATGAAATTGGTAGAGTTGACTGAAAGGACTTCAGAAGTCTTTGTCTAAAGAGCACACTTAAATATTTGAGATTAATTTAATGTTCTCCTTCTCCCTTCTTTCTTTCTTTCAGGCTATTCAAACTCCAGAAGGACCAACACCAAACAAATTATGAATGTTGAACAAGATGACCTTACATCCACAGCAGATAATGATAGGTCCTAGGTTTAACAGGGCCCTATTTGACCCCTTACTTGTGGTGCTGTTGGCTCTTCAGCTTCTTGTGGTGGCTGGTCTAGTGAGGGCTCAAACTTGCCCTTCTGTCTGCTCGTGCAGCAACCAGTTCAGTAAAGTGATTTGTGTACGGAAAAATCTGAGAGACGTGCCAGACGGCATCTCCACCAACACCCGGTTACTCAACCTCCATGAGAACCAGATCCAAATCATTAAAGTTAATAGCTTCAAGCATCTGAGGCACCTAGAAATCCTGCAGCTCAGCAGGAATCATATCAGAACAATTGAAATAGGGGCTTTCAATGGTCTGGCCAATCTCAACACTTTGGAACTCTTTGACAATCGTCTGACCACTATCCCAAATGGGGCTTTTGTATACCTGTCAAAACTGAAGGAACTGTGGTTGAGAAACAACCCCATTGAGAGCATCCCTTCTTATGCTTTTAACAGAATCCCTTCTCTCCGGAGGCTGGATTTGGGGGAATTAAAAAGGCTTTCATACATCTCAGAAGGTGCCTTTGAAGGTCTGTCCAACTTGAGGTATTTGAACCTTGCCATGTGCAATCTTCGAGAGATTCCTAACCTCACCCCACTTGTAAAACTGGATGAGTTAGATCTTTCTGGGAATCACCTGACTGCCATCCGGCCAGGTTCTTTCCAAGGGTTAATGCATCTTCAGAAATTGTGGATGATCCAGTCCCAGATTCAAGTGATAGAAAGGAATGCTTTCGATAACCTTCAGTCACTTGTAGAGATCAATCTGGCACACAACAATCTCACACTACTGCCTCACGATCTGTTCACGCCGCTCCGCCTCGAAAGGATCCACTTGCATCACAATCCTTGGAACTGCAACTGTGACATCCTTTGGCTCAGCTGGTGGATTAAAGACAAGGCACCCTCCAATACTGCATGCTGCGCCCGTTGCCACACACCTCCCAGTTTAAAAGGAAGGTACATTGGTGAACTGGACCTGAATTACTTCACGTGTTACGCTCCAGTCATAGTGGAGCCACCAGCAGACCTCAACGTCACGGAAGGCATGGCTGCAGAGATGAAATGCCGCGCGTCCACCTCCCTGACCTCTGTATCTTGGATTACTCCAAATGGGTCCGTCATGACACACGGGGCGTACAGAGTTCGGATTGCCGTGCTCAGCGATGGCACGTTAAATTTTACCAAGGTAACTGTGCAAGACACGGGTTTGTATACATGCATGGTGAGTAACTCTGTTGGGAATACCACAGCTTCTGCCACATTGAATGTGACTGCCCTGGATAACCCTGGTTACACCTACTTTTCAACTGTCACAGTAGAGACTGTGGAACCTTCTCAGGATGAGGCACAGACCACAGAGCAGGTTGGGCCCACACCAGTTACCAACTGGGAGACCACTAACATGACAACCTCACTCACTCCACAGAGCACAAGGTCAACAGAAAAAACGTTCACCATTCCTGTGACGGACACAAACAACGGGATCCCAGGAATAGATGAGGTTATGAAGACTACTAAAATCATAATTGGTTGTTTTGTGGCTATCACTCTCATGGCTGCTGTGATGCTGGTAATTTTCTACAAAATGAGAAAACAGCATCACCGGCAGAACCATCATGCTCCAACACGGACTGTAGAGATCATTAATGTGGATGATGAGCTTACAGGTGACACCCCCATAGAGAGTCACTTGCCCATGCCAGCAATAGAGCATGAGCACCTAAATCACTATAACTCTTATAAGTCTCCTTTCAACCACACAACAACAGTTAACACAATAAACTCAATACACAGTTCAGTGCATGAACCGTTATTGATCCGAATGAACTCAAAAGACAATGTACAAGAGACTCAAATCTAAAACATTTCTGACAGTATGGGGCGGGGGTGGGGACAACAAATGATGGTTTATAAAACAAATGACACAAATGACTGGGCTAAATCTACTGTTTCAAAAAAAGTGTCTTTACAAAGAAAAAAAATTTATTTATTAAAAATTCTATTGTGATCTAAAGCAGACAAAATTATGTGTATTCCTCAGAACCTGTTTTTGCTGCACTTATTTACCTTCCTCCTTCCCTTTTTCCTTCCCAACCTACCCTGACTGCCATTTGCCATATTTTTCATAGCAGAACTTGATTCCCTAAAAGAACTGGTCTAGGAAATTTTGTAAGAATTCTGTTACACTTTGGGAATTTTTATGGTGAATTCTAGTGGTGAGATTCGGTCTATTTTGTCAATTTTTCTTTTTTTCTCTCATGCCCTTTTTGAAATTATTCAATAGAGAATGGAATAATAACAGCAACTTTACAAGTGAGAAAAACAAGCAAACAAAACATTTTTCCCCATGTAATGATTTGTTCTGTATTTACCGAAAGCACTGTTCTGTGAAAAAACGGAAAGAAAAGTTAAAAAAACAAAAACAGAACCAAAAAACCCCCTAAGAAGTTAATTTACTTGTGAAAGCCTATAAAAACCATGATCTTTTAAGCAATTCTAGAACCGGAATTTGTAGTTCAAACACTAAACAAAGATTATAAATAAAATATTGCTTTTTTTCTGTACTTGGATATAGCTCATTTTTAGTGTGGCTTTAAACATTAAAAAAAAAGGTAGAATTCTTATGATATTCTGCTGTGATGGTCCAAAACACAATCGCTTTAAAGAGAATAATTAATCCATTTTGGATCATTACTGAAGAATAGCATAGTTTTCATTTTAGTTTATGTAAGCAGAATAGTAGCAAACAGGGATGTTTGACTTTTAATGCAAGATTAAGATCAGTCCTTCTAATGGTGGTTTCAATTATCTCTGTTATACCACAAGATGTATTTCACAATGCCAGGAAATGTTTTGCAAGGAGTTTCAATTATCACTGAATTTATTAGACAGAGCTTAAAAGTTTGTTCATTTGTTTGGTTTCCTTTCTATTTATAACTATCAATAAGAAAACTCATCTTTATACCATATATCATAGAACATAGAATCATAGAATGATTTGTATCTGTGTCATCCAACCTGGCCTGGAACACTGCCAGGGAGGGGGCAGCCACAGCTTCCCTGGGCACCCTGGGCCAGTGTCTCACCACCCTCACAGCCAAGAATTTCTTCCTAATATCTTGTCTAAATCTCCCCTCTTCAAGTTTGAAACCATCACCCCTCATCCTATCACTCCATGCCCTTGTAAAAAGTCCCTCTCCAGCTTTCCTGTAGGCCTCCCTTTTTACCATTTTTAGAAATGAGGGTTATGTTTCCCCTTTTCCAGTCAGTGGGAACTTCACTGGACCACCACAACTTCTCAAATATGATGTGTAGTGGCCTGGCGACTGCATCTGCCAGTTCCCTCATGACCCACAGATGCATCTCATCAGGTCCCACGGACTTGTGCACCTTCAGGTTCTTTAGATGGTCTCAAACCTGATCTTCTCCTACAGTAGGCGATTCTTCATAGTCCCCATCTCTGCCTTTGCCTTCTGTGACTTGGACAGCAAGACTTGAGCACTCACCAGTGAAGATTGAGGAAAAAAAAGTAGTTGAGTACCTCAGCCTTCTTCATGTCCTGGCTAACCAGGTCTCACATTTCCTTCTGGAGAGGGCCCACATCTTCCCTTGTCCCCCTTTTATCACCGACATACCTGTAGAAGCTTTTGTTACTCTTGATGCCCCTGGCCAGATTTAATGCTATCAGGACTTTAGCTTTCCTAACCTGATCCCTGGCTGCTTGGGCAATTTCTCTGTGTTCCTTCCAATCTGCCTGTCCTTGCTTCCATGCTGTGTAGGCTTCCTTCTTATGTTTGAGTTTGTCCAGGAGCTCTCTGTTCATCCATGCAGCCTCCTGGCATTTTTGCCTGACTTCTTCTTTGTTGGGCTGCATTCCTCCTGAGCTTGGAGGAGGTGATCCCTGGATATCAACCAGCTTTCTTGGGTCCCTCCTCCCTCTAGGGCTTTATGCCATGTTAGTCTACCAAGCAGGTCCCTGAAGAGGCCAAAATCTGCTCTCCTGAAGTCCAGGGTAGTGAGCTTGATGTGCACCCTCCTCCCTGTCCTAAGGATCTTGAATTCCACCATTTCATGGTCACTGCAGCCAAGGCTTCTCTTGAGCATCACATTCCCCACCAGCCCCTCCTTGTTGGTGAGAACCAGGTCCAGCATGGCACCTCTCCTCATTGGCTCCTCTGTCACTTGGAGAAGGAAGTTATCATCATCCAGGAACCTCATGGATTGCTTATGCCCTGCTGTGTTGTCCCTCTAACAGATATTGGGGTGTTTGAAGTCCCCCATGAGGACCAGGGCTTGTGAACATCAGACTGCTCCTAGCTGTCCATGATATAAAGAGCCTCATCCGCTCTGTCTTGCTGGTCAGGTGGGCTGTAGCAGACCCCCACTAGAGTGTTTCCTGTCCCTTCTCTCCCTTTAATCCTGACCCACAGGCTCTCAGCCAGCTCCTCATCCATCCCCACGTGGAGCTCCATGCACTCCAGCTGGTCACTGACATAGAGGGCAACACCCCCTCCTCATCTCCCCTGCCTGCCCTTCTAAAGAGCCTCTCTCCTTCCATTCCCACACTCCACTCATAGGAGCCATCCCATCATGTCTCAGTGATGCCAATCAGATCATAGCCCTGCAGGCACGTGCACACCTCTAGCTCCTCTTGTTTATCCCCCATGCTACGTGTGTTTGCATAGAGGCATTTAATTTGGGCTGCTGCTGAAGCTGACTGGCTGGCTGGAGTTCCTTTGAGGTGTTCCACCGGTGTTTCCCTGTCGGCTCCTATGACCTCAGGACCTCTTGGCTCAGCTCTGTAAGGCTTCAAGTGTCCTGCAGTGTATCCAGCACATCTCCAAGCAACAGGCTGAGGGCCCTCACTGGCACCCTGTCCCTCTAACCTTGGAGTGTCACCCCACAGCTTGTCACAGACAAGCCTGATATTATCCACCTCCACCTTCAAATCTAGTTTAAAGCTCCGTCAATGAGCCCTGCAAGCTCCTGAGCAAAGACCCTCTTCCCCCTTTAAGAAAGGTGAATCCCATCCAGTGCCAGCAAGCTTGGTGCCATGTAGGCCGTGCCATTTAGGCCATCCCATTATCAATAACCCACAACTGTCATGGTGTCACCAGCCATGGATCCATGTATTAATAGAGTGAGTGCATCTGTTTCTTCCAACATCACTGCCCGTAACTGGAAGGAGAGAGGAAAAAATGAGCTGTGCTCCAGATTCCCTCACCAACCATCCCAAGGCCTTGAAGTCTTTTGATCGCCCTTGGACCACGTGTTGTGGCTTTGTCACCACCCACATGGAAGATCAGTAAGAGGTAAAAGTCTGAGGGCTGTAGCAGGCTAGGAAGTTTCCTAGTGATGTTCTTAACCCGGATATCAAAGCCAGTGGTTTTCAGTTCATTTTTTTCTGGTACTCCTAGATATAGATATGAAATATGTCTAGCTATCTGTAATACCTCTAATCAGAGCTGTATCCCTATGTGCAAAATGACATCAAAATGCTGTTAACAAAATAACTCACAGGGAAAAGTCCAAGGATTTTGATTTTAAAAACAGAAAGAACAAAGTCAGGCAAACCAGAGGACAGTATAGATTACTATAATTTGCATGTCAGACTCCCTGTAATCAGTTTACATTAATTTTAAACTGAGACTCGTTTACCAATAGGAAATGTACACCCTTTTCCTTTCTTTTTATATACGTTCTCTGGATTTAGCTTATTGATACAGGAATGGTGTATACCTTGCACGCTGAAAGCTAGAAGGAAAGCTTTGCACATAAAAAACCCCCAACTTCAGGACATGGTGTTCTTTCAAGTAGAAGTTCTGCCAAATTAAACTACTTTATGCATTGGCAACTGAATAGAAGCATTTTAAGACGATTTAGTTTGGGGAAAATAATCATATATATACTCTGAATGTCTTCTTACCTATTTTGTTCCTCAACTACCCTTACTGTGAGTTTTCAAGGTCCTGTGCCAGGTAAATAATGTCCTGAGTCCGTATCAAAATCTTTGGAGTTTTCTAGTATGCAACAGCATGCAGGATGAAGACTCTACTGAACTGCTATTCTGTAAATTTAAGAAGGAATTTCTGCTGGTTTGAGGGGGTAAGTATCTCGTGCTGGATGCACAGTTCTCCAGGCTGCAAGTGAATATTGCAGTAAGAAGGCCTGATTTAAAGTGGACACAGTGGAGATAGGTGACGATGAATCACACCCTGCAAGGAGTCTGATAAGTATAATACAGAACGAAACCCAAAGTTCTATAATAATCTCAAAGAAACATTTGGCAAGACACTATCATTTGATGTACTACATGAAAAATAATATTACTCCAAGGGAATTTTAATGGAGGGCAAAGATGGACCTGAATGTAAAACGTTGCAGTTGTGATTCCTGGCTTTGCCTATTTCTTCAGAGTGCATAAGAGCATTTCATTGGTGATTTCTTTTAATTATTGTGATAGAGTCTGTACAGAAACACTGCAGTTACACATTGCTATTTGTACTCTGCCCATCTGGCTAGTAACATGGTGTCCATGACCAATGCTTATTTGAAAATTGAGAAAATTCTTTCCAAGAAACCTAAGCTGGGCCATCTGTAATCAGTAGGTTTATGTTAAAAAAAATATTGCTGCTCTCTAACCTGCATTTGTGAAAACACTTATGGTCACCATGGTTTTATAAACAGGTATTTTTGACTAACTCCTAAAGGTTATGCATGGGAAGCCTTTAAGAAAAAAAGAGTATAGCTACTGTCAAGTGGGACACTGGGTCAGTGACAATTATAGTCCTCTTTGGAGTAATACAAAGTAATAGCAGTGACAGTTTTAAACAATATATACATTCTTACTGAGTGTTAATCTGGTTTTATTGGCTTATCAAAAAGTCAGATATTCCTGCTTGCTCATGATAGGGATAAAGAAAAACCTTTTTGGTCTGTTTGATTGGGTGAGTATATACGTGTTAAGTGGAAACCATATTAGTTATGATTTTCACAGCATCTTCCTTATCCTTCTTGGAACCACACAGATTATTTCTGACTCCTTCCTACTTCTATAAAACACCCAGTACTTTTGCAGATTAATTAAATACCAGAGTCAGAGACCATCACAGTTCAAATAATTAACTGAGCTCTGCAATAAAGTGAGAGGAGTGCTGTGCTCTCTTGTTTTGGTGCTCAAATCACATGCCACTGCAGCCTGTTATTGCTCCAGAGACTACAGTGTTAAGAATAAAGCCTGGGTCTCCTATATGGCAGAGCAAAACTAATAGAAAGCTCTAATGAAATTTCTCTTGCAGGTGACCCTATTGTAGAAGGTGTCTGATGCAAAAAAAATGTGATCTTGTTTATGAGCTATCACTTTCTAGTGGGCTCACGAGAAAGGATGAATTATTCTTCCGTTCATTTGATGGAGTTTGAAGAAGTTTGCCTGCCATCCTGTAGGAATACAAGTGCAAATAATTTTCTTTCTGGAATTGTTGTCAAGTCTTACAAATCTTGCTGTATGTGGAAACAGCATGTGAAAAGCAAAGCAAGTGAGTTCCATTCAGTTGACCATACAGGATAGACATTTTATTTTACTTTGAAAAGGGCTAAATGTATGAAAATCATTACAGTAATTGTATTTTTTTTTTCTAAAATATTCTAATGCATTAAAAATTATATGTAATGGTTTGAAGATTCCCTCTCCCCACTGATGGCATTATAGGTTCATCACAGCATTAAAGAAGAAATGTACTAAATTAATGTACTTCGTTGTACTACCTTCATAGTCTTGTGAAAATAGTTAATAACAGCTGTTATAAGCTTCTCTATGTCAGATATGACCATTACTGCAGTCTTTTGGAAAAATTGAAGAAAAAAATGAAGAAAAAATGGAAGAAAAGAATGGAAAAACTTTTCAACCTGTTTTCCCTTATCTAAAGTTTATATTCCATTTTTTCACATGAGCTAACTACAGCATTTTTGAAATTTTCACTTTTTCTTTTTTCTATGTCCAGGTGATGAATGCCTGGGAAATATTAGGAGATACCTTGTGATTTCATACCAAAAGAAGTAAATGAAGAAATAATTCATTCTTATCTTCAAGAAATAGTAATGAGTTAAACTTCAGCATCTGGATTTCTGTTTTTTCTTAGTAGAACTATTGAATGCATCTTTTTTCTCATTTGTGCAGGTGTTGCCAAAAAGAGAAAAATCTCATTTCAAACTTGCATCTAAAATTCAGTCTATGGTTAGTCTGAAGGCAGTGGTGGACAGTTTATTATGGAGGTGGTGTTACGTGTTAGTAGTGTAGTAGACAACACCCAGAGCCATCACTACTGAAATAGCAAGGATTCCTGAGGAAGGGATGGGCTTGGGGAGATTTTGGGAAACCTACCCAGTAAATCTGCAATTTCTGTTGGCCCTGCAGCCTCACTCTGTAGTGATGCCTCGTGGAAACACTTGAGCTGTGTGTAGTTTGTGGCTGGAGGAGCACAGCAGAGCAGATCTTTGGCTTGGGAACAACTTCATTGGCTGCTCCCCGCTTCAAAGCATAGATGCAGAAGTAATCAGGGATGTAATAATTCAGCTTCAGACGTGCAGTGTATGACTAGAAATGAGTGAGACTATTTTTAACACATTTGATCATAAGTAGGTTTTAAGGCTTAGTGCCCGTTAAACAATTGAAAACTTGAAAAACAAAAAAAAGTCACAGATTTGTGGTGTAAGTTCTACACAAATGGCAAAGTTGTATTTTGATAAAATGCTAAAGTTGATTTGAAGGAGTCTGGGAAAGTTTTTTCTGTATTTAGAGCTCTATTAAGACAAATGAGATCTGTACTTCAATAGCTACATGCTATTTGCTTCAATAAGACATGATTTTCTTAGGTGAGATCTGTTAAACAAAATACTGTGTTTAATTTGTCTTGGTTTTAGTCTTTACTTTCATACATTTACAGCTTACACTTAGACTGTCTGTTAATTGAAGTGCTTTCTAAAGGGGTGAATCAGTGAACCCTGACTGACTTTCAAGAGAGGAATCTATCCTATACTGTAATTCCAGTGAGGTATGGAATTTTAGAATGAGGAGGACACTGAAATGATGACATCATCAGATGCTTTTATGGCTATCTTTTGTAAAATAAGAAAGAAAAAGATGAAGTCTGACATTTTCAAGAACTTTGAAAACCAAATCTTTTGTAAAAATAGGAAACCTTAGTAAAAAAAAAAAGAAATTAGAAGAAATTAGAACATTGTTGGACTTCAAAGTAACAGTAAAATGTAATGATGAGAACAAAAAGTGGGAGTCATATATCCCAGGTAATCTTTACATCTTTCCTAAGAACACAATTTCCAAACTCAAAAATTTGAGTTACTTTTCTATGTATCATTCGACTTGTGCAAGGATTCTGGCTGCCTTATCCATAGTTTTCTGTTTTCTTCTTAAATTTTGCAGTACGTGTACGATGTAATCTGGGCTTTCAGTTCTGGAACAGTTTCCCAGACAGACCATGCAAAGGAATTCTCTGCTAAGTCATCCAGACTTCCCCCACTGGAGGCTCCTGTTTGATACTCTCTGGGACTCTTCTCAATCTACTTGAAATGGCTTGAAAGTGAAAGATTCCTTAATTTCTTTGATCCTCTATTACAACAGCAATATATGATTCATATCATAGTTTGGAGAAGATGGTTTAGCATGGATTATATTTTCATCAAATTTAAAATACAAATTGCAATTGGATTTTATTTTAGTAGAAAAAAATAATTCTGTTGGCTTGAAAAGCAATTCTGTCTCTTTCACAGTAGCACAGTCAACCACAACTAAGTTGCAAAACCAAAAATAATTAAAAAGAGAAACTACATCTTGGAATACTATGCATGCATACATGTGTCTGTGTATGTGCACTGTTTAAAAAGTGACTCTACAGGTGAGACAAAGAAGAAATGTATGCAAAAGAGAAAGATGGAATAAATGAGCTGAGAGAGAATCTAGCAGAACAGAACTGGAGTTAGTGGGCCACAGAATGAATCCAACCCCTACCACTAATTTAATTCTATAACATGTAATTCAATGTGATTTAATTTGCTCATTTAATTCCTCAAAAGGATAGTCAGTTGTCTGAGCAAGGAGGTGGAAATCTGAGGACTGTTTTTGATAGTGCCCACATGATACCAAGCAGGTCTTCCTTTTCCCTGTGGTCCATGGGTTGCCATCTCTGTCTAGCTGCTCACCTATGATTTTCTGAAACTGTTTTCCTGAGGCACTCATCTCTCCAGCCTGTTTTGGGACTGAATCCCAGTCATCAGTGGGACAGAAGACATGTCAGTGTTGTGTTACTAAGTAGAGCCTCTACAGATCTGGGTACGAGGTATTTAAGTCTACCAAATCCTAAACAAATAGTTCCTATTTGATCCTGCAAGGCAGTTTCACAAATAATTTATATGGTTTTTAATATCTGACATAAGATTAGGAATTTTGATCACCTGCTGTGTGTTAATTAACTATCTTCCAGGTTGAAACAGTCTTTTTTTTTTCCCTCTGTTAAAATATACCTTTCTTTGTGATGAAGTATTTGATCAAATTCTAATGAGTTGGAGAAAAAATGTCAATGTCGTTGGATATTCAGACTATAAAAGGATTCCAAATTGTATAAAATTCCTCTTAAAAAGAAAAAAAGAGACAATAAATAACAGTGTTCTTGGATTCCTAGAAAGCAAAGCTAAACAAACAGTTTCCCCCTATTTTTTTTTTTTTTTGTTGCTGTTGTTAAGAACAGCCTCTCTATTTGAGTCGGTGAAGTCATCAAGGCTTTATCAGACTGAATAAAGCAGAGGCACTGCCAACTTCTATGGCTTTTGCTAAGACTTCCATGACAGAGATTATTATGTTCTGCTAATTTTTTTTAGATTCTGCTGCCTATGTCAGCAGCATTTCCATCAGTATGGATATGAGTAATTATTGTGGGAAATATTGTCACCTCTTGTTTCTGCCTGGAGAAATATTGATTTGGGTGTTTATCTGTTCAACTCCCTGCTGATTTCTGACGCTCCTGTGGGGAAGCAATCAATTCTGTACTGAAAGGGAAGCTTTGGCCCACCTAATACAACAATCAAATAATAAAGGGCTGAAGCAGGCATGGAAGAATAGAATAAAATGCAGTGGCAATGGGACGAGAAAAGTCCTGAGAAGATAACTAAGCATTACAGAGAGAGGAGAAAAACATAAATTACAAAGAATAGGGAAGTTGAAAAGGAGTGAGAATCTATTAAGTCCTTTCTGCCCCTCCTTTTCTTCTCATTACGTATATTTTGTTTCCTGCTATAGCTGGATAATAGTTGAACACACTGATTTACATTCTAAATAAATCACATTGGAAACTGTCTGAGGGATGATTTTAAAAATAATAAAGGCAACAGTCTAAAGACTGTGTGGGTCAAACCAGTCTCAGAGGACTATTTATGATGTTATGATATTGTACTAAGACACTAAGAGATTACTGTAGCAAGATATTTAAGTTGGAATTGTGAAAAAACTTCATACTTTATGAGTAGAAAATCGTTTCCCAAGAGAAAGAAAAAAGGGTAGAAATTTGCATTCTGGGAGCACCCAATTGGCAATTTCTGGATGTAAATATCATTTTAAAGTTAACATCTGCTGATTTTAATATATCCCTTAAAATGAATCTGGAAGAAGCACTAAAATACACAGAACGGACAAGGATGGTAGTAGTGAAATGTTTAATTTAGTCGAACATTCCATCCTCTGGGATTATTCCAGTAACACAGTATTTTTAATCAGGAGCTAAGAATGGTCTTATTTGTACATTTTTTCCCCCTTCCTTCCCTCAAATGGGAATAACATTTTTGACTGGCTAATTGTTGTGGTTTGAGGCTGGGCTGGCCACTAAAGGGAGGGCAGATGCTCTCTGTTAACCCCTCTCCCTTCCTGGACAGGGAAAGAAGAAAAGGGAGAGAGACTTATGAGTTGGAAATAAGACTAAAACAGCTTGAATGAAACTGTAACAATAAAAAGATATATGTGATAATGAAAAATAGTGAAATATTTACAAATACATGTACAAAACCAGTATTGAGCTTCTCCCCCCCAGTCACACTCTCCCCCCATGATGCTCACATCCCCACTGGTGCTGCAGAGCAGCTCTGGGAAGATCCCAGGCTGGGCTCCTGGACACAGCAGCAGATGGGAACTGGGCTGAGGAATGCACAGATCACAGAGTCTTCCCAGGATGCTGGCCAGAGAAGATGAGTGAGAGCCAGAGAAGGAGTAAGTGGTGAAGGGCAAGAGAAGAAGCAAGGGGCAAGAGAGAAGAAGGGTCTGGCTCCCCATGATACCTCAGCTTTATACTGAGCTTGATGTGTATGGGATGGAACACTGCGTTGGTCAGTTTGGGTCACCTGTCCTGTCAGCTCCTCCCTGTAGGTGCCACCCTTTTACACCCTTACACTAACAGGGCCCCAAGGCAGCACCGAGAATTCAGCAGTGACCTTGGTTTCTGTAATACTGAGTGTAAGCAAGAGCCTTTCTGCACACATTGTACTGTGAGCTCAGTGCTAACTGCAAACATCGAGTGTTATCACTGCTAGGAGCAGACACTGTCTGAAAAACATGTTGTTCACCTCAGAAAGTGCAGTCTGAGAAGAGACTGAACTGAAAAGTAAAACCACTGAAAGGAAACAT
Organism: Podargus strigoides; assembly: GCA_028020825.1. Taxonomy (NCBI): domain Eukaryota; kingdom Metazoa; phylum Chordata; class Aves; order Caprimulgiformes; family Podargidae; genus Podargus; species Podargus strigoides. The sequence continues at coordinate 43,251,904 of CM051624.1, read as the reverse complement.
TGGTTCTGTTTTAGTCAAACCAGGACACTAATACAACTGGTATTAGAATTTTTTGGGGAAAAAAAGAAAGCTACCATGTGAAACACCTGGCAGTTTGGGAGTCTGCTTTTGCTTTTTGTTTTAAGTTGCTTTTTCTTGCCTTTACAAACAAGTGTAAGTTAGGGAAATTAAATGGTGAGATAGAAAACGTGTCTATGATGAAGTTTGTGAAGGTGCAAGGTTTACATGTCCTTACTGTTTTCCTCATTTCATTCTAATTTATTGCCACAAAAGGGTGGGAAACCCAAATAAGTCCTTATATGTTCTGTTCATGATTCTTTAGTTTTGGGATAGACTTTATTTCCTCCACTGGTCAAATACAGAAATATGGCTTTTATTATGTTTCAGATTAGAAGCCTTTTTCCTTGTCTCTGTTTACAATTTCAGCTTTTTTCCTGTATTTTCTCAACACCTGAGTCTGGTTTAATGATACATTTTCTCCATGATACAGAGTTATGGGATCTAAGGCTGTGTTGCCCTAACTTCATATATCCTTCCTAACTTCATGGCAGTATCTGCTCTCAATCACTCCCCTTGTAGCATTCTTTGGTTGTATCACTCTTTGTGTCTAATTGAGAGTCAGTCCATAAAGTCATTAGGCATCTTCCCTCTCCATGAACAGTCTTGCTATTAAGTGGAAGTGTGGAAGAGTATGACTGTCCAGCACTTGTTTCAAGGCTTAACAACAAAACACTGTCGACTCAGACTTCTCAAACTTCCCTGGTAATTGGTGTTTGGCTGCAGAAAATCAGCAGAACAGCCTGACATAATTCATCTCTTGTGTATACCTTCACGTGGGAAGATGTTACCTCTGAATAGGAGAAGAATACTTTGTCTCCTCTAGAGTTTGTTTGACCACCTTCTGGAACCTATTGGTGGTTTCGATTTCCACAGTCATATTTCATGTATGGTTGATGGAGGTGCTGCCAGGCTGGCATTCAGTCAACATCACTGAAGAATTGGATCAGCCTGTTTATAAATGGATTTTCCTTCTGATGACCACAGTTAATTATGGGTCTTTTTTTAGATGACTGTGAAGTACTGGTAGAATGGTTATGGAAGTACATCGCTAGGAATGATGCCAAAATTTTACAGCTGTGCAAATTTGTGGCATCTAATCCACTGGTAGTGGCCTGTTGCTCCAGTTTAATTTTAAATTTGTGATCTGACATGTGCTGCTGTCATGGTTCAGTAGGGGAAATTGTTTGGTACTTTTAAAATGTTGTTGAAATTCCAAGACTGAGAACCAAGTCCTTCACATTGCTTTGCTGTGATGGTGTTGCAGCTTTGACTTTAAGGGTGCACCAGAAGTGTGTGAGAACTGTTCAGTTCCACATCTGCTCTCTTGTGACCAGGTCTTCTGTGAGAAATGCAGTTCTCTGTAAGAACATTTACTCTCAGATACAAACTCGGTCAGACACACTGCAAATAGACCACAGGATATTCATCATGGGGTAATAAATATATACCTTCCTCCTGAGTTTGGCCTTGTGGTTGACTTTCTATATCTCCATTCAATCTTCCATCAAGTGCTCTACCTTAGTGCAGCTATAAAGTGTCTGATAGCTGAGAGCCTCTCTTTGGAGGGTAAGTTATGCAAAAGTAAATGTCTGTTTTTCAGATACAAACTGCTCTCTGTCCTTCCCTTACAGGAACCTCCCATAGGCATATTTCTCTGCAATCCTAATTGATAAGATTAATTCTCTTTATTCCATTTCATTTCTCAGGGTGTTTCCAAGGAATGGCACGAGTAATGGCCAGAAGAAAGAAGTTGGTGATTTTGCTTCCAGGGCATACATCAATCCAGATAATGTTTCTGTAAAGAGCCCATGAAAAAAAAAAAAACCACTATTAGAAGAAATAGATCTATCAAGATACAAAAGATTAAAAGCAAATATAAATTCCATTATTTCTTCTATTGTATACACATGTAGGTATATATAGAGATGTAAACATACACTGTCTTGTGGCTGTAATGCTTTTCAGAAGATCTGCTCTGGGAAGCAGTGCAGATGGAGTGGAGATGCAGTGCACTTCTCGTTAGGTGGCCAGCTGCCCACTGGCATGCATGGCAGAGAAGGAAAGACACAAAAAGTGCTCAGTAAATGTAAAAGCTCTGGCATGGACAGGGCCCTACTCTCCCTGAAGTGAGTTGACCCCGTGCATACAATGCACTGACTGGAGCATCTGCTTATGACAGGAAGCTGTGTTGCCTTGTGTATACACAGGGGGAAAAGGTAAGACTCTCTGCCAAGCAATTCAGAGTACTCCAGGTATCTGAAAGTGGAAGAAAGTCAATGTCTCTCTGGTTTTGCTACTGTAATCAATATGTAAAAAAACCTGTAATAATTATTTGTGTTTCTCAAGCATTCAACGTTCCTCTTCACGAAGTTCAAATGGGTCAACAAGTCATAGTCTCTAAGTAAACTAAATACATGATTTTAGGGCATTACTTGGCTGCTCTGTCACATTTCGTGCCTGTTGCACGTTCAGGTGGTGTGAGCAAGTAACACAGCACACCCCGTGTGCCTCTTGTAGCTTTCTCTTAACGTGAGCCTTGAGACAATGGGCAAAGCAAACAGTGTTTGCCATTCCCTGTGAAGAAAGGGATGTGGGAAAGGTGCAGGCACAGGTGCATGAAATAATCAGAAAACCCAGAGCTGGGGGGTGATATGCTTCACCTGGGGAAAGGTGGAGGAAAGGGCTTGCCACCTTCCTCCCAGAGAAAGGCTTCTTCTGAGGAGGTAAGCTTTTGCAGATTGTTGTTTTGTTTTTTTTTCCCTTTGAGAAGCACATTCAGCCTTATCTGTTTAAATATGGAGTGTGAAGAGTTCTGGTTTTGTCTTCAGGAAGATTGATTCAGCTGAAGGGCAGAGAGCCCTTATGGAAAGGAAACAAGATGTTAAAGTACTGGGACTTAACTCTGTGTAAACAAGTGGATGTTCATGCTGATAGGGGTGAGGAGGAATTGTTATTTACTGCTTCACCAGATCTTTCCATGAGAGTCTTTCAGGCATTTTACACTTGCTCACAGTCCCCCTCTTCATCTGTTAGAAGAGGGAAGTTGCTAAAAGGTGTCTGAGTTGTTCCTTCCCAGTGGGTGAGTGCAGTGAGAGGCTGGGGCAGGGAAGTTCCTGGGGCCAGGACAAGGCTTTGCCCCAAGACCCAGCTGGGCATGTTCAGGGAGGGGAGGGAGGCTCTTGCAAAAAGCATCTTGAGACTCTGTAGGGATGTAGTACTGAGCTTTGCCTTTCTGTGATGGAAAAAGAAATTTGCTAGGAACTCAGAGGTGCTGAAGAGCTGGCAGTGAGGTGAATGAAGGACACAGTGAACAAGGGGGAAGAGAACTGATTTCTAGATAATTCAAGTTTCAATTGTTTGCTTTCATCTGTTTAGAAAACTAATTCATTTAGTGTATATACATATATTTAAAAGTCTCTGGCTTTTGTGTTTAAAACATTTCTTTATCATCTCTGATCTCAGCGTGGGGAGTGGTTTTGTTATATTCATCTTGAAGTTCATGCTGCCTTTGGTTCCTATTAGTGGAGAATATCTATTTTATATTGAAAGGGTATGGGACAAAGATCACAAATTATATTGTGTCATAGGTAGAAAGTAATCTCTCTTCCCTTTCCCTGTGTGAATGCTGTGCTTACTTCCTTCTGAGCCCTGGTATATATGATCTGAGTGTCCTGCAATGTATGATTATTGTTGCATTAATGTTAATATTATTTTCTAAGTAATAGTTGGAAGGTTTAATATCCAAGCCTGTATCTTTATTCTTGGAACTATCTCCAGGCTTTCATTATTGGCAAATCATGTGATCAAAAAAGTGGTTTTATTGTTTATTTACTACTCTATTTTGCTCTTCAAGGCTGAACATAAGTCTTTGCCTAGGGTCCAACTCCTTTAATCAAAATTCAATACACTCATGTAATTTATTCAAGTAGCCTGCTTCCTCAACAGTGGAACATAGCACATAACAGTGGTATGCTGTAGAGTCAGTATCTTTTAAATTTAGTGCTGTTCTGTCAATGAACAAAGAACACAGAAGTAAAACAATGAGAATGACTGGGGCACAAGGATGAGTGGGGGACTGGAGCATCTCCCCTGTGAGGAAAGGCTGAGAGAGCTGGGACTCTTTAGCCTGGAGAGGAGAAGGCTGAGGGGTGATTTAATGAATGTTTACAAATACCTAAAGGGTGGGTTGAGGGAGGATGGAGCCAGACTCTTTCCAGTGGTTCCCAGTGACAGGATAAGGGGTAATGGGCACAAGCTGGAACACAGGAGGTTCCATTGAAATATGAGGAAGAACTTCTTTTGGGTGAGGGTGCCAGAGCACTGGAACTGCCCAGAGAGGTGTGGAGTCTCCTCTGGAGATTTTCCAGCCTGGCCTGGATGCAGCCCTGAGTGATGTGCTCGAGGGGATCCTGCTTACAGCAGGGCAGTTGGACTGGATGAGCTCTGGAGGTCCCTTCCAACTCTGAATATTCTGTGATTCCATGAAAACAATTATCTGCTAACTCTGTCATCCAAAGGCAAAGATGTACTCTTTTGCTGCTGTTAACAACCCAAGCATTGCTGCATTCTTCCAGTTTATGAGAACTGAAGAGCAAAGCTAACAAGAAACTGTATGTTTTCTTTTTTTCCAAAATGAAAAGGCTAAGGATAAGTAAGCAGTATAAACACTGAAGAGTATGTGTGATTAGGAAAAGTATATGTATTTAAAACTTTAAAAAAATATTTCATTTAATAATAAATATTAGGAGGTAGAGTCATTGAGTAAATATCACATAACCAACACAGCCTAAGTGTTTAAATATAATTTTTGCCTGGTTTTTAACCTTGTCACGGTGCTGCTACTAGCAAATAGTTCTAATGTCAAGGAAGTATAATGAGGAAAAGTTGTGCTTGAAAGCATTAAAATACTTTATTCTCTCTGACCAATTTGTGATAAAAATCTGATGTGAATACCAGTGGATGATTTGTCTTTTTGTCTTCTAATAGTGGCACAGTTTATTTCCTATGGGAGGAGGGGGGGTATATTCTGTAGCTCCTTATTTCACTAAAAAAAAAAAAAAAAACCAGATAAAAAAAACCCTAAAAAACAAAAAACAACAACAAAAAAAAACAAAACAAACCACAAACCCAGGGAAAATTGTGGGGGATAATGATGTTCTCTGAGGTGCCACAAATTTGTCTGGCTCTCGAAGTTATTTTCTCAAGGCAAAATATAAAGGTTCAGCACAGTCTCATCATAGAAATATACGGTAACGAAGTATTTGCGTTGGTGTTCTGACTCTTAAGTTAGAATTAGGTCCTATGTTCTAAAAAACTCTATAGAATTGTGCTACCTGATATGATATTTGAATCTGCACTCTTTCAAATGAAGTGTTACCACCTGTTACTGTTAAAGCTGGCTCTGGCTTAAACAGTTTTAAGAAGACTAAGTCAAGTCTGAACCAAAGAACCTTAAATACTTAGTAGACAAAGTTGCAGATTTGAACTTGATGGCTGGTATGTGTGACATCAATCAATTTGATTTGGATTCGGTGCCTCAGGCCTGGCTGTGAAGGCTGTATAAATAAGCTGTATGCTATGAAGAACATGTTCTTCTTGATATAACTAACTATCATCTGTCTTCTAGCCTTCTCCAACTGCTTTCTTGTCTGTAGGATTTATTAACTGCTTCACGTACTTCTCACGGTATCATAGTAAATTAGCAGAAAAGTCCACAGCTTGAGGTCTTATTTAAAAAAAAAAAACAAAAAACACTTGAGTGTGCATGTGAAAAGGAGAAAGAAAATAGGGGGGGAAGGAAAACTCTGAAGTTTGCTAAAATTCCTAGGATTTCCTTTAGGAATTTCTCATGCTAACATACCCAGAGAGCAGACAAGATGCTAGCAAAACCAATCAGTGCTGCGTACCTTCCCCCCTCAGCCCCAAGTTAGAGTTGGTTTGCAAGATGCTCTTCCCTTTTAAAAAGCAGTACTTACTCAAGGGTATGCAGTTAGGTCTTTTGAAATGGGAATCTGGCTGCTCAGGCAGCCATGACCACGTTTTAAATTGCTTGATTATTTTTCTGTGGGGGATGACCGTTTTATTGCCCGAAATAACACAGTTATGTCGTCTTCCTCAATGCAATGGCTGTCACAAAGAACAGATAAAGAAATAGATTGAGCTTGTTTTAAGTACGTTTTGGATGATAATTGTTTGAGGATACAGACAGGAATTGTGAGGCAGTACCCAAGAGACTTGAAATCTCACTTCTGAATAAGCAGTCAGCACTTAGAATGCATTCAAGGTTCGAAGATTATTAACCCTTTTTTATGCTGTAGGCCATAGTATCTAGACATGATTAAAGCACACCTATTTGCCAATCAATCAGTCTACTTGCAGTGTAGAAGAAAGAGCACAGCTCACCCATCAGAGAATGTTTGCAGCCCATAAGAGCTGAATTATGCTGTAACTGAACTGCGCTGCGGAGAGCCACGTTCACCTCTGATTGAAATCCAGTAAATTAAATCCATACATTTATTTGAATGCATAAGCACCTCATACCTTCCTTTTAGTAATGGATGTACAATGACTTCCAGTAATAAAGCCAAGGTGACTTTGTAGTCCTGATAGCAAGATATAAGAACTGCATTAGCTATGCATGCCTCGTGTATTGGAAATGGTTCTCCCTCATCATTGTGAGAGTGTTCAATTTACTTTTTCCCCTCCAGTAGTGCCAGATGAGAGCTGTTGTGCAATTCCATGGGTGTTGCATAGTCTACAGGAGGGTTGCAAATGTTCAACTTGGCATGGGGGCGATACCTCCAAAGAATTAAAAGAATTGATCTTAAGGCCATATAAGAAATTTGACTGGGTTATGTGAGGGTGGATTTTTTCAAAGCCAAAAATTAGAAGTCCCACTCTTTGCAGAAAATAGGTTACAACTTGGTCAGTTTGTTCATTTTAAAATATTCTCTGCTAATAGAGAATTACAGAAGAGAAAGTGGTTCCACGCAGCATACACCTTTGAACTGCAAGAAAGCTTTTGGTTTCTGTATAGTTATTGACTTTTTTTTTTCCCTGCATCCCACTCTCAAATCCCTGTTTTGCTGGTTTTGTATAATAAATAGATACATTTTCTTATATATGCATTTTTGCCCCTGTGCATCTTTAGTTTCCTGAAGCTAATACATCCTGAAGTGTTTGTGATTAGAGTTGCCCAAATTAGAAGGTTCACAGCAGAGCACACTTTCTCGTACGTACATGAGAACAAATAAGTGTATGATATATTAAATAGGAAAACAATATAACACGGAGAAGTAACAACCAAATGGAACAAAGTCCTGCTAGGACTGCTGCATTCAGATGGTTATTATGGGCAGGTATTTAACCCAGCTTTGAAAAGGAGCTAGGATGAATAAATATTCAAGTGAAAACTGATTTCCTAAGTGGTATCCAATTTGTTAACTCCATTCTCTGAAGTATGAAGTTAGGCTATGGGAGAGGCTAGGTAGAATCATAGAGAAGGTGATGAGATCCTCTTCCAAGAAGCAAGCAGCCTAAACATGGAGAGACAGAAAAGGCACATGGAAGTAAAGAATCTTCAGAGGAGAGAGGTACCTTATATGTAGCTCATTAAAGCTGGAATAGCAGGTCTAAAAATGACCTTTTGGTTTAATAGAGTGTGTTGGATAACTTAGTAGGAAGTTTGGCTTCATAATGAAGATAAGTTATGGTGTGATTTTCATTGCCAGTGTAAATTTGCCTCAGAATACTGGAGTTACTAAATTTTCTGAAAAAGGTAAGATGCTTGTTCTCAGTTTGTGAATAAAATTATTAATATTAGAGACTTTTAATGAAGAGCACTACCATGAAGAGCACTCACACAAATTAGATTTATTGTCGGATATGTTTATTTGATTTGAGGTTGATGATTGAGCCTCTTTGGGAAGAGGCTGTGAGTATGTAAATGTGTGTAAGGAATTGCATTCATGATGTCTTCAATGAAACTGAATACAGTCTTATCCACATCCATCTCTCATACACAGCATGTGCACTGGAGAACAATTTCCATTTAATAAGCTTCTAAAGCTCTTGGGGCAAATCTGTAGGCCTTTATCACTAAGTGAGCTCAAACTTTTAACTGTAAATGAAAAAAAACAGCTTGGGCTTATTTATTTATTTGTTCTTTTTAAAAGCATACTCCTGGGACATAGCAAGTACCATCAAATATCATTAGAGAAGCAATGAAATAGATACAGTATTTATAAATCTTAATGGCTTGATGAGAGAACTGAATCATGCTGAGGGATGTGCTAACCCTTCCATATATCATAAAGGAAGACATTAAGCCCCATGCAAAATTCATCCCATGTTGACTCTTTTAAAGCTTACCAAGAATTTTTAGTGACATGCTTTTTTTTGCTTGCTTTTTATTTGTTTTCGTTTAGTTTCTTCGTTGTCAGTGGAATTTAATTTTTCTTAAAGTTTTTCAGTGCAGCAAACACCAGAAGAGAATAATAAAAAAAAAAGGCATATGAAATTGCCTTCACAGGATATTTACTTTTGATGGCAAATTCTGCTGCTATTTAAAGTCACTTCCACTGAGCTCCAAATAATTATCCAGCTTTGAACGATCCACTGAACTCTTTTCAAGCTTTTCCTATCAGAAGTCATTAAATCAAATCCTATTATTTTCTTCTGCACAATTCTATTAGTAAATGCCTTCAATCTAAAGGAATGTATAATTCAGACTTAACCCTTAATTTGAAATGCAAAATATTGTCTCTTGAGTAAATGCATTTTCAGAAATACAGTTGAGTATGCACTATTTTTCAGTCTTGATCCTTAGCTATGGCAGGTACTGTGGGTGGTTACTGGAACTTGCTGGAAGTTTTTTGTTGACTATAGTAAAATTTGACCATTTTGTAGGTTTTACAGTTTTTAAACTTGCAAATAAAATGCTACCTTCTTTTGATTTAGTAAACTTAACTCATGCAGGCCATTTCTGTTCTCTAAGAACTATGTTGTAATTTAAGAGCAGTGAGTTTTATCAGTATTTTATGTGAAATCTACCCCTTAGCCATCTTGCAGTATATAACAGTGAATTCCACCTCCAGAATACATCCATCTAAGTATGTGGAAATAGCAATGTTCATGCATCACACATGATGTATGGTTTAAGTATAATGATTAGTACATTCACTCCAGAAATCTGTTAAGAGGAGTAACATAGAATCACAGAATAGTTTGGGTTGGAAGGGACCTCAAAGCTCATCTCATTCCAACCCCCCTGCCATGGGCAAGGACACCTCCCACCAGCCCAGGTTGCTCCAAGCCCCATCCAACCTGGCCTGGAACACTGCCAGGGAGGGGGCAGCCACAGCTTCTCTGGGCAACCTGGGCCAGGGTCTCACCACCCTCACAGTGAAGAATTTCTTCCTAATATCTAGTCTCAATCTCCCCTCTTCCAGTTTAAAGTCATTACCCCTCATCCTATCACTACAAGCTCTTGCAAAAAGTCCCTCTCCATAGGGATTGTGCTCAAAGAGATGCAGGCTTATTTTCAGCTGATCCAAGTGAGAAGCTGTGCAATATTTGGAGTCTTTCTCATCATATAGTTTGAAAGAACCTGGGCTGGGGCTTGCATTCATTCCCATTACTTCATGGATTTTCTTGAAACAAAAATCAGTGACGTTTGGCTCAGTTATCTTTGGTTAAACGGAAAGTTTAAATGGCAACTCAAATCACAATGAAGCAAAATCACCATGTTGATGCAGTGCTGCTCAAAACCTCTTGACAGGTTTCTGCTATTTCTGCTCTGGAGGTAGAAACACCTATGAGCCTGAGTCACAAACCAGAGCGCCATGTTGCGTGAATAAATCATACTTTCCATATTTCCATATTTCCATATTTCCATATTTCCATATTTCCATATTTCCATATTTCCATATTTCCATATTCCAAGCTAGACAGGCAGTACCAGGTGAGGACATAGTCTGAGCACAAAGCAGCAGAGACCACTCTGTGGTCTTGCTAAATGTTATGTTGTTGCTCTCTGTTTGGTATTTTGATGGGGATGCAGATTTCTGTGTGCAGGATGTCTGAGTTGTCTAATGACCTCACAGGAACTACACTACTTGAGGATCTAATCCAAATATCTCATACGTGACGCTAGATAAATTACCATCCACTCTTTCTCCATTGTACATTTCCATTTTAAATTTTGCTCTGTTCCTTCTTTTCTGTGAGATAATAAAGCACATCATGGAGCATCATCAAAAGCTGGATAGGCATTCATGTCTATTCTGAGTACCTGCAATTATACACCTCCAGGGTAAGAGAACTCTGCATCACGATCCCCTTGGCAACTGTAATCATCCAGACAGTGCATAGTTTACATCATTCCCAGACCAGAATTTGCTACTCAGGGTCACATCTGAAGCACAGAGAAACAATTCAAATGACAGTCAAGGATGGGAGATACCAGAAAATATAGAAGGGTTTTTTTTATTTGATGTTTATTTGTTTTCTTAGGTAGATGGAGAATTCTGTTCCTGACTGTAATTTTAAAACGTTGAAGACTGCAAGATGGTTTCCTGGTTCCCCAGGCACAGCCCCATGGCCCAGCCATGCAGGCAGCCATGAGCAGCCCCCAGTCAGCTGGGAGACCCCATGAAGGCAGCTGACTCACAGCAGTATCCCACACCACTTAGATCATGCCCATTATAAAAGGTGGAGTTCCTCTTCCTGGGGCTCCTCTCCCTGCTCTTCTGCTCCTGCTGTTCACCTCAAGGACCAGGCTGAGTATAAGCTTGTATACTTTATGTTTGTATTAGTTTTGTTATTTTATTAAATCTGTTTCTATTTCAACCCATAGGGCTTCTCCCTTTTTTCCCTGGTTCTCCTTACCAACTGGGGATGGGTCACTGTGTGGTAGAACAACTACTTCAGTTTAGCCCCAGGTACAGGCTGAATGTAGACAGAGGGTAGGCTCAATAAAATCATACATGCCATGCCATTTTTAAATCACAGTATGTTGAATATTAGGTGCTTCTGCTAAATCATGTGGGATCAGATTTCTGGTGTTTGAACATGTTTGTTGTTGTCAGTTGGGCAGGAATTTTGTTTTAGCTGCTTATAGTGTCTTCAACAGCTAGGAGACAAACGTGTAATCCTGAACATGGGACTTACATATAGTTTGACATCATAACTATTTGCATGGTACAAAAAGTATAGAATATTTGGGAGGAGCATCATATTGTTTCTTTTTGCTATTGAGTCACCATCCCTGGAGGCATTTAAAAGATGTAGAAGTGTAGATGTGGAGTATAGGGGCATGATTTAGTAGTGGACTTGGCTAGGTTTATGGTTGGACTTGATGATCTTAAAGGTCTTTTCCAATCAAAACAATTATATGGTTATATATATGATTCTGATTGTGCCATTGTCTACAGGTAGCCAGTACCCAGGGCTCAACCATAGCAGTTAGTTTATCACGCAAGACTCCCTCCCCAGATGGGAAGGAGAATTGGGGGAAAAAAGGAAAAGGCCCATGAGTTGAAGTATAAACAGATTTAATAGAATGACGAAACAGAAAGGGTTCTACTCAGCCTGGTTCAATGTCAATAGCAGGAACAGAGCACCATCAGCAAGGAGCCCCATGGAGAGGAGGAACCCCCCCCTCCCTGAGCTCCCTCCTTTTCCCATGAGCAGATGAGGGGTGTGGGATACAGCTGGGAGTCAGTGCCTTGAGTGGATCTCCCACTGACTGGGGATGCTCATGGCTGCCTGCATGGCTGGGGAACCAGGACAGCCATGTATTGAGTAAAGGTTTGTGGTCTGGAAGAATTCTGTCACTGCTGGTCATCTCAGTGAGCAAAGAATAAAGTCTAATGGAGTCAAAGGGAATTTCTTATAAAGAGATGTGATGATTTAGTGATGAAGGATGTAACAAAAGCCAGTGTAATGTTAGCCCACCTCTTATAAATGCTGCAATTTGCAGGCAGTTGTCTAATTTGCACCATCATGTGATTTGCTAATGTTTTTCTGGTAGAAGACAAGAGGGTAACTTTGGGCTACAAATATTTTGGAAAATGTATCTTTTTAAGGAAATGCCTGAAGTAGAGCATTAAAGGCTAGGACAGAGGAGAGGGTCTCCAGGTTCCCAGATGCTGTAAATTAGAAAGTTCAATGGCAAGTGCTGTAGTAGGAAAGCTGGAAATTAGTTTTGAAGAGAATACTTCTGTGGAAAGGAAGGAAATGATGATGAATATGATGCATGTATGCTTTCTTCAATTGAGTAATTAAATTAGTGTAAAAAATCCCTTTATATAATTATAGAAAGGGTGGTAGAGAGATTAATAAACTTTTACATTGCTGTTACAATTCTTTGTGGCTGTATCAAGGCAAAAATATGCTATGACCAAGTTTGTCATGGGAGGTTGATGTCCTTAAAACATGTACGTATTTTCTTTCTTTTTTCAAAGGTGCAGCTGAAAAATTACATACACATGCATTATTTCTGTATTTTCACAATGCTTTGAAGTATCCTTAAATGAAGTATGATGAGCATATATAGACAAACATAAGTACTTATCAGCATCCTGTTGCTCCATCTGAGGTTATAAAGCATGGTATTGAACAACACGTTGTTCATAATGGCCTTTTGAAACTCTGAGAAGGTACATAATGTTCAGATAAGAGATAATGCAATTTTTTTAGCAGAAGGCTACATTTGATATCCCTGTGGAATATATGGAAGAGGCACCATGGCTCTGTCCTGACAAAACCACTCTGCTTCCATGTATACACACACACAGCCTCGAGGTGTAATTTTGCCATCAGCTAATAAATTCTGATTTCTGTGTTTGCTAGTTAACAAATTATGTAAGTTCATGCCCAAACCCAAACCAAAACAAAATTCTTCTGGTTACCTAGCAACAAGCAGGAAGGCTGGGGGGGTGCAGGAGGGCTCTGAGTCAATCCACAGCAGCAGTGGTGGCAGTTCAGCACAGCAGACTTGATATAGCTCACTGTATTTGTATAGGTGGCTCTGTAAAATTAATATAGTTGCTGAAACATAATAACTGTGGGTGTTTCGTGGTCTGACACTGCATAAACTCCCCAGAGTGGCAGTTACTATGCCCAATGTATTGTCTGATCATTAGAAGAAGAATAAAGTATCAGCAGAAGGTGGGGGGGAGTCTTTGGGTGGCAAAGCAAAAGAACAGAAGAGGGTATTAGACTGGAGGCTAATTGGTTCTTATCAAACATGCAAGGATCTGGTTTTTTTTTTCTCCCACATTTTAAAGGTAGCATCTTGTACAGAGGAAAGAAATTCCTTGTACAGTTTATGTCTGCCCTAGAAATATTGAATATATTTCCCAATGACTTCAGGATGCATTTATCCATTCAAATACTTCTGGCTTCTGTGTCTGAAAGGGGAAAAAAACCCCACAAACAAACCAGTAATTCAGTGGCTGCTTCTAAAGTGTATCCTGATGCTAATATGTCCAATAAAATTATTTTCCTGTGAGTGTTTGAGCATACCCATTAGAAAGGGAGAGGGAAACAGTTATGGCACTGTTTGGGGGAGAAAAAAAAAAAAATAAAAATTCCTGTACATAAATACATTCTGTAAATGGAGGATAATAAAGTTTTTAACATCTGCTTTTCTCATGTCCCTTATAAAAGCCTCAGGACAGGGGTTCTTCCGTATTATTAGAGATCCCTAGGATAGGAGAGCCCTATTCTCAGTTAAGTGAAAGTTGAGTGCTAGGAAGGATGTAATTATTTTAATTCGAAAATAAAATCCTAATTTTATTTTAAAATACATGCTTGTTGATTTAAATGAAAAATCTAGCACACTTGAAGTTCTTATTCTGAAAAGCTTATTAATTCAGTGGCACTGGTCTGAGATTTTCTTTGGGAGAATTGGGGTTAAATGCAAAGAAGAAACTGATGCAGTATAGTTATATTATCCACAGTCAGAAAAAAGATAATTTTTCCATTAAACTAGGAATGCTTTGAACTGTGGGGTGTTTTTTAATTCAAGTTGCTTTTTTTTTTTTTTTATATACAAACAAGGAAAAATTACAAGTGTGGCTTTCCAGGGAAATTCTTTAGTCTCATGTCTACAGAGTTATATCAGGATGACTTATTCTCCTATCCAGAAGAGTAGCTGTATTATAAGCATCTATATCATAAGAGGGTTTGAGCCAGCAGGGAGCTGGTGTGGCACTAGTGCAGTGCCTGTCCCAGGTGATGTAGCTGCTGCCTGAATCTGGTTCTGACTTGCTTTCCTTTTCTATATATACAAGATATAACCTGTTATTACTGCCTTTCACAGTACTGGGAGAGTGACCAGCACCTCTGTGTTCTGGAGATGCTCTTGTTGATTCTTTGCTTTCCTTAGGACCTCAATTATAGCTGTCTTTTTCCCATATATTAAACAATATGAGAGAAATTTCTCTTCTCCATTGCAATTAATGGATCCTACTGCTTAAACACTTACAACTTCTTCCATATAAAATGTTTGACGGTTATTATAAATTATTTAATGAGATGTCATAAACTAAAGATACAAGTGATCCCCTCTAATCCTCCTCTGTACCATCCTCCTTAGCCTGCTGCTGTAAAACATTAAAAGCCTTCTTCGTTATGTGTTAATTGGTATTAATGGGGTTAATCTTTGCAAAGTAGAGATTATCTTTCTTTAGTCAGACATTCAAGGGAGAGCTTAATTAACCAAAGGCAAAAAAAATACAGAAATAAAGACAGGCTTGCATACTGATGCAACCTGGTTCCCTGTTCCATAGTCACAGGTGCAGATGTTGGGCTGTGTGGTTCATTTTCAGAAGTGGTGTCTCTGCACCCCAGCAAGGAGGGATGTGTTGAGGGCAACTCTGATGGTTTTATTTATTTCATTTTGCTATCTTCATAATTTCTTAAAATCTGCGAGGTGAGATTCTTGTCTCACAAAAGACAAAGGAAAAGAGAATCTGTGTTATTTATGTGAATTATTCAGCTAGTCTTCTAGATAAACATAAATTTTTCTGGGCCTTCTGTTATGATTACCTTATCAAAAGTAAAAATATGATTTTGTCGAATGCAAGTAATTACAGAATGGGATTTGTTGCCAAATATAGATATATTTGCTGGAGATTGTGGGCACGCTATCTAAGGGGAAAGTAGTGGTTGTAGAATATTCCTTAGTCAAAAAAACTTTCCACACAGGCTTGAACCTTTTTTGGGCCCTTTTCTTGTTCATTCTTTGTAGTCTCAGTGCTCACTATCTGTTGGTTTGGATTATCTGTCATCTTCACATCATTAATATCTGCATACTCTTTTTGAAGGTCTCCAGCCCCTGGTGACTGGAATATAAAAGAACATTTCTGTAGAATTGAAATGTCACACTGTAGTCAAGCTGATTGGGTCTTTTTCATTGATGACTGTGTGAAATTTCCAAGTATAATTTATAATTTTCTGAAACTGTTTTATCTCAGTAGCTGTTTGAGAAGCTAATTGAAGTTACGTGCACGATTCAGAAGGAATAGCACAGATTAACTCTTTTCTAATGTGTTGGGTTTTGTTCCTTAAACTATTTAGGATCAGCATAAGGTTTCTGCCTCCTTCCTTTGAGCTAGGGCTTCAGTACCCAGTGTGGAAGAGATCTTTTGGAACAGTATCAAGCTGTCCTTTTGTCCATCATCAGTGGCTACCCATTGTTGTGGGAAGAGCCTTCAGTGTCGTACTGATCCTCTACTTTTTCTGGGCTTTATTAAATAATGGTTGAGGTTCCTTGTTTCTTGACAGCTAGGAGATTTAAAAGCTCCATGTTATCTTAGAATTAAAACAGGAATGTCTTAAAAAAAAAAATATTTTAATAGCCTTGATTAAGAGCTCACAGTGTTAATCAGAGACAAGGTTCAAAAATCATTTCTTATGCTGCATAACAGTACTTCAAATTAAATAGAAAGAAATAAAAGTTAAAAAAAAATCTTCCATCCAATATGTGCAATAATGATCCAGACATTCAAATTTGATTACTACAATAATGGTATGTTCTATTGCCTTTACTGGTACCTTCATGTAAAACTGGTGTATTTTTATTTTTCTTTGAAAATTCTGGATATTGAAAGTTAGTCATCTGGATATGACATTTTCATGTGAACTCTTACTTTATATTTGTTAATATTTTGAGCAACACTGCAGGTGATATATATGAATGTCTATGGCTTTCATGCAGAAGGGTGGTGGAGAATCTCTTGAGTTACAGAACTGGTCCTGGTTGCTCCTGCAGGCATTGTCTTGACCCCTATGCAACTCTTATTACAATGTGTTTGAAAACACAGCTTATTAATTTAGAAGAAGAAAATGCTAGATGCTTATGTATGATAGACTTACATGCAAAAGCACACAAAGAAATTAACTGTTGGTTTGGGGTTTTCTTATGCTGAGAAACTAAAAAGTCCAAGGAAATCAAGTACAGAAGGAATATATAATGTATATGTACATAACTGGTTCCACAGAGTCAGAAAATGGCAACTTCCTCTATAACAAATATGGGGGAAAGCTCTCATTTTTAAAATGCAGTGTAAGAAAAAAATGTTGTAATACACAATTCTGATTTATACCAAAAACAGGACAGTCTCAGTGTATATAGAACTTCATATATCTCTCTAAATTACAGTATACTGCATGCTACAGGAGATAATTTGAAATGAGCCCTTACATGCTTATAACATTCAGAAAGTTCATTTGAAGCAAATCATTCTTGTATAAAGATGGTGAACATTGCTTTCCATTTTTTCTGAAGTACTAAACAGATCTTTCCCCTGAATTTGACTTTATGGCTCTAATAAATTCACCAAATATTTCTCAGTGTGCAGATTCAGAGACCCAATCATCATAGCACTTTTGAATTAATGATAAAAAAGCAGCTGTATTTAGCACCCAACTCCCCAACCAACAAAACAACCCTCTGAGAGATGTTTTGCCCTTGGAGAAAAACTTGCTCCCTGTGCTCATTTTGATCAGCTGCTGGATACCTTTTAAATACATCTGCCAGGATAAACAATTGGTTGTTTGCTTTTGTTATATTCACAAAAACAATAGGCAAGTAGGATTTTTTTTAGACTGTTGTATAACTGGCCACACCATTTAGCCTAGTAGCCTCTCTTGGCAGAGAACATAGTAGATGCCTGGGAAAAAAAAATACTGTTGGGAAACAGAAAAATAATGGTAGCACAGAAAAATTCTTCCCCCAAAATATATTCTAAGCTACCTGTAATCAGCAGCTTGGGCATCCCAGCACCAGAAGTTGCAGCTGCACTGTGTTGATTATCATTGATGGGTCTTACTTCCATGAGCCTCTGTAACCACTTGCTAAACACATTTGGATTTTGTAAGATGCTGTGGCAATCTGTTCCATAATTTAATTACATATAACATGAAGAAGTACATCAGTTTATAGCTGTTGCCTAATAATTTCCTTTAATGCCTCCGAGTTTTTCTCTTATGTGGAAAAAATGAACAAATATGCCAGTTGTCCCTCTTCATGCCATTCATGATTTCTCTAGATTTCATATATCTTCTTCATTGACCCTCCTCCAAACTGAAGAACTGTCTAATTAATCTTCCTCCATTTTCAGTCAGTGTCATACTTCAGATCATCACTGCTCCCTTGTCTTTTCTAGGAACTGTCCTAGCTCTCCAGTGTTCTTAAGGTGAGGCAATGAGAAAATAAAATAATGTTCCAGGAGTGGGTCTAACATGGATTCATAGAGTGGAACAAGAGTTCTTCCTGTTTGTGTATTCCTTAGTAACTTTGACCACGTTTGCCTTTCTGATTGCTGTTGAGCTGATGATTTCAAAGAACTACCAGTGCTGGCATCAAGACTTTTCTCCTGAATAGCAGCAGATCCTTTGGAGTCTGTTCCTGTCGATGTTTAGTCAGAGTAGTTCTTTCCCCATGTGGATTCCTTTGCATACTACTGCTAGTTTGTCTGCATATTCATAATTCAGGCTGACTGCTGATTA
The DNA here is from genome assembly GCA_028020825.1 of Podargus strigoides. NCBI lineage: Eukaryota > Metazoa > Chordata > Aves > Caprimulgiformes > Podargidae > Podargus > Podargus strigoides. The sequence goes on along the minus strand of CM051624.1, from coordinate 43,233,826 downwards.
ATGTTGGTTTCTATAAAGCTGCTGTGTGACCCCAAGGAGATGCATGTGTTAAACCCCAGCAACTCATTTTGTGTAGGCTGCTGAACAGACGTCAGATGAAAATGACTCCTGCTCTCTGTTCACCTGTGCTAATTTCAAACCACTGTCATAAGGGTGAAATGCTCTGTATCTTATTACAATTCCTTGGCATTTCCCCAATCAAATCCATTTGTGATTCAAAAGTTATTTATCTTGAAAGATGTGCTCTGCTTCTTATAGAGCTGAAAACAAAGAAGAGATTTATATTTATTTTTTTTTCACCTGAGTTCTGAAGGAAGATAAATTAAAAAAAAAAAGTCACCAATCCTGCTGTCAGGAAACAAACCCATTTGTTATTTACGGATACCAAAGCACTGAGTGAAACTGAGAGCATTGAGACCATTTCTCACAACAACTTCGCGTGTGCTTGTAAATTAGCATTAAAATAAAGCTTAATTTGATGTTCCATTGACAAAACCCTGTTGGCAACTGAGTGCCCTGGGTGCTATTCAAGCCTCTGAGCACAGCCCAGGAGACAGAAGTCTTTCAAATGATTTTTACTCACCGACTGATGCAAGGAAGCACTGTCTGACCTGAATCTATGATGAGTGTTGCTTATCAATGTTAGCATTAATTTTCTGAGGCTAAACAAAGCGGCAAGAAGTAGCACACAACCATGCTTCCAAAGGTGTGTTGGCATGTTCTGCCACTTTCTATTATGTGCATTTAGGCTGGATTGCTATAATTATAAAAAGTAAGATCAAAATGCTTTAAAAATATAGAAATCCAAAGAATTTATAAATTCAAAGCTCTGTTTAAAAATAATATACTGCCACTGTTTAACATGTAAGTACCTCTTAAAATGCATTATGCTTCTGCTCCTCCTTTAGCTCAGCAAAGCACAAAACTGATCAACTCACTTGGTCTTATTGGCCATCCTTCACTTGACAGAGCTGAAACTTTAAGGAGGTGGTAGACATTCTCGTTGAAGTTGATAGAGTTCCACTGGTAACTTAAATTGGAACTGGGAATGAGATCAGAACTGGTAACTGATACTAGAGATAAACAGCAGAGATCAGATCAAGCAAGTTGTTCAGTGTTGCAAACACATAAGTTGTCTTTTTGTTATGAACAGTTTCAAATATAAAGTCCAAAGGCTCCTTCAGGTGAATGCAGAGATTCTACTGTAGAGGGACTGGACTTGTCTTCTAATCTTCAGCATCTTTGATAAAAATTCTCTTTCCCTTTCTTTTCTCTCACAGCTTTTCTCTTCCAATATATTTCATATTATTTATGCTCAACATGGCCACTTAGATTAATAGGGTTTATTATACCCATGTAGTGTTCACTTGCAAATTGCTTAAGGAAATTCATACTCAAGGAGGGGGGAAATCATTAAGAAACAGGTATCTGGAAATGTGAAAAGGTAATATGTGTTTAAAATAAAGCCACGGTATTTTCTTTAGGATTATCTGTTTGTTATCAACCATTGCCAAAGTAAATGCATCACACTGAGATAAATGGGAAGTAGAGCAAGTTAGTTCATTCCAATCCTTTTATAATGACTGCTTCATAACTGATGGGAAAAAGTAGAATAAAATGGGCATAGTCCTTTGAGAAGTGCCACCGGACTTATTTTTCTTGTTAATGTTTTCATCAGATTTGTGATGAATGAAGTGGCCTCTATTTACATATGCAGGCTTCACTGTGGTAGTAGAGTTAGAGACAAGTGGCACGATGCAGCACAGAAGGACCCAGATGGCAGTGGCAACTACTGGAGATATGCAATGAGTGACATTCTGAACAAACCCTGCCAGCTTATTCTGCTTCCTGGGCTTCAAGTAAGAGTCTGTTACCTTAATTGAGCTCTAAGGTTTTACCATAATTTCCCTGTCTGTCTCAGAGAGAAAGGAGCCTTGGCCAGAATGCTGGAATTCCTTTTATAGCTGGCATCTTTCATTCACTCTTGAGAGTTATCACAGGGGTACTAACAGTGATAGTTTGCAGTATAATTGGAAGCCTGTGAACTCATTCAGTGTTCACACAGTGGCTTAAAGTACCTTGGTTTTAGCAGCACTATCCAAAATATGCTTGCCTTTAGCAGCTTGAGCTCGCTAATAATCAGTGTCCCTGCATTCAGACTTCATGTGGCAGGAGACTGCTCAGTATTTTGCACTGTGTTTTCTGGCATTCATCAGAGGTTGTTCTTAATAGGTGTTAAAACAAGGAGGCTGTAATAATCTTCCATTTCACTACTCAGCTATGTTTTTATTAGAGTAGAAGCATCAGTCTTACTTTGTAAATCTTTTCTCCCCCCAAAGCATGTTCCCAAATGTATGTGCTGAGTTTTTCAAGTAGTAACACATAGATTCTAAAATAGATCTCAAGTGCTCCATAAGTTGTTACGGACAGATAATATCTATCTGCAGTGCAATTTTACAGACAGACAAACTGAGGTTTGGGAAGTGAAATGAACTGGAGAGTAAGTCAGTGACTAGACAGCATATATTCTTAGTTCAAGCTGAAATAAGGTAAAAAAAAGATTATGGTGAGTTCCTCTACATTGTGAAGACAGATGTGTATATATGTATACATGAATCTATACAAATACAAATATGTATATATGAATCTATGCATAAGGCAGTCTCTCCTGAGATAAGAACCATGCTATGAAAAAGTGAGAGAACTCCCATGTTCCTCTGTTACACAATCTTTTAATAATTTATGTACAGTGCAATTAAACACCAAAGTCTGTTTGTGTGGCTACACATAAACAAGATGCTGGCATAGTGATAATTAACCTTACTTTCACACCAGATCTAAATTAAGTAAATGTTCTGTAAGGGAAAGCCTGTCTCCTGGCTTGCCTGCTTTACAGCTCCCTAGGAAGGTCCATTTTCCCCTGCAAGTGTCAGGCAAAAGGATGTAGATCCTGAGCTGTTTGAGGCAGCGGTATCTTTAATCAATTCAAAGAAGGTCACACGAGTGTTTCTGCAGCACATACAGCAGATGCTTTAACTAACAGTTATTGCAGCCAATCACTGTTCATCATCCAGGTTTCACTGGGGTTTGTGTTATGGAGAAGCAATAGCAGGTTTTCCTGTGAGCTCATTGAAGTCGTTCTTGTTTGGCCATTAACCCTTGTGACAGCACGATATTAAAGCTGTCCCAAGAGCAGCATGTATTTTTCATCATGTCGTGCTCTTTTGGAGTATGTGCTTGTCTTTCTAAGGTATCCTCATATATTGTGTTTTGAAACTACAGGTAAGGTGGGGACAATTATTTTTGGAAACCAAAGGATTTATGTCGCTAAAAAACAATAGTATGCCTGATATTGCAAAGATGATACATACAATTCCTGCTCCGGAAGGATTTGGATTTTCTTACCTAGGTCCTGAGCCACTGCAGGTATGATTGGCTTGGATGTTAGGGCCAACTCCTGAGCTGTCCCAATTTCATTTATCTTAGAAAGGCAGGCAAAATTCCACTGAAATTTTGGCCTCAAATGTAATGTGAATAAACTGCATGGTCCTTTTTTTTTTTTTTGCTTTTGATATATATTTTATCATTCTATACTGAAGATAACTGCTAATAATATGTTTTTAGAGGACAGAGTGTCATGGCTGCGAGATGTCAAGCTCTTTTGTTTTACACTTCCTCTATAGCAACTTACTCATCACTGTTGCACAATGCAATCTGGACATCGCTTTCTATCTAACCCTGTTACTAAAAGCAAATAGTGTCTTTCTTAGGTGGAGATCTCCCATACAGACTTAGCTTAAGGATGTGTCTATCCTGTCATTTCAATTTGGATCATGCATGTCATTTTGAAGACAGTCTCTCAGTCGGTCCCAAATTCAGAGTAAATTCAGTCAAAAGATGTTCTCTGGGAGGAAACTAATGACTCCAGCTGCTGATGGATGCTCAGTCCCTGCAACAAGGGTAGAAACAGTCCAAAATAAACCCCATTTGTAACGTCACTGTGGATGCTGAGTCCTCAGCACCAACTGTTTTGCTCTACAGGGTTTGCTCCTCTAGACAGCATAGGCTGAGGACCCTAACGAGATCACGTACAGTGGACATCTAACACATGCGTTGTTTTTCTTAGATAGTGGTAATTAAACAACTTGATTTAGGTATGTTATTTTCCTACTGAAAAGAAGCTGCTTAAAGGCTTTGTATATTATATAAGCTATCTAAACACATGGCAATACAGCTATTCAGACCTATTACTTTTTAATCATAGTCAGATTACCTTGTTTTACAAAATGTGTTCCAACATGAGGGAGTGCAGACAGAAAAGACTGCAACCCCTCAAGGCAAAGCAACTATCAAAAAACCACATATGGTTTCAGACTGTAAACTACTGAAAGTAGTTTCAGAACCAGCAGAGGAGTATTGATACCCCTGTACAAATCACTAATAAGAACACATCCAGAGCAGGTGTCCATGACTGCTGAAATCAAAGAGCAAGTAAAGACAAGAGGGAATAAAATGATCCAGAGAACAGAGAGCCTGTTTTATGGACTGGAATAGCATGGTGTTTAACCTAATAAAACTAAGGCTGGGAGGGGAGATGATTGGTCATGATGAATGCATCAGAAGATAAACATCAGAGATGAGGAAAGCTTAAGGACAATTTCAGCACTAGAATAAATTCAGATAAAAGGGCTAGGAGTGAATTCTGCCCATAAAGAGGCTAGAATGAGGCTTTCTCACATTTGGAAAGAAGTAGGGGAAAAAAATTAGCTGATTTAAGAATAAAGCTTAAATTATTTTTGAATAAGAAGCCACAAGGAAGGCATCTGTCAAAGGAGGAGCTCAAGTTAAATGACCCCACAGAGACCTTCAATTTTCCATCTTCATACTTTACAGCATAAGGACAGTCTTGAGCTACACAGAACTTTACAGAACTTTCTTTGTGAATATTGCTTTTCCATAAACATTTCTGCCAGATTGCTTGCAGCCTCAGAGAGCAGTAAAGGATTCACAAAGATTCTGAAAGTTATGTATAAACTGGAAAATAATATGATTGAAATTAAATGTATCATGTATTTTGACAATAAATTATAGATGACATTAAAATTTTAGGGGCTTAAACACTTCTGCCTCATTATAAAGATTTTTAATTCAACCATGTCTTAATATTCATCTAGGAGTCTCAGCAAAGGTAATTAAATATATAATAACAAAAAGAGGGTGATGAATATCTTCTTAGCATCTCAGCTCTGCATGCTAAAGGCACCAAAACATTAAATGGGGAATGATGGCAGCAGTAAAGGATTCTGCTCTTAGTAGCAGCTTCAGAAATTTGATGCTGACTTCTCTAAAGTTGATCTTGACCTTGATTTCTCTAAAGCTGATCTTGATTTACACCATCATAGTCAAGAGCAAAATGTGTTCTGGAGTCACTTACTCAATTTCAGTACATCTTAGATTAGTGAAAAATTAATTATGTAAAAGTTCATTGAATTAAATAGCATTAACCAATCAAGATTGTACTAGTGTAGATTTACTCAGATCTAGATTGGAGTTCAGCTCAAATGATATTTTACTACTGATTTCAAAGAAGTTCCAGTTTTCATAAATTGTCATTGTTATGCAAAAGCACTTTTTTTGGATATGCATTTCCATTTATTTATTTATTATTCTGGAAAACCTGCGCCATAAGATCAAATTCCTGAAAAACAAGCTATGTAATAGCCCTGATTGGAGAGATCCTTCGTCACCTTTACATCACTTTTTTTACCATGGATAGTTAAAGTACATTCCCTGTTTCTTGCTCCTTTCATTTTTACCATTCTATTAAGATGACTTTTGAAAATGTCATTATTTTGCTTGTAGTGGGGCAGAACACACATCAGAATGACAGCTTCAGTTAACCAAAAATTGGAAAAATATCAGTTAGCCAAAGGATTAGATGTGATTCGCCCTGAAATGGTGATGGAGTCTTGTACAATGATTGCATTATTTCCCATTAGAAAGTTGTGGGGTTTTAGTAGTTTGACAAAATAATCAAGTAATTGCTTTTGACATTTAATGAATATTGAAGTTTAGTTTAGTTTTACAAACTGATATATTCCTTAAAAGTGTTGAGCAATCTCCAGTAATTTCTTGTTGGTTGTCAAGGACTTTATGCCTGCAAAATAAAGAATTCACCCTGAATGCGTTCTCACATTCAGTGATAAACTGCAAAAACAAATCCACCTTTATAGTCCATTGATTTTTATACTAGTTATGCCCTTCTGAAGGAAATTTTTTTCCACACACGTAGAGTGGGGTTGAATAAGCAAGAATTATTCTTTTCACAGAGTTATAGGTGCTATTCATTGCAAGTATTATTTTTTGCCTTGAGGGAAAAGTATCTGGTTTGAAGGGACCATGGACAAGGCAGAACCAAGGAAATTTATTGCTGTATTTTGGGTCTAACTACTAGAGTACACTTGTCATTTCCATTTGTACTAATCCTTGTAGTTCCAAGCACTTTCTAAGGCCTACTACTGAACTAACTGAATTTCTGTGGCACGCCAGATGAACAATTTCCACAGCTGAATGAGAGGAAATAAAATTCTTGAAGCACATGAAGGAAATGATAGCAATGATGAAGCAGCATTACACTTGAGGCTATCTGTTGTTTCCGAGTAAGGAAGTACCTACTGACTGTGCTTTACTAATCTTTGTTTGCTTTACTTATAAGTAGTGCCTTAGAAGTAAGAAAATCAAAATGCCTTTTGCTGTCACTCTGGGGCCCAAATTGTTTTCTAGAGCCCTGACCTTACAATGAATGAGGTAATGCACAGGAAATGTCTTCAAGCATGATTTTCTGTTCATCACTGTCTATTGGTTTGATATGGCAGGTAGTGTGATTCTAAATACTGTGGGTAGATATTGCCTACACTTAAAATCTATTTATTTCGAGTGACATTTGGAGTTGTTTGTTTATTCATTATTTCTGTCACCTTCTGGGGCTCTTCTTGCCAGTACAAGTTACCTGATGTTTATAACTTAACTTGTAAAGTGGGGAAACTGCAATTTGTTTCTTCAGCCTCCTAACATTATCTAAACAATGTTTTGCCCCATCTCAGCTTACAGGTGTGTATGTGTATGTGTGTTCATGTTTCTAACTCATTGCAAACGTGCTTAGTGTTAGGAGACAGTCATTGCTGGCCATTATTATTCATAGAGGGAAATTTGAAGTGAAAGCAGCTGCTTGCCACTCTTAGATATCCATGTGAATGTTAATTGCAATGACTCTCTGGCATACAGGCATGTGACTTAATCTATAAACTGATGTATGACAAGTTAGACCACTGCTTTTTGTCTGACACTAGAAGATGAAAATATATCTCTAGTAGAAAAAGAAAAGAAGTTACTTTAATCTTTCCAGAAATAAAGCAATAAAGAATATCAAACCATTAGTGAATTATTTAATATCTTTAATACCTTAATACCAGTCAAGAGTTTAACATTATTTTGCTTTAGAACTATTAATTATACATGATTTGGAAAAAGAAAAAAAGAGAGAGTGTAAAATTATTGGTTTCAAGAAGCTAATATCATCTGGTTTTAATATTAAAATAATCATGGCCACAGGCTACAAATTTGGACAAAAATGTGGTTTTGGGGTTACTCTTCCTAAAGTAGTAGATGGTATATTTCATCAAGAAACCTTGTCCTTTGTCACAGACAGGAGCTCAGCTGACCACCCAGGAGCGACTCAGTCTGTTCACTGCCTGCTTCTTGAAGTTTCTTCTAGTTCCTCACTGCTATATCAGCAACTCCAGAACTTAGAAGACAACATCCACACATTAATTAAAAAAAAATAAATCATAGGGCATTAAAAGGCTAAATGATCCCTTTGTTTTCTTTTCTTCTCTCACAGCATTTCAAGATGTTAAAAAAACCCTCGAAAATTAGTTTATTTTGGCAGCACCCTTCTATTCTCATGTTCTGCTTTAAAAAAATAGGGTGCAGATGTGGAAGTCAGTATTTAGGGCAGAGAGTTTTCTGAAGTTATATAGTATTTTTCAGTTTCCTGTCAGAACTCTGCAATTCAGGTGCTTCTAAAATGATTAGACATCCAGAAATCAACCTATTAATAATCATTGTTTTTTATAGACAGTTAAGCCAAAAGTTTAATAATACAGTGTACTTGTCATCAGAAGACAGCAGAGGTGCTTATTTGTAAGCAAGTCTCTAACAAGAGACACCTTTAGTCACAGCTTTGAAAAGAATCCAAGTATATTGCACTGGATTAAAAAGAAACTAATTAAGAACAGTCAAGCCTGAATCCATCTCTCTTGCTTCAGCAATCTGGTATCACTACTTTTTTACATCTTTTCCCCTTCCAAAAACTATTTGAAGTGCCTATTATTTAAAATATACATAATTTCAATTTCTGTATTTGCAGCAAGCTCATGTGTCTCTCAAAGTAGAAGGAAAATAGAACTACAGAAAATTAAAAAAATATATTTTCTAGAATGGTCCTAGTCATTCCATTTCTATTTGCTTGTATATAGCCTTAAATTCTCTACCACTATTATTTAAAGTGAATGTAAAACATTTTTTTCATTTCAGGGAAAAAAATGTAATATTTTTTTCTCCCCCCTTATGCTAGACAAGACCCAAAGACTATCTGTGTCAAAAACATCCATTAATGTCCAGTATCTAAAGTTTCAGATAAAGGTGTAAGACATCCACATGCATTCTTTTTTTAGTAGTTAGACATTTGCTAAATCAGACTTCATCTTGATGTTTAATATGCTTTTCAAATTTTTGAGAGTTGATTCTTATAATTCAAGATAACTTTGTCTTAAAAACCTTCAGCATGTCTTATACTCTTGACCTCAGCTTAATCCTGAAGTATTAAAGTAAGAACAAAACTTTTTTTTAAAAAAATAATGATTGAAATGTTCATATTTTCTGCAGTCTTATTTGAAGACTTCATTATTTCTATAACTTTAATTTCCCATTTTTTGCAGAGATAAGGGTATGTGACCATTTGCCAAACTTTTCTATAGTCAAGGTGAATGGTGGAAAGAACTATTTTCCAGTTTGCTCAGGTAAATATGCATATGTGCACAAACCCTATTCCATTTGATCCTATAGTAAAGTGAAAAGCAAATTAAGTATGAACTTAATCCAATTAGGTATTCCTTCCTTGTGCTACCTTTGCCAATGCATACTGGTTTCAATAGGTGTCAAAAGGATCCTTTAGATTACTGGATTTAATAGAAATACATTGCAAGACCAAGCTGCTTGTTTGTTCCTCTGTCTCAAGCATTATTATCATTGTGTATAATTTCTGAAGATTTTTAAGAGCTCCTAATTTTCAAATGGCCTTTTAAAAAAAATCTATCATTATTGCTGTGAAGAAAATGTATTTATGGTATTAACAATTATAGTCCGAGATAAAAGTGTAAACTGTAGCAGAAACAAACAAGCAGAATCACCTCATTTTTAATGTGTTTTTCAGTCTGTGGTCACTTTTGTGACACGAGTCTACGTGTTTGGGCCAACAGAGAATAATAATAGTACAAACTGCCTCGGAGTAATTTCAGCTACTTAATGGATGAAAAAAAAAAAAAAAGAAAAATTTTAAGTTTTAATTCTATCTAAGTCATATTTTATGTTGTGTTCTAGTGAAAATAGTAATGTTGCAACCTTATTACTATTTGCCATGGGAGACAGTTGTCTTTACTGCTGCATAGAAATAATACCTGCAGGCTGCTTTCTGAAAAAGACCAACTGCTGAGTGCTAGACACTTGGGTGAAGGTAGGCAACCTTCAACAGAGACATAGGGTAATGTGACAAAATCTGTTAACAATAGGGAAGTGATATTGGTGTTTGTATGTTTCCAAGACCCACATGGCACTTGTGAATCTCTGTTTCCATATTGCTATTTTCCCTGGCCTATTATTATTTATTATTATCATAAATATTGATTAAAGTAAGAAGTTCAGATCTTCCCACTCCCATGAGAGTTCTCTGTTCCTCAGGTGTAGTCCCACACATTCATCAGCTCTCATTTGCTGAGTCTCAGTTGGACAGTGAAATTTGAATTACCCTATTCATCCTTGGAACAACGTCAGTAGGAGGGACCAAAAGAGCTTGATGACCACTTGTTGTTTGGGAGAGTGCTAGCTGGGCTAAAAAGTGCATGAGAAAATATTCTCAGAAAACATTTTGCCAGATGATGATGTGCCAGTGTCCTGGCTCTGACTGTTCTAGCGTGGGTATAGGTCTAGGTGTCTGGGAAACTAAAGGCCAAAGGATTGTGGAGGCATCTAGACCACAGCTGAACACAGGCCTTTAAGATCAGTGTTGTGATGGAAAGGCATCAGTTTATATACAGAGCTGTATCTAAAACTATGAACTGCTTTTGTGCTCCTGTAATTGTCTTTGACTTAACATTGCCTGACTAAACGACTAGGACGTACTAAATGCTACTACTAATAAACGTGTACTAATGATAAGTATCCAAACTACTGAATGTCACAAAACTATGTAAAACCTGGCACAAAATTTGCTACAAGCATTAGTGACTTATAAGAAGTGCAGTTTAGCAACTGCTGATTATGTCATTTATGAACTAGAACAGGCTGAGAACAATAAAGTGGAGAATTTGCAGTAGATTGATGAGAGGCTGGAGAGTTTGTGCATCTCCCATTAGGGATGCTTTGTTCATCAGTGTTTATCAGGTGTTGAAGCTTTGGCAGAACTGGCCTTCAAGAGAGCAAATGTGGCTAGCTCTTGGGTTTGGGTACCACTGTTGAATGTCTTTCTGTTTAGATATAACATATGTTATGAAGTCTGGTTCTTGCTATAAGAATTAGTTCCAGGTTTGAACACATAGAATGGTGGCTGACCACTCTTACTGCAGATTTTGGGGCTAGACTCACATTTACATGAAACCCAGCTTTATGTTTACATTTCATATCGTGCATCTTCATATTTTTCATATCCTCAGATGCAAATCAGAAATCCATGTATGCTTCTGAAAAACAGCCTGTGAAAACTGTGGCATTTGGATCATGCAAAGGGCTTAGCAAATGTAGTACCACCTTTGATGAGTGCAAAGCAATGTGATAAATTTAAAACATCGGTGCCTTTTCACAATTTGCAATTAAAAAAAGCATGGTCTGAGGTAAATTGAACCTTTAATGGCCCTGTCAATGAGCCTATGAAAATCCTCAGGACTTTTTAGGCCAGTTCTTCCCTAGCCTCTTCCAACTGGAAAGATAAATTCCAAATGTAACTTGCTTTCTGATTGATTTTTTTTTCCCTACACTCTACAGCATCTTGCCTTTTCTCTTCCTACCCTTAAGTCCTTGAATTGTTCCCGCAGAGCAACAGTTCTCTCACGGACTGGCACCAATACACCATTAATTCTACAGCTATTCGTTTTTTTCAACAGAGCCTGCTGCTCTTTTCTGGTTTTTTGATCATAAGACACTCAATTTTTTCACTTTGTATTCCAAGAGCAATTTTGGTGATACCAATCTGAAGAACGAGGAAAGTGGAGTTTAAGTACCCTTGGTAAGTTACTCAATAAACCCCAAAATATATCAGATATATATATAAAGGGTAAATATGTTTCATATGTAACCCAGGGGTAGCAGACTTATTGCAATAAGAAAATTGCCTTGGTAATTATTTGAAGTCTTTCAATTGAGTGCAGTACTGTATCATGCTATACAACTATAGGAAAAAAACCCTCAAACATTTGGAGAAAATATTCTCCAGAAACAAAGAAACAATTCTGGGGAAATATATTATTTTTCACTACAGTATACAGAGAAAATGACAAACTGATGTTTTCATATTAACCACTGTAAGAATTTTCCACCTGAAGACCTTTTAAATGAGAAATATTCACAGAGGGATCTGTGCCTGGACATCCAGGAAATATTAAGCTGTCCCAGCTTCCACTCACCTTTCTTGCTTCTGCATCCTACATGTATTCCTGTCAAAGATGGTGTTTTATCTCCTGAGTCCTCCTTTTCTATTTTCTGAAAGTCTGGTCCCATGCCTGGGGAGGCTTTCACCTGCTTATCAGACAAAGTAGAGCAATGGGAAGATGTCAAAGCCATTTGTAAGTGCTCACTCTCTTGGAAAGGGTGAGTCATTGAGGGGTAGAAGCAGTATGAAACTATGTGCTGCCTGGGGAGCCAACTTAACCAAAAGACAGGAAGTTGATGATACCCAAGTACCATGCATAGTAAAATTCTTTTCTTTCTCATACAAGCAATAATATTGTATGACATTTTATTGCCTTGACTGTACAGATCTCTGAGTAGTTCAGGGAATTAGGGAGACTACAGTTTACAAATTTTCTTTCCTCTTCACATAAGCTGAACAAAGCTCCTAGTAAGCTGTAAATATTTAAGCACTAGAAAACCTAAAAACAATTCTTTAAATGATAGTAAAGACAATACAGATTGCTTGCATTAAAAAAGAAAAAAAAAGTTATTAATTCTGTAGGCACCAATAAAACTTCAGCATCGGTCCTGTGCAGTGACATCACATTTTGAGCATGCCAATATGCCACAGTTGGAATGGAAAATGCAGGGTGGTTTTTTGTTGTTCACTCTGTACCTGTCTTCAGTCTGTGTTTATATCACAGCATATATGAAGTGATCTACTTGGCTTTAATTCTATAGTAAGCTTTTATTTTTCAGATTCATTAAACCCAATTTTTGTTTATCTTATTGTAAGTTTTGGAACTTAGTATCCAGCACGCTGTTAACCACAAGGAAGTTGACATGGTTAGTATGTTATGTTTACTTCCTGCTCTTTGACCTGCAGGGTTAGATTTTAGGATCTTCATAATTCAGTAGCTTTCAAATTTTTTCTTGATTCCAATTAAACCAGTCTATAGTCTCATCTGTTTGTGATGTTTCCATCTGCAGTTCTTCCAAGCTTTGGTGTTCCCATACCCGTGTTGGCAAGTATATAGCTCCTTTGAATCCAAGTTTACAAGCCAATTGTTAAAATAATTCATAATTAATTGAGTTTCTAATTTATCTTTTGGTGAAGCACCCCTGGATGCACAGCATTAAAGGTTCTATTGAAGTGTGGCCTGATTTACTGATTAATAGATTTTGCTTTTTACAGGGGCCTCTTACATATGTGAGCATAATTATATTCTATCACTTTCAGGGAAAAAATGGAGTAATTCAGGCAGAAAAATGCTTTGGTCTTGTTATTTAATTAATTTAATGTTGTGTGAAAAGGCCAGATTGACAATTCTGCAGAATCAAGTTCTCCTTATTCATAGCACTATTCAGCACTGAACTGACCCCCACCTTGATTCCCACAACTCCCTTCTGCTTACCAGTGTGCTCCAGCCTCAAGCAGAACTAGTTTAGAAGGATCAATTTACTGAAGAATGCTGAATTGTCTTGAATTTAATTATTCAAATCCATGCAACTTACATTCTTGTTATTTTCTAGCTCTTTTTTTCCTGCCGAAGTCCTTTGAGTTCTCCAGTCTTGGGCATCTCTTTATGAACCATGATTTGTTTCCCTAGCTCATCTATTTTTTTCCATAGAACAGGTCTGTCCTGTGGTGTTTAGATAGGATTTCCCTTTCCACAGTATCTCTGAAGGCCTCAGTTGTTAACTCCTCTGTGAGAATAATGGTGGTCTTGGAGCACAGGAAGATACCATTCAACCCTTGCAGATACAAAAGACTACGATGGTTCTACCTTCCCTGTAGGAAAGGAGGCTAAAAAACCTCTCCTAAGATGCATTGGCTGAAAAGGTGGGCATATTTTTACAAAATATCTGAAAGTGCATTCACTTGCATATCTGATGTAAGGTTCCCTGGAATCTTCCAAAATCTGTATCTGGGGACTGATATGGATATTTTGTATATTGCTGGTGATAACTATTTGTAGGGGTGACGTATTGGTGTGCCAATATTCCTACAACACCTTTTACCTGTAAATAGATTTCTATTTGTAGAGCACTTGCAAAAAAAAATAAAAAATTAAGATTAATTTCATCTGTTTCAGATGAATAAGAAAAAATATTTCAAGCTGGACTGAAATTTACAGTTTATTTACTAAGAGAAGCATATCAGTTCCTATACAGTAGCATTTGAAATGAAGAAGAGAGGAGCAAAAGAACGAAGTCACTCATTACCATAAGTAATGAAGGCTGACTGGGCTTGATAGGAAAAGCTTCGTTGCCAGTACAGCAACCAGCTGATGTATAGCAAGCAATTAGTGTCACAAAGACTGTAAGAAAAAGACAGGGCAGTTCCTCCTAATGAAAATTGCTTCCTTGCACTTGTATCTTATGTCCTGACAGGAGCTGCAGTGTTGTGCACGCTGCTTTATCTCTGCCTTCTGAAGGTGTTCAGGGCTAGAGATTTCTACATCTTGTGGCATACTTTAGCTTTTAGTCTATTTGACTCCTAACACTGGATTTTGTTGTTGGCTTGAAACACTTCCTGAAATTTTATTTCTGTGCCATTGAGACATGTTACTGATGCACGTTGGTCCTTCACCTTCTTTCTTTCTTTCCTTCTTTACTAGGACTTTCTGCAACAGAAATAGATATATGCAAAACTGGTATTGGTTTTTAAGGTTTCACAAAGAGTTTCACCACTGCTGGAGATCTACACATCATCCCATCCCAGTTTAAAATGACCTTTCTCTTCTTCAGTGGTTGTTTTTACTCTGGTTAGTCTCACATCCTGAAGGTTGTGTTTGTTTATGCTGCCTACAGTTTGAAGGGGCTACAGATAGAGTGAAGTGTCAGTATAATAGCGTTTCCCTGCTGTGTGCTCCTTGCCTGGGACATTCCTGAAACACTCTAGACAGTTAAGATGTTTTACATGACAATGAACAAAGCAACTCATAGGCCAGCAGGTATTCACATCCTAAACCAATCGCTTTAGAAAACGACCTTTGGGACTTCTTGCTTCTCTACTGATTGAAGTTGTTGCTGACTGTTTCATACCAAATGATTTTAGAAGTATGTACATAGAAAGTAAACCAAGTTCAATTACCTGTATGCAACAGTGATGATGATTTTTTTTTTCCTAGTGGCAAAAATATATTTACTAACTTAAAATCTTTCATTGATGAGCTGCACTGCTGCAATGTAGAGCTGAAAAAGCCTCTCTCATTTTCAGCCAGTATGAATAAATCTCTACTATATGGTGCAAAATAACTCTTACCAAGAAAACAAGCCTGTGCCCTCTGTTTCCTTGAGTCCTAACCCTTCATGTATTTACAATGTCAAGACTCGTACTCCTTCACCTCTCCTGTACATCACAAGCTGTAGTAATTCTTATCTGTAGATCTCTACTATTTCAACATAGCTTTTTGATCTTGGCTTGGAGCAGTTTCTAAAACAACTTTCCTACACTCCTGAGGCAGCTTTGTCAGAACACCTGATCTTCCATATTCCTTGGGTCTGGGTCTCTCTTTCACAGAAATACATAGAGACTGGAAAATTTCCGTGCTGCTTTTGAAATGTGCAAAACTGAAATAGGATATGGCCTCTCTAAGGAATTTTAAGACTCTTGTTCTGAGCTGAGACTTAAAAGGGCACTGCCTTTACGTTCTTCTTGTTGTTGTTGATTAATGCTACATCAAATCAACTCTTTCTCTTTGTAATATCTACCTCAAAGTTGTACAGTTCTGGATGGAGAGCTTTTGGAGCCAGGGTAGCCAAACTGCTATGTCAGCTTCACCGTTTCAAGTAGTTTTGAAATAAAACAGGACATGGTAGGTAGTGTTGCAAAAAGAAAAGCCCAAGTACTTTGAATCTAAAATGTTCTCTCACACTCTCTTTTATTTTTTTCTTCCAAGAAGATTAAATTACTTCAGAACAACTCTGGTTATAATGATCTGATTCCTGGTGCTACTGTGATTAAACTGGGTGCATTAAGGTAAGCAATGATAAATTAAAAGCACAGTAGAAATCCTGGTGGGTGTGAACAGGTGAGTAATCTTAATTGGAAATGAAATATGCCTATTATTCTGTGCTATAAATGGACATTTATATTATTGAAGAGATAATTCTTGATGTGCGGTGCAGTACCACATTAGAGAGAAGTTCAGTACAAGTGTGTGGAGTAAAGCCTTTTCTTAGATTATTAAGAACAAACATAAGCTTTCAGTATGCCTCAATAACATTTCTTTGCATGTGCAAAACCAGAGGCAAGCAGTAACCTTTCTGTTGAACGTTCAGATTTTCATAATTCTTTAAAGAAAAGTACTTAGAGGACATTTCCTAAAAGTGGTGACATGGTATATTCCCATTTATTTTCCTTCCCAATACTTCCTGGACTAAATAATATAATCAGTACTGGTTTGAAGGCTGTATGAAATGGCAGAAATCTGAAGCTTCAAAGTAATTACTTAAAGCCCAAAGAATATAAGAAAAATCTGTTTCAGTTTAATGGTTCCATGTGATCAACATGTATGACAGGACTCTGCTCACAAAGTATATGGACACAATTGGCTTTTGTGAGAACTTGGTTTTTATTCAGAAGTAGCATTTGTTATTATCTTGCTTCACTAGTAGAGTCTCTCATGAAATTTCCATTGCTTCTCAGTAGGAACAGAAAAATGGGCTGTGTGGGTTGGGTTGTCTATTGAGAACACAAAACCCACGTTGAGTTAGGTCAAAGCTTCTGATCCTTATCAGATTTCTAGAGCCTGTTTCATACAATGTCAGTTGTGACCAAACTCTTAGACAAGTGTTTTAAGGCTCTCCTTTTCATGACTGCTGTGTGTGGAGCTACATGGATCTTGCATTCAAAACTTGCATGAAGTTTTTTGGCTCATTCAGAGCTCCCAGAGGTAGTGTAAGGTGTAATTTGCACTTCTACCACATATAATATTGTTTACCTGAAACTAAGTGATAGTCATAAGAGTAAAAAAACCCCCAAACTTCTGCCATTAAAATTATGAACAAAAATTAGTTCCAGTGTCCATCTCTGTACCCTAAAGCTCCAAATTTATACAAATGAGAGAATTTTGATTTTGAAAGTAAGATTTGATCCATAGAGCCAAATGATTAGTGAAAGAAGCAACCGTATAACTTCTACTATAATTAGACTGCAATATAGCAGTGAACCAACCTAGATAATTAACTGAACAAAGAATAACCATGTCAGCTCCGAGTGCTGACAGCTGGTGCTCTGTGTTTGCCAACATGTCCTGTTGTGTTAAATTTAGTTACACTGAAATAACCTGCATGTATTGTATTTGTATGAAAAGATTTTGTTTTGCCTTATAGGACCACTGCTCTTCGTGCAGTCTGAGGGCTGGAGGTTACAGGGACAGAACTTGCTAAGTTGGAGAATACGATCAAATAACTTTGTTCTATTTTACACCTCTGACCCTCATTTTAAAAATTATTCACATGTGGGTGACTGCCAAATTCTTCCTATGTCTGCTTTAGGCAACATTTCCACCGAATCTAAACTGCCCAGGGTCTGAGGCAGCCACATTATGAGCTCATATATCACATTTATAAGCATCTCTAGAGACAGCTAATGCAGAGATAGAGATAATGCAGAAAGATATTCCATGGACTGCAAAGTTTGAGGGCCTGTATTCTTGAATTGCAAGTGGAAAACAAGGTATGTTCTGGCTCGTGCTCATGTTTTGCTTATGCCAGCCCAATTTCACTGAAGCATAATTTATTTGCTGCTTTGCTACATAGCGACAGAATAAATTGATGAATTAATCCTGAGAAAGTACGTGGAAATTGGTAAGTATCCTGCTTGAGACTCTCTAATGCTGGAATTAGCTTTTCTAGCTGGTGCAAGGAAGCCTGAGGGTGTTAATCCTCACTTTCAATATATGGCATAAATCTTATCTTTTCCGTTTTCTTCCTGTACCAGAGGTAACATAGTGAGAGGACCGGACTTGGGGTGGTCTTTAGGCTGTTTGCTTTTCAGTTAGGTAAATTATGTCACTGTGTCCAGTGTGTTCCTTTTTATAAATCTAAAATGAATACATACCAGTTACTCTCCAAGATTAGACTAATATTAATTAAAACCTCAAAGTATGTTACTCTTTTTCCCGTTAGATGTACAGATTTTACGTTGTTTTTACAAAAGAATTCTACTGGCTGCAAAAAGAGTGAATTTGAATGAGGGAATTCCTACACAATCCAATTCAAAGCTAACCCAGGATTCAATGCATTTGGAATACTTTGGACTCCCAGTAAAGCAGCACTCAGGCCTACTCTCTCCTAGGGATTTTTTCCAGTCCAAGGGTAGAAATATCACAGAACGTCAGGGATTGGAAGGGACCTCAATGATCATCTAGTCCAATCCCCCTGCCAGAGCAGGAACACCTAGGTCAGGTCACACAGGAACACATCCAGGTGGGTTTGAATGTCTCCAGAGAAGGAGACTCCACAACCTCTCTGGGCAGCCTGTGCCAGTGTTCTGTTACCCTCACTGGGAAGAAATTCTTCCTCACATTTATGTGGAACCTCCTATGTTCCAGCTTGTACCCACTGCCCCTTGTCCTATCATTGGATGTCACTGAGAAGAGCCTGGCTCCATCCTCATGACACTCACCCTTGACATATTTATAAACATTAATGAGGTCACCCCTCAGTCTCCTCTTCTCCAAGCTAAAGAGACCCAGCTCCCTCAGCCTTTCCTCATAAGGGAGATGTTCCACTCCATCATCTTTGTGGCTCTCAGTACAGTACATGGAGAGAATTAAGTGCTTCTATATACTGATTCTAAAAGTCAACTTTGAACAAGGTGCCTCATAATCCTTTGAACCTGTTCAAAGGTGAATGTGTCTAGAATCCTACCTTCCCTTCCAGTGGAGATGAGGGTGGCAGATGTGCCTGCCCTGATCCTGGAGCCACCTTCTAATGGTGCTCTGTCTAGATAAATGGTCCCCTTGTCCAGGGTTTTGTCTGGACAACCTCTCCTGGTGCCAGGTTAAAGGTCCCCTGCAGGGAAGGCCCCTGGATAATTAGAACTGGCCACAGTTCAAACTCAACATGGGTATCAATGGAGCCCAGCAGAACCAGTCTGAGTTGGTCCTCAGAGCAGCAGGTCTGCAGTCAGGGACGCTCCCCTTGGGTCGGGACATGCCCAAGGAAACTCTCCAGGGTTGACAGCCCTCACCATCCCCCCTTGGTGAGTGAACATTTCTTCTGGATATCCTTCAGTGAGCCATCCCCTTGTGGGTGAGTGATTGTGTGTTGGGTACCCTTGGGTGGGAGATTTACCCCCATTTTAGCGTGAGTGTGAACCTTTTGGAGTCATCTTGCTGACATGAGTTAGTCCAGCTGGACTGTAGTAGTATATTCCCAACTGACACCCCAACTTGTGTTTTACTTTAGGTCTGTCAGAATGTTTAAGTAGTTCTACTCAAAATAAACCCTTATTTTTGAGTGACCACCCTGTGTGTGTGTGAGTGCCTCCACCTGACACTGAGCTCGGGGTTGCCTTGGGCTGTCAGTGTTTGAGGGGCTGCTCTGCAGGTTTTGGGGGTGCTTCCATGACAATGAGATGAGGAGGGACATGGTTTAGTGGTTAATTGGCAGTTCTGGGTTAATGGTTGGACTTGATGATCTTTGAGGTCTCTTCCAACCAAGACTGATGATCTCCGTGCGCCCCAGAGTTCAGGAATTTGCAGTTGCAGGGGAATGCTACTCCACTTCTGGTGTAGAGTCAGGAATCATTTATAACCAGAAGCAAGTTAATCCCTCCAATCGTAGCTGGTGGTTAGGTTTTCTTACCTTTCTTATCATAATAGTCATTGCAACAGTTGTCAAACAAAAAGAGGTCAAAATTCAGTTGCTCTCTTTAGCCTAGGGGGACTAAAATCTGTCTTCTAGAATAAAATCTTAACCATTAGGCTCTAGGTTTGAAGACACTTCTTGAACATACTGCAGTGTTTGCTTGGCCCTGAGTTGAGAGGCATGGCTCATTTTGGCTACGTTCTCAAACTTTCTTCTTGTTTTCAAAATGATGGTTCTGCATACAAAATGATAACTGGGAACAGGCCTCTGAGTGGGAGGGGGTGATCTGTGCCAGCAAGGTCAAACATTTCTTGGGCATGATCAGGGGAGAGCATTTGCAAACAGTTAAGCAGATGTGACCTTTCTAGGCTTGGGTGTGAGCTTCTTAGCTTGGAGCCTTTCTCTGCATGCTCAGAAGTGGAACTTGAAGAACCATGGATCTTTGAAACAAATCACTGACCTTTGAAACTGCGAGGGTGGTGACACACTGGCCCAGGGTGCCCAGGGAGGCTGTGGCTGCCCCCTCCCTGGCAGTGTTCCAGGCCAGGTTGGATGGGGCTTGGAGCAACCTGGGCTGGTGGGAGGTGTCCCTGCCATGGCAGGGGGGTTGGGGATGAGATGAGCTTTGATGTCCTTTCTAACCCAAACCAATCTGTGATTCCATGATCACAGGCAGAGGCTGCTGATCTGCCCTAGGTTAAAAATGCATGTGTGAATGATTTTCACTGATATGAGCCTAGCAGTTCATGAAATATGCCAATAATACCATTTGCCCATAAGTTTACAAGTTATAAATATAATACCAGAGACCTTTTATCTTTTGTAATATTTACTAGTGGATGTGTGCATGCCTTTGGTGCTGTGTTGTAAATAACAAATTGAAAAGGATAATATGTTCTGGCAGGGGTTTGACACTGAACATTCAACTTTTGATTGATTCCCAGAGATACTTTTTAACATGAAGTTGAGGAATTTATCATTCTTTGTTTGGATATTCTACTTTGCTTTCTTTTTTCATTTGTGCTGTGTTTAGCAGACAGCTTCAGTCCAGTAACTTGGTGTGAGGCTCTCGGGCTTCCTCACTGGATTTATCAAAGACAACAGTACAAATGAAGAAAGTTCAGAATGGCATTCTTTGAGGTTATAGAGCTTAAACAAATCCACATTGGCCTTTTATCGACAATCACTCTCCTTACACACCTTGCATTGCCCTCTTTTTTTTATGCTCACCTCAAAGCTATTTACCACCCTTTAACCTGCAGTGGCTTTGATATCAGATCTCTGTTCTGAAGCTATTAGCTGTGCACACTGAAGTGGATGGTTCACAAAATTTGGGACTGTGGTGGAATTGGAAGAGGTTTTCTTCCTGTGTTTTATTGGCTGAGAGTACCACCCTGTGAATTCATGTCCTTCTTCCTAAGCAGGTATACGTGTGTCCATTTGGAAATGACACCCTTTGTGGTTTTGTCTCTTGGCACTGAAAATAATGAGCTGAAACTTTAGTGAGCCTTTTATTTCACATGCACTGCTTTATTTCATTTCTTGTTCCCAAGCATGACTTAGAAAAAGAAGTAAAAGTAAGAAACACAAACTACTTAGCATCAGATTTTGCATGTGAAAATGATGACCCAACTGATGGCTCACTAATTACAGGCTTCCAAGAAGGCTGACTAATATATCTTGGAATAGATTTGATCAGCCATTGGAAATTACATCCTTTTCAAGGAGCTAAGTTTAAAAGGTCATTCTCATATCAATAATGCATTTACCCCACCCCACCCCCCCAACATTTTTCCATCTTAGTATTTAGCAGTTCTTCGGTATTAAGGAAGTATTTCTTACACATAAAGAATTTAAATGTTAAAGTAAGCCAGTTAACTCCGTGAGGTTATTCTGTACAGCTCACACTGACAGCTTGTAGCTGCCTATTATGCAACCAAAACTGTAAGACACCCTTGGCATGTTACAGGCTTTTCATAAACACTGGAATAGGATCCATTATCATATCTGTCGAACCACAGTGTGAGTGAAAAATGTAAGCTGTGCCTCCTAACTTATTCTAACGAGAGTCCTAGAAAGGCATCTCTGGGGCTGTCAGTGCAGTGTGAATGTATCTTGTGGGGAGTCAAATGCTTTTTATAACTCTCCAGCCTTTTATGTGTCATTGTTGCGGGGAAAAAATGAGTCTGTATTTGCTTGGATGTTTTCTCAGGTTCCAGATGAAATCAGTGTCAGAGGTAATCAATAGCTTTCTGCACTAAGGAAGATTAATTCTGTGAAGCTGTAAAAACAGCTACTGGAAGTATCTGGGGTTTTTCAATATGTTCCAAAAGTTGCATATAAATGTCGTCTTCAGTTTTCCAGTGGAGGAATATTTGGGGAAGAAGGTATCTTTTGCCCTTTTAAGTTTAGTTCTTTAGTAATTATATTTGTGGTTTTGTTGTTGTTGGTTTTTTTTTTTTTCCTTGAGTCTAAAGGCTACAAATGCAATTTGTGGTCTACTAGTCATGCTGAATGTTTTATTTCACACTCGTTGGCCATAAAGATTTGGTGGCCAAATTCTGTTTCCATGATGTCTATGCAAATCTGTTTATTCTCCTGGAGTGAGGGGAAGTCACAAATGTTGTCCTCTATAGGCCACAGTAATATTGATGAAGCGTATTAAGAATGAGGCATTTCATATTAAGAATGGTGCTGTTATCTCATTTTTCTTGTCTATTGGAAAAAAAGGCTGTAATCTCCAAACAGTCAAACAAATACTTTTCTCAATAGTTAAATTCACCTGAATACAGGGGTAAAATAATATTCCTCTAGTAGAATGAATATTTAGTGAATCTTAAGCTACCAATTCCAAAACCTTCAATAGTGAGCTTGGAAAAGTCAGGCAATGTAGTTTTGAATGCATAGCTGGAAACCATCTACATGTCTTTTTGTTAATGAAGTCAAAATTCACACTGAAAAATTTCTCTTCTTAGCTCCAGTGAATTTCCACATTTATTAACCTATTAAAACAAGGACTGTAAACCTGTCCTCACATGGAACTTCACACTGAAGTCCAGAGGACGTTGTGGAGCCACTTACCCAGTGTCAGTTAAAATAAAGCAAGTAAATAGGCAAAAAAAAAGGGGGGAAATTCCACATTTCTGCAGTGTCCTAAAAGCAAAACTTGCCTTAGTTGTTTTGGCTTCATGTAACCTGTAACACGCTGTGATATGCTTTAGTAAGACACAGAGCATGGGCATTCAGCTTGCTTTATTTCAAATACAGTGAATAAAGTTTCTCCATGTCTCTGTGGCAGAAGTATTTATGGCTTCAGTGAGGAGCTAAGATATCACAGGGATTTTACTGAGTCCACCTTCTCAAGGGTGTCCTCAGAACACACAGGTGAAGAAGAAAGTGTCAGTCATGCAATATCCATCCAAGTGGTTAGAGTAGTCATGCAGACTATGAACAAACGAATTTCAGCTCTGTGTTTCTGTACTGACAGAAATTTGATTATAACTTCACACTTCTCAGAAAACCATGCTGAGAACTGGGTGCTGAGGTGCTCTTTTCAATGCTTGACTATTTAAGATAAACCATTTTGAGCTAATATGCATTCACTGATGACAAGTTTCCACAGATAATTCAGAGTATTTATTAACTATATGTTCCTTGAAGGA
This sequence comes from Podargus strigoides, assembly GCA_028020825.1. Classification (NCBI taxonomy): domain Eukaryota; kingdom Metazoa; phylum Chordata; class Aves; order Caprimulgiformes; family Podargidae; genus Podargus; species Podargus strigoides. The sequence continues at coordinate 43,210,400 of CM051624.1, read as the reverse complement.
TACACTGATTTGTGTGTGCTTCAGAAACTCAGAAAAAGAATGAATACATGCTTTGATAATAAAATGCTTGATATGCACATGTGTTAGATATATATTGCATTATATAAATACCCTGATTTTCCTCATCACTGATGACTGTGTTAAATATTAAACAAAAGGACATTTGTGTCTGCCTCTCTAATTGAAGTCAGGAGGACTAGTTTTGTTTCAGTTCTTGTGAATCCCAAGTAGAGATAGCATATTCTTTTACTCTCAGATGAGTGTTCTCAGTACCTTTGGTAGGACAGACCTGGGCATCTCCCAAAACTTAACATTTCCTACAAAGCTCCTCAGTTTGCTCTTTTGGGGGAAATGATTTTTTTTTTTCTTTTATGCCTAATTGTTGCTCCAAATTGTTGTGTTGTAATAAAGATCCTACTGTTCCTCTGGGCATCAGGATGGCTAAATTTTACGTTGTGTTTAAGTCCTAATGATGACAGTAGTCTTAGAAGTCCAGTTTTCATACTCAGTGTCTATTAGAATGCCTCCACTGAAAAACCAGTATTTAAATAGTCACCTGGATACACATTCTCAAAAAATATTCAGTGTGGAAACTCAACAGTTCTCAATACATACTGAACCATCATGAGGGGTCAATGTAATAAAAGCAAAAAGCTCTGATTGTATGTAGATACTAGATATGATTTTTTTCAGGTATTTAGGGAGATGGGCATCAAACACAAGCTAATCTCCAGCTGATATTAAATGTCATAAAAATACATAGAAAAGCTTTTAAATAGTGATAAAACAGTAAAACATGGTGGATCAGTTATTGTGTTCCAACTCACTTGACTACAATGTGAAATCCATAAATGTATCCAAGGACATAACCCTACCTTTGAGGACTGAAAACTCGATGCTGCTGTACTTTTTTGGACACAAAAGATGTCACATAGTTTCAGAAGCCTGCATGGACCTTTAATGAAATCTCAGTAATGGAGAAGTGACTCAGAATGAATAGAGGTAATTAACAGGTTGAAGCAACAAGTAGTTGTACTATTGGTGGATAATTTGTTTCTACAGACATTTTTACTATCTGGCCATATGCAGTATTTCATTCTTATCTTTTTATTGTCTTCAAATCTTGGATTATCCCCAGTATCATCTTGGATATTAAGTTACTGGAAGAGAAAGGTATCATTTAAAAAAATAATATTTTTAGTGATTGTCCATATCTCTCAATTGTAAATAGCAACTGTTTATATTTCCTTATGATGGCTGTAATATCAGGATCCTGTAAGGGTTGATGTAAGGATAGTATCTTCATTTTCCTGACACTAAACATATTACTAGTAGTGATGCTCTTAAGTAAGGGACTACGGTAAATTCCTCAGCAAGGCCAATAAGGAAACAGCATAGAGCTTCATAAATCAGACAGGTGGGCAAATGACACATTTGAAATCTGAAATGGTTTATTGAACCTGTATTTGTGCATGTTGCTGGATGCTTGTATGAAGATAACCCTGTAAGAGAGGACCACGGGCAGTCTGATATCAACCTCTCCTGTATTTCTTTCCTTCATGCACAGTAGAATTGTTTTCTCCTTTAGTCCTATAAAATGCCTCTAACTTTTGTCTCCCTCTGCAGAAAAGATGACATTGCCATTTTTTCCCTTCCCTTTGTGTTTGGCCCCCATATGGTTAGGATTGCTGTTCCATAGCAGACTCACTCTCTGCCAGATAATGTCATCTTCTACATTCCATCATGCACACATACATTTTCTTTACTTGTCTTCTTTCCTATCTGGCTGAGTTTTAAATTGGCCAAGAACTAGTCCTAATGATTTTTTTAAAATATATGTAGTCAGTGCCACTGGCCAAATTGATTTGATGTTTTCTTTCCAAGATTAATGTTAATGTCAATTGTATTTTTCTCTTTAGGAATAGTTTTAATGACTGTCGCTTGGTAATCCATGGTCCTTCAATGCGAACCAAAGTACATTGCTTTTCTGTGCACTAACTCAACAATCCAGTCAGCTGGAACAGACAAAAAGGAACACACTGCCTAATAACATTTGCATTGATTGGATGTGAATTTCTGTTATTACAGTACAGATGTCTAGTAGGATTGGGAATTTGGGGGTTATTTGTGTGTGGTTTTGTTTAAGGGAGAGAGCAAGTGAAGATCATGTTTTTTATTGATAATGGGTACTTATAGGAAGCTTCTCTGATTTCTTCTCCAGTGGTGCTCTTAAATTCCCATATCTTGACAGAGTAAGTACAATTTCATTAGAAATGGGACAGAATTAATTTCCTTGATAAAGATTCTCTGGTTTTATATTATGAAGAACTATGGGATTCTGTCATCTCTGACAAGCTGTCATATCACCTGACTGCCATTTACTGATGGGAAGAGCTTGCTCTATTTCACCTTTTATCCTCTCCGAATGAGAGCGGTTGACAGACCTGATACGAAAAAGTAAACATTTTTCATCATTATATGAAATTTATTTTTAGCCACAGAAATCCAATTAAGCTCACACAATCATGTCCTCCAACATAAAAAAATGTAGTCAGAAATGACACCAGTTAAACAATGGGCATGCTTAAACTAATCACAATTTTAAAGGATCTTGCTGGATTAAGGCCTGGGTTGTTAAAGTTTGACCGTTGGTTTGGCAGCAAGAAGAGCAGTGATTTCTGTTTGTGTGTTTTATGATTCATTTATTATGGGTTATTGCAAATCCATGTTCCTTTCTGCAGCTAGCATGAGACATACATATCTTCTCTGGCAATGAAAGCTAGCAGCATTCTGTGCTCCTGGGAACCATTTTCTATTCTGATCCATCTTTCTGCAACTTCAGGCTCTAATGTTCATGTTTATATCTTAATACCCATGCGTTAAGTTTTCTTTCTCTGCAGCTTTGGAGGTTTTTTTTCCCCTCAACAAACTGTTTCCATAACTTAGTAAAGGATGTTTAAGAGGCAGGATTTTTTATTTAGTGCAGACATTGATTGGGAAATTCTAACAAAAGAAACGTAAAAGTTGGTGACTTAGTAACCTAAACCCTACTTTTCCCATCAGATCATGGTGTCAAGTCACCCCTTTTACAGATCACTGCTGCTAAAGAGGACAGAATATTAGAACTATGTTGTCACCAAATTTCCAGCTGGCATTTTAAATGGTGATATTGCATCAGGAGTATTCTCCATAAACAAATCCCTTTTAATATTACTTAGCTAAAAGAGGTGATAGAATTCAGCATTGAGCAAGTGGGCAATCAGTAGAGGTTCCACCATCATCCTGTGGAAAATGACTAGTTATAAATGTAAGAGGTTTGGCAAATTTGTATTTGGTTTAATTGTTGTACGAGTACATTGATAATTATTACACTATATATAAATGGATAGATAAAAAGAAAAGGACATACTGTGCCATTATTTGAGGCTTTATGATTAAGTTCATAAGGTAGCCTGGCAAGGTACATCAATAATTATCATTATGATGACTTATTGTCATAGTCAGTGCTTTTTCAAATGAATATCTGTGCTCAGGATGATTTAATTGGTTCATGGAAATTTTTTTGTGCTCTGTTTGGAAACTGTCATTCTGATTTCACAAACTTTACAGGATAGAGTGCAAACTGCTAAGCGTCTGTTTGGTTGGATCAATCCAGAAAGGTATAAATAGGCTGCTAATAGGCTGATTTGGCCTGTAAAAATGGATGTACAGGCTACAGTGTGAAAAGGCTAAACTTCAGGCCTCAAAACAAGTATGACAGGAAGGAAAGCTACTTTTGGACAAAATGAGCTGAAGAAAATACAGTTTTAAGTGTCTACTTGCACCCCTCTAGCACAGTTTCTGATGCTGGTGTGACAGCTTTTAGTACCAAGTTGTGTAAGCAGCAGAGCAAAAACCCCTAAATTAATATAACTGGCAATCTTGGAATGACATATGGCTTCAGGGAAACAGAAAGGGGGAGTCCTGGGCTCAGAGTGCTGGGCAAACCCAGTGAGAAGTCCATTATCACATGGGAAGACTCCAAAACGTTGTTTAAACTGTATCAAAAAGGAGTGGCACAATTTTACTGCCCAGGGCCTTCTTTTTAACAGCTATGGTTTCATATTGAAGTGCTTTATTGAGATAGAAGACAACAAACCAAAATGCAAAAGTGAAAAAGATCTAGTTTGAAATTTTGATACAGAGAGATTATATGAACTGGAAACATAATTCATCAGCAGAATTTTTGGGATGATTGTAATCCAAACCCTGAGAACTCATTTAATGAGTACATATTTGACAAATTTGACATTAATGAAGCTTGACAGTGTGATTCAGATGACCAGAAATGACCATCAGAAGACCATCAGTGGAATGGTCCATGTAAGCAGATGAAAACAAAGTCAGATGACATTTTATGGAAAAGGCCTCTTTCTGAGTGAGGCTGAAAGATGATTCTCTCCCTAAGGACATACTTGTTATGTTTAGGAAAAACTAAATAAAACACTTAAGTTAGCATAGGGGATTTCAATGTGAGATGCTTGCTAGAAAGTTTACCAATAGTTAAATATCTCTAGAATTTCTAAAAATTATAGATTGCATCTTCATCAGTCAAAAGAGGCTGCCCACGGCATAGGAGAAATTTATATTAGGTATGATTTCATTATGAAAAAGAACTATGAGCTCAATAACAGAGAAAAAGAACTGAAGAGGAAAATGTAAATTACTTTTGAGAATCTCATTAAGACCATTTTAGTATATCAAAGGAAAAAGTTGACAACACTCATCTTTTTTAAACCTGTATAATGGTTGAGAGCAGAAATGGAAGAAAATATATAATAAAAAAAAAAGAGAGAAAAGGAAAATTATAGCATTGAATATAATAGAAAAGAACTAGATTATAGAAAGTGGATAAAGGAAGGAAAAAACAAAATCCTGAAAGAGAGATCTGTGAGAAACTGGTTAAGAGTAAAGAATTTTCACTGTAGTACTAGTGTAGCATAATACTGCTATAATATAGCACTGAATGGAAATATGAAAATGTCAGTAATAACATGCAGAAAGCTAAAATATTCAATAACTACACCTGGTTAGTATTTGGGAGGAATCATTCCTCACAGAATCTGGATACCTGCTTCTGGACTTAGTAACTGAAAAGTTACAGGAGTATATAAAATTAAGGATTAACAGAAAAGAGTTGGGGTTGAAAAATTTGTGATTGCTACACATACTAACCTGCTGTGAAGTGAGAAGCTAGATACCTTATTTTGGAAGATTATGGGTTTGCCTGAAGAAGACAACAGGATCAATGTTGCATTTCCATAAGGTGTTATCTTTTGCCTCACAACATTTTGATTTAGAGAGAAGAATAATATGAAATCAATCTAGCACACATTAAATAACAAGGTAATAGATCTGAAAAACATACCACGAACAGAGCTGATGTATTTCCAGAGAGGACACAAAGTAATTACTCCTTGGCCTGTGTGCTACTTAATACACATGGCTTGGAAGAGGCACACCAAATCACAGCTGATGAAATTTGAAAGTGATACAGAAGTTTGTGAAGAAAGAAAAGTAGGTCCCTGATGCAAAACCATCTGGGTCCTTGTTTAACTGGCAGAAATAAATGAAATATTTTTTTACAAGAGCTTGTAGCGATGGGATGAGGGGTAGCAGCTTTAAGCTGGAAGAGGGGAGTTTTAGATTAGGTATTAGGAAGAAATTCTTGACTGTGAGGGTGGTGAGACCCTGGCCCAGGTTGCCCAGGGAAGCTGTGGCTGCCCCCTCCCTGGCAGTGTTCCAGGCCAGGTTGGATGGGGCTTGGAGCAACCTGGGCTGGTGGGAGGTGTCCCTGCCATGGCAGGGGGTGGGATGAGATGAGCTTTGAGGTCCCTTCCAACCCAAACCATTCTATGATTCTGTGATTGCTACCAAATAGAAAGGAATTCGTAAAGAAGAGAAATGTGAGCAGTGTTTTCCAGGCAGGAGACACTAACCTGAGACTCCCAGGTCTTCCTCCAGAACAGTACTCAGAAGGATTAATATGACATCAGTGTGTTTAGAGTAAGTACAAGCAGTTTACATTTTTGTGTGTTGCTGCCATGACTGCTATTGCAATACTTCATCCAGTTCTTGTGTTCACAGCTGAGAAATATAATGAGAAATTGAGGAGGTTCAGATAAAACCTGCATCTTATGTCACTGCTGGTTAGGAAATGTTCCTTTAGGGACTGATGACTTGAAGTGTGCTAATTCTTGTTTAGGATTTGCTATTGACTTCTTAATTTATTTAGTCTGTTTTCTCAGTCATTATATTTCTGCATCAGAAACCAGGGATGACTACGAGCAGTCATGGGAACATAGAGCATACAATTAAAATGTGGTAGTGCGAATAGGCTGGCATTTGTATAAATCATTTGTTGTGAGTGCTGATTTTACTCTTTTTTATTGTAGTTTGCTCCCTATCTTTGAGCACAACACTTGTCTAAGTAATACAAGTGTGTTTGAAGAGTGTGTGTTTCTCCCCCATTACCATGTTAACCAGGAAATTTGTCCTTTTTTTGTATTTCTAGTGAGAAGAAAATAAGAATATGATAAATGCTCTATTAGATGAGACTAAAGCTCTACCTACCATGGAGTTCTTCCTCCAACAGTGACAACAACAGATTTTACTTAAGGATACCTAAAAATCAATACAGTACATGCACTGGAAAGCCCAAAGTACCATTCAAATGCAGAGAATAATCCTCTGTTATTTGAAATTATTATAGAAGTTCCTTCATCTCTTGCACAGCATGAACACGTGGAAGAAATGTCACTTCTTACTGGTGTGGTTTAACTAGGGGGGAAGGTAAGGAAACAGAATAGCAGTGTGGATGCTAAGTCCCCTTACTGTCTCCAAACTTGTGGCTGTGCCACTGTTGCCTCAGGAGAGGAAGAAGAGGTAGGGAGGAAAGGTGGAGCTATTCCTGACACCAGCTGCACTTTTTGTCCCTGTTTCTTCCTGCCCCAGCAGAGGAAGGGAGATGTGGTCCAGAGTGAGTGTTCTGGAGCTGGCAGCCAGACACTGCCTCTCACCTCTATGGCCCTGTCCTGTCTCTCCCCCTCAGCTGGAGCAAATTTGACTGTCTTTTACTGCCTGCCCTCCATCAGCACTGCACAGTTGTACAAGGAGAGAAGGGGCCACCAGAAAAAAAGGAGGTGGGCTGCTTAGCTAAGAGGAAAGCAGAACCAAGGTGGGGAAAGAGGAAGAAAGAAACCAAGGAAAAGAAGAAAAGGAGACAAAAAGAGAGAAAAGCCCTTCTCTTGTGGCCTTCCCCATTTCTGAACACTTTGCTCAGCCCTCCCAGATCTCCTCCTACTCTGTCTTCACCACAGAAGGAAATTTCACAGCTTCCCCCAAATTTTCAACTTGTTGGAAAATTAAATTTTGCCCTTAGTTCTGTTAGCATTTTTGAGCTATCTTTGTTTCATTATGAGCATATGCAGGAACTGACTGATGCTTAAAGCACTAAACTGTGTATTAAAATAACCAGATACCTTGATAAATAAAAATAAATCCAAAAAGTGAGCCTGATACAGGTTGTTTTGATGACTCATTCCCCTGCAGTGACACATATAAAAGGGAAACAAGCTTTTTCCAAATGAAGTGTCGTTGACTAAAAGATAGAAGTGGGGAGCAAGACAGCACAACACAAACCTACCTTATTGGACTAGATGATCTTCAAGGTCTTTTCCAGCCTAGATGATTCTGTGATCTGCAACAGGGTAATTGAGGAATTACTTTCTTCTCCAATGTTTCAAACAGAGCAAAGCATTTCTTCTTCAGGTTATATGACATAATCAAATACTTCTTTCAAATAAAGCAAAGAAGCAAAGCTGCATAACTAAGATCTGAGTTGGACAGGATAATACTGCATCGAGGTGCAATCTACTGCTGAGTCAAAACTCGGCAGGAATGGCCAGCACAGGACAAACATAGCAGAGAAGTATTTGAGAACATTCATTCTCACTTAAACAATTAATTCACTTTGCAAGCCTCTCTTTAATTCCATGGTCATTTCCATAAGCCAAATTTAACATTCCATAATCATGCTTGCGAGTTTGTATTTACATTTGAATCACTTGCAGATTCAGTTTTCATAAATCTCCCCAGACCACAATACAATTATAAGGACAGAGAAAAACACATCTTGAGACATTATGGCCCTTGTTTATTGACACAGTACTTTAGAAAGATTTCAGGCACATGCTAAAATGCTTGTTTGTATCAAGTCCCACTTCTGAGAGTCCATCATGAACTGCTGTATTTGTGACTAAAACATCATAACAGTTTTAGTGTGTATGTGATGAACAGTTAAAGCAAGTTTTGAATTCTAGAAAGTGTTAAGAAGCTGTTTTCTATTTCTATTTATTAGAAAGAATTGCCTAATAATTCATGGCTTCCTAACATGCTAAGAAATGGCACCTCTAGAGAGTGAAGTCTGAACGATGTAAGTTTAGACTGGTAGTGAGGTCTGTATTTCCTAACTGTTGCAGTCAAAGGATGCAAACTTATATTCTTCACTCAAGGCCTGATATTTTATGTAATGTGCAGGAATTATTGGGTGAACCTTATTGGCTTTTCGGTATGTGTTATGTCAGAAGATCTAAGTCTTCTGATTGTAGAAGCAGTGAAACTGGGAACAGTTACCCAATCCACCAAAACCTCACAAGCCATTTAGATTACTTGTATGTGTAAAGCCAAGGCTTCAGTGTTCTGCTTCTTTAATTCCTCAGCCTCAAGTGTTCTATAGATTCAAGACAGTGGTCTCAGTCTTTGCTCAAGAGCAGTGAGCACACTTTCCTGAGCTGGTGACAAGGCTCGTTCGTTCTTGTGTTCGAATGGTAGCACAAGCCACATACAACACAGGAGAAGTGGTGAGCCAAGTGAACATATTTTAACTGTGGGAATAATGTTCACACAGTAGGACAAAAAAAAAGTGAAACACACAGAAGTTGCAGGGAATGCTTATCAAATAGGCAGTAAAAAGGAAAATGTTCTTTGTCAAAGCTTGCTTGTGCTTCCAGGCTGCTTCATTTCTGATGCTGAAGAGAATCTCTCTTCAAAGATACTTAAGACAGGAAAAAACTTTCCAACATCTAAGAAATGGAAAGAACAATGAATAATGAGGAAATATTTGTGTTGCTCCTCAAATCAAAGGGAAATGTGAAAGCATTAATAAAAAAGGCACCCTGGGTAGCTAAACCTGTATTAATACCACAGGGATGACAGGATGATTTAAAATATGGTTCCAATTCATTTGAAAGTGTTGAGAAGAAGAATCTCTGTAACTGGAGGTGATCCTGACTAAACTTTTACATCCTTTTTATGTGCCTTATTCAGAGTCTCATGAATGTGATTTTCTCTCTCAAATTGCAATGAGTATATGCAAATACTGAGGGCAGACCTAAAATCTTGCCTACAGAGAATGTGTTTTTCATGGCAAGACATACCATTTTTAATTACTATGAAGCAACTGAAATAGTGGTGCCACCAGGGTCACTGTAAGATATTGAAATTGATCATTTTTCATCTGAACTTTATGATCCAGCAAAGAATTTAAGCTTGTATTTTATTTACTTCACATATATATATATATTACATTAACTGCAGCGGAATGTACTTACTTGCTGGGCTTCAACATTGTTGTGTGCTTAACTGTGTTACTGGATAAAAGCCCATTTCCAGGTCAGTCATACTGAACACCTCTTCTACAGACCTCTTGAAAATGCCATTGATGATCCTCATAAAGGCTCTAATCTTCTAAATGGGTCAATGGGTGAACTTTTGTAGATTCACAGTGGCTACAAATGCAGGCTGGATGTTATATATCCTGATAAACAGACACATACATTGAGGAACATCAAAATTAACATGAATTTGCTTCCTTTTTGTGGTCTTAGAAAACATCTGAAAAATTCAATCACAAGGCTTGTTTCTTGGAAACAATAAATTTGGGAAAGAGAATAAGATAATATTCCTATTTTCACACTGGGTTTACCAATCATGGTGAAGAGCTTCAGCCTGTTGGATTCCAATTCACTGATGCTAACTTCACAGCAAAAAAATAAACAAAACAGGTAATGATACCTGTTCTGCAAAAATGATGTTGGAATGCCTTGTTAGCTAAATTCCCTAGAAGAGAAAACTGTTCCTGTACATTAGTATTTACCTCACAGTCCTCCTCTACAGGCCTATTTTTTCTATGCAACATAAATTATCACGTATAAACTGTCAGTAATTTTCAGTCTTAAATCAAATATGACCACAAGGAATTTCATTTATTCCTAGTCTTCAACATCATTATTGAGGACTTAATTGTGATAACAAGAACAAAACTAGTTAAAGTCTACTTTTGGACCTGTCTTCTGTACGAAGCAATGTTCTACACTAATTCTTTAGCTTCCGTGTGGTTCAAAATAGCCTATTGTCAATTTATCTTTATATTTGTTTACGTTTATTTCAGATCCATAGAAAATATAAATTTATGCTGTTTTCTATCTTCTGTTCCATCTTTTTAAAATGCATTTCCATTTTGAGCCAAACCACAGTCACTTAGATGTAACAAACTTTCATTTCCAAGTGCAGCAGTATCACACATTCGCTCTTCGCATCTCAAAGAGCCCCAAATTTTCCTTTAGTCTTGATTCCTGGGATGAACTCTTAACAGCTTTTAATCTTTTTCTCTCTCTTCTGAGATGATTTCTTATTAATTTTTGCTTTCCACAGAATATGAAACTTACATGCATCCACTCTACATTCGTAACTGTAATTCTTTGTGGCTGATAACATCAGGAGTTGTTCAACAAAAGATCAGAATGATTACATAATCTGGGACTTCTCTGCTAAGTCCTAAAATAAAAAAATAATAAAGTGGAGAAGGGGAGTATAAAATGGAGCTTTTTGTTTTTTAAAAGAAAAACAGAAAAGGGAAGTCTTATCCCCCAACTTCAGAGTGCTTCTTCCCAGTCTTGAAGTAGTCATCCAGCTACATTTCCCAGACTGTGTATGACTCCTTTTCTCCCTTCATATCATATATCAATGAGTTCCATGTTTCACATCTGAATGTCAGTTTCTAAAAATTTAATTATGGGTGCCTATTTATGCTTCAAAGTTTAAATGTGAGCACTTTAGCAACAAATTCATGTCCTTTTCCTGCCTAATTGTAGGAATCTTTTTCTTAACTATGAATCTTTGTAAATCTTATCTACAAATGTATAAATAGATGAAACTACCCTCTAGATCAGCTCAAATTCTTAACTGTGAATAGAGCTGGTAAGAAATAAATGGAAATTATTTCACCCTAGTTGTTTTTCTTGGTATTTCAGAGGTGGCAAGTCCTATTCAGCTTCATCCTTTTTTTTTCATACATACTTGAAGTGGCCTTCTGCTGTAGATTGCTCATGCATTGTACACCATGCTAAAATGTCATTTGATTTCAAGGGTGATTAATTTCCACTTTTTTGTGTGTTTTTATAGTTTTAATGTCCACCTGTATAAAACATATATAAACCTGGAGCTTGGATTTTAGTGGGAAGTAAACACTTCTAGATGTTTCCTTGAAAATTGATGTCTTACTCTCTTGCCCTCTCCCCTTTCTTCTAACATTTTTATCAGCAACTATATAAACCTTCAATCTTTTCTCGAAGCCTGAATGTTACTGTCAGTTATATCTTGGCAATGACTGCTGCAAGTGGACTAGACATTGTATATGATTTTTTTTTTTGTTTTCTGTGTGTATTGCTTACAACACTTGAAGCAATTAAAGATTTTGAAAGCTGCCTACTTTAATACTATTTTACATCATATTTATTGTTTAGGAAGCAGTTTAATTCTTTTTGTTCCTTGACATTCTACCAGCAATTTGTGTTTCAGAAACTGTGCATCTGTTAAGTAATAACATCAGTCATACACACTGTTGAATTAAATACATCTTCCTATCAGGAGTGTTTTATATTTCTGCATCAAGAATATAATTTCGTATTCCTGTAATAAAATTTTTGTTCCTGCAAAATCACTACTCTTGAATGACTTAGATGTCATAAAAAACCATCAATGACCGAAATAATTGAAATTTCATGCTTCAGTAATATCTCATTTCAATGTTTTTAGACTATTAGCATTTGAAACCTTAAGGCATTTGTCAAATCATTTTTGGATAAGTCTTTTGTAGAGAGCACATCCAGGTTTATCTCAGCCAACAATAATCCCCTTTGGAATATCTTGCAGAGAAGAACATCTTCAAGATTTGTCTTGGCCAAAGATATTCCTTTTGGGTCTGGAGCCCAGAATGTAGCAGGCTGCATAATTGCTGCTTCAGTTCCCCAGACCTCTCACAGGGTGTCAAACAATCATGAGTTTCTTCACACAGGACAAACAGTAGATTTTGAAAGCACTGAATTGCCAAGACAGTGCCCCTTTTCCCTTTTAGCATACATGTCTATGCAAGATGCACAAAAGTTTCTGCTTCTTTCAGGTGTTTGTTGACAGCTATATGAAATGAGAAACACAAATATTTCGTTTTATAGACATATGAAAAGCTTTGAGAATGAAAAAGATGATAAAAATGACAAGGGAAATATCTAAACCCAAAATTAAAATATGTGGTAGGAGATTAACACATGCAAAACACAATCTTACATACTTCTTGCCTTAGCTGAGCAAAATTGCCACAGAGGTCAAACTATTTTAACATCAAATCACTGTAGCATTGGTCATATATGGCTCATCCCACTTGTATGTTTTCCCAGAAAAAAAATGTATCTCTGCCTCAAGTTTTACTGATGTGTTTTGGTTTTGTATCTGAAGCAAGACAAAATGACTTCCTTAATTTTTTCAAGCAAAAAATTCTCGCCTCACACAAATTGAAGGGAGAGGATGGGAATTGCAATCAATTAATTTTATGCCACTTACTACTGTACTTGGGCAGAGTAGAGTTATATCACCTTGGAAAAGTGATCGATGGTATTTGTAGTTTCTGTGAGTGGAATTCAGTTCTTTGCTTTGTGCTGGCACTTTGCACAATGATGACCTTCTTCCTAACCTGACAGAAAACCTTGTGTTTTTCAAATACAACACGCCATGGCTGAAGTTCAGAGTAATTAATGCACAGGTATTTTTGAAAGAAAACTTTTCATTATCTGAACACAGTATGGGTCCAGGGAAGTATGTAAGCTTTCAGGTTTGAAGCTGTTAGCAATCAAAAAGGGAGCATTTCCCCTCTGTGCAGTTCTGAACAGGTAGGAAGTGGTTTATTTCAGACATAATCCACTGTTGAAAGGATGGCACTACTATTGATGGGTGCATTTATAATTTATGCTGCATATCATCCTGAAACTGTGATCATGAACAGATTCACTAGCTATACAAGTTACAAGCCTGCAGAAACAACCCTTGCTCTTTGCAAGTCATCCAGATCTTCTGGAGTAATGTAGAACCAACAAATGCTGGATTACTCATCTGATCATCTGGTGTTATTTTACATATTTAATATTGACATCACAGATTAGACCACCATTCCTCAATGCGAGACCACATTGCCATTACCAGCTGTCCTGTTAAAAAATCCTGGGAAAAGCCACATCTAACACCCTTGAGCTAGAAAGAGGCTTATCCTGATAAGGCTTTTAAGGAAGTAACTATCCGGTATGAAGTTAAAAGGTTCACTAGTTGAGAAAGTGTAGGTTGGTTTCTTGTCTCAGCCACCAAAACAGCGTACAACCACGCACAGATAACATCCTCCCATATATTGTTATTTTAAAATGTGGCTGTTTCATATACAGTAGTTGAAAACATGTGGCCAAATTCCTGTCTTTTTCTCATTTCTGCTCACACAAAACAATTTCTTAAGTAAAATGGGTGTTTGTATTAAGGAAGAATTATGTAAAAGTTGTTCAAGTATTTATTTTTAATTGCTAGTGCAGCTGAGTTTCTGAAATTAAAATGTGAACTTTTTGCCTCTCTACATATTTACTCTTTCAGAGTGTGATATCCATGGTAGCTGCATATGACCTGTGTTAACAGACACCATTTAGAAAACGAATGCACCTTAACTATAGATATCTGGTTTGTGACTCAGTGAACCCTTCAATGTTCTGCAATAGGTGCTTAGTCTAGGATTGTGGCCTTCATAACATCTGGAAAATTAGTAAAAATAACTAATAAAATTTGGGTTTGTCTTAGAAATAGCTTGTTCTGTGTTTCTCATTCTGGAAAGTTGCTGAGTAATACAAGCAATACTGGTGAGTTTTATACTTACCAGGAATAAAGGGAAGAAGCCTGGGATATGGTCCATTTGGGCTGTAAACGAGAAAAAGAAAGTTGTTTAATTGTAATAAAAGTTCAGCTGTGAAAAAAACAATTTGCAAACAGCACAGGGATTATGTTGTACTTAGATATTCACTGATGCAGGGAGCTGAATGACAGTCTTCCAACAAAGTATGCTGCTTCATTGGCCACAGAGTGATTTCTACATTCTCCTTGGCTCAACGAATATTTAACTATTTTTTAGAAAGTTTCAATAGAAGTGACACACCTCAGTAAGCACAAAGGCTTTTATCTCGATCTGCCAATAGTCTGACCTACTTGAGCATTTAGGAAGCAGAAGTATTGCTGTCTTTATATAGGCATACCTCAGATTTCTAGCTCCAGTAAAAAGATATGGCCATGCGTATTAATTGGCAGAAGGTACATCAGTGGGTGAGAAAGTGAGGCAAAGCACTGTCTCATTGACCTTTTGTGCCAGGGGAACTGTCTGTGTCTTCCTGGCTTGTAGAAATCCTTTTTTTTGTTGGTTTGGTTTGGTTTTTTTCAGTTAAGTCACTCCATGCATTATACAGGAATCCTCACCTGGGAAGTGTGAGTACCCCGACAGGCCAAGGTAGGTGAGAAATAAGAAGTGGAAGTCCTCTGTAATATAGTTTGAAGAATACAGATGTATCAGGAGAGAATGTCTGTTTGAGCCTGAAATGTCATAGAATAAAATCATAGAATCATTTTTGTTGGAAAAGCCCTTTAAGATCACCAAGTCTAACCATTAACCCAGCACTGCCAAGTCGTTCAGCCATCAACCTAGCACTGCCAGGTCCTTCCACAAGCGCATAATGCACACCTAAGCACACCAAAAAATTGTGATCTGAAGAAAAAAATGTTAACACTGGGAGGAATGGTGGCACAGGCTCTCATCAGAACCTAATGCAACTAAAGATGGGCCCACAATACTGTGCACATTGTTGAATCAATTATAAACAACAGGGGCTTATTCTTCTCTCAAGGCACAGATGCAATTCCTGCTAATTCTAAATGATTTTTTCAAATCTCAACTCATTTAAGCATCTGAAGAAAAGCAAAGATAATGTGAGAGAATCAAATTAAGTAAGACTCTTACAGGTTATCCATTTCTTTCCCTTTTCTGTTCCTTTGGTTCAGAAAAGTGCTGAGTATCTTTTGTCTTACTGGGCATGAATTCTATTCACTGTATTCTGGAAGGATACCTATTGTAGACTACGTGTGTCAGTATATATGAACTTGCTATTTCTGTTGTTAGAGTTGTGTCTCCATAGTGGTTTCCAATAGACAAGACCAGGTGGTGGATAATGAAAAGGGGTTAGACTGATACATTTCAGATAGGAGCTAGCTAAATAGTCACAGTGAATATTTCAATGTGAACTAAGCACTTTTTTTGCTCTGAGAACATACTTATTCACTAGTTTCAGCTGATGCAGCAATTTACACTTGAACAAAAGGAGGACAAATTCAAGGTATATTTAAACATCTTTCCATAGTAAGCTGTTTCATGGCTCTTCTTCATGTCTGGAAGTATCACCAAGCTGTAAGTAGGTGGACGTTCATTCATGTCATCTGTTATCTGGAGCCTAGACATGTGACATATGTTCTTCTCTAGAAATGCTGTTTAAATGTTAAAGATTGTGTGCTCTTTCCTGTATCTTCTCCTAGGTGACTGTTACAATGTGGTTGCTGGCTGTACAGATATCAGTATTTTTAATAAAGAGAAGAATTTTTCTTATACAGATGCTTTTGGTCATCTATGAATATAAGACTGATATCCTGGACAACCTTTCATCAGGATTTGTGGGAATTAAAGCTTGCCTGCACAAATATACATGAATGGGACTTAATAAGAAGGAATGTGTTTGAACCAGATAGTAATTCAGTGTTAAACAAATATTCCTAGACACTGATTTGCAGTGTTCAACCAGCTCGAGTAATCTTACATAAACAAGTTTCCCTGTCAAATATCTGCCCCACCCTCATGTATTCATCATGCTGAATATGCTGCTTGGTCTGTCTCACTGCACATAATACATAATGGACCTAGACTTGTACTTGGTGCTCCCATACCATAACGAACCATGAAGAAAAGGCAAGACACTTCTTAAAAATCTTATGTTTTTTTCAGAAAATCACAATAACTGATAATAGCTGTCTGATTCGTTATTTATGAAACTGTGCATTAAAGACAGATGAAGAAATGCCATGAAAATAATCTCTTGTTAGGCCCTGTTTATGCTTCAGTAGTTCATTAAATGCTATCTTCCCATCTGCTTAAGCATATGCTTAAATACCTTTCTGACTACATGTACTTTGCTGAATGAAGGTCTAAATGCACATCTATTATAGTTCTGATAACCTAATTATGTACTTTGGATAGATTAGACAGATAGATAGATTTAAACAGTGGTACCCTGGTTTCCCAGGAACCAAACCACAGCCCAGCCATGCAGGCAGCCATGAGAAGCCCCGAGTCAGCTGGGAAATCCAACCAAGGCAGCTGCCCCAAGCTGACTCACAGGTGTATCCCACCTCACTGACATTAACCTCATTATAAAAGGAGGGAGTTTACTATTGTTGGAGTTCCTCTTTCTGGGCTTTCTCTCACGTGGCCTTCTGCTCCTGCTGCTGTTGCTCATATGGGTGAGGCTGAGTAGAGCTTTGTATACTTTATGTTGGTGATTGTATTAGTTTTGTTATTTCATTCAGTCTGTTTCTACTTCAACCCATGGGGCTTCTCCCTTTTTTCCCCCTGATTCCTCTTCTCAGCTGGGGAGGGGACATCACGTGGTAGAACAACTGCCACAGTTTAGCCGTGGGTACAGGCTGAATGTAGACAAGTGGCCACGAGCTTTTCTTGTGAAATGGTCCTTGCATCAGCATGATTACAGCTGGGTCAAGACAGAATTTGTCTGGAGAAAGGATGTAATAGTAGCTGAAGTATAATAACAACTTGGATGGATGTTCTAATGGATAAAAAGGGTTATGTTTGGGTACTGTTATAGAAAAACAATTTTCAGGATTTTTGGCATAGTTTACCCATGAAGCACTGCAGAGAGTCAAACATGATGTTCTTCTTATGGACCTGAGGGACAGGCAGGATACCACAGGTATTCACAGGTATCAAGGAAGATGGTAACAAGTAATGTTTCATGGAAGGGAGGAGTCATAAAATTGTTTTAGCTGTGTTCAAATAGAATTTTGTGAGGAAAAATGATTACAGTCTGGAGGTCTTTTGGACAGAAAAGATGAGACTGGGGCACTGGGGAGTAACCCATATAGAAATAGAAGATAAATTTGTGTAAGTAGCTGTCACAAATCTGGAATGGAAAAAGAACAGACCATGTGATGGGTTGGCCCTGGCCAACAACTAAACTTCCACCATGCCTTTTGGTCACTCCTCTGTCCTGGGAGATGGGGGGGTAGGGAAAGAGGTAAAGAGTTGTGGGTTGAGATGACAGTTTAATAAGCAAAGGCTGCGTGTGCAAGCAAAGCAAAATAAGGAATTAATTCACTACTTGCAGGCAAATGTCCAGCTGGGAACCAGGGCTTCAGCACACCTAATTGCTGCTTGGGAAGACAAGTGCCATAACCATAAATGTCCCTCCCTTCCTTCTTCTTCCCCATAGCTTTTACTGCTGAGCACAGTGTCATATGGTATGGAATATCCCTTTGGTCAGTTTGGGACAGATATCCCTGATGTGTCCCCTCCCAACTTTTTGCCCACCCACAGTCTACTCACTTTGGTGGAGTGGGGGCAGTGAAGAGAGAAACAGAAGGCATTGCCACTGTGCCAGCACTGCTCAACAATCCAGAGGTGTTATCAACTGTGTTTGAGCCATAAACACAGAGCACACCACTGTACAGGCTGCTATAAAGAAAGTGGGCTTCATAACTTCATCCCAGCAAGACCCAGCATAGGCATAAAAGGGATGATGAACACTGATCACAGAAGATTAGGGATTGGAAGGGATCTCAAAAGATCATCTAGTCCAATCCCCCTGCTGGAGCAGAGAGTGTGCCACAGCCAGGGCAGAACATCCAACAGCCATAAAGAGAAGGGAACAAGCAGAGTTAGGAAAGGACAAAGAATGGGAAGTAGATGGGGGACTACTGCAGTGGGTATACAGAGATTTAACTAGAAGACTTTAAACAGGTAGTTTTAGTTGAGTCCAATTTAAAGAAGCTAGAAAGTCTTGTACAAAACTTTCTTGGGTGGAAACTGTGAAGAATGTGTTCAGCCATTTCAGTGGTAAGGGGAAGAGGCAAATAGGGCCTCTTATGTGGGTGTTTTCATTGTTTCTAAACATGAGAAAGCCAAGGAGAGGCACAGAGAGGGAGAGACACACACAGAAAACCCCTTAAAATGTAGTCAGTTTAACTGATTTGATTGCTAGTATTTCCTACCAGTCTGAGAGGAGGCTATAGACTTTAAATGTTCAGTTAATAAGCTTATATTGGAACAAACATGCAAAAGAACTTTTTTCTTACAATTAAATCAGACCTCAAATTCTCAGCATTTAATTTTCCTGTTCTGAACTATAATTTCCTTAATGTTGTCTACAGAGTTCTTTTTTGTCTCATATACATTATTACTGAGTTTAGATAAAATCTGCTTATCCAATTTCTCTAACTGTTCAAAGAGCTGAAGTTTGATAGAACATGTTAATTACATTCTCTTTCACAGTAATCTCCATTAGTTGCTTTCTATTTAATTTTAGCAAATTTAAACCAATTTAGGAGGAGAGCTTCCTTTAGTCTTCTAGACTCACATAGCCATCACAAGTACATTATGGATGCAAAGATGCTGTGGCTTCACGGGATGTTGGATAAAAACCTTAGTTCCTTTACAGTGATATGTAATTTCTGATAAAATTTTATAGGCATACTAAACTCTAAAGCATTTTGTAATAGAAGAGTTTTGTGATATATGACTACTTGTTCAGGGAATATTGTCAATATGCATGTGAAATACTCAGTTTCAAGCCTTTACAGATTATACCAATAAATTTTTTGAAATATAATGTTCCTATTAGTTTTGAAAGGATGTGCAAGCAAACAACTGCATGTTTTTCATGCTGCATTCAAACAAGAAACCCTTATTTATCTGAGATGCAAGTAGATACACATCCAACAAAAGTTGGAACTACCAAAATATTTCAGGATTTAGTATGAGCTGTGTAAGATTGTTATTTCTTCTAAAGTTCTCTATATATTCATAAAGCTTACATTACAGTCTAAACCAACTGGATTTCCTCCCCTTTTCAATCATCTTTAAAAAGCCAGGCCAAATTCTTATTTCAGGCTGTGTCAATTTATTAACTTTATAATCTAGAGGGGTAAATGAGAAAGGGGATTCGATTTCTATGTTTTATGATCATGTAGACCATACAGGAGACAACCAGGTCTCTGGAATTGTTAGTCTAAAACTGATTTGAGCTACTAGTAGAATCATTTTATATGCCCTTATAGGGTACAGTAGAGCAGGGATCTTTCCTAATCCAGAGGTACTAGTGTGTAGCTGCTTGCAGATTTTACAAACTAGAGCTTTCCAATGGATAGCTGTCTCTCAGTAAAACCTGCCTGAAATATTGATTAATTATTCTTGACTAGCTAAGGTAGAATGGAGATGGGGCAGTGGGGATAATAGGAAGGTAATATAATAGAAAACATTGCTTGTTAGATCTGCTGAACAAATGAGGAGATTTAAAATGTAAGTATTTCCCATGATGGAGGATTGAGTTTTATTGGTGGAAAATATAAATAGCAAAATCAGAGACAAATGTTTTCATTATTGGCGACTAACATAGTGGGGATATATACCATAAATGATCTCCACTGGCAGAACCAGCTTGAACAGTCACAGTGATACACTTAAATGTATAACTACAAATGTGAAACTAAAATGCTTTGAAAACATTGTACAGAATGAGCCAACTTTTATAATGGAACAGAATTTAAAATTATGGCATACTGATAAGAAACATTACAATCTGGAAACTTGAATATATTTATATATGGATGAAATACTCATTGCATGTAATTCAAATCTAGAATATCTCTTTTATTATCCTGCCTAGTGGTGTTCTACTTCATATAATCTTTGTGATCTATAAGTGCTGTCATATATATATACATGTGTTCATGAAAATGTGCATATGAAGATGTATGCAGATTGCTTGGCACATACATAGAAAAATACTGAAACTGGTTCTGTAAAAGTTAACCTTTGACTAGTCTACTTTGTTGAAGATATTCACCTTTTGTTTAAGAAGAATGGATGCTGCGTTTCCACTACATTGCTTTGAAAAATCCTTTTCAATTTCATTCACACAAGCTGAATAAAATTCCACATAAAGTTTTTAGAGGTGGTTTAACATGGAAATAAAGATTTCTGTTTGCTTGGATCCTAGCCTAGACTCCAAAAAGGCCATATCCAAGTTTTTGCCTTGATCTGAGGTGCATTGTGTGCATTAATACTTACAAATGTAGCATACAGCACATCAGTGCAAGGAATTCCATAAGCAGCACGAGGATACACCAAGGGATAAATGATTAAAAAACAGGGAACAGCCAATACATAAAATTGATGATGTTACACTGTATATATGCTTCATGTTTCTACATGAGCATGGGCTGTGACTTCTCATATACAGTGCGTAGCTCAAGGCAATTTAAAGCTGCATTAGAAGCACTGGGTAACACTGCAACGTTTTATAATACTAATTAGGTCTTTAAGAGGCAATATAGTCATAAGGTACCTTGCATTTTCTGTCATTAGCCTGATCAGTCTTGCATCCTTCATAGGAAAGGAGGAGAGCATCTTGCATAAACATTCATGGTTAGAACACCTGCAAAGAAAATATGTGAGCTGGATACTGTTTAGTCTAAGGAAAGAATTACACCCATTCTCCCATTCTTTGGATGAGCATCCTACACATAAGGTAATAATTTCACTAGCGTAGTGAGTGATGTCCTGACTGCTATTGTGCATTCTGTGAATGTATGAATGTATTGCACAGAGCAGCAGACTTGGACTTGATGATCTTCAAGGTCTTTTCCAACCTAGATGATTCTGTGATTCTGTATCCTGATTTTCACAGCTCTGAAATATAAGTATCTTTTTTTTGTTGTTGTTTAGCTAAGATTGGGACATTCAACTTTGAGCAATTATTGATTTCTAAAATGTAACTAAGGACTTATGACACGTATACAATTCTATAGAAATCCACGTGCATTGCACATTTAAATAGATGTTTGATCTTTCCTAAGCTTCTAGAATGTAGCTTGCCAACAAGTTCATCCTCCCATACATCTCCTGTAGTAGGTTTGTTAGCTAGTAAATATAATTTTTATTTTCTCTTATAAGTAGGAAAATCGACAGGAGAAAATTAAGTCATTCTTGTCTTTATTTTTGGGGATGCCCTGACAACAGAAAGTATCCTAGGTTTATGTAAGACTATTGGCTGCACAGCTTGTGAAAGAATAAGCCTACCTGAAAATTGTCAAGAGCTACCCACTTTCAATCATTCCTGCTTTATTAAGTGTGTAATAAATGACAGAAAAAAAATCCTTCCTACGCAGTATTAAAGGGCAATATGGTACTGAAAAAATATAAGACAAAATGTATTCAGTTTTGTCATTTTTGACTTAACCATTATAGTTCCTGCAGGACAGAATAATTATACCCATAAGACTCTCAGAGAATAGCAGTGCTGAAAATGTGTTGTAGTGGAATCAAATCAATAACTCTGAGGCTACTTTGAACTCATTTTAAATATTAATCTCTGCTGTCCCTAGATTTGAGCTATTGATTATAAAAATTGATACCATGCCTTCTTTTCTGCATAGTTATTTCCTATACTTGTTTTTGTTGTTTGGGTTTTTTGATAATGACACTGGAAAATACGATGCTTGGATGAAAATGTCATTGAATATGAAAAGGTTTACATTTGATGATGGGCTTTCCCACTTTTGCCAGTTAATTCTTGTTTTCATAAACGTATTTTGGAAAGCTACATGCAGTATCATGAATTAACTGTAGTCTTTTCAAATAAGAGCAGGTGAGGCATAAATATCTCTGGATACCTGAAAAATTTAATATGCATGTATGCAATAGACCAACTTGGTGCTTTCTTAAAGATTTAATTTCTTTTTATCTAAAGAATTGCATTGGAATATAAGTGGAAATGGCTGATCAATTGTATTAGCTCGGGGCTTGATTCTCTGAGGCACCAAGTATCCTTCATTTTCATGGAAGGGAGCTGAGGCAGCTTAGCATTTCACAGATATGTACACTGAGTCGATGGATAAATACCTTTTTGAAGAAACAGACATATTTGCAGAGTTTTATCTTTACCAGAGATGTTGCTCAACCATAGAGATAAAGCTTAAAATCCTGAAAAATTGAGTTAAATCTACTGAAAGCATTAAGATGTACATACAGGTTTACATTCCCTGCCTCCTCCCCCTCCTGAATTTTCCTTGAAATATGAAACCACATAATTTTCTTATGTGATTAAGTGTTCATATTAATTGGCTAAATTGCATGAAATGGTGATAGGAAATTGGTTTGCATTTTATGGAAAAAGCTCCAATCTATCACGTTAGTTCTGCGAGAATTAAAAGAAGCATAAACATTACATAAATACTCATATGAAGACATTAAGATGCTATATACTTTAATTGCTAGTTACTAGTGAACTAGAACATGGACAGTGCATGAGCAATGAATGGAAAGAGAAATATTTTGCCCTTCCAGGGTTGTGTGACAGGGTTTGCAACCCAACAATGTCATTTGCTGTGGCTTTCTTTGTTGCAGGCTTTCACTATTACAGTCCAAAACCTGGTGAAAGCTGTGGTAGGACTTGACCTTTTCAAGGTGCTTCTGTGTTTACGTGAATACAAAATTAGTTTCTGGGTCTTGAAGTCCTACGCACTCATAGCATGGATTTTTTTTTTTGGTTGAAAGAGCAAATCATAGAATCATGGAATTATTTAGGTTGGAAGAGACTTTTAAGACCATTGAGTCCAACTCTAACCTAACACTGCTAAGTCCATCACTAAACCAATTCCCTAACTGCTGTGTCTTTTAAATCCCTCCAGGGATGGTGGCTCAACCACTTCCCTGGGCAGCCTGTTCCAGTGCTTGATAACCCTTTCAGGGAAGAAATGTTTCCTAATATCCAATCTAAACCTCCCCTGGTGCAACCTGAGGCCACTTCATCTCATCCTATCACTTGTTACCTTGGAAAAGAGAATGACACCCACCTTGCTACAACCTCCACAACATCCACAGCATTTCCCTCATTGACTAAGCAGGTCATATTGTCATAGAAGAGGATTAGTCAAGCAGATCATGCCTTTCATAAACCCATGCTTGATCACCTGGTTGTCCTGTACATGCTGTGGGATGGCATTTAAGATCATCTGCTTCATAACCTTCCTGGGTACTGAGGTCAGACTGACAGGCCTGTAGTTCCCCACATCCTCCTTCCAGCCCTCCCTGTAAGTGGGTATGAATGATGATAATAATCTTCCATTTTCTATAGGCTCTTTTAAATCTTTTGAATTGTAAAATGCCCTGCATATTTCACTGGTTTACAAACTATGGACCTGATATTTCTGTTCTTGCTAAAGAGAGCTTTTGTTTTCTGTCACAATAGACCTTTTGTTTTCATTCTTGATGAGTCATAATATATCAGTTTTTCATACTTTAGACAGTCACTGGCAATGTATTTAATGTTTCTAATGAACCATGGTCATTTGGAGGCTAATGTATGGCAAAAGAGGCAAGAGGGTTTTTTTTAAATGCTTTTAAATGTATTTGAAGCTGTATGAAGTATACACAAAGGATGAAAGATGTGAAGAAGGTGATGCATCACATACTTGTGCAATATTTGCTACATTAATATTGCCAACATGCAGGCAGTATATAGCTGGTCATATAATAAAAGCTGAGAAAGTGTGTTAGATGTTAAATTTAGCTAGACACCTGAAGTCTAAAAGCTAATGTTTTAATGTTATGTAAATTTAATTGGACTTAATTGGACCAAAGGGTCATAGATGCTCATGCAATACTGTATGATGCAGAAAATAAGGACAAGGTTTAAAGCAAAGGAAGGAGGAAAAAGGAACTCCTGCTTTTATGCTATGCTAATAAATCCTAGATAGCAGCTCTGAATTGCAAAACCAACTAAATTTAGGCTTGCTGCTATTTTTTTTTCTAGAAATGACTTCTGCATGGCCTGTTCAGGTCCTTTTGATTCTGTAGTTATTCTCCCCTCAGGAAAGGAACTAACTTAGAGAGCTTGGTCCTTGCCAGAGAGAGTGAGAGATTTCAGACCTGCTGCTTTCTCCTGGGTATAGGGATTTTTCCCAGGCAGCAGTTTTCCACTCTGCTTTGATCTTTCCCACAGCAGGGCAGGAATCTCAAGCATGTTTGATAGGGTGCCTCTGCCTTGTCAAGCACACAAGACTAAACAACAATTAGTAGCATGATATATGGTTTTTTTCAACACCCCAGGTCTCACCTGAGTGTGTTTACAATCCTCCTCACCAGTCTCCTGTTATATTCCCTCAGTGTCAAATTGTATTCATAATAGGTCAGGAATGAACACCAGCTACCCCCAATAATCTCCAAATAGGATGATAAAATACCCCTTATTTAAGGTGCATCTCATTTAATTCACTGGGTACATCTTGGCAGAGCAATAGTATAACTGCTGAGAGTTTAGTATAACTTCTGTAAGTGGTAAGCTTTGTTTTAGTGTCAAATTAAGCTTGAAGAAAAACAGTATTCAAACAAAGTTAATCTCATGGCTTTGAAATAGTTAAATCTACACTGACTTACTTGTTAAAAATTATACTGGAGTTAATTTTATATTTTAATATACGAAAAACCCCCATAAAAACAAGAGGAAGAAAGCTTCTAGTGATGTTCATTAATAACCAAGGTAATTATCGCTTCCTTCAGCATACAGATAGTATTTTAGTTGGAGGAAAAAAAAGATAAGAAAATAACAACAGGGAGTGCTTTATGGAATGAGAACGTTACAAACAATAATGGAAATCAGCTCTTTCTGATAGGATCTAGGTGGCTTACCAGAAACACCTGGAAACATTTGTGCTGAAGAAGCATTGCAGTTGCTGAGGACTCAGCTGTACTGCACTGCTGCTCTGTTCTCAGTTGCCAGTGAGATTTCAGAGTGCAGCCTTGGGGCTTCACAGAACAGCCTTGGTTGGGAGAGACCTCTAAGCTCACCCAGTCCAACCATTAACCCAGCAGTGCCCAGTCCCCACTGCCCCATGTCCCTCAGCACCACATCTCCACGGCTCTGAAATCCCTCCAGGGATGGGGACTGCCCCACTGCCCTGTGCCAGGACTTGACAACCCTTTCCATGAAGACATGTTTCCTAATATCCAACCTAACCCTCCCCTGGCACAACTTGAGGCCATCGCCCCTTGTCCCCTTTCAGGGAGCTGCAGAGAGCAATGAGGTCTCCCCTCATCCTCCTCCAGACTGAACCCCCCAGTTCCCTCAGCCGCTCCCCATCACACTGTGCTCCAGACCCTTCCCCAGCTCCGTGCCCTTCTCTGGCCTCTGTAGTGAGGAGCCCAAAACTGAACACAGTATTCGAGGTGTGACCTCACCAGAGCTGAGTACAGGGGACAATCACCTCTCTGCTCCTGCTGGTCACACCATTGCTGACACAGGCCAGGATGCTGTTGGCCTTCTTGCCCACCTGGGCACACTGCTGGCTCATGTTCAGATCCAAGCCTGGAGCGTTCCATGGGGCTGTTGTGACCCAAGTGCAGGACCCAGCACTTGGCCTTATTGAACTTCATACCATTGGTCTCAGTCCATGGATCCAGCCTGTCCAGATCCCTCTGCAGAGCCTCCCTACCCACCCATCTTGGTGTTGTCTGCAAACTTACTGAGGGTGCACTCAATCCCCATGTCCAGACCTGGAAAAAGAGATGTGAGTTTCTTGTGGCCTAGGTGGGGAATCTGGGGAAAGAATCAGACTTTTAAAGTGTTCTTATAAAATGTGAGCAGTATTTCCATCAGAGCTTGCCACTGATGCAGCCCTGGAGAACCACAATGAGACGAAGAGCTGGGAGCAGATTAAAGAAGCTTTATGGGTTGTCATTTGCCTGAAGGCTGAAACTTTTAGTCTTAAGAAAACTCTGGTGTAGATGGTAGGAACAGAATATTTCAAAAATGTTGATTATTAAAAATGAGACAGTTTAGATATCTAGAAAATGGGATTGCCAATGCAGAAATAACAAAAAAATTCCTATAATTTTGTCAGACATCATCCATATAGATCTCTTGATTTGCATCTTTCCAGCTTCTTGGTACAACAATTCTGTGAATTTCCAGTGCAATACAAGTCTTTCCTTTGGTTAACTGCTTGCTTGGAGAGGGAGGAGTTGTGTGTTTTGGGGATGAGGTTTTAAAAAATTTTCTTCTTTTAAGAGGAATATGTTTTGCCTGCAAGTACTCCTCCTTCAAGCCATGGAAATAACAAAATGTTTTCAATAGCTGCTTGTTACCAGTCGTAAAGGAGAAATAACTCATTGTCTGTCTGTGTATTTTCAAGTCAGAAATGAAACTGCATTAAAGACATGAATTGCTGTTAAATGGTTTAAAAATTGACAGTGAATCACCATATGAAGCTGTTAATGGTACTTCTAACTTCAGGCAATACTGCTGTTTGTACAGCAAGGAGAAAGGAAAATGAATGTTTTCACCTGTCTAATTGTCCAGTTCACATGTTGTACACCAGAACAAAGCACAGCGCATATAATTATGACTTGACTCTCATGGCTGCGTTGCTAATGTTCTCAATCACTTTTCATCTGTCAAAAAGGTATTTCACAATGTCCTAAAAATGTTTTTCAGTGTAGGTTTTAATGAGTTACACTTAATGATAGTTAATCATTGAATGCATTCATTGAAGGTTATGTATCAAAACCCAGTGTACAGTAAATTCTTTATTATTAAAATATGTTTAAAAACGGGAATACTAAACAAAATAAAACAATCTTTTTCAGTGTTACATGCCTGAACTGAATGTTGGACTTCATGTGTTTTTTTCATGGGGAAAAAAAAAAAAAAAAGAAAAAAAATTTTTTTTTCAGAAACATTATGTTTTATTCAGAGATTCAGTTTTGATAAAGATTGGGTAATATGAGTCATTTTCATAAAGAACTGTTTCGTGAGTCACTATAATCTGTAACTCTTCTTTGGGAGTTCTGTGTTACGTTAAATTCTGATGTTTTATAATCCAATAGAGGTTATCTCAGTTTCTCAGAGATCTTGAAATATATTGCATTATTTTCTAACTTAAAACCACAGCAACATTACAAATAAGTACGTTGTTTGCATGCAATCAGATTTGGACAACTTACAGAAAATTAGGAAGTTTTGGTTTTCAGTCACCTGAATTTCATATTAAGCTCATTTCAGTTATAAACATTTTAAAAAGTTCTTTAATAAATACTTGGGTTGACTTGATTTATGATCAGTCGTATAAAATTAAATCGAATTCTATTTGCATGTTTGAGGATACTTGACAGAAAAATCATTATATGGTGTCAAGAGGTGTTTCTCTACAACAAATCTGAAAGTAACCCATATCTTGTTTTTCATTAGGTCATTCCCTATCTGCATGCAAGAGTGGGAGTCTTAATTCTAATGACTAAGGACAGAAGCAGAACTGAATATTTGGATTAAGGTAACAGTTGTTTGCCTTTCTTGGGACATCTTTTAAATGTATCATCTGCTCTTTTGAAGTTAGTCTCAAAATGAAGACTGTGAGACTGTGGATTAATAGATTCTGCTCTTTGATTTGACTTTACTACATTTTAAAAACACTTTTTTACCTTCTTCTACTGTATCTTCCTGGTTTCTACTGGTTATAATCCTCATTGCACTGCCCAAACTGAAATATAACCCTTCTAGTTTTGACTGATTCTATATTCATTTTTCCTCGTATCCCCATCTATCAGTGTTTGTATCTCCATGTTATTGTAACATTTTATGAACTTTACTGAGGTGTGATGAAATATTTGCTCAAGATTCAGTGGATAAAGAATAACAGTCTTATTAATTGTTCTTCCCCCAAAAAAGAACCTGTATGAGATTCTAAATATGAACTGCATTTTTCTTGAGAGAAAAATACATAATGGTGGCTGAAAGCTTCACAAGTTCAAATTTACAGCTAAATAGGGCTTGATTTAAGATAAAAATAAAGACTGAATACTGTAAATAGTGCAGCCACCTAACTGCAAAACTGATCTGCCTCTTTAGCTCTTGAAAAAGGCTGTGGGTCAATGTCAGTATGAGTCAATATACTTGTTGACAAGACAAGCAGGTCCCATTCGTGTTTCAGGTTTCCTGAATAGACACAGTATAGTCACTTTATAGGGCAGGGACAAGAGAGACTTGTGTCAGTGTAAGGTAAGAAGTCATGTCAGGTTTTATATTTGATTTTGCCCTTTACAACTTAGAACTAGAATTCCTCTGCCTTAACCTGAAACGTAATCTAGACAGAAGGCATCTTGATGGCATTTACTGATGGCATCTTGAAATCCATCAGTGGTTTTATTAAGCATTCTCTGCTGAGTCTGTAGTCTGTCATCTGTGTTGCTGTGCCGGAATGAAATGCCACTGAGCCTGAGCACAACTGAGGCTTCACTGCCAGAGCACCAGGATTGCACTTTTCTCAGCATATAGGGGCTGAAAAGTGTCCAGTTTTGCTTTGTGATCTTTAACTGTGAACACTTCAATAACATTAACCTTACAATCATCTTCAGCATCCAGAATGCTCTCGGTGCTGCAGCAGTATTAATGATTTGCAAACACATGTAAAGACTGTAACTCTCTGCCTCTAAGGACATTGGTTGGCAACGTACATCTACATTCACTCTGCAAGTAAGAACATGTCAGCAATAAGTGTTAAAAAAAATTGTCATTTTTGGACCGTACCCTCAGCATCCTTCCCATCATACATAGTGCCTCGATCCTAAATCCATCCTAGTGGAAAGCAGTGTACAGTGAAATACTCTTAAGGATGTAGAAATCAAAATTTGTCTTTTTAAGATTTAAGATTCCAGTCTGAACCCCAGGAGACTGAAGTTAAAAAAAAAGGAATATGTTAAAGACATGTATTTTTGTCAGCCAATGAAGCAAAGGAATATATTTCTGTAAGGCAATTGCAAAGGAAGAAAATGGCAAACAAGGAGAAAATCCTCATACTGAAAAGAAATCACACAGCAGTGGTGCTAACTACAGCTATGGTTTCTTCAGGTTGGGTTCTCATTTAATTCTAATGTTTGATGCATACCTATAATAAACCAGGGTTAATTTCATTGATTTGATGATGTTAAAATTGAACTAGAATTTAAAAACCACTAAAAGACCTATAGTAAAGACTTCTCAGTGGTCCTTTTAGTTATCAAGGAAGAAAGGTGTGCTATCTGCACACTAAATTGAAAAACACTTGCGAAGGTGGCTGACTGATTGATCCAAAATTGTGAAAATTCCATCTATTTTCCACTACCTGCAAATTTTTCATGTCTTCTGTTTTGAGTCTCAATTGAGTGAGAAAATATGTCTCTCCCACTACTGAAAATGAAATGTTCCTACACAGTACAACTGTGTCTTTGAGAATTAATTTTCTATGAGAGCACTTAAACACTGCAGTCAAACTGGCAGAGGTACAACACAGGACTTTAAACCAATGTCTTTCAGCCCACTTTCAGTCTGTCCAATGAAGTTAACTGTTCAAGATGTGTTGGAAAATACTGTGGTAAGTGTGCGTTGTCACTCCACTGCATTGCTTGATACAGACTGAAAAACTATTTCATTCCTATTAAATATAATTACTAAAGAGTCCACTTTCCAAAACTAGTCATCCTAGTTCAATTACTGGTTCACCCATTGCTGGCTGAATTCAAAACATGGACAGTTTTATTGCAAGTAAGAAAGGTCTAGAAGAAAATCAACTGAAGCTGAAACCATAAGACAGACCTAAGCCATATACAGGAATGACTAATTTTCAGCCTCAGTTTTGGTACTTTACAAAGCACCTTTTGGGGTTTTGTTTTGTACTTATATGTACATATATGCATTTTGCACATATGCACTGAGTCATAGATTGTTGTTTATTAAAGGACTAAATTAGTTGATTTCATTGGATGTGTTGAAACAAGTCCTGTAATGTTCATATAAATGACAGAGGGAAGGCAGTGTTTTTTCTGGGCTTCTAGGAGAGTCTCCCTATTTAGACAGTTATAAGACTTAGACCAGTAAGGAAGAGCTGTATGTTGGGATTGAGCAGTGGAATTCAGAACTGGCTTCTCAGCAGTATAGCAAGGTATAATTAAGTTTCTATTGTCAAAGAGTATTGTGTGGAAAATTATTAATCTTCTCATTTTCAACCCAGTCAAGATAGTCTGACCAGTTATTCTCTAGTAGGCACTAAACTCATTCTCACATACATGTATGAAAATACAGTTTGGCTTTACAGAACCCGAACAAAGAGCCTTAAACATTGACATTCTAAGCAGGGCCTTGGCTGATGTGATGGATAACGTTTTGACCAGCTGAAGACTTATTTTGCATTGTTATTATCATCCTTTGTCATTAATCCTGAAAGGTCAACTGTCAGGAAGAGTCAAAGTTTATCATCTTTTTTTCCCTCCCCTCAGGTTTTCAGTTAATAAGATATGATGATGAATTTCAGTAACAGGCACTATTTCAAATTTTGGAAGCAAGCATTTAGTGTCCTCAGGTACATGTCTACAGTGATCTTGACAGGAGTGAGGGACAGGTTGAAATGAGGAATGTCAAACACAAGCCTACTCTAGTATGTAACCTTGCAGAGGAATCATTAGACCAGAGAAATCAGACTAAAATTTTCACTTCCTCTCTCAGTATTGTAGTATAGACACTCAGTATTGAGTGGAAACTTGAATATCTAATCCTTTGCTCTATAATTCAGGAGTTTCTATAGTCATATCCCATCACACAGAGACTTTGATCCAAGTCAATTATCATTTAGCATTCAAATTACTGGCAAGAGTAGGCAGCAGGAATTCATCCTACTTCTTTTGAAATCAATGGCAACCTCATTGAATGTGGTGATTCTGTATCAAGACCCTGATTTGCTGTGACCACAGATTGCTGTGCTGACCATTTTACCTGGTGAGCTTCTCTGTCTGTTTTTCTCATCTGTTGTTGCTTGTCTATATGAGAAAGTGAGAAGTGCTGTCAGAAGCCAAGACATTGAAGTAAACAAAATTTTTTGTGAAGTTATACATGAATGAATATTCCATCTACTTTGTGGTTAAAAAAAAAAAAAAAATCATTAAAATGCTTTCTCTGATTATTTTATGTTACCTGAAAAGTGGTTCCAGCTAAACTTGAGGGATCATTTGTATTCCAAGAAGAGGGCAGTCGCTAAGGGGGTGTAATAAAGGAATGGAAGTGATGAACTTTCACATGGTGATAAGGAAGAGAGAGGCTGTATCTTTGTTATGCGCTACAGCTGCTGTCACAAATATGTCTCTAATCCCAAGGGACATCTTTGCCAACTACAGTACTATATGTAATCAGCAGCATAGTGGTTGCATTTGCCAATGTGTTAGTGATGATCACAGAAATCAGTTCTGCTCTGCTCTATTCTATTTCTGTTAGCACAGCAGCTAGGAAAAACAATGAGTGTACAAGTCAATTTATAAAACCTAATTTATTTTTTTTTTTGCAATGAAACACAGAAAATATAATGGAAAGCATTCATTCGTAGCTCCTCCACATATTCTAATCACTTTTATATGGTCTTTTTTTGTATATACAGGGCATATTCTGTGAACCTGAGCTTCCACTCCTTAACAATTTGTACTGCCTCTTACTTCAGTGTAAGAAAATGTTAAACTTCCTGAAGGAGTGAGCAGTGTTTTGCACGGGTAGAAATGCTGGTACAAGCCACAAGTAACAAAAAACCAGATCTTAAGTATAAATTTTGAGCCCTCTTTTTCTTTGTGCCTCTTAAACATGAGTCACTGTTGGCAGGGGCAGCCAGACCTTCACGTGCACACAAATGGTATTCTGTTTTGACTGGCTATGCTTCAGTAAATGATTTATATATTAACAAAGAGTCAACGACAGCCTGATTTGGGATCTGGAGCCCTGGACTGAATCCACTGCAGGCTCTGGTACTGATGCTGCTTGATTGCTAACGTTCACAATGGCAGCATTGGCAAGGTACTAAACAAAAACTTATTTCTGTCTCCTGAATTGCTGTCTTCAAGAGCTCATGATTTTCTTTTTTTCTGTGGATCCCTAAATGTAGCAGATGAGAAGACAGAAATAGGGAACCATCTAAGTCAAATTAGCTGAAAAATCTTTCTGTACACTTACTAAACAGTTAAAAGTGCAAGACTTATCATTGTTCATGGAACTAGCAGAAGACCAATACACTTTTTACATTCCAATTAAATTCTAACTTAGGGGGGTGAGTTATAATAACTAATTCATAGGCCTTATGCTATCTATCTACACAGATGTGAATTTTGCTTTGACATAGGTTATTCTCTGAAAAATAAGGACTATATATGCTGGGACCACATCAAAATGGTTGTGCAGGGACTTCTTGGATTATTGCTTATCTGTTGCATAAGATGCTTCACGTTATATTATTGAAAATTAGAACATTTACATGGTGCCTTTGGTAGCAGCTGTAGTTCATCACTAGTGTTTCACTGAGGTCTGATCCAAATCATGCACAGTCAATATATAAATGTTCAGATTTCCTTTATGAGTTTTCTTGGCAATACATTGTATGTGCTGATGTTCAAACAGTAAGAACAACAACAAATGTGCAATGTTGCTGAATACAATGATAACTCTGATACCTCAAAAATTAGATCTATGAAAGTATTTCACCCCATTCAGTAATCTATCACTCCTTTTCAGTACACACTGATAATAATGAAGCCACGTGTGGTAGACATCTAAGCATAAGAATTATGAAAATTGTACTCACTAAGAGAAGGAAATGCCAACAGGGATCTTGTTTCCTAAATACTTGTCTCTCTCTGGGATATAGGATTGAACTCTGATTTGCAAGTCAGTCACTAATTCCACTAATGAACTTTTGTATTGAGATTACTTTATTCCTTTTATGGAAGATAGCAGAAGCTGTGTGGGTGGAATAGTCATGCATAGGCCAAGAAACTCATATTCTGTTCTCTCTCTCTCTCTCCCTGAAAGCATTTGGACTTCCAGCTTTCAACAGTCAGCTGTAACTATAAGCTGTAAAGAAATCTGAAGCAGATGTTGTTGAAGGTAATACACTCTGCATCTATTATTTATGTATTATTGTAACTGGAAGAACCCTTGGATGTACAAATTCCCGAGCAATTAATATAAAAGAGCAAGCAATTATATTGAAACTTGGACTTCTCTTTTTAAGAGCTCATGAATCTTGTAAAATATAGAATCAGACTCCATTTATTGTGCCATTCATATTTAATGAGCTGATGAATAGTATGTATTTCTTTAACTGGGAGAGCAGTGGACATGTGCTCTGCCTCTGAGCACCTCGGAAGTTTACAAATTTGGAGCAATTACCTGAGCTCTGTCAATTTGGTGACTTCAGTCAGTGAAAACAATGGAACATAGATCTGTGTCCTGAGTAAATCCTTTTCCTATGCTAGATTAACTAAATAAATTTGAAAAATTCTATTAGATGCTACACCTTAGTGCAGCTATAAATCATAGAGCTGTGCTCTTTTGTTTTGGTATTCTAGTCTTGATCTAGAGATCAACAACTCAGAAGTTCCTGACTGCTGGGGAGGAGGTGCTCCTTAGCTTCCTTTGCTAAATAACAGTTTTCTGACGTCACTGAACACTAAATAAGGCAGTTCTGTTATTTAGATGTCCTACAATATGTCATAAGATTGCAGAGAGATACATAGGCTGTCTCAGTACTATCTCAGCTTCAGTAAGTATCTGTTAGATGAAAGCTCAGTGTCATGAGCTTTTGCTTTTGAAATAGAAGTAGTTTTCTATTTCTATATGTGGGAATCACTGTTTCCTGTATCAATTGATTTTCATTTTTATAGGAACATTAAATTGCTCATTGGCACTCAGAAGAGTTGTGTCCCAAATTGTACAGGTGTATCAAGATATATGGTATTTTTTTGCAAATGAAAAAATCATACCTACACTTTTTTTTTTTCCCCAAACATGGGTTAAAAATGCTTCATGAGAGCTCTCTGAAAATGCAGATTTCAATTAAAGCAGCGTGAACTGAAACTAATCTATTTTTCAGAACATGATTGAATCAGTTTACCTGACCTTACAGCTCCAAAACTGATTTCAAAGTTTCAGCAGGCCCCCAGCTTTCTGAGCTACAGTGTGGATGTGCCATGTGTGCCTGGCCCAGGGCTGGCTGTTCTGGACTTTCTATCTGTCCCAGCCCTGCCATGGATCAGTACACTACTTGCAGAATACTGTAGTTTTAATGTTCCAGGTGCTAGAACACCTCAACTAAATATTAAAGCAGGATTCCTTCTGTGGAGTTGGCAAAAAATTAAAAAAAATATTTTCTTTAAAGCACTACTTGCCCATTTCAAGCCAGTTCTTTTAAGAGCAGTATTCCTATTTATTTTAAAGGGAGAAATTGTGCAACAGAGACAAGTTGCTTGCCAGATGTCATTCTGTCAGCCTTAGTAGTATACTAGTGAAGCAAAGTGTTTTGTTTTGTAAGGTGGGTATCTTAATACTAGAAACCATCTAGGATACAACTACTTCTACTCTTCACTAAGCATAAAGGCTGCAAAATTTAGTCATCAAGATAAAAATATCAAATAGAAATAACTAAGATCTCAGAAAAATGTAAAATTATCCTCATTATTATTCATATCTTCTTCTCTCAGAGGTGGTGGAACCTTCAGGAAGCTTAGGTATCTGTAGGTACTGTAAAAATCTACATTTTCTGTCTCTAATTTGGACAGCTGTGAAGTTTTAGTGCATAATATGGCTATGCTGGTTGGCATAGGTTAGTTTTTAGGATCTCATCATCAATGTGTTACATAAGTTAAAACAGCATAGTCCTTATCTGCTCCTGTTTTGGAAAACAGACCATTTAATCTAGTGGGTTTTATTTGTGATTCCCCCAGTGGAGAAAATATTTTCTTTGCCACTGTTACCTTTTTCACTTCATCCTGTTAGTGTTTCCAGGTTCACATATTGTTTTACCACTAGCTCAAAAGACTTAAAAACTGAAGCAAACTTTGAATTAGTCTGGTACATGTAGGAGAAAAGGGTGGAAAAGAGATGGCATTCCCTGCAACAGAAGTATTTTGTAGTAAATCAATTTTATAACTTTTTATTCCAGTCAGCTCAATATAGCTGAGCCACCACTGAAATGACAAAAGCTCAATCATAAATTTGCAAGAGAAGCTCAATGTTTTCAGGGTGAAAACTACTGCAATGTACCAAGGCAAACAGATGTTTGTCTTGGTCTGAGACTGAAGAAAGTAAGAGAACTCTAAACATAAATAGCAAGAATTCTCAAGGTCTTAGATCAGTTTTTTACTTCCTCCAGCAAGGGTAATGGAAAGGAATACTGAAGCTCTGCAATTTTTACCCTTAGCAAAAAATCTGAAAATTTAAACTGTAGGAAGCAGAACTTTTCTGGTACAATAATCAGACAATTTACATAAGACCAGTACCCACTCAGAACCTCAAAGGCTGGACCTTGTTGGTATTTCACTGCAACACCCACAAGAAAAATCAAGGAACTGCAGGAAGCAATACCAATGATACAGTCAGTGGGTTCGTTGAATTAATGGCCTGACATAGAGCTAAAAAGCTTCAGATTTTGTCTTCTACTCTAAATCCTACCAACTGGATCCTTTTAAAAACAAAGGGTGTTGACCAGGTTGTAGTACCATTTATCGTGGTGCAAGGACAAAGCAAAACCTCCACATCCTGCATTTTCCCTTGATGTTAAGCATTATATAAACAGGTAGCAGAAGGTACAATCATTGCTTCAGAAAGTTTACATTCTGTGTGTCATATTGTGATGAGCAGGGGAAAAAGACCAATTAAGTATATTTTATGAGCAGAAGTATCAACCTCTGTAGCTTTGCCTGGTTATCCACATGTTTTGTCCTAAAATGTGCTTTAAAGCAATTAATAGAACTACTGTTTTCCACCTTACACGAACCTTTATTTCACTTGAAGGCAAATTGAATCTCAAATGTTTAGGAATCTTTCAGGGTGAAATGTGTTATGTCAATGTAAAATAGAATGAGACTCTGCCTCACAAGGTCAAAACCCAACGATTTATAAGTTGAACAGCAACAGAAGTCTTCAGGAGTTTCTACTGAGCACTAGAAATCAAAACCAGTTCATAAAATCAAGTCCAGTAATTGCTTATTGGTATTTACCTTCCCTCCATCCTCAAAGGTTACCAATTCAGTGGAAGTATCTCATGCAGTTCAATGGAGGTGCATTCACTGAGCTGACCCTGAATCAGCTTTTTGACTTTTTTTTATTTTTAAAATTTTTGTCTTCCGTGTTTAATTTTAAAAAGCAGCAAAGGGGAACTGAAATGGGTGTCTCTGAGGTTACTTAATGGTGAAAAAGAGGTGAATTTTGTGTTTGGTGTTTCAGGTTGAGGGTTTTTTTTTTAAAAGGTAATGCAAACCTAGAGCCATGATGGCAGCCTAAACAAGGTACATAGATCTCTTCTACAAAATGCCTAGTCCTTAGGTGAGTTGTTCTTATGAACAGATCTTTCTATGAGTTTTTCTTTCACAGTTTAGTAGCTTTTTCTTCAAACTCTAATTCACACAATTTTTTTAACAAGAATATTTCAAGTGTTTGCAACTGGAAAACTTATTTGTGCAAAGTATCTGTGCAGGTATTTGTAAGATCAAATCTTGCTTGCAAGAGTTCCCCTGACTTAAAGCTGTGTAATCCTGAAGAAAATTATTTAACTTACATGGTTTTCTTATCTTTCTTGCCTGTAGCTGATATCGGAATTGGATCCACTTTTTCTTTCCCAACCTAAAGAACATCAGGAGGATCACCTTATCTGGAAAGTAAAAGTCATCTTTCAAATCAAACAAGAAAAAAACTACAGTTATTAACATTTGGTAATGCCACTCACGTGCCACACAGGAAAGTATGATGGCTTTTGTGATGCCTGTGCAATGCACCATGCAAATCTGCTCAGTTTTATACTTCTCCCTGTTTGGATTGGCTTTGTCTGACAGTGTTTTCCTGAGGTTTGAGTACAAAAGGAGGAGAAGTAGGATTATTGTGTGCTTTTTAAGCATAAGTGCATCCCCACGAAGACTTGATTTTGCTGTTTCCAAAAATTGAAAGGCTGGGAAAATGCCTCCTGGCAACGGCAGGTATTTGGTCCAATCAATCCCTGGGTTTTGGCAGTTTTGCAAAGAAACAGCTCCTTATGCAGATGCCTCTGAAAAACACCTAAAGGATTCAGTAGGTTCACGTCTTAAATAGAAGAGACGTTTCTATTAAATTTGGTAACTTCCAGCTTGAATTAAAGTATAAGAGATATAGCAGGCAGTCAATAAACTAAGATATTCAAGAAGATGATTAACTTCACACATCTTGTATGATTTTGCTTTTTGCTGTTATCTTCTAGGGGATTCTTGAATATTTTGTAAGACATGTCCTTTTCTCTGCATTTTGTCTTTGTCATTCTTAGATAATATGTCTCAAGCTTCAAGGTACCACATAAGCCTCACTTCTCCAAATGTCTGAATGAAATTCTGTGAGCGTGCAGGGAGAAATCATGTTCGATTTCTGGGTTACAGACTTTGAAGTTGCTTTCTTACTCCTATTTCTCTTAGAAAAGTGGAGGTATGAATAGCCATAGGATGAGAAACTTCGTACACTGGAATTTCGTTCTTGTATTGCCATTTCTTAAATCTTAAGTCTTGCCACTCTTACATTCCTGTCCATGGACACAGCTCTTAGACAAGGATTCACTTATTCCTTGAAAGAACTATATAAAGATATGGATTAAACCAATCTAATTTCAAAGTTTTATAGAATACTCACTATAATCATAAGCTGATTTTCCAGCTGATGGTTGTAATGAGTATTCTATAAAACTGTCATTTTTTTTTCAGTTTTGACATACTAATGAATCTTTGACAAGCATCTTCGTTTGGGAGGGAGAGAGAGAACGTTAAACTGTAGAAGAGCTCTCTGTGGAGTTGTGTGTTGTTGGGTTCAGGCTGGCTGAACATTAGCTGCAGTCAATAGACTCATATTGCCTCATTTTGCTGTTGATCTAAAATTAACGACTAGGCTCATAGAAAGAAAGACTATATGGTTTGCCCCCTGCTCTTGCATGGTTATAAGAAAATTGTGTAAAATAAATCAACTCCAGAGGAAACTTTAGGCATAACTGAAAGTCTGAACTCAAAAGCCTTATGGAAAAATGCACTGAATAACTCATATTCAGCATATTAAAAAGTGATTGCCTAATAGCTCTCGAAATGTACTTGTTAATGGGGAATCATCCTTGATGGGTGTGTTTCTATTTAAACTCTTGAGGGTCTCAGCTTAATACTACTTTGTATTTCTTTTTTATAAATCATCTGAAGGACAAAATAAATTTACTCCTCAAAGGGCCTTATACATGTGGTTCAAATCTGGACAGGTTACAAGTAGCACCTTTAAAGGCTAAACCTTCAGTTATTCTCTTTTCATTGAGACTAGGATCTTACTGAATACGAGCAGCATTTGTCCACATGCAAGGCCTAGTTCAACCCTAATGGTTTCCCCACAGGAAAATGTGAGTAGTGGGAGAAAGGATTCACTACAGATATTGGTGCCTGATAATTCTTAAGCCTTAGATTTTCTTCAGTCTTCAGGCACTAAAATACCAGTAACACCAATATAGAGATTTATCTACTTCTAGAAAGGAACACACACATCACGGAAGTGCCTGGACAATTCTCATAGGGCTGTTACACATTTTATTCTTTTCTTCAATTATTAATGGACTTCATTGAAACTTTGTCATTTTTAATTAACATATCTGGACCTTATGGATGCTTGGAGCCCTCAACCCCTTTGAGTTCCATAGAACACAGATGGGTTTGTTTCAGTAAGGCACTGTACTCTGATTCAGTAAAAAATATTAAAGTTGAACATTTTGGAATTTTTTCAGGATAGAATTTAGAATCTAGCTAATTGTCTTAGTGGAGTCTCAAAAGAATTTTTGTTATTCCTTCTCACTAAATACCTCACGAAATATTAAACAAATAAATAAAAATGCACTGTTTTACCTCAATTATCTCTGAAACAAAAGTAATGCTCTATACACAGATTTTAAATAATTTCCTTTTTCCCATTTTTTTTTTTAAATCAATACAGACATTGTGCTGGAATACCTGCATTTTTCAAATTTACATCTCTATCCAATCAAAATCAATGGTGCATTGCTAGCATAAAACTGCAGGCAGCGGGAACCAGCTGAGGAGTTCTTGTTGCATGGAGACATTTTCAAGAGAGCTGCTGGAGAATTCTGTGAGTAAATATGTGCTGAAACACTGAGGTCAACAATAATCATTGCCTTTTACGCTGTAGAAACTTAAGTTAAGGAATCACATGAAGAGTTCAGCAGAGGTCACATTTTTAGTCTTTTTTTTGTTTTTTTTTGGTCAGGACATGGCCTTTTTGTAAACTTGGTCTTCATATTATTTGAACAAAAGATAGCGTGGCCAGCAGGTCAAAGGAGGTGATGCTCCCCCTCTACTCTGCTCTTGTGAGACCTTACCTGGAGTACTGCATCCAGATCTGGGGCCCCCAACACAAGAAGAACATCGAGCTGTTGGAGCAGGTTGCCCAAGGAAGCTGTGGCTGCCCCCTCCCTGGCAGTGTTCCAGGCCAGGTTGGATGGGGCTTGGAGCAACCTGGGCTGGTGGGAGGTGTCCCTGCCATGGCAGGGGGTTGGAATGAGATGAGCTTAAAGGTCCTTTCCAATCCAAACCATTCTGTGATTCTACAATAGCAATTTCAATCCTACTGGTGCATGGGGATAGTGAAAAATCTATTTTGTTTGTTCCTGTGGACTTGTATCTTCACTCACCTACACCAGTCAAAAGGACAGGTGTTTGGTCAGGAACAGGAATCTATTTTGAAAAGGGAAGGAAGAGAAAGGAAAGGAGAGGATGTTGGAGGATGGGTTTGGATGGTTTCAGTCATGTGAAAACCATGAAGCAGCTCGTTAATCTAGCATTACCTGATAGAAAAGAAATAGATTTTTTGTCCCCCTGTATTATTGATTTGTTTATTTATTAAATAACCTGTAATCTTTTGCAAGACATTTTGAAAAATCCAGGGGACAGAAGCTCTACTTTTAGCTGAAATATTTCTTCGCCTGAGTGAACAGAAACAAGTGTCTGCCTTTGATAACTGTGCAGACATTAGACACTGAATATTAAAGAGGGTTGGCAGCTACAGCATAAACTGGGGCACTTGCCATCTCTGGACAAACTGTGTCATTCTTACTGGGAAGTCAGCTAGTAAATGCTCCAGCGTTTTGTCTGCTGTGTTCCTTCTTTGGCAAAACAGAAGATGAAGAATAAATGAACTGAACTGGGAATTCTTTAAACTAGTTATTTTCAAGAGATGAGTTTCCAATTTAGCTTTAAATGTGCTATTATTTAGTGGAATACCAGTGCTCAGAGGGAGGCTGATGTGTCAGTGGTTTGCTGTATGTATAATAAAATGCTGCATAAGTCACAGATAGTAGAGGAAAAAAAAAAACAAACCTGCTTTGGTCATTACAGATTCTCCAAGTATTTGGACAGGCAGAAAGGTCAATGAGTCTGCAGTATCTCCCTGACAATCCATACTAGATCGGGCAGTAGTCTGTATTCTAATATAATATAATACAGTTTGTATGACTTCTGTTTGGATAGACTCCATTGTGTCCCCGAAGAAGCTGCATGCCTGTGGCTGGTGAAATTACTGCCTACTTTTCATTTAAACAGTGCACATTTTAATCCTCAGAGGAGCTGTGGTTGCTTGAATCATAGAACAATTTGGGTTGGAAAGGACCTCACAGCTCATCTCATCCCAACCCCCCTGCCATGGCAGGGACACCTCCCACCAGCCCAGGTTGCTCCAAGCCCCATCCAACCTGGCCTGGAACACTGCCAGGGAGGGGGCAGCCACAGCTTCCCTGGGCAACCTGGGCCAGGGTCTCACCACCCTCACAGGAAAGAATTTCTTCCTCACATCTAGTCTCATTTTATAACACCTGTTTGATATTTTTCAATGACAATGTGTGTGTTTACCAGAGTTACCTGAAGAAGTGTAATTTAATTTTAGTTTTGATATTTGGAGTCATTCTAACCATGTTTGCTTTGGGTTCTGCTGAGCATGATGGGACAAAATTCTACCTCGTGAACAAACCTATTTCAAGACTCTTGAGTAACTTAGAATTATTTCATCTTTACTGTCACCTCCATGCTTTTATTTAACTCCTGTTCCTGTCTGCTTGTTGTGCTGTAAGATTCTAATGATCATATTCAGAGTGATTTACACTTCTATAGCTTAGGCTCTCAAAGCGCTGATCAAACATTAATAAAGCCTCACAGTGGAGTTGCTCAGAAATATTTTGATTACCTTTTTTATGAAACACACAGATTCATCAAAACCAAGAATCCATGATGTTAAATTTTCCATTTAGAAAACATTCTGACAGAGTTCCGAATCAGACAAAGCCCACACATTTCAACAAACGCTCCACAGATTTTTGAAGTAGCTTTTCATTTGGATGATAATTATTATTTTTTGAAAGTGAAACCAAGTTAAGCCTTTTAAAAGCATAAAAATGAGAAATGTAGATCAATGAGGTTTGAATCGATCGAATGTTTAGTTCCCAAATACTTGCAAAATTTCAGTGTCCCTTTGAGATCAAGGGAAAAAATGCAAGAGAAATATACTTACCAGGGAAATTGAAGCACACAAATCACTGAACCATGTTACATTACAGTTTTGACCTGACAAAAATGCCAAGACAATTTGACTAATCCAATGTATGCTTAATGTATAATTAGTAAAGTCTCGGGTCACTTACAGATGTCGTTGTTCTATCTATTCACAGGAACACACCTCCTTGGAGAATAAGCAAAATCATACAGTCTCAAGAGTAGCATTCACTTTTCTATTTTCTTCCTGCTATACTAACCTATAGATGACTTTGTTTCCCATTAGTTAATGCCTTTAATTAATTGTAAGCTAAGAATGTGGGAATCACTGATTTCCATTGGCTAAATTAAGGTTCAGGGAGATTTAATTTTAATGAGTTGACTTGCTAACCCTGTAGATCCCTTTTTCTATTTGTAACTAATTTGTCTGTATTAACACAGCTAAGTGCTATTGTACAGTGTGTGGTACAGTCTGATAACATATTCTTTTAGAAGCAGCATATATGAGCACAGAAATAAAGGCTGATTTAACCTGCTTGTGTATTTACATCACACTGTTTATGAGCCATGTGACATACAAGTAGTATATACATGAGGAATTTAGGGCAGTAATCAAAAGGAAAAAAACCCAACAACCCAAGCTTGTTTTTGTCAAGGTTTTGGTCTGAAATGGATCTGACCTGGTAAGGTCTATAGACAGATGACATCAATGCTTAAATGATGAGGAAGGAGGCAACACACAGTCCCAAAGCTGTTTTTTAAGCCCTGGGTAGGAAGATCCATTCTGTAGGGTCCCTATGGAAAGATGCTGGAGGGTCTCAGTTCTCCACTGGAAGATGCACACAATCCATGCTTCATAGTAGCACTCAGCATCTTCCAGGATGAAGCCCATCAAGGTCAGTAAGCACACTGATCTGAGAGCAGTCTGATCCAAGGTTTTAATTTAATTTCTGTTCCCCAGAATCAGGAAGTTCATCAGTAAGATCCGCTGTCATTTGGCAAAATAGGATTATAGGATCAGCAATTAGATGCTGTCATGGAGACAATATACTTATCACTGGCATTTCTTACTCCGTTCTCATTTAGAAATTACCTTCAGCATTTAGTTGATTTTTCTAAACAATTAAATGCATAGGTTTTAAATAGTTGGGC
Source organism: Podargus strigoides (assembly GCA_028020825.1). Lineage (NCBI taxonomy): Eukaryota > Metazoa > Chordata > Aves > Caprimulgiformes > Podargidae > Podargus > Podargus strigoides. The sequence goes on along the minus strand of CM051624.1, from coordinate 43,166,926 downwards.
TTTCTTAGCTACATCAGTGTTGCAGCAGTAAGCTTCATTCAGCTGATAACCCTGTGTGGAGCCAGACTTCCAGTGAGGAACTTCAGGAAATACCCAGTGGTGGTAAGTAGCCTGTAGCTGTATTGGGATTTTTGTTTGTTTATTTGTTTGTTTGTTTCTGGATATTTTTTCAAGTAATGCAAGAGGCACATTAATGAGTTTTGCCTGTGCTGACTGATTTGGTCAGTTCTCTTAAACCCACAGATTTTTCCCAAGTTAGTCAGTGTTAACTTGCTGCTGTCCTTCTTTCTTGGGGGCGTGCCACCCTACACTGTGCTGTGCTTACGAAACCAAGGTAATATTCAAAGGACAGCTCAGCAATGGCAGGCTGTTATCTAAGGCATGCATATATCTTCTCTCTCACTGAAGTGGTGACACTTGTGGGCAAACAATTCAGAAGAGAGGTTGCACAAAACAAAGTTGTTGGACTCGTGTGGTTGACAAATTCATCTAGAAATGGGGAAGACTTTGTTTCTAATCACTATTTAGCAAAGTTTTGCAAAAAGTCAGTGAAACACAAAATCAAACCTAGGAACAAGGGCTAAAAATCAGTACTTGATTGCCTTTCCTCTGCTTTTCTCTCAGACTATGTTGTATGCTCCAAATATCAAGAAGTATTTTCATGTATCTTTGAACGGTTTTAGCTTTAGAAGGCAATGGTTTGGGGAGGAATGTCAGATGGTTTTTGTTTCCCAAGGTGGTCATTGCTCAGTTTTTCCTCAGCTAACTGTAAATGTGTCTCCTTTCAGTATTTGATTGCTTTTTGATTTTGTTTCAAGATGTCTTGCATAATGTAGGAAGAAGCACATGCCTAACGTAGCTTTCTGTGCTCCACTTCAGAGAAACAGGAGAGTAGTGTGGGCGGGAGTGAGAAGTTCTCAAAAGCTACCAGGATCTCCCTTTACCTTTCTAAGTTCTTTGTGTCTTGCCTAAGGACAAACAAACAAAAAAAATATATCTGTGTCATGCTGAGAATGGAATTATTTTTCAGGGTTTTTCTTCCTGAAGAACACATCTATTCTTCCTGACAAAGTACTGACCTAGCATAACTTAAGAAATCTGATGAGACTGCAATCGTTTCTGAAATAAGTTCAGGATAATTTACTTTTTATGTTATTGTAAAACTGCCAAGTAGTAGTCAACGTGTGGTTTTTGCAATTTCAAATTTTACATTGAAACATATAAGAGTGCCTACTGGCAGAAGCGTTCCATATTGAAAAGCAAAATATTTAATGGCCCATCTATGTGCCTGGGGTGTGTAGGTTTCACTGGGCTTTCCTACCAACACCAGAATTCTATCAGAGCTAACCTGTGCCCATCGTGCATGTCCAACTTTAGGAATGTCTTTGGATTTCCAGCTTCTGAATACATTGTATTTTATGACAAACTTGCACCCCTGCATTTTTTGAAATTTGAAGAACTGGCACCAATAACACAGCACTCAAAAATGTGCTGCATAGAAACTGAAACCATGTAACAAAGTCTATCTACATATCATCTTTTTTTTCATTCACTGAGCATGAAAATGGTCTAGTACCATCCCAAGATATTATTGCTGCAAAAAGAGAGAGTTAACATCTGGTTATTGGTATATAGAAGGGAGACCTATACTTTTGAGGGTGGGTTTTTTTTATAAAACATTGCAACTGCTGTGTTTATGAGCACTTAAAGATTCTTCAGTGTTCAAAGTTTTATATTTATTATGCTCTAGACTCAAGAGAATTCCAGACCAGTGAAGAGCAGCAAAATGTTTGATTAAAAATAAACCACTTAAAACCAAAACAATTTCTGGCTTTTCTTCTTCTGCAGTTTCCATGGAATTCTTATGGCAGTTTGCTAGAGAGTGTGATTTGGTTTTATGGCTTTTTTAAAGTCATAGTTTAAAGTTTAAAATAACTGCACTGTAATACTGAGAGTAATTTTATACTTGCAAGGGGAAGAAATGGTTGGGAGACTTTATGGTCTACAGCTGAAATGCAAACCTTGCTCCCAAGTTCTGTTTGCAAAGAGAGAAACAGCAAACTTTAATGACTGCAGTCTTTTGAACACTTAAAGATTAAAAAGGGAAAGAACTCTAGAAAAACCCTCTGTACCCTATAGCTCTGTAGTTCCAAAGGATAGATTTTCTTTTTCATATCCAACTACAGATAGCCTGAATTACTAGCTGTGGTCCCACTTGATTTCTCCTGAGACGTTCTCAAGCTTTTAAAATAATCTGTTTATGTTACTTTTTACATAAATCTCCACAGAAGTAACAGACTGGAGTAGCTCATCACATCAGTTTTTGAGAAGAAAAAGAAGAGTGTCAATCTTAGGAATCTGGCTTTAGCCTGCACTGCAAGCTGAAAACATGGTAAGCAAGAAAATGTATACCTATCTTCCCATGCTTTAGCTGTAAATTAACACCGATCACACTTGTGGCTCCAAACTTTTCGTTTAAGAATGGATCCCAGTCAGTAAGACTCTCTTGAGGCAGTTACACTACAGTGCCTGTATCTAAAAAGGTATTTGTATACAACTTGCAATATAACCTGGTGGTAAGATGTCTCTTATTTCTGTCTTCATCGGTAGGTCCTGAAAACTCTAGCTCTTCCTCTTGCTTTGGGCTCTCATTTGTGTCCTTCCTGATGTCATCTTGTCAATATGGAAAACAGTTCCAGTAAGAAGCCAAAGCTACTGGCTTAGATGTAAGAAAAATGCATAAAACCAGAAGAGTTTTGTGTCAGACACAAAGAGAACTTCCTGAATTAAGTGCATCGATCTCTAATAAGGCTTAAATTGCTAAAAATAAAGCAAAGAGATTAAGAGATTCAGATAAGAATTGTATCACTTCATGAAGTTAAGTGAAAGTACTGAAAAAATGAGGTATGTCATTCTGTCTTGTTAATATCTGTGGGATGAAACTTCTTGTGTTGTTTAATAGCCAATGAGAAACAGCAGGTCAGTTATCAAACCGATGCACTGAAGTTTGGAAAGCACTGCACTGCCAGAAAGATTCTCCTACTTAAGGTATCAGCTGTATAGGAGGAATGAAAAAGAGGAAGACTCGTTGAAATGTTTTTGATACTTTTGAGACTATTAATCTGGCAGACTCCTAATTCAAGACTAGATTGTGATTGGAAGTCTTCAACCATGATAAGGGTTTATGGAAGTTACTGTCTCAAACTTAAAATACCAACCAAAATTTTCCAAGCTGATGGAATGTTTTGCATGGAGAATTGAACAATATTACAGTGCAGTTGTTTAGCAAATTAATAATTTTTCCTGTTTATGAAGATATTCTCTTAGCAGCTTTGAAATGTTACAAAAGCTGAGGAAAGCAGAACAGCCAGTACAGGTTGGAGGGAGACTCCCAGCTGTATCCCACACCTCCTCATCTGCTCATGGTAAAAGGAGGGAGCTCAGGGAGGGTGGGGTTCCTCTTCCTGGGGCTCTTCCATCTTGGCCTTCATGCTCCTGCTGTTGATCTCCAGGACCAGGCTGAGTAGAACCTTGTACACTTTATGTTGGTGATTGTATCAGTTTTGTTATTTCATTCAGTGTGTTTCTGTTTCAACCCATGGGGCTTCTCCCTTTTTTCCCCAATTTCCCTTCTCATCTGGGGAGGGGACATCAAGTGGCAGAACTGCTGCAGTTTAGGACTGGGTGCAGGCCAAATAGACACAAGCCAATGCAAAACCTGACTCACCATTACAAGGTTTTGGACAAAATGTTCTGCATTGTTCTAATGGTAGGAGCAGCTTGAGTTCATAGTCCCTAACAGAAACTCTTGAAAATGTTTGTTAGAATACCAGTTATACTAAAGACTCATTGTAGATGTAAAAGCACATTGAATACATATTAATCACTACCTGTGAATATTGCCTGACATCTCTGTCTTGTGTTCTGCCCACTATCTCCTCACTGCTTATTCCCATTTGTCTGGATTGTATTTAATAATTTCTCACATCCAGGTTTTTTATGTACTTGGTTATACTACTGACATCTCAGGATTCCTTCCTTTCAGATGAAATGATGACTTTTTGTTGATTCTTATTCTGTTTGGCCAGTTAGAAACACAATAAAGGAGCATGATTTGAGAAAACTACTGATCATCAGCTATCCAGAAGTCCATCATCTGTAAGACTCTTGTCCAAATATTGAGGAAGGCAAGACACAACTAGCTTTTTTGTTACAGTTCTCTGCTCTTCTTAGTACCTTGTTCACTTACAATTTATACACTCATGTGCTTTATGTAATTCCTGGCAAATAAATTGTGATGTACATATGTAAAAACATAGAAATCACCCGTTTTTTGATAGTTAATGGCTTGACAAAGCAACCCAAACTAGCAAAGCTTGCACTAGTAATAGGCAAATAATAGTTACTTTATTCTACATAGTTATATATAAAACCAAGAAATGAAAGAAACCTTTTTATGTATGACATGCTAAACCAAACCAGGCAGAGTACCAAAATGTGTGCTGTGAAGAAAAGTGAGCTGAAAAAAAACATGCTGAAAGCATGTGAAAAAAACACGTGCTCAAAATAAACTCCTAATCTTTCCTAACAGAAAAACTTTGGATCTGAAATCCATGCTTTTTTTCTCTAAAAGCCAAGATTTGTTTTTCTGTACTGATCCCCTGTATAAATGATCATTCATCTCAAAAATGGCAATAGGACAAAATCCAAATACACAAACAATTGAGGGAGAATAAGCTGTAGAAAGAAAAATCTCACCTGAGCTCTGGAATGAAGACCTAGATATGATTCTTCGACTAACTTCTTTTCTTCTTTTCTAAGTAAGAAGCAGCAACAGAAAAAAAAAAAACCAAACCAAAAACCAAAACCCCACAAGTTCACTATTTATTCCTGCTTTGTTCTGAAAGTGTTGACTTATTTTTTTTTTCTTAAAGAGGGAGATTTGCTGATTCATACAGCACAGAAAGCAGAAATGTCCCCAATTTCTGCAGAGTGAAAACATCAGCAATATTTCAGCATGAGGGGACAGAAAGCTCGACTAGAAATACATAAATCGCATTTGGAATAAGGGGAAAAACAACCTAAAAATATTACTTGGATGTGCATAACCTATTTAAGTGTTGTAAAACCACTGCCAGATTATGTGGTCCCATTTTTCTAGGGCTCTTGCAAGATCAGCCATTAAGCTTGCTTTCTTTTCAAAATGATATTCAGCAGAGTTGTTGTTTAGATGACTGCTTCTAAGTCTTCAGGTCACTTCATCCCTTGGTTATAACCCTCCTATCAAGTGAGGGAAGCATCTGTGGTGATTGAAATTACCAGCTGGGAAATAGAATCAAACTCTGAGTAAAAGTTTGAGTTAACTTGAGAGCATGCTGAATGGCATGGCCAGCTTGTTAATCCTTTCCTTACACACTAAGGAAAGTGTGGACTTACATGTGTGTAAGCACTGAGAGGCTGGGAGCTGTTTTCAGTATTGGGGGTCCATATTATGTGAATAGATTCATACAATTACATGGATTTTCTCATATTCCTTCTTTCTTTCATCCTTAATACCAATAGATATTATGTAAATCTATGTTTACAACTATGGCTGATCTAGTGTTGTAGATAAAAACAACTGTATTGTGTTTGATTTTTTTCAGTAAGAAATCCATCAATTGTCAGGCATCACCAGAGCTGGTATCACTTTGAATCTCCCACTGCTTGATAGTGAGCTACACAAACCTCCTGGGCTGCACAAATCTTCACAATACTTCTAGGATATCCAGAACAATGAAGGACAAGATATGGTAAGGATTCTGGAAATCCAGATCAAGGAGTCCTAGGAAGCCAGGTGAATTTCTATGAGGGAGAGGAGTTCTGGAAGGTCTGAGAAAATAACATTGTATTAAAAAAATCTGAATAACTACCCTCTTGTCAGCCAATGCTTCCACTGAGTCCTGTGTGCAAACACTCTAGGAAGCAGGAGCACCAATGAATGGTGATACACAGAGGCAATATAGATAATTTGGAGTAAAACTACCAGTTTTAGTTAATTAGTTAATTAACTAATTAGTTAATTAGTTAATCTCATTAGTTAATCTCTGTTTGTTAGGAAGATGCCACATTATGTTTGGAAACGGGAGAAAAAAATAATAAGACGAGGGGTGGATTCTAGAAAGACCTTTTGTCATTAAGAACAGTGAAACTATAGAATAACTCCACATTGTTGTAGTCTGGCACTAAACTGAGAGAAAACAAATGCAGGCATAAAAAAGACTGAAAGCTACTTCTTTCCTTCAGGGCATTTCTTTTCTTCAAGTATGAAAATGCAGAATTTTTTTACTGAGGAAGGGAAAATGAGGAAAGATGTCAAAATCATGATAGATACATGCATTTCATCCCTTCTAGCATTTAATAGCTCCTATCTTACAGTGATAGGACCAATTGTAGAGACACGCTTTCAATCTTCACACAGTGCCAAGTAACAAAGAGCTCGAGGATTTTGCTGGGAGATTGCCAGCTCCTCAGGGGAAGGATTATTTTGCAGAATAGATGGGGCAAGCCACCTTCATGGCAGTGAGGTGACATATTCAGAAAGTGAAAAGACTTTGAGAACTTACAGAGGCTTGCAAATGATATTGTGGAGCTTTTAAATTTATTTTTTTAATTTTTTAAATTTTTTTTTTCCAAAACGTTCAGCCAGAAGGTACTGTACAAGTGTCACTGAGCTTATTTCACTGAGCCTCCTCCCAAAGCCCAGCCCTCCAACCTCCATCTTGGGAGTGCAGGAAAAAGAGTCTCTTCATAAAAGCTTACTCAGTCTCAAGGGAGTAAGTTTTTCCACTATGAAATTAGAACAGATTCCATTGTGCATAGAATGTGGGCTGGAGAAAAAGGTCCTTCACAGAGCCTGAACTATATCAACCCAAAGCACTTCTGCTGTTTTTCTGATTTACTGTGGAATTAACAGTATCTTAGAAATGCAAAGACCAGTCCCCTTACCTTCTCACTTTCAGGCAAAATGTGAAGGACAGCACTAAAACCCAACCCAACCCAACCAAAAAACCTCACTTTAGGCATATGCCACTAGAAAACCAGTACTGAATGTGATAGTGGCAATGATGATTAGACATGGTGAATTGCAGAAAGTTAAACTTAAAAAAAAAAACAAACCAAAACCTTAAAAAGCAAAAGGACATAACATGAGCCATTCTCCAGAGCACGTCAGTCCTGAGAATATTACTATTAGCATAGAGTGAGATTTAAATCCCTACACATTCTGGAGTGAAAAAGGGAGAAAAAGGCTAAAGGTATGAGGAAGTAGAGCTGGTGCATCCTGACCCCTCTGTGAGGAGTATATACTGTTACAGACACTATAATACGTGGGACATTGCATTTTATATCCCTAGGGGCTTTTGAGACTGTGGGATCCAATAAAATTCCCCTGACAGGTTTCTGGTTAATCCACAACTTTAGCCCCTCACCTTCCCAGGCAGGCCAGTTCCAATAAAGGGCAGGAGGGATCTCCTTCACTGACCCACTGCTATTCACCTGCAATCCCCAACAGGTTTTTCTGGTCTTGCTGGATCTATAAAAATCAAAGTGTGTATAACCTTTCAAAACAGATTGCACTTATATTTAGCTCTCAGAAGTATTAGGAGTCTTGGAGTGGTTTGTAGAATATTATACTGCAACTATTAGGTAAGACTGGTAGAGCAGGTCAAGAGATGCTCTGTCTGCAGTTCCAAAGCTGAAGGGAGGTATTCCAAAGCACGTGTCCAGATGAACAATAATAAACAGCAAGGCAGCTATATTTTGGATTTGGATTGTTGGTAATTGATATACAGTCCTGGCACACTCTTTTCCCCAAATCATATGTTGTCTTCAGGTCACTTATAGCCTGCTCTGTGGGAATCCGGAAAGCTGAAGATGGATGCATGAAAATGCATCCACTGATTTACTTTTTGGAGCCTGCTTAGCTGATATTCAACTTTCACCAAAAAAATAAATCCTAAAACTGCGTCATTTCATGCCAAACCATTAACATTAGGGGTTCTTACCAGTGGCAAATTTTCTGATATCTCATTTTAATTTTGGCATCTGTTAAGGATTTTCTTTTTTAAAAGATCAGAACATCTCTGGATGCTGTTGGATAGATATTTTCAAGATTCAATTGGTACAAATATTTACTGAAAATTTTAATAAACCCCATGGAGGAGTAATGAAAACATATGAATATATCTTTCTTCATTTTTAACTCAAAAATCTCATCTTGTTACACATTCACAGACTGAAAATTATCAAATGGCCCATGCATTTTATTCATCATTACTCTAAAAACAATTTAAAAATTCTTTAATTTCTTTTGACTGTGGCATACATAAAGTAAATTTTATCTATATTTTTTTAGATGCTTAAATATGCAGCACAAAGGAAATGAGTAGCACAAAGGACAAAGCATATGAGCTTGTCAAAATCCATCAGGCCTTGATATTTTAAAACAATGATGTCTGCAAAATACAACACATTGGTCCCTGAGTAGGTCTGTGGGCAAAAGCTGAAAACTACCATGAGTCAAATTCTTTGTCAAGGTTTTATAGGTATAGAGGGCTTGGAGGAAGATAAAAGAGAGAAGGTGGTGGAGAAAGTCTGTCATTTGAAAAGATGAAAGTATACCAGGTCTAAAATATTTAGAAATATGACATTGCTTTTTCCTGACTTGAACTTTAGACAGCATATTGGCATTAAATCAATTTGGTAATATGAAAGGGCTTCACTTAAGAAAAGATCTGAGAAATCGAAACTGAGATTGAAGTCTCCCTAGACCTGATCTTGCTTTATTCTCAATAGCAACAATGTCAGAAAGACAACCAAGATCAAAATCTCAGGAGGGAGTAATTTTTTTCCTTTGAAAATTTATGTGCTTATAAAGACATAGTCTGAGTTTCTGCCTTTGGAATATTAACTAAGCTTTCTTCAGGAGGAAGGAAGAAAGTGAATGTGCCAGGAAACAGGAATGAGTCTCTTTAGTCGCAGAATTTGCTCTCAGTTGAGAACTTGAGGCAACTTATCAGCTCTGGTCAAACTAAGAGGGTGGGGAAGTACCACAATCTCAGCCTCACAGCAAACATCTGACAAGTAGAAATAGTTTATGAATAATAGCTAATACAGTATGCTCAGCTCTCTTATTTTATCTCCCTCCTGGTGTTATAAATCCACACTGGCATGAATATCATATTTGCTAAGCCCCTTGAGGTGGGGAAATAAATAAAAATTAGTATTTGAAGAAAGGATCGATTTGAAATCTGCACTAAATTCTGCGTATTCACTATGTGATGGATATACTGCCTCTTCCTCGCCACTTAGAATTTATTTAATGGTCCAGCTGAAATGAGTTCCATAATGGAGGAATACATGAAAACACACACTGTAAAGAGACATTGCTCTGTCTGTCTGTCTAACTTATAGGACTAAATGTGTTAAAGGGAAATAAGAGCATGAGGATGCTACTGAAGTATTGACAGTAGGAGTCAGAAGTAAAACAAGACTATCAACAGGTTCTGAAGGAAACAGTACACAGGGGGATAGGCAGCAGCACTGGCCCTTCATGTTGACTTTATTTTTTGCTAGTTTGCCAGCAGGAGTTTTACATACTTAAAGGATTTTGAACGTCTGAACTGATGATCATTCATCCCTTATAAAAGCAAGCTCAAATAGGAGCTCAGTTCATTGAATTAAAAACAAGGAGAGGTCTGTTAGAAATTTTCATATATTTTCCAAAAGAAATTACAGGTTTATTTTTTCCAGGACACCTTTTCACCTTCACAGCTAAAGTCCAGTTCTATATGATCTTCATCTATGTTCCTGGAGTTACTGTAGCCATACTACTGAGAGATCACAAAAAAAGAGAAAGAACTGAGAATCATGTGGGAAAAAAAATCTAATTGCAAGAAAGACAAATTAGGTCCTCACTCGTGTTTCCTGTAGGAAAGATGTGAAATTCCCTAGGAAGTATCCAGGAAAATGCAATTACCTTAAAAAGTATTTATCAAACAAAGTCTCCTACTCAGAAAAAAAAAAATAAATTATAACATACAAATTACAGAATTAAAATGTATTAAATAAATGGATAATTTTCATCTAGTCCTTGGCAACAGGAAGAACAACAGAAGCTAAAATAAATTCAGTTTAATTTCTGAGAGCAGAAAGTGATAATGGAATGGGAAACCCAAATACCATCTTCCACATCTTTTCATTCTGAAACAGGAGGATGGAGAAGGCTCTGTCAAGATTTTGTAATGTGCCTTTAAGAACCCAGTGGCAAGACCTGGAAAGTATTTCCAGTCTATTTCCTTTAGGATGCTATTGATGGGATCACTTCCACCAGGCACCCAAGACAGAGGGTGAGCATCAAGATCACATTATTCTGAGAGGGTCATTGTAATTCTTTCCAGCACATTAGGCACAAATATTATCTTTGCAGAGAATTGCATAATTGCAGAACATCACTGAGGAGTTCACTAATAAATGAACAACCAAAGCTGTACTTTATTAATACAATACAGGCTGTAGGGTTCCTTTTTAAGCAAACGTGGAAAAAACACTCGTGAGCTTTTAATATCTGCGATAAAATTTTCAGTGTGAGGTTTGACTGCCCTAGATAAGATGCATAGGGATGGAAAAATAAAACAGAGAATGAAGTAACTTTGCCATTCCTATCAGAACATTTCCTGCCAGAGGTAAATAATGACACAGTGGTGGCCAGAGTTATGGAATATGATAAAACTGCTGTCCTGATCAGCCTACAGAGGATGCAGTAACCCAGTCATTGCTAATTCCATGAGAAACTTAACTTGCTATTTTAATTTCAGTGGCCAAGACCATGTTTAGACACTGATATGGTCTATCCTATGTAGCCTGCCTTAGTAAATCTGTGTTAGGCATGAACTGTGGATCAATGTTTTCCTAACACACAACCTCGGAAGTCTGCACTAGGAATAGTGTTTTAGAATCACTATTATTTAGGTGTAAAAAATATCTATTAGCTTGATAAATAAATAGTTGTAAGTTGTTATGAAAATAAGGTAGGTGAAAGTAGTTAGTTTACAGGCATAATTTACAATTGCCACTACAAATCACTCATTTAAAAAATCACATTGAAGTCCACCCTACCAGTGCAGAAGATCCAGCAGACAGAAATATTTATTAAATGGGGAATAATAAAGCTTTGCTTTGAAAAAAGAAGACACAGTGCTCAGTTGCTGTTCTGGTCTGAGGGTGGTCATGTTGAACTGATCTCCTCCTCTGCCCAGGTCATACACTCTTTGATATATGATGCTTATGGTGACAGTTCTACCAGCACCAAAAACATTTGTTTGTGCTTAACATGATTTCCATGGTTATCAAAGGAAGTAATAGTGATTTACCACTCATTGTAAGGACTGATGCCTTCAATAAAGCTGAAAAGAGACAACTTGAGTATGAATCACATAAATTCCTGATCCATGACTTTTTGACACCAGTTCTGTTGCTTTTCACTCTGCTGAGTTTGACAATATTTTTTTCTCCAGTTCTTTCCCTGTTACTGGCTTCATTTGACTGATGCCAATGTATCTTTTGCCTGAGTACTGCATCCCTACACTGAAATAATAACTTTGGTGGGTTTTTTTCCATAATTATTTTACAGATGTGCAAAGCTGGGGTTTGATAAATACTTCAGTGAAGCTGATCATGCATTAAGATGTCCTGTCCTTTCCTCTAGCACCCTGATTGGAGGCTGTGATTCCTGCATTTCTTTGACACTTTTATTATTTTTGTTTCCAAGCTGACAATTTATCCCAGCGTACAACACAGTCAAATAATTTCTTTGAGATCACTGGAAAGGACTTTACATTAATTTTACAGTTGAAAGAAAAGCAGATTCCAGGATTCCTGTGTTATGCAGGATAATGCAGCAATCAAAGTGATGTGTAGCTACTGTCAGCCCCTTTGGAGTTCAAGTAAAGTTAGAATCCTAAAGACAAAACTGAAAGTAGGTTAAAATATGCAAAGTTTTCTTCAGCAGGCAGCTTTCAACTGCTAGTGGACTTTGTGTATTTGAGGTGTTCTCATTTACAGTGAGAGCTGTGAAGTCACAGGCTCTGCAGGCTGTATTTAACACGTATTTAAATGCTAAGTCAGGTCTGCCCTGCGTTGTACCACTCATGACTGTAGCATGGACATATTCACTGAGCTACTCCTGCACACACTTCAGTTTTTGAATGTCACTTACACTTGTGTGGCTTGCTGAACTGTGCCACGAAGCCTTACATGGACTTACCCTGGAAATGGAGTTGTAGATAAACTATGTTACAGCTGCATCTTTGGCTGGTGCTGCTTCTCTTCAGTTCTCATCTTCTGTCTTTGGACTTATGCTTTTTTAAGCCCCATGGAGCAGGAACAACATTTATTATGTGCTTATATGAGTGAAATTGAATTGGGTCTTTCGATGTGATCTTGTACCCATCACTACATTTTAGAAATATTATAAGGAATTAGAAATAGTAGGAATCACAATAAATAACCAGACTGATTAAATTGTAATTCTAACTCTTAAGACTGGATGCTGAACATTTTGAAAGTTGATTGTGTCATTTCCTGAAGAAATAATAGATGCCACGTGTACATGCTACGTGTGCATTGGAATGCTACAGACTGAAGTGAGAAGAAACTATTCCCAGAAGTTCACCCAGAGGAAAATCATTTGCACAAATACTCACAGGTCACTAAAGCATAAATTTGTAGTCCTTAAAATTTTATATACCTTCAGTAATACTGCATGGTAAAGTCTATGGGTCTCCTATCTGTCACATGGTGCTGGAATATCAAAAAGAATCCTCTGCACTTACAAAGTATATTTTTCTCAGACAGCTTTAAATGCTTTACAGACATTAAAACACTGGATCTACAGGAGGCAGAGAAGCATTATTTTAATTATCCCACATATTTACCTTACACTTGTACAGTGTTCACAGAAAATCTGTAACATATCAACACTGGAATCTAGTGATGTAAACCATTAATCCTAAACTTATCTTCAATAAAATGCAAGTTATATATTATTATTATTATGTCCTGGTTTACCAGGAACAGACCCATAGGCCAGCCATGGCAGCAGCCCCAAGTCAGTGGGAGATTCAGTCAGGGCAGTGCCCCAGGGTGACTCACAGGTGTATCCCATAGCACTTAAGGATGCTCATTATAAAAGGAGGGAGTTCACTGTGGGTGGAGTTCTTCTTTCTAGAGCTCCTCCCTCTTGGTCTCCTGCTGCTGCTCCCAAGGATCAGGCTGAGTAGAACCTTGTTTACTCTATGTTGGTGATTGTATTAGTTTTATTTCATTCACTCTGTTTCTACTTCAACCCATGGGGCTTCTCCCTTTTTTCCCAATTCCCCTTCTCAGCTGGGGAGGGGTCATTGGGAGGCAGAACAACTGCTGCAGTTCAGCCCTGGGTTCAGTTACTATTAATAGTGTTGCTATTTTTACTATGCTGTTAATCATAATTTAAGTAATGGAGAATGTGAAGCAAATTAATGCATGAACATTAACCAGATTTTAGAATTAAAGCTGTCCTTTGGTCACTGCCCTAGACTGATTTTTAACATGTTATATAGCTGCATATATTTGTACAGCCTACAAGCAATCTGGAGAGGGACTTCTTACAAGAGCCTGTAGTGACAGGATGAGGGGTGATGGCTTTAGACTGGAAGAGGGGAGATTTAGGCTAAATATTAGGAAGAAATTCTTTCCTGTGAGACACTGGCCCAGGTTGCCCAGAGAAGCTGTGGCTGCCCCCTCCCTGGCAGTGTTCCAGGCCAGGTTGGATGGGGCTTGGAGCAACCTGGGCTGGTGGGAGGTGTCCCTGCCATGGCAGGGGGTTGGAATGAGATGAGCTTTGAAGTCCCTTCCAACCCAAACCACTCTCTGATTCTCAAGCAGGCTTTTCACATACAAATTCTGTCACACTACATTTTAATTTACAGACAGTGGTAGGAACCTTGGTGTGGTATTGAGAAAAAAAGAACTCGTTTGATTACTGTATTAAGAAATCAGTATGGTTGTCTAGTCTAAGACAGAAAACATGGTGGCAATGAAAGAATATTCAATAGCACCTTCTTATCGTAGGACTTTTCTCCTGCCTTTTCATTTCTTTGTTCTTTCTATTTTCTATGTTTAAAATAGATCATTTTGCTTATTTAGTTTGATGCTACCAGTAAGCAATGCATCTGTTAACCTAGTTATGTATCAGCAGGTTTTCTTTCTAGACTGGGATCTGACATACTGATATATACATCTGCCATAATGTGTGCTTCAACTTTCTGAACCTAACTGATGCTGTAAGCTTCACTGAGGGCAGTTGTATAGCCCCCTCTGTTTCCTAAGATTGGAAGTCTTGTATTTATCACTTGTTATCCTCTCTGAGAATTGAGTCTAAAAGCTTTAAGTGGCCTCACCACATACTGTGAGAGTGAAAAGCCCTGATATTTGGTGAATGGTACATGTACGTGCTCATGCTAGCTAAATTTAAATACTCTCTCCCTGTTTGAATACCAGCCTTAACTCCCTCACTCAGCTTGAAATCAATTAAATTCATTAACTTAGGACCATTAATTTGTAACTTACTGCAGCCTTCCTGTGATAGGAGTGAAGCCTGGATTCCTCCTCACTAGGTAATATCCCAGTGGTAGTAGTTTTGGGCTTCTGGGATACCTTGTGCCTTGACTGTTTTGCTGTGCTTTGCAGTTCATTGATGTTTCCTTCACTTTCACTTTCAAACCCAAATGCTCAAAGGTCCTGATCTTGCAATCCCTTGGAATTTCAGGGTTTTAAAGGACTGGGGGGTTAAGATTTGAAAGTTGCTTCAAGAGGGACATGCAGCAGGGTACCAGCTGGTCACCAGCTGTAGCAGGGAACATACCTCGATGTAGTGGCTAATGGCTGTGCTTCCCCACCCATCTGCACAGGTTGGGTAAAAAGTAGAAAGTTTTTGTCAAGGCAGCATGACCTTTTCTTCCTATTATAGTCCAAG
This sequence comes from Podargus strigoides, assembly GCA_028020825.1. NCBI lineage: Eukaryota > Metazoa > Chordata > Aves > Caprimulgiformes > Podargidae > Podargus > Podargus strigoides. Next base: position 43,151,874 of record CM051624.1, on the reverse strand, counting down.
TAGCAATATATGCAGCAGCTGGTAAAAATACAGACACTGAGAATCTTTTTAATAAAAAACCCACTTTGCATAACCACAAATGAGCATCTTGGGACTGTTTGCTAACAGCTACTGCCATTCTTTCCAATATTGTTGTTTTTCCTTCCTGCTATTAGCCACCATCTTTTTTTTTTTTCTTCTTTGTCTGCCTCCTGAGAGAGGTAAAGACAGTGGAATTCATGTCATGTTAAAAAAAAATTAATTCATAGACTAAATAGGTGAATCTATATCTTTGTGTCTTATTTTTACACTGTCCTAGAATATCATTTATGCATATGCAAAAAATACAGTAGCATAAATTCAGGGATTACTGTAATAATTTCACTCCAAAAAGCCTGTATTTTGGTTTCTCTACCTTAGACAGAGAGATTTGCATAAGACATCTGTCAAAAGGGTGTTGTAAAGCTTGGAGTTAATGTTTTTTTTGTAGTGCATGGAAGAAGAGTTATGTTGTATAATAATCTGAAGAGGAAATCAAGTGCTATCATTATTTTTAATGCTTTAATCTCAGAGAGAGAAAATAGCAGTTTCCAAACTTGAGAAGTTTTTGGAACAATGTCTTGGGTTTGTTCTGTAACTATTACATTAGCAATTTGAGGGGCAGAGACTGGAATTCCCACTGTGCCTTTTCCTTTCTTAGCTGTTGGGGAGGTTTAGTCAGCATTGTTTGTGCCAGTGCACTATGACTGAAGCATCACCAATGGGTGGTAGATGTAGCTGCCTTTTGAGAAGTGTTATCTATTTCTAATTTGATAAGTCAACACGTAGTTACAGCAGCTTCTGGCTTTTGCATGTGGAAGACCATACAGACAGGTTTTTGAGCATCCATTGTTGTTTTTACTGATGGGAGACATCAACAGGCTCACACCCCTGGCTCTAGCCAAAACGTTCTTTGAGACAAAAGACTGCACTGCTTGGCTCTAAGCTTCTTCCAGTTACCTCATCCTGAAACTTTACTGGTTCCCATCTAGCCTCAATTCAGTTTCCATCTGGTTCCAAGGATGTCTACAATTTTGTACAGTACAGCCTAAGTTTTTATACCTCCAAAGGACTTAAGGACCATCAGTGTGCAAGGCCTTCTCTTATCTGATGATTGTCCATAATGCCATCCTGAAGGAGATGCCATCACACCCACTATTGTGATCCTGTGACATCTGATGGTTGGTTTGTTGTTGCCAGTTAAGACAGCTTTGAAGTATCTTTGAGTACTGCAGCTCTGCAACCCTGCATTATGCAACAGAGAACCTCACCTTCAGGTTATAGGCCAGATGGGGATCACAGCTATTGCATTTATAAATCCAGAGGAGAAATTCCAATGTAACTTATGTTCTTGTAATAATACAAAAGCATAATTAAGATCAGAAGTATACTTTTGGCTAATTTCTATAAAATATTTTAATGGTTTGAGATGTGTCTCTATTCAAAACTGCACTATGATCTAGTTGCAGGCACATTTGTTTGAGACATGGCAATTATTCACCAAACCCAACAACTGTTATTCACCTGAGCAATAATTTGTGTGAAAATGATTTAGTAAAGATGGTAAATTATATTTGTGCTCATATTGAGGAAACATTTGATGGATGTTCTGAAAAGGCAGTATGAACAGGACTACCCCAAGTTTTACTCACTTTGTTACTAATTTGCTTATGTTTTTGATTCAGTGTTGTTGAAAACTTTTCACCAGCTAACATTTATAAGCCTTCAGACCACAGCCCTGTTTTATTTGTCACTGTAGATATATTCTCAAGGTATACATACCACACTATTAATCTCATACTTAAAGGAATTACTTGTGGACTAAGGTTTTGCTGCTCTGCATAGCAGAGAAATAGGAAACAGGCTCTTTGAATGAATCTACAGCTGTTATCTAAGGCACAAAGCATGCATGTTCCATCTGATTTCTGGTATCATCTTTAAAAAAATCACTTGCTCTCATCTGTTATGAAAACCACATAAAAATATGGTCTATTAAGGGAAGTGAATATATACAGACAATTTTACCTCTCGACCAAATAGGTTTCTTCCAGGATAACCTTGAAGGTTATGTGCTGCATGGAGTCATTATGGAAGCTATCTTAATTGTTTTTTTTAAGTTTTATTTTCTATATATTGATGCTTTTTATGACAAGAGAAAATATAAATCCATGTATACATGTTAGGTTGATGGTTGGACTCGATCTTCAAGGTATTTTCCAACCTAGGTCATCTGTGTTTCTGTGAAGTTTTGGTTTTCTTCTCAAATTAAATCATGTTCTGTTATTCTAAATAAGGAAAAGCTGTAATTTATGTCCAAGTACTCTACTGAAAGTAAGTGTTGTTTTCCAAGCCATCATGTAGTAGCTGAAGAAAAAAATCCCAGCCCCTTAAATAACCATTGTAGCATTTGAGGTTTCGTTCCACATAGGTGGTGACCTAGTTCAACCCTAATTAATTTTTAATATCTCATGAAAACACTGCCCAGGGTGTATGGCTGAATACACAGTGAACAGCTGATGATGATTTGTGATTAAAACTATACTTAATGGAAACAAGCAAGTGCTGATGAACTAGATCAGAAAAGGAAAAATGAATGGATCATTCTTTAATCACTCTCTGAAGTGAGAGAATCCTTCCAGCTGCTCATCATGCTCTCTGGGCTTATAAGTGAGTTTCTGACTAACTTACCTCAGCTTTTAATTGCAGCACAAGGTAATATTCCAAAATCCTTATTTATTGCCTTACTCTGAAGTCAGTCCTACTGATTTCCATGAAATTGTACCTACAGTAGGAAAACATGTAGCACACCATTCTAACTACTATGCTACATGTATCAGAAACAACTACGTTTTTACCCAATCAGTGAAAAATGTTATTTGTCTGAGAGATTTTGAAAGCAGAAAAGAGGAAAGGAATAAAAAAGGGACCTTATTTCTCATAAGCTGATTAGAAAAATGAGTCATTTATTATCAATAGTCTATAACCAATCCTGGTTTTACACAGCTCATCAAGGTCTTCCCTTTCAACACCTTCCTTTCACAATTCTGGGACAGAGACAGGGTGAAAGGAAAGCAAGCAAGCACAAAGGCTTCACACTAGCCTGAGGCCACAGTAAATGTATTTTAAAATTGTGCTCAACCACTGTGACAAGAGGAGTGTTCTGTAAAGAGGTTGGCAGCATCCAGCTGGAGAAATTAAATCTCACTCGTATGGCAAACACCTAATAACTTTTTGTTGTGTTAATGGGAATGATTAGTGCAGATCCAACTGCAGGGTGTCTGTAACCAAGGAAGACATATTTAGGAAGTGTCTTTGTGTCTCCAGAGCAGATGAACATGTCCTGACTGCAAAGGACAACTGCAGAGCACAGTGAAATGATGCCTCCAGACTCCTAAGTAGCCCTCTGATATACTACACAGTGCTGAAACTGGGTGTCTCTCATTGAACAGGGATCAGAGTTCACCTCGTTGTATCCAAAGCACTTCCTTTGCAATTATACAATTAAATCAGAAAAATGAAATTATTTCTACAGCCCTTAACATGTTAGGTGATTTATTTTCTTGTATGAATCTTGGACAATCCTAACAGAAATACTCACCTATGCATTATAAACCCTGAGGGTGAAAAAAGGTTCCTCCAGCTTGTGTGGTTTAGACTTTTCCTTTTAGAGCAGATGACTTTCCTAATACAGCATTGGTATGAAATTCATATTTTGAATGCTGAGGGGATGCAACAAAGCATCAAAACCCCCCAAAATACCTGTGAAGTATTTGGCTGGTCAAGTTTCTGGTATTTTATCACAATGCTACTCTGCTGCAGGCACTTAACTTTAAAATAGCTGATTTTCTTTCTATTAAAGCTGTGGGAGTTTGGGAAAGCAAGCTTGGTGAGTTGGTTATCATTTATTATATAAATAAATACCTTAATTTAATTAAATGAAGCTCGTAAGCCCTAGCAGTAGCTTAATTAGAATCAGTGGAGAAATTAAAAATTATTTAAAATGAGGCCAACGTGAAAATAAATCAGAAGAAAGACACTATGGAAAATAGAAACAAACACCCCCTATAATAACCCAAATTTTAGGCACAGTGTAGTTAATGCCAATCAGAACATGAAAATGGTAAGATCATGTTTAAACTCCCCCTGAGCTTGAACTTTAGAGCTCATAATGGTGACGTGGGCAACTATGCAAAAATGAGCAATGCTCGTGCTGAGCTTTGAGATACATATTTAAACAAACATAAATACGGATTTTTCTTTCTTGATGTATTCCTCAGAAGGGAAAATACTGTGACAAGGATTTATTACAGACCTCATTGAGTACAGGGAGTTTTGCTGCAAGCTGTACCTAAATTCAGATCTAGATCTCGGGGTGGAAAGGAGAGCTCTGTTGTCCACACTGATGCAAAGCCCTTTAGCAAAAGTTTTGCAGCATTTCTTTTCAGACATATTATTTAGTTGAGCAGGAAAGTGAAATTGAGAACTTCAGTTTCATTGATAGATCTGCCAGTGGGAGGCCAGCTTATTTTCTGTGAGTCTTAGTTCACATGGAATTTAATTGCTTGGGTTTTTTTTTTAAAAAAAGCACTTTGGTTCCCAAAGTTCTTAGGCCTGGTTGATTATTTCTGATCCTCCAGTGTGATCTGCAGCCTATATGCTTGTGTCAGTCTAACAGTGATGTTGTCACAAAGCAGATTTACGAAATGATCCAGGTTAACCTCCAGAAGTGTTAGTTTAATTCTGATTCACAGTTTCAGTAGTCTGGTTTATACTAAGGCTCTGCAAACTCTTGTATCAAAACAGCTGAAAGGGCAATAAGGAGCTGCTGGGATAGGAGTGAACAGTTGGGGGTGAGATTACTGGGAATTTGTAAAGTTGACTTTGCTATCCAAAATGTGTTGAGTAAATACACAGCATCCTCTTTTGAAGTCACTGGGAAGGATTTCACTATCTTCTACTTGTGTTCCACCAGGTGACAGGCTGACACTTGTAATGTTAATTTTGTATATTGTCATTGAAAAGAATTCACCCCTTTCTGGAAAAACAAACAAAAAACCCATGGTATTTCATTTTCCTTACCTGCAGATACATTTTGAGCTGATTAATGCCATTTTAAAAAAAATCTAAGACTTGATTTGATTAGAGCTTTCAGTGTGTCTGAAAAGCAAACTGTTCTACAGTTGTTTGTTCTTTTAAATGAGTAAATAAACTGATAAGTAAATTTTTACTCTTGCAGTAATGTTTTTCTTCCAGCCAGACCCATGGGGAAATAGAACTGCCAAGTTGTAACACTGCATCAGAACATCATCACATTCAGAAATAAAAATTACAAAATAATGCTGTTTCAGAAGTCACGGAAATCCCTTAAGCTTTGCTATGGGTTTTATGTTCATTTTCCTTAAAATGTGATTCCTAAAAGTACTAGGATTTAGGCAGCAGGGGGGATTAGCAGAGAACACCACTGCTGGGTAGAGCTTTGTATCATCTAAGGCAGGGGAGTGGAAAAAGCAGAATAAAGGAAGGAAGCACAGGCTAGATGTGGAATGGAGGGACAGCAGGCACACCGCTGAAACTGGCAGAGAACAAACAATAAAAATGTCATCCTTTGGCACCAATGCCCCAAAAGTTTTTATCAGTGCTCTGGAGGATCAAGTTGCCAAGCTGTGATGCAGTATTGGTTCAATTAAAACTAGTAATAAGATGCATCTGTGATGTTATAAAAGAGCATTGAGATCTGATGACATGGGTGCCAAAAGAGACTTATTGATATTAATGGTAGAGATTCCCTTTTCCCAAGTTAGTGTTCTACCTGGCCACCAAAATATTCTTAAGTATCTTTCCCCTTAGGCAGCATAGAAGACACTCCAGATAAGTCTTGGAAAAAATGAGGTAGGCAGGGAAAATAATTCAAGGAAGTAAATATTTTGTTTCTTTCTCTGTTAATTCCTTCTTTGTACTGTTAACTTGAATTTCAGGTCTGGATTAAAGCAAAATCTCAAAGCAGAATTTATCTGAAACTGCTGTGCTGCGAAGGAGGAAATAAATTGCATGGTTTTAACTCTGATAAATTTCTTCAGGTTGTCCAAAGCTCAGGGCATGATGAGTGAGTTGGCACACAGTGTCTGTATACATCGAGCCTGTATGTTCAGACCAGGGTTGAGGTTGGGTTTGTGCCTGAATTTACCACCCGTGTGCACACCCCCTGTGCTAATCCTGTCCTATTGTGTTTCTTATGTCTGTAATGCTGGGGCATGGGTGCAGCAGTAATAGCTCTGGTCTTTGCAGGAGTGGTACTGGAACTGAAGTGGTACTGTGTGGATGCATCCCTATTAAGACTGTTGGCAGACATTTGGTCTCCTCTTCTGCTCCAGAATAAAGTCAAACAAGTCAGGTTAAACTATGAGTAAACAGTGATGGGAAAGTGTTCACGTACAATATGTTGCCCTGGCTGGCAGATTGTGATACCAAAGCCATCTGTAGGAGCACCTCTGTTTCCCTTTGAAGTCAAGAATTTTGAACTAAATCATCTGTGATTTACATTGATCTGGAACAGAAAGGAGGACAAGGCCTCTGGCTGGAAGGCCAGTATGGTGCCCTTCACCTCTCCTCCTACACACAATTTGTGCCCTAATCTCAATGAAGTAAGGCTAGACTATGGGATCAAAGTGCAAGTATCAGATCCAAATTGCACATGTCAGCATGATCTCTTTTTCAGGTGATGTATCAGCACACAGAAATAATACACAGAAGTACATAGAAATATATAGCTATCTCTTCTTTGAAGACCAACCTTCTACTCTAGTCTAAATGTCTCATGATAGACTCTCAGATGTTGAACAACAGCTTCCTGGTTCAAAAGAAATTAAATACAGATTCTGGCTATGTTTTAAGGGTCCACCTGCATGGGGTATGTATTAATCTCAACCTGAAAGATCCACCAAGTTGATCAGAGGGCTGGAGCACCTCTCCTACGAAGAAAGGGTGAGGGAGTTGGGGTTGTTCAGCCTGGAGAAGAGAAGGGTCTGGGGAGGCCTTATAGCACCTTCCAGCACCTGAAGGGGCTGACAAGAAACCTGGGGAGGGACTTTTTACATGAGCATGGAGTGATAGGACGAGGGGTGATGGCTTTAAACTGGAAGAGGGGAGATTTAGGCTAAATATTAGGAAGAAATTCTTTCCTGTGAGAGTGGTGAGACACTGGCCCAGGGTGCCCAGAGAAGCTGTGGCTGCCCCCTCCCTGGCAGTGTTCCAGGCCAGGTTGGATGGGGCTTGGAGCAACCTGGGCTGGTGGGAGGTGTCCCTGCCATGGCAGGGGGGTTGGGATGAGATGAGCTTTGAGGTCCCTTCCAACCCAAACCATTCTATGATTAAACTGTATAACTAATGTAGTACTACTATAGTTACAAATACACATGAATTAAGTTTAAGAATAAATCCACACAGGTAATTATATTGCTGTAATGATACCAGTCTAATTATGATAGTAAATGTCCTCAGATAAGCCCTCAGTATTATTTTTTTTTATTTATATATGTAAATGAGTCCTGGAAGTAATGCACTTGAAAGCAGCACTTGAGCAATACACCTTTCCAGGAGTCTCAGACCACAAACAAATGTCCAGCTCGCCCATGTCTCCACTTGATGCACAAATTGCCTCTAACCATAAAGAATGAAAGTCGAATTTGGATTCTGCAATATGGCGTCGTTTCTTTCCCAGAGGTATTTCTAGTAAAACCCAACCAAAACACAGTTCTTCAAAGGTCTGGGGCACAATCATTTCACACTCAAATCCATACACACTTTAGCATTGAATTGTGATGAGGAAATGTCTCTTAAACCTCTAAATTCTAAGGTCTTCATCTGCTTCTGAAAGTGCTCATAGTAATTATTTAATGAAAACAAGCAGAGTGAATCCTTGATGTGTAAAGTGTGCTTTGAGAGCTACAGAAGTGCAAAATTGTTTTGGAAGTTAATATGTTCATGTTGTGAGCTAAGAAGCTCTGGAACAGAAGATGGCTGTATTTCCTATATTTTTTTATGTTAAAATCACAATAAAGCATACCAGAAATGGGGATACAAAAATGTAGACTGACAGGTGAATTGCCACCATTAAAAAAATGGAAAGATAACTTTTAGCAACATGCTGCTTACAGTACAGTCTAATCAGAACTTTGTTTTGTGAGACTTGGAAAATAAGAAATGGCTCATAACAAATCTCACATTTCTTTATTTTTGTTTATAACCAGCAAAGCAATGCTACCAATGCAACACCTTTGGACTTCAAATCTACTCAGCCACTACATAAATGGATTTGGCATGTGCATAATCTGCTGCTCAGATTTGCAGTGGGCATTTAATAAAGGGTTAGGGAGTGATGAACCTGTTCATGGTATTTTACTGCATATTTACCAAAAAGGAATGCATAATCATAGTGAGGATTTCAGCAACTTAAATTAAAAAAACACCTTTTTTTTTTTTTTTTTTTTTTTTCCCTAAACCTTGCTTTGTTTTGGAATTTCTCACATGTTCTGATTGGGGGAAGGGGTGAGATACGCACATTCTACTGTAGTAGTGTTTAAATTGAATGTAAGTGGATTAAATTATTTGCTTTGATAACTTCCATACTCAAGGTATCTAATGTATTGGAAAAAAAAAAACCCCTACGAATTCAATATTCTGAGCTATACTCACAAAGATGTAGGCACCTAAACCTGAGATAGTAGTGATCAGTTGGGTTGCTATGTGGCCCTGGAAAATGCCTGTGATCCAATATCATCTTACTTTCCTGTTAATAAAATTCCATGAGCACCAATCTACTTCTGGGTGCTTCCACAAGCATCTCAGCACACTGAGCATGGTTACACACTCCCTGGGATAAGAAGTCAAACATTCATTTTTCTGCCTCGTTTAGAAGCTAATCACCCTGTCTTCAGCTGTGACTGCTGATGGGTGCCTAGGACAGACTAAGAATTAGAGATGTGGACGTTGCCATCTACTTTTCTGCAATACTCACCAGTTCTTCAGCAATTTGAGGTTCAGAAACTTCCTAAATTTAATGATGTTTTGTGTTCAATAGTTCTTGATGGATACTTTTTCCTCCAGTCATTGTTTTTAAGCCTCTGAAGGGTTTCAGCACTCAAAACATGAACTGGTAAACTGTTTCACAGATTAAATAGGTGCTGTATCAAGAAGTATTTATGTTCATTCATTTTGAACCTTACGCTAGTTTTATTTGATGCTTTCTACTTTTTCTTTTGGGGAGACTCCTATATGCTTTTTTCCATGTCACTTCCAATTTTACAGACCTTCATCATATTCCCTGCTCATCTTTTTCTTACCCAGATTGAAAACTATTAAATTACCTATTTTTCCATCATACAAAAGACATACCATAGCTTTGAACATCACTTGCAGCCTTCTCTGCATTTTTTCCATTTTATCCTATTCTTTTTGAAACAGACCAAAACTGAACAAGTATTCAAGATTCAGATGTACCATGGATTTAACTATGGCATAACAAGGCTTCCTCTTTTGATTTCTATTCCTTTTGAAACAGTGCCTAACCTTTTATTTGCATTCTTGATAACTACTGATAATTAACTTGATGCTTTCTAGAAATCATTATTATAAATCCAAATCTCAATCATGAATAGTAATAATCAGTTTAGATCCCTTTTCTATATAAGTAAAATATCTTTTTCTCTATATGTATCACTTAACATTTGTTCATATTTTGTCTTTTCATTACCTTTATTACCAAATTACTCAGTTTTGTGAACTCTTCCTTTGCTGCAGACCATTATCTTTCTTACTTGTAGTAATTTATTTATTACCATGGATAACTTGACCACCTCCCTCATTTCATCTCATTTTCTGATTAATTTGTGGTTATGTGAAACAACATAGATACCCATGCAGATGGGTGACATCCCTCTGCTTTAAAAGGTGACTGTATGCTCTTACCAAATTTCCTTTATGTTACAGATTTCCTTATTTATGTGAAAATGTTCCTCCTTATTCTATGACAGCTTAATTTCTTTAAGAGGCTTTAGTGAAAGACTTTGCCAAATGTTTTTTGAAAATCAGAGCAGATTACACTAGTTACATGTCTCTTGCCTATTGACTCACACCTTCAATGAATTCCACAAGATTTGTGTGACATGAATTCCCTTTAAGAAATTGTGATGATTCTTTGACAATATATAATTTTTAAGCCGTATGACTCCTAAATTTCATTTTTAGAAAACATTCTAACAATTTACATGGTAAAGATATTGGTTTTACTCATGTGTAGATTAGTTAAGGAGTCTAGGAGGTCACAGAGGGACAGAGCTTAAAAACATGGTGCTGTAATTCTAAAGCTCTTTGTGAAATTAAGTCATATGTGCAGGAAAAAAAAAAAAATTATACAGAATATGCAGGTATTTCAAACCCAAAACTTGAAAACAAAGTTTTGATGCTCATCTTCTGGGATAATTCATGATTTTGACTTTTCATACCAGGATCTTAGCTGGTTATTAATATTCCAAGTGCCTAAATTTGCTTTCTCTTTCATTCCCCGTATGAAAGTTGTGAATTATCTTGTCTTTTGGCTGCTAAGCAACTGTAATAATGCCTATCACAGGCAGCCTAACAGATTGCCGTGACTGCTGTTTGCTTTGTCTATTGGTGGCAATAGTATATGAATATAAATAGGAGATGGAAGGCAATGGCAATAACAGAACAAATTTCAACTGAAACTCTTGAGAAATGCTAAGTTAAAGCTTAGGCTGCATGGGTAGTTGAGAGAGTTTTGTGACAGGATCTGAAATTGAAGGAAGAGAAGCAATCACTGTTGGAGTGAGGTGGCAACTCGTTAATTGTAAATTAATTTATTTAACAGCTATGAGCAGTGTTCATCATATTAGTGTCTGAGTTCTTATAAACAGCACTGGATTTATCCTCAGATCACCTGAGTTACATTAGAAGTATTATTTCCTTTGATTTACTGGGGCACAAAGAAGATAAGTAGATCTTGCTTGGTTTTGTACCTATGTAAACAACTATTAGTGAAGAATTAAGATCTTATTAATATCCACCCGCACCAAACACATAAAATGTTCAAAAATTAGTATTGTTCACAAAGATATTTCTTCGGTGACTAAATGGTAAGAAATTTTTTTTCAATTGACTTCAGCCAATCAACCTTCAATCTCATGACTTTCTGATTCTGGAGTATAATTCTAACACAGTGATTGCACTGTTTATTATTAATAATTTCCTTATTTTAGTAAGCTAGGGTTTCCTTCAACGTGATGGAAAGTTGACAAAACTCCAGCATTACCTTTTGCTTTTTTAAAATGAAAATCTCGTGCATACCCAAAAATTCCAGTAGATTTAATTCCTGTATAATTTATCAAGGTCTTAGAGCTATAAACTGAGCACTTTTAAAGCACATTCAAGAGGGAAATGCAGTGTGACTGTGCAGGTCACCTTCAATCTGCACCAGAAGATCAACCCCAAAGAGCAAGACAACTGTCCTCTCATTACATAAATGACATTGGGAAAATTGGAGGGCATCCCAGCAATGCCAACTAGAATAAGATGATAATTGGAGAATATAGCTTATGGAGGAAGTGCTACAAAGCTTACTTAAAACACTAAAAGAAACATTATTTTTTTTTTTCCTGTGAGGTGCTGGATTGGTCTGGAGCAAGACTTTACACAGTAAAGTCAGCAGAATCTGAGGTGCTGAGAAGCTGGAGAGATAAAATCTATCTGGCTTCGTCAGGCAGTGTGTGCTGGCTGGCTGGTGTATAGTCTGACTGCATATCAATTCCTCTTATTCCAATTGCAAATTAAAAAGATAACGTAATTAAGATGCTAGGTGTCTTAACACAAGTCCTTATTATATTACTACAAGTTTCAGTCTATTTTCCATCCATGAAAAGGATGAAAGGTGTTTTGTTTTTTTTTCCCCCTAAACTACCCACATATCTGTCTAAGACTCAGTGCCTAATGCAAAAATACAGTGGATAGAACTCCCTGGAAATTCATCTTCAGACTGTTTTTTTCTAGGAAAAGAACAGGTTCAGCAAAGGAACTGAAGTTTTCATGGGAATGTTTTGAAGAATTGAGCTGGTAATAAGATCTACTCCAGACTGGATTGGTGATTATAGCATTCAATTGAATTCAAAGCTATCCTTTGCCTCATCCCACCTCTTCCTGACTCAGCTAATAGTCACAGTATGTGTTTCAAATCATCCCTGGCAGATGCCCTAAACCCTCCCTTCCTCCAGCCCAGGTTATCAGCAATTCTAAGACACTCTTTTCCTAAGATAACCAGTTTCTGAAACCTAAGGTTTTGCACAAATCAAACTTCTGCCTTAACTTTTTGCTCCCTAATCATTAGATTGCAGTGAAAGGTGCTTCTGGGTTTCTTTCACCAGCAGTATGTGTGACCCTGAGAGCTTATCTGCAACATTTTCTTCTGTAGCTGTTTGTCTATAGAAGTGAGCAAAAACTTCAGAAGTCCTTTAGCTGTGTTTCTTTCCAGACAGCTCTTGAGAAAGATGCCCACATAAAATAGCAGACTTCACACAAAATGGTGCAAAATAAGAACGGGCACAACTAAAATGACACAAATGAAAAACAAAGCTCTCGTACACTGTAGGAAAGAAATGAAAACCAGAAAAGGTTTATTTTCTCTGTTTTTTTTAAAAAAAAAAACAGAGTTGATGCAATGGATCATGCTCTGGAGCGCTTTGCTCAGTGCCAGAGCTACAGAAAAAAAAATTAAAAAAAATGGATTTATGTTAATTTTAAGCCTCCAGGCTCTCACTCCTGGAGTACAACACTCGCCAATGATTAATTCAGAAGCTTGGCAGACAGCAGTGCTCTGCCTGCAACTGTGCCGAGGGGAGTTCCTCAAGCACAGAGACCAAGCACAGATAAAGAAGCTGTGAGGAGAAGTCACAGAGAGAAGGCAGCGTTCAATATTTGCCTTTTAGGTACATACAGGTGAATCCTTAGCTCCTGTCACTTGGCTAACACTTCACAACAGGAGGAAAGAACATATATACCCACACCACCACTTTTCTTCACATAATGATGCTGGGGTTTTTTTATACTTAAGAAAAGTTTTATTTCTATGCAACATACTGTCCCTGTGCTGCAGAAGACTCTTTTAGGTTGTGAAAATCAGCACATCCCATGGATCTATGATGATTACTTTTGTTTGTAGCCTGGCCTCTTTTTTTTTTTCCAAGGTTGTGCTAAAATAGCCAAAACAATGTGAGCGTTACACACGAGGCATTTCCTAGCAGAGGGTAAACAGAGTTCAAGCTGATGGCAAATGCATTCATTCAATCTCGAAAACGTTTCCTCTAGCTGTTCCTACAAGAAATAGATTGAGAGGCAGAACTCAGCGTGAGAGGGAAGGTGTTTTTTTCTGAATTCTCTCGCATTCTGGAGAGCATGTAGGTTAATCACCGTCTTAAGATGTTGGGCAGGTAGCACAGCCAGGCTGTGAAGCATGAAGATCAAAGGTGACTTCACCCCGTGCGAGCTGAATGTAAAGGGAAGTGGAAATAGGATCTGAAAATTTAGGTTAAAGTACTCAGTTATCGTACGCATTGCTGCAATTTTAAGGAGGAAGTTAGAGAAATGAATAGAGCTACCAACTCTCTGTCTCTTCATGTGTTTTCAAAGACCATATGCTCTTACACAGTCCTTAGGAAAAGCCTTCCCAACAGCATTGCCATCAAGGTGACTGATTCCAGTCGCCCTAATCCTCCGTGGTTGCTCTCTGCAGCATTTTAAACAGATTGGGGTGTGTGACTTTTGTTTGTTATGGAAACCCCGGGGTTTGGGATTATTTTTGCCCGCTTTTGATCTCTAGGAGATAGTTCAAAGCCATCAGTTCCCTTAAGGGAGGAAGTCAGAAAGGTAAAAAATAAAAGCAACGTGCCCACTGAATGATAGAAGGACGTAGATGTCAGGACTCTTCCTTGAATTGTACAAGGCATAGATAATTCAGCACACCTGCCATTTGCTGTGGGGTAAAACAAGTAATTAGGTACATCATTAGGTAATTTTGAAATGTGGGAATTCACTCACTGTTTCTCTATGACTTCGAAAAATATCATGAAAGCTTCTCATGCTTGTTGACAGTATTCCTTCCTCCAGTTCAGAGGCCACTGCACTACCTGTGCCTACAGGTTGTGTGAGTCAATCAATAAGGAAGCCTTTGGATGTGAAATTAGACCAAAGCCTTAATAACTCTGAGGCCTGTTAAGAAGGGCTCCAGAGCTTACTGGAATATCCTATTCCCATAATTCTTTTTGCTCACTCAGTCTATTTTACATGATCCCATTAACTTTTAGCAAACCCATTCTACAAGACATAATAAAATGATGGATTTTCAGAAAGGTCAGAAGAACAAAGTCAGATATATTGAGAAAGTAATCAATAAACATGTCTTTTCTCTGCAGTCATATTTAGCACTTCAGAGGCTGGATGGAAAGCTTTACCATAAAAACAGGAATTAACTTATTTTTCCAAGCATGATAGTTTCAGTTTTGCTTAGTATCCAACTAAAAGTGTCAGGGGCCTAAACATGCTACTCCATGACTTTTTAAGACTTTCCTTAGTATCATACAACGTTTAATGATTGAAATTCAGTTTTAAAGAATGACTTAAAAAACTGGTTTTTAGGATGAAAGGAAAAGGGATAGCGCTCCTTGTTTCTGCCTAAAATGATTAGGATCAAAACTAATTTTCAACATTCATAATGTTCATAATTCAATATATACAGGCTATTTTTGGATTAATACAATTTAAAAATGCTAATAGGAGATAATTGTGGCTTTGCAAGACATTATTATGTTAAAGATGCTCCAGTTATGACTCTCTGTAACCTGCTGAGAAGCTACTGGCATGATTTGCTCTTTGGCATAAAGAGAAAGCCTAACCTATAGGACTTTTATTTCCTTTTATCATTATCACAACAGTGTAGCTATAAATATTAACTCTCGTGAAGTACATTTGTTGCTGAAACATGACTGAAAAACTTCCCTGTCATCTCATGTTGAATTATTACTTATTTTCTACACCAGATGTTCTTACAGCCTGTAAGACTATTCTTGTTTGGAGACAGACATTTAGGACCACAAGGACTCTGATATAAAGGTGATCATAGCCAGGAATGGAATAGTGTGTGTGTGTGCCACATTAAAGACTTTCCAGATAGTCACAGATCAAGAGCAAAAATATCTTCTCTCTTTTTAGAAAGAGGCTTAGGTATTTTAGTCTACATAGACAATGAAGCTACTGTGGTAAGTGCAGGGATGATGAACATTAAATTACAGATAGGAGCTCCTGGTTATCTTTTAAATATCACTCAATTAGTTTAAGCCTCTTCAAAAGTTTCGAAATAACATATCTGTAGGATCTTCAATTATCTTGCTTGGGAAGCCTTTCTCTCTCTTCCATACAAACTGCATATTCAGGGCAATAGTGACAAGTTAAATACTGTATAATGTGCGAAAGCAAAGTCATCCAGGAGTGAATGACCATAGTGTTTCTGATGAAGACCAAGGTGTATCACCAGAGCAATGTGAGAGCCCTGGCTCAATGCAATAGAGCAAAGACACCAGTGTTTTGGCAGCACTTTCTATAGGAAACCAGTCAGGTACTTGCCAGCTTGTGCACTTCATTCAAAAACCATCTTCTTCCTGTAGCATCTTAGGAATAGTAGAGAAGAGTAGAGTAGAATTGCCCAAGCTGAGGTAGTACCTCAACAGCAGTGAAAAGGCCTGAACCTGAAGATGTCAGCAGGAGAGACCAGGGACCTAAATTCTCTTTCGTGCACAAGTTTGACGGAAAGGAAAGGGACATTTCTGACACAAAGGTTCCTAAACCTAAAGCTTATGTAAGGGCCAGCCCTTCAGTCCCACCCCCTCAGACCTGGCTCAGCAGTTGGCCAAAACAGCTCCCAAGAAAATGGGTGAGTGCTTAACAATCAAGTATTGACAGGTTTTTGGCAGACAAGATTTCTTCGGAGCCTTCCTGACTTTCTGTCAGGACTTTGGTAATGTTAAAAACTCTGGTAAATATTTTATTTTGAGGAATCTACTTTCTCCAATAGAATATTTTTCAGCTGAAGAATTTCTGTCAGGTTCTGTCAGACTTTTCTGTAGTTGGCACATTTGACCTTTCAGCAGCTCTCCTACTGGTTCTGACACATATCGCCCAACTCAGTGCTATGAAGGACTTTATTTTTATTAACACGAAATTTGTTCCTTTACAGCAAGAGGTGGTAACATGGTATTTAAAGTCACAGTCTTCTCTAACTCACAGTGTCCCTCTGTTGAGTTAAAGGGTACATCATTTCACCATTACCCACCAGGAGTGGACGAGGGCATCAATAACAATTACTTCATTTTCTCAGGTGACAAAAACCAGGCAGGCATATTTGCTTGAAAAACTTAAGTATTACCTGTAAATGTTCAGATTGTTTGTTAATGTGGTTTGAAAAAACAGTGACAACAACCTAGCATTGAAATAAATCTGATTTTGTTTCTAATTAAGCAGAAATGAGTACTGAGATTCAATAAAACCAAGCAGTAACTGGGGGATTAAGTGAGTTACCTTTTTCTATTACACTATAATCATGTTACATAAAGAGGCTTTCATGACCTTTAAAGCCACTGCAGAATCTAATAGCATCAGGCCCAACTCTGTCAGCAGCAAAGATTTTTATCAAGATACTGTTACTGCCACTTTACTGGGCTTTTGTGCCTTTTTTAAATGTCATTTTTGTCTAATAGAGAATTTTAAAATACCCTAGCATTTGTATTTATACCTTATATTAAGCTGTTACATGGTGAAATAACTACAACATTGAATATATATATAATGCATGGACCTGTGCCACTAACCTCATCTTGTTTCCATGGTTTTCTGTTGTTATCCACATATCTAGTCTGTTTTTAAATTGTGTGTTATACATAGCTATGGGAGGAAGAATTATCAGGCAATTACAAACAGGCACTGAGAGAAGTGGGACCTTAAGATTATATTGCTACGTGTTTACCTGGGAACAATCAGTTAAAACAAAAGACTGAGAATCTGTGTGCTGGGAGCACCAAGGCATTCTATGGATTGAGGCAAATCACTTAACTTCATTATAAAATGGCGTGGAAAAAATTATCTCAAAAGGCTTCTGCAGAGATACAGGGAAAAAAAAAATCTTTTCATGCCTATTTCTGATGAAAAATAATTCTTTTTGTAGAAATCGTTCTTTAAAAACAGTTGTTTTTCATAGGTTTGGTAAAACTAAAATCCAAATGGCCTTTAAAGCCAAAAAGTTGTCTTGCAACTGAAAAAAATATTGCTTTTTTTTTTCCCAGGAAAAGAACATTTTGTGAATGATTTTCTGCTGGGAAAAAATGCTTTGAAAGATAATTTTTTATCAGTTCTGGTACTGTACATCTGAGATATCTTCCCAAAACAGGCAGCCTAAAATAAAATGCAGCCAGGTGGGGTTAGGACAACCCATCCTTTTAAATGATGCCAGAGGCGAATTTGGCTGCTATTGTTACCTTAGTTCACTGCCTAGAGAAAGAATAATGTTAATGGTCCAGCTGCTCTCTAAGATTCTCTCTACTCACTTCCCAAATTGCTGTAATATTTGTATCTGGCTTACACAAGCATGAAAACAACCGACAGACATTTGTAGACATTGTGTAATAAGGATTCAGACACTTAACGTACTTCCAGGCAAATTATTTTCAAATATTAGAAAAATGCAGGTCCACAATTAAATATTATTTAAATAAGGCTCTCATTGAGAATATTTTTTTTTTAAAAAAAGTCTGCTAAAACAATCAAGTGTTCAGGAGATGTAATATTTTTCATTTTTTTTTTAATTTAGGTTTACCTGCCTCACTTGTGCATTTCTGTTTCATTACCTTTGTCTGATATTTCTGAATGTCTTGCATTCCATCAGTGATTGCTACCTGTAATGTCACTGACATAGCATTTCCTTTTCCAGAATTTAAATAATGCAACCATTGACATTTTAAATGACAAGACAAAGTGAAAAAGCTTTAAAGGGAAGAATTTCCATGTATTTCTATACCTGAGCCTGTAATTCTGGTGTACACAGTTGACATATAGTGGTAGATGAAAGAGATATGTCCATCTGTGCTATCAAGGAAAAGTTCTTAAATTACTGTCCACATGTACCTGGCAGAAGGGAAAACTGTTCTTATCTAAAAAGAGGTGATCATATAAGATAAATTTCTTTTTTTTCATCCCTGGACAATACATCCACATCCAATCTGTTTTCTGTTTTAAGGGATGGCTTTATTTTCATCATAAAGTTCAGTTTCCACTGAAGAAATTCTGAGAGGCATTTGTTTCGATACGTTAAAGGTTTTTCAAGCAATGACCATAGAAAGATTCATCAAGAATAACATATAGAAACTAAGAGTCATATAATAACTAGGAAGCCCTTTCTTTTCTTGTAAGTGGTAAAATATTCTGAGGTGTTCTATATAACACAGCAGTCATGTTTTTTACATAGAGGTGTCTTTGACCTCTTAATACCTATGTAATAATTCTCCACTGTGAATTTTAGTAGGAATTTCAACTGAATTGAGGAAGACTAATAACCAAATAATATTAAACTATTCCTCCAACTTTAGAATTAAGTTTATTTGGAAAGATAAGAGTGACTGTAAAAAGTATCTGTTCTGGGGATATATAAATCTTATCTAGTTTACTAAACTAGTCTTAAAAACTGGATAGTTCTTTCCAAGTTTAGAGCATATCCAGGCACTGTACTGAGTCAAACAAGCCTACTTGTTTAACCACACTAGAGAGTCCATTTCAAGTTGTTGGTCAGAGTTCTCAGAAGAGGGAAACATTTTAGCTTTCCACATTCCCTTCACTACCTTTTTTGTTTCTCCCTGCCCTTCTTTTCCCCCACTTGCTAACACTGTCCCTTAGAATGCCTTGATGTTTCTTTTCAGAACTACTTTTCCCAGCAAATTGGCACTTTACTAGGAAATTTTTTCCAGATGTATTTGTATTTTTTCTGTGCATAAGAAGACTTCCATGATTAAAGGAAAAAAAAAAGAAAGAAAAAACCCCAAGAAACAAAAAACCAAACCCAAACCGAAATTTCTTTCTCAAGCCTACAGCAGAAATAGAGACACTAGAGCAGAAATGGAATTCCATTTCTTCCCAGTGGGGAAGGTTTTATCTGGACAAAACAAGATACACATCTGTAAGGCACCAGATTGTCTTATTTGGAATGAGTTTCCAGATGAGTTCACCCAATAACAGAATGTTTAATGGAAATTCTCAGCCTAAATTATTAAAATCAGCAAAAGTATCAACAACTGAAAACAAGATTGTTTTAAAATAAATTCTTAATCAACTATGACTGGATAATGCATAACTTCCTTGCCAGTCATGCCATGCTAAGTCATCAGTATACCTGTTTTCCAGGTATTTCTCCAAGATAAAATGCACTTAAGTTCTTTCAAAGTTAGCATATTTGGAAAATAGTATATCAACAACTGGGGTGGCAATAAAAACTTTGTCCTTTGGACATTTGCATGCTAATCCTGGTTTAATCTGACATATTAAACAACTATAAGAGAAAATGTTTGTGAGAGAATGCCCAGCCGTGGAGATGTACTGACTGCTTTGCATCTGGGACAGTGAAGCCAAGAGCAAGGGAGGTTTAGCAGGTACACGAAGCATGTGGCACTGTGGCTCTGTGTATGAACAAGTGTGGAAAATCAGGGCTGAGGTGGTTGATGGAGGGAAGCAATTGAGGCTCAGCTCAGACAAATTCAGACAAATATCTACATAAATAGGTATGGGCATGAATCTGAATTATCATTCTGAACTCTACCTCCTGTACCATATAGCAGCAATAACCATTAACCTTTTCTAAGGTCTGCATACAAAACTCACCCATTTAGCATAATAGCAAAGACATCACAGAGATGGAATACAGCACCTAAAGAACAGAAATGATCTGTGAAAGGACAGTGTAGGAAGGAATTTCTGCTGAGCCTCCTTCAGTAACAATGACCTTTGCAGAGTCCTTAGCTTCATTGAGAGTTCATACAGTTGCTAAAGCAGTATTATGGAAATATTTGTTGTATAATGTGAAACAATAGGATGGAATGAGTTACTTTGGGTAAACAACATCCAATTCAACTGCAATCAATGTGTGTTTTGACTCGTGCTTCTCCTGATGCCTCTGCAAGACAAGGCACTAAAAACTCCTTATCATGTCCTGTTTAGAAAGGGGCAAATACAATCACAGAATGTCAGGGATTGGAAGGGACCTCAAAAGATCATCCAGTCCAATCCCCCTGCCAGAGCAGGAATACCTAGATCAGGTCACACAGGAACATGTCCAGGTGGGTTTGGAATCAACACAGCCAAAAGCTGCCTGACCATTTGTACAGATCCACTGTTGGAACTGTTGCCATTACCCATTTGTACGATGGGGAGTTGCAGCAAGACAGGATAAAGGAGAACAAAGTGGTCACCCTGCAAGTAAAACAGGCCAGAAAATGTTTGATCCTGAAGTTCTCCCGTTTTCCTTCCTTAATCCAACCCCACACACACATGTACCCATGGTATCTCTGGCTGCCTCCACGGTAACAGCAGCATCAGGATTTTGCTGCTGCTGCCACCTTTGCTCAGGGAAGCACTTGCCCAACCCTGATGGTCCTTGGATGCAGCAGCATCACCCACCAGAGATGCTCCTTGTGTCTGAAAGGCTGCTAGACACACTTGGCTCACGTGCTCTGCTATTTCTTAATACACCAGCACAAATCCCCAAAGGTACCAAAGTCCACTCTGGGGCACCATGGAAGTCAAGTGTGCAGAGGGTGAGCCAGAATCTTGCTCATTTTAGGCTTCTGCTGGAAGAGGAAGGAGCTAAATTTGTGCAGAGTCCTCTGTTCCACTGACTCTCATGGAAGCCAATGATAACTCTTCTTACTAGCTGCTAGTAAGCACCTTTCTGAGTTGGGAAGTGGAAGCCTGGTGATAAGTGCCACATTTATGAAAAGCTTGTTGTTAAAGTCCTTCACAGAAGATACACAAAGAAAGAAATCCATTGTGTTCCACAGTTTTTAACAGCACTGAACACAAATATGTACCTGATGTAGGTCAATAATTTCTGTGCTAGACATTCCTCTTGCAGAGTGAATTTTTGCTCAGTGGTGGTATATTACCTATATAAGTTATGTTAGATAAAAAAACCCATGTTATTTAATTAGCATTATATCAAGGTTGTACTAGCTTTAATTAATAATATCTTTTTTTCTTTTTAACGTTTTACCTTCTAAAGAGGAGGAAAATCAGAACTGCTACGCAATAGAAAGTTGACCACTCATCTAAACATAGGAAAGGTTTGGACCTGTTTCCCAGTAGGGTGGTTCAGGCCTGTAACTTTAGGAAGCAGAACAAGAACACTGAGTCTCAGATACTGTATCTTAGAACTTGAGTGATGCTAGCTGGAATTCTAAATCTTGGGTTTATGACATAATAATAGCAATAATAATAACATTTTTCATTCGTAACTTCTGTACAACATTTTGTCCTGTAGCTGTGTAGCCACAGCCATCACTGAAATAAATTCACCTCTGCGATAGATGTTGGCAAACAAACAGACCAGGGAAAATCAGCATGCAGCACAGCAAGAGAGAGGAAGACAATTTTTGGTCAAGGACTCAGGGACAAATCCTGCTGACAGTGAAATTGCTGTAGGCTTTTTAATGTTCATGCAGCACAGAAAGACCAATGCATAGTAAATGTCATGGCATTCCATTTATTTGCTCTTTATATACTGTTCAAATGCTTCCCATAAAAACCAGTCATTCTAATAGTGCTTTTCCTCATTCACCATTCTGGTGCAGAGAGTTCCTTTTTTTTTTGTCTGCATGTTAATTGTTCACATCAGTCTTTTGCGTATTTCTTTGACATACACATTTAGAATTTTTTAAACTATTTTACTATAAAAGATGTTCATGTCCAGTCAGTCAGCAAAGGCCACTCACTAGCTTGTTCACTACCTCTATTCCTCTTTTTTTTTCCTCCCATTTCTGCTATGATTCCTATTATTGAAAGCAAGTTAGGAAACACGTCTGGTGCTCAAAGAGCTAGGTCAATATTTCATATTCATAAATTCAACATATTTTTTTTCTCAAAATCTCCAAAACATTGCTGTTCATTTGATCATATGTTTCTATTAGTGTTAAATCTCTCTTGAATGTTTTGTTCACTTATTCACAATTACACTCTTCAGTTGCATGTCATCACTAGAGTCAAGTGATCTTCCTGAGTTAAGTGATGTCCTTTAATAAGCTTATAATTCTATTGAGCTCTAATCCCAAGGAAGACATTAAGGTGTAAATACATTAAAAATCATCATCATGGTTAATTCGATGTGTTTTTTTTTTTTAACTATTTTTCTTTGTTTAATTTTTTTTTTTTTTGAACTTATGGCTTTTTGTGAGTGATATTATTAGAGAAACATCTCTCAAGCTTAAATTCCTTATTACAAAACCAGCTGAGTTTTGAGGAAATGAATTCAAACAAAAGGCAGAAAGCAAGACAGACAGCCCTCACTGATGTGGGCCCACTAGGAAGTGGCTGGACTATGAACAGGAATGCAGTGAGCCTGGATTATGGCATGAAATAAAGAAGTAAAATCTAAAAGAACAAAACAAAACAAAAAAAAAAAAAGAAAGGAAAAAAGAACCCCTGTAGCCATTGCATTTGACTTTCTAATAATGTCAGTCTCAGAGGACAGCAGGGATGGAAATGAGAAAGGGTGCACTTCTGATGCAGTCACTCTTGCTGTCATTGCTTTTATGGCTTTTCAGCAGGCTACAAAAGGCCAATCCACCAGAATATGAATGAGATGATACAGTCAGGACCCCACCAAGTACGTAGGAGACATCAAACCTCCCAGTTTGGGTCCTAATAGCTTTTTCAAGATCAGTAATCTCTCACTGTAAAGGAAAAACAAGACAAAACAAACAAAAAATTATCCTCCCTCCCCATACCCTGTCTCTGCCCACTTCCCTTTGATTATTGTTCTGAAGGGCTTCAGAGAAATGGAAGATTTAATAGTCAACAGGGATGTGGTGAAATAAACCCCTCTGGGAGTGAGTTTTACTCCCATCAACTGGCCTTCTGGATTAAATATGCAATATTGTTATTCAATTACATGTGGAAAGATGTGACAGATGATAGGCATGGGGGGAAAAAAGGGTTACAGGGACAGAGAATATAAACAATGGCTGTTTTCTCCAGTTATTCTGTATCTGAAATTCCTTAGGAGAGCGGTGAAATGCACGGGGTGCAGGTATTTTAGTTAATGCCTCCAGTGCATAGGAGCTGTATCTACTTTCCCATTCCTACCAGGACACCTTTCACTGATTTCAGCTGTGATCTAGACACATTTCCAGCCCCGTGTTTAAGATTCTGATACCTTGTTCTGCCTTCTCAGGAGCTGCATGAGTTTTGGCAACAGCAAATTTCAGATGACAGTGGGGAGCTTTGTGTTACTCAGCAGAGCACTGTGTGGGGTACCTCAAGCAGACACCCTGGAACCAGTAGTGTAGCCACAGGCTGAAATAATTTTATTTATGAAGATTATGCTATTTTGAGTTAGAGAAAGGTGGTGTTCTTGTTTATACTGTACCATATAAATTTGCCTGTTCAGTTGAAGGTAGCTCAGGGATAGATACAGGCTCCATTCTCCATGGTCTGATGTAGTATGGAGGTACAACACTGTGTTGACTCTGTAGACCACCAAGCACCCTCTGCTGGCAGTGCTAAATCAGGAAGCTTGGAAGCAAGCACCCAGGTGCTCCTGTTGACAGCAAGATAATTGTGCAGTAATTGCACCGTTAGCTAATTAATTCTGTCAGATAAGTAGCCAAGCATTGCTAGGCCCATCAAGATCAGGGGAAAATTTGGACAACACGGTTAGGTAATTGGACCAAGGCCATTTCAGAGTGTCAAAGCAATGTTTATAACACAAGGTACTTCACTGGATCATGTTACCTCTTAGGCTTTTCTGCTGACAGCCTTATGAACTAATTGGAAGTAGAAGTGGCAGAGCTGCAGGCTAGAGTGCATGAAGTGTGTATCCAACAAACAGCTCTTCATTGAGTGTCTGAGATATATGTGATTAAAACAAACATTGCATATACTTTAATGATATTTATTTCATCACACATCATAAACTTTGTACCTGTGAGAGGCAGAAATATTCCTTGACATGCGACTGGTGTTTACTTCAGCAGCATAGATACCAAAATTGGAATGATACAGAGAAGATTAGCATGGCCCCTGTGCAAGGATGACATGCAAATTCATGAAACATCCCGTATTTTTAAGTGTGGCCAGCAGGTTGAGGGAGGTGATTCTCCCTCTCAGCTCTCCTCTTGTGAGACCCCACCTGCAGTCCTGTGTTCAGCTCTGGAGCCCCCAACACAAGAAGGACATGGAGCTGTTGGAGTGAGTCCAGAGCAAGGCCATGAAGATGATCAGAGGGCTGGAGCACCTCTGTTATGGGGACAGGCTGAGGGAGTTGGGGTCCTTCCCTTCCCTTCCCTTCCCTTCCCTTCCCTTCCCTTCCCTTCCCTTCCCTTCCCTTCCCTTCCCTTCCCTTCCCTTCCCTTCCCTTCCCTTCCCTTCCCTTCCCTTCCCTTCCCTTCCCTTCCCTTCCCTTCCCTTCCCTTCCCTTCCCTTCCCTTCCCTTCCCTTCCCTTCCCTTCCCTTCCCTTCCCTTCCCTTCCCTTCCCTTCCCTTCCCTTCCCTTCCCTTCCCTTCCCTTCCCTTCCCTCCTAGATAGTTAAAGTTATCCCTAGGAAGGAATTACAAGAGTATTTTCTTGTCCAGAGTTTAGATGCAGCAATGCATCACTTTAATCTCTTATCATCTTTAATCATATTTCAAGGAACTAAACTTGTAAAGGCTGAAAAAGAAGCAATAAAATTGTAAATTATCCTTACTCTTAAGTTCATATCTCCCACCCACACCTGTTCTAGTTCAATACCTGCCCTCCAGCACTGTCAGGGCAAGACTGAGGCATGGAAAAACAACTGTAGTAGTATGACAACTACGTGACAAAAACTTCTAAGTTACTTGATTTAGCCCCTAGCAATCCTTCTTACTGAGTTTAAAAGTGACTTCCTCTGTTGCATGATGCCATTGAGAAGTTTCACATGCAACTTCAATGGATGCCCATTTTGTAGCAGTAATATCTCATATCCAAACTTGTTTGCCTTTCTGTCCTTGAGTTGCCATGGAGAACTTTCATAGCCCCGTCTTTTTGTCTTGCTGAATTGTGCTATTTCCAAGATAACCATAGTGTCCACTCATGCAATCTCAATACACAGAAATTCAGGCAACCTACTAGTACATACATAACACAGTGTACCCTGAAGACAAATTTTATCAGCCCTGGGATCCACAAGAACAAACCTTTGCTCCTTCAAATCAGATTCTTGACACATGAAAGCTTGGTCTTTTGTAGAGATATGTACAGAGTATTTCAGTGAGGATCAAACAAGGAAAGAAGAAATATTAAAATAAATCAAATTTAATAAGGAGCAACCTTCAGTACTGAAAACAGTTACTTTGGAGCAGAGTAATCTGGATTTATAGCATGTTTTTTGTCATTCAAATGTAGCAGCATTAATGTATGAGCATATATTTTTCACTTAATGATGATGTGCTGAAACAGCCTGTGTTCACGAAAGACCCTGAGTAAATTCCTACGTAGAGAAATTCAGCTCTTCAGTTTGAAAGCAATACTAAGTATGGACATATTTGAGATAAAACCACACTTTATCAGTTTTATTTTAACATCAGAGGTACAAATCCAGAGTTTCAATGTATGGAAAGAACTGCTGAGTGAATACTTCTGAGTAAAACTACCAAATTCAGTGATATTCTGCTTCATTTGATAATAATAATTGTTACTGATGAGTGCTTGGATAAGGCATAGAAAAATACATAGAGTGAAACTATAAGCTTTGATTTTTTGATGACTCCTTTCATCTGAGAATTTCTCCCTGAAATGTAGCACTTGAGGTTCATCATTCAGTATTTACCTGTTCGAAGTATCCAAAATAAAGATGCATAACCCAAGCAACAAAACACATCTGAAACAGTGAGTACTACATTGTGTATTTAGTAAAGTATTTCAGTTTTTGAAGAACAACTTCCAGTCAACATACTGATTACATACAGATAGCTAAGAAATATGGGCAAAACAACGCTGGTTTTCAAACAACTCATTCATTGAAACAGGAGTGTTAAATTCATAACATTATTCAGTAAGAGTAGTTTGAATAATTTGACCTGAAATGCATTATTTAACAGGAATAAATATTTAAAACCAATATATCTAATCAAAGGTGATTTAACCACTAGTTGTCACCAAATAATCTGTTGACAATTGTCCTTTCCTGTTGAATGAATCAACATAATGAATGACTGCTGAAGCAAAAGGAACCTTCATTTATCATTACAACAATATAGTGTTTGTGTGAGAATGATAACTTGATCCTGGAGTCATCTCAGTTTTACAAGCAGTGTATTAAAGAAACTGGAAAAATAATAGAAATAGAACAACAGAAAAAACCCACTCATTTAAATGTTATTAAAGCAATGATTAATCATGGAAAAATTACTACACCAAGTCTCTACTCACATCAGATATTTTTTACCTCCTGTTCCTTTTAGGCAATCAAAGACACTGCAGAAACTAGAGAAATAAAACAGGGAAGATGGGAATAGTTTGAAAAATTGGTAAGTAGGAAAATAATACAAAATTAAGATTTAAATCTTTCTGTCTTTCAGTGCATTTCAGTTACTCTCTGGCCAGTAAAGAAGACAAAACAGATATCAAAATCCCCTAAAGTGTATTTCTTTTTGGCTTAAAAAATTGGCAGTGCCTTCAAGTTTAGGGAACTGAAAAAAATTATTATGAAATTTATTTTAGCCATTTTCATTACATAACCTATATACAGGTAAGGTACATATAGGTCGTAGGACCTATGTATGCTCTCCTTATGGACATGTGTGTGTGTACATCTAGGATGTGTGAAAGAGAAAAAAAAGCCTATAATAAGCAACAGTTGTGGGTTTTTTTCTGAAAGTAGGAAAAAAAAGTTAAATCAATAGTGGTGGTATGCACCAGCCTGTGCTAATAATTTCAGGAAATTATTGGGTTTAGGATTCAGGATTGCCCTTTCTGTTTGGATCCCTGACTACATTCCCTTCTTGCCTTCTTTAAAACAGCTGGCAAACTTGCAGTTGAAAACTTTGCCCTGTGTTCAGTCTGTCAACTTCCTAAAATTTCATGTTAATTTGAAAAGTAACTGTGGCTGCCTTGTGACAGGAGTAGCAGATGTATACAGAAATTATGCCAGAGAAAGAGCCATACTAGCTAATTAAATATCTGGAAAGTGATTTAAATGTACATCATTTGTATAGTTATGTATACAATTTGTCTTTTCTATTTACCTCTTATTTTTTCCATTTTCTATGTGTGCATATAAAGGCTGGAGAATGGTAAAGAAAAGGCACATAATTTACTGATGAGAAAGTCTTGGTGCAATCTCAGTGTCAGTGGAATTAGAAACAATAAGACTACATCTTTAAACATTTTAAGGGGGAAAAAAGTCCTAAACCAGCTACACTGCCTTTGCAAAAACGCCATGGACAGTAATTTGAGAAAGGTAGAAATGCCAAATACATCCCTGTTCTGTACCTAAAATGGATATTGGATACTATCCTATGGAAAGGAAGTGGGCATGGAAAATTATCTATAGCAAAAGAGCTGGCAACATCCACTAAATTTAAAGAATTTTGAATCTGCAGGCATAAATAATACATAACGAAGAGCTAGAATTAGCTAGCTGAAAAGCTCTATGAAACTTTAATATTATTATTTAGTAAGTGTTGGAAAACTGGAGAAATAAAAAAGAACTAGAGGACTGCCATTTCTATTCTATTTACAGTTAAAAAAAAATAGGCAGCTTCAGGCTGGTTTATGCATACTGTAGTTTTAGATTTCATATTTTTTCTTTCAAACATACTTTGTAGTGTAATGTCATGATTATCGAAACACAGTCCACCAGCAGTACATACAATGGCATTTCTGTGGAGTTCAGAGCACAAAAGGTGTTGATGTTTTTTTCCAGACTTGTGCAAAATAACAAGATGATAGATTAAGTCTTGATTTGCCATAAAGATAGAATGGATTCAGAATAAAAATAAAAACTCTGCCATAAAGTTTTATCATTCAAAGTTCTTTTTTTTGTTGTTGTTTTGTTTTGAAGCAAACCTGAAGAAGCACAGCAAGTATATCCCATAATAGCAATTTTATCTGGGAGCCATAACTGTTGGCTATGACCTGTGGAGCTATGAGCTAGCAACCACGATGAAATAAATGGAGTTGTATTTATTGTATTGCTGTATCGTGGTGTGAAGTATTAGACACTGGCCTCAGCAAATCAGAGAAGGAAATCAAATATTATTGGATAAAAGTTTTTGGATGTGGTATGGGAATCTCTAGAGTGTCTGGTTGATTTGCCTTGCTTATATACTCAGGATTATATTGTTCACTTAATTTAGAGTCAGACAGGAATTTCCTCCTTGATTAGACTGATAAATTTACGATGGTGGTTTTGCTTTCAGTTTCAAACCTCAAGCCTTTTTCTGCTGATTTCCCCCTCAAAATCCACTGAGAATACAAAAGCACAAGCCTTTGAGTCATAAAAACCACAGCCAACATTGTGGTAAGTGAAGCAAATAGCATGTTGATGTGTATTTTGATGATGGCTATATATGTTCCTTAACATAACACCAACCAAACATGGACTGGAAATAATGTCACAGCTGTTCCAGCTGCTTACTTCGAATTTTGTCTAGTGAGAATCTAGCTTAATTAAAATTTTTTGACTTAATAAATTGCATGACACACACTAAATGATCGCTAATGGCAAAACTAAGTGATCTAATGGTTCCTCTTGGCCTTAAGCACATCTGAATGGAGGATTTAATATGCTGCTTGAAAGGGAAAGAACAGTTCATTTCTCTCTCTACACAGCAGCAGTGTCTGGCTGATAAAGAAATGTCAGTTCTGAGACTCTTTAAGCATGCAAGATCTTTGTTTCTCTCCTATCTAAATTCAGAATACCTTGTCTAGTTATATCAAGAAGTTTATATCTTAATTTGTTGATCAAACTTTCCAGCTTCACTTTCTTCCTTTTTCAATCCTTATTCCACTAAAATTGTGTCCCATTTCATGCAGGCAAACTTAAAAACCTGTCCTAAAGAGAAAGCTTTTCTTCTATATGAATCAAGGCAGAGTTATCTGCTTCTGGGACATTACCACTAAGCGGCTTTGAAGGATCACCAGAGAGGAATGTTCACCCAACCCAACTTCACTAGGTTATGGGGGTTGCCTAGTCAGCACATACACACACTTGTTTCCATTCCTCCTAGTTGAGCAACTGAAATATAAAGCAGCACCTGACATTTGATGGGGTCAGTCAGTGGTTGAGGTTTCATTGTTGCAAAAACCATGTACGTGGTATAGTTGAATAGAATTACAAGAATATGTGAAAGGAACCTGTTTGTTGTTAATAACAGACACTCAAATCTTCTCCTTCTGAATTTCCTGCCAGAAAACAGCTCATTCCCCAACAACCTCTCTAGTCCCACTCTAAATTGTAAGCATGAAAAGGGCATTAAAAAAAAAAACAAAACCCTGTACTTCAATTATGTCTTCATACATTCACGCGTTAAAAAGGAATCAAACCAGCTGTGATCCTTTTGTCCTTGGCAATTATCAGAGAGTTTGTTTGTAAATTTTGATTATTTTCATTATTTCTGTACAAACCTGACTATACAGGCAGAATTCTGTGTGGGTAAGACTTCCTCATAGAAAACCTGAAATACAATCATCTACAATGGAGCATTTCAGTGTACTGTCACAATTTGGCACTTGCAATAAATACTTGCAAACAAAGCTTAGAAGCCACCCTAGAGAATCATCAAGAGATCTCTGTAAAAGGTAATACAGATGCTTTTTACTCTCTGCTCTGTACTTTTGTTCATTAAGCTCTGACTGGAAAAGCAATAAAACTGGACATTGCAGGTAGGGTTCCCATAAAGAAATCACATTTCTCTCTCTGATTTCAAACTCTGCACGCTGAGGTCCCTTTCAGCAATTCAGCTGCATGCAAAAGAAAGCCCGGTGATCCACTTCAGCCATTTTAAAAAGGCATAAGAGATGATTTATTGTTGTCACACATGAATTAAATAATCCATTTTCTCAAAGGTGATTCTTCACACAAAAATAACGTTTCTGTAATATATATATGTACTAGATAATTTACAGTGAAGAACATCTTAGAACTATATCAGTGACAAATTTTAATTACAGAGTGGCTGAGCTCAGTTAATTATTTCTGACTCCTGATCTATCAGTAACCCAAAACAAAATTTTAAATACAAATTAGGACCTCTGTTTTTAATTTAGAGATTAGTTAGAACCCCTGCCCTATCCTCAGTCTACATTTCTATATTTTTAGTCCTGGAGAAGAGGAGGCTGAGGGGAGACCACATGACTCTGTACAGCTCCCTGAAAGGAGGAGGTAGTGAGGCTAGGCTTGATCTCTTCTCCCAGGTAACAGTGACAGGACGAGGGGTGATGGCCTCAAGTTGTGCCAGGGGAGGGTTAGATTGGATATTGGGAAACATCTCTTCCCTGAAAGGGTTCCCCAGCACTGGCCCAGGCTGCCCAGGGCAGTGGGGGAGTCCCCGTCCCTGGAAGGATTTAAAAGACATGTAGATGTCATGCTTAGAGACATGGTTTAGTGGTGGACTAGGTCATGCTAGGTTAATGGTTGGACTTGATGATCTTAAAGGTCTTTTTCAATCAAAATGATTTTATGACTCTATGATTTCCAATACAACTATCATCAACTAAACTGAATGAACAATTGACTTGTTCAAAGTAGTATTCACAGTTCTACCTGTTTCTATCAATTTAATGTATTTGAAAAACATCATTTAAGAAAAATAGTTTTCTTTGATCTCCATTCTACACAACCTCATAGGTATTTGATCTCAAGATGGATGATAATGTAAACCCCATTCTAATCAGGGTCTGTAAACTGCAACTTAATTTTTCAGTTGTGATGTTTCCATTCCAACGTGAGTATTCTGCTGTGGTGGTGGGTGGTTGGTTTTGGGGGAGTCTTAGAACAACTTATCAATATAATTTTTATTTAAATAGAAAGGATTAAAAATAAATTTACTGACAAAAGAAAATAGACAAGAATTCCAGATACCCTCTCTTATTTACATGAGCATATGATTGTAATGAACATTACCATTTTTTTCAACTGAATAATTAGAGATTCCCTAGAGAAACTTAATATTCTGAATGGCTTTATTCTTCAAAGATAAACCACAAAGTAATGCAATAAAGTGTCACTGTCCCTTTCTTGTGTGGAACACAGGGACATGTAAAATGCTGAGAGCACACATACGTTTCATTGAAGCCATTACGTGGAATTTTCTGACTCTAGTCACAAGAACAACCTTTGTCTTCATATAGTCTTTGGGAAACAAAATTTCAGTCAGAATATTCCAGGTCACTAGTCTTCATGGTAAATATCTTCTAAATCAATACATTGTACTTCCTTTTATCCAAATATTGAGACAACAAACTTTTTTTTTTACATGAAAAATAAAGCTATGCTTGGGATAGAAAAGCTATATTCTGTTTATAGTCCTTATACATTTTTAAAAAAATATAAACTGAAATTTATAAATTTTTTTAAATTCAGTTTGGTTTTTTTTTTTAAATTAAAGACATGAACTTGCCATACTTGGGAAAGAAAATTTGTCAGGAGTGTGCTTATTCTCAAAAACAATAACAATGGAAGTACTCATCTTCTATTAAATAAAAGAGAAATTTTAAGACCTAATTTGGGAATCAAAAGTATGTAATTTTTGTCTTTTTTGTTATTAGTTTTTCTGTATTGGTTTGATGTATTGAGAAATATCTCAAGAAGAACAAATTTCAGTGATGCAGAAGTATTTCACATAGCTGCCAGTCATGGTTTGATGGGCTAATAAATGTAGACAGCAAACTTGTGAAGAAATGATTCACCTGTTTATAGCTAGATTATAACATGTAATTAGGCTTAATACAGACTGAATGAATTCTTACAGTGGATTTTTTTAAATATAAAAAAATTTGGTAAAACAATCTCAGTGCCACTGAGCAGCAAATGTACACTGGTTCTTGCAGAGGTAACAGACCTTCTGTGACAAGTTTGCTGATAATAAAACACTGGGAGGAGTGGCTGACACACAAGAGGGCTGTGCTGCCATTCAGTGGGACCTGGACAGGCTGGAGAGTTGGGCAGAGAAGAACCTCATGAGGTTCAATAAGGGCAAGTGTAGGGTGCTGCACCTGGGGAGGAACAACCCCACACACCAGGACAGGCTGGGGGGTGACCTGCTGGAAAGCAGCTCTGCAGACAAGGACCTGGGAGTCCTGGTGAACAAGAAGTTATCCATGAGCCAGCAACGTGCCCTCGTGGCCAAGAAGGCCAATGGCATCCTGGGGTGCATTAAGAGGAGTGTGGCCAGCAGGTTGAGAGAGGTTCTCCTCCACCTCTACTCTCCCCTGGTAAGAACACATCTGGAGTGCTGTGTCCAGTTCTGGGCTCCCCAGTTCAAGAGAGGCAAGGAGCTTCTGGAGAGAGTCCAGTGGAGGACTATGAAGATGATGAGGGGACTGGAGCCTCTCTGTGATGAGGAGAGGCTGAGAGACCTGGGTCTGTTTATCCTGGAGAAGACTGAGAGAGGGTCCCATCAATGCTTATAAATACCTAAAGTGGGGGGTGTCAAGAGGATGGGGCCAGACTCTTTTCAGTGGTGCCCAGTGACAGGACAAGGGGCAGTGGGCACAAACTGGAACACAGGAAGTTTCATCTGAACACAAGGGAAAACTTTCCCTTGGAGAGTGGCAGAGCACTGGCACAGGCTGCCCAGAGAGGTGGTGGAGTTGGAGTCTCCTTCTCTGGAGACATTCCAAACCTGTGTGACCTGCTCTGCATGACCCTGCTCTGGCATGATCTCCAGAGGTCCCTTCCAACCCCCACCATTCCCTGATTTTGTGACAGAAGTGTCTCTCTACTGATGGTGCTTTAGACTACAGCGAATTCTAAGATGAAAAATTTTCTCTGAAATGGAGTACTGCTATGCCTGATGCATCCCTGTTTTAAAAATATATATACACAAGCATACCAGGTTTAAAATTAGGATTTCTTTTTTTTTTTCCCTTCAGTATTGAAAGCTTTAAGTCATTACCATGGAAACCCTTTGCAATAGAATACTACTTTTCCCTCCAGCTATTTCAGTATCATTAAATCCCCGCTAATACTTTATTATTCACTATCTTTTAAGCCCATATGCATTTCAGTATCTAATTTACTTAACAAATTGTGTCTGACAAAAGACAAAAAGTTATAGTATAATAAACAACACTATTAATTACTCTGTGCAGCAAAGAGCCACTATGTTTGTCAGCAACATTACGCCTTCAAAATAATGGCACCCAGTAATTAAGTATGAACATATTCTATTATTAGGGCATACATCTTTTTTCTTACATTTATTTATAATACAGAAAAGTTAGAGTTGCATTTATTGTAACTGTGGCCTTTATCCTGCTAAAACAAAGGGAAAAGAAAAAGGCATTCAGTCTGGGAACATATACCAAAAAAAAAAAAAATGTCACTATGGCAACCAAAATGTCATTTGTTATACATTACTCATCAGAGCATTGGAGATGATTTTATTAAAAGATAGAAAAAAAAAACCAACCTCTAAATTTAAGAGGATCATCAATTACAAAATATTTATTTCTGGAAGGCCAATTTGGGTGGTTACAGTTTGAGGGCTGTATCTTAAACCTCTTATTTTCATGATCAAGTCCTCATTCATGTGGGAATTTTCATTCACCTCATGAAGCCTTCCTGCTTAAACAATTCATGCACAGAAGACTTTAGGATCAAATTCTGGTATTTGAAATAGCAATTTAAATAAAAGGTAACTTAACTGCAATTGTCTCCAACATCACATTAAGAAACCAAGATGGGATATTGACCTCTACTGGAGAGAAAGCTGAAACTGGCTTTAAGTTCACTGTATTTTTTGTCTATTTAATTCTTTACTGGCTACTTTGAAACAGTGTATATCCCAAACCCTTTAAGAAAATAAAAAACATCATTAGCATGCTGTTTCTGCCATGAACTTGGAATGCAGCTGTTCATGAAATATGAATCATTTAATGCAGAATCTTCTCAAGAAGCTTGCTTTTTTTTTTTGTTTTTTTTTTTTTTGTGCCTGTGTGGTAAAGTTCTCATGTTCCCTGCCACCAGGCCACTGGTAACTTTAGGGAGAAGTGTATGAATAAATATAAATAAATATAAATATTCATGCTGTTTACATTGTGCTCCGACAACATAGAAGGAAGAAAGTAATGAGGAGGAAGCTGTCACAAGCTAATTTGCTTAAGCTGTTATTTTCCTTAGTGCTCACAATAGTCCTAACCACCTAAATACTAAAATGGAGGTAATTTTCTAGTAAAGTTAGTGCCCAAAGCTCAGCAACTGCTGATGCCTCCATGAGAGACCAGTCAAGAATACTGTAATCTAATTATTGATGTGTTTCTCCTGCAAAGACTAATGTGAGATATGTAAGCATGTGTCCTTAATGGAAAATGCCTTTTTCAAGATCCTAAAGTTTTAAGTACAGTCAATTTTGCCATCTCTATTATTGTAGTATTTTCTATAAAGGGATCTTTAAAGTGCTCAGGCACTACTTCATTGAGTGCTTTTAAGAAAATGGACTGGTTCCTCTACTGTATTTCAACTGCAGAAGCACTAAGCTGGCCTTGAAGTTGCTATGTCTGGTCTGGATGACTGTGCAAGCTGAACTCCAAATTATGATAGCTGCTATTTGTCACAACAACCACAAAGTACAGAGAAAATTGCAGAAGTACCATGTGATCATCTGTTCCTCACCATTTGTACTGCTTCTGATCTCTTTGAGTTTTACTTCCAGGCTTTGTGCTGCTATTTTGGAGGCAGAGGTAGGTGTCACTAGAAAAGCAATGATGCCAACTATTTCCATCATTCGTGGGTATGGCAGAGGACGGGACTATGCACTTGAAAGTTGATTTTACTTTCTCCTTTTTGCCCTGGGCACCCATGTTTTAGCAGTCTTGCAGAAGACTTTGTATTTGAGGAATTAGTGATCTTGGGCAAGCCAGTCTGCTATGCTGGGTCTTGTACTTAGAACTTGAAAAGCCCTTATGTCAAAGGTATTGCCATGCTAGCAATCCACACATAAATCCCTCTGGTCCAATTACTGTAATAGATAGAAATGGACTTTCAAATAAGAATGCAGTGCTTTGATAGCTCAAAGTGCCCATAGATGGACTTAGACATAAGCACTACTTTTCTCCAGATGCTTCTGAAGACATAAAAACTCTCTCTCCTCCTTGGTCAATAATACTAGAAGGTAGACATAAATAAGAGCCCTGTTGTTCAGCAAAACACAGCTCACATACTTGCAAGCAGTGCTAGATAAAATTATCTTGAAAATTCAGCACTATACCAGACATATAAGCATTGTTCATTCCAAATACCATCCTTGTGTCTACATACATTATATAAATACTTGGACTCTATTATGCAAGTGTCACGAGGATAATGATATATGAGCAAATAGTATGTTATTTTGAAAGAATCAATTAATCAACTATAACAAAATGAAGACTTGCAATAATACAACTATAATAAGCACTAGAGTCAGATCAAATTTTCATGTGAAATTTTTATGAGGACAACATAAAATATGATTTTTTTAAAAATCAAATTATTCTGGCCAGAAAATAAAGCTGGTTTTCAACTTCAGTTTTTTAAATTAAATAGTATTTTCTTTTAAAATTTATATTTTTAAAACTATGTCCACACCCTATAAAGTAGGCAATTAAAGTGAGATTAATGGCATTTATCTTTGGCCAAATAAATAATACGGTTTAGATAAACAATAATATCTGGTCTATTGCCATATCTAGGAACACTTCTTTTTATCTCTAGCCCTGAAGCTGCTGGAAAGAAAGCAAGAGTGAGAGACTTATATTCTTCATCTTTATGTAGGTGTTCATAACAGCTGGGTGAATCATCTTTGAATAAACCTGTTTCCACTGATTATAGATGGAGCATATGTTGATCAGTCTAAGCATTTGACTTTTTAGAAGGTTAAAGTTAAACAAGAAACATGTAGTCTGGGGTTACACTGTTTGACCTGAAACTTCTCCTGCCTACTTTTTTCTTATTCTTTGGCTTTTTCATCCAGCAAGTCAGAAAAACCCCAGCTTTTCCTACAGCTCTACAAATGTTAAATATAGTATTCCCATTGCAGTAATACTAGGGGTCACAATAAAATCTAGGCCTGTGGTATAGGGTTATGTACAAATTGGTTGAGATCAATAGTCCATGCCCCAAACTGTTTATTGACTGTTAGCTAGGACATAACTCATGGACTGAATAAAACGAGGAATACAAAGGAGTTGACTTCAGTAATAACAACTGAGTCATAGAATCATAGAATGGTTTGGGTTGGAAAGGAACTCAAAGATCATCTTGTTTCAACTTCCCTGCCATGGCAGGGACACCTCCCACCAGCCCAGGTTGCTCCAAGCCCCATCCAACCTGGCCTGGAACACTGCCAGGGAGGGGGCAGCCACAGCTTCCCTGGGCAACCTGGGCCTGAGTTTGACCATCCTCACAGTAAAAAAGCTTCTTCTTAATATCTAATCTAAATCTACTTTCTTTCAGTTTAAAGCTGTCACCCTTCATCGCATCACTCCATTTCTAATTAAAGAATATGAGATGGTCATACTGCAGACATGTATTATTCCACCTATCCTTATCTAACTTCTCACCAGCACTCGTGATTGTAGTAGACTAGTATTCAAAAGTTTTGGCTTTGAAAATTGCCACATATCTTAGCTCTAGAGTATTTGAACATTAGAGGTATATTTCAGATGAATCTGAAACTGAACTTTTGATAACATGAAGACTGAGAAACTGGAACAAAAAGTCCTGTAAAAAGCCCTGTAAGTCAGAACTCCTTGATTGGACACTGCTTTAGCCACAGAAGGACAATGCAGATAATGTCATGAGCTGATCCCACTGATGGCTGTATGGTAAAAGTTATCAAATAAACCAATTGTCAACAGCAAAACAAACAAGAAAGTTCCCATCCACTTATCATAAATGTGTTGAATTTTCTCCTTTTGACAGTTTGAATGGATGATGCTGTCATCCAATTGCACCTCAGGGACTTATTAAAAACACTACAGCAATAGATGTCATCTGCAAGAAAAACTTGAATGATACCATGTGAGGTTGCCCTTGGGATATTAAGGATATACTAGAATACTCTGGTGGTACGTTTTTCCCTGACAACCTTGAAACAATGCAATATGTAATGAATGAAGCAGTCAAAATACAATGTCAACACAGAAGTTTTTTGGAAAGGCACTTTTTTCCCCCCCTCCACAGTGCTTTTCTATGCAGAGGCTATTTCACTGAGGTCATTCCTCTGTCTTTGCATTCCATACCCAAGGGAATGCTATGTACAAACACAAAACCCCCTCATATCCTTGCAGAAAAGATTTTAATCCTTACTGAAGGAGGCTTCTGTATCAACTGTGTTTGATCACACAATTGGCATAATTTCTTCAGGCGATTTATCTACTTTTTCCTCCAAGTAAATAAAACTCTGAGAACAAGTCTGTAGGAGCACAAATCTTACCTCTTGCAACCATGTGCGCAGCCACAAAGTCTGGGCTTCCCTTTGTTGGTTCCTAGAGCCATGGAAAGAATGTGAGATGTCTCCTCATGAAACAGCTTCATAAAAAGAGAAGACATTGATTCTTTTAAGTGGGTTGTTTTTTGTTTATTTTTTTTTTCAGGGACACTCCACCCTTCCTGCAAGTGGTCCCAGCTTTTATCCCCACAGCAGGACACCCAATGTGGGGCACCTGGGGCTTGTTTACCCAAGGGCTTTCCCTGCAAGGTTGGCCACACCTTGGAGGAAAGCCAAAAGGCAAACTCATCCCCTCCTTTTGAAGGACCATGGGAACCACCCATATGTCAACCTTAATTCAGGGCTGGGGGTTCAGACCCCAGCACTTCAAGTATATATTATTAAGTTTTGCCAAGACATTTTTCAGCCTAAAAGACAAAAAAGAAATAAACGTGAGCATACCAAGACATTTGTCAACTTGTAGTTGAAAAATTCAGAATTCCCTTTCGTATTTTTCTTATATCCATATGTAGAAACTTCTGCCTGGCAGTAGAATTTGGGTCTCTGTGGGAGAATTCTATGAATTGTTTTCTATACATAGGACTGCATGGCAGAAAGACTGAAAATAAGAATAGGAGAATAAAATTAAGATAGTAGTGACACCAGTAGGCACAGCAGCACAAACATGCAGAGGGATGTAGTGAGATCTGAGATAAGGTCACATAGTGTTCTGAAAAGCTTTGGAGGTGAGAATGAGAACTTTAATATGATAGCAAAGAAGGAAATGAAGAAAGGAATTACAAGAATGAATTTAGAAATTATGATTGATAAGTGAAGAAGATTATTAAAAATGCCAAGAGGTTTTATTTTCAAATATTTGCCTCCTATTTTGAGCATACAGCTGTACTTACTTTTCAATATTTTTCACAAGTTGTTAGAATGGTGCCCAGGGTGGAAAAGTGTCATATGAAAAGTGATCACATTTGTGCATCAAAACTACGTTACTTAACTTTGCATGCAAATGTGACATAGAACAATGACTTTTAAACACTTGTGAAGGGAGAGGTTTGAAATTAAAACATACGAAAGAGCTACACTCTGACAAACTGCCTGGTTTGTACTACAATAGTTTCTTTTGAACTGCTTGTTTTTAAAAACTGCAGTTTTAATTCATTCCTATCTTTTAATATTTCATCTACGCAGTAGAACATAAGCAGCTAAAGTTCACTAAAGGGCTTAGTTATATTGTTGTGATTTCCACACACACATGAATCAGAAGGTACTATATATGTTCTTTGAAGTAGCAGGAGCACCTTCCTGTGCATTAGCACATTATTCACAATAGTGAACTCTCCTAATACCATTATTTAACTAAATGATGGTGATTTTCATCCCACCCAA
The DNA here is from genome assembly GCA_028020825.1 of Podargus strigoides. Lineage (NCBI taxonomy): Eukaryota > Metazoa > Chordata > Aves > Caprimulgiformes > Podargidae > Podargus > Podargus strigoides. The sequence continues at coordinate 43,112,499 of CM051624.1, read as the reverse complement.
ACCTACAAGATCATTTCTAACCCAACCACGTAGATCTATTGTAATGGATATAGTTCAAAAAAAGAGGACAATACAAAATACTAGCATGACAGGGCCAGCATGAAAACTTCATCAGCACTGGGGCTCAGTGGCTGAGAACTGCTGGTGACCTGATTCCACTTAGAGGTTAGGAAAAATCTCCTGCTTTGAAACAGAGAAAAAATGCAATTTGAAAACTTTGATGAAGCTGTCAAGCTCTGAAAGTCAGAGACTACCCTGGGGACAAAGATAATATTACTGAGTAGAACAAGCCCTCTTTAGTAAAAAAAAGGTTTCATTCTCTTGGAGGTGTAGGAGGAGGATATAATGTCTTCTAAGTGATTTGCTGATGGAATTCTTTTGGCAGAGGTTTTGTCTTTCTTTCTGGCTTTTAAAATATACACAGAACAAGGACATAATCAATATGACAATTCCATAACGAACTTTTCACCTGTGTCTTGTTCACAGCTGAAGAAGGGCAAAATCCTGTTGCTTAATTTGAATTCAAACCCACTTTAACTTGACTGGGTGGTAATTTTACTTGCTATTTGAACAGACTAATTTTTCTCCTTTGGAGCATCCGAGGGAATAAAAAGGAAAATAGGTAGAATGGTTACAGAGAGGCGTTAGATAAATAGATCAAAAAGAAAATTTTAAAGTATATCAGTCATAGAAAATAAGTTGGGAAGAAACTTCAGTACATCATGAGAGGGGGGTTGGAACTAGATGGTCTTTGAGGTCCCTTCCAACCCAAGCTATTCTATGATTCTATCATCTAGTTCAGTTCATATTTCTACCTCTAAACTTGACAGTCTAACATATGAACATCTCCTATGCTTTGATGGCACAAGGCAGTTCTTCCTTTCTTCCTTTTCCTCAAATGCACGAGCAGTCGTATAACCAAATCTTCATCTGTGACACCTGCCATTTCATGAGTACCTCTAATCTTGACACTCAGTGTACATGTCTGAAATTCATCTGTATTGTAACTATTTGTTGTAAGAAATAACCCCAAATCAGAATCTTCTTCTCGCTTTCCCAAACTGCAATGGCTTAGGTAAACTGAGGCAACATAACAAATTTTCCTAGACTGAATGTATTTCTGTGGTGTTAGAGTTGCTCAGCCCAATAAGATAGGTATTTGTTACTGTAGAAACACTGAAGAATAAAATTTGGCAATTCTTTTGCCAAAAGGTACTTACTAAAAGTAGTACTTACTAAACTGTACTTACTAAAATACACTTTTTGATGACTTGACTATGTTTACTTCTTAAGAACTGAAAGAGAAAAAACCAAAAACCCCGTTCATGTGATTAATAAGTGGCTAACACTGATTTTTCTATTACCTCCTGTCCCCTTTGTATGCCATAAGAGATCAGAGACTGTGAAAACCAAACATATTTGTCAATTATATTAAAAATTACTAACAGGATTATACCTAGTATCAAGATTTACAGATGAAAACTGAACAAGAGTATCACAAACAGAACGACAGGATTTTCAAATTACACTAACAGTCTTCTTGAAATCAGCTTCAAAAGATGGTATCTCCAGAGCAAGCTATCATTCATGTTTGAACACCAAGTGGTACCCATATTTCATTGCTCTATACCCAATTTATCCAAAACCTTGAACTAGAACATACAGTCTGTATCTTCATGTCAAATATCTATTCTTAGCAGCAGGACAGAGACTGTAAACCTTCCATTTTTTAACTAAGAATTTTCACAGGAACTCCTCACTACCCTCTGAAGTTCAACATAGACTTCTGCCTGGTATATTGTGGATTATGCAGCTCCACAATTTAAAGCATTATGAGAAGTAAAATTTGAGCTAAATTCAATAAAGAAACTCATACTGGAGCTCATATGCAGATCAAGTTCACTAAGATTGTTAAAGACACCACTATAGTAACTGCTGTACCATGGTAGTGTATGGATTTTAGAAACGTTGAGTCAGAAATGTAATATGTGTTGGTGGGTTGAGGTCTGAATGAGACCCAGATTGTTAAGTAGCATTCCAGTTCTTATTTTTATAGGGAGTAGCTGGATTATTTTAGAACTGTTAACTAGGTAAGATAGCCAACAGTTGCTGCGAAGTCTTTTATTTTCTTTTTTTCCCCCTTAATTGGCATAGTATGTACATTTGTTCATTACATACTAACAGTAAATCTCAGTTTATTACTCTTGTACTGAAGAGAAAACCTCTTTATACTAAAATTGATATGTAAAGAGCCTTGGCTAGAATTGAAAATTATTTATTCAAAAGATTCTACAACAGACTCGTGTGGTTTGAGCAACTTTCGTTGCCACGGTAACTATGTAATACTTTCATTAAGTTTTTTGTTTCTTTGTTTTACATGAAAAAATGAAATCAATAAGAACATTTGCTTAATGACTAAACAGCAGAGAACTTCTTATTTTATGTTTTGATCTCTTCAGATGTCAAAATTTAAATGTAAGTTGAAAGTCTTTACTTTGAGTCAATATGTCACACAATTAAATTAGCAGAAATCTTAATTAACTATTTCAATCTGGCTGCTAATCAAGAAATTTGGTAGCTACCTTCACAGTGAAAATAAACTAAACTGAACTACTGATACAAGGATGTACTTACTACTGCTTTTGCCACTAATTACATTAATTTGTTGTATTCCAATTATATTGGACCTAGCTTATTAGCCAAAATATGTAGGCATCGAAGAAATGTTTGTAAACCAATAGAACTTTTTACATCTGGTATGGGTGAAGGCTAAGGTCCTTTCCATGAACAAATCACAGCAAGAAAACATAATTACCAGAATATGAAACCAAAAATACTGTGACTTGTTTTCTCTCCAGAAGGTGACATAAGGCACACTGTTTTAGTTGAATCACTTAAAATCTATTTAAGAACATAGGCTATGTTTGGATTAGTCCAATATACACATATACATTTGGTAATATACACTAGCTAAAAAGAGATTACGGGCTCTCATCAGTTCAAGAAACACGAGGTGGTTAGCTCCCATCAGCTCTAACAAGAACTGTGAAGTTGGTATATTTATGAGAAGCTTCATAAGATATAACAGACTCCTCATCTAAAATATTAAAAAAAAAAAGACATAGGAAGAGCCACCAAATGGATCACACTCTGGTCAGACACAACCAACTTTTTATCATTTTTCTTCTCATACTTCATGAGATCCGAGTATAAAATTCAGCTTAAAGACTTGACTCATATCTAGTTATCTTCTTTTATAACCTGAATTTGTCCATTACTCCACTCTATTGCCTGTAGGCCAATCTTTTCTCAATCCCATCCACGCTATCCTTTTTAATGGAATTTCTTCCTACTCAACTAGAAGCCTAAAAACTCTGCCTTAAACTTCCTCAGCTTTGAGGAAGACGTTAACTTCTATTACATGTCCATTCTCAACACTTCACAGGTCAAGCAGGTGGCAGGGAGAGATATTTGATCTCTTCAGCTTAATGCAAACTCCTCCAGCTGCATACTTACTTGGTTATGCTCATCCAATGCCTTCCAAGTCATAGAGACTAGCCCAAATTTATTTGCAGCCTGACTAAGGCAGGAACTTGGATTGGAATCAGCAGGTTCTCTAACAGCAGATGTACAACCAAATATGAAAATAAACCACTCCATTTTTCATACATCTGCTACATATTATCATTATTTCTCAACACTGGACACTACCCTTGTTTTCTAAATAAAATGAATATTAATGTGACTGAAAAGTAGACCATTAGTAATTGGGCATTTTGTACTGTTCAAGTAACTGAAGTTTTGCCATCCCTCCAGAATAGGAAAATTAGAAGATACTCACTTTTCATTCTGATAAACTATGCTGATAGCCAAATGCAATATGAAATGCACTATAATCTAGAATTCTTTAGGTTTTGTAATGCAGTAGCTGAACTACAGGACTGCATTATAGGATAACAGAACCTATAGATTTTTCTTATTCAAGTTTTAAAGACAGTAATAAACACTTTCACCCTGAAACATCCTGAATCATTTGTCCTATGCTACATCAGACACTAAATGTATTATTTTTTGGTCTCCCACTATGCAAAGCTAGCAACATTTCATAATACTCTTAGTGAGAAAGAACCCCTGTGCAACCTTTTTTGAACATTTTGGTACCAGTAGTAGTACTAACAGTGGTACTAGAAAGACAAAAAAGGAATCAAGCTTTTTCACTCTCTGCATTAGTGTGAAACTTGAATCAGTTTGACAATAATTCCCTTTTTACCAAACTAGTTGTCTCTACCTTCCATAAGGGTTAGTTATGAGTCCATTTTATAGGCCCTAAAAAAGCATTATCATCCATCTGCTTCTTGCAATAGCATAGCATGCAATTTCTTCAGTGCAGAAATGAAAACCAAGCATGAGCACATGTCAAATGATAAACAATGACATAACACATAGTCTAATTTTATATTTACCTCAGTTTGCTCTGGAAAGGGTAGAAAACCTTATAAATTATCTTTTATGGATAGTTCAGTCCTTTTTTATAAAATTATGATTTTTTTTTCCCCAGTTAAAGTGGTAGGTACTTGTGATGAAGCCCACCTACCCAAGATATCTATTTTAGGAAGAGATGAACCATTTCATGTTGTACCTCTCTTTCTGTTGACTATGGATGAAGCATAAGGGAGTAGCCATCTAAAAATAAGACATCTAATGTAAGGTAAAGTTAGATAAGAGGAATCCCAGGATAGGATTTGGTGCCATGGAAGCTGAGGGAGCAGATCATCCTGAGTACCATCACACGGTACATGCAGGACAACCAGGTGATCAGGCCCAGCCAGCATGGGTTTATGAAAGGCATCAGGAATGCATCCAAACTTGTGACACCTATAAATTTTAAGTGCATTAGACAGGATGCAATTGGTATTAGTAAGCCTTAGACCCAAATATACATGTATGTTGCTAATAACTCTACATAGGTATTTTACAATGCTGTGATGGCATCGCCAGCCACAATCTATAAGCATTTTACATAACAGTTATTACAGTCTTATTATACTGGAGTTAGCAACACTACTTTAGTGTGCTCATATTTGGGTTCAAGGCAATTATACCCTGCTCAGTCAAATTATGATTTATAGATGTCACGGGCCTTTGCTTTGGCTCCACTACCATTTAAACAGATTCTCTTCTGAACTGCTTTAATTCAGAGGAGAGCAAAAACTCAACATTTTTGAAGTACAGGAACAGTCCCTTTGACTCCCCAAAAGTGACTTGGTTTGCCAGTCACTGGGAAATTCTGAAGACTTAATGCTGATGATACTTTGCCTTGTAGCTAGTTGCTGCCTGGATAAGGTAAAGGTAAAGCCACAGTTTCATTGCCATGCACTAGCAGTCCTACATTCTTGATCAGTGCTATTATAATGAAAAAAGTTATAATGGTACAAATTTAACTCATACATCACCAGAATCAATCTCTGTTTATATTATACGCCATTAAGTAAGTAGGAATGATTGTTTACACAGCAAGGAAGATTGCTCTGTAATTAATTTTTTTGTACAGATACCAATTCACTATTCTGAGCTCAGCTCACTGAATCCTGGGGGAAAATATTTCCTGAGCCACAGGCTGGAGACTACTGCAAATTCTCAGGTTAGTACCATCCACTAGAAAGGAGCCAATAACAGAAATTTGGTCATGTGTTAAAACATTCTATTTGGTATCACCACTTGGTCATTCCTCTTAGGGCTGTCCTTAGGATCTATGTAGGAATGATGTAGATTGGCTGCAGGATGCTGCTTAGAAATATATGTCTCTAGGCCTAAGATAAACATCTTGTTTCATATCTGATAGCCTGTTTGTTAGAGAACACATCTTAGATATGACTAGAGCATAGTTCTTCAGCCTTTCTAAAAATCAATTGCCCCCAAGTAAGTCCTGAGTCAATAAACCAATAAACCTGTCTAAGAAAGAAGATGTATGGTGGCCCATCCTGTCACATATAGACTCCCAACATTGACTGTGTCTGAGTACTGGAGTTTTTCATTAGACATATATCAGTAAGCATTCTGGAAAAAAAAAACAAACCCCAAACCAAACACACAAAACCCCCCAGAACAGAAGATTGAGGAAGAGCAGTAAAACAATTCTGTTCTGAAATCTAAAAGTCCATTACTGTTGATTTTTATCTTCCAGTTCTAGAGCTGCCTTTTCATTTTTATTTTAAGGTTTACTGCCCTCAGGGCTCTTCTGTGAGACTGCCATTTTGTGACCTTATAAAGGTATCTACATGCCTTGACAAGGTATTTGTGGCAGTAAGCCTAAGCCTGGAGCAACCCTACATCTAGGTAAGAGACAGATATGGGGCCTTCCAGGCTAGGATTTGTAAGTACTTGCTAAGTGCCTCCACTCTGTATGAAGTATACTCTGAACTATTCATGAAAGACTTGGCACCCAAACTACTTTCCCCTTATTCTTATCATCACTTTATGTCAAACACATGCTCACCCCTACCCACTTTTTAAGACACTGGTGTCGCTATGATTTGTAGTAAAAGCCAACTGTACTTCTGGAAATTCACATTAATATTTGAATAAACAGTAATCTTAAAATCAGTCCTACAGTAGAAATAGGTCATGCCTCAATCAGAATTTCCTCAAGCTCAGTTTTTACTCTGCCAGGGTCCGAAAAAATACACTGATCCAGCAGAAGGACTAAACTCAGATTTTTTCCACAAGACTCTGTAGTAATGTTTACAGTACTCAATGTCTGAAATACAAATTTGTTGGAGAACACACCCCTGCCATAATACAGCAAAACAACTCCTCTTACCTGAAATTTCATTCAAAACACATTCTAAAATTAAATTGATTTACATTCAGAGTACTGGAAAATATTATATTTTTCTTTCTACAATCAATAATTCTGCTTGTCTCAGCAAATCAACTGAGTTGGAATGGAACACTTGATTACCCAAGTACAACATGGCAACTTTAAAGATTGGGTGTGCCAAGCAATTATTCACAAAACCTTTTTCTGTGCAGTCCAGATAGGAAACATCTCTTCATCAAAGAAAAGAGAATGCCATAGGCTCGTAAGGTCAACATATTTATTTTTTTTTAAGAAAGAAAAAAAAAGACTACATTGTCTTGTATATAAAGCTTTCTAGTTTGGCAGGGATACAACATGTGCTCTTATGATACAGAGAAGAAATCTGCCTGTTTGTCTCAGTGTTTATATTTATATAGTCACTGCTCAGCCCTAAAGCTGCTCTTTAAGCTCATTCAAGATCTCTAGCTAAAATAAATGTCACTCATTGCTGAATTATTACAAGACTAATTCTGTTTATTTACAGATATGACAACAAGCTGGTAACTCACTGAGATTCTTCAAAGGATTTTCAGTCTTTACAGAGATACAGCATATTTCCACTTTCCCTGAATATCATATTCTAAATTCAGCTAATAGCCACTTGCCAACAGATGTGTCCAGTCTTGGTAGCTATGTATTATGATGGATATAAAGGATGTTTTACCAAATGTTGGTAAAACATTCTTTATGAAAGACAGAAAGAATTGCTCTCTCTCTCCCTTTTCAGTTTTTATGTCTGTATTGAGCAGCAACTTTTATCCCATTTTCCAGAGTGCAGTGGGGTTTAAACAGGATGAGGAAATGAGAATAAAGATTGAGAATGAGATTTAAAATAAAGTAGTATATGTTGACAATGTAATATGATGACAATGAAATGCAGGATTTTTTTTTACTTAGCAGCAGTATTTTTATTATGCAGGATATATTTTTTGCCACACACAATAAAGAGAATCTCTCTCCCAAGACACACAGGTGTGGGCATACACACACTTTCCCTCTCAAAATCTGCAAAAGCAGCAAAATGCTTATCAGCTCTACTATCCACACACAAATAAATACATCTATTGAAAACAAATCAATCTTGTATTTCTTATGGGAATTTTTTCTTAATGATGTTAATTACCCAAAAGAGATCAGGAGATTGGAAAAAAAAAAATAAATCACATGAGTAAATTAATGTTTGCCTGAACATTTTGGAATATTTGGTATGACTTTGACTACAGATGACCTGTTCTGAGATAATTCCAACCAGTGAAATAATTTCATTAAATATTTTCTTGTGATCCCAACCAATACACGGGTAAAGCTAGATGAAATCATTTTAAGATTTGAGACGTTATTGATAAATGTCTTCAGCAGTACTTGGAATGTAATAAACACATTTATAAACAGGCAAAGTAAGGGGCTGAGAGAGTAAGGAAATGAAAAAGAAGGGGGGGAACATACTTCTCACAGCTCATTTTTCTGTTTTTTTTCTAGCCAGAAAATACAAATTTTGTAAATTAAGTATCAACATATGAACATTGTCTGAAAAATATATGAATTAAGTGTGAGGCTAATGAAACCTAAATAAATGAGGTAGTAATATACCTACATACATACATACATACAGGCATATTTACAAAAACTTTGTCCAGCATCAGTCACTAATTTTATTTATTTTTTATTTCAAATGCTTCAAAAGACAGAACTTATCAAGGGATCAGAAAATCTATTCAGTATGAAAGCTCTTCAGTACTTAAAAATATTTGGCCTTAAAGAGTGTGGGTAACTGATTGTGAAGTATATGTGTTCAAGAAGAGACACAGAATGCATTTAAATTTTCTTTGCATTTGCAGCAAGATGGCAAAAGACATAAGGTATGTTCTCAAGCTTATAATGAAGGCATTTCTGTGGGTGCTAAGAAGGGCCTTTTCTCCAAAAGCAGTATTAGGATGCAGAAGTGACAGAGGAACAGAGACTACCTTGCATTGGGTGTTCTCATTTAGAACAAGTAACTAGGATCAATTTAAAAAGCTGAGGAATGCACATGTAACATCAGCCACACACTGAGCTCTTTATAGTGTTCTGAATAAGGACTTCATATAGCAGTGCCCAATAATATTGGTGAAGCTGTTTGATGAAAAGGAGAGATTTCTATCTAACGTCAAGGGATTCTAGCAGAATGGATAATAGTTTCTCCTCTCCTTTTCTTTTAATGAGCTCATCATCATGACACCTGATAACCATATTAAAAGAACACAGAAGCTGGAAATGTTAAAATAAGACAAACACCTGTTCCCTTGCTGCCTCCAGCACTGGTTGATGGGTTGTAGACTGAAAGGAGTAAAAAATATGGCAGATTAAGATTTGTTACATTTAATTAATTAATATTAGTCTATCTTTTAGTCTACTGAGGGAAAACTTAAGCAGACAGATCAGAGTCATGTGGAAGAGAAGGGAAATGTGTGGGATCACTGCAGAGGGAGAGGAGGGATGGAAGACATCCATCTCTGTCTCCAGTTCCCCAGGAAAAATCCAAACAGAAAGCCTGGCCCCACCTCTGGGGCAGCAGTACAGAGCAGGGATGTGACCAAACAGGGTTAGGTTTTTTCAGTGGTGACCAGCAACAGGACAAGAGACAATGGGCACAAACTGGAAGATGGGAAGTTCCATCTGAACATGAGGAAATCTTCTTTGCTGTGAGGGTGGCAGAGCACTGGCACAGGCTGCCCAGAGAGGTGGTGGAATCTGTCTCTAGAGACATTCCAAACCCACCTGGATGTGATCCCATGTGACCTGCTCTGGGTGAACCTCCTCTAGCAGGGGGCTTGGACTAGATGATCTCCAGAGGTCCCTTCCAACCCCCACAGTTCTGTGATGCACAAGGCATGTGATAAGCCCAGCAGTTTAAGTTCAGGTATTGGCACCCAGTAGCTGTGGAGGTTTTGATAACTCCTGCAGGTAGAATTGTTGCATTCTATTTCCCAAACCTAGTGGATTGCTACAGAACTCAACTGTGTAAATTAACGAGCAGCTCTTCTCTCTTCATAGTGCAGCTCTCCCAGTGTGAGTGTGGAATTGTTGAAACAGCATGTTAATCATTAAGTGTTGGAACACAGTCTAAGAAATAACTCCCTGCAGAATTCTGACAAGTATTGATGAATTTCTGTGAGATGTCATTAGGAATAAACTATGGAATAATACTAAACTGAACTCTGGGCTGGAGGGGAAGAGATACCACATGCATTTTTTAATTAGATTCTGTATTATCAAATGTTTAAACAGTTCAACAATACAATTAGACTCCAGACTGACTAAACAAACCAAAAGCTTCTTTCTAGGCAGGCAGAATTTTCTCTATTAAGAAGGCAACACCCTAATTGAACATGTTTGGCCTCATTTAGATCGACATGCCAAGGAGCTTTAAGTATTTTGTAGAGCTGACAGTATTCTAGAAAAATTTATGTCTAAACTGTATGATGACCACTGATACTCAATACTACATTAAAAAATCAAAAGCAGCAATGCACCATAAATATATTTTTATCTCCAGAAAGGGAAACCTGAGGGTAGTATTAACTCAGAGTTGCTTATTCTCCATATAAAAAGGCTATAGTTTTCTACAGTATTGTAAATAATAACACCTGAAATAAAATACTTGATATATGAGAAAGGACAATGCATTCAATTTCCTTCAATATTTTTCACTTTTCAGAGAATGACTGAAGAATTTATTTCTTCTGTGGTGGAAGGAGAAAGAAATAAACCTTTTAACTACACTAGAGCACGGAAAGTTCATACACACTTTAAAAATCAAGAAGACAATATTTCATGGATGCCAGAGGTACCAGTGGAAAGCTGATGCCCTGGGATCTGCCTACACATAAGCAAAACCAGCAGGCTTTCAGCCACATTAAAAGAACTGGTGTTAGAGTAGCTTGGAGGGGAAAAAAAACACTGAGCAATGTCACTTATTTGCACCTTTAAGCTTCAAAGTGGATTTTCTAAAGCAGCAGAAAAAGTCATCAGCACAATGAGGCAAGAGTAAAGATAAGTGCTTGTCCCAAGGCCTCATTAAGAGAGATTTGAAGGCTACACACATCTTCTAGTTAGGCCAGCTTTTCAGCTCTCATATTGAAATTTTTGATGCTGTACAAGAGATCAGACCATCTAACTGTTTCCTTGTGTGTAAATATATGAAATATAACTCTTTAGAAGTCCTCAGACCTCTATTAACAAGAAAAACAAAATATATAAAATATGGTGTTTAGTTTTATAATAACTGGACTCAACTGCCATCTTGGTTGTATTGACTGAAAAAAACAGAATCAACTAGGATGACATTTTAATTTTTCTTTTGATGTCATTTTAAAATGTAAGATCATTTTAAACAGTTCTGTAACATAGTAATTACATGAAAGCGAGACATGGGGAAAAGACACTGACCTGATTTCTATATATGTGGACCTGCCATTTCTCACCTAAATTTAGAACACAAACAGTAGAAAAAAAAAATATATATGGGCAAGTTTTTATCAGAGATTCATATAATGAAATCCTTGGATGGAGTTCAGATACAATCTATTGATAGAGAAATAGTAATTCATGCCAAAGCTGCAAAAAGTTCAGAGTTTTTTTTTATTTAGCTTTCTAAACCCCCAAACTTTTTACAACTCAGAACTTTTAATGTCTTTACAGATGACCTCAGTTGGGATTTGCAAAGATATACGAGAATTTCAAAGCCAAAATTTCATTTCAGAGATGGCAGAGCCCCTAGATACAGAAGTCCATAGACTCTCTGTACTTTTCATACATAATTCTGGGTAAAGAACCCAGTGCAGCAGATTTATGATTCTCTAAGCTGCAGAACAGGCTTTGTTCTTACAGTTAAGGAGTCAGATTGATTCTCCTACAAGTTACTACAGTAGTTCCTTTTAATTGAATCAAACTCTGCTGAAAAGAGAAACACAAACCAGGTTGAAGCGGTGCACTATAATCAGAAGCTTGTAGAAACACAGGCTTTTTGAAGAGATTCACTGTTATTGCCTCAACTACCTTAAAAATAAACAAGTGTACAAAGAATTAACATATGTAAAATCCTACATTAAAGCGAGATTGACTCATTTAGAAGCAGTAATACAGCAGGAAAGCAGCCTGCAGCCAGCAAAAGGGCTGCACAGTGGGAGGCTTATCCCAGAAAACAACAATTCACACCTGTTAATTACTCTGAATAGGCTTGCATACAATGCTAGGCACGGCATTTATCCATTGTTTAGAAGCAATACTAATGTAATCTCTCATGTTATTGTTATAAATTAGATTAAAGATTCACACGAATCAAATCATCAATTAACTCATCACAGCATTTTCCAGAGGACCCATAAAGTTCCAGTTTCCTACAGCTACGTAAATATTGAGTATTTCAGGTTTGCTAACAATTAGGATAAGGTTGTTGATGGTGGGATTACAAAAAGTCAGTATTTCAGGGAAATCTCTATTTCAACCATCATTTGTTATTTGAAATCTAAAATACATGTTTGTATCAGGAATGAAAACCAAGAAAACTTACAGTTCCAACACTTTCTAGTTAGAAAGTATGGCAATCAAAATCAAAGGTTTTAAAACAATATTTAAGTAATTTGAATGCCAGTCAAAAATCTATCCATTTAACTTGACACACCTGAAAAGATTAAGACTTACAATTTCATTCTGCTTTTTCACATTAACACTTGGATTAACACAAAACCAAGACATAAAATATTTGATATTCCTTTATCAGAATTATTTGACTAAAAATATTTTTCCTACCTGTACTCATCTGTGTATCTACAACATTTACCTGAGCAGCTTTAGAAGTCTTGCCTCTAATCTTAAAGTCTAGCACACACACTCTGCTAGCAACTTCCAAGGCAGACTTCAGTACTGAAGGATAATAAAATATTATCCCACTGCTAGTTGTGTACCTGAATGTTCAACCTGACTGTACACCCGGGCATTTGCACACAAGAAATAGTAGACTATATAACCATTAGGACAAAACAGAAGTCATAAAGGAGAAAATACTCCTTTTCCCATGAGCAGATGAGGGGTGTGGGACACAGCTGGGAGTCAGTGCCTTGAGTGGATCTCCCACTGACTGGGGATGCTCATGGCTGCCTGCATGGCTGCCCCGTGGGGCTGTGCCTGGGGAACCAGGACATTTGGATCCTGAAAATGAACTGGATTGTTCTGATTTTTTAATAGTTAAAAACCAGTAAACCACCAAACTAAACAACAACAAAACAGCAAAGCACAGGAAATTTGGAGGGGGTAGGTAAGAATATAGACCACACACCATCTAAAAGCATTAAAAGTTTGTGTAGTTTAAGCTGATCTTTTCTGGTTCTGCAGTAGAGGTTGATTTATCCTATCTCTATTTCCCTCACCATCTATATTGGTATTCATTTCCCTTTAAAGGCAATTCCCCACTGATTTTAGAGTCTCAATGACCCATTTAGTCAAGGTCCTTAACTTTTAGACTGGTTGTGCTCTGGGAACAGGAATGACAGAATCACAGAACTGTGGGGGTTGGAAGGGACCTCTGGAGATCATCCTGTCCAACCCCCCTGCTTGAGCAGGTTCACCCTGAGTAACTAATTTTTTTTTTCTCCTTGCATTCAGATGTGTTTTTCTGTGTTTCTGTCTGTGCTAATCATGATTGTCAGCAACACGCTGTAATTCAACTGATGATCATAGTTGGTTCAAGGACAAATCATATTCAGAAAACAGTAAGTGAATTTTATTCCAAGTGGTTTTCTGCAGTGATCATGAATTGGGCTTGTTCTTAGCTATATTTATAAAATATTAAACTCTACCAACTGAAATTGCAACGCTAAAAACTTCTCATAGTGCAACCTACATGTATTAAGTAGATTTTTCTGTACTAATATCTTATTGATAAACCAATGTATAAATAGATAAATTCTGTATACACTTTGAAAGAGGCCAGTGGAATGGCTAATGGTGTTTTTTGCCTGTGGCAGGTATATTTAATAAGTAGGTAAAATCTCTAGATACGTAAATATGCACGTAGTCTGCATCAGATCTCTTACAGGCCCAAGCAGAATCAGTATTTAATTTCTGACATAGAGGTTGCCTGTGATCTAAAACGTTTTTCCAAACTTTTGACTCTGGTTCTACATCTCAAGCACGTTTCAGTTCCCTTTCAGGGACAAAACCAGAAATTTGTTCATGGCCCTTCTCCATTACCTGTTTTTCATCCACTCTTTTATTTTCACAAAAATAGAGTACCACATATACTGATCATGGGAGCATGCAGGACTACAGGTCACAGCAAGCATACATCTTCAGATTTAAGGGATTTGCTGCTTCATTTGATTTTTAAGAGTCCTCAAGATCCTTCTTAGGGTACTATAAGATTTGAGCTACCATACAGTCCCCTGACCTAAGGGGGTTTAATTAGATACCCTTCAGGAAATCTTCTAGTTTCCTCCACTCACCACAGCTGATGAAACACTAACAATTCGATTTTCAGTAGGCTTTTCCAAAACGAGTTTCAGGCAAAGTTGGACAAATTTGGTTTGTTCTGCACTATCCAATCAAGATGACCTCTGCTCTTCCTAACAAAAAGGCAAATCGAGTTCAGGAATGTGGTTCAAAGATACAATGAATCCAAATTTAGGGGTACTAACTCCAGAATGTTGTGGTCATCCATGCAGAACTAGTGTATGCTTTCTTTGCTAATTCAGATTTGATAAAAAAACCAGCATATTTTCTGCTACATGTTATCTTATGTAAACATAAAGCTACCTTATGTAAACATGAAAGCATAATATCAGCAGGAAATCTTTATTATGTGCCTTGGCTAATTAAAAAAAAAAATGCAGTCATACCTCTCCATCTGATACAGACCCTGCTGGGCAATACATCATAAAGAAAACTAGAATTAATAACTGTGGAACTGCAGCCTGAAAGGATACACATAGGAAAGAACTTGCTGAGTATATAAGATGCTTTTGCCTCAAGTATCTTCTGCCTAATTTTGAAGAAAAGAATGCTGGAAAAATGTATAATGTAATAGAATAAGGAAAAAATAATAATGAAAAACATCCAATCTATTGCCATGTATTTTCCAGAGCCACCTGCATCAGAAAAAGAGTATAGCAACATAATTGTTAGAATCAGTTTGTTAAATCATACTGAGTTCAAATGCTATCTACCAAGCCTTGCTAATATCACTGGGTTTTCTTTCACTTATCCCTTGGTCTTCTGCTTCCAGTTCTTTTGCTAAGGTGCCTAGGCCAAAGTTCCAATACTTTTCAGAATCTCTTTCCATTTATGGTGTGAGGAAGTATCATGCTATCTTAAAGATATGTGCTTGGTGAAGAACCCTTGGATGGATGTATCTGCAAACAATACACTTGTCAATAACCAGAATGCCCTTGCAGCAGTTTTCACCAGCAGTTTTGGCATCTTTGTGCTTGGGGCACTTGTGTGAGAGCACCTGCCAAAGATCACTGCATGAATAAAGCACAAAATCTGCCTACACATCACCAAAGAAACCTAGGAGACTCTTGGGGTAAACCAGTTTAAATTGGGTTTGAGTGTTTTGCAGATTGTCACTTGTTCATCTCAATAGGGTGCAGATAGAGCTGGATGGCCATCTGTCCCTTGTTTCAGCTGCCAGCAATCAGCCACTTGGCAGGGCTAAAGCAAAGAACATCTCTATTATATTTAAAGACACACTGGACATTTTACCATGAGATTCCTGCCAGAAGTTCTATATTTAGGAAATTTCTGAGTAGAAGGAAGATGTAAAGCTGAAAGTAGGTGGAGTGCTTCAGACTCAAATACGAGGCTGGAGAATAAGTTGAAATAAACATTGAAGCCTTCCAAGGATTTTAAAAGGTTAGTAAGTTTATTTACAATGTGTTTTTGTCCTACAAGCCAAACCAAACGTATAATTAGATTATTCTTAAGTGAGTGGATTCTCCCACCTCATCCTCAAAATAGATTGAACTGAAATGAAGTGACATATATCTTTAGAAGTCATCTTCTGACTCAGCAAATCTCCTTTCCAGAATGAAATGAGGCTAAGTCTGAACTAGATCAAGCATGAACTGAACAGTTCAATTTATATTCATTTCTGAGCTTTGTTTCCAAACCCATGAAAGAAATACAAAAGCAACCACCTCTACCAGAAAAAAATCCTCAAAATACTGCTGAATATTTGCTGAAACTTCATGTAACACCTTGACCATCAGGACATAATTCCAAAGAGCAATGTTTGCCTGTATCTCCTGTTGGAGTTAAAGGGAAATGTATTTCTCATTGTCCCTCTGAGTTTCAAAGCCACAAATAAATTTGGATAACTATGCATTAACGAAAGATACAAAATGTTGTGGTAGCTGGCAACAAAGCAAACATACAGGACACTCACCATCCAGTGACATTCACCAGCACAGGTTTTAGGGGACCACTGTGTTGGATTTAGGCATTTCAGTCACCCTGGACTTGAGTAACTGGCTTATCCAAAGCATTTTTCAGACAAACACTGCCTATGAGTCATCTAAAAAATGGCCCTTCCACGAGCTGCTCTTTCCACAATAGTCCAAATATTTAAATATATTTTTCATAAGGTTCCAATCTAGTTAAAAATTCTTTCCCTAGGCATGTGTGGCAGCTCATGAGCATTAAACCCTGTGTTATACTATTGCACACAGTATTTCTCCTTAAAAGAGAAACCCACACACAACTTCTTGTAGCTCACATTTCCTAAGAATTTCATTAAACCCTCATGAACTTCTCTTTACTCCTGGAAGCTGCCACTTTCTCAATCTGATCTGTTAAATTTTGTGGGAAAAAACAGCTCTTTTTTTTTTTTTTTCTTTCTAGTCTTAAGGAATTTGGTAAATTTTTTGCTTTTTCAAAGTTACAGCAACCTATGTTAGAGACCAAAGTTACCAAGGAAACGAACCACTGCTTAGTCATTAAAAGTATTAAAGTAACCATCAGTTTAGCTCCTTAAGTCATGTACTATCCTTCTACTTTTAAGCTGTGAACACAGACATGTAGCAATTACCACTAGTTAAGATCCATTTATCACATTTATTGGCTTACTAAAATTAATAATGAAAACAAAAATCCCTAAGTGAAAAAAAATCATTAAATAACTGTATTTAAAAAAAAATTAAACCCCTAAAACTATTGGACAAAGCTTCCAGCATCAGAATGATTATGCTGGTTGATGGCCCAGAGAACGTAAGTTGAAGATTTACGCAAGGCCAATGAGCAGTAAGTTTAAAGCCAGGTTTGATAAAGTGGTGCATCATTATAGTACAGTATTTGTTGAATATAATCCTATGAGAAAATTCAGAAATTTGATGACAAAATCTGGAATCTTCAGCCAATTTTAAATTCATGGAAGCTGAAGTCAGCATTCAATAGATGTTGATTTCAGATTCTTTTGAGCGATGACTGCATCAATTAAAACATCATCATTAATAATGGTGTAATCTTATCACAAAAAGTATCATTTTTTAGATATGAAAGCCAAATACTGAACCTGAAATTAAGAGACACCATTGGAAGCTTAGTTTCCTGTGACTCATACTTTTAGCTAAGTTAAAAGATCTCTATTTCCAGTTTGGATGGTTTTTTTCTTGCATTATTAATTAGCTGGATATCCCACAAACAGTAAATTATGTTTGCTTTGCTACCAGCATGAAATGGGCTTTATTATAACTAAAGTCCATTTAAAATAGTGTAGTACAGACATTGTTTTTCAAAACACCTTTAATAAAATATACAAGCAAAAACCTTTACGTTGTAAAATCTAATAGAACAATGCAACTAGCCTATAGGTCTTAAGATTCACCATCACTACACAACCTCCTCGTACCTAGTTTTGGTCTGTGTATTGGAGGCATCAAGAGTAAGTTCTAACAGAAGTATTAGGAACACAGACATGATGTAAATAGCTTCAGCAGCTGGCATGGAAAGTTTAAATGTTATCGTTTCATTTGTTAGTAAAACAAGTAATATGTTACAGACTTTATTTATTGAACTTTTTGGACAGGAAAAAAATCAGTTAATAGTGGTAAACAAGTTTGAAACTATACAAAGGTTACATAGCAGTAAAGGGCCATAAACCTTCTTCATATTAGAGGCTGGGAAGGAGAAAAAAACTCCTAGTGTGCCTGTGCTGCCTGAAAAATGGATTATTGTCCCCTGGCTGGGAATGAAACGAGGCCGTGATCTCAACTAATTCAAAGTTCCTTCCCAGCTCTTCTCTCTGTCAAACCTGCCAGTTTAAAGTTTTACACTACTCTCAGTCCTTTGGATCTTGTTTAGGAAGTTTTCAGTACAACACAACTTTAGTTCATATGGTCATTAAAGGAGTTTCTAGTTTATGCTAATATGCTCATTAGAGACAGTGGAAGACTTCTGTTGAACCAATCTTCGCTTGAAAATTATTTTTGGACAAAAATTATAACAATACATCTTTATATATTTCAGTGCTACACAATGCATAACAGATTTTGAAAGAATGACTTCTGATTAAGTGTGAATACCTGACTCTGTTTTAATCTTTATAAAGATTTTGTGTGCTTGATTCAAGCCTGCCTCAGCAGGGAGACTCCAGCAAGGATCAAGGACATAATCCTCCCAGCTGTGGCTGGCACCTCCTGAAGGATTCAGATAAACCTACAGGAACCAGCTGAGACCAAGATAAGGAACTTGTGAGCTTTAACAACAGGAAAGATGGGTCAGGACAAGACCATCCAGAACTGGACACATACTGAATTTAGTTGAAGCATTTCCATATAACAATTTTTCTTGACTAAGACTCAATGTAAACCATAAACCTTACCTGCATATCCCATTAAACAGGAAGGGAGAGAGTACCTGGATGTAGTCCTTCTGATTACAGTGCAGTCGTGATTGATTTTGATCCACATGACATGGGAGTCATAGAGCATAACATTCCCCTGCTCAACTTTTAACATATATATCAGGGACAGGCAAAAATACTAAGGGAAACATCCTCATCATCATCTCATCTTTCTTCCTTTCCTGGCTTGTTTTTCCCACTGTTCTATTAATTATCTTTAATATATGACAAATGTATCAAATGCAAACCATATGTTTTAAGACATCTTAAATGATTGGTAATCACCTCTGTCCATGCTGCTTTTCTGTTCCACCATTTGAAATGGTAATAAAAAGTTGCAGTAGGCAAACTACCAAAACACTCTTGATTGTTTTAGGACTGCTCAGCTGGATGCATTGTTCAGAAAGCACAAGGAGTCTGAAAAGCAAATTTCAGATTAGGTGACCTGGCTGTCAACTACAGGGTCTTACAGTTGGTGGGTTTGGTAACTCTTTCCTAGAAAACACTGCATTGTGTCCAAAGGAAATTCTTGCTTAACACTAGTTTCAGATTTAGCTGCTTTCCAAAACTTTTCCTGAGATCCATCCAACATTAGTGTGTCTTTTAGCTCAGTCTCATTGCTTTCTCTTCAGTGCAGTACAGTTTTATGGAAATTATAAATGAGATGTAACAATAAAGGGAGGTTTTGGGGGGTTTTTTTGCAAGCTTTTATATCCTGGTAGCAAGCTATCCAGAAAGAGTTAAGCAATTCTGATAGGATGGATATATTTTTTTTTTCATTCCCTACATCTTCTTGCTTACTAAAAATAAACTGTATGAAGATATGCAGCTTCATAGAAAATCACTCTGCAATAAAAAGTGTCCATTACAGAGTGTCAATGGATGTGATAACATGCATAATTTACCTCTGGGGAGTATGTAATTAAAAAATTAACCTTTTACATTTCTCTCCTTAATCAGCTGCAACAAATGACTAGAGAATAACACATTAGCAGCTACATTTGCTGTATTTATATGCTATTAATGAGAAACTGTGCTTGAAGAGAGGAAAGAGGAGAACTGAGCCTGTGTCTATGAGAAGTACAGTGGTTGGGATGGCACAGTGGCTCTTTGGTTTTGTGTTGGTTTTTTTTTTCCCCCTTTCATTCTGGCAAAGGTGCATTACAAACTTCAGGTATCCCAAGGACATGTCAGAGAATATCATTTTTTCCTATTTTCAGCAACAAATATTTGTCTTGTGTTGTATCTTTCTACTGCAGTGATCTCTGCTTTGAAAAGGTTTAACAGAAAAGGGCTATTTAATACCAATTGTAGTGACTTTTTATTTTAAATGAGTATTTTTCTGTTAAGAAACAGGCACCAATTTCATTATGACAGAGCTGTCTGCAAGTAATAATGTATTTTAATTATTATGAACTTTATCTGAAATTATTCACATTATAAAATTAAAGTCTCCATATATACAGAATATTTTTTTTTCTGTACTGTCAGCCATAGAAAACCCCATGTCTGTGGTGGTGTCAGAGGAATTTAGGATGATGACAGGAGATGTAAATGCCAATAGTGCAACCTTCTCTCTTTCAGTGTTATACACTGTGTTATCATCTATCAGAAATGACAAGATGTATGAAAGGACCTCCTCCCTTTTTCCAAGAACTGAACCAAGATACTTTCTGTCATTCTCAAGAACATTATAGCTCTTCAACAAGAAATACAATATACATCTTAATTTGCACAGGAAATTCGATAGTTTCACTAGTCAGTGGAAAAAAAGTCAAAATTACAAGCAGCAGGCAGGTTCTGGCAGAATAAAGGACTGTTCTGGAAGATGTAGGGATCACAGTGTTACCATAACTGAGTTTGTTGCATGCACCTTGCAGTGAGGAAAAATGAATAATCAGAAAAAATGCTTTGACTGTCACTCTATAAAGTCTCACCAGTGATTCTTTCTTTAGGAGGAAAATTAAGAAAACAGGAACACGCCAAGCTGAAGAGCTGTGCTTCTCTGCCTGGGTCACATAATCACAAACAAATAATTTCTCCTCTCTGAGCTTCAATTTCCTTGTCTTTAAAGTTAGGATAATTGAAGTCCCTTACCTCACAGGTGTGTGGATTGACTGAATGTATTGATGTTCACAAAATGTACAGTTATAATGGGGATCTGCATCATAGGCATGTTAAAGATGCATAGTTTAACATGCATAGCTGCATGTTAAAGAAGGGAAAGCTTTGTGTACTTTCCAAGCCTCTGGAGGCAAGCTGTCCAGAGTGCAGATGTACAGAAAGGCTAAAGTGGATCTTAAGCAGAGCCAGTGCACTGACTCTTGTCACAATTCTGCAATAGTGTTGGTACACATTCACCTAAGTACTGTGTGAATTGTTATTTTCTCCATGTAAACAATACTTAAAAATAAACCCAACAACCTTCCTGTGCAAACATGGGACATATTCCACCAGATCACAGCCATTTAACATTGATCAAAATGTTGGTTTCATCTACTTGAACAGGCTATATCCCAAACACAGGAGGACAGACATAAAATAAATCTGGTTAGTCTGGCTGCTAAGTTAATTGTTAGCATCATATTCAATAATATTCAATTTTTTTTTTTTTTTTTTTTTTCCTGTAGAGGATAGAAATGCAAAAATAGCTCTTAAGAAGTGATCTTCTGGACTGGATTTTATAATCTTCACGGGTTATGATGAATTCTCACATTTTTCATCAATAGGACTATAGATGACTCATCTCACTGAAAAATGCTTTGGGTGAAAATAGAGCTCATAGAAATTGATTTAGTATGTTGTTTAAGTTTAAAAATACATAGCAGTACAAGTGCTTAAATTTAACTGTAATTATTAAAGCACTTAAGCAGATGCTGGCCTGGTTCTTATTTTACAATTGTGTAAGAAATAATATTAGCTGCTTTGTAGCATTTTTGGAATTGAAATGAGTCCAATCTATTTCCCCACAGAACTCAGAAGTCAGCCCTAATATAAGTTGCCATCCACAAGGTTGTGAGAAAAATAGAATAGTAAGTCTTATTCTTCAGTACCTAAACAATAGAAATGCCTCTATTGAGACCTGTATTGCAAAACAAAGTAAATATCTGCTTCATTGAGACATCAGGCTGATAACTTATTTAGCTATTCTGAGTGCTGTTGCTACTATACAATTAATTGAAATATGGGATAAGAGTACAGCTCATGTACAAGAACACTATTCTTCTAATACTTCATGCACTGAGTTTCCCATCATTACATCAAAGTGCTACGCTTTTTTCCTAGCAGGAAATAAATAACCTTGAGGATAATAGAAGAATGTTAAACATTTTAGAAGTTCAGATAAGCCCTTCAGCTCATGATATTTTCTTTTAGCCTATTCTGACTTATTTTCTTCTCAGAGAAAGGTGAGAAATTGATGAAAACAAGACATATCAAAGGATATTAATTTCAGTTCTCTCCAGAACAAAGCACAGAGAGAGCAATGTAAAAATGACAAAAGAGCATCACCTAACATTCAAAAAGCTCCTAAAATTTTAAAGTTTTAATATATCCAGTCCTATTCATCTAGTTACGATTAACCATTTCGTCAGACCTAAAAGTACTATTTTTAATTTAATATCTTTTGCAGCAGTTGCAAAAACATTAAAGGTTGGTGGCAAATAATAAACCAGCATGACAGTTTGGATCTATTCAGTATTATCATAACCTAAGCCAAAAAGGGAATCATCAAGTATCCTTATAATATTTACATTTTATTTCCATTTTCCCAACATACTTCATCCTCTTTAGAGCACTGAATCCACTTTTGGGCAAAATTCTCATTTTTTATCACGGCATTAATAAGTGGTTTAAATGGTAAACATTTCTAAATCAACTTTGAATGATTACAGGGGGAGGGAGATCTGTCTCAGGAAATGTAGATTGTTTTTGTTGGAAATCTGCTGTTCAAAGAAGTAATTCTACAGTGCCTCATAAACCAGAATGCTTCTGGGCACTTGGTGTAGGATTCATCTCAGTAAACACCAGACAACTAAAAGTTGTTATCTAAACTAGTCATCTAGTCTTCCTATATAGTCAATGGAGAGAAATAAACACCTTCAGGGAGTGATTCATTTCACTGAAGATAAGCATCTAAAATAGCTTAGACAAATTGCCTGCAATGCCTAGTTCTCTAAATAACTAGAGTTAGAGCTAGAGTTTATACAACTAGCTTACACTGGGACAATCTTTCAGACATTTGAAGTTAGGCAAGATAAATCCTATGTTTCATGCTTCTTTGGAACCAAAAAGCACAGAATAAGAGAAAAATAGCACTAGTCTACAAGATTAAATTGGTCCAAAAAATACGTTAACCAAAAACTTAACAAATATTTTCAAACTATCTCTTTCAGATTCTTAATTTTAAGTACTTGACTAGTGAGAAATGGTGTCCAGAAATACAGTAATTAAGCTGTCCTTAATTTGTTGAAGGATCTTATGATGTCTAAAGTTGTATCAAAGTGTAAGTTCACTTTTGGTTACAGGAATTAAAAATGACGTCTTCACATTTTTAAAGGAGGTAAGTACAGATTACAGTGTGCATTTTGAGAAGCAGAATAGTTAGAGGAAAAGAAGAGAGGTATTCTAGTAGGGTTGTTAAGACACACATCAGCAAATCATAAAATGAGGGGGGAAAAAAATATCTCTCCTTATGAATCCATATGCTTTTACTACAGCAAAATACGATCAGGATGGCATAAGATTTGCAGGCATAATGAAGACAGAATAAGTCTTACGGGATAAACTAAGGAAGTAAAATCCCATTACAATGCAGATTATCATGTTAGAAGGGCTGAATTAATTAGAAAAGAAGTTTGGACTTGCTAAAGCTTAAGCATTTAAATAGTGGGAACTGATTTGTAAAACATCATCATCAGTGGTAAATCCAGTGGCATTTAACTCAGGTTTTTATTTAAGTGTGGTCACAGTAGTCATTCACTATACAGATGTCAAACTGAAAGTGATTAGCTATTTTACGCAGTTAAAATTCTTTGCATTCAGATTATGTGATACTTAGGGTCCCTTTTATTCAATATATAGGTGATAATGATCTGTTCTGAAATGGTATTTAAATGTCATATAATTATAGAATGGTTTGGGTTGGAAGGGACCTTAGGATCATCTCACTCCAACCCCCTGCCATGGCAGGGACACTTTCCACCAGACCAGGTTGCTCCAAGCCCCATCCAACCTGGCCTGGAACACTGCCAGGGAGGGGACTATTGAGCACACCACAAGTTGACAACAAAATCTACTCTGCAACTTAAAATTCGTACTATTGTAAAAAGCAGGAAAGTAGGAATGATAATATTTTTCTATTTGTGGTATTGGCATGTGTCAACATGCCATGTTACATTCTTTTGCAGAGTCAAACTGAGTAGTTGCTTTAATTTACTGTACCGAGGTGTTTAACACATGGTGGTGGGGAAGGCTGCATTTTAGAAAGGGTTAAAATTATCTCTTTAAGACTGATTTATTCTGCCAAAGAATATAATGGAACAGGAATTCACAAGCCATTCAACCTAGTATCATGTTTCTGAAAACAGCCAGTTGTGAATGCTTAAGAAAAAACATCGTAACAGAGAAATTTATGCTGTAAGACTCCCCTGGGTACCTTCTCAGCTTCCAGCAATTTGGAATTTAATATTTTATGTCAAATGCTGTCTCCAAGTTTGTGTTTAATAGCTTTTGATAGACATTTCTTTCATTGGTTAGCCTGGATTTTTTAACAGGAAAAAGTTGGTAATTATAAAACAATGTTTATATTTCATTTTGATTTTTGATGGTGTATTTTTTATGTATTTAATAGTTTGGACATCACCAAATTGTCCATTATCTGTATTCAATTAATATTAATACTGTAGAATATGTTTCCTCAGTCCAGTAATGCCCACAGCCAGTTAGGCTTTATACACCACTTCAGTAAAATTAACAGGACCACCAGTTTCCTGGCCTTGAACCAAGGGCAACAAAGCTGGGGAAGGGTCTGGAGCACAAGTGTGATGGGGAGAGGCTGAGGGAACTGGGGGGTTCAGTTTGGAGCAGAGGAGGCTGAGGGGAGACCTCATTGCTCTCTGCAGCTCCCTGAAAGGAGGGGGTAGCGAGGGGGGGTCGGTCTCTTCTCCCAGGTAACAGTGACAGGACGAGGGGTGATGGCCTCAAGTTGTGCCAGGGGAGGGTTACATTGGATATTGGGAAACATTTCTTCCCTGAAAGGGTTCCCCAGCACTGGCCCAGGCTGCCCAGGGCAGGGGGGGAGTCCCCATCCCTGGAGGGATTTCAGAGCCGTGGGGATGTGGTGCTGAGGGACATGGGGCAGTGGGGACTGGGCAGTGCTGGGTTAATGGTTGGACTTGAAGATCTTAGAGGTCTTTTCCAATCAAAGCTGTTCTGTGATTCTATCACCACATCAGAGTAAGTGCTAAAATAGAGCAGAAAGAGCCATCAGGGCTTAGGAGATATGACCTACAACATTACTTAGATTTCATATATGACAAAGCATTCACAATGAAGTTTGGGTTCTGTTTTGACTCTAGGTCTGTAAGATGCAGCCATACAATGTAGCTCAGTAATGTAAGGTGGGGGCCTCTGTTGCTGTCTGCTTCTCATAATGGAAGGGGACTCCTTGACCATATGAAGTGTTTTTAGATCCTAACACTGAAAACCACTGTGTAAGGAAATAAGGAGCCACCTATATAATGATCTGATTATCACCAGTAGAGAAGACACTGTGCTTTGATTTAGATACATGCACGTACAACTTTGGAAGGTCATCTACAAAGCACATAAAATTCATAATTTCTTGTGGTTAATTGTAACAGAAATGATCCCTGAAAGTATATCTTTCAGGGAATCAATGGAAACCTCATTGGTCAAAATTCGTGAGGCTCAGCTGGAAAAGATTTTGGAACGTAAGTTTATCTAGACTGGCTTCTATCTCTAACATTCTAGTTCTGTGACATACTGCTTCGTTAAAAAATGCAGAGATTAAGATTTCAATTCTACTGTGTCAGTACAGAAGAGCTCTGCGTGCAAGACAGCACCTACATTAACATATGGTTATGTGTAGAATGAGGTGCTTTCCACAGAAGTTAAAGACAACCAAAATGGCAAAAATTGTAAATGATACAGTTCCTTCAAAAATTATCATCAGCATAAATAATAATATATATTACAGGATAAAATACAGCATGGAATCTAATCATACCAAATTGAATCAAATAGAATATTCCAGTTGGAAGGGACCTACAGGGATCATCTATTTCAACTGTCTGATCATTTCAGGGCTGACAAAATGTTAAAGCACATTCCTAAGGCCATTGTCCAAATGCCTCTTAAACACTGACAGGTGACTCCTTTTAATGAAAAGGAGAACATGTGTGAAAATATTGCACCCACAATTCATCTCCCATTTCCCCATTAGGTCTTTCCATTAATTATATATTATTAAATTTTCTAGGAATCGATGTCTTCCTTAAACAACTTTTGTACTAATCTGCAAGACACTCCAAAATGCCAGTACATAGTAAAAGTTCCTCACAAGTTGCAGAAAATGTGCTCAAAGTATGATGGTGACTTGGTTTAACTACCCAAAACCAAACAGCCCATTCCTAGCTCAGCCCTGTTACACTTTAATATATTGGCAATGTCCTCTGTCATGTACTAGATACAGATTTACAGTAAACTTCAAGTAATAAAAACCTAAAATTGAGATTGTGACTTTTAAGTCACTTTAATTTGTCTCTTCTAGATGTCCTTAGGATGTTTTGCTAAACTTTCCTCACAAACTCTAAGGACTAAGCTCAGGCAGATTGATCCTTTTCCACCTTCTGTCATTACAAGACTAAAAAAACCTGTGGATATCCCAGTCTTCCAGACTGGTTGGGGGGACCATTTCCAGTTCAGTGAACTCTAAGCTGGACATAATGGAAACAGCCACAGCGAGTTCATTTCCTTGAAAATGGCAGAATATTTACTGAGTACCTTGTCAACCATTCTTGGTTTTGTTGTTGATTTCATGGTTATGATTAATTCACATTCCAGTATCTCATAACTGTGATGATTAACTTATTTGATACTGAGATTTAAAAACCTGGATTTAAAAAAACACAAGAAAAACAATTTAGAAAACTACCTCTTAGCATACTATCAATTTAAAACTGCTAGCTGAAGGAAATTTCAAATAGAAAAATAACTTTCAAAGAAGAACACTGGGATTTTTAAACATGAAGATCATGAAATTCCTTCCTTCTGTTCTCAGCAAGCACACTGCCAGGTCTGTGGCTATTTATAGGGCAAATTTTGACCTTGGCACCTCTGTTCATGTGCATGAGAACTCTGGGGGGCTTCACAGCAAAACTGGTGTAACAGCTTCATGCAAAAATGAGTACTGGAACATGGGAAATCCAAACCTGAGAATATTTTATCAAAATCCCCCGTACTTTACAGAATTAAAAGCATGGCAAAAATGATTGTCTTATCAGCAGTGTTCAGAAAAAACAAACCTCACAGAAGAAAGAAAATCAGCTACTCAATATAACATGGATGAAAAAAACCCTTTTATTAAAACAACCCACAGAGTTCAGTTCAGGATTTTGAACTCTGGGCAAGTTAAGAGGAATTTGTAAAATTCAGATATTTAGTTTCTGAATACTGCAGTGGTTCCAAAGCTTTGCTTTGGGTTCCTTATGGGATATAATCTCCATCAATAAATAACATTTACAAGGAGCTGTAACTTTTTTATTGGGAAAATGAAGATTTCTATCTGTATATACTATATGTGAGTGAGTATTGTTTCATTAAGAACAACTGCTAAAGAAAAAGCTTCTGTTCTAATCTGTTAGAGAGAAAGAAATCAGACTTATGTCAGACCTCTTCTGGCTTGCTAAGGATCAGACATACCTGAGGTAGAAGGTCAAATGTATAACTTAAAGCCTCACACAAGCTGTCTGCATTATGTGATCTGTAGATTCTACTTTTTTAAAACAAACTGTAAATATTTTTTTCTTAGCACCATAGTCTTCTCATTTCAGGCTATATTTTGTAGGAAGCATCCATTCAACAAGCAGCTTCCTATTTAAACTTCATCCAATTTAACAGTCTTGGAAGCTATAAGAAAAATTAATCTCTAATGTAAATGATAAACTTTGAATTACACCAGCCAGTGGATTTAGTCCATGGAGTATCATACTTGTCTGAAATAGATAATGAACTTTCTTCATTGAAGTTTACAGGGTTTATGTTTCCTATTTATCACTGACAAATGCATGATTGCAACTTAGGGAAGAAGATCTAGCACTCACAATTTGGAGAACCTGGTTTTAGAAAGTCCAAGACACTAGTTGCAGGAAAACAAAAAGTTGTTTCTCTCCCTGCACCCCCACCCCTTGCCACTTGTGGATTTTTTTCATTAAATGACCTGCCTGCATTCAATACACAGGGTACAAAATAATACTGTGTAATATCCTGTGTAACTGACTGATTTCCTGTGCAGCACTAACTTAAATCCTGTGGTGTTTTGCTATTCACTCTGGTTACCTGACACTCCTGTCAGGCACTTTAATTGTATTTATATGTTCATGAGTTGTTGCATCTATGACTTTTAAAAACAGTAAATATTTAGCAATAAATATTTCAAAGGAAATGAATCTAGTAATTTAAGCAGATTATCTTCTCAGATATTTTAACTTAGATATATCTTGGTAGCTTTGTAATGACCTCTTTGACATTTATTGTTTGAACCTGTTGAAGAACTGTGATTGTGAGGATCATAGCATAACCTGAGCAGGTAGGCTGCTGGTTACACACTTGTTTCTCAAATTCAGAAGTGAATGGTTTTGTCTTCACTGACAGAGGTGCATTGCACATGTGCAGAAATGCATTTGTATACAGAAGTATACATTTCCACACACCCATATATAAAATAATTTTTTAATGTGAATGCGCATTTCTGAGGAACAAAGCTAAATTTAAGTGTTACTTTTCAGTTTTATCACAAGCAAACTAGAAAAGTTTGGAGTGCTCTACCTTTACTGAGGTTCCACCTGCAGGGTATGGTTCATACGTGTTAATTAGCCTGAGATTAAAAGGTAATTTATTTTTTTTAAACCTTCCAAATAAAGGCTGTTGTGGCATCTTACCAAGCAGCAGTAAGATTATGAAGTTTCTACACCTAAGATAATAATTTAAACTTTATAAATACTTTCTGAGAAATAATAGGGGCATAGCAAGTTTAGGATTAGATTACCACTTTTGTAGCTCTCGTTTGATTCTTTAAATTAGAAATTGCTGTAAAATTTTAATACACCTTCCTTTTAAGATTGATTTAGAAACAAGCTGAAAAACTCTCTGCAACAAACAAGCAAATGAATAAGTAAAAGCAGAATTCAAAACAGGTACAACAGAGACATCTTTTTATCTCCAGAAAACTGTCAAGAACTTTCCAAATGCAACTTCGCAGAGCATTGTAAGAGGAATTCAAGCTTCTGATGAACTCCTCTTCGCTGAGCTTTGATAACAATAATGGTGATATTTCTGTGGTATACATAATTCCCCGTTAGGTGTGCACTTCAGGATACTTCCCTTCATCCACAGGGATATTCCTCTTGGCACATATGGGCATCTGTAATGGTGATTTTTGCCAGGAGATTTAATTTTATATTTTTTTTTTTTTTGCCAGGAGATTACACGAACCCAGTTTAAAGCTAATTAAACACAAAACACTGAACAATTTTCATACAATAATGGCTCTGTCATTAAAAGCATTGGAGTTTTAAGATTTGACCTTAAGATGGAGGTTTAGCTCATTACTGGTCTTTAGAGCTAGATGGTCTTCCAAAACCAAGGCTGACCATTGCCTCCTTCAGCCTTTTAAAATAAATAATCTATAACATTGCCATAGAAGGCTAGAAGTGCACAGACCAGATCCTCAAAGCATCATGTGGTGTCAGCTATTAAAAATTACTTCAAGCAGCAGCCAATTCAAGTACTCATGTCAGCTCAAGGTGTGACCCACAACATGTAGCTCTTCCAACCTAAATCAGCCAATCCCTGAGAATTAACCAGAAACAAAGCAAACCTACAGTTTGTGATGTTAAAAGAATTAACAGTTAAGACTGAGACTGTTCTGAGTGCCAGGCATCCCTACCAGTTCAAGTGTGTGCAATATACATTCAAGGTTAGTATTAAGTATCTTTGTCTCACAATACCCTTGAAATAGTGTCCTCATTTTAGTAGTTTTCCATCACATTGGAAGAACAGAAACCAAAAGAAAAAACCCACTTCACAGTCAGCCTCTGGTCACAATAAATCCTATTCTGTTTATTTGTGCCACTGGATTTAGACAATTCCTTCTTATCACTGAGTGTTAAAAAAATTGCCCTTACATTGCCACTAGATAAGTAGAGAGAGCAGCAATTATCCAAGTGCAATACATCATTTATGCACAGCAATATACACTATTATTTATATTAGCGTGAACACAAAGTAATTCTATTCCAGAACTGTACACAAATTCTGTGGGGAGCATAAATAAATAAACCCCAAGCATCCTAATGATATTCCAACCTTAGGGCCAGAGGTCCTGCAGTCAAGCACGGAGACATAGATGTATCACAGCTAACCCCTAAGGACTTTGCCTGTCAAAGGGAATCCTTACATCTCTAGCATCACTCTCGCCATTCGTCTGCCATCATTTCTGGCCTCAGTTATGAGGGGTGTTGCTGCAAGAAACAGCCATACAGAAACATCTTTCTGGAGCAGTGTGCTGATACCCTGTGGATTGGTTCAGCCCTTAGGGAAGGGTGCTGGGGCAGCACAAGCAAATGTCTCCACTGAGGAGCCCAGGCTGGTGGCAAGCAGGGTGGGCAAGATCACAGCCTCACCAGCAAGGACACCAACCTGTAAGATGTGAGTAAACAGAGTGGGGAAGGTCTAGAGACAGTAACCAGAGGCAGGTAGTGGTTGACAAAGCAATCTGCAGTGATGAGTCAGGTCCAAGATTTATCTGGAGATCCAGGTCAGCAGATCTAGTCAGGACCAGCAAGAGGCACAACCAACCTATTGTGCAGCTCATGTTGCTCTGGAGGAGAGGGAATGGGAGCCCAACAAGGCTCCTCACAGCTGTCCCTCAGTCAGCTCATCACAGAGGTCTGTCTAATGCTGGTGGTCTAGCTGCCATGGGTTAGCTGGGGGAGCACAGGCAGTTTAGTCCCTAGGAGGGTCAGGGGGAGAAGCTGCAGGACTGCTGGTGCGCGTTGTGCCCTGACAAATGTACCCAACCAGCTGGGAAACCCACCTTGGTCTGCCCCCTTAAGCTTTCTGTGAGCAGTGGGATGGCAGTGTCTTTCTGCTCCTTTCCCTTTCATTAACACTTTGAGAAGAGAAAATCCAAAATGGATTATTAAAGACTTATTTAAAATGAATAAATATGACTTCCATATATAAAAAAAAACAGGTCACACATCACTGGTGTTACAAATAATAGGCATGATCAGCTACAGTAAGTTGAATAAATTTGATAACACTTTAAGTAAATTAGTCTGAGAAGAACAAATTGTGTACTCACAAGAAGGAGAAGGTGGCAGAAAGAGAGAGAGGAGAGTCTCCAAAAGGAGTTTTATGCTCAGAGCACCAGAAGCTGGACACTAGCACTTGGCAAATTTGTATTTGTCTGTTCTCTTTGTCTTAAGCTTTCAATGACATAATACATCATGAAATTTAAGCTGGAGTTTTTAATTTCCAGTTAATGTTTGATGTTCTACTAAAAAAGAAAAAGTGCAATGGACTGTGAAAGAAAAATACATCACCCCACAGTGTCCCTGGACAAGAAGGCAGCAGCATCCTGTCACTGATGTCTAACATCTAATGTAGGAAAGTTATTGGTAAAGGCATAGTAGGTGCTCTCTTTGTCTATATTCTTACTGCGGTGCCAGCAGATGAAAAACTCTTTTTATTTATTAAATGCATTTTTTTTAAGATTGTTGGGATAAAAAAGGCTCTACGGGAAATGATAATTCTGTTCTTTTCTGCATATTTCTGGCATATGGATAAATAATTAAGAAAGTGTTTTCTTTTATCAATGTCAAAAAAGTTAGGAACATCTCAAGACTGCAGCTTTGTAAGAGATTTTTATGTAAGAAAGTTTGTAAAAGTGCCAGACTGAAAAGTTTCTCTCCACAGGGAAGGAGTAGAAAATGACAAGTAAGTTTCTCCCTTTCCTGGCCAAACTTCTTTAAGTTTAGCTTGAAAATAAAATCAACAAGTAAAAGGACAGCTTAATCCATTAATCATTCAGGTTTTGACCTCTTCATGGAGGCTGCCAAACAGGTTGCTAGTAATTTAATACTGTATTTTCCACTATTAGCTGAATTTGGAATACCAACTAATTTTATCCGACATCTACGATAGGGACGTCTAGAATTTAGCCATTATATGAATCATGAGCCCTGCACTCCTCCATTCCATGAATCTGAAATAATGGCCATTTACAGTGCAACCTGTATAACAAAGTTACTATCCAGGTTCTTCCTCTCTGTAAATACCATCGCTGGTAGTTGAAATTGTTATCTGTTTCTGCTGGATGTTTTCTGACCTCTGCCCCTTAACTTTGCGTGCGGAAAATGTCATCTTAGCAAGGCTCCTAGAATTACTGATACTGACACAGCTGTACTGCCAACAGCAACAGTACTTTTAAATCAAAAAGTCACTGCAGATAAGAGTTTAGTAGTCTCTTCCAGAAGATTTGCTCTTGAAAGCTGTTTTTTGCAATATACAGTGTGCCTGCAAGGGAATAAAACTCCGTTTCGACTAACAGTTCAGCCTTATCCTTGTGCCCAGTGTAGGTAAAACCTTCCCATCTGTTCAGGCAGACAGTGTGAGCCTTCAACTCTACGGTGGGTGATGTTAACATGACGTGCTCCCTCCAATATAGTGATGGTACCACTGGAAAATGTTGGTTATCTTACGGAGACCACAACACTAGACTTTCCCCTTAGTGTTTGAGAAGGGGAAACAAAGGTTAATTCTTGTGCTGGACAAAGCAGCAGACCCTTTCATGCTCACCTGTTATAAAAATGATAACTGTTGTCTATATCAGTTGAAATCTGTGAAGAAAACCTGTGCTTCTATCTCCTTTCTATCAGCAAACTGCAGATGAATTCGAATATTTACAACTATTCACATTAGAAAAGGCAAAATTTGAAAAAGACAAACACTTAAACACATTATTTTCTTTTTTTTCTAAACCACTCAGTTGCTGCTTGGTATTTCTGCCCAGCACTAAGCACATTCCCAGCTAGTTCAGCAAGACAGGTCACCTTTCTTAGCCTTTCTAAGCTGACATAGCACTTAAAATTAATGAAACTAAGCAAAATGAAGACGATACTTCTGGTTTCCCTGTGTATTTTTCACTCCAAGATGTGCTCCGGCTCTGAAACTCTAGCAGACACTTCAGCAGCACCAATAGCATTTTTGTGTAGTGTTGTTTATTGTCATCAATGCCCACAGCTCCATTGGTCTTCATGTTAAGTGGAGAGTGTTAAATTTTTTTACTGTTTGCAATTTTTAAAAGCTATTTTTTGTCTCCTTGTTTTCAGTTGGATTGCTTGTTCTCCTGATGAAGAGCTGATTTTAACAAGCACAGTAAATGTCAGATAGTACTGGGTATATATATGTTGTTCAGGAATACCCTGGAAAAACATTGTTTGCTGAAAAAAGTTGCAAATTTAGAGAAATTTTTCCTTTCCCTTACTGCTTAATGCCAATTTTGAGAGCCAAATCAAGATGACAACCCTGCAGCAATTTATGAAAGCGTGGCACACATTCAAAA
This sequence comes from Podargus strigoides, assembly GCA_028020825.1. Classification (NCBI taxonomy): domain Eukaryota; kingdom Metazoa; phylum Chordata; class Aves; order Caprimulgiformes; family Podargidae; genus Podargus; species Podargus strigoides. Next base: position 43,078,896 of record CM051624.1, on the reverse strand, counting down.
ACAAGCCACCATTTAGCAAAGATTTTTGTTAAAATAAACCATAGGATCTGCCAGTTCCCAGGAACTCTCTTTGTTAGAAGGATCAAGTTAGAAAATAGTAAGGACCAGGCTGTTTTGTTTTCCTTTAAATGGCTGTTTCATCTTGGGAGTTAAATGTGCACAACTGATTAAATAAAATATTATTTGTCACTATATTACATGTCCATCAGTGTAACTCATCAAAAACTCCTTTCCTGGAAGTTAGGATGAAATAGGCACAAGGATGTACCTCCTCAGCCCCCATATGCAAAGAAGTGTCGTATGGTAATTGGTGAGATTTTTCAGTCTTTTCTAATAAATTGAAGGTTTTAATTTGAAGAGCTTTTTCTTTTCTAGATGAGCCATTTGCTATCTGTTTATTCTGCAGTGACAGTATTTATTATCAATACAAGGAAGAGGATTAACAATAATATCAAATCTATCTTTTCTCTTTTAAGATAACTAAGGTTTCAGGTATTTTCCAGACAAATCCAGAACTGACACAGGATGCTTTGTTTTCAAATGTCACCAGATGATAGTGGCAACTTCATGACATTTCTCAAAGTTCACATATAGAGTCTCAAGTCAGAAAGGAACGGTCCAAAAACTGTTAAGGCAACTGAAACAGTTGTGGTTTGGCTTTTATCAGACACAAGTGGTGCCCCTTTTGATTACTTTTGTATGCATTTCCACAAATAATAAAATCCCATGGGTTGCACAGCTCATAAGAAAATACTAGAGGCACATTTTTCTGAGTATTATCTATGTATTTCCTTTCTGAAATCATTATTTTGTTCTTTTCTTCATTTTTTCTTACTCTGCCCAAATATACTTTCTGTCTCCTGAAAACCTGTATTTATTCGTACCTTTGTCTTCCTGCTGTATATACTGTCTTCCTGCTGGACTGGAAGGTGACTGCTTTTCCTGCAGATACCTCTTTCTTGTTCTGCCTCCCTCTCCAAGATCTGTGATTTCATCCAACCATGCAGTTCTCCAGATCTTGCTGGGAAAAAAAAAAAAAAAAAAGAAAATTTGGTTGAAAAATACCAATCTGAGTTTGGTTTGCAGCTGATAACAAATTAAAAAAGGGTTGGTTTACACTTGATTTAAGCTTCATCATAAAACAATGTTCATTTGAGACTTGGTAGGTTATTCTTTCTTTACTGAAGGTGATTTCATGGTTTACTTTCCAACTTCTGCAGAAATCTAACCAAACATCAGAACTCCCCAGAAGGTTTGCAACAGTATGGAACTGAAAAAAAAATTGGTTCTTTCAGAATTTAAGTTTCCACACTAGGATGTGTGGAAGCCCTTTTAAGGTCTGGATTTCCTAATTCTAGGTCACACCGTATGAATAGTGTCTTCAGATCCACATACTGTAGGGACACCCTGAAGCGTGCTCTCAGGGCTGTGAGGTCATTTACCCCTCTGGGGCTGCAGATTATGAGAGAACTGGGGATTATGTTGACCAGTTTTGTCAGGCTGACATAGTAAAGAAGAAAGGAGAATTTCCAAAAGAAACTCTCTTTACTCCTGTAAAAAAATTAATAAATATCAGCATATTCACACAAGTATTTTGATTTTAGCAAATGAGCATTTTTCAGTACAAACTGTCTTCTGTACGAAAAATGTATTAAGTCAACAACAAATAAAGGCTATAGACTCAGTTCTGTCATCAAAACAGATTATTTTGACAAATGTAATACAGTAGAACACTTCTTTTTCAACTTCTCTAGCTTTCTGCTTTGTTGAACATTCACTGTAATAAAACATTCAACCTTGTGATGAAAAGACAAATTACAACACTCAGAAAACACATGGACCAAACAAACACTTGTGCTTCAGCAAGGCTTCACTCGAGTGAATATTCCCAATGACATCTGTATTAGTATGCACATAAAAGATGTCTTTCACGAGCATATGTGCATATGAGAAGATTTGAGAATCTCAAATAACATGAGCTTGCCCAATTTCACTTCATGTTTTAGAAAGTTAATTCCATTTAGGATTCATTAAAAAAGTGATCAGTAAAACATTTAATGACAAAGTGAAAAATATTTATAAAAATACTTTTGCAGATATGACATTTTCCTGTTAGCTTCAGCAAAACATTCAAAAAAGTTATTTTAAATTTTCTTTTTACTTTCCTTTTCCCTCCATCTTTTAATTTCCTTTTTTCATCAGAAAAAAAGTTGAAAGGAGGGCAAAAATAAAATTTAAGCAATTAAAAACATAGATTTTTTTTTTCCCACACTTTTTAATCTTCTCCTAAATATGAAATAGTAGACAAGAAATCCTGTGATCTGAGCAGTCTGTAAGGTAATAGCTACATTTTTTTCTGTTGTTCAGTAATCACTCTGAAAAAAAGTGATGCAGCCAATGTTTATGTAATTCAGAAAGTCTACTGGAAGAAACAGCATTGCACAGCATAACACAAAGGTTCCCACTGGCTCATGCCCAAGCTTGTTAAATGTTCCCCACATTTCTTTGCAACTCCAAATGGTATTTCTCAGATTGCAGGAAAACTGTAAATAAGATAAAACTTTTACTGAAAAAGAAGTGAAACTAAATTAGTGATGAAATTAAGCATGCTGAAAATTTGGGTCAATGACAGGTATTGATAAATGTTACAGATGTGGCAGCTCACCCTAAATTTATCTAGACTATGTAAACCACCACACCTAAAGCAGCAAAATTGATGTGTTGAAACTTCCATTAATTTTCAAAATGTCAGAGGAGCTGAAGCTTAAATGTTTTCCCTTTCAGCTGGCACCATTAATGTAAGATGTGCTTCTCTAGTTAATAAAAAAATCCAAATATACAAGCAAACAAGCTAAAACCCATGAGAACTTTTCCAAACTCCAACAAAATTTGTCTACATGATGACTGCTTCTTCCTCCTTTCATACTCTCAGGCTATGTAATGTCTGAGGAGGTTTACCTTGAGTTTCTATACAATTGCACTATTTTAAGTTAAAAGCTTCCTGAACTTCAGATTTGTTTTCACAAGGAGGTCAAAAAATCTTTGAAGGCCACATGAAAAACAGAGATAACAGGACTTTGTATAGCACTCCTGAAATAAGCATTTCACTACAGCCTTTCCAGCCAGAAAGAATAAAACACACTTTACATAGTGCTGTTTAAACATCGGGTAGAACACATGAAAATTATTTCTGTGGAAATCAGTTTGCTCTCACAAATACATTAAACTTACTCTTTTCCAGTTTGCTTTTCCCTGCAGCACCTTAATGCTTCCTTGACAAATAAAAGTGACATGGTGAAATCTGACAAAGCTTCCTTATCAGGAGGGAAAATCTCACTATGGCTGCAGGACGCCTAGTCTTCCCTTTTCAAATGAACATCAGAATAAGTTAGCTACCCATAATGATGTCTCTTCTTCTGAGAGACTAAAATAAATCAAAAAACGAATAAAAGTGATCTTAAGTAAAATAAAAGAACATTTTCATGGAGCTTACCAGGTGTCTCTAGGTAAGTTCGTAAGACCAAACTTGGTGCAATGAACTCAGAGTAAAACAACTTTTCTAGGAAGTTTTAATTTGGTCACTGTATGATACTGTTGGTGATTTCTCAAGTTCTTTATACATCTGTTAAACTGAAACAATTGCCATGTGCATTTTACATTTTTAATCAAGCAGAGGCCTAATTAAATTTTAATGGTCTAAATAATTTGACAAGAAAAGGACAGAATAGATTTTTTTTTTTACTGCTCAATCTCTTTCAGTGACATGTTCACCCCCACCTCCAAAGAGTACTCCATAGTCGCTTATTAGACAGTCTCCATAGTTAACGATAAAAGTTGTCTGAACTTTCCCTTAATAATAAAGACAACTGAATATTTGCAAATTTTCGGATTTCTGAAGTGAGGAACTGGAGCTCTGAGTAGAAGTAACTTCCTTCTCTGACAGTCTCGATCCTTACTGTTTACTTTTTTTGAATGTACCAAACCCAAATGATTTATTTTGGGTTAATTTCATTACTCACATTCTATAAAATGTTTATTTTTCTGGTCAAAACCCAATTCTGTTTAACCTGAACTGATTTCTTTCAATGTTTTTATTTGACAAGAAAACTGAAAAGGTGGTTATTTGCAAAGTCACAGTTGCATGCAAAGTCATCAAGTTAGTAAATCTTGATCCAAACATCTTGAAGTCACTGTGAAAAATACCACTTCTTCAGTCCAGTGTAATTTTGAAGTTGGGCTTTACAGCAACAGGAGATGAAGCAACATTTTTATGGCAATTTTATTTACTAGAGTTAAAAACCTTTGCCATTTGAAGCTTCTCAGAACTGTGGAACATTAGTCATAGTCTAAATGAAGGCAGATTAGAGGACAGACTGTTAGTGATGTGATAAAGGCAAAAGAAAAACACAGTTTGGCATGTGCCTCTTGATTTCCTTACATGCCTAACACCAGTGCATCTGTACTACTCCCATCCATCTGCACTGTATTACAGGCTGGTATTAGTAGAAGCATCTAACACTAAAATGGAAGAGAGCCTGAAGATGTAAACAGCTTCGCCTGCACTGAACTAGGAATTCTATATATTTAAAATATATGATGGAGTCTGTAGACAGAAAACCTTTTATACAGATTCCTACCAGCATTACATTTCTCTTGAGTGCTATCAGAAGCACAAAGACCAAATTAAGCAGGTAACAGTTTCAAACTATGCTAGCTTTGATGGAAAAGCCATTTTAAAGCACTAAACTTCTCTCAACCATTAAGACATGTTGCAGATTTCTGTTTGCAGTTGTACCCAGACCACTTTCCATGGGACCATAATGTAAGCTGGATCTGTGAAAAGATCTAGGTAAAAAAAACCTACTGAAAAAAAATTAAAAGGAAGAGGACAAGTATTTTCTTGCATTGCTGCTACAGCACACTGCCATAAATCATGGCATCTTAACAACTGGAGGGACTCAGAAGTGCAGTGTAAGAAACTAACAACACAGAATGAGAGCTCCTGAACTGAGGTTTACCAATGAAGACTGAGTAGTTTGAAGCTTTATTCTACAACCTTTTATTTCAATAGCATGAGGGAAATTAAAACAAAATTAAAAAACCCCAAATAAACAAAACCCAAGCAAAACTCTACAAGCTAGCTAACCTCAGCAGCACAATATTTCCCAAGACATTGTTACTTGCAGGCAATATTAAATTAGGCTGAAGTAGTTTCAGAAATTCACGTGTATAAGACTTTCATTAATCTTCCAAAACAAAATTATTCGTGTAATACATTTGCTGCCTTGTTCAATTTTAAAGATCAGCAGAACCTTTGAATTCCACTTTGTGGAACAACTCTACCAAAATCTCTTTTCATTCCTATTTAAGATAAAAAGTAATGATCTCATTTTAAGAGTGCAGGTGAAAAGGAACCTTCAAAGACATCTACTTCCAGGGCTTCATTTCCCTAGTATGGGCTGTCTGCCCTACAGAGATGACATCTATTTGGAAAGTAAAACGATAGCTTCATATCTATATAGTGGTCAAATTTATATTTAGTGGGTTATATTTATAAAATCACAGATTCATCTAGGTTGGAAAAGACCTTGAAGATCGAGTCCACCCATAAACCTACACATCCCTGAGTACTGTGTCGACACGACTTTTAAACACCTCCAGGGATGGGGACTCCAGCCTGTCCAGGTCCCTCTGCAGAGCCTCCCTACCCTCAGGCAGATCAACACTGCCACCCAACTTGGTGTCATCTGCAAACTGACTGAGGGTGTACTCCATCCCCTCATCCAAATCATTGATAAAGATGTTAAACAGGAGTAGCCCCAATATCCAGCCCTGGGGACACCACTTGTGACTGGTCACCAACTGGATTTGACTCCGTTCACCACAACTCTTTGGGCCCAGCCACCCAACAAGTTTTTAACCCAGCAGAGTATTCATTTACTCATGAAAACCTCCAATAGGACGCAGTTGCACGCACATCAACTCCCTCACTGTCACATTTTTCATTTTTTATTCCTTACAACAATGATATCTATCTTAATATTGTGATTTCTATTTTTTAAATGCAGACAGAAATTTTTTCCCTGATAACACATCCAGCTAATGGATTCTTCAAGAAAAATGTGTATAAAATGTCAACACTAGATAAATAATGGAAATATTCAAAGAGACAATCTCATCAGTGTCTTCATATGTTAATATCTTGCTGTGCATTTGAAATGCCATTACTTTTAGGAAAACACGTTATATGTATATGTTCAATTGAAAACACTGCCCTAGCAGCTTGGTTCTTGCTTTAAAACAAGTTTTAATTTGTCCCATTGCAAGTGTGAAATGTGAATCAGAAGCAGACTGAATTAGATATTTTCACTGCAGTCTACATTTCTTCTTGCAGGAACATATTTCTACGAGCTGTGTGCACATCATGTGGGGCTCAGAGGTAGAGAGGAAAAAAAAAAAAGGATGAAAAATTGGTTTGGTGGAATAGGAAATGCTTCTTCTTAGAACTCATGCCCAAAGAAGGGTTTATCTATATGCATTAATTGGTCCACCTAGATTATATATTGCTGCTCATGTGTGGGTAATTATTTATTTTAAGTGGGAGGAAAAGCTTTAGCTGGAATAAATAAATGACCATTTCCAACCAAAATTTTCCCCTCAAATATGTCTATTTACTTGTAATAATGTTTACAACATATTAACATATTACCTTTTTTTTCCCCACTGATCACTGCCAACAACAGAACTACGTTGGATGTCAGTACTAAGGAGGTTTTCAGTAATGTGAAGGCTGCCAAGAGTGGAGTAACAGAAGATCATAATCTTTATGAGGAAAAGACAAGAGAGTCATTTTAAAGGTCTGGCAAAAAAAGATGACAGCACCCCTACAACTAACAGTTTTGTAAGAATTTCGTGCTGAGCTGTTAGTATGTGTTCAGCTTTAAGAGTTCCTACAGATTGACTCAAACATCTCTCCTTGTTATATAACCAAATATCACTGTAATTCTTGCATAACAAGGATGCAAAACCAAAGCCTACAATACTTTACAAAAGCACAACTTTGTTTTGTAGCAAACGTACTTTCCACTGAAGCTTTTTAGTGGACTGAGTTGACACTAATATGAGACAGCATAACACAGGAAAACAGAGTGTAAACATTACATACATTAACTGCATTATTATTCTTACTTTTTCTGTAACAACTAGATCTGGATTATTAATTATTACACTTTTAATATTTCAATTATAATAAACTGCTGGCTTTAATTATATATTAAGTGCACTTCCTCTTTGTCCATAAACACGACTGAGTGTAACAAAATCCAGAGCAGTTGTTGAGCTATGATACAAATAATACTGGTACCTTTGAAGTGATGAGCTATAGTTTTATATATATATTATATATATAACTGACTTCAGTCAAGCATCCTTTGTGCTGTCTGTATCCAGTGACTGAGGAAATGGAATACATTGCTTTGTTCAAGTAGTCAGCAGGTGAAAAATGTTGTGCTTTATTTAATTATTATTTTTTTAACCCACCTTTTTTTCTAGCTTGTTATAATGTTTTCAATAGAGGTAATTATTGCAGTCAAGAAAATGCTCACACCTTATTGCATTGAATTAAAGGAGAAATACCTCTGGCTTGAGCCAGAGCAAAGCATTAATGTTCTAATTTCAGAGAGAGCAGAAGAGAGATATTCTGTGATTCACAGAGTAGCACTGACACATACTTTTGTGGTTCTGGGATAGATCTTGTCTTAAGAAGACAGCAGTTTGAAGGTGTCTGGCTGGCCTGTTTCTTCCATGTGCAGCACTGTTAGCACTTTTGTGCCCTTACACGTCACTACCAGAATGCACACCACCTCTCTCTCTTGGGAAGCTGTGATTGCACAGCCATGTTAGTAATCACAGTCTGGCTGGGCTGCTCAATATCAAAGCCTAATTTCCTGTCACTCAAACAGATGAGTTGTTACAACTCCTGACTCTGAAGCTTCTCAAGAGATACCCAAAGATGTATGACAGAAAACTGCTTCTGAGCACCTGTCAGGAGGCACCTTCCAAATAAATGGACTGCTAAATGCAAATGGTGACTTATTGTAGACTTGGAATTATCTTAGAGATCCAACAAAGACTGTGATTTTAGAGAATTGCAAGTAGGTTGTTTTCAGATTCCAAGGAATGAACACAACAGAGAGAAGAACCTTTTCCACTCAGTTGACTAGAGCCTAGCAATTCCAGGAAGCGAGGCAACTTATGGCCTCAAGTTGCATCAGGGGAAGTTTAGATTGGATGTTAGGAAGAAGTTCTTTCCTGAGAGGGTGGTTGGGCACTGGCACAGGCTGCCCAGGGAGGTGGTGGAGTCGCCGTCCCTGGAGGTGTTCAAAAAAAGACTGGATGAAGCACTTGAGGCCATGGTCTAGTGGTTAGGGAGATGATGGGATCAAGTCCTTTAGGTTGGACTTGATGATCCTGGAGCTTTCTTACCAGTTTAGCTGACATTACTAAAAATTACATTTACTTAATAAAATTATTAAATATATTTATATGTATAAGATTATAGTAGAGCTGTTTTCATTCAGCTTCAGCCAAAATGCCCAGATCCTCAGGTTTCAATGGACAGTGAATTTCCCAGGCATGACCAAGAGGCATACAGGCATTGTTGGTCAAAGAGAGTCAGAACTTAGCCTATGTCTTGTTTCACATCAAATATTGGTGTTTCAGATATTTTGCCTCTTATAAACTTTGGATTTTATTTATTTAGAAAGAAATAATACATATAACGAACCTGGAAGGAAATTAAATTCTGGTCATTCTATTCAGTGACTATGAAGTCAGTGAGTTTGTAGATAGTTTCCTGGAGAATTTCTAGTTCCTCCCCTGAGCTTAAGACATAGGGAAAAAAAGTGAGTTTGAAACAGCAGTAGAAATTTAAGTAGCAATGTAGCAGATCTTGAACAAATATTATACTAGGGATATGGTGACTTCAGCTTCAGGAAGGCTACAGTGTTGTCCAAATTTCACCAATGGTTCCATTTAGAGTATAAAATGGGACAATGAAGTCTCACATGATACAACATAAGAAAGGTTCTCTGCCAAAAAACTGGAAGAAGTTCCTGAATCACCTGCTGGGTTCTCTTCTCCTATGCAGACCAATATGTTCTCACATAACTGTCCCTAACACTGAAACTTCTAAAAAAACATCCAGGCTTGAAAAGACTTGAAAAGATGCTGAATGCACTATTTCTTTTTGCAGATATTCCAAAATTTAATTGCCATCATATGCTCTACATACGATTTTAATTTGTCTGTCTTAACCATCAGAACTATTGGTTCCTGTAGTGCCTTTCCTTTCTAAACAAACACTGATGCATGCCAGTGTGAATGAATAACTATATCCTAAGGGAAAGATGATTATTATTCATCAGTACTCAGAGCTGCTGATTAATATTTCACGGGTATCACTCAGACTACAGAAATGAAGAGTCAGTGATGCTAACATGACCCATATCAGAAATACTGGTCAAAAACCCCAGGATGATGATGGTAATGATGATTATTATTTTGAACATATAATTTCTTTCTTTTTATAGCCACAATCAGATAAAAATGTGTCTGTCACAAATTTACAGCAGAAGAGAAAAAAAGAATAATAATTTAAAAAAAAATAATTTTGCAGCAGATTTCCACCTCTTACTGTGACTCAGACAAATTAAAATGAGATATAACCTTAGTATGAAAGCTATATACCTTTTACCTGGTTAATTTAGTAGCATTCTATTTTTTGCTATGACTCCAAACTACTCTGCAAACCATTTTTCCAAGTTACTGTTTTCTTTTTAATGTCAAAGTATATAGAAGCTTTCTCAAATTAACTCATGCAGGATTTACTGTGCAAAATCATTTGAAAAATTATTCTCAGATACTGGAGGGCTCTTTAATTTTTAGAAAAAAACCTCTATGACAAGTGGCATTTCAGATGCACAAAGAGCATTTGATTCATAGCAAGCAATTTCAGGTCTGGGGCTTGGTGTTTGTTTTTTTTTGTCAAAAGGACAGTAAAATAATTTCTAGTTTATAATTAGCTTTTCCTGTGATTTCTCTAAGAAATTGCAAATATTTGAGTTGTAATGAAGAGCAAACAACTGGGATTCCAGAATAGTTGTCTTCTATACTACTTAGAATTTGAATTAGTACTTGCAGTAAATGTATTTGAGTATTAGCCTAGTTCTATCAAACATATTATAGACAAATCTCAGTAGGCACACTTGGACACTGTGATCCAAGCTTTGCTGGAGCAGTAGCATCCCACAGGAGCTAAATTTGGGGCTTTACCTTAGCCACCCATTTCCAAAGGAAAAGTTAATACAAAATTTGTTTCATGTCTCTTCTGGTTCATTATTTATTTTATTTGAATTGCATTACTAAAGTTTTGATTTCAGGAGCACATTCCAGACATAGAAGGCAACTTGTTTTAAAAACAAATCTCTTATCTTTTGAGGTTTGCCTGTGAAAGATTTTGTGCTTGATTAATAGTAGAAACATACAAATGAACCTTTTCATCCAAGCCCTTCATCTGAGCAATTCTTCCAGCACTGAGGACACTGTACCTCAACTAACAGTTAAAAAAAAAAAAAGGCATAAACTCAACCAAAAACTTCTAGAGACTTTTTCTTAAGGTGGATCAATAAAAGGAGCAGAACTTCCAAATATCCAGTTCTGTTCAATTTTTGATTACATGGCCAAAATTCAGTCCTAAATAGTTAGCACTGAAAGACAGAAAGTCAAATAAACGTCAAAATAAAAGGATGTTACGTAGGAAGGGCTTCAGTCTCACATAAAATATTTATGACAATAAAAGAAGTTTGAAGAGAAGTTGTTTCACTAGAGAAACTTGCCATGTGTTGTGGAACACAAAGGTTGGCATTCAAAGAATATACAAAACATAGCCATAATTCAGAGCATCATATTGTCATTAATAAAAGACCTACAAGTGTAGCAGAGACAGATGTAATGGGTAAAGTTTCCTTTGCTTTCAATTCTTTACTTTTTCATTTGTTTGGAATAAAAAAAACCCAGACAAATCCTTCAAGATAAGTAATATTATAAATAAAAATGATATCCAAAGGAGATATTATTCACTAAGATTCATAAAATGTTTGGGGATTTGGTTTGTTTGGGGGTTTTTTAGATGAAAGCATGCAATTTATTAGATTAGGAATTGAGAAGTAGCTATTAACCTAAGTGAAATTGTAGGAAGAATATTTCTAGACAACCAAAATCCAACATCAAAAGACTTATTTCCTGGTGTATGCATGAAAGATTAGGAGGAACAGAAAAGAAATTAGGCATCCCACTTCCTTGTCCATTCTTGCTAAGAATATGAAAATAAATTAAACTGTACATAAAGAAGAACCTGAAAAAAGTTAGCATGAGGATAAGCTTTTACAAGTTATTAGATGTATTTATTCATTCTAGAGGAAAAAAAAATAACACTCAGAACCTCATTCACAGCCTCCCTTCTTCCCATGAGTGCACTTCCCTCCTCCACTCTCATCTTCCCTCCCATTCTGCTAAATTTACCACTGAAACTCCAGGCAATGTGCAAGTCTTGGAGGCAGCTGTATCTGTTTTCATAATTCACAGCCACAAGAACTACCTGAGGTCAGAAGTTTCTTTGATCTTCTTGATTCCAAGGAAGTTCAATGTCACCTAAGCAGAGGGAATAAAGTGACAGCTACAGTGCAGAAAACTGCCAAGGGACTGTTCAGTTTCAAGTATCAGGGTTTTTAATGAACTGCTTGTGGCATTGTCATATGTGGATTTCAAACAGGATTTCATTTTATGAACGTTAAAAATGCCCCTGAAATTATAAGCGTGTTTCTTTGCTATTGTAAATGGGTTTTGGGGGAAAAACCCAGTGTCCTCTGTGGGATGGAGAGGGAGGTAAGGAGGGAGAAACAACCCACAAACCCTAATTTTGGGAGAATTTGGGATGCCTGGAATGCTAGCATGTACCAGAATACTGGTATTGCACCAGTTCTGGATTGTTACAGAGGCACCTGCTGAAGCCAGAACAATCCTGAGAACTTGGCAGCAACAAGAACTATCAGAAGTTATGCAAAAGATCTCGTTTGGTTTGGGAAAGTTTTTACTTACATTAAAATCATAACTTTTGTTTTTTCACTTTGAAAGGCAGGTTTGTACTATTGTAACAAAGAGGTTTCAGCTCTACTGTTCTTTCTCCTCACCTCACCCCTCCTTAGGTGGCCCTCACCTATGCACCTCAGAACACAGATGAGCCTTTTTGAGGAAGGTGATACTTGCCATGTACTTGCCATACTTTCTGCAATGTTTTTGATTTTTACTTATTTTTTTAAGACGGACTTTTCTATTGTTTGAATAATTTTCTTGCACTCTTCTCTGCTTTCTTTCTAGTTCATATGTTCAAAATGCAGAAATGTATTCCTTCAAAGTTGGCATACTAGTACATAAGAAACTGTTCTATTCATTCTTTTACCCCAGTGTTTCAGCTTGTGTCTTTTTCTTTATTTACAGCCTGACATTTAATTCTGAAGATGCTGAATATACTTAAGGTCATTTTCCAGCTATTTTTCCCTTATGTATCCTTAAAACATTCTTTTTGCAAGAAATACTGCACAGGATTCCATTGTTTGCACTAACTGTGAATTCACACTAGATTATGGCAGTGACCACCCTCCAGCCACAAACTCTGACTTCATCCACAGAATTCCACTTATCTGTCTAGTGCAAAGACATTTTGTTCTTACAGCTGCCAAAATCCTCCAAGAGTTGGTGCAAAGTTGAAGTAACATCCAGTGTAATTTTGTTGGCATGAGTTATAGAGCTGGATTGGAATTTGCTAAGTGAATATCTTATAGCTTGATGTGGAGATCAGTTTTCTCCCAGTGTGAGCACAAGCACTGTCATCTCTATAGATGGGGAAGCTTCTTCACATACTTTCTCATCCATTCAGATGCTGAAAGCACCATGGACTTAGGGCAGGGTTAACCATCCCAGAATCCCTACCACTAAGCATATTTACTTCAAGCCTGCAGATAGCCTGGAAGTCTAATTCAGATGGATGCCAAACTCCTGCCCCATTCATTGGGATGTCTCATTTTTTCATAGCCTGACACTGCCAATATTCTCTTTCCTGGATAGGCCTGGATTAGGAAAACAGTTACTTGATGCATTGTAGGTTAACTAATGTAATCTTCAATTTCTCTGCTGCAAGCTTATGCAAAGCTTACTGCCCTTTTGATTTATTTATCTATTCATAATGAGAAAACAGCGTGCATAAAGCAGATGCTAAATGTAACAAGCCACAACTTTAGACCCAAACAGGATCAGTAGCATGGGTAACAGAAAATAATTGCTGTAATTTCCTAAGTTTTGAAAGGTGCCGTGGTGGTAGGAATTGGTTCTTTCATTAATAAACTCCGCAGTGCATGAAGATAACAGGGTCATCTTCTTTCCCTAAAGTATTCTGTGAGGGCAGGAGGAAAATGATTTATTTTTTTTTCAGTAAAAGACTGATAGTGATGAAATCCATGCAGGGTTTACTATCTGTTCAAAGGAAAACACTAATCCTGTGGATAACACACACTGCTGCCCATCAGAAATGTGGTGCAGTGGGACTGCCTTATTGAGTATATCCTATTTCAGAATCTCTGCTCTGGAAGTAGATCTAGTTGCACTTACAGCACATGAAACTGGATTTCTTCAGTACTCACAGCAGCTTATTCTGTACCATTAGGAAAAAATATCTGTCGAGCAAGAACATCTTTTAATATGATATTGCTTCCCTGCTCAAGAGGATTATATTCTTTTTCTTCTGTGTCTAAATAAAGAACTGATTTCATTAAAGATGGGGCTAAACTCCCAAGAGCGAAGTTCAGAAGGACTCAGATGCAGAGGTTTATTTGACCTTAATGTAGGGATTAGATAGAGAGCTGGACACTGTTTGATTTCCACTTAATAATAGGTGCCAAAGCTTTGGGGCTGTTTTGGCTCATCTTTAATTCTACTGTCTTTTAAACCAAATAAATAAATAAATGAAACTAAACCCTTTGCAGCCACAGGCAGTGCACAGAAGAGAATAAAAAAAAAAAAAAAGCAGGCTATGCTCTGGTAAAACTCAGCTGGAAAGTACCACATAGAGAGATGTGGGAAACCCAGGGACTGCCTGCAGATGGACACATGGAACCGAGCTGGGGCTGGCAGCCTGGACACAGTCTGTGAAAGCCTCAGAGCTCCCACAGTGCTGAACTTAGGTGAGACAGGGCAAAAGTGAATACTGAAGTACACTTCCAGATTCATTCTTGAATAAGCTGCTCACTTGTATTATTTCTCGCTGTTTTTTTTTTTCTTTTCTCTCATTTAATTATTTTCTTTGATCACAGGTAAAGTCCCTGCCCCATTTCCCCCTCCTCCTTCCACAGGAAATTTTGGTAAATAACTAACACAGAGATCCTGGTTCTTTCTCCACACTTTGAGCTTTCATTGACAGCTGTAGAAGTACAGCTGTGTCTTTGAAGCTCAGAGATAACACATTTTTAAGAAGAAATTTAAACAGATCTGGGTTTTGCTAGGTGTGATGAATCTCGTGATGCTTTCAAAAAAGATACAGCTACAGCAAAGAACTTCCTTGCAATATTTGGATTTCAAAGTAAATTTCATTTAATTTTCAAATCGTGATTTGAAATATCTGTAGCATTTGTCTTAGAGCAAGTCCTTGACTAGTACCTAGACTTGTCAATATTTGACCCATTTATTAAAACAATATGTAGACAGCATTATGAACTCTAAGCATGTTCTATCAAACAGTGAAGAAATAAAAAGAAAAAGAAAGCAGAGCAAATATAAAGGAGAGAAAATGAGAAGGAAAAAAAAATTATTCTAATAAAGGGAGTCACAGTGATTGTGGTTTATGTATTATACATATGGGATATATCTATGATATGTCTATGTCATAGTCTATGATTCTACATAATTGTCTATGTTTATCCTGTACCCAGGGCTGAACTGCAGCAGTTGTTCTACCCCCCAATGCTCCCTCCCCAGCTGAGAAGGGGAATCAGGGCAAAAAGGGAGAAGCCCCTTGGGTTGAAGTAGAAAGATTTAATGAAATAACAAAACTAATACAATCATACAACCACTAACATAGAGTATACAAGGTTATACTCAGCCTCATCCTTAGGATCAGGAGCAGAAGGCCAACAGGGAAGAGTCCCAAGAAGCAAAACTCCAACCTTAGTGAATTCCCTCCCTTTATAATGAGCATGATCAATTATTATGGGACACACCTGTGAGTCAGTTTGGGGCACTGCCCTGCCTGAACCTCCCACTGACTGGGGGCTGCTCATGGCCTGCTGCCATGGCTGGCCCATGGGTCTGCTCCTGGAAAACCAGGACACCATTCCACCCCTTATCCCATATCATTTACATCATGCCCAAGTTGCTGCTCTTCCCATTTCTCAGTATTTGCACCAACAGGTTTACAGAAGTATCAGAAGTATTGTATGGAATAAAGTTGTTCTAAATTTTTATCTCTAGAGATTTTTGCACCAATAAGAGCAAGAATGTTTTAAAAACAAGAAAAAAGTTTTTATCCATCTTTCAAAGAATGATCCCTATTTTCTCAGCCTATATATTTTTGAATTGTAGAGGCAAGGGGCATGTCTGTCCAGGGCTGTGAAATGAACTGTGAAGTGTATTTCCAAAATAAGATTTTCCAATTGGCACTTAGCCACCAACCAGCTCTGGCTACCATCTTTCTTTAAATGTTGCTTTAGCCAAGACACTGAGATTCTGAGCAATTGTACCAGAGCCTGTGTATACCACTGTGGTTTTAAAGAAAACCTGCTCAATTACTGTTAAAAGACAGAAGTACTTTCAAACTGAATATTTATATAGCACCATCTTGTGCACTTTGTCCTGTATGTACAATATATGTCCATAATAATAAAGAAAAAATACTTAATTTTCTTCATGCCCCTGTGCATAAATACAGTACAGCTGCAGTGACCTTTAACAGTGTCATATGATACACAGAACAAAACCTATTATCCACTATTTGGAAGGCATGTGCTTGTGGTCAGATACATAAACTGTTAAGTTGAAGAGATAAAACAATGTAATAAATGTTTAGTTCTGAAGACAGCTCAACATGCCTGGAAGTTTTAAGAGGGTCTGGACTGCAAACACTGGGCAATATTGGTTTCATCTTAGGGTTCCCCACCAGGCTGCTGAATCTTCTCTACAACATATAAATTATAACCTTTGAATAGTTCCTTTTTAACAGATATGATGTCATGTGGCTTAAACCACTGAACAGCATGAGTCCATGAAAGTTTGACTCCTCTGAGAATTAGGAATAGTAATCATTCTCTACCATATAAATGAAAAAAAATAAGGCATAATCTGAGGACATGGCTAGAAAGAGTGCTTTTCAAAGCTAGAAATAAACTTAAATTTCCTAAATTGAAGTCCAGCACCTGAATTGCAATAGCATCACAAGTCTTGGAGCACTAGCACCTAATTAGAGAAGACCTATGAAAAAAACCTTTTTATTTTCAGTAGAAGAGCTTTATTATACTATGGAAAAAGTCTGAAGGTACTGTAGGATACTCTGACCATGCTGGTTTTATCTTGTCAAAGGAGGATGCCACTGAAGGATCTCAGGGAATATTGTATGGGAAGAAACATAATTATGAACGTAGGAACCCATCATATTTTCATGGTGGAACGAGATAAACTGATTTTAGTGTTATTATCTGGTATTTGCAACTAACTCAAGACTTTATACTACCTTAGCTGACTGACATAATCGGGATCCTGCGTTCTCTATATGAAAATACATTTCTTCACATCACTGAAGCTGTAAGAAGTGGGGGAGTAACATAACACCTTTGGGCTCAAAGGAAGAAATGACAGAGTGGGATTTTGAGTTGGTACTTTTAAAGTCAGCTACTTCCTCCAACACTGCATTAATTTGAACAGAAAACCAAGATGAATTGAGAGACCAGTAAATGCTTTTTCACTGACACCATTCCACTGACTACTGTTAGAGTATGACAATCTGAGGAGAAGGCACTTTCCCTACAATTATTGCAAAAAACACAGACACTTTTTTCCTGTAAATAAGGGAAGCTATTGTAACTGTGAGGGAAAATGACTCTTCAGTATTTAAAATGTTTAAAATATAATCAAGTGTCAGCAATCATGCTTTTATATTTTATTTCTACTGTATGTCATTATGAAAGATAGAAATCTGGAGTTCAAAATCTGCAGTTCTGGTAAGGATCTAAAGACAGATGATCATAAAAATCTCTCATGGTCTTAAAGTGATTCCTCCAGAGGAGGAATCTATAAGTGTAGCACTCTAGTTAATAACGAGCAGGTGTCAGTTTGGTTCAGTTTTGAGAAAAATAATTCATGTTATGTCTTGAATATCATACTCAAATTGTTAAAGATGGGTAATTTTGCATTGGCCAGCTTTGTTGTATGCTTTAAGCTTGGTCATTCTCCTCTTTGTGTTGGCATTCCTACCAGTTTATGCTTATAAAAGTATCAGTTTTTATCTGGTGTTGCAGCATACTATCCCACTTGCATGCCTTTACTGACAGTACTGCAAGAACAGTCCTATGAGCTACATCAGCAATTACCACTTCACATCAAAGTTCAGGTGTGGATCACAGCTCAACAGTATGCAAGAGCTGTTGACCTGAGCAAGCTGATCCCGTGTAATTGCCAGTGTAATGAGTGCCTTGGATCAGATATTAATGGAAATTATAAGTTAAGAATAAAGGCAAAGACTATGAAGAATAACTGCATCAGGCTAAAGAGCTGAGATGAACATCAGGATACAAGACAGTTAATTTTTGATTTTGGAAATACCAGGTATGAGCAAGACTCTGTAGTTCATTATTCTTGGGATTTTTAGTCTAGAGGATTTACACTTGTGGAGGTCAACATGCTTGAAAAATTCCATATATGAAGAAGATTCAGAGAACAGAAATTACAATATGAACGACGTTAGTGTCTAATTTTATAAGGAAAAATGAACCAAGTGTAACAGAAGCAAAGAACAGGAAGTTTTTTTTCTTCTCTTTAAATCTTAAAATGTAGAAGCTTTCAGCTTCTCTAAAGCTCTGTATTTATTTTGTCAACAGTCATACAAAAATAAACAAACTCTGACTACGCTGGGATTTGAAAGTTATGCTTCACAAACAGTGATGAATGCACAGTTTGTTCTTGTCTGCATAAAATGCTGCTTTTCTGAATCTCTTAATCAAGCTGTAAAATCATTTCTTTAAAAAAAAGGAATGAAAGGAAAGAATATGAAGGTTTTGCCTAATCAAACTTCTTGTCGTTATAGCTACACCTTGCTCCTTTTCTTCTTAGTGTGCTGACAGAAATTACACCGTAATATCCTGACAACTAATTCAGTACCTGGAATCATTCTCCCATCATCCCAGGCCAATACCTGATGGCAAAACAGGGAAATATTCATCCCACCATCTCTCCCACTCTCCCCCCACAATTATGTCAAAATAAAATGAAATACCAGGACTGTACCTTCCAAGATATCTATCACGAGAGCAGAGAGATGTATGCAAATTACTCTGTTCTTGCATTGGCCTGCCTATACCCAGAAGCATGAAATTTTATTATCTTGATCTGATCATGCATAAAATACATTTTGTATTAGACCTGGAATTATACAATCCTGTTACAATTATTTTGTGAGAAAATATGAGTGTCAATTACTGAATCCTTCTAGCAAATAATTCACAGCTTACGATTAGATGCTGCATACTTTTTCCTTCTTCCTAATTATAAAAAAAAAATAATGCCTACTGTTATTTATTGGTTTACTTGCACTGACACAAAATGTCTTTCTTAGCTCAGAAAACACAACCACAAATACAAGAGGGTACATGCACCTATAAACTGCATAATGACTGACTCTAGATAGCATATTTGCTAAGGGATGTGTAACTGACCTTCCTCAGTAGAAGGAGCCAATCATCAGGTGTGTTTTTTTTCACCAGATAAAGTCCACCATTGATTCACTACTGCTAAGAATAAAGGTTTTAATTTGATTCTAGAACATGGACAGTAAAGTCAATACAATGGCAGCCTTATAAAGAAAATAATCTTTGGATGCTTGCCATAATTCTTTAGATGTACATATACTCAATCAGTTCTTAAAAAGTAATTATAAAAACTCTGTTAGTACTTAAGGCAAAACAAACACAATCATCTCAAAGTTAATCACATCCAAAAAAAAGAAGATACTTTTGTTTACCTTCATAGATACACTTTTTGTTAACTTTTTAAATTGAGTTTCAGTTCTGACTTCCGTCAGAAGATCTCATTTTAATGGATGCCACCACCGTCACATACAATAAAACCCCTGACATACCCAACTCTCACAACTGAAGATTCCATTGTAGAGACAAATGGGCTACAGACAGTAGATCATAAGTATGAAGATCTCCAATTAACTAGAAAATGACAAGTTACACTATGCAACAGGAATGATTAATTGGTAAATTTACTTCCTATTGAGTGTATACCTAACTTGAACATGACCCCTTTCAATCTGGTTCAGCTTTTCTAATGCTTTTTTGCAGTATTTATGCCTTTGAGCATATTCCATTTATGCACATGCAGCATGTGCCTGCTACAGATATTTTTCCTGTCACAACAACAACAAAAAAAAGCCTGAAGTTAAAGTTTACATTAACCATTCAAGTTATTCTAGTTCCACTTCAACCAAATCCTAGAGCCCCTAGCAAAGCTAACCCAGAGTGAGCCATGCAGACCCTAAAATTCACAAACTGAACTCTGCTTTTCTGTTAGGACACTGCTATTGGTCCCTTCAGTTAAGCAAGTTTACTATTATAATAATTTATATAGCAAATTCTACTGAAAATTCTTTTAAAAGGAACAATTATGTGAGAAAGTCAGGTTCATTCATTAAAACAAGTGCACTTTAGTGTATCAGAGCCCACATGACTATCAGGAAGTTGAAAGAAATGAAAACCACTACTGGTCCAGATAACTCATTTATCTCAGAAACAGGGATGCGGAATAGAATGAGACCTCCATAATCCAAGAGGAAATGGCTACTGACCTGCTGAACCACTTAGAGACACACAGGTCAACGGGGCCAGATGGGTTACACCCAAGAGTGCTGAAGGAGTTGGCAGACGTGCTCACCAAGCAACTCTTCACAACTTATCAGCAGTCCTGGCTAACCAGGTTGGCCCTAATGGACTGGAGATTAGCAAATGAGACACCTGTCTTCAGGAAGGGATGGAAGGAGGATCTGGGGAGCTACAGACCTGTCAGTCTGACCTCAGTGTCAGGGAAGGTCATGGAACAGATCACCTTAAGTGCCATTTACGCGCCATTGATAGGACAACCGGGTCCAGTCAGCACAGGATCTGGATGGGCTGGATCAATGGGCTGAGTGCAATTGTATGAGCTTCACCAAGGCCAAGTGCCAAGTCCTGCACTTGGGTCACAACACCCCATGCAATGCTCCAGGCTTGGGGAAGAGTGGCTGGAAAGCTGCCCAGTAGAAAAGGACTTGGGGGTGTTGATTGACAGCAGCTGAACATGGGCCAGCAGTGTGCCCAGGTGGCCAGGAATGCCAACAGCATCCTGGCCTGTGTCAGAAATGGTGTCACCAGAAGGACTACAGATTGTCCCACTGAACTTGGCACTGGTGAGGTTGCACATTGAGTACTTTGTTCAGTTCTGGGCGCCGCAGTGTAAGAAAGACATTGAGGTGCTGGAGCAGGTCCAATAAGGCTGGTGAAGGGTCTTGAGAATAAATCTTAGGAGGAGTGGCTGAGGGACTTGGGGTTCTTTAGCTTGAAGAAAAGGAGGCTGAGAAGAAACGTTATCACTCTCTACAACTACCTGAAAGGAGGTTGTAGAGAGGTGGGTGCTGGTCTCTTCTCACACGTTACAACCAATAGAACAAGAGGAACTGTCATCAAGTTACATCAGCGGAGGTTTAGATTAGACATTAGGAAAAACTTCTACACTGAAAGGGTGATCAAAGATTGAAAAAGGCTGCCCAGGGAAGTGGTTGAATTGCCATCCTTGGATGTGTTTAAAAGCCATCTAGATATGGTGCTCAGGGACATGGTTTAGAAGTGGGCCTGGTAAAGTTAGATAATGGTTGGACTTGATGATCTCAAAGGTCTTTTCCAACCATAATGATCCTATGATTTGTAGAACTAACTTGATATAATTTTTTTTTAAGTGCAATAACATTTCCTTATTATGTTGTTTTTCCAAGATGGAGGTTACAATATTGATTTCTTGGGAAACATGCTGCTGAGCTCTTGTTTACTTAATGACGTGGATTTGTTTATGCTTTTCAACATATACAGTTATTAATTACAGGTTTGAAACACACAGTGTCAAGGAACTATCCAAGGGTCATCGAGGGACTGTGCAAACACCCTCTACAAAACGATAGACTAAATAATTCTTAAATTAGCAGAGAAGTTATTTCTTCCTTGCATAAAGGATAATTATGTTGACAGTATTGCCCGCTTGGAAGATACAACAAAATGTATCAGCAAACAGATGTCAACACAAAAGGGTATTTTAGTACACTCTATAATTACTCCTTTAGACAAACCATGCTTCTCTTAAAAGCCTACCTTGTTTATCTCAGAGATTATGCTAACAGATGCCTAATAATATTGTAGATTTCCTACGTGATATGTTGGACATTATCACAAGTTTAATACCTCTGGACAAAGGACTGCATACTGCATCTGCACTGCCATCTGTGATGTTTCCCAGGACTTCTGAGTATGATAAGCTGGCTTCTCTTAACTGTTGCTCAAAACAACTAGAGAAGTGCTGCCGTAGTCTTTAGACTCCAGCACTTGGATCTTGGAAACGTGAGCTAAGCTATGAAGAATAAATAAAATAAATTTAGTCAAGTGATAATTTTTTTTAAAAAGTTACTTGAAACTGTTACCTTAAATGAAACTGTTTATATCATTCCATAAATAATTCCAGGTCTGAAGGACTAATAATGCTCAGAACGTACACCAGTAACTTGAGAGTACTTGGAAACTAGCACTCCTCAACAAAGAACAAAGTCATAATACTGATGTAATCTCCACTGCTCATGAGGAAACACCACTGAAAGGTGCTAGGAAATACAACCAAGGATTCAAGAAATCATTCCCTTCAAAAACACATTAGCAGATCACAAGGCCCAGACTGTTTCACTCAGTACTATAAACAAATCATGTTTCTAAAAATTAGCAAGGAAAAAAAAAAAAGTTATGAAGATCTGTCTTTCACAAGCAAGTCTATCTGCTTCAGACTAATCAAAGAGCTTTAGAAGGTAATCCAGCTTCTTGGATCACCCCACGTGATACATTATTTTATAGGAATTTCATCCTTTAATCTCATTCTCTTTTGGGTTCAGCAACAATGTACCTTGGAGCTGGAAATAGAATCAATTACCATGATTCTCCCACAAAATGGAGATACTCCAAGTTGGAAATGAAACTGAAAATCCAGTACCCCTTCTGACAGAGATTACTAGGAACAGATACACCAAAGTGGGAAATGCTTCATTTTATCACATTTCTATCTAGAAGCTGCCCACCTAAAAATCACACTTGGGAAAACCATAAGGACTTTAACAGCTGATATACTAAGTTAAGCAAGAATCTCATCTCTATTACTGACCTGTTTGGTTAAGAGAAGACCCTAAGCAACAGGTTATAACTACCATGTCTGCTCTTAGCATATCAGTGGTTTAATAAATGCTCAGTTAATATATCTGTTTTGCATATATTTTTCTAAGCCCCTGCTCCAGCACCTCAGGGTCCTTCTTGGCGTGAGGGGACAAAACTGAACACAGTATTCGAGGTGTGACCTCACCTGTGCAGAGTGCAGGGGTAAGATCACTTCCCTGGTCAAATATAACAGATACATCAGTAGAGTAGGACATTCCAAGAGGAAAAGGATCAGAATCTAGGGGAAAAGAACCCAGGAGCTGGAATGGCAAAAGGAAATAAAAAAAAAATTAAAAAAAAAAAATAAATCTTGGAAGAAAAAGAATCTAGAAGAAAACAAGAAACTGTTAAGAAACTAAGCCTCCCTTTGCCTTTAGTTTTTCACAGGTCTCACAAAGCCTGGTAAGTCAGCAAAATGTTTCATGCACTGAGCACAAGTGGTTACTGACAGGTTAAAGGTTATCACCAGGATTTATTGTGAGCTGAGCAATAACAAAGTGACTGAAAGGAGGGTCACAGCATTTGTGGTGAAAGTATATTTTTGAATTGCTGAATGGATTCTATATTTAGGCAACACTTTTCATTCTACTTTATCTACTCTCATTTTTTTTAACATTCTTTTTGGTTTTCTGAAAGGGTTTTTGAGGGAAATTTAATGTCAAGTTGTCTGTATTGAATGTTACAGGAAAAGTGAAAGAATGGTAGTTTTATATTTCATTATAAATAATGTTCCACATACTTCCTCAAGTAAAATTGCCACCTAGATACCCTAAAATTTTATTTTAAGATTATTATTTCTGAATGTTCTTGGTACCAAAACAAGAATTTCTGGTTAAACAATATGTTGCCCTGTATTTACAAAACCCCTAAACATAGATATATTATTAAAAATAAAAACCATGGCATCTATGCCAGTTGTATGTTCATATAGTAAGAACAAGGAGGAAAGCACCATTCACAGGTGAAAGTGGATTAGCCTGCTGAGATTTGCATATCAGACAGGAGAACCTCTAAATTGAAGCTGTCTTGTGAGTCACTTCACAGCTGAATTGTTAAAGTAGAAATAAGTATAATGATGCTGAACAAAGAAGTTTCTGCTATGAGGCACAGGACAGTTTTGTGGTATTACAGGGTACTCAGTCACTCCATGACAAGAAAGGAAAATCATATAAGCTGCATTTAGAAAATTATTTATATACCAGACCGGAATTAATTTAATAGTACCCAACTTCATAAAATATAGCCAGGATATTTCCAAAGATTGGAATAAGTGCTGAGTAAGTATTTTATTTGGTTGTACTTCAAGAATATTGCCACAAAAAATAAACTATCCATAAATAAATAAAAGCTGTATCATAGAAATGCACAAAGTACCCAAAAGCAAAACATACTCCTAGCCATTGAGGCTCCATTATGCTCATGACTGGAGTAAATGTTCAGAAGTGAACTTCAGCATAACATTTTCTCTCAATTTACTGCAGAGTTTAGCTGGATGATGTTTTGCATGCCATATTTTCCTATCAATCAATGTACTTGCATTAAACTATCAGAAAATTAATCCTTTCTTCAATTATTTAATTTTCAGCTATGTCCTTCCCATTTCCCCAAACCCAAAGCTATAGATTAGAAGGTTACATTTCAGCTGAGCTGACCTGGTAATGGTTAGTTGAACTGTTTTGTAGTGGCTTGTGAAAGCCACTGCAGGTTATTGGAGTGATATAAGGAAGCTGAGAAAATATTGTGCTTCTACCACAGCTGGTAAAAGGACAATATATTTTGTAATACTAAAATACCTTGCAAACACTGTATCTTCTTTAAAGAACTGTTATGTATAACACTGGTATAATACAATAGTGACATGGAACTATACAAACATTTTATTACAAGACAAATAACTTATGTGTATGACCAAACACATTTCCCACCTCGTGAAGTATTCCACCATCCCTGGATCTATTAATGGATCAGTTCTCACATTTCAAAGCCTGATAAGCTGTGCAGTACTTTATGTTCCTGTGAATAATTCACTGAGGTACTTTGCTTATGTGCACAAGATACCTCTACTTACATATTACATCCCTGCATGTCTCTCTCCCAAAGTTTGTATCATGACATTTTTCTGGACATTCTCCATGGTTCAGCCCTGCTGACTTCCCACTCCTCCCCCTGCATCTTACTCCACAGCTAATCTGTCCTTCAGTTATTAAACTGATACACAGCTTTTCAGAAAGCCATCCTTCCTTTCCCAGTCTCTGTCTGGATACTGTAGGCAATTCTTCTCAGCTATCTGGGCACTGTTTCATCAGCTGTCTTCCTTAACTTCTGATCTATCTGAATAACTCTCAAAATTTTTTCAGCTTTCATGGTGGGCTGTATTTCCCTTTAAGCTTAAGTGCTTCTATGCTCAGCTTTGTAAACCCCATTCAAAATTTTAATCCAAAGTAGAAAACTCTGATGGTATCCTTACATCTGGATCAAACTTAGTTCGTGATTATATCTGAACAATTGTATTGGAATATAACTAAATAAGGGAAGGAAAATAGTCTTTTTTGAAGTCTGATGAGAAATTCCATTTACCAATTTAAAAGTATGAAATCTGTGGTTAATACAAACTAAAAGTACACTTAGAAATGCTGTATGAAGATGAAAAGAGGAATATTTGTCCTTCAGTACAGGAACAAAGTTAGCCCAGCATGCTAGAGAAGGTATGTCCACATCATTATGTAATAGTAAGAAAAAAGATACATTATGGTTGCACTCTTGATGTGCAATTCCAGATGATGAATTCCAGATTTGCCACAATCGCAGGTAAAACCTAGGATCATAAATACATGGCCTCTTCTGTTTTTATCAAGGGTAAAAGATGCACACATAAAAACGTGCATAATTTTAGTGCAGACTCATTCAAACCCAGATCCTAACTATATTTTGAAAGTGTCTCTCTCAATAGACTTAAGTTCTCAAAAATTAATATAAGCACATAACTAAAATTTCTTGCCACAGCAAATCTGTTTGCCCCTTCCAGACAGAGTTTCCTCCTCCAATGTGATCTGTCCATTCCTTCCTTTTGAGTTCTGATATTTTCATGTTTGTATTTAATCACACCACATTTACATACAGCCTAAACTGCAGTAATGTGTTTAATTTTTTTATAAGAATAAGAGCAACTGGATTCTTCACCAAAAAAAGTCTTTGTGCACTGGAGTACTGCCAGAACAATGTCTCTGTCAAGCATAGGGAGCCAAATGCAATCAAATCCAGGACTTGATTACAAAGATTGTAATCCATCTCTTCTTCATTTTATCATAACATAAATTTTATAGATTTCTGTTAATTTAATCAGTTGTTAGGATTAAAAAGGGTCAGACTAGTAAGATCAGTGTATCCATTTATGAAAGGTCTTAGGTTATGGTCATGATCAGCCACATTGCAAAACATTCAAACTTTGTTCTGAATGTTATGTATTATCTACTTTTACTAATGCATATTTGACAATGTTCTAGCTTCAAATAATGAAAAATACCTAGAAATAGTTTTAATTTCACCTCTTGTATTTAACTGATATTTCCAAACCGAAAGAACACATGACTGATGCACTGGAATGAGGCACCATAACAGTAGGTTTTCTTATGGAAACACTCATTGCCAGAGAATATCAATGTCTTGCTAACTACAGGATTACTGTAAATAGAGTCTGCCTGGAACAACTGTTATGTATAAAATTAGCATAGTTGAAAATTCACACATGGATACAGGAGCACGGGTCTATTTATTTGTTCCGGTTTACTTCTTGAAGCATTATGTTTCCTTCAAATCTAAGCAGCAACTAACAGGTGATGGCCTCACCACATTTTACTCGTCTTCTGGCTTTACAAACAACTGTTTGATGTGCAAGAGAAATCAGAACCTCCACCATTTAAGACAGACAGGAGCATATGCAGGTCTCTCTGCTGTCATTCATAACTGCAGGACTAGTAGAAGAGCCCTTCAGTCTGCAGAATTTAAAAGCTGAGGGATAAGACACACATGTAAAATCTTTCATCTACAAAAGCTGTATCTGCAAATTCTCTTTCTCTCAAAAGGTGAAAGAGAGTGCAATACATCAGCTAAAGCTTTTTCTAGATGAGGCAATAAATAGCCCAGTTGTCTACAAAGAAAGGTTGAAATACAAGCAAACCCTGCAGCCATCTCTCAGGTTTTTTTCTTACTCATTATTGGAGGTCCTCAGTACTGAAGGATTTACAGACAAGGACTGTCCTTCACAGAAAAGGACTTTCAAAATTCTTTCTTCAGAAAATTTTCTAACCATTTTTTTTCGATGAAGAAAAGCTCATGGTTTTCTTAATTTTCAATATGGGTTTACTTTATATCCTACAGATGTCTTAGAATCTCTACAAAGTGCTATCAGCATCTGTTATAAGAAAACTGGGATATAAGAAAACTTCCTCTCTGATGTGATGGCAACAGGGATCTTCTTAATATATTGTTCCCCAGCTAAGAAACTGAGAAGAGAATGAAAAGAAACATTGCCTCCATGCGTAGGTACTGTCTGTGCATTGCCTGGGCAGTTCAAGTCTCCCTGAATAAACAAAGCTTCAGATATTTGGAGTACACACTGCTAAATTAAAAGAATTGAATTGAAAAATGGATGGAGATAGACAACCTTTTTTCCACTCCCCCCATAACCAGTGGGGTTATATTCATGGAATTTTCCACATACTCTTGAGGCATGCTCACCACTCTAGAAAATATAGTAGAAGGCCCATGAAATGTATAGCTAATACTCCTTGTCAGATAAAATCTCAGTATAGATCAGTGTCCTATTCTGGATTGTTATACTAGTGAAGGCAAAATGGCCAAATAGATTTAAAAAAGCACATAAAGTGTCATACTTCCCTGGGTATACTCTTCCATTAACCAGCAATTAGAACTTCCTTGACTTGCATCCATATTGTTCTGGTTTGCAGTGATCAGTATTGCTGTCTTCCATAGCTTTGTCTAAGCCTTCTTTGTGTCTGTTTGTACTTTGGGATCCCAAAGAAGCCTGGGTTTCTAAGGCAGAAACAAACAAGCACTTTTTTTTTTTTTAATTTTTTTAAGCCATAGGACATTACTGAGTAATTTATGTTTCTAGCAATAATGAAAGTAAATCCTTTATTTACCTTTTCATATTATTCATTATAAGAACTTCTATCATTTGACAATATGTCTTTTCCAGGAGGAAGAATCCTAGTCTGTTTTGCCTTCATTCTTTTCATGGGCTTCCTTGTTCTACTGCACCTTCCTAGCGAAACACCCAGGATTTTACCTTGTAGATGTTTATATGTTTGGGGGGGGACTTGTCAAGCTATCATAGAAATTCTTATAATTTCAAGTCTCCTCCACTTGTCTCCACTCTCAACAAGGGTAAAAAAAGAAATCTCCATTCTTTTTCTTTTACTATTCCCTCTACTGTTTTAATATAATTTTTTTTGCACCAGCATAGAGGTCTGCAGAATTCCAACCAGAGATGCACAGATGCACAAAATATGCAAAAACATATTTTCAGAGTTATTTTTGCCTTTCAAGAAGTGTGCAAGTCCTTCATTCAGCAACTTCAGTCTGAAAGACCAGAATAGTTCCTGCCCCTCTTTGGCCTAATGAAATGAACGTTAGGCAGATGAAATGTCAAGTCTCCTGCTCTGAAAAATGAATAGGATTTCAAGTAGCTTGTGTTTATGACAGAGCAAATTATTAAAGACATATTTTATAAATTACATTCTAAAGAATTGCTGTTTTCAATCCGTGACAAATCTAGTTAGATTTCTTTCACTTTACGTATTTTTCATCGAGTTATTTTTAGAATCACTTATGAAAAGCAAAATAATTCTATTTTAAAACTATTTTTTTCTTCAGTTGAAAGTAAAATCTTTCTTTCACAAATTAAAAAAAAAGGTATAATTCTAGCTCAAATCTAATGATTCTTTTCACTTCATCTAATGGAGTAACTCCACTGTTATTTTTCATTATTCCTTTGTAATACATTTAAAATAAAAGAAAGAACAGGAAGGGTTTACTGAATAGGTTTCTGGGTGGCAGAATGGTTACAATTTATTTTAACACAGGACTTCTATAGGTTTTTCAAGAAATGAGCTAATAGCGTGGAAATGCACTGAACATAACAGGTAACCAGGGCAGACAATAAATCACTACGTTTATCTTTAAAAATTAGTTAGGTTGCCACAGAAACCATGGTTAATATGGTTTCTCTGTTCTGGGCAGTTCAGACTGTTCCAAACTGAGTGTATTATAACTTCTGCTTAGACAGGGATGCAAGAAAATTATGCCATTCTATTATTTATGTATGCAGGACTACGCAAACAAGTAAAATAGCATATGGGGTTTTTACTGTTATTGATTTTTCTTAGCATAGTATTACAAAGCATGAGATCTACAAAAAAAGCTACATCCTTATCACCAGTAGATCATCATTAAGTACGTGGCACTGTCTGACATTTCATTTCCTAAGCTAATGCAAAACGCTCTGTATTTCATGTTGTAGCAGTTGATTATTTCATACCCAGCAGGAGTTCCTATGCCTTTACAGCCTTTCCTCAGAAGGGAGATGTTCCACTCCCTTCATCATCTTTGTGGCTCTGTGCTGGACTCTCTCCAGCAGTTCCCTGTCCTTCTTGAACTGGGGGGCCCAGAACTGGACACAATAAACAATGGAAACAGTGACACAATTCTCTAAGCAGTCTGGCCACACCATTTCCTTCTTTGCTTACCTGCAGTTCCAATGTTTAATCCTCAGCAAAAGCATTCAACCTTTGCTCACTTAAGAAAAGCAATAGCAGCTCAGCCTTTAAGAGACCACATTCGATTGTGGCCTTCTATAAGGAATGCAATGGAAAAGCAGCTCCTTCCCCTCAAAAACTTCAAAAATAAACTGAGGAATAGAAGACAAATAGTAAATATAGGTAAGAATATGAAACCAGATTTACATCCACTTCTGGTGACACCTCTGGTATTGGTGAGGCTACGATGCAGCCAGGAATGATAGGAGAGCATCTCAAATGCAGTGAGGGACATACTCCCTCCTCCAGCAGGTTTTAATGGCACAACATCTGGGAGTACTTGTTCCTGGAGCAGTTCAGTGAGACAACCTCCTTATAGAACTACTCATGAATTCTTCAAGACAGGCAAGACTCACCCTCTTCTTGCTTTACAAGTCTGATTATGCTTTCACAAAACAAAGCCTCCAGCAACACAAAGTAACTGCATATGAAATCCTGACTACAGCAATGCTCACAGTCTCATCCAGAGCCATCTTATCCCAAACAATGAGGATGAGAGACCTGCCTGAGACAATAGGCACCTACTCACTCATCCTGGGTCTCAAAACCAGCATATGCTTTGTCTGAATGTCTATGTTTAGATTGAATGAAATAACAAAACTAATACAAATACCAACATAAAGTACACAAGGTTCTACTCATCCCCATCCTCAGGACCAGCAGCAGGAACAGAAGGCTGTGAGGGAGGAGCCCCAGGAAAAGGAACTCCCCAACCTCAGTAAACTCTCCTGTTATAACAAGCATGATGTCAGCAGTTAATATTTTCATCATGAAACATTCCCAGTATGCTATAGTAGAGAGAGCTTTTCTATCAACATTATTTCCCTTCAGAACCAACTTTTTGTCTTCCCTACTGTCTCCAAGTCCCTAAACTGTAATGACATGAGCCTCCAAAAGCAGAACT
Organism: Podargus strigoides; assembly: GCA_028020825.1. Lineage (NCBI taxonomy): Eukaryota > Metazoa > Chordata > Aves > Caprimulgiformes > Podargidae > Podargus > Podargus strigoides. The sequence goes on along the minus strand of CM051624.1, from coordinate 43,048,342 downwards.
GCCTCAAATTAACCCATATAGAGAGAATCTGGCTCATCCTGGAATAGCCATCACTCCTCAGGGATAGATAGCACAGGATATATGAAAGCTCCCTACTCCATGCAAAGGTATGTGGGAACCTCAATATCAGTTTGAACTTAAGTCCCTAGTAAATCCATTTCCTCAGATGGGCTGGGCAGCTAGGCTACCACTCTTTTTAAGTTTCTTAAATATGAGGACTTGGAGCTAAAAGTGAGCTTGTCCCTCGTGAGAAGACTACCATGAATATAACTGTTTCCTGCTACTTATGTCCTATTTCAGGTCTTGCTCCCTCTATAATATTTGTAGGATCTCATCCTTTGTCAGTGACAGCTCTTTTTACAAATTAATGGCTACTTTTAAAAGTGAAACAAGGATTCTTTGGAGAGAAAAGTGTAGTCCTTTCCAGCTCATGAATAAAGCACCAAGAGAAATCAATCACACAGTCCCTAGATGAAGAATATTGTGCTAAATATTCTAAAGAGAAAAGTTCTGGGTTGGGAATCTTAACAAATTTTACCATAAATTTACAACCATACTTTAGCAATAGAAAGCTAAGTAGGAAAAGGAAGAGTGCTCTGAAATTTTACTTTAAATAGCATCAGCATTTGCAATTAATATAAAAAGGCATTCTCTGATTGTATTCTGTTTCTACTAACTGTGACACTGGAGGAATCAGTATTAGAGTAAAAATTGAGATTGAGAGCGAGCTGGTAGAGTTGGGACCCTTTAATACAATAGGTTTACTCTAAAATAAGTTATCTGTAATAGATGGTGCTACATAAAACCCTGCCACCATCTTGGTTAAAACGAGGAAGATCTAGGCCAGTATAAGGGCCTTAAATGTCCTACATCATAGTCTTGCTATGTAAGGTCAGAGTGACTGAAACATGGGTGTTCCTGCTAAATTTATTCTGTAATAAAGCAAGAACTGTATCTCCAGTTTGGTCCTTTCAGTGTATTTCACCAACAGCAACATCATGTTCAGATACAAAAGGGGAAGGAGTATTTATATATCTATATATTAATATATTTATATATATTTATATATTAATATATTTATATATTTATATATTTATATATTCAGGTAGGGATGTTAGCATAAAAACCCTGCTGTTTTGTTTATGAACTTTTGTTTAATAGTTCATGACATTTAAAAGTTCCTACAGCTGTTTCTTTCTTCCTCTTCCTGCTGCATTCCTCTCTGTGAGTATTATCCCTTCTGCTACAGCAATACCAGTATGACTCCTGGTTTTTTTTGTTCCCCTGTGGTCATGATTAAAATATTTTAGCTGAACTCCAAGGAAGGAAATGATTAAAGGAATCCTTTTGTTATTAGTTAACTGATACCTGCACACAGCTGAATTTTCCAAAATGCAATCAAGAGGATAAGAATTTTGTTAATAAGTGGTTCAAGATGAAATTAAACTCTTATGGCAATACATTGTAGTACTCTGATGTGTATTTAGCCTGGGAATTTTCCTTCCTTGTCCACAGGCAGACAAGTTCTTAGAAGAGCACTGGGTTTTTCTTTGTGCATCAAATGCAGGATCAAAGATTGTTCCTTTGCAGAATGTTGTTGAGATTTCATGCTACTGTGACACCTCTAATGAAAGAGTTATATGAATCTCTGGCATGAGAATTTTGTAAATTTAAAAAAAAAAAACAGAACAACAAAAATCCCCCAAACACCAAACCCCAACAAAACAAACCTCCCCACTTGCCAACATTTATTTTATTTATTATAGGTCGCACTGGTATTTGCACTAATCCTCTGCTGAGAAAGCCCAACTAAATTTGCTTTCTCAAAAATGGGATTCCAATATATAAGGAAAGGAGATATAAAAGAACAAAGCAGAAACAGGTAGGGGAAAGGTAGGAGAAACTAGGAATCACAAAGCAACTTGGACTATTTTGTCTCATATGTTATTTAGTTTCTTCAGTCCTCCCCACCTGTAAGAAGTTTTATTCAGAAAACTCTAGAAAATGTAATCTTTCATTTTACATCACTTTAATATTGATGCTTTTTATTTTAATCGAAGATGAAAACATTTCATTGATAATCTGTAGTGCAAGGCAAGTAGCAAATGAAGTCTAGATTGAGGCCAAGCACTCTCACAGAGGTCATGTTATGTTTTATCCAATATGCTATTTTCTCTGCTTTGAGCAACTGCAAATTAATTTGATAGTCTCTCAATACAATTTCTTTTAAAAAACCTTTTATTAGCAATAAATTTATTTGTGTATACATACACACACTGTCATTTGAAGTCCAGCTTGATACTTTGAGCATCAAATGCAACTAGCTCTCTCTTCTTTCTCCTCCTTTTTTTTTTCTTTGGGGAAAATGTCTCTTTGAAGCATCCTCTGGCTGATTTGTTAATTGACATGCATGTCTTTGCATCTGTCTTTCGACATAAGAAATGAACTTGACAGAGCATACAAACAAAAAGCATTAGAACAACTGCACAGAGTCTTTTTTTTTGGTTTGTTTAAATGCAGCTCTTCACCATAGTAGAAAAGAGATCATTTTCTTTGATCTTAATGTCTTTATATTAATAAGCAAATTATTGTTAATATTGAAGTCATTTGATTGTCTACATTCAGCCTGTACCTGGAGCTACACTGCAGCAGTTTTTCTACCAACCAATGACCCCTCCCCAGCTGAGAAGGGGAATTGGGGAAAAAAATGGAGAAGCCCCATGGGTTGAAGTAGAAACAGATTGAATGAAATAACAAAACTGATACAATCACCCACATAGAGTATACAAGGTTCTACTCAGCCTTATCTTTAGGAGCAGCAGCAGGAACAGAAGGCCAAGAGGGAGGAGTCCCAAGAAGCAGAACTCCAGCCTTAGTGAATTCCCTCCTTTTATAATGAGCATGATTAATTAGTTAGTCTACTGTTCCTGTTCTACAGCCTACCATTTCCCCTCCTTGAAAACTTCAAATCTCCTAACTTCTCCATGGCACACAGCGTGCCTTACAGAATTACTGATGTCATACTTTAATGCACCACTGCAGGCTTACAGAAGGCTCAAATAAATGTGTTGGAGGCATATGTTTATTCTTATATGACCTTAAATTATATCTAATTGTTAGTGCTCATCAATGCTAACTATATATTTCTAGACGCTTTGAAAAGTTCTGGTTTTACTTGCTTTAAGTGAAAAAGTCACTGCTGCAGTTATCATCTCTGATTACTTCATTATGTGACACTAATAAAATTAAATTGCTTGAGGAATTTTTGCAGAAATCCTAGTTTTATACAGTAATTACACAGAGCAGAAGAATTACCTAAATGATTTGTTAGACAGCCCTGTATTCAAAACCCTGGAATTTGATTAAGATTTCAAATTGTGAAGTGAGATCACTAATAGGTTATAATTTTTGTAAGTTTATTTCAGAATTTATGATAGACAAATAAATTAATGGGGTTTTTTGCGAGTATGCACTCTTGGCTTGGAACTGAATAAAAATTGTTACTGTCTGATGGCTTTTGGATTTGGTTTTTGGAAAAAAAAAAAAGTCTTTGGATAAATTGTTCATTATTGCAGATTTGAAACTTCATCCTACTACAGCAGGATGTTATGGTCAGTGCAGCTGCTGGACAATTCTTTGGTTGTAAATTCTAGAGCCTCAAGTTCTGCTTAGTCCTACTGTATTGCCTCACTGCAGATCACTGGGTTTAGAAGAACAGAAAGAGCAAAGGGTTCTTTGCCATTGTTATGATGTCAGGATATCTGCTTGCTAGAAACAAGACTTAAACTCGTAGGCAATTGTCACAAATTAAAGTAGTATATGGCCTGCTCTGGTTTATATTGAAAAATCAACCAACAATTGGCTAGTTTGAAGGTCAGTGGAACCCATATATAGCCAATACTATACTGGCTGCCTCTGGAGTCTTAAAATATCCAGATATTGGCATTTCTGCAAAATATATTAATGTAGATAGATTGAGAAGACAATAAACAATGTGGATGAAATATTCTCCATATCAGCAATGAAATACATTACAGGCAGGAATAATGGCCTATTAAAATAAAAAATATATTTCAAAATTATTCTTTTTATTAGTTTATGGGGTTTTTTTAAGCTATTCCATTATCTTCTGTGTATATTCATAAACCCCAAAATTTTAACATAAGCAATTAGGAAATCTAATAATTAAAGAAGAAAGTGTTCTCACTCATCTTTCCTTTTCACCCCCTCCAACCCTGCTTTCCCATTTCATGAAGCTTTAAGCTGCATAAGCCTTTCTTTCTGTATCGTTTCCTAATTAAAGACCCAGTAAGGGAGCTGAGCAAATAATTCAGCTGGCTTATTTTTAGATAATTATGATAAAAACTTGTACTTCTGCTAGGAACGTAGCCTCTGCAGATAAAGACATAAGTCAATTTCCAAGGCTGTCAACACTATTCCTTGAGTGTTAAACTCATTTTTAGAGTACTGTTAAATTATGAAATATTCATTTAAAAGGAAATATGCTTCCTGTGTTTTGGATAATTATTGCAACTGTCTATTTCACATAGACTAGTGTGAATAAATGTGGCTATAAGCAATTGATAGGAGGTGAATTTCCAGGAGAGAGCTTTATTGACCATTAGTAATTAAGTAGATTATCAAGTATTATTACCTTTAATGTGAGGACACACAGAACCATAGAATCATGAAATGAACCTTCAAAGATCATGTAGTCCAACCTCTCTGCCATGGGTAGGGACATCTTTCACTACATCAGGTTGCTCAGAGCCCTGTCCAATGTGACTTTGAACACTTCCAATGACAGGACATCCACAACTTCCCTGAAAAACCTATTACACTGTCTCAACATCCTCACCGTAAAAAATTTCTTCCTTATACCCACCGTAAAAAATTTCTTCCTTATACCCCATATAAATCTACCCTATTTTGGTTTAATCTAGATTAATTTAAAATATCTGAATGAGTTGCTGCAGCCATCCTAGAAAGGACACTTGCAGTTTGAAGCACAAGTGGCCATGACACTGAAATGTACTGAAAAAAAACATAATTAACTTTTCTGTAGCACCAAGAAAGGAACAAGCAAATGTTACTGAATATTTAACAGATAAAAAGCTACCAGAATTTCAGATGTAGGTCCTGAACACCTGCACAATCTCACTCAGCAGCCTTCTGAGGCTGTATTTTTTTTATTTCATTAAGATTTTCAGCATTTTGATATAGGTGTTTATTTATTCCTCTGGAATTTTTCAGACAGCCCAGCTCTAGTTTCAAAATGCAATACATATTTCTTTTTTATTCTCCTAAACACAAACATGGAAAAACCTTTATTTTGCCATTATGGTATAAACATTAATGCATTATTGAAAAAAGAGGTGAGAAATTCATACAAGCTTCCAGCACTATTTAGAACTTAGCAGCCATAGAACATCTTCCTCTTCTATTCCTGATTCTATTATGGCACATAGCTATAAAAATACAGGGCCTCCTGACTTCCTTAAATTGGAGGTTCAAAATAAGCTCTATTAAAATGTCACTTAATCAAAGGTTTTTGAATAGAGAAAAACCTATGTTATTTTCTTTCCACCAGAAGTCTCCTCTACAGCAATGAAGTCTCTCTACTAATTGCTGACCTTTCGATATGTCTATTCTATGTGAAGCAATTCATCAGTATCAGTTACATTTAGAGATTGCATTTATACTACTCAATTCAATAATATTTCTTGCCATTGACTTTATTGGTATTGGCTTAAAATAATAGGCTTTTTTTTTTTTTTTTTACTGCTTACATTTTTTTCCCATTGACTTTACATGATAGACATTTTCCTGGAAATTAAATGACAAACAATTAACTCCTGCAAATACTGGAAGCAGCCACCACTTACACACAGTCTGCTTATTTGGAAGTCCATGGAGTGGATCCTTAGGGAACAAGGTATAAATATAACACAAGTATAAAAAAAAAAAAGTAACAATCTCTAATTGCATTACAGTGAAGATGTAGAAGTGCCAGAGTATGACAGACAGATTTGCTGGGATAATTTGCCAAAAGCAATAGAAAGAACACTCAGAAAATAGTTCGTTCTTAAAAAGTGAATAATTGAACAGTTTCACGACCATGATGAAAGTGATTTCTGTAATTTCTGAGCTATTGTTATATAACAACTGAGAAGGTTAAGATCACGTAGCATGATTCATGTAATTGCTAATATTACAGCTGAGCTATTTAAGAACAGAAATGCCACGTGAGGGAGAAATGAAAAATAACCAGACATTATGCATTTTTTCTCCCCCTCACACATGTACTCGTTTCCTTTGCCTCAGTTCCTACACAGCTACTATTTGTTTAAACTACACATGGGAGAGCTTGCACTTATTCATGAAAAAAACCATCATTTTGTGATTCACTTCGCTGTCCAATATCTCAGCCATATTGTGGCCATGATGGCTAATTTTAATGAAAGATGAGGTAGGGATTTCTCACTGATTCAGGTTTCAAGGGTCAGTTCCTTAGGGTAGCAGTGCAGGGACATTAATCATCCTTCATGCTGAGTAGTGGCCTTATTCTCCTATGAGTCCCTGCAGTTCTGCAGACTCTACAACGTGAAGGCTAGCAGAAAGTCAAAAGACAGAAATCAGCTGGCTTAATCCCAGTGCTTCATGTTTTAATATATTTCCCAAAAGGCAGCGAGATGAAAAACAAAGGGGGAAAAAGTCCACACAATAAGGGTTCTTATCAAAATTCAACATACCAGCTTTTCTTTATGAAAGAAACTAGAGCTGAACAATGTCTTGCTAATTAATAATAGTGCTGTTATCAACAGGAGGATCTAAGAACCTTAAGAGAGGAAAGATCTGTCAAAAGCAGTAAAATTTTTATTAATTATATTTCTTTGAAATAGTCTATCGCATTATTTCCCCAAATTCTCTTCTTCATAGTAGAATACTCTGCTTTCCTATTCCTTTCCTAAGCCGTTCCGAGGAACATTTACATGTTTGTGACAACGTATTTTCAAATGAAGCCCAACGTATGTGAATAACCAGGAAGACAAAGTGCTTCTGTCAGAAGAATGTGCAGATCTGCTTTGCCATGCCAAAAAGTGCACGCTCATTGAAACAATGTGTAGCAGCAAAACCAGGTTCTGTGCTCTCTTAAATGCAGGAATTGCAACCAATAGCAAGAATCTGCTCAAAGGGAATGTAGAAAGAATTATTCTTTTACTCTCCTTACCATTTCTATAGCGTTACACTGTACATCTTCAGCTTGCCTCCCACAGCAGAATTTTTCAGTGTGATCAAACGTCTGGATGATCACACATCTACAATTCCCTCCTACTGGAAAACCCAGGAGAGGATTTGTCAAGGTTTGGGGTTGGGCCGGGCACTAAACAGATGACAGATGCTCTCTGTTAACCCTGTCCTTTCCTGGACAGGGGAAGTGAAAGAAGAAAATGAAGAGAGACTTGTGGGTTGGAAAAAAACCTAGAACAGCTTTAATGAAACAATAACAATTAAAATAAATATATAATTATGAGAAGACAAATAATGAAATTTATACAAATATGTACAAAACCAGGAATGCACAGATTGGTATTGGAAGCAGAAGAATGGACAGAGTCCTCCCAGGATGCAGCCACAGAAGAAGAGAGCTTGACCCTCATGATCCCTCAGCTTTATACTGAGCTTGATGTGTATGGGATGGAACACTGCGTTGGTCAGTTTGGGTCACCTGTCCTGTCTGCTCCTCCCTGCAGGTGCCACCCTTTTGTACCCTGACACTAACAAGGCCCCAAGGCAGCATTGAAAGAATTTGGCAGTGACTTTGGTTTCTGTAAGATTAAGCATAAGCAAGAGCCTTTCTGTGTGCCCTTGTACTGTGAGCTCAGTACTACCTACAAACATCGAGTGTTATCACTGCTAGGAGCAGACACTGTCTGAAAAACATGTTGTTCACCTCAGAAAGTGCAGTCTGAGAAGAGACTGAACTGAAAAGAACAATCACTGAAAGGAAAAACTGGTTCTGTTTTTGTCAAACCAGGACAGAATTTTGGCTGGTAACTAATGCAGAAAGAACCTCTAATATATATTTACATTATTATTCCCTAACCCCCAGATTTCCCAAAAAGGCTTTACAGCACTAGAATGTGTTCATCTTTGTAATTAGTCTCTGTAAATGTTATTAAAAATATTTAGAAGCTGTTATCTACGAAAAGTAAACTTTCAAAAATTAATTACCTCTGAACTCGTTTAATTTTAAACTGAAGGGTAAAGATTCTTTGTTTTGGCCACAGAGAAAAATGTTGAAATAATAGTTGTGCATGACAAAGCCACTGCAGCTGTTCATGAAGGAGCTCTGTGAAAAATCAATTGATAAGCCCAGCAACAAAATTAAAGTTACGTGACTGGTACAGTCACTGTTAACCTCAAACATAACCATCGTTAAATTACAAAACATGAATCGCATCGATCACTTTGGCTGCACAAATGAAAAACTTAAACATTTTATTTGGGGCTGAATAAAATGTTTGACTTGCAAAAAAATTACCTAGCTAGAAATATTAACTTATTTCTGAAAAGTTATGATTATTTCCAACACTACCCCCATTTTTGTACTGTGGAATGAGATCTACTGTGGAGAAGGATGATTTGCAAACCGCCCCAGGGATATCCCTTGTGGCTTCAGGCATTTCTATTGAGCATTCAAAGTCTATTGAATCAAGTGCATTAGGTCATATTCATCTTTAAAATTTCTGATATAACAGCTCATTTCTGTGGCTTTTGAGAGAAATTACCTGAAACAAAAAAAAAGTAGCAAATAACTAATTTTGTAACATGCTGGGTTTTTTCAAAGTTACTTTTATAGTTATGCCATTCTTATTTAGGCTGAAATTAGTTGGCAAATTCAGCTTAACTCTATGAATAATTTCACCTATAGTTCAAAATTCTATTCTCATGGTGAATAAAATGCTTTAAATTGTTTAAACCCACTAGTGTGCCTAAATTCAAATTCTGGATCACATCATGAAATCCAGAATGAAAACTGTACAAAGAGATCATGGAATTCTATAGTGAAGCTCCAGATCTCTATGCAGTACCCATTCCTTTCATTAGGCTTTGATGCTTTTTTTCTAAAAGATTATTTTTTTAATATGTCAAACAATGAGCAAATAGAATTTCAGGATTTCAGTGACATTTAATTGCATGGGAAGAGCTTGTTTGGGATTTGTGTATTATTCTGTATGATTAATAACTTTATAAAGAGAGTCAAGAACAGTTATTTTAATGTATCTAAACTGAAAATATTAATCTCTAAGTTAAACAAGAAAAAGAAATAATATCACCCAGACACCCAATAAACACAGTACAGCCATTAAACCTAAAGCTACCAGAGACAGAGCCAAAGAAAATTATTCACAAATAACTTGTCTGCAGTTAGTTCATGCACCTCATAGGAACAGCTTCATACAGAGTATATTTTTTTAATACCTGTTTATGACAGGAGATGAAATAATGAAGTTTTCCCCAGATACTACGAGGGGAGCAAAAAATCTAAATGTACAAAATCAGTTGTGTGCTGATTTGTGGTTTTCCCAGTCTGAACAGAAAGCAGGAGCCCTGTGTCTCAGATTCCCCTGATCTAACCATGAGATTTTAGTGCTTTGCGTAATCATAATGAAAATAAAATATCTATATATGCTTTACCCAGAAAAGTCCATTGCAGTATTATCCACACAACTTAAGTACTTGTATTGCCCAGGGACGTACTGTAATGTAATATGGATAATGATAAAAACAAAATTATACATAATTATCTCATTTCCAGTGACAGATTGTCTTTTTATTTCCAAGAAGGAAGAATCTAGATGAAAGAAAATAAAACTTACGTGAAACATGCTGGAAGTCATCAATGCAACAAGAGAAAACTCTTGGCATGAGGAAAGCTAATGAGATTGTACTGTGCCTCTAGTGAATTGTGTTTGACCAGAACACATGAAACAAAATTAGTTTTTCCTATTACTAAGTTTCCTGTCACAGCTAAGAGTAATTTAAAAGACATAAACAAAAGCTATGTTACAGCTTATGACCTGATTATTCAGAAGGAGAAAACCAGATGTATTTCAGATACCCACTATCTATTATACTGCTTTACATGGATGTCTATTACACGTGTGCCATGGAAGAGAGAGAGGAGTCTTGACTTCATGGGTGATCATATGTTAGTCCCTAAGAATCATAACTCCACAAAAATACTTTTTGGTTAAAAGGGATTTTCACAGGAATACAGACTTTAATGGTGCAATAATAATTTACAGAGAATAAATGAATCTTGCAAAACTTCACTATTCCCAACTGCCTAATTTTGGAGGACTTCATTTGGAGCTTGTATTACATGTTAGGTTTCACAGTATGGACATTTGCCAGCTGAGATCAAGGGAGAGATGTCATCAGTGTACATCTAAGGGAAAATTATCTCACAAAATGCTTCACTTCAGCCCTCTCTCTGACCTCTGGAAATCCCAGAAGAGCTCTTATTCATTGGTGTAGACCAGACCATCAGCTTTAAGAACTAACTTAGAAATGTAACAACATGATTGGTATTTTTAAACTGATACAGACTACTCAAACAAAATTCTGACATTATTTTGTTTTCTTAAAGATTTGCTTTTAAGATTCAGTTCCTGAAAGATATTTAACGACACAAATTTGTTAGAATCATTTTACATTTTTTTCAATAAGCCAATAAGTCTCGATGTTTTCTTCCATTCCAGGTAAACCTGAAATTCAATTCCTTTTCTCAAAAAGCCTGGTACAGAAGATAGTGCTGACACAGCTGATTCAACTTCATCACTGAAGGTTTTCAAGACCTGACCAGATAAAACCCTGAGTAACCTGGGCCAGGCTCACAGTCCACCATGCTCTGAGCAAGAGATAGGACTCAAGACCTCTCAAGGTCCCTTCTAAATTGAACTGTTCTGCGAGCCTATGAAACAAACGTACAATGAAGCTCTGTGCAAATATTTTAGATTTAACATGAGAATAGGTGTACCAGTACTGAAAACTGGAGCATATTAGCTTGGGTAAGTCATTACCATGTAATTACTACCATCCATTATCTTGGATAAAGCACCACATTGCTGCTTGTTTGGCCTCTAGAATACACAGGCTCAATCTGCCTGCCTCTTCTACTTCATTTGTTGTCCAGGAGACAGGTCAACAGAGAGCTAGTTGGAACGTTTCTGCACTGCTAGACAGATATTAATTTATTTCTCACTCTAGTAATGACACCTGTGTCCTCAACATAAGAAGAACATGAAGCTGTTGGAGTGAGTCTAGAGGAGGCCACAAAGATGATCCGAGGGCTGGAGCACCTCTCCTGTGAAGACAGGCTGAGAGAGTTGGGGTTGTTCAGCCTGGAAAAGAGAAGGCTCCAGAGGAACCTGACAGCAACCTGGGCTGGTGGGAGGTGTCCCTGCCATGGCAGGGGGGTTGGAACCAGATGAGCTTTGAGGTCCCTTCCAATCCAAACCATCCTATGATTCTATGACTACCAGTTTTCATAAAATTTCCTTATGTTATAATTCTCAAGTACTTATTCTATTTTCACTTTTTACTCAAGGACACCTCAAAGCTAAAATAAAAAGAAGACAGAAGAGTTGCTTTAGGACAGAGAAAAGCTGGACTAATCTTGAAAAGTGTAATTTAATTGTTTTTACTCATTCAGCTAATTACGATCATTTCTCAACTTATGAAACAATTTATTTTTCTATCTTGCCAGAGAATTTCTGTAAGTAATTTGCACTGTAAGCAGCTTGCAGAAAATATTCAGTAATCACATTCCCAAAATTATTCTGTTTCAGTTGAAATAATAGATAATAGTTTTCACAGTTCATAGAAGTGTTCTTTTCATATCAGGACTGGAGTAATGCTATGTAATTTTCACCTGTGAAAATTTACGATAAGACTTTAAAAATACTATTTTGTGAGCAGTGTATCAAATTAACCTATACATTATTCTTTTGATTATTTTTCCTCACTAATGAAATAAAATACTGAGGTAGATGAACTTCAAAAGACACATTTCAGCCATTAGCTGAAAGGCAGAATGAGCACTTTGTTAAATTATGTTTTGGGAATATATAAAGGATTACGTGGTGATCAATCTCAGCAGCTGAACTGCAACCAAAGAACACTGACTGGGAAATCTGGAAAAATATTCAAAACAATTTTGTGCAACTTACTGAATATAAATACAGAAAGCTCAATATTAAAACCTGAAGTGTGTTGAAGCCATGTGGGATTTTCTCTGTATGGAAATGGAAATTCTTGTATCTTACATCTATATTATTAGGATCAACAACACCATTAGTAATGTCAATACTCTGGAAGTATGAAAATTGTTTTTAAATCATTCTTAAATTATTTGGTCTAATGTTATCATCTTCACTGCAGCTGAGAAGAAAGTTAAAATCCAGGTGATATTAAGACAATGAAAAATATTTTTTTACATATATTTTCAATAGTCTGGAGAAATACAAATGACACCGAACTGTAGCTTGATGGCTTAATCTATCACCCAAGATACTCAGTCTTTTACTCACATTTGAAATGTTTAAATAGAAACAAACAAAAAAAATAATTTGAAAAACACCTCACTGTATTTTACCATGTATTTCTGACTTTGGGGAGACTTTGAACAGAAGAAAAAGATATGGAGATGTGTCATGTTTAAAGCTAAAATGGAGAGATGCATGACTCTAATGTAGTCATAGGGAGCAGAGGTGTGGAATGCTCTCCAAAATGAAATTCCATGATTCACAGAAGACTAATTACAAGAACTTTTGCTGAAAAGTAGCCTTGCTGTTTGTTGAGATGTGACAGGGGAGTAAGGGCAGAGACATTCAGATGTAATTAAATCCCACTTCTTTGAAAGAGTGCCATCTATTGACCTTAGGTCTGGGCAACCAGCTAAACTGAGATGGATAACAAGAAACCTGTGTCCAAATAGGGAGTAGGGGGAGTGCTTGGGAGGATCAGGTGTGAAAACTAGCAACTGTTTCTCCTACTCCTGCCTGACTCTAAAGGTGCTGCTAGCTCTTCACACAATGCCTTGCCCTTAGTTCTCCAGATGCACTGCCGGCCCCTGGCATCCCTTTGATAAATAGAAAGCAGCTGGTTACCAAAGATGGATGTTAATCTCCTCACGAGATGTAAGTAAAAGGAGGAGCTGAGCAATGCTTTGTAATTACTGATTCATGTGCTCCCTTCCTGAGGATAAAAAGAAGTTTCAACTGTTCCTACTTATAAGATGGATGAGTTTTAACTGATACATGGTCACTGAAATCAAAACACAAACTCTTAAGTGCACAACATGCTTCAAGTATGTTTGACCACCCTTTCTCCAGAGCACTGCTTTGAATCAGACATACTGCTAGTAATGCACAGGTTCATAAGCTAAAACCTGTGGTGAAGTGTTCATTCAAAATAATTGAAAGCATCCTTACTAAAATCAAAATTATTCATAAGAACTTGCATATTTTTATAAGGTTTACATTATTGTTAGAACAAATAAAAGGAGTATCAACTGAGAAATAAATTTTATTTTCCTAAAAGATCTTTAATACTTCATAAATTGTAAAAAAAATATAGATACCAGGACTACTTTACTAAAAAAATATGAATGTTTTGAATTCAATAATAGTTTTATTACCAAAAAATGGAAAAACAATCTGATTGGCTTCAAGGGGAAAGCACTTCAACCATTAGTTCCACTGGCAACATCCTATAGTAAATCGCTAAAAGGTCAAATAAACACTGAACTTCAGCTTTGAATTCCATTATGCAGATGTTATTAAAGTAGTTTGCTAGCAGACAATTATACAGCTTCACTCCAACATATTGTCTGTTACCTTCCCTCTTGTATTGTTAACTGATTATTTTTCTTTCCATTAACGTGCAGCTATCCCAAAATAATTCTAAAACCTCACGACTCAAGCAGCTGTCAACAGATGCTTTCATAGAGAATAAGGATAAGAATGATGCTAGTACAAAAAGAAAACTCCTTAAAAGCTCTGACAAAAGTATGCCAGTTCAGTAGGGAATTTTTCTGAGGAGATGGAGATGTTAGAACACCACCTTCAGTATTTAAACCCAACTCCATTTACTTTACTTCAGAGTAAGGATTGAAAAGTTGTTGAGAATCAAATTCAAGTATTTTACCCACCCAGCTACTGTCTTAATATAAAATGGCAGAAATCTGATCATTTATAGTTGTTCAAAGTGCTTATCACATTCTAAAAGCAATAGGAACCATTTTAAGCTAGCTATCTTCTTAAAACAAAGAAAGAGAATAATGAGATCCAACTAACTACAAACTGACAGAAAAGTCACTCATTTTACCTACCTGTGCAGTAACACAGCCTGTTTTTAAACACATACTTCATACTATGATCTCTAAGAGACTCAAGTGGATTCTGAGGAGACTGACAAATCAAGTTGGGGAAGAGATATCTCATAAATTTTTTGCCACTTCCAATATTTAGCTTTCCAAATTTGGAAGAAAATAAAAGAGAAAAAACATCACAGCTGGAATCATAACTAACAACTTTATAATAACCCAGTGATTTAAGTGACAAGCCTTTTGGTGAAGAAATTTTTCCTAATGTCCAATCTGAACTTCCCCTGGTGCAACTTGAGGCCATTTCCTGGGAGAAGAAACCAACCTCTTTCAGGGAGCTGTAGAGAACGATGAGGTCTCCCCTCAGCCTCCTTTTCACCAGTTTAAACCACCCCAGTTCCCTCAGCTGCTCCTCGTAAGACTCTCGACCCTTCACCAGCTTTGCTCTGGCATATCCCATATGATTTTGTACTAATTATAAATTGTCTAACTGGACAAGTGTTACAGTTACATAGATTAAATTATTGTAGACCACAAGGTCTCTTCTACCAGTTGCCTGTTTGCAGTGATCACTTTTCCCACAGGCCTATGCATGACACCAAAAGGAGGAAGGAGATTTTTTTTTATTTATTCAGCCCAATTGCTCTGGTGTGCCAGAAATGGGTTTAGGTTCCAAAATATGTAGGGATATCCTCACATAGAAACTACACAGGCACTGAAATGAAACATTTCTGGTGTGATTCAGCACAGAAGGGCCTTTATTCCTATATTCTAATGAAATGAGGAGCAGCTGGTGCCTTAATTGTCAGGATTTAGAGCAATGGCACATTTGGGCAAAGGTACTTGACAGAGTCTCATCCACCTGGGCTGCCTGGAGGACCACGAGTGTGGGAACTGTGACTTTCTCTTTGTGAACAGTGAAACTGTGAAGGACCAGCTGTATCAGCTGGATGTTCACAAGTCCACGGGGCCTGATGGGATTCATCTCAGAGTTCTGAAGGAACTAGCAGATGTTATGGCAGGATCCCTCTCAAGCATCTATCAAAGGTCTTGGGAGTCTGGGGAGATCCCTGCTGACTGGAAGCTGGCCAGTGTTGTTCCATTCACAAGCAGGCTGTGAGGGAAGACCCAGGGAACTACAGACCATTTAGTCTAACCCCAGTTCCTGAAAAATTATGGAGAAGACTATACTGGGTACTATTGAAAGGCATTTAAAGAATAATACAGTCATCAAGTACAGTCAACATGGGTTCACGAAAGGAAAGTCCTGTTTAAGTAATTTGATATCCTTTTATGATAAGGTCACCCACCTTTTGGATGAAGGGAAGGTGATGGATGCAGTTTTTCTGGATTTTAGTAAGGATGTTGACACTGTCCCTCACAGCATCCTTCTGGACAAGTTGTCCAGCTGTGGGATGAGCAGGTTTCACAGTGCACTGGGTGAAGAACTGGCTGATGCACCATTAGCGAGTTTGCTGATGATACCAAACTGGGAGGTGGTCTTGACTCTCTTGAGGGGACAGGAGGCCTTGCAGACCGATCTAGACTGGAGCACGGGGCTATGATTAATGGGATGAACTTTAACAAGTCAAAATGTCAGATTCTGCACCTAGGATGGAGAAATACCAGGCACAAGTATAAATTGGAACAGAAGTGGCTGGAGAGCAGCCCTGCAGAAAGGGATCTGGGGGTGCTGGTTGACAGCAGGCTCAATAGGAGACAGCAGTGTGCCCTGGCAGCCAAGAGGACAAACTGCATCATGGGGTGCATTAAATACAGTACATGCAGCCAGTCAAAAGGGGAGATTATCCCACTGTATTCTGCGTTGGTGCAGCCTCACCTTGAATACTGTGTGCAGTTCTGGGCCATATAATTTAAGGATGTGAAGGTCCTTGAATGCATCCAGAGGAGGGCAACGAAGCTGGTGAAGGGGCTGGGAGGAATGCCCTGTGAGGAACAGCTCAGGCCTTTGGGCCTGTCTAGTTTGAAGAAAAGGATGCTGAGGGGGCACCTCATTGTTCCCTACAGTTTCTTGAGGAGGGGAAGGGGAGAGGGAGGTGCTGATCTCTTCTCCCTAGTGCCCAGCAATAGGACACATGGGAATGGTCTAAAGCTGCACCATGGGAGGTTTAGACTGGACATTAGGAAACACTTCTTTATGGAGAGGGCAGCCAAACACTGGAAGAGGTGGTCGATGCCCCAAGACTGTCAGTATTTAAGAGACATTTGGACAATGCCTTCAACTTCGACTAGATGATCATTGTAAAACTCTCCCAACTGAAACAGTCCTGTCCTATTCTATTCTCTCTTCTGCAAGTTATAAAGGACTTAGTCCATAAACTTTTCCCAGATTTAGTAGCTAATGTGTCACATATACAGAGAGTAGTGCAGAGCAGGCATGTATGTCTGTCTGGCAGATATTTCATGGGCAGAGTTCTTGTCCTTGATATACCAATACAGATTAGCATTAGTAATATTACCAACACAGAAATCCTATCACTATATCACTATAATATCTAAACACTGTGTGTGATTTCTGGTTTAATGAAAGCACAACTACTTCAAGAAGTATTTTTAACATCCTTTATATTTTTTATATAGCCTGTACCTGGGGTTAAACTGCAGCAGTTGTTATACCACTTGACGCCCCCTCCCCAGCTGAGAAGGGGAAATCATGGAAAAAAGGGAGAAGCCCTGTGGGCTGAAGCAGATTTAAAGAAACAACAAAACTAATACAATCATCAACATAAAGTATACAAGGTTCTACTCAGCCTCATCCTTAGGATCAGGAGCATACAACCAAGAGGGAGAAGCCTCAGGAAGAGAAACTCCTCACCCTCAGTGAACTCCCTCCTTTTATCATGAGCTTGATGCCAGTGGTGTGGGATACACCTGAGTCAGCTTGGGGCAGCTGCCCTGACTGAACCTCCCCCTGACTCGGGGCTGCTCATGGCCTGCTGCCATGGCTGGGGTGGGGGACTGCTCCTGGGAAACCAGGACACAGGTCTTGTCCATTGCTAATTGGAAGAGATCTTCTCCTTTCATGAAGCATCTTTCCTTCATTCTCTGCCCCATGACTTATCTCCCCAAAAACTCTTTCTAAGGGCTTTTCCAGTGGGAGTTGTATGAGCCCCTCTATTACACTGTATGAGCTAAATTATTTTTCTTTAGAAACATGTTAGTTTCTTTTTATTCCTGTATGACTTTTTTCTTCCATTTTGTTATACTCAAAGCAATCTATAGAACTTAAATGTTCCAAGTGTTGCTAAATCAAGGCAAGCACCCACATCCAAGATTAAGGTCACAGCAAATGCAAAACACTCAAAGCCTTGTAAATATTTTAAATCTCTTCCTGAAGATTTATAAACAGTTGATACAAATGCTGGAAGTACTGAAAGGCCATCAGAAAGAGAATTGGGGCTGTTGTCAGCAAATAACAAGAGTGTTTGCAGCCTTTGTCAAAGTGCTGAAATAGTTCTGTGTCTGATATGAATTTCTTTGTGTTCTCTTTCGTTTGGAACTTCATGCTCTTGATATACGAGTAGAGCAAAAAGGAACTGAACATCTTGTGCTTAGAGAAAACAAAGGAATAAGGGAAAGCAATGATAGCACTGAAGGAAAACTTGAGAGATGGTAATATAGAAAGGAGAATTCTTATTAAAGGTTGCCTAAAGATGTCTTACAATTGATGAAATGATAAAAAAGAACAGGCTGAGATTCGACAAAAGAAGGAAAAAAACCTTCCTAAGCAGGAAAATAAAAGCAAGAGCATTTCCAGGAAGAGACATCAGCAGTGAGGATACTCACACAGATAAATTTTGAAGTGAAAACACAGAAAAAACTAGATGAAATCCTACTGCTTCCAGGTAGTAAAACAGTAGTCAAGAAATGATCAGGAAGTAAGGAAAGACGATTTTTTTCCCCAGGGATCAGAATGTAAGTACAGACCAGACTACCAGCAGCTTTGCAAAAATGAAGACACTTTCCTAATTGATTCCTTTCATCTTAAATTCAATAACCATGACCTTCACTGCTTTCATAAGATAACCCTCTGCATTCTTACAGAATGAAACACAGGACAATAGTGAACATCCTACAGCAAGTACAGAGTCCCTGAAATTAAATTTTTCTCCCCCTTGTTTACCTTGCTTACTGTACTTGAAATTTTCATGCTAATTTTGTCAGTCTTGAGAAATTATTCACCTAAAATTGTAGCCCTAGATATGCCCCTAGGTATGTGTTTGTGCTATTGCCTTTCTGTCAAGTACTCTAATTTTGAGACTTTCGCTGTTGATACTGGTTTGGTACACAAGATACAGACAAATTTTCTAACCATAGGAACTGTTAAAGACAAAATATCTGTCTTAACAAAAAACTTTTTTTTTTTTAAAGTTCTGGTTATGTAAAAATAAAAAATTTCATATATACTCATCTCTACTTTTTGTCTTCCGATGAACTGGAAACAGAGCAGAGGGACATAAGTACAAGGAAAAAGGAAGATACACTTTAAAGTTAATTTCAGCCTGTCTAAGAAATTGAAGTACCAGAAGTCAATCCTGACTTACTATGATTTGTAAACTGAGCATTTTAAGACACACTCCAGGACTTGTATGTGACCTGAATCTTTATTGTCTTTGTTATCTTTGCTTTATAATTTATAATTTAAGGTTGGATTTTTTTTATTGCTTTAGAATACATGGTAAAAACCTTTTTTTTCCCCCTCCTTTTTTTTTTAAGCTCCTATTTGAAGTAATGGCAAGAGTCTGCATGATTTCACTCAAAACTCAATACTTTAGTGTGTATGTGCCAGTTGAATTACACAACAAAAGCAAAGGTACTCCTTTCCCTTGAAATTGTATTTCCACTATTAAGTTGACCTTTAAATGTACCATTTCGTTAGGCAAACATCATTATATGAAATTAGTCACAGCTTGCTTGTTTTATGCAAGCAAATCTTGATTACTTGCCTTCTGTAAAACTGCGACTCAGTTTAATAATTCATGCTTCTCTGCTTATCAGCTTTAGAAACCAAAACGGTGCATTCTGCTATAAATCATTCCCACTGCTGCATTTCATTTTAATGCACGGCAGCAAAACACTAACATAATTGGTGCAATCTGTTATTTACAGATATGTTGCGAGACATGGGTGGCAACCCACTTTTTGTGTTGCAAGAGAAAACAAGACCTCCTTCACAACTTGAATAATTCTAGAAATTACAGTGATGGTAGGATAGAATGCATTTATTCTCACTCATGGTAAGCTTTGATTCTGTTATAAAGACTCATAGATTTTTTTTCTTATAAATTCTCAGATGGGACCTTACTCAATTTATATCTGAGCTAGGATGAAGGAATACTACAAAAAAAAAACAACCCAGTGTGAGAAATGACTTTGTAAAAAGTATGTAATTCCATATTTTTCTCATTTGCTGACTTATTCTACATAGCCAATTTCCTCTGCTTACAAATGTAATGATAAGGAATTTCTTTTTTATGAGTAGTACAAGTGCTGTAGAGTAATACAAGAGCACACAGGAAATCAATAGCAGACTTTTATTCCCAGTTTTATTAATAGCAAAAGAATCTGAAATGCAGTCAAAACTACTCATTCCTACTACACATTGCATTTCATTGCAACTGGTGTGGCATTAAAGTACAGGTCATGACTTAAGCAGTTTAGGCTTACATGACAAAACAGAAGCGAAGCACTACAAGACTTTTGCTTGTTCATCTGAACAGGCTACGTTATTTATGTTGAGGGAAACAGATTGTACGGGATTGATATAGATTGATATATATATTGATATATATATTGATACAGATCCTTCCATTTTCATCCACGTGTCAGATGACAGCAGTGAACAGGAAGATGTGCAGTCAGTCATGCTTTATCTGCACACAATACTGTCCCTGTGAGAAAGACATCATCTACCCCCCGTGGGCACTCCTTCCACTTGGGGCCAAGCACTGCGGGGCAGAGAGTTTGTTCCCTCTGGGGGCTTTACTCTGTGTAGAGTGACCAACATCGGTGAGGCTGATGATAGGAAATGGCCTCAAGTTGCACAAGGGGAGTTGCAAACTGCAGTCCCAAACAAAACCATACGGAGTACTCCAAGTCCTCCTTGGATCTGGAGGAATCTACTGTGGATGTCAAGAAAACAGGTCAGCCACTTATAAGCAAAGCCAAGCTGCCATCTGTGCCTGCCAAAAGTGGAGCCCAAATTAGTGAAATCTGGTGTTCTAGTGGTGTGTAGGCACCAAACTATGAAAACACCACATCCATTTCATGCAAGTCACAAAAGGTTCTGATAATTAAGTAGCTATATATTTGAGTATCTTATTCTTTACACTTCTTTCCATTAACACTTAGTTGCAACTATGAATGAATAAAAGTACTGTGAAATCTTAATATTTACTACTATATATAAAATTGTATCATACCAGCTATGATATTTGCTCAATGCATTTTATGTACAGATCTATGTTACGTATAACTTCAACCATTACTATTAAACAGCCACTTCAAGTTGAAATGCAGCTTTTACAGCAGAGTCAAGAATTTGTTGAGTTTAGAGCCATAAAATTACATAGCACCTTTAGCTCAGTACTAACCACTGACAAGTTATCAATTAGCTAGAAGAACAGGTTTCAAATCCTATCCTATAAGGAAAAGTAATATAGGATCTTCTCAAGAATCTTTTTGTCTCATCCAAAATTTGCACTTCTAGGTACACACTGGCCTCTAGAACCATCCAGAAGCAACCACTCCCTAACAAGCTGAAGAAAAGGATGCCATATTAACAAGATGAAGAAAAGGATGTTATATTCTCAGTCAATGATATCCAGATTTTGTAGCAGGAAGGTGGTGGCTGGAGTTCTTGCATCCAGGTACTGACATGGCTTCATCTCTTCCAGGTTATAAGAAGCAGCAGGATTTCAGCTGACTGTGATCAATGGTAGCAATGTTAAAAATTCCAGCTTCTACCGCAAATACTAGTCAAAACATGCTTACAGAAATTCAACCAGTTAACTATATCCCTATGATAAACATACTAGCTTGTGACAGAGGAAACAAAGCCATCAATTCTGTGTGTTCCGTTGTGATAGTACATTGATTAGTTCCTCATTTTGCTTCACATAAGCCAATAGCTCCTCTACAGGAAAGGGATGTTCCCAGTGATACACACACCAGACTTGCCTAGAGACTGAAATGACTTTGACACTTCAATTTCTAGAGGATTTCCTCCGCGTGCTGTCAGAAACTGGTATTGGCATCTCATGTTTACTTTTGTTTACCATCCGCTTTAGATTTGTGATTCCTTCAGGCTACATGCCAGATGTATATCCTGTCGTGGTAACACTTCATGATGATGAAAACTGCTGACATGTCTTGGTTCAGACAACTCTGAACGTCTCTGACAGCACTGGGACAAGTTAGCATTTGGGCTGGCAAAGCAGAAGTAGAGAAGTTGCAAATTTTTATGAAAAAAGCCTCTATTCCTCCATAATGCATGCTGATTTCAGCCTAAGTTATCAAATTTTACTCAAAATTTATTCATAAATAGTATTACTAGTAAATTCAGATAGCAATGCATCAGTTTTACCACCAATGCAGTCCTTGGTTAGACTCAGGTCTGTCAGGTTCTTCTCTTTACAGTCACCAGGTTAATTAAAATTAAAGATTAGCCATTCTAACTAACATGATAATGAAAAATTATGGAAGTGAATGATTCCACGCTAAATTTTGGAAAAAAAACGCTACCACTGGTGAGGCAGTGTAAATAGGGATTTCCTTCTTAAATTCTGCCCACACAAGGCAATCTTCCTATGCCTTACTCATGGGTTGATGTTCATAAAAACCAGAGAATAAGGTAAGGGAGGTTTACTGTGTGGCTTACAATGGCCACTTGTTTTTCTGAAGCTTAATATTAGTGTATAAAATATCAAGCTGTGAAACTGTAAAATCTGTTTTTACAATAGCACTGTGTTATGTTAGCAGAATTGAGAAGAAATAATTTTTATAGACAGCAGCAAAACTGCTTGTGCCAGTAATATCCAAAGAGTGGGGACCAAAAAAATTGAAAAAAGAATGCTTCCCCAAAATTTATTATCCTTTCACCTTTAGAATTGGTCCAGGAATTAAAAAAAAAAAAAATTAAAAAAAAATCAAAGCAAATTCAGGAATATTTATTTAAATTAAGATCTGACTCATATCCTTAATTATTAACCATTCTTGAATATTCATTCAAGTAAGCTCTTTGCAAGAATACTTTGTCAAGTTTCTCCTTCATGCTAATATAAAACAGTTCCAGAGGCACGACTTCTTCATTACAAAATTTGTGTAGTTTAAAATCATAACGGTCTTTGAGATCTGAAATTTTGAAAATGAGTTTTAAAGCAATTTAACATTATTTTGGGCCAGCTGTCAGTAGATACGTGGGACAGTGCTAATTAAGATTTTTTAAAAAATTAAATATGAATTTAATATATTTGAACATGATTTTGAAAATACTATTTATTCGTGTTCACAAAAGAACTGGGAGAAGTTTTTTGTGTCTAAATTTTGCAGTCCATAGTAGTACCACTCAAAAACCTAAGCCAAAGGGGTTTTCCTACAGCATTTAGTACAGTCAAAAATATTGGTATAGAACCGAAATGGGGATGTGGACCTAAGGATCAGATCCCAACTTGCAAAGATAATATACTTTCACAGAGGTATGTCAAAATCCTATCAAACTTCACTTTTTCCTTACAGATTTATCCAGATGAGACATAGCATACTTTTGGGGCATTTCAACTGAATTACAGAAACTGTATTTTTGATCTTCTGCTCCAGTTTTTGGAAGTTCATACTTTGAATATTCACTGCACACACTTAGTAATGCGTGTTTGCTTCTCTCTGTGCTTTCAGCAAGTTGAGGCCTCTTTCAGTCAACCCCTTGGGAATGCTGCCAGCAGAAGAGGAGTGTAAATCTGAGATTTAATAAGACCCAAGTATGTATACACGGCCACACAAACCCATGAAGGTATCCATGGTTAGACTGTAGGCTTGGGACAAAAGGTTTCATCTTCTCAGCATTCACTTCACAACACAGACTCTATTGCAGAGATGCAGTGACAGATGCAGCCCTGTTTTAAGGTGTCTCTACCCTACTGAAAATCCAAGATTTTTGGCTTTGTTTGATATTGATGATGATTACAACGATAGACTCGGTAGCCTGTGAAATGTAATATCCTGTGTTATATCTCCTTCTTGTCTGCCCCTAACATCTGAAATGCTTTCTCCAATACTTTCACAAAGTCAAATGGAAGTCACAGTATGAGTACACACTTCATTCACTACTACCTCTTTCTTTCCTTTCCTGATAGTTTACCATGCTGCCAGCTGAGTCAGTTAATTGTTGTGGGGTTTTTTTTACAGGAAGGTATGTACAGATCTCCAATTTCCTTTGAATTTCAATTCAGATAAAATCAGGTGAAGCAAACACTGATAATCAAATCTTAAAGCTATTTTATAGGTAAAGCAAAACCTGATTTTATTCCAGAACTCTGCCATCATGCCTTCATTAAAAAAACCTTCTATAGCATACAACTGAATACCATATGCTTGGTGACACTGATAGAAACCCATGCATTGCTTGAACTGTGTCTCTGAAATATGCACAACCCTCATGATCCTCAGCCTAAAACCATGCTCGCTAGGAGCTATTTACACCCAAGTAAGCCTCTCATTTCATTCCTATAAGCCATCAAACCACTATGTCTCCAGCAACCTGAATAGTGCCCATCAATTTCTTGAAGAGGAGATTCAGGTTCTCTTTCATATTTCAAATTCTTATGTAAATTAAAAAATACTTAAAATGCTGGTTATTCTAAACATGAAAACGGGATATCAGCACAGAGCATTAGCAGTTGCTTTAGCCCAAATACTACTTTTCACATAAAAACATGATTACATCCTCATCACTCATGCAGAATACCTTTCCCAATGGAATCTCAGAGTCACAAACTGAAATAATTTTGTCCACATTCAATATATTTCTTGTCATAGAATCATAGCCTTTCAGCAAATTCATTTTGCAAATATAGTTTCCTGTAGGTGTGCATACACAGTGTATGACTGTCTGTATCTGTGTCTGCATACTGAGCTTATGGGTTGCTTGTCTTCTGTATCAGAATCCACTGAAATGCATTTCACCTCCAGATACACCAGCTCTAACAGCTCTTACCTCACAGCTCTTTCCTCTGTACTAACAAAGCAATTAGAAACAATTATTCTCTCATACCAGAGATTATCATAATCAGAAGTTATGTTTCTGAATAGTGATGCAAAAGACCTACTTGGAATTGCAACAATAATTTTGTTATTCAGCACAGACCTGATTTTTCCTTCTGTTGTTGTGAATTCATCACCTTTAATACTTCACACTGTCTGGGCAGTTGAAGACAATAAGCTGGGAACCAGTACTCTGACCTACAATTTTCTGTTGTGAATTTTCTGGTGCTTTGCTACTAACTATTGGCATGGTGATCAACACCATCATATTGATGAGACACTTTGCAAGAAGCACCACAAGAGTGTGATAAGACTTTTATCCCCTGCTCAGGAGTAGATATGATGAATCTCTCCAGAGAGACCATTTATATGTTATCCTGTGGCTGGGTTTTGTGGGTTTTTTTTTCCCCAAAGAACTGCAGGTAGACCACCAACAGAAAATGAATTTAAAATACGTTTTAGCCCTGAATGCTCTATTCTAACCTTGCTTGTGTAGTTTAAAAACATTTTGTTCTCCAGACAACAAGCTTTTTTGTTTCAAAATTTAAGTTGAATCCATTGAACCTGATTGCTGTCTAAGGAATACATTCCTTCCTCAGAATTTAATAGGGGCTGAAAAAGACTGCTCCAATCATCCTTGATTTTTTTTTCCAGATCCAACACAAGCTTTCCCTGAGAGAGAAAAAAAATCAAGTCATTATAATCCCTGATAAACACACACATGTTCATGCTTGCCTAAAAATAAAAGTTAATCTCAGCCTTCACTCTTGAATACTTCCTGAAACCCAATAGCTATTTGTTGAGGGCAGGTATTTCAAATTCCAACTGTCAGGTACTCACTGAAGAGACTGCACTAAGGGTTAGCAACTGTTTGCAAATCACAAGAAAGAAAGAAGGCACAAGGTGACTGTTGAAAACTATTTTGTCTTTCAAAAGCAAAATATTTTTTGTCCCATTATCTAGAATTTTATCAGTTCCAGACCACCGTGATGGTGTCACTGCAGAAGGGAAAGAGAAAAGCTTTGATTAAATGTGCCATAATTACTTCTGAAGAACTGGAAAAGGTTTCCATTGGAAATCTGTTTATGACAGGTAATTCAGATGTGTACTATTACTAATCAGAGAGCTAAGGTTCCTGTATACAGAGGAGGTACACTTCTGCATCATCTGCAGAATGGAAGATAATATCCATTGACATTATTGTCTTCTTCCCTACAACACCCCTCCTATTTTGGTTTCAAGAAGGTAAACATCTATAACTGTTTTTTGTGAAGGACTGATCCTGTCAATTCAAAGAATACTCTAATATCTAATATTGTCTTTGGCTACAACCTGGAACCTTAAAACTAAATTATGCTAGTCATGCACATAAGCAATGTAGCTGCACAGGGATCTTTCAGCCTTGAAAGGAGAAACTGAGCTGTCTTAAGCACTTTTATGTCTGACTAACAAGGCATCTTTTTCTAAAGATTAAGCAACCTCTAATTTAATATCCTTTTTGTTCCAAGTACCCAATGCATCTAATTTCTAACTAAGAACTTAGACAACAATCACAATTTACACATGATTAGTTAGCAAAGAAGACAGTAAAATCCAGCAGCTCTTTTTAATGTGAAATAATATCCATTATGTTTTACTTGCCATCACATCACCACACTATTTTGGACCTGAAGATGCAAACATTACTCACAATGACCAGAAGTTACTCTTATTTATGTCTCAAAGCATTTTTATTGACATCATTTGAGTTTCAGAACTTATTCTAAGTGATTTTTTTGACATTTTGTATGAAAAAGGCTTACTGAAAGAGAAAGGAAAAGCAGACAGAGAAGTTTGTTTGTTTAAACTACTATTATGTTACAGACAATTTAATTAAAACACATCCAAATGAAAAGAACAGCCAATGAACCTTGAACTGATAGCTCTATCAAAGAAGAAATTACTGAGAGAATAATTGCTGTGAAAATGGAAACTTATGTCATATTCTGGAAGATCTGACTCATAAATAAACTTTTCCTTATGGGTCCTACTCCTAAATCATTAATCTCTTTCTTCCCAAAGTGGGAAACATCACCTTCCTGTGTCATAATGCACCCATTTTGAGATATGTTCTGAGAAAAACACGTTCTCAAACTAAGTATGCAGGCTGCAATCACAACATGCAAATAGCACACATCCTGAAACAAGCAAGAGACAGACTCAAAGTGGGGCAAAAAAATACTCATACTGAGGTATATGTCAGCCAAGAGATAATGGGAACTCAGTAAATTGCCCTGGTTTTGAGGCCTTGCTGCACACATCAGAGGAAGAGAAGTAGGCATGCAGCCTGAAGTATCCACCACTGATAACATTCTGTGCTGCTAAACCATCCCATGTTTCAACTGAAATCAGATTCTTCTGACGCCGTTTCTTCTTTATCTCACGTCAGTACCAGCACAGAGATGAATCTGACACTCAGACCCACTCCATTCACTGGATGAGGAAAAATTACTCCACCCCAACTATGCAATAAGCATTGCCTTTTTTTGGCACGTTGAGTTTCACAGAGGCTAAGATATGTTGATAATATTTTGATCTGAAATATGTGTGTGCCCTATAGTCTTTACTATACTGTAAATCACTGTGATTTACCAGATGTTTTAAAGATTTTATGCTCCACACAATAAATATTGCAGCTTGGAAAAAGAAAGCAAAGCAGGGAAGAGAACTGCATTTTTGCCTACTCACAGTACCAGAATCATCTCTCATTTGAGAGTTTCAAAATGCTTTACATGCATTTATTAGATAACTAATTACACACCCCTGAGAAGGTAAGCATTATTGTATTTATATATATTATACATAAATTATATATATATATAATTTATATATAACTGTGCAAACTGCTGGGTTTCAGCAGTTTGGGTTACAATCCTCAAATTCTTAATCACCTAGCTCTCAGAATCACCTAGCAGCTCACTTCCCCTGGAACCTCTCTGCCACACACAAACACACACACACAAAACAAGCAATAATAATTTTTAAGACTTATTCCAACGGTTTAGTGTCACAAATACCCAAATAGTTCAGCTCACACGAAGGATCCTGTTTGTTCCCCAAGTGCCCTCGTGCCAGTTGCAATCCAGTTTGCAAAAGATGCACTTCTAATTCAGCAAGTTTTCTGTTTTGAGTAAAACGTAGTCATGTGGTGAGGGGTTTCCAGGAACACATCCTTAAATGGCACTCAAGACCAGTCAGCAAGTTGATAATATCAAATCTAACACCATTTCCTCTCCCTCAGTTATTAATTAAAAAATTAATTTAGAAGGTGCAGACTTCTCAAAAGAAAAAATGTACAGTCGTACTCTTATTCAAATATATTAAGTGCCATGCCTGAATTTGTTTTAATTATCAGGAAGAGCTCCTTGAATATTATTTGCTGATAATTCACTATATAAGTAAACAGAAAAGAATCACATACCCACGCAAAGGAATAATTAAAGTCTTGGGAACAGGTTAGTCTTGTAAGAATTCATTAAGTTAAAAAAAAATAAAAAATCACTGTCATTCCATAATTAAAACTGCCTGTACATTTTACAGGTGAACAGCTTTATAAAAATAAAATTTTATTAAAATGAAAAGGTGCTTTGAAAACTTTGGGAGGATTGACTTTTATGAGCTTGTAGTCTGACTAGTGAAATTATTGGAGTGACATGAAGATTCACTCCTCTTTTCATACAATTTTAATAAAAATGGATTGTCCCTAATAAAAAGACACAGGTTTCCTTCCCAACCTTTTTTTTTTTTTTTCAGGTATACAATATATCTAGAGAGAGAATGCAGAAGAGGAAATCCACTTTGAAGCTAAAATTTACTGCTCTGCTGGCAGTCTAGAACTCCCATTACTGATTTTGCACCCTCTGTTTCTGGGAAGTGATAGATGGAGTTTTTATTTGGTTGATTTTTATTCTTTTCACTTAAGACTGAGCAAGTAGAACAAAAACCAAATTAAAATGGAAAACATCACATTTTCATGTATGTCCCCAAATATTACTCTTAGCAACTTGGAACATTTAGGAACACTGTATTTATGTTCTATTGTTGTTTTTGAGTAGTGATTCTACTCTATTATTTTCTTAGGATATACTTCAACCCCCCCAAAATATCTTGCATCTTGGCTGACTAAGAAATAACTACATGGTCACTGACCTAGATGGAAAAGTGCTAATACAATAAAGCTTAAAAAGGCTAAAATGAAACAGAAAAACAAGAAGAAGAAAGTTATGGCACCTACCCAGCTAAATTTAAGGATGATTTGTAAAAAGATTTGTCTATTTTCTCATCAATTTTCAACATCTGTCCAGTACAGAATGGATAGGAGGGCATTTTTACTGCTTTTCTTCACAATGCTCACACCAAGAGAAAATTCCTTTGTCTGCCTATGGCTTGCTTTGTTGTTCTATGTGATCTAAAAGAGCTAGATTTGAGGGAAGGACGAAAGATTCTAGAAAAGCCTTTCAATGTTAGTTTTACAGCTTATTGCCAAGGAAAAACAGAGGACTAGTTAGACATTGATAAAGTTTTTTTTCAGTGTCAGGTTGGTAAAGACATACAGGGAGGTGAAAGAAGGGTTTTTCTTGTTTCTCCTTGAAATGAGACAGCACAATGAAAAAAAAAAGGATATTTTAAGCATTTTTATATGATTAAAGGAATAGAATCAAAGGTTGGAAGTTTGGTTGGAAAAGACCCCTAAGATCATCAAGTCCAACCATTAACCCAGCACTGCCAAGTCACTGCAAAACCATAAATACCATCATTATCTTCAAAACCAGCACGAGATAGAAATAATACTAAAGCTGAAAGACAACACTGGCACGAGGACAAATGTATGTGAACAGTTTTAGGGTGGAATTAATGGAAAGTTTCTAATTATCAGCTTAGTGAGGCATTAAAACAAGGTTTAATTGTACAAGTTCTACAAACAACTAGCTAGAATGAATAAGGATTACTGAGCTATATAAAGTTTCTGTGCAGGGCATTGTGGTTTTTTTATTTTTTTTAAATAAAAAAGGAAAATAGAGCTAGACTCATCATCTGTATATTGAAATCATTTGATGTATAAAATGGCAAATCTTTAGTGATGATGTACTACCGATTTAATTTAGTCTCACTGAAAGTATGGCCATACCAATTTATTTTCTTTCTTGACATTTGAAGAGTTCAAAGGGCATTTCAGAAGTGTTTTACTTAAATTTACCATTTCTTGCAAGAAAATCTAAATTTGAACTGATAGAACCATTTAAAAGAAAACCAGAAACACTTCTAGCCTATAAAACTGTAGCAGAGGTGTTGCTACCTTAACGAATTATTTTGCAGAGCTTTCCAGGGGGAGTTGAGATGATCTTTAAAATTTTAGAACACGAATAGCTTGTACATGGGCCTTGAAATCTGATGCTGCAGTGTAACTGGAGACCACCTTTACACAATATACATGAGTGAGAACATCAAAATTGCACACATTATTCCCATTAGTGTCTAAGTTTCATGTAGTCTTTAGGCAATGCAAGAAGAAACATGCTTGTACTTAAGTCTTTGGTCCATGTCCCAGCTGCTTAGCACTGTCAGGTGTAAAACAGACAAAAGCTGCCCTCAGATACTGGAAAATTTGCACTTCAGAAGAATCTTGGGTTGAAAAAAAAGATCATGTGATTAGCCCCAATCTATATTGTTTGGTGTTTATCAATGGAAAATCTGAGTTAGAGATATGAGGAGTCTTAAACAGTAAAATAATAGGTTAAGAAGTGCTAAAGGAAATCATAATGGAAGAAATTGTTCTCTCTGTACCAAAATGTTCCAGGAAGGGGAACATTAGCTCTTAAAGGCACAAGTACTCCCAACTTTTTCCAATACAAAGCATATTAAGTATGTGAAGAGATCTAGAAGGTGTCACAAAAAGGCTACCATCTCCATCAGTAAGGAGGATGGGGGATGCTGGTTTAGGAGCAGCCACCAGCAGAAACCCATTACTACAGAAAACAATCTCAGATACAGCATTGACTCGACCCAAGGAGTTTCTCCTCAGTGGATGCTGCAGTAGCAGAGTGAGAGTCCTTTATATTCACCTTACCTTGAAATAAGCTACTAACCAGGATGACTTTTCCTGTGCCAATCCTGCCATGACTACGCTGCTTTTGATGTGCTGCCTGGTTTCTTTGAAGCTAAATTGTCACTCCATGCACAGCGCTGCAATTTACAGTACTGGGGGAGCAATAATGTGGCTTAAAAGTATTTCTCTTCTCCTCTTCAGGTCTTCCACGTGTAAACTTGTCTCAGCTGATGACTGAGTCAGCTGTTGTCGAAGTAAGCTCTGAGTAGACGTCAAGTTTTTTGGTTTATCGAGGCTTTATCCTCTGAAATCTGGCTTGTGTTTTCACCAGATTGAGAAAACTGTCATATTGCTACCTGTCTTTGTTTCTGTTGTTATGATTATACACACATAACACACTCAAGACAGCTAGAACATTTCTACAAAAGAAAAGTAGTGCTCTTCTCAATGTGTCTGTGAGATGGACAATGTTATTATTATTATTATTCTTTGAGTTTGGTAAACTGTGGCAGAAGCACGAAAATTGTTAATTCATGGTGATAACAGACATATCCTGCTTCTCATTAAATCACTGGGATAACACCTCCTGTTAGTGTAAGGCAGGGTAGTTCCTTTACAATCAATCCAATTGACATACACTATCTAAGGATTTGGTTCAACACCTGAAAACATTTACAGACTTTAGCAAGAATGAGGTATTTCTCACAGTAAGTAGGTAATTTTTCTGTTACATCAGTCAGTCTTCAAATCTTACCAAGACAGCAAACTGACATGTTATTTTTGCTATGTATCTCTAAAACTGGATTTTTTTATTATTTTTTTTTTACTTTATTTACGTGGGAATTATTCCATCACTGCTACATTTCCAAGGCAAAAGCATGAAGTTTTATGGTAGCAAAACTGTTGTTTTCAGTCAGAGGGACAGGATGCTTAAACATAAACAGAGACTATGTAATTACTGAAATGCAGTTTTGAAGAAGATAGGGTAATGCCCAGCTCTTGCAAACAGTAACCTGATAAATTGGCTGTGATTCTCTTTAAAGCACTGTTGAGGGAAATAGAGAATAGTAAGATCCATCTCATGTCTTGTGCACCATTATATTAGGCATGTCCTCTGTTTGGGGAGATTATGATGCACTCCCTCTTATTAAAAAAAAGAGTCAAGTGGTCTAAAAAGACCAGAAAAGACAGGAACTGTGAGAGTAATTTCTGTGGTTTGGGGTTTTTTTATACATACTTTTTTCCACATTATTGTCTTTGCTGCTTTGGCAATTGGTACTGCACTAGCTCAAGGGAAGAAAAAAGACATAATACTTTTATTTTGCAGTAGAGAAAGAATTGTGATTTGGAACTGCAATATCATGCCTACTGTGGCAGAACACATTCATAACGTTCCTGAAGAATAAATCTAGGTTAAAAGATAGTAGAACTTCCATGTCTTATGTGAAAAACTTATTATCTTCTGAAAAATGCCAGGTTTTCTAAAGAAAAGTATTGATGTACTCAATAGTGTTCCCAGCAGGAAGAAAGAACAAGAGTTGTTTGCCTCCAGTATTTGAAATTATGAATAAATTACATATTATGAATTTGATAAAAATAAGAGGAAAGTGTATCAAATATTTTCAATTCCTTATCCTTCTGCCTGCTCAATAAATAAGATGCAGAGCTGATAAATTATTTAAGCTATAAGAAAGGGAACAATAAACACTGCTTTTATCCACGTATGCTTTGAACAGGATGTTTTTCATTTATGACTAAGCTGCACTTGTGCCCATATAAAATAATTCTTCTCTTTTATTGCTGTCATTTTTAAATATAATTACATGTGTTAAAAATGAAAAGAAAGTCATGGAAAATCTGTTCTATTAATGGAATTACTTCTATATAATATTGCTCCCAGATGCACAAAGGGCATCTGGTAGTGTCTTTTGTAGCCTTCATCAGGCTGAAATGGCAATAAACTGGCAGTGCACAGATAGGAAACAGGAGCTGCAAGAATCAACACCCAGTCACGGATAACCATGGGTCACCATTTCCCTGTGTAATGGCAGCAGTCTCACCACTATATAGGATTCAATTATTAGTGCACTAACAACTTTCCAACTGCAAAACTAAACAATCAAGAAAATTGAGAATTCAATTAAGCATACCTTTTTTCTAGGGTTACTATATGGAAACCTGTCTTGGAGGTTCTCAATTTTCTTGTGACAATTCTGTCATGACAGTGAAGAATATTTTTTTTTCCCAATAAAAGTTTAATAAAACCTAATTTTGATCTATAAGAATAACATTAAACTATTTCTGGGAAACAGTGCTCCATGTGAACTTGTCTTGCAGAATAAATTATTTCAGTTTTCCATTTCAAAACAATTTTTCTTTGTAAATTAAATTTTAATATATTACAACTTTAATGGTCAAGTCTAAACACATTAAACCAATGCAAAAAAATAAATAATGAAATACATTTTAAAATGCCTTTAACAGAAAATATTGATATTATGTATGTGTACTTTGCCATTTCAAATCTATAGAAAATTTGAATCACAGTTCTAAGTTCCCTTCAACTTTGATTTTAATGATATCCTACACACACAAATATTCCTACAAGGGATATTTTATTCCCTTGTTCTTACATTTTCTGTTATGTAAGCTATTTTGATTTCTTCTTCCTTCTACAAGGCTGTTAGAAAATAGTGTATTAAAATAGAAGATTTCTACAGATGCCTTTTATTAAATATTTGTAGCATAATAGTCATTCTGAGCTATCAGAGGACAAGTTATTGTTTATTAGCAAATCAAGGTGTCTAAGGTAACTCCTATCTGTAAATTTTATTTTTCTTCTAAATAGCACTGCTAAAAACACTTAAAAACTATAGACACTAAACATATAAAATTAAGTTTCAGCTCCTAAACTTTTCAGAGGCTTTTTAATACTTCACTACAGAATTTAAAATCTGTATTTGTTTTGTTCATTTTCAGCCAGAAATATATAATTGGTCTTAGTGCATTTAAGACTGCCATTCACCAATTACCCAGATATAACTAGCACAACAGTCTCTCTGCTCAACCTGCAATTTGCATTCATTTTGAAAGCACTCAGAATGCTTTTCTGCTATCCCAACACAAAGAACAATAATAACAATCTTGAAACAGTCATTTTAAAAAATAAAATTCAGTAAAGATGAACAAATTTGTTTCAACTGCTATGATAACATTTTTAACACTGATGATTCTTTCACTCAGGAGAGAGCCACAGCTGAGTCTTCTGTTCATTTACAGCTACACCTGCAGCTGTAAGTGAACAGAATCTGAATTTCTCTGTTGAAATTCTCTTGCACATTTACACGGAACATTCTGCACTATTTTGCATGTCATACCCATGTGATGATACGCTTAGCTGAGTAAAAAAATGGCTGGCTGGCCAGGCCCAGAGAGCTGTGGTGAATGCAGTTAAATTCATTTGGTGGCCAGTCACCAGTGGTGTTGCCCAGGGCTCAGTATTGAGGCCAGTTCTCTTCAATAGCTTTATCAATGGTCTACAAGAGGAGATCGAGTGCACCCTCAGTCTGTTTGCAGATGACACCAAGTTGGGTGGCAGTGTTGATCTGCCTGAGGGCAGGAAGGCTCTGCAGAGGGATCTGGACAGGCTGGATCCATGGGCTGAGGACAACTGTGTGAGGTTCAATAAGGGCAAGTGTTCTGCACTTGGGTCACAACAACCCCATGGAACGCTCCAGGCTTGGGGAGGAGTGGCTGGGGAGCTGCCTGGTGGAAGAGGACTTGGGGCTGCTGGTCAACAGCAGCTGACCACGAGCCAGCAGTGTGCCCAGGTGGGCAAGAAGGCCAACAGCATCCTGGCCTGTGTCAGCAATGGTGTGACCAGCAGGAGCAGGGAGGTGACTGTCCCCTGTACTCAGCTCTGGTGAGGTCACAACTCGAATACTGTGTTCAGTTTTGTCCCCTCACTCCCAGAAGGACACTGAGGGGCTGGAGCGTGTCCCGAGAAAGGAACGGAGCTGGGAAGGGTCTGGAGCACAGTGTGATGGGGAGGGCTGAGGGAACTGGGGGGTTCAGTCTGAGCAGAGGAGGCTGAGGGGAGACCTCATTGCTCTCTGCAGCTCCCTGAAAGGAGGGGGGAGTGAGGGGGGTCGGTCCCTTCTCCCAGGTAACAGTGACAGGATGAGGGGTGATGGCCTCAAGTTGTGCCAGGGGAGGGTTAGATTGGATATTGGGAAACATTTCTTCCCTGAAAGGGTTCCCCAGCCCTGGCCCAGGCTGCCCAGGGCAGTGGGGGAGTCCCCATCCCTGGAGGGATTTCAGAGCCATGGAGATGTGGTGCTGAGGGACATGGGGCAGTGGGGACTGGGCAGTTAATGGTTGGACTGGGTGATCTTTTCCAACCAAAACAATTCTATGATATTCACATCATTGGCCAAGGACCAACAGAATACGTCCAGGAACAAAGATAAAAGCTAACTTTCACTTGCTTGTGGTGGAATTTTCTGTACAAACTCTCAGTTTAATCTTTTCTCACCTTTTTATTTTATATTGAATCTCTGACTGACCTGAATTGCTTTCATTCTGCCACTTTTTCTCTACTGTGTATTTTCAGTTGTGTCTGGGAAAGATACACTAGTTGTTCTGAATGTTAGGATCTCTAGCTATTAATATGTGCACAGGGGGTGGCAGTGTTCCATTTCAAACTGCAGAATTATTATTTAGATTTTAAATACAAATTCCATAATTGTTGCTTTATTCTAGTAGAGTCCTATTATACCGTCTGTTCTTACTGATAGAAGTTATTGTTTGCAATACTGCTGCATTGAGTTTAAGGAAAGGGTTTATTTCATAGCAGAACAAACATTCTGCTTTCAAGTAATTTTAACTAGGGGAAAAAACCCACTCAGTTCAGGTACACTGATAATGTCTTGTCTCAACATTTAGATCTGTAAATTTGCCAATTCCATCAAAAACAGAAAACAAACAGGGAACCCAGGAGTCAATATCCTACAAAATGCATTTCATCAGAAATTAAGACTGGCCAATGAGCTTTTTATCAAAAAAGTTAAATTCATTTTTTATCATTGTTAATAAATAGGAATGTCCTGCGATATCCTTGAAAAATATGGGGGGGTGGGGTGAGGGAAGAAAAAAATATTAATTACTCTTCTCCCTTTTTAAAGTGTTGACTCTTGGAGACATTGTAGAATATTTTCTATGTTGAGCAGACATGATTAGAGCCTGTAAGTCTCTAGAAACTCTAGAGGGAGTTGCTTACCCTTGGATTCAGGAATATAGCTTGAAGTTTCTAAATAATTTGTTCGAAGCAGTGAGGACAAGCCAGGAAATGAGTCTGTAGAAAAACAAGAATGGACACAAGATACCAAAATCCCAGGGCTATGACTTAATAATTACAATAGTGTTTAATTGGAATTAATGTTGAGGTTTTGATTAAAACATTTATAAATATGCTGTTAGAAATGCATTGAGTCAGCACAGCTCAGCATTCTGTAGTGTTTATATGTAATGAAAATGATGAATTGAGGTGAGCAAGGTCAAACCTTCCCTTCTTTTTGAACTCTTTCATGTATATCAACTTCTGGAGAAGTAGAGAGAGAAATCCCCCCAATATTACAGCTGTTTCAATCTTTACTACTTGATTAATGTATGTGCAATGAGTTGAAATGTAGCTTTCCACAGATGGTGTTTCAGCCCACAATACATGTTGAAGGGCAAGCTCTATCTTTAACTAAAGTTACCCCAAACTAGCTATATAGTTTCCAGTTCCCAAACAATAATTGCTCAGTTTGGAATTTTTCTACTGACACTTTCCAGTTTGGAAATTCTGCAGAAAGAGTTTGGTCATGCCTTAAAATCTTTTAAAAACAGGGAGGAAGAGAAAGAGGATGAGAGATATCAATAATAAGACATGCCCTCTAGCTTCTATGGATCATCTGAAACAGACATGTGATGAAATATTAGATACAGACATAGAGCAGGTTGTGGGTATGAAAGATAAATTAACAGTAGAATGTTATTAATACAAACACTTTGTGCTAATAAAATTACATGCAGGACTAGAAATCTCTTTGATCAGCATTTAATTCATGGTCTTTTATTATTGATAGATTTTCATCTTGGGAAGGGCATTAGTGCAGGCTTAACATAGAAGCAATACAGATCAATAGATTAGCCCCTCAGGAGAGGCACTAATTATTTTAATGAGAACATTCTAATTAGGCAGGTTTGAACTGATGATTTAAGAATCCTGCACGCTTGGAATTTTAATGGAGTTAACATTGAGTAAACATAATAATGCATGAAGAATGTATGGTATCTCTGTTACAAGAGCTAAAATGCTCTTTTTTGGAATGAAAAAATCTTCAGTGACTGCCTGAAATCCACATGCCAGGCCTTGAGATTATAAACTTTCAGACAGAGGACTCAGGAACTGCATCCACTATTCTCTTTGTGTGCTACAAATCGTTAATACAATTGTAATAGAAAACAAGGATTTCTATAATAAAAACATCTAAACCAGAATTATCTCTGAAACATTCAAGTGTTCTAATTTCACTCAGAAAGCAATAATATGTGCAGAGTACTTCTGGAAGTGAGATGCCAACAAACTTTTATTTACTCTTAGACACAAGATTAAATGGGAAGAAGTGAAAAATGTAATGTAATTGAATTTTTTTTTCATTAATCATCTAAACTCATCAGATAACAACATAGTAATGCTCCAGTTTCTCATATTTTGCTCTTTGACACCAGTGATCAAGTTAATAATTGAAAAGGGGTTTTGTGACAATTTAAATAATGAAAAAAAACCCTTCTTGACACCAGGGTAAAGGTTGATAAATTTGCTTGTATTCTTTTCCAACCCAGGTGCTATGAATTTTATGGTTAGAGACACTACAAAGAGGGTGCCAACCCAGTAAATGCCCTGAACATCATATATCCCTGAGTATTAGCCCTCATGTTGCTTTTTCTGTTCTATTCCTCCCTGCACGGTAATCTGGCACTGTTACAGCTGTTACAGTAGCTATGCAATGACAAAGGCAGACCAAGCATGCATAGACAATTTGAATTGCATGTTCCAATGTAACATTCTTTTAAGTCACCTGTTAGAAAGAATTAACAAGAAATAACTTTGAATTAACCACTGCTTTTACAAATTATTTCAGAGTATGCATTGAATTATAAAGTCCAATTACTCTCACCAAGTGATGTCTGGTACCACGACTTAAAAAAGGGGGTGGTAGCCTCATTACAGTTTTCCAGTACTTAAAGGGCAGCTACAAGGAGAAAAGAGGCTCTCTCTTCACAAGAAATCACATGAAGGGAACAAAGGGCAGCTTGTACAGGTTGCACTGTGAGAGGTTTTATCTTTATACTAGAAATAAATTTTTTAGAATGAAAAATATCAATCCCTGGAACAGGCTTCCCAGAGATGGGGCAGAGCCCCCATCACAAGAGGTTTTCAGAACATAAATGGACAGAGTGCAAGATAATCTCATCTAAGGTCCCTTTTCCATGAAAGGTTGGACCAGATGATCTTTTGAGGTCCCTTCCAACCTAGGCCATTCCATGGCAAAAATAATTTTATTTGTTATTAGGCTGATGTTTCTCTCTGTCATTAAATTCATGTGTGAATTTGGAAGAGCAGGTTAATCTCCTGTTTAACTACAACACAGTATGGGTGATACCAAACAATTTTGTCCAACATATTATCCGTTTTCCTGATCTTGAGCTGAACACGTAGCCATGTGTTGGATTAGTATCATAGCAACGTGCAGCAGGCTGGAAAACCAAAAGCTTTCATAACATTTGTCTGCTTTGAGTATTACCAGCAATTAACACTAATCTGCAGAATCTATTACCTGTTTCACTGGCCCAATTTTTACCTGTAAAATTCACCTGGTTTTCATCCTATCACAGTAATTCCCCATATTTTTCATTCTCAACATCCATGCTTGCCCAGCTCTGAGCTTGTTTTTAACTTTGTTAAGTGCTGTAAGAGTTAACTCCAACAATGAGTGAATGGAGGAAAAAAGTTCTGTGTGTGGGTTGACAGCCATTAATATGCTCCCCCAGACTCAAAGTGTTAGACACAATTGATACTGGAGTTATTTTGAATTATCAGGGTCAGCAAAAATAGTTCTGAGCAGGTTTTGCTACTCGTGAATTTTTATACTGAGGCAGTAACATGGATATTATCTATCAACTCTTCAGTAAAGAAGTGGTTACAGTGTTATCCTATTCTTAGTTTGTGGGATGAAGGAAGACTGGGACTGTAGATGAACTGAAAGGTAGGGGAAATTTTAATATGTTCTGTCTCCAATGATCACACAGAATATAATAAACATCCTGCTAATGCTTGCAGGATTAGCCTGGAAATAATATTTTATATAATTTAAATTACAAACTACAACACTAAGGATAAGATAGGGTTGAAAAAAATGTATTGGTAGTATCATCCATGTGAGATGAAGAGAATTTCATAGAGGAAGCAATGAATAACCTGAAAGTAAAAGGGGTGGGGTGGAATTCAGTCATACAGAAGCAAGGTAGCATACTTGGTAATGAAATGTCTGGTATTACTTAAGATCTCATCAGGTAGAAGAAATGGGCTACATGGTACTTTTCAACGTATAGATGATGTTGAGCTGTCAGTATAATATGGTGGAGAAGATTAAACCAAATTTGGTGTGTACTGGTGAAAGTATTTCAATCAGAAATTTTAATAGCATTGCAAAAGTCACTGATAAGAGTTAATTTTAGGTTCTGATCAGCTCTAGTAAAGAAAGGTGAATTCAAAGTAAAACAGGTATGAGGACATGGCTACTGAAATGATCAGAAGAAAGTAGAAGCTGCTGCAGAAGTGCTAATTGGAAGAATTTTGTGAGCCTGGCAAAATAAAGGTTGACAGAATGAGGGAGAAAAGATTACCATCCATAAAGATAACAGGTCAACACCATGTTATTTAGGTTTCAGAAGAGCAAATGAACATGAAGTATCCAGGAATAAATTTAGCTAATGTCATACAAAGCTTTTTAATCCCAAAAGCTGTGATTCCTTGGAATCACAGTCTTTATTTGTTATTATAAGGGGCAAAATCCTAAATTATGCTTGCTGACATGAAACATAATAACTGGTGATAGAATTCAGATGCTTCAACATATACACCAGGGGGGTACCAGCCTGATGAACAGAAGAACCTGCCCTGACTTCCAATAATCCCTGCCAAACTAAATTCTAAGATAAATAATATCAATATAGGGACTAATTTCAGCTCTCATTGGCATCACAGGTTATTTCCATAAAATGGTAGAACTCCTGCTAGAACATTCTTAGATTTTAAAATGAAATTATAAAATTGTGAATTAATTTCGTAAGAGAAACAGCATTTCTTTTTTATTGAGGTGCAAAACTGGGCATAGTACCCCAGGTTTGGTCTCATACGTATTTAGCAGAGTGCAATAATCACTTCACTTGCTGGCTACACCCCTGCCAGTGAACCCCTGGATGTCAGATTCCACCACCCCTTAGACTTCACCACTACAAGGATGCGCTCCCAACTCATGGTCACTTGCTTGTCTGCCACCAGATCTGTTTCTCCAGAGCAAGCATCTATCCAGTCTGTACTGTTGCATTGGATCATTCTCTCCTAAACACAGGATTTCACATTTGGCCTGAACCTCCAGCTGTTTGAGAGCCTTCCATGTAGCAGCCCTACCCTCCAGTTTACCACTCTCAGTTCAGCACCATCAGTGGACTGGCTGGCAGTGTATCCTATCCCACCACTCAAATTAGTAATGAAGATGTTCAATCAGCTCCAGTACCATCCCTTGAGGAATGTCATTTGTAACTACTGCCAGTTAGATTTTCAATCAAATCCAATTTCTTTACGCTCTTCATGCTACTTAATTTCATTTCCAGCTGAGCTTTGAACTTCTTAATTCTGTCATGGTGTACCTGGAGGAGACTTACAGATGATTCTTGGGAGTGTTTCCATTGTTGCAGGTGAATATGTGTGTGCATGTATATTGTGTGTGCATATACATGTATATGTGTATCTAGACTTAGGTTAGTAGAGATTGCTGTAATGCACGTTTTTAAAATACTAATAGATCAGGCCAACTGAAAAAAAATAAATTACTAGATTCAAGGCAATCTAACATTGTTATAATTTCTGATTGTCTCAGGCTTCTGCTTTGGCTACAGCCCTGTCATAGAAATTTCCTTTTGCACTACTTTCCTTAGCTTCTTAAATCTACCACCTGATGGTCCCTAAGGCCAACACAGCCATGGACTATAACAAAACCCTCAGCAGTCCTTTCCTAACTTGCAAGTACCTGTCCAAAAGCTGCATGCCCATGTTAGTGCAGCACCACAAAAAGTGAGTTTGATGACAAATTATAGGAACATTGTTCTGTATTTGTTTGTCCAAGGCAAGTTTGAGTACACTAGAATTATGATTGCACTAAATATTTGCAAGGAAATTGCAAAAAATTGTCCCACAACTGGCCCAGAACTTTTAGATCAGCATCTTTAAATTGACTTAGATGTAGCAACATGCAAAACAGCCAGCAGAATCAAGGCCTTCACTTAGTAAATCTGTCAAAAATGGCTACACATCTCAGACACTATTTTTATATACACAGACCTTTCTCAATATGGGTCAGAAGGTTTTATTCAGCAGAAAAAACAGGTTATATTTCTAGAATAGAATTTTGGGTGAGACAAAGGTCATTCTATTAGAAACAACTGAAGGAAAAGAGTATATTCTTTACACAACAACCACCTAAAGAAACCCCAGGAATGAGGAAAGGAAAAAAAATATCCACAGAAGTTCCCTAAACACAAACAGAATTCTCATTGTAGGCATAAAAGCCATTTCTAAATTGGTGCATAGTGTCATAAGGAGTATTTATCTAAATAGAGAAGAATTCTACAGGTATTAAAATACTAGAAAATAAAGCCCTGTAGGAGACACAGTATCTCATCAGAAAAATAAGAATAAACATAAAATTTTGCATGTCATTATCCTGTACCACTGAGGACAACTACCAATTTAACAAGACAATACTAATACAATTGCAGCACAAATGTGAATTGTTATGATATTTTTGAGCTTAAAACTGAAGAGAATTCTATACCTACATCTTAAGAATATCTTAAAATATATTCCCATAAGAAAAAAAAACAACTTATGTCTAATTAGAGCTTAATCAAGAGTGGTGTACCAGTTAAAACCCCTGAAGTTTCA
The DNA here is from genome assembly GCA_028020825.1 of Podargus strigoides. Lineage (NCBI taxonomy): Eukaryota > Metazoa > Chordata > Aves > Caprimulgiformes > Podargidae > Podargus > Podargus strigoides. The sequence goes on along the minus strand of CM051624.1, from coordinate 43,006,312 downwards.
AGTTTAACCTCATATAAAATATGCACCTGGATTCTCCTCTGCTTTAGGAATAAAATCCCATTCACAAATTTAAGTCTTCTAGCATTTATTCCCCACTTTGACTCAGACAGTATCTCAGCTGAAGTAAAAGGATATGAAATCTTTCTGAATGTGCTTGTGTACTGGAGAAACAATTAGTGGAATTCTGCATAAAATGCAAAATTAATGGGCCCTATACCTGAATGAGGACTGACAGAAAACGGATGGGGAAAAATAAAAGGGGGGTGAAAAAAATAGAAATAAGAAACTGAGCGAAGTTTGGGTGGCTTTATTGTGATAAAAATACTTATAGCTTGAATTTAACCCAAATATTTAAACTACTATGTATTTACCCTAAGAGATTTATGGATTTTGATCTGCAATTTTTCTCCATACATTTAATGACTAACATGTGATAGTAAGTTATTAGAATGAGGCATCCATTGAGAATTACTCTAATCAGTACATATTTTGACCTCCATTTCTTTTATTTCTATCCAAAAGAATGTGGCAAATGAAATTTAAATTCAGTGTGGAAAAAGAAAGTAGTTACATAGGATATCAATAGTCATAAAGATGGAAGAAGAACTCGCATAATCATCATGCCCTTAAATTATCAATCTGTCAGCAAGTATTTTTTAGAGTTATCTCAGGATTGTTTGTGTTTTTAAGAATAATACAAACATGTACTTTTTTAAAGAAATAAATATGCATAGCATGCAGGAGAGGAATGAGCCCAAAAGTAGAACAAATTAGTGCACTCTGTATTAATGGAGCAATTGTTTATTACTCTTTAAAAAGCTATTAGTAAAACATTGTTATTTATGATAAGGAATAAGCAACATGCTGCTAAACAGTTGGCACCAGAAATTAGAGAGTAATAATATTTATTAGTTGGAAAGATAATTCACCTAAAAATGGGTGTCTTCAAATGTTTAGCATAGTTTGTTTTTAGAGTGATGACAGTTAAAACATTTTTATTAATCTGTTCTTTATGAAAATTAAAGTGTCTGCATGTAGCCTGCTTCTGTTCCTAACTCATGTCTTAGCTCTCCTGTATTTGTCACTCAGATACCCTGTTGTCTTAAACTCAAGCTAGTGAGCATTATCAATTATTGTCCCCATCCACCTAACCTCAGCTGTAGGTCTCCATTTAGTAATGCTGCAGAAGTTCTCTCTTAGCAAATAAATCTTAATAAGTGTATATTGTGTTAACAAATCATTTACTTTATGGACCTTTTAGGAAGGGCAAAAAGATCCTAAATTCTGATTTGCATGTAAATATTCAACATTGAGCTTTTCTGTATTTTCCTTTGGAACTGAAGATATCACCTTTTTTTTTTATTTTCTTCTTTTTTTCCTTATAGCATACAAGTATAGTTTTCTTAGAACCTCCACATCCTCATGCATTACAGTGTAAAGATTAAGGAACATTATCATAGAAATAGGTATCTCAGCTTTCTGAAGATTAAAGTGGGATAAAGTGCATTGATTTAAAATCAGTGCAGTTGTTTAAATTACAATCTAATCATTTCATCTTTTCATTAACAGTAGATTTAAAATACAACGATTAGCAAAGAATAGGCCCTATATGGAATTTTAAAAATAAAATGTAAATTCTGAAAAAAAACTTGTTGAATTAACTATTAAGGTTTTCCAAGGACCTAGAATTATGCCTCTGCCTCGCTTCTAACAGCAGTAGCTGTGACTTGGCTAATTATCTTAGTCCTACCCTCATATGTAATCATGAGGATCATGAAGCCAGGTAATTCCCTCGTAAAGTCTTTAAGAAGGAAATGGTTAGAGTGATGGTTTTGGCCTTTTTATAACCGTTTGGCTGTTCAAGTGTGTGTAGGATGCAGCAGATTTTTAGGTTTAATTTTCTTTCCTGACTAAGAGATTTGAACCTGCATCTCCTGCCTCCCATGAGAGGACCCTTACAAACAACTTAATCGCACCTCTCTTGTTGGAGCTGTTCACTTGCAAAAAGGGAAGCCAAGATTAATTGGGCCCAGGGGAAACACTGCTATAGCTTGGTTTATCACAGAGAGCTATAAAACTTAACTGTAGAAATCTCAGTTGATTGCCCTAAATGATTGGGTCTCAATTATGTGTTTGCATTAAATAGTTATTAGGTAAAATACATAAAACTGGGAACAGGACAAGAACTTTTAAAGGAGAGTCTCAAACACCCTACAAAGTTGAACCCATATTTTATACTTTCTGGGCAATTTGTATAACAATTTGCTTCAAATTCGAAGTGCTTTGCCAGTCATCACCTCCTTCTACCTTTTATTTTTATGTATATATATAAAATATATGGAACTTTTATTTGAATTTAAGTTGTCTTAGAATATCACAGAATGGTAGAGGTTGGAAGGGACTCCTTGGTGACTCCATGTTGACTACTCCTGATAAACCTCTTATCCTCCACATGCTTAGAGATAACACCTAGAACAAGTGGTTCCCTCACCTTTCCATAGATAGAGGTGAGGCTGACTGGCCTGTAGTTTCCTGGATCCTCTTTCTTGCCCTTCTTGAAACCTGGGGTGACACTGGCTTTCCTCCAGTCAGTCACCTCTGCTGTTCTCCATGACCTTTCAAAGATGATGGGAAGTGGCCTAGCAAGTATCTGCCTGCTCCCTCACTACCCGTGGGTGCATCTCATTGGGGCCCATGGATTTGTGGGTGTTCAGTTTACTTATATGATCTCTAACTTAATTTGTGGGAGCCACCTGATCCTACCTTGTTGCCTCAAAGTATTTCCTCTCTGCTTTACAAGGCTGAGGATTTGGGTCAAACAGAATTCTTACATTCGGCCAGTATTTCTACTACCACAAAAATATTTGTGTTCTTTTAGCTCTTAACTCAGATAGATACAAAAAAGGCAAGACTGGAAAGATGCTGATTTAGTTAAAAGATAACAAAGCATAATTATAATCAGAGAAAACAATTGTGCTGTGAACAACTTGTCTTGTTAAATTAATTAACCCAAAGGAAGCAGTAATTCCATGACAGACCTACAACTACAAAACAGATTTTCTAACACAATAATTTTCAGTTATGTCCAGAGATTTACTTCTTAAAAATCAACTATTTTGTGGCTTTTCTGGATAAAATAATTTTAATAATTATTTTTAATAGTGATTTTTCTTTAAAATTATTAGAGACAGAAAAAGTATTATTTATATGGGAAGATGAATTATTCTAACAAAAAAAAAAAAACAAACCCAACTCAACAACAAAACACCCAAACCAACAAAAAAAAAACCCAAAAAGACAAAAGCAACACAAAGAGAGAACAAATGAAAGAGGTGACAGCTATAAGTCCACATTTATAGAAAGGCCAAAAGAAAGACTAGTACAAATGTAGACTTCCCTGAAAGCTCTAAATTACAAACCTAGGTTTCACAAATCCAGTGTGTAAGAGACACCCTTTTTCTCTTCTGTAAGATAAACTAACTTGAAAGTAACCTCTTCAGTCTACCCATTTTTTCAGGGTTGGGAAAAGAACCAATCTTAAATTTTGCTCACAATGATGCCATATTAATCAGTTTTGCAAATGCATAGACTAAGATTTACTTCAAAATTCTACCAAAATAATTAAATTTGACAGGCATGTAAATTCCTAATTATTATTATAAATTCCTATTATTTAAACACCATGGATTTGCAAATGGTCATACAATGATTTCACTAGCATTTATATATATCTTATACCCAATTATTTGAACTAGAAAACAAAGATGAAGGCTTTAAAGTGAGAGCTTTAAAACTTAGAGAACACCTTATGCATACATTTTTCTAACACATCCCTATCCTCGTTCCATCTAAGTCTTCTGTTTTACTTTTCTCCAAAAATCCTTCTCTGTTTCTCTATTTCTTTCAACACCTCTACCAAATTCTAGTAAAAGTACACCCCAGTCTCAGATCCCTTGTTTCCTCAGCTGACATCCTTTGTTTTCCTTCAACCTCATCTCAACTTTTCTTCACTGTTGATCTACATTTTCTTAATCACTCAGTCCTGGTAGCAAAGATATGTTTCAAGTGATACACATCACGAAAATACTGAGATCATTTATTTAATGTTTAAATAAAATAATATTCAGTCAGAAATAGGATTACATAATAGAAATGAGAGCCCATAATGTGTATTCCCTTCTGACAAGTTGTCTAAGAAACCTGAGTTGCAGAAGGATTTTTATATATATCAAATTATTTAAAAAAAAATAAAATCAAGAGAGTTGAGGATATCAGTCTTCAACAATGACATTGATATCCCATTGAAACACAAATTTTTGACTTAAAATTTAATTGCATTTAAACAGAAAACTCAATTCCCAGCTTTTCAGAAATCCCATTGTATCATACAATTAGGGAAGTTCATCTCTCAAATATTCAAGTAATCATGGGATTACACTGCCATGTCTTTGTAACCACTCATAGTTGAAAAAAATCCAGAAAATCATAAATATCACAGCATCATTGTATTGACACTTGCTTTTTCTTTTCATTTTCACATTCTCTGATCAGTGTTATGTATAAGTAATTATGTATGTTTTCACTACCACCACTTTCTTTTCTCATTGTACAAAGAATGGTTTAAAAATGATGCTATACCAATTATTTCATTTTAAAGTGATATGTATCAATATGCATATGTCTCATAACTTTACAAATTGGTCTACATATTGAGGAAGGAAAAAAAAAAAAAAAAAGAAAATGGAAAGCTGTGCTGTCACTGAGCAAGTATATTCCAACTGCCAACACACAAAGCGAGCTCACTTGCATCTCAACCAGTGAAACCCGACATAAAGCATAACACAGCTAAAAATACATGACAACCAAAATGCATGATTATTTTAAGAAAATTATACAACAGGGAGAAGTGAGAGATGAGTTCTGAACAATTATAGAGGCATTATTGTATTGAGTGGATCTGGAATGTGAAGGGTTTGTTTTTTTCCTGTGATTCTAACCTGCTTAGGTCAAAAGAATAACGTACAGTTTCATTTTAATTTTTTTAAAAACTAAGTCACTTTTGAACAGACAAACCATAGGAAAGTAAACTAGGTTATGATTTGTGCAGTTATGTCCTTACTAACAAAGATTTCAGTTATAAAGATAATGCTGATCTTGAATCACCATAGAGACAGAAAAGGGCAAAATTTGAAATGAATGACATTGAACAGCTGTAAGTATACAAACTGAAAAAAAAGTGAGTCTTTAGAATTTTTGTTAACAATGTGTGTAAGACTGAAATCTAGCTTGGGGTTTTTTTGGATCTGAGTTTCCAAGTCATATTAAATAATTTAAAAAAAAAACCCAAACCAACCACTATGTTTTTTTCTGTTAACTGACAAAATTTGATTGCAGGTCACATGGGTGTTATAGCCAGAAAACAAACAACACACTTAAAAACCCCACTTTCCAGACTAGAGAGATAATGTATCAGCTTTCTTGTCAGCAGTATTAAATAGCACATATTTATTCTTCATCTGACAGTTAGACAACAGTTTTCCTAAGAAGAAACATATCTATAATGGGTGTTTTGTTATGACACAAAATGGATCCTTGAGGATGTCAGATACAGAACTCTTGATCCACAGACATGTGTGCAAATGTTTCTGTGGATTTAGAAATATTGCTTTCTGCAGGGTTGGATATTTTCAAACAAACCTTCATTCAAATTCAGAACATGCTATATTTTTACATTTAGGTAGCACATACATCAGTCTAGTCCACGCTAATTAAATTAGAATATTTATCAACTTTGAAAAGTTGACACTTCCAAACTTTTAGTCTAATCTTTATGGTTTGCTGTGAGCCAGAGAAAAAGAACCATTTCAGCATGTTCACGTTGTGATTTGTTTGCCATCATGCTCATAACAATAAAATTTGTCTTCTGTTAATAAACCTTCACATTATCAGAAGTAAAATTAAAATAATTTATAAATGGAGATACATAAACTGCCTCCTCTCTAGGTTCTAAATGTGCAACATGATACAATTTGGAAAGAGAGATCTGATCAACGATTCTTGGCTCCTGTTCTCTCTGTTGCTGGCTGCTGCATAAAGGAGTGTTTTCAGCAGGCAAAAATTGACAGAAATACATAAGCTATGTTGGAAAGCAAGTTCACACTTGGCCTTTACCAGTTGGTGCATCAAGCTGATAGCTGGCCAAAAATAAATTACAACAAAATAAAAATGTACCCATCTAAAAGAGGACAAAAAAACCTCTCTCACACAAGCCCCCCACCACACACACATGTATCTAATAGAGAAAAAGGTGAAAACTTAGAAGTGGAAATTTGACAGAAAGGGAATAAAACCAGTAATAAAATCTTCACTATTCTTTCTCTCATCTTTGCACTCTCCATTTTGCTTGTCCCACTCTAGTCAGACACAGCTTTCCTCAATTAACAGAGTTCATTTGCTCCCCTCAAAGGACCTTGTTTTCTACATCACCTCAGGTATTTATATATTTTTTCTTTTTTTCCTGGACTGCTATATGAAGCTGCAGAAGACATTAATCACAGCTGTTTCTGATAGCCTGTGGAATGGAAACAAAGCCATTCACCCTGAAGCTTCAGAAAAAAAAAGAAATATTTGGAAGATCATGTTCAGAAGCAGTTGTTACACAGTTATTTCACAAAGTTATAATGATTCTATAATTAAGGAAATGGTCTTGTGACTTCTATTCCTAGCTCCTATCAAAGATGCCTAAAATCTAGAATTTAACAAAAAGCTAATTCATTGACCATGATACCTGAAGTTTCACAGAATCACAGAGTGGTAGGGGTTGGAAGGGACCTCTGAAGATCATCCAGTCCAACCCCCCTGCTAGAGCAGGATCATGTCCAGATGGGTTTTAAATGTCTCCAGAGACAGAGACTCCACAGTCTCTCTGGGCAGTTCCAGTGCTCAGTCACCCTCACAGGAAAGAAGTGTTTTCTTATGTTAAGATTGAACCTCCTGTGTTCCAGTTTGTGCCCAGTGCCCCTTGTCCTGTCACTGGACACCTCTGAAAAGAGTCTGGCCCTGTCTTCCTGACACCTGCCCTTGAGATATTGATCAGCATTGATGAGATCCCCCCTCAGCCTCCTCTTCTCCAAGCTGAACAGACCCAGTTCCCTCAGCCTCTCCTCAGATGCTCAATCAGTCGATTGCCTTTTTGGGAATTCTCACTTCGGGGAGAGGGCTGTAACACACACACATCCCATTTCATTCATGTTGTGCTGTACTGGAGCAGCGAGGTGGAAGCACTGTGAGGAGAGGTGAGAGAGATGGTCCAGGGTTCTCTCCAGAGCTCAACAGAACCACAGAACAGCCTTGGTTGGAAAAGACCTCCAAGAACAATCATCAAGTCACCCCTAAACCATGTCCCTCCTGACAACAAACGGCTTAATAGGATAACTCCTCTAGTAAAATAGAATAAGAAGAGAAATGTAGAAAGTAAATCTTGCATCCCTTCAGATGCTGAGTACCCCAGATTTGTGCAGCATCAGACAAAGCCTGGATGGATTTTCCCACGGTGTGCTGCCCAGAGCAGGTGCTGTCCGTGGAGAAAAGCTCTCCCTTGTGGTCAGTCGAGACACTGCATAATTCCCTTACAAGACAATAACTGCATTCCTAGGGAATGTTCTCATGAGAATTTCTTGCTGCCCGTTTAAGTAAAGGTAAGGCCAAGAAGACAGCACAATTGTGGGTACCGAGTGGGAGCTGCCTGCAGGATTCCCTGTTCCACTGAGCTGGAGGAGGTCATTGTGCAGCCAAGGAATCTGTGCAGCAGAGTGAGAGCCCTGCTCTGTTAATTGATGTGGGTCACAGCTCCTAAATGTGGAACAGCCTTCCAGTCAGGATCCACACAAGCATCCTATCTGAGATGGGTGAGGCAGGGACAGGACTGAGGTGCAGGATTTGTTCTGTTTGCAACATCCAGAGTTTTCTTTGTTAAAAAAAAAACAAAGAAACTAACTTTTTTTTTTTTTTTTTTCCTAACTCTTTCCAGTCACTGCTGCTGGAGTGAGAGATGGAGACAGTCCCTTCCAGTCAGTGAGAGTGTGGGCACCTGAGGGGAACAGGCAGTTAGAGAGAGCCTTTGCTGAGATATAAAGGGAGATATGCACGGCTTTAGAACTCCTCTCATTTTATAAATCCTTTAATTAACAGAGATGCAGCCTAGGCAAGGCAGTGCACTTCATTTTCTGTTGGCTTTCAGACCTTTTGATGAATCTGAATTGATTCCTGTTTGAGCTGGTGTTTCTTTTAGAAAACAATGTTGAAAAAAATGCACAATTCCAGAGAGTGCACCATCTACAGCAGCTGATTTTTCTCATAGCTTATTTACTCTTGGTTAAACAATGGGCACTGTAGATTAGTACAGACTAGATCACATCTAGTGATAACCACTGAAGGACAAAGGCAGCCTTCTGGTTGATGGCTACCAGACTGTAAATCACAGAAAGAGTCCGGGCTGGAAGGGACCTCTGAAGATCATCTAATCCAACCCCCTGCCAGAGCAGGATCCCAGAGTAGATCCCACAGGAACACATCCAGATGGGTTTGAAATGTCTCCAGAGATGGAGACTCCACCACCTCTCTGGGCAGTTCCAGTGCTCTGACACCCTCACAGTAAAGAAGTGTTTCCTTATGTTAAGACTGAACCTCCTGTGTCCCAGTTTGTGCCCAGTGCCCCTTGTCCTGTCACTGGACACCTCTGAAAGGAGTCTGGCCCTGTCTTCCTGACACTGCCCTTAAGATATTGATCAGCATTGATGAGATCCCCCCTCAGCCTCCTCTTCTCCAAGCTGAACAGACCCAGCTCCCTCAGCCTCTCCTCAGATGGGAGATGTTCCAGTCCCTTCATCATCTCAGTGCCCTGCACTGGACTCTTTCCAGTAGCTCCATATCCCTCTGGAACTGGGGAGCCCAGAACTGGACACAGCACTCCAGATGAGGCCTCACCAGGGCAGAGCAGAGCGGGGAGGAGAACCTCCCTTGCCCTGCTGGCCACACTCCTCTTAATGCACCCCAATTTATTAAAAAGTTAAAATTTTATCTACATTTTTCGGAAGGTTTAAGGTTTGACTAATTAATGACTTTTGTTGAACAAATCTTTGAGGTACTTTACTATATTTTTTTAAAAATTTTAAGAAAGCCAGTATATATTCAACAGGTGTGAAGACCAAACTTTCAAAGACACTGAAATCCTGCTGTAGAGCAGTTCTAAATGTCCTCCAGCTCACCTGTTTTATAATCTATTGCTATACTATTAGACATTAAATATTAATACACTATTCTAATCTATTAATACACTATTATAATCTATTAATACACTATTATGCATGTCTGCCAAGCAATGTTATTGGACCCCGAAGTCCACTAGAGCAGGTAACATAGTCCATAGCAAGTCTATTACAAGTGCACTTGTTATTCAGCACTTGGGTTAACTAATCAGATCAAATTTTTTAGGAAGACAAATTTTCATTTTCATTCAAAACAGCATTTATTAGCAAAACAGCAAGTAAACTGATTGTATACTCCCAAGGAAAGTAGTAAAATGGTAATAAGAAACATATCTAAAATATTTTAAAGAAATAGGAAATTACTTCCTTTTACTCTCCTCCCAAAACTTAGCATTATAAATTTGAAGCCCAAAGATAGATACTTGAAAGAACAAGCAAGATTTCCCCCAAATACATTATTTTACACAGAGGGAAGACGAGAATATAAGAAGAGTCTTCACCCATTTATGTCAGTTATTTTGCAAGTGAGATGAGAAAGATGATTTTGACTAACACAGCTGACTTTGTGTCAGAGTGTTCTGTTTGGAATACTTACATGTTTCTTTAATTTTCTCTATCATGATTGTTTATTCCATTTTGTATGCATAAAAGCAGCTGCATGCTTTTCTACAGCTGCTGGACTTTCATCCATGCCACAAAACTAGTATTTTGTGGACAGTATTTAGAAGTAGAATGTAAGATGCTACTTTTATAACATATGTGAGAAAACTGCAAAATTTTCAAATCCTCTTGCCTAAAGATAATTTATCCAAAAGTTCACTTTGCAATCAACAGGAATAGATGATAGGGCTGCTTGTTCTGGAAGTATAATTAGATTCTTTTGCAAGAAAACTTGCTGGTTTATGATAACTACTGAAAACTTTTGCTAAGATAGAAAAAAAAATCACAGGCAGAAATAATAACTAGAATAAGATATAATACTTCAAACTTGTTTCCAATACCATATGAGAAACATAAATACACTTTGGTTTTAACACAATAGAACAGTTTTCTACTTTCATTTGTTAGCAGCTACTTCTTTAAGTTGTTCCCACACAAAAGTGCAACCTTTGTATTCAGTAAGCCTTCAGCAAAAGTCCTGGCTACATTTCAAGTGTCATTTAGCTCTTCAGAAGTGCTTATTTAGTGTATTTTCCTGCATTATTTGAGGAGCTGCCAACCTCACCACATTCAATTTCCAAGGAAAACTTTTCCTTTTAAAAAATTGTATTTCTCATCTCACATTATCATACATCAAGCAGAGCTTCAGTAAAGATGTTGAAAATAAATGATAAACAGCATTCAACATGAAACAACATCCTGGTTTTATCAGAAATTAGAATGCAATATGTTTTTGTCTTACTGTATTTGAGGAAAAAAATAGTGAATACTGAAATAAAACTAAGCTTCGAGCTTGAACTGCTTTCACAGTATTTTTACTTTAATCATTCTTCTGAAAACACAGTGGGACTATTCATCATAAAGTGGTTCATTTTTACATGTGACCCTAAATGTTAGGGTAAGCCAATTTTTCGATATCTCATTCTATCTGAACAGTTTAAGAGGGAGTCACCAGAAGCTTATTACTGCATATTGTGCTTTTGTGAATTCTGTACAGCTAATGAGAGGTAATGACTACTCTATGACTATGGTAGACAGACATACTTAAATCAAAAACCATACCAGAGAATAAAGTTTCTTCTGGAGAGTCACTAGAATGATTTGGGGATTTTTGAAACACTATTTCTCTTTAGAAAAAAATAATATTAGAACAATAGTTAAGGAAGTTACAATCACTTATAAACTTCATAGAAAACTCAGCACGTCAAACAGTGAAAAATGTCATTAAAATCCTCTGAGTTGTGGAATGTATCTCCAAAACAGTTGATGAAGGTCATAATATAATTAGATTTTCACAAGGAAAAAAAAAGCCAATAACTTTCCACAGTACAAAAGGGTTTTAGATATCTGAAAGTTAGTTGTATAGGTGCTCGATAGTTGCTGTGGCTCTCCATGATTAATGATGTGAAATAGGATAGCTCATCCCAACTGTATTAACATCATTAGACATCTCTCCACTGACCATGGAAGAAGTATAAACAAATATCTTATTTTTAGACAACACTTTTTAAAATCTACCAATATTCAATAGAGGAATTATGCTTTGTAAAAACAAATGCCTACCCTGAAAGTTCAAAATTGGCTAGGACAAAAAGTAAAGAATAAAATTGCATGGTTGAATTTCACCAATTTGCCCAATAGTCTATGGTAGTTCTGGAGTGGTATAATTAAAAACAGTAAATGAGGAAGACAACCACCACACAGGCACACAAGAAGCTATTAATGTGATCTGCTGGAGAGAATATTGAAAATTTTCAAACAGATTTAATGAAAATAACAGATGGCTATTACATACTCACATATAGGTCCCAACAAATGCAAAAGGTGAACTAAGAGAAATAAAATAACTTTGTTCATATGTACTCTAAGTTTCTAAATTTAGAAACTCAGAATTTGGATCAACATACATAAGGATCTCAAAACAGACTTCTGTTCAGTGTCAACTGATAGTCAAAAGATAAGCAAGTTCTCAGCTTGGCAATTCAGCTGGGATGAAAAATACATCAAGAGAAGATTATGACTGTGTAATTGGAATATCCTTGAGTTTCATTATTCCACGTTCACATTCATATTTATTTACAGTTATTCATATTCAGTATAGGTCTGTGTTTCATGGGTTAGGCCAAATGTTTGAGGTAAAAGTCTTTGTTGGAGCTAGTGTTGTTTCTACTAGTCATTGTCTACATTCAGCCTGTACCCAGGGCTGAACTGCAGCAGTTGTTCTACCACCCCATGACCCCTCCCCAGCTGAGAAGGGGAATTGGGGAACAAAGGGAGAAGCCCCATGGGTTGAAGTAGAAACAGATTGAATGAAACAACAAAACTAATACAATCACCAACATAAAGTATACAAGGTTCTACTCAGCCTCATCCTTTGGATCAGCAGCAGGAGCAGAAGGCCAAGAAGGTGGAACCCCAGAAATAGGAACTCTCCACCTGCAGTGAGCTCCCTCCTTTTATAATGAGGATGATGAGGTGGTGTGGGATACACCTGTGAGTCAGCTGCCTTCACTAGATCTCGGGGCTTCTCATGGCCTGCCTGCATGGCTGGCCCATGGCTCTGTTCCTGGGGAACCAGGACAGTCACCACTAAAGAAGCAGGGCAAACAAAGGATCCTTTCTACAAAATAAAGAATTTGAGACTGGTCATTGACTAAGCCAAAGAATCTGAGTGGTGCTATGTGATCGAGGTGATCAATGATTTCTGATCCAAAGCTAATTGTGTTCTCAAAAATAACTGTTAATGTTCATCTTCTAATAATCTCTCCCTCCCAAATTTCAGGTCAAATTATATGTTATGGCTTTTAGACTATCAGGAGTATACTTTTTTTTTTCTTGTTACATTACATTTAGATCCATTTGATCTTGAGAGATTTTCAGAGCAACAACAAAAAGGGCCAAAAATACTCTTTCATTTTGCAATCTGAAAGTTTTTCCTGAATTTGCACCAGTATTCAGCAATAATTTTAACCACTAGTTGCTTCCAATTTCTTTAATTAATAAACTCTTAGTCAAAAAAAATTGTTTTGCCCAAAAGCAAACCACAGTGAATCTACAATCAATAATTGTAAGCATTTTCCTTCCCTTTTTAGTTCTCAGCGCAATTCAGTAAATAAGAATGCTGTACAGAGGGGGCTTTGTGTCTTAGATTGGCATAAAGCTGCCCTACTCCTCTGTCCACCCATTTTGTGTCACACTGTTACTGGTTTCTGTCATTTACATCTTTTAAAAGCAGACAAAATAGAAGAAATGAGAGATGAAACCAGAGCATCCATCACCAGAGCTTTAAGGTGATGTACCTGTGCCATGCATGGGTGCAGTTAGAGAGATGTTTTGTTTTAGGAGTATCTAGTAATGAGTGTGTCACAAGAATTCCTGAAGAATGATTAAGTTAAGGGAAGAAACAGACACACACCATACAAGACTATAGAAGAGCATGTGCAAGGTAACGTGGATTTTCCTTTAAATATTTGAAAGACACTATGAAAGCTACTTGGAGTTCTTTGAAAATTTGCACCCTCAGAGGAAATTTAAAAAGCTGCAAATGAAACACCACATTGGGCACTGTGATATTTAACTTTTACAAGGAATAAATGTATTTCCACATTCCTGTCCTTAAGGCATATTGTGCTTTCTTGGCGTTGGTGTTATATAGCAAAAAAATAATCATCTTTAAATGTTTGGAGAATTAGACTGAAAAAATACTTGCTTACCACTTCTGTGCATGCAAATACCAGTGTCTGTCACACACATACCTTTGTAACAACACAAAACCTGTGCTGACTTCCAGAAAGACCCAAACTCTGTTCATTCAGCGCTGAAAGATTGTTCCTAGCTCAAAAGCATAGGCACTCCAGATTGAAGGTCACCACAGATTCAACTCTGCCAGTCAGGGGAGAGCAGGAGGCCTAAACCTTACCAATGGGAGATGGATCTGATAAACCACAGACTGATTGTAGCAATATCTCTATTGATCAACTCCTGCCCTTGAAATTGAAGAACATTAGTAGTTGTGATTCAAGGAAAAATTAAAAGACTCAAAAGGTCAAACAGAGATGGAGATTGCCTGGCAGTCAGTAACTTCCAGCAGCATATATGTGAATGTGACATTAGGATGGGGAGCCTGTAAATGCTCAGAGGCTATCCAGCCATTAGCATGTTTCATTACAGAAACTGCAGACAATTTTGGAATTTCAGTCGCTTGAATGGAACAGAGACTTGGTGAAAATATCCAACCAGCAAATCAATGGATCAATTGCTCAGTCTGCAGCATAGGGGAATCAAGCACATTAAAAAAAGATATCTGAGTATTCAGTCAAGATATTTAAAAATAACATAACATGCACTCTGTAAGAAGCAGAAGAAAGGATAGTTCAGTTGCTCTCTAAATCCCAGATGTCTCTGTAAAATTTGATGTGTTTGAAGCCAGTAGCAAGAAATTCATGTATTAAAGATCCCTGGTTATATTTCTGATTGGGATATATCATAATTCCACTTCTTGCTTATTGAGAGGATAAGCAGGGGTCATATCCTAAATTAGAGGACTTGGGCTCCCAGAGCCTTTCTACAGAATCTCTTGGAAAGCTAAACACAACAAAAATAGACTAATAAATAAATTATGTGATACATTCATATTTAAGGTCAAGTAATAGAAATTAAAAAATATGTCATAATCACAAAACCTATCCTGGTAAATTTTACTGTGAGAAACACTATTTCTGAATAGAACTTATGGATAATGATGAATGAACTCTCAGTGCTGCACTGAGCCCAAAATAAAAAATGTTATCCTTGGATGAGCAAAAAGGAGAACACTGAGTAAGACTGAGGAGAACATATAACCTCTCATTTGACATTTGTTGACTACTAGTGTAACAATGGTGTCCATAAATCAGAGGAAATGTTGTTAATGTGAAGAGAGCCTTACAAGAAAAGAAGCTCAAGTAGCTACTGGAACAACCTAAAAAGACCATAAACTTGGAAATGAAAAGTAAGAGAGGGATTTCTGACCATGAGCCAGCAATGTGCCCTCGAGGCCAAGAAGGCCAATGGCATCCTGGGGTGCATTAAGAGGAGTGTGGCCAGCAGGTCAAGGAAAGTTCTCCTCCCCCTCTGCTCTGCCCTGGTGAGGCCTCATCTGGAGTGCTGTGTCCAGTTCTGGGCTCCCCAGTTCAAGAGGGACATGGAGCTACTGGAAAGAGTCCAGCACAGGGCACTGAGATGATGAAGGGATTGGAGCATCTCCTATCTGAGGAGAGGCTGAGGGAACTGGGTCTGTTTAGCTTGGAGAAAAGGAGGCTGAGGGGGCATCTCATCAATGATCATCAATATCTCAAGGGTGGGTGTCAGGAAGACAGGGCCAGACTCTTCTGGGTGGTGTCCGGTGAGAGGACAAGGGGCAATGGGCACAAACTGGAACACAGGAGGTTCAATCTTAACATAAGAAAACACTTCTTTACTGTGAGGGTGACCGAGCACTGGAACTGCCCAGAGAGGTGGTGGAGTCTCCATCTCTGGAGACATTCAAAACCCATCTGGACACCTTCCTGTGGGATCTGCTCTGGGATCCTGCTCTAGCAGGGGGTTGGATTAGATGATCTTTGGAGGTCCCTTCCAGCCCGGACTCTTTCTGTGATTTACAGTCTGGTAGCCATCAACCAGAAGGCTGCCTTTGTCCTTCAGTGGTTATCACTAGATGTGATCTAGTCTGTACTAATCTGCAATGCCCATTGTTTAACCAAGAGTAAATAAGCTATGAGAAAAATCAGCTGCTGTAGATGGTGCACTCTCTGGAATTGTGCACTTTTTTCAATATTGTTTTCTAAAAGAAACACCAGCTCAAACAGGAATCAATTCAGATTCATCAAAAGGTGTGAAAGCCAACAGAAAATGAAGTGCACTGCCTTGCCTAGGCTGCATCTCTGTTAATTAAAGGATTTATAAAACGAGAGGAGTTCTAAAGCCGTGCATATCTCCCTTTATATCTCAGCAAAGGCTCTCTCTAACTGCCTGTTCCCCTCCGGTGCCCACACTCTCACTGACTGTAAGGGGCTGTCTCCCTCTCTCACTCCAGCAGTAGTGACTGAAAAACAAAACTCTGGATGATGCAAACTGAACAAATCCTGCACCCCAGTCCTGTCCCTGCCTCACCCATCTCAAATAGGGACCTTTTGACTTACAGATTTTTATGATCAAGGTCTTGCTATAAGAGCAGGTCAGACAAACTAGGGAAATATTGAACAGGGGAACCTGGCAATGAAGGATTACAAAGTGCAATGGCATAGATACAGTGTGGAGCTGGGGATCTCTTTTCTACTCCCTTTTACAGCTTGATTTTTGAAGGTAGAAGTAATTGCTTTCATAAAGGTAAGCTTTTTTTTTCTTCTTCTGCCTCCAAGCACTCCATAACACATTCAGTTGTCACAATGGTTCTCCAGCCTTGTTGTCCTCCTGGCTCCATACAGGACTGTAGGCTTATTCAGAGTGAGGCTGAGTTCTACAAGCACTGCAAATTTCCATAGCACATATGCACAACTGCAAAGTTATCCAGAGGCCACAGATTTTCACCCTTCTGACTGTTTTTACAGTCTTGTCAAAGTTTTAATCCCCTTAACAATGACAACAGGATGCTCATGTTGACCGACTGGAAGGCTGTTCCACATTTAGGAGCTGTGACCCACATCAATTAACTGAGCAGGCACAGGCCTGTGCTGCACAGAGAGCAGGGCTCTCACTCTGCTGCACAGATTCCTTGGCTGCACAATGACCTCCTCCAGCTCAGTGGAACAGGGAATCCTGCGGGCAGCTCCCACTCGGTACCCACAATTGTGCTGTCTTCTTGGCCTTACCTTTACTTAAACGGGCAGCAAGAAATTCTCATGAGAACATTCCCTAGGAATGCAGTTATTGTCTTGTACGGGAATTATGCAGTGTCTCGACTGACCACAAGGGAGAGCTTTTCTCCATGGACAGCACCTGCTCTGGGCAGCACACCGTGGGAAAATCCATCCAGGCTTTGTCTGATGCTGCACAAATCTGGGGTGCTCAGAGTCTGAAGGGATGCAAGATTTACTCACTTTCTGCATTTCTCCTCTTATTCTATTTTACTAGAGGAGTTCTCTTATGAAGCCATTTGTTGTCAGGAGGGACATGGTTTAGGGGTGATTTGATGATTGTTCTTGGAGGTCTTTTCCAACCAAGGCTGTTCTGTGGTTCTGTTGAGCTCTGGAGAGAACCCTGGACCATCTCTCTCAGCTCTCCTCAGAGTACATCCACCTCCCTGCTCCAGTACAGCACAATAGTATTGAAATGGGATGTGCGTGTTACAGCCCCCTCCCCAAAGTGAGAATTCCCAAAAAGGCAATTGACTGAAGGAAATGAATGAAAAGAACCTTGTATTTCTTATTTTTCACTTAAAGCTTGTGCTGTTGAGCAAGTGCCCAGTGCGTACTGAGCAGCAGATGCTGAGACAGGTCAATGAATTTGTTCATTTTACATTACTAAAGTGTTCTATTGCCAAATAAACATATATATACACACACTTAAATTATCTAAAAAAACTCAAAGCAGTGAGACTAGCCAAACTGCAGAGGAACTAGATGAACAGCAATGCTTTGAGGCACCTCCTAGATATGCATTACCTCCCTGCTTCATTCAGCAGGACAATAATGTCATACGAGGAACAAATGTCAGTGTTTACTGTGCTTTCTAATACCTGATATTGGGTGGTTTGCAAGAGCAGTGTCAAGGAATTACCTCATACAGGAAGGATACACTCAAGGACACTAACAGCTCTTTCAGGAATTTGTTTTTCCGGAAGAATTTATATTGCATATTTAAAATATCAGGAGCTAGCAGAAGACATCCTTAAAATTCCACATGTAAATTTATAACTCCTCCTACTAAAAAATAATGCAATTTTTCAATGGAACATGCATTAGCTCTAGTATGCTTGCAAGCTTGGGTCTATTATTATTATGATTGAGAGTTAAAACTGAACAAAAACCCCCTATAATTTAACAATATATGTGGCAAATTTTGAATCCTCTATCAAGAAGCAAATGAACAAACACACCCCCCTCCACCTCCGCAGCTCTCCAGCTTTCAGAATTGTCTAGAACACGTCTAATTATTTCTCTGTAAAAAAGAGTAGGCATTTATTTTGCCATATTGCACTACTTCCTTGCCTCCAAATCACATTTAATTATAGAAATGGTAAGCCACAATATGTGTCATGATTTTTCTGATGCCCAAGAGAATTAATTCCAACCCTATCATTAGATTTCACCTACTTAGTGATCAGTCACCTGTTAACTTATCTTGAATTATTCTTTCATTCATAAATAAGGTTTGTTTCTATGTCAAACCCTTATAAAATTCATTTTAAAAGAACAGAGAGGAAAATATTTGGCTCTTTACATTTATTTATTTTAGAAAAATCATGTCTCTGTGACTAATTTCTATTAGAAATGTGTTAACGGAGTTTAAGTCCTCAAAATTTGTACAATCTCTGAAAAAGCAGAGAGTCAGCTGGTTTTTAGCTATTACTACAATTGAAAAAGCACACTCTCTTTTCCTCTACGAAGCAGAGCATTTGGAAAGTCCTTTCCCTATCATGAGGGAATAAATAAATACTAGATATTTATTCCATTCTTATGCAAGACACCATGTACATTTGGGTTTCAGATGTTGGACTTGCAGAGTTATGTATGTCTGACTTGATATCTAACAGTCCTATTGAGTGGATTAGATAACTTCAAAGAGGTCAATTATCTTCTAAAATCTGATGGTGGAGCAATGTGAATAAAGAGAGTTCTTGATTCGTGTAACTTTCTTTTTATATGACTCTTGGAAAAGACAACTAAAGTATATAAATTAAGCCCATCGCTTTTGAGTAGTTAGTGTATAATCAGGAATGAAAAATATATTGATATGTAATAGCACACAAGCTTACAAAACCAAGAAACAGAAACTCATCTGGCATTCACTGAGCCTGTTGGCATGTGCCAGTGAATTTGCAATCAGGCACGGAAACAGCCAAGCTCATGAAGCCTACATTTTTAGAGCTGTAGCAGTCATCCTATAAATTATCCTGCATCTAGGTCTACATAAATAGCAAAGACAGATGCACAGTCCTAGTGCCAGTTTTACAAAACATTATTCCAGCCAGCAAGATGCTGCAATAAATAGGTTAATCGTTATTAATGTCTTTGATATTCACCATAACATTAATAAAGATGAATTAATTCGGAGTTAATGTGACTGCAATATGAATTGCCAATAGTATTTACCTGTAAATCAAGTTTTCGAGGACAGACTCAAGATCCTTCATTTTCAAAACCAACCTTGATTTCTACATTATCCCACAGCAACTATGGACTTCCATGCTACTGTTGATACTAATGTATGGTGAGGTTTTTTTCCCCTTATATATTTTTATTTTCACAGATGTCTGCCAGAACAATGGTCTATCCAATTCATTTCTCTTTTCAGTTTTGTTCCCAACTAGCAATTCTGGTTAAAGTCTTTACCCATTTGACTAGTACACTGTTGAACAATCATTTGACTGATTTTTCCTGGAGAAAAATAGTACATAATTTTTTTTTTTCCTCCCACTCTCAGGTACCACCTAATATATAAAGCTTCTCATACATAATTTGAAAGTCAATAGAAAAACTCCTTCACATGAACTGATAGATATCTATACGTATGAAATACGAGCTCCTGAGTTTCTTTAGTCATATTTACAATGAATTTAAACCATTAGAACCTCAGACTTGGCTGCATAACAAATATAAATTAGAGACTAACCAACTGCCTTCTTAAATACCATCTATATGGAAGATTGCAGGTACTAGCTTAAATACAGAAGGAGTGAAACTACATTAAGAAACCAAAAATCAAAGCCCAAAACTCTTAAGTTCCAGTTTAACACCTACAGAATATAACCATTCTTTGTGGCTCTTGGTCAATGTTCACCATATTTCATTAACAAAATATTAAGTTTAACCAAAACTTCTGATATATACACACACACACACACATATAAATAAAATTTTCATTTAAAAAAGTATGCTGAACACTTCAGAACTCTACCACTGTGAGTTCCCTCCAGGAACTCTAAGTCTCAGTCAATCTGATATAATAATAGCATCAGACACCAGATGGTAATGAATTAAAAATATGCATAACTGTTACATGTATATGTATATGTGCATGTAGATGGGTACATATATATACACACACACACAAACACACACGTGTTGTAATTCTCCAACTGGACAGCAGATGGTAATACATACTAGAGCAGACTCAAAGCATTACAAGCCGCCTATGGTCAGAGCCATTGCTATGGAGGTGAAAACTCATTTGTTTTTGCAGTGTTTATATATATTTATCTATACACATAAAAATTTACTTATTTAAAGGAAGTTCAGCTAATTACACGGTTTTCATGAAGCTCAGCATACTGCACTTGACTTTTCACTATATTAATTTCACTCTTTCTTTTGTCATCTCTAAAACTTCACTTTTCCAAGAGTTCATCTGCAATTGCATACTGCATTTTTCAATATGAATACACGGTATGAACAATACCAATAATTCACACGTACCACAGCAAAAAACATTTATCAAGTTCAGAGAGATCTCTATGTAGTGTTCAAGATATTCCTAACTCATAGATGGATACAACCAAAAATACTTTGTTTGACACAACCAGGTCAGTTGATCTATCAGCACATTCTAATAGCTAAGCCAAAGTTTTATACATCTGTAAAGGTACTACTGAAAGCAGAGCAACATGAAATAGCCCAAAGAGTACTGACAATTTACTAGATTTTTTAAACACAGGATGTTATTTGTGGAATTACTTTAAGGTAATCCAGCTATTGTGGTTTTTTAAGAAGTCTAAAAAGAAAATTAAAAAAAAAAAACAAACACCACCAAACAAACCAACAACTTCCCTGTAGTCAAACTGTGTCTTTTTCTGCTTGCACAGTAGATGTGAAAATCATTGATTGCTTCTCAAAATAGCAGACTAATTTGCTGAGGACTGTAAAGAAAATCTTCGCAGGGTTTGAAAGATTGGGAGAGTCCCCTTGAAAAGCACCATTTAAAACCAAAGCAATTCCACAGAGGTTTTATAGATTTTCACTTTATCTGTTAATTTGAGCAACAGGCTTTGAAAAGTCACTACTATCACATGGAATATGATTTAATTTTATAAAACTACAACTAATAAGTGCTACTTACTTCATGCTATCCTTACACCTGCTTCGCAGTTCTTTAACTGCTCTTCATTATTTCTTGAGTTCTGGTTTATGATGCCATATAAAGTCTTCATTATTAATCTACAAGGAATTATAAGCCATAACTACTGTTTCTGGATGGATAGAGAATGGAAACCCTGCAAAACCTGGTGGTTAAAAGATACAGATTGAATTGCCACTCCTGACACAGACCAAAAGAACCAGGAAGAGGAACACCCCACCCTTAATGAACTCCTCCTGTTATAATGAGCATGATCTAAGTGGTGTCAGCTTGGGGCAGCTCCCCTGACTGAATCTCCCAGACTCAGGGCTGCTCATGGCCTGCCTGCATGGCTGGGCCATGGTTCTGGTCCTGGGAAACCAGGACAAAACCCTAAACAAACAAAAAAAAACCTCACAAAAAAACCCCAACACACATCCACACACCCCTTGCCACTAAAAAAGAATCTAAACAAAAACTAACCCCATTGATACACATATATTTGTTTCTTAAAAAAGAAACCGAAAGCTCTGGCTCACTACAAGAACCTGTGCTAAGGAATCAGAAGGATGAATTCACACTGTAAAATGAGCTAAAAGATTGTGGATGCAATGACACACATTTAAAGTAGATGCTGCTGATTTCTTTGAAAGTAAGTCTCAGTACGTCCATTGCTTGAAAGTACCTGACTTCACTTTCCTCCTGCCTCAAGAGAGAGAATTACAAAGGCAGGGGCAGGGGGGAAATATATTAAACTGATTATTTTTACTCATTTACTTTTATTCTTTTCCAGTTATCAGCACAGCTCCTTCCAGCTTCAGAATCTTGGTAAAAAGGTGGAATTTTTCCAAAGTGAGGGTGACAGTCAGAAGACAACAGCTCTGCCCATTGATCTATTTGAGAAAGTGGCCTGTGTTATTATATTCATGTTGAACTAAAGCATACTGCAGGAATAATGCATGACAACCTGCTTGTTTCACAAACCTATCATAGAATAGGAATATTTCCTTTCTCAGAACCCAGGCTCCCTAAATCCAAGACTTCTGCAGTGATAAATAAGCAAGTACTAAATATTTTGACACCCAGACTTGTTCTTGCACCAGGGAAAAAAAAAAAATTAAAAAAAACCCTCCCAGCTTGGGAGTTTCCCACAGTCCATTTCAGTTCCTTATATTGATGAACTGCAGAATAATCCTAAACAATCTAAATCCCCTCAAAATATCTAACGCAGGTATTTTGCAACCATGACTGAGCATTCCACTGCTGGACAACTCCACAGTGAATTGGTTTAGGCTGTGTAAACTGGAGTAAATCATGGAACTGCTTTGATTTACAGTGTGGGGTCAGACACTTAAGACTGCTCCATATAGGCACCTTTGGTTTCTTTTTCCAACTTCATCTGTACCTTCTCGTCTGCTCAGACACACAGTCCACAGAACTGACCACAATTTTTGTCTAGATTAAAAAAAAAAAAAGAAACCTAAGCAAAACTTACGAAGCACAAAACTGTTCACAATAACTCTAAAGTGAAAGGCTTGGTAAAGATGCCCAATTGTCATGTTGTAATTTTTGAGGATGGCATGATTTTGAAAGACTGGACAATGTTCACAGAATCACAGAATGTCAGGGACTGGAAGGGACCTCAAAAGATCATTTAGTCCAATCCCCCTGCCAGAGCAGGAACACCTAGGTCAGGTCACACAGGAACACATCCAGGTGGGTTTGGAATGTCTCCAGAGAAGGAGACTCCACAACCTCTCTGGGCAGCCTGTGCCAGTGCTCTGACACCCTCACTGTGAAGAAATTCTTCCTCACATTTATGCGGAACCTCCTATGTTCCAGCTTACACCCATTGCCCCTTGTCCTATCATTGGATGTCACTGAGAAGAGCCTGGCTCCATCCTCATGACACTCACCCTTTACATATTTATAAACATTAATGAGGTCACCCCTCAGTCTCCCCCAAGCTAAAGAGACCCAGCTCCCTCAGCCTTTCCTCAGAAGGGAGATGTTCCACTCCATCATCTTTGTGGCTCTGCGCTGGACTCTCTCCAGCAGTTCCCTGTCCTTCTTGAACTGGGGGGCCCAGACCTGGACACAATATTCCAGATGCGGGCTCACCAGGGCAGAGGAGAAGGGGAGGAGAACCTCTCTCGACCTACTAACCACCCCCTTTCTAATACACCCCAGGATGCCATTGGCCTTCTTGGCCACAAGGGCACATTGCTGGCTCATGGTCACCCTGCTGTCTACCAGGACCCCCAGGTCCCTTTCCCCTACGCTGCTCTACAGCAGCTCAGTCCCCAACTTACACTGGCACATGGGGTTGTTCTTCCCCAGATGCAGGACTCTACACTTGCCCTTGTTATATTTCATGCAATTTCTCCCCACCCAACTCTCCAGGTCTCTCTGAATGGCAGCACAGCCTTCTGGTGTGTCAGCCACTCCTCCCAGTTTGGTGTCATCAGCAAACTTGCTGACAGAGCACTCTATTCCCTCATCCAAATCATTGATGAATATATTGAATAGTACTGGTCCCAGTACCGACCCTTGAGGGACCCCACTAGATACAGGCTTCCAACTAGACTCTGTCCCATTGACCACAGCTCTCTGGCTTCTTCCCTTCAGCCAGTTCACAATCCACCTCACTACCTGATCATCCAGACCACACTTCCTCAGTTTAGCTGTGAGGATGCTGTGGGAGACTGTGTCAAATGCTTTACTGAAATCAAGATAGACCACATCCACTGCTCTACCATCATCTATAATGTTCTGTAATGTTAGGCGTGTGATATAAAGCAAAAAAACCCCACAGACCTAAATGTGGCGTTTCTTTGCATGCAACGCTCATTGCTAATTTGTTCAGTGCTAAGGATCATTAGGGAGTTTTATGTCCATAGAGAAAGTACAATTTTCCAGCAAAAATTATTAGAGTGTGATGTAGTCATTGTTTTGGTCTGCTAGTTTCTAGACTGCATTTTGTACCTTAAAGTAAACAGCAAGTACAACAGGTTCTCAGTGGAATAAGAAAGGCCATCCCTTCAGGTACTGAGTTTCTGTTGATCCACGAAAAAGGTTTGTAATGACCTGGTGATCAACATTGATTACCATTAAAAGGCAGTGAAAACACACAAGACACTGTTGCAAAGTTTTCACTGTTAAGTGACACCAGCAACTGTGACATTTATGGAGGAACAGATTTTGTGCTTCCCTGGAAGGGAGGTATGAATTTCAGAAACCACACAGGTCACTTACTTTCTGTGTAGAGGCAGTAGAAGTTATGTGAAGATTTGGGAAAGAACAAGCTTTTGATCTTTCTCATTTTAGAATTATGTTTTAGAAGGTAGAAATCACTATCTCGTATTCAGCATGCTGAAAGGTCAGGTTACAAATTCACCAGTAGACAGCAGTACCTCCATGTTACGTAATGTTGGGATGCTGGTAATTGGCCGTCACTCGGGCCTGTGTCTTCATTAGTGACCCATACCTCACTGTCACCCCCTCCATTGACCCTGGTGATTGCTGGCTTCCTGACCACTGAGACCTGTCGGGTTCAGGAGACTTGATGGTAAAATTGATGAAAAGTAGTTTTGGGGAGATCAGACTTTTTGTAATTTGAAGTTAAGCAGCACCTCTCTTCACTGGGTAAAAAAACTGGCTGGCTGGCCAGGCCAAAAGGGTTGTGGTGAATGGAGATACATCTAGTTGGTGGCTGGTCACAAGTGGTGTTCCCAGGGCTCAGTGCTGGGGCCACATCTCTTTAATATCTTTACCAATGATCTGGATGAGGGGATTGAGTGCACCCTCAGTCAGTTTGCAGATGACACCAAGTTGGGTGGCAGTGTTGATCTGCCTGAGGGTAGGAAGGCTCTGCAGAGGGATCTGGACAGGCTGGATCCATGGGCTGAGGACAACTGTATGAAGTTGAACAAGACCAAGCATCGGATCCTGCACTTGGGTCACAACAACCCCATGGAACGCTCCAGACTTGGGGAAGAGTGGCTGGAAAGCAGCCTGGTAGAAAAGGACCTGGGGGTGCTGGTTGACAGCAGCTGACCACGAGCCAGCAGTGTGCCCAGGTGGGCAAGAAGGCCAACAGCATCCTGGCCTGTGTCAGAAATGGTGTGACCAGCAGGAGCAGGGAGGTGATTGTCCCCCTGTGCTCAGCTCTGGTGAGGTCACACCTCGAATACTGTGTTCAGTTTTGTCCCCTCACTCCAAGAAGGACACTGAGGGGCTGGAGTGTGTCCAGAGAAGGGAACGGAGCTGGGGAAGGGTCTGGAGCACAAGTGTGATGGGGAGTGGCTGAGGGAACTGGGGGGTTCAGTCTGGAGAAGAGGAGGCTGAGGGGAGACCTCATTGCTCTCTACAGCTCCCTGAAAGGAGGGGGGAGTGAGGCGGGGATGAGTCTCTTTAGCCAAGTAACAAGGGATAGGACAAGGGGTAAGGGCCTCAAGTTGTGCCAGGGGAGGTTTAGATTAGATATTAGGAAAAAATTCTTCCCTGAAAGGGTTCCCCAGCACTGGCCCAGGCTGCCCAGGGCAGTGGTGGAGTCCCCATCCCTGGAGGGATTTCAGAGCCGTGGAGATGTGGTGCTGAGGGACGTGGTTTAGTGGTGGATTTGGCAGTGTTAGGTTAAGGTTGGACTTGATGATCTTAGAGGTCTTTTCCAAACCTAAACAATTCTACAGTTCTATGATTCACCAGCCTGCAATTAGAGAATAGTACCATCCCTTCCATGTCCCTACTATTGCTCTGCAACCAGCGGTTCATTGTGTCAGTCGTACAGTGGAGGGCTGTGATAGTTCTCCTTCATTCAGCAGTTACTCAGTAACAACTTACAGCCTAGGGAAGAGCTAAAGGAGAGAGCAGTAACCTGAATTAGCATTTTAAAAAGCAGCTTGACTTTAAATGCCATAAAATTCCCCCACGCTCTGAAACAAGACTCACAAAAAACAGGTAACAGAGTGGGGTGCGGGGGTAGTGTACCACATCTGAACCTTATCAGGTAGAAAAGTACTAGTAGATCCTAATCAGTGGCAGAATTAGCTCATTTTAGAAAATAACACTCCTTCTGCAAGCTGTTATCATATTAAATGTGCATGTTAAGCTACAGTATCTATGTTTTCCTAGCTTGTTAGAATACTCAAAGCAAAACACTCTTTATTTAGCCCCAAAATGTTACCTTTAAAGAAGCTCTAGTGAAGGCAATTGCATGGCTAAGGCATGTTGCTTTGTGTGGCAGTGTATCACAGCTGTGTAATGGATTACTGCTTCTCACCTGCAGGCTGCAGAGGGAATAAAGTCAAGCAGAGGGAAAAAAAAACTTTAAAAGCACTATATTTTAAATAAAATAGGATGTCACAGAAAAACTGTCTTTTATCAACATAAGCATGCCAAAAAAATTAACAAGGTCTATTAACTTGAAGCATTAAAATGTGATATGCTTCATTATTCTAGTCTTCTATTTTTTTCCCCCTTACTGACCTTGTATTGAATGAATTAGTGGACTATAAAGCACACAGGAAAAAGAGTTCTGACTCATTGGCCCCTAAAGTATTTAGTCTGATACCAACTATCTGTTTGTATTTCTTTGTTTCTACGAAGTGTAGTGTTTTTATAAAGTGTAAAAGATGCTCAGGCTCAGTCACTGATAACTTCTTTACAAGTCATTTATTAAAAAAAAAAGAAATACAGTAAATTGTATTCCTTATTCAATACCTATAATTGTTTGTCTGCAAGCTTGTGCTTCAGTAATAGGACACTAATTTAATGGCTTTGCTTGCAATTAGGATGTCAGGGTAAAACACACGCACAAATTGTGTATGAATTGGTCTAAGATTATCTTTTTGAATCAGTGAAACGTCAGGCCTTCTATGCAGCATCTGCAGTATCTCTCTGAATGGAAAGAAAAAGTCATGTATTTCAATGATTCAGGGCCTTAAGCAGTACAAAAAGGCACTTAGCTAAATCAAAGGGGCTTCAGTGAGAAATTTTTAATTATGAAGTGCGCATGTTATTATTATTCACTATTAATAGAACCAATTACAGTTGCAATTTTTAAATATTTCAGTGGTATGTTTCACCTAAAAGATCAGTTCAAACCCTTTTGCTGTTTACTCTAGCCTCCCTGCAGCAGCCTGCCTTTCAGAGACACGAGGTAGGCAGACTCACACCACCTAGGCAATCACCACAATCAGCTGCTTTGAATGCAGCACAGGTCACCACACGTATTGATTAGAAGGCAATTTTTTGTGCTAAGCTGGATCCCACAGGAATATAATCAGTGGTGCTCAAAGCACCTTTATGTGTTGATGAGAGTCCTCTCTGGGTAACAAAGCAGAAAAATGGAGAGTTTCTGACTCCAACAGGCTAAAATTTGAGGCACCTGCACAGCCTGCAATATTATGACAGTTTTAGGTATCCATGTAAGTGGATCTGTAGGTGCCTGAAGGAACTTTTCTAGCACACTAGACACCTATGAAGAGAGGATTTTGTGGAGTGCCATTATAGTATGCTGCATTTATGTAATATTTTACTTGTGAAATGAATTTTAAAAAAAGCCTGCTTTAGGTTTCCAAAGGAAGATAATTCAGAATTAGGAATCTGAAGTAATGGTCATGCAATATAACACTATAATACTACTGAGTGAGCAGCCAAGAGTTTCAAAATTTAAAAGTAAATCTGAATCAACCTTAATTCTGTCTCTATAGTGATAACCTTTAAATTTAATTCTGAAAAATAATTAAATGCTGGCTTGTATTAGCACTTTTCAGTTATAAAATTTTACTAGGCCTTTATTATGAATTTTCAGATCAGACCTTCCTACAAGATTTATTGCTACATGCTTAAAGTGTCTTCTTTATAGTTATTAATGAATCTCAAGTAAATATACCATTTTACACTTTTTTATAAAGGAATGCTGGTTCTTTTAGATTATTTTTTTTTTTAAGTATAAGGAGATTGTAGATCTGATTGTAGTGGCCTCTCAGTCAATGGTCAGCTGAAATGTAATAATAATAACAGCAACTCCAGACTATAAATTCAAGATCATACAAAGCTTTTGCTTATTTGGCTTTGGTGAAGTGACAATATGAATAAAACCTAAATGCAAGTGAGCCCCCTGAAGCATGTTTCTTAGATATACACAGTACCATACTATGCTCATCCCTCTTCTGATTGCTTCCCTGTAATGTCTGAAGAAGGACATGCCATTAATGAAGTTCTCAAATCCCAATCCCATCAACTACACTCACTAGCATTATGTCAATCTCTAAAGATCCACTTTTGAATTGCCAGACTATTCCATTATTTTCCCATCCAAAATGTAATATCAAACGCTCTATCACGGAAATGCTGTTGCATCTTTTCTATTAATAAATTGAACGGACATTTTTATTGTCAGCTCAGTGACAGATTTTGAAAAATGCATGGAACATCAAATGAATAAAATCTATGAAAGTTCTGTGATTTGTGGAGATGTGGAATGTTTCCTTAGTTCACAGGAAAACACTGAAATTAGAAAAAAATTAAGAATATTTCACAGGTGGATAGTGTTCAAAAGGAAAGACGATGTGGAAATGAGTGTAATAGAATCTCTCTCATGTGTATGGAGGAATTCCATAGACTACTTTTTAAGAAGGTATACTCTGTTAGGAAATTAGGAAAATGGAAAGCAGTAGTCAGAAACAAACTTGCAGATGAAAAAAAACACAACTATTTGCAGCTGAAAGAGCAGGACTGGTTAGTTTAAATGTTTCCAAACTCTCCCCATGTAAAAAAACCAAAACTTTTTCTGGTTTTTAATGGTACACTATTTGGTATACATAACAATTTGTTGAGTGTAACATCAGTGTACCATTTAGCCTCACTTTTTTTCCTTGTACAAGCTAGTGGACTGTTGCATTCTACCTCTAGCATTGGTTTAGAAACAAGCAAAAAAACCCAACCACCAGAAATCCACACACAAAAAAAACCCAAACAAAAACCATACACCGAATTGTACCACTCCAACGGGGCACCGAGGTGATACTGCCCTATCTTGAGGCTAGCATGAACATCTATTGAGCCAAGCACCCTATATGAATACAGTTGTCTACTAATCTAGTCATTGGAGTCTGACAATAGTGACATGGCTGCACTTTTAGAACAGTTCTGTGAGTTAGATACCTGCTTTACATTGGAAAACTAACTCACAAGACACACCTAATCCTGTATTTTGCAGAAACTGAATTCAAGGTAATTTCCTTCTATAGACAAGACATTCTACTACAGATATTTTCATATGAGTAACCATCTTTTTTTTTTTTCATGACACTATAAAAAAAAATAGTCAATAATATCCATAAGAATCTAAGATAACAGACTAGGACCTACATCATTTTTCAAACACTGTCTCTCCCATACTGCTCTCTGGTCATTTAGGAAGATTTACAGGTGGAAGGAAGCCTTGTATCACTATCCCTGAATACCTAGATGCTGCTTTGCTAACAAAGGTTGAGCCTCAAATGAAAAAACAAAACCTAATAGTTCTTCTAGTTGATGTTGTTTGAGTCTAACGTGAGCCATGGTGTATGTGGATCCAGCTGCTCTCTTAGAATCATAGAATCACCATGGTTGGAAAGGACCTCCAGGATCATCAAGTCCAACCTTTATCCCATCATCTCCCTAACCACTAGCCCATTAGATCATGGCCTCAAGTGCTTCATCCACTCATTTTTTGAACACCCCCAGGGATGGCAACTCCACCACCGCCCTGGGCAGCCTGTGCCAGTGCCTAACCACCCTCTCAGGAAAGAACTTCTTCCTACTTTCTTCCACTGTGTGGTTTCACTAATGAGCCTTTTAACCACTTCATACCTCAGAATTTATCAGACAGATGTAGTAAAAGGAGCCACAGAAATGAAAATATTAAACTATCACAGACATATTAAACTACAAATGATGGCAAAAGCAGTATTTTGTTATTGGATGTAAATAGCTTCCTAGCATTTTCCTAGTATGCTTTTATTCAGCATCTTAAAAGTTTAAGTCAGCCTCTGGTAGTTATATTAAAAGCTGTCAGTAACTACTGTCTACTTTTAGTAAAAGCAAACAAATCCAAAGCAGATTAGAAAAATGCTGGAGCTCATACATGCCTGGGTAGAAATTGGGACATTAACAAATCCATCCATGTCTAGCTTTGGTAAGTTAATTCATCTGCCCAAAACAAGCAATCAGAACTCAGAACAGACAATATACAGAGCCTTTTCCTATTCTACAACATTACTTAGTGTAATCACAGGTATTTTAGGACACAAACATGTCTCATTCTCATGTTCTATTACTTTACTACACATACTGCAACCTTTTAAACTCGGGTTTGCCTTCACACAGTCTAAGAAATACAATATTAGGTCTTGACTAGCTGAACTAGAACGAGCAAGGATCAAGTTTATTCCTATACTGACACAAGCTGCTTAGATATATTCATACTTAAACATGTACTGTCAACTGTGATCCAGGCAACAGCTTTAAACTTCCTGTGCATTTCATGAGGCAATAATGCTACTCTTTTTCAGTGGAGTATAAAAAATTAAAAGGGTATTAAAAATGGAGTATTAAACCAAATAGAGCTCATATTTTATTTGATCCTGCAATGTTTTGTTTAGAAAATAGTACCTTGATGCTTATAAAAGTAAAAGCAAGCAATCAAACCCCAAATCCACTGAACTTCTCTCTTTCTGAGCTACAATTTTTATTTAAGCAATCAAGACTGGGTGTTTCTCACAGAGCCAATTCTGAGCTACAACTTAATGAAGAAACATTCATTTATTTTGTCATTGTTCCTTCCCAAATTCCTTACGTGTTTACTATTCAAAGTAATCTTTGAATACAAGTGGCTTTGCTAAAGAATGCAACATAATCAGGTGCTACTCATCTTTAATGCAAAAAATCTTGATTTCTTCACACTTGCCTACCTGAATGCAGACTGAAAGCAAACAGCCCAGGCCAAGAAACAGAGCAGAATAGCTGAAGAGAGTGAAAAAAGTTGAGATATTTACTGCTAGCTCCTGCAAGCTACGTTACCTTCTCTCAGGCTTTCACTCAGCCATCTTCTCCCACCTGAGTCTACCCTAGCAGTGCAGTGAATCTGGATTTTGCCTGAGGTAGCAGCTCTATACTTTCTCAGGCTCACTGTATCTGCACAGCTGTCAGGGCTCTACCTCCATCTGCAGTCTCTTTTCCCATCCCCAAGCCCTTAGCCTGGGCTAAAAGCTGATATGGTGCAGCTGTGAG
The DNA here is from genome assembly GCA_028020825.1 of Podargus strigoides. Lineage (NCBI taxonomy): Eukaryota > Metazoa > Chordata > Aves > Caprimulgiformes > Podargidae > Podargus > Podargus strigoides. Next base: position 42,974,858 of record CM051624.1, on the reverse strand, counting down.
ACCTTGGAAGATGCTTCCATCAAAAGATGTATGAGAAGTCTTGTTGTACATTCTCCTCCTACTGCCTTTCTGTTTGGGACCTGCATATAATTCAGGGCTTTGCACTTGGTCTGGATCTGCCCTATTGCAGCTCTGTCTGTGCTCAGCTTTGTACCTGATCTCAGGTCTGCTCTATCACTGCAGACTTGTCCACTGATCACCAAGACTGAGCCTGGTTACCACCCCCAGATTTGCTCTGCCCTTCTCAGGGACACTGGGACTGCACTGCCTCTATCTCTCCTGCTGTCACCCTTGGCTCCCAGCTCAATTTGCTTTGCAGAGCAGCCACTTCTGCTGCTCCCTGGCAATAACCTTTCGCTTCATCATTTTGAGAGACAGAGAGGAGACTGACAAGATAGCTGCCAGGTAAAGCTATGAAAATAACAATTTTTAGTGCCGTAGGTTTTGGATAGCAAGTATAAAATAATAGTTTTGTGTCTTAAAATCCAATGTATACAGACAGCTGCCATTGGTAGGTCTTACAGCCAATAACTGTCTACTTTCTGCAAGTGAAATTGTCACATTTATGAGTTTCAGGCCAAGAAAATTCTAATGTGATTAACAGCTTTGGGAAATGAATTAACAACATCTGCACATAGGGAAGTGTGTGGCCTATAGGTCAAGGGAGGTCATTCTCCCCCTCTGCTCTGCCCTGGGGAGGCCACAACTGGAATCCTACGTCCAGTTCTGGGCTCCCCAGTTGAAGAGAGACAGGGACCTACTGGAGAGAGTCCAGTGGAGGGCAACGAGGATGAGTGGGGGATTGGAGCATCTCCCCTGTGAGGAAAGGCTGAGAGAGCTGGGACTCTTTAGCCTGGAGAAGAGAAGGCTGAGGGGTGATTTAATTAATGTTTATAAATACCTAAAGGGTGGGCTGAGGGGTGATTTAATGAATGTTTATAAATACCTAAAGGGTGGGCTGAGGGAGGATGGAGCCAGACTCTTTCCAGTGGTTCCCAGTGACAGGATGAGGGGTAACGGGCACAAGCTGGAACACAGGATGTTCCATTGAAATATGAGGAAGAACTTCTTTTGGGTGAGGGTGCCAGAGCACTGGAACTGCCCAGAGAGGTGTGGAGTCTCCTTCTCTGGAGATTTTCCAGCCTGGCCTGGATGCAGCCCTGAGTGATGTGCTCTAGGGGATCCTGCTTACAGCAGAGGAGTTGGACTGGATGATCTCTGGAGGTCCCTTCCAACTCTGAATATTCTGTGATTCCGTGATGCCTGACGCAGGAATCTGTCAAGACATTCACCTGTCCCTGACTTTAATAGAAGTGAGGGGTTTTTACCACCTATCAGAAAATGAACAATGAAAAAGTGATTTATTTAAACTCTCAGATTGTTAGTTGCCAGTAATCTAAAACACTGAACACAAGATCATATTTTTCATCCTCAAGAAAGGTTATTTCATGTATTATCATCTCTAAATATGCTTGGAGCAGGACTTGTGTCAGGGGCTAAACTAGAAAGAAGAAGTAACCCTAGATGGCAAAAGTCAAGGTCTCTTTTTCAGCTACAACTTTTTCTGCAGTCAAAAAGGAGTAAAGTATTTAGCATGTCAGTAGTTATCAGAACAGAAACCAACCCCTCCTGTGCATCCCATTGCAAAGTATTCCCATGGGTGTGTATGAAAAGAAGCTCCAAAAAGAAAAACTTTTAAAATTCAATAATAAACTCAGCATTTTTTATTTGTTAGAGACAAACATTCAGGTCAGGGTCAGTTCAGTCTGGGTACACATCAAGAACAGCTGCTGACATTATTTGAATAGCTCAGACCTCATGACCTGTAAAACAGAGTAAGAAATTTATATGGTCAGATTTTGTTTTGTTAGTATAAGAACCTTTTGAGAAGAATTAGGGCAGGCAGATCAAAATAATAAAGGTAAAAAAATATTTTTTTTAAAAAAACAAAGGTGTCAGAGCTTGTTAGTGGTAGTTCAATCTCTGTCTTGCATCTTTAGAGCAATAAAACTGGGGGTAAACTTTTTAAAGTATCCAGTGCTTCGAGGCTGGTGGTGAGTGATGCCTTTGCATCACTTACTTTTTTTTTTTTTTTCTCTTTCCTTCACTTATTAAACAGTCTTTATCTTGACTCACAATATTTTTCTCACTTTTGTTCTTCCAGTTCTCTCCCTGATCCTGCTAGGGGGAAGCTGGAGAAGGAGGTGGGTAGGGAGCAAGTGGCTGGTAGATCCTTAGTTGTTGGCTGTGGTTAACTGACAACCAAGGCAAAGCCAGAAATTATGTTTATGGTTCCTTTTCAGATCAGATCAGCTGTAAGTGAATTGTCACACCATGAGAAGTCTTGGTGTACTGTTTCTGGGATACAAAGGGAAATGTGTGTACCTTTTTGTACAGTTGTAAAAAACCTGTGAGTCTCCCTTGTCATGATGTGAAACTGCAGTGACTGCCACAGGCCCTGACACAAGACAAAGATTTTGCTTTCAGTAAATAAAATCTTTTTAGCATACTATGGGAAAAAATATAAAGATTATCCTTGAGGTTTAAATATCAAAAGGAGACCTTGAGAGTGCTGGTTGCACAGTTCTGGCTCAAACATTGGCTCACAGCATGAAGAGTCATTCTGGGCAAGGTCCTAACTTGTGCTTTCCTTTGGTTCAGTACGTGTAAGAAATGATAATGATTATTTCTTCTGTGCTTTCTTAAACAAATCTTTTTAGAGTCTAAGATGCTCTCTTGCCAGTTTCATGCCATAATATTTTAGCCACCACTATAACAACTTTTAGCCAGTGCTCTAAGAAGCTCTCCCAGATGATCACAGGTATCTTTACTATATATGAGGAAGGAAATTTTGGTCATTACAATTCATATTTAGTTCTGAATTCAGCCAGAGTAGAAATCTCTCACTGTGGCAAAATGCATCTTTGTAAGAAGAAGCATTTACTGCTGACTTAGATTTCAAAAATAGGTGGGAACTGGATGATGCTGATTTCTCAGTGCTGCAGGATCTGAAAGGAGCTCATCATTTGTTTCTACAGTAACAAATTTAAAAATGCAATGGTTTTCTGAAAAAAAAGTAGATCTGTATTCAAATCCTCTGCATGATCTTCTGCAATGTTTAGTCCCAAAACAGAGTTTGCATTTGTAGTCTCTCACTGAGAATTGTGCTACGCAGACACTGAATTAAAACAGTAGAGTAATTGTCATAGGATCTATGAGAAAAAAACTGGAGCAGAAAGGGGGAAATATTCACAAACACCTTATTAAATGACAGGAGTCGAACAGAAACACCTACATGGATAAACTGGGACTCATACTGCATCCAGAACCTGAAAGGTCTGTTTGCCTGACTAAATCACAGAATCCTAGTCCATGTTTTTAAGACTGAGGTTAATACTGTTTGAATAAATTATGAAAATAGGCATATTTGAATAATAAGCTTTCTTTTTGGTGAAAACTGCAGCTTATTCTACTATGGTATGATCAAAACTTACTGCTTCAAAAGAATACTGCATTAAAAAAGAGATGGTTTCATAGGAGGTTATTTGACTAGTCAGAGACATGATATACTGACAGCTTTTAGATAAAAGAAGCTCAAATATACAAACTTCTTCAAACTGGAGAAATTTTTCTTGCCAAAGCAGCCTTCTGTTCCTGTTATAACAGAATGGGCAGAAAATGCTGGCAACATGGTGGTTTGTATTTGATATCAATCAGCAGCTGTTGAGAGAGAAAACAGAATCATAGAATAGCCTTGGTTGGAAAAGACCTCTAGGATCATCGAGCCGTCACGATGTTTTTAAATTTCATGCTTAAACCAGGTTTAAATCTAGAATTTGGTACTGTGATGTGGAGAATTAAAACTATTCTAGTGTACTTTTAAGAAAGCTAGACACAGTCTTTAAGGTCCTGATTTTACTGTATTAAATTAATGTAGTCTGAACCAAAACAGGCTTTAATTTTTGAATATCATAAAAAAAAATGATCTGTAAAACTTTAGTGAAAACAGAACAAAAATGTGACACTTGTGCTTACATCTAAGTTAAAAAATCGTTCTGTTTATCTGTATACTGTGTTCTGTGAGTGTTTTCTAGTACTGAAAAGCACCTCTAAGAGTCCACATGAGTCTGAGGAGTGAGTGAATGGACTGAGACCTTGGAATCTGAAGCTTTTTATTTCTGAGGAGAATACTGGTTATAGCCATCATTACATCACACACCTGAGGCCAGGCAGGAATGTAAGGAAGCCTCACAGGGAGCCACAAAGAGGCATTCAAACGAATATTTAAGAACTAGTGATAACAATTCACTAAGGTTTAAAATTTTCCTGACACCAGGAGACACAGGGAGGGTTTCTTATTTTTTGTTGTAGACCTCTGTATCTACATGCAGGTGTTTCAGCCAAAAGCTATGAGTAAATTACATTAGAATTTATCCTCAGGAACATCTTCTCAACTGGTTGAAGTGTTTCTTATCTGTTATGGCTGGAATGTCTCTTGCTGTTATTACAATAGATCTTGTAATGTATTTCATATCTCACATCTGTGACTCAACTTGTGTTCTTTGGCTGTGCATGGAGCAATGGCATTGAAGACATGCTTCTGTTTGTCACTATAGGCTAACCTTCATTCACAACATATAGCAGTTTTCCACTAAGCCATAATTGCAAATGATGACATTACCATAAAAGCTTTTCAGTGTGCTTTTCCCAGCTATGTGTAATAGAGAGGAGAATGTCTATATGCCAGACCAAACACTGAGGCCAGAAGGGAGCATTACTTTGTGCTTTTATAATAGTCTTTGTGTCTCTCTGGTTTAGAGCAGATGCTCAGTGCCCTGCATTCATCCAGGCATGCTCAGGAAGTGATTGAAAGGTATCTTTATCACTTCTCCTGGTATCTGTAATCCTGGCAGTTCTGCTTAAATTTACAGCAGTAAACAACTAGATCAATAAAACAGAATTAAATGCATTATAATTGTCTGTCTGTCACAAGTAGACGTGATTCTGCTTGGCACTGGAATACATACCTTTTACATAAAGTTAATTATTGCCACAAAAGTAATTCAGGAGAACACAGGAGAAACAAATGCAATCTGTAATGCAAGTTTAACACATGCTGTAATTAAAATTGTATTTCTTGCCTCCACAATCTGTGTCAGCTCCATTGGGTACCTCTGCTATTTGATCTAAGTATCAATAAATTCTACTAGTTGTCCTCAAATTAAAATGAATGCCAAGACTAGCTGGTTTGATTTTAATGATAGTCAGCAGGCCATCATAATTTTGAGTTCCTTTCATCTTTTTAAGACACCCTTTTGATCATATGCCGTGTGCATCACCCAGTACTGTTTCTCCTGGTCTCTCATGCTACATGTGGTTGTCCTATTTGCTAAAGAAGTAGAAAGATGATGTTATCTCATGTGGAATTATGCCAAAAAGATTAACTAAATAAATATGCAACATGTCCCTTCACAGTTCTAAGGAAATTTAGAAAAGTCGACATAAATGAATACAGAGAACTGACTTTTAGTTAAAAAAATGACTCCTGCATACAGTATCTGCTAGACTGTCAAGGGGACATAAGCGTGGGCTGCACAGTGTCACACTTAGTGTGACTTCTGTGGGAATGGCAGCATAGATATCACAGGGGGGGAAAAGTAGGGAAAGAGACAATGATCATAATAATCACAAAGATCTTAGGAAATGGAACACGAATAAATGGAGGTTATACCAGAGATCTCAGCCAACAGACATGCATTGCATACAATGTACAGATGTGCATTGGGCATACATAGGTACCCATAAATATATCTGATGTGGAATTCACTATACAGTTATTATTTTGATTACCATTTCCAGAAAAAAATTTAGGAGAGCTACAGTTCAATGTTTGAAGGAGCCATAAATAAGCATTCCTCTAACTATATTACTCATCTTGAATGACAGAGAACAACTTTCTTTTTCAGCATAGGATTATTCTAAATTCAACATAAAAATTAATCAAACTCCCTTGATTAATCAAAATTATATATGATCATCCTGACTGTAATCATCTATCAAAGATCATTTTCTCCTGCAGTTTATAAGGTACATAATCAGTGCAAAAGAAAAAACAAACCAAATCTATAAAGTGAAAACACCAGGTGATAATTGTGTGTTAAATAAAGTTCTAAGTGGACAGAAATAGTCTGGCACTGACTAGACCTCTCACATATATGTCATGCCTTTCACAAACTCACACATGATTATTTCCCAGCCTTATTAACACACCAATTCTTTTTTTACTTATCAGTATTCTAGGATAAATATGTGAATCTTCCTGGTTAGGGAAAAAATAACCAACTCCAGGTTGAGTCAGAAATAATTGCTAGAAATCTGATGAAGATTCCTAGAGAACTTTAACGGTTCTTGACATCTTCTAAACATAGACACCAATCTTGTCCTCATCTGATGTTGTCAGCCAGAATGTGTTCTTCAGGTTTGGTACCAAATTGGAGGTGAACCAGGTGGTCTTAACCACCCAAAGACAGCAATTCTGAGAGACAGCATTTTTATGTCAGATTCATTTCCAATATGAATCCTCTGGGAATATAGAAGGGAAAGAAGTCGTTCAGTAGTGATGCCTTGAGTTTGTGTTAGGTTGTTTCCCACACCTTCTCCAGATTGCATGTCTGACCCAGTGAGTTAAAGCCCAGAGCTCAGTTAAAAGGCAACATACATTTTCTATACACAACGTTTTTAAACGAAATTGTCTCAATTTCAACAGTGTATTACAGAAACGCAGCAAATCACTGCAGAGTAATCCAAACATTTAGGATTAGCTGGTAAATATCCTCGGTGTATTATTATGAAATAAATACCTTGTGTTACTTCTTATGAGATTGATAACTGACTTTATAGGTGGTGTAGCCTGGAATAGTTCCATGGAGGAGAATTTCCCCCCAGCTGTTTGTCTAAGTTTCTTAGGAACAAAACTTATCCACCAAGAGGCAGAAGTAGATATATCTACCCTAACTTTGTTATGTGCTAATGTTTAATTTCCAGCACTGAAGAAGCTTTAGCTCTTTAGCTCTTGACTGGTTAACGTGGGTTGTCAAGTGAGTACAGGTTACACTGAAAATCAATCAAGATTAAATCAAGCAACCAGCTTAGAAATCAGAAGGGAAAAAACAAAGTCACGACAAAAGCATCACTTTGTTATTAGAGGCAGAAGGTACTTGAAGAAAACAAGTTTTGAAGTAGATAATTTCAAAAGTATGAAAAGCCACTAAGGTTTATCTTGATGACATACCTCTGACCCTGGAAAGGCATTATGCAAGTTTGGTAATCCTGAATTGGGATGGCCAGTGCCAAGCAATAAGACTTCACCACTTTACCTATACGTACCTTTAGGACCTAAGCCCCTTTTGTCTGACATAACACATTGGAACAGCTCAATTATATAACCATGACTCTATATTTTTTTCAGGTATTTCTTTTTCATGCTCTTCAGGTTGTATAATAAAGCAGACTATTAGACTCATCCTCCAATTCAAAGAGAAATTATTTGTGTAAGAAGTACATGAAGTCCTATCTCAGTATACACTGAAATTAACAGAAGCCACAGAGAAGCCTTCACATAATTAAGTATTCAAAGGCTGAACATGTAATTTTCCCTCACCTTTTTTTAACATTGCTGTTTTTTAATTGATCCATTCTGATTTTCAAAGTAGTGACTAAGCTGGAACGTGCGACCTAATCTTTACGATATCTGGAATTTTAGATTTGGCTTTCAGAAACAGGAAGCAATGAATGAAGATTTAGAAAATACCATCTCATTAAGAAGAACTTGGAAGTGAGTAATGATATTTCAAATATTATGGGCTCAGAACGATTACCAAATTTAGACTTAAAGATATTTTAGGAAAAGAGAAACCAAGAAGTACAGAAATACTGACTTAAAAAAAAAATCACAACAGAAATATCTGCACCTGATGATTTAAAAGACATGTTCTTGGGAAAAAAAAAGACAAGAAACAGACAACTGAAGGGATTCCTGATACAATCAGCAATATATTGGGAAGTGGCCAGGGGATATCTTAAGAACACTCTTTAAAAGAAGTTTTAAGACACTGTAAAGTCCACAGGCAGGTCGAGATTAAATTTTCCCCTCTCATTATAAATTAGAATTCAGACCTCTGGAGGGGCAGATACAATAGAAATAGGTATAAAATAAAAAAAAAAAAAAGAAAATTCCCCCATTAGGATTTAGGTTCAATTAAGAGGGAAATATATTATTTTGTATAATAGATTTGATTCTCGCAGTCATTTTACTGGAGCTACATCTGATTTACAACTTGAGAATTGAAATCTGTATCAGTCTTGGACAATATAATCTTGTAAATAAATTATAGGGAGTAGGGGACTTGATAAACTAGTTCAAAGTATTAAGAAAAGCATACAAAATTTAACTTGGAGGATATTCATAGATGAAATTAAAGAAAAAAATATGTTTTTCACAATTGCAGGTTTTGATAGACTGTTCTGACTTACCATTTACTTAGATATAACCATATAAAAACACAATTGCAGAAGAGCATGATTTAAAAGTTTCCTGTCTGTGGAAACACTTTCCTTTCTTTACAACACTAGTTGCTATGCCAGAAAGCATTTTCTAGATATGGCATACAAATAACCACTTGCAGATGAATGGGTCAAACCCAAAAGGTCACGTCAGTTTAATTTCATGTTAGAAGATGAGAAATTGCTTATGGGTTAGAGAAAATGGGATCTGAGTACCCATATCCATCTGCTCCCTGGGGTATTTATAGAGAGGCTTTTTAATCCTATCGGTTTGCAGTAGCCAGGGCACAGGTTGTATGATCAGCACTTAGTAACTGGCTTCTCTTGACACAAGTGTAATTCAAGTTTGGTGGGTTTATTTCATATTTTTGTAATATCAGCAGGATGAATCTGAGCTTTAAAGGTATTCTTGACTTTTACTATCCTCATTTAAAATACAGCTTAGCCTGGAAAAATCTTTTCAAACCCATGCAGACTTAAGGTCGCAAGCTGAATTCGAGGGTGCTACCCAAAGTCTCAGAGCCCAGCCCAAAGCCTCGTGTCTGGTGCAAACAAACGTGCTTTAGAAATTTAGATTTCAATAAAAATTCAGTGACTTGTTCTGAAGCAAATAAGGGAGAAATGCGTAACAGGGGGACTGAATTGGCTGAAAATTGTCCAGGTCATGTGTCTCTGATGCAACGTGCAACATTGCTGAGCAGAAAATCATCAGTGAGCTTCATTGCTGATGAGAATCACAGGGATTAGGAAACAGGATGGGTGTTCCTTCCTGATATGTAGGAGGGAGGTAGATGGCACAGACAGAAAGAGAACACGATGACTATTTCCTTATTTCCTACACTCTATAAATTTTTCTCTCTTCATGAATATTATATTTTGTTTTCATAGAATATTTTTATGTGAAGGTATTAAAGCCCTTTAAAAGGCAAAGCATTTCTTAAAGCAGCCTAGCCTGTGGATATATTTTATTCATGAAACAAATGCTGAAACCAAGGTAAAAAAAAAAAAAAAAAAATTAAAATCTTCAGTCTGTACTTTTGAAACTTAGAAAAGTTAGAAATTTAAACTCACATAAAAGCACTTAATAGTGAAGTATGATTTTCGGATAGGCTAAACATACACAGATTCATTTTAAAAATTGTAAAATCATGTTGTTTACATTCAATCAGCTAAATACACCTGAATAAACAGCTTGGTCTCAGTGAATTGCTTAAGACACAAAGTGAATTAATGACAGGTGAGAATAGAACACAGGTGCCTCAGGCATCCAGTTGTTTTCCCCATGTTAAATAAAAGCATCTTTCTGCTTGACACAGCAATGAATTTCAAATTTAAAACGTCCTGGTGTTAGTTTACCATGAGGCATCTTGTGGATGCAAAATGAGCAGCTCACTTCTATTATTCTAAACAGATCTGGGAGGAAGGAATCAAGCAAGATTAAAGTTGTGGGTTCTCATTTACATAACTGTAACCCATTAGAAAACTGTGCCATAGTAAAGGAGATATTCAAGGTCTGATTAGATATAAGACATAGAAAATAAAAAATAATTACAGCAGCCCATGGCTTCATTTCGGAGACTATTCATGGAATAAGGAGGCAAAATACTACATCAAGGACATGGAAGAGTAGGATGGGGAGAAGAGGCTTTCTGGGACAGTAATTTCCTAGGGTGTGCAAGTAGGTATTGAGGGAAAGTGTAATAATACACAGAAATCTACCCAGTCCTCAGAAACAGAAGGTACAAAAAACTGTGCTAAAAGGGATTTCTATTTCTTCCTAATTCCAAGCATGGACAAGGCCTGTCCCAAGGATAAAATTAAATAGCACTTCTGACTTTGTAACTGAGCCTGAAACTAATATACTTGATAAAACTTTTGCATCTCATAAATGAGATTTTAGAACAAGATGACAGCAACCTTAGCTTGCTTGGTTACACATCCATGATGAGAATTTCACTGTCACAGGAGGAACAGTAAGGTTCAGACATCAAAACAGTACCTTGCAGTAGCACAGGGTATATGAACAATGGTTCAGGAGCATTGTCATTGGCTTCTTGTGATCACCCAGTCCAACCATTAATGTAACACTGCCAAGTCACCACTAAACTATGTCCCCTCAAGCACCACATCTGCACAGCTCTGAAATCCCTCCAGGGGTGGGGACTCCCCCACTGCCCTGGGCAGCCTGGGCCAGTGCTGGGGAACCCTTTCAGGGAAGAAATGGTTCCTAATATCTAATCTAAACCTCCCCTGGCACAACTTGAGGCCATCACCCCTTGTCCTATCACTTGTTACTTGGCTAAAGAGACTCATCCCCGCCTCACTCCCCCCTCCTTTCAGGGAGCTGTAGAGAGCAATGAGGTCTCCCCTCAGCCTCCTCTTCTCCAGCCTAAACACCCTCAGTTCCCTCAGCCACAGGATACTATGTATATTCCCTCTGATTTTCCTACTGTTTTCTTCTTAACATATTGCTACATGTATGTAATCTGGCCATAAATTCTTAACACAGAGCATCTGATTCAGATTTGGACACTATAAAATACGTAAATGTTACATTTGGTAGAAAGAACCTAGAGAAAGGGCTGCTTTTATTTGTTTCTTGCCATCACTTATTGCAATCACCTAGTGTTCCCACCAAAATAGGCAACATGCACCCATTAAACTTCCTTTTCCTATGCCTATATTAGAATTCCCTTCAAAGAACTAAGATTAATAAGTTAAATATCCTGAAGAAGCATGAATATCATAGTTTCTTTGTTTAATAAGAGCAAACTGCCCATTACAACAGCAATATAGCAATAACCTGGCAGTATCTAGAAGTTGATGGTACAGGAGAAGATACACAAAGAATGTAACTTTCTACACCTTGCTAACTCCCAGAAATATAAATATGGATTTTCCTAAAGGGGGGCCATATCCCTCTCAATACATCTTTGCATGTAAATAATCCCTACTCACTTCCCTTCAAGGGAATTGTCTGTTTTTGTTTAACCCATTTATATAATTGTAAACATTTGCATGAATGACTTGCAGTACTCAGTATTGCATAGCCTAAAGAACTCTTGAACTTCTGCCCCTGCACTCATCTCCCTGCAGTTTCTGTGCTGGGAGAAACATTTATTCTTTTTCCAATATGTTCACGATTGGTCTCCCTCTCTCCTCATCTGTTTTTCAAAGTTAAATAGCTCTTACTTCACACATCAGCCTTTGAATAAATTCAGCATTCCTGCCCTTTGCCATATCTTTCTAGCTCTATTGTATCTATTTTGAAAGAAATGCATGCAATAGTCTGGATTTTTGCTTCAGAGGTATAGTTTTCAGTTCCATTGCTAATAATTGCTGATGTTCTAGCTGGGCTTTTTTGACTGTTGCTGAATTTTCAGCTGATAGTGACTCACCAAATCACTTAAGCAATTTAAAAAAAAAAAAATCCATTTTAAAATTTCGCAGTTGTACAGGGTTTTTTTTCCACCTGTGTGCCTTATTTTGCATTTATTGACACAGAATTTCATTTGCCATTTCATTGCTAAGTCAGTCAGTAAAAGACTAACACATAACAGTTTTACTTTTGTTTAGTCCGAATCATTTTGTACCACCAGGAAACTTTCTCAGTTCATTATTAGCCACTTTTACCATAACATATCTGAATATACTAACATATATCCCACCACAGATCCCAGTTGCATCCCACTGATAATTTATGTCAGGGAACAAACTTCAGCTTGAGTCAACCACATCATCAGAAACTGCCCTGTGTCTTGGTGGTCTGCAATAAAGATATTCCAAAACTCCTTCTATATTCATCAGAACTGATGAGTAGGGCTTGTCAAAGCTGGAAAACTGTATGATCACCAAATCTGAAGAGGAACTCATTTAAATTCTACTCTTTTTCCTCATTCCATAAAATGACTTCCCAAATGTCTCTTTTGGCACTGTGCATTTCCTACTTGTTTTTGTATACAATGCCTCTTTTCTCATAAAACATAGATTTTATTTCTAAGTTTCCTATATTTACATCCAAAATACTTGAGATTAAAACAGACTGGTTTTGGCAAACCAGTATGCCATATCTAGATCAAAAATGATTGTGTCCATAATTATATAATATTTCCTGGTGCCTTTTCCCCTTCTGCAGATTAGAAATGAAGAATTCAGAATGCATTGTGTTGAGATGTGCATAGAGTAGACAAAGTCTTTTATACATATACAGTATGAAGCAGAACACATGAGAAGTTACACTGTTAATCTGGCAGAACAGAATCAAATAAACCTGATCTATATTTATGATTTAATATTTTGCATCGAGTCTCAGGAAAATTCTTGTTTTCAGTGAAGTTCTAAAATGTATTAACTGTAAGCTTGCACTCACTGTGTTACTCCAAAAAGGAATTAAGTGTCCTGTAACAAAGTTTTTCATCACATTTTCTTTCTGTCACATGTATTCTACCCATAGTTCAGCTTTTGCTAACTTTCAATGGGTCTTCTTTCTAACTTTCTCCTGGAATAGAATAATTTTAAAAAATGAAGTGATTCAACACTGCAGTTACAAAAACATTAGCTGTTTCCTATTTAATTTCAAGTTTTGAATTGCTACTTAGGTTCTCTTAAAATTTAGGTTATTGATTTTCCTGTAGACTTATTGCATATTTCAAATGTTTGGAGTTAATCTGAATTCCAATGTCATTAAGTCTTATTTTAAAAAGATATACAAATAATTAGTGAACTTCCTCTTTTTATACTGAGAATGATGTCAGTGGGGTGGGATACACATTCACAAAACCAGCAACACAGGTGGGAAGCACAGTCAATATCAGACACAAAGTAATTACAACGTTCATAAAAAAATAGATTAAAAGGCATTTCAATATTTTGGCTGTTTTCAAGTCAGCTGGATCTGATAAGCTCCATCACAGGCTGCTCAGAAAAGCAGCTGTAATTGGCTCAGTCCCCTTCTGTGTTGCCTCTGGGTGTATCTGTGTTACCCACTGGAACAGTGGACGGAGGGAAGGATTGAGTTTCAGTGTGCAGCCATCTCTCACACATCTATTCTGCTTCTAGAATATTGTGTTTCATCCAGGAAAATTTTGAAAATTTGCTGATTTGCTGGTCCTGGGTGAGCAATGTGTATGTATGGAGAGTTAACTATTAAAGGACCTTGTGCCCATACTGCAAGTGTGGCATCTATCTGGTGCCTCAGTGTATGATTTTCATCTTTGCTCCTCCAAAAGAGAAGCTGATTCAAGCTCACCAGTGGCATACTGGTGTACATACTGCATGACTTCATATGTAGACATAAGGCAAATTCTCATAAAATATAACTCCTTAGTACTACATTGTGACTCTTGTTACAATGGCATTAGCAAACATTTTTCACAGAGTAGCCTTGTTTGGAAGAGACCCCAAAAACACTACCTAAAAGCAAACAAGGAATGATTGACAGCAAATAGTGACTAGCCAAGAACAAATCCTACCAATCTCATCTCATTTCTCCCTATGATGAAGTGAAAGGCCTCATGTGTGGAGGAGAAATGAAAGGAGAACAGCTGGCTAGGCAGCTACTTCACAGAGATTGAGGAGGTTTAGTTGTCCACGAGCTGACCAACAGAGAAAAAAGCATGTGGCAGATTTGAAATAAAGAACATTTTCTATGAATATTCACAAAAGCTCAGCTTGTTTTTTTTGACTAGCACTTCAAGAAGGGTGATTGAGGACAGAGGAGCAGACTGAGCATGAGTAGAAGTCTAGTAAGCATGATGCTGAGGGAGTGATCAAGACAAATGTAGTATAAGTGCTCTGAATGGGCTGTTTGCCAAGAGGGGAACAAACTGTGGCTCACAGTAAACATGATGAGACTTACAAATTAAGAATAAATCAGGGTTTTTAATAGGATGGGTTTTTAATAGAAGGGTTTTTTTTTTTTTTTTTTAATGAAGAATGAAATTTCTGGAAAAATTGCAAACTCTCTGTGATTGGAGTATTTTAAGAGTTGGCAGGCAAGTATCTAATGGAAAGAATAGAATTAATATGCCTTTGGCAGAAAAATGAGCTAGGCTTCTAAGCTCTACTCCAACCTAGTGCTCTAAATATTTAGGACTGAAGAAAGGGTGGCTTTTTTTCTTCTCTCACAACCCATATTTAAGTTAACAATTTCCTTAGTCACTTGCAGAAAAAAAAATATAATGTATTAAAAAATAATAAAGTGTTTCATATTCTTAACCTTTTTAAGGGTTATGAGTGTATTCATGTCAGACAAGAATATCATGCCTCATCTCTAACACTTGCACACTTGTGTTTACATTATCCCTTATGTAAATTGGACTCATGATTTAGGACTGTTTTCCTTGGTATAATTTGGTACTTTTTACATTTTAAACAAGATTTTAAATGATTCAGTCCTATTTGTTAGTTCTTTTCAGCACTATCATCCTCTGGTCAGAAGTATTATTTTACTATGTCAGCGAATTTAAATAAAATCAAGTACACTGAAGCAGGCTTGAACTTGTTTTCTGGAATGTCTGGAACATCATAAAAATTCAAATCCACATGGCTATTGTGTCTGTTATAAATCAGAGAAGAAAGAGCCATAGCTATGCAGTATTTACTTGATTAACAAAATCCCAATTATTTAAAAAAAAGAAAGAAAATAAAAGAAAAAGGGAGACAGAGAGACTTAAAGCTATTAGAAGCTTGTGTTTTAAAAAGAACAGAAGGAGATAAAACCAGGCATGAAATCTCAGTTTTACTTTATTGTTTTATTCGTTTCAGTAATGAAAAATGTAAAAAGCTAAGTGACAAGGATTTTTTTAAATTAAAAAACAAACAAACCCAAAAAAACCCCACCCCAACCTCAAAATCCCCACACCCATAAAGCACTGATTCAGGTTTCCCAGTGTCTCTGCTTTGTCCCTCATGCAGTTTTCCTGTCCCTCAGTTCCTCATATATCTGAATCTAGGAAGGGTATTGTGAAATTTCATTATTCAGCATTAAAATATATTTCAATCCTTCGAAGAAAGGTGTTATAAAAGGTACGGAATTGTTATTTTTTCATAATGTACTATGCCATTACTTTTTGTACAAAAGAATATTAATTTTTTTTTTAATGAAGAATGACATTTCTGGAAAAATTGCAAACTCTCTGTGATTGGAGTATTTTAAGAGTTGGCAGGCAAGTATCTAATGGAAAGAATAGAATTAATATTTCCTTGGTTTATTAAATGAGGAAAACAGGCAAACTTTAAAGGGAGTGAGAAAGCCACTTCTTTTCATGTTGAATTCCTGCCCCAGTGGCCATAAAACTAGAAATACAAAGTGCAAAATATCAGGACTCTGAAATCTTGTCAGAAAAGGAAAGAACAGGTCTTATTGAACATTGGTCAGTGCCCTTAGGTGGGCTGCAAGCTCCAGAGGGGGTTAGAAAACCCAAGCCAATTGCCAGTTTGAAGTAGTAAAGGGGACATGTGGCAACAGTACATAATTCTCCAGTAGCAAACTGGGAGCTGGACAGAAACATTTTATTCTTTACTAACAGTAGTTTCCAAGGGACATAATCTAGTTTAATGGTAGTTTCCTCTATATAATTGCTAGAGCTACACAACACTGGCCAACACACTTAAGATGGCTTTCTGTCCTTTGAACAAAGCACAGAATATTATTCATGCCTCAGCTTAATTTGTCAGGAAGTTACCTTATTTTTTTCTATTTTATTCTCTGGAATTAATAATGCATTACCCAGTTTAGATGAATATTTCCAGATATTCTTTCAATCACTTGCCAGGTTACGTGTGCTTGAACACATCTTATTTAAAGAAATTGCACATCTAACCTTGAGACAATGTAATCCTGAGAGGAAGATTAACCTTTACTTTAGTTGCATTTACATTATTATTGGAGCATGACTAACCTTTTATTTGGAAGTCTCAAACAGCAGGAATTGGACTATTTGCAGTTGGACCAAACCTGATGATTGAAAGCCAGCTTCTACTCCTACTGGAATTAGTAGGAGTTTTATTAGAGACATCCAGAAAAGATTAATTATTCCTCTTGTGCTTAATCTCTGATTTTCAGAGGCTATTGAGCAGTCACAATTTCAATCACTGTCACAAGGAGTGAAGAGTCTCATAACTGCTGAAAACAGGGATTCTTTGACTCAGGTAAAATTTTACTCCCTTGTCTGAGTACCATAAAATGACTAGGACACACCAGTGAGAACACTTCAGGTATTTTAACTGCAACTGTATGTACTTACAACACCAACACAGAACCCACAGTTATATGCTTAGTCCCTACCTAGGAGCTACTCCCATTTTATTATTTAAATTTATCAGTCCAAACAAATAAAAAAAAAAAAAAGAGATGGATTTCTTGTTTCCAAGAGTTAGAGCACTGTCTCCAAGTAGGTAAAAAGTCAGCAAGAAACTGATTTGAAAGTAATGCTAAAGCAAATTAAAGTGTAGTGTTTAGGATATTGAAGTCAACAAATGTGTTGTACTAAAAAGCAGAATAAAGTGGTTTAAAATAAATACTTAACTAAATATCTATTTCAAGGAGCATTAGAATATGTATGTTAGGAATCTCCATCTGCTTGAGACTGAAAACAATAGAAGAGAGACTTACAAAGCTCATATGTTGTAATAAATACGGTTGTATTTGTTTACACTTCCAAAATGATTGTTCTGTGAATGTTCCTCATTACATTAAATGAGATGCTTTTTACCTTGTTGCAGCTAACAGGAATTTATGGCAGAAGACAGAATCAGGGTAATCAGTAAATTTTCTACTGGCTTATACCCATACTGTACTTTCCCCATGCAAAGTTTGTTGTTTTCTAGAAGGGGTTTTTTTGGTGTGTGGGATGGGTTCTGATAGTCTTTTCTTGAAACAAAACAGAAAATGAGTCCGTTTCAATCCTTTCTACACAAAAGCCAACAGTGGCTGTAAAACAACTGTCAATCTCTGCTCTATTTGATGAAGTCTTGTTCAGTCAAGAGAAAGTTTTCCTCTCTGAGTCTGAAAAGACTGGACAAAAGCAATTTCTTCATCCTGAAGTATCCAAAATCTGCTAATATTCTTCATCTTGGTAATGTCTATGAGCAGTAAGTCTCATCTTTTAACTTCCAAATATTGACTAGAAAGGAAATTGTCTTTACTAGTAAGCCATTAGGCAGCAGAATACCAAGTAGAATTTGGTAATAATGAAAGGGATATTCTATAATCAATTCAGGCTACATTTCTATATGGTATAATACAAAAAATGCAAGATATTGTCAAGGACAGAAAAGAGGTCCCCATTTCTTTCAGCTGAAGAACTTTACATACACAAATAATGCAAGAGTAAAGACTCTTCAGGTTTCTGATTTATTTTTTTATAAACTATACCTAGCCATTTTTCATATTTGTCATATTTTGTGGTGTAGCCAAAACTTGTGTACAGTTGCCTCATGAGTTGGGCACAAGTTAGCTCTTAAACTGTTCTAATCTAAGGGGGGTTTTGACCACAAGTATGGGATGTGACCTCTTCTCAGACAAGTGCTGGCACTGTGTCATTTGTAATGCAGCTTGAGTGCAGCCTATTTAAGTAATGCCTTAGTATTTAGCATGGCTTATTCTTACCCCATGTCTCTGAAGCACCATGAAACACTTCAGCTTCAGCCACTCTAGGAAGCAGTGACATATGCTGTGCATAAGTGCAAAAGAGTCATCAAGACAACCTCTGCTGTTCTAAACGGTGTGTTCCTGGGCTCTAAAAATGGAATGCAAAGTCTGTCACCTTTGAGAAGCATGGGTGAGAGCCCTTTGTGCATACTTTTTAATGACAGAGTACGTGTCATCTTGTCTTTCTGCCCTTGCTGTTACGGAAATTTTGACTGGACTAAACAAGGAAAAATACTTATTTTCTACCTAGTACTCCTCTGTGAGTCTGCATTGATTTAAGCCTAGCAAATTGGGGTAACTCAGGGTACAAGGACAGTTTTAAGTTCCACGGAAGTATTCAGCTGTGAACCAACCCACAACAATTCTCTGCAGGAAAGTGATGGTGTCACTGGAACCTGAATCAGATTTTTCTTCTATAGAGGTCACCAATCCAGTATCTGTTCAACAGAGAACAGGCAAAGGATTTTTGAAAGAATCCTCTAGAGAGTTCTTTCACAGATGCCTACGTGTAGGCAGCACTCAGGGTAGCAGTCAGTCTATCACCCAATGCTCCCCAGCTGGGAAGGAGAATCGGGTTAAAAAGGCAGAAGGCCCCATGAGCTGAAGCAGAAAAGAGATTTAAAAGAATAACAAAATTGAAACAACAATCAACATAAAGTATAGAAGGTTCTACTCATCCAGTCCGTGATGTCAACAGCAGGAACAGGAGATCACAAAGGAAGAGCCCCAGGAAGAGGAAGAGCTCCACCCTCCCTGAGCTCCCTCCTTTTACCATGAGCAGATGAGGAGGTGTGGGATACAGCTGGGAGTCAGTGCCTTGAGTGGATCTCACAGAATGTCAGGGATTGGAAGGGACCTCAAAAGATCATCCAGTCCAATCCCCCTGCCAGAGCAGGAACACCTAGGTCAGGTCACACAGGAACACATCCAGGCGGGTTTGGAATGTCTCCAGAGAAGGAGACTCCACACCCTCTCTGGGCAGAAGTTCTCACTGGGAAGAAGTTCTTCCTCACATTTATGTGGAACCTCCCAGCTGACTGGGGGCTTCTCATGGCTGGCCCATGGGGCTGTGCCTGGGGAGCCAGGACAACAGCACGTAAAAGAAACTCACCAGCTAAATTTTAATACAACTTTCACTGGTGCAACTGACAGCTATTTATTTTAAAACTTACTAAAATGTAACAAAGGACCATGATGCTAATAAGGAACAGTTTATAGTAAACACGTTGATGTTTCACTGGAGCTTTAATTTTAATGTGTGATTCACAGGCTGGAAGTTGAATTAAAGAACATGGCAGATATGTATTTGACCCATTTATTTTTTTTCCCTTTTACATAAGAGAGGATGTGACTATGCTGTAATGTGCATTGTGTTTGCATATTTCCTTGTCTTGTTGACTTAGAGAAATCTGTTCTCTCTGACAGAGGAGTTGGGGATGGCAGATTTAGTTCTATACAGATCATTTAGCTCAATTCTTCATCTTTTCACTGCAGTATTTTTAGTAATTTAATGCTAACTATGTTTTGTGAAGAGTCCT
Organism: Podargus strigoides; assembly: GCA_028020825.1. Taxonomy (NCBI): domain Eukaryota; kingdom Metazoa; phylum Chordata; class Aves; order Caprimulgiformes; family Podargidae; genus Podargus; species Podargus strigoides. The sequence continues at coordinate 42,955,106 of CM051624.1, read as the reverse complement.
GTCATAAATCCTGTTAACAGTTCTGTTTGAAATACTCACTTTGGTGTCAAGAGTGTTGCACCATCATAAACATTAAGATATGAAATAGGTTCTGAATATGTGTTAATATAGTTACAGCAAACTTCCTGTACACTGACTCCTCACATTAGAACATTGATATTGTGATTATTTTCATGGTGCTGCAATTTCATTTTTGAATATGAGCTGAGGGTTCTCAGTCCTTGAGGAAGACGTTCATCGCTTTATGGGATTGAGTCTTTACATAAATCTTGTGAATCTGGAAGTTATAAATGTAAGGTAGGATCCTGTGAGCACACCTTAGTCATACATGCCTACATTTGAGCTGACCATCCCTTTCAGGAAGAAAAGTGAACTGTGATACTGTGGCAAAGCACTGCATGTGTAAATAGTGAGGAAAGTTTAGAACTCATGCCTGACAGTGCCTAGGAAAACGTTCCAAAACTGGAATATTTACAGAGAAAGTTCTCATGACTCACTCTATACCCTCTGGATAACTACAGATTATTATAAAACCTTAGGTAGGGGGAAAAAAAAAAGTGTATATAATTCTTCAAAGGGAAACTTTCTGGTGAAGTAGACCTCATCCCAAATACAAAGATTTTTTTGGAAAATCTTCCTTTTAGCAATTTATCCTGAATGAAGAAAAAACTGACTCATTATCCTCCCACTGATGTTAATTAGCTACTCTATGAATGTCAACAACCTCTGTGAAGAGTATCAGGATATGGTTTATGAAAAAAATCTTGTATGTTCTCCTGTGTTATCAGAAGAGAAGATAACATTCATCTAAATTCTAATACTGGCCCTCCCCTAACAGTACTCAGACATTGCACACAAAGGTTTCCCAAACCTTCTGCTTCTGTGGTTTCATTTTGACATTAAGATTACAGCTGTATCAGTGTATTTTGTGTATTTGGAGACTTTTTGATCAAGTGGTTGGTAGCCTAAAAAGGTAATTGCAAGGTGTCTGAAATAGTTTGTGTCTGATTAATTGGAGAGCTTCAATAGAAACAAAAAACTATTGAGTGTTGAATCACTTAGCTTCATTTAGACACTTCCAAAGCATTTGAGATTTAGGTTGATTAAAATAAAATAATCACACAGATAGGTAAAATAAAAACAAAAATCAGCAATAAAAACTGAACTCAGATTACCAGATTCCCCAGTGGTGTGACAGGAATGCTGGTTCCCACTTTCACTATATGGCTTTGAGAGTGGGTAACTGAATCCACACTGTCTTCTGCACCAGGAGTGTGACCTAGGTTTGGTAATGGCATTTGGTACTCAGTGGACTAGAGAATATAGCCATAAACATTTAGCTTTTTGATACCTGACTTTACTGTAATCACTTAAAATTAAGGCATTGTGGCTTGGCCAAAAAAAGAATTGATAGCTGGTGGACCTTAGTTCATTTCAACAAGAAAGGGCTGTTCACAAAAGCTAATTTTGCCCTATGAACACTGGGTTTTCTAGGCTCCTTCTGTGTTCATTAAACAATGAAAGACTTCTCCAAGGGTATTGAGACCCTGAAAGAAGCTACATCTCACCACTTCAATCTAAATTGAAGAAATTTAGAGGTATCAGCATCCCACAACTCAAATATTTACAAATGCACTTTAAAACCACACGTACAGAAAAATATTTCATGTCAATTTAACCTCTTCAGCAGCAAGCCCAGAAAGAAATCAATGTATTTCCACTGTTCTAATTAGAAATTGATGTTTTTCCTCTCCTTTTACTTAGTCTAACACCAAAACATCACAGTAAATTTTTTGTTCTCTTTATTAGACTTTGTGATCTCCTTGAATGAATAGAGAAAATACAACACCAGACATGTTCTTGCAACACAGATCCAAATGAAGGACCTGCCTTCCTGTGAGGAACATCAAGGCTCTGTGTGTGTGTATAGATAAATAAACAAGGAAAATAAACAGCAAGCTTGGGGAGGATGTAGAGTAGGGGTGGGTGAGAGGGGTTATTCCTGATACTTTATTTTAAAGTATATTGGCTGGAGAATATAAGATCCTATTATTTTATATGGCTTGAATAAAAATGCTAAATGGCTCGGGTGCACAGAGCTTGGTGAGAAAGAGTAATTTACTAGCTGGGCTAGCTTTAGTTAACAGTCACATTTCACTGCAGATGATGATACAATAAACAGGGCAGAATGGGATGATTTGAGGGCTCTGTCATAAAGTGCCATACTGTATGTCTGCTATTCTTATTCCTGGATATCAGTGGAAAATTCAGCCTAAATTGTTTATTTACACTAATACATGTGCGTGATGTTATGTTTTATTGTTCTGACAATAAACCCAAACCTGGATACAGTCAAGCTACTTAGGTCAGCTGTTTGGTTAAATCCTAACTACAAAGCAGGTTTATTATAACCCTTAAAACACCACCTTACCCTTCACAATTGGATCTGGTCCTAATGGGATCTGTGGCAGTTGCAGAGTGAGGAGGTAGTTTGTGCATATGTGGTCAGCTTGAGTGCAAAACAGCAATTGCTCAGTTTTTAAAACTAGTATGTGACACATTCGTATGGCAGCTTCCATTTATTAAGTGCAGATGATAGAGAAAAAAATAAGAAATGTCTTGGGCTTGGGTTTTGAATAATTATGGCTTTTTTATCAGACATGCTTATTTATGAGTGATTTGTATCTCACTCAAATAGAAGACCAAGAATTTGACAAATTCATGGTAACTTGTGATAACCTCTGCACCAGTATCCCCAATGTCCCATTAATGCTGCTCTGATTATAGGTGGCTGCGTAGGCATCTTTGGGCCTCCATGAGAATACATCACCAGGAAAATAAACCTTCATATGAATGCATCTGTGTGACTCACATGAGTAAGCTTAAAAAAAGAAAAAAAGAAGTGATGGCTGGATGTTATCAACACATAATTTGTGATTTTAATGTAATTTTTTCTTTCTTTAATTTTAAAAGTTATGCTCATGTTTAATATGAGAAATTTGACTGAAAAGTGTACAAAATAAAAATCAATCTGCTTACTTCCCCAAGACTTTGTTCAGGTCCCAGGAATTACCAGGAAGCTAAAGGCTGGGATGTTTCAGTATAGCCTGGTCTAACTTTTATAAGCTCTTTTAATGATTGAACTTCTAGAACTTTTATTTTTTCTGCAACAAAGATTATTTACTTCTTCCCTTCTGTAGGGAAAATGAAAATTCTTATGTACAATAATGTTTTGTAAGATTTTTCTGAACAAGATAACTGACTGAACGTACTCACCTATCTGAAACTACCTACCAGAGACAAAAGACTTCAGTCTTTCCTGGAGAGCATTTTTCTTTAAGAGAACTGAGAACAGTGAAAAACAGAGCAATAGCATGTAGGTGTCTCTCTTGCTCTGAATGCAAGTGAAGAGCTATCCACCCACCTTGGGAGACAATGAATGCACATCATGCTTTTAACAGCCGGGAGCCAGGGAGCTAAGTGTGAACAACTTGGCTATTAACTTTTACAGCAGTCAGAGCAGGGAAATGAAGATTCATCGGGCAAGCAAGGCAGGCAACTTTGCTGAGCCAGTCTAAGTTAAGGTTTGGCTTGGGAATGCAAACAGCAGGACTTTGTGTCATATATTCCAGTTCATCGATAAACACTGCCTTGTTTTGAAAAGGTTTCATGAATCAGTATAATTACTTTTGGTCACATTAATTGTTTACAAGCTCTAGGAGTCTTAACACGGTTGCTCCTATGGACTCTGGAGAATTCAGACATGACCACAGCTACTGAAGATACAGCCTCAGAGAAGAAGAAACCAAGGGGCCTTGCTCTGACACTGAAGTTATGCTGGGAACTGTTTCAAAGAGTTGGAAATGTGCTTTCAACCTGACTACATGGTAAAGAAAGCTTGTGGTCTGAGTGCAACACCAGAACAAGTGGCTTTCAGAATGAAAGAGTTTTTACTGACCTGAGTATTGAGTCCCCAAGTTCTGCATTTCAGTGGCAGTCTTTCTTGTGTCACTTCGGAGTGTTATAAGAATGTGATCTTGGTCATGATAAAGATAGCAAGTCAATCTTATTTTATTAAACTTAGCAGCAGTAATATCTTCTAGCATGGTATCAGACCATCTCTATTTAGGATTATGCATTTTTTGCCATAGAACCTGAGTGATCAGTAAGGCTTGTGTGTTTGTGACAACTTTAGAAACTCACTATATTCTCTATATAAGAAAGCAAACCTAAGAAAGGAATGAAGGTGTTTGAACAGCAGCAGTGGCAAAACAACAGAATCATGGTATGCTATATATGGATAAATAAAGCAGTAGAAAAAGAAGATATCAAAACATCTGTGGTTGTTATTGTTCACACTACACTGAGAACAGTCTCAGAATTTGAACAGTCTTCAGGAGCAGTTATTTGTATTTTCAGTCATAAATATTTACATGCAGACTTACAGTACATTAAAAGGACAAAAGATGCTAAAGTGGCATTACTATTCAATACCTGCAAAATTACCTATGTCTACTTATCTTTATATCCTTCCTCTCCAAAAAGGTGCTGTCTTCTTTCCTTTCCTCTTACTTTACCTTTTTTATTTTTTATTCAGCACTAAGTTTTAGAAATACTTATCCATATTTATTCATATAAGGGCTTCTCAAATGTGTAAGAGTAAAAACTTGAGAGAACGGACTGCCTTTAGATATTTCTAAGTAGCACAGATAATATGGGGCCCTTTATGATTCACCATGCCTACACAAATATTGAATAAGAACAACAACAACAACAAAATAATCAAGTAATAATAGCCATTTTATCTGGCAGGAAACAAAACAGTAACTCCTAATTCAGTTTATAACAGTGTCTACTGTGACTCGTGGTGGTATTGTGAGTTTGGAGTCCCTTAAATAAGACCAAAACATTACTCTCTTAGAAAGCAAATAGTTTGTGGGGTTTTTTAAATAATATATAGCGGAAAACTGCATAATGGAAGAGCCTCTCCTGCTGTGATCAGGCTGTTGTGTTTTTTTCTGGCACTGGTTAATAAAACCTGAATGTCAAATTTGGTAAAAAATCCAAAGAAGCACCTTTATCCAAAAGTATTCTGTTTCACTGCTAAAATTAATTCCATTAATTATGTGGTTACAATTAACCTATTTTCCAAGACTGAAGTTAAGAAAGAGTTGAATGTTTTAAGCATTCTCTTTACCAGCAATCATACTCTCCCATCTAGGAGGCATATTTTATTTATTTTGTATTATTTATACATTTTGTTGTTTTCTTTTAAGTTCTTTCTTGGATGTAATTTTTTGTTGTTTATTGGTCTGTTTTTTTTTTAAATTTCATTCCCATAAGCCTGAGTTACTTCTTCAAATCCTGTTCTCCCTTTTTATTGTGTGACTTTTCTTATTTTTTAATATTAGAATACTCAATATTTCCTGATACAGCCTTATTGATCTTTTATTAGGATTCTCATCTTTCTCCTGATATGGGACAGTTTATGAGTGTTGAATTAATACAGTTTCTTCCAGTACCTGTCAGCTCTGCAATCACCCTTTATCCCTTGGAATAATCTCCCAACTCCCTAAAACTCAGTTTCCCCAGATCTTTGAGGTCTCCTTTTTCTCAAGTCCATAGTCTTCATTTCACTATTATCACTCCTTTCTTTCCTTTAAATCAGAAACACTATTCAAATTAATTTCTATTGTCATTCTACAACTTTTGGTCATCTCTTAATAATTTCCTACAGCTAATGATAATGCCGACCCCAAGATTTTCCAAGAACATTGAGTTACCTAAGCCTTGCTCTTCTAAAAGATATTTAATAATTAAAGGTTCTTATTATCACTAGGTCCTACTTTGTGAATGATTCTTGTAGCTGTTTAGGAAAAAAACCTCAAACACAGTATTTACCTCTTTCCTCAATAGGCATTTTTATAATAGAGCTTACTGTCTTATCCTCCTCCTTTTCCTTCATCACCTTCACAAGGGGAGAACAGCTATGTTAGGCTTTCATTAATTCCTCATCAAAAAAAAATAAAAGAAATAACTTTAAAATATAAAGAAAATTATCCTTTCTTTTTTTTTACCCATCCTCTTATCCCTAAAAAAGTGTTACTCTTAATAATATATTCATGTGTTCAAAAAATCCCATGAAGCATCTGACTACATTTTTTTGTCTTACATATCTATACTTTTTGAGACTTTTTCATTCTAGTTCAGACTGTTGTTGTTATAAACAGTTCTGTAATGATCATTCTCATATTCTCCAGTGATTATTAAACAAACAGATTCTGTTTTCTTGTGGTCAATGGGACACAGGCTAGTTGGAGGCCTGTATCTAGTGGGGTCCCTCAGGGGTCAGTATTGGGACCAGTACTGTTCAATATATTCATCAATGATTTGGATGAGGGGATAGAGTGCTCTGTCAGCAAGTTTGCTGATGACACCAAACTGGGAGGAGTGGCTGACATACCAGAAGGCTGTGCTGCCATTCAGAGAGACCTGGACAGGCTGGAGAGTTGGGTGGGGAGAAATGTAATGAAATCTAACAAGGGCAAGTGTAGAGTTTTGCATCTGGGGAAGAAGAACCCCATGTGCCAGTGTAAGTTGGGGACTGAGCTGTTGGGAGAGCAGTGTAGGGGAAAGGGACCTGGGGGTCCTGGTGGACAGCAGGATGACCATGAGCCAGCAATGTGCCCTTGTGGCCAAGAAGGCCAATGGCATCCTGGGGTGTATGAGAAGGGGGGTGGTTAGCAGGTCGACACAGGTTCTCCTCCCCCTCTATTCTGCCTTGGTGAGGCCACATCTGGAATATTGTATCCATTTCTGGGCCCCCCAGTTCAAGAAGGACAGGGAACTGCTGGAGAGAGTCCAGTGCAGAGCCACAAAGATGATGGAGTGGAACATCTCCCTTATGAGGAAAGGCTGAGGGAGCTGGGTCTCTTTAGCTTGGAGAAGAGGAGACTGAGGGGTGACCTCAAATTAATGTCTATAAATATGTAAAGGGTGAGTGTCATGAGGATGGAGCCAGGCTCTTCTCAGTGACATCCAATGATAGGACAAGGGGCAACGGGTGCAAGCTGGAACATAGGAGGTTCCACATAAATGTGAGGAAGAACTTCTTCCAAGTGAGAGTGACAGAGCACTGGCACAGGCTGCCCAGACAGGTTGTGGAGTCTCCTTCTCTGGAGACATTCAAACCCACCTGGACATGTTCCTGTGTGACCTGACCTAGGTGTTCCTGCTCTGGCAGGGGGGTTGGACTAGATGATCTTTTGAGGTCCCTTCCAATCCCTGTGATTCTGTGATTCTCTGAAACAAAGGGGAATCAATTCATTAGTCTTCTTAACATCAAAATAAATTAAAAATATTCCCCTGCTTTCTTGGAATGTTGTAAACTAGCTTTAGCTCCTGGGGACCAATCTTCCCTATTTTATAAAAGCAACTATAATTCCTTGTCTAACGAGTAAAAATTCTGTGATTGCACAATCTAAAAAAAAAATCTGTCCCACTATAAGACCTAGAAACCTCCCGTTCTCTCCACAGGCATGAAAGACACTGTTCCAATTTCTCTATATCATCCACTCACAAATGTGCATTGTTGTGTCCATTAGCTTTGTATGCATTCAAGGGATAAATGAGGCCTTTGAACTAATCTGTACACAAAGCTGGGCTGGCAGGGTTTGGAGTTTTAATTGAACTTTGTGTTCATGTGCAATTAGTTTGTTTTGTTTACTTTCTGATAGCATTCGCAAACTTATTTAATAACATTTGTGCCAATTACATAGGAGAATAATTGGATTTTATTAATCCAAGGATTCATGCAATCAATTTAATTATTGGTACTCTCATTTCAGATACCTCATTATTCTTCACACTAATTAATCACAACCACTAATGAGTAGCTTTGCAATGGAACTCTTTACTTACCCCGAATGGAAGGTTCCTTAAACAATGATATTTACTTTAGGGAAACAAGCAAGTTTTGTAAATTTATTTATATTTTTTCAAAAGAGATACAAGTCTGTAAGTTAACAGCAGATGTCTTGGTTCAAAATGAGAAAATTTAGAAGATGTTTATATGGGACATATATCATTAACAGTATTGTCTACAGTTAGGTTATAGGAGAATCAAGCTCATGATTTTTATTTTTTTACTCCAGTGCTGACTGAGTTTGGGCAAGTGACTTATATTTGTTTTCTTCAATATGTTGTTATCCAACAAGGATAAGTGCACCTCAAAATGGAGGATTAACAAATACTATAAATAAACATAGAGTTATGCAGAGGTCTTTACTGAATAACCATAATAGCTTTTTTATCTTCCTCTTGTTTCCCTATACATTTGATCTGGAACTACATTCCATTTTTTATGGTGTCATGTAGAGAAAACATACTAAACGTGAGAGTCTAGCAAATAAGGTGCTACTAAGCCTGTCCTCCCTCATAAAGATGTAAGAGAAAACACATTTGAAAAGGAAGATGATATTTCTGATGTCATAAATCTTACAGAAGAACTCAAAGATATGCTAGTTCCAGAAGTGAATATGGAAAACACATTTGGTTTTTAACTGAGGAGATCAAAAGAAGGGAGATATAGCCAGAGTGGTTAGGAGAAATAATAAAGCTGATGGACTATTTCTGACAGACAAGAATGGGGCAATATTGTGGAGGTTAGAGAATTAGTAATGAACAGAATGATGGCAGAAAACAAAAAAAAAAAAGGAAATAACAAAGACAAGGATAATAATTTTAGTTGTACAGGCTGTGAGATAGACTGTAACTCCCGAAGAGGCTGAGAAAAAAAAAATAATCTTTCTGTAGAAGGATATTTGAGAAAAGGCAAAAATGCCAGGGAAAAGAGAGGGGGGAGGAAACAAAGGTGCAAGAAACAACAATGTAAACACGAAGGTCAGACAAGGAGGGGGAGGAAGAGCTCCAGGCAGAGAAGAGATTCTCTTCCAGCCTACAGCCCACCCATCATATCCCACTGCAGCCCCTGGAGGACCCCACGCTGCAGCAGCTGGGTATTTCCTGAAGTACCTGTGGGCAGTGGAGAGCCCATGCTGGAGCCAGGGGAAAGTGTGAGTGGGGGGGAAAGGGATTTTTTTAAGTTTTGTCATTGTCATAACCCAGATGAGTTTTAACTGAAATTAGTCTTCCCCAAATTGAGTCCGTTTTGCCCACGATGGGAACTAGTAAATTATCTCCATCTTCATCTCAATCCACATGCCTTTTCATCTTATTTTCTCCCTTTGTCCTGTTCAGGAAGGGGTGGGTGGGCATCTGGCAGGTGGCCAAGGTCAACCCAACACACAGTCACCAACAAAAAGAATGCAGTATACTGGTACTGTCACTTCTTGACTGGATTCATCCTACTTGTCTCTGTGGATAACTCAGCTTTTTTAAAAAGTAATGGCAGTGTTAATTTGTAATGGTGTATATGCTACACGTTTTTCATTTTAAAATACCCATTTGAAGGCTCTGAGGGTTTCAACTTCCATTAAAAAGTGAAAATCATTATATAAACTTATTCATTAAAATTACTTTTGCTTAGTAATATGCTATTTAAGGACTTAACAAAAAAATATATTAAGGACAAAAAATGTACCATATAAGCAACAAGAGTAACAAATGCTCTTTTCCTCAGGATTTATGCCTTATGATAGAAGCTGAGTCAGCTGCCAATTGCCAGTAACAGGTTATATGATGATCAGAGTATTCTTAATACCTTCCTTTCCTTTTGGATTCTTTAATGTCTAATTAAAGTGCTGAATTCACCCCCCTGCTTTCCCAGTAGAAGAGACACTACTGCAAGGATCATTTCTACCAAATGCTTATGAACTTTGGAGACCTGTGTATATCTGACAAACACCTTCCAAATAGATCAGCAGACACAAACTGTGGTGTCTTTGCTCACAAAAGAACACGTATGCTGAGGGAAACTACTGAATAAAACAACTGCCTGCAAATACAGTTTATAAGGCAGAACACACAATCATAAGACTTTGCTAACAAACTAAAACTACCACTCTTCTCATGTAAAAACTACCACTCTTCTCATGTATAACTACCACTGTTAATAAAAAACAATATTCTAAAGGGAAAGGACTTCCTCTAAAGTGCTTAAGAAGCTTCCATTATTTTCACACTATACTCACTTCCCTTCAAACAAATGAAGGAAAAAGAAAAAACAGAAAAAAAAATATATTAGGCTATTCTAGAGCTACGCTTCAAAATAAAGAAAAAAAAAGTATATTTTAAAAAGGTTTTCCTTATCATTTTCCAATTAAAAACAGGGCAATTTTGCAAGTGCCTAAGCCAGACCTAATGTGGCAGATTTACATCCGCTGTCATTTCCACTAAATCCCCTAAGTTTTTTTTATTATTACTGTTTTTAAAATGTAGGTGTGCTAATGAGAAAATGGAATTAATGGTTTGCAATATAAAAATACTGCTTTCTCTTCATAATACCTTTAAAAAGTTTACACACATCATCGTTAAGTAGTTTCAGGGTCTGAAACACAGCTGATCTCAGTGATGGCTCTGCCCCAGTGAACAAAACCAGAAGCTGCATGTGGAAGTATAACTCATTGTTCTAACTCAATCTGTTTTTTTAAAACAAAATTAAAAATATCAATTTGCTTGACATGTATTTTTGTTTCTGCTCTTCTGTAATCAATTATTAACTCCTCTAGTACTCACAGCAATAATAGGCATCGATAGGAAATTATTATGTATAAAATTATTTTACTGTGTTTGTCTTTAGCTAAGTATTTCTGGTGATATATATATATATAACGTATTTCCATATATTGTAAGTATCAGAGAGGCTTTAAATACTTAAAAGGGGTTTTTCTCCCTTAATATATTGAACATGCCAATGTAAATTTTACAGGTTATGACACCTAAAACTGCAAGCTGGGGGTTTTTTTTCATTTCAATTTAATACTTTTACAGCAGAACTAAAGTCCTTTTCCACACCAGATACTATGAGCTTAAACTTGCCACCCCACTCCACTTTTTCAGCTGGAAAATACATGACAAACGCAATCACATCCCAGTAGTTCCCCATGGCACTTCAGGATGATATCTCACTAGAGGAGAAAACCCAAACTCTTACAATGACAAAGAGTAAAAAGATACTTTGGCCTAATTCTTTCATAAATCAAAAAATAATGCTTTGTACTCCAAAAGGTGGAACTTGCCTCTGGGAAAGTCACTGCAGCACTTTTTAGATAAAAATCAATGTTAGAAGAAAAAATAAAATTTTGGCATAGTCGGGGACTGTGAGAATGATAATGAACTTTGGCACCCAATTATGTAGGGAATAGCTAAGCTCTTCAAAGCTCCATTTATGTATAAACTAGATGAAAGTTGTCTGTCAACTGTCTTTGAAGAAAAGCATTGCCAATTCCTATTTTCCTTCCCGCTCTGCCATCTGATTTTCCCCTCCTACTTTCAGGGTTCTGACAACTTCCAATGGCACCTTTCAGACAGCAAACCATTGGGTGTAACCTGGAGAGATGGCTGGAGGAAACATTTAACTTTTACAGAGAAGTTGAACCAACGCCATGTACAGGGCTTGGTGTGGGCTTGTTATTCCTGATATAATTTTAAAATGTAAAAAAGCGTACGGTCCACAAAATTCTTTCTTAGAGTTGGTGGAGGATACTTATACTTGCTACATTTAGGCACCTAACTTGAATTAGGGGACTAGTCATACTGTCTGTGCAAACACATACATCCTGCTAGAGGATAATTCTGAGCAGATGTTCATTTTCACAGAATCACAGAATGTTAGGGATTGGAAGGGACCTCAAAAGATCATCCAGTCCAATCCCCCTGCCAGAGCAGGAACACCTAGATCAGGTCACACAGGAACATGTCCAGGTGGGTTTTGAATGTCTCCAGAGAAGGAGACTCCACAACCTGTCTGGGCAGCCTGTGCCAGTGCTCTGTTACCCTCACTGGGAAGAAGTTCTTCCTCACATTTATGTGGAACCTCCTATGTTCCAGCTTGCACCCATTGCCCCTTGTCCTATCATTGGATGTCACTGAGAAGAGCCTGGCTCCATCCTCATGACACTCACCCTTTACATATTTATAGACATTAATTTGAGGTTACCCCTCAGTCTCCTCCAAGCTAAAGAGACCCAGCTCCCTCAGCCTTTCCTCATAAGGGAGATGTTCCACTCCCTTCATCATCTCTGTGGCTCTGCGCTGGACTCTCTCCAGCAGTTCCCTGTCCTTCTTGAACTGGGGGGCCCAGAACTGGACACAATATTCCAGAGGAGGCCTCACCAGGGCAGAGGGGGAGGAGAACCTCTCTTGACCTACTAACCACTCCCTTTCTAATACACCCCAGGATGCCATTGGCCTTCTTGGCCACAAGGGCACATTGCTGGCTCATGATCATCCTGCTGTCCACCAGCACCCCCAGGTCCCTTTCCCCTACACTGCTCTCCAACAGCTCAGTCCCCAACTTACACTGGCACCTGGGGTTCTTCTTCCCCAGATGCAGGACTCTACTCTTGCCCTTGTTAGATTTCATTACATTTCTCCCCGCCCAACTCTGCTGCCTGTCCAGGTCTCTCTGGATGGCAGCACAGCCCTCTGGTGTGTCAGCCACTCCTCCCAGTTTGGTGTCATCAGCAAACTCGCTGACAGAGCACTCTATTCCCTCATCCAAATCATTGATGAATATATTGAATAGTACTGGTAATAGTACTTTAGGGGTTTTAATTGCTCTGGGCTACCTTCAGTAGCCTTCCAGTGTTTAGGACAATTACAAATCAGCTGTCTAGTCAATGATAACAGCAACAACCATTTCTGCAATAAATTCCTGCATTCCAATTGCTGCCTATTTTAGCAGAAGTCTAAGCAGATAGTTTAGATAAGGCAACTGAGTTTTAGAAAGCCAAGACTGTAATGTTTTCAGTTGTATTGCAAACAAACAGTCCAGTCATATAAAAATAAACACAATCATAATTAAGTTACTAATGAACACAGCAAATTATGTCATACTATAATCTGTAGAGTCACAAATAAAACATTTGTAGTACCTGAGTGAATATGTTCAGTGCTGGCCCATCTCATTTATGATGTGATGTGAACAAAAACTTCTGTTAAATTGCACTTATTTTAACTGGGAAGCTGAATCTTAAGATGAAAGCCTTAGTTATACCTTTTATTGGCACAGCTTAACATTTCAAGGAAAAACCAGCTGCTTTCTTGAAATATGTGAAGTTTACCTTACGTTTCACATGAAATCAAGCTTTGATAACTGAAAGTGCAAAATTGAAGAACTGGTCTCCAAAAATATATTAGAAGGAGCTAAGCAGACAAGTGTCCAGTGCAACTCTCTAAATATAGACAGAACCTCAGTAATTTTTGCTCCAGTGAACCTTGGAGAATCATACTTACAGACACTGAATCAAAAAACAGTCACTAGATAAAATACTGTGAGTCCATAGGTACATTAAAACTAAAACAAACAAACAGAAAGTCTCTTATTTCTATGTTTTTGTTTTTATAATAACGAGCCTTTTGGTCTCTCTAAGGTCAAGAGGAAGGCTTTACCAAATGCATTTGTTCCTCTGTGCTACTGCCTTAAAACCAAAAATGTCCTTTCTTAGTCTGACACTTGGTAATTAGAAGTTTCCCAGACACACTCAATCTGAAAGTGGAATATTCAGACAAAATGTACTTTCACAGTGCCAGACATGAAATTGTCTTGTGGGATGATATATAAGTCCCTCAAAGGCGTTACAGAGAATCTTCATTCACGTACTATTTCAACAGTCTATTTGTTCAGTCCAACTCATGGACAGTATTATCAAATATTAGTGTGTCTCATGCTATTTGGTGCTCTTCTCAGAATTGCAGCAGATCATCATGTAGCACTACCTATGAAAATGGAAGTTTCTGCTGAAGATAGCAGCTTGAAAATATAGTTTTTAAACAAGAAAATTTAAAAATGTAAAAATACATTAACTGATGTCTATGTTTAGCCTGTACCCAGGGCTAAATTGCAGCAGTTGTTCTACCACCCCATAAAATGTTTATAAATGCTTTATCAAATGTTTCAGTTAAACAGGAGTAACATTTCCATCGTGAGTACTCAATTCCTGTAACTTGATCAGGCAGCTAAGTTCCCATCAGCAAATACAAAGGCAAAGAAGTCTCCAATGAATTGTAACAAGAGAATTTCTGTAGGAAATATTTTGCATTATATTTTCAATTAAAATAAAACATTTAAATTATTCTCATATTATCTTTAAAGTGACACTATCTCTTTAGTTCAAACCAGAGCTGAGAAAACAATCTGGTAGTGAACACTTTATCCAAAGGTTTGGTTTTGGTCAGTAGGGGGTTTTTTGCAGTTTATTGAATGCTACAGTCCAAATGCAGTTTTCTAATATTTTTGTTTGAATTTCTTATTAATACACTTTCAAAATTATATATATTGTTCTTTAAGTTTTACTTGATTCATTAGTTGATTTTTTGTTGATTAAAAAGAAAATATCAAAAAATTTAAAAAATTAAAATCAAATCAGTTGATTAATTGATTCATTCTTGGAACTCAAGATTTCACATTTTAAACATTTCTGGACATTTTTGAAAAATAGAGGCAGGAACAATGGACATTGTTTTAGTAGAGTGGGTGATTATGGGCCTGTTTTAATTTTATTTTTATAGTGCTTGCCTGATTGCAGTTAAAACTCTAGATCTGGAGAAAAGAAAAGCTGAGTAAATGTTTTTCCTCTGTGTTATTTGTGTTAAGGAGGCACCTAGAAACTATAATAAAGTACAGTCATGGTAAGGAGAGGAATGTTGAGATACGATATCTGTACTGCAAACACTGTTCTCTAAATAGAAGAGATGGAGTCAGAAAAGAAAGTCACAGAACGATAAAATAATTGCCAGAAGTACATAGCACACTAGTGGAAGCTAGCAATGAAATATTTCCTATCCTCCTATGCACTTGCTGCCTTCCTGGAAATATGTTGCCTCTTGTATTCAATTAATCAATATATCAGCCTTCTGTAGCACTACATTTACAACCTTTCCCTGGAGAAGAATACATGGATGTGAATTAATGAAGACCCATAAAACCAAGGATGAGAAGATAAGAAACATCACTATTTCAATTATTTAAGAGTTGGAAAATGAAAACTCTAGGATCTCAGTATCGCTAGAAATACACCAGTGCAAAATCTGAGTTCCTGAGGAAGGGAAGGCCCAGACCTTTCAAATGATTTGCAGAATACAACATGGGAAATCTATAGCAAAACATTTACGTTGGATTGCTTAACTTCCAATCCTGCATCTCACCCATAGAATGCTGCTTCCTCCCTACACTAAACATGATAAATGGACACATCCAAGCCAAACTCTCCCCCTTCCCTCAAGACACCTTAGTGACTCTTTTGATGGTTTGTGTCTGAGCACTGCTTAAGACAGAAGTTTGGCCCTTGATTTTTTTTTTTCAGTTGATATTTTGTTAAAAGGGGAAATGAAAAAAAAAATTGTTCATACCTTTTATTCATCCTTGTTATTTGACATTTTGGTTAAAAGCATGTTTGGAAATCCAGTATTATTTCCCAGGTCTGGAAACCATTTTAATATATGTGGTAAATCATTCTTAGATTTTATATCTATTATAAATATTTGTATCCATTTGGGCTAAAAAAAGATTAAATAGTGACAGATACACACCCTCCCTATATAGGACTGATTTCTTGAATGCTATAAAACATATAATATTATGTTTTAAGCCTCAAGAAATTAAACATTATCTTGCATAAATATATTCAAAATAATTATTTTTATATTTTTCCTATAATGCATTTTATATTCTCTGAATTGTTTGAAACTTCACCTTGGAGCTCCTTTTCAGTGTTTTTTCTGTTGGCATAAAAAAGAAAAGAGGTCAAAGAAGAAGAGAAGGAACAAATGTACAAACCTAACCATAGCAAGAAACTATTCTTGCAGTTGGGCTTCCTGAGAAGAGTTGTGGAGCAATATGAATTCGTAGAAATAAACCAAAAAGTTTGTTTCCATAGAAGGGAGCATAGTTTATTCTGAAATGGATTCAGATATAGATTTTTTCCCCCATCTGCTTGGAAACCCACTTTTGTTTCGAACAAGCAGGAAGAGTGGAACATGAAATGGCAGGATGACATCTAACAGAACCCTTGAAAGCAATTCTGTAGCCATTATCTATCTCAGCTGGCCGACTGAGAACTGAGAAGATGGAGGGCATGAGTTTAATGCTTCATAGTAGAACCAATTTCCTGTAAATTGAAGTAGTATTTTAGGAACATGGGTTTCATGGCCAAATTTCAACTGAGTATACATGAAGGCATTCACTGCACTTGTTTATAAAAAAATGGGGTTTGGATTCCTGGAAGCAGTATCTACAGCATCGTCTTGAAATTAGGGGCACAGACATACTGACAATAAGGTAAGTGTTCATTAAGACAGTTAGAATGTGTCACACAGATGTATACACAAAGTCTGTTGGTAAAATGGCTGCAAATTTACATAAGTGACTCTAAAATTAGTCTAAATTTGGCTTCTAGCAATTCAATATTAAGAGGGAAAAATTATATCAAACACCTAAATTAGTTTAGATATTTAATACTTAATTATCAAGACTATTTTAAAAAGGATGGTATGACCTACTTTCCTTTGGCCAAAGGATAAGGAAAAATGCATATTTTTATATCTCCTTTCTACTATATCAGTTGTCTCTTAAGCCACAAGCCTCATCTTAACACACTTCCATTTTATCTCAAACTACCTTCATGCTAGCTGTAAAGCTGGCACAAAATGCCTATGGAAATCTTTGCTTACTTACATTCTTTTTCCTAGACATTGCTCTTGTCAGATATTAGGAGGATATCTCAAGCAGCAGCCAAATTGGGAGGGAGAGGAAAGGTGCAACAGGGAAAGGACCAAAGTTTATCACACCATTCACTCCATGTTTTGATATACAGTTACAAGTGAAATCCAGAACTATCCTGAACATCTTGATTTGCAGTAAGTCACTGTGTTGATTCTATACACTAGCAAAGTGTCTACACTATAAAGACCATGTCTACAAAGTGACACTGGCTTAAATAACACTTGGGATGGAACTGCAATTAAACATATGTTACATCACTATTGGTACATACAGACTCTCTACTTACAGGCAATTTTAGATTATTTTTGGGTTCATTTACATCTAGAAGTATCTAAGAAAGATTAGTTCACATAAGTTTTACTTGGAAAACATGTCATTTACTATATATTCTGTATCACATCAAGGTAAGGGACTGTAATCAGCCCAGTCAAACACCCTAGGAGCCTTGTTGCAAAATAGCCAGTATTATTGTGAAAGGTATTTCATTTAATTGATTGCAGGGAGAAAACAAACAGATTTTCCATTTAGCACTGTTACCAGTCTGCCAGAACATCAAACACCCTCATAAAAATTAGAGAAATATTAGAAAGCACTAACTGTACCATAGTTGAAGTCACACCAGGAAGGCCCAGCACAGAGACCATTCCAATAGAAAGACCCACCATGTCTCCATTATCCCAATCAAGTCATAGTCCTGTAACTACACAGAGAATTCTGACTTCTGTTTGCTCCCTATTTTGCTCACATTAGTGCAGTGGCAGTTCAGAGAGGCAACCAAGTGTGCTAATTCCCTGGTACATGCTTGAGAGCTTTCCCCTTGAAGATGCTCTGCCTTGTTTACACATCAGCCCTTGGAAGGAGCCACTTCAGCTTCAGCTGCCTAGCCTGCTGGTGAAGATACTTTTGCCTCATTTAGTCAAATGGATCCTGTCTCTTCCAAAATAGCTGTTGAGCCTCAAAAAGGGTCCCATAGTCATAGAAACCAAAACCTTGCTGCCACAAGCTGCATTCCCCACAGGATCCACTGAGTACTCCTCAGGCCTTTCCACTTTACCAGCAGGATCATAAACCCACTTGGGCTTCCATTCCCTGGAACACTGCCCCCAGAACCCTACAGTCACACTTGATACTCCCCAGGTCACCCCAGTAGTATCACTGGTGCTTACATAGAAAAGCAGCAGAGCAGCAGTCAAAAGACAAGAAGAGCCTCTGTAGTCTCTCCACAACACCCCAAGTGCAAACCTCTGCCAAGCAACAAACCTCCTACTGTGACAAGTCAGCAGATGAGCATCTCTGTTCCCTGCAGCAAGGGGTCTCCTACCACTGTCAGTCATTACTTCCTTCCAATGTTTATGTGTAGCCTGGGGCTCAGCCATCTGAGATGCTCCATTTGACAGCAGTCCCAGATCCTTTGCAGCTACAAGGGCAGTTAACCTATTCTTTAACAGCAGATGATGAGGTAAGGCAGGATCCTTCCTTCTGGTAGGAGGAATCATCAACTTACAGCCTTCATCATGATGGGAGTTTCTGCTTTCTAATTTCACAGGTACAAGCTCTTTCTGCCCCTCCCCTGCAGTTGCCAGTCTCTCCTTTGCACCTGTGCTGGTTTTGGCTGGGATAGAGTTATTTTCTTCATAGCAGCTGGTGTGGGTCTGTGTTTTGGATTTGTGCTGAAAACAGTGTTCATAATACAGAGATGTTTTCGTTGTTGCTGAGCAGTGCTTACACAGCAAGGCCTTTCCTACTTCTCCCTGTCAACAAGTAGGCTGGGGGTACACAAGAGGTTGGGAGGGAAAACAGCTGGGACAGCTGACCTTAACTGACTAAAGGGGTATTCCAGAACAGCAATAAAAAGTCGTGCTCAGCAATAAAAAGCTAGGGGAAGAAGAAGGAAAAGGGGATATTCAGAGTGCTGGTGCTTGTCTTCCCAAGTAACTGTTATGTGTGATGGGGCCCTGCTTTCCTGGAGATGGCTGAACACCTGCCTGCTGATGAGAAGTAGTGAATGAATCCCTTGTTTTACTTATGTGAGGCTTTTGCTTTACTTATTAAACTGTCTTTATCTCAACCCATGAGTTTTCTGACTTTTACCCTTCAGACCCCCTCCTCCAAACCAACCAGAGTAGCTGCATGGTGCTTAGCAGCTAGCCAGAGTTAAATCACAGGATCACAGAGTGGTAGGGGTTGGAAGGGACCTCCTAAGATCATCCAGTCCAACCCCCCTGTGAGAGCAGGATCCTAGATCAGACAAACCACAACAGCACCCTGCTGCTGAAACTGCCTGGCTATTATACTGGCTAAGAGTGCTTCACCCTCTCCAATCAGGGATTAACTGGAATGAAGACTACAGGCAGCCTTGATCAAGGACAGTTAAAGTTTGGTTTAGGATAGAGACTTTCACCCGTTAACCTATTCATAGGTAACCCTAAAGGTCTGAATACATTTTTGGGGTGACTTTACTGCTGATTCCTGTAGCAACCACGTCAAGAAGTATTTACTAGATGTTGTCTTATGTGCAGTCTTAACAAGTGACAGTAAGATGAGGAAATGCTGCAAGTCAAAAGCATAAAGTATATAATTCCTTGGGATAATATAGAAATGGTATTATGTAGAATAGTAGAATATCATTCTTTAAAAACAGAAAGACATACGATGTGTTAATTTTAAATGGAGCCATTCAAAGTCATGTACATTACACAATAACTTTTCCTTCCTCGTGCATATAATCATATTTAAAGAGATCTCTTTGATGCTGACCACTTAAGAAAATGTCTGTATTCATAAAAGTCTTTTATGCAAAAATTCCTGTTTCAGACATGTCTAATTCACTAATACACCTTACTGTCCATATAATGAATCATGTAACTAAAAAGAAAAAGAAGAAAAATGTCACAAATAGGAATGAACATAACTACAACTCCATAACTCTAACTACAACTCCCTGAAAGGAGGTTGTGGTGAGGTGGGGACGAGTCTCCTTAACCAAGTAACAGGTAACAAGGTAAGAGGTAATGTCCTCAAGTTGTGCCAGGGGAGGTTTAGACTGTATATTAGGGAGAATTTCTTCCCAGAATGGGTTGTCAGACATTGAAATGGGCTGCCCAGGGCAGTGGTGGAGTCCCCATCCCTGGAGGTGTTCAAGAGTCGTGTTGACACAGTGCTCAAGGACACGGTGTAGTCGAGGACTGTCAGTGTTAGGTTAATGGTTGGACTCCATGATCTTCAAGGTCTCTTCCAACCTAGATGATTCTGGGATAACAAGAAACAATCCAATATTATATATTACATTATTGTATTATCAAGAAAATAGTATTCTTGACAAACGTTGCTGTGCCAGATGAAAGTCAGGAGTCCATGTTCACTTACAAGGACCAATTTTCTCCTAAATACAAACTTACATGAACTGGGAGTGGTCAATGGAAATCCTTACTTCGTTTTATTTTTTCCCAAAACCTTGAGTTCTCTCAGTTGATGGATATTATTATGCTCTTGCTTGGCTTTCTTTAGAGACTGAAAATTTTCTTCCTTTTGAAAATTATCCCAGAACTGAATGCAATAGTAGCCAATTGAGGAAAAAGAATGTAAATTCTGGTCCTGGCAGGTAAGTGAAAAGAGGAAGGTGATTTTCCAACCTTCTCTTTGTCATTTCCAAGTCTACCTATATAAGCTGCTATCCCACAGTTCAGAAAAAATTGTTTTCAGTATACCTTTAAACACTTATCAATGCAATATTGAAGGTTCAGAGATAACAGCGCAAAGATTGCCAGTAATTTTAAGAGCAATGGGCACCATGAGTAAGCAGCAAATCATTATTTTCAAAAGGTCATTCGGCACAATTGAGCTCTGCTATCTTACATCAGAACACACACAAGATGTTATTGCTAAGAATGCTAGATGACATTCAAAGCAAAGACTTGCTATGAAGAGAGTACCACGATGGCTATTTTCAGTAACTCGCCATTTAGTTCTGTCAGTGGTGAGCTGCACAGCATCACAGGACATGCTCTGCTTTTTGGTTTGAGCTGGGAACCTGGTTCTGAAAAGTTATCTGAAAATAAAATGAAATAGTCTCATTACATTTATTGCAGAACTATACTTAATTTCAACAAAGTTTAAGAAATGGATCTTTCTTGAATAGAATTAGACATGGCTTACTATCCTTTACTGTCCGATTTAGAGCAGTCCCTCTGAGTTCAATTTAACAGTTGTGTTTCAATACATGAAGCTGTGGAGAACAGTTTTGTACCTCTCCCAAAATGCAATCAGCCAGATCCAAGGCAGAATAATATAGAGAAAAGAAGAGAAAATGCGGGTAAGAGGATATTTATCTATTTGTGTAGGCTATCAGCTTCCACTGCTCATCACTTTGAGTCAGTTCTTATTATTTCATTACTCTTGTACATAATAAATACAAGATGAATTTCAGATGTCCTGACTGTATCATCTTCTGCTATTTGAATTTAGCATCAGCAGTTGTGGAGGGCGGATTTTAGAGAAACAAAAATTTAGTGATTTGGTTATGGAAATAATGTTATATATGACAAAATATGATGGAACAATGCAAAAGTACCCAGGCAAGGTGAGTGCATGAAGGATGACATCTCCAGCAGAACAAAGGAGAACAAACCAGGAAAACTGTACTCTGTGACACTGAGTCTCACAATGTGATGAGCAAGGAACCAAACAAAGGCAGAGGAAAAGGTTATTTTGTGTCAACTGAAACACAATATGAATGATTGTGTTTACAGAAGATGTCAATGAGAATGTACATCCACTACATGTAACCACATGTAGGCACATGAGTGTGCTTTCTTTCATCAGGAACTAAAAAATTAGTTGAATAACTACTACAACTGAGATGCTGCCTACTGCTCTCCTTAAAACTGCAGCACAAAATTAATCATCTGAGTTGAATTATCATAAGGGCTCAGGAACTAGGAAATGTCTATTAGGCACTTTATCAAAACAAGCTTTCTGTTTCCTTCAGTGAGGATGCTTAATCCGCCAGTCTTTATCTGTTTGCTAAATATATAGCTAGGTTCTTGCTTCATTCCCCTTCCTCCCCCTCCCTGATAACAAAGACTCCATTAAAACATCAAGGTACCTAAATAGAAAAATCATCTCACACCAAAGTCAACAATCCCCTCAATTTACTAGTTTTCAAATTATCAGGAAATAAGAGAAAAAGTGTCCCTGAATGAAATAAAACAGGACGGCCTTAGCATTGTGTCAAGAAGTAACAATGATTTATCCTTTGAAATCAAGGTTTCAATAGCCATGAGTCACAATGAACAGACCTATGGCTGAGAACTGTTTATTCACATAGCTCTGTTCTGAATCACAAACATTAAGACTACTGCTGCAAGAGGTTGCTACAAATATTGAAAATCTATAAAGCAATCTGGTTTAGATAGTTTCCGTCCCTCCACGAGTAATCTCTTGGTTTTAGAGAACATGGAGGTTTCCACAGCTGCATGAAAAAGTCTCTTTAAGACTATAAACTGATAAAAAAATCCCTTCAGGTCATAGTGATTTTAATATTAAGTTTTTTGATAATGCTTGTAACCACAACTAATAAAAGGAGTACTCACATTTCCATAGCAACAGAGAACTCTGCCATAGACTGCAAGTAACATCACACATAATTTAATAGATTAATAAATTCAGTGTTAGAACACTAAAATATTAGTAATATGCCATCTGTACTGAATTCTCATTATGGACAGCCATGTTGGAATACTTATGCTAGGACAGTCTTATTCTCTGTAC
The DNA here is from genome assembly GCA_028020825.1 of Podargus strigoides. Taxonomy (NCBI): domain Eukaryota; kingdom Metazoa; phylum Chordata; class Aves; order Caprimulgiformes; family Podargidae; genus Podargus; species Podargus strigoides. The sequence continues at coordinate 42,932,434 of CM051624.1, read as the reverse complement.
TACAGCCCTGTCCTGCTGCCCTGGGGATCCCCCACCACTCCCAGCTCCCAGGGAGCCTCTGTCCTCACTGCACAGAGCAACACAACAGTGAGGAACAGTGTTGCTGTCTGCTATTTGTTAGCCAAATGAGCAGGGACAGAAAAAAAATAAATATCACAGAATCACCCACGTTGGAAAAGACCTTGAAGATCATTGAGTCCAACCATCAACCTAGCACTGACAGTCCTTGACTACACCATATCCCTGATACGACTCTTAAACACCTCCAGGGATGGGGACTCCACCACTGTCCTGGGCTATAGATGTATCTGCTATAGATAATTGGCTGCCACAGTTTTTGGGAATTTGTGGAATAAACCAAAATTGAAATATTGTTAGCAAACCTGACAGTGAGCCCCAGTATATAACAGGCCCAGTCTAAAAGTGTTATTCCTTTCAAAGGTATCACATTGACTTTTCTCCAGTAAGGTGAATACAACCTAGATCTCTGTGGGATCTGCTTGCAGGGATAAAGTTTCTCTTTCTTTGTGCTCCTCTATTTTTTACTAGGGTTTTTTTTTTTTTGAGTAGTGCAAGAAAAACATATCCTTTAAATTCACTTGGTTGGTATTTCCATATTAGATTGGTTTAATCAAGAGTAGCAACGATAAAGAAAATTGTTATCCATGAATCTGATATGAAATCTACTCTAGCATGATTAGATGTGTGGAGCCAGATGTCCATGTAACCTTAGTGACACACTTCAGGTGTCTTATAAACCCAAATGTTGAGCAGTGCAAGGAAAATTGTTTCCATGGTATGCTTTCTTACCAATGGCTAATATCAAATGTACTTAACACAGATGTTAACAGAGTGAATAGAACACCTTTTACCTGCAGTTAAATCAATGATAAAGTTTTGTATCAAGAGAAGATGAGGAGAGCACACAATAAAACCCAAGACATTTCTTTTTGTCCCTAATCACAGACATTAGAATAGATAAAATTTGAAAGGAAAAAAAACAGTTGCCCTAGTCATGATTTTACTAATTTCATTTTTTCCTGTTCTTTCCAGTTTGGTTCAGTGAATTGATTCTTCTGAATACTTCACTGAATTGTGACTACTTTACAAATTCCCATAAGTACCTGCTTATCTTTTGGTTTTCAGAACAATATCATGTTATAATTCCCTCCAAATATGAAACGAAGATATATGCTCACAATACTTGGCGGTACATCTGGAAATTTAGAGATAATTAAATTTCAGCAGGTCATTCAATCTGTCCCCTTGTCAGTGCATGTTAATTCTCTAAAGCATATTTGCTAGTGCTCTATCTTGTCTTATACAGAGCGAAGCTAACAGATCTCTAAATGAATTTGTAGAGACTTTTTACAGTTTAATAAAACTCATGCTAAGATCACAGTACAAATTCATAAAGGCAAAGAACTGATTTAAGTTTCCATGTTTCTTTTGTGGCTGACTTCTGTATCAAGGAAATGTTAAATTCTGCACATATTAAGGGTTTTTTTTGTTTGTAGAAATAAAATCCTTGTGTACATTAGATTATACCACAGCTGACAGTATTAGATAATTGTTTTTTAAACTCAAATTACACAAGGAATTGCTAGTGACATAAATATGACCAAAATTTCATCTACACAACTCCCAACTTTCATTACTAATACCAATTTGTTACTGCACATGAAGGTTGATACAAAGGGGTGAACAAGATGTGCTGGACTGTTAATTTTTAAGAGCGAATACATTGGTCACATCATAATGACTTTACTTCTGAATGTATTGTAAAATATGACATGGATTGCTATTTTTAATTATTAGGCCTTGGTTCTATAGTTTTGTTTCTGTTTTTTCCTTTAGCAAAAGTTTTATACTTTTAAATTTATCATATAAGTTAACCTCGTTCATTCTTTCAGAAGAGAAAATTTAAAGGCAGTTTAAAGGCTCCTGAACAAACATGAAAGCAGTCTTGTGCATTGCAGCAGCTGTGCTTTCAGGATCCATCTTCTGAATATCAAATGTAATAGAACATTCAACTGAATAGGGAGCAGGTGAAAAAATTATCAGATTTTGCTGCTCAGATTATGGCATACCCTTTGTATCATAGCACAGATTTAAGATTATGCCTCAGAGTAAAGGGAGAGAAAAAAAAATAAATTAAATTAGTATTTAATCTTTCTGAACTACAAAAAGTTTGGTTTCGGCAGACTTTTGGATAGATTTAATATTCTTTCCTGATAATGAAGTACTTGAGATGATGGGCATCACTAACTTAATTTTCCTGGATCATTTAGCCTATTCCTTCTCATGAGTTATTCTTAGCCTTTTGGAATCATTCTGAACAATATACTGCACAATACAGAGCACACCGTATCTCACCAGTTTATGACTTTTTATTGCTGTTATATTTTTCTATGACCTTGAAATGCATTCAATATGATAAATAATGTCGTTATTTCATTGAACACCATGAAGTACGTTTAAGTTTCTGTTGTGTAGCATAGTTAACTCCCAGTTCAGCTTCTTTGATGGCATTACAATTGAAATCCAGTTTGAACCTTGCCTGAACCCACACTTAATTGTTATTATTCATGTGTCTTAATAAGCTCTTGGCTACGCTTTAATGAAGCTTGGGAAAGCTTGTTAGCTCTAAGACCTGCGAATGTTTGGTCAGAATAATTATGGCTTGCCCTGAAACAGAATGAACAATCATCCACAAAAGAGTGGGAAAAATGCATAACCAGTGGTTTTTCTCTTCAAGCTACTACTTTTTATGAGCTATTTATCGTACTTGTGAACAGGACTTAATCCTTTATTTGCACAAGGATACTTACACTCAGAAGTAATTGAGTTGTAGGAGACATTGATCTCCATAGAATACATCCATTCAAATTAAAGGTGCTATTACTTATGGTATGCAAGCAGATTAACACCTAAAATTTTAACCTAGAGGGGGAAGAAAGCAGCCTTAGTCAAGATGCATGAAAATTCCTACGATGAAGTGAGAGATCTACATTTAGCTTTTATTTTATCACCTCAAATTATTTCAATATTAGATGTTCTCAAAGTGTATCAGGTGTGTTTGCAAATACCATAGTATCTTGTTATTGTGCCTCCAGAACTACATAGAAAAAACTCTGATACTAAACCAGCAAATGTCTCAGGTATAGAGCCATCACACAAAACCACAAGACACCACTAACATTTCAAAGCAAATGTCTTTTTCATTTGCCAGTATTTTTAACTGTTATCCATTTAGGTTTACAGCTGTGCTTTGATAATACAACTATATATGTTATTACCAACACACACAGATAAGTATGGTGGGGTTTTTAATTACTGACCCTATTCTAATTGAAGTTATCACTGAGCTGAATGATCATTTACCGATCATTACCTGCATATTTGAAAAATTGTGCTTTACCTCACTCAGTAACCCCTGTTTTAAGTAGTTCCAGTTCTGAACATTAACCCTCTCTTGCCTGTCTACCACATCTAAAAGCAAGGAAATGCATATAACAAGGAACTTGAGAATGACTTTCACTCACACAGTCTATGAAAACATACATCAGAATTAATTTGTTATCCCAGTATAACTGAGAGGAAAATTTTAAATTAAAATCTCATTTGAAGTACTTCATTTACTACCTTAAATAATGCAGTTTAAAAATATCTTTCTGTGTAAATGAAAGAGGGCTCTGCAGAGGGATCTGGACAGGGTGGATCCATGGGCTGAGGCCAATTATACGAAGTTCAATAAGGCCAAGTGACAGGTTCTGCACTTGGGTCACTGTTTTGCCAATTAGTAGGCCCAGTACAAAAGACACAGCCAGCAGTAGAACAACAATCCAGTGAGTAAGTTCTATTTCACATAAAGGGGTCAGTATATAGAGGATCGCTGGGGGTACAAACAAGTCAGATCACAAATAGCAGACATCAACCCCAGCGACCCCAGGAATGACACAATATCACTCATAACAGATGGAACAAACAGAGACACGAGATAACCCACAGAGAAAATGGGAGACAACCAGGAGAACAAGGCAGTTACATATGACAGAAGCAACCCCATGTTGCCTCCCCACAAAGCCTGCGTTTGTAAGTGCCAGACCTGAATGGGATCCAGTTGCATGAGTGGTCAGGAGGTCCTTCCCCAGCAGGAAACTCTGTGAAGTGCATCCACCTCACAGACAGACTCTCCAACCCTTCCTGCAAGTGGGCCCAGCTTTTATCCCCAAACAGGACACCTGGCACTCATTACCAAAATGCAGGGCACCTGGGGCTTGTTTACCCAAGGGCTCTCCTTGCAAGGCCGGCCACACCCTGGAGGAAAGCCAAAAGGCAACTCATCCCCTCCTCTTAAAGGACCATAGGAACCACCCATATGTCAACCTTAATTCAGGGCTGGGGGTTCAAACCCCAGCACTTCAGTCACAGCAACCCCGTGGAACGCTCCAGGCTTGGGGAAGAGTGGCTGGAAAGCTGCCCGGGGGAAAGGACTTGGTGCCGGTCGACAGCGGCTGACCACGAGCCAGCAGTGTGCCCAGGTGGGCAAGAAGGCCAGCGGCATCCTGGCCTGTGTCAGAAACGGTGTGAGCAGCAGGACTGGGGGAGTGATTGTCCCCCTGTACTCAGCTCTGGTGAGGCCACCCCAAGAATACTGTGTTCAGTTTTGTCCCCTCACACCAAGAAGGACACTGAGGGGCTGGAGCGTGTCCCGAGAAGGGCCACGGAGCTGGGGAAGGGTCTGGAGCACAAATCTGACAAGGAGCGGCTGAGGGAACTGGGGGGTTCAGTCTGGAGAAGAGGAGGCTGAGGGGAGACCTCATTGCTCTCTGCAGCTCCCTGAAAGGAGGGGGGAGTGAGGGGGGTCAGTCTCTTCCCCCAGGTAACAGTGATGGGAGGGATCCCTGGAGGGATTTCAGAGCCGTGTAGATGAGGTGCTGAGGGACATGGGGCAGTGGTGACTGGGCAGTGCTGGGTTAATGGTTGGACTGGATGATCTGCAAGGTCTTTTCCAACCAAAACGGTTCTGTGTTTCTATGATTCTATCAAGCATCCTGTCAATATACTGTGAACCTTAACTGGAAGTCCATGACTCAAGGAAATCTTGCAGTTTTCATTGCTGTCTCAGGTTTTCATCTTTTATGTTCCTGTCAGCAAAAGAGGTAAAAAAGTCTGCTGTGATTGTGTTTTGTGAAATGATCTGGAACCACACAGCTACTTTGCATGTATTAAAATGAGAGAAGTTAATCTAATTTCATTTTTAATCTGTTCCACCAAAATTAACAAGCAATTCGGATATTTTGTTTGTAAAGAAATATTTTCTCTGCCATTACCTAAGCTGAAATCTATTTCCAATTTCTAAAACTATTTCTTCATAAAGTATTAGAATGTATTACAGCATGTGTGGCACATCCAGTGTATCTTGGAGCTAATGCAGAATCATAAACCTTGTCTCCATAATAGATAAGAAACCTGTCTAGAAAGTCCTATGCCAAAGAAATAGCAGAGCACCACAAAACTGCATTTCTCCTGTTAGCTTCCCATGCCTTGTAATAACTGCATCTTTATTAATGGATGCCAGAGAAATATGTATTTAGCATTTTTTTCTAAGTTGGTAAAACAAATACGTTGTGAATCAAAACAAACAGGATAGTTTTGCATGTATTTAGACCTTGAAAATATTTGGCTAGATTTTCAACTGAGTTATTTTGCAAAATACATTACAAAGTATTCAATACTAGATTCTTCACAGATATGTAATTTGGTTCAACTATTAACCCATATTTTAGGTTTCATTTTGTCAAAAATTCAGCAAAAAGGGGTATTAGACCTCATGCAAATAGAGATAATCTCTGGAGGCACAAGACTTTTTTGTATTTATTTTGATCACTGGGCATACAACTAATAATGAGGGAGGAAAGGGACTAAAACAAAAAAAACTACTAAAAATCTAAGTTTTAAACACTAGGGATTAGTATGATATTTAGAAATCTATGCATTTTTTCAAGTGATTTTCTTACAAAAAATGAATAACTGCAATAATATAATGGAGAACGCATGGAAGAGATAAATCAGTACAAATTTCATATTCAGAAGTAGGATTAAAAACTTCTGTTTGGAGGCTTAATTTTTTCCTGCTGAGGTCACTTTAGTCCATTGATTTGGCCAAAGGTAACTGTTAGAGAATGTTTTGCTCAGGAAAATCTCTGCTACTGCACCAATTGATTGTGCTGTTTCCAGTATAAATAGGAAAAGGAAAAGAAAGGGTGCCTGGAGTTATGCTTGGATCATAAATGTGTAGGTGGCTTTAGTAGAGTAACTTAAAAACACATTAAAATAAACGTTTCATTTATTTTTCTCTTTTGGTCTTCTACTACATAACAAACTTACAAACAAATGTAATCTAAGGATTGCATTTCCCTGACCCTCAAATTTTTAGTGCTTTAACAAACACCTCTGTCTTACAGAGATAGAATCCTTAGAACAGCAAGTCTTCACACCTTTTTTTTTCTTAAAAGGGAATGAATGTGAAATGCTGATACATTAATCATTATACCAATATGGCTCATGATGATTATATTAATTGAAATTTAAAGAAATAGTATTAAATCATCCTTGTTTACTGTGCCTTATTACAAACAGTCTTGAATTTCAGCAAGATTTAGAACTGTCTTGAATCTGTAACTGTTCTTTGTTCTTGACATGAAATAGGCCAATACCCTTAGCCAACAATTTTGGGACAGGTGGTAGGGCTGAAACATAGAACATAATCCACATTTTTCATCTAACCTCTGTTACACAATGCTGTATCACAGGTGATACATGCAAAAAATAAATTCTTGCTTTATGAAACTTCCTACTGAAGTCTAAACATATATTCTTCCAGGAGAAACATTAAGTGGCATTCTTTATGTCAGACGTCATAGAATAAGTTAGATTTCACATTTCACACAATACTAGTAGCATTTTCTTTCTATGAAAAAAAAAACCCATACCCCAAAACCAACAAACATTTTTAAAAAAATATAAAATATATATATGTATAATTTAGACTTTACAAACCAACACCAATTTCCTGCAGCAGCAATGACATCAGAAGCAACAGAGACAAAAGCAGTTTAAAATTCAGGTAACCAAGCTATTTAGATGAATGAAATTTATAATTTTATAATAATGGTATTCAACTCTACTTATATTCCTCAAGCACATTTAACCACCTGTCTTAACTGAGTTTCCTTTTATTGGCCAACAATTTCAAAAAGTTGGAACAAGTGTCTTGAGATAACCTTGCATTGATTAAGATAAGCCATTTAGATAGACTGAAATAAACTATTTAAGATAAGCAGTACTTGGTGAATACACATAAATTTCAGGTCTGTCATAAAAGTTACTCCATTTTTTATCCCTCTCTCACATTTAATTCAACCTGTGCTCAGTACAACTCCCAATAGGGAGCAAAAAAACCCTCATCATCCTGATTATTGACAATGGTTTAATGGTACTCCTCATGAACTCTAATTGAACATAAATGTACTGAGTAAAAAAAGTTACATCACCTGATGTATATTATATTTATATTTCCCCTTTTGTTCTGTTAGTCTCTTTTGCATCTTGTTTGAAATAAAATAGTAACGTCTTCTTGTAGATCATACCAAGCCCAGAAAAATAAGATCATCTTATTTCTGGCAAATAGGTATCAGAGTGCAGTACTAAGGTAAATGGTTGGAAAAGCAAGGAAAGGGAAAAGTTCTCAGTGAAATAAATGGGCTTTAAAGGGATGATTGAAATGTATCACTCTCACTGCATGGTTGCCCATAGTATTAACAGCCATCATATTCTGGATAAAGGTTTTTTGTGCACAAAATTTTCCGGGGAAAGCAAAGCTACTCTTATACTACATTCCAGAAAAGGGATACTCATAGGTAATGGAACAGTACCTGAAGGGAACTTCAAGAAAGCTGGAGAAGGACTTACAAGGGCATGGAGTGATAGGATGAGGGTTAGCAGTTTCAAACTGAAAGAGGGGAGATTTAGATTAGATATTAGGAAGAAATTCTTTCCTGTGAGGGTGGTGAGACCCTGGCCCAGGTTTCCCAGGGAAGCTGTGGCTGCCCCCTCCCTGGCAGTGTTCCAGGCCAGGTTGGATGGGGCTTGGAGCAACCTGGGCTGGTGGGAGGTGTCCCTGCCCATGGCAGGGGGTTGGGATGGGATGAGTTTTGAGGTCCCTTCCAACCCAAACCATTCTATGATTCTGTGATTATATTTTTTTTTAAACAAGAAAGGGGAAGGACAGATGAGAAAAGTGGTTGCCCTTGTAAGAGACAGTCATTTGAGGTGAATGCTTGAATTCACTTAAGTATGTCACAATATTATGTAAGTGCTGTAATTTGTATTGACAGCATCTGTTACCCGTCATGGCCCAGGGAGTGTCAACTAGGTGTAAATTCAGAAATGCAAACATTATAGCTTCCATTCAAAGTTAAATTTTCACATTATACCTGCAACAAGGAATAAATCTGAGGTTTGCTCTTTCCCCTCCACCCACGCAGCCCATCCATTAAAATAAAGAGCATCAATTCGTGCCTTGAGATTTCTAGATTTTAAGAAGATACCATCATATTTGGATACTTAATTAAAAACACAGGTAAAAGAGTAGCAGGACTCAGAAATGAGTTATATTTCCCCTTGGAACTGGGGGGTTCAGTCTGGAGAAGAGGAGGCTGAGGGGAGACCTCATTGCTCTCTGCAACTCCCTGAAAGGAGAGGGGAGTGAGGGGGGGTCGGTCTCTTCTCCCAGGTAACAGTGACAGGACGAGGGGTGATGGCCTCAAGTTGTGCCAGGGGAGGGTTAGATTGGATATTGGGAAACATTTCTTCCCTGAAAGGGTTCCCCAGCACTGGCCCAGGCTGCCCAGGGCAGTGGTGGAGTCCCCATCCCTGGAGGGATTTCAGAGCCGTGGAGATGTGGTGCTGAGGGACATCGGGCAGTGGGGACTGGGCAGTGCTGGGTTAATGGTTGGACTGGATGATCTGCAAGGTCTTTTCCAACCAAGGCTCTTCTATGATTCTGTAAGAGTATCAGCACTCCCTTCTTTCCACAAAGCAGTAAAAACTGAATCACTGTAATCTATATGAAGAAATGTGTTTTGCTACACCTGTTATATATATATATATATATATACACAACTTATGTCAGCACGATCATGAGTTCCATATACCTCTTTGACTTATCCTTGGATATATAAATCTTGCTTAAGCTTAAATTCATGCAAAGGAATACAAACAACAGATTGTGGGTTTGTTTCTACCCCTGTGTATGTTTTCCTCTACCCATAATAAGACAGTGTACAGAGAGCACAGTGGGATTTACACTTCTACACTGCCTCATACATTCAAAACACAAAGCTATTTTCCAAAGGACTGGAAATATTTGACTCTCCCTGATCGTCACTGTGCTGCAGGATGTCATAAATTCTCTTCAGAAAACCCCAGCCCCGTGATATTTCTTTGACACTGTGCATTGCAGCACATAGCTTACAGAACTTGCAGTGCACCCCAATGTAATCAGCCTTAAAACACACAGCAAGAGTAACATTAAAAGTCAGCTTACCAGTGTTGCACGAGCAGAAGTAGGTCTGAGGAGGAGTAAGTTAATAACAACTTATTCTCTAAACCCCAGTAAGAAACCTAACTTATCTTTACTCATCATATGATACAATTTTATATCTGGTCTCCAACCTTCCTGCTAGTTATTGAATACTAGGAGTCCACTGTAACGAACCAAACACAGCCAAATGACATGACATTTTCACTTGCATTGCTCTGCATTACAGCACCAAGAAATTTCACTGTGACTCTTCATTTATAGCACTGTAGGTTCTGCTGATAATTCTACTTCATCCTTTCTAATATCTAACATTGTTTTCCAGCGACCTTAGACTTATTCTGTAATTACTCCTAACTTAGGACTGACCAAAATAAATATATTAACAAAACCATAAATGCAATAACCATTGTATTTGCACTTCGTAACACCACTCATTTTAACTGCACATTAGGGTTTTTTCCCATCCATGGAAACTAAGTAATTCAATCTACCTCAGGCTTTCACCTTTCATTGTATCATTCCCTTTCACTCCTGGTCTTAACCCAAGCTGGAGTATAAGTGACAGATAGCAAGCATGACGGTAATAAGAACAACCTGATTATAAATCAAAGCCAACAGAATGTGGAATAGCATAAATGACAGACAACATTTTCTCTCTGAAAGCAATTATTTTTGTTCCTCAAATCAAATAATCTGTAATTTTAAGGGCCAAAGGAAGCAGCTGGTTGTCTTTCAGTTGATTCCATCAATCAAAAGCAGAAATCTGCATGCTAGTGAGGACAGCAGTGGTGATAGATGTCCCCACACACCAGAAAAAGCACCGTTTATCTGGACTAATCCTTATTGGATCTCAATTTATTACAACAGTAACACATTTTATTGGTTTACCACGGCTGTATTTGCTCATAAAATCCTACTTTTCTCATTGAAAGAACAATGAGAAAAAGACATTCTGCTGATACTTAAAGACTATCAGTCACAGTAATATGGAGATACTGACCATGGATCACAAATACTGGTACCTGAAATAAAGATTTGTGTGTGCATGTGTTATATGGCCATCTCAGGATAAGGACTTTATTTCTCTTAGTAGATACATTCTTTTATGCTCTTTATTTATTCAAAATGGAGTTAAATCAAGTGCTGAAATACATGAAACAGCATCTTTTTGTTGTTGTTGATGGTGTTTTTTTTATTTAAACCTGCTTCTGTTCATAAGAGTATAAGCATTTAAGAGTCTTGGGATTAAATCACAGGAAGGTGGTTATTTTTAAATATCAATATTTGTTTCACAAATGCATGTTCAAATATTATACATACACCTAACATTTTAAATATAATTATTTTATATTATTGTGTATTTTATATTATTGTGTATTTTATTAAAAATATAAAAATATAAAATAATGTTTTATATATTGTATTTTTCCTAATTTTATATCTTATATTATTATATTTCAAATATAATTATTTGTTTCACAAATGCGTGTTCAAATATTATATATACACCTAACTAACGCATTAAAACTTCTTTACTCATATAATTCCTTGTGATTAGAGAAGAGCTTTTGCATGTCCAAATCATCTCTTGGTAGTCATAGTTGGAGACAGCATGTTGGACTGGAAGGCTTCTGTTGTTCATGTAGCAATTATACACATTGCCCCTCTATTACGTTGGCTTCGAGACAGATGCTTTTAGAGAATGTAGAGGAAGTTAAAAAACAGGAAAACGCACGCTTCCCTTCTGCTTGTTAATTCCCAATGGTACCAAATATTCTTTTAAAATGTCAAGTGTTTATTTAAATCTCGCTAAATTTCATTTTCAGTAATCAGCACATACCAGAGTTCCACAGACTTTCACACAACTTGGGACCAGAAGTATATCTTACCAGGATTTATAGTTGTCACCTCAATTTTTACATCTTTATGGGGTTTTATGATATAATTGTTTTTGTATTTTTTTAATATATTCTCTATACTATTTATCATTGTGCATTTACCCCGCTCATTCTTATTCATTTGCATTTTGAGATAAATAATCTTCAATATTCTTAATCATGTCTACAAAAACATTAAGGCTTCTGATCATTTTCTCCATATGATTCAGCAACGTCCTTTAGGTCATGGGTATTTGACTCACAAAATATTGAGCAGATGTGATATATTCCATTAATTAATGACTACTCATAATTTCTTTTTAATTGTGGGTCTTTGCAATGGTTTATGAACCCACTGAGAGTAGATCACATTCTGATATACTTCTCCCATGAAAATCTAGCTCATCTCCAGTTCACTTTGGCCACTACAAGACCCAATAAGAGTATCTTTACAAATAATTTTGATGTAGTCCCCTGCCACCTTTTAAGTTAGGACTAGGAGATGGATTTAGACTAGATATCTTGAAGCCAATAAACAAACAAACAAAGAATCAGTTATATATTTATCTACATTTTTAATCCTTTAAAATTATGACTCCTCTAGGGACAAATCTGACCTTCTAATAAATGTCCTATGATTTGTACAGTCAGTGTGATAAGTACTTTTTGGCTAGTCACAGAGGCAAAAAAATGGCCTTATTTTTTTTTATAACTTGTGTTTTCTATTTTCTATTGCATTTTCTATTTGACCTTGACAAAAAGTCTGAAACTTCGAGGAAGACAGATACACTAATGTTAGATTTCCAGTACTTTCTATGTGAATTTAAAACAACTCAGTGAAATTGTTATAGTAATTCTAAAGAGAGATATTATTTATCTATGTTTCTAGAGTCAGCAGGATCCTCCCTGAGAGAGCTGGATCTGTTTAGCTTGGAGAAGAGGAGGCTGGGGGAGGACCTCATCAATGCTTACAAATATCCAAAAGGCTGTGTCAAGAGGATGTGGCCAGTCTTTTTTTGGTGATGCCCAGTGATAGGACAAGGGTGTTGTGGGAAGCGAATGGGTTAAGAACCTAAGGGGCTGCTTAAAGAAAAATAACTCACTGCCAAAAATATTAGGAAAAATTATTCTAATGGGAATTTATACAAGTGTGACTCAATAGAATTTGATGAATTTGATGGCAAGATTCACTCTATAACTTAATATGTGAAAAGGACGTGTAATGGCTAGGATGTGTTGGAAGTGATTTACACAGGGATGGGGGGAAATGGTGCACAAAGGGGTCAGGGAAAAGGATGGAGGCCCTCCCGGTGGGTCATGAGGTAAGGAGTGGCCCCCTGCTTTCTAAACTCCGGCCCAGAGGAGTCTCGGGGCGGCTGAATCCACGCCTGGTCCCTGACTTGGTCACCGGTTTGTGGTTAGTCAGGGGGTGAGGAAAGGTGCACAGATGTTGCTGTGCAGCCATTCAGTGTGGCATTAAACCAGTGTAACAGTAACAGAAACAACATTACCAGACCCAGTATGATTTCCTAACACAACTGCACACACACACAGGCACAGAGCTGGCCTGCAGTCCCTCAGAAGATTGACCCAAACACTCACCAGTCCGGACGGCGGCGTTACAAACGGGGCTCTCTGGGGCCGGGTCTGTGAAGGCTGGGGGTGACTTCCCCTTGTCCCACCGCCCCGGGACAGTCGCCCTGAGAGGGGATCCCCTCACCGGGGAGATGCTGGGGTGCAGCTCGCTGCTGCCCCAAGGCCTGGGATCCACAGTGACCGGGCCGGAGGTGAGTGGGGGTCAGCTCCTTCTGTGGGGACAGGCACAGGGACCCGCAGGGCTGTGATCCATAGCGGCTGATGGCGTGTAAATAGGGTAATTATCTCCTTCGGAGCAAGCAGGTCACACTTGTTCTGGGTGAGAGGGATCCCCTCAGGCCCATCTCGCTGCAGATCTGTGTGATTCTGTGTGAGAAAAGGAAGCGATCCAGCGTTTGGCTCAGGGCTGTGTTCCAAGTGTTCTCCCCAGGCCTGTGTTCAGGGACAGTGATCTGCACCACTACAACATGCACAAGCTACAACGCAGGAAGGTCCACCTAAACATAAGGAAAATCACAGAATGTCAGGGATTGGAAGGGACCTCAAAAGATCCTCCAGTCCAACCCCCCTGCCAGAGCAGGAACACCTAGGTCAGGTCACACAGGAACACATCCAGGTGGGTTTGAATGTCTCCAGAGAAGTGGCAGAGCACTGGCACAGGTGCCCAGAGAGGCGGGGGAGTCTCCTTCTCTGGAGACATTCCAAATGTGCCTGGACATCATCCTGTGCTACCTGCTCGAGGTGACCCTGCTCTGGCAGGGGGCTGGACTGGATGATCTCCAGGTCCCTTCCAGCTCCCACCAGTCTGTGATTCTTTCCAGAAAGCCTTTAGCCATGACAGTATTCTAAGGCATTTAACTGTTAAGTTCCTACTGAATATTCCCATTTTCAGATTTGGAAAGCAGATTTATCTTATCCTGCCAAAGCCAACATTCTTGAACTACAGATTGAAAAGCAGTGGAGCTGGTCTCCAGTGCTCAGAGCATAGAAGCCAACAAAGTGGTCACATATATACTTTGGTGTATTTCAACAGTGGGGGGAAATTATGATGCAGTTTACACAATTCTCATAAACCAATAAATTGTGAAATCTCTTCATTGACTACAACGGATTTTCAAACAGTAAACTATGATTCTTTGAATGTGATATGCACTGTTAATTTAAGTCCATTATTTAGTGTTCATATTGCAAGCTTAAAGATTCCCTCACATTAATAAATATTAAAAAAAAAATAAAAAATGCAAATATTTCACTTCTTTTATCTAAAAAGTATAAGTGTATAAGTAACTTGCAGAATTTCTCTGGATAAGATTATACCAACTGAGCCCAGAATTTCAATGCATTCAGGTTTACCAAGCACAGAAGAACACACCAGGAAATCAGTTCTGTGTTCACCTGTATCTTTATCTAACATAGATCGAGATGAAAAAGAGATAAAGATTATGATGACTTTGGAATGAGTTCTATATTATTTCTACACAAAGAAAAAGGCACAGAATGGAAAAATTGATATTAAGCATTTCAGGGTTTTAACTTCTTTTTAAAATCACAAATTATTTGTTCCCTCTTTCAGAAATTCTTTCCGTCAGAATTTTGAATTTATCTGATGAAGTTGATGACCTTTAAATCATATTTGTTCTGAGGTTGATCCAAAACAACATTCAGGAATGAGGGTTTCAGCATGTTTTAACAGACCTGTTGTTTCTATTTTCATTATAATATCAGAAAGGAAATATTAGGTGTTCTAATTGGGTACAAAATTCCTTAAATGATTTGGAAATTATGGTTTGCAGAAGTCGTTAGAAAACAGCAGAGAACTGAGGGTAAAAAAAAAAGCTTTGAACATGAAGTCTGTTACTCATAATGTTAACTTAGTGGAACGTATTCATGGATAATTTGTGTTCAAAATTGATAAGGTCGGTATCTCTCCTAAGTCTCTCACTCATTTGACATAAATTTTTAGTTAAAGACATGCACTTATATAATCCTGTTATCTCATAAATAGGTCTCTTATATATGATTATCTAAGAAATGAGAACTGTATGCCAGTGTTAGCAGTCAGCCTAAGTGGGTTTAATAGTACCCAAAACTCCAGTAATAGGACAAACTCAGTATCACCAGATTCTTAATAAGGATTTTCTGAAGCAGGCAGAAATGAAGCATGTTAGGAGCTGAAAAGAAACCCACCAAAACCAGCATGCTGTGCAGCCCTGTAATTTCCTTTGAAAGTTACAAATTTGAACTATTCTCAATACTTGTTAAATAGTCCATTTCCCTATGTAGGGACAGAACAGAAGTAAAAACACAGTCCTGAAAGGTTTTACTCTAATTGTACATCACAGCATTTCTGTTAGACCTCCCACTACTTCATGGGAAATTCTTGAGCTTTCACTCTATAATTGACAGGCAGACATAATGTACTCCATGTTACCATTAACATTAAAAAAATGCATTAATAAATCTGTATGAATATTTATCAAGAGGCTGGGCAATGTATATAACATACGTGCTTCTGTGGCAAAGCAAATCTCAGTATTGAAAACCCCAGCAGTGATACGTTCAAAGCATTCCAGTAAAAAACAAGGGTGGAAAATTCATATCACATTATTGAAATATTTATATTCGTCTTCTTTTCTAGTGTATAATGATTTGATAATTTCTCAGGTGCACAGTGAAAGTGGTGGGGTTTTTTGTTTCCTTGGCAACCATCAGATGTCCATTTTCATACATTAAAGAGCATCTGCAGAGCTTGTTGCTATTTTACTTAATGTCATCTTCTCCTGGGGTTATATGGAATTCAAAGTGGTCAAGAAAATACACAAAGGGATTAATGGGAAGGAAAGAGAGGGAGGGTTAATCTCAGAATCTGACCATGTTTTCAGTCATGACAATGTCCCCAGAAGATAGGAAAAAGGAAGGAAGGAAGCCCTTTCAAGACATGGGACACAGCTGAGATTATTTAAACTCAGGACAAAAATTAAAGGCAGTAGAAGCTAAACTTGGGAAATGAAAAACCACTGTTTAGTATGGCTAAAATTTAATAGATTAACAAAGCAACTGAACATCTGTATGGTAAGTGGCATGAAATGTCTGGGCTGTGGGACCTTCATCTTTGATATCTATTTTAAGAAACATATCACTTCTACTGTACTAAAAATCTAGCTTTCAGGTCCTGGATCACTCAGAAAAGATGTTACTGCCATTCATGATGCCAAAAAGTATACAAATGTGGTGTCATTACCATGACTGAATGAATACAGATAACTTCTGGAATGAGTTGCATTAATTGGATACCCAAGAGACAAGCTTTGGGATATTCCTTCTCTTTGGGGGAATTCCACAGTTGGAAAATAAAGAAAATAAAGAAATTGTCACAATGGGTAATAGACAATTCCAGTGAATAGGACTGGATCAAATAGAATTTTCTTGAAGGTCAAGCTCTACCCTGATGAGAAAGTTGAACTACCAGCATACCTGGGAATTCAAGAGCAACTTGAGATCTGAAAACTTTCCACCATAAAGTTTAATCCCTTCAGTACTAGAGGACAAGCATAGTTCAGTTCTCCAACCATAAACCAGGGATATGTTTCCTCTCTTAAAACACTTCTGTCACCTTACAATTATTTTTGACAAACTGCTGCCCTCCAGATTTCAACCTCTGCTATGATAGTGGGAGAGAAAAAACATTGCTGAAGAGAAGATCACCAACCTCCACAGGTAATGCAACCTGATTGCTACAACCATGACAACAGCTGACCTGAAATGAGCTCAAAAATATTAGATTCCAAATTACTCTGAACTGCTTTAATGACAGAACAGGAGATGCAGACTCACTGGAAGAGTGAACTGGATTCTGTCCTCCATCAGATATTACCAGCTGACCTGTCAGATATGTTCAGATTATTAAATCCTTGCTTACATAAACCCCCCACAATCTTATTTTCTGTTTTCACATGAACTTTCAGTGCTGGATAGTAGAAAAATCATTGACTGGCTTGCAAACCTACAGATTTATAAACTAAACAAATTTCCTAGGAAATTACTGAATGTGAATAAATTATCATGAATCATACCTGCAACATTCCACTATTATGATAAAAGTGTTCAGACTCTCCAGGTATTATAAATGCATATTATAAAAATGTAAATCAGACAAGAATGAGTGCAATTGTTTTCTTAATTTTGGTCTCACTTTGGTCTTAATTTTGGACTGTCACAAAATGTTCACTAACAAAGTGATTATAATCCTAACTCTCCAGTTTAAAAAGTGTGTTAATTGTGTTCTAGAAAACAAACCCTCCTTCCCATCTTTGTGGAAAAAAAAATATTGACAGTTTTGGGCACTTCTTAGTCAATTTTTGTGTAAAGAATTGTACTTAAGAAAAGTTATACTCTACCAGGGTCTATTAGAAATAAAGTTAAGTAAATCATCCTTATGAAAATACATCAGTAATGCTTTTGTAATCATAATGCAATATGGCAGCACTCAGTACCATGTCGTATTTTCAGTTTCCTGAGACTTTCCCTTCTGCACATGTTTCTTTTTCAGCTTTACAGATAACATTTGCCATCTGAGGCAAACTTCTCAAGATTTCATAACACATCAGACACACTGTCTTTGCATAAATTCAGTTTTAGGTTGATTAATTCACAATTTTAAAAAAATCTGAGAGCAAAATAGGGACTAAGTATAACTCAACACATCTGGGGTTTTTACAGAAACAAAAATCCTATAGAGACTGCAGAATAAAATGCATTTTAAAGAGGTGATATCACCTATGTGATAGCTCATGCCAAACATCTAGATATTTGCAGAAGTTTTGCAGCATGTTGCTAAGTGGTACTGGAATGATACCTGTGAGCTGTGATTTTGCGCATATTTGGAACTCAAGTGATACAAAGAACGAGTCTCATTATTGGGATATTTTTCTCTGATGCCATTTTGACAGTTTAGGTTTAAGATTCATTTACTAGTAGTAATGTTTAAAAGTTGAAATGGAGAGAAATGAGATGTAGGGTACTTTTGTAACCCCCAAATGAGATGTAGGGTACTTTTGTAACCCCCATGTTAGAACTTGCAAACGCACTCACCAAGCTAGTAAGTGCTTTTTTTAGAGTGCTTTTTCCTCTTACATCTCTACAAGCCTACTTCTACTTCCCTAAGTTGTTTCAGCTCGTTACCTAGGCAGTTTTCTACCACTTTCTCCTTCAAGATACTGATATTCCAAGTAAAACTGACTTGGTTTAGTAAGATTTGCTTTGCTGTATATTGAGGGAAACATAAAAGCTAGGTGTGCAGCCAAGTGAAAATCACCAAAGACAGTCAATCTCTCCGAGGCTTACTGCTGTGCTGCAGTCAGAGTGTGCTGTTCTCTTCTGGAAAAGCTCCTAGAAGTATTAGAAGGGGTAAGAGGAAAGAAATTAAAAGTGTCAGCAAATGCTTGAGAGGAAGAACTTTTAAGTAAATAGAATAAAAATCAACATTGTATTTCTGGCATGGGAAGAGCTATATGAATCAAAAGCTGTATCAATGGAGAAGTTCTAATGCAGCATTAGGCTTCTAAACAGGCTCAATATCAAGAATCTTTTATTCACAAATTCTGGGAAGTTTGTCCTAAATCTGCTCTGTTGGACACTACTGCAATTTATCTGGTAGTTTCAGAAGGTGATTGAGGCTAATGCTGGATACTTTTGAAAAATCTAGTTTAGGTAATTGCAGAAGCCTCAAATAGACTGAGGTGCTTACCCAGCTAATGTCAGTAACCTGACTGACCTGTCAATAGGGAGGTAAAAAAAGTGAACAAGGGAAAAAAAAAAAGAAACAGTTCTCTGAAAGCAGTTCAGTGTTTTGGGTTGAAAAAAGTGAATACAAACAGATTATCAGAAAAAAAAACTGTTAAAGTGGAAGAGTAAACTAACATACCCTATTAGTGATAGAATTGTAAAAATAATTACTTTTATTTCCTGGTTTTACAGTGATTTACAATGATCCTTTTGATCTCCCTGCCCAATGTGTGACTATACAGGATCAGGACCAACAAAATACCATAAAGTTCATGACAGGATGTAAGATGTCAGAAAGCAGAAAAAAGTCATTTTAGAAGACCAGTGTATTTGATTCCTTGTGTAGCTTTTTTCCCCCTCATTATTAAGCTAATTTAAATACCACATACATTATATTAATAACCAAAATGATTATTAACAATTTTAAGGATGATGATTTAATTTCCCTCCCAATACAAACAGAAGTTACTCTCACAGAAGGCATGCTCTGCATATCTCAGCTTTCACTTTGTTCTTGTGAAAAAGGCTAAGAAAGGAATAAGGATAAAAAATACAGAAGCACAGAAAAGTTTTGATAAAAATAGCACACGTACTAAGATCTCACTTATTTTTCAGAGTGAAAATTAATTTTAGTTTTGAAAAAGATTATTTTTTTTTTTCTTTACAGAAGCCAGTCTTTCCTGGGTGTTATAGTTTATTATCTTGGACTATAGTAGGTTGACAATTCCACTAGAAAGACAAGAAATAATCTTAATGATGGAACACAAAATATGTGATTAAATGGGATTTCTGATGAAAGCATCCAGTTCAAGCAAATAAACAAAAAAATCTGCAGCAAGACAGCAAAAGTACTGTAAAATTTTAATATTCAACAACTTTGGACACCCTTTAGCAATTCACTCTTTTCTCTTAAACTCAGTACGAGCTGTGGGTCTGTGTTTTATAGTGTCACAGTGTCTCTCAAGAATTGCCCCATTAAAATTAGGATTTATCAGGTTTTCTAGAAATCACGAGACACAGATGACACACAAAGTACTTCATTCAGCATGTCCTACTTATACCATCTAGCCTCAAGATGAGGCTGGAGTTTCCATGGGCAAACAACATTATGTGTAACATGACTGCTCCCTTGAGCCACAACAGTATTTCAGTGGCTTTTTAAATCAACACAAGAAAGAAAAAGAATTCAAACACAGATACTGCTTGATGAATTTTTCTTGCCAACAATCCTTATCTTGAAGTTCCTATATTGTGATACTGTTTCTCAATATGATTTTATTTTTTTTTTTTCCCTTGATGGCCCTGTGTATCTATTTTCTGAAGTATCTTGCTTGTAAAAACAAACAACTAAATGTTGCAAAGGTGAGGACAGAAGTAGTAAGAAATTATGAAACATTTAGTTCAGGGACACTCACAGCTCCCTCCATTCTCAGAAGTTTCTAAATGAAGAAAAACCCTTGTCTTTCAGACTACTCTATGTTCTGAAATTATTGAATGTGCCTTTTTTTTGGTTCAGTATCATTGTAGGCATGCTACTCTAATTCGGTACAATGATGTCCATTTATTTAATACATCTTTAAAGCTGTGACTGAATTAAAGAACCAAAACCAACCAAAATCACCTGTTTTCTGAAATAGCATTTTTTAGACTCATGAAAATCTGCTTCAAAAAGGTCTGAAGAACTGCACTTTCCAAATGTGACACCATCCAACTGTCATTCAGCTCGCTTCCTTATTCATTAATTAAATAAAGTCTTTAAATGTATGATATCTCACTGATTAAGTCTTGTTATTAAAGAGATGTTCTTGCTGGTTGTCTCTGAGCAAATTGTTCTTAATTTTCAAAGCTTTCATTGCAAAAGGCTCCCATTAAAAATATTATAAAATAGTTAAATCCCAATAACTGAGATAAATATAGGTAACTCAGAAAAAATATACATTTTTAACACTGAGCTTAACTTAGTTAAGGCAAAATGGAAGGCTTACAGTCTCTAATAAGTTGTGAGTCTTTCAGAAATTGTAGAAACATATTTGCATATTCTACAGGTAAATGTGCTTTCACTTTGCCCCTGGCTGACAGAAAACCAAAAATATTCTGAACTATTTTTATTTCCAGTTCAACCTGAATAACACAATACAGTAAGAAAGCAAAATCAAATGTTTATCACTATATTGTCTAAAACCCAAGGTAATAAACAACTTAAAATCCCTGTAAAGATGCAGGTAGTTTTGTCATGACCTTATGCTACATTAATAAATGGACATGAAGTGACCATTGAAACAAAATTCTAAATATTATCTGTTCTTGAAACTTCACAGAATCGTTGGAGATGGAAGAAACCTCTAGAAATCATCTAGTCCAACTCCTCTGCTAAAGCAGGTTCACCTAGAGCACATTACCCAGGACTGCACCTAGGCAGGTTTGGAATGTCTCCAGAGAAGGAGACTCCACCACCTCTCTGGGCAGCCTGTGCCAGTGCTTTCCTCATTGCATCCCTGACAATATTTCTGTATTCCTCCCAAGTGGCCAGTCTTATTTTCTACATTCTGTAAATTTCCTTTATGTTTCATAACTATTTTGTCACTCACTTTGTCTACAAAATGAAAAATCCACTTTAAAAATCAAGATTCATAATGGTAAATATCCTGATAATTCTGTAAATAATGTTTGCAAAGACATATTTTTTCAAATTATTTTTTAAATCTGTGACTACACATCTAAACTCACATATGGATTAAGCCATGTATTAGCCCAATAGATCTAATGAGCATATATTCTAAAGTTCTCATTAGAACATCTGGGTTATAAACAGCATAAAAATAATTAAGGATTTGCTGTTTCTGCATAGCTCTCCATTTCCAAAAGGTTTTCCTTTTTTCTTACAGTGAACTTAGAAGAATGGAAATAATAAAAATAAATATGGGGAACAATATATTTGCTTTGATACAGCTGTATTTTTCCTTAGTAATATAAAATCAAATGGGAAAAAAAAAAATGTTTTGAGTTTAGATTGCAATCTATGGATTTTTCTGCTTTACTTTTCCTAGACTTTTGGTCCTACTTTTTCCTTTATCACAGATGATAGGAAAATAATCCTCTTCCCACCTCCACTTTTAAATAGCTGTTAGCTAAATACTCATGTCCCATAAGAAATTGACTTCTTGGTGCCTGTAACATTTGTCTAAAGAAATATTTATCTTCCTCTCACAGGAGCTAAAAAACCTAATGCCAAAGCTTATCCTGATTCTCAGCAAACCAGAGGACAATGGTATAGATTCAAGGATAGGCAGCCATGAGCCATACTCCTATATTAGAGCAAAAGGTTCTGGTAGTGTCTGTGGTGAAAATACTCTGGAAGGTTATTGGTGAAACAAGGGCCAAAATGTGGTTTCTGCCCACAAAGTCTAAGATTTTTTATAAGATGTTGGATATGTATATCCTTACTAGCACAAGTTCTCTTTTTGGAGGAAGGGACTTTTAAAAATCTTTCTGAATTCACAAGACAGATTTAAAACAAGTTGGAAACTAGAGGAAGTACCATGAGACAAGAGGGTTTTTCCATTAAGTTATATATTTATGCACCTAAGATGCACTATTAAAAACTGTCTCACTATATCTGCATGTTAAAAAAAAATGCTCAGCCTTGATCCATGTATTGATATTGATATTAAAACACTGTATGCATAGTAACATTTTGTTGAAAGAATCTTGGATCATAATTGGATAAGTCTTGCCCATAATACCTTCTTTTAGAAGCAGCATCATACAGACTTGGCTCATTTCTGAACATGTTTTGAAAGGCTCTTCGTACTTCTTCAGTGTTAAAGAGAGGCACAGAAGTTACTATTCTGCATTAGTAAAATGAACAAAAGTTGTTTTTCCTGTAGGTTGTGTTCCTATGTTCTTATAAGCATTTTCCTCCCAGTTCACTCCTATATTAACAAGTTTTTCCTCACCTCTTTCCATACCAAATGTATTCATCTTGATAAGCAAATGTGACATGCATGCTTTGGCTAACTTAAGAGTTATGTATGAACTGGCCATCATCTCTATCTTCTATCCAGCTGTCAGCTACTCCATACTTGAAGAAATATAGTTTTTTGACTCCTATCTCTTTGACAAACATGGTCAACACTCATCAATAGATTCAGGGTGGTTTTGTGGGTGCCAGGGTGGTGTAGGAGGTGAAGATCATGCTATTTGACTCTTCCTGTTAGACATAAAACTTCATTTCCTCTAAAAAAATCAGGCTAAAATGTAAGAGAAATCCCTATTTTCCAAAAGCAAAGAGGAAGAAGAAGGGAAAAACCAAACCCTCAAACTGTCTTTAAATCACTGAGTAAATCATAAATGCTGCTCTACGTTTTATTTTTAATTTTCAGTGGTGTGCTGATGGCATCCACATTCTCTTCACCTAAAGTTCATTAGATATGCTACTATGTATACAGCTCATGACATATGTCTCTCCTAGGACAAACTAATGTCATTTGGGGCTCAGGAGAGTTTTAATAACAGACTGATTATGGGTTTAGCAGAATCAAGATTTGAGAAGTATGTAAATGAGTTAAAGTGAGCAGCCTTTTACTTATGGAAAAGCATTGTAATTATTAAATCGATCCATTTGTTAGTGAAAGGGTAAGCAAGTAACTATAGTATCACAATCTCCAGTTTAATGGAGCTCCTGAGCTAACAAAAGGCAGTCCTTCAATGTCTATAAAAAACATATTCAACAGTTGCAATCTTTCTTTTCAGGCATTATGGTTAAATATTCAGATAATTCATAATTTATGGCAGTAGTAGGGTTAGAAAGCTGGCTACCTATCTGGTCATAAAACCCTTGCCATCAAACTGCTTGCTTTTACTGATAACTAAAGGGTTTTATTATTTTCTTCTAATCTGTTTCAAATATATTTATGAGGTTTTCCAAAGAGAGCGTTGATTTTAAATGTAACTTGTGCTTCCTCCTACAGCAGGAAAGAGAAACAGCAGGCTTTGTTCAAGGGAATTGCCCTGTCTGGGAGCTGACTTAGAATATGTGGAAGTATCTTACATAGGAACAGAGACAGAGCTTAAATGGGTTTATATTTTTTATCTCAAAAAGCCACATGGAAAGGAGAGATACCCTGCACAGATGAGTAGTTTTGACTCTGTTCATTGCCCTCACCACACTCCAATGCTATAGCATGGCTGCTGACTTGGCAGAATTAACTATGTGGAATCCATTCAGAAAGCCAAGATCCATAGGAATTTAATTCAGACACAAAGGGCACATGGCTGTATATAAATCCCCAGATTTAAAGAGAGATTTGTCTATATTCCATGTGCACAGGTCCCTTTGCAGCACTAGTAACAATCTTCTCCAGCCATGTTTCATTATACACACTAATCACATGAGAGTACCATTCTTGAATTACATCATAGCCAGAAAATTTGAGTTATTCACATTCAATAAAAACATACTATTAAATATAATTGTCACAGGAAATGTACTGGACAAAATGCAGTCAGGAGAGAAATAATTATATTTTTTTTTTCAGATACACGAAGCCACAAACTGTCCCTGATCTTAATAAGAGAAAAAAAATATAATTACACTGCTGAAAGTATAATCCAATAAAAAACCCCAAAGTTGCAATATAATGACCTTGCTCTGCTCTGAACTGGTATTTGGAAAAGTTCATTATTTTCATTCCTGTTCTCATTTCTCAACATCCACGATAGTTGTGCTGTCACAGGACAGAGCCTAACACAAAGCCTAAAGTGTGTGAGATAATTTGCAACCTAATAAGACAAACTAGCAATTTAAGATTTAGATATAACAACTTTCCTTCAATATTAAACATTTAGAGCTTCTTTAATATTAGTCAAACTCTACTAAGTGGAGGAAAGAATTCTAGCTGGGCACAGAGACATAGTTTATTTCTTGCCAGGGTGCTAGTGGGGCTCTTTGGATTGATACAACGCAGCAGTATCAATCATGAGTCCATGAAAACCTAAAAGTCAGAGATTCAGAAAGCACTTAAATAAACTGCATCATAATTTTGCATATAGCCATTTTTTTTGCATAGATTTTATAGACCTAAGTAACTAAAATGAAAGTGTGAGTGCCATCAGTGTAATATTTCACTCACTTACCAGAGTACTTGATAAGTAAAGAAGTACATTTCAATGAAATACACACTACATTCATCAAGGAATTTTATGAAGTTTTCTTTCTCTATTCAGAGCACTTATCTTTTTTCACACACAAGGAAAAATGCCTAACCAAAATGGTTACATAAAAATAATCAATCCTACCAGCCAAAGTTTGAATTTGTGTGTTAGAGACTGATCTCAAAATATATACTTCAATGATTCAGAAAGGATGGGTCTGCACTCATCAATAAACAGAACTTTATAATTCAGATATAAGGTACAACTGTCTTATACTTAGCAGTGTCTCATAAGTGTTCTTTTATTTGGATTGTTACATCTCCTAGGGAGAAAGATATTTAAAAGCTTACAAATCAAAATGCAGAAACATAATTCTCAATTATATCTCTGTTTCTACCTAATTTGAGCAAGAGCTAGTTTAGCATTTTGAGGGGAAGTGGAATAGATTACTTGTTCTGTGCCTTTTGTAGAAATGCAGAGCAGAAGAAACTAAAATAATATTGTTTTCTTAAAAATTATAGAAATGTAAAAATGGAGGTGGGTCTGTTAGTATAGCAACTATAAGACTTGAGACTGAAAAACAGACAAAATAAAGTAGGAGGAAGATAAAGATTGAGAAAGTGATTGTATAGAAAAGGCAAACGACAGCAGTTTGTTTTCATCAACTGCACGTTATACGAAAGGACTATGTGAAAAACAGAATAATATGATGATGGATATTCATAGTTCAGTAGCAAAAGGAAGACTAGGGAAAATGTGGGTCTATTGCTAAATAAAGTGGGTGTCCTGGTGATGGAGGACACAGTGAAGGTGGAGTTACTGAACGCCTTCTTTGCTTCAGTTTTTACTGCTCATGCTGGCCCTTGGAAATCCCAGACCCTGGAGGTACGAGAGAAAATCTGGAGAGGTTTTCTTTCAACTTTCCCTTGGTAAAGGAGTAATGGGTTAGAGATCATCTAGGTGAAGTGGACACCCATAAATCCATGGGCACCAATGGGATTCACCCATGAGTACTGAGGGAGCTGGCTGATGTTATTGCTAAGCCACTCTCCATCATCTTTGAAAGGTGCAATCCTAATACTCTGAGACACCTAAGAGGCTTTGCAATACATTATCACTTATGTCACAAGCACAAAACTCTTAGCCTTATTGGTAAGAAACAGCGTGGTCTTTAACATTAAAATTCAGGGGAAATGCACTTTCCCAAGAAACACAGGTTGAAAGGTTTATTTAACTTTGTACAAGATGCTAAACAAATTATGGGGGAGAAAAAAATTAGAAGAAAAAGAGCTAAAAGATACAGGCAGATCCTCAGTCTGAAAGAGAAAAAAAAAAAAAGAAAATGCCACAATGGCTTTTAGCTTTGCAGAGAATTCTCTGTAATTTTGTCTGCTCTGCAGTGTTGGGTTGTTTGCTGTAGTCTTGCCCTTTCTTATCTGTCACACACATCCTTGTCTTGCTTACACTTCGCTAAGGTTTTCTTTCCTTTCCCTCATTACCTCATGTAATTTATTCTGTCCTAAGTAAATCCAAAGAAACAAATACCTGTTTCAGAGCACCAGTTTTCCACTGCCTCTCTCACACATTCCTCTGGGAATAAATGCATAAATGCCTAGGCCTGTGGAGCCCTTTCTAGGGTCCTCAGAAAAATGGGCTTGTACTATGTAATTGTTAGCAAAATTACAGAGATGTTTGCAAAGTCTAATGGCTTTTCACTCGTTACCTTTCCCTTTAGCTAATAGGTATAGAAGACTGACTACGTGCCTAAACAGAAGTTGAGCCATTCAAAATTCAGCCTCATTTATAAGTGCTGAGGATTTAAATTCCCTTCCTGACCTCTTAAAAACCTGTGAATTCTATGTAGCTCGCTTCATATAATTACATTTTGTTATGCTGCTCCTCCGAACCCCTGATGTGAAATTTCATCTCTTGAATTTAGCTATGAAGCTTGTTTACCTTAAGTATTGATATTCCTTTTGTATTATGTTTCATGTATTTTGTAGATGCTGAGTATTTAAAATGGAATGTGCAGAAAGCCCTTGAGGTTTTCATGCGATGAGACACATACACAAATAACTGACTAAATCCTGGCTTTCAGTCTCCTTAGCAGCACCAGGAGTAACAAAACACTGACTATTGTTACCCCAAACCAATTCAAAACTCATCTACATTTCTCTCAAAGGAAGAAATAAATTTCTGCCTGACATTAAGGTCTCTGTAGGAGAAAGTTACAATGAGACCCCTGAATATGAGTCTTTAATATGAACATGTACTGTCTTGGTTATTTAACATAATGTAGTGGGGTTTATTTTACATTTATACAAGTTAAACATTTGTCTAGTGTTTGTCCATATAAACCATTGAATACTGATGCCTGCTCATATTCACATAAACTTTGAATGATAGATTTTTGTTTTTCTAGGACATATGTACCATCAAAGTTTCAATAGCCAAAGTATTTAATTTTAAATAAATGAACTACTCTAACATTTTGACACTACCTCACACTTGGGAATACACACTAGGTAAATTTAAGTATGACTGATTTTTTTTCTGTTCCTGGAGGTATCATTTTATGACTAGCACAAACATCAACAAGTGCAGTGGAAATGTGAAAGTACTACAATGAATCCCTATCTTTCAGAAAACAGATTCAGTTACCGTTGAAATTGGGTATGTGCTCAGAGACTGTAGGCTCAAACCCCCACACTGCCATTCCACAAAGCTCAGCAACAAACTAAAGGTTATCTGTCTCCCATGGCTGGAGGGAGCAGAGACATCAGTTATGAAATCAAATAATGAAAAATAAGGCATACTGCTTCTAATAATTAATACATTTTCCCATGGCTTATAAACTCCAAAAGGAAGGAAGTGTCTTTAAATATCTCTGTACGTACAGACACATGGTAATGTTTGAAGTAATTTTGAGCTACTTATAATTCCCATTAACTATAGTGATCTCCTCTTTTCCATCCTACTTATAAACACTTCAAGGTAGAACAATGAGGCAGTAGAAATGAGATTTCTCACAGGTTCAGTTTTCACTGAATGTTGTAATAATTAATTAACATCAAATATTAACAGAAGATTGGCTCTCCTTCAGGAAAATAATAACAATAGGCATATACATGCATATTCATAGAAAGGCACACAGATCTATGTGCAGAATCTACCAGCTGCCTCGTATATCCTTTTAAGCTTTGGATAAGAATAGATACAGTTCTTCAGAGAAACACATAGAAAAGTCTACTTTGACATGCAAGCTAAATCAGAACAAATTTAAATATTTTTCACTTGCCAAAAAGGATTCAGTTTACATTTTAAAATAACTAATAGTGATTTATCTTTTCTTTGGTTTTTATACAGAAGAATAGAATAGTTCAGTTGGAAGGGACCTACACAATCATCTAGTCCAACTGTCTGTCCAAATGAAATATTCTAACTGCCTGACCACTTCAGGGCTGACCAAAAGTTAAAGCATATTATTAAGGGTATTGTCCAAATAAATCTTAAACACCAAGAGACATAACAGGAGATATAGGAATAGACAATGAAAGAGTTTGCTTCCAAGGCATTTCCAGAATGATACCACTATCCCAAGAGATATGAAAGATTTGTTATTCAAAATGCACAACATAGATACTGTATAAGTACTTCAGATTTCTTATTGCACAATGAAAAAAGATCCCACTCTAAATATTTAATGTACAGGTCCCTTGTAGATACACTGGAAGCTAAGGGAAGTTAAAGGAAGGGAGGATTTTGCTGAGGATTTTAATATATAACCACACTGACCTTGAAAAAAAAAATAAATTAAAATATAGAAGCATTCTGTGATAAGAAAAGTAGACCTGGATTGCCAGGTGAGTAGAAATGATGAATACCATTCACTATTACGGTGCTGAGAGGGAAACAATTTTAAAAGATTTAACTCTTAATAATTTTATGAATGTCATATCTATAGAAAGCATCACAAGTTTGACATAAAAATTTTAGGACTCCAAAACAACTAATTGCTTTTTAAACATGTAGGGCAAAATAGCAATTAGTGACTTGGGCTTGAGAAGGGAAACTTAGCTATAGAGGAGAGTGCAAAGAGATTACCAAACCAAATTCTCCACTTTTCCCACCCAGACAG
Source organism: Podargus strigoides (assembly GCA_028020825.1). Taxonomy (NCBI): domain Eukaryota; kingdom Metazoa; phylum Chordata; class Aves; order Caprimulgiformes; family Podargidae; genus Podargus; species Podargus strigoides. Next base: position 42,903,276 of record CM051624.1, on the reverse strand, counting down.
ATTAATGGCATGGAGACCTCAAATAAATTATAGTGGATTATACTATAAAAAATTTAAGAAAAAAAAATAGGAAAAATAAAGACTGTACTCTTCCAGGCTACAATAATGGACAGCTGTCTGGGGTCCAGCTACAATTGAATGAGGTAAAATGGGGGCTGAATAGGTAGTAATTCCAAAGCATAAGACGGGAAGCCCACTTCCTACCTTGGAAAAAAACAGGGGTTTCTTGCCTTTTCCTGCAGCTAGTGAGCACTTTTTATTTTCTCCATAATTTCAATGGCCCAATGAATTGGAAAATTTTCTGAACTAAGGAAAATACAAGAGGCCAATATAACTTTCTTCTTTCAATGTCAAATTTTCTCTTTTAAAAAAAATTGTATGCTTATGGGCTGCAAGATCAATAACTACTATTTTTTGCTACTACTGTTTTGTATCCTTTCGTGATATGTCATTTGCAGATTATACAGTAGTGATTTTCTTCATAAAAAAAAAGGCAATAAAGGAAGCATGGGGATGAAACATTCTTTATAAATCATGTGCGAGATCATCATTACTCTGGTGAACTTGCTTATATTAATATCTCAAGATTCACCTTCCCATTATATATACTTGTATGTGTTTTAACTAATGATACTTTAAAAATGTTGACTGGGGAAATATTTACAGTCTCATAACACTTTTAATACTAATGTTGAATATACTACTTTTGTTATCCTCTCCTCCCACCCCACTTCAGAATTCATATGTATGAGACATGTCTTCTTCAATAGAAGAGGATGAGCCTCTTTTTATTTTGTTTACCTTTTCGTTTAAGAATAAAGGCATGATTTTTTTATTTGAATCATAGAATGGCCTTGATTGGAAAAGACCTCTAAGATCATCCAGTCCAACCATTAACCCAGCACTGCCAATTGACCACTAAATCATATCCTTCAGCACCACATCTACAGCTGTTTGTATTCGCAGTACAACTGGGAAATGTTTTTATTCTACAGTGTATGAATGCACAAATTTTATCAAAACTTTTTGGGTAAACACATAAACAAAAACTTCAAGAGCATCTTAAGCTCATATCTTCTAAAGAACCTTTTCCTTTAAGAAAACAAACACAATCTGCCAAAGTGTTTTTCGTTACACCTTTAAACTAGCCCACAATGAGGGTAGTTGCCCCCAAAATTTTTGCCCTTTCTCACCAAAATAATTCATCTAATACATAAGGAATTATAATTGCCTGGATTCTATCAGAGACAGGACCCTGGCTGGCATGCACTATTCAGATGGCTGCTGGTATTTAAGGAGGAGATCTGTGCAAAAGTTGCACAAGACAACACAACTATGGTATTCACTGATGATTTGTTTGTACTAGCACTTTGCTCTGAGGATGAATAAATGGGTGAAAAGGAGGTCATGACTATAAATGGCAGTTTGTGACATCTATAAAATATATGAACTTCTGTTGAGCATAAAGAAACATAAATGCTTGTGAGCACTGACCAATTACTGTACCTTAGCACATTAAGTCTTTGGACAGATCTGGTCCTATAAAATTGTGAGAGACAGAGTTTTACTTTTGATGGGATGTACACTGTGCTAAACCAAATTCCCACATTCTTTAGGTTGAAAAGAGTGTTTTGATTTAATACATATAAAGCTCCCCTGTAAAACATTATAGGAAGTTTAATAAGGAAACACACAAAACATTGTTTAATATTGATCCTTGTATTTTAAAGTGACTTTTAAAGAAAGAGCCAATAGCATGGGAAGGCTGTATATGCAGCTTATACTGACTCTGATTTTATATCCTTAATAATACTACATTTATTGACAAGAGGAGAGATATTCCCAAGTAAGTCCTGTGTGGCACCACCTTCAAAGCTAGGTACTCACTTAGACCTGTGATACATTGGTCAATAAAAGTCTGAACTCTCATTAGAGAACCAAGGGTGCAATTCTACAAACTGTTTTCTTGGCAATAGTGCTGTCTTAAACACTTCCCTTTTGCTGTTTATTTCTGGGCCTCAGCTGACCTTAAAGATGAGCCAGCACAGGGTTCTGTAGTTCCATGATAGTGCACACGAGTGAAACATTGGTGTTTTTAAGAAAAGAGTATTATTTAAAATCTGTTGCTTCATTAATTTGCTTTACTATGTGCCCAGACGTAAATATATTTAGAAACACTCAATAAAATAACAGGTATACATGTAATTTAGGCCTACATATCTCAAATGTGTCTTTAAGAGCCTTTCAGCTTTACTTGCAGCTGAGACTAATCATAAGTACTGTAAAAATCAGTCAGGCTAAGAATGGTTTTCAATCCATTTAAAGAAGAAATTTCAATTCCTACTCTAGTTTTAACCAGGATCTCCATTACCAAGTGAGAAGTTGAATTAAGGTGCACGCCAAGCAGTTGGTTTTAATAATGAAACATCAGGAGGCCAGCTTCTAACTTTTTTTTTCCCCCAGAGTCCTCCTTCTGTATGTCATTATCAGGAATTGCCCCAATGCTCCTTCTATTTTTTCTGTTTGCAACTAGTCTAATAAAAACATTATTACTATTACCTAAGTTATGGACATTTCCTAACTATAAAAATTTAAACCAAAAAGCCCATTCTACCGATGTCTTTGGTTAGATGATACTCTGATTCCCCACAACCTCCCTTTCTCAACTGTTTCAACCACACCCCCGACTGCCATATTAGAACCAGAAATCAATCTTGTTCTAAATTTGAATTTAAACAGGCTCTTGCTTTGCACTGAGAATGTAATAATGAAAGTATCTTCTTCAACATGAACACACATCGATGCTCTAATGCTAACATGCATTTGATGTAATTTGCAGGCTCTTTATCTATCTCTCTCTGAATTCTTCATAATTATTTACAGATTAGGAAAAAAAAGGTACCTGAGAAAATATTGTAGTACAGAGAATGGGGTGATGATTGAAGACAAAGTTCTATCTAAAGAACTAAGAAACCCAGGATGTGTTTAGGTACTACCCCCAAGGATTTGCTATATAGATGCTCCCAAACCAAGACAAATTATTGTTAGAAAAAGAATGGAAATGTCACGAAATATTAAAAAAAAAACCAAAAAACAGCCAAACAAACAGAACTTTATTTATCTGAAACTTTCAAGGAACATTTTTGACTTTTATGTAGCATATAAAAATACTGGATTCTGGAAAATTTTCAAAAGCCCTACATTAAAATTTCCTTTGCTTTTTAAGTAAATAACACAGCCAACAGGAGATGCAGAGGGAAAGAACAACACAATCAGAAGTAAGCTGCAAATAACACAAATGAGATTTAAGGATTGTTCTGTACATCTAACAGGTAGCATGTAGTTCCTACTTCTACCACTGTAAAACACGCAAAATTTGGTCAAAACAAATTTATCCCTGGGGTTTGCTTTTCTTCTGCTGTACTTCATTGGAGTGAGTAGAACTTGACTTCCTAAATTTTATTTTCCATTTTAGTGAAAATGGAACACAGTATGTTACCAGACACAAATAAATGCTCAAATTCCAGCTGTCAAATAATAAAGACCTTTTTGATCTTGCTTCTACTTCTTTTTCTTAGCAGTGATTTGAATTATTTTATATGCTAATGCTAAATATGTCACTTTCATCTGACAGTAGAAATAATTAGCAAAGCAAAACTATCTGTTGTAGAATATATGATGTAGCATGTGGAGTGTAATCCATTTGATTATTCTGCAAATAAAACACATTTAAATTAAAAGGGAACTAAGAGCTAAACAAAAAAAAGAGATAGCTGAAGCAAAGAAAGAAGAAGATGCAGTGAGACACAAAGTGTTGGGACAGAGAAATTAAAATGGCAACTGCAAAACACAACAGAAGACTGAAAGTTACAGTCAGGAGGGCAGGGTGGGGGGTAAGACACAAATGAACTTTACCAAAAAAGAAAACTGACAAAATGCTGAAATGAAACCTGATCCAGACCACAAAATTAGCTAAGTGTAGGTACAGAACAAATAATATTCAAACTTTTCCTTGTTCATAAAACAGTCAGAAATACTCCTGTAGGAAACCATAGAAGTATAGGCTCCTAAAGGACTGTGAAAGCTAAGAGCAAATATAATTTCCCTTAACTTGTAATAATTGAGAATGAAATATTGCAACTGTAAATATGAATTATGATAAGTACAGCTGCTGGAAATAAACCACAAACCAATCCTCAACTGGTTTAAGCACCACTGATTTAAAGCTAACATAGTAACTGAAAGCAATAATGCAGGATGTATTAACCAATACGTAGGTACTCTGTAATGCTAAGAAAGCTTAATCAGACCCTGCAATCTTTGCTCTAAGTGCATGAGATTTGGAAAGTGAATTTGACTCAGCAAATATTTTCGCACTGTAGGTTATTATGCCAGAGTCATATGTGACACTGCTTGTTTGGCAACCATTTGTTTGGCAGTTGTGCCCAAGCTGCCTCCCTCTTTGAGGTCATCTCTTGGTTCATGCAGTGGTCCTGTGCCTCCTGAATGGTCATTTCCAGCTCAAGACATGATGTCTCTATTCCTCCAAGTGTAAGCACACTAATTCTGAGGGACTATGGATATGATGGCAGTATCTCACAAATAACAAGAATAGATTTGCTTTTGTTAATACCTTATGGCATGTAGGCCTGATTTTTAACTTGTCCATTAGGATCTTGAGCAAGACTACATCCAACTAGTGTCCAAGTTTTGGTTACACAGTTAATCAGCTGTGGAAGTAGGAACAGAAACCAGGAATATTGACTCTCAGTCTCTTGTTCTATCCACACAAATTCCCACCTTAACTAAAACATTGAGTCATAGGATGTATTTCAATGTTTCTCATGTTTCCTCTCCAAGGAAACAAATATAAAGGTGTCTGTTGCCTTCCAATACAAAGTGAATTTCCACCCTCATGATAGCTCTTTTGGCTTTGCTTCAGTCCTCTAGTGATTTTTTAAAAAATGTTGAAGCCTTATCTTTTCATTTTCTAAAGATCCTCTATCAATGTTTTTTATTCAAGAATTATCTTTCCTTTCCACGCTAAAAAAGGGAAGGAAGCGCATCTTTCTGTGGTTTTTTTGGTAAAACTAACCCAAAATTAATTAACATGGTGTCTGGTGACCACAGGAAGTGAGCACAGGATATATATGGCCATTAACATTGAACTATTTGAACTTTTGAACTGAAATTCCCTTTCAGGAAGAATCATAGTTCAGACATAACTTCATTTTTTAATTTCCCTATGATTTCTTACTACTCCAGACTTAGTAGCTTCCATTGAGTTCTATTCTGCCAGTTAAATATCTTCAGGATCATGTGGTCATCATATCACATTCTCTTTTTTCTTCTTTTTCTGCCAGCAGAAGATTTTTTCATTCCTTTTGTCTAAATGAGAATGATTTTCTGTTAATCTACAGGCATCTTTCTGGTTAGTGCAATAACATTTAGAAATTTCATTTGACATCTACAGCTTAGAATTTAAATAGGTGAGACAGTTTGAGTGAGAAAAGAGAAACTGAGGCACTAGGAAGTGGTGTGTTCAAGCAGGTCAGTGGAAGAGAATAGATTATAACAGATACTCTGACTCTGAGGGCAACATGCTGACCACCAGTACACATGACTAAAATTAATCATTATAAATATCAGCCATATAATCAGCTCTGCACTAATTTCTTCAGACTTGTTAGACTAGTTTGTACTGCAGCTACTCAGAGTCTTTCATTTCAGGCTGCTTACAACATGAATGGTCAAAATGGTTTAGTTTATTTTAGGACTTAGACCAGCTAAAATTCCTCTTTTAGATTTTGCATGAATGAATATGAACTTTATAAGGTCTAGGGGGGGCAAAAAACCTGCCAGTCACTGGATAAATGTTTAAAGCTCATCTTATTGTTTTGCAGCTGGTGCCCTTTGCTGAAGGATATTTCCTGTGCTTCAGACTCTGAATAAAAGCATTTCATTTTAAGAATGCAATTAGAAACACATCTGTTGTTCTAGGACCTTTATATTGAGCGAGTCCAGGCAGGAAGATTTTTAAAAACCCATTTTCAGCATGCTTAATCTCTCTGCTTTCCACTACCTTATTATATTAAAAAAAAACCAAAACAACCAACAGTTAAGTATCCAGCTTCCAGTTTTGATCCCACAAGATATATGACCTAGCAATTGACATTTAATTCATTTCTCTGGGCTTTGGAAACAAGCAAGTCAACTCTTTTTCAGATAGCTTATTTATCTGGACCTTCAAAAAACAAAGAGCCTGTGTTTAGATTGCAGGACTTAAAGAATCCTGTCTTTAGCTTCATGGAGTTTCATATGGATCACAGAAGAATGACTTACAGCTGGAATTTTAGCCCAGGGAGTCTCAAGCTTTGCCAGTCTGTTCACAGGCAGATGTAAGCTTTAGCTGAGACTGGAGCTTATTTCAAATTGACTTTCCTCCTTTGTTCTATCACTGGGCAGAGCAGTCCTGTATCAGTTAAGCTACAGAAATCAGTAACTGAAAGACAAGTATGAACAGCTTGCTGACATCTCAGCTGCTGTGTTTCCCATTTAGACAATGTAACTCAGCATATACTCAATTTAGTGGACATACTCCTGATCCAGTTTAACAACAAACTAGCTTCAAAGTCTTAACTGGTTGAACAAGAAGACATAGGACTGAAACTTGGGATGAAACTTGGATGAAACTTCATGTTTGTGACAATCAAAAAATCACAACATTGATAAAAATGAACAAACATATGGAAATCTATGGAGTTATTTTCACTCCTTATGCAGAACCATTAAGTAAGTCCATTCTGGTGCTCAAACAGATGAACAATGGGTTCCCCAAAGAAAAGTAACCAGTTCACTGTTTAGCACACTGATGAGCTTAGTGGTTTCTTTGTTCAGCAGTGTTCTAGGAAAAAGAATAATCATTAAGACCTTATTATTTATTCTTAATTCAGCCCTTAAAGATCTACCATTAGCAAAATTTATCTTTGAAAGTAGGGGTCCTGGTACATCTGAATAGAGATCCTGATTTAGAAGAGGATGCCAATGAAATGAGAAAATTTAGTTTAGAAAATTAACATGTTGTCTGGGCATAGCTAAAAAAAAATAAAAGAGCCTTTGGGCTGTGCCAAATCTTTCCTTTTCACTGTTAAAAATGCCAGTCAATCTACATGTAGCAAAAACATTCTTTCAAACTAAGGGAAGATGCCCTTCTGTTGCTAGTTTGCTTTAGATATCAGGGTTTTACTCCCAGATTCTATCCAAGACAGCCTCCTAAACTCTGAAGACCTCCAAATGTGACTTAGGAATGATTGTTACTGGATTAATTATTCTTTGTAAAGTGCAGTGTTGATGAGGGCTCTCTAGCAGAGTCTCTTAAACAGCTTTGTATTGGTATCCAGCTAAAAAAATCTAGACTTAATCAGTAAAAAACAGCCTTCAAAGAGCTTAAAAGTAATATATTTGTTATTAAAAAAATCAGTCTTAATGTAGTATATGATCAAGTGTTTCTAATATTTTTTCTTTTATTTCAAATTATTTAAATAGACATAGACTTTGTTCCATATTATTCAAACCAGCAATTCAGGACTCACTGATATTTCTCCAAGACAAGCTAGGGAGCCTGTGTAGTGATTGCTTCTCAAATTTATAAATAAAATGAAATCATTTTGTAATAAAGTGAGTGACTTTTCATAAGAAAACCCAGAGAAGTTGGCAGGGCTGTAACGATGGTGAATAGCTACCCAATAATGAAAACTTGTATTGATTGCAATGTTTTAGATATTGCACTATATAATAGGGTATCCATGACTTTTTATTGTAGATGCTGACAGTCATAAAATGCTAGAGATAACAAGGGTTTAAAATCTTTCAGGTAAAGAAAAAGTTCTTGCCCTTTCAAAACACTTCTTGCAGTTACATCCTCTTGCAGATGAAAAGTGCATCTGCTTATTCTGAGCCTGTAATAGCAATTAGTGCTGAGATTTTCCCAATTCAAACTTCTCCCATGATAGTGTTCTTGAAGTCCTACTTTCTCCTTGTGGTTTTTCTTTAATTCTCATTATGCAGAACATAGTTATATATTACACTTTAAATACTGCTGACTGTTTCCACCATTCTTGCCTTTCTACTAGCCACTGTTATCATTCTCTTTTCACACTATTTAGTGTTTTTAATGCCTGTCTTTAAGACAGGTTCACATTTCCAGTGCCTTCAAATACAGTACCACTGTCATATTTGATTCTTGGCCTGTGGGCCCTAAAAATAAAAGAATAAGCTCTTACACTGGTCTGTTAACTGAGTGGTACTCGTGTGAATATAAGTCTCTTCATTGTTAAAGTCTCTTTGAGTGCTTGCATGAGAGAATGGGAACCACCAGAGTTCCTTGGCTCATGACTACAAATCACAGTAGTTCACAAACTGTATTCCAAAGGTCCCTGGTTAGCCTGCAGGTAGGGGAGCAGGAGAAAAACCTTCCCTTACCATTGCAAAGGTAGTTGCATGTGTAATTAGTCTTATTCACTCCCCTAGACACATTCCCATGAGCTACATTACCTACATGCATAAGTCTTAGACCACATATGGTAAAACACACACTTTTTCTTTTAAAACAGACACACACTCTAAAATCTACAAGAAATGTGCTCAATGTGCTGGAGAAATTATCCCTTATTGTTTGACTGCTGAAAATTAACCAAGAAAATTAAAAAATGACCAGCAGTTGTTAAAAGTTAAATAACTTTAACAAATCAAGTGATCTTTTGGCCCTTCACTTAGCACAAAAGGAGTGTTTGTATAGTCAGTGAAAACAGATTTTTCCTCTTCTACCAACACAGTAGGTGTGTTAGATTTGGCACTAATCCACAATTTTATCCACACATCATCAACAGGGAAGAGCTGATGTTATAGGAACTCATCCCTGGAGCTCAGACACTAAGCATGGCTCATTGTCCCTTCACTCAACTTTCCATTTTCCTGCTGGTGCTGTATAATTTATTTGTGGTTGTTGCACTGTAGTGAACTTCAGGGTCCAGCTCTTCTTTATAAAACTCACTAGGTCAAAAAGAACACATTTATTTCTTGTAGTTGCTATGCTATATGGTTATAGGGCAAATGAAAAATAAAAAGGGTATTGTTTACTTATGTGCATTCACAGCACAGTTGAGACTGATCAGGAGCATCAGCCACTATTCAGTAAACAGCCATCAGTTGTCTTTCCTCATCCTTTATTTCAAGCATGAAATTTTAGCAAAGAGAAAGCAAGCACTATTATGTTTGCACTAACATGCAACTACTCAAGATGTGGACTTTAATTATCACAGTGTATGAATAGTTTCAAATATTTGTGGTGATTGGTCATCTTTGAGTTAGCACAATGCTGTGAAGTAACCAAAATGCAAGCAACTACTACAAGATCTGGTGGCTATGTGCAGTTTGGAATTGACCATTAGTTAAAGTACATATTTTCTTCTTTGGCCTGAGTTCTACCTGGAAATGAAAGCTTCTAAAGAAGTTTTTTTGAAAAGAATAACCTACTTGCTTCTGCTACTCCTGAATCATCTAAATTTCCATAGGAGGCTTAGAGGAGTGCCTTCCAGAACCTGCTACCCTAGGATGTGTGAATCAATCTGCCTCAGTTACATCTAATTGAAGTCTCAAAACTTCCATATTAGTCCAGTTGCCTAGGTAGTAAATCCTGTAAGAAAATTCTAACACCTCTGCATAAAAATTTTAACTAAAAGCATAACCATAAGAAGAAAGGGCTTCTAACTCCTTCACCTACTGGGCAGCATTTCCCCCACAGAGGCTTTTTTTCCCTGAGACTAAGCTGCCAATCCTTCTCTTTGGCTTTAAAGAACTTTTCTCTCCCTTAAATAGATCATGGCAGACTCCCACAGAGACAGAAAACCATCCACCTGTAGAGATTTACACCACAGAAACCTTGAAAGTCAACCAAACTAGGAGGCTTCATTTTTTTTCATGTTCCATTTCCATGTACAAACCTGGCCTTCCTGAAGGCCCCCTTGCCTCGTTTCACCAAAGGGCTGGGGCTTTCTCCTTATGATGAGGCAGACTACTGTGCCATCATTCTTAATCCAGTAGATTTTCAGTCAGCTACAGACTTAACCAAATCACAAATCTACCCTCCACCAAACCTTTATGACTTTTTTCTTGCCTACCAGTGCTTTATAGTGAGCAGCTGTAGTAACCTGACATGCAGTTGGTAAGAACTCTGTTTAAGCCATGTAAGTGAATCTTATACTTTCTTGTCTGGGATTGTTATTGTGATAAGGTCTAGCTCCCATATCTGTGTTGTTCTTGAGAGTAATAGTGCTTCTTATTGAATAATAAAAATAGGTAGAGTTTGTTTGCTGCTCATGCTGTCAGTTATCTATCTGTCATGATGACTTGGTGCCTTTGTTTTCATCTCTTCAACAAAGTTGCCAATTTTCATCCTGTTCAGCAAATTTCTGTATTTTACTTACCTAGAGAAAAGTGATTGCAGTTCTTCACTGTCTAGACTGTGTGGGTAACTAATGTAGATTATTTTATCTTCCATTTTTTATGGCAGACTTAAGTATGTGCATATAAACACTAAATATATTCTGTTTCATAAGCTGAAGAGCATCCTGACTTTGGAAAATGGACTCATATAGAGCAGAACACTACTTCAGAGTCACAGAATGTTAAGGATTGGAAGGGACCTCAAAAGATCATCCAGTCCAATCCCCCTGCCAGAGCAGGAACACCTAGGTCAGGTCACACAGGACCGCATCCAGGTGGGTTTGAATGTCTCCAGAGAAGGAGACTCCACAACCTCTCTGGGCAGCCTGTGCCAGTGCTCTGTCACCCTCACTGGGAAGAAATTCTTCCTCACATTTATGTGGAACCTCCTATGTTCCAGCTTGCACCCATTGCCCCTTGTCCTGTCATTGGATGTCACTGAGAAGAGCCTGGCTCCATCCTCATGACACTCACCCTTTACATATTTATAGACATTAATGAGGTCACCCCTCAGTCTCCTCCAAGCTAAAGAGACCCAGCTACCTCAGCCTTTCCTCATAAGGGAGATGTTCCACTGCAGGACATCAGTTGTTTTGTTTGTTCTTTGGCGTAGGAAGACTGAAAATGAAGTTTATTAGTGCTAAGACTGTATGCATCTTTCCAAAATACATCTCATTATAACTCTAGTCTGGTAAGCAGTTTACACCCAAATTTACCATAATTTGAAATATAAACCTATTATGACAGGGTTGCTCCTTGTTACATATACCTACATTCAGAAACTGATAGTAATTATGATTACAGCAGATGTTTATAACTTGCAAAAAGACTGTTATTTTTCTAGATTATTCTATTCTTAGATCACTGCTTATCAGTTTATTCATAATTTTTATCAGATTTCAGATTTTTTAAAAAGCTGATCCTAGAACTCTTAGCTTAATATAGAATCACAGAACAGCCTTGGTTGGAAAAGACCTCTAAGATCATCCAGTCCAACCATTAACCCAGCACTGCCCAGTCCCCACTGCCCCATGTCCCTCAGCACCACATCTACACGGCTCTGAAATCCCTCCAGGGATGGGGACTCCACCACTGCCTTACTAAATATTGAAAATAATCCTGCATTTCCTGTGAGCACAACTTTTACATAACTCTGGACAGACTACAGACATTCATTTTTCAGTGTGAGTGATGGAAGATACAGCGAACAGGTGACACACATCTCCCTCATTTATCCATATGAGACCTGGAAAAGGTCCCACGTGTCTTGGATTTCCTGTTGAGAGAGAACTGTGCAAACTTTTTCTTTGAGTTCAGTGCCCCAGTTTCCACAAGGGAACAAGCAATCACTTGGGTTTCAAGTCTGCTGTTATTTCTGCTTCTGCAGTGGGAGAACGTAAAAAGTTCATATGTCATTTTTAAGCCAAGAAAATATACCTGTGATAGAATATGTGGCTGTGACTTTGGGGTCTACACAGCCACAAGAAATCACATAAAGAAGGTATTTTAGGACTTCTGGTTCTTGTAGTGAAATTGTCATCTTGCTGAACTTGAGGGCAAAATTTCCCACAGACTGCAATTGAACAGGACTTCTCTGGGAGCCTTCACCACGTGGAGCTTCTGCTCTAAGTGTTACATTACATGTCCTACTTGATTCAAAAGAGATCTCTCTCTCATCTATGATTGTTTGGAAGGTGAAAATTCACATTGTCCCTTGTATCGGGCATTCATCTCCTGCAGCATTTCATTTGCAAAATCCAATCAGAAACACATCTGTGACTCCCAGGTACATTTTTCCTTAAGTGATCATAAAACAAAATCATTCCACAGTAATTTACCCACTTCTATTCTTGTAAGCTACATTCAGAGTCTAAAACAGAAAATGTCTCATTAATTCCATAGCTTTATCTTTTTTAATCTTTCTTTTAAAACTATGTCAATCACATTGAAATTGTAAACACAAACTATTGGGGAAAAAATAAAACCTGCTGGATGAACCTATCTGTGAACAGAGAAGCATCAAAGTCTGTGATGTTTTGTCAGAAATTGCTATCAACAGTTAAAATCTTAGAGAAGCCAAATCAAAAGTCACAAAAATCTCTGATTTTAAATGAAATAATACCAGAAAGAACCACTCATTGCCACAAGAACTCTTAAATGGGTAAACCAAACAAAAAAACACAAAATACATGTCTTTTAAAAGGGCATGAGGCACAAGAAGCCTAGAAGAAATCCTGGAAGTGCAGAATCTAAAAGAACTCACAGATCTGAAAATGTTGACAGAAGACTTAAATATAACTTAGATGTACAGTTTACATTCTTCAAGCTCTCCCTTTCTTTCGGCAGTTTGACTCCTAAATGGTCTCATTTATGATCTGAAGATAATTGTTGACTTTCCTGGGACTACTACAGTATGGTCTTCTGAGACCTTCTGTATTTCAGATATGAAACAGTACTTTTTTATTTAAGTTCCACTTGCTGAGGTCAATTAAGTGTCCTAGTCAGGAGGTGTGCAGGTCAAACAGAGTAAGACACTCCTAGTGTTGGACAACGTGAAACATCATAGTCAACTAATGATAAAGTCCTGGTGGTCTGTCTTGTTTTGATCTTAACTAACTTGACCCTTCGACCTGTCATTAAATTAATTAATTGCCATCAGTTCAGTCAACGTGTATACTTTGATATGAAGTGTAGGGTGTGCATCAGCCTTTTCCCCTTTTCTAAGGAGCTTGAATTTGGTAGAGAAATGCTTTAGTGTAGAGATGCTACATGGAGTAAAGAGAAGACTCATCTTTGCTGACACAGTTCTAAATCAAACTACATTTAACATACAACAGCTCTAAAGGGTGGAGGCTCTTTGAAGAAAGTGTATTAATCTCACCAGCTAGAAAGAAAGTTCTTTTGTTTCCACATCCACTTACCACTCTGGACAATGCCATGAAAATGAAATCTCTACACAGAGAAATTTTGCTGATGTGGAGATGTGTTTAGATTTTCAACTTCTTATTCCCTGCAAATAATGCAGTGGTATTTGGGCATGCACTTTAGGATCTTAAGTTTTGAAATCATGGTTTAGTTCGCAAAATATACTGAAAAAACCTGTACAGGCAGCACGTGATCTTTAGAGAATACTTTAAATTTGCAATTCTTTTCATTTGCCATAAGAATGATTTCTTACATTTGAAGGTTCGGTGCTCTCTAAGCTTGTATGCTTTGCATGTTAAAATCTATTTACATAAGAGTTTCTCCAGCTCTCCTTTGCTGATTAATGAAAAACCAATATAAGAGACACACACATACATATAGACAGTCAGCACGTTGTGTTTATGGGAAAAGAAATTCAGCAGAAGTCTTTTCCTGAAGTGCCCTGGACTGACTAAGGATTTAAATAGTGACACTTAGGTATTACATTACTATCACAAAAGATTGTAAGCAACTTGCAGAAACAATCTAGGTGGTTGCATTGGAATAATCACCCAGATGCACTCTGAAGCATCTACTTATACAAATGCATTTAAATTTGGTCAGATGCAATTGGGAGGACAATTGTTTGTCTTTAAAGAAAAATATTAATGAATTCCAGCTGCTAAGTAATATTTACAAATCAGGGTACTTTATCTTGAATAGACATTTTATACACTGTCTGTGTTTATCCTGTACCCAGGGTTAAACTGTAGCAGTTGTTCTACCACCCCATGACCCCTCCCCAGCTGAGAAGGGGAATTGGGGAAAAAAGGGAGAAGCTCTATGTGTTGAAATAGAAACAGATTGAATGAAACAACAAAACTAATACAATCACCAACATAAAGTGTACAAGGTTCTACTCAGCCTGGTCCTTGGGAGCAGCAGCAGGAGCAGAAGACCAAGAAAGAAGAGCTCCAGGAAGAGGAACCCCCCCCTCCCTGAGCTCCCTCCTTTTCCCATGAGCAGATGAGGTGGTGTGGGATACAGCTGGGAGTCAGTGCCTTGAGTGGATCTCCCACTGACTGGGAGCTCCTGCCTGCATGGCTGCCCCGTGGGGCTGTTCCCAGGAAAGCAGGACTATACAAATTGCAATAAAGTACTAATTAACTACTTATAGTTATTGCTACTGTCTTTCAAAGTATTTGTGAATATCTCATTTGATTTGCTAAGACAGAGAACAGTTAGACATGCTATTTTGCTTCCCTTTTCCCCACATCCTTAGCTGGTTCAGTGGTGCTGCTAGTTATAGGACATTTCTCTCACTTCAAAGCCTAGCTTCTCCATCTCCCAGAGGACTGACCGTATCTCACAAGCACCCTTCACGGATCTACAGGCTTTAAAAGTCTATTTCTGTCTCTTTCTTTCCCTACCAACTTTTGATATCTCTGAACTTTAGTGTTATGTAAGGTCTCTCACAGTAAATACTGCACAGTAATTAGCATTCCAGTCACAATGTACGTCCATAGGGGAAAACTGATAGAATGTTTACTTTTTCTTAAAAAAATATTCAGTATCTCATTTATAAAAGCACTTTAACAAGAAAGATGAGGGAAGAGCAGAAAAATGGAGGACAGGGAAAAAAGAAGTGACTCTGTTTATGCCTTTCAAATCTCAAGAGAGAGAAATAAGAAAAAATCACTCCCACATACTTGGATAGCTTCTTAGGCTCAAGCAAACAAGAAATGAGTACACACATATACTGTCTCTATTCTGGGTATTGAACAGATAACTATGGAACCACTCACTGATTTCAGTAGCAGGCTATTTATTATGGCAGAATTGTGGGGACCCTAGGGCACTCTTTCCCTGTCAAAACTCTTAAGCATTTTAGTCTCCAAAGGCTCTTCTGAAAGCTCATCACTCTCTCTTGTATAGACAAAGACTTGGGGCCACTAATATAAATAATAAATCAAAACTTAGCAAGAGAAGAATATGCCAAGAGACAAGGCAAGCAGGGGCATATCTAAGTATTTTCAAGATGTTATTATAACATCATGTGAAGAATATCAAGACTCTCTGAAGAATATTGTTTTGTTTTATTATGCTGCTTTGTCAAAACCAAAATTCCATTGTTCAATTAGGGCTTTTGACAGTCTCTGGAGGAAACTCATCCAAACATAAATGAGCATGAATTAAGTCATGCCAGTTATATATATAAATAAAAAGAAATGCAAGGAGATTCCTATTTGATTTTATTTTCCCCTAAGATGCTGAATTTATTCATCATATCATGTAATATCAGTATCCTGATTTTGTATTATGAATAATATGGTTCTGTGGATGAAATTCACACCTGATTACATAGAATCCACAAAATTTAGGGAATTTACAAGGTCTACAGATAATGGCCATCCTCCAGACCCCTTCATTTATCTTCCTTGCTCCCAAAATATGAGTTCTGCATTGTATGATTATGAAACAATGTGAAACTAAAAGGTTTTAGGGGGATGAACTTGGAGATGCATGATCCAGTTGTGAAGGTAAAGTACACAGACATGGAAACTGAAGGAAGTTTTTATACACAGAAGAAAAAGCTTCTTCCTCAGGACAGTGAACAGTGCTTTCTGAACTCTCAATATTTTTAGTCTCAAATAATGAATGTCCATAATGTGCTTTGAGATCCTTCAATTAAAAGTGTGTTATTGTTTATATATAACCTGACCCTTGAGCCAAGCACTGTACCAAACTGGTCAGTGTGCTAGTGGTTAAAAACTTTGCCAGAGCTTAATGCAGTTCCAGGCCTTATAAAAGCATCACAGTTCTCCACAGTTTGGCCCCTTCTTCAGACTCAGATGAATGTCAGCAGCCAAAACATTTCCCAAGGTTTGCATTTTAATTTTTGACTTGAAGACTATACCTTTTCCCTTCCATGTAAGGTTGAAAGAGTTTAAATATTCAGACCATCCTGCATTTTCTCAAACCTCACTTCCTCATTCTCATCCTTTGTGTAAAAATTTGCAAATATAATGTATACATTTTTATTTCTTTTCCTTGGAAATCTATATAGGATTATTTTTGAGACAGAAAATATGGCAAAGCTAGCCCATCCTCCCATGCAACATATGTCTCTGTAAGTTCCTACTGCCAAGAAATCATCTCCTGCCAAGCCAGACTCACCACCATTCCCAAGAGGTGGAGTTCTCTTTGATTTTCATTTCAGCTGAATTAGCCATATCTGCTAATTCTTTCTAACTTCTTCCAGAAGCTACAAGAAAGCTAAGTGTGTTAAAAAGAAGTCTGGAGGGGATTTGAACAATCAAATAATCTTTTTCGGTCTGTAGGATATAAGACAGAGAAATACATAAGCTGGTAGAAATACTTAACATGATACTTAATACTTAAATACTTAACAGCTTGCTCTTGGCACCATCTCAAAGAATGTTGAGGAAAAGAGGGTTATCAGGAGTAGTCAACATGGGTTCACCAAGGGGAAGTCATGCTTGACCAACCTGGTAGCCTTCCATGAGGACATAACTAGATGGACTGATGAGGGGAGGGCAGTTGACGTGGTCTACCTTGACTTCAGCAAGGCTTTTGACACTGTCTCCCATGGCATCCTCACAGCCAGGCTTAACAAGTGTGGACTGGATGAGTGGGCAGCGGCGTGGATTGGGAACTGGCTGAAGGACAGAGCCCAGAGAGCAGCAGTGGTCAGTGGGGCAGAGTCTAGTTGGAGGCCTGTGACCAGTGGTGTCCCCCAGGGGTGGGTACTGGATCTGGTCCTATTCCATATATTCATTAACGACCTGGACAAAGGGACAGAGTGGATCCTCAGCCAGATTGCTGATGACACAAAGCTGGGAGGAGTGGCTGACACACCAGGGGGCTGTGCTGCCATCCAGTGTGACCTGGACAGGCTGGAGAGCTGGGCAGGGAGAAACCTAATGAAATTCAACAGGAGCAAGTGTAGAGTCCTGCATCTGGGGCAGAACAACCCCATGGATCAGTCCAGGCTGGGGCTGAGCTGCTGGAGAGCAGCTCTGGGGGAAAGGACCTGGGAGTCCTGGTGACAGCAGGCTGACCATGAGCCAGCAGTGTGCCCTCCTATCTTAAGGGCAGGTGTCAGGAAGACGGGGCCAGACTCTTCTCAGTGGTGCCCAGTGACAGGACAAGGGGCACTGGGCACAAACTGGAACACAGGAGGTTCAGTCCTAACATAAGGAAACACTTCTTTGCTGTGAGGGTAACAGAGCACTGGAAC
Organism: Podargus strigoides; assembly: GCA_028020825.1. Taxonomy (NCBI): domain Eukaryota; kingdom Metazoa; phylum Chordata; class Aves; order Caprimulgiformes; family Podargidae; genus Podargus; species Podargus strigoides. The sequence goes on along the minus strand of CM051624.1, from coordinate 42,885,608 downwards.
TGCCCAGAGAGGCTGTGGAGTCTCCATCCCTGGAGACATTTAAACCCATCTGGACGTGTTCCTGTGGGATCTACTCTAGGATCCTGCTCCAGCAGGGGGTTTGGACTGGATGATCTTCAGAGGTCCCTTCCAACCCCTACCACTCTGTGATTCTGTGATACTCAATTCCCTATAACCAGTACTAACTATGACATTGCCCCCCTCATTGCCCCCACTCCTTTGAACTAGCCATATTTCTTAACTTCACTTCTCAGCCTCTTCTGTTATTCTTGCTGATGCTGTTCACTGTGCCTTCTCTGAAAATGGAGATTATGCGTTGAGACAGGACGCACACAAAACAAGTTAAGGAAACAGTGTTTTAGAATTATAGTGTATTGCACATGTTTATATGTTGTGATTTTCCTTATGGACAGAAGAAAAGTTTGAGAGTTCTGAAAAACACACAGCACTGTGATAGAAAACATCAAAGAGAAAAGATGAAAAATCAATTCTAAACAAAGATATTTTTGCTTATAGCAGTTGCCTACAGTGAAAATCAGGAACAACTGGTGTGTTACACAAGTCTAAAACAGTCCACTCAGAAGGATCTAAGGCCGAGGTATGTGAAATAGTTCTAATTTCATTGCATAGGTTTTGATATAATTGAAAACTCAGTTAATGATCACCCAAACTGTGGCCATTCAGAATCTGTGTGCAACTCTACCCATATCTGTGGGACTAGTGCATAACTGAAATATTTGCTTACCATTTCAAACCTGCTGGAGGCACAGCATTATTCTCTGAGGTTTGTACAGGGCTTTTATCCTGTGTTAAGCATAACTTATTACATGGGCTAAGCTATTTCAGACTGCAGAACAGGTGACGTATTTGTCTCCAGAAAAAATAAACCAATATATGAAGAAGAGCAGGATTTTGTTCTTTAGAAAATACAACTTTTTCAAGCAATTTGGCATAGGCTATATGTAATATATACCACATCACTCTCACTACAAGGAAGTGTGCTCTTGAATTCTCATCTCTGCCACAAACGGAACCACACTCACTATTATGTCTGAAAAAATGCCTGATGTAAATACCCATTAACCATATTAGCTTTCTCAGTTTCCTTCCAACCATCCCTGTTATTCCACCTTCAATACACTTGTAGAGATGTAAACCAGCAATGGATGCTGTGACAGACACGCTTCTTGGTAACTATCAGGCTGAACTACATCATCTTCCAGCATCCTCCATGCATCCTAAAGGCTTCCCAGCCCTACGTGGTTCCAGACCTTGAAGTCAGATTGTGTATGGAGGGATCATTGTGCAGTGTCTTCTTACCAACCTCTAGGGAATGATATTCTATTGTTTGATAGAATGTTTTAGCTTACCTACTCTTGCAGTTAGAAATTTTCTCCTTAGTATCCAACTATGATCCTCTCAACTGTAAAGTAAGCTAATTAAACACCTATTTAACCGGTCGTCATCAAAAAACGCTTAGTAATTAATATTTTACAGCCTGAGAGATATATCAGTGTCAGAATACTGAACAGGGCAGTGGAATGTCTATTCTCTGTAGTAGACACAAACATCACTTAATATCACTTGTGTATTTCATTCCTCAAGCTTTATACACTTCAGACTGATGGCTGCTGTAAGCCACACCGTGTGCAATGCAATATTAATTTGTATAAAGAAGGTGTATGTAACTACATTGAATTTACAGTTCTGTATATCCAAATCAGACCCTATTCATTATAAGAAAGACCATGCAATATTTATTTATATATATAAACAAGAGTGATACTTGAGAATAGCTGAATATTCCTTCTTTTTAATGGGGGAGAAAGGGGAGATGGGATTTAACTTTCACTAAAGACTTGAATAGAGGCATGATCTTCAATAAACAGAAGAATGCAAATTCCTCTAAGACCAAGGTATGCAAAAGAAAAAAAGTACTCAGAAAGGTCAGTTGTTGGAGAAGAAATAGATCCAGAAGTAACTTTTAAGCTGTCAGTTCAATAGCCACAGAGTCTGTCAGAGAACAGATGCTTCTTTCATGGCTTGATATCCAGAGCCCACAGTGTGCAAACTCATTTTACTGATCTTTTGGCTTTACAAACTAAACAGTGAAATGCTTAAAAGCCTTTGTATTTTCAAATGTAAACGAGTATATTTTCCTTCCCGACATCTGCAACCACTCCTAGATAATTTGTTGGCTGGGAGCATTGTACACCAGCATCAACTCACTAATTAGAGTCCTACGCGTGAAAACCATGTTAAGTGAAAGCTGAACTTCTTGCAATTTACATGCATTGCACATCTTTGTAGGACTGAAAAAATAATAATAATGTGAATTAAAATGAGAAAGTCAAATTAGAAATACATAACACTGAATTCAGTGAGAGATGACTCTAGAGACCATAACTACTTTTTCCTGGACATTGAGCAACTACTACTGGTGACCTCATCTACTGAGGGCTACACTGCAAAAGTATGTATGCATTTACCTTAAAAAATGCAAATAATCATACAGCTATGTTCATTCCAAAAGCTCCCAAATCTCCTCACAAAGATATAATTCTGTCCCTGATATTAGTGTTGCCACCTTTAACATGGATCAAAACTTTCACTTTGTGATGAAAGACCAAGCCTACCCAAAGCACGAGTGGCCTGTGGAATTCAGTGCTGACTCAAGATGGAGCACTGCATCAGTATTGCCTGAAAGAGTAAATTCTCATTGCTTTATTATCATGCCTGTCTGCAACTCCAGAAATAAATGAAGTGGACTATAACTTTTTAATTAAAATATATAATAAAAATCTATTAATATAGAAAGAATTTGAAGAAAGTGGAAGAAAATACGCACTTATTATATATTTTATAATGAAAACAGAAAGGTTTTATAGGAAAAGATATGATAGCAGTTTCAGAGGAAGCACTTAAAAGAAAATACTTTTCCATGCTTCACACTTTATGGTAAACAGTTATTTGCAGAGCACTTTGTCCCAAAGCTCAATAACAGGAATGAGCCCAAAGGATCTCTCTATTGTTGGCTATTAAACATGACAGCCTAGATGTGATTTCCAGATGAGAAAATTTGTACACTGTTAATTCCAGGAAACTGGGTGAGTATTCCAACAGAAGGATCACTCACGTATATCTCTATACCCATCTATCTATCCATCTCACTTTTTCTTACCTCATTCCTTGCTGACCTGCTACTGATCAATGTCTGAGCTAGGATATCCCGACAGACTTTTCATCTGGTCTGTATGATTAATTCCCACATCCTAATACTTCAATTTCCTGCTCCTGTTTAATATGTTAAGAGATCTCAGTTCATGAGCAGGTCACAAACACTATTAATTGTATTCACGCAGTATATTGAGGTTTTTATGCATGAACCCATATGAGACCAATCTCTCAGATATTACAGAGAGTACTGGCTGTATAAATATTAAAACCAGCACCTAATAAAATACAGTGCAGATAAGATGCGGTATGAGTTGTCAACCATTCGTGATGACAACCCAACCCTACTGATCTATTCCTCATAATCCTATTTTGCTATAGACAGGATACTTTAAAATAGCATTAAAAATAGCATTAAATACTCTATTTACTTATTCTAGTTGACATTAATCTAAGCAGTTAGCATACATTCTACAAGAATTAAAAGATTATGTACTATTTTGTCCTAAGAGTTACATGTACATCCAATTTGTGTTAGATTAACGTGGTCAAGAATCTTCAATGACTTTTATTTAGTTTGCATGATTGTTTTATAACCACTACTTTTCTTTCATGGGCAATTCACCTTCTTTGATAAAATGCAGTACAGGTTAGGATTAGGGTACTATTACATGATCAGTAAGTAATTCCTATATGTCAAATGAAAAAAAAATAGAGAGCCTGTAAGAAACAATCATCCTGACAAGTTTCTTACAGCTTAAAAAGTTCCAATATATGTAACCAACCCCTACCACTCTATGATTCTATGATAAATATAACAATCCACATTAGCCATTAATGTTGCCTGCTTAAAATTAGAGCAGGATTGTAACTTGGAGACACCTGAAATGCACAAAGATCCTGGAGCAGGTACTGACCCAGGTTGGTATGTCCATACCCAGGGACAACTCTTGCACTGGGAACATGAGTCCAAATCCAGTGAGCCATTTTCTTTGTAATAAGCATCAGACTTTGGCATAGCCAGGCACTATAACCACAGAAGTGGAAGTACAGTGCTCTAGTGCAGTAGTCCCTGATTTGGGAATGGTGGCAGAATTCCTCAATAGCCGTATATCATGGTTGAGAAAGCTCCGGACAGGAATGGGGAAACAGAAATATAGACAAAAGATGCTCTCCAAGAACCAACTCTGTCATTTGTAGATAGCATTCCAACTATTTTTTTATATTTTTTTTTGATATGTGACTTCCTGGGATTCTTGTCATGGAAAACCGAACATTTATCCTTATTTAAAGCAGAGGGATCACAGATATGCTTGCATAGGTTCTTCTTGCACTTGTAGTGGACAGCAGCAGCTCTGAAAAATGCTTGGAAGTTTTGTGGGAAGTATCTAATTATGCTTGACACTAAAACTCTAGGAAGTGTTAAATGGGGCGAGTATTTTTATTTTTGCTGATTTAGGTTGTATCATATCTACTAGCTTTCTGAGAAAAAAAAAAAATATGTTCTGCTGCTTATAAAAGAAGAGGTGAACATGTATAGTCTATCAACATAATACACTAAGAGGTGTACATGCCTAGTCTATCAACATAATGCACTAAACTAAGAAGTTAAGAATTATATGCATTTCCTTATCTTTGGGACATGCTGAAAAACCCCTCCTACACAAACTGCTGCAGTCACATGGGTATGTTCTGTATTAGTTTTCTATAAAACAACAACTTTGCTCTATGTACTTATTGGACAAAATATATCAGGCATTCCTGCAACCATGTATTGGTGACAATACATCAGTGAGCACATTGGGCCCAATTGTAAATCATTGCTGCATGAGTATTAGGTAAAAATAGCGTATAGAAGAGCTCACTTGCACCAGCTGTTTTTTTCTCCATGTGCATATTTTATTAATAAAATATAAATTTATGCAGCATCTTATAAATTTGGCTACATAATGACTAGTAGCCTTTACCAAATGAAAAATCTTTGTTAAATACAAAATTGCATGAATTCACCCAACACGTTAAAAAAAATAATCCATCCAGTCCTTCATGAAACAGGAGATTTGGTACCTCTGCCACAAACAAACCGTGGGACTTGTTGAATTTATCTGTCATTTACACTGGACTCTCTTTCTTATATCATTTGTCACTGCCAGAATATACTAGAATTCCTTCCTTGTAAAAAGCAAGCATCATTTTCTTCTTAATCATCAGTTCCTGTGTAAAAGATACAGGAAGGCACCAGGAAGCAAGACGTCTGACAGCTCAAAAATGTACCCACTCTTTCATGCTAGGTTGGACACAAAGTTTAGCATATGCATAAATGCACAAGTGACTGCTCAAAACGCTGTACTACCTGTTTAGCCATCTGAAACTAATATAGTTATACACATGTATTTAAAGGAAACAGCTTCTGGTGTGCTCAGCTGTCTGTTCTGAGACTTGCCACAGAAGAGAACATCTTTCATTGAGTGCAAACTAGGAAATGGGATTTGCAAGTAGAATTTTTAATACTAATTAACTCATTACTCTCCCAGCAATCAAGTGAATTTAACACTGCTAAACCACAGTGGATTGGTTAAAAACAAGCATTAAAATCCTTCATGGGATGGATATAGATATTTTACAAGGTGTTCCGTTTTGCTGTATTTTTGAGAGCTGCAGATCATTTTACAGATCATGAAACCAACTTAGCTTGACTTTGTTGGAAAAGCAGAATAAATGTCAAATAGCACTTTCAGCCCTCTGTATCTTTTCAGTAGTCTTTTTGGGTTGTACACACTGATATGTGACATGGAGTTCACTCAAAATAATCAACTGCAAGCATTATTTGGATAATCTTTCCATTGCATTAGTCCAACTCCCCATTAGGTCTCATGGATCTGCTTAAGAAACAGCAGAATAAAGCTGTACACTGTTACCTACTCCTACTGTTGTCCTATCCTTGTTCAGCAGGTCTGTCTTCAAGGTAGTTTTGCTGTCTCTGCAGCCAGTAGAGCTTAGTTTCTTCCCACACTGCCTGTAAGGAGGTCAGTTAGAACCAACTGGGACTGGCTGTCTCCAGTACAAACTCAGATGGGAAGCTGACTGAGTTTGACAACTTTGCTCTCCAGCGTGTCAAACACCATCCACGGCAACTCCAGGTTTTAACCCAATGGGCTGTATTTGAAGTCTAGACAAAAAGGACCCTGCCATTAATTTAACTAAAATCCCTCATTTTACAACCTACTGCCATTAACTGTTATCGTATTAAGTAATGACAGCATCTGGGATATGAGTCAAACGAGAATAAAAATTTTCTGACAATGTTAGCTGGATATTAAATCAATTTGGAGACTGGTTTGCTTTTGCAGTGTTTTGCTTCTGGAGCAATTTGGCTACTGTCAGTCAATATCTGACAACGTCCAGCATTCTGCAGCACTGGTTTTGGAATTCACCTGTCTTAAAGACAAAGGCTCTTTCTTCATTCTGGACATTTCCCAGCCTTTTCAGCTTTGCTAGGGAAAGTGTGTTAAATAAGACACATAAGCCATGACCCTCAATACAGGATTTGCTTCAGCCTAATTAATGGTAATATGCAACTCCTAGGATCAGATAGTTGGATCTAAATTGGGTAGAGTCCCCAGATAGTCTTTGCACCCTGCTGATGTTTCTGTAATGGACTGAGGCAGCATTGGGTCCCCTCAGCTCAGACCTGCAGAGATATTTTGAGTTTTGCAGCTCTCAGTGTCAGAGATGATTCGGTGTCAGTACAGCCAGAGAGGAGACAAACAGAATTATTTTTACTCATAGATAAAATTCAGAAGTGTCTGCGCAGCTGGTATTCACTGCTGATTAAAAGACTAGTTCAGATCACCTTGTTAGCTGCTCATTTGGCTCTCAGCCAAGCAACCTAATCGATTTTTTTTTTTAATGTTGATGAGGAAAGGGTCTTTTGTTGGCATTTGTTGTAAGGACTCATCTTATACTTGGGTCATTTAACCGAGAACAAGTGAGGGAGAAATGAATAGTAAAAATTTACAATCTCCAATCGATTAATATTCCAAAGAAATTTAGGCCTGTGTTTGGTGAGCCAGAAATGAGTGAACAGGCAGCAGCTGCTCATCTGTGTCGGGAGTCTCAGGACAGATTTATTTGGTTTTTCCCTAATTGCTTCTAGATCATCTACTGGGTTATCTCAACAATGATTTTTTTTTTTAATCTTCCAAGCAGCCCCATAATGTAAAACTGTCTGCGAACAGCAAATTGATACTTATAATGAGATTAATTTATGTGGTTTTGATAGAAGTAAGGAAGCATTTCTTTGTTTTATGAAGAATAAAATATGAAGAACAAAAATATGGTATTAACTTTGCTGTATGACTTTTTCTATATTATTAGACCAGATTTTCCTCAAGGTTTTCCAGTCGGTATTGTATATGATGCTTAAAGTATGGAACTATCTAGAGCAGCAAGCGGTGACTGCAGCTGTCTCTGGAGTGAAACTCAGCAGACTACAACCAGATAGTACTGCCATGAATTGGAAACTGCTGTGATGGGAGGATTTTGAGGCTGAAATACCAAGCAAATTTTAAAATTTCAGGCAAATGTTTATCTATAGTTAACTAGTAGGTACTCTATCACCAACTGCAAATCATACATAAATCCAAAATACTAGTTGAGCCTTGGGTAAACGATACCATGAGGTTTTTTCTGCAGCCAGGCCCTGATACCCACAGTCTTTGATGTGCTTTGCCTCCATGACTGAGATGGCCCAACTCATTTTCAAAGGGGGATGTTGAAACCAAAAGCGCTCTTTCTTCCCCAAGCTCCACTCTGTATCCCTGCTGTTTATATGTAACTATTCCATAAACTGAGACCATTCTGCCTTGGGTAGGTGCTACCTTGCAAGTGATGGTCCATTCCAACTTTTTGAAATGGGTGGAGACTGGATGCTGCTCATATGATTCTTTTGAGAAACTCCAGACTAGGAAATGTTCTCTCATTTATTTTTTTTTTTTAAGCCAATATTATAAAATATTTCACCTTGTATCTCCAGTCAGTTTTGTAACATGTCCATCTCCAAGACAAACTAGGTAAGTTTCACAAACAGATCTTCATTCTATATGTGGTTTAGTTAGGTCAAAATCCACCTAGGAGTCCCAAAAATGAATATTTGCAACCCTTAAAACGCCAGTACGTTCATTTCTCAAATGTGTACTACCTTTTTGATAGTTTTAGATTGCTAGAATCAAACTTTGTGGATGTCAAACTTTTTAGAAATCTAGTACTGAGCTGTTAAAAAGTCAGTATCTGGACTAATATGCAACTCAAATTCAGTGATGACCCATGAACAGAAAAAAATTGAGAGGTATCATTGTAGCCTGCACCATCATTGTCTTTTATATCTAATACAGTTTTCTATAGATGTGGCTGGTAATTAAAGTTGCCTTTTCCTTTTCCCTTTTTTCCCCTCACCCTTTCCTTCTCCCTTCCTTTCCTTATACTTCCCTCCACTTCTTTCCTTAACCTTCCCCTAGCCTCACCTCCTCTTAATCTTCTACTCTCACCTCTCCTTAGTGTGTGTCCCCCCCCATCTCATCATCCTTCAAGTCTCTTCTCCTCCCTTCCACTATTTGCTTCTCTTCTTTCTTCTTCCTCTGTAACACTCCCATACATTTACATTTAAGAAATAAAGAAACCCACTTCTTTTTTTTTAATGAACAAAGCACCTGCCTGAGATAAAATTACAGCTAAAGAACTTCTAAAGAACTTAATTAAGACCTTTTAGTAGAAGAACAGAGCATTATGATATCTGCAGTAATGAGTGCATTCGAAACAAACTCACATAGTTGCAACAGAATGGAAAGATTAAGGATCTAAGAGTGTCCTGGTTCCTCAGGCACCTCTAAATTCACCCAGTCCAACCATTAACCCAGCACTGCCCAGTCCCCACTGCCCCATGTCCCTCAGCACTTCATCTACATGTTTCTTACATACCTCCAGGTATTTAAGATATATATATGAAATAATTATGAAGATACATATATTAAATAATATATGAAATAATCCAGGATACATATATGAAATAATTTCACATATATGTTTAATGTAAATAAACATATTACCAGATAATTGAAAGTCATCAAAAATATTCTGACAGCTGTTTCTAAGAATCCCTACTTTTTTTTTTCCCCCTGAATTTCATCATTTATAATTGATTTTAAATGTTATTTTAGCTCACATGTCTGGAATAGAATTACTCAGTCTTATTTACATGGTATTTGCAAGCTTAACACACAGCAATACTTAAAAGCAGATAATGCTCAGCATACTAGTAGATTTTACTGAAAAGTTTTTATGTACCATATTCTGCAAGTTTTGCAGTATTTATCATTAATACATCATTGGCTAAACAACTTTGCTTCTTGAAATATATAGTTAATATTAAAAAGTAAAATATTACTGTTATTAACATAGGAGTCTGTGAGGAACATTCGCTCATATTCAGTGGTTTCTGGTGCTAACAAAACAAAAGGCTTGGAATAACAATGACACAGAAATGGAAGGAAATAAGTGTGTAACAGCACTTTCCAAATATTTTCTTAACTTTCCAAAACTTGTGATCTCTGACTATTTAGAAACTGATGTTATTGGAGATAAAATCATGATAATATGAACATCAATATAAGATTGGTTTTTATTAGAAGGAAAAGGGATGATTTTGAGGGGGGGAAAAGTGTATTTACTAATGAAAGTCCACTATTCACCTACTGAAAAAGGATCCCTCTCTGCACTAAAAAAATTTTATAGTATAATTTTTATTTCATATAAGAAATCCAGAGCCCAGTACAGGGACAGAGAGAAAACTACTCCCATCTCTAGGGTACTAGGAGCTGTTTTGGCTGTGATGGAAGACAGGGTAACTGTAGGAAACACTTCATTTTGTACTCCAGTTTCGAAGCACAACCATACCATAACATCCTTTCTACACCAACGTGCTCCTGTCAGCACTCCCTCACTCAGGGTACCAGAGTGAGTGAGTGTGTTGCCAGCGAGTTCTGAATCCCTGGAAAGGCTTTGTACCCTCTGGATGGGAGGACAATCTGTACATTCATAATGTGATATTAACATTACTGCAGGTACAAAAAAGAGCTGCAGAAAATACTTTTAAGATCCACAATACCATCATTTGGTTTTCTTTGCTCCATGCAGTAGACACCACCTTATGCACCCCATTGTCATGGGTCTCCAGCTCCTCTTTGTGGATGACAACAGTGGCTGCAGCAGAAACTCTTTGAGGATTTCCAATACTTCAGCACCCTTTCTGCTGGCCCCTCTGTGTGACACTGCTAGCAACCCAGAGGCTGCATTGTGCTGAGTTTCATCAAGGATATGTATTTTACATTCCATGCACTTTCTACACCTCCAGAGGGCCCAGATACTAAAGCTTCCTTCAGAAATTGTGTGAATTCCTCGTGTGCAGTCGGGAACAAAAATATCCCTTTGAGATCTTTTTGTCATTTGTAATTCCACTTTAAAACAAATCCAGAAGAGGAAGAATAAACATACACTCTCCGAGATATCTGCACATTCATGCCAAAAAAGCAGTAGAAGACTATTACACTAAACAGTGTGTAAGTGTTTCAGAGACCAACAATTGCTTATCCAAGCCATTTGGAGAATGTTTATGTGTCAGATGCATTTGCACCCATAAAGGGTGTTTTATATATTCATCACAAAAAGAAAATGAGGTATTTCTCAGATATTCACAACATAATTCCAGGCACATTTACTTTTTTATTATTATTATTTTGTCCAGAGAGTACAAGACTGCTTATTCCTGACTTGCTTTTTCACATCTTATACTCTATATGTGTACTTAGGGTCTAGATTTCATCTGCTGCCAACCCAATATTCCTAGTGTCATTAATTTCTGTCATGTGTGATTTTATATTCTGTTAAGAAACAGAACTGAAATGAACATATGTGCAAAAGCATTTAGAAATGGAAGGGTTTGTCTCAATTGAAAAGGTCAAGTACTTGTAAATCTTTGTCAGAACTGAAGTGGCACAAATGCACTGCAGTGCCAGTAGTCCAGAAATGCATTTAATGGCTCAGTAAGGAGACAAAGGTATTTCTTGAGCCTCAGCAGTGCAAAAAGCTGTAGCAGCTTATAAAAAACACAGAATAAAGAATTATCCATAATCAACAACGTAACATATGATTCAGGTGTCCTGAGTAAGAAATAAAGGTAAAACTACTTAATTAGGAGACTGTACTGAGGCATCAAAATATGAAGTGGTAAAAGTCATGGAGACACATACCTTAACCCAGTGTCTGAGCTCCTCAAGCACTGCTCTAATTTGCTCTTATATCCAGTGTGGTGCTGAAGTTCTGCTTCTGGAACTGCCATAGTCTCAGGAATGAGGGTCTCTATGACACCTATAGCAGATAAAGACTTCAAGTAAGTCATCTGATGATCAATCAAGCAATCATCAGTTGGGGATGAGTGCTTTTGGGATGAATGCTTTGTTTTAAAACTCAGTCATAGAGGTGTTCCCTAAAATATTATTTTGAGATAATAGATAAGAATTCTTGTCACCTACTATAACACAGATTACTTTTATTATAGCATATCAGACAAAAAAAGCTCTTGAAGGAGACAGAAAAGTTTGCTGTCAGTGAAGTTTTGCATCCAAGTTTTTACCTTTCAATGACATCATTTTAAAAACTCAATGTTCCTTGCTTTGTTACGTCAGTGCTCAGGCCACTTAGAAGGCCAGTTATCCTCATGTGTGACCATTCTGCAGTTAAACCATTCATTTAAGAAATGAAAGACTTCAAGCCCCTCAGTTACTGTGAATTCCAAATTGCATTCAAACCTGTACCCAACTCCAGGTCTTTTTTACGTGACACATTCAACATCTGAGAGATTAAATGCAATCCAATAATCACGAACAACTGATGTCTGTAAATACTGATTGCTTTCCTTCTTATTTTGCCTGATGCAAAATTAACTTCGCAGTCTAGAAATAACCTGAGCACTTCTCTTTAAATACAGTTTAATGCTCATGCACTCAAGAAATTGTAGACACCTACACTCCTGCCATTTCACCAGGTATTAGGTATTTTGCTCCTTTGGCAGAGGTGCCAACTATCTAGGGCACAAATTTAAATATATCAGCCTTTGCCTTTTCTTAGCATTATGCAATGCCTTTGGCAACTGAAATATCACCTGTCATATAACTTACACCTTCTAGAATAGTTAGACTTCTATTTTAATGCCTGTCTGATAGAATATTAATAATGGTTAATGTTCAAATTATGTGATCTACTGGCTGCAAACAGGTAATTTTGTCTAACTAATAAACTAATTGAACTTAATTGAGCTGTAGAAGTAATAGTAATATAATGTATTTGTGCAACAGTAGCTCCATTTATATTTTAGTCTCCTGGTAAATTCACTTCATCCGTTTTCATTCATTTGCTCTCCAGAAAAATTGCCAAAGACCTTTGCTTCTAATAAACCACATGAAGATCTAACCCAGAAACTCAAAACTAATAAATATTGCGACATTTTTTAGTTATGTAATGGCTCTAAACCAAAGTAAATTTAACTTATCCCACCATACTAGCATAGTCTTGTCAAGTTTAGGACAATTTAACTCAAAAAGAGTTATTAATGTTCAGTGTTGCTAGGCAGCACTACGTTTCAGTGGTGAACAAGGGCAGTCTGAAGAGGAGGCCCAACCCTTACTAGGAAGGCTTCCAGCTACTATGTTTAATACTGTTTAAGATCCATGCATATGATTTTCAGTATGTTCACTACAGACCATGGAGAAGGATTATTTTACACCAGCTGCTGGAGTTACACTAATCTGCACATTGATCAGAGTTCCCTAAGCAGGACCTACTAGTATTAATTAATATTATGTTTCAATGTTCTTAGCCTCACACTTAGCAACCAGTTTCTAAACATCCAATTTTAAAAATTATTTTTCACAGAAGAATCCCATGAAGCTGAAGTCTTCTACATTGGACTGAAAAAATCTCACCTCTATCAGATTAAACCCACAGTAGCCATATTCTGAATTTACAAAGTATACAGTGCATCTCATTTTTAAGTTAGAGGCAGTATGAGATAGGAAATTGTTTTAAATGTTTAATCACTATAGCTCTGCCTCTCTTTTCGCTTAACCAGTGTAAAAAGTCAGACTTGAGTGGATTAATCTGGAACAACATGTCTTTATTTTTTTTTTAATATCTTAATCAAAACAGAATTTATTTGTTTTCAAGATTAACTGGAGTAGATCAAAAGAGCCAATTGTAACATTGCCAAGGCTATTTCCGAATTCAGCACAATAGTGCTTGAAAATGTAGCAAATATACTCAGTTCCTGGTTTCATGAATATTCCTTAATTCACATGCTCCCAGTATAGATTACATCTACAGCAAAAAAACCAACAACAAACCCTCTTGGCTGCACAGCAAAGGGAAGGAGGCAGACATATGTTATTTGGTCAGTATGTGCAAATAATAAGTAGAATTTACAGTGTATAAAGTTCTTTTGGTGGGTGTTTTTGATGCAGAAGTGCTCATGTCAAACCTGCTTTTCAACTCACAAGATGAAATAGCATAGCAGGATACTGTGCACAAGACAAATTTTTGGACAGTTGAATTGCACGTTGACAAAATAGAAATAATTGTATTTTGAATGGAAAGCAACAGTCACTTCTCATCGTTGCTACATGTTCTCCAAATAACAATCTGTTTCTCCTAAGAACTCATCAACAGAAATTAGTACAAGTTTCCATCACATCCAGATCATTGATAAAGATATTAAACAAGACCGGCCCCAGCACTGAGCCCTGGGGAACACCATTTGTTAGTGGCCTCCAACTGGATTTAACTCCGTTCACCACAACTCTCTGGGCCCAGCCAGTGTTTAACCCAGCAAAGAGCACACCTGTCTGAGCCATGAGCCACCAGCTTCTCTAGGAGAATGGGGTGGGAAACAGAGTTGAAGGCTTTACTGAAGTCCAGGTAAATGGCATCCACAGCCTTCCCCTCATCCACCAGTTGGGTCACCCTGTCACAGAAGGAGATCAGGTCAGTCAAACAGGACCTGCCCTTCATAAACCCATGCTGGCTGGGCCTGATCCCCCAGTTGTCCTGGACATCCTGTGTGATCACCCTCAAGATGACTTGTTCCATAACCTTTCCCAGGACCAAGGTCTGTAGCTCCCCAGATCCTCCTTCTGGCCCTTCTCGTAGATGGGCATCACATTGGCAAGCCTCCAGACATCTGGGACCTTCCCCGTTGACCAGGACTGCTGGTACATGATGGAGAGTGGCTTGGCAGGGTCTAGTTGAAATAGTAAGTCTATAATTGTTTCCTCCTGGATTGTGGGTTTCCTCTGGTCTCCACCTTTGTCTTCCAGCTCCAGGGCTGCGTAGCCTGGGGATAACTGGTCTGACTATTAAAGACTGACTAAATCTCAAAAGGATGTAACAAATTTAGGGTCACTAGAGAAGGACAATATGAAAAACAAGAAATCTGGGAAATCTTTCTTATAAGAATGAAAACAGTGTAAAGTTTTCTGTACAATGGACAAACTATAAGAAGAGTCTAAAACCAGAACTGGTTACAGAAGTTATAGTGAGATTCTGCCTTCTTGCTGTCTCAGAAGACAAGAGAAATGGATTTTCAAAAAATACAAACATGATTAAAGTATTGCACATAATGTATAATTTATATGGCATGACTAATTGCTACAGAAGATAAGCAGTGTCACAAACTGAATAAATTTTAAGAAGGAATTGGTGGTGCACGTGGGGAATGAGTTAAGTTTAGAGACGTTGCTGCTTACTAAAGATATTGAAACTTGTGCTTCTCAATTTAAATTCATGAACTAACTAGTAGTTAGACATAAAAAACCCTATCCAACTAGGACACACCCTGACACGTTTCACATCTTTCTCATAACATATCAATAGGGTGTTTCACACCAGCATGCTTGGGATTCTATTGTCTTCCTCAAAGATACCTTGTCCTGTTCACTGTCAAAGATTTTACTTCTCTGGAACAAAGACACCAAATTAAATGACAACAAGCTTAATCTCTTGTAAATCCCATGTTCAAAGGTAACTGTGAAAAATGTTTACTGTTTGCAATTGCAGTACAAATAATATATATAAAGAATATTATGTTTCACCAAATCTAGGACACAAGAAAATTTTCATTAGACCCTAAGAATACTACTCAGAAAAGCCTAATTAGGTCAATTATCTTCCAAAATACAGTGTTAGAAGCCAAATTTCAGCCTTGACAAGGGAAAAATACCTGTTGACTGAAGTGGGTTTTTTTTTCTGTCAACAGGTGTCCTTTTTCTCCATCCCTGCACTGAGTGACTGATCATTACATGTCTGCCTAGACCAAAACTTAGAATTTAATCATCCTGTTGGTGATGAACTTTTACATTTCCCTTGGAATGAAAAACACACAATACAACACAAAAAATGTCTTTTAAGATTTTAGGAGGAAAATAAGTCTATTGGAGAAAGCTGGAGGGTGGAGAAAGAAAGAGGCTATTTAAGCCTCAATCATACCTCATGTCTTGGAAATCTGATGCTTCTTTTTGCAGTGGATAATTGATTTGAATCTGGATTTGAAAGTGTTGAAGCATTTTATTTCAATTGATAATGCAAATATTTTGACATTTTTAAATAATTCATTTTTACTGAGTTTTCTATACTTTCATCACTGCTTTGCCTTAAGGTCAACGTGGAAGATTTGTGGTGTAGAGAAAATATGCCTTGTGAACTTTTTCACAAGTTTTTGGTATTCACTGCTCCTTTTTGTCACAAATTCCTTCTCATCAAATCTGAAGAGAAAAGCTATTCTTCTATCAGTTATACAAAATATAACAAAGAGAAACAAGCCATGCAGACAGTTCCTGAACAAATTTTTCCTCCACGTGCAGATGTATTTTCATGGTAAGAAAAAGAGAGATGGTAAAAATCTAAAACAAAGTGTAATTTTTGTCTGTGCCATTCTCTCCCTAAGCTAATAGGAGCCATATGGAAAGTAGATGTTTATGTTCATCTATGGTAAATTCATGATGATATCTTTGTTTTGTTCCCATCATTGATTTGCCAGCTGTGTGTGGCTTCAAAACTGTTAGAGGCAGAAATATTATCTTGGGCTAAGTAAGGTAAAAAGCAAGTGAACAATAGCACTGCCAGTTCGCACAGATCCTCTGTCCCCTAATCTACTTGTGAATAAAAGTTTTGGAAAACGAAATCTGCTTTTCTCCATTTTTCATGTTTCAAAGTTATTTAGTTCACCTTCAGTTAGAAGATACACTGTATGCCTATGAGCAGACCTGGATTCAACACAGGATTTATAATGAAGCATCTTTCACTGCCAGATATCCTGGAAATCTTCGACCATCTGGTTTCACAATACACTGATTATCTGTTTAAGAATTAATTAGGCACACATGTTAACTGTTGTGGTAGCAGAATTGTTGACATTTGTCTTATGTGTCTTTTGAAAAAGCAATCGTTGTCCAAAACAGATTCCAAAATAGGATGAAGTAATGAATCATAGAACAGCCTTGGCTGGAGGAGACCTCTAAGATCATAAAGTCCAACCATTAACCCAGCACTGCCAAGTCATCACTATAAACCAAAAGACAGCCTCCACTGGGATTAAGATGCATTATCCTTCTCCGAGAATGACACTTGAAAGCATTACATTGTAGTTTTCAGTGGCTGAGGTATCAAAAACATGATATTCATGAATCTCCTTCCCTTATTGGTTGGATCTCTCCCCATCATGTGAAAAATAATATATAAGTGCAACTGACACCATAGATATGGAAAGAAAAACACAACAACCAAAAAAAAAATACAAAAAGACACAATGTAATCTCCCTTAGAAAACCACCAAACACGGAATTTAAAAAAAATGGCATTTTCACTTAAAAGTTATTTGGTCTTTCATACCATACCTTGACTCGACCACTTGTATGCTAGGAGTCACTGAGAAATAAAAAGCCTAAGCAGTTTAGACTGTCATTAGATTCTTATTTTTTGTGAATATTTATAAAAACATAGCCCAGAATTAAATATCTTTTGAAACTGAAAGAAAAAAAAGTTTAAAGTATCTTTCCTCCAAAATTTGTTGTCAAACTGCAAATAGATTGAGTCATATGATAATAGTTTTTAAGAATAAACCATTAATACAAAAAAAAGTCCTCCCTGTCTCTGATACTAAGCTGGCCCAACAGACAAAAAGCAGCATGAAAAACTAGAGTTTAAAATTCACAAAAGTTTTCAGTTCTATATATTATTTGATAACAGGATTTTTTTCTAAAAATGTTTTGCATTCTGGAGTTTTGCATTTCATTGCCTTTAGTCCACAATAAAGTGGTCATTATCATTTAACTCAATAGGGGTTGAACACTCCAGATTTGTGATTACGTAGTTGACCACAAGTGAAAGGACTTCAGAACTTCCAAACAAATTTAAAAGAGCAACTGCTTGCTAATTTATTATTTCCAGACTGCAAGTCTCTTTGTACAATATTTAAACCTGAAGGCTGCGTGGTAACTTAAGATTTGCAAAGCTTGGTAATTTCTGCAAAATTGTAACCACTGTAGAGTTTTTGGGTTTGTGCACTGTGCTGAAGGGGTAAATTATTTTTGCTGAGCAGCTCCTGGGATATCTGAATGGCTATTTTACTGTTTACACAGTTCTCTTACCCTCTTCTCACTTCCTTGGGCACAGTGTTAGTCCTTAACACCACTTCAATATCATTTAAACCTGGCTGAGAAATATTAAGTGGTACAACTCATGCCAAAACTTTTTGTGACTTATGACATGAGTTAGAAAGAAGAATGCTAGCGTTTCCTAGCAGCTTTATATAAAGGATAACACAAAATGCAAGGCAACAAAGTAATGAGAGCTTTTTGCAGAATTTGCAATTCATCCTAAATTGTGGGTCAGAGTATTTACAACACTGAGATTATACAGAGTCTGTAAAAAAATTTACAATCAGTATAATTGTTAGTCAACGGTCAGAGAAAGCAAAAAAAAGATGACAATAACCTATATATGTGTATATGTATACATACATAAAATTTACATATTAATTATTTCAGCCTCAGTTATATCACTCTAAATATGCTTGTTTTCCCTACTTAAACAAGAATAACTACAGTAACGTAAAATATTGTATCAAATCCTTCACAATGCCTAATCTTTGTCTAACAACAGAAAGTTGTGATACTAACTATGTTGCTATAGATAAAGCCACACAATTTTCCAAGTATTGACTTCAGCTGTGATGTGTAGCACGCCTTAAATCACCCAAATCTAAAATAATTATGTTTATAAGGTAAGGAAAAAAATTCTGCTTGGGTCAAGTATAATGCACAAGTAGAGACATGAAAATGGCTAAACATGATGGAGACAGATGGACACACAGACCCATCTGCCAGACATACAGGAACACCTGCATAATAGCCTTGCCATCAGGACTAAAAAAAACTATTCACTTCAGCAAGTCAGATGTATTATAGGCTTACACAGTAGTTGGCATGAAAAGGATTTGGCATTTTAAATGGGTCTATGAATGACCATTAGTACTAGCTGTCTTTTTTTCTGATATATCAAACCAATTAGCCATGTTCTCTCCAGAAAGAAAAGTAATACTCTCATGTAGTATGTCAGGGATTTCATTTAAAAGAGTTACTTGATCTGATTTGTCGTAAGAAATCATTAGTGTTTCCCCTGAAAAATCTAGGGAGAGAACAAAAAACTCTGATCAAGTTATACTTCAGTCCTCAGAAGTACAAGTCCATTATTGCAAATTGATATTTCTCTTTCAGCAACTTCCATCAAGTGAGGGTATTCTAATCTGCAGTGTAGATGAAGGCACTTCTTTCCTTTTAACTGCTATTACCCAGCTTATGATCGTGAATATTGTTGGAAGATGCTTTAATTATAAAGATTAATTAGTAGTCAGAGCAATAGAAGTACATATCTTATATTAGCAACGTGTCAGATTCCAAGACTGAAGCTCTCAAATACAGAAATGAGATTAGAAAACCGCAGTGCTTGACAGGTCAGACAAGAAGATGAAAATGTATTTTTTTTTGCCATTAGGAAGCTTTTGTGCTGATATGTAAAAATGGTAATGAGCCTTTTTCCTCTTAATCAGAACATCTTTTTAAGTTTGCAAAAACTCTAAGTATTAATTAGGTAAGAACACATCAAAAATCAAATTAGGAACAATTAACACTCATTGTCACTGTTGAGGAAAAATAAAAAGAAGGAAATCTCTCCGGCAGCATGCAGACTTTTGAGGTGTTTTACTTGAAATAAGTACAAATCAAAGTATTTTACTGCACAAGAATTCAAAAACCCCAAGTTACAGCTTTTCCTTTATTATAAATTAATCCTTATTCAAGCAGAGACCAGAAGTTGTTATGAAGAATAGCTAAATATATACTACGTTGTATGTCATGGCCATTAGAAACAGAAGTTTCCTGAGTAAGCGAAAACTCTTGGCTATATTATACATGTATAACTACAATTACAGTCAAAGATCAGCTGTGTATGTGTGGGGGAGTTTGAGCATGTTTTTTCTGTTCTTTGTTAATAAGAACACGGTAGAGATCAACTGAACAGTGACAAAATGTTGTATTTCTGCTGTTTGGGTTTTTTTTTAAACCTATTTGCAAACAAGCACAGTACCCATCAGCACACTTTGTTTATAAACTTAACTAGTACATACACCAACAAAATTACTTCTGTGTGTCCTCTGTTAGTGGCAATTTATTTGCATTTTCTTATGTTTCTTAGCTACCTGGGAAGATGCACAAATTGATTTCCAGAAAACAATAAAATATGAGGAACAAGAATGCTGAATTTCTTACAAAAACTAATTACCAAGCCAAAAGTGAAATGGGACTCTTCATGATTTCAGTTATCTTCTTGTAAGGACTTAACAATGAGGGATGACAAGGGAACTTGGTGATAAAACATAAGGCTGCTAAGAGATTTTATATCATAGAAGGTTCTGTAGCAAGACAAAACACAGAAAATGGTAAAGAGCCAGGCAGACTATGACTGATATAAAAAAATTAATGATTTAATACATGGCCTTGTCACAGTTCTTATGTCAGTGATCCCTAGTAACATTTATCTGTTCATGATTTCATTTTCTCTTCCAGTTATCTTCCATTTTCCTTGCCACTTCCTGGGCTGATATTCACTTAAATTAAGTAGCTGTTCTAATAATTAGCACTATTAAGAAACTACAGAATATTTAACTCTGAAAATCGTATTATGTTGCAAGTTGTTCTATTTATATATCAAGGAATGCATTTACACCTCCTGCATATTTTACAGAACCATATGTCCTGTAAAGCACACATTTATCACTCGATAGCTTTCATCTGCAGGGCTCTAGCCAGCCTGAAGTGTTTCAGAAGTCTTTCTTCAAGTTCCTGTGTCTTCCAAGCATAATCAGGTCATGCAACTCTAGCCCTATCTCTCCTTAAAGGCTAGATTTGACAGTGACAGCTGACTGTCGTTGCGTCAAAATCCTCAGAGAGTTCACAAATGAGAGAAATTTCTCTGCTAAAAGCACCTGTGAAGACAAGTGTAAAGTTGCCATTCTTCAAGGGGGTGGAAGGAACCTGAGCAATGAAGTGTAGTCTCAGTCTCGCTGACTTGCCACCACACCCTGTTCCCACCAAGTCTTTTTAACAATGAGAAAATAAAAAAGAAAAATATTAATTTATTGCTAGGCACTGTTATTCTCCCTGTTAACTTGCTGGATTAGATAGACTGACTGCTCAGATGCTACAGTCTTTAATGATTATATTTTCTGTTATGAAGACAAGAAATTTGCAACAGAAAATATGAGAGTAGGAGAGGCATGCTGGAGAACGGGGTCCAGATGCTTCATTTGGCAGTGCTGGGTTAATGGTTGGACTGGGTGGTCTTAGAGGTCTCTTCCAACCAAGGATGTTCTGTGATTCTGTGATTATTTTACAACTACTAATGCATTCTAAAAAAATTTAGACTTTTAGTACTCTTCCTCTTTTCATATTGCATTTTAGTGCAATCCAAAATGCAGATTCTGAGGCTTAGGTTAAGTGTAGATTTAGTATCACAGAATCATCTAGGTTGGAAAAGATCTTGAAGATCAAGTCCAACCATCAACCTAACACTGACAGTCCCCAACTACACCATACCCCTGAGCACTGTGTCAACACGACTCAAACACCTCCAGGGATGGGGACTCCTCCACTGCCCTGGGCAGCCCGTTCCAATGTCTGACACCCCGTTCTGTGAAGAAATACTTCCTAATATCCAGTCTAAACCTCCCCTGACACAACTTGAGGCCATCACCTCTTGTCCTATCCCTTGTTGCCTGGTTAAAGACACTCATCCCCACCTCTCTACAACCTCCTTTCAGGAGGTCCAGTTTTACCTCCTTCCCCCTTCAAATCCAGTTTAAATCTCTCTCAATGAGCCCTGCTAACTCCTGCCCCAGGATCCTTTTCCCTCTCTGGGACAGGTACATCCCATCTGTTACCAACAGGCCTGGTGTCCTGCATACTAACCCATGATTGAAAAACCCAAAGCCCTGCCGGTATCACCAATCTCAGAGCCACAAACTGATCTGCTGACTCCTCCTGTTATCTCCCTTGTCTATCCCTGCAACTGGAGGGATGGAGGAGAACACAACTTGCACCCTATACCCCTTAACCAGTTACCCTAAGGCCCTGAAATCTCTCTTCATTGATTTCAGACTTCTCCTGGTCACATCATCACTTCCCACCTGAAAAAACAAGAGTGGGCAGTAATCTGTAGGTCTCACCAGAGTGGGGAGATCCTTTAGCAGGGCTCCAGGAAGGCAGCAGATTTCCCTATGAATGGGTCCAGTCTGCATATTGGGCCTTGGACACCTCTCAGGAGGGAGTCACCCATGACAATGGCCCATTCTGGGCGTTTTTTTGGAATTAGTTTTGATATATGGTCTAGGGTGACCTGGCCTTGCTGGACCTTCATCTACATCTTTATTTGCCTCATCCTCAGGTTCCAGACCCCCATAACTGTTGTGTAGGGGCACCTGGGAGGGTGATGGAGGCTGTGGGCGGATATTCCTGCTGCCCCCAAGCAGGGACCTGTTTCCACTCCCCCCCATCTCTTAGGCCCTCTCCTTCTGCACGGTGGCAAAAGGGCAGGGGCTCCACTGCCTCCTGGGGAGCCTCCATCTGCTGCCTTTGCCTCAGGGATGGCAGAGGTGGCTCCACCAGCCTGTCCCCCTCTCACACTCACCTTTCCACATCCCCTTGCAGCTCCACCATCAGGTTGAGCAGATCGTTCCCCAGTCACACCACACACAGGGACTGTCTCTGCTGCCCTCCAGTGTGAGGGACAGGCTCAGACACAGCCCAGGACAGCCACCATGTTTGTGTGGGGGCCCTTGTCCTTGGACATATCTATAAACAAGCAGTACCTGTACCATGTGTGAAGCTTTAGAAATTCTTTATTCCAATATTAATGGAAGGTTATTTTTTTCTGGTCCTGGAGAGGAGTGGAGTCTGACTTCTGGCAATCAAAAGGTTTGCAAATTCTAATCAAAACTTTCTACACTTGTGGAAACTTTGGCATCTCCCAACATCACCTTTGATCATACTGACATTGAAGCGATCCCAAATGAACGCAACAATTAACATTGCCTTAATCATTGTTATAAACCTCCTGAGAGCAGTCACTACGATAAAATTGCCATATTAAATATGTGAAAAAATAATTGCAGGTGCAACTAAACATGATTAATGATCAGACAGCAGCTTCCACATGAAAAGAATATTAAATAGTTCAGCACTGTTATCAGAGCCAAGATTATTAACACATTGGCTTGTTTGTTTGACCAAGAGGACAGAGAATCTTCATAGACACCAAGCCCTATTTGCAGAGTTTTACAAAATTTTCCACACATTTAAAACAGATATTTGTAAACTTTACTGGGTAACAAAAGGCAGTGGATGGTAGGGGGGCACAAGAAAGCTGGTCAATACTCAAGCATCATTTCCTCCAAGCTCAGGATCATAGCATCCCAAAGAGTAAGAAATCATGTAAGGGAGCCAGGAGACCTGCATGGTTGAGCAGGGAGCTACAAAATAAACTCCATCAGAAGAAGAAATTCTACAGAACATGGAAGAAGGGGTGACCTCTTGGGAGAAATAGAAGAATGTGGTCAGAGAATGTAGAGATGCAAATCTGAGGATTTTGATGCAGTGACAGTCAGCTGTCACTGTCAAATCTAGCCTTTAAGGAGAGATAGAGCTAGAGTTGCATGACCTCTGAGGAGAGGCTGAGGGAACTGGGTCTGTTCAGCTTGGAGAAGAGGAGGCTGAGGGGGATCTCATCAATGCTGATCAATATCTGAAGGGTGGGTGTCAGGAAGATGGGGTCAGACTCTTCTTGGTGGTGTCCAGTGACAGGACAAGGGGCACTGGGCACAAACTGGAACACAGGAGGTTCAATCTTAACATAAGGAAACACTTCTTTCCTGTGAGGGTGACAGAGCACTGGCACAGGCTGCCCAGAGAGGTTGTGGAGTCTCCTTCCCTGGAGACATTTAAAACCCATCTGGACGTGTTCCTGTGGGATCTACTCTGGGATCCTGCTCTAGCAGGGGGATTGGACTGGATGATCTTCAGAGGTCCCTTCCAACCCCTACCACTCTGATCCTGTGTATACTAACAGCTTTTTTCACAGACACTGAAACAGTGACTATATTTCCTGTTGCACTATCTTTTTCTTTATGTTGTCAGCCCTAGTTGTTGGAAAGCTGTGAAGTTTGTAAAAGGAAGAAATGTTACGTTACGAGGACATGGATAAAACGTTGTCTTAATCAGGGAAGAAACATACACAAATGTTTCTATACATATGAATACAAATGGAAGTGGAAAAATCAAATGTTAAAAAAAGGATTTGCTTTAGCTCCCTGACTGTGGGACAACTTGCTTAGTCAAAGAACTAGGAAGGTTTAGCATTTGAAAGCTTAATTGGCTAGTGTGAAGTTTAGTGGGGATTTTTTTTATTGGTTGGTGGGGTTTTTTTCTTTACTGTATTGTCAACTTCCACTAAAAAAGGCAAATGATTATGTCAAAAGGGTGCCCCTGAAATGAGAGGGAAACAGCCCTTTGTGAAGCAAGAATAATTTTCCTTTTTTTTTTTTTTTTACTTTTACTTTTTTACAATTTTACTTTGGCCAAGTTTTAATCCTTCAAGTCAAAATTATTGTCAAATTATTCTGGTCAAAAGCGTCATCCAAACATAATTGTAATAGAAACCAGGTAAAGGATTATATATATAATAGCCACCATGAAAGAAAATGTACATTTACAACCTATAGCACTTATGTAGATGGACTGTAGGCATAATGAGCAGCCACAGGAGGGAGGGAGAGACAAACAATTACACTGATGGAGAGGGAGATATTGTGCTACCCACAGTGAGACAGAGATATATGTGGCAAGAATTACATACATAACAGCTACATAAGATGTACTTGACTTCTAGGGAGACAAGATAGTGAGAATAACAAATAGGATATAATACACCAGAAGAAGTTTCATAGATTTATGAAGCTGTAAGAATATATCTGCTTCCCATCAAAGCCAGAAAAATTCCTTTTTGTTGAACCTTCCTCTTCAGTTAGGAAATAAAGCTAGCTTACATTACAAATAATAGTCAGAAAGAGAAAGAAGGAGGAACAAAGTAAGGAGGGGGAAGAAAATCTAGTAGAACTCCAAAAATGTCAAATTTGTTTTGGTTATTCATTATGGATCATACTGAAAAGTGAAAACACTTCACTTTGTCATTAATATACGAGATATACATGTTCTTCCATAGAAAAATGGATTTCTGAAAACACACCATAGATAGAAAGAAATGAACTTCAAGGAAATATGAGTAAAAAGAGTATGACTTCTCATGAAGAACATGATTTGTCACTGTATCTATGAAGGCTCCTAATTTGAAAAGTAGCAAATATATGACTGTCTACATTTAGCATGTACCTGGGGCTAAACTGTGGCAGTTGTTCTACCACCCAATGACCCTCTCCCCAGCTGAGAAGGGGAATTAGGGGAAAAAAGGAAGAAGCCCCATGGGTTGAAGTAGAAACACATTTAATGAAATAACAAAACTAATAAATTCAATCACCAACATAAAGTATATAAAGTTATACTCAGCCTGGTCCTTGAGGTCAACAGCAGGAGCAGAAGGCCAAGAGGGAGGAGCCCCAGGAAGAACTCTGCTCTTAGTGAGCTCCCTCCTTTTATAATGAGTGTGGTGGGATACACCTGTGGGTCAGCTTGAGGCAGCTGCCCTGGCTCAAACTCCCACTGACTCAGGGCTGCTCATGGCCATGGTTGGCCCATGGGTCTGTTCCTAGGAAATCAGGACAATGAACAAAGGAAATCAGTTAAAAGCCACCTTTTGAAGTTTAAGTAGGCTTTTGAGATGGTCCTCATTATTAAAGAGAAAAAGAGTGAATAACCTGTTCCCACGGTGAAGTCCACCCATGAACTTCTACCAGATCTATATAATTCAATGTATGCATTCACAGTGTGAAAACAGATGTGAATAGCAGTGACAGAATTTGCCTATGATCTTAAATGATTTGTGATAGTAGACACAGAATCTGAGTATGAAGAACTACAGTATCTCCTTACAGACTCAGTGACTAAACAACAAAATATCAATGTGGAAATTGAATGTAGTTAAATACAAACTAACCCTCATTCCACTCCATCAGTTTCAGGTATACATATATAGCAAATGGGCTGAGAGCCTAACTGACACCATTCAGGAATGAGACATTTGAGTTATGATAAGTAGCTCTATGAAAACACCAACTCCACAGCAGCCAGGAGAACAAACTGAATCCTAGAAACTAAGGGGAAAGAAATAGCAAATAAAACATCATCATTATGGAGATGCAGAAATGGATGGACTCCATGGAACATCATGTACAGTAAATCTCCTTTCCTCTGTCTCAAGGAAAATATAATAAAGCTGAAAAGGATTTAAAGAATGTACAGAGAATGATTGAATATATCAGGCTGAAAAATTCATGACTGAGTGAGAAGACTGTAGAAAGCTATTTAATTATACAAAATCTGGAGAGCTGAAGTGATAATGAACCATCCCCTTCACCACACAAAACGTCTTGCCACTTGTCTCTTCCTTTAGTATCTTTGTGCTCATTGTATGTAATACGCACTGTGTAAACACATTTATTGCATAACCCTTCATACCCCCACATTTTAAGGTTGTGTGAGTCCCAGAGGCATGTTAAAGAAACCTGTTGATGACAGATTAGAGCTTCCCTTTCCTACTAAAAATCCCAGAAGAATTATTCCTCTGACAACTGCTAATACTGCTCTTACAATTTTTCTTTTTTTCCCCTGACTATTGAGGAAAACAAATGAAAACTACTTATTTTGTCCTATTTCTTGAAGGAGAGCCTGTAGCCCTAACATGTTAGTTATCTCCTAACATATACAATTGTGAATGTAAAGAAGAATCCTTTCCTTCCCTTCTTTATACTTCCCATCCGCTGCATATGAATTGCTTCTTTTGCCTCTACTGAAAGAAAAAAAAACAAAACAAGTAAACTCAGCAAGTCATGAACTGTTCATTTGTACTTTTCTGGCTGTGTTTTTGATTTTCATTATATTTCATTGAAAAGATACTGTGAAGGTTGCAACTGTATCTGTGACTGAAAATTTTTGTTGTTTTTTTGTAGTGAGTGAAGGCAGATCCTGTATCTAACAGGTAGCACTAAACACAGATGGTATTTAGCAGAGATCGAATTGGATGTATATGAAAAATGCTAGAAAAGCAATCATTTTAATCTCATCTGAAAATCCCAGTTGTTCCATTGAGCTCCCAGAAGGTATTCAGGGTCATTTCATGTTCTGATTTTATTCCCATTTTCTCCAATGCTGATTGGCTCTTAGACACTCCCTGATATTCTGTGATATACAAAAGGCATCTCACACTCCAAAAGCACAAAATACATTAATTTATCTAGACTCTTCTGACAAAAAGGATAATAGGCAGAGTAAAAATATTTATGGGCTTGTTGTCCAAAAATGCAGACATACTGACTCATTAAAGATAACTCTTTACTACAGAGATCTGCACTCCGCAGATCTGTGATTTATAAGGCTCTTCTTGGTACTGCTGAATATAAAGGAATTCAAAGTACTGTGTAAGCAAATTTAAGTCTGAGGAGTGCTCATGATCTAAACATGACATCATCTTTCCCAGATTGTTTGGTCACTTGTTGCTGTATTTTCAGCTTTGACTGACTCAGCTACAGGTTTTGAGTCTTCTAAGTCAAGTAACATATATAATAGTACATATATACAATGGGCATTAATCTCTTCATTGAGGTGGTTCCCCAGACTCAAATTAAAATGTGTATTAGCATGTTCACCTTTAAGAAAAAAAAAAAAAGGAAACAGATTCATTTTAAAAAAAATCCTCAGAGTTTAAAATTTGTGAGTGTTCTTCATATGCACGACTCTTGCAATCAGCTATTAAGTCTTTTAATATATGAAGTACATATTAAGCCAGGAACAAAACAGAAATCTTCTGATTTAGGGACTGGAGATAATTCGAGGCATTATTGTTTTAAGGGAGAGCAGGAGACTGCTGCTCTTTTCCCCATCTACATTAACTGGCAGTCCTTTTTGGCAGCCACTGATACCTTAGATCCAGTCTATTAGGTAGTGAGTCTGCAAATACTGCTAGTTTTATCTGTCTGTCAGGGGCTAAATCTACACTAATCCCTACTGTAGAATTGGAAATGGAATTTGGAAAGGGCCATGAGAATTCAGCCTATTGATTTACAGGCCAGGGCACCCTGAAGTTCCTCTGCTGCTAACCAGGACTGATTACTTTTCAAATGCATGAAGCAAGGCAGACATTATCTACTTCATTATCTATGATCTTTTTCAGCATACTAGTCTGGGGTATTTGAGGATTATTTTTTTCCTATCTTAAAAGTAAAAAAGATTGACTTCCTTAAAACAGCTTTTTTGATTTTTATGTGTGCTCTACAAGAAACAACGTTTCTAACATTACAGTGTTTACTTATTTCCCTTCCTTTTCCCTCATTAGTTAGAGCTTAGTGTAGTTGTTAAAGAAAGGGAATAAATGCATTTAGTACTTGGTACAATGCCTTAGTGCAAAATATAAACTAGGGACTTCTAAAATGCACCCTTAAAGTCTTCTGCTGACCATTAAGAACATTTAGCAAAGATTTGCTTGAATCAGAATCCTACATCCAAATACCTTTAGGAAACTAGAACTCAGATCTGAAATCCATACTTGGGCTTATCTGTACAAGGACAAAAAAAAGCAACTGGAAGACAAAACTATTTGTTCTAAACACATAAACACTTTGGGGTTTGAATATATATTTTGTGGTCCTAATGTGTTACATTTGCAGAGATACCTCAGAAAAAGCTGTGATATCCTGGATTACATACTGCCTTAATATTCTACATTAACGTGAAATCTTAAAATGAGCTACTACAAATAAGAAGGTTTGACACTTTGATGTTGGAGGAAAAACCTCTTTTAATACTTAGCAAAAGATGCAAGCAGAAATCCCAATGGGAATCTCATGGAAGAACAATCCCAAATCTGAAATGAATGTTTTACAAGAACAGTTACTCCTCTCTAAATCAGTGATACTTTTACTCCTGAGGGTGATTTTGGATATTGGGTTTATATCTGTAAGGATTTTCCATTTTCAACATGAAAAATGTTTTCTACTTCTAATTAACTTAGGGAATAACCTGTTTGAAATTTCATACTGAGTTGTATGTATTTGGAGGAATAGTGAATACAGGAGGAGAAAAAAGAGCTGAACTTTATGTAGAGTTTCAGTGCTTTTAGTTTAAAGTGTTGTCACTCAAGACTCATCCAAAACTGGAAACGGTTGCCTGGTTGGAGATGCATGTATTCTCTTGTGAATCATTTATGGCTTTAGATAAGGTTTAACACAATGGCACTACAACCTCCAGATGTCACTGTCCTGTTAGTACAGTAATAGTATGGTAAAAAATTAGTCTGTGAATTTTCTAGGCCCTAAACACCACTTTGAAACAGTCTATCATTTTTATTAGTATTCTATATGGAGGTTTGTTGAACAGGATCAACCAGTAAATCAGAACTCAAAGTGAAGTTTCAAAAATCCAAAATAGCCACCCATAAGCTCATCTGTTTCTGTCCTCCTTTTAGGAAAGCAGTATAAATGAACTCTACTGTACTGCTGATTTACAATATCAAGAACCACAATCAACTCCAATGGCTGTCAAGGCTGATGAAGGCTAAAACATCTGAGATTTTCAGTACCAGATCAAAAGCTTCCAAACTTTTGAATGGTAGGAGAAAGATAAAGCCTTTCAATATCTACCTATTGCAAACGTGCTATACTTAGTTCATTTCTAGGGGTGGGGTGTGAAGGAAAGGATATTGAAGGCTTCTTTGTCAAGACCATTTTGAAAATGTCATCATTTCATTCTTTACTTTAAAATTCCTTTTCCAGAACCCATACAGATAAGGAAATCTGTAAACCATATTAGGCATGAATTGGTTCCAGTAACAGCCAGCTGAGTTGAGGCCATTAAAAGCCCATCCCAGCATATCTATGACAAGGGGCATCCTGTTGGGCTGGAAATTAGTAAATTGATGTGAAATTATAAGTAATTAGCTGCCACACTTTCACAAACCCTGTGAAAACTATTTAAAAACATCTAACAGATGCTGGCTAATAAAGAGAAATAGTCTAGTCGCTGCAGAACATTTTAAGTGCCACTAACAAAAACTTTAGCATTCTATGAAGGGTAGCTGCTACATGACAGCAGCAAGATCAGAAATGATGGTGCTGATGAGCAGGTGTCATCGAAATGTGTGCAGCAGATGTGTGAATCTAAACAGATAACTGTCACATACTGCAGCTTGAGTTTCTCTAAAGCTACGATACACAGTGGCTGGTGAAGCTCAGCTGAACACTCTTCCCTCTTGTTAGCATCTTGTTTGGTGCACTAGACTATGAGACATATCTATGAATGTCCCTCTTGAAAAAAAAAGCAAATACTGTTCTATTGTTTGGCATTGATGAAATAGTCCTTCAGCTGAAAGTCTGCTCAGGCTATCAGTATTCAACATCTTGATAAAGACTGATAATTATTATTTTGTGTGAATTCCTAATGAGGATTCTATGGACAATATTGCATGTTAGCTGAGGGCAGCATGTAATCATTGTAAGGTGTTATCACTGCTGCTTTAATTCACAGTTTGGGTTTGTTTTGTTCTTCCCTTGCACGTGCTAGCAGCATGTTTATATCAGGAATATGAGCTCTCACAATAAATGGCTAATTACAGAAAGCTTGACATCCCTCTCCAAATCCCAAACCAAATTGTTACCACCTTTTTTTGCTGTTCTCTTCATCTTAGGTTTAAGCAATAAGTTATGATGGTGCATTGTGAATGCTGAGCATGGATATCACACAGCTTCTCTCTCATTATTCGATGCTGAAAAGACTTTCCTTTCCCCCCCACTAAAACCACAAACTTGGCTATGCAGCAGTGCAACTGCTGAAAGCAGATACATCTTGTAGAGAGACAAGATTATGTCTGTAATGTATTACTAGCACATTTGAGAAGTATCTTGCATAACAGGAAGCAATGCCAGTCTTCAAAAAAGGTCCTTCAAGAAAGTCCTAGTTGACACTGACAAAATTTAACCTGTAGTGTTTGAAATTCAGTCACAAAGTGAGCTGCTTATACCTCTAAGTATCACTGAAATGGGTCCCACTGAAAATACTCTCAAATTTCTATACAGCGAAACATTCGTTATGATACTGATGACATCACTTTCAAATATGGAGTTGTGGGTTTTTTTTCTCCAGAATTCTGCAGAGATTGATTCCATATTAGAAATCATTGCTATGTAGGAGCCAAACTTCATATCCAAACACTCCCCCCCCATTCTGAAGAGCATTGGATTTAAATATTTAAGTTAGACTTTGAAGTCTTTGATACCATATTTCTCTTCAATCAGTGCATAAAGCTTAGTTAATGCAATCTCTTACTAATACTTTAGCTAAAATGAATTGATAAGAATTGTGTAAAAGTGCTGGTTTTCAGTCAGGCATATATCTATTATTGCAAGGGAGACCTGAGACTACACACATTCTAAAACCAAACAACTTTTGCTTTTAAGAGGTAAGAGTTTGAGGTTGTACTCAGACACTTTGCAGAAAAGAGAAAAAGAAGGTGGGAGATGATTTCTGGTCTTGCATCAGTCCATAGGTGGCTGTGCAAAGACCCAGTACAAACTGGTCTGATATTGGCAATAATGAAAAAATACAGTTTTTTTGCTTAAAGGCAGAGTTATTTTTGAAGTTCTCAAAGATAAAAATTCCTCAGATGTCTTGTCTTACAGTTCCTTTTAATGCTTGTACCTGAGGAATTCCATAGCCACTGTATTGACAATGGTCTTGCTGTATTCCAACAAAATCCTGGTCAGAATGTCCAACAAAATATACATGGAGTATGAGATCTGTTGTTTGAGCTCGTCTGGCTTGCCGTTTTCTACTGGTGCCAATTTCGACAACATCCCCCTTTTCCCCCAATATCCCCCTTTTCCCCCAACATCCCCCTTTTTCCCCAACATCCCCCTTTTTCCCCAACATCCCCCTTTTTCCCCAACATCCCCCTTTTTCCCCAACATCCCCCTTTTTCCCCAACATCCCCCTTTTCCCCCAACATCCCCCTTTTCCCCCAATATCCCCCTTTTCCCCCAACATCCCCCTTTTCCCCCAACATCCCCCTTTTCCCCCAACATCCCCCTTTTCGCCAACATCCCCCTTTTTCCCCAACATCCCCCTTTTCCCCCAACATCCCCCTTTTCCCCCAGTATCCCACCGCACAGACCCACGACAGACAGCGAGCAGCTACGTGATGTTCACACTGTCACAGCTCCCACATAAACCCGCCACAGCTCCTTCCCCACACACCAAATCCCCTGGTGCAACCATTTGAAAGGGGGCTCGAGCCCCGAACACCAAATAAACCAAAAGGGGACCCCAGCCCCCCCAACCACCGACCCCAGCCCCGCGCCCCGAAGGGGGAACCCCCGGCCGTGGGCACAGCGCAGCGGGAGCTGTCGGAAAGACCCCCGAGAAATGCTCGGGGAGAGATGGAGAGACCGAACGCCCCCGGGATCCGCTGAGGGTCAGCAATAATTTCTTAATCAAAGTCCACATGCAAAATCAAAAGTTTTATACCGTGTGATCCGTGCACAATGTCCCTTTCAGGACCCAGTGCCCCTTTCGGGGTGCACAATGCCCCTTTCAGGACCCAGATGCACCCTCAGGCAGCAGTTCCCCGCTGTAGGACATGTCCCACGACTCAGGGCCCCCCGAGGAGCGGCCCCAGGTGCCCAGACAAGCGCCGAGCACACCTCCCCCCGCGGGCGGCCCTCGCAGTGCCCCCGTGAGGCAGCCGGCCCTGCGGGAGGTCCCGGGGTGCCGTTCTCGGCGGGTCCCGCAGCCGGGCAGGGGGTCCGGTGACAGCCAGGCAGGGCTCACCGCTCGGGGGGACCGAAGCAGGTTCACTTTGTCGCAGCGCAGGGACCGATGGCTGCTCCGAACGTGCGCGCCAAAGTCACGGCCTGTGACCCCCCCCCCCCCCCCCCCCACCGCGGGGCACGGCGGGCTCGCGGCCTGCCCGGCGCGTTTGCATAGAAAATGCCCAGAATTGGTAAAACACGGCGGGTACAGCAGTTCCCCCCCAGGCCTGATGTCCCCAACTGCTGCCCGCCCCACGGCCCCGAGGCATCCCGCTCCTGTGTGACACACAGGGCCATTATCGCCCCACCCACCGCCTCTGGGAAGGGCTGATGGCTCCAGGGACTTTTGCTTAACTACCCTGCTTAACTACTCTTGTTTAACTTCTCCAAGGGTGTATGAATGGGGGAAGAAGCAGAATTAGTTTTTCTGAAGGTTTGAGAGGAGATCTGCAGGTCACGCAGCCCTCTGTCCCCCAGGCTGGACCAACTCTACTTGCAGAATTCAGGACGAATTTTTGTCTAGCATAATTTTTAAAATTCCCAGTGATCTTATTAGTACTTAATAACACTGCATTTCTGCCATCGCTGTAAAAAGAATCTGCATTCTCCTCCTATCTTCCCCTGCAGCCCGTGGCAGGTGGTTCCCTTTCCCCAGCTCTCCACACTGAAAAGAACTCTTTAAAAGTTACCTCAACTTAATTAATACAAGTTTCCAAGTGTCCATCGTCTGTTACAGCACCTGTTAACATAGCTAATAATAATAAAACGTACTTACTGGTAAAGAGCAGCTTCTGATTGTGGTTAGCCTAATTTTGTGCAAAAAGTACTTTTTTTTTTTTCATAGGCAGTGTTTCAGACTATGGTTGCACTCAGAAAGTAGAGTTAAAAGGAATTACAAAGGAGCAGTCAGTGGTTTGCAGTGATCATCATTTTAGCTGTCCACTGGTGACATACAGAACTAAATACCACATTTTCAAAGGAAAAAAATAATTAACATTTTTTTAAATTGTGTATTATTTACCGTGTTTCGGTGTGAATTCTACAGCCATATGTTCTTTGCATGTTGTTTATGATTAATAGTAATAACATAGTACCTAGGTTTTAAGCATAAATTTAGATTTTTAAAATTATCCAGTAAATGACCTCTGCAGAATTTTGTCTCTTACATTTGAGTAAATTTTCTGAAATCAGAAAGAGCACAATTAAAAGCACTGAAAAAAAAAAAAAAAAATCAGTTTCTGTGCTGACTCATATGGTAGGCACATTCCTCAGAAGAATTTTAAAACTCTGATCACGGATAATGACTTTCAAAGAAAATAATCAAAATGAACTACAAAATGTCAGTGAGATTTTCATGAAAGCTAGTCTTCATCACATGTGGCTCAAAATACAAGAGATTAATACTATTCACTGAATCATTCAGTTGCCAGAATTGTGAAGATGTATGCACATATGAAGAAGGTTGGATATGACTATGTATTTTTATGGTTTTCAGAATCCATTTCTTGTCTATCTTTTACTCTCAGGGCTTGCTGTTTTGTAAAAGCATGGTGCAGAGTTATTCAGATGAGAGACACCATCTTGATCAAGACTGTGTATTGCCAAAGGTATGTCCAAGTTCCATGTTTCTGTTGACAACCTTGCACTGGAACAGGTTGCCCAAGGAAGCTGTGGATGCTCCATCCCTGGAAGTGTTCAAAGCCAGGTTGGATGGAGCCTTGAGCAACCTGATCAGGTGGGAGGTGTCCCTGCCCATGGCAGGGGGGTTGGAACAAGATGAGCCTTGAGGTCCCTTCTAACCCAAACCTTTCTATGATTCTGTGATTCTTCCAGGCTCTCAGAAAAAAAAAAAAACATGTAGCATGTAGCTCTATAGCTCTGAAGAACTGTTTGAACTGAGTCTGTTCAATATCTATCTGCTCACTAGATCTGAATAAAATAAGGCTTCTTCAAGGGAAGAACAAAACTAGTCTGTGGAAAGGGTTTAGGAGAAACTCAGTTTATCCATAATGTATTGTCAAGTAGCAACAACTGCATTTGCTATCAGAAGTCTCATTCCCCAAAGAGCAAACATTAATATGTGCACCTTTATCTCCTTTGCCTATAATGGGACTTCTTGGGCTAAAATGCCTGATACTATTTTATATTCAGATGTTTCCAAATTGCAAGTGTAGAACAGACATTCATTAGCATGGAATTGTAAAGGAAAAGTATGGCTACAAAGTTTAATCTTCTGCAAATGGAAGATGAAATTGCATTGTAATAACGTGTTTCAGATCCTGAACCAACATGACATAACCAGACCTCCCTCCTACTTCCTTGTATTTGTCAGCTTCATTAACTAAAATAGTGGAATTTAACAAGCAGTGGATACATTCTGTAAGTGTAAACAGTGCTGGAAAATACAGAAGAGAGAAACATCACTATTTGAAATTATTTCTAACTAAGTAGAATTTTTTTGGCCTCAAATGAGATCTTACTAACAGTAAGATGTTCTTTGC
Organism: Podargus strigoides; assembly: GCA_028020825.1. Lineage (NCBI taxonomy): Eukaryota > Metazoa > Chordata > Aves > Caprimulgiformes > Podargidae > Podargus > Podargus strigoides. The sequence goes on along the minus strand of CM051624.1, from coordinate 42,850,256 downwards.
ATTTTCTGGAACGTGCTGAAGTCAGCAATTCACATAACATAATTAACAGGCATAGACTGTCCAGAAAATGTGACCGTCAAGTTTTGAAACTTGGAGGACAGTTGCAAGCACTGGACACAGATAAAATCACTGACTGATATCAGGCAGAGAAACCTAGTCACTTTTGTTTGTCCTGTTGAGCATTACTTGTATAACATTAGACAAATTCATTACAATTATAGGCATTTTGGATGCTTCAGGTTTTAGTGCCTTTCTCATAAATTCCACTCAAGTAGCAGAATGAGAAGATATTTGTACATTTAGGCCTGAGAATCTGCTAAATAAAGTTAATAATAGGTTTATTAGTATCACAATAGAGTTGTAAATCTCAAGTCTTTATGACATTTGGTAGACTTAAAAAAAAACCAAGCCACAATAAAAATTTAAACCATGTATAATCTATGATTGCATACCAAAAATTACATTTAAAGACAGTAAGACTGCAAATTCAGTAAGGAAATGACAGAATCAATGTCACCTATATTCAGTGTTCAGTATGATAGCTTTGTTACCATCTACATAACATTTCTTCAAAGGGCCTTGGTGGTCAGGGTGTACTAAATGAACACTGAAATGAAGTGATAGAATGGGTGGTTGTTCTATGCAAATGAGGCCTGGGACTACACTGGATGCTCTTGAAAACTTGTTCTGCATTCAAAACAAATAATTATGGAATTTTTGTGGTGTTTATTACTGCAGTTGCAGTGCTTCACATCATTGACTAATTTGTCTTCAAAAACACCATTCTAAGTGGATGTTGTATGCTCAGAGTACAAGTTACATGATCTATATTTGTTTGTTTAAGGTTTTGTGGTTAAATGAATGGTCTTCAGTTTAGCCTGTAAATCCTCTAATGTTTTAAGACTTGGACAGTTGCAGACAGCAGCAGGTACTTGACCTTGACACTCGCAGTGTAAACAGCAAGGTGGCTGACAGATTATCTATGAGGGTCCTTGATTTGGAAATTAACTTCCTTATCAATTAATTGCTCTAGGATTCTGTTTTTTAGAATTCTAGACATGCTATCAAGCCTATCTGGTTTTGTCTTCCATTTTACTATTAAGGAAACTGAGGAAATGGTCAGGTGAATTCAATGTATTTATTTTAGGAAGTTATATTCTAGGCACTCAGAACTGTGAACATATAGAACCAGGGTTTTTTCCAAAAACTTAAAATCTGTAAATGAATTTTTGTAAAGTAATGCTAACAACATTATGTAAACGTTAATTCAAAAATTATTGGTCCTTATTTTGTCCATATTTGTTTTTCTTTGCATTATCTTGTGGTAAATTTCACAAATGAGTTTATACATAGGAATATATTTACTGGGAATATGTTTATATTTAATATATTTTATATATATTATTTTACATATATATTTTTATATTTATAGGAATATATTTACTGAAAATGGCTTTTGCAATCTATTATTATGAAACAACCACTTCATAACCAATGCTTTTTACCAGAATATAGATTATGAAATGCCTGTATATCCCCTTGGAGAGCAGAACCATATGATATGATGTACAGGCTTAATCAGCATGTAGTTAAAAGCTTATTTATAGCAATAAAGTGTTCAGATTGCTAGATAATTTTAACAAATAGCATAATTCACTTCATTTTTTGTGTCTCCATCTTCCTTAAGTGTCATGCCCCAGGTAACATTAAATATTCTATTTCATTGTTGCTTGCTGAAGTTTATCAATATATTTTTATTTATTTATATATATAAAAATAAACCTAAAATCATATTGGATACTTAACATTTTTCAAAAATAAGTTAATTTTGACAAGAATAATATAGTAGGCCTAAATTTTGATTACAACCTCAAATAAACTTGTCACTGACCTCAAGACAGAGATGAGCTTAGGCATCACAGGACTGGAGCTTTGAGCATTACAAATGACACATAGCAAAAAGAAACAATTTCAGGTGAAGGAACAGAATACTATCTTTATTCTTCACCTACGATAACCAGGATAATGTTCACTCTATATCAGCTCTGCAGCTCACCTTTACTCACAAGAGACAACTCTCACTAGCTTTGGAAGAATTTGAGCATACATATTTCTTTATAAGTTCAGAATCCATTATCATCTCTATGACTAGAGAGTATTTTTATTGCCTTATAGACTTCTGTACATTGAGTTTTCTTTTTTCTAAAAAAAGGGGAAAGGACCATCAATATTTGCAGTAATGTTTGCATCACTTGGGTCATTGTGACAAGTTGCCATGTTCTACCCCTTTAAACAATACATGCCCCATTCAGCATCAAAACAGCTCCAGGTACATGAATATGGGGAGGTTTTGGGGTTTTTTTCATCTTCTGCTCTTTGAATCTTTACCCACTATTGTCCCTTTCTTTATACTTTAAGCTATTCAATTAAGAAGAAATAATACCAGGTGCAGTTGAGTAGCTTTCTGATCTTATCTGCATAATGCAGACTTGAAGAATTTTGAAAAAGATTTTTAAACAATTGTCATGGACAGGAGCAGGCTCTGTTACACATGGAATTGCTTTTAGGGTGCAGGACTGAGTATTTTACAGAATTTGTGCTGGCTAAAAAGAGAAATGTTTTAAGAAATAATTAAAATGAACTGAAACAGGGAATATAGTGTGTTTAAAATAATTTGAAAACAGGTCTTTTTACAGGTGTTTCTTCATTTGCTGCGTGAATCTGTTAGAATACTTTGTTGAATGAGTTACACAACAAGATGATTTGAGCTCTTCAGAGGGTAAGTTTCCTATTTCTTTCTCTAGAGGTAATCTTAAAAATACTGGCTATTAACACCCACTTTAGAGTCCATATGCATATAAAATATATGGTTCAATCAGTCTGAGATGTGCCCATGTCTACATTTAGCCTGTACCCAGGGCTAAACCATAGCACTTGTTCTACCACCTGATGCCCCCTTCCAAGCTGAGAAGGGGAACTGGGCAAAAAAGGGAGAGGCCCTATAGGTTGAAATAGAAACAAATTTAATGAAATAACAAAACAAATAGACTCACCAACATAAAGTGTACAAGGTTCTACTCAGCCTGGTCCTTACAATCAGGAGCAGAAGGCCAAGAGAAGGGAGACCCAGGAAGAAAAACTCCACACCCTGAGTGAGCTCCCTCCCTTTATACTGAGTGTGGTGTCAGTGGTATGGGGTACACCTGTGGGACACCTTGGGGCACTGCCCTGGCTCAAACTCCCACTGACTCGGGGCTGCTCATGGCCTGCTGCCATGGCTGGGCTGGGGGGCTGCTCCCATGGAACCAGGACACTCTATCTCCCCAGACACCTGCATCACCATTTAAAGTATACAGTCAGTGAACTGAGCAATCTCAAACTGCAGTCATCATTGGCCTGAGAAATTTTCAGGTAACAGTCCAATGATTTAGTCCTTCCTATCTTCCACCATCTTGAGATTTCCAAGACCTGGTTATATCCATACTTGAAGGCTTACACACTGTCCTGGTTTGACTAAAACAGAACCAATTTTCCTTTCAGTGATTGTTCTTTTCAGTTCAGTCTCTTCTCAGACTGCTCTTTCTGAGGTGAACAACATGTTTTTCAGACACTGTCTGCTCCTAGCACTGATAACACTCGATGTTTGTAGGTAGTACTGAGCTCACAGTACAAGGGCACACAGAAAGGCTCTTGCTTATGCTTAATCTTACAGAAACCAAAGTCACTGCCAAATTCTTTCAATGCTGCCTTGGGGCCCTGTTAGTGTCAGGGTACAAAAGGGTGGCACTTGCAGGGAGGAGCGGACAGGACAGGTGACCCAAACTGACCAGCACAGTGTTCCATCCCATACACATCAAGCTCAGTATAAAGCTGAGGGATCATGAGGGTCAAGCTCTCTTCTTCTGTGGCTGCATCCTGGGAGGACTCTGTCCATTCTTCTGTCTCCCATCCCAATCTGTGCTTTCCTCAATCCAGTTCCTGCCTGCCCCTGTGTCCAGGGGCCCAGCCTGGGATCTTCCCAGAGCTGCTCTGCAGCACCAGTGGTGATGTGAGCATCATGAGGGGAGCGTGTGATTGAGGGGGCGAAGCTCAATATTGTTTTTTTACATGTTCAGATATATTTCATTATTTTTATTGTTATTATTGTAATGTTTTCTTTCTATTGTTATTATTTCACTAAAGCTGTTTCTGTTTTTTTCCAACTCATAAATTGGCATAGACTACCTCAGGAGAGGTGTTAATAGACAGTGTCTGTCACCTGTTTAGTGGCCAGCCCAGCCCCAAACCTTGACAGTTCTGAACTATAGCTTCCAAAGCAATGGTCCTCGCCAAGCCTCCAATGTCTGGTGATGCAAACTCTCTTAGGGGTAATGCCATTTCAATTCTATTACAGGTTTTTTGTCATCTGCAGATCCTTCTCTAGTTCTTTGTTTTCTTATGAATGCATTCACTTTGTAAGACCAAGCACGTCATTCCTTTTAAACCTGTCCTTCCTGATGTACCACCACAAGATGCATTTTCTTTGAGTTTGCAATGTTTATGACATTCCATTTACATACTGTTTGAATTTATGCTATAGGCTGGAGATCTGGTTTTTATCTTTTACTGCCTATGTGATATCTCAGAATCATGATATCTACTATTGTGCACCTCTTTGCTACTACATTTAAAACATTTCTGACTGAGAGTTTATTCATCTGCTGCTGCCAGGTTGCCCATGGCTCTTATGAGGAATTTCTCTGATGTCATGGGCCTATTGCAATCTACTGGTGCTTGAAAAGTTTGTTAGCAATCAGCAGATGAGTACTGCATGATTTACTGCTTGGCATAACACAACAGTTTCAAGTGCCTTTCTGTGAGTCTTCTAAATGTACAGCTCCCCATGCTTTAAAAGGTGGTGGAGGGAGAGGAGGAGGAGGAATTGAAAGCAGCATTGCTTTGTGGGGTGTCAGGAGGAAAATTCCTGTTTGTTTGCAGCACAGTAGTGTGGAATTGCACTACTTTCCAAAACAATTTAGACACTGAATTTTATCAGAGGCTAATTTATACATGGAATGCAGCAAAAAGTGTACTGTGTAAAAGAAATGGCCACAGGATTCAAGAGGAAGATGTATAGCCATCTTAGTCAGATCTATTGTTCACAAATCAGCTATTGTATAATCTGTAGAAGCTTGGATTTTGTTGGTTTTGTTTGTTAACATCTCCTTTAGCTCTTCCTCAATGTTCTTCTAAAGAAATCCTTGTAGGAAGGAAGCATGGCAGTTATACAGGTAATTCACTGTGAGGTAATAAGAAGGTTACTTTGTGTTATTGTCTTGCTTCATTAGCTGAAACTTCAAGAAATAACATTAGAAGATATTGTAATTCAGCCTCATTTATTTAATAGTCTTGATGGAAAACAAGGAAGTAGTTGGATAAACTCTCAAAAGAAATGGGCTGGCTGATTTTAAAGGATGCAGGCCAGCTAGTATCACCCTTTAGTGCCATCTGCTCTGGAAAACTAGCCAAAAAATGGTTTGTCAAGCTCCTAGAATTCAGATTGCAGTTCCTGGTATGGGGAAACACAAAAGATTTCCTTGTTCTCCACACATTCAGAAGCCAATTGCACAATTATAGCAGTTGTGCTACTTGCACGTGTAACTTCTTCACTCCTGAAGTAGATTTATACTGTAAAGACACACTGTACCTGTGCAAGACCTGCAAGCAGTGCACAGGCATATCATTCTCTTAGGGGAAAAAAAGGCAAGCACATTGTTATTTGAGGAAAAATTATCTCAAGCTGAAAGGATTGACATAAAGGACGGTGACAGAGAGCACATCGTTACCAGCTGTCTCAGATACATATTTTACACCCGTAGTGGTACTACATTAATATTGATGATATATTGATATTTCCTACATTTGCTGTATAAATTAATGAACTACTGGAGCAAACAGCCAGAAGGAGTGGTATGATTTGTTACGCTGTAGCTTCCCCAATTTGCTGTCTTCCCAAGGCTATACATTATCAAGAATAACAAATGGAATTCATGTGGTTCCCTCATTAACATGCATTAGCTGTATCAGAGCGTGCCTCATGGTTTATTAGGGTCAGTTCAGGAGAACCTCCATATCTTCACACAATCTTTTTCTTCCTTAAAGAATACTACCAAAGAATTAGGACATTGTTAAGGATAAAGCTTTTCAGGTTGTTTTTGGTCTCTTGTAAAGTTGTAAACCAGGTTCAACCAGTTCACTTGCTGTCCTGGTTTCCCAGGACCAGACCCGTGGGCCAGCCCTCAGTCAGCTGGGAGATCCAATCAAGGCAGCTGCCCCAAGCTGGCTCAATTAAATCAAGCTCATTATAAAAGCTCAGTATAGGTGGGAGGAGGGTTCTCCTGTTCTGTGGTTCTTCTTGCTTGGTCTTCTGCTGCTGAACTGAAGGACAAGGTATACTTTAGGTTTGTGGTTGTATTAGTTTTGTTATTTCATTCAGTCTATTTTAGCCCGTGAGGCTTCTTCCTTTTTCCCCAATTCCCCTTCTCAGTTGGGGAGGGGACATCAGGTGGTAGAGCAACTGCTGCAGTGTAGTCCTGGGTTCAGGCCAAATGGATATACTTGCCCATTAACTTTTTTTTACTGACCACCTTTGTGAAATTGGTCCACCCTATGAAGCTTATATGTCACTTGTATTTTTTTTAATTATGTTGTTTAGAAATGTGCTAGATGATTGTCTATTGCTTTTGGTCATAATGGGTTTCCTGACTTCTGGAGATTGCATTCACTGTTCTTTTGGTTTTGAGTATCCATAGGGCTCACTGTTTGTGTAGGGGTTTTTGTCTGTTTCTAATACATTCTATGTAATGTAGTCAAGTTTATTGTATTGGGTGCTTGACAGAAACATTGCAAGACAGGGCCTCAGCTCAGTCTGTAATCTAACCTAGGGAAAAGGTGGAGAAAGACAATGCTCTGTCTTACCAAAGAGGTGTATAGCTCAGTGTCACCTCAAGACAGAAGACAGCTTTACCTGTTGCATTATTAATCACTTAAGTGAATTTTTGAATTAACACTTTTAACCCTAGAATGGTCAAGGATTTGGAATGTCCCTTTATTGGTTTGGGTTTGGTTTAGGGACTTGAGGGTTGGGTTGTTTTGTTGTTTAATTAACGAGTCCTCTTTTGCTGACCAGCAAACCTAACATTTAGATATAAAAAAACAACTTCTATTTAGCCTCTCTTGGACAAGAGTTTGAAGAGTGTGTGCTTTTACTAATGGTTGAGCTACCTGTGAATAAAGAAACACATGTAATCGAGCCAAGTAATGCAGAATAGTTTTACTACTGGCTTGATTTGATTGTTTTTATAGATAGCTTATGGTTAATGAAGATTTTTAATCATAAATGATACCATATAATTTTATGTCTATGTACAGCGTATTTGATATCTCTATATTCCAGAGAATTCTCTTATTCTACTAAACATTTCCAGAGCTCATGAGCACATTGCTGTAGATATTATTACACTTTCAGTTGGCACAGCATTTTCCTGTTGATTGCAGGGTGGTAAACAGCTCCCTTTGGTGCCTTTCCCTCTCATCTGGAGCACAGAACCTAACTGCTGTGACCACTTATGCGACAAATTTGGCAGATGCAAGGTCCCAGATGGAAAGCTCTCAATTTTGTTTCTAGTGTAGCATCTGGGTATATGATTGGCTTCCTGGCTGAATCCTTACAAGATCTGCTGGGCTGCTTCTACATGTTTTCCAGTTGCAGCAGCTGCAGTGAGAATTGTGGAGCTTGGTTGTACTGGGCTATTGTCAGGGTGTTCCAATTTGCATCATCTACTGAAGCTATAACTTCCTTTAATTAAACAAAAAAACAACGTTCTACTGCCTAAAAATATGATATTGATGAAGGTGTTAGTTTATTTCAATCTGCAACTATTCTGCTCTGCTGTTTGACAGTGAATGTTTACTGAGGAGGTGGAGCATCTGCCTGCCATTTAGGAGTCACATTTCATTCTCCCTTCTATGATCACTCACAGGATTAATAATTTTAAATTGCATTGACTTGGAATGGAACATAATACGTGCTGGGAACTATATTATTATGTTATTACAGGTCTATTGCCATAGACCTGTTCAATTGCAAATGATGTCTCACTTTTTGTTGGGACTAAAGAGTGTATTTGTGTTTCTGTCAGTCAGTTGGCAAAACGAATAGTGAAGTTATTACTATTTTAAATAAATTAGGATACAATATTAGAACAAGCAAAGGAATTTTATATGGGTATTCAATAATCTTCATATCCTTTGTTATTTTGCTTGTGGCAAAGTTGTGCTCTTCTTTGAAAATACAGGATATGCCTAGAAAACTGTCCCTTTCAAATACTTTAGAAAAATCTCTCATAGTCAGAGAATGAATCACATACATTAGGTATGTATTTTGTATCTACAGGAATAATAGTAACTAAGAACCCTCACTGAAACACTCTAAGTTCAAGAAATGTGAATGGTACTTTTAAAGTGTTATGCAAAGCCTGTAGTTTCATCCAAACTGAATGAAATTTCTATGCACTTTACATAGCACCTTTTCTTGTTAAATGAAACAAAACCAGTCAAAATTCCAAAATAAAACCCCCAAAACATCAGTAACTGTATGAGAGTGCCTCTTTTATATTATCCTTTTATTTTAAACTTTGAAAGCCCTAGGGATATATTTGTTATTCAGTAATATAAAATTATTCTCCTGCATTCTGTAATGGTGTTCTGAGCATGACCATTAATAAACATAAGCTACTTTAAATGGCATTAAGAACAGTGACAGAAGTCCTGGTTCATCATACCACGCAATAAAAGTGACTCAGTAAGGGGTGAAAGCCTATAACATGTGTGTTCTTGACTTGGCTGTTGAATATGGGCAAATCTCAGGATGAACTGTGGATTCAGAACAAGTAAATCCACTTTCAACTAACCTCAGGTATGTGTACAGTGTGAAGATGCTCTAACTTTCTTCTTAGGAACACAGAATCACAGAATGTTAGGGATTGGAAGGGATCTCAAAAGATCATCTAGTCCAACACATCACAACAGAATCATGAAAGTTACAGAATTGTCACATTAGTCCAAGCAAGGCTTCAGACTCAAGTTTTTCATGAGGTGTTGTATTGCATGCAAGGGAATCTAGGGGAAAAAAGGACCTCCATTCTTTTCACTTGTTGTGTAGTGCCCTCAAACTTCAGCCACTGACTTATGACAAGAATATCTAAATGACTATTTCTTTTCCTAGCAGTTAGTTTGCTGGTTTGCATTTACACAGTAGTCAGGATGACTGGGATGCAAAAAAATTTCACACCTCTCAGTGAATTATTACTGCTGTCTATAATGTATATTGATTATTTTATCTTACAAGATGCTTAGCCTTGCATAATTCATGGTGGTTCTCCTTATTTCAACAGCAGTGTTTCTTCTTATATGTACTTAAAGTTTTCTCTTCTGGATTTTTTAAGCAGTACCACAAAAAAAGCATGAAGTTATTTTACAGTGGGTCTTGTAGCCAGGTTTTTTGGAAAATGAGGAATATGTATAGAGATAAAACTTGGCAGCTTGTGAGGATTCACCTATAATAGCCTTTCCATAAACTGTCAGGTGGAGATTTTAAAAAACCACACCATTTCTCTCAGTTTTGCCCTCCTGGTGGTGATACAGCTAAGAGTTTAAAAAATAAGCAATTACTTGGTATAAAATTTCCTTTTTTAAAGAAATCTTTAAAAAAGCCTAATCACTTTTATTGTTTTATAATATGGCTTAGGTGGACATTTTGTAGGAAATATGAACCAATCAGAGTCATGCTAGGGTGCAACATATGCTATGATCTTCAGAATTGAAGAAAACATTGTCTAGGAATGAAAATTTACTCATAATATTTCAACCAAATGAAGTATTTATAAGGTCTGTGACAGAATCTAGTATCATACAGTGATACAATTCCACAGTAACTTCACTGAGACTAAAAGAATTTTTCCAGAGTTGTGTGGATATCAGTGTGTAGCATCTGGCTCTTCTAGTGATCAGGCTCTGTTTTATCATCTTTTTAGGTATTTAGTACTACTTTTGTCATTTGATAGTTGACTATCTTGCATTGGACCTTCTAAATACTGGCAGTTACCTATCTCTAGTACTGCATTAAAGGTCATTGTGCTGCTGAAAGTTCAATTTTACAGGTAAGATAAAACTGAAGTCTTATCACTCTTGTCTGCTAAAGATCTTACAGTACTGTTTTGCAAGAATGCTAGCATCAGTTTCTTGTATAAGCTGCAGTTAGCTTAATTACATTCTGCCTTTCTAAATTCCTTCTGTAGTGTCATTTCAATAAAACATTTTTCACTTTCTGTCTTAAAACTGTTGTGTAATACTGCTTTATGCTGTTAAACATCTGCTGTATTCCCCCCACAGTGATGTCTGATTCACTGGTATATGAAGTGATTGCTGTGGGCCTGGTGTATGAAACACTTTGGTGTCCTTTGGGATATGTATAAATGTAAAGTGTTGTAACAAATCTGTAGTCACTAAGGACTTTGTGGTTGTCACTATGTTGGAAGATCAACTGGGAACATCACAAGCAGCAGTGATGGAACAGTAGAATGAGTTTTTAAACGCAGCTGACTCTAAAAGGAATTTGTAGAAATAGGAATTATGACATACAGCTGAACAGCTGTTATCCCAGCTCTTAGAAGGCATTGCTAGATTTCCTGACAATACTGATTCTTTCCTTTTCCCTGACACAAAATCACTCTGGGAGCTTCCTGAGAGAGGGAAATGTCTTGGAGACCATTGGGGAAAAAAAACCCACAACTGTCTAAATCTTCCTCCTGTATACCTGAGATTTCCATGAGCAAACTGGATGGGAGGTTTTGTACCCCTGAGTATTGCACTTGGGAACTTCATATTTTCCATAACTGCCACAATAACAGTGATACAGAAATTGGTTCAGTGCTGTTACAACTATATTGGTAATAAAAGGCAAAGATATTATAAAATGGTTGTTTGCCTTGAATTTTTGCAGATTCTTCTCCATGGTTTTTAGAGAAGAATTTATCCAAAACTCTCCACTTGAATGCTCACAGTAAAAAGAGAAAAGAACTAAGAAAACTTGACTGGGAGAAGTTGACAGAAATTTTCTTCTAACATTAGCAGATACTTGTGCTTTTGTGTGTGTTTCCTTTCATCTTTCTCCATTGGTTTTCTTTCCCACAAGTGTAAAATTCACTCTTCCAAAGGATTATAACTGGTTTTATAACCAATTTGTTTTGAGCTTTTGGACAGTGAAGTGTTTATCATCCAACACTAAAATCACTTTTGTCTTGCTACATAATCTGGAGAATTAACCTTGTCTCAAAATACTCTTGAAAGCACAAAGACATATTTGTGTTGTGTTTCAGGGACAATATGATACTTCTTAGTCCATTGGAATCCAAGTCACATTAGCATGCTGGAAAGTACTTCTAGGTAAAAAATTAGGTGTAAAATGTCAAACAATTTAGGATGAGCAGGAAAGACAGCAACGTAACTGGTTACTGAGCAAGATCAAAGTGTGTGAAAAACCTCTGCAATACAGTCAGATAAATACTACTTATCAGAGTAGTACAGTTCATAAAACTCTATTGCTGCCCATTGAAATTTTGAGCAGTCTTGCTACTGATGTGTTTCAATTATAAATGAGAAACATAATTTCAGCTGCTTGTGTAAATATTCTATCTTTCTTAAATCATAAATTAATTTCAGTGTGCCTGCAGACTCTGTAGCCTACAGTTTAGTACTGGTAAATCTACATCTATATGCAGTATAGTTATGCAAGTACTGGAATGCCAATGATACTGTGCCACTCTATTAGTATTAGGATGTGAATATGACTACTAAAAAGTTGATTAAAGTAGCTCAGAAGATGTCATACAGAACTCTTGAGATAACAAATGACAGAGAAACTATTGGTAAATACAAGGGAACTTTGTGAGAAGCAGTATAATGTATTACTTTGGTCCCAAGTTTTGATGCACAGCAGCAATAAAGTGGTGCATTTAAATATATACTGTGATGTAATATGCTGCAAATGTAACCTCTCTACCTCAGGGAGAATCTAGACTCTGTATGCTGCTCAAAGCATAATAGTTTTAAGGATTTTTGTTGTTACTCTCTTTAGCACTGGGAGGTGGGGTGAGGGAAGGAGGAAAGAAACTCCAGGAACTTGGTAAAGACAGGATTTGTCATTCTATTTTATAAACTCCTCCTTTTCCTCTTCTTTAAAAATACTGACAGACACCATGATAAATTGGTCCTTACAGTACTGTTCTTCAGTCAGCATAAAAGCATGGTAACTTATTGATGGTTACATCTTCAAAAGGAATATCAGTTTGGAAGAGCTGCTGGATTTGTAGCAGGTTATTTGAACCATTTGGACTTCATAAGTTGCTCTAATTAAAATTTAGAGTGAATTTTTTACTTTCTTCTGAGAATTCCAGTTCTTTCCTACTGAATATATTTCAAGAACAGTGGCTCTCATTGTCTCCCTATTTTTGGAATTAGTTGAGAGATGAGACTACTGAGATTTTAACCAGATGCAGAATAAGAAATTATTCAGAAGATATATTTATATTCTTATAAATTTTTTTCTCTAAATTTTTAAATTTTTGGCTCCTATTGAAATTTAGATCAACATTTCTAACTTTAGAAAAGTGTCAGGTGCTTATGAGTATAATTTGAGGCACAATTTATATTTTTTTCCATTTTGCCAGTTGGAGACATGAGGGCAGCCAGAAATAGGCATATAGAACATATCAACCTCTGGCTATGTGACTGGTTTTGAGTTTTATGACAATGGGACATTCTTTCCTGCCTGTAACCTGTTAAGGAAGGATGGGATCCATCTGTCTAGAAGGGGCAAGGGGATCTTTGGCAGCAGGCTGGCCAACCTAGTTAAATGGGCTTTAAACTGAAGAACTTAGGGAGTTGGGGGCTAAAATGGCAATACTCAAGCCATTACATCCAGCTGGGGAATCAGTTTGGCCAGTCAGAGCAATAAGAGAGGTTTCTCTTTTGCCATGATGGGAATCAGTAGACTTTCTGCCCAGAGAGGTGGTGGAGTCTCTTTCTTTGGAGATTTCAAAAACTGCCTGGATGCCATCCTGTGCAACCTGCTCTAGGTGAACCTGCTCTGGCAGGGGGGTTGGACTAGGTGATCTTCAGAGGTCGCTTCCAACCCCAACCGTTCTGGGAAAAGGCCAGGAAAAATTGAATCGATCATATTTGAAAATCTCAGAAACTCAGAAGTTAAGCAATAATTCATATTTTGGTTTTTTTTTAAAATATTGGTAACATAGTGAAATCATTATTTTGAGAAATTTGCCAAATCCAGCCATGATTACTAAAAAAACACTATAATATTTAGTTCGTATCTCAGTTTCCCATAACACTTCTGACCTTTCTTCATTATTCCTCTTTGTATCTTGCTCCAAGAAAATCTCCCACTGCTCTAGAATCATCCTAGTACTCCTCCTATCATTTGACTATCTGTGTACCATGGATTTTACCTGTGTGTATTCATTTCCACTCTATAATTCTCCTCTCTCTGCCACTGGTCTACTGAGGGGAAAGTCATTGATTTGTTCTCTGCAATCCCTGTAAAGATATGATGTAATATTACTGTTATGAAGAGTGGTTTTCCAATCCTCTTTATTTTCTAGTGTTCTTCTGAAACCTCTAATTTCTGTATACAATACAGATTTCTACTGGTATAAGTATGGATGATATGCCCCAGGCATCCTCTTTACCTAAAAATAGAAATTGAGAGTCTGTGGAGGAGGGGAAAACACTCTGGGCTTTTTCCAAACAATGCAAAAAAGACTTGGGAAGCAAAGATAACAGATTTCTTATAAATATATATGTGTATGTGTATTGCCTATTTAATTTCTGGAGTGACTCTAACTCAGAGACTGACATAGCAGCTGTGGAAGATTTTAATGCCAATGTCTACCTGAGGAAAGTGGCCTTTTTTTCTTTCAGTTCACTCACAGGGACTCACAAGCACAACTTTCATCTGTGAGGGCTGAATGCTAATGGAGGTTTTAGTCTTTCAGGAAATGTATTTTTAAGGATCACTCTCTGCCCTTCTCTAAAAATTAAGAAGTCCACCATTCATTAACAGCAGTGAGCCTTCCCCAGTTTGCTGCATTTTTTTCCCCTGAAAATAAAAGACAAATTTGAAAATGCACATTAATGCAAAGGAGCAACATTAACTCTCTGGAGAAACAGTGTATGTAGAGACATGTAGAGACAATGTCCTTTGAATGGTTCACCTGCACACTTCTGTCTTTTGATTCAAGCCAAAGCTGAGAGGAGATCTTATTGCTCTCTACAGCTTCCTAAAAGGAGGTTGTAGCAAGGCTGCTGTTGGTCTCTTCTCCCAAATTACTAATGATAGGACGAGAGGAAATGGCCTCAAGTTGTGATGGGGAGGTTTGGATTGGATATTAGGAAGAAGTCCTTTACTGAGAGTGTGGTTAGGCATTGGAACAGGCTGCCCAGGGAGGTGGTGGAGTCACTGTCCTTGGAGGTGTTCAAAAATGCGTGGATGAAGCACTTGAGGCCATGGCCTAATGGTCTGGTGGTTAGGGAGATGATGGGATAAAGGCTGGACTTGATGATCTTAGAGGTCCTTTCCAACCATAATGATTCTATGATTCATAAATAGAAGGAAAAAGTTGTGCCTATAAAGAGACTCCTGAGGACAAGCAAATGGAAAACTAAAATCTCAAAAATCCCTTTGAAATTGCAAATAATTACATATTTGGCAATCTCTAGAAGCGTCACACATCAGCCAACCTTTCAGCTTGCATCCAGCAGTAAGCAGGCAGGCACTCAGCAATCTCAACACAGAATAATCATACAATGGGAAACAAACTTGGGAGCACAGTGTGATGCTTTGCTAGGAACTGGATGGTGACAAGTGATGATGATCAACCAGAAGATAAACAATAACAAGCAGGTTTAATAATGACATTGAGATTCATCAGCACCAATGTGTTCCTTGCCCACTAGCACAGCCCTCTGGATCTGTTGTTTTTCTTGTGCCAAATTGAAATTCCCTCCATAATTACTTTTTCCTCTCAATCTTCTTTTTTTTATCTGTTTTACTGCCCAAAAAGTAAATTTTTTAGTTCATCACCACAAAAGAGCTATTTAGTTTTAACTTACTTTAGATGGAGATAGATACACAGGTAGACAGACATTATTTAGAGGTCTCATATTTATTTTTGTAAAAAAAACCCAACCATATACAAAGTATATAAAAAAATCAAGGTTGGATTAATATATTTGATACTGAGATCTCTGCTCTAAAAATGGCCAGTATCTCATGTTAATCAGAGGCAAAAATGGTAGTGTGTTCATGCAATTGCAGTTGGCTAGCAGCTTGGTGTGGTGAGCTGAGATCCTTTGTTTTGAGGGAAGACCAAGGACTCAAGAAAAGAGACACAGATGGGTGAAAGAGCTGGGAAACAGCATGCATAAGGTGGGGCAAGCAGAACTGATGTATTAGTGCTTTGGGGCTTCATTTTGACTCCTAATCGTCCTTCATTTGAGTTCAGTGGCTTCATTAAATTGGTGAGTTAAAAAAAAAACAGCTACAAATGAGAGGATTATTACAAAACATAGATAAAGCTAAAAACTGCTGGCTATAAAAATGCATACATCACTGCTTTATGCTTTCCAACATATGCTTGTGAAACAAGAATTATAAAGCTATCTACAATAAATACATAAGCATATGTGGGGAGGGAAAGAAATCAGACATAAATTCCTTTACAGCTTTGGAGATTGAGTAAAGATCCAGCAAATTAACTTTTTAACTAAATTTCTTGGTGAGATCTGCATTAAATATTTTGCACAGAATCTCAAATCATTTGAAAGGAGTTTAGTTCTTGAAATGTCTGTCAACCTCAATCTAAATCCATGGAATTTCACTAAATTAATCATGCTGATCACAGCTGGGTATCTAAACTCCCTTTCCCTGTCACTATTTGTAACTGCTGCTCTTATGTTTTTTTCTTCCATAAGAGCCTTAGATCATTGTGGTATTTAGATTGTCCCTAAATTACTGGAGTTCAGCACTGACCGGGTTTGTTTATTATGATCACCGCGGAACAGAAAAATTTCAGGCTTCTCATCTATCTAGCATATTGCTCATAAAGTACCTGAATTTTCCTCACGTGGATTTCATGGTATTTCATTGCATGGTACACCAGATGCACTGAAATGCATGTATGCACAACAAGTCCTTCATTTTCTTGTCTTAAGAGAAGCTCGGCTCATATTTACAGCCTGGATTATTTTCCTTGTTCTTTTTCCTCTGGGGAACATCTGTTTGGTATGCTGTGTGACTTGTAGAAGGTGTTTGGTACTCAGGAAATAAAATC
This sequence comes from Podargus strigoides, assembly GCA_028020825.1. Lineage (NCBI taxonomy): Eukaryota > Metazoa > Chordata > Aves > Caprimulgiformes > Podargidae > Podargus > Podargus strigoides. The sequence goes on along the minus strand of CM051624.1, from coordinate 42,833,811 downwards.
AAGTTATTCAGACTGGTCAGTTGCTGAGGGGAGATCCTCTGGAGCCAGCGTGACCCACAGTGGGGTGGCAGATCTTGGTGTATAGGAGGTTTTCCTGAAGTAGGGAAATGCCAGGACAGCAGAGGGACCCACCAGGATCTGGTACCTCCTGCAGGAGAGGCTGAAGAGGGCTGGGCATTGCCAGGGCAACCATGGTTACCCCTACATGTATAAAAAGCAGCCTTGGGAGTGTGAGTGACTGAGCAATGTGAACAGAGCAGGCAGGGTGTGGTATGGCAGGCAGAGTATGGACCAGCAGTTTGTGTGGAAGGGTGTGCAGGACAAGTGCCTCTTCAAAGGAGGGTCATTCTACTGTCTGAGTGGGAGATCTTGTCCAGCAACATTCAGTGAGCACCTGCACAGGTCAATGGCATTCATCCTGCCTGACCCCCAAGGCAGAATGGTTGGTGCCTGACTGAGAGCAAAGGCTGCAGCGTGGGCTGGATGATCTGTACCATCTGTATAGCAATGGTATGAGGTTCAATAAGGCCAAGTGCCACATCCTGCACTTCAGTCACAGCAACCCCAGGCAAAGCTACAGGCTTGGGGAAGAGTGGCTGGAAAGCTGCCCAGGGAAAAGGACCTGGGGGTGCTGGTTGTCTCTCATCAAAGAACTTATGTTTTTCTATTTCTTCACTCTTCTGCATTATGACGAAGGGCTAAGTGACAACACAGCAACAATGAGAAATCCCTGGGCAGTGGAAACATGAAATAAAGTAACCTCTCATTATTTTATCAGCCCTAAGGACAATGCCTATTACTACTCCTCATACATACTGTGCTTTTTAACAAGGCATGTGAATACCTTTGTAAGTTCATATTTGCTTAGTACCTGTTTGGATAAGGTAGATCATGCACTTTTCAGGCTGGTTTTTCATTCTGTGTACAAATACTGTTCCCAATTATGTTGGCTTGTGGTCACATACTTGTTTGTATATTCATTTATTTTTACATATATTATTTTTGTTATTTCTTGACTCTAAAATTCATGTATTTCACCAGAAGTTAAGGCATTTACAAGTTATTAGTTTTTATTTAGAGATAACCATTCTTCAAAGGAACTTGAAGTCATTTCTAAATGATGCCAAACTAACTAAACTCATCACTGTAACTTTCATCCCTTCGCAGAAGATAAAATTTTGGTGTCTACATTAAATGCCTCACACAGAATAGACCTAGAGTTAATGCTAAAATATAAAATACAATCTAAGTTTCAATGAATTTTATCCATAAAGAATTGCTGATAATAAAAGTAGAAAATGACACTGAATATACTACAATTTACAAGTGGCCTAAGTTTCTAATTTCCAGAGTCTTCTTTTGACAGGAATTATTTTAGAATGGGATCAGTAAGTTGATGGAATACTGATTAAATTCATGAATAGCTAAAACCAAACAGAATCATACTTCACAAAGCATAAATTAAGTACAGTAAAAATAAACCAGTTTTAGCTTATTGCAACTAGCTTTGATAATAATATACATCACATTGAGACATTGCTTTTCTCCCCTCTTGTTACATACATATATCAGTTTGCTCCACCTGCACCCCTATTTTGTTACTGTAATGTACTAACCATGAATTAACACCTGGAAGCTTCAAAATGTTTATCCAAGCAAGCCACAAACAGGGGTACATTAATATTAAAGATTCATTAAAATAAATGAATGTGGTTCATGCTGCTATTTAACACAAACATTAAGTGCATCTTTCTTTTCAACAACTTCAGACAGTGACTTTGTGAATCTGTGCATTGAACAACAGCTGTTACACTGAAATGCTCTATCACCAACACAGGACATCGAGCCATCAGGTAATAAAATTTGCCTCTCAGGTCCCAGTGTAAAACAGTGATTTGCATGGGATCACATTTGTGATTATTGCCAACTCTGCTGTGAATAGCCAATGTTATTCTACTGATTGTATAACACAGATAACGGAAATTAACTCTTACATGAATGTCTCTGAAATGGGAAGTTCTTATTCAATAAACACATTGGTTGGCAACTGCACTTTTGGCATAAACAAATTTGTTTCAGTTTAAGAAAGAAAGGGTAAATTGCCCATCTTTGTATATACAAATGCATTGTGAGGAACCCAATTACAGGCACATTTTATGCAGGGAAGAAAAGTTCTGTCTTTTAGTCAGCTTGAATTTGTGAGTGGGAGCCGTGAACTCCTGTGCTGTAATCTCAGTTTTATTGGCATGACACTCAGCAGATAAATGAAATTATACCTGGTTTTAGATTTCCAGTTAGAAAAATCAATCCATCTAGGTTGTTTAAATTAAGGACAGTCCTTGTTAAGGAATGGATTAGAATGGCATTTGGTGTGTCTGGAAAAGAGATTTGTTGCATAGGGTTTAATTAAAAGTATTATCGTTGCAATAAATTAAGAGAATTGGGTAAGATATTTACCATCCATATAAAATGATGTCCTTAAAAGAGCAATGGCTACAAAATAAAATGATTTGAAGTCAGAAAATGGCAAATTAAGATAGCACTCTTAACTCTCTTCTCATATACATTTGGATACAGTCTCCAGGAATGGAACCACGTGTTCTTTTTCCACTGAATCCTTTTTTCTTTTTTTTTCTATTCCTAAAAGCAAAAATAAAAAATGTTACTGCAACTTTAAGCTCCTTGAGAGAGTTAACATATATCAGTACACGGTCTTGTTAATTATTCCCATTTTTCTAGCTGAAATATAGGTTTGTAGTTGCTTTTAATGTACTCCTAAATGTCATGTGCTTAAATGCTAAAACAGCAATTCTCTCCCACTGTAAAGAAGATGGGAAAATGCATTTTTGTAAATCACTTGCAATTTAGTTAGATTGAACTCTCCTTTATTCATGTAGTTAACCACCATTTCAACTATTTATTCTTGGACAAAGAGATGCATGCTGAGCAGGAAAAAAAAAAAAGACAGTACAGGAAAGAAAGGAAACAAGCAACTAGAAAAACTCCGGTGGATTATGGTCTATCAGATTCTTCTCTGTTTCTTTTCTTAGAGGCAGGCAGATCTCAGTTTTAGCTATGCAGCATACTATCTATTGCCTTTAAACAGTACAGATTACACTTAGTTTTATCAGTGTTAGGCTGGTGTGTCTGGCCTTAGAGTAAGCACCATGAAGATGAGTGATGGAAATACTTTAAACCAAGTAAACAAAAGCCTTTCTGCATTCAAAGTCAATCTTTGCTTTGAATTGGCAGCTGTTGTTAGTTCCTTCTACATTTATAAATGCTTTAGAGAGTCCATCAGACTCAGAATTATTAGGCTTAGTGCTGAATCACTTGGTGAAACTCTATTGTATGTACATGCACAGTCTACAAAGTACCATGGAAATTACCTGGATACCCTTAAACTCCAGAAGCAGAGTCAGATTTCACTGTGATGTTTGTGGTGCTGCTGCTTCTAGACTTCATCATTATTTAAATCCATGTATGGAAATCTAGTTCAATTCAACTCGTAGTGCTGTTCCATTTAGAATATTATCACTATTTGAGCAAGGTAATTTCAATTTATTTTATCTTTATACTACACAGCAGTCAGAAAAATGACACAGTTTGAGGCCTGTGTTGCTCCCCTCTATATAATAAACACTGGAGCACTAGGTCTGGTGATGGAAAAATGAGGAATAATTTCATCTTGACCTGCAAAGTTCAGTTAGAAAGACCATGTGAATTTCAATGCACATGGTTAATTTTTTTCTCTGATATGAAACCTTTCTCTTATTTACAGGTTATTTATTGTCCTTTCCCCACTTAAAAATACAATACTCTTTAAAACCCAAAACTATTTAAAACTGTGGTGTTATTTTGGTACAATATATTGTTCAGTTTTGAAATGTCTCAACTCTTCTGTTTCAAGTTTTCAAACACAAATATTCAATTAATTCATTAGTTTTTCACAAGTAAACAACTGATTGAAACTACAACCAAACTGTAAAAACGGAAAATAAATTACATTTTTTTTGTAAATTATGTTAAAAGAAAACAAAATTAAAATATTCACTTAGTTTATTATGGTCCTACCTACTGCCTTCTAAATAACTGTATTTATATTTAGGGCTCATTCTAAACAAGGACTTGGTTATTTGGCAATTTTCTTTACAGAAAAGTAGAAAGAAAGATTTTTTATTTTTTTTTAAGAGCATGAGGTATGTGAATTAATAGCACGTAAGAAATGTCTCAAGCATATTAGGTCAAACACAGATATTTGAACACATAAACAAATAGCACATTTTCTAGATGTGATATTTTGGAATAAAGTTTAGTCAAAAAGTCTACAGCAGGCTTAAAACAATCTAGTCAATTGAAAAAGGTTAATGAGGAATTTTAATCCTAAGGAACTATTCAGTGAAAAAGATGTTTTGTTGGAAAATTCTGAATATTCTCTACTGTTTATCCATATACTACTGTAATATTTTATTTGTTAATGCACCTGTAATTTCTTAACAAGAGTTTCAAAAGACATATTTAAGTAAATTTTTCAAATATGTGGCTACAAGAGATTGCTCTTTAATTTTTAGGCAGAGCAAGCCTGGTTTTTGTTTTTTTGTAGGGGATTTTAGAAAACAAAGTGAAGCAGAAAAAAAACTGATGTGTCCTCCTCTATGTTAAAAAGTAATGGTAGCAGTATATAAATTGTTTACATGACTTGTAGCTGAAACATCAGTGCTGGGTTAATGGTTGGACTTGATTATCTTGGAGGTCTTTTCCAACCAAGGCTTTTCTGTGATTCTCTGATTTTCTGCCTTCTTGAACCACTTCTTACACAAGAATCGGTTTAACAGAATATTCTTTCTTCCTTGGCATGTACTGAACCTGCAGCCAGCTTGCTCTCATTATAATGCCACTCAGCTAAAAAAGCTGCTTTGAAATTGGTTTCTCCTGCAATGAGTTCTGCATGTTTAGTGAGGCGCTAATGTAGTGTGAAATACAACTGTCGTGATTTTGTTCACATTTTATACACTATTTCTATGTGAAGATGAGATAGGAGTAAAAGGACAAACTGTGAGGCATTTGAAGGCATTGCTGCAATTAAAGCAGGTCACTTCCGAAGAAATTAACTGAGGGCAAAGGAGAAAGTTAAGGTGTGCAGAGAAAGCGGGCTTGATGATGCCCGCAGTTCTTTCCCCAATCTGTAACCTCCTGCACCTCTCCCTCCCCTATCAGAAAAGATGTAAAAAGAGCCTCCTTCTTATTTTTGCCTCCTTCCTTCACTTGGGAGATGTCAGAAGGAAATAAATAACCATATGAACCTCTTCTACACATAGAGGCTCCAGTAGATATAATCCATTGAAGCCAGTTTTGAGTGGTTTGGGTTTTTTTTCTTTACATGGCTCTGAGAAGTAGACATATAATTGTTAAAGAAAGGGTAGAAGAAACAAGTGTAAGGAGTATGTAGTGCAGAATAATTTGATTTTACAAGCCAGCCTCTTGGTTGGCATATAATCAGGAATTCATACGTTCCTACTGAGATCAGATGTACAGACTATTTATATTAATTTATTCCAGCCCAGCAAACTGGCATGGTACTTTCCTGACTGCTGCAGGGAGGACCTTGGTGCTTGATGCAAAATGGCATCATAGACCAAATTTAACTTCATATCAGCCACGGCTTCTGTTGAATTTGGTCAATTTTTCTTTTCTTCTTGCTTGTGCTCCTATTTTCAGCCCTACAACTCTCAAATGGAGAAGAAAAATAAAAAAAAAAAGGATGTTTAGACATATGTAACTGTCCTTTTTAACTTTGAAGTCTTATGTTCAAGTGATTTAGGTGTGTAGTTCAAGTTAGCCATTTCATAGAATCATAGGATGTATTGGGTTGGCAGGGACCCTCAAGGGTCATCTAGTCCAACCCCCCTGCAGTGAGCAGGGACATCCCCACTAGATCAGGTTGCTCAGAGCCCCATCAAGCCTGACCTTGAATGTCTGCATAGAATCACTCTGGTTGGAAAGGACCTCTAGGATCATCAGATCCAACCTTTATCCCAACATCTCCCTAACCACTAGACCATGGCCTCAAGCGCTTCATCTACTTGCTTTTTAAACACCTCCAGGGACGGTGACTCCACCACCTCCCTGGGCAGCCTGTGCCAGTGAGGACATTTCCTGTTGGTGTAACATGGTAAACATGAAAAATGAATGCTGTGAAGAACTTTTCAAGAACACAAATGAAGGTAGCAAAGTCTACCTCCAAGAAAGAAAACAAGATACCTATATGTTTCTCCTAACTTAGCTTTTTGTGCCTGTATCAGCACAGATTTTATAGCCATCCTGTTATTACCATCAGTTTTGAAATGTATTCTGGACTCATTTGTGTCATACAGATCTAAATTTAGTGAGTGAAGTCTCTATAAACAAGGCTGTTACTTTGGCTAGTGGTGCTTAGTGTTGATAAGTGACCCTTATTAAAATGCTGGGGTTTTTATTCCCACTGGAGCTAGCAGAGTTGATCTGTCTGGTACAAAACCAAATACTGTAAGGAAAGCAAAACTGTACAAATTTAATATAAGAGGCAGCCTTAGGCAGATATTATAGCTAACACTTCTTGCCTGCCCCACCAAATAAAGAAATTAAGAAATCTATTATAATCAGTTCACAAGTTGTTTGCAGCAGCCATCTTACTCCACGCTGATTTAAAGCACCAAAAAACCTTTCTCCACTTGCTTTTTTCAGTTTGCTTCAGCCACACAGAAACCCTGAACCACTTGCCCAAAGCCAGTTTTGATAAGCAAGGCTTTTTTCCTAGAGCAGGCTCCCTTGGCCCTTGATTTCAGACAATTCTTCAAGCAGCCTCTTAGGATAACTCCCTAAAAAGTGCAAGGTGAAGAAACAGTCTTTACAGTTGGTCAGGGAAATACAGTAGAGCTGGAGTTTTAAGCAAGCCAAAAGTCTAATCCTGCTCTCCTCAAATGACTCCAAATTTTTCTTTGGCTTCACTGGGATATACCAAACAAATTCAGCTTTACAAAGAATCTGGAGAAGACCCAACAACTTTTTTTTTTTAAAACCAAAGGATTTCATAAACAGAACTTTTATCCTAGGCTGGCTATTTCAATAGGACTTATATGGATAAAGACTTTCAGTGCTGAAGATAGTCTCTAAATGTATAATCCCTGCTGAGAAAGCTGGTTAGGGGAAGCTGCTGCCCTGTTTGTAGTTCTCAGCAGGCATGCAATTTAAACACTGGGGAGTTTAGGTACTCTTTGTAACACTGAGCATTCTGCTTCAAAGAGCTTAGAAGTGAAAAGCCAGTGTATGTAACCTGTCTCCTGTTAATGCTACACTTTGGGGTGCTTGAATTGCATTTTGCTTCTCCTCTCCTGTTTTCCCTTCAAAAAATGGAGAAGTAAATCCCAGTGAATATAGGAAAGCCTATTTTTCATAGACAAATAGACCCATGAACAATATATGGTTTGACATAAATTTCTGAAAATGTACCCTGCCAGAATTTGCCAGAATGCTTCAAAGTGAGGCAAAATAACTCTTTACATGCTGTTCAAAGCCAGCTGTTAAAAAATAAGCTATCTCTCTCTCAAAAATCATGTGTCCCTGTAGAGCTAATTGGAAATGATGAAGTTATGTTAACTAATGAAGAAAGTAACAAGAATTGTCGTGGGATATTTACCATATTATAGTTAGATACACAGTAGTGCTGTTGCTACTACATGTGTTATTCCTGCTGTTTTCAGCAAACATGTAGCCACCACACAGGTATTGTAAAACCCCATGTGTTACTACTTTGGCTGGAAATCACTCTAATCACAAGTTTTTTGGGTTTTGTTTCCTCTTTTATTAGGAAGGGAAGTACTCTCAAATGTGGGATTCTAAATGAAATTACACTCATTTGGAAATACCTCTTTTATTTTTAATATAATTTACAGTAAACCTTTTTAACCACCTTTTCGATGGCTAAACAGCTCTTCTGGCTAGGAAATTGTAGTGGGACAATTTAACTATAACTACTGTAACTTTCACACTGTGCATTCAGAGTGCCCATTGATTTCAGACTGAGCCAGGGCTTCTGGACAGTTTGAAGAGTAAATTCTGTGTGTTTAGTTAAGGATAGCTCTAGATTTTCTTGGGTTAGATCAGCAGCAAAGGAGTCAGTGAGAGCTGCTTGAGGCTGGAGTTTGCAAGTGGCATCTACCATTATTTCTTACTGTGTATTACTAAAATATTTGTGTATCTTGTGTATTACATAAAAAGCAAGACAAAAGGATTCAGAGTTAAGTTCCAGGATGCACAAACTTCTATGATAGTGTCCTGGTTTCCCAGAAGCAACCATGGCAGCAGGCCATGAGCAGCCCCCAGTCAGCTGGGAGATCCAGCCAAGGCAGCTGCCCCAAGCTGACTCAGGTGTATCCCACACCACATGCATCAAGCTCATTATAAAAGGAGGGAGTTTATTGATAGAGAGGAGTTTCTCCTCCTGGGGCTCCTCTCTCTTGGCCTTCTGCTCCTGGTGCTGCTCCCAAGGATGAGGCTGAGTATAAGCTTGTATAATTTATGTTGGTGATTCTATTAGGTTTATTTCATTCAATCTGTTTCTATTTCAACCCACAGGGCTTCTCCCTTTCTTCCCCAATTCCCTTTCTCAGCTGGGGAGGGGTCATAGGGGGGTAGGACTGCTACAGTTTAGCCTTGGGTACAGGCTATACGTAGACAGATAGGCATACTGGTACTCTGTGCCATCAATGAGGAGCGCTTGCTGCCAAGGAATGGGCAGGCATATTCGTCAAGGAGATGCAAGATGAAGGTGCTGTTGACCTTGAACTAATGAATGCTCTGTGTCTTAATTCTTTATCCATTTTCAGGCATTTGTCATTTGAAAACAGGATTACCTTCTGCTCAATTCCCCAGATTCCCCCCCTTGGAGATAGATATTAATATTCTTTCTTTCAAAGAACTGATTAAGTGGGTCTGCTTCTCCCTACCCCCTCTCCAACTATGGCCAGATTAGGAAGAGGAAATGGACATTTTATCTTTTATACATTACTTAGAATATTAATCAAGGAAATAGACAGCCAGGCTTCTGCTTCAAAAGGTCAAAGCACAATATACTACATTTGATGACACAACTCTGTAAGCAGCAAACACCTAGAAGTTAGGCTGTGCTGTTGTGTATTAAGTAGTTTCTTATCATTCTTCTTGAATTCTGGTTTCCTTTGTTATTTACTGTAAAGAAAGACTATAAGAGCAAGTATACTTTTGTAACCTATCTGAAATAGAAGAAGTAGGTGTTTAGCTAACATCATCACAGTTCACAGCTGAGAAGCTTCAGGCTATGACCTTAATAGCATAATGAATATAGATTGTGGCTAAACTGATGTGCAATAAATTTCTTAAGCCATGTTAATTGATCAAGCTTGATTAACTGGCAAAACCCTTAACATCAGAAAAAATGAGATTCAACTTTTCTTTAGAAACTTAAGGCAGTTTAGATTTGTGGTTTACTTCCAAATACTTCCAAAATTGAGCTCATCTTTTCAGCAGCCCATTATTTGCTACTCTGAGAGCAGTTCGTATTGTTATTTACATTGATACTAGTAACTACTACTTTTCATTTATTTCTGAAAGCAGATATATTTGTGTTGTTTGCCACTGTGCTAGATTTCAGAGCAGGCATGTTCAAATATCACAAAACAGTAATGTATTGATAGTTATGCTAGCAGCACGATGTCCTGTGCTGTAGAAAGGAAAATTAATAACCAAGAAGAAGGAGGATTCTAAGACTACCATAAACCAAACCACTAATGTGGTTTTTTTACAACAAAAGAGAAGATCAGTAAACTGAGTTCTTGTATATTCCTGATATTAAAAGAATATGAGATGAATTCTCATTTGATTTTAAAAAAGAAAAAAAAGACAATTAGCAATGTTGCCAAACGGCAAGTAGATCCATGATCTTGCTTGCACTTTTACAGAATCACAGCATCGCAGAGGGGTAGGGGTTGGAAGGGACCTCCAAAGATCATCTAGTCCAGCCCCTCTGCCAGAGCAGGATCCCAGAGTAGATCCCACAGGAACACGTCCAGATGGGTTTTAAATGTCTCCAGAGATGGAGACTCCACAGCCTCTCTGGGCAGTTCCAGTGCTCTGGCACCCTCACTGGGAAGAAGTGTTTCCTTATGTTAAGATTGAACCTTCTGTATTCCAGTTTGTGCCCATTGCCCCTTGTCCTGTCACTGGACACCACTGAGAGGAGTCTGGCCCCATCTTCCTAACACCTGCCCTTAAGATATTGATCAGCATTGATGAGATCCCTCTCAGCCTCCTCTTCTCCAAGCTGAACAGACCCAGCTCCCTCAGCCTCTCCTCACATGGGAGATGCTCCACTCCCTTCAGCATCTCAGTGGCCCTGCACTGGACTCTTTGCAGTAGCTCCATGTCCCTCTTGAACTGGGGAGCCCAGCACTGGACACAGTACCCCAGGTGAGGCCTCACCAGGGTAGAGCAGAGAGGGAGGAGAACCTCCCTTGCCCTGCTGGCCACACTCTTCTTGATGCACCCCAGGACACCATTGGCCTTCTTGGCCACGAGGGCACATTGCTGGCTCATGGTCAGCCTGTTGTCTACCAGGACTCCCAGGTCCTTTTCCCCAGAGCTGCTCTCCAGCAGCTCAGCCCCCAGCCTGGACTGATACACGGAGTTGTTCTTCCCCAGATGCAGGACTCTCCACTTGCTCCTGTTGAATTTCATTAAGTTTCTCCCTGCCCAGCTCTCCAGCCTGTCCAGGTCACACTGCATGGCAGCACAGCCCTCTGGCATGTCAGCCACTCCTCCCAGCTTTGTGTCATCAGCAAACTGGCTGAGGATCCACTCTGTCCCTTTGTCCAGGCTGATAATGAATATATTGAATAGGACCGGACCCAGTACCAACCCCTGGGGGACACCACCAGTCACAGGCCTAAGCACCTTTGGGTGCTTTCTACTTCAGAAATAATAAAATTAAAATTTTATTTCAGAAGATATAGTCCCAAAAGCATTGATGGATATCCAGTACAAATTTCAAACAGCAGCAACTGCAGAGAAAGTGGCCTGATGACAATTAGTGATTTACTGGAATCTTGGGAAGGTGCTAAGGTAGAGATGTTGTCAGTGAGTACCTGAGGGCTTTACTTCTGTTTTCTTCCAAAATTGAATAAAAATACAGGTCTTTAATATCTTTCATTACAGGTTTTTCAAATGTTATTTGAAAGTGCGAAATATTTTCATTTTCCTCACAGACTTTAAAGATTGAGTCACTTTATTACATATCAGTAGTAGTGATGTGTCATGAAATAATGGAAAAAGAAATTAACATAAGAAAACACAAAATGTTATTAGGTATATTCTATTTAATGGTGTTAGAAAAATCAGATGGCATTCCTTTCAGTAATAATAGTAACACCAATGTATGAGAAATAATTGGTGGCAGTCATATAAATAAAAAGATTAAGAGATAAAATCGTGAAGACTGATGGGAAAAATCATGAATTGAATGAATAGTTCCTTTCACTTGGGTTTCCAGAAATAAAATAAGCATTTCTGTGGGAGACTTTGAAATCAAAAAGAAAGTAATTGACAAGCACAGTACATACTTAAGCTACTGCTATGTGTGCTAAATCCAGGGAAATGAAATGGGATAGCTTGGAAGTTGATTGGGTATCCGAAAGAAATATGATGCAGATATTCTTGCAGAATGACAAGAGACAAATATTTGCATAGGAAGAAGAGTTTTGAGATTCTGTCAAGGGGTACTAACATGCCTTTTCAGTGGAAATAAAGTCTGGGATTTCAATGTAAGTGAAAGGTAGTACAGTTTTCCCCAGACAGGCTCTCTTCAGGATAGTTAAATATTTGTACACACCCATATTCTGAATAATTTCAGAAGAAAATAAGTCATTTCTTATTTAGTTTAACCAAATGCAATAGTAAGTAATAAGTCTACTTATTTTTCTAGCTTCATATACTCCCTCCCCTCTGTTTGAACACCCTCAAAATAATCACTTTCATTTTTATGAATGTTTGCATGCTGTGCTAAAGGACACATTAAACTTGGTTTATGCACAATTTGAAATGCTTTCTAACACTGTAAAGTTATAACTGTGGAATTTATACTTCTACAATTTATCCTGCAATCAGTGGGAAACTGAAGTTATCAGTGTAGGCAGGTACCAGTGGAATTAAGGGAGAACCTGGACTAGTTTGTAGTAAGGTATTTTTGTTCTTTAAATCAGCCACTAAAGGGGCATTTGACCACACCTACATCTAGCCAATACATAAGGCTGAGCAGAAAAAAATCAACTATGCAGAATGGGAAAAATAAACTTTGTAAGCCATCTTCAGTACTAAGATCTGACGTTTTCCTAATAATGTAAATAAGCAGCAATCCAGGATTTAAAAGAAATCTTTAAAATTACCACATTACTACCAAACCCATAACATTTATTAATGGCACAGCATGAGATTTCATGGAGACAAATGCAAATATGCTCACATAATTTTTGCCATTTTTTTCCATTTTATTTTTAAATAGTTTGGATTAAAGGCAAATCAAATCTTAGGCTTTAAATTGTAACCTGGACATACTGCTTAGATTGGCAAAATCCCTTCTTCCTTATTTTTTTCATTACTTTCTGTTTTTTTTCCTTCCCACAGTGTGCAAAGCCAGTGGAAGGGTCTTAAAAGACAGATAAGTTCTTGGTTTTGCAACCAAGTGACATATCAGAAGAATGTTAGTGTATTATAAAGGAGGCTACAAGCACAAGAGGAAGTGGTAGTCAGGGAAAGAGATTTCTTTTCACAGCAGAGTTTCCATCATATGACCACAGAGTGATATTGTTGTGGTTTAACCCCACTCTCTCACTCCCTCCCTGGTGGGATGGGGTGAGAATCAGAAGAGTAAAAGTGAGAAAACTCATGGGTTGAAATGAAGACAGTTTAATAGGCAAAGCAAAAGCCATGCACACAAGCAAACAAAACAAGGAATTCACTCACTATACACATATGCAGGCAGGTGGTCAGCCATCTCCAGGACAGCCAGGCTCCATCACATGTAAAGGTTGCTTGGGAAAACAAACATCATAACTCCAATGTCCTCCCCCTTCCTTCTTCCCCCAGCTTTGTATGCTGAGCATGACATCATATGGTGTGGGACATCCCTTTGGTCAGCTGGGGTCAGCTGTGTCCCCTCCCAACTCCTTGTGCACCCCAGCCTGCTCACTGGTGGGGTGAGAAGCAGAAAAGGCCTTGACTCTGTGTAAGCACTGCTCAGCAATAACAAAAACACCTCTGCATTACCAACAGTTTTCAGCACAAATCCAATGCATAGCCCCATACCAGCTACTACAAAGAAAATTATCCATACCAAAACCAGCACAGATATTGAGTCAGATACAAAAGTATGATGACAATACTGTAATAGTCTTTGCCAAATAAAGAGAACACCAATTTGAATAAAGACATAATGAGAAGGACATACTTATAGCATTGAGTAATATGAAGCTGGTTACCAAACTCAAGATACTATCAGCATTGCAGCAGAAACATGATGTACTGGAAGCAGGCATTAGAAATAAGTGTGGAAAACCTGATTGTTTTCTTTCCCCTTACAATGCCCTGAGAAAAAATGAGATTAATGTCATTCAGAAATAAAAAATTGGTTTTGATTTTCTGTCCCCTTCTGAAGAGACTTAAGGAAGTTTCAAAGATCTTAATTGGCAGATCACTTTAATTTGATTAAACCTATGTTATTTTTATGAATTGAAAAATGTAAAAAATATTTAGGAACTTCTATAAAATGTTCTTTATTTGGAGCCTCAGAAAATGTTATTGCATAAACATTACTTTTCCCCCCATATTCTATTAGGATGCTGTGACATATCAGTAATGCATAAAACAGCCTACTGAAATCTCATAATACAAACACAGTATGAGCAAATACTTGATCCAATCCAAATGTGTGAGTAATGGAGTCTTGGTACTTATCACAAGTCATGGGAGAGCTCAGAACTTAGGGAAGTAACCCTTACAAGACAGACAGCTATGCAGATATCAGTCCAAATTGGCTTGAAATAAAAGCAGAGAAAAGAGGACAGATTAAGGAATAAAAGACTGAAGAATTCCAGGGTGGAATTTAAGCATCCAATCTGATCCATGAAGGACTTTAAGCTACCCAGGAACATAGTTAGATAGGCATTTTTTGGGAAATAGTGTCAATATGATGTGGTCTTAACAGATTTTACACAGAATGTGGAAAACAACCTTAAAGTGAAACATCACAGAATCACCCAGGTTGGGAAAGACCTTGGAGATCAAGTCCAACCATCAACCCAACACTGACAGTCCTCAACTACACCATATCCCTGAGCAATATGACAACACAACTCTTGAACACCTCCAGGGATGGGGACTCCATTCCAACTCTTTGAGCTCAACCATCCAACCAAATTTTTACCCAGCAAAGCTTTTGTCCCTCCAAGCCATGAGCAGCCAGCTTCACCAGGAGAACCTTGAGCAAATGTCACAGGAATACTGTTTCAAGTGTGCTGGGCAAGTCCTCTCTCAGTTTTGCCTTTTGGAGCTGTCTCACTGTTTTTAAGTAGCTGCACCAACGAGGCCACTGGGAGAGGTGAAACATCTGTTCTGCTGTTTAGGATACATCAGCACTTTCAGTTTAGAGTGGGAGTGTACTTTTGAAGGAAACTTTTATTATTTGTATTTAGTGCACTTTGGTTCCCATCACAGAGCAGCCCTGGAAAACAAAAACAGGATTCCTGTTTTAAAAAAAATAAAATAGTTTGTTACCTAATTTAATGCACTGCAAGTAATGGTCATTGAGTCTACAGGACTAGACTTAGAACTGCTCTGAGCCAAAAAAAACCCTGAAATGAGAATATTGTAGTGAATCACATTTCTAGCACAATTATTTTCTGTCTACAAATTTACTCCTTTTGATCCATAGATTGCTGATGAAGACAAAGCCTAGCTTTGGTATGATTCAAAAGGCAGGAGCTTAGATTTTTTACTTAGCTAAGCAGATAGGTGGTAGAAGAGGTTGGTTCAAAACACTTTTATAAAATAAAGGCTCAAAAGAGCAAAGTCAAATAGTACAACTACTTCTAAATTGTTAGTTTTGTTGCAGTAGGAATGAGAAGCATATTGATGCTACTGTTGTCTGAAAGTTCTAGAACCGTAGTAGTAGCATCCTTTAACAGTATCAAAACAATTCAAATATTGGAAGATATATTTTTTCCTGTCCACATGTAAATAAATGAATATTCAATAATTTATGTCTTTGCAGCCATGAAGAAGTGTACCATGAACTGGCATTTTATATTTTGAATTTTATTGCTTTTAACAGTTAGTAGTTACAAAGATTTAGTTCTGCAATGATTACTACATCCCCAGGCTTACGTTTCAAAAAATATACAGTAGAGTGCAATAAAAACTTCACTGTAAAGTGTTCACTCACATATTGCGTCAAATCTAAGGTGGAAGCAAGGCTCTGCAAAAGAGGCATTTCTCAGAGTCTGACAACATATAAATAAACCAAGAAAACCCTTCTCAAAGCATTGAATCAAAACAAATGTCCATTTCTTCAGATAAAATTGAAATGATCAGAGTTTAATCATGTTCATGCATAAAGAAGTACGAAAGAAATGAGTGTGAAAGGAACCTTGGAATGGACTCCCTGAAGAATTACAGTGGGACCTTTTAAAATTCAGTGCAACAGTTTACTGCTGTATGGAGGCTGAGTCTAATAGCAACAGCTGTATAGATCACTGTTGACTAAGGTAAAACCTCACTTGTACATACAGATTTATTCATATATAAAATGTGGCAAGGAATCAAATGGATTCTACTGAACTGTAGTAATCAAGGCTTAAATACCTGTGTCAAGGATGACAACATATTTATTCTTTCTTGGGAACATATACTGAATTTTGACAATATTTCTGCCAACAAAAGGGAGAAGTGGCACTGGTGATAAATGCAAAATACTGGGTTTGGCCCTGCTATTAATTTGCTGTACTGTCTTGGTAGTTCTTTTCATCTGCATCACCAACATTCTAGTGGAAGCAAGAGATGCACACAGAAAAGGCTAAGTGACAAGACACAGCTTTATCTTATATTTTTGGCCTCATTTGAACAGTGCATGGACATAGGACCCTTCACTCCCTCTACTCCCCCCAGTAGCTCCTATACCAGGAATACCAAAATCCCTCTTGCCAATTAGACACCATGTTGTGAAAGTGAGACAGAGCTCTAAGTCTATGTCTACTCATAAACCTTCCCTTTCCACAGAAACCTTAAAGCCTGCCAGGTTATTTCCTTACTTTGGCTGCTGCTAACTGGCCCCCAGCTATAGTCAGTCACACTGTATATATGGCTTAAGGGTCCTCATGTTTATTCTTCCTCAGCAAAGTATTCCTGGACTAGGCAAACCCAGCCCCTGATTGAGTATTTCCACTTATCTAATGCCTGTTCTAAAAGATGGATCCATCATCCTGGAAGAGATGCACATACTCGTACTGTACACCAGTTAGTGAGTAGAAGAGGGGTTGGATTAACTGAAAAGGGTAGAGAAGGAAATATAATTTTCATGGAAGCACTACTTAGTACACCTAAATTGTTTTTTTCCTCGGGCAGCTTAATCACCAACTTGAACCTTTGCAATGAAGCAGAAGCAGACCTTCCTGTTTTAAGCAAAGGCATGCCGGACTTGCCCCAGGTAGTGGAGAAATAATGACAAGGGGTGGCCCTTTCCTGAAGGGGGTCTTTTACCTGGATTGAGCAATTTCAACTCCTGATCACAAGGTGGTAGCACTCCTTCTGCATTGCAGTCAATAGGCAAGGGTGGAAAATCCCAGCTTGAAGCTTTCAGATTCTGCTCTCACTGACATGAATATGCCTTCAAGTCATATGTGTAGAAAGGTAATTTTAATATATAATGCTCACATAATGTCACTAACATATGCTGTGCCAGCAGCAAATTAATTGTAACGCAGCCTATATCCATTTTTCTTTCATCCTGACATTACAGCTGACAAGTTTTAAATGTTGAACGCTAGTTCTAGATAAATCACATACACAGTCACAGAATGAAACTATGACACATAAGACTCATATCTGCAATAGTGAGCCATTCTCCTCAAGCACTGGGAAAAACATCCTGTTCTCATAGAAACACATGAGAAGCTTCATCCTGTTCCATACAGGATCTTGGTAACCTCATTTGAGGTGTAACAATGAGCATTTACATGATGACTGTCAGTTTTCCTTGAATGTAAGGGATTCTCCATGGGATTTCTCCCAGGAGTTGTCTGGATTCAGATATATCCATGGACTGAAGATGCAGTGTTGCACTTCAGTTGCCATGTTCGTATCTGAATGGAGAGAATTCAGGTTGACCTGAATGTAACTGAATATTTGTAATGCATCACTCTTTTCTTGCAGAACTATGCAAAACAAACATTTATCTATTGAAAACATGCCAGACATAAAAAAACCCAACAACTCAGAGAGCTGGAGCATCTCTCCAGATTGCAAACTTCACCAGCATTGCTGCTGCGCCTTCTGCAGCCACACACTAGAGCTCGAAAGCTATTGGTTTGTGATTTTCCACTTCAGCTCCAAAACTGACAATATTTTAATTATTATTACTTTCATTCAGGCTGAGTAATCCTTACTCTGAGGCAGTTTGGCTTCTCTGCTCTTGACTTTGTTTGAGCTGAGGCCAGAGCATAGCATCTGAGGGTTGCTAGGCTCATTTAGGGGAGTGGGGAGCATCTCTTGCTCTGCCCCAGAGAGAATCTCGAGAAATGCAAGGGGAGGAGGGAATTTAATACAAGTCCCTACTCTGGAAATGGACTAAGTTGACAAGCTCCACTGCTCCCATTCCCTTGCATTCCCTTGGTGGAGCACTTGCAGCCCGTTCCTTGGACACCTCCCAACAACACAGAGGTTTTTACATTAGCCTGGCATGTGTATCTCCCCTTTCTAGCCAGTTGGCAGCCTCTTTTATCTCTGTCTGTAACACATTTGAGAGAGAGTTATTCCATCTTTCAAGGGCCACCACGTCCAGCTTTTTTAGTAGTGAAACAGATGTCTGAGATGTAGAAGCGTGAGGGTATTAAATGGTTTGTTGCTTTGCAGTGGTCTGATCTACACGCTTGGCTGCTAGGCTTCTTCCTGAGGCTGAAAGCAGTGAGGAGACCATGGATGGATATTTTTGTTGTAGCTTTGAAATAACCTTTTTTTTTTTCCTCAAACCATTTATTATCCATGTGTTTTATTAAAACAGTTGTTCAAACCCCAGAAATTCTTGACAGCCATCAGTCTGTCCCCCTAATTGCTTGATTTCCTCCCTGATGCTGTCTTGTTGGAACAACAGTCTTTTGACGTTAAATTTTGCAATTACTTCTTTTTCTTCTCGTGGCACTAATAAATATTGGTCATATATTCTGAATACAATTATAATTGACTGTTTTCAAACGATGCAGCTTCACCTCTCTTACTGAAGTGTGGAACAAAAGATATTTTCCTACAGCTAACGCAAGCCTTCAGGCCAAAGGTTTTCTCTCATACATACCAGTGAAATCTCATTAACGAGCAAAACTAGGACTGCTACATCTTCTAATTCCTTGTTTCTCTCCATCAAAGGAATTTTAGTGACTTTCATTTTTCAGGAAAGCTTCCCACATGACCTATAGGAAAATAGGTGATTAGCCAACATCTGAAAATTCAGTCTGTTGAACTGTATTAATTTTGTTGAAGGCTGATGTATTGATCAGGATTCATTGACTTGGAGAAGAACATACACTATGTAGACTCTCTATAAGCAAACAATCAGAATTAACACTGAAAACTTCCTCAAAACAAACAAAAAACCTCCTTTCTCAACATTTTTTTCTGTCACCACCCAAAACACCATGCAAATAAAAATGCACTGAAAAGAGAAGGCTCAAGAAGAGAATCTCAGTCATAATATTTTTAGGAAACAAAATTAAGGCTTCTCAGGAAATCATCAAATTTTTTAGCTCCAGTTAATAAGGAGTAACTGGAGGTTCTAGGGTCTGCTCTGTGTTTGACAGGTAAAATAAATAAATGTCCTGGAGATAACAACGGAGTCAGAAGGTAATTTGGGCCCCACTGTATTTCACTTATGGAGGATGCTTGTTGGAGAAATGCCAAGTAATGTCGAGGCATCTTCGAAAGGAATAACAATCTGGCATCACAGAGAAACCTTGACTGGGAAATTCATTTGCACATTGCTACAGAGGAAATGCTGCACATGAACATCAGCACAAAAAGCAGATTTTCTTTTTTTTTTTTTTTCCTGTAAAATGTAAGCTCTTCAATGCTATTCAAATGTAAACATTTTAAAAGTCAAATTTTAAACCAACCTTTCATTGAATGATTTGCATTACAGTGGCTTAATAATTAGCTTTATAATTTATACCCTCTTAGCAGTTCCTTTCATTGTGATTTCATCAAAAAGGGGAAATTTGTGCAATAAGACTATTCATATAAACACAATTGGCCTCAAATTTTAAAAATATGATTCACAGTCACTGAATTCCAGAGAAGATTGACTTAGGCGAGTTACTTTGTGAATGAAATTGTGCTTATGCATACAAACAGCCAAAGAACTTCTGGTCTCTGGGACAGCCACAGTCAGCCTCCTTTAACCTCTATGAAAAATATGTTATGGAATGACATCTTACAACCTCTCGTGGCATTTGATCACTGGTGTGAGCAGAAAAAAAAATGAAAGAGACCATTTTTCCTTTCTTTCTCCTTCCTGCCATCCTCACTTCACACCCACAGAAAACTGACTAATTATTCATGGCATAAGAGGTTGATTTTAATGTGTGTAATACCACGTTCTCATGTATAAAAATATATACTTTCAGATAGCTCAATAGCTGTAACTAAAAATTTACTGGGAGAAATGGAATACAGTAGTAAAAAGATCTTTCCAGTAAATTAATTTTACAGATGTTTTGTTGGATGTTTCAGTGGGACATTTTTATTAATGAGTATATTACAGTACTTAAAAGAAAGCACTAAATGCAAATGAGTTCACTTACAGCTGTTGAAAACCCCAGCTACAGTTATGGACATACAGAAGTAGCCCCTCTTTTTTCGTAATTCATTTTGATGGGCTGCTTTGGGGTTCTTTTCATCTCCAAAGGTGTTGTAGTGATGATATTTACAAATATCTATAAAGCAAAAAGCAGCTTCTGAATGCAGGTTTAGTTGCCAAAGTGATTATATAAATGCTTCTCTGAAACTGTTGCTATGTGATCCCTCCAAACTTCTGAGTCAATTCATACTCTGAGTTGATTCATTGTGTGTATGTACACACATCCTTTTATAGAGAGGAAAAGAGTATTAGTTATGGCTACAAAAAAAATAGCTAATATTAAGGGAGTGCATGGAAATGGTTTCTAAAAGAAAGAGACAAGTGTATCAGTGGAGTCAGGAGGGTGTTTGCCCATCACCATTTTGGAATTCTGCTTCTAAATTGGGTCATCTTCCCCACTTCTAGTAGCAGTACTGTAAATCAGAAAATTCAAGGGTGGGAACTGAATAGTTGTTAGGTTCTAGATTAATGGTTTGATATTCTGAATATGCTTGTATGTTAGAATTCATTGCATATTAGTTTGTTGGGTTTGGGGTTTGGTTTTTTCCCCCTTCTTTTATGTATATATTTGTCCTGGTTCCCCAGGCACAGCCCCATGGCCCAGCCATGCAGGCAGTGATGAGCAGCCCCCGGTCAGTGGGAGATCCACTCAAGGCAGCTGCCCCAAACTGACTCACAGGTGTATCCCACCTCACTGACATCAAACTATTTTATAAAAGGAGGGAGTTCAGTGAGCGTGGGGAGTTTTTGTCCTCCTGGGGCTCCTCTCTCTTGGTTTCTTGCTGCTGATCCCAAGGACCAGGCTGGGTATAAGCTCTTGTACTTTATGTTGGTGATTGTATTAGTTTTATTATTTCATTCAGTCTGTTTCTACTTCAACCCATGGGGCTTCTCCCTTTGTTCCCCAATTCCCCTTCTCAGCTGGGGAGGGGTCATTGGGTGGTAGAACAACTGCTGCAGTTCAGCCCTGAGTGCAGGCTGAACAGAGACAATATTTAACTCTGAATTCCTCAAGTTTATGACTGTTTGCATGAAGAAAACTGCAAGACCTTTACATGTTTCAAGGTTACTGAAATTGTATGCTCCATTCATCTTAATACGTCCACTTTCCCTCATGTTCCTCCTGAAAGCCTGCTTCAGCATTAGTGCAAAATATGCATTTGCCTGGCAACACAAATGTAACTCATCTGTACTGCTCAGTAGTTTCACTTCCAGTCAAATTTTTAAACCATAGCAAAAATCTGTCACTGCTTTTCCCAGGGAGTCAAAGGACTTGTGCATATGAGGATTGCTCTAAAACTGCTAACTCTCTCCAGATAACAGCATTTTTCTCGTTCCTGGTTAGCTTAGTTGCTGAGCTGCTCCCACACATGAAAATTAGTACATCTGTGTGTTTACAGAAACTCATGGTTTTGATTAGGTGGTGGCAAAACTTAATGATCACACCGTGGATCCAGAGTTCTAATTTAATTCAGTCCTAGGATACTTATCTTTGATTTGAAACACTAAAATCCCTTTTGACAGGGACATGAACGTGAAATTTGGCAGGTGGTTCCTCTTAGTCACAATTTGAAAATATACTGGATAACTAGCACTCTCTCAAATTGCATCCCCATGTATTAAAATTCTTGATGAGATCAGCTGATCTAATTAATTCAGATAAAACTAACTCGCATCCAGAAAACATTACAGCAGCATCAGATCAGGGAATCTGAGTTTAAGTTATTTTTCAGTTCTGTCTTTATTTTAAGACTGAAGGTAATAGCTCTGTTTTATCTCTCCTGTGCAATAAAGCATTTTAACACTGCTCTTGAATAGGTCTCAACTACTGGAAAAGTTGCAGTATGAAGGCATCAGGACCTCTTGTGAGAAAATAACTGCTTAACAGTCTTTGTGATGATGAGTCATGGGGCAGAAAGATCATTTTCATCTTCTTTTGCATAACCTTGAGGACACTGCAATTGCTTACAGAACAATAACACTACTCCAGGCTCTTCTGGCAAGCCTTGTGGTGCCACAATGGACAGCAGCGGGCAAACAGCAACAAATAAGCAAACAAAAAGCTGTGTGATACAGCCTCTGTTAAAAAGATAAAAGGAAGGGACAGAAAGAATCAGGCATGAGAGGGATTGCCTCTGTCGTTTACCAAATGGAAAGCATATTATTTTCTTCTGAATCCATTCATGGGAAATAAAGCACTAAATATATAAGAAAAATAAACTGAATTTGGCAATGCTCAGCACAGCCCATAAACTCTGTGCCCTCAATATGTTTTTTCTTGGACTTTGGGAAAACTGGGGACCTTTATTTTATGATAATAACAGATCAAGCAAAAGCAGATTTTTTTTTTCCTACAGTTTTTCTTTCTTGGGCTGTATAGGAAAGTGTGCTGATATCCAGACAGAAATCCAACAGGTCATATTGGTCACTATCATATTGCTCTCATTAGAGAGTACACGTTTTGCTTGCTGGCGTGCTGTGAAGCAACAAAAGGAGTTATCCATCATGGATTTGAACAGTGGTATCTCTGAAACAGTACAAGGCTAGCTGCCACGGCACGGTGTATCAGTACCACTGCTTCAATTTTCAGTTTATTCAGTATGCCTTTCTTCTGGAATATTAGATACGCCAGGTGTTTTGTCCAATTCAGCCCCTGGATACCAATAATAAGCTGGAAATGTATTATGAGAGTTAAATCAGTTCCCATCTTGCCTATCTTCCCCATTGCCTAAGCATTTTTTCCCACATGCCACACACCTGAGGCTGATTGACTCTTGAGTTTCTGGCGTGTTAGATAGGTTTGACAGCATGACCTGAAAATGAAAGATAAGAAGATAAGAACTTCCTTCTGAATTACTAAATATTAGCTAAACTGTCTTATCTCCTCTTTTTTGTATTTTTAACGGACATTTGTGATCTGTTGGATCACATGCTAGCGTGAGTCAATAGCTTTGTCAAGTTTTACCAAACTCTTAACAATTCTTAGTTCTAATCTCTCTTTTTGATGGCTCTTATTATTTTAGTACTTCAGAACATCTCATAAGATAACATTTCTGAAAGTTCACCTCTCTTTCCCAGTGGCAGGTAATTTTCCTTTTGTTTTCAGCTTGTGACTCAGCTTGTGACTGTGGAAAGTACAAGACAAGTTTCATTTGGGTCTTATTGAGTGCTGCTCTTTTGTTTGGTTTTGAAAACTTGCTTTGGTTTTGAAAACTTGCTTTTTTCTTTCTTTTTTTTTTTAATTGGAAGGTACTAATGAACTTTAACCTTGTCCCCTGCTGCATCCTTGTCCCCTGCTGCATTTTGTTTGTTGATATGTTGACAATGGGCAGCTTGTGTGTGACTCTCTCCACTGTGAGTCCCCTTTCACGTAAATGACATTCTTCATCCACTAATCAAAAAACCCTCTAAATTATTGGGTTTTCTTTTAGCTAAATGCAGAGAGTTTAGTCAGTTCCAATGTATTTTCCATATCCAAAACAAAGTATTTTTCAGCTGACATTTGCCATCCACGAACTGCTTATGCAGATCAAGCTTCCTAGCTGTCCTTGTAAAGACTTTCTATACAGTTGAGATTTCCTTTATTCAGTTCATATGTCCTAAAAATTCAGAGGGTTTCTAATACCACATCTGAACTTGAATATATCATCCAAGGCTTTAAAGGAGCCTGAACCAGAATCTGTTTTTTTTCAGACAATAAAAGACAACATTTGTCCTGAATACAGTAAATGGCAACTCTGAGCCATACAAAGCTAAGCATAAAATTAATTTCCACCTATTTTGGGAAAAAGAAAAAAAAAAGGTCTGATTACCTGACTCCAATGAAGTTGCTGGGAATTTTGCCACAACTTCAGTAGGGCCAGGATTTAAAATTTAGTGATAGATGTCAGTGTTTTAACCTTCAGTCTTCTCTGTTCTACCTTCTGTATTTAGCATGTCATGTTTTCAAAATGCTTCAAAGTCCCACAAGAGTCTTGTCAAAAAATCCAAACATTAGAAAATCTCAAGTTACAAGTTATAAACAATGTCAATAATGTCTGCAAAATTCGATTTCTTCACAGAATCTGTTTGAGCAAACTTTAATTTGCTTTAAACTCAGCTCTGTTACATAAAGCCTATTACCATTTTATACAGAGCTGCTTTCATTTGCCAGCATAAATACTAGTCTTCAGTTTTCAGCCATCCATCTTGTAACCATCTGAAAAAAAAAAAAAAAAAGAAAAGTAAAGCACAGTAAAGATACAAAGAGAGGAATAGGAAAAAGAAAAAGGGTTTTGATTATGCAATACAATCGAGAGCACCTGTGCTGGAATTCATTAGCTACATTGAGCAGGCAGCTGTATATTTGCAACATCCTGATGTGGCAGGAAAAAAAAAAAAAGGAGAGCAGATGACTGACTGTACAGATGGAAAACATAACAAAACATTTAAAGTGCCTTATTTTCTTATTCAGGCATTTGATTATCCCGTTTCCCTTTCTGAACTGTTGATTTCCTTCTGTTTCTCTGTACATAACATGTTTGGATACTTCACTTCACAGGTATCTTCGTTATAAATACAAAGGAACACTGGAATGATGTTCTCCAAAAAGTACAGCTTAAAATACTGGTTCTGCAAAGTTAAATACTTGAAGTAGTGTTGAACACCTTTATTCTGTAAGTTTATCATTTAGAAGAGAACATTCTAATTAGCAATCATCTTGGCCTTATTAGGCAACTAGCTTTTTCTTATCCTATTTCTGTTCCTATTCTGTCTCCAATTTCTCTGTGCTTTATGCTATACATCTAAGTTTATAGTCCATGGAGATTTTACTTGGGACCTCTGTCATGGCTTGCAGCTGTGGAAGAAGTCCATCTTCCTGATTCATACACCTGTTGTAATTAAGGGTCATCAGGGGGATCTTGACCTCACTGTCTCCTTTTGGCCTCTGCTAACAGTGATTATGTAAGTTATTTTCAAGTGGTTATTAGATTCTTCAAGTGGAAATTCTGAAAACAGCTGGTCACAGATGTCTTATACAAGTAATGTCTTTGATGCTGAGGGAAGACTGTAGATATTAATGCATCCTCAGATTACATTAAATTCTACTTATATTGCCAAAGGGATCCAGCCTGTATGAAGGAATATGGAGTTGAACAATGGTCTCCGAAAGCTGAAGCACTGCAAAGTTCCTGTAAACTGATTTGCTCAGGCTTAGCAAGTGAAAACAGATGCATGTTATTAGTCACCTAAACTTCAGTGGGATTTTCCAATAACATCATTACAAATGAAAGACTTGAGCAAGCTCCATAGAATCATAGAATCACCATGGTTGGAAAGGACCTCCAGGGTCATCAAGTCCAACCTTTATCCCATCATATTCCTAACCATTAGACCATTAGACCATGGTACACTGAGTCTTGTCTCTTACTGAGATAATAAGTTACAGGACATAAGCAGGAGTTATGGGCAGTATTTGGTCTGCAGGTCTGTCTGCCTCTGTGTATGTGGCTTTATTAACATGTTTGAGGTCAAACACCTCATTAGATAAGCTCTTCCCTTGGAAAGCATGTGAGTTGTCCTACCAAGGCAAATACAGCATTGGGCAACTGAAGCAGCACAGTGCACAGCAAATTTAAAAGATGAGCACTGCAGCATCCATGAAGTATTTGTTATATGACCACGGCTAAACCAAAATAACTGACAAAGTTTCATGCCTCAAGCAATTTATTTCATACAAATCATCGTACAGACATAGAGCTGAAAAATGTCTTCATGCATTGTGGGTCGCAAAGGGAGTTTAGGGGATGCCTAGGGCGTGTTAAAAAAGCACGTTCTGGGACCCCTGAAGGGACATCTCTGAGCTGGTGCATTTGCTTAGTAACATAAGGGTCCAAATGGAGACACTTGAGATCCAAAAGCAAGGAACCCGTATTAGTCTGAGACTGTACATAACGTGGCAAGCCTCAGTCTTTCTGTGAAGCTCATTATCATGTTCATAATTATACTGTTTCCAGTGTCAGACTTACCTCAGTTAGCTCTAAGACAGATATCTCATTGTACAGGCATAATGATACGTAATTCAGTGTTACCCACCCACTTTTGCTCCAGTTTCAGTTGGCCCTCTTTTGGTGCTGATATATAACCAAAGTCTGCCCTTCCCCAAGGAAACTGAGACATCCTTCCTTGATATCAAAGTAGACAGAACACTTACACGGATCCTCAGCCTGTCTGATTCAATCCTACATCTTATCTATCTTAGATGAATTTGCTACTCTTCTATAAAAGCTGTAATTAATAGATATAGACATACACAGATTCTGACCCTCTTGTTTGCTTGCCTCCTTGAGAATCTTCATGTCTGAGTATGTACAGCTGCCATCAGAAATATAAGAAACTGTACTGGTCCACAATTTTGAAGTGATTCTTACCAAATTCTGTCTTGTTTTGCTTATTACTGTATTTCACTTAAATAATGATTGTTTATTTATGACTTATTGGAAAGCCACATTTGCAATAATTCACCAAAAAGCTGTTGGATGCTCTGTATTTCCGATTTTGCTAGGTGACACCAGAAGCTTCAATGCAAAATTTTAGCCTTGTTAGCAGTCTGGGTGACCGTGTGTTTCACAGCTTATCAAAATATCTGCAAAAAAAAAGAGTTGGTGCAGTCTATTTTTCTCCCAGGGAGTTATTTTTTAAAATTTAAGAGCAAACAGGCTATGTTGCCATGTAATGGGAGAGCTGTTTTCCTTCATGAATGATGAAAAAACAACCAAAAAAAATGGCAGAAACAAATTGTGGAAAGCTGTTAGATAGCCCACAGAAATCTGCATTTGGACCTCTGCTTTTCACGTTTAAACCAGTCAAAACCAGAGATGACCATGAAGAGCAGCAGGAAGATCTCAAAACACTAAATGTCTCGGTGATAAAATGGCAGATAAAATCTGGTGTGAACTGAGTGAGTATGGAGAAAATACCTCAAATGAAATATATACAGTGATGGCTCTGAATAATGCATTGATACTCAGGAAAGTGATTTTGAAGTCACGAATAGTTTTCTGAAAATGTCAATCAATCTTAATTTCTAGTCAAAAGTGAAAGTTGTATGTTGGGACTTAGTAGGAATTAAGTTGATAGCACTGTAAATCCCTTATATAGTGCTAATTATTAACACAATGCAAGTTTAGTACCTCCTAAAGTCCGTTTTGAAAGGACTAATTAGAACTAGGAAAAATACAGAGAAAAGCAATGAGGACAGACACAGAGAATTACACTGATTTGGGGAAAACTATGTACATCAGGCTTCTTCACTTTTCCAAAGTCATGAAGACAGATGTGAATGACATGGAGAAGGTGAATAGGGAATGATTATTCAGTTTCACTTCACACAAAAACTGGCAAGCACTTCAATTAATGATGATGTATTTCATCTAAAACAACGAAAGGATATTTTTTTTTTTGTCATCCAGCACATAGCTACACTGTAGAACTGTGTGCTGCAACACGCTATACTGTGTCAAAAATACATGAGTTTAAAAACCCCATAAAACGAGTCAAATTCATAAATCATACATCCATCAACTCTTTCTTTGTTGTTTTCCAGGCTACATGCTTCCACAATCTCATCCTCAGAAGTGTTCAACCTAGTTTTAGCCCAAAGGAGATTACAGTCTCTACTGAAATCTTCGTTCTGTGTCACAAATCTGTCAAAGACTGTATTCACTGCTTTGAAAAATCAATTTCATGCATAAATTTAAAAAAATTTCTTACAGAAAACAAATGCACAATAGCAGTCTTCTCAGGCTAAGTTTAACTCTTACTCCTCTACCAGGGTCTAAAACCCTTAAGAAAGCCTCATCTGCTGTTCTGTTGCTCCAAAATGTCATGAATGTTAATTGACTTGTCAGTAGACATTAGCCTGGGTCCATTAAAGAGTCTGATATGTAATTTTCATTCATTTTACATCAGATATGCATAGAAACACTTGCATCACATTAAAAGAGTAAGGTTGCAATGTGAGTGATCCAAAAGTTGCCAGAATGAATACTCATTGCATAACCTTCATTGGTCCCACTCCAAATACTCATTATAATGAAGTCTTGATTACATTGTTGCATATTATTTTTTCCATGGAAGTTCATTGTTAGGACTGTGATATGATATGCAGTTCTTTAGGTTTCAAAACCATAAAACAATTAAAAAAATAATGTACTGACAATAAATCCCATCGTGCTGTGGTTTTAGGATAAGTCACTAGCATTGAAATGTTCAGATTATTGCTCTTCCTGGCCAAACATCTGGGACTTGAACTAAGGGCTGCACTGGTGCTGATTCTTATTGTCAATATTGTCTCCTCAGGGATATTTAATATGGAATTATAATTGCAGGGCAATCATCTATGAAGAGATGGATATGCTCAGTGAGAATGGGATTTTAACCAATTTCAGCTCTTAACTACTAAGAATGATCTGTTGAAGGCAGTTAGAAAACAGCATAATATTTTGAAATAGAGTTACTGTTCTTTGAATGGAATCTAGTAGGGATTCCATGTGACAAAAGCAATGAAGAGACGTTGGTTTGGTTTATGTTTGTATAGTGTTAATTATTACAGACTATTGATTATTATAAAATAATACTTCATATGAACACAAATATTCTTATGGTGTTTATGTTGCAATGATTATTTATTTGAGCAGAGGAGGAAGTATATTTTTAAAATGGTAATTACAGATGCTAATTCCAGGTCCTTGTTGTTATGGCTTAAGAAGCTCTTAAGGGAACACAGATCTTTAAAATCACTCTTATGAAAAGGAATACAACTCAAATCCATTATTTTTTTAAATTGATTTAATGTTTTTGTTTTTCTGATAAACATTAAAACCAAATAGGAAAAAATGTAGCTTGTACTCATAAATTTCTGCTGAACCTTGTCACACATTCATACTGGGCAGCTGTCAAAGGACGTAAAGGGAAAACAGGGAGAAACGATGGAACAGGGAAGGAAGTAAACTTAGGTAGAGAAGGAGAGGGTACAGACTCACATTCTCCTCCTTACTTCTGTTGCACTTTTGAAAGCACTAATTATGTATTTACCAATCAGTGAATGGGAGACACAGTGACTGGCTCAGAGCAGCAATTTTTTTTTTCAACTGCAAGTTGAAATGAAGAATTCAATCTGTAGTTGAATTTATATGGGGAAAACTTCGTGGATGTTAAACAGAGTTAGCTGCACGCTGCTATTTGGCTTCCACCCTTGTTAGAAATACCATCAGTCTCCAAATACCTGTAGTGGTACATTCACCTTTCTCATCCTTTGGGATGAGGGGAGGGAAATCAAAAAGAAGCCTTTCCCACAATTATTTTTCATGTTTAATCCGTTTTAAATGGGCCCTCTATTCTTTACAGGGTGTGTGTGGGCTGCACTGCAAAGCTTTCCCACTCCGTGCATCTTCATTTGAGAAAAGCTTTGTTAATCAGGTTTTATTACTTCATTGAATGTCTGTAAACACAAATACTAAGATCCGAACAAATCTTTAGGAGGGGGATGAGACAGAGTGGGTATTTGTCTGAATTAAGCAGTTTTAACAAGGTGAGCATCGTGATGAAGAGAGACAAAGTGCCATCTAGTGAAAGCAGTAGCTGTTAACATAAAGAAAAGGTTAAGATCTTACTGAAGATTAGTTCAGCAGTTTCAATTCCCAGATGTGTGTGACTACAGCTAGTGTTT
The DNA here is from genome assembly GCA_028020825.1 of Podargus strigoides. NCBI lineage: Eukaryota > Metazoa > Chordata > Aves > Caprimulgiformes > Podargidae > Podargus > Podargus strigoides. The sequence goes on along the minus strand of CM051624.1, from coordinate 42,803,920 downwards.
TATTAACATAATGTCTCAGTTTATGCAGCAAGCCAGTAATTATAATTACTCAAATCTGTGAGCACTCCATGAATTTTTACAATTGTTTTAGAAAAATACCTATTTTAATCTATTTTATTTTTACAAAATGAAGCATGGCTGAATTGTGCTGGAAGTGCTATGGTTATTCTATAAAGGACACTTTCCCTTCTGAGCCACCAGCGCACCAGTATGATGCAGAGTGCAACCCATGAGCCCTTACACAGGACTGAGCTGCTTCAGGTCAATAAGCAGCCCACATACTTTTCAGAAAAACAAGGGAAATTATATTGAGTTCTACTTTTCTCTATCCTACCCTCTCAAGATCATCTGGTTTGAACAGATTCTTCAACACAAATTGCACGGGGCGTTAATCTGTGAACTCATTAATGCTCAGAACCATTGCTTTTAGGATATTGTCCAGTAGTAAATAAAAGTCTCTTTTAAAAAAAATAAAAAAGAACCTCCACTGAGTTATTGTTAGGCAATGTGAGGCAGTTAAACCTCAGATTAAAGGCAATCTGAGACATTAAACCGCTAAGCAAATAAAAAATTACCTTCTGATTTTCAAACACCAAGGAATGAAACAAGTTTGCTTTAGATTTGTAAGATACAGTACACAAAGTATTTTTAATCTAAGGGGTCCTAGTGGGAGGTGTCCCTGCCCGTGGCAGGGGGTTGGAACTAGATGATCTTTAAGGTCCCTTCTACCCCAAACCATTCCATGATTTAAATAACTGTAAACATGCATGCTGTAATAGAAATACTATTTTCAGAGGGAAACTGAAGCAAAATGTTAAGCTCGAGTCCTCTCGTTCATCCTGAGTTCCTGATTGTTTTACAATACTGAACTACTCATGTCACTGTGCTTTCTGATTGCAGTGCTCCTCTCTAGCCTTTCAACTATTAAAAAAAGGGGAAACACTTCAGTGGCACAGTCTGAGCATTATGAGCATCATTTCGTTGTGAAAAGTGAAACAAGCTGGGGAAATATGATCGTGGTGTAGTTATTGAACTGCTAACAAAGTGCTTAGCATTGAATAGGGTGCAGAGTGGAACCTTCCCTAAACTGCTTGTAAGCAGAACAGATGATATCCATATGTTTATAAACACACACTCCAAATACCCCTATGACATTGCCAACAGCAGAGTTGATGTGGCAAAGAATGTCTACGTGCAACCTCCTTTGCAAAGCTTTCTACCAGTCACCTTTCTTGAAATCTCAGAATTGAAGCCAGCCCCTTGGGTCAATGCTACTGGTATGTCTCATCTCTGGAGATATGCTTGAACAGCAGGGTAGGCACTGTAAGCAAATAGTTGTTAGAAGTACATTAGGAAGGATTTGGAATGGTTCTATGAATGGGAATGTGTAACAGGAAAATTAAAGGCTGACCACTACAAAGAATGATGCAGAGCACAAAAGGGTGAAACAAGCCCATTATCACTGTCCCGGGGATGTGTCCTGCTAATGCATCCAAGGACACTTGTGTCCCTTGGTGTGTAGGAGTAATGATAAAGGATCAGTGCTAAGCCTGTTAGTTCATTTATTAATTTATTCTACCTGCCATCAAAGCTCAGAAAGAAACAGAACCTGACATTTTGGGGTTAGCTGATTTATTTAAATTATTCCTTACTTCTATCTTTGTTTTATTTTATTTTTAGTTTCCTCTTAGCATTACTTTTGAATGAGAGTTCCAAGCATGCTTAATCATTGAAAAGTTGCTGACACTTTCTATAAAAGCAGTAACACTTGCTTTTATTGTAGCATATGTTGTAGAAAGAGTAGAGTTACAAGTGAAAAATATTGAAGGAAAATACTGAAGATTAATTTATTTGAATGATTTTTACATTTTTTATAGAGTTTCAGTACATAATGCTGATTTCTCAATGTTTAACACAATACAACTAGCAGTAAATCTTAACTGCTGTAGCATATATTGCAAATCACACAGTTCTGTCCAGCCCCAAATTTCCTTTTAGGTGTTTGTCTACATTTCCTTATTTTCTGCTTACAAAGTGATTTGTCCCCTGTCCCCTTTTCTGATGTAAAAGTAAGCTGAGTTAGAAAGATACACTAAGTGGATATCAGCTGCCATGGGGAAATGGTGGGGAAAAAAGGGCACACCAGAAGTGCAGGCATGCAGCCATCATCTTGTTGTCTGCAGACACGGGGCATATACTGCCTCAAACTCAGATCTGAGCTCTACTACAGCATATCACATACCTTTACATCAGGGAAGTCACAGTGTCTTATGAGTTTAGGTAACACTAAGCATACTGTCTTTGCCTGCTGGGATAAGGATCTAACATCAAGTTATTGGGAATTAGAAGACTCACATCTTTCATGGAGAAGCTTAAAATCCTTAGCTATTTAACTGGTGTAACACCTAGAAGTTAGTGTGAGTAATTTACTCCTCTTGAGCAGCCTTCAGTTCTGTGACTGTACTTCAGGATGTCAATAAAGTTGGCTTGGTTTAAAACCTTGCCAGATGTAAATGGAGGAAACCTTAACTATGGTACATAATTTCACTGCATAGTTATTGGAAAAAAACACAAAACATCCAATAGGTAAAAATGTAAAATGACACGTTGAAAGAGTTTTTATAATTCTTACAGAAGTGAATCGCAGAATGTGAGGGATTGGAAAGGACCTCAAAAGATCATCTAGTCCAATCCAATCTATTCAGTAAGAGATGTGTCTGTATGCCTTCTACATGCATTTTCTTGGTAATGAAAAAAGTCAGTGCACTCTCATTACTTATACAGTTGATTTGAAAAATTTTTGGAAGCAGGAAGATGGTCAAAATACTGGCTAATGTCTTGAAAAGACTAGTCCTTGTTTGTTCATTTCCTGTGCTAATGCTTTAGAAACAAGTTCCTGTGGGTGTGTTTAGTAATGCTTTCCCAAAAAAATTATTGAAAAGATAAATGTGTTGATGAAAACAATTACACATCTTTTAACCTTTACCTTTTCTACTGAGAAATCGCTTTGTACGTTATGTCAGAGCATATCAGCAGCACTGGGCTGCCCATGGAATGCAGTGTGGCTGATGCAGGCTAACAAGGCATGCAGCCCAGTGAGTTAATTGAGTAGGGAGTGGGGTAGGGGGAAAAAAGATTAAAATTGGTTCATCTCAGCAGACAAGATGTGAATGCACATAGGCAGAATCACAGCTGGCCACAATGGTTGTCTTCTGGTAGATTCAGCAGGGAGCTGAGAATTACCCATCCTTTCACTTCTGAAGCAAGGCCTTCTGTTGTAGGCTGGGGCTGAACAAGGCAGATGATGAAATAAATCTCCCTGATTTGTTTCACTGTGGAGAGCCCCACTCAAAGATTATCATGTCCTGCTTCAAAACTCATTCTGAAAGTGCTTCAATGAGACTTCAGTCAGTGCTTAGACCCTGCAGAGGTTCTCTGCATAGAGGAAACTCGCGTGCTATTGAATCATGGTTTTACATTTTGCAGTATCTCAGTTTGAAACACTTTTTTTACCAACAAATACACTTTCACATTAGCAGTCAGAGAAGCATGAATGAGCACACGAATCACTTTACTCAAGTTCAAAGAAGAGCTCTCACCCTTCAAAGACATTTCATCATTTGCAGAAAGCTGCAGTTTCACACCATTGCTTATGGTCTAGTGAGTATCAGTGCCTCAGAGACACAGGACTGTGTTGAATACAGAGGCTTTGTGCAATAAACAGCCATAATTCCATTTTTCTTGGAAAATGAGCATTAAGCCTGCTCAGTACAATTTCAGTAACTCAAGACAGAGTGGAGACAAGGGGAGACACAGCTAGTGAGGAGTGTTGGTGTGTCAGGACAATTGTCATGTCAGTTATTTTGGCCATGACTCCTTAATTTGCTAAGAATAAGTTAACATGGTATTTAATACCCTGTCAAAATGCATGAAACCTCAATCATGCTACTTAGACACCAAGTTAAAAAAGAAAAGTACATCTGAGAGTGTTATGTCAACTAAAACAATGCAAGGAATTTCTTCATCAGAGCTGCATCTGCTCAGTTTATTGTGCCACTCAAAGCTTTTAACAGAAATTTTCTTTTAGGGAATAAATGTTCCTGTACTGAGGAATACTGGGATATTTTACACAACTTAGCAAAGCTCTTTAGCCTTCTGACTCTTGAGAGATGGGTGACCTTTCTTTGGTTTAGTGTTGTCCACAGCATTGTAGCATCTATGAGAAAAGTGGCAAAGGTCAAAGTGGCCTGGGTCCAAAGCCATTGGAATGAAACTATGGCACAGAACAAGCAAAAAAGCAGGGATTTTAACTTTTTAGGGCAGAAGTCTTCAGTGGCAGATCTAGTAATAAAATTAAGGTAGCACTCCCTGCTTCCAACTGACTGCTTTAACTACTAAACATCCTCCTTATCAGGTAAACTTAGATATGAGCATCCCATACAGTATATTCTGCAATACCTACTTAACCATTGTAAGGATAACTAAAAACACCAGAGCAGCCACAGCTTGAATTTCTCTTGGCATTTGTTATAAAGAGTTAAAGATTCTTAGGTAGCTCTGAAAATATTTGACAAGATGATTTGGTTTATAATTTATACATTGATAGTGGCTTCCTTTTCCCCTTATTATAAGCTAATTAAAAGCATGCTTAAAAAACATTATTCACAGTAGCTTGGAACTCACAGGAGAAGGGAAATTACTTCCAATAAGAGTGTACAAGTAAAGAAACTCTCACCACCTTGGCCTTCTGCAGGTTTGTAGTGAAGACTGTAGCTACTAAAAAGATCACAAACTCTCATTTGATAATCCATACTTGAAATCTGCTTGATCAGAGTCCAACCAATAATTTATAATGCATAAATTCAGTGGTGCTTTTCTAATTTTCATGTTGGTTTTGAATGGATCTTTAGGTTTTTCTCTGCATGCTGTTTTTTTCCAACAGGTACTTGGGCAGGTGCCATAGGTGTAGTACTTGGGTGTGAAAATGCAATGACTAACTTCAGATTTGTTTTCCTTTACCATCCTGTCCCACTGCTTACAAGTGTCTTTTGCAACAAGTTTGCTATCAGCAAAGCAATGTTCTAGAATCTACTACATACTCAAATATTATGAAAGGCAGGGCAATGTAAAGGTAAATATAAACAACAGTAAGATAAAGGAAAGGCATATGAATGCAGTAAAAATCAAGTGTGAATGAAAACATGTCAAAATGTCTTTGAAATACTGCCACTTGTTTCCTAGAACAAGCAGAGAATGAATTTTTAAGGACAAAAAAAATAATTCTCTAATTTGCCTTTCAACTTTTATGATAAATCTGGTTTCTAAACTTCTAATGACACCAGTTTCCAGCAGTACAAAAATAACAAAAACATTTGGTGTATTTCTTATTCTGAATTTGAGTTTTTATCAAGTTATTTTTATTTACATATTATCAAGCACTGTAACATGGAAGAAGGGATTCCCAAACTCCCAAACGCATCTGGCTTCCTCTTTTTGGCAAATTTTGAGTGGTTGAATCCAAATTTTATAAATGCTGCTTAAACTATATTTGCCCATGCATGCAGTTATTGCTTTAACAGGAAAAATACATGCCCTTACTACAAGGCAATGGATCCCAGCTGCAGTAGCATCAGCAGGCTTCATTAGGACACTGCTAGGTACAGCTGAATAAGCTTTGCCTCTGTTATGTCACCTATCTTCAGGCCATTAAAAGTAACATTGTAAGCTATTATGTAGTTGTCATATCAGGAGGAAGTCTTATTCTGATTTAATTAAATTTTTCTGGCAACAGATAAAGACAGGGAATGGAAATAATTAAGCCCACATAGGTTATTCTCTTCTGCTGTTAAATCATTATTCAAGGAGAAAATCTTCAAAGTTTTATCCTTATTTGGGCCTTTTTAGGAGACTATTTTCTCAGGTTCCTGTCATTTATTAACGTATGGATTCATTTTAGCAAGATTTATTTCTCTAGGGGGTCATAATTCATTTCCGTTGAATCCCCAACATGCAGAAGCTGTTTCAGAGACTCCTTACCAAACAGTCACAGATCATCAGAAATCAGTGTGATGTTATTTAAAGTTGAAGGCAGCTGCAACGCACAGATTTAGGTTAAATGGCTTGGCAACTGCCCAGCTAGCTATCTCTCTAGGAGATTGTCACTCAGAAATGGTATGAACAGGCTACTCAAGAGTATTCAAGGACAGACCCAAGAACTTAGAAACCCAGTACCTCATTTAAAGTCAGATGTAGCAAAAATGGGGATCAGAAGCCTCTGTTGGGCCTCTCTGCACTGTGTAGAGGGTTGAGCACTTTCACATGGCATCCAGAGCAGTGGAGCAGTGAGATGCCTTAAATCAGTCCTTTACATATTAGCTTCCTACTGCCAGCTCACTGGGAAATGCTGCCTAAAATCCTGGCTTTATTCAGCTGTAGAACAAACTGCATTTTCCCCTCTTGGGATTTACTTCCTCCACCCATTGACATTGGAAATAAAATTCACTCTCCAAAGAGACCTGAAGGTGGTAGTGGCTCAGCCATCCTCTTTTTATATAAAAAGTTTGTTGCTGGACCCTACTAATGAAATATGAGAACAGATTTAATATTTTCTCTTCACATACTGGAATTCACACTCATTTGTCTCACTTCCATGCCTAGTTATCTGAAAACCAGTCTATTCTTTGGGTTTTTTTTAGGGTTATATATGCAATAATGTTGCTATACTCTAGCAAAGCTACAAGGAGAGCAGGTGATTTAGTTGTAAACCCGAGCCAGTTTCACTCAGGTGCTTACTATCGTACCTGCACACTCACAAGAACTACAAAATGTGTATTTCAGATGGTGCTTGGCACCCAGCCAGGAGACAAGCCTCCAGAAGATTTGATCAGGATCTCATGTGATGGCCTGGGTGACAAAGAACATCATCTGTCCAGTCCTGATTACACCTTTTTTTTTTTTTTTTTTCCCCCAAATGGTAGTAACATGCTGGATTTGGATGTGGTTTGCACCACTGTGGAGTTCACGGGGATTTTGGTCTGTCATCATGTCCCACCTGGGTGAGACATTGTCCTGTCTCCTGCACTGGATGTCCTAAGATGAACAGAGCTATCAACACATGAAACTGCTATAGCCCTTCCTCTGGTACTTCCACACCCTGGTTGTTCCCTTTCACATCAATCTTAATGTTCCAGTTGCTGTTTCCTACAGTTGGAGGGATATATGGAAGAAAGGTAGATGCAGGGATGAAAGGCAAGAGACACTTTCCATCTGTCCTGGGCTTCTGCAGTTGTTTGACAAAGAATGAAAGAAAAAAGAACTTAGTAATGAGTGACCAGTTCCACAGCCTCGCAGTTAGTGCACTTTGCTTCCCTGAGTTTTGGTCACAGAGCTGCTGCAGTTTAAATTCAGGACAGTTACTTGCACCTACCTGACATTGTGTGTGCATGAAATGGATATGATTGGTATTCATTTGCTGGTTTGGATACAATCTGGAGTAAAAGGAGGTAATATCATGTGAATTGCAGTTGCAAAACACCTATTTGAGGGCCAAATGAAACGGGCTCAGCATTATATAAATTGACAAGGGTCTGCACTGTCTTGTATGCTAGCTACATAGTTTGCACAGATTTCATTACACCTTCCATCTCAGGTCCCCTTCTAGCTGAATACTGTAATAGCCAGGAAGAGATCCGAGCTCCTGGAGTGTGTGTCACCACTATATCATCCTGGGGCATCTGCTTCCATTTCCTTTGTCTCCTCCCTTCCACACACAGATCATAAATACATTTCTGCTAAGTATCCAAGAAGGAATAAATTTTCACATCATAACCTCTGTGTAGCTGAAAATGAGCATTCCTCTGCCAAGCAAGCTATTGTTCAGCTGTATGTTTCTTATTGTGCCAAGAAAATACTTGGCTGCTTTACAGTACTAAGAAACTATGTGGTTTGGGGTGTGTGATTAACACAAAAGTGCATGGGCGTAGTTGCTTCCTATCTACCTGCACAGTGCATACATTGAAAGTTTTACCACAACGCTCAGAAGTCCTAATTAAGAGGAGACTGATTGAAAATCACAGCCTGTGAGATGTTATAGCACTGAAGGCAAAAGGTGAACTTGCAGTAATAAATGATGTTTTTGTAGCTATGTACACTTTTTCATCTTGAGTGGTATCAAAGTGTTTCATAAACTAATATATAAAAGAACTAGGCATGCTCAGGTAAAAGAGGGAGTGCAGGTAAAATAATAGTATAATGGTAGGAAGCATAAATTTTGGCAACAGTACTACTCTTCTGAAAAGTTCAGTTGAGTCTTTTAATTTACCTAGCGCAGGAGCTGCTGAGTAATACTTGCAAATTTTTTCTGTTTACAAGTAATTCATTCAATAAAGGTTTATTTTATGAATATACATCTTCCCAAATATTTACAAAACCATCTTTGCCTCTGCATGTAATCTGATGGAATATTTCATGTGAGCAGTACCAATACATCATCTGGAAAAAATTAATCGTACTGTGTACCTGCATAATTCTTAACTAGTGTTTCTCTGATCTTGAATTAATGATTTAAACTTTTAAAATTACAGAATTATGAATAAGGAATAATACCTTTCCTGGCAGGTGTCCTGGTTCCCCAGGCACAGCCCCATGGGCCAGCCATGCAGGCAGCCATGAGCAGCCCCCAGTCAGTGGGAGATCCACTCAAGGCACTGACTCCCAGCTGTATCCCACACCCCTCATCTGCTCATGGGAAAAGGAGGGAGCTCAGGGAGGGGGGGGTTCCTCCTCTCCCTGGGGCTCCTCCCTTGTGGTCTGATGCTGCTGCTGTCAACATCAAGGACTGGATGAGTAGAACCTTCCATACTTTATGTAGATTGTTGTATCAGTTTTTATTTAGGGAATTATTGCCAACGTAGGGTTTGGTTTGTTTATTGCAGCCATGTTACATTTACGTTGGTTATTTTGCACACAAAGAACTGTTGTGGAGCATGTTTAGAGTAATATTTTACTTCTCCAAGAAACTAGGGTGTCAGGGGTAAGATTCTGAATTTCCCTATATTTCCTCCTAAAAATAACATACTTTAGGCCCATATTCTCATCAGGTTACTGTTCTCCCTAGGATCCAGAGTCAAAGCTTTACCATCCCAGCCAGCAGCAAGGCTGTGCATCTCTGATTCTGGGATCTCCTTCTATTTCCCTTTGCCAGCCATAGGGCAAAGGGATAATCCCAGTTTATACGAGTGACTGCACTGAAGTGTGTTCACCTCCAAAGTGTTGAAACAAATGTACCTCAGGCAGCATGTGCAGACTGTTAAAATCATTCATTAGAATTCTTCTCAGCTGTACTAGTCCAGAGTTTCAGCTACTAATCCAGGTTAACAGCTCTCCATACTTTTTTTTTGAGAGGCAGTAAACAGGAAGATAGCATTCACCAGGCATCTGAGAGGCATCGTTTGAGGAAGGTATTAGGCAGGGCATCGCTTAAATTAACTTTTTGTCATACACAAACTTGCTTTAATAAACTTTCAACTTGTCAAGATTGCAGCTGGAATGCTTTTAAGGTCCAGCACTTCAGTGCAGCTAATATTCTTCTTGACATTTGATATATTAGATGAGGAACTTCAGGTGTAAAATGCATTGTAGACAAAAGACTTTCTTATCTCTGGAAAAAAACTTATAAAATGGTTGAATTGTCAGGAAAGTGACAAGAATGCAAATGGATTTAGAGCTGTGGGAACTCTTGAAGGACACAGGCATTTGAGATAAGTAGCAGTTTGGAAACATCTCTAGACTTACATTCCCCTTTCTGACAAACTCTCATCCTTGACTGCACCCTACAGAGCACAGAAAGCACAAGGTTTGAGCCAAGTTAGAAACTAAGCGAAAGGATGAAAATACAAGCTATTGACTCATATCTGAGCTGGGTTGTTAAAAGGGTTCATTTCAGGGAAAGCTGACTGAGGGGCATTCCTTTATACCACATTTGAGCTTTGGCTAGAGAAAATAATCACGTGAATGCATTCAAATGGCATTTCTGCTGGCATATAAAATAAAAACCTGGTGATGCACTAGGTAGCCAGAAATGCTAGGAAATAACATTCCCCAGGAAAACAAAACATTCCCTACCAGGAAATCCCACATACATGAATATGGCAATTTTTTTTTAATTTTTTTTTTTTTCATTAGCTGTTTTTCTGGTTTTCATTCCTGGGTACCAAAGATGAGAAAGAACTACGTAGACTTCTCTGTAGTACCATATAGGCATTCACTGATTCAACCCTCTACTAATCTTCACCCCCCTCATAATATACTCAGAATTGTTTTCCCCAGACTGTTTCTAACAACTTTTGCTACTCTCAAACTGCTAATAGTGAATAGAGCTGCCTCACCTCACATATCCCACCACCTAATTTTCTGCATAGCAAATCATGTTGGAGGATCCTCACAGTTCCTAGTTCTCACTATCTGTCAGCAGATCCAAAGGTGGACCTCTTTAGGAGGTGATTTTTTTATTATTTTTTTTTCCATCACCCCTGATTCTAGCACTTGTTGCCACAGCTCCTGTGAGAAAATCGGGATAAGCCCCTGGCTCCAAATTGGTGCTAACTGGGGACCATATCTGCCTACCTAATGTACCACTGGCTTTTCTAATTTATATGCCAATATAAATGCCAGTTTAATACTCTGACATGCTGCTTTGTATCTGATCTACCCAGGCTGCCAAGTGGCTGCCAATAGCTCCCCTAGCTGGGCAAACTCAGTATCACAAGCTGCAGGAGTAACTTTTCTAAAAGGAGAGCAGATTGCCTCTATTTTCCAAAATAGCAAGTGAAATACACACCACACTATGCTGTCACCTCTTCAAAGCACATTTCAGTCATAACCCTGCTATCCAAAATGCATGCCACCTTAACCAGCCTCTTCTTATCTTTCTACTTAGGACTCACTCACAATTATCAATCTGTAAATGTATATGTGACAGTACATAAAGGTCAGACAAGGTAGGAAATATTTTACAGTTCTGTCAACAAAGATAAATGCTAGTGAAGAGTTTTACCAGAAATAAGAACTGCTTCAAACAAGGTGTTGTTTTAAGTTCTCTCTGTCACTTAGGCTACTTTTGTGTTCTTTGATAAGAATTGTGTTTCTGAAGCAACAAGATTGCAAGTGGTACAATCAGTATATATATGTGCTCATATGTTATATATGTGTGCTAATAGGTATGTGGAGCAACATACACTTGTGCAGTGCCTTTTGTGTCATAAAATCATGTTGTTTATTAAGCAGTACTTTGTCATTTTAAAGCAATTGTAAGGGTTAGAAAATTTTTTTTCTTGCAAGTGAAGTTCTGGCTTCTGAATCAATAATAAACCATCAAAATTACCTGCTCTTTTCAGTTGGTGAACACTCATAAACCCATATAAAAGTCAATATAAGGAGCAGGTGTTCAGGCACTACTATTAAGCACTGCTAATACACTTCCAAGTATACTTTTTATGCTCTTAAAATGGCCTTCCTACTGTGCGAGCTATGTCAGCTGTGCAGGCTGCTGGCTAATTCCACTGCTGTTGAGGGAAGAAATGTAATTTAGCAAAGCATGATGAGCTTCTGTCAGTGTAAATGGAGCTGCCTGTCTGTTGTGTTGTTGCCCAGCACTTTAGGCAGTAAACACTTGCAAAAGCAAATTACTGGCTCTTTGGCTACTTGCTCAAGCCAGATGGAGTCCTGCTTTGTACCCTTAACTCAGAAGGACATAACTGATCATCTGGTGATTTTCCTTTCTTTCTGTCTTTGCCTCTGCTTCATTATACTGAGATTAGAACAGCATCTTGAGCAAATACCGTATGTTCTTGTATGGTCAGAGACCTTCAGGTGCTAATCTGCATTACCACCCTTTATGCCTGTGCAACTTTGACTGAAGAGAGCAAACTAGGAGAATACTGATGTAACAGAGCCTTTTTCTGTTACTATTCCTTACATATGTTGCTTCCGCTATCTTAAACTATTCTTGCAATATCCCTTTTTTCCCCCACTTGCTTTGGTTTCCAGCAGCCCTCGAGACTATTATATTAATATGCATGATTTGTATTTGCAATCCAGCGTGTATTCTTGCAGTTTTGTGTGCTGCATCAATAGCAAAAGCCTGTAGTCTTGTGGATTCCTTATAAAATCAAAATTTCAGAAGTTGCTTGCCTATGGTTTATGGCTGATGTCATGCTGTAATGGAACTGAGGTCTTCTGGTTGTTTGGCTGCAAAATGGCTTTGGAAGGACACTGGCACTGAATTATTTCTCTAACATCTTGGGAAGCTCACTAGTTCAAAAACAAGTGATGACACAAAAGCATACCAGTGTTCCCCTTTGGCCCTGGTTGGTATTAAAGCTTAGTAAATTTTAATGTGCCAGGAAAGAATTTTTATCAACTTGCATTAGAATTAAACACAAGTATGAGGACCGCAAGATAATAAGCAGTAGGGTATGTTTTTATGTTAACAGCTCCTGAGCAGAAACTGTTAGCTCATTCTGTCTGACTCCAACAAAACTCCCTCTGTAGGGTGATGGGATGTTCTAAAATTGTGGTTTTTCTGAATAATTTGAGGAAGTGTAAGTAGGTTTCTGCAAATCCTCTGGTGTTTGTTTCAGTCAATGCCTTTTAGTGCTGCACTCTGACATTCAATAAAGTTATCCAGTAAAAAGGTAATAAAACTGGTATTAACCTCAGAGACCACTGAAGAACAGAGTTAATCAAACAGGAGTCAATGACACTGATTACTTCTCAACAATTTACCTTGGGATCAAAAGTAATGAAATAAACAGTGATTTAAGTAAGATAGAAAGAACTTGTCTGTGTAATACGCTGCAATAGCAAAAGGTTTATGCTATTTTTTTAAAGGTTGCAGCTGCCAGTCCTTCACTGAGCTCCCCAAAGCATCTAAAGTATATCTGCTTCTCCTCAGCCCTTCATCTAAAGATCATTTGATGTGATGTTTGATCACCAATTCTCTGAAATTCAGTGATGACTGTGGCAAAGGTCATTTAGATGCTCATTTAGTCTTGCTTATTTACATATAAAATGGTTTTGTGCCAGCCAAGTTGCCAGTAAGTTTTGCTGACGCTGGAAGTAATATTTGTAAATGTTTCTTGATATATTGTTGGGCTGTCAATGTGTCTGATTCACCTTGTTTGGGGTTTTTCTTTTTGTTGCATGTCCTTCTCAGAAAACATTAGTGTTTACAACAGTTCTGGTTGTGTAAATAAAGTCCAGTATGTATAGTTAGGAATATGTTCTTGGGGAACACTGAATGCTTCAAATGCTAGTGAGGAAGAAATTGTGATTTAAAACAAATGGAAAAGGACCTAAGGACCAATGGAAAATATTATTACCCAAAAAGAAAGAGCAGTAAAATCATCATAACATTTTTCCTTGAGAGTTGTTTCTTGTAAAATAAAAAAAAAGGAACAATTTGACATAAACAGAGTGCCAGATTATTCCTCGCTCAGGACTCTGGTTTATTATCATCCCAGTAAACTTTGCAGGATACTTCAGCTGACAAGACCATGGTCTGTCTGGCCAATCCTCCCCTCACGCCGCCGCTCTCTGCTCCGCGTGCCGCGTGCTCTCCAGCCTCCTGTCCATGGTCAGCCAGTGCTCAGGGCTAAGCCGTAAGCAGTCAGTCCATCACCCAAGGCTCCCTCCCCAGATGGGAAGGAGAATTGGGGAAAAAAAGGAAAAGGCCCAAGAGTTGAAGTATAAACAGATGTAATTGTGAGAAACGAAGTTTTATGCCGAAAAAGTTTGCTGAGGCGAGGATCACGGTGCAGCAGCTCCGTGTATTCGCGAGTGCAATCGCGGGCGCGCCACCCCATGGCCGGAGTAGAAACGCTCCCCGTTACAAAGAAAAGGAAGCATTTTTATAGTATTTTATCCCGGCGTGGGTTATCCTCTCCTGTTTCTCCACTGGTTGGATACTCCAGGCTCACAACCTATCCGACGCATTCTATTACAATCAGGTTCCATAAGAGGTTTTTCCGGTTTCCATAAGAGGTTTTTCTTTTCCCAGCTGGCTGTTTATGCAGAGTTGTGCAATGATGGCAATATTTTCTCAGGTGCACCCTATCTCCTGATCCCTGTAAGACACAACATTCTAAGAAAAAGTTGTTATGCGTAGCTCTTGTCCTTCTCCATTATCTGGTACCAGGAGGTACTGAACAAGACGGTCTTTATCCTGGGCTCCTTTCTAGTTTGGTATTTTTGTACAAGGCCGTGGTGTTTTTCTTGGTTCTACAAAAATATGATTCTCACAACACTGCAAAAACACAAGTTGTTTCTCACATAATAGAATGACAAAATAGGAAGGGCTCTGCTCGGCCTGGTTCAATGCTGACAGCAGGAACACCACCATCACCAAGGAGCCTCAGGGAGAGGAGGAACCCCACCCTCCCTGAGCTCCTCCTTTTATAATGAGCATGGTGAGGTGTGGTGGGACAGCCTGTGAGTCACTGCCCTGACTGGATCTCCCAGCTGACTCACGGCTGCTCATGGCCCACTTGCTGGCTGGCGCACGGGGCTGTGCCTGGGGAACCAGGCCACCTCCTTGCAGTGTCCCAAGATCAGCAGCCCTGTGAGCCCGTATTGCAGCTGCGTGAACTCACGCAGTGCCAAGGCGTGGGCAGCTGGATCCTGCACCAGGTGCTGGAAGAGGTGGAGTGCTCTGGCCTTTTGGAGGTCTGGGGGCAAGTTGAGCCCCGTGGGTACCCTCTTGTTGTCAAAGAAGAAGTGGTCAAGGTGTTTATTCTCCAGACAGACGTGCAGGTATTGCATGATATCATGCAGTCACACAGAATCACAGAATGTCAGGGATTGGAAGGGACCTCAAAAGATCATCTAGTCCAATCCCCCTGCCAGAGCAGGAACACCTAGGTCAGTCGGAGCAGGAAATCCCTCCTGCGCCAGGCTCTCAGGGGTGTGGTGGTCAGCAGGTGCATCACAACTGTCTTCAGCACGTACATGGAAAAGCTTGTGCCCACCAGGATGTGAGTGCAGACCCGCAGGCATTCGAGATGGACGCTGTCATGAGGGGCCTGATTGGCCAACTGCCTGAAGAACTTTGTCTCTGCTACAGCGTAGCTCTGACCACATGGTGCTCGAGTTGAAGGTGTCCTCTGGACTCTTGCTGCTCACAAAGATGTCTGAGGTGCCTTGCTGCACCCCGAACATCATCTCGATGGTGATGCTTTTGCTGTCTCCTGTAACACGGAATTTGCAGGAGCGGTTGGAGGGCAGCACTGTTAGACAGCATCTGGATGACAGAGGAAAAGCCTTCCAGGCAGATTTCACCAACAGATGGAACCAGTGGGCAGTTTTCTCCACATTTAGGTAGGAGTTGGTGCAGAGGGTGCCTAGGAGGCTGGGAACCCGACAGTGGTGGAGGAAGCACTGCCTGTTCTGCAGCTGCTCCGTTGTGCAGGCGCACTCCACACGGACACGGAAGCTCCTCGCCGGCATCTCCCCCTCAGTGCATGGCTCCAGGTGGAAGGAGTGCCCACGGGGGGGCTTCAGGGGCACAAACACACAGTAAATGATGTCTTTCTCAGGGGGACTCCAGCCTTCAAAGGCACCGCCCACCTTAATGGGTTGTTGCAGCACGGGGAAGAAAGTATTCCCCAGAACCCGCCTGATGATAAGGCTCAAGTTGTGCACCAGGACCCACGCCACGATGCGCTCTTTGGCCAGGTTCTGCACTGGCCGCTGGATGTGCTCCTCAGGAGACTTTTCTGCACCATCTGCATCATCGTTGTCTTCTTCTTCCTTCTCTTCCTTCGGCACGGTGGTGCTTCTGGAGCTCTCTTCTTCGTTGCTGCCCACTAGCACACGGCTCCTTTTCCTGACCCAGCAGCAGACCCCAAAGACCTGGGCCAGGACTGCAGCAGGAAGCCAGAATTGCCACTGTTGCAAGGTAGCAAAGAGCAGGGCTCCCCAGACAAAGCCTCTCGGCTCCTCGGTCCTCGGCTCCTCGGTCCTCGGCTCCTCAGTCCTCTGCTCCACCTCCTGCAGCAGCCAGGTCATCTTCTGTCTCATCTGCAACGCGTGCTGCTGCATGCGCTGGTGCGTGGCCTCATCCAGCTCATCACTGACCATCGGCAGGTGCTGGATGAGGCTTCTCAGAAACAGAGTGAGAATTATTGACGCAGCCATGGCCTGCAGGAGGAGGGAGAGAAGCGGTTCAGTGTGGCTCGGGGGAAGGGGCGACATGGGGGAGTGGGGACGAGAGGCACCGGGAGCTGGGGTCAGCTGGGAGAGGGGGTGAGGGAGCTGGGAGGCAGCAAGGTCTGTGCCCAGCCCCACTGGTGGCAGCACCGTGCCCTGCCCAGGGTCCTCCCATGCACCCTCAGCACAGGGTGGGAACCCACCCCCAGGGCCGTGTTCCTGCCACAGTCCACCCCCACCTTCGCACTCACCGCCGGCTCAGGCTCAGCTGCCTGGGGTGCCCCACGGAACCCCCGCGTTGTGACACCTCACCTGCGATGTCACTGACGTCAGAACACATCACAGCCACAGCCATCGGCCACGCCCTTTGGTCCCAGCTCAGCCAATCAGAGCTGCCCTGCTGTGCTCGTGAAGGCTGGGCCAGAGTTAACTTTGCAGGAGCTGGCACGGTGCTGTGGTGTGGATGTGTCATATCATCCATGTGCCAATGGCCACCTCGTAATCACAGAACATCCTGGGCTGGAAGGGACCCACGGGGATCATTGAGGCCAACCCCTGACTCCACACCGGGCAACCTTAAAGCCAAGTCAGAGAATCACAGAATGGCAGAACCATGCAGGTTGGGAAACACCTCCAAGGGCATCGAGTCCAACTGCAAACTGAACCCTGCCAAGTGCACCACTGAACCGTGTCCCTGAGCACCACATCTACATGCCTTTGAATCCCTCCAGGGATGGTGCCACCACTTTGGTGCATTAGTGGTGGCACCACAGGGGACTTAATGACTTTCATCAGTTCTTCTGAACATTTTCAGTACAGAGCTGATTAGGCCAACTCTTTAAAGCAGACCATATGAAGATTTAGTTCAGTTAAGTGTTTTGGGTTTTTTTTCTGACAGAACATGTAACTTTGTAAAAGCTAAAAATTTGTAATTTAGTTATTTGAATTAAACTCTCACTAGAAGGGTCACTTTCAGGTCAGAGAGATCTCTCACATCACAGCCAGTACTGGGTGGTTTAAGATTGAATTCTACCAATAAGTATGTGAACTTCTGAAAGTGGTATATCTCAAGTATTGCCCTAAATTTGCTTTAGGGAGCAAATATAAACATGATTATAGAAGTCAGGATGGAGGTAAAGCAGGAGGTACCAGAACAGTCAGTATATTTGGAAAACTGGTGGCTGTTTTAGGCACATACGAGGTTTTTAGGAGCAAGACTGTAATGCCTTTTATACCATTGCCAATTGCAAGCAAATTTTCCACACTGTAATTTCTAAAGACCATTAAGGGAAATAAGTTCTTTACCAATTTCTTCAGAATATGTGCTTAAGTCTGCCAAAAGCAGGAACTATGTGTATGATAATTTAACTACAATGAGTTTTTTCTCTTATCAATACAATCAACTTTAATCAGAATTTAAGAGCATAGTTAATCAAATAATCAGTTATAGTTCAAATGGATACATAGATCCTCAGATGTTTTTACCTCTATCTTTTCACAGTTCTTGAAGTCCTCAGCACAAGGAAGACATGGAGTGGGTCCAGAGGAGGGCCACAAAAATCATCAGAGGGCTGGAGCACCTCTTCTCTGGGGACAGGCTGAGGGAGTTGGGGTTGTTCAGCCTGGAGAAGAGAAGGCTCCAGGGAAACCTCAGTGCAGCCTTCCAGTACATAAAGGGGGCTTATATGAAAGATGGGGACAAACTTTTTAGCAGGGCCTGTTGCAATAGAGCAAGGAGTAGTGGTTTTAAACTAAAAGACGGTAGATTAGATTAGATATTAAAATTTTTTATGGTGAGGGCGGTGAAACACTGGCCCAGGTTGCCCAGAGAGGTGGTGGATGCCCCATCCCTGGTAACATTCAAGGTCAGGTTGGATGGGGCTCTCAGCATCCTGGCCTGTATCAGCAATGGTGTGACCAGCAGGAGCAGGGAGGTGATTGTCCCCTGTACTCTGCTCTGGTGAGGCTGCACCTCGAATACTGTGTTCAGTTTTGTCCCCTCACTCCCAGAAGGACACTGAGGTGCTGGAGTGTGTCCAGAGAAGGGCACGGAGCTGGGGAAGGGTCTGGAGCACAGTGTGATGGGGAGCGGCTGAGGGAACTGGGGGGTTCAGTGTGGAGCAGAGGAGGCTGAGGGGAGACCTCATTGCTCTCTGCAGCTCCCTGAAAGGAGGGGGGAGTGAGGGAGGGTCGGTCTCTTCTCCCAGGTAACAGTGACAGGACGAGGGGTGATGGCCTCAAGTTGTGCCAGGGGAGGCTTAGATTGGATATTAGGAAACATTTCTTCCCTGAAAGGGTTCCCCAGCACTGGCCCAGGCTGCCCAGGGCAGTGGGGGAGTCCCCATCCCTGGAGGGATTTCAGAGCCCTGTAGATGTGGTGCTGAGGGATGTGGTTTAGTGGTGACTGGGCAGTGCTGGGTTAATGGTTGGACTGGGTGATCTTAGAGGTCTTTTCCAACTAAGGCTGTTCTATGATTCTATAAGAATTTTTCTACCAAACTCTTATTGGCATAAACTACTGATATGCCTGTATGCATCTTTACAACTCATCCACAGTACCCTCTGCCTAACTAAAATAAGGGGTTCAATGCATCTCATCTGTAATATTTGAAGTGGATTTATCAGGGCTTGTGGGGCTTCTGGGACTGTCTCCTATTCTGAAAAGCATGCTGTGCCATTACATAAAATGTGAGAATTTGCCACGGGTCTTTGTTACTTGATCTAAATTTTTAAGCTGTGATTTCACTCAAAATAAAGCCTGTTTCAAACAGTATTGTCAATGTGATATTTTAACCACAAGTACTAGCTTAGTGCTTATATTTTATTCTTTTTCTCTTTAGTATTTATTTATTCTTAATTTTATTCTTATTTTCTTCAGTATCCTGAAATTAGGTTCATATGAATATAGGTTTCCTAGGGCTGTTCAGATGAAATAAAGGATCAATATACCTCCTAGAATTATGTGTGGTATTGTAGTGCCACCTGTGCTGGAGATAAAATTGGGAATATATACTTATAAGAAAACATTATTACTTCATTATTGAGAGATGTCTGAATCACACTTCAGGAATGATTAAGTTTTAAAAATAATTAAACCAGTTAATTTTAACATACGTCAGTCAGTAAAATAATACAAAATAAAATTCAAGGGAAAAAAGCTAGGCATACTTCACTGCCACCCACAAACAGAAGGAAAGAGGGTAATCAGAATATATAAATAGTAGCAAGAGGAGAGATACACTCATTACCTTCATGAAATATAAAAGGAAGTCCTGATTAAGATTTATAATTACTGCTTTTCAAACAGTGGTCTGTGAATCCTACTTATTTTATGCAAAAATATTCTGCTTGGTCTGAACTCTTCAGTTCGTTCTTGATTCACTTACATCTTTCTGTCTGGAAAATAGCTGATACTTAAAGATGCATTAAAGTTTTTTAAATTTCATTTCCATGTCAGTAGCCTCTAGATTTTTCCACAGGGATGTTAGGAAATTGGGAAAGGAAGAACTGACAAGATAATATTTCTTTAAGTGGTGTTTAGCAGATAAAGTATTTGCTAAATTTTTGTTTAAAGACTCCTTATTTATGCTTTAGGTTTTCCTTTAGTCTCTTCAAAACTGCAACCTGAGTAGCCTAATGCTAAATGTAGTGTTATAGAGAGACTTGATTCTAGTGGACCAAACTTAAGGCAAAGCAATTTTATCTTTGAAAGAAAATGCTGATAAACTATGTTTATTTGTGTATGTGTTCATATTTTTTCTACATTTACTTGAAAACAAGTTAGAAATTGGATTTGTTTAATTTATTTATGTTTATTCAGTTCATATTCCTTCAGGCAGAACAGTGATTCCAGACTGCAGTGTTCTTTGGGTTAGTGCCAATGTCACCTTGGGCTGCATAGGGAAATGTGTGGCCAGCAGGTCAAGGGAGGTTCTCCTCTCCCTCTACTCTGCCCTGGTGAGGCCACATCTGGAGTGCTGTGTCCAGTTCTGGGCTCCCCAGTTCAAGAGAGACAGGTAACTGCTGGAGAGAGTCCAGCAGAGGGTATGGAGATGAAGAGGGGACTGGAGCATCTCTCATGAGGAAAAGCTGAGAGACCTGGGTCTGTTTACCCTGGAGAAGACTGAGAGAGGATCTCATCAATGCTTACAAATATCTGAAGGGCGGGTGTCAAGAGGATGGGGCCAGACTCTTCTCAGTGGTTCCCAGTGACAAGACGAGGGACAATGGGCACAAACTGGAACACAAGAAGGTCCTTCTGAACATGAGGAGGAACTTTGAGTGTGGCAGAGCACTGGCCCAGGCTGCCCAGAGAGGTGGTGGAGTCTCCTTCTCTGGAGACATTCCAAACCCACCTAGTTACGATCCTGTGTGACCTGCTCGGGGTGACCCTGCTCTGGCAGGGAGGTTGGGCTGGATGATCCCCAGAGGTTCCTTTCAACACCCACCATTCTGTGATCCAGGATGAAGTTTCCCCTATTTTACTGTTGATGTCATGCCCATAACAAAGCAGCTTTACAAATCCACAGATTTATCATCCTGACACATAATTTTCTGTGTAACTTTTCCAGAACTGTGGTTAAGCTGTGAGGATATTTCTATTTGGAAAAACAAACTGATTATTATGATATACAGATTTTTGTACTATATTCAAATTTTTCTCTTGAGTTCTAACCTTGGTTGGTGTGCTGAGGAGACTGGATTTCCTATGCTTGATAATAACACTTAGTAGTTAAGAAGAATTGGAGAAAAAGTCATGGTGTTGAAAATACTGTTGTTTAGTCAGTCTTTGGGCCAAAGTATTGAAGATTTGATGCATGGAATACTTTCTCTAGACCAAAGTTAGGAATTTAATAGTTCATAACATATTGCACATGGAAACAACAGCAGCCTTATAAAATTAAGGTCTATACAGTAAACCTGGAGGTGTGAAATGGGGAACTGACTGCGACAAGCAGTCAAGTTTAAAAATCAGCGATGAAATGTAACATATACTATTTGCCTTATAGGTGGTTAAAGCTGAGTAATTATTTTGAAACAGTTTTATGAGGAACTAGACATTTTACTTGTCAGAAAGATTGTTATTTCAGGGTAGATTAAAGTGTTTGCGTGTGACTTTGTATTAGTCAACACAGAGCAATTGTGACAGGTTTGCATCTCTTCTGAGGTCGGTTTACTCTGAACTAAATTTAGTGAACTAGAGAAGCATTGCATTATAAAGGGATTTATGAAAATAAGTATGGACCAGTGCAATTAGTTAATCAGCTGTTGTGGATGTCCACTGAAGCAGCTTCAGGTTATGCCTACTACTTTTCAGTGACACTTGAGGAAGAGTCTTTTGCTCTGGACCCATTTTTTTTATTTGAGGACTGAGTGGGAGGGGTGGGGTGATGACTGAACCTCCTGGGGAACTTGCAGAAGGAAAAGTGGGTTAACTTCTCACAAGAAGTCAAGGAGGAAAGCTGAAACACGGCAAGGGTGTTGGAGATGGGCGAACCCAGAGAGTTTTGGGTGCAAACAAGGGCAGACTCCAAGTGGAGCCATCCATTTTCCCTCCTCATCCCTTTCTGGAGGGCAGAAGGGAAGGAAGGAGGATTGTGTTTATCATTGGGAGTTATGGGGGATTTTAGAAAATGCTTTTACAGGTGACTTCTTTGCAAGCCTTGCAAATCCAGCAGCATCCTTATGCAGGTGTATAGATAGTCCCAACTTGCAAAGATGGTGGGCAAGAGTTAACACTACCTTTATAACCTCTCAGGTTATGCCTCTGTGGTGGTGCAGACCACCCCTCCCCTGAACACAGGCGTGGGGAGAACACTTGGAACACAGCCCTGAGCCAAACGCTGGATCGCTTCCTTTTCTCACACAGAATCACACAGATCTGCAGCGAGATGGGCCTGAGGGGATCCCTCTCACCCAGAACAAGTGTGACCTGCTTGCTCCGAAGGAGATAATTACCCTATTTACACGCCATCAGCCGCTATCGATCACAGCCCTGCGGGTCCCTGTGCCTGTCCCCACAGAAGGCGCTGACCCCCACTCACCTCCGGCCCGGTCACTGTGGATCCCAGGCCAGGCCTTGGGGCAGCAGCGAGCTGCCCCCCAGCATCTCCCCGGTGAGGGGATCCCCTCTCAGGGCGACTGTCCCGGGGCGGTGGGACAAGGGGAAGTCACCCCCAGCCTTCACAGACCCGGCCCCAGAGAGCCCCGTTTGTAACGCCGCCGTCCGGACTGGTGAGTGTTTGGGTCAATCTTCTGAGGGACTGCAGGCCAGCTCTGTGCCTGTGTGTGTGTGCAGCTGTGTTAGGAAATCACACTGGGTCTGTTAGTGTTGTTTCTGTTACTGTTACACTGGTTTAATGCCACGTTGAATGGCTGCACAGCAACATCTGTGCCCCTTTCCTCACCCCCTGACTAACCACAAACCGGTGACCAAGTCAGGGACCAGGCGTGGATTCAGCCACCCGAGACTCCTCTGGGCAGTTTAGAAAGCAGGGGGTCCACTCCTTACCTCATGACCCACCAGGAGGGCCTCCCTCCTCTTCCCTGACCCCTTTGTGCACCATTTCCCCCCATCCCTGTGTAAATCACCCATGAGTAGTACAGTGAACCTTGCAATCAAATTCTTTTGAGTCACACTTTTATAAATTCGCATCAAAATAGTTTCTGCTAACATTTTTGGCAGTGATTTTCTTTCTTTAAGCAGCCATTAAGTCCTTTAACCTTTCCTCCCGTGACTGCCTTTAACTGTAGCTTGAAATAAATTGATCTGTGGGTGAACAGAGGATTCAATCCTCCTGAGCTGCCAACCTAGCACCCTTCCGAAGTGAAAACAAAGCAGTCCAATAGCTGTAAGACCTGATAAAGTGCTAGCTAAAATGGGAAACCCAGAGGAGTGCAAGTATAAATTAGCAAGAAAAAATATCATTCTCACATGAGCAGTGCATCATGTCAGCTCTGGTACTGACAAGGTAGGAACAAGCAAAGCAGATAAGAATGCTTTGAAAAGAATAAAACAAATACTCTAATCTGAGAACCAATCTCCTTTTTGTTCTTGTTAGTAAAAATGCCTTCATATAAAATCAAGGCTCAGAACAGGCTGATGTAGGGTCAGAAGTATTTGTTAGCCAGGATGACTTTCTGTATCTGTACCTGTGGGGATGTACATATGGCTGTAAAAGAAGCTAGATAAAATTCCAGCTATCTAGAAAAATACCAAGTTGTGTTTATGTATGGTATCAGTGGTACAGGAAGAAAATAAAGAGGAATGTGTAGCTGTCCTATTTTCCCAGGAGCAGCCCCCAGCCATGGCAGGCAGGCTGTGAGGGAGATTCAATCAAGGCAGCTGCCCCAAGCTGGCTCACAGGTGTATTCCATACTGCTTATTATAAAAGGAGGGAGTTCAGTGGGAGTGGGGAGTTCCTCTTCCTCTGCTCCTCTCTCTTGGCCTTCTGCTGATCCTAAGGATGAGGCTGAGTATAAGCTTGTATACTTTATGTTTGTGATTGTATTAGTTTTGTTATTTCATTCAATGTATTTCTACTTCAACCCATGGGGCTTCTCCCTTTTTTTTCCCCCAATTCCTCTTCTCAGCAGAGGAGGGGTCATCAGGTGGTAGAGCAACTTCTGCAGTGTAGCCCTGCGTTAGGCTGAATGTGGACAGTAGTTCAAGTTAGAAAGTATGGTGTTTTCCTTTATGTTAAAGCACATAGCCTGGTTTACTATCATGAAGCCAGTTTTCTAATCCATCAGCACTTTTTTCTTGTCCAGGTTGCAAAGGGAAGGATTACTGTGCTGAGTTCTAAAGTGTGACAGTGGTGGACCTTTACCTTCTGTTTTCTATTTTCTTACACGTCTGAGGACGAGTAAAGTTGTAGTTTACTCACTTGAATATGTACATTATCATTAGCCTTAACCTTCAGACACAAAGCAGAAATGATGTAATGCTAATGTGCCTGTGACAGGATATAAAGGATCTTAAATTTAGAATCCAAGGTTAATGTCCAGCAAACTGATGAAATAAACTGAGTCTCCTTGAAAAGTGATTCACTTAAACCTTTTTAAGCCCTCAATCCTGTTAACATTTGCCTTATTCAAACCCGATAAAAATGTTGGAAGTGTTCAGTTTATTTAGTACAATAAATACTAGTCCTTCACTGATTTATAGAGAGGATAATTTAACAGAACTGACTCCTTGGTATTGCAGCATTCTGGTCAAAAGGAATTTACACTGATGGTGGAGTCACTTCTGAATGTTTCAAAAGCACTGTAAACAGTGGAAAAGATGAATGACTTACCTGAATGCCATTTAGATCTTTATCTTTCCACTTCCATCTTTCTCTAAACCATGCTGAAATTTACTTTGGATAGCTATAGCAAATCTTTTCTTACCTGTTGTTGCTTTTTGTCTTTAGTCAGCACCACTTATCCTTTCTGTTAGTGTGACCAGTTTCTTCAAAGCTGATAAAAAAAGAAAAAGTTCAACACTATGAATAGAAAAACATGTCTTTAATTTAATCTATTTGGAGTACCTACTTAGGGCAGTTAAGTTTAAAAGCTGATTTAATCTTTTTCCTTTAAGGCTTAATTCAGATATCAGTTGTTTGCTGGAATTATACTGACTTCATATCTCTCCAATTAGATCAGAATCAGAGTAATCAGCTTTAGAAAAAAGTTTTATTTCCTTGCACACAGGGTTCAAATACACTGTTGTACCAGTATAAACAAGAATTGAATTTAAAAAGGCGGATTGGGATGACTTAATGACTTAATACTGATGTAAGTAATGCCTATCACCAACATTTTACAGTGATTGCCAATATCTTGAGCAGTGGTTTGGCCTCGTGTTAGTTTATACCTGCATGGCTTTGTAATTATGCTAACATATGTCTACACCAACACTTTAAGGGACAGCAACATTTACCTAATTAAGAGAAATTTTATGATGGGAGAAAGGAACAGTAAATAGGTAGCCTACATATTTCAAGGATTCTTTTCCATTGCTCTTTTTCCTTACACTTATTCCTCAAGATGAGCTAAGAGATGCTGCTGAAGGGAGACAGGCTCTTCCATTAAGTCATGAAGATCAAGGTTATATGGAAGGCCCTCTCAGAAATGCAGTCAGGGATGCACAGACAGACTTTTTGGTTTCTTTAATTTTTGTGCGGATGAATAAAATACATTGCAGAAGAGTTTATTTAATGACTGAATTCTTTTTGGGTTAGAGACACCAGCAACCAGAAGTTTTAAGTTGCAGGAAACACACCTTTTCTGTATAAACTGACAAATCCTTTTAACTTTTTAACTCATTTTTAAGAATTAGAAATTCTTTATGCCAGGTAGTGATGCTGAAGAAGTTCTTTTTATACCAGTGCCTGACTAAGTGAGTTTTGATTGTACATTTAGGATGGGACTGTCATATAAGTGTGAGTAACTTAAAAGTGCTCTTGGCTTTCAGTGAAAAAAAGATCTTCTGCCTGAATTTAATAAAATATGGGATGTTGGTCTTCATGATTAAACATTCATACAAATTCAAGAATAAATGTTCATGATTTACAGTTATTTAATAATAGGATTCTAGAAACAGGGAAGAAACTTGTTTACATATGGAGAGTGGTATCATGAATTATAAACTAATGTAATTCCTGAATGTAATATATTTTCTAGATATGCAGATGGGAGAAATGTTTCTGAGACTCAATGACAAATTTTTCCTCTACAGAGAATTCTAAGCCCGGATCTTGCACTGCTGTTTGTATGTAGATTACCTAGACTTTAGATAGTCTACCTAGCCTTTATAAAGCCTTTGACACCATTTCCCACAACATTCTCCTGGCAAAACTGGCTGCTTGTGGCTTGGATGGGCATATGCTTCATTGGGTTATAAACTGGCTGGATGACCAGACCCAGAGTTGTGGTGAATGGAGTTAGATCCAGTTGGTGGCTGGTCACAAGTGGTGTTCCTCAGGGCTCAGTACTGAGGCCAGTTCTGTTTAATATCTTAATCAATGATCTGGATGAGGGGATCGAGTGCACCCTCAGTCAGTTTGCAGATGACACCAAGTTGGGTGGCAGTGTTGATCTGCCTGAGGGCAGGAAGGCTCTGCAGAGGGATCTGGACAGGCTGGATCCATGGGCTGAGGCCAATGGTATGAGGTTCAACAATGCTGTCAGGTCCTGCACTTGGTTCATAACCCCATGCAAAGCTCCAGGCTTGGGGAAGAGTGGCTTGAAAGATGCCTGGTGGAAAAGTACCTGGAGGTGCTGGTCAACAGCAGCTGAACATGAGCCAGCAGTGTGCCCAAGAAGGCCAACAGCATCCTGGCCTGTGTCAGCAATGGTGTGACCAGCAGCAGCAGGGAGGTGATTGTCCCCTGTACTCAGCTCTGGTGAGGTCACACCTCGAATGCTGTGTTCAGTTTTGTCCCCTCACTCCAAGAAGGACACTGAGGTGCTGGAGTGTGTCCAGAGAAGGGCACGGAGCTGGGGAAGGGTCTGGAGCACAGTGTGATGGGGAGTGGCTGAGGGAACTGGGGGGTTCAGTCTGGAGCAGAGGAGGCTGAGGGGAGACCTTATTGCTCTCTGCAGCTCCCTGAAAGGAGGGGGGAGTGAGGGAGCAGTCAGTCTCTTCTTCCAAGTAACAAGTGACAGGATGGGAGGAGATGGCCTGAAGTTACACTAGGAGAGAACTGGATTGGATATTAGGACCTCACCTCCATGATTCTTCCACTTCTGTTGGTTACTCTTACTGTACTGAGTGATAAACTGACAACTGAAATAATAAAACAGTCTAGTCATATGCTGATAGGCTTGCTATATATAATTCTTACTTATTTGGATGTTTTGTCTGACTTAAGATGTTTAGTTTACAGAATACTTAATGCAACTATATATGTATCATATCTTTCCTAATATATAAGCTTATCAGCAAGTATTATTGTGATTTATTTGTCAGAACAGCTCTTTCTGTTCTAGGAACTCATAAGGTTGCATTCAGTTTAGGTACATGCTTAATGCTGACCTTGTAGGAGAGGCTGAATTATTGCAGATGGGTTGGATTGTGTTGTTAGATTAAGGACTAGTCAAATAGTGCATTTAAAACTTTGATGTTTAATACTTCTCAAAATCAACTGTGTCCGTAAATTTTATTCACTTCTGTGACCATCTTTTCCCTCTATAGCCATCAACTCTCCTTTATTTTTTTTTAGCAGTGATAATCAAAAGTTAATTCACTTAAGCACCATTTAGCTGAGTAAATTATAGGAAGGGAGATTCCTATGTCTATGCTCTTTCATGAAGTAAATAAGCTTTGAATAATAAAATATCAATTTCCATATCCAGCAGATATGAGGCCCCAAAACAAGCTAAGTTGTAGGAATGTCCTGACTTTTTATGCATAACATGTATACAAATATATATCTCTTATGTGACTGTTTGATTGCAGCCTCAGTGTTTGGCAAGTTATATTTGGTAAAGTATTTTGGGAATACATGATTGATCTCTGAGCAATGACCAACAAAGCTTCCAGAGAAGTGATTGTCTGAGACTTGAGCTAACAAGTCCTATCTTTCAGTAAGGGTTAGTGATGTGCTACACTACATAAAAATGCAAATTTCAATAATTACTTCTGACCATTGTCTAGTTCATAAATACAGATATAGTGTTACTCTTAGTTCACATGTCCTTGTATGCCTCACAGTGTGTCACTGAGCACAGGACATCTCTTCCTTTTGTATGAAGTTATTTTCAGCTAGAGAACATGAGGCTTCTGAAAGTTACCACTCTTTTTAAAGATAGAGAGGTCAGCCAGATCCTTAACAGATGAGAGGGAAAAGAATGAATGGGGTGCTTCAGGGTTCTTTTCCCACTTAAAAGTGATCTGAGCCAAAGCTTCATGGGATCAGTAGTCACTGTTCCACTAAATATGAAGTTAAAATTGAGCATGCACTTATAGGAATTATGTAGTTTCTAGAGAGTCAAGAATGTGGTGTTAGTGCTTCTGTAGTGACACGCATTTTTGGTCTAATTGTGCACCACTTTGTCAGAGGCAATGCTGAACCAACATTTTTCCTAGAAAGTTGTCAAGTGTTCACATGTATCATGCCTGAAACACAAAAGTATTCATCTTTCTTGAAGAAAAGCTGGTTGAATTAATGATAGTAATTCAGTTTTCTCTGTTCTACTGCCAGATTCAGTAACCACAAAGATCTGAAGACAGCATAAAACACTTGATCACAATTTTCTTTATTAAATGCTGTTTTCCTATGGCTTATTGTACATGGCAAATAGAAAAGGTACTGTCGGGTGTCTAAACTTTATTAGTTAGTTTGTAACAAAAAAAAATAAAATAGATTATATTATCTAAACATGGAAAAAATTGTTGCATAGTTTGATATTTTCATAGTAAGGTTTTCTAATGGCAATTCTGATAGTGGAAAATTACAACTATTGGGTCTTAGTGAACACCCAGAAACAGTTGACATCTAATGGATGAAGACTAATTACAGCCTGACACCATAATCAAAGTACAGACTAAAAAAAAAATTGAGATGTTTAGGGTAACTAAAAAAGTTAACATGATAGTTCAAGTCAATATGCTTCATATCAAGATTTCTTTGACATTTAGTCATAAAGTTCTACTTTAAACAGCTGTAAGCATATATCATGATACTGTTAATCAAGGCCCATTTTGTAAGAATAAATGAAACTGGTGTTGTCTAGTGTAGACACAAAAATGACGAGGTTCCCATCAATCAGTTCTTCCACTCTTAGGCATTATTTTATTCTGCAGCACTTTAGCAGTCCCTAGAAAAAGCTGAAATGATGTGATACCTTTTTTTTGAGTCTCTTTATTTGCCTGTGTTCTGGGTGACCTCTGCCATTCAAGCAGGCAATTTAAGTTAGGTAGACACTGTAGCAATCTTGGAAGGGCAAAAGCCACCCAGCATGATCTTATTTTTAACAGTTCTGCTTTTTCTTAATCTAATATTAATCAAGTTTTCCAGACTGAAAAGTATTATAAAAAGCTGTGATGTTGCTATGCAAGTTTGTACCTTTCAATTGCAGTATGAAAAAAACACCCCACATCTCAGCTAAAATGTCTAATTATTACACTGCTATGCTACAGTCAGGTCTCTTTCTTCAGCTGGTCTTGCAGCAATTAGTGTGTCAGATGAAAGTGAGTGATTTTTGTGGTCCATGGGATGTCTTGATCGGTAAAGGGCTGCTAAGCTGGAGATGGCAGTGCACTGAAGCAGGCCTGTAGTGAAAGCAGAAAATTATCCAAGTCCGTTTCTTATTTTTCAAGATAGAATTGATTGTTCTCTTTTCTTCAAAAAAAAGCTGTGCAGGTAGTAATGACATTTTCTTTAAGATGTCAGATATGCAGTGTATTTAATGCATTTTTCATTCCTTTATTCCTAATACAAAAACATTATTCCCTTCCTCTTTTTTTTTCAGATTCTTAGCCTTAATATATTCTATTGAGTTTTCCATTTGATGACTATATATAGTTTTCTTATCTCAATACTATCTGTCCACAGCAATCTTTGTCAATTTTAACTTAAAATTCAACAATGTTCACATCAACCACTACACAATAGAGTGTTATGACAAACTGTAGTTTCCTCAGGATTCATAATATACAACAATACTTTGCTTCCTCAGCTCACTTTGGAATGGTTATCTTTTCATTATGGAACTTGAATTATATGAAGACACCCAAGTAAATGTATCTTTCTTCTGTCAGCTTTTTTGCAACAAACCATAGGATCTGGTATTGCTTATATTTAGAGCATTGCCTTAGGCTGAACACCGTTGTGACAACCCAGTGTCATTGGTGTCAGGGTAAAAATACATTTATCATGGAAAATAAGACTAAGTGGATAAAAAAAAATAACCTGCAGATGTTATATTTACATGATCAATATATCATTGCCTTTTCATGCATATTTTGATGTCCCTTGGATGAAGTAACTATGCTACATGTGCTGTCAAGCTAGAATAGTCTGTAATGTTATTCCAAGAGAGGTTCATCTAATCTAACTTCATTTTTGGTGTCTCCATTTGTGCTTTCTCATACCCTTAAAGTAGAAAGGAACAGGTGCATCTGGGGCATGGTTCATCTCATTTAAAAATAGACTTCTAAAATGTTATTGGAATTACTGCCTAAATGTGACTCCTCTTATGTTTCTTAAAAAAAAAGCCCTTTCACACTGCTTGACTTGCAATGGGGACATCTGCACCATGGATATTTCATAACACATCTTTACCATTTCAGATTAAAATAGCAGAACTAACGTAAACTGTATATATCCTGTGAAGCGATGATGACTAGAGCATGTCAGGTAATGAATATGGTTTGGTTCAACTGAACCCTCTCTGCTGAGGGCAGCAGGACCTTCATTTTGGCTGAACAGAAGCATCTGAGAGAAATCCTGGTAGCAGTTTTCATGTAGAGTTTACTATGTAGCAGTACCAAGAAAGAAGTGAGTTTTGAAACCCAACTCTCTCCGTGGAAAGAGACATCCAAGGAAAACCTTTTGTGACTACTCTAGAGTTTGGGGAACAGGATGGTGTCTTCCACTCTTCTGCAGCTTTGTGGCTTTTAACGTATCTAGAAGAGAGAATACCTGTCAGTCCCTTTCCACACCAACTAATGCAATAATTACACTTAAAGATAGAAATCTACTCATGTTGAAAAAAGATGCTCAGGTTAAATACCAATACTAACAGTAATTTAATATGGCTACCTTTTAGGCATGCATTGTAATATAAACTCTGATCGCATGATTATAATCCAGTTTTCATAAGGAACTTGTCACACTTGTGGGAGGGAGACCATACTCATTGAATATGCAACAATTAAATGTTGGGTTTTTTTTTAATCTTGCCATCAGGATCTTTCATTCTAATTCTCATTCCTACTTACTGTCTAATGAAACATTTTAATTACACGTTATTTCAAATCTAGGGGTGTATGCAAAGTAACAAACTTGAAACATTTCCAGCTGCTCTAGATTAAGTTTCTCTTCATCTGGTTGTTCTTTCAGTGCTTCTCTAAGTACTACAGTAGTAACTCAAATATGACCTATCCTTCAAAAGTAATAGGCAACCACAAAATCTGTAGGAGAAAACCCCACATATATTGTGAAATACACACTTATCAGTCTTTATAAATGTCATAAATTTTGGAAAAGCTGGATGAAGCATTCAACTTGCAGATTTAGAAGAGGAATCTTGTCATGCAACAGGAGAATAAATGTACTTCTCATCTGTTTTTCCTTTGAAAGAACCAGTTAAAGTCTGAACAAAATTTAGGTTGAACAGGAAAAAATCTCACGCATTCTTCTCTAAAACAAAACTGCCAATAAAAAAACATCTACGTTGCCTTACCTTTCACCCCTTTGAAGCAAGGCAAACATATTTTTTATCAAAGTTATTCCTTCAATTGCATTGTTAATAAGCATTTACGTTTCCTGTTAATCGAAGTTGCAACCTTTGTTACAGATGAGAGCTCTCCTTTTGCTGAAAGTGATGTACAAAAGGGCTAAGCCCTCAATTTTATTGTACTTCAGTGCACCTGTATTCTTTATCCTTCATTGACTGGTTTTCTGGGACTGTCAGCTCCCTCAAAGAGAAAATGGGTTCTCCCAGATAAAGTTTTCACCAAAGATCCTTGCAAACCCACTGCTTACTTGCAAATTTTATACAACCATGAGGAAAAGCTTGTTAGCTTCTGGAAGAAAGAAAATGAGAATTACTGCCCAGTGTTATAAAGCTGCTTCTTAATTTAATTGTTTTTCTTTGTGTACCTGTGAACAGAGATATTTCTGATAGGAATATATGTGACTGAATACCAAATTCCCTTTTTACAGATCTACTCGTTATTACCATCTTTGTCAGCAAAATTTAAGTGGTTGGCTATCCTCAGAAAAGGAGTACAAAAACATTACCAATTTAATTCTTGTAAATTGGTTTTAAAAACATTGACTGTCTCCTACTTGCTTACCTACATGTCTTTCTCCATATTATTTGGATACAGTTTGGCAAAAATGTAGAAGTGAAACACTGTGATTAAAAGAAGGTAGCTAAAAACCACTAAGTAGATGTGAGGAATTTTTTTTTTTTTCATCAAACTAAATCAATTTATTCAAATAGGTTATAGGGAAGAAGGGGAAAATCAAACATGAACACTTTTAAAAACCTGAAATAACAAACAGTTTCTGGTTTAAAAGTGTTTACTTAAAAACTTATTTTTTTTAAATTTGCATATATCTAATTACATCTATATTTAACTTCACTAAGTGGGTTTTTGACAAAGCTAAGGACATTTTAAGAGGTACAACCTTCTCACTTGAAAAACTTGATCCATCTCTAACCTGCTGTAGTGTGTGTCTCTGTGGCTTGAGATGGCATAATATCTGGGCACTTTAACAATGTTTTCACATTGCTTATTAGAAATTGAGAGTGCATCCAGATTATAAGTCTTGGGGGAAAAAAAGATTGACTGGAGTTACAAGTCTCATTGAAATTCTACTCCCACATTTTCAACGTGTAGCATCTGGTTTTGTGGCTGAAGTGCAGAAACTGGCTCTTGGCCTTATTGAACCTCATACAATTGACCAGAGTCCATGGATCCAGCCTGTCCAGGTCCCTCTGCAGAGCCTTCCTGCCCTCAGGCAGATCAACACTGCCACCCAACTTGGTGTCATCTGCAAACTGACTGAGGGTGCACTTGATCCCCTCATCCAGATCATTGATAAAGACATTAAACAGGAGTGGCCCCAGTCTCAAGCCCTGGGAACACCACTGGTGGCCGGCCACCAACTGGGTCTAACTCCATTCACCACAACTCTTTGGGCCTGGCCATCTAACCATTTTTTCACCCAGCAAAGCGTGTGCCCATCCCAGCCACAAGCAGCCAGTTTCACCAGGAGAATGCTGTGGGAAAGCCTTACTAAAGTCAAGGTAGACAACATCCACAGCCTTTCCCTCGTCCAATAAGTGGGTCACCCTGTTGCCTACACATTGTTCAACTTAAAAGGAAGAATGCCAAATGGGAAAGATACCATCCTGGTGGCAGCAGTGTATTGCCAGTGGGTCAGCTATATCCTTTGCAGAGCCAGAGGCTGCTTTCGCAAACTGTGCATCTAGAAAGTTCCTTTTGCTGCAGCAGGCAGGAACAGAGCATATCTAATTAACTAATAATGGTTTATCAAAAGATGTCGTAAGTGAAGTATTATATGAGAATACATTTACTTCTCTGTCTGATCTCCACCTGCTCAGGATTGTATAGGTAAATTATTTTTGTTCATGAATATTCCCAGGAGAGAGAGATAATTACCTGCTGAACTAGTTTTCATTCCTGTAACTAAGCTGTGATTATTTCTTATGGCAAATATCAAATTCTTTTGAATGCACCACATGCTAAAAGAAATTATCAAAACTGGCAAACTTTTAATGGTTTTCTGTGCCATCATATTTTATGTAGGATTTAGTCCCCTCTGCAATAGAAATAGAGAAAACCAGTAAAAATTAAAATTCCAATGTCTTCCTGTTACATGAACTTTTTATACAGATATAAGGAGTAATGTGTCCTAATGTGTCTGTTGTAGGTGAAAGCTTTTCTATTACTCCCATATAATTTCTTGAGAGAAAAATACCTAGTTAGTTCTCTTCTTTTCCTATTTGTTGTGTCACACAACCCCAGAAGCACAGGCAGTCTGTACTGCTGTTGCAACATCACTTAAAGATCTTGTTATAATCCCTACTATTATTCCTGAACATCAGGTGGTAAAAACTAGGTTGTGCTAGCTGGGTCTGGTTGGTGTGTGTAGTAATGTGACATCTGGCTTGTTGGTGTCAGTGCAGCTGAGGGCTCAGGGCAATGCAGAGCTTGTAAGGTATCTGATGTCTTGGTATGGTTCTGGTCCCTTTGCCCTACTGAAATATCACAGTAGGACTTTATAGCTGCTCTTTCTATCAATCAGTACATATTTTTTCATAGTGCTTAATAAGATACAGATGCCATTTAAAGTATTTTTCCTGTATTATTAGTTGTTTGTGATATGGAGTATTTATATTTTCTGTCTGTTTTTGACAGAAGTTTTGGCTTAGAATCGTAGAATCACCATGGTTGGAAAGGACCTCCAGGGTCATCAAGTCCAACCTTTATCCCATCATCTGCCTAACCACCAGACCATTAGACCATGGCCTTGTTGAGTGTTTCACAGTACTAAGTGTGGTTAAGATAGGTACAGTTTTAGGGTTTGACATAATGTACTGCCTGGGGCAGAATAGTTATATATTTGCAAGTGGTGTTTGATACAAAATCAGGATGGCAGTTGCTTATGCCCTTCTGTCATCTACTGGAAGACAACTGGTTAATCACACTTTAAGTGCCTAAAGAGGTCAGTGATTTTTTTTTTTTTTAATATAATGTAAAATGATTAAATATTAACAAAGGGTCAGTAATGCAGTCGGATTGCCTGCTCTAAGCTAGAAAGGGAGAAAGAAGGTGAAAAGGGTGGCAGTAAATATAGAATATGGGAAGAGAATTAACTTTTTTCCTTTAATAGCTGAGCATGAATATTTTTTGTTGAGTATTAAAGATTTGACAAGAAAGCTTATTTTGCTTACTGAAAGTGCAGCTTCCCAAATGCTGGGAGAAAGCCTGGATTGACCTCAGTCTTTGGGGTACCATTACATTTTCATATGAATCAAAATGTTTAGACAGTTCTTCATAATGGAATTTGTGTAGGCAATGTTCCCTTTGCCTTACGTACTATAACAAAACAGATTAAAACAATAATATGGTGGTTAGACTGTGCAGAGGAGAGAGCCAAACCTCTACACACTTTTCCTCTGACTTAGAAGAAATAATTTAATTTTTTGAGCTTCTCAGTCTACCTCTACAGGACTACAGATGTCCACAGTCTTTAAGGACACTTGAAAAGCATACTTTTTCTCTAATGACACCTAATAAAAGTTTTGTAAATACTTGCAAATTCTTTTGACAGACCTGACAGAGTATTTTGTGCCTATATCCCATGTTGTCACCTCTGAGCTATTACGTCAGTGGTAGGGGCTAAGTAAAATTGATGCATATTTAAAAGCCACCATCTTTTCTGGTAGCAGACACTGAATTATGGGCTTCTTCAAGAGTAAAAGTATCAGATCCAACAACTTTTAAAAAGCTAGACTGTTGTGCTGAAAGTCCAATAGGATTGCATTATAATGTTTTGATTGGACACACATGATTAGAGCCAAAAAATTTCATTTTATTTAATCTCTGGTACAGTATGTTCCTTTGAAAAGTGTGGTTAGAATTGTTTTGAAGAAACTAGTAAATTTGGATTGAGATGCTGACTAGTATAATCTAAATAAAATTTGTGGAGAACAGGCTCCTGAAGCTTGAACTAGATGACTTAGCAAGGTCCTTCCAACCTCGGAGATCCTGTGATTCTCTGATTTGGACAATTGTTTAATAGCTTGCTGTCCTGGTTTGACTAAAGCAGAACCAATGTTTCCTTTCAGTGATTTTACTTTCCAGTTCAGTCTCTTCTCAGACTGCCCTGTCTGCAGTTAACATGTTGTTTCAGACAGTGTCTGCTCCTAGCACTGATAACACTCGATGTTTGTAGATAGTACTGAGCTCACAGTACAAGGGCACACAGAAAGGCTCTTGCTTATACTTACTCTTACAGAAACCAAGGTCACTGCTGAATTCTTTTGGTGCCACCTTAGGTACCCCTTAAGGGGGCCTTAGTGTAAGAGTGCAAAAGGGTGGCACTTGCAGGGAGGAGCTGACAGGACAGGTGACCCAAACTGACCAACTCAGTGTTCCATCCCATACACATCAAGCTCAGTATAAAGCTAAGGGATCACGAGGGTCAAGCTCTCTTCTTCTATGGCTGCATCCTGGGAGGACTCTGTCCGTTCTTCTGGCTCTGATCCTTAACTGTGTGTTTCTGAATCCAGTTCCCATCTCCTGCTGAGTCCAGACCATGATCTTCCCAGAGGTGCCCTGCAGCACCAGTGGTGACATGAGTGTCATTGTAGGGAGTGTATGATTGGGGAGGGGAAGCTTGATACTGGTTTTATATATATATATATACATATATATTTTTTTTTCCCCATTATTTTTTTCCTTGTTATTATTATATTTTCTTTTAATTGTTATTGTTTCATTAAAGCTGCTTTAGATTTTTTTTTTCAACCTGTAATTCTCCCTCCCTTTTCTTCTTTCCCTTCTCCTGTCCAGGAAGGGACAAGGGTCAATAGATCGTATCTGTCATCCATTTAGTGGCCAGCCCAGCCCCAAACCTTGACACATGATTAGGTTGGACATCTACAATACTGATGAGTGCAGCACTAGGAAGGGAAGGATGAGGGTTTGATTTGTTGCAGCCCGTTATGGTTCTGAGATCACATATTCACACAATGTCTTTCTATGGCAAAGCTTGTGCCAGCTTCTTGGCCCAGATGTGGAGGACACTGCATCTGCATTGCAAGAGGTGCAGTATAAATAATGCTCTAGCACACAGCTTTCACCAGGGTTTTACCAAGAAGGGAATTTCGTGAAGCTTATAGGTGTTGCACTGCAGTGCATTCTGTGAGACTCCAGCTATAATTGCTTGAGAAATCTGCACCAAAAAGAATCCCCTTGCACATCAAGTTGCCAGTGCAGGTTCTAGTGTGGGCTGGAGGTCAGTGTGCTCCTTTATCAAATAAAGGTTTGAATCCGTGTATAGGCCCCTGTCTTTGATCACAAGTTACAGAATTCTGAGTAAGGTCTGCACTGTTTATTGATCTTTCTCTTTTGTATAAAATTCTGAAGCAGTCATTCAAAAGCACAAGAATGAAAATGGTTATGATCTGAAGCTAGCACCTGCATGTCAGTTCATGGGGGAATTGCTGGGTTCAACTAAATCTTATTTCATAGCAAGTGGTTCAGTTCAATATGTGACACAATTTTTCCCCAGTAAATTGCCAGTCTTAGTCCGTTTCTCCCTATTCTTCTCACACATCCAATATTCCTTTATGTTCAGAATTTCCTATGAAGATAAAACATGGGCATGCAAATATCCTGAGGTGGATAAAGGAAAGGAGTCATGGTGTCTCTCACTCTGGGTTTGACCCTACTAGATGATTCATTATTTTCTCCTTAGCATCTTTTGTGAAAGTAGACCTGCATTTTTTTGCCTTAATTACAGGAGCTCAAAACAAAACCTGTAGTTGCCATGCAAAGAGAGGATTTTAATTTTCTCCTGCTTTACGTCTTGTTTTACAATGAGACAATGTGTTATCAAGGGTAGGAGAACTTATTCACGTTTTGTTTTACATATGAGATCTGTCATTGTATCTAGCCTCATGACCTCTCATCTCCCTTTCTATTGTACCAAAATGGAATTCTTTATGTGTTGCTGTGATCTTTCAGTAAATCCAAATAGGTCTCTAAACAACTATCAAGAAAACAGGGAGAATCATATAGCATGTGCCACTGTTAGTCAGGAAACAGAAAATGTTCTATGTTTTCAGATCTCTGAAGAGTAATAAACATCACTTGGATCACAGATAGTATCTATAGTGACATAAAACCAGAGCAAAATGTCCTTAAAAAAAATACTGTTTTTAAGTTGGCACATACTGTATCCTTTTCAGCAAGCAAATACTCATCTTTGCTTTCTTCCTCCTCCATTGTATTTTTGCAGCCTGGCTGCATCTGAGATTCAAGACACCACAGCTCTTTTCCTGAGTCAAAAAATATTGACACAATCATTGGTTAGAAATAGGAGGAGCTGAAAGGCACACTGTTAATGCTTACTTCTGCTCAAACTCTTCCTCATATGTCAAAATTGCCCCAATTCACAAATTTTGCATGATGAAACAAGCTCACAATCAATTTATAGAACAGATATGGACCCCAAGTTTGGATAATTCATCTGTTATTTTAGGCTTTTGAATCTTCATTAGTGACCTGGAAACCTCAGAAAAATAGGCCACTTGATCACTGAGAGCTCAGATAATCATTATCAAGATGGAAACTTGCCATCAAGAGGTCTACAAATAGCTTTTTGTTAATTACTTCCTCACCAACATTGGAAAAGGTAATTTTATTTACACAGAAATGGCAAATAAATGAAAATAAGGAAGTTTGCCCAAAGCTTGTGAAAGTTCTCTAAGCTTTTGCTGAAAAGATTTAAAGGGAGAACAATTATATTATTCAGTCTCGATGAGTTCATTAATCCCTAGTGGCCATCTAATACAAACATGCAGGTTCACACTGAAAGCTTGAAAAAAATCTCATTGCTGTTTGGGTCAAATCTTGTAGCAGCTACTGTTAGAGAGAAGTTCTTTATTCCATTTATTCACATGTGTTTTAGGGGTTAAGAATCTGGTCGTTTGAAGCTGTTAGGTTAAATCAGTTCACATTAGCTCCTCGGATACTCTATTTTTTAAACAAACAGATTAGAATTAGACCTTGATATTCTGCCTTATGCTAAACTGCACGTGTTATAATTGTAAGGATAATTGGCTGTATATCTCCACTTTATAGTAGGCATTCAATAGCAGATGGTGCCTTGATGTCTCATTTTTCAAAAATATAGTAGATCACATTCACTAGTATGCTACAGAATATCACCATAAATTATTGCCACTAAAGGAGATGGCAAATTAAAAGCATACTTTATGACATGCATTTCAGTAGAATTTGAAATGGTTCCTACCTATTCAGGGAGAGTTTGTAAAGTGCTGTAGAGAACTTTGAAATACAAGATGCCCCATATTAATAATTGCTCTTATAATATTTTTGTCTGCCTATTACCAGTCTGTATTTTCCCTGTAACTTGCCTGTGTGATGTTTGTGTCACACTGCATCTTTTTTTTTTCTAGGGCTCTCAGTTGCAGGGTTTAAATCATTCTTTAATGTTTATTCATTTGGCTTTGCCTTTTAATTGTATGCTCTTATATTTAATTAAGCTTTTTGTGGCATCTGCTCCAGAAGTGTTATATAAATGTTATGATTCATACATTTGTGAACTCTAAATATTTTGTTCCAGCAAAAGCCAACACACAGAGCTGCCAACACCTACATGTAACTAGAGCCATAAAATGACTGAAGTTGAAAGTGTCTACAGTTTTAAATGTAAAACTTTACCAGGCTTTCTAAAGCAAAGTTAGAAAACAGTGAGTATATTGCTTGTTAAATAATTTTCATCATATCACTCAATTTGTTTTAGCATTAATAGATTAACTGTTTGAGGATCTGGTGAATTGTTTCTCTGGAAAATGCAAAATTTCTTCCTTCAAGTGGGCTAGGAACAAACTTGTCACAAATGGTAGTGTTAAATTATTTCCAGATACCTGAGTATTATTTACCTGCCCCAGTGACTGCTATGAGGGCTATACCACTGCTTTCTAGGACTTGAAAGTTCATAGATAACTTCAGAAACTGTCTTGCACTTATGTGGCAGCTTGTGATACATGACTTCTTTCCCTGATTTTGCTATGAAGCTCCACACAGATATTGACAACCCTGAAGACATGCAGTGCTTTACTGTGTTGTCCTATATCATCTAGATTTAACATTCATAACACTTCTCACGTCAGCATTAGCTGCTATACACATACAGCAAGAAAATAAGAGAACGTGAACACTTAAAAGTCTATTGTGTCTCCAGCTCACTTCTGGCTCTTTGCCTGCTTTAGAAGATCACACTTGTAGCTCTGACAGGAGCTTCTCCTCATTGCTGATGTACAGTTTGCAGACATACAGCTCAAGTTTTCGTGTACCAATCACTTGCTACAATGATAACTGCTTAAGAATGGTTTTAAGGAGTCTGCAGTGTCATATTTGACCATAGATCAGAAAGTTAGATAAAAGAATGGTTTAATTCTCCTCTACCAAAACCCTTTTGTACTTAATTTTCTTGTTTTATGTAAGATATGTTTGAATGTTCTAATAACTGCCAAACACATTGGCAGGCAGTTTAATTTTCAAGCTTCCTTAGTTTTAAATTCATGCTATCATACCAAACACAACAATTGTTATAATTTTTATGGTTGACATTTGTTTGCAAAACTTCTCACAGACCAAGAATTAGAATACTGCATAAAGCACACAGCCACAGATCAGACAGGATTCTGTCTGTGAAGCTCTCAGTTGTCTCGGACAAACATAAGGCATGCCTAGGGAAAAATGCAAGAGCTTGGCAAGCATTGTAGCTAGATGTGTAACGTGTGTATTCAGTAAACACCTGCATTTATTCCACTAAATTTTCCAGTGTTCCCCTGAATCTATGAAAAGCTTAGCAGCCTTTGCATGCTTTGGCAGAGTTCTAAAGTTCAACCATCAATTGCATGATCCATCCCCTCCTTTTGTGTCTTTTGGAATTGTCTTCCACTAGCCTCAACTGATACCTTCCAGTTCTTGCACTGGAAAATGAGATTCTCATTTTGTTCTTATCTATTCTTTCCATGCCCTTCATGCTATATAGATTTATTTTTTGTCTATTTCATCCTCAGTCTTCTCTTCTCCAAACTGTATAACCCTAGCTAGTTCAGCCATTCATTCTATGGAAGTCCTACCACTTCCATAATAATTAGTATGACTAAATTTACTCTTTAAATTTCTGAACAAAGTACATTCTTATTTTTATTCTTATTAGAAAATACAAGAAAAAAGTGTGGTTAAAGAGAAATGTGATTGAAATACAATCAAGAAATTATTCCTGGGAAAGGAAACAAAATCCAGAGTTAAAATCCATCCATGCACCTTAACTTGCAATAACAGAGTCTTAAATCTTAATCTAACTTTTAATTTCATGTTTAATGATTTGATGCAATTATTTTCATATATTCATTATATATTGGAATTGACTAATTCAAGTCTGAGATCCATTGACTGTGTCCAGTTCTGGGCTCCCCAGTTCAAGAGGGACATGGAGCTACTGGAAAGAGTCCAGCACAGGGCCCCTGAGATGCTGGAGGGATTGGAGCATCTCCCATGTAAGGAGATGCTGAGGGAGCTGGGTCTGTTTAAGTTGGAGAAAAGGAGGCTGAGGGGGGATCTCATCAATGCTGATCAATATCTCAAGGGCAGTGTCAGGAAGACGGGGCCAGACTCTTCTGAGTGGTGTCCAGTGACAGGACAAGGGGCACTGGGCACAAACTGGAACACAGGAGGTTCAGTCTTAACATAAGGAAACACTTCTTTACTGTGAGGGTGCCAGAGCACTGGAACTGCCCAGAGAGGCTGTGGAGTCTGTCTCTGGAGACATTTAAAACCTGTCTGGACGTGTTCCTTTGGGATCTACTCTAGCTCTAGCAGGGGGGTTGGGCTGGATGATCTTCAGAGGTCCCTTCCAACCCTGACCGTTCTGTGATTCTGTGAAATACTTAGGATTACAGAATAACTCAGGTTGGAAGAAACTTTAGGTGGTCTCTGGTCTTACCTAGTGCTCAAAGTAAGGTCAGCTCTGATACCAAGTTGCTCAGGGCTTTTTTCAGTCTGGTCTTCAAAACCTCCAGGGGTGTAGATTGCACAACCTCCCTGGGCAACCTGTTCAAATGCTTGATTGTCCTTATGGGGAAAGTTTGTTTTTTTCCCAGTCTGAACTCAGACTGAAACTCTTCTGGATAGACAAAATTACTCCTTTTTTTTTTTTTTTTCCTGAACTTACAGGACAAGAACCTGCCCAGGATCAGGGTGCACACTGACAACCATACAGTCCTATAGCTGAGCTCACATCTGAGATAGAAACCATGTGAACACAAGTAAACCACATGTGCCAAACTGGAGCTGGCTTACATACAATGTGTTTTCAGTACCCTGAAAGGAGATGGAATCTGCATGCATGAATTACTATATACAGTCTGTGAATCTCCATCTGCCTGAATGATTCCTGGGACTGATAACACAAAATATTTTTAGGCAGTATAAAAAAAAGATTGATACTCAGACAGCAAAGCTAATTTTCTCACGGGTAAAGCTCCACACTCTTTTATACCTCTGCAAAATTTTGCTTATGTATGTTCAAGGGAGATTATAACTTGAAGCAGTCTTGGGAGGGGCAACTAATGTGACTGAGAAGGTAAAGCTTTCTTCACAAAAGACAACTAGCAGAGCTTAGCTTGTTTAGTCTAGAAAAATAAAAACTGAGAAGGAACTGATTGCTCTCTATTGATTCATCAGGAGAATAAACACAGAGAAGAAAAGTGCTGAATTTAAAGGAGAAATTTAATGTTGGCATAAGAACAAACTGTGAATAAATTTAGGATGGAAATTAGGTTTTTAATCATCATAAGCATAGCTTTCTTGAAAAGATTTCCATTAAAACAGTAGAGGCAAAGACCAAGTCATTTTTAAAAAGACTGTAATAGTTTATGAAAGACTCACTTGTGACTGCAGATGACTGGATCTGGTAAAAGATTTCCTGTTTGATATTCTTAGTTCAGCTACTGACCTTTTTACAAGTCTCTTAAGGCCTAATTCTCAGAAATGAGAAAAACAGTTCAAATTGGTTTAATCTTTTTTTTTCCTGAGAGCAGATCCTTCATCTGTAAAATAGATGTGCTACTTAAGTTGAATGAGCCTTTGCAACCCTCAGGATAAGTTTAAAAAAAAAAACAAAGAGTTAAAATTATGAACATATCTTGAGATTTTTTTTGAAGCAGTACAGGTATGTCAGATTCCCAAGGTTAATTAGCCTGTCATAGAAATAGGCAGCTAAATTGATGAGAATTTTTGAAAATCTTCTTATAATGGAGAGGCAAGTCTGAACCATAGCATAACCTTTCTTTCCACAGGGGTCTTTGGGTACTTCCTCCTGTGCATAAAGAAATTTTGCTAGCATAGTACACAGTTTAGGAACACACAGCAGTTATTTATTAATTAACTAACTACTCACCGTGAGTGTTATAACATGCAACCAGGTTAAACATTTGCATACTCATAATGCAGGCATGTCATAAGCCTCTGCTCATTAAGAGGAGGTGGTGTTCTCTGTTGCTCAAAGTGTTGCTGCATCATTGCTGCATTCAACTGAGAGTGGGGTTTTTGGTTGTGTTTTTTGTTGTTTCTTTGTTGTTGTTTTTGTTTTCCTAGGTTTTTATATCATTTCTTACTGATGCTTTTCTCTGAAGTCCCTGAGTTAGTAACTATTGCCATCTCTGCTTCTCTCTTCATTCTTTCTGATCTTACACAGAATTAGCTTTCATTCCCTCTTACAGCTTAATGAGTCAAGGTCAGAAAGCTGTGTTTTAAAGAAGGCAGGCTTGGGATCACACACAGCTGGATCCTCAGGGTGAGTTCTAGTAGCATCTTCTCTGAATGATCAAAACTTTGAGGTCTGTAGATCCAGCACTAAGTTTAAGGAATCTGTAGTACTACCCAGGTCTGAGAACGCTTGTGGTAAAATCTAATTCTCTTGCTCTGTCTCCTTCACTGTAATTGTGATTTGCACACTGAAGAAATTGAAGCTTTCACATTACTTCATTGTAGTTTTGCTGTATAAGTAGATTCTATTACATGCATATGTTAGGAGTAGAAACATCTCTACTAGCAGTTATGCTTAATTACATATATGTCATACATATGATGATTGAATAATAAGCTACCTGTGAAAGAGACAAGTTGTGTTTACATCCTTAAAATAATAGAAAATGACTGGAGTTTAGAGCTCACTGTAATCTGAGACTAGGCATCTATACAGAAATATTTTTCTAAAATGGCCCATTTTACTATTTAGCAGATATTTTTCAATATGACAGCAGCAATCAGTGTTTGCAGAAGAATGATGTCTGAGCACTCAGCTTCTAAGTTCCAAATCTGTGAATGTCTGTAAAGAAATTTTAAGTGCTAGAAGGTTTGACAGCAAATTATTTGTCCTTGGTCTTGGGCTTCTGTTTTCTAGAAACAAAGACAGCTTGGGTGTTAAGCAATAGTTAAAACAATATAGCTTTTGTTCTGCCTTATTTTTGGTTAAGTTGTCTTTTGAACTAACAGCCCTCCTTTATTTTTTCTTTATAAATGACCCGTTTAAAAGAAGCAGGAAGTTATTTCAATATAAGAAACAAGTTTCCAGAGATTTCTTTAAAAAGACAAAACTTTTCAGGCTACAGCAATCTCTATTGGCACTAAGTAGTCTTCCAGCCTTTGCTGCTCAAAACTGACTTTCTCTTTTGTCCTCAGGA
Organism: Podargus strigoides; assembly: GCA_028020825.1. Classification (NCBI taxonomy): domain Eukaryota; kingdom Metazoa; phylum Chordata; class Aves; order Caprimulgiformes; family Podargidae; genus Podargus; species Podargus strigoides. The sequence continues at coordinate 42,759,520 of CM051624.1, read as the reverse complement.
TAAGTGTCATTTTCTCAACAGGTGTATTAATGCTTGGGGAATGTCAAAAGATACTTAATGAGAAATCACCTGTTTGAGAAGGCATGTCATACTTCCAAGGGCAATTGAAAGCCCACCCCACACTTTGTCCCCAATATCTTATTTCACTGCCACTCTCACAGCTTCATGTTAGTCATACATTGCTTGACACCACCATATTAATCAAATAGACTATTTTAAATTATTATGCAGCAGCTTACATTGTCCAAACTTGTCATAAACATCACAGATATATTTCCAGCTTCTCACTCTGATGAAACAGAGTAGCGATGCTTACTGGTACTACCACCATAGAAAGAAATCTTGCGTACTCAATGCAGATCTTAGAGGATTACAGCTAATTGTTGTAGCAGCAGAGCTTGAATATCTAAAATCACAGTACTGTCAGTTATCACCAAGCCTATCTTGCTATGCTTTCCCTGTCCATCTTCTCCCTATCTTCTGTTCTGCTTGCAATATCTTCAATCCCAGTATGAAAAGTACTGCCCTCCATGAGGTGAGGCAGAGGTAAGCAGGCAAGATTTGACTCAACCTATTGTTGTTACTGACACAGCCACCATCACTCCTGCCCCTTCCTTTCCCTTTGTTTTAAAACGACCACTCACTCTGCTGATCCTGCTAGCATCTGGTAGATGCTGTCCCTGCTGTGAAACATTTTCCAAGCAGCAGGTCCTGGCGTCCCTCATCTTCTGGGCTGAATGATATGCTGGTGGTAGTAGTGAAGGTGGCATTAACTTGTTCCGTGCTATGTTTTGTACAGAGACCAAGGCATCAATACGCTGACAAATACCACTAAAGCAAGTTCTCTGTCCTGAAGCAAATCTTCCCAACAAAAGATGGTGCTGAACCAGTGTGTCTAGGATCAGAACTAATGTGTCGATTATATTGACAACTACACACTTTATCTTTCTCCATTGCTGGTCAGCCATTGTAGTAGGCATGTCATTGAAAAATTCCATTGTTTTAACCACAAAAGTTGGAGGAAATCTTGGACAGGAACTATATCAGCTTCTATGTGTGTAAAAATGCTGCTTGGTACATCGAGCAGTTATTGCTGCCAAATTTACTTACAGCTAAAATTTCTTTAAAACAGGTGATTCTTTAATGTGACAGTCCAAGATACACCCACTGGTTGCCTATACAGTTCAGTTCATATTATAACCTGTTTACTTTGTCTGTGAAACCAAGAATAAGCATCTGTCTCACTGGACACTATTGTATAGGACATCAAAGGACCAATGCATCTGAAGCTCATTCGGAAGAGATTCTTTTTGATGTCATATGACTAGACTATAATAAAGCACTTTCTGCTTATAGACTTCTCCTGTAATATGTGGTATACCTACACTTCAAGTTGAAATAGGAAGTTTGTGGTGATATCCCATGATTTATTTTTACTTTAAGGGACAGAGGGTCCAATCTGCATAAGTGAGAAGAGTGATTATGATTCATTTCAATGCTATCTAGTGATGAAGTGCTTCTAAGAAGTAGAAGATGATCTTATCCCGAAGACAGCAGTAAAAGGTGTATTCCCAGATTACTAGATTTTATTCTAATACACCAGAATCCTAATGGGCTTGTCATAGTTTTTTTTTGTTTTATCAAGATGTTACTGGCTGTTAAAATTCAGTTATTTTTCTTCCTGCTTTTTGTGAGTCTGAGGTGAGCATGAACGTTTAGTGTTTACTTATCCTCCATATTTGCTTTAATATTACCAGTACAGAATCTCACAGCTTTTTCTCTTAAATGTAATAATAGATGCAAAAGTGAGTAAACTTAGATGGTCTAGTGTACATTTGAGTGAGGCTCCATTTTTCTTGAAGAAATGAAGGAACTCCATTATCTCTGTGTTGCCTTATTCTACTCTACTGACTCTTAAATGTGTTTTCCAGTTGCATAGACGTGAGATACTGAGATTGACTGGTTCACCTAAAGTCATTCAGCAAATTTGCTGCTGCATGGAAAACAGAGCCCAACAGCACTCTTCTCTAACTGCTAGGTAAAATGAATTGACCTAATGTAGGGCTCATGACTAAACAACTGAAGGCTGATTCTCTCTTGTTTCTGAAGGATTTATAGTGGAAAATGAAACAAAGGGACGTCCCAAAGAATTTGAGCCTGTTCTTGCTGTTTGTTTTCTAACCACCTATTAATTTTCATGAAGTAAAACCAGACATAAATAATGTAATTAAAAATAATAGGATATTACTTTTCTATCCCTAAGCTTCCATTTAATTGCTTGAAGGGTGATATGTTTGGATCTGATACTTATTTACTAGAGATGATTGCTTAGCCACTTACCATATTAATGTTGACAGATGTCCTAGAGAGATAATAAGTGAAAGCATATCAGTAGTTTGCAGTCATTTAATGTTATCATATAATGCTACTTAATATATGTTGACTTCCACATTTAGCTTCTCTGGTGAACAGAACAACAGCATGAGAGACTCTTCTAGAGTTATTTTCATCAAATAAATGTAAAATGACATGGAAATAAACTTTCTTTCTAAAATGACAAATTTAATGTTTTCTTCCACTAATGGGGGAAAACATGTAATATTAAAGGGTAGTGTATTAGGTGCATTTATAAAATAGATGAGTGCAGGTGGTTTTGGAAAAGCTTTTGAAACTAATTATTATAGGAGTTCTCCCTTCCAAGGCTGTATAAAATTCAGACAATTAGAGGGACACAAGTTTTTCAACAAAATTTCCCTCTTAAAAATTAATGGGGAAAATAAAGAAACAAAGACTGATAAACTCATTCCTTCCACCCCTACTGGGAGTGTATATTCTTCCATGACATATTCTAAAGCATTTTCTGGTCTAGATATGAAAAATGTTGAGTGATTAATTTCTACAGCTGCCCTTGGGTGGTTCTCTCGCTCTCAAATGTGTGAAGAATTTTCAATATTATTTTTGAATGTCAAGAAAACGCAAATACTAGTAGTAGTACAAAAAAAATAATGAAAGGAGAGAAAATTTAATGATATTTTTGAGGATTTTGAAACAATATTAAAACATATTTTGTACAGGTGCATGTTTTTGCCACACACTTCATCTGACATGCCGTAACAAAGCAGTGTGAATATAGGAACATAACACTGCCTTAACATGCACCCTTTGTGGCTCTTCTCATGTACTAATAGCTAAATTAAAATGAAGTATTCTGAAAGGTATCCAGGAGCTTAATATGACTTTTCTTTGATTCCTATCAAATCTGAAAAATGCAGCTAGCAATGTTTAGAGAAATTGGCTTGTTGCCTGATTGGTGTTGTCTCCAATATACTGCTGTTGCAGGGTTTAAGTTTTTGTCTTTTTCTTTTTTCTAGCCAGGGAATGCAGAAAAGTATTAAATATATACATGTATCAGTAAAAACACAGAAAAAATACTCTTTATGCAATGGTAGTGACATCATTATTCAGGATTAGGGAATGGATTTGCTTTTGCTTTCTTAATATATATGCCTGTTTTGTTTTATATCATCCCTAATTTGGCCAGTGTACTTCCATTGCCTTTTAGAAGGGCATAGACTGTTTAAGTAGGTAGAAGCTACTCTGGTTTACTCTATTTTCCTTACAAATTAATGAATCAACATATCTGAACAATAAATAATGTTGTGGTTTTATTCACAACAGTTCTTCAATGGTTGCTTCAAAATGAACAGTGACTCAGGAGCAGCCATGAGTCACTGCCATGCTCTCAACGAGATCTGTTATCAAATGAAATAATAAATTGAATCATGTATCACACTGTGTGGGGTAAATGCACTGAAGAAGTTGTCTGTGTAGGAAAAGGCAAGAAGGGCTGATCTGGAATAGGTCAATAGGTAAACAAATCATTCAGCAAATGGAACCTTTTGTTTTGTTTGTGTGTTAAGCACCAGAGTGGATTGGAGCCCTAACCCAGTGAGCACAGGCAGCAGTATGGACTGGGAGAATTCAGTAACAGGGAGGAATAGCTTGCTTGTTTGCTATTGCACAAGAGCAGAATCTGTAAAATTATTACAGGTTTTATTCTTCAAAATATAACCTGATGTAAACCAATCCCAGAATAAAAACTCTGAGTTTTCAGAGTTTTTTGTTCATTGAGTCAGGATGACTGGGAAATAGCTACATGCTTCAAGCTAAGTGTTGTTTTCCTGTAGCAGTCCTTTATGCCTGTCAGTAATGTTGAGCACCTTTGTTTTTCAGGAACAAGGGAAAAAAATGAAAACTTTAAAGATACTAACACAGACATCCTCATAACACCCTGTTATTACCCTCCAGCTGAGGAAATAAGTTCTGATAGCAAAGAAAAAACAGCAGGGCCCAGAGAGAGGAACTCCTTTAGAATCATTCTTCCTACTGAGAGCAGCCAAGGTGGTTGACTTTCTCATGAAGACTAAGAGGTCTCCCAGGGATTAGGGTGCATTTCAGAGAGATACTTAGGTGTGCTTTTAGCAGTACTGATCACTAGGGATGCTGTTAACTGGGGGGTGGTTTTAAAATCACAAGAATCTTGATTTCTCAGGAGAAATTGGTATTTTTAACAAGGTGATTCTTAAGGTTTATGCTGTGAAGGAATGTATTGGTATAAACTGTACACAGAGCTGAAGGAAAAACATGTGTAAGCTAAGCTCTGTAGTTAGAGATCTCGAGGTAGAGTTCTCCATAATTTATTTTATAACCAAGAATAGGCCAATAGTCTTCATTTTTACATCACTGTGTTCACAGTCCATTTGTAATTAAAGGTATCAACATACACAGTCAATTTTGTCTTTTCCACTTCTGTAATTGGCAGAGAGCCCTGAAAATCTTGGCCACTGATCTTTGCTCAATGAATGCTGCAATCTCCTACAGACTCTGTGTAGAGCTAAGTTCAAACAGTGAATTTTACTTCTTGTTTAAAGAAGAGGAAGACAAAAGATGGAAGTGTGGGATAAAGTTGGGTTTACATTTATTCCTGATATTTGGTTCATATTTAGAGATCAAATATGTCTGGTTTAAGAGAATATGCAGAAACAAAGCAAATGCTTGAAAGTGGTGTTAGGTTTATTAGCTGTTTATAGGTGAAAAGTATATAAGTGAAGAGTTTGGCAGTTTCAAGTCAGGAAGACAATTTCAAAGTAAATCTGGTTAATGGCACTAACCAAAGAGAAACAAACACAATTACATCTACATATTTCCTTGTGATACTGACAGACAATGTCCTGAGAAAAAGTTTCCCATGAAAGTTTACTAATGTGTATCGGTTTGTACAAAATATTTTGGGAAATATGAAATGCATTATTTTGCTCAACCTGAGATGCAATTGTTCCAGTAAACTCAGCAGTTCCTTTGTTTCCAGTAAAATAAAACTCACTTTTACTGCTAGATGTCCTCTTGCTCTTTCCCTTCTTCTGCTTTCCCAGTTGCTTTTCAAGTGATTTTTTTAAACTGGGAGAAAGTGACATTAGAGCTGATATTACCAATAGGAATAATGGATTTGAAAGTGAATTGGTCATCACAGGAATAAAAAAACCCTGCAGCTGTCCATTTTATGGGTATATTAAGTGAATATAGTTTCTTAATCTGAAATGCTTAAATTTGTAGCCCAAAGCTCACATCAGTGAACTCCATATTTTCCTATTCAGACACTTCAACTTCTATGAGTATTTAATTTTTCCAAACAGAAAGTGTTAGATTCTACCTAAGAAAGACTGAGAAAGCAAGTAGAAAACCACCTGGTGTTACAATTACATGATGAGTGGTGTGGTGAGAAACAGCACAGTAAACAAGCAGAAATCACACTTCTATTGTAAAGATGTACTGTATTAGATACAGGCAATTTCATTCAAACAGCTTCATTTCATTGCTTAGTCTTAAATCTGCAGTGGATTGAACAGGAACATTCAAGGTTCTCAAGTCTCGGTTGTTTTACACTCTGTAATGATCTCATAGAGAACAAATAACAGGAGATTCATACCAGGAGAAATCAGAGTTTGTAAGCTGTAGCTTTCATGCTGCATGACAAAATTTCTTTTTGAAGTCTGTGTTGCAGTTGGGCGCAAGAGTTGTGGTTCTGTTACTTTCAGGAGGCTTGTCTGAGCTTACACCATCACTTGAATTTGGACTTTTCACATGACTGATTGGGAAAATTAAAACTAATCAATATAAAGAATATGACTTTATCCCTGAAAAAATAACCCATAAATTCCTGGGATTTTTTCCCAATGTACTGTATATGATGTTGCTAGCTAAAAATGCATAACTGCTTAAGTTTAAAAAGCAGATTTAAACAAGACGTGATGTTTATGCATTGTTGTATTAAAGGAATAAAAGCACAGACATTGTGTCACAGAGCACGAAGTGGCAAGGAAAATATTTCGATGATGTTTTAAAAAAGGTAGGAATGGAGTAGCCTGCTTGCTTTATAGTGCATTGATGGAGCACTGCTCTTGGTCATTCTATTCACAGAGCTTCCATTAGCAGTATTTTACCTTCTTGCAGCAAAAAATAGTATCTGTTGGATAATATGGAATGTAGGATATCTGGCATGTACTCCCAAGGAACTTATATTTTATGGCATGAAATCTTTTTCTTACTGAGTGCTGCAGCACTGCCAACAAGCTTGTGACTTGTCTGTTAGTTTGACTTGACTGTTAATTTGAAGCACTATAAAATCAATTTTAGTAGCACGTGATAGCAATTAGATTTTTCTTATTGCCTTTAACAAAAAATTAAGGGTTTACTCTCTACAGTAACATGTTTTAATAGACAATAATTCCTCCATGTTCATTAATAGAACAAATCAAGGATTTCACCAGACTTGCTCTGGCAAAGCAAAATGCTTTAAGAAGTGGCTAAGCATGTTTGTAAAACAATTTTTCAAAAAAAAAAAATAACTAGATGTAAAAGAAATCAACATCCTCTTTAAATTATTTTAGACTCTCCTTGTAGAATTTCAAACACCTTGAAAATGATTCATGAAAGCCAATTAAAAACTCGCCTGTTGGCGCAGCAGGAGGGATTCATAAATCCCTTCAGCACAATCCTTGAGGTATGATGAAATGGAATGGAGGTAAGGAAATAGTGAGATTCTAGACTTAAAAGTGACGAAGTATCTGGTTACACCTCGCAGCAACTGAAGGGGAAAAATCAATTATAATGTCTCTGCATCTAAAAATACATCTCTACCTCTGCGTGGTGCACGATCATCAGAGCCGAGCAGATGAGAGAGCAAAGAGGGAATGGGAGACTGAGGAAGTGATCGCCAGAGGAGGCATTAGAAATGCAGCAAGCTGAAAGTAATTTCAGTTAGAAAGGAAGAAAGAAAAATGTTTTGATGTTAATCCATTCATGTTTCACCATTTGACTTGCAGTCAGGGCCACCCGCTTTGTAGCTTACTTACTGAGAGCAGGTAAAAATTTTTATGCCCGATTCTGATAACTCATCATGCTGGAACAAACCAGAAATTAACCCAATAAAATCAGCCCAGAAGTATTTATATATAAGATTAACGTAAAAATCAGGCTGCTCATACTTAGTGGTATTTCTGCAATGTAAAACTGTGCAGTATCAGGCTGTTTCTTTCAAACACCCATCGGTTCTTTGGGCAGAATTCATAAATACCATTCAGAGCAGTTTCTTAAGTAACTGCAAACATTTTTATTCTTGGCTACTTCCTCTTCTAAGAGGAGAATCAGGACTTTCCCTTCCCTTCCTGAGGGGGATATATTCATCTTAGGCAAACTCTTTCATAAAGTGTTTGGTTTGAGTTCTGGATGGAAAGATCTTGGTTCTTAATGTTTTCCAATCAGGTCAGTCTGTTCTGTTAGAGTAGGAAGCAAAAGGCCTGCCCCAATAGTCATACTCTTTGCCTAGGATCACTACAAGCATTTCCTGCAAAGGAATGACAGCACTTTTGTTCTCCCTGGACTGCAGTCAGTTACACTTCACAACAGGACATCCAATACTCTTTAACTCACTCTGCAGAAAGCATGGGCATTTCATATAAAAAAACTCAAGAGATGCCATTTTGTGATGGCCAGACAAGGCCTAAGCAGTTTTTTAGAGACTGACACCTTGCCAGTTTAAAGTATTCTTCATTTTAAGCACGCTGCTAAATTAGTAGAAGGTACTGAAGTGATGCATATCACATCTGACCACTTGTTCCTGTGATTTTGGTAATGTTTCTTTGAGACTGTCACCCTGCCTGTGTTCCTCTGCAATGGAGTTTGTCTCCCCTTTTCATACTTCATCCCTATCTGCAAAAAAAAAAAAGGAAACCTTCAGAAATATAACTCAGAGAAACCCATTTTCTTTGTGAAGGAAGACAGCTAAGTCAAGGCCGTTAAAAACTCGAGTACAAGGCAGCAAAACTACCAGCAGCCACCTTGAAATACTGTGCTTGTGGCAAAACTGCTGCAAATGCCTCTTTTTCCACTAATTTAATTGGTACTTTACCCAACCAGAGCAGGACTCATTCTTTTACGTTTTTCTGTTCATAGGAAAAGACTCTGTTGGATGCTATGATGTCTACCAAACCTTTAATCAGTTAACAGGATCTTGCAATTTGTTCAGTTCATCTATTTGAGGCAAAATCAGACAAAACTTTGGTTTCCTTTGGTGTAGCAACTGCTCTGCAGACAGAGCTGTCAATAGAAAAGAGCTCTATCAGTGCATGTGACAATATCTTGGACTTCATTACTAGGGCCAGAACTCAAGGGGCAGAAGGGTGCCCCCTCCACAGCCACCCTTATGGGGAGAGAGATCTTCCAGTACCATGCTTACAGGAATTTCAATTCCACAATATTTTTTTTTCCCCAAAGTTTGTGATCTTTATGCTATAGAAAGACTGAAATTGGGATATGATTGTATTGTATACTGCTGTTCAAGATTTTGACCCATAGCAATGATAGAACACCCTGTTAGAATGAAATGAGAATGTAAAAATGCAAGCTTAAAACAAAGGTGTGATACAGAAGAGTCTTAATTCTTTCCCGTTAAAAAGTAAGGCTTAGTTCTTCTGCTAGTAATTGCTTACAAGAATCAATATTTTAAAAAGATATAGATACCTGAAAGCAATGTGAAAAAGATAGGTCTAAAATCTGTCCACCAGAATGAGTCTTTACATTGCTTCACTCTGTCTGAAAAAGTAACTAAATTACAGAACAGGAAGTGCTAGAAATTATATGTGAGGATATATTTAAGCAATATTTCTGGTTTTAGAAGCACCAGAGGAGCATGGTCTTCATCTGAGGTCAGCTACTGCAGCTTAACACCCTAATGGGATACAGCATTTCATGTGAAAAGACCAGATAGAGATCCTCTAAAATAAGATGCTTACTTGACCATGGCTTCTGAATCATTTGAGCTTTTCCTGTGACAACTTACTAGCTTATACTTGTCACAGGGGAGAAAAATAACTTAAACTGTAAACATTAACAGCTGTGTGTAGGGGTGAATGTCTGAAATTAAACCACTGAACTCTCAAGCAGAGCCTGCTGCTTACTAGCTGGTACAGGCTGCTTGTAAACTTTGAGCACACTGGACCTAAACAAAAGCAGCATGTCCCGAATCCTCCAGCTGACAGAGTCATGAGACAGAGAAGGTTGCTCAAAACATTGTGCTTTTACTTTGCAGGTTTACTTTTCAGGTCATTCAGGTTAGGAAAATGGAGGGCTTAGGGCTCTGAAAAGAAGAGTAGGTGGTGGGAAAGTTCCCTAAATGAAGCAGTCTTCATAAGAAGGAGGGAACATGGAAGGAAAGTGGTGAAGATTCTGGCTGGAGTAAAGATCCTGGAAGTGGGAGAATCACAGAATGTCAGGGATTGGAAGGGTCCTCAAAAGATCATCCAGTCCAACCCCCCTGCCAGAGCAGGAACACCTAGGTCAGGTCACACAGGAACATGTCCAGGTGGGTTTTGAATGTCTCCAGAGAAGGAGACTCCACAGCCTCTCTGGGCAGCCTGTGCCAGTGTTCTGTTACCCTCACTGGGAAGAAGTTCTTCCTCACATTTATGTGGAACCTCCTATGTTCCAGCTTGCACCCGTTGCCCCTTGTCCTGTCATTGGATGTCACTGAGAAGAGCCTGGCTCCATCCTCATGACATTCACCCTTTGCATATTTGTAAACATTAATGAGGTCACCCCTCAGTCTCCTCCAAGCTAAAGAGACCCAGCTCCCTCAGCCTTTCCTCATAAGGGAGATGTTCCACTCCCTTCATCATCTTTGTGGCTCTGTGTTGGACTCTCTCCAGCAGTTCCCTGTCCTTCTTGAACTGGGGGGCCCAGAACTGGACACAATACTCCAGATGTGGCCTCACCAGGGCAGAGGGGGAGGAGAACTTTCCTTGACCTGCTGACCACACTCCTCTTAATGCACCCCAGGAAACCATTGGCCTTTTTGGCCACAAGGGCACATTGCTGGCTCATGGTCACCCTGCTGTTCACCAGGACCCCCAGGTCCCTTTCCCCTGCGCTGCTCTACAACTGGTCAGTCCCCAACTTACACTGGCATGTGGGGTTGTTCTTACCCAGAAAATCCTGAAGATGGCACAGCTGCATGGAGATAGATACTGGGGGCCACCCAGGGGCTTTGGCTGGTGGTGCCAAAGACAGGTAACTGCCAGCAGGAGCCCAGCAGGAGCTGACATGACTTTCTGCCTGACATTCTGGGCCAGCAGTGACCTTTCTGCTGGGAAGTCCAGGACTTAGAGAGCTGAAGAAGTAAGCGAGTGAGCGTGTGACGTCATCCAGTAGAATAAAACCTCAGATCTTGTTGATTCTTAAATACACCCCAGTATCCAGCTCCCCTATGGGCTGTGGTTTACTCCATTCCACCCATAACATAAGTGGTGTCAGGAGTGGGATGCCAGTGAACCTTGGTATAAGGCATCAGGGGATCCCTCCAGCAGTAATGTGTGTGTGTGTGTTTGTGTGTAGGTGGCAGGTGCACAGCTTTTACCAGCTTGTTGGGGTCTATTGAGCTTGGCAGAGGGCCTTACTGGGGGTTTAGCATGCTGGGAACCACGATGCTTCTGGGCAGCAAGTGCAGTTGTTGGGTATTTAATTCAGTGCATTTCTCCACACAGAAAGTGATGAAAAATGGATGCTGGTCTCTAAGATAATCAAAGAAAGCAAAGCAGAATGAAACTAATGCCCTGATTTCATATATATGAGTAAGCATATAAATATTTTAGTCTTTAGTTTCATTGATTTTATTTCGATCTGTATCCTCTTTCTCAGGAGGCAAGAGGATGCTTCTTTTAGGTGACCAATTTAATTCTTAAAATAGGACAAACTGTGAGGTAGCCTTGCTCTGAATTTATCCATGGGACTAGGTCTTGCCAATTACACACACATTTAAACATGGAAAATAGCAGCAGAAAAAATTTGGAGTGGTAGATGAAATTCCACGGTAGCTACATGTGGACTGAGTGGAAATGATGTGGATTAATTGAAGTACTGAATTAAAAATCCCCAACAAACAAGCAAGGTGGGAAGAAAAGCAGGACAGAAAAGAAGAAAGGAGGAACAGAAAAGATGAAGAATAGGTCACATGGAGGAATATGCTAGGAAGTTAGTCCTAGATAGATGTGTTTTCTTAAATTAGACAACAAATTCTTCCTGAAGGGTTTCATGTGCCATAATTCAGTCCTATAAAACCAAGAAGATCAAGTACACTTCTGCTCTGTGGCTTAATATGTTTTCTCTGTATGAAGGGAAGCATAAACTTTAATCACTTGCTGCCCCTCCATCTTTTCAGGTTTTCTTGGTTTCTTTCTAATCTCTGGTTCTGTGTGTCGTAGATAGCAACTTGCTTTTTACTGTAGGGTTGCTTAAAAGTTATGATCGTGTTGATTCGTAGGCAGTTAAAAAAATAAAATCTTGCAGGCATTTTTAGAGGCTACAAATTTTCTTTAACAAGTGAAAAAAAATTGTTTGTTTTGAAAAATGTGCTTGGAATTGCATTAGGCTTTGTAAGATATAAAAGCAGCTCTGTTAAAGCATGGACTGGTCAAACATGACCATCGACACTTAGGGCTCTGCCAAGGTTTTATGTCCATGAACACAGCTTCACAGTATGATCCTAGGATCATTCACTTGAACCTTGCTGTAGAGAAAGCAAATATTAAACCCTTTATGTCAGAATCAAGGTGATTTAACAGTGAGTTTGGTAATGGCTCCTCTTCATATTTTTCAGTGCCTCAGAGACAAGGGATTTGGGTGCATATCCTTTAAGGAAGATTATTCAATTTGTGAAATACTAGAATGCATCGTGACTCCCCTTTTAGGGAGATCAGTGTCCCCACTCTCAGAAAGGAGGACAATCTGTTTAAATAATAAGCAGTGGAAAATTAGTTTAAATTCTAAATTCTTGATTCTAAATCAAGTTTGTAATCTATGCTAGGGAGCCAAAAGCTGATTAGATATATCCTTAACAGGAAATAGTGCCATAGAAACTGAGGGAATCCTTGCTAGCTGTTGGAAGCACAGAGATAGGACTTATTTTAATTTTGGGGGGCTTATTATTATTAGAAAATCCTTGCAGTTTCAGCAGAAGCAATATCTATAATCCCCTGAGATTTATGTCTGTAAGTTTCATCCTTCATGATGTACTAACCTCTATAAACTTCCCAGGCCTGCAGAACCATTCTAACTTCAATACTTCATCATAATAAAACTTATTTCAAGGTACGTTAGGCTTCTCCAGCCAGAACACTAATATGTTTGTTTCAAACAAACAAACAAATGAAAAAAAGAAGTGGTGATGGTAGTGACCTCTCATTCAGCACTCACTGAGCTGAGGCTGTCTCAAAATCTCTAGTTGGCTTCAGAGTTATTAATTGTGTTGTGCTCTGCCCACTCCTTTAAATGTATTGAAAGATTAGGGAGAAAGCAACTCAGACAAGGGAAAACCTGATGTCAGTAAAATATCTCAAGAAAAAAATAAACAATTCCACAAATAAGAAAAAGGTAGCAGGGTAATTCTGTCTGGCAGTTTCTAATTACTCTCCTGGTAATTGCAGAAACACATGGCAGAGCCTTCAGAAGTATGTAATATATATGCACTTACAAAACAATGGATATGATCATCTCCCTTCTGTCTTTTCTCTTTATATAATTTTCCCAAAAAACAATCTGTACACGTCTTCAGTCAGCTCTCTAGGTAAATGTATACTGTATTGTTAACTTGTGGACATAGAAATACAGGTCTCAAAGGCCAAATTTTTATCATCTTTATTATGAGAGTCCTTTCTGAACATTAAAAAACATAAATAAAAATACTACCAGATTCTAATTATAGTTGTTTATATTATAAATATTATAAAAGACATCTTCTAAGTGAGATTCTAGAATTTTGTTAAATGATACAATAATTTAGAATTGATGTTTATCAGGAAATACTAGGAAGTACAGTCTGTTGTTTGAAAGAAACTGAGGAAAATTAGGTTTTCAAAAGTTTATTTGTATGATTTTACCTGAAAATGTTCATACATATTAATTGTACATTTGCAAATTATCTGTGCTGATGAAAATTGGAATGGTCATAAAGAAGTGGACTATCTAGTCCTTCATCTGATCAAAAGATATATGTGCTACAAATTGTAAAATGTGGCTTAAGGTGTGTTGCTAAGTGTTTATCAATTGCTCTCTCCTGCGTGGCCATTTTGCAGCAAAAATAATAAAAAATAAAATAAAAATAATGGCTCTAAATACTATACAAGAGCCAAAAATCAAAGTAAATTTCTGACTCAAGCCTAAGATTTCTGAAGTAGGAGATTTACATTCAGAATTTGACTCTGGACCTACTGGTGTACACTGGCTTTGCCAGCCTTCAAGTACGGGAATGATTTAGGTTAATTGATCAAGGATAACTTTAAACACACAAAAAACTATGTTGGAGGCCACTTTGTCACAAACACTTTTCCGATCCAAAATGCAACTTCAAAGATTGTGTTAGTGCAAAATGAAATGAGGACGTTCAGTCAATGAAAGCAAACAAGTGGAAGTAATTTGTTTACTAAAATGCTAATACTGCATCACTTTCTGAATGGACCAAAAAATAAAATCATAGAATCATAGAATCACTATGGTTGGAAAGGACCTCCAGGATCATCAGGTCCAACCTTTATCCCATCATCTCCCTAACCACTAGACCATGGCCTCAAGTGCTTCATCCATTCATTTTTGTACACCTCCAGGGATGGTGACTCCACCACCTCCCTGGGCAGCCTGTGCCAGTGCCCAACCACCCTCTCAGGAAAGAACTTCTTCCTAATATCCAATCTAAACATCCCCTGACACAACTTGAGGCCATTTCCCCTTGTCCTATCATACATTATCATACAAAAATCATACATTAAATGACCCTGGGTAATGTGAAAGTGAAATAGTTCCTTTAGTCTGTCATCCTCTCTCAGTGCTATGAGATCCAAACTGAATGCTCCTACCTATGTATCCATGTCTATGGTAATAGAAAGATGTGAACTTTCTTAAGAAAATTGAATAAGTTTCACTGTCCAGGACAGTTAGGTGAAAATTAAAATGACAAGAATATGGCTGAATTAGCAAATTTATTAATGTAATTTATCAGAGAACCACTAGGTATTTTTTTATACACTGCAAATATGGTCCACTTGTCAGGAAGATGTCAAGCCCATTTTTGGACCCTTCTTCCTTCCCTTCACGTGGTTACAGGAGACAGATAGGGAAAGTGCTTTTACATTCTTACTGTGTCAGAGATAAGTAATTTCAACTAGTTTGTCAAAATCTTCCTCTTAGTTCACTTTCACTTTTGGCTTATCAGGAGACAATCCCTCATGCAAATAAATATGTACTGAGTACTGAGTAAACATAGACAATCTCTTAAATGAGAGTAACTCAAACCTAACCTTAGATAACTGACTTGTTGTGAAAGAAATTAAAACAGCAACAACAAAGAAAAATCACAATCGTGTCCTTTTTAGGTTGGCAGGAAGTAAATAAACCCTTCCCAATCCATACCCCACCTCTCCTCTTTGTTCTTCACTCTTACAAAAGATGAGGAGCAGGATGCCCAAGAACTAAGGCATAGTCTCTGGTCAGTCCATTATTCTTAGTTCTTAAATTTAAGTGCATGGCACTGCAGAAGTTCTTAAAAGAGATGCTATTTTCTTCTCTGCATGCTTGGGCAAAGTTTTTGAAGAGTTAAATGACAATTAAAAAAAGGGAGAAAGAACTTTTGTTTTGCATGCCTGTGTGACTTATGATTTCATAGGACACTAGGATCTCATTCTGGAAATAAAATTGATTTTATGTGTGTGACAGTTGCAAACTGCATCAAGTGAAACACTAGTGAAAAATGTGATTTTATTGTTCAGAACAACAGCTGTCAGAATATGGCATTCTTGATATAGTAGTAGAGGTAAAAGAGGTAAAAAGTTCTATAATTACCTTCTTAAACATGTTGCCACCAAACTGCCCCTGTAAATTGGGTAGAAAACTGATTGATATATGCATTGCCTTCCTTATCTGTAAAATGCAATCTCATCCTTGGTTTAAAAGGAAAACAGACACACTCGTACACAAATGCTCTGGCCATTCACCTCCATTCGTTGTAATTGAACGCTTGTGTGTATTGGTCTCTCAGCACTGATAACACAACTCCTTTCAACTCTCTAAGCTAGAAACTCTCTTTCCGAAGTCACTGCATGTTCACTGGGATTCTTCTTCAAGAACTAGCATGACAATTTTTTTTCCCCCTTTTCTTCTCTAGCCTCGTGCAATGCTCCAAAGTTTCTTCTTTCAGCTTCCTAAAGAGACAGAAAGAGGTTTCTCTATTTCTCTCTTTTCTCCCCTGCATTGAGATAAACTTGAGTGGCAGCCGGTTGGGGGGATTAAAATAGGAAGAAAATAACTTCAGATCAAATATTTTGCTGATATCTTTCCACCTAGATTATCAGCAGGAGATGTGAATATATGGGTTTGGGTAAGTCACTGTTGGGCAAACTTTCTGCTTTTGATTGCAAAGTGACTGTAAAAATTTTATTAACGTGTAACAGCTAGCAACTGCACTTCAAAAAAACCTGGGAATGACTGACTGCTAGAAATACAGATAAAGACTTGCTGTTTTTTATTTAAATTAAAGTTATATTAAAAAAAAAAAAAAAGACTATGCTGCTGGTAGCATGATTGTAGAAGCTGCACAGTGTAGAGAGAAGCCCTGCCACGGCTTCGGTCAAAGCCACGCAGCAGGAGGGGCAGGGGGCTCTCTGGCATTCATAGGCTGCTGTATTGTTGTCCTGAGCTAACTGGTGGGGATGTGGGGAGTGGGAGCCAAGAAGAGAGATGTCTCTCTGCAGCCCTGGCCACTGTTCCCCCTGAGGATGTGGCCCCACTTGCGCCCTGCACCAAGCATGAACCCTGGGCCAGATCCAGCTGCTCCTGAGGGGATGAGAGCAACCATTGCCCACCAAAAAATTATTGGAGGAGCACATGGTACCCCACATGAACTTAGCTGAATAAGAGTGGTAATAGCTGCTTGAGGGCTGTGGGAGCTTTAGTGCCTGGGAGATGCATGGCCATGGGGGACCCTGGTGTGGTCCCCCAAGGAGGTGCTCATTCAGTCTGTCCTGATTCTTGATTCTGGTGTCTGACCTATGGAAAGGGAACACTGCTCCTCAGAGCATGACTATTCAGTGGTCATTTACTGCTCCACAGTCAAGAACAAGGTCTGATCTATGTAATAAGAGTTCCGATTAGCATAATGTTAAACCAATAATATCGACTTTATAGATAAGGGGTGGAGATTGTAATAGGTGTGTTTCCACTGTCATAACGTTTTTGTTTTTTTACTGGAGAATGTCGAAGTAGAAAACTTGAGTGTGTATCCCAGATAATGGGTCAAAGTTTGTGGAGTTACGTGTCTGAGCAGACGAGTTGTGACTCAGTGCCTGTTCTGCTGTTTTGCAGTGAATGTGACTGCTCTCAGACTTGGGGGTTGTGCAGATGCACAAGCTAACACTGCTTTGGATGCTTACCTCAGGTTGAAAAAAAAAATTCATTGAGAAATGGCTATTTCTCCCCACTGAGTCTTGACAGCTAGTTCTGTTTTAAACCTCCACTTGAGCTGTCTGAAGAGATCAGATGAATCTCACTCTAGGAGCACTAACTGTGTGTCTGTTAGATACACACAGCTATCAGGGAGTGATGCAGCCTTTTTCCTGCCATTGATGAACAAAGGTTTTGGACATAACCCGAGAAATCTCTGACAGGTCATAAACCCCTCTCTTCAGACACCATCAGTAAGCATTTTGCAAGTGGCTTTAATGAAGTTCAGATTTCATCTTCTGTGAAAACTAAGATTATGATACTTGTATTGTGGTTTCAAGATACTTATCAGCAAAGGCTCCTCATATATTTAGTTTCTTCTGCTCCTGCTGTGCCTTCTGCTGATCCTAAGGACGAGGCTGAGTAGAACCTTACATTGGTGATTGTATTAGGTTTTTTATTTCATTAAATCTGTTTTTACTTCAACCCATGGGGCTTTTCACTTTTTCCCCTGATTCCCCTTCTCAGCTGGGGAGGGGTCACTGGGTGGTAGAACAGTTGGTACAGTTTAGCCCCAGGTACAAGCTAAATGTAGACAGTGCCTTACAGTACTTTGTGGATTGATCTTGGAGTTGCTAGATTTTAGTTACTGTAGAGTTTGTTTTCTCACATCTGTTTGCAAGACAAGTCTAATGCTGAGATGAAAGGTACTTTAGCAAACTTCTTTTTTTATTTAACTGCAAGATCTTAAATTGCCTATAAAATTGCAGTTGCACAAAATGCTATTCTCAGAATTTACTTTAAAAATGGTCAAGCGACCAAAAGGTAAAACAGATTGTGTCTCAAATACATGAGGCTTAGCTTGCTCATATTTAAACATAACATCTATAAGTACTTCACATTTTAGAAATGTGGATAATGTGGCCTAATGCCACTCATTAACTGTCACTGTCCATTTCAGAGGTAAAATTAATTTTCTACATTTGTGTTCTGTTTTAGTGCATTTAGGAGATGAAATGTAATTTGTAGGGTAGGTAATAAAGGTTTTCTCTGAGGTGAAATAATACAAATGTGGATCATGAATTATGTTGTTTGTATACTGAAAAATGGTGTAGTAATTCTTTGTGACTTCTTTGTGAAAGCAAAATGTCAGATAGTGCCTTTAGAATGAGTGTAAATCTAAAATTAGTTAGGATTAATCATATTTACATGAGAGTAATGGTGTTCAAATCTTGATTATGAACTGTTTTGGATAATTATGACTATAAACCATCTAATTGATGCTAAGTTAATGGTTTATATTTGGTTTCTTATTACTGTCTGATCCAGATGTGCTAACTATGGCCATTAGCAAGTAAGTGTCCTTCCCAATGCTTTTCAGCAGCAGTAACCTCTGCTGGCCTTCATCCCTTCCCTCCCTTTTGCTCTACGCCAGCTTCCTGTACCGTGGCTTCCTTCTCCCAGTTATCCCATTCTTCAGCCTCCAGTTTGTATAGAAGCTTTCAGCCGACAACAGAAATGGGAAGGTACAAATGAGGGGCAAAAAGTGAATGTCACGCAACTGGTGACTTATTGCAGTTGCATAATTAATATTAGCAATGTCTTCTATATTAAAGAGAACTTGATCCCCAGCAGCAGAGGTGACTAACAGACCAAACAAAGCATGCTTCAGGAGGAGAGTGCTGACTGATGGCAAGCTTCAAGCTTGTGTGTCAATGTCAATTTACCTTATACAATTTTAGGCCACACAGTAAAGTGGATTAAGGAACTCTGCCATCAACAAGCACTCTGGAAAATCTACAGCCTGTCAGCAGTTTCTCTGCCTCAGCTGAGCTGAAAAGAAAGGAATTGATGGTAAATCAATAGTGCTCAATTGTCATATGCAATACTGTATAATGGCAGCACTTAGCAGCCAGCTTATTGATGGTTGTCTTCTGCTTTGAGGAAAGCATAGAGTAGATGTACCTTTCTGGGAAGAGATGCTGATTGTCCCTGTGTTTGTCAGTTAAATTGTTCTTTTCCTGCTGATTTCCCCATGTGTGTGAGCAGCGGGTCTTTCTCTAGCACTGTATGAAAGCACAGATGCAGAAGTGACTACAGGATTCCCAGTCCCTTTCAGGATACTAAGGCATTATTAATATTTCTCTCATTAGAAAATATAAACAGATTTGGAATTCATGCATCTATGTAAATCATTGTGGGAGGATGTACTCTCACCTGAAGCGTAGATTATTTTTTGAGACTTTATTTTGGTTTGATTTTTTTTTTTTCCTTCCTTTTTATGATATTTATCTTCTTGAAATGGTGTATACTTTTTTTTTTTTCCCTTTTTCAATTTAGACTTGGTACAAGGTAACATCCTTCAACCTGAAAAAGATGTCAGTAATGTGTTGTTCACCTGACCATATGTTTGCATTGTCGTCCTTGAGTCAGAGAGCAGAGCTGGAATTCCACTTTGCATTCAGTCCTTCACTGCCAAATGTTAAATGTTTTGTTTACTGCGGAGCTTAAACTGCATTGAGACTGAGGATCTAAAGAGAAAAGATTTTTTTTACACACTGAAGCACTGAGCTCGTAACAAAGTAATACCTTGGGCATAGAAGTTTTTTATGAAGATGTCAGTGAGATATCTGTATTCCTTTCTTACTAGTATTTTGTTCAGTTGTACTAGTTTCTACAGAGTGTGTGACCTGACCTAGGTGTTCCTGCTCTGGCAGGGGGATTGGACTGGATGATCTTCTGAGGTCCCTTCCAATCCCTGACATTCTGTGATTTTGTGATACTTTTTGTATTTGTAAGTCAGCCTTTCAATCAGCTTTTCTCAGGGATCTTGCAGGTATTCATGGAAGGCACATTTACTGCAGCTATAGTTTCAGTTCCACTTTATGGAGATCGGCCTATCTCTTACCCAGTGTTCCAAGAGAGCATAAATCCTTGGTCTTGTATTATCAGATAAAGGACATCAGGTGTGTATGTATGGATGGATGTACATATGTTACTTCTCATGGCCTCAAGTTGTGCCAGGGGAGGTTTAGATTAGATATTAGGAAAAAATTCTTCCCTGAAAGGGTTCCCCAGCACTGGCCCAGGCTGCCCAGGGCAGTGGGGGAGTCCCCATCCCTGGAGGGATTTCAGAGCCGTGGAGATGTGGTGCTGAGGGACATGGGGCAGTGGGGACTGGGCAGTGCTGGGTTAATGGTTGGACTGGGTGAGCTTAGAGGTCTCTTCCAACCAAGGCTGTTCTGTGATTCAAGTCTTTTTCAGGTTACCCAAATACGTAAGGGTTAGTCATCCTGGGCAAGTGTTAAGTCATTCCAGACTCTTGGAGATCTTGTCTCTTCCCAATCTGTCAGTGATACTTCGGAAGATTCTCTAAAGTGAGTGTAGACTGTGATCTGGCAACAGAACTTCGGCAGAGGCATTGCTGATATTCATAGTATGCCCACCTGGCATGGCATGGCATGACAGGGAGATCTATCTTCATTCCTTTCTGAAAAATAACCAGTAAGTTTCTCTTATTTTTAAATCCATTATACTAAAAGCCAAGCAACCTCATTGCATTAGGCACAATGTTACAGAGAATGGTCTTTATAAAGTTTTTATTTTGGTGGAATACCGCAGAGGACATTTTTTTATTGAACAAACAAGTGGGTATGCATATCTATTCTTTTTTTTTTTTTTTCTGGTTGTAAAAGTAATTGAATTTCTTATTTGCTAGCTGGGGAGGGAAATGGAACAAATCCAGGCAGGTCATCTTCAATTGTTTTCAGGGTAGCAGAGACTCTATAAAAATATGGCTTTATTCCAAAATATTCTTCTTGCTTTCTTTGTTTTAGGAATGCTATTAAAAGCAATATACTGCTATACATATAAGAAAAATTTATTGGAAGATAATATTCTGCATACTCAAATTACTGAACACTTCACTTTGAAAATTAGAACTTAAAGCAAACATCATATAAATGAGAAGAGACTTTATAGCCTCACCTTTTTGACCAAATTATTCACTCAATTCAATATAAATTCAAATTTTGTGTTTGTGAGATCAGAGCTACAGACTTACAGAGTAAAATAAAATGTGATCTAGCTCTATTTCCACATATATTTTCCTGCTGTGGTGTTTACATTCTAGTCTACATGAACTGAGAACAAAATTTGACAGGATTTGTTTTCACACCATAGCATTAGTGGCCTTCTGCCTCTGAACTAACTTGGAGGCAGCCTGCTGGCTTTACTGATAACACTGCAAAAAAACCTTCTCATTATTCTTCTACTACCACTTCTTTAATCAGAATGCTGATTTCTTACAGAAATACATTTTATTTAATCTGGGTTACTGTAATCACCTTGGTTAAGATATTACTGCTTTCCCACTTTGCTTTTTTCTGAGTGGCAGGAAATATAGCAAAGACAAAGTGGCCTTCACTGGCACAGCAGGCATATCATGATTATGTGCCTGAAAGATGTTTCTGTATCTCTTGGCTGAAATTTATATGGATACCAAGATTTTATTGACCTAGTTCATTGTATTATCTGAAGCAATTTATCGTGGTTTCTCTGTGAGGTATAAATTCACCGAGTTCACACTTGAGTGCTGATACTTTCTATGCAAGTTCTAATATATACATCAGATAAGAATTGTTGATGTATAACTTCCAATTTTTCACACCTCTTCTCTGCTACAACACTGTGCCCTAAGTTATTTTCCTCTATTCTTCTCACCACTATATATTTGATTTGTCATCTTGCCTCCTGTCTCAAAAAGGTATTTATATTTATGGGCCATATACTCAAATGGGCTTTTGCATAACATGCTGTGATCAGTCATTTTTTAGCTGAAAATGCCACTCTTTTTTACAAAAGACTTTTTCTAGATTTCTAGTTAAAGTAGTGCCTTTGTCCAATTCATCCTTGGACTCTGATAAGCATTGAAGAGGAAAACCTAATGAATTTTGAATTTCTGAGTTGTCTGTTCCAGAAGGCAGAGATGGGGTGTGGAATGAAGCCCCCATAATCCAAGGGGAAATGGTTTGCAACCTGCTACACCACTTACATGCAAGAAGGCCAACAGCATCCTGGCCTGTATCAGAAATAGTGTGGCCAGCAGGAGCAGGGAGGTGATTGTCCCCTGTACTCAGCTCTGGTGAGGTCACACCTCGAATACTGTGTTCAGTTTTGTCCCCTCAGTACAAGGACACTCCCCTAAGAAAATGTTTATAGCCTAACTTTTAGCTGTTCTTGCATGCTGTGCAATGCATCAGTGATACTCTACATTAAATGCTGGAATTGCTTAGTCACCTCCTATCAATAAATTCAAAGTAGCTATGTTTTTTCATAGCTTAGTCTTAAAATTTTTGTCTTTAGAAAAAAATCATATTTTTATATGTCGACATTGCATATCCCTTTGTTGTAGTAAAACTCAGGAAGACATTTGCCCATCCTCATTACTTTACATTTACTTTGGTATTCAAATTAACAGCTGACTGCTTTCTTTAGACAGTCATATCCTTTATTTAGTTTCGAATTCCCCTTCTAATTGTAGAAAACAAATGTATTAAGGTAGCAATACCTTTTTAGGTCCTTCTCTACTCTTGACTGTACCACAGTGAGGTGTGGTCCAGTGTGATGTCCTGTGGCCATTGAAGTGAATTGGGACTGTGAGCTTCACTCTTGTTTAGCCATTCCATATGTACAATTTGCAAGGCATTTTTCTCAAAGCCAGGACAGAATTATGTTCTTTAAGAAGAAAAGCATGACGACATCTTTGTAGGCAACATGAAGATAGGGGGATGATTGTTTATTTCTTAATAAATCCAAACCAAAGCTATGTGAAATAAAAGCACGCTATGCTCCATTCTCTCCTTGGGAAAAAGAATGAGAAGGGGAATGCACTGTAAACACTAGTCCCATTGTTTGCCCTGTTCAAAGGTATTCAAATATTAGAACAATGATAGTTAATCTGTGAATAAAGCAGGAAGAATGATATGCATATTCAAATATAGTCTTATGCTCCCACTTTAAATACCTAAATGAGCTAAATCTAATCTGTATTTTATGTGTTATATAATTTTATGCCTTACATTTTAAGTCCCTCCTCAATTCTTATTTATACTCAAGCTTTTTTGTGAGGAACTTAATTACTTACAACCATATAAGTATGTTTCTTAAACAAATAAAAAACCCCAAACCTAGTCAGTATGCGCTTTGTGTCTATTCTCATGGCACCCAAAAGCAATTTTCAACCTAAACAGTACTGTTATCTTCACCTTGTATATAAAATTTTCACTGCTAGCCAGAGGTACTGTTTTCAAAGTTAATAATTCTAAAACTGTTTTCTGAAGAAACTAACACTGCTGGTAAAGTTTAAGGTTCTTTTCAGTATGAAAAATTTAGGTGCAGCCTGTCTGATAGTGAAGAACATAAAGTGAATCATGTGAAATGTGCTGTACAGAGAGCAATATTAGGAATATTTCTGTGTTGATCTTTCAGGTGTTTGAGATCTTTATCTTTACTCAATGATGTAGTTTTATATTCTCTAATATCCTTTTATAGTAATGTATTTGTTCAGTTTTTCCTAACTGTGGCAGATATGACCAATGGTGCCTTGAGCTTTATTCACCACTTTTATTCTGCATGTCTCTGAGAAATGCTTTTCTGTCATTTTATGGTGAAAACATTTCTGAGTCAGCCTGGCAATAAATCGTGAAGAATGTCTCTGCAAATGGGTTATTCTAGCACATGTCACCATACTTACATGCTTGAGTGACTACAGCCAAACATTCTTTCTTAAGTCATTATGAAATCCCTGTTCCCACTCTTATGTAATTCTAGCCCAAGCGACTTCTAATTCTCAAGCTTGAGTAATTTCCTTGAAGCAGTGACATAAGAGCAGCAATGATTCATTCTCTGATATGCCTATGCAAGGCAGAAATTTGCCAAGTTAGAGAATGAAACGCCCAAGGTCAGGGACAGTGCCACGCAGGAACTTTCTTTTTGAAAGAGATATAAACACCTAATTCTGAAAAAGACCAGCAATAGACTAAACTGGAGATTCTGATTTATCACAGAATATATTGCCTTGTTTTCCGAGTGCTTTATTTTAGAAATTCTTTAAGGCACAAGGGATTTCCAGTCTTTCATTCAGAGATACAGTAAGAAGTACTCAAGTCCCATGAAAACTGAAATTTCTCATATTTGGATTTACATCCTTGCCTTTTTTACCTCTGCATTTTTTTAAGCTCTACATTGCCACACTGAAAATGTCTCTTCCCAGGTCAGCTCCTTAACTATAGAAGTATAATGCTTTTTGCCTGCTTTTTCTATCACTGTGGTTTGAGTAGATTATGGTATATATATATGTGGTTTGGTATACTATGGCCCAGCTTCAATGGAGGGGCACCTGATCCCATCTCCTGAACTGTTCTACAACTTAGAATTTTTTTGGAAAATGGTGCTTGGCACTTTGAAGTACTCTGAGAAAAAAAAATCAGGATCTCCTCTTTGTCTAGTGGAGACCCAAATTAACTTGATGTGCCGTGATTCACATCTTTACATTTTCTCTTAAAGAATAAAACAGTCTGTGAAGAGGAGCTCCAATATCTAGACAGGAAGAGAAACTGGGACAGGACTCGAGTGCCTGCCATTTCCTCCCATCTACACTTCCCCTGTTGCTTCCTATTGGTAGATTCCTCCCAAATGTTTTATGTTTTCTCAGCTGCCTTTGTTTAGTACTTGCCATTTTCTACTGATTATGTAAAGTATTTGGGCATATCAGTTGAAGGAACAAAACTTTGCTGCTTGAGCCTGGTACCAATGTTTTGATAACTTTATTTAATGCATAATACATTCTACACTGAAAGAGTTATCAAAGACTGGAAGAGGCTGCCTAGGGAAGTGGTTGAATCACCATCCTTTGATGTGTTTAAAAGCTGTCTAGATATGGTGCTCAAGGACATGATTTAGAAGTGGGCCTGGCAGAGTTGGATAATGGTTGGACTTCATGATCTTAAAGGCCTTTTCCTACCATAACAATTCTACGATGTGTTGAAAATACATATTTAAAATAGGTATTAATAGGTTTTTGTCCCTCTTAAGTATTGATGGCAAAAGTAACTATCCAAAGAGGTCTAAAATATTATTAGGAATTATGTGTAAACTCTGAAATAACTAAGTATTACTTACTCAAGCTGTTAATGGAACTGTTGTTTATGAGTAACAAGACTAAGAACGCAAAGTAACCACAGGAAGTACAAAACTTGGTCTGAGACATCCATTCTGTAACAATTAAAACAGTGGAGAAGGGGAGTTTGAGCTTCCTTTTCAGTACTCTAATAAAATTTCAGCTTTTAACAACTTGCTTTTTGAGCAATTATGAACTTTTGTTTGCTGTGATTTGTAATTGGGTACTAAATAAGCTGAAATAAGTATTTTGTATTATTATTATATACCACTCTTGTGGTTTAGTTGTTTGTTTAAGAAATTCTAGTAAAAAATATGACCTATCCTGAGACATTCACTGCAGTGGCCTGGAATCAGCTGCATCTCTGGAAGTAAGCAGGTCGTTATGGTATGGAGTTTATTGCCTGATGTGATAGGCTTTTTCCTCTTAAATTCCATGCAGTAGGAGAACAAACTGTCATTAGCTGTATTTAGATGCTTTAAGTGTAATTACAAATTATTAATCACTTTGGAATAATGCCAGACATGTAAAGTTTTATGAAAATAGCAGTATACAAAATGGCTATTGATACAAATGCCATTCGTGTCTGTTGTTAACAACCATGTAATTGCTTCCAATTCCTACAGGAATAAAATGGAAGATCCTAAATAACAGTAGACTGTAAATAATGACCATAATGACATTGCTTTTAAGTAATATTTTAAATTATGGATATTAAGATACAGTTCTGTCTCTGAAGATCACAACCTGGAAATAATACACAATGCAGCTCCCCTGTTAACTTCATTTTACTTGGTTGATTGTAAAAGACTGTGAGTAAATGGGAAGCAAACTGAAACTCGGAGAGTTACAGATATCAGCACTTGAAGCAGAGCTCTTTGAACTCTATTACAATTTCACAAAATATTAAAAATACTCTAGAGATATAATTTACATATCAGTGACGACCAACAACACTTTTATATGATACACCAAAGTAAAGTAAAACTTAGATGTGAAAACTTGCACTGGTTTTAGAGGTACACAGAGAATACATCAACATATTTCATCAGGTTGATAAATCTAAGAAATAGTTATATGAATCATATCATAGAATCACAGAATGGTTTGGGTTGGAAGGGACCTCAAAGCTCATCTCATTCCAACCCCACTGCCATGGGCAGGGACACCTCCCACCGGATCAGGTTGCTCAAGGCTCCATCCAACCTGGCCTGGAACACTGCCAGGGAGGGGGCAGCCACAGCTGTGCTTTGGAAATGAATGTCTTTTCCATTTCTCTTACACATCTTTCGGCACTGAATTATTTTAGCTATCAAAAATAAGATTTTTTTTTGTATGAATCATACCTACTAAAATATGACAGTAGAAACTGAGTAAAATCTTCCAGGTTATAAAGTGAAATATGTGAAAAAATGGAAAGAATGGTATGAAGTATGGAAATATACACATCTTTTAGTTGAGATGTAAGACTTAATGGATTGAAGCTGAAAGGAGAAAAACAAGAACAGCACTACCCTACCTGCTTCTGCCCAGTAGTGTGGAAGAGCATTCTGTGCATTCATCTCTGATAGCATAAGAAAGACTTAAAATGACTCCATCTTCCAACCAAGGACTTTTTTAATTCAGGAAGAACTGCAGAATAGGGAGATGCTGAATACAGCTATGAAGGATCTATATTTCTTCCCCCAATTTTTTTTTTTTTTTGCTTTGGCTTGAAAAGATTATTCATTCCTTTAATGAGCTCCTATAGGTGACTACTTCAAACCAGGACATAACTGGTGTTCCTTCTTGCTTCAAGCATGTTCCTTTTAGCTATGTCTATCTCAGGGCAACCATTCCTCAGGCAAAAGTTTCTTTTTCAAATAAAGTTCCTATTTTAATTGCTACTCAAATAATGCAATAACAGACAATACAATTCATATTTGACTTTAAAGACATGCATAATTTGACCCATAAAGCCCTTGTGCCCACACGTGATGCTTTCAATGATTCTACTGCATGCATTCTTTAGTATGCTTTTGTATCATTTTTATTACAGTAATTATTGTGGCCTTTTAAATACATTTTAATGATGTAGATCTCTGGGCAGGGCTTTTGTGTGTGTTTGGTGGGTGAGTGAAATGTAGTTTAATAGATAATAAGTAAATAGAGAATCATGTGTTAAAGTTCATTAGCTGTCATAATAGATAACTATGGAAGGAGACTGTTTAAATTCTGATGTTAGAAAAAAAAGCTTTAGGAAAAGAAGAGTTCTGGTATTGCTTTCAGTGAGAACAGGGTGGATTTGAAGCTTTTTGGTAGGAGAAGGCAGAGTATTATGGGGACTACTGCAGTAAGCAGAGTGCATGTAGCCACCTAAGGCTCAGAGTTTGCTAGCAAAGGAATGGTCTGTTCTGTGGCAGGTGGTCTGACAACAGTTCTGGGCTTAATTTACTTGTGTGGGTATGCATTTTGAGAATCCCAGGTTTAATATACAAAATTGTGTATAGGGAATTTCCCCAATTTACAGATCGTTTAGAGCTAATTGAAGGGTACTAGACAGTCTGTTGTTAAAGGACTACTTATCCAGTGTCTGTGGTGCCTTAGTACAACTGGAGAACTTTATATCAAGGCAGAATGCTGTGTTTGAGCCTATTGAGTCATCACAATATCCCTTTTTCTTCCACTCCTGCTTTAAAAAAAGTGACACTGCTGATGGCAACCCCCAAAAACCTGACTCAGCACAGCCTTATATTACACACTTTCACTGCAGAGGTATGAGCAGTAGTAATACACAGTAAGTGTTGGCAAAGGTGAAGCAGGCTAAATGCCAGTTTATTTAACTAAGGAACTAAGCCTGAAATCAATTAAAACTCAATTGTATATAACAACTGGGAAACAAATAGGTTTTGTTCCTTGCTATATTTCTGCTTCTTTTACACATTGAATTCTTTACTGATTTACAGGCAACTCTAAGCTTACCCTTTCTTGATCAAGGTGATCCAAATATAGTCTCAGATAAAGAACAGACTGTAGAAAGGGGAAAAACTGGAAAGGTGGCACATGCTCCTCATGATTATTTTTCATTTCAGAGATCAAATTCAGGTCATGGACTTTTGTTGCAGTTCCTTGTGTGTGTAGCAAGGGTTTTGTGTATGTGACTGTACTTATGCACACACATGCTCGTTTTCTGAAAGAACAGCAATACATTAGGTAAGTCCTATAAGGATGATTTAATTATTAAGAAAAAATTTAAAACCCCATGGAAATAGCCATTTCCATTTTAAGCATGAAGGACAGTTACTAAGTGAAGTGCTGGGGTCTGAACCCCCAGCCCTGAATTAAGGTTGACATATGGGTGGTCCCCATGGCCCTTTAAGAGGAGGGGATGAGTTTGCCTTTTGGCTTTCCTCCAAGGTGTGGCCGGCCTTGTAAGGAGAGCCCTCAGGTAAACAAGCCCCAGGTGCCCTGCATTGGGTAAATGAGTGCCAGGTGTCTTGCTGTGGGGATAAAAGCTGGGACCACTTGCAGGAAGGGTGGATGCACTTTGCAGAGTTTTGCTGTTGGGGAAGGACCTCCTGACTCTCCCTGCAACTGGTCAGGTTTGTTACTTCTGAATGTGGGCTCTGTGGGAACAGCTTGAGTTTGCCTTCTCTGCTATGTTGTCAGCCTATTGACTTGGTTATCTGCCATCTCTTCTATGGGAGACTTTGTTGCTTTGTTTGTTCCCCCTCTTGCTGGTTGTGCTGTGTTGTTCCTGGGGTTGTTGGGGTTGATTTCTCTTATGTGTAACCTCATTGTCTTGTTTGTACCCCCAGCAATCACCCATGTACTGACCCTTGTGTGTGCAATAGAATCTGGTTACTAGTTTGTTCTGCTGCTGGCTGCATCCTTTGTGCTAGGATTTGTAATTGACAAAACACTAAGCAATACTTATCTACCCTGGAGTAAACCATTTCACACTGGACACCAGACCACACACTGATGGTAATATAGAGTGTTACATCTTCTAGCTCAGATATAAATGAAAGTTTAATTATGGTAACATGGCACTCAGTGAAGGAAAACAGCTGAGGACTTAACTTCTTAGGCAAATTTTACAGACTGAATTAATTACTGGCACAGATACACCGCTGATGTATTCAGGTAGGAAAGTTAGTCCAGTTATGTCTAATCAAACTTAGTTTAGCCTATGACTCTGAAGCTTTCTGACATTTTAACAAACTCCCTGGGCTTCCAGGTAGCCAAGTAACTACTGATACATTATGGTGTTCTGTAGGCACAGGGCACTGACAACAAACCATTCATTTCCATTTCTCTCTGCACAGTAAATCTGAGTGGGTTCTAAGGGATGTCCCTCCAATTGCCTACCAGTGTTTGTACTTGGTGGACAAAAATCCTTTTATGTATATTTAATACTAATAACCATTCTATGCACTATAAAAACTTTGAGAAGAGGATCTTGCAATTTAGATATGCACTTACACATGCTTTTGTTTGTACAACAGGAAATAAAGAACGTAAGTAATTATTATTATACAATTATATAGAAATTTGCAGATAAAGCTTATCTGCCTGCATAGTTATTGGTCTGCTTAGAGCCTTTTCTGTAGTTCAATTCATAACGACATCTTTTCAAACCTAGTAATATGGAATCTGTCAGGGTACTGCTATGACTGGAAGTTTCCTGGGGTCTGTCCCATCACCCTCACTGGGGGGCATCCAAGAGCAGCCTCAACCCAGGGCGGCAGGGACCTCTCTGGAGACAGGGATGATGAAGCCAGGCTGGGATGCCAGCCTGTGAAAGGGGGACAGGATCAGGACTGGTGAAGGGCACCAGGGTCAGACACAGCTCCAGGATGGCTGAGCAGGGACATGAGGATGAGGCCAGGCTGGGTGTCTGTTGGTCTGCAAGGTCTAGTTCATCTTCTGGTACAATTTGGAGCAGCCAGAGTGTCATTCTAAACTATCAGAAGCTGGAGTTACACCTGAATTAGTTTACTTAGTGCTCTGCCATAGTGTTTCACCAATACTTGAGACCTGTGATAATGCTGGAAAAAGAGGAGCTGGTATATGGACAGTTCATCAGGCTCTGTCTGTGCATTCCATGTAATTAAAGGTTGCCACCTAGAAGATAGTGGTATGAGAGTGATAACACTGTCCAATACATTTTTTTTTTTTTTTTATTTGCTGCTTATTATTATATGTGCCTTTAAATTTTGTTTTTAAATCTTAAAAGATTCCTTTTTATTTGCATATGAATGAATCTTTTTTGAGTATTTACTATTTCCTGACCTTAAGCAGAGAGATCATGGTCAGAAGCTGCAGGTACATTCAGAGGAGGAATGGTTTGTATATACTTTGATTTGCCTTGCCCATGACTAGTAGCATTTATAGAAACAATCCTGCCTGGGCCGGGAGATAGACAGGATGACCTAACAGGTCTTTTCCATCTCTTAGTCCTATGGTTCTGCTATTTCATAAAATACATTACAAATAGATTTGCATAACAGACTGGAACAGCTCCAAGCAAGCCATTTCAATCTCTCAGGAACATAATAAATATGTAATTTAAATACTGCCTAAAAACATATTTACTGATCTGTCTGCATTTATTCTTCTATTGGAGATTATAAAATGAATATATACCAAAGAACTCCCCCTAAATAATGTCCAAATCTGTCGTCTTTGAAGTCAGAGAGCTCAGAGGAAAAGACTGAGGCTTTGTACTTAGAATGTATTGCTCATATGCCTTGTTTTTAAGACCTGTAAGAGCAAGTTTTCAATTTGTTGATGAATTTCAATAGAAATCTCTTTGGCCATAGTACCATGCTTTGCTTTGAAAAAAATGCATATTTTAATTACTTAGCTAGTGACAGCTGCAACATCTATTGAACAAGAATCAGCCACAACCACTGTGCATTACCTTTTCAAAACAAAAAAAGCTGGCCAAATCTCCATTTGAACCCTTTCCTTGATGAACTGAAAGATTAACCATGGACCCTGGTTACATCCATTGGAAATGAGACTAACCTGCCACAAAGAGACAATGAGGGAAACCCACACACTTCTACAAAGTTTGTCAACAACCAGACTGCACCCTGGTGGGTATCTGCCTGCTTTTTGTTATTTTTGCATCAAGTTTTCTGCCCTAGATATGGCTTCTATGTGATATTATTCTGAAGAACAGTGTTCACATTCCCCTCTTTACTTATCTTTATTTTAGAGCTGCTTAATTATCCTTTCTCCAATGCAGACTGTGCTGGGGGGTTATTTGACAAAGCCGGTTCAGTGGAGTCTAGGATCCCTCAGAAGCCAAATAATATGAGGAAGACAAACACGATGGGTGGTGGCTTTGTATAAAGTACTTTTTCAACATAAATTCATGTGATACAATAGGATTTTTTTGATTCAGGCTCAGAGTTGATTGGCTCTTCTGACTTTCAACTGACTGTGGAAGAGCTACCTATACATTCCTACATGGAGTTCTCCAGCCCTAGTTACCAAGTGGTTGTATTGGGTTAGTTCAGCTATATTGTCTCCACATGTTCCTATTGAGCTGTTTACTTTCTTTGAACATGCAGTACCAAATTTCACATACAAAAGGCCACAATGACCTAAAAAGACAGGTTACAGCCTTCCCTCTTTGGGCTACTTTTGGGCATGTACAAAACCATGTACAAGATGTGTATAATTTTAAAATACTAAACAGTCACTGGCTGATACAACACATCATGTAGCTACAGCTTGCGAGCTGCTGGGCATTAAATGTTCACCACCCCTGTAGGACACCTAATGAATCTTTGACCAGGTGGTCATTGGTCAGGTGGGGAAGAATGAGCCTAAGAGTCATGTTGCCCTAGTGCTCAGGGATATGGTGTAGTCTAGGACCGTCAGTGTTAGGTTGATGGTTGGACTCAATGATCTTGAAGGTCTTTTCCAGCCTAGATGATTCTGTGACTCCTCCATCCTCAGTAAACTCCCTCCTTTTACAGCATGGTGTCAGAGCTTGGATCCACATAGCTGAGTCTCTAAGTTGGGATTCACCAACATATCATTCTTCACACCTTAGGAGAAGCAGAGTTGTTCTGCTGTAAACTACAATTGGGGTATTAAACCTTGTCAGATCCAATCTGACTCTGCTGTGCAGCCACTTCAGGTGTTTCTAAATCTCTAGCACTGTTATCCCACAGCCTGGATAACCTGTCCATGGGTAATTGAAAAGTGCATATTTGGTAATGCAATGATTATTCAAGACTTAGCATTTTATTTGGTACTTCTTGAAGAAAGGGTATTAGGCTTTCCTACTTAATGTGTGAGAAGGACAGAGTTCAACAACTTAACGTTGAACTACAGGTTATCCTTTAGAAATGTATCGTGTTTCTGATAAATGCCTTCAAGTCATGATGAAATGACCCTCCCTTATTAAGCTCTAATACTTTTTGATTCTTCACAGTGTTAAGAAGTGATTATTTCCAATTGAAATATCTCTTTATTTCTAATTTAAATATTTCTAACTTTATTTTCTAAGCACTGGGTCTTATTATGGTTCTACCTATCAGATTAAAGGGCATTTTCACTGGATTTGTTTTTTATCAGTTTCAAGAAAAAGAAAAAGAGAAATTCTAATAACCATAAGCTTAGTTAGCCAATTACTACTGGAAATACTGGGAGCAGAGAGGAGTGTACATCAGTTTTCCTTGTTTTGCTCCCTTCTGCGTTGAAAAAGAGAAGTGTACCCTGTTGATATGTCCATCTTGTGTTGCTTTTAAGCATTTATGTTTTAAGACTTCCCTATTTTTACACCCCCCTCACCAACTTCAGCTTCCCAGTGAGGAAAACTTATTCAGCTGAAGATTTTAACCTGTGTTGTACCATGTTTATTTCTGTTCACCTGGTTGTACACAAGCAAAAGTACAGTTATGATAGCCAAGTAGCACTTAGAAGAAGTAAACTGAGGATGTTGGGAGTTTTTATTATTTCTAAACATTTGACACTTCTAAGTGTGGGACTTTCAGTGGTCCAAATACTTGAAGATTTTATTCACAACAACTTGAATGAAAATGTGTTCTCATATTTTGCATTAAATAGAGAAGAAAAACAAAAGGAACTTTCAAAAGGGCTACAGTAGTGTTACACTTTAACCAGGTACCACCTCTGCCCCATCAAAATCATATACACATCTGTCAGTCTGTCTTGTTCTCTTATGATGGAGAAATAGATGCTGGCAGTCACCCTAAGGACAGAAGAACTTAGAAAAGAGAGTAGTTCTTTTTATTAAGAAGACCAACTCTAACTTTGGCTTTATGTTCTTTAGAATATACAGCAGATGAAAAAATAGAATTAGAAATAGAAAAAAGAATGGATGCTGATCCTCAATTTAGCAGCGTGAATCAAAAAAATCACTTTCAAGGCCTGCTACTTTTCGTTCCAAAGATGTGAATGGCAGCGTTCCTTCCCCCGTGTGACCCTGGTTATCATTGAATAAAGGAGTGTGGGTTTTTTTAAGAAGAAGAAACAGATATAGGAGCTTCAATGAAGTCATCTAAGAGCATGCTGTTCTCATACAAATTAGAAGAAAAAGATCTTTTCATACAAATCTGTTTAGGAAGAAATGGGAGTTTTAACAGTGCTTATGGGCTATTGTTTGTGTCAGACCTAATTAACCTTGAGAAATGGACTACTTAGGGATGTTTTTAAATTATATATTTATATATAAATATAGCTTCCTTTGTTTCTTTCTACTTTCTTGTTCTATTTCATGAAGTCTCAGGCAGCCTACAGACCTGCTGCTGTTGTGCCCATGGCCAACCACTGACTTCAGAGAGTGACAGCTGGCAGCCCTATGTCTCTGCTGCCACCAGGTCCTTCCTCCTCCCCTCCTCTGTGTCACTGAGCTCCAGCATCTGAAGAGAAGTCGTAGCAAATGCACTCGAGAGAGTTTTGTAATAGTTTTAATCGTTCAGTTGTGCTGTGGTGTTAGGAGTAATCCAGATGCCCAACTAACTAATCTTACATTTCCATTCCATGTTACTTGAGGGCACTGACAATTTCCTTCAGTTCCCTGAGACTTCATTTTCACATTACATTTTTGTCACGAAACAAATACCATTGGAAGCTGCTCCTTTAGCAAATCTTAGTTTAGTGAAAAGCAGAAGCAGCATGGAAAGAGATTTCCCCAGACAGCTAAGGCAATAAATATAGAAGAGAGTTTCTTTAAAGAGAGTTTCGCTCTGGATTTCAATAAAACAGAAAAATTAATCTTTCTCTTCTTCTTTCTTTTCCCCTTTTTAAAAAGTTAAATAGAGGTTATAGTAGTGTGGTTTCAAATAATATCAGAGAATCTAATTATTTTTGTTAAGAATCACAAACTACTTCTGAGCAGTGCTTTATTACATTCAATTTCAAATTGCATTTAATTATTATCTCCTAAATAAAAGGAAGGAATTGGAAAAAAAGTCTGCACAGACTGAGTATATCCATGTGAGTTAAATCCCTAAACCTTGAGCTGCTAATCTGATTATGAATTGAAATATTTGTGGGGACCACTGGTTCCAGTGCAGTCTTAATTTCAGACACCCCAACTGATGGCTTGACTTCTCTGATAACCTTTTGCAGAGTGTATCAGATTCCGTTAGGATTTTTTTGGTACTTTTTAACAAAGAGAAGAGTACTTTCTGATGTCAAGTCTGCAGTTAACAAGACAACAGATGATGATGCTGAAATCACAACTGTGACTTTATTTCCTTCAACTGGGTGAATTTCTTCATTTCTGTGAGGTACAGGACCAGGGAAGTACTATTACAGGCAGAAAGGGAACCATATTATTAGATGGATCATTTGCATATGCTTCTGAGTACCTGAAATTAGATTTGTTCTGCTTCTCTCTATAATGCTTTGGAGCTTTCCAACTTGGTTTGATGACTGAATTTGAAGGAGTGTTTGGTTTTTCTTTTTTTTTCTTTTTTTCCTTCCCCTGCTAGATCAGTATTCTGTTTTCCACTTATTTTTTCAACCTTTCTCCTCTCCTCTGCTTTAAACTGGCTGCCAAGTGGGTAAAATACTAGGACAGAAGTATTCAAGAGCTACATACTAAGAATATGCTTTTGTCCTGGCAACTCAAACCTAGGGAATAATTGAAAAATTTGAATTAAAGTCAAGTAAAAATACTGAAAGGTGCTTACAATTGAAAGATGTTCCTCAGTTCTCCAGTGCAGGTGCATTGTTTTACTAGGAGCTAGAGTACCTTACTATGAGATCTGCTTGACATACGTGGCGCCTGTAATGAGGTTTTACAAAGGGCAGACAAATGGCACAACTTGGTAAGTAAACATTTATTCTTTTAGTGCAACAGGCTCTGCCTAAAGTAAAACATGGTCATTTTTTCCTGTATAACTATTCTGTTGCAGAGCATGGATTGCAGTCTGTGGATACATGGAAAAGTTATTGGACTTTTCTGTGGGGATGTAGAGCTGACAGACGTTACTCTGTCCTTAGGAACTCTTTACTCTGTATGCTGGCTATTTTGAATCATAATATAATAAAACCATGTCACTTAATATCCAAGCAACAGAACTGGTGATATCATAAACAAGAGGAGATCTTTGGGGTGTGTTGACTTACTGCAAGTCAGTCTGAGTGAAAACAGTAGGTTTGGAATATTTATTTGAAGAAAAACAGAGTAGCTAGTGGTGTTTTGGAGAAGACTTTTGGTTGGGAGCTCTATTTTGTGTCCTCTCTGTGATGGGTTTGTCTCTTCAACCTGTGACTGGTTTTTAGTATGAAAAGCATTGCACAAATCCATCCAATTTCTACCTTCTTAGAGTATGGAGGGCAGAAGGAAGAATCTATAGTCTATTAAATAGCATGGTCAGGTGTGGTTTCCTGTTGGTTATTGAGACCTCTATTCTTGTTTCTTCCTCCAACAGCTTAATTTTTTTTTTTTTTTTTAAAAAGAATCTTTTTATTTAGGCTCTTTGTTAGCAGAAGAGACTTTCACAACAAAAGGATATGTCTTGGATCAAGCTGTAAGGAGATCTCTGGTGAAATGACTGCATTACTCAGCTCCAGCTTTCTCAGACTGTATTTCTGTGCCACTGCACTAAGGTTAATAAGCCCTGCTGACTAACAGAAAGATGACTCTTCATAGTTCAGAGACAGTTCTCCACAAGTGCCACTAAACAGCTTTCAGGGACCCAAATCTGTTCAGGTTCCATTTCCCAGTCTGTACTTGTGACAATCGTTATTGCACAAAAAAAATGAACAACTTTGTAGTCAACAGCTAAAACTGAGGATGCCACATCAGTCCTCTAACATACATCCTTTGCTTACTGTCTGCTTGGTTCCATGAATCTTGCAGTATGTTTAGCCCCCAGGCAATCCATTGCTTAATGTGTCCTCTATTTTGAATCATCATTCTAAGATACAGCTCTCTACAAATCTATAGAAAAAGCCTTTATCTTTAAACTTGGTTCTGAGAGCCAAAAAGCTAAAAACTGGGTATGGCATTTCACTCCTGGGCATGTAAGTCACTGCTGAATCTATATTTGTATATCTGTCTTGAACTGGTTTCTGTTAAGCACTCTGCCTAAGATTTAGGCATGGTAGAGTTCCACAGTACAGTTTACGAGGATGAAGCAGACTCAGAATTCATGCATTTCCAATAGCAGGTCTGTCTGTGAGCTTTATCAGCTTGCTTTTCTTTCCCAAACAGTGTTTTCACTTCTGTTTGCTGTGTAAGGCTAGAGGAGTTAATGAACTGGGTTTTGTTCTGTCTCAGTACCTACAGAATTAACAGCTAAATTCTCATTTTCAAAATCATTTTGAGGGAATTATATTAAAGGCATTAATAAACAATTTGGTGAGATTTTGATGCTCCTGTGTGAGTTACAAGTACTAGATGTTGAGAATTCTTAAGGCAATTCCTGCTCTGGCAGGGGGATTGGACTAGATGATCTTTTGAGGTCCCTTCCCATCCCTAACATTCTGTGATGCTAGAAACTTTCATTGTACTCAAAATTGACAGCTCCCACTTATGTGGGGAAAAAAAAAATCAAGCAACTTCAAAGCAAAGACAGTAGAAGACCTCTAATGGCAGCATACTTGTTGTCTAAAACTGTTTTGTAAATTACATTTCCTAAATTAGGAAAATGGATTCCACGATTCAAACTTACATTCAAAGGACAGAGTAAAAAAAGAGTTACTGCCTTGCATAAGAAGCCCCAATAATGGCAAAGAAAATGGCTGAAGATGTGTGTGACTGTCAGGAAATATTTTCTTAATAATTGCTAAATCTGTACAGAGGAAAGCTGGTATAAATGTTGTTTAAACACAACATGAACATCCTGCTGTCAATTCATCAGAACAGCTAGATGAGACAGTTTTGTTTCCTTAAAATTCACTACAAAACCATAATTACTTTTTAATGTGCTCTCTCCAAGGCTTCCTGGCTGCTGTCAATATCTTTACGTACCCATGACTACACCTGTCTTCCACTTCATCGACAGTTTTAGCTTATGCAGTAGCAGCAGTACTTAAAATCTTGTTTCCTTTTCTAAAATTTATTAGTTATGGTTCTTTTTTTTCAGCCTAGATGTTGGTGTGAATCTGAATAGTCTCTTCCACTTAAAGGCTTTTCCTCTAGACACCTCTTGTTCCTAAAGAGGGTGGTTGCTATTTCACAACTACACACATACTGTGTCACTCACCTGCATCCAGTTATTCTTGTCTTTCACTGGCTATTGCTAGACCACCCAATCTGCCCAAGTGTTGGGTCCTGCACTTGGGTCACAACAACCCCATGGAACGCTCCAGGCTTGGGGAGGAGTGGCTGGAAAGCTGCCAGGTGGAAAAGGACCTGGGGGTGCTGGTCAACAGCAGCTGAACACGAGCCAGCAGTGTGCCCAGGTGGGCAAGAAGGCCAGCGGCATCCTGGCCTGTGTCAGAAATGGTGTGGCCAGCAGGAGCAGGGAGGTGATTGTCCCCTGTGCTCAGCTCTGGTGAGGCCACCCCAAGAATACTGTGTTCAGTTTTGTCCCCTCACTCCAAGAAGGACACTGAGGTGCTGGAGCGTGTCCTGAGAAGGGAACGGAGCTGGGGAAGGGTCTGGAGCACAGTGTGATGGGGAGCAGCTGAGGGAACTGGGGGGGTTCAGTCTGGAGAAGAGGAGGCTGAGGGGAGACCTCATTGCTCTCTGCAGCTCCCTGAAAGGAGGGGGGAGTGAGGCGGGGATGAGTCTCTTTAGCCAAGTAACAAGGGATAGGACAAGGGGTAATGGCCTCAAGTTGTGCCAGGGGAGGTTTACTTTGGATATTGGGAAACATTTCTTCCCTGAAAGGGTTCCCCAGCCCTGGCCCAGGCTGCCCAGGGCAGTGGGGGAGTCCCCATCCCTGGAGGGATTTCAGAGCCGTGGAGATGTGGTGCTGAGGGACATGGGGCAGTGGTGACTGGGCAGTGCTGGGTTAATGGTTGGACTGGATGATCTTAGGGGTCTCTTCCAACCAAGGCTGTTCTGTGATTCTGAGGTCTGCTAGTAAATGAAGACAATGCCAGAGTTAGCTTCATTTATGTCTGACTCTGATATCTTTCTGGTTTGTTTGTTTCAGTCCTCTCCATTAAACATGGCAGTTATCTTTAAACTTCACGGAACGCAGTTGTGTATCTTAAGTTGGGATCAAGGGCCCGAAGGAAAGTTTTCTGTATATTGCTAAACCTAGCACAGGCACACTGTATTATCATACCTTTTAGGGCAGATTAAGTTCTCTCCTATATGTATGACACTGAGCTAGCATCATGCTTGAGTTTGTTGAGAGTTAAACTACTTTCCTGAGATACTTCTTCCATTTGATGGCAGATTAAATTC
This sequence comes from Podargus strigoides, assembly GCA_028020825.1. Lineage (NCBI taxonomy): Eukaryota > Metazoa > Chordata > Aves > Caprimulgiformes > Podargidae > Podargus > Podargus strigoides. Next base: position 42,720,464 of record CM051624.1, on the reverse strand, counting down.
AAATTTCTGGGGTGTTTTTGATGCTTTTTCCTTATAACTGGATCCATTTGAGAAGCCTTTGCTATAATTTTATCTAAATGCCCTCTTTCTCTTATCCAGGATCAGTTTTGGTTTTACCTCAAATTCCTCAGAATATTGATAAGAAAAATAGGGATTTTATTTATGATAGCAAGCTTTTGCTTTCACCTAAAGTAGAAACTACACATTTTCTTCCTTCAGCTACTGGTTTATTGTATGCCTGTTCTTTAAGAAAGACTGAATTTATTTTTGAATACCACTCTGTACTTTTGAGAAAATAATAGTGGAAATAACAGAATTGTAGACAGCCACATTAATTCTAAGTTCTTGCTGTTGCTGTAGGACTGTTCACTATAATGTCTCTTCATTGAAAATGTTTATTTCCAAGAAGCCCATAAAACTTCATGAAGCAAGGAAACAATAAAAATGAAAATCATCAAAATGAATGTTGTCCAACCTTTTTCTGGGTTGCTATTGTTTGGTAAAATATTGTTGTTACTGCCAGGTTAAGCATTTAACTTTTGTTCACAGTACTCCTTTTAGATCAGTAGCTGCTTTTTTTTTTCTGCTGGCATTTATTTAAAATATCTTAGTAGTGTTAGTGTCCCAGCAACTTGGGTTAGTTATCTTCAGTTTTCCATATTTGAGTTTCTGTTACTTCTTTTTTAAAAGAAGAAGTTAAAAAACGTAACCCAACCAAAATAAAACCAAGCTTTATTATTTTCTCTTTGGGTTAAGCAAGAAGAGAACAGGCAAGTTAGATGGTGTCCACTGTTGGGTAAATGATGTTGAGGTATTCAGCTGAGAAAATACCTGATCATGTGATGTTATAATATGCTTTTAAATTCTGAACTGGAAAGAATTGCTCAAGTACAAAAGTGTGTCTTACAAAGATTACAACAGAATCTTTCCCTGGTTTTCTTCTTTATTTTAGGTGCAAAGTTGATTTTTTTATTTCTTTCCTCCTTTTGTAAGTGGTTAGTTTTACAAGTCAGTCTGCCTGTGGTGTGAGTGGATCAAGTGGCTCAAGTTGGAAGAGCAGAACTATCATTTACTGGTGGTATTGGCACCACTAAGTGCTTTGAACAGAAAATAACGTTGACTGATACAGCAAAAGAGGATGGCTTGAAATAATTAAGCCTACATTGTTAATCTAAAAAGCTACTACAACCACAAATTGCCCTAGCTGAAGCAAGTTCTCCAGCAGCTGGGAGCCTTGAACAAGGGAGGTAAATAGCCACAGACCAAAGTAGGGAGATTCCTACATATCTGTGTCCATGAGAAATACCCTTGCTGTTTCAACCTGTGTGTTCACTGCTTGTTTCCAGCAGTAATATTTTGATAATGGGTTAATGGAGATTGTTATGATGGAAATTAAATTAATGGAATTGATAAGGGGAAGGAAGGGGGTGCCTACTCTACCATATTCATTCAAAAGTGAATAGTCTCTTGTGAATGCTATCTTCATTTACCTCCAACAGTTCAATTAATTTTAATTAGACTTGCTTATTAGGGGATTTGAGTGTGTGTTTTTAGCACTGAAGCTTTTCAGGTACTCCTGTCCAAACAGACTGAAAAAGAAGTGCAATCAATTAAATAACGTAGGGAAGTAGGAAATGAAGACTGTTTCAGCAGGATGGAGGCAATGTGTGATCCTAAGGATGCATTGCACCTTTAAATCTTCACCATTTCTTACAAACCAGACAAGATGACTCCTTGAAGTCACTCTGCAATGCAGGGACTATAATGGACCCAGTATCTCCGTGACAGCGCCTGCATTAAAAATGGATGGGCAGCTTCCGAATACCCATTGTTTGCTGCCACCACAGATAGGATTTGGCTAATGAAATAGCTAATTAGATTTTTGTAAGCCTGTCGTCATTGTTTGAGAGGTGACATTTTGCTTGAATTTCTCATGTGGATCTCTTCAGTCTAGGAAAGAATACTTTCCTCTGGCCAATTTGGCTCTTGTCACTTTGCTGGAATGGCAGTTCCCTCTGTTGGTATAATGAAATCACTGCCTCCCCGAACACAAATATGTCACTCAGCATTTAAATAGAGAAGAATAGGAAAATGAGGATCCGATTAGTCAAACAGACCTGTCTTCAAAATCCATTTCTGAAATCAAATAGTAGGATTGGATTGGGTTCATAATGGAAGAATTACTTAGGTATTATTCCAAACTGTATTGCTTATTCACCGACTTGCTGAATGTGCATGGATTTGTCAGGCAGTCTCCACTCCTCACTACTCATTTCTATCTAGTGCAGATGCAGTGAAGGGATAACAACCAAGTTAAAAGCTGTCTAAATTAAGGAGTGATTAAGACAGGTTTGGGTGGATGCTGAACGTTAATCCCACAGGTCACATTCTTCTGCAATTTAAGAAGGTGCAGCTTGCACTGATAGCTCTCTGACTGCAGCAGTGCATCATGATGAGGCTAATTTATGAGAGAAGGTAGCCTGTGAAGCCGAGTTGTGTGTTGTTTTTCTTTAAAAGGCTTCTTGCTAATGGTATTTCTGCTGATACTGATTTCTTATGGAAGAGAGCTTTATTCCCTTAGATCTCTGCAATTAGAGAAAAAAAAATAAATATGCACTGACCAGGAAAGCTGTATTAATTGGTAACTCAAAATAGTTTGACCCAGATCATCTGCATTTCTGCCTGGGTGGTCCACTTCCATCTGTGGGGATCTCAGTTCTATCCATAAGAAGCTCAATGGGCAGCTCAAATTATTCTCAGAGAAGTCTTTGTGTTGAGTCCTTACATTTAGTAAGTTAAAATAACAAAGTTGAGTGTGCAAACTCCCAACCTTCAGGCCAGCTACAGTTTGTTGAACAGCCTTGTGATGTCAAACACATTCTCCAGAATTCTATGATGTAATACATGCTGCAATGTAACTCAAAGTGTTTGTATGAATCTATATGGCAGGTGACCTGCACAACTGACCAGATTATGGGATTACTTGATAAAGTATCTTGTCCACTGCTATTCTGTTAACACCATAGACCTATTTGGTATAATTGCATAAAAGGTATATAGAAATGCACTGTATTTCTTTAGCACTGCTAAATAGAGAATCTCAAGGGCTTAAGGCACAGACTGTCTCACGACATCTCTGTTGTGTGGATGCCAAGGTTTAAAGGATGCTAAAAAGGGTGACTTCTCTATTTTTGCTGGGGATGTCAGTTCACTTTTTTAATATGGAGATTTGTCTACTAAGGAATAGAAGAAAAAATTCTTACTCTTCTTGAGTTTTGAGGTATTAATGAGTTTGGTCAGTATGGACACAAAGTCAGTCCTCTTAGTAACATAATTTAAAACCCTGAGTCATCTAGCTCTTCTGTGTAGTGTAGCTATTCATTAGTAGTACTAATTGCATAAAAAGGAAGTTGTTTGCTCCTGCTGCTTATTCTTCACCAGAAAGCATAATCCTTTGTTTGTGGACAGCACAATTAGCAATTTTGGAGATTATAATTATTTCATACCTAAGGCTTAGAAGACACTGGGGGAAAAAGATACTCTTAAGCCTTGTGTGAAAATACTGAACTTACTTAGAGTTACTTTTCAAAGTTTCACTTGTCTGAGACATGAGACTACCTGTAAAAGTTGTTCACCTGCTCAGGCCACGAGTGTGTAAATGGGTGACTGGATTATATGTATGGAAGAGTGCTGATCTAGCTCTAGTACACAAAGCAAAAGACAGAAGTAGCCAAAAAAACCCCAACTAATGACACAAGATGTGACAAAGAAAACACCTAAACAGTACATTATCTTACAATGGAAGTATAACTGACTGACATAGATTCGGTCTTCCTGGGTGTCTCACAAAACTCATATGAGCTACTCTGTGAAGTCTGGGAAAGTGAGAACCAAATCTGTGACCAGGTGGACCAAGTGGTGATAGTTTTTTTATTCCCCTCTGGTAACTGTTGTACTACTTTGTAATATGTGTTGATATGGTATTCTTGGCCATATTTTCAGTGTAAGTGTGATGGTATGCAAACACATGCTTTTTCCAATTAATTATCTGATACAAGTTCAGAGGCTTACATGCTTCAAAAGACAGGTATTATATTTTCAAGCTTATAACTTGCTTATCTAAAGCGATATGGATATTAAGCCTCATATGTAACTGCTTCAGTTCCACTAGAGTACATTTTGGTATAGAGTCACAGAATGTATTGGGTTGGAAGGGACCCTCAAGGGTCATCTAGTCCAGCCCCCCTGCAGTGAGCAGGGACATCCCCACTAGATCAGGTTGCTCAGAGCCCCATCAAGCCTGACCTTGAATGTCTCCAGGGATGGGGCCTCCACTGCCTCCCTGGGCAACCTGTCCCAGTGATCTACCACCCTCATACTGAAAAACTTTTTCCTTACATCTAACCTAAATCTCCCCTTTTCTAGTTTAAAGCCATTCCCCCTTGTCGTGTTGCTACATGCCTTCATGAACAGTCCCTCCCCAGCCTTCTTATAGGCACCTTTCAGGTACTGGAAGGTGCTCTAAGGTCTCCCTGAAGCTTTCTCTTCTCCAGGCTGAACAATCCCAGCTCTCTCAGTATTCATCCTGGTTGAGATATGCATTCCAGCAGACAGCAGCTAATGAAAATTTGGCTTTGTAAGAAATCATATTTTCTATTTTAAAAACTAGCGATCAAATTCAATCTGTTAATTTATCAATCATTTGTATCACCAGGACTCAGTATAGACAGTGTGCTTCGGGACTAGAAATTGCCAAGATTGAAAACCAAATCATTTTAAAACCAGAACATTGTGGTTAAATTTCATTTCCATATCTATGATTGTGAAAAATACGTGATTACATTGGTATCAGGGATGAAATTTTCTTTCTGTAGGCCCAACACAATTGTGAAAGAGCAATCTTCATTCTACTTTGGTTTCTTCATCATCAGAAAAGTAGATAGCTGAATTGCAGCTTTTCTATCATTGATAGTAATTTTACAAGAATACAGAACTCAGTTTTAAGCTTTGAGCTGAGTTAGTGGCTAAGACAGCAAAAAAAATCCTCCACTGAAGCTGAGCATACTTGATTTGTGGTTGCTGAAATGATTGATGTTGGGCCTCATAATGCATTTTTCTTAACAGAGTCACTTTAAAGTAGATCAACCTTAAAGCAATAGTTACATATGTCAATTAAAATGCATTAGCATCCACTTCATTTTGACAGAACCAATAGTTCATTTCAATTTAATGTTAGTTATAATTTATTTAACCTGAGTATACACGGGTAAGAAGGAAACAGGAAAGTGAATATTTTTTTACTTGGAAAAAATGAAAATCATTATTTGGTCTGTGGTTACTGTCAAAACTAGAATCCATATTAGCAATAATATACAATAAAAAGGCACTGGATAGACTGAGGAGTTTGTCTAAATAAAAGTGACATGCAAGAACTGGTAGGGAATAAAACCAACAGCCTTGGTGTGAGCACACTGCGTACCTTTCAGCATGGGCCATCTGATGTTTCTAAAGAAACTGTTTCATAATGTTAATACTCTGTGCAGACCTGCACCATCTTGGTGTTCTGAGTGTTCTTTCACATGCCACTGTCACCAGTTGCTCCTCTTTGTGCAGTTCCAGTTGTTTCTTCACCAGTCTGCTTTTTGCTTTGTGTGTGTCAATCTCCAAATACACGTGCATTATTTGCTATTGAACAAATGACCTGATTGATGTTGGTACAGTCCAAGGCTCTAAAACAAGTACTAGTCAGAACACAACTGTTTGTACTGTTCAGTTATTTCCCTTTCCCGTGTTTTTTGTAATAAAGCCATCCATCATCCAACTCTGCCAACAGTGGAGCATGCCTGTTACAGAAAAGATGCCAGCCTGGTGCTGCAGGTTTGTTGTGATCCTGTACTCCTGAAAGCTAGATCTGGAAAAGAGTTTAGCTTAGTGACATTGCTTATTGTCCTGAAATATCCTTACAAAGGTAATACGTGGAAGGACAGACGTAAAATGGAGTGGAGATAAGTCCCAGGAACTCATGTGCTCTCTGTTATTTCAAAGAAAGATAGCAATGAATATCATTCAGCCTTCTCCTTTGTTTCCTGGAATTTATGCAACTAAATGGAAGAGATTTAATGTAGCTGTTTCTAAATGTATTTAATAGCTATCATGTCCTTCAGCAACCAAAGTCAGTGTGTCACCCATCAGTTTGGTCAGAAGAAGCTTAGTCCAAAATTCAGCAGTGCTTCAGAGCAGAAATACGACTGAAAACTTGGTAGTAAAATTAAGGTGTGTTGCATGTGTCATCATCACTTCTGCTAAGGTGCTTGTGGTACCATTTCAGCCATTAATTTAAAAAAAAAACTGGCTGAGGAGTCCAGATAATTCCATATTGGGAATCCTCACTGAAATGGCATAAAGGAAGAAGGGAAAAAAAAGCAAATAAACTAGTGGCCTTGGAAGTTTTGGGGTTTATAGTATGAAGACAGTGGTTCTGCCACCTAGGAACAAAGGTGCCCTTATAACTTCAGAAACTCAGCAAATTCTGTTGACATTCAGGCGCTGGTGATGGCTAAATGGATTCAGAGGTAGCCCTGTGCTCTCTCTTGCTCTGTTTGCCAGGGCTCTTGGACTTCTTGTGTTCAGGAAGATTTGGAGGAGTGGTTGGTATCTCTACCTGAAGCTCCTGCTGTAGAGATTGATATTAATTTCCCAAGAGCTCTCCTAGAAGTGGTCACCAGGACGTGGCTATGATAACAAATGTGCCCAGCTTCAAGCACAAATGACTGCTATCATGAAGTTGCATTTTTGTAAAAACTGCTGGAGACCCAGTCACCCAACCTGCACCTCCTGATCTTCTGTCCTCTTGTGGGGTTGGCTTTTTTCCCTGATAGATGTCTTCCAGAGGAACAGACTTTTATATTCTTGTTGTATATTCTGCAGCAAATATCCCAAGGATATTTTTCCCCATGTTTAATACAAAGAAAGGAAACAATGTGTTTAAATAGCAAATAAAGGTGGTTAACTTAAGGTGATGGGAAAAAAAAGCCAGCTGTCTCGTGGAATATTGTAGCATTCTGCTCATCTTGTTTCACATAAATCCATTCATTTTTTATTGAGCCTTCAGTTATGTGTTAAGGTACTTTCCAAAATCATTGCCCTTCATTCCGTTGCCGTAGTTATTGGTCAGAATATCTCTGAGCAAAGACAAGCCATTTGCTAAACAGCTTTTAAGGACAGGTGGCTGAATAAGTGGCTTTCTTTTCTTCCTGAAAGTGGACTTTACTTCTGATGAGAGAGGGTTTTATTTTTTTTTTTTTAGGTCAATTTTGCTTTGCATCTCAGCAGAGGAAGCTCTACTTAGATATAACTTCTAACAAGCCCTTAGTACTGGGCAACATTTCACAAGACAGTTTAAAGTTTCAATGAAGCAATGTAGCCAGCTTGAAAGTGATCATTCATTGAAGCTGTGAAACTGGACACTGCACATAAAAATGTGATTTAGGCTTGGGGCTGCTGGTGGAAAGCAGATGGTGGTGCTTGTTGGATAACTAGGGGCATGTGATGCAATGCAAATTTTGAATAAAGGCAGAAAGATCTCTGTGGGACTGTCCATGGGAGCAGCTGTGTCTTTGTATTCACCCAATACAAACTCTTCTTGTCTGTAAAATGGGTATGAAAGCTGTGATGTGAAGGTATATATTTAAAAAAACCCAATTATTCAGAGCGTTTTGTAAAAATCTACAGTATAGGTGCTTACTATTAAATACGATCATAATAAAATGATAAGAATTGGTCCTAATATGTGACAGAGAAAGCCTGGAAGCAGTCTCATTTATAAGTATTGTCATTCTTAAGTGTGCACTGAATGAACAATGCCCTCTGCTGATTGTGGGGAGGAAAATGGCTAGAAACCTGAGACAAAACTTGCAGACAAGGTAAAATAGAATAATTCTGCTGCTGTACATTGATGTATCAAAGACTCTGTCTGTGACTTGTTTCCTTATTACAGATTATGTATATATATGTGATTAAATATGGCTGACAAGATACTTGCAAAGTCTTTGTACGTACCTGTATTTGTGTAAATTAAGCCTTTGAATAATCTAAAAGATGCCGATGTCGGTGCATTTTTCAGACTAGGTGGGCAGTATCCATCAGTTGCAGCTATCACTCACAGTCACACAGAATCACAGAGTGGTAGGGGTTGGAAGGGACCTCCAAAGATCATCTAGTCCAACCCCCCTGCCAGAGCAGGATCCCAGAGTAGATCCCACAGGAACATGTCCAAATGGGTTTAAATGTCTCCAGAGATGGAGACTCCACAGCCTCCCTGGGCAGTTCCAGTGCTCTGTCACCTCACAGGAAAGAAGTGTTTCCTTATGTTAAGATTGAACCTCCTGTGTTCCAGTTTGTGCCCAGTTCCCCTTGTCCTGTCACTGGGCACCAATGAGAGGAGTCTGGCCCTGTCTTCCTGACACCGCCCTTGAGATATTGATGAGCATTGATGAGATCCCCCCTCAGCCTCCTCTTCTCCAAGCTAAACAGACCCAGTTCCCTCAGCCTCTCCTCAGATGGGAGATGCTCCAATCCCTCCATCATCTCAGTGCCCTGTGCTGGACTCTTTCCAGTAGCTCCATGTCCCTCTTGAACTGAGGATTCAACCCTTATACTTACTGATTGTAGACAGTACGTAAATATTTAAACATTGATGCCTTGATGGTTATCTCTGTGACCAGATACATGGTATTACACAACAGTATATCACATCAAGTAAGGAGGACTAATGCACTGAACTGAATTTTGTAGAGGCCAAATACGTTAACTCAAAAATTGGGTAGGACCCAGAGGTGAAACGCCATAAGATTTCTTAGTGCTGATGGTAACCTCAGGTGTGTATTGTATCTGCTGAACAGACAGAATATCTGCCTATGTAATTTGCTGTTGCCTAGCCATGATTTTTCTGTTTGTCTTTCTTTGGACTGCTTTAATTATTGAAAAGTTTCAGTTGGAGCTCTGTGCAGGCTGCATATTAATACTTAATCACATTTTCAAATTTTTGAAACACACTTTTTAGTCATTTTATACCTTGCCTGGAGAACCAAAGGCCAGTTCCTCACTCAGTTTTTGGTTTCTCTTTTTAGAAGAAAACAAATATTGTTCTGAGGGAGTAATGACATTTGCTAACAACATGCATGTGAATATCTTTTTCTAGGAGATTTAAAACAAAAATCAAACTATTTTTATAAGAAATGAATTGAAACTAGACACCACCACTTAAAACTTAGCTTACCTTACCCCTTGTCCAGTGGATTTAAAAACAAATTATGGACAAAGAAATTTTGTTTGCATTTCACATCTTGACTGCTCCTGCCACTGGTGTGTGATTACTAGAGGTACCAAAAAAATCTTAGTGTGCATATGATATAAAGAGCTGGAGAGTTTGGATTTGGAAAAAAAAGAAAGGTGCTAAGTACATATTAGAACTGTATTCTAGGTTTTATGAAAAGAAACATATCCTACATTAATTACTGTTTTAAAACTAATTATTATACAAGGCAAAAAAATGAGATATTAATTTATGAATAGAGTAAGACTGTTTAAAATGAGTCTGTGCTGCAGCATGTACCAAGAGTGTTATTAATGAAGAGCATATACTGTAGTATACCAATATAATTTGTACTCAAATATGTTAGTGAAGATGCTGTAAATATCTTGAAAAATTCCATATAATGCTGAATTTGTCTTCCAAAAGTAAGTTCTGTTTCAGAGGAGCTGGGCTGGTACTGACATCTCCATAAGTGCAAGATAAAAATTACTTTCAGATTGCAGACCTGCCTGTTTGTATGTGCACAAACTGACTTTGAGATGTGCATTTGCTTTGTTGGGTGCTCTTTTCCTTTTAGAGTGTAAACCACTGTGCTTTGTACTACAGGTATTGGGAGAGAGGAAAGGTTTCTTAGTGGACAGGATTATTAAAGTCCTGAAGATCTTCCAAGAAGTTGTTCAATTTTAATACCATGAACAAAAGTAATCACTCTAACTTGATTACTTTTTGCCCTACCTGGGTGGAGGACAGGGGTTGCTGGTAAATCAATTCTTCAAATTACTGCTTTTTGCTAAGAATTTTTGCTAGTGTGTAAAACATTAGAAGACTAAAAATAAAAAGGAAGGAGGGAGGGAGGGGATCACTGGAGAGAAACCAAAGAAACCCAGACTTGCCACTCTGGCATTTGCATCATTATTTTTCTCCCTTCCACAGTTTACCTACTCCAAACTTCATGATGTTTTTGCAGCATGTTGTTAAAAGCTGTGGAAGAAGTTGGCACCTATGGTACAGACTTTTTGGATATATTTTGTTAGACCTTTTTGCACTGTTGTAAAACAGTGGAATGGTATATTAAACTACTTCATCACAATCAGATTTCAATTTGTTAGCCTGAAAACACGTGTATTTTGTTCTATGCTTATATTTTTGTGCTTTCTTTCCATGGTATAATGAATCTGTGGAAGTTTTCTGGGATCAGCAGTTTCAGGAGAGTTGTAATGAGGAAGCATAGAAAAAACAAATTTGTGCATTTCTATAGCCAAGTTATAGACATTAAAGGCCGAGTGTGACAAAAAGAAAGGACATTTCTTAAACTGAAAATATATAATAAATGCAATTTATTCGAGTTGTGGAGAGAGGAACAATTCATCTTCTATAGGAGCACTGAGTATTTCTAAATTAATGCATTTATCATTTGGTGCATTGTTTTGGTGTTTGGATCCAAATCATTGCTTGAATTACGAATGCCTCACAGAGGTTTGGCACAAATTTTAAGGCTTACTTCTTACGCAGCTGCACACATGGAGGCTTCCACAGGAGCTTAGTTTTGCAGAGGACTGAGTAAAATCCTGAGCAAAGTATCAATACATGACCAATACACTTAAATCAATTCACAGCAATAATGATTCAAAGCAAAGTCCCCAATAAAAGCATAAGTCAGTCTGAAAATATGACACATTTTATCACACGTGTCCACAAGCACAAAGGGTGTAGTGTTGTGGAGCAGCAGTACAGAGGAGATATACCTTTATTTATAAGGAATGTCACAGAAGATCTGGCAATCTAGATAAGCATTTCACATTTTGCACTGACTCCATAGGGCATACAAACTGCTGATAGCCATCGTTTACTATACTGAGCTTATTTGTTGTATTTTCCATCCCCACCCTTACAGAAATGGTATCACCATTATTTTGCTGCTCATAGAAACGTGTAAATGTGAACTTGTGAAAAAATTTGCTGACATGACATATTGTAAACAATGCCAGCACGCACTGAGAAGTACGTTGATGTGTGTTATTTCATTTTGTGGTATTACACTTGCAAGCAGCTTCTATACCTGTTTATGACAACGTCACATTTTGGAAAATAATGTAGTCAGGAAACAGCCCTCGACTTTTGAAGAGCAATTTGATCAAGTCTTTTGTTGCTAACTGTAGTTTATCGAGATATAGATTCTGATATTATGATTACAGCTTTTGCTGTGTAATACAGGAATGTCTAGCACTTGCAATGATCAGAATGACTATTATTTCTCTACATGCTTATTTATCATCCCTTCTACAATTCCTAACAGCTTAGCAACTGAGCACTCTTCCAACAGTTATCAATGGCAAAAGTAGAAAAAAAAAACAAGACAAACCAAATGTCCTGGTTCCCCAGGCCCAGCCCCACGGGGCAGCCATGCAGGCAGCCATGAGCATCCCCAGTCAATGGGAGATCCACTCAAGGCAGCTGACCCACAGCTGTATCCCACACCCCTCATCTGCTCATGGGAAAAGGAGGGAGCTCACTGAGAGTGGAGTTCTTCTTCCTGGGGCTCTTCCATTGTGGTCTCCTGTTCCTGCTGTTGACATCAAGGACTGGATGAGTAGAATCCTCTATCCTTTATATTGATTTATTTCAGTTTTGTCATTCTATTAAATCTGTTTCTACTTCATCTCATGGGCCTTCTCCCTTTCTTTTCCCCAATTCTCCTTCCCAGCTGGGGAGGGAGCATCAGGTGGTGGACTAACTGCTATGGTTTAGCCCTGAGTACTGGCTAAATGTAGACACTGAACCTTACATCTGTTGTGTAAAAGGAGGCATAATTATTCCAGAAATTTTAAGTAGATGGCTCTTAAAGGTCTGCCTTAACTTATTTTAAATTATTGGAAGTCTGTCTGGCATACTAGTGCATGAGACTTCTGTGAATAGCGTTTCAACTCATTTGCAATTCTGCAAGATGGAGGTTCTTTGGCTTTAATTCTATGTGAAATAGATATCTCCAAAATGTACAGCAAACTAAAAAAAAAAATCAGATGAAATGTTCTAATTTTGATCTTTAAATTAACTTCTACTTTTAATATTCAGAGTTCTAAATGAAAAAGGATTTGAGTAAACCCCAAAATATTTAACGTTGTGAGAATCTGAACTCTTAAAAGTGAAGTTATAAGAATGGATTGAATGTCTTATCAAACTGTAGAATAGTGAGCATTCACGTTCAATGTTTTAAGTGTGTGTTATGCTTGCTGTCTTTATTTGAATAATGTCTGGATGCTTTCTTGATACTGCAACTTATCTTATACAATATATCACCATGCTAGTGGAAACAGGGATAGAGAAAATGTCTAAATTCTGGTTTAATTAACTAGACATTCCTTAGTGTAGAAAAGTTTAATTTTTATGCAAATCAAAGGTAGGGGCTGTATCATTGAAAAGAGAAATGATAGACTCGAGAAAACTTATTTAATGTAGCTATTGGTTTACTCTAGGGAGCCATGATGAAAAAAAAAAAAAAAAAAAGAAAGAAAGAAAACAAAAATCAGGAAGAAAGATAAGTTTGATCTTCTGTGGCACCAGATAATTTGCTGAGAATTGCCTACAGTGGAAGTAGGCCCATGTACTTCATTCAGGATGTGGCTGAGTGTTGTTGTTGTTTCCATTCATTTGGAAACTTAAGATCACCATCTCTTGATTAACTGTGAAAAAGAATGAAATCACTTTTACCTTTATTTGAATGTTGAGTTACATTATACTTTTGTCTTTTGATTACCTGTAGGTTATTTCTGAGAACAGTGAATCTGTTTATTCCATGAGCCACAACTGGGTATTTTTAGCTATTAGCTTTCTTTGCTACCAATCAACTAGTGAATTCTAATGGTGTTTTTTTATGATATCAAGTCCTCTAGACTTTGGATGAGCAAGTATTCACTGAATGCTAGTTTTGTGACAGTATAAATAGTCATTGGCATTATATTTTCATATGAGATTGAATATTGTTTCATTATTTATAGCATTTATTTTTTTATATTTATTGGGCAAAAATGGTTTCAAAATACAAGAACATAGAAAATAATAATTATTAAATATCCACAAACAAAACCTTCTGGGTTTAACACATTAGGAATACATACATTACCTTTAAGAAACAGTAGGCACAGGTTCTGTAGCAATAGGATTAGAATCCTGTAATGTTCTGTAGGGGGGAGATTTGCTTTCACAGATCTGAAGCTTGTGCATTTATGAGTTTTATTAGTGTGTATGTACTTGTTGCTTTGACAGGAACTGGCACAGTTACAGTTTAGGCTCTTAAGGAGAGCTTTGCATACTAGTTGTGAGTGATGTGCAGTATGTCCAAATTCTCTTTGGCCAAAGCTATCCAGCAATAATTAATGGGATCAAGTGCAATGGACACATTGCTGGGGTCATATCCAGATTCTTTCCTGAAAAACTACTTGTAGACTGTGTTATAATAGATAGCCCTTTTTGAGAGGAATACAGCTGGAGTCAGTTTTATCTTCCTTTGATAATATTCATAATGAATTTTTCGATACCTAGTTTTGTATTTTTGGAGACACTCAGGTCTCCTTATGAATTCCTCTAATTGTGAAAAGTTGAAAACACAACTTCCTAACTTTGCAGAAGTCTGTGATAGCCATATTCCTTTGCATACACTTAAAGATTTCCAGCTTCCCTTTGTTAAAACACTAGTTCTGTGACAGCTTCTCGCAGAAGTGTTACTTTTTGGAAGCATTCCAATTTCTCTGGACATTAGTTCCCAATTTCTTTTACATTTGCAAGGAAAAATATTGCTGGATCCAAGTCATACATGTTGGATCTTTAGCATCAACTATTCTGTCCTACAGAACTGGTCCTGTTATACCCCACTACTTGCTAATTTGGAGACTCACACTTAAATAGTGATTTGAAAAGCTGCTGTCATTTTAAGAGGCTCATATTTTTTTAGAGGCATACAATCTTCTTGTGTGTGTGTAATTTACTTAAGAGTCTTCCTGAGTGATGCTTTTTTTTGACACAACACTGTTCACATGTTTTGATATTTTTCACTGTAAGTATTCTCAATCATTTCTAGTGATACTGAATCACTGATATTTCATCCCCAGTTTTTGTCTACTTGGAAAACAAGAATGTGATTTTTAGATCTAAGCAACTTTCAGAAATGTCTGGAGGTAACATTAGATAGGTATTTGGACCTTTTGAAGTTTTACAAATTATTCACTTCTGTGTTTGTCTGCAGATTGTCATCTGGCTTTTTAATCACTTCCTAGCTCCATGAATTATTTGACAATTATGTTTCAGCTCTACAACAAAAGAATTCAATGTATTCTAAGATCAAAGGAACCCTCCCAAAAAATTCCCCAAACCTATTAGTTGGAATCCTATAAATAAGATCAATAACAGCAGTTATGCAGATGAAATAGGTGCTGTGGCATTCAGTTTTCTTTTCACTGACCAGATTGCTGTTTGATTACCAACATGGCACAACAGCCTGAAGGTATTTGACTGTCACTGTTCAATATACACTTCATTATAACAAATAGAAGCCTTTTCACAATTGTTCAATGTGAAGCCAACAGTGTTTCATATTATGATTACATACACTGCTGCATGTAGATATTGTGTGTAATATTCCTTTTCAGTGAGTTGGGAAATTGCATTAATCTACCTCATAATTGCAGAGCCTTCATGTGTATGTATCTGCTGGTAAGAATTTGTCATACCTTCCCTTTTTTGCTTTAATCCACGAGGCTGGGAATTTATTACAACTTTTATCTGGAACGCCAGGTTTCTAGCTGTAACTCTGGTGGTTTCATATTCAAAGACAGGCTGGAATAGCAGCTGTTACATTAAGAAAAGAGTTAATCCAGTATACCAGCTACTGTGGACTTTTTATACTCAAAATGAGCTTCCTTTGATAAGTCGACACAAAAGTTCTGCATTTTCCCCTGGAAGCAGAGCTGACTGGAACAAATCTACAGTTCCAGCCTAATACTCTCATTTTCTGAAACAATCTTAGCAAAAATACAATAATGATATTTGCTATGATGCTTATGACAACATTTCCTCACACCCCTGCTCTAATGAGGTGACCTTTGTATGACACATCTATTTTTTGCTTGATGTTGTATACCTGACCTTCAAAGAATTACCAGCAGGTATACAGCTATTATGGAGTGAAATAAGTCAGACATAAGCAGTAGCTCCTATTATCTCCTGTCCAACAGACTGAAATAAAATAATTACTAGAGGTGATACAAAAGTCGATCAGAGAATAATTTATGTTGAAAAAGACCCTTAAGATCACTGAGTCCAACTGTTAACCTGACACTTCAAACTCCACCACTAAGCCATGTCCATAAGCACCACATCTACACATCTTCTAAATACCTCCAGGGATGGTGATTCAACTGCTTCCCTGAGCAGCCTGTTCCAATGCCTGACAACCCTTTTGGTGAAGAAATTTTTCCTAAAAGCCAATCTACACCTTCTCTGGCACAGCTAAGTCCATTCCCTCTTGTCCTGTCACTGTCACCTGGGAGAAGAGACTGACCTCCACCTTGCTACCCCCTCCTTTCAGGGAGCTGTAGAGAGCAATGAGGGCTCCCCTCAGCCTCCATTTCAGGAAGATGGGGCCAGACTCTTCTTGGTGGTGTCCATTGACAAGACAAAGGGCAATGGGCACAAACTGGAACATAGGAGGTTCCACATAAATACGGGGAAGAACTTCTTCCCAGTGAGGGTGACAGAGCACTGGCACAGGCTGCCCAGAGAGGCTGTGGAGTCTCCTTCTCTGGAGACATTCCAAACCCATCTGGATGTGTTCCTGTGGGATCTATTCTAGGATCCTGCTCTGGCAGGGGGGTTGGACTGGGTGATCTTCAGAGGTCCCTTCCAACCCCTACCACTCTGTGATTCTGTGACATGAGTACTGTGCTTTCCTACAGCTTTTCAATATAGCGGTTGAGCCTGCTTCCTTCTTGCCTTTTAAACTGCTCACTGTAGATAGTAGAAAGTGCAAGGTTTGAGTGTGGGGATTAGGCATGCAAGGCGAGCCACTATCTGATTGCTGGGGCACTCATCCATCACTAGTTAGATGCAGAACACTCCCGTGGTGGCTTCTCAGCAAGCAGCCTTCTGCTTACGGTCAGCAGGCATGACTACTTTAAAGTGTATTTCCCAGCAAATATATGATGGATTGGAAGCCTATTATATTCTGAGTACTGCCTAGAGACGTGTATTTTACTAGAAGTAAATATCTGCTTAGCAATTATCTGCTGTCATTGTTTGCTGCAGTCCTGTCAGCTCTCACACATTAAGCAGAGTTGAAATAAATAATTAAAATTGTAGCATTAAGGTTTTTCCTCAAAGGTTGCTATGAAAAAATAGTACCAATGCAGAATGGACATTTCTACTTTATGACAATCTTGGCTTGTGCTGTGTGGAGCAGTTGTACCTCAGATGAGACATTCAGGTCCTGGATGCATAACTTTGTGTACCCAGAACCCTGCAGGAATGTTTGGAGCAATGCTGCTTGGGAGGGGAAGTCAAATACTTTCTACGTGAAAGTTTCTTAAATAAGCACTGCTTGCATCCTTGATACTGGCTGGTTACATGAAAGGAAACTTGGTGATCAGCTGTAGAGGTCTTGGAGGACTTTCCACAAAGTACAGAGATCCTACTTCTAGCGTGTTGCCTAACTGCTCTAAATTCAATGGAATTGTCACCAAAGGTGTGTGCCTGAAGTGTTCTTTGCTTTTCCAGCATGTCCCTGGACTCTGGCAGCCCTGTAGGTAAGCAGACAGAATATCAGGCAGGTTGTTTTTTGCAGCCTTTCCACATTTCATCAGCAATCACCAAAACCAGTCTGCTTTTGCAAAATGCTTCAGTGACAAAAGCCCAGTTTCATCAGAAGAAATCCTGTGGAGTTCTATTTGTTATATGGTGGGAAAGAGATGGAACAGATGTATTTCAGTCTGCTAATCACAGAGCATGACTGATTGACTTTCCATCTTGCCTCTATCCTCTTTCTCTTAGTTGCTGTTATCAATACCAAGATGGGAGCTATAAAACCTGCGTATTGCATTGAAAATTTTTACTCTGGCAGCTGTTGAACATGTATTTTCAAAATTAGCACTGAGTACCTACATAGTTAACATAGCATGTGTGTAACATCATCCTCTGAGCTGATGTTGCTGGTGTGCATTATTTGCAGATCACTTAAACTTGGTTTGTAACATCTAAAGTACACATGGAAAAATAATACATTTGTAAAGGGAATTATGGCTCTGGGCAGAGCGTACTATGATCTTAACTTAGAAGTCAAAATGAACTTAGGTGTGGGTCTGCAGGTGGATTATGCACACAAATCTCTTATTGAGTTAATGACTGAACACTGAATAGTTAAACAGAAGTACAATCAGCAAAGAATGCATCTAAATTTTGCACTGAATCTAATAAATAAGACAGTTTTGAGCAAATATGTAGCCTCCCAGTTAGAATAACTGAATAGAATAAAGCAAAAGTCTTTAATATTGAATATTGTTGGGAGCACAGCTTGTAATAAAATTGTTGGTATCCCTGACAGTGACAAGGCCTGAGAATTAATTATTCTGATGACTTTTTTGGTCATTACTATTGGTTGTTTGTGTTTTTTTAAACAGAATGAATTTTTGTGAGAAAATACTCATCATCAAAATGAAAACTTTCCAAGAATAATTATCAGAAACTTTCTAAGACTGGAGACCCTTCCCCCTGCCTTTTTTTTTTTTTACTTAAGGAGAGATCTCCTCCAGAATAGCCAGTAACTATATGGATAGGACAGTTCAATTTACTGCTTTGCCCTGGACACATAACCACTCCCTGCAAATGATCTGTCTAGTCACCTTGACACACAGCAATGTTGTGGTCTTTCTCAAGTAAAATGTAGTTAATATGTTTGTACTAACACATTGCTACAAAGAAAATGCATGAGAAAACACTGCCTTTTTTAGGGTAGACACTTGTCCAGCTGGTGTAGGCACACTTGGTATAGCCTGAGGGCAGCTTTGCACAGTAACAGCTCTGAATAACCTTTAGCCTGCAGCACTGAAGAAACAATAAACGTTCTCCAGTGCTATAATATTTAAAGAAACTTAGAGAAGTAGTATACAAAAGAATAGCTGAGTGAAACTTGATAAATTGCTGTAAGTCAAGAGGTCTGACTCACACATATTTTCCTTCAGTCTACCTTTTGGTCTTATGCATTAAAAACCAATAAGACCTATTCCTTCTGATCTCTGTTGTTGATGATTCCAAAAAAAAGCTGAACTTGTGAGGTCATTTTTTTTTCTTAGCCTTGAGTTACCAGTGTGAGAAACATGAAGAAAAAGAAAGGCAAAAGGAAAGGGGGAGAAAAAGACAAGTTTGGCTTTATTAAGGCTTTTTTTCTTTCTTTGCTTGGATCTGGAACCTAAATTTACTTCTAGCTCTTGGCTGACGTGTAAAGAACAGAGAAATGCAAGAGGTTTTTAACCAAACAGTTCTCATCCTTTCTACTGAACTTTACAGTATGAGCTTCCATCTTTGATTTCTACTTTATGGTAAAAGCAAACGAAGATTGTGGTGGTAGAAAATAAAAGGTATTTTCTTTTCCCCACTTTGTTTTTATTTCTGGGAGATCGCTTGTATTCCTTTCTCACTTCTAATTTTGGAACTAGAGACCTCAAAACAAAGTAAGTTATAGGGTATGGTTATATTAATGAAAGATATAAGGGTAGCTTAGTTACCTAATAGGCTTATATAAGGTACGTTTGATGATAAATGAGAGCTCAAGTATATATAATAAACACAATTTTTGGCCATTAAATTAACAGACTATTTGTTATTATCCTTGAGTTCGCTGTTTGAAACTTCTGTAAACTTTAATGTGTCTGTGTTACTCACTAAGAGGAACTTAAATACCTCATGTATCTCGAAAGAAAAAAGGTAGTGTGGTGAATTATAGACCTCTTCTGCTAAAACTGTGGTTCTCTGTCTGAGCTGGGAATTCAAAAGGAAAAGTAATTTATTTTATGTCCATGAGTGGGAAAGTTCATTAAACTTCAGGCTTCTGGGGAAAGAGTTTAGTATTGATTGTGGTTAAGACCAGAGGGCTAAGAACTGGACATCATGGCTTCTGTATTAAATTATCATAAACATTTGCTCTGTGACTCTGGGCAAATGAATTACCTTACATTCAACAGCTCAAATTTAGGCACTTTTTTCAGTCAGTCACTTCAATCAGAAGAAAAAAAAAATCAATTTCTTGATCTTTTTAGTGTAAGTACATCTGGCTAATGTGGATGAGAATTGCTACTGCTGCCTTGGCCCTTTGAAAATGAATTTTATTTATCAAGAGCCTAAATATGGCTGCGGGTATTAGCGCAGGGCCTCAGTCCTCAAACCACTGAAGTGTGCCATTGCTAGCTAACTGCTTTTTATCTGAGTCTGAATGCTCTGCATTTCTTAAAATCTTGTCATTAATCAGTTTCCTAAGACAGAGCATTGATAAAGGTCTTCTGACCTTTCCAGAAGTGACTGCAGCTGGCTTAAGTAAATTCTACTGAAGCTAGCTGCAATCTTTCTAAAACTTTACAACCATTTTAGCTGTGGCAAAAGCTTTCTTGAGCAGGTTTTGGGTTGGTTTGCAGGGTTTTGTTTTTTTTTGTTTGGGATTTTTTTTTTGGGTTTTGTTTTTGTTTTGACTCCTGGGTACTGTAAAACAACTTTCCCATTCCCAAGAAGGCCAATGGCATCCTGGGGTGTATTAGAAAGGGAGTGGTTAGTAGGTCGAGAGAGGTTCTCCTTCCCCTCTATTCTGCCTTGGTGAGGCCACATCTGGAGTATTGTGTCCAGTTCTGGGCCCCCCAGTTCAAGAAGGACAAGGAACTGCTCGAGAGAGTCCAGCGTAGAGCCACAAAGATGATGAAGGGAGTGGAACATCTCCCTTCTGAGGAAAGGCTGAGGGAGCTGGGTCTCTTTAGCTTGGAGGAGACTGAGGGGTGACCTCATTAATGTTTATAAATATGTAAAGGGTGAGTGTCACGAGGATGGAGCCAGGCTCTTCTCAGTGACATCCAATGATAGGACAAGGGGCAATGGGTGTAAGCTGGAACATAGGAGGTTCCACATAAATGTGAGGAAGAATTTCTTCACAGTGAGGGTGACAGAGCACTGGCACAGGCTGCCCAGAGAGGTTGTGGAGTCTCCTTCTCTGGAGACATTCAAAACCCGCCTGGACATGTTCCTGTGTGACCTGATCTAGGTATTCCTGCTCTGGCAGGGGGGTTGGACTAGATGATCTTTTAAGGTCCCTTCCAATCCCTGACATTCTGTGATTCTGTGATTCTGTGATTCCCCTAGGGAAATAATTGTTATTTAATGATGAGTAGGTGTGTTTCTGGGGGCATGTTATTAATATAGCTAGGGCTACCATGAGCCCTGGTTCATAGAATTTTATAAGGTTCTGAAGAATATAGATTATAAAAGCTTTTGAGAAAGCTTTTTTGCTCTCCTTTTTTTTTTTTTACCCTTTTCATGATTTAATCTGATTTCTTGATAGGTGTTGTCTCTACAAATCAAACAGGACCTTCACTGTGCTTTGTTTTAAAATCTCCTCTAATAATAAGCATGTAAAATCTGCTGGTACTACTACACAGAAATTTTGTTATATTGAAGTACTTTATTTTAAAATGTCATAAAAAGGGATGAGAATCAGATCTTACACAGTGATGGAAAGCTGAACGTTTGTCTCACAATGACAGCCAATGTCTTCACTATTTATATTACATAGGAAATATAACAAACATTAGTTACACAGAAAATTTTGTCCCATGTCTTAAGAAATGTATCAGCTAAAATATTCCAGATAAAACCTGAAATAGATAATCCATACAGCACACGTTCAGGCATACTGGTGTGATTACTGTATAGAATTTGCTTATTATCCACTAGTGACCAACACAGTTCTTCACATGTAGGTGTATATAGAGAGATTTTGCAATATATAGCAAGAGTATATCTTCTGCTTTTAAACAGCTGATAGATGAATCATAAAAACATCCATATATAATTATTTTTTCATCCTTAGTCACAGTCTTCTGGAAATCAAGCAAGTATTTATGAGACAAGGCTTTCAGGGTGCTGAAAGATGTGTGTCCCTTTTTGGTATGATTTGGAGTATGGAAGCATGGAAACAGATGCTTCTGCTATTTACTGGTTGATACTGATAAATAAAGAACAGTTTAAAACAAAAGATTACCCAGTCCTGGGTTGCAAACTTTCCTGTTGATTTTAATGGAGCTGAGATTCCATCTGAAGTGTTCAGCTTTTACGACTTAACATATTTTTATGTTAACTCAAGTCTTCAAAAGAAGACTTTGTCAGTGGTTCTTTTATTGCACCTGCTATTCCCCGAGATGAGTGCAAGCAAATATTGTCTGTCCTTTGTACACTCATAGCAGGTACTATTAAACCATCAATGTAAAAGCTCTCTGAGCATTCATAATTCACATACCCCTGTGCACTGTGGAGTATATTTGGGAGTGGCAGCATGTACATGATACCCATAAGTTATCACCCAAGTCAGTTCCCAAGATATAAACTGTATATAAACTTCGAGGAAATTCCAATATTCATCCAAATTTTACATCTGAGGAGTTTCTTATATGAATTTGGAGTAATATGGTTGAAATTCAATGTATTTGGAGTAGAGTGGTGGTAAATTCAGGTTATTCCTCTGTTCAGATTTCAGTAAAGTCTAGTTTGGGTTTAAATAGTTACATGGAATTGAAGTTTTGGTTAGCTTTGTCCGTTGCTGCAGCTTCAGGTAACTGCTGTTTTCAGTGAGAAAAATGCTAACTGCTACTTCAGGCTATGTTTTATTAATTTGCTTTTCTGTGCATTTAAAACAAACATTTCATTTGTTTTCTGAATCTTAGTTGGTTCTCTTGGTTTAATTCTCCAGACTATATATTCAGTGCAAGGTTATACGTAATGTTCAGTAATATGTGTGAGGTGGCTGTTACAGATCTTACATGTTCCCTTCTGTAAAGTTTATCTACATTTTGCTGCATATCTCACTTAAGGAGTTTGCTGCTTTGATTCATTTAAACACTGAGGCATTGTTTCATATTGTGTTTGACTACAGCTCAATCATTCTGAGTTAATTTCCCTTCATCTTTAACTGAATTAGTATAATTCACATTCAACTATGGCAATTTAATGTATTTCTTTTAATCTTGGATTCACAAGTCTCAGTGAATTCACAGTTCTCTGCAGTCTCATCCATACATCTTGGGTCTGGGTGAATATCAACAACCCCAATATCACTTCAGATATCATTACATTTGTGTTTGAAGCCAATCAAATTCATTTACATTCAGCTATATCTTTATGGTTAATTGTTTCATATTAATTTTCTATCCTAGTACTTTTACCCAAGTTTTAGACCTATTAATCTTTGAATATTATTTTCAGCATTTAAATCCAGTAGCTTCATTTCATTTGGTTTCAGAGCTGATGAGCTGTCACTGTAGATTCAATTCCCATTTTTCATTGAAAAGATTGAAGACCAATAGCTGCTCATCTCTTCAATTTATTGTTCATAGTTATAGATAGTTATACAAATACTTTCAAGTTATTTTGTCCTAGGTGGCTTTGCAGGAAACAGGATGAGTTTTACTCTTAAAAATGTTCATTGCAACATTGGAATTTGCTTACAGCTTAGGTCTGACCTCTTCTTGCTCTGTGGACCAGATCTGCTTCTAGTTATGGGAGTGTAATTCCATGGGTTTATTGTACACAGTCAAAAATAAATATGTATTCCACAGTATATTATGACCTAGTATTGTTAAGATTATTTTAATTTTTTTAAATAAAAATAATAGCCTAAATTATATCTAAATATGTTTTACAATGTAGATGCCTCAGGGCAGAGATTAATCCTTGCTTGAATTGCGAGTCGTTGAATATCAATTTTATGACTGCAATGGGATTTTTGGAGTTCTGCTGAAATGGTGCTTCCAGTAAGAATATTTTGTGAAATTTTATAATTTTTACATTTTTGAACTACATTATTTTAATTTAATTAAAATTTAGTTTAAAAAGTAGTTTTAAACTACAGCATAGCATCATTAGGTCAAATTAAGATAATAAGCACTAATGAAGCACAAAATATCCACCAGCCAGACTGCAGTTAACAGCTTAGCTTTCTGTATTCTGTTCCAAATATGTCAGTCTGCTTGCTATGTTTTACTCTTTTTACATTAATTCTATTTTGTCAAATTGCAGCTAAGTCTCTAGCTAAGACAAGTTAATTCGTAGTTGAAGGTAGTATCAAAATTCAAAGTTCAGATTGTAAAATAATGAATCTTCAAACATTTATATTGCACATGCCACTCAGAAAAAAAAACCCTATTCCTTTCTGTTCCCCACATTTGTGAAAAGGTATTTTAAACATTGCAGAAAAACTTCTTTGTGACTTGTTTTTCATATTAATTAACTGTAGTAATTTTGCTTAGGGCATCATATTGTACATATGCAGCCCCAAACGCAGCTGAGGTGGTCATTGATTAACATGGGAGAAAGGAAGACAAACCCCAGGAACTTCTTTCCCTATAGCCAAACTTCCACAACTTAATGTATCACTTTTCTTGTACCTATAGTTGAATCAGTTCAGCATTTTTAATAAAAATTGCTGCAAAAAAAGCAAAATAACAGCATCACATATTAAAGTAACCCATACCACATGCAAAAGTATGATTCAGTGAAGTATTTATATGCCTGGAGTAGGTAGAATTTTTGTGTTGCTTCTTAGTTTGGAAATTTGTGGGTTTTTTTGCTGTATAAGCAGGAACTTAGAAGGAAATAATTTCATTACCGAAGACACTTGAGCTTATGCTTTATAAAACTTCTCTGTTTTACCTATCTCCTGAATTTATGAGATATCAAATGTGGTTAGGAAATAATTTGAAGTAATGCTACATCCTTA
Source organism: Podargus strigoides (assembly GCA_028020825.1). Taxonomy (NCBI): domain Eukaryota; kingdom Metazoa; phylum Chordata; class Aves; order Caprimulgiformes; family Podargidae; genus Podargus; species Podargus strigoides. Next base: position 42,696,141 of record CM051624.1, on the reverse strand, counting down.
ATTCAAAGGAAGTAGTAAACCTAGTAATAATATCAGCAGCAGTAGAGCAATGTGACCTATAATGAGATAAAAAATGTGAAGCATTTATGAATCACTAAAGTGAATTTCTTGTTTACACTGAAATATTTTTATTTGGATACTTTAGAGCAGTGATATACCTTCTAGCTGATGTTTAACAGCTTCTTTTTAGCCACATATAGCCCTCTCACAGGTTCTTTTAAGGTATATGCCTTCAAAGATAGTTATAATATGCTCAGATATAATGTAAAGTGACTATGTAGGTACAGGGACACTTATCAACATGTTAATATCTATTTGATTGCTCAAGTAAAATGCTTCTGTCTTCACTATTATATGAGGAGATTAGTACTGTATAATCCTATCTGGGCTACTGGGGAAAAGAAGTCTGGAAACCCAGCTGAGTTACTCTCCATGTCTGTGGTCTATCCCTTCTATATGAAGAACACCAGATGGCCAGAACCATTCCATGAGTGATTAAAGAAGTGATGTGTTGTATCAGAAAAGGCAGAGTGTTCTTCATGTCCTTCAGGGGCAACAGATCCTCATCAGCCCAATCTGTAAACTGATGAAAACTTGAATATGTTGAATTAGTCATATTTTTTCCAGCAGACTTTTCCATTTTGGATTCTGTACCTCATAAATTTTACAGTGACCTTGAACAAATTGCCACAATGAAAATAACAGTCAATAATGGTACTCAAGTTTCAGTAGTACCCAAAATTGTAGACACAGAATCATAGAATGGTTTGGGTTGGAAAGGTCCTCAAAGCTCATCTCATTCTAACCCCCCTGCCATGGCAGGGACACCTCCCACCAGCCCAGGTTGCTCCAAGCCCCATCCAACCTGGCCTGGAACACTGCCAGGGAGGGGGCAGCCACAGCTTCCCTGGGTAACCTGGGCCAGTGTCTCACCACCCTCACAGCCAAGAATTCCTTCCTAATATCTAGTCTAAATCTCCCCTCTTCCAGTTTAAAGCCATCACCCCTCATCCTATCACTCCATGCCCTTGTAAAAAGTCCCTCCCCGGCTTTCTTGTTGGCCCCTTCAGGTACTGGAAGGTGCTCTAAGGTCTCCCCAGAGCCTTCTCTTCTCCAGGCTGAAGAACCACAACTCCCTCAGCCTGTCCCTGTAACAGGTGCTCCAGCCCTCTGAGCATCTTCATGGCCTCCTCTGGACCCACTCCAACAGCTCCATGTCCTCCTTGTGTTGGGGGCCGCAGAACTGGATGCAGTACTCCAGGTGGGGTCTCATGAGAGCAGAGTAGAGGGGGAGAATCCCCTCCCTTGACCTGCTGGCCACACTTCTTTTGATGCAGCCCAGGATACAGTTGACAGGAACTTGGATTTCTTCCTCTTTTCTTTGCTGTAAAGAAAAGGCTCTCCTTGCTTAATTTTATGTGGTTCCTGGCTGAAACTGATGAATAAGAATTGGATGGGCTTCTGCTCCAGACCTTAAATAAAAGTGAAACATCTGCAGAAGCTGGCATTTGAGACCTAATCTTATGCATCAGAAAGATTCTCATAGAAATGTTATTGCAAGTATTTTTTCAAGTGATGTCTCCATCCATGTCCCATATTACTATTCCAAAACTTGAATATGAAGTTTCACTTTTATATCATTTATTTTTGATTATAATTTGACAAGGAAAATGACAACAAAATTAAGTCAAATCAAGGTACTTTCCTCAGGTGGAATAGATACATGTCATGCAGTTATTTTTCATTACTGTTTTCTATAGCAAGAAGGTGAATCTTTCTCTTTTGGGAGATCTCATATATAATATTTTGTCAGCTAAATTACTTCTCTGTGGCATTTAGTAGCAATGATATTAAGGAACATGCAAACTGTGTTCAAAGATAGATTACAGCTAGCACCCTATCCTGCTATAGCTAGCACCTACTAATCAGCTGTTGTGCTAATTAGCAGTATTAGCAGAAATGTAAAAGAAAGACTCTCCAAGTCTTATATTAGGGTACTTTACAAAGTTCTTATGAAAAGTCTTGTAGTGCTGAGCAGATCACAGGTAATACCCCTTTAGCTATAGGAGGTGGCATAGTTTCTTCCTTAAAGAAACATGTGTTTAATATCATAAAACATCTGCCCAAGGTCCTAATACTGACAGAACCCCCGAGTGAAAAAAAGAAAAAAAAAATAAATAATGAAAGTGTAAAGTCAGTTGTAGGAAGGAAAGGATTAGGATTCTGTGATCCAGACACTGAGATGTGAATTTATTTGCATTTTTGGTTCACTTCAGCAAATGAATTGAAGGATTCATGTAACGAGGCCTTTATGAAATTGAAGAGTTAGTACAGAATTATACTAACACAAGAAAAAAACCCCCACAACCCTTTCTTCAGCCATAATGGCGTTCTATTTTTAACTTCTTTCCTAAGCTGCCACTTTTCTGAATGAAAGAACATGCAGGAAAAATGAAGCCCAGCACTGTATTGTGCACAAAGTGATTCTACTGGATTATTCACAGGACTGATGATTTAATTAAGAGGATGCTTTTCTTTCTCAGGTGTGAAATTCCATGCAAGTTGAAAGGGAGCCTTAAAAATAGTAATGGGTGCAATTATATTTGGAATATGTCAGATAATCATGTCATTTTTCAATAATGAATTAATTAGTTTAGTAATATTTTTCATATGCACAGTGTAATTGCTTTCCTCTGAGAATCTCAGAATGATACAAACAGCACTTAATTAGGCCTCTAAACACCCATTTGAGGTAATCATTGTCTTTCTTTGCTCGTAGGAAACTGAAGTACCAACATGTGAAGAGATTTTCCTGCTAACACACACTGAGTTAGAGGAAAATCAAAGTGTGGATTATTTTTTTTCTTCATGTTAGAATAGAAGATGTTTTCATTTGTAATGTTTGTTGAGAAATGGGAATACGTGAGGACATAAGAATTCAGTATCCATCGTAGCACAGACAATGCATCTCTTCTGTTAAAAAAGAAAAAGGACTATATTGAGCCATGTATAAGAAAGATAACTTATAGGCTTCAAACCAACTTAAGTTGAACAACCCTAAAAGGAATGATCACAGAACTCAGCTCTGTTCTTAGCAGAAGACATTAAGCACTTTTCCTCATCTATAAAATTTATTCGTCTAATAATTTCTGATGACCATTTTATTCTTTGCATACAAAGAGGTGCCATTTTTTTTTTTTTTAAGAGGAAGATTTATGTGATCTGTTTCTTTCTCTTGTTGCCTTGCCATATATCTGAATACTGATGACCTTGAAAAAACATCTTACTGATTTTAATACGATGAAAAATGAAATCAAAATTCAAAAGTCTCTATGATAGGATTGATAATCAAGCACATGAGGGGCAAATACCCTTCAGTCATAAAATAGGTATATTTTATGCCAATCCTAGGAAGTATATTGTATCTGTTTGATATTAATAAGAACATCCAATCAGTCAATTTACAGTTTCAGTTTCTTGCACATCTAGTAAATTTACCCACTTATGCATTAATAAGGTAATCATCCAGTGGTAGAAAAAACCTGAAAGCTCGATTCATAATCACTCTTTTGCAGGGTGGCTAATTAAGGCATCTTATTTCCTAATTAGCAAGGAGACTGCTTGGCTAATGTCCCTGCTTGACTGATTTTTCTGGCTTGATTTTCATTAGTTCTTCACTGAGATCAGCAGTCCATTCTCGAGCTTCTGTTATTATTTTTATTTTACTTGAGTATGACCTCTGGGACTGCTATGGTAAATATATCTTAAATATAATTGTGAGAGTTTATGAAATAATTCCTATCCGTACAAAAGAATTTATATTTTTATAATCAATTTTTTTCTAATTATTGGACTCTATGTCTCTTTGTAAGAAGAGATCTACAATGAAAAACCACACACAATTCTTAGTTCTCCAATCCAAGTAAATGTAGCAGCATAATAAAGAAAGACTACAAATAGGTTCCTTTCAGCAAACCACGTATATTAGTGCTAAATTTTAGGTATACTTATGTGTAATTAATCTGAATAAGTATGTAGGTTCTCCTGTCTGAGAAGTCAAATTATGTTCAATGTTCTGGTGTTTGTTATCTGTATTCCAAGATGTACTTTTGTTTGAAGAAAATATAAATGGTAGGAGAGCTGGGTACTTCAAAGTATCCTCAACATTTAAGTATTGCAGGGTCTCAAAAAAATAGAGGTTATATTCTTCTGTCTCAGTCATTTCCCCCATCATTTAAAATGGTAATTAAAAATACAAGTAGGACTTAAATAGAAGAAATTAATCGAATCTGGGCAGCCCTAATGTTTTTCCAGCTAAAGCCAATTAATAGTGTGTTACACAAACCCAGATAACAAAGACTGAAGTTTTAAGGGGATGTTTTATGTATATGGTTGGCAACTTGGTTCATCATAGTTTATAACTAGCTTTTTTTTTTCCCCTCACAGAAAATAAATCCCAATGTGTCTTCATTTATTTTTAAGATTTTTCAATTAATCACAGGTAATTTTCAGTTTAAATGGTCATGAGAATTGAAATAGCTCATATTATTAACCCATTGAACAGCTTATTTATACAGTTTTACCTCTAGATGTTGATAAAATGCAAGGTGAATGTTGGCTGAGCGCCAGCTGACTTAAGTAATTCATTAATGTTTTCAGTCCAGTCCATAGATACTAGTGGCTGTAATTTTGGAAAAATAAAGAAGGAAAAAAAATTCTTTACAGCACCAGCAAGATAATTTGTGATTACAAATTGAAGTAACACAGAAGACAACTGCAAGAATGATTAGGGGATTTGAAAGGAATTTGAAAATTAGAACAGGAGATGAAAAGAGTTTGTATGATTTATAGTGGGGAGAAAAAAAAGAATGATACATTTAATTCCTCTGTTGAAATACATGAGTAAACAGGGGACACACAAAAATTCGAACTGAAGGATAGTGTTGAAACAAGAGCAAATAGATGAAGTTAAAAGTAAGTAAATGCAGGCTGAAAATTAGATGATTAATTATCAGAGAAACAAATTTCTTGGAATAGTCTTTGATTCAGACTACCGAGATCAAATCTGAAGAAAGTTGCAGTTCACAAATCTTTGAAAGCAATGACGTTGCCCATGATTATAGCACACTGGGACTTTAAAATCTTTGAAACTTTCCAAGTCTCATTTTCATAGGGATTATTGTGAAAGAATAGAAGCAACTCGAAATTTAATAAACTTCTTCTGAACTATGAGTTAGGTTTGCTGTTTGTTTTTCATTATGTCATTCTGAGTGTGTGGAAATCTTGGATAGGTTTTTTCTTTAATTCTAAACCAGCAATAAGTATAGCAGAAGTCAGTGAAAGCAGGTGATAGTCAAAAAGGATTTGGATTTTCAGACTGAGTTAATCATATAATTTGATTAATTTAAAGACTTAAAAAAAAAAATCTCAGAAATGTATGTGTATGCAAATGAACCTCATGAGGTTTTTTAACAAGGATATATATATTTCTGTGGGGGTCAAGCCATTTTATTTGAAGTATTATATCCAGATTTCTGTCACTGAAACTATTTTAAGAAAGGTTGGATTGGTAGTCTTAAATGCTAACAAAAGACAAACACATTTGCCTAGAAATGAATAAAAAAAGGTCAAAATTCATAGCACAACTCCTTTCCTAAAGACTTGCAGCCAAAGATATATAAATTTTTTTCTTTTCCACTTACAGCGCTGAATTTTGTTTGCATCCATTAAATTTGTAACAGAGATTGGAAGGAAGAAAATATAAGCAAGAGGGAAAATAGGTTAAGAATTTAACTCAATTATGCTAATTTCAAAGACCATAAATGCAACGCTCCCGCTATCATAGTGCATTGGAAACCCTAAAAAAGGAAAGCCATTGAACTTTCTGGAATAGGTTTGGCTGAAAGAAAATTTATATTGTGTTAATGGGCAGGAATTACTGAGAGGGCATTTCAGACTCAGTTTGAAGCTGGGGAATGGGTCAGCTTCAGAAGAGTCAATCATTTCTTTCATTTAGTCTTAAGAACTTGTAGCAATATGTGTTTGAGATGAAGACACAGAAGAGGTGTTATAAAGGTGTGCTCCTGAACTTAAAATTTCATGGTTCGATTCTAAATAAATAATAGATAAAAAGAAACTGCAATGTATAGCTTGTATTTTCTTTATCATATTTAAAAAGATCCATGTTTTCCTCCACAATTCTGTCAGTACAACAGTAAGATGGCAGAAAAAGGAATTTTAAAATAGCAATTACTATAAACAAAATGTTTGCTGTAAAATATTGCTGTTCTCGTGGGCTTGAAACTTGTGCTACAAGTTTTCCAGTGACAGAGGTGAGATAACTGCACCAGAGTGAACCGTGCAGGCAATCAGTAAAGGACAGGAATGTCTAATCACCACGGGGGGAACATTTTCCACAGAACAACTCTTCCATGTCTGACCTCTCCAGTCCTGATTCTCAAGGGAACCTTTATAAAATAGTCCCAAAAGATGAACCTGGGAAATGAAGCTTTTATAACTCTGGAAGCTAGAAATTATTGAATTCCGTGGAATTAGCATCAATTTTTATATTCCAATACAGTTCACTCTCTGATTCATCTCTGTTACACAAACTCTTTTTTCTCCTTTCCAGCTGAGTTACCACTTGATGAGTGATGTATCACTTATCTCCTTGATGACACACTCCTGTTTTCCAGTGCTGCTCTCCAATTCTCCCTCTCTGATTTATGTAACATAACCAGTTTAAGCTAAGAACTGTAATGTCCAATCCTGTATGCAGTCTGAATTGTTCTCCTTTGCTCCAACTCTATGGATGAGTCTAAAAAAAACACAGTTTCTTCTGGCAGACTGCCTCTTGTATCTGTAGACCTTTGTGGTTGCAAGATCATTACCATAACAATTGAAAATTAATATAACTAAAAAAAAAACTTGGCAGATTTATACAATACCTTAATGCCATCACAGGTAATAGCTGGAATATAACAATGCAAAGGGAACACTGAAATCACCTAAAAGTTGCTGTAAGATCTTCAAGCACTTGACAATTTTTATTCATCGCTTGTGCTCGATCTTGTGCCGTTATATGATGTGGAGTTTGAGGATTAAATATTCCTGTCACTGGTGTCACCGAGAAATTAATTTTGCTTCAGAAGTGTTCTTTCTGATTCATAGAGGAGTATGATCAGAAAAAAGGCCTATGTAAAATGATACTTAATACCATTAATGTTTTTATTATATACAATCATAAGTCCTGAGCTCATCTCAAAGGTTACCCAGTACACATCCACTCACTCTGCCCCAAGGCAGGATGAGCTCTAGCCATGACATCCTGACAGAGGCTCTTATAATCAGAGAACCTTAAAACCAGGTCCTGACCTGTTCTTAAATTCCTTCACATTGGAGATTCCAGTTGTTCGGTGTGTCTAATCTGCTTCTCTTTTTGCTTTGATCATTTAGCAGAAATGCGGGCATTTATTTTCTTCTATTGTATTTCTGAAAGGTATTCTCAGATTTACCAAGTCCATAATAAATTCCATGTGTCAATGCAGGGTCAGAAAGGCCATCCCATTTGAAAATAAGTCTGGAAGGGATTTATTTTCAGATGTTGTGAATAGTGGCATACTTAGTTTCAAAAACCTAATTTCAGCCCGGATAATTTTTTTTATTTTTTTATTTGCAACATAGTCCCACCAAATGTACGGCACAAGAGGAAGAGTGGATTTCAGCTGACACACCAGAGGGCTGTGCTGCCATTCAGAGAGACCTGGACAGGCTGAAGAGTTGGGTGGGGAGAAATTTAATGAAATCTAACAAGGGCAAGTCTGGAGTCTTGCATCTGGGGAAGAACAACCCCATGTACCAGTACAGGTTGGGGACTGACCTGTTGTAGAGCAGTGTAGGGGAAAGGGACCTGTGGGTCCTGGTGGACAGCAGGGTGACCATGAGCCAGCAATGTGCCCTTGTGGCCAAGAAGGCCAATGGCATCCTGGGGTGTGTTAGAAGGGGGGTGGTTAGTAGGTCGAGAGAGGTTCTCCTTCCCCTCTATTCTGCCCTGGTGAGGCCACATCTGGAGTATTGTGTCCAGTTCTGGGCCCCCCAGTTCAAGAAGGACAGGGAACTGCTTGAGATAGTCCAGCACAGAGCCACTAAGATGATGGAGTGGAACATCTCCCTTCTGAGGAAAGGCTGAGGGAGCTGGGTCTCTTTAGCTTGGAGAAGAGGAGACTGAGGGGTGACCTCATTAAAGTTTATAAATATGTAAAGGGCGAGTGTCCTGAGGATGGAGCCAGGCTCTTCTCAGTGACATCCAATGATAGGACAAGGGGCAATGGGTGTAAGCTGGAACATAGGAGGTTCCACATAAATGTGAGGAAGAACTTCTTCCCAGTGAGGGTGACAGAGCACTGGCACAGGCTGCCCAGAGAGGGTGTGGAGTCTCCTTCTCTGGAGACATTCCAAACCCGCCTGGACATGTTCCTGTGTGACCTGATCTAGGTGTTCCTGCTCTGGCAGGGGGATTGGACTAGATGATCTTTTGAGGTCCCTTCCAATCCCTAACATTCTGTGATTCTCTGAAATGGGAGTAAGTAACTGAAGAACAAATTTCCTGGTTTCATAGGCAATGCTAATAACTATGTGCATCTGAGATCCAGTTGTGTCTTAAAGTGGTTTTTGTTTTTTTTTTTTTTAATTTGAGCTGTTAAATTTTATAAAGTATTTTAGGATTTATCTAGATACATGTATTCCTGAGAGATGGCTATTACTATTCAGTCATATTGTTGCATTGGTTATCATCTTATGCACAGTGTCATTCTGAAATTCTTTAGGTAGCTGCATACTTCTTTTTACAGAGCTTTGTTAAATGACTGTGCTATACATTCTTGTCCAGTAGAGACTGAAAACACTTGTTTTTTAGTAGCTGCCCATACACATATTACTTTTTTTTTTTTTTAAAGGCAAAATGATTATTCCTTAACGTAGTATAAATAGAATTCTCCTGTAATAGTTCAGGCTATTTGAAAGGAGAGGGAGAAAGAGAGGATATGACTGAAAAAAGGAAGTAATAAAGTCATGAAAATGAGAATAAAAGTATAAATAAGGATAATAAAAAGCTCATTAGTCTCTTTATCTGGTGTGAGAGATCACCATCATGATACCACTGTTGTTTGCATGAAGCCAGCTACAATTTCCAGACAAATCATTCTGTCTTTCATAGATTAAAATAATATTTTAGATCAAATGGATTTGGCTTAATTGCAATATCACACAATGTGGAAATACTTAGAGTAGAAAAACCCAGACAGATGGCTCAGTAAATTAATCTATAAGCAGCAACAGAGCATAAGGTTAGTTCCTGACATTGACTGAACGTTGTGGAAGGTGGTAGGGAGATGACAGTATTAATTAGTAGCAAACATGAAGGTGAAAAAGGATAATGTGAAAGGGAATGAGTTGGGTTAGGAATCACATTTGAGATTTGTAATTGTACTTAAACTTCCCCATAATTTTGTAACACTTTGATTGAAAGCTCTGGTTAAGCACATTATGAAAATAGAAACACACCCTCAGTGTTGATCTGCGTTCTTGACTCCAGTTACAAATTCAGCCTCATTTTGAGACTGCTCTGATTTTTTTTTTTTTCACCAGTTGTAATCATAATGCAGTAAAACACATCATATTATTTAGAAAATGGGTCGTCTTGACATTACAAGGCACTTTAATTGTTCTGGAAGAGGCATTGCCCTTTTCTACCAAATTACGAGGCCATTTTTCCCTCTTGCAGTGTTTCCAATTGCAATGTATTTTTTGGGCAATATATTAGTATAAATTTGGAATTGAGGGTGCTCCAAAAACTACACTGTTATATTTGTGGTGAACTGTATGCCGTGTTCCAAGCTAGATGGCATTCTTATCTTTTTAGCTCTGGAAGTCAAAGCATCCTTGCTTTTTAAACTCTGACATTATTACAGCTATAAAAACTCTGACATTATACAGCTATATGACATTAGATATTTTTCATATATTTTAAATAAGATAATCCAAGTTCACTGACTTTTGTAGAGCTGTATAAATTAATGCTAGCTGAAGACCAGGCATAGAATGTTTTTTAATTTATTTCACTCTTGTTTCTGTGAACTTACTGAACCTGATTTTGAAAAAATGCTGAGCATTCCTGCAGGTACTGAGCATTGCTGCTTTCAGTTGAAATTCTGCATTTTAAGCTCTTCTGATAGAGGAACCAGTGTCAAAAAGAACACAGCACAAGGATGCAAGACAGTATTTCAATATATGATGTTTAAAGATATTTCAAAATTCTGCTAGTCTTTTATTCTACATACATAGAGATGAGAAATACACAATAGAATGGTACCTACATGCTATGTTTCCATCATAGAATGGAACCAATGTGCATTTGCATCTGTGTTGTTCATTTTTTGAATATTCTTAACCAATGTATTTTTACAAAATGTGTTTTGATAATGCAGAAACATAAACCTCCCCTTTTACTTGCTTTGGATTTATTAACCCTGAAGGAACTGCTGTATCAAGCTTGATACAGCTACACCAGTGACAAATACTTAAAATATTAACTTGACAGTAAGTTGGAAACCTCTGTGATTGTTAAGTAGTGCTGTGGGTTACTGTCCTGCTGAGATACATCTCTTAGATTTACAGTTCACAGCTGATGAGATACCTAGGAAGAGTTAATGTAGAGAGAGAAACATCCTGGATAAAAACGTTCTTTCACATAAACAATGGTATTTTTTTTCTGTTTGGTTGGGTTTTTTGTTTGGCTGTCTGGTTGTTTTTTTTAATTGAAGTATTACACTGCAAATTGTAGGTTCATTGTTACTGGGTATGATGGTCATTGCAGTCATTTCCTAAAAATTTCAACTTGTTTTTCCTAGTTTTGCTCTGAGTTTATAAAAATAGTTATCCACAGAAAACAACTGATAGAGATGGTGTGGTGATGGAGGAAGCCTTCCATAACATCCCTGTGCATTGAATTATTTGCAATAATACTGATGTCAGTGAACTTAAACATGAAGAGCCCTTTACTGTATCTCCTTTAGTCACAGCTTAAAAGCTGCCTTGAATGTTTCTATCTCAGTAGAGAGTGACTTTGTCTGTGGCTTGAGTGTACAGCTCATGAATAAAGCATACCATGCATGTGAAGGTTTGCAGGGCTGCAAGTCAAATGAGAAACTCAATCTGTCTTTGATAAAAACATTTTGCTTTTGCCAAAGTGCTGGAATGAGAGCTCTGGAGTTGGAGCCTTCGTTTTATTAATTTAATTTTATTCAAAAGGTGGCGTGAGTTTTCCTCTGCTTGTGCTGCCACTCTGCCTCTGTCTTAACCTCAACAAAATAAACTCCTGGGAGATGGGTTTCTGAGGACAAAAGTACAAATTTCATTCTACAGAGATGTTCTGTTGCTTTCAATAAATGAGTGATCTCTTGCTGTTATTCAGGAAAGATTCTCAGATTAAAACATCATTGGGACTGGAGCAAAAGTAATAAAAATCCCTAATTTTATGTTTTCATACACTCATAAAGCAAACTGAACCTCAACACTTTAGACTCCCTAACAGCTTCACTAATCCTATAGCATAGTGAAATTTCAAAAGTCTTAAAGAGTAATTCTAGATGAGTTCACAAAGGAAAACTGGCACTATTGCACAAGGAGAAAAGCTGTCCATAGGATACACAGTCTGTATAGAATTCTGCAGATATATGAAGCACAGATAAAAGTGAAAAGTTTCACTCCTGTAAAATAATATGGTAGTAATTTATGGTCACTGCCAGACTGGACTTGGAACCAGTAAACATTATTCTAAGTCATTTTTCCAGACTTTGTAGAACATGGACTTGTATGACAGCTGTCTTTTAACATTTTGAACTCTTGATCACTTGCATATTACCATTAAACTTTTTTCCTTATACTTTCAAGATTAAATTTGTACTACATCTATGTTCACTTTCTGGTAAACTGATACCAAGCAAATTTACAGCTGAGACTGAAACAGGAAACCAGAACATAGTATCAAAGAACAACCATGGTGGTTCACAGTGGAGTGTGATTCTACAATAAGATTTACTCAAGTAATGAGCAGTTGCATATATAGGTACATGGTGAAAAAATGACAAAACTCTCCTATAGATTAATCAATAAACCCTGATGAGTTTCTGTCCTTTTGAACTGAAAATAGTTTTTTTGGCATTTAGATATTTTTTTGATTCTCTTATGCAGGGGAAATCTTCCTGGCTTAGTGTAATAAAAAGGTTTCATATTTTTATCTGAATAACTAATTAGCTTGCTTTATATCTATTTTAAAAGGTAAGAATTCCCTCATTTGTTTTCTGGTGATATTTGACACCACTTTTCTTCATGAATAGCCTAATGGTGACAATTTTGTGTTATTTCCAGTGAGTAGATTAAAAAAGAAAAAAGCCAAATATCTTCCCAAATAACATCTTTGGCAGAATGATTTGACTGAGTTCTATTTCCTGATAGAGATCTACCTTAATTTCTTCTCTTTGAAGGTTTCACTCCATTCAGAGACATCTATCTAAACTAAATGAAACTGTTACAAATATTTTCTTACTCATATTTACTGTGTCATTAGAAGTGAGGTTTGTTAGGAAGCTTAGGAATGTAATTCTCTTCTGGTTTAATCATTTTACACCTCCATGTCTTTTATTCCAGATGGCTTATGAGTTCAGTGTATTGCATATTTTTCATTATCTTATTTCTGCTTCCAGACCAAGTCTTTCAAGTTAAAAAGATTTATTTTTTTTCTAAAGAATAGAAGCAAGAAAGTAATTTCCCAAACTCCACCGAGATTTGCAGAGACCGAGTTTGACCATAAGAAAGAAAATGCTTGAATCTTTTTCTATTTGTCAGCTTTTTTATTTATAAATGATCATGTCACCAAAAAAAAAAAAAAAGGAAAGTAAAAGTATGCTTAATTCTGTTTATACACCATTGAGATTTCAGTGTAAAAATAATGCTTGAAAAGTCAAAAGTGTTTGGCACTATCTCATCAGTGATTTAAAACTTTCCATATTTTTTTTTTTTTTTTCTTAGCTGGCACTTCACTTTAGTTCTGTCCCCTTAAATCCAACTTTAAAGCCTTGGAAGAATTTGGCATGGTCCATGGATCAGAAAGACATGAGAGGAATCAATTTGCAGCAGAAGCTAAGGAGGGAGCATTTAGGAGATGAGAAGGGAGGGAGATGACGGACTTTGGGATGTGTTCCACCAAAATATGCTTGATGCTGAAACTCAGATCCTGAAATGGTGTGTGATAGTAAAAAAGTCGTTTATAAAAGAAGGATTCAAAGGCATGGTAGTGTTTGGATGCTAATAATCAGCCTATAGAATGAATAATACACCATGGTTCTGAAAAAAAATAGTACATACTTCCCCGTGCTAGGATACTTTTCATTAAATAGTGATAGATAAGCCTTTTAAAAGTGAGACTGGTTGCAATGAATTACTAATGATGTAGGTTTTTTAGGTTTCTAGGGTTTTTTTGTTTAGAGAAAATACTGAATTCAATTTTTTTCAGTGCACTTTTAACCTGAAAGGGCAATAGATTTATAACTCTCTCCTGGTGAAGTTTTTAGTGTTTGTCCTCTGGAACTATCCATGTAAGTATCTTAAAAAACCTGAGTTGTTATGTTGAAACAAAACCAGACCTTTCCACCTTTTTTCCTAGCTGTTAAATTTCAGGTAGCATAAAGGAGATGGAAACAAACAAACATCCTCGAGTCTCACAAAGACAGCAGGAAAAAATAATGGGGAATTCTGTCCTGAGCCATGGCTGAGTTTTGCAGGGCTTGGAGTGGGCATAGAAAGCTGCATTGAGGCCACGGGCGACAGCTACGTGTGTGTTCCTGGAGAGGAATCATGCTGACTTTCAGTGTAAAGTCTTTGTAGGCATTTCACAACTGTTTGTCCTGTTAAAGCATTGCCTTTGGAGCCATGAGAAAGAGTAAGGAATTGCTCATGGCCAAGATGTATTGAGCCTCATTTCTCTGTGCTCACACAGCTGTCATCTCCCTGAGGTGCTGATGTATCTGGAAAGGGTCAGCATTGTGCATAATACAGGCTAACACGCAGATTACAATGAGTGGAACAATCTTTTAAAGATAATGTTAACCCCTATTTGGAACTTTGTTTCGAGCTTTATGCTATTATTTCATTCGTGTTTTACAAATGCATTTTTAAAGCATTTTTACATAAATCTCATTGACAATTAATACATCGTTTTGGTTTTCTTCCCACCTCTGCCCCTAAATCACACCCTCAGGTTGGAAGGAATTGGACATTGTTGCTGAAAATCTTTCATAAATGCGTTCCTTTAAGTGTTTACCTCATAAAACAAATATTTTGAATCCTCTGAAGACTAATTTACCCTTAAATATCCACATTCCCCAAGCCTATTGTGCACACAGTCCTCTCTGCACTAAGATATTGTGTGGTATAAATAAGTCTTTAATAAGAGCTGTATTTTCTAATTCTAAAAATGGTTTATAACCTTGAATTTCCAAACTCTATATGACTTTACAGACATAATGCCTACAGATAAAAAACTGTTACCTTTTTTTTTTTCCTTTCATCTTGCTTCAAAATGCTTCCAAAAAGGCCTAAAGCTCTTTGTGTAACTGGAAGAGGATGCAGCCACACAGACACATGTGCATGCAGACACAAACATGCTTTGATTTTTTTCAGGGACTGTCCTCAGGAATCTGATTTGTTTAAAACCCTGAATGTTTATCTCAAAAGTGCATTCAAACACATTCCAAAGATCAAAAGATCTGGAATCTGAATATTGTTGTTTTCCACTCATACATTTTTAAGGAAGAGGAAGCAGTCTCCTGTAACAGAACCAATGTCAGCAGAGGTGTTCACATGCTGTTTCAAGATCAGGTGATCATCTCTAGCCTACTTGTTCTTTATCAGCAAACATCCTCCTCCTTTTTCTTTTTCTCTGGGCAAATATGTGAATCACAGAATCACTATGGTTGGAAAGGACCTCTAGGATCATCAAGTCCAACCTTTATCCCATCATCTCCCTAACCACTAGACCATGGCCTCAAGTGCTATATGAACACAATATGTATTTATTTTCTTCATTCAGCTTGGCATAAGCACGCTTATCAGGTTTATATAGTTACATTAGAATAATACATAAAAGAATCAGAGGAATCTAGTTCATTGTTTGTTAATATAACTGAATCTGTGGGCTTTGAATACTGTGGTATTTTAGAAAAATATCTGTTAGTTGCAGACTATGCATGTCATTACATTATTTGTCTATATGTTGGTAAATTATTTTCCTTTTGAATAGTTATTTGGAATACTTGGTCCTATTTACTAGATCATTATCCAGATTCCTCAGTAGGTATTCTTTTTCTTATTCTTTGATATGAGGAGACACATGAAGAATATACTGACAGCTGTTCATTATACCTTCAGATGGGGTCCTGGACTATTCAAGCTTTGCTTCCTCCATTTATGGTATTATCAAAACCTCTTGAGTGATTTAGGAGCTGGTTATACATCTATTCCCAGTTACATTCCATTATCTAAAATGCATTGATAGTAAAAAGGTCTTCTCTATAATTACCAGTGTCACCTTGATTTCCATAGGAGTTATTTAACAGTGATTGTACTTTTCCTGTTTTACTGTAGAATAAATTGCTTGTGATCATTGGTGACATGCAGCAGGTAATGCACGTGCATTTAAAACATACTCTAAGGAAATGGACTGAATATTTGAAGCAATAAATCTCAATTTGATCGCTATAAGAAGGATAATGTCAACTCTTTTTTCCTCTCTGTCTATCAATGAGAATTTATAAATGCAATTATTTCAAAGGCAGTATAAATTAGGGAAGGAAATAGAGAGAAAAAGGAAGTGACAGATGACAATGGCATGAGAATTGGAAAATACAGCACATATGCTATGATTGTAATAAACATTGTGAAAGCTACCGTGTAATGACTATTTTAGACTGTTCTGGTTTTGCTTTATCTTTTGAGATTATCTCAGGTGAGTCTATTATGTGATTTTCGGGTAGCATTTGGAAAATAATACAATCTTAGCTATCTTAGCTAGTAGGGATTGGTTGCTAATGTTTGCATAACTGATTTTCCTTTGCACATGTGATGTGCAGTCTAACCATTGCAGGGGATGCTGAAGGAAGAGCCAATACCAGAAAGCAGGGATATGTAGGTAGCAAGCTAGTGGCATCGACAAGCAGCTGCAGGATGGCTCAGCTTCAGTGTCTGGGAGAGCTGGGTTGTCAGTAGACCAGTTCACTGACATTGTCCTTTAGCAGCAGAAACAGCATCACAGTAAACATGTCCTGAGAGCAAAAAATGCTGACTGGCATGCTGGGTTGATTTACACTCTTGGTTTCCTGGCGTGAAACTCCACTGGAGGCTGGAAAATGCCCTTCACTGTGGACAGTTTGTTGCACAGAGTGGTGGACAGATAGTGCAGCTGAGGCTACAAAAGGACTGCCAATTTGTTATAAATGTCTTGTTGGTCATTAAATGTTTTTGCATCATTTTGTAGCAGGCTTTAAGATAATTTTTTGTTGACAATCGCTTTTCTATTTAGATTTACACTCATTCAAGATTAAGTCCTGAGAACTAAGGTTGGGTAGGGGGATAGTACAGTGTGGTCTTTCCTGTCCTCGTCATAAAGCATTGTGGATGGCTTCTCAGCACTCAGGGACTAATATCAGCATAAAGCCTTCTCTTGACTCCTCTCTCAGAAGGTAGTTGCTTTGCTATTTTTTTAACTGCTGTCATACATCACGAAAAAGCTAATGTCATTTACCTCATTAAATTCTATATTCAATAAAGACTGAATATATTACTGAAACTTTGAACCATTATACTAGTTATTTATTTATTTAGCTTAGCAGCATGATTTAAACCACCAAATAAGATGGTTTTAAAGATGGGTTTATTTGATATGCAAGGCACTTTGATATGCAGGTGAAATGACTTGTGTTGATTTTCTAAAACATGAGCTTCCAGAGATAATTGGGATGGGACAATTTACAGGAGAATCCTTACAATACAATTTAAAGAACAGACTAAGGGAATTCATTTCTAGACTGGGATTAGTCTCAATTAATATTAACTTCCTCCAGTTAAGGTTTCTTTCAGTTAATTATCTAAATTCCTAACACACTCAACAGAAATCTAGTCAACGTAATTGACGTAGCTTTGGAAATTACTGTTCTGAACAACATATGCATCTACTTTAAAATGAGATTAATTTCTGTCTCAAAGTTATCTTCTGTAATGGCTAGGTTTTGGCTATGGAAACCCTTGGAGTACCAAGCACCTCTGTAGAAAAAATAAATAGATAAAGACCACCTTCTAATAGCAAGGCTTTTCTGCTCCAGATATTACCTTTGTATATTGTTTTCGTTAGATTTGGGTTTTCTGAAAAGAAGGCAAATAACAGGGTTCAGTCACATCCTTGGATCAAGGTGGTCTCATGATATCATACTACATGCTGACTAGGCTAATAGCCTTGTCTCGAGATAAAAATTTGTCTCAGTATGCAAAAATCCAGACAAAACTGCAGCAGGCAGCACATGAAATATAAGGCACTACGTGTATTTACTGATTACTTTTACTGTTCACAAACTCATGTTAAAAATATAAAAGGTCCTAGATCACCTAGCTGCAGCACTCCAGACTTCAGGGAGTTAATTAGGGAGAGCCCTGCTGACTTTAGGGTAAATGAAGGAGGTTCCTCAATCTCATGACTTATACTTATGTGGTATTTTACCTTCCTACAATTTACAAACATTTTGTTCACTCTCTTTATCTTGCTGTTATGTAATTGGTGAACAGAGAGGATAAACTGTCCAAAAGATTTAAGAATTAATCAGTGGTAGATCTCAATAAGAATTATTTATCTAAATATCTTTGAGGATCTGGGCCTCACCATTTCATTGTTTGTAATTCTCTATTACTTTAAAAATATTTGATTGCTGTTTATTGCATTTGCTCCTGGATGCTTTTCCCTTAATAGTAACAGAGATGTGCCTCATCTTCACAATCTGTTATTGGACATACACCAGGACTACTTTGCCACTTGGGCAATTGCTGTTGAATCCTGAGGTGTTTCTATTCGGGTGAGGCACAGATAATTATCTGCTAAATAGGAACCTCTAAAGAGAGGCAGCAAACCTCTGCAAGGCTCAGAGTGCTATGAAGCTGTAAATGGAAACACTGCTACTGTCAGTTATGGTACTGGACTTAAAATAAGAGTGAAAAATATGGTGCCATCCTAAGATAATACAATACATCTCATACATGGCACAGCTTGATAGAAAATGAGGAGCAGAGCAGTGTGAGACTTGCTGGAAAAGCTGCTAAGAGAGAAGCACACAACATCAAGTGGGAAAAGCACTATCAAGCCAAGTAAGAAAAGCACTGCAATATATCATAGGATGAAGCAGTTGCTTCCTCACATGTACAGCTGTGTTGTTACACCATTACCAGCAGCAGAGAAGGAAAAGGAGATTCATGCTCTTGTTTTTCATGGTTTTGTTTAACTCATAAAAAAGACAGTGTGTGCATCAGATAAAATAGTTCAAACCAGAGACAGCAGACTCTAAGAAGAATTGCAAACTGAGATCATGATGGCTGAAGTGGATAAAAGAGTGTGAGATCATAATCATTGCTACATATTCTATCTTGTCAATATTATTATTTACCAGACTTTTTTTTTTTCCCCATTTCACTCATTTAAAACCTCCAATGTATTGGTAGCTGATAGAATTTAATGGTCACGAGATATTCAGAAAATTAGATTAAATACTATTTTTCTTTAAGTAAAGACTCACAGAATCATAGAATAATTAAATCCTGTAATGACCAGAGGTTTGGATTTTAAAAGGAATGTTCTGCCAAATGGCAGGTATTTTTAAATATCTATTGGATATTTTTCTTTCTTTTCAACATCAGTAAGAGTTGTGTTTCTAATGAAAAATCACATTGTGGGTTGAAATTGATTTCCGAGGTTTGATTATCTCACCAAGTAAACTCACAAAAATAAACATTAGAAATATCTCTGAAGAAATATTTCTAGAAATATTTTCAGTCATGAAAAATGAAAAAAAAAACACCCCACATGTCTAGCAATATTCTAATTTTCTTTAAGAGTGTTCAGTACCTGGAGACTGAAGGAAAGCTGGATTCATATGGCCAACTACAGCCTTCTGAGGAGAGTCAATAATAGCATATGTATATTCATAAGGAAAAACATTCATTTAGTTCATCAGGAGGAGGGTAATCACCTCAGTATGCAGATTTTTGCAAAATCTTGTTCAGTCACAAATTAACTTCATCTATATTTAGCTCAGACAGGATAAATCCATCGAGCTTACACATACCCATTTACATAACATTTGGGGAAAAAATAAACCTGCAGTAAGCAGTTAAACAAAAGGACTGCAATTATCCACACATATTTGGCCAAGGCAGATGTCAAGTCACTAAAAGTAATTCTGGTGAGATATATCACACTTTAGGATTACTTCTGATTGCTATAGTAATTAATTTAACAAATCTGTACACTCTCAGTGTAGTTCCCTATGAAAATCTCTAAAACCAGGAAAGTCTTTCAATTTTTATTTTTTTTCAGTCCCATGGTGCTTCAGTTTTGAAGGATTATATTTCTGAGAATACTTAGGAAATGTAAAATCTAAATCCAGTTTTGAAAAAAAAATACTTTTAATTATATAAGGAAATGTTTTCTTGTGATTGAGTTCAGCCTCACTTGAGCTAGTTATCCTGGGTACTGAAAGTAGTTCAGCTGTGCTAAAAAGAAACTAAGAGCAAGTGACCCACTCAAACATTTTCTCACTTTCTTGTGTGGATTTCGTAGTAGTGACTGCTGTGAAGACACAACCTGTAAGCACTTTTTAAAACCTGCTTAGATTTTTCCAGATGCCTTTGGAAAATGGGTATTGAACTATGATTTGTGTTAATGTCATTTGTTCTGAGTTCCAGATACATCAGGAGGCTGTTTTCCCTTTCCCATGTGAACCTTTCATAAGAATGAAAGAATTATATAATATATATTATAATTATATTACAAAAAGGTTTTGTTTCATCTCCAGGGTTTGCAGTCACGATCATTACTTACTCCCACTTTATTGGCTGCTGCACAAAAATACAACAGAAGGAAAAGACCTTATAGAACACACTGGTTACATATGTGTTGACTTTGGTCACATGAGCAGGAATGTCAGCTTTAAAAAAAAAATACTGCTTTTATCCTTAAAATTAAGATGTACTTCTGTACATCCAATTGTGGACCACAGTGGAGATTATCTGGTAACTCTGAAGGTACTGGACCATTTAAAATATTGCAAATTTTATTCAGTAAATTGTATTCATTATTTATTCACATAATGGTTTTGATTTTTTAAATAGTAAAGAAAAAGGCACAAAAGCCTTTAGAATTAGTTCACTGTCTTGGAACATGAATTCTAAAAGGTGTACAGGTTTTTCACGATGATTTAAATATTTCTGAGGAGCAGCTAGATAAGAATGTATAATGCAATAATAATATAACTGTGGCTGCTGAAAAGGATGGCAGATAAAGAAAGAAAAAACATATTTAATCTAAATTGCTCTTAGGGCTTTTTATGTTATCTGTCAAATATGACTTGTATCATTTGACTGATGTAAACTATTATTGATTTCCAGGCTCTGAGAAACCTTTTAGACCCTGAACAAATATTTTAATCCTTTTTGGTTTTTAAATAAGATTTTTTTTTTTTCCTTTTGAATTATCCTTTACAGAAGCTTTTATGAAGTCATTCATTTGATTATCTCATAATAATGGCTGTAGTTAAGCAGTACATTTACAGATGAGAGGGAACTTCCTTGTCAGAAAGAATTCACATCTAGAGATAAGGCACAGATCCATACAATCTAGACAATAGATATTGATGTCAGGAGCAGCTCAGTTTCTCACAGACTAAATGGATGCATTTGATAGAATTTGTGTCAATGGAATAAACAGTTGCTTTTTGGAGGAAGGAAAATCTAAACAAGCTAACAGAATTAGGTTCAAAGACCTACTATACTGACTTACAAAAATGTGTAATGAAAAGGATCTTGAAAGATCAGCTCGTCCAAAGCCTATTTCATAATCAGATTCTGATATTCAGGACTCTAAAGATATCCTTAAGGGGTGTTCACAGTGTGATGTAACAATTTATGTAATCAATGGATCCCACCATATCCTGCTCTATTAGTTAATATTCAGGAGACCAGTAAATACACAGGCACTAGGCTCTGGATCACTAACACATGTGGGCTATTTTCTGTGAGATATTTGAGTATTGCTCACTCCTATTTGAAGCCATGTGGGAGGAGAAGCAAGGTGAAGCATTGGTGCAAGGATTCCTTTGCATCTGGTCTGTTACTTTACAGAACTTGGGAGTTAATTGAACAAACATACACAAAGGTTTAGCGTGTTTGAAGGGATAGGGCCTTTCATCTATAAACTGACTAAGTTTAATTTTATTCTTGCTACAAGAGAACAATAACTTCAAGGTCACAGGTAACTCTGATTACCTATTTGTCTACGTTTAGCCAGTACTCAGGGCTAAACCATAGCAGTTAGTCCAACACCTGATGCTCCCTCCCCAGCTGAGAAGGAGAATTAGGGAAAAAAAAGGGAGAAGCCCTATGAGCTGAAGTAGAAACAGATTTAATGAAATAACAAGACTGATGTAACAACTAACATAGACTGTACAAAGTTCTACTCAGCTAGGTCCTTTGTGTCAACAGCAGGAAGACCACAATAGAGGAGCCCCAAGAAGAGAAGGAACTCCACCCTCAGTGAGCTCCCTCCTTTTACCATGAGCAGATGAGGGGTGTGGGATACAGCTGTGAGTCAGCTGCCTTCATTGGATCTTAAAGCTGACTGGGGGCTGCTCATGGCTGCCTGCATGGCTGGCCCATGGGGCTGTGCCTGGGGAACCAGTACTCTATTAAACTCAATAGGAGCCTTTCCATTGACTTCATTGTATGTTGGATGGAGCCCGAGTTCAACAGTAACCTCTTATTCTGCTTATTGGACTGATGTACACAAGCTCTCAAACGATGCTCTGAAATGTTGTACCTTCTTTACATGAATTCTGTAATAGTAAACCCAGCACTTATCGTAGATCATAAAGGCAACATGTAAGATAAAAAGCCCTGCAGATTAAAATAAGAATTTCAGAAGAAAATCAGTTCTCCAGAAGGGAATTTGGCCGTTGCACTAGATATCAGTAGAGACAGGGTTAAATACAGATGATGTTACTATGTGAAACATCAATGCATGACATTTCACAGCAGTTAGTATGCCCAGGTGCCCCCAGAGCCCATCTCGTTCCTCCTCCATTCTCCACTGCACTTTGAACAGCAAGACACCGCTAACAGGCAGCTAGCCCATGTGCTTTTGAGCCACTTTGCAGTAAAAAAGAACAACACATGAGTTGGACTTTTGTCAAATCCTTTCTGGAAATCTGAACATGTGATGTTGAATCCCGTTTTTGTCTCCTATGGTAGTCTTGTCTTCAAAGAAACATAACCAGATGGTGGAGCCTGCCTTTCCTTTCTTAGAGGCCATCAGTCTTTGCTCACGCTGTGTATTTCTAAGTGTTTTTCCTGTTTTGATCTCTGAGAAAGACTTTGTAGGACACTTCCTGCAAGTGAAGTTTAACAAGATTCTCAGGTATGTTCCAACTCTTTTGTTAATCCATGGCTCTGTGATAACTACCTCAACCTACTGAGCTTCAACTAAGACATCTTGCAAAAGTAATACTTGCAGAAGCTTCCCTACAGCTCTGGTCATGCACTTCAGCTCACCATGAATAAATAATAATGACTTCCATTTATAAGAGCACCTCTTAACCCCTAAGATACCAAAGATTTTACAAACTATTGTCCTGATTCAGCAGTCATCCACTTCAATAGATAGAGGACACAGTTCTGTTCCTGCAGATGGGTAACTTCAATCATCACAGAAATCGTAAGTGGGATAAAATTTTTTTTGGTACAAAGTAGAATAAAATAACTGGTTAGGAAGACATTAATGTTGGCATCATTTTAGAAAATCCAGGTGCAATTTGTTCAGCAAGTTGAACGTTATCATTCCAACTACACTTTTGCTGAAAAATAGAAGTCAAGATTTCAACGTTTAAACTGAAGCCCAGTGGTTTTTGAATGAGCCATGTGTTTTAAATTTAGGTTTTGAACCTATTTTTCTGTACTTCCTATGTTTCACAAGTGCATGATCAATGTAGACTCAGACTGTTCTCTACTACTGGATTACTGTTACTACCTCAGAGAGCAATTACATATTCTTGGGAAATCTCCTATTCAGATACCACCCAGGCCAAACCCTTTTGTAGCCTTTAAGAGTGCAAAACAATGCTGGAAGGTATGTTTGATCATGTTACACTCATTCATGACAGTTTAAGACAAGTAATAGTGGTGAAATTTTCTAACAATTGTCATCTTCTTTTGGAAGGGATAGCCTTTCAGAGCCTCATTTCTATTAAAGTGTTCCTCTTCAGTCAGAAAACAATTGTGGATGTGAACTCAAGGCAAAAGCAGAATGTAACTGAGAGACTGTTGAGGAATATGAACACATTTCCTGTCTATGTTTTATAGTATGCCATAACAAAGTAAACTCTCACAGACATACCAGAGAAAATTCTGAGGTAAAACTATATTATTTGTTGCTGATACTTAGATTGCAACTGAAACAACATTCTACTGTAAGATAGGAAGCACCCAACAGACATCAGTTACTGATGGAACTATTTGCAATGAATAATTTGACAGTAATAGCCCTCTTCTGTCTTTTGAATCTATCAATAAATAGAGCAGAGTACTGTTATTTTTATTTGTTGCAATTAGTAATCACTAACCCTGTCATGAGCAGTGTGGTTTCTGTTATAGATGAGGTCACTTAAGGTACATGGTGTTGCTTCTCTTCTGTAAATGAACAAATGGAATTATTTAATGAAAATACAACTAACGACAATACAGAATAAAAGCTCTTTATCCATGCACAAATGTCCTCGTTTGTAGGCAAATCAGTATAGTAGTACTGAGAAAAATTTTCATTATTTCCCAGAATGACTGTTTGCACGGTACAGCTGTAACAGATGGGTAGCAGCTACTTGGGTGGCTGAGGAGGAAGGTATGCAAAGATTTACTGAATGACAAGTCAAATTTCAGCTATTTCAATATGGGGTTGAGAGGGTGCATGTTTAGCTAACTGGCCTAAATTGGGAACTCTCCCTTCAGTTCATGTCTCAGAAAGTTTATATATCGTGTAGTTTAGTTCCATTTAGTGAACAATCTTTGATTTCTTATCTGTGAATAAGCCATAATCAATAGTGTGCCTTTTCTTCTAATCTTTGCCTTTCTTGTCTAAATTTTGTGAGGCAAAGGCATTGTGATATGTGAAGCATATTTCATTCAATAATACAGTGTTGGTCTTGGTGGAAGAACTTGTATGCAGTAATAAAACTAATGCTTTCTATAAAATATAGTAGAGAAATTGTATGGATTTTTCTCTTTTAATGTGTATGGCTCAGATCTAAACTGAAGAGTTGATTTTGTTTAATTTTTATTAACTGAAAACTATATAGTTTTTTGTAATTTTAGTTCAAATAGTACCTGCTAAGGATTAAGAATGTGTACAGTTTACTGCAGTTATTAAAAAAAAAAAAAAATCCACTTTATTTCCATTAATTCTTTGTCACCATTTTCTTGTATTGGAACAAAAAGGGAAGAAGATGGGAGTAAAGAGAGACTGAACCATGTAGTATGTGTAATCACTTTTGGTTTTTCACTTAGCAAAAATTTGTGACATGATTTCTTTGTGCATCCAGGCCTGGGGGGGATACATGGAAAAACTATATAAAATTCTAATTTAGATACGTTCTTGAGGGATGAATAATTAATATTTTACTGAGGAATTTTTTTTTGCTGGAGAATTATGTGTAAGGAAGCATTCTTCTTTCTCTGCTTAAAATAACCAAGGGAATTAAATGTTTCAGAAAGTAAATTTCAGAGGGAAAGAAGTTTAAAGTTATGTGTTGTTTTACATAAATACATAAGGCTGTAAAAAAGCACGTTTTTTTTGCTAGACAGAGGTTATTGTCAGTTCATCAGGTACAATGTCTTACTTCCATTGTTGACCAACTTGTTTCTTCAAAAGACCACAACTTTGTACTGTGTACTACTGTGTAGTCAATTGTGCTTTCCACATATAAAGTGTTCCTTGTTGTCTCACAGTGATCAATTTATGTCCTGAATTAATGTCCCTTTGTCCTATATTTTCTTCTGCATAGCATTGACAACTGTAAATATTTGATAGAAAATCATAAAAATAGATAACTTTCCAAAAATGAAATATTTAGATATAGGAAAGAAAAATGTAAAGTGATACCCTGCTGTTCAGCATTAGTTTTCAAACATACTTGTGGTTAAGGAGAACTTTCTCCTTTATCACATCTTCCCTGATTGTGCTTCCCTGGAAATCTGATAAAGCTGCTACTCATAAATTATTCCCTAACAGTTTCTGATAGGGTGTTTCCATTTAAATATGGAAATATTAACAGACAAATCAGTTACACTTCTCGCTGACCATCAAGTAAATTGGTACTAGCCATAACCATAGTCATCTAAAAGTCTGGTTGCCTGCTTTTTCTTTTTCATCATCTATTGGCAATTCACAGATTGGTCATGTAACAAATGCTTGTTTAAATTCTGTTCATTACAGCAAAAATAGTGGGTTGCAGGTATGTCCAAACTTCCATGTCCTGATTCAGGTGAGAATATAAGAATGACTGTAGTGGGTCTGTCTGTCTGCCCCAGCCATATGTCATACATAGTGGTAAGCAGGTGCTGATAGAATAACAAGAAAAGGGAAAGCATGTATTAATAATCCCTTCCAATGATACTCCTCTGACCCCCAAGTGTTTGTACCTCAAGATGTACTTGAGGGGATTTTCTTGTATTCAGTAACTCTCAGTTCAGTTCTGCTCAGTGCTCCCTATGTCCATCAAAACTTTTAGCAGCTACACCACTTGTTACTCAGAGTGAAGCAAAATAGAAATAAACCAACCCAAAAGACTCATATCCAACTATTAATTAACTTGTACACAAGAAAACAAGTTTTCCATGACAAAAAATATGCTGTTTTACATGACTAGTCAAAAAAGTCCCCGAAATTATGACCCCAAGGTATAGCACAAGACCTAGTAATATTAATTTCTCAATACCCTTAAATGAATATGCCATTGTCAGACAGTGGCCCCAAGATTTATATCAGTATGTCTGGGAAACCACATACAGGGAAAAGGAAACTTTAGCTCCTGTAGAAACAGAGTTTTTTGCTTTGACAGAAATGACAGGGCCACAGAAAACTGATGTTGGCAAGGTCTGTCCTTGGGAAGGACTGAGCTGTCAGCTTGTTTTCTCTTTGCCTCTATAGCAATGCATAATTGTATTATCGTGGCTCTTGCCTGTTTCCATTTCCACTGAAATGCCTTCTTAGGGGATGAGTTCCATGGAACACAGCTCCTGTGTCAGGTCTCTCCTGATGTTGGTGTGAAATTCAGAAAGACACCATGGAAGTGTCACACCCTCCTTCTACATACTCCTTTCAACTAGTGCCTAAATGGAGATATTATTTGATATCTGTCATTATAGAATAATAGTAATTTGCTGTTGAAGCTGATCAGTCAGTCCATATAGATGTGTATTTTGAAACAGTGCAGGTACATCCTTTGAATTCACACATTCATGACTGTATTTGAAGTACTGTAACACATCAGGAACGTGACTGTCACTTATTCCTTGGCTGTGTCATCTTAGCATATGCATATTTCACATTTACATTAGCACATTGCTTCATGTTTTGCCCTGGCTTGACTGACATTCAGCATACTAAATTACCTCAGTTCTTGAATATCTTTAACTGATTATAGCCTTGAGACATCCTCTGATAAATGGCTCTGTTCTAACTTTCAGAAGCAAACACTCTGATAATCAAAGGAACCTTCTGTTTATGCACTTCTCATCTGGCAGTATTGCCAAACTGCTTTTAAATTAGTCTGGGAGCTTTAAAATTTATAGGCTTATAAATACTATTATCTGTCTTCATGTTTGAAGTTATAAATTCTTTTTATTCTGTGTCACTTCTTTTGTTTTAAGTTTATTCGGATTTCTATGCTGTCTGATTGGCTTCTATACAAAGACAATTCCTGGCTTGGACAAAGCCTTTTTTAATATAGTTTTGAGAAAGATTTAATTATGACAGTCAGATCCAGCTGGTAAATGGTTATGAGAGCCATAAATCACCTTTCTCAGGATGATGAGGTGATGAGGCTATAAAACATTAGAGCGGTGTGTTCTCTAAGAAGCTGTATTAGGAAAAATTTCTTCCCTGAAAGGGCTGTCAGGCACTGGCCCAGGCTGCCCAGGGCAGTGGTGGAGTCCCCATCCCTGGAGGGATTTCAGAGCCGTGGAGATGTGGTGCTGAGGGACATGGGGCAGTGGTGACTGGGCAGTGCTGGGTTAATGGTTGGACTGGATGATCTTAGAGGTGTTTTCCAACCAAGGCTATTCTATGATTCTATAGCAACCACCTATTTCCAAGATTCAGCATAGATTTTAGGGGGCACCCAAAACCATTTCTGAGATGCAGATGGCAGAGAAGCTCTAAGAAGCAGCTACCACAGCAATAAGAAAGATGCTGGCTCTTATTTACGGGTTAGAGCACAAATTTTACCAGTGAATTCTGATCAGAGTTTGGAAGATCCTTGAATACAGTCGAATAGGCTGCTAATTCTAGTTACAATTCACAATCCTATTACAAATAAGAGATTTTGCTGCTCTGGGAATGGCTTCTGTAGGTCCAGAAATTACATCTTGATTAAATGAATCATAGCTAAAACTTACATAATATGTGAAAAGTTGTGGCTGTGATGAATTACCAGTTTCTTGTAGACATTCTATTGGAAAGAAATTCCTACCAGACACAAAACCCAGCATGAATATGAGGCCAGATTAATACAGAATTGATATTTTCCCCCCCTCTTTTTATTGCATTGATAAAAACTGGTAGCAAGTTGACATCTTCATCCTCACAAATAAAAATGGAGCTGCCAAGAGAAAAGTGATTCTCAATGGTCTTACCTTTTGAGCATCAATAATAAGTTAATAAAAAAAGATAAATGACAGAGAAACAAAACATAATTTATGAATCTAGTAACACTTAAATTTGACCTATTCATTCTGTTTGTTCATTGACAGGAAGTCATACAAATTTGAATTCCAGATTAATAGGACTGAGTGAACAATAGCAAATTAGGCTGCAACTATCTTGCTTTCAAAGTATGTGTGGTGTGGTCACATTAACCTTTACCTCTACCATACAGACTGAAAGCTTAATTTTCAGCTCAGGTAACCTTCTACACTTGTTTTAGCAGGATTCATCTGTGGATAAGAGAGTAATTTACATATGTTAGAAAGCCCAAATTGGCTATACCTCGTGAAGCTCAGGATCAGAGAAGGTCATCCAGCACACTGTGAGGATCCTTGTTTCATTTGAGCTAGTGATTGTGGCTTTCTTTGCAAACCATGAACAAGGTCTCCATCTTGTGAAAGTAATCTCAGCCTGATGATCCTTACTGGTCTATACGCAATCCTGGAATACATTTTCACTTTTTAACAAAAATTGCATAGTTTTTTGGTTGATTGAGAATATTTTGCAAGATACTCATAGAACCTTTATAAATGGAGCTTGAAGGGTGCTGTGCCAGTTAATTTAACCTTCATCTAGTTAAATGTAGTTAAAATGAAGCACATGGCGTGGTATAGTGCCATTCAGGGATAACCAGATTAGTTTTAAACAAAGCTATGGTTTAAGACACAGTGTAAAAATGTTACTGTCATTGTATGTGACCTATTGACATATCAAGACAGATTAAATGGTTTCCTTGAGGTTACCTGATCCATACTAATGGAGCAAAGCAGAACTAATTCTTGGCTTGTTGTGATAAGAACAGTCAGTCCTTAACAACAGTGTATTTTAAAGATCTCAAAAATATACTGCAGGATAAGTCAAAACCATTTAATCCATTTCATTCATCTGTGCCCACAAAAATGAAGTTCTCTTATGCCACTTTATGCTTGAAAATGCAAAAATAATGGACTTGGTCCTGAAAGTTGTGCTTCCTTCCTTCTCTGCTCCAACCCAAATAGATCTCAAAGTGGTATAAGAAGTATTCTTATTCCCATTTTTTTAACTGAAAGTGATAAAGTAACTGAGGCTTAGAAACATTGAAGTGTCTTTGAAAAGTTCAAACAGCTTATGACCTTGCTAGTCAGTCATGGAATAGGAATAGAAGCCAAGATCACTGGCACCCAGAATTGGCCATTAGGCTATGCCTCACAGAAAGTCTTACAGTAAAATAAAACCATTCTTCCCATGCATTTAAAGCATGTATTTCAAAGCCTGTGGTATTATGGAGTCACTGAATACAGAATTACCAGTACAGAGAGAAAGCAAAAATATCAGGTCATGTAGTCTGTCCTCCAACTAGCATGAGATTTTTAAATTTTTCAGCATAATTGTTGATCTGAAACAGCAAAGATATGAAATAATCAGGGCTGAGGTACCATGTTTGTGATGTAATGCATCACACAAATACAGTCCCTTTTTGACTTTACCATTCCGAAAGAAGTAAAGTTAACTTAGTTACCTCCTTTATCAATCACAAAATATTATCCTCTCTGGCTATAGCTAACAGTTGGCAGATGGACTGAAATCCTAGATACTTCACACTGGATATTGGAAGTTGCTATTAGCTTTGCTGAGTTCTGTCTTATTTTTTGTTGTTGTTGCTGTTCACAGATGACACTTTCTGTTAGGTCCCCAGAGCCTGGCTTTTATCCCTTCCTGTTGAAAACAACAACAACAAAATAAATAAATAAATAAATCATATTCTGATCTGTGGTTTGAGAAATAATGACTTCTTCCTTCTGAACACCTTTAAACGAATTTGCTTCTTCAATGATATCCAAGGTCAGTTTTTCTGCCTCCCTCTGCCTCCCAGCAATTCTGACAGCCTAGGTAGAGAGACAACTCGGATTCCAGCACAGTAATTTGAAGTGTTAATTAGGGAATACTGCAGTGACCTTGAAATCCCTGTTTCTCTCACCTCATGTGTTGGGATAGTTGCAAATTAACCCTAGGGTAGACTAAGGGGTGAGGTGAGAAAAAGGAGAAAATCATTTCCCAGTGTGCTCATTGTTAATCCGAAGCGTGACTCACATTTGCTTAAAGAAATACGTTGGTAATAATATCAGCCTTCAACAGGGAAGATTCCTGAGCAGGAAGGTTGCTGTGTGACACTGCAACAGCTAGCATACCTTCTCTACCTGCTTTTGATAAGGTGGTCAAAGGACCCCTTGAGGTATGGATAAGGAAGCAGCAACTCTTCTTCCTTAGACATGTTTCCATGAGACTGAACTTCAACATTTTATTCTTAAAAGTCTTCATGGTTCTGAATCCCAGTGAAGGAATGCTTCCCTCAGACTTTCAGAGAGGGGACTGCAGAGAGTGATCTCCATAGGACCATTAAAGTCATCTGCCTGAAATTACCACCTGTTCCTGCTCACTATGCTTCTCCAATAACTCGTCATGAAGCTTGCTAAATAATGCTCAGAGAGTTACATTTCTGAGACATAAATTCACAGAAGAGAACATATTTAGAACTAGAGTAGAAGCAACCCTCAAAAATTAAGCATGGAAATGCTGAAGAGTGGGAACATAGTTAAAGCTGCAGTTCCTCAGAGGGGACTTCAAATCTCAGATTAATAAAATAAACAGGCCAGAGTCTTCTGGAGTATCCATCGAAACTGCTCTTGTCTATGGCTCATGAAGCAGCTTCTGAACCACTCCAGTCTATACTACTATATTAAATTAAACCACAGTTGGCACTATTTTCCTGTGATTTGATAACCAGTGAATGGCCAAGCCAGGAACTACTTCACAAGCCATTCAGATACCACAGCCTCCAGTAAAGAAACAAGTAGCTTGGACTGGTAACTGCTTCTGCTGTCTCTCTGCTGTCTTACCTGGGTTCATGTTGTCAAACACTACATAGTTTTGACATCTTCTCTGTGCAGCTTTTCTTTCAGCCCAGCCAAAACACTCTTAGCATTTGGTAGTAATTCCTGTAGATGAGTCCTTGGTTGGTGTGCTGGCTGTGTCTGCAATTCTTTTGTATCAGTAAATGATATAGGCAGCCTATGTATTTAAGTTTGGTCCAGAATTTTAAACCCTATAAACCCTAGAACCACCGTTAGTCAAAGCTGACATACTGCCTAGCTTTACAGTTGTATCAGAGATGGTATTAAAATTACACCTGGAGGCAAGAATTTTGGTTGATGTTTAAGTTTCAAAGGAAGCTCCAATATTTCATATGAGGGGAATTGGAACAACGGAGACAGAATGATTCTTGCTGCAGATGAATTGCTCAAATCATTGTGCCAGGTACATTTTGACTTTGTGTCTTAACATTTGAAAAACATCCTCAGAGGCATTTTGAATGTTAATAGTGCTTATCTGTAGAGGTATGTATTGAGGCATTTCTTTCTTCTGAGCATTTCACAACTGGTGCTGTAGAATAACTTTTATTGGGCGAGTTCTCACACATATTATTTTAAAAAATGACAGGCTATACCTGAAGATATTGTCACAGAGGCTCGGATAATAGATGAGGCAGGTGAATGTTGTAGAAGCTACAAAGTCAAATTAGATGGGTGATAAACTCAGAATGAGGTCTATTCTAATCAAAATTGTTTTGCACTCCCACAAACTCTAGTAAGCTTCAGGTTCAGGATGTCAAATGAAACTGATATTACACAGCTGACTTAATAAGCTTTAGAATGATGCCCCAAACTGTGCAACCATTCACCTAGTAAGTAACCTCCAGGAGTTTCCTTGGGCAGTGTTACGACCCAAGGGGAGAGTCCTCCACTGCACACCCACGACTCCAAGGAGGATCAACTCAATTTGCCCTCTGACAGGGTTCCATTTATACCCTATGGAATCTGATCTGTGGTCACAGATGGCCATGTCAGTTCTTCTTGGCTGAGAGCCCCATCTTTTGGCCACTGCGAACATGACAACAGTCACCTTAAAGGCATGAAATGAATCTGTGATCACTGTGATTCAACGTCTTTATCAGGACGTGTGCACCTGCCACAGATATCCTTATCTAAGATATACAGCCCTGGCTTTACCACAGAACCCTAGAAAGGACCTAGCATGGAAAGTACTGGTGATAATAGTACGTTTTGCTGTCTACATAAATGTAGTACTGAGGTTGTTTGAAATCAGAGTGAAGTTATTAGTCAACTTATTTCTTTGTGGGCATGTTCTGATTTTGTCAAATATAAAGGAGATTTTGCTTTTATATGATGTTTAATGGGCAACAGTAGTTAGCTCTAGCAGCCTTCAAAGTTGGTGCCTTGTGTTTACATTGACTTCTGTCTGGTTTAACATCATCTGCTGTCAGTGCTTAACATCAGGAGGTAAGGACTTTGATTCAGTGAAGGTTTGACATGTGCTGTAGATCTGACTTTTCCCTCGATTCTGCATTTTCCTATTGTTTATGATTTATAAAACAATGGATTTTGTAGTCGTGGCACTTAGGGACATGGGGTAGTGGTGACTTGGCAGTGCTGGGTTAATGGTTGGACTGGGTGATCTTAGAGGTCTTTTCCAACCTAAATAATTCTGTGATTCTATGGTTTCCTTTGTTCTGGATTGATTGCTTTAAACAAAGGAATAAACTGTACATTTCTAGTTACCCATCAAAAAGAAGCAAGTGTCTTCTCAAAGTCAGGAAACAATTGAGTTGTGCTAACTTGAAAATAATATTATCTATAAAAAAATATGGGTTTTGAAGAATTGCAACTGCTCTCTTAAGAAACCTTCCACGAAGTTTAAGTGAGTCACACTGACAGAATAGAGACTTAATTCATTTTTTCTTTTAGCATATAAATTAAAGTATCTAAGTCAAAGTGTGGACCCTTGAGAATTTTCCAGTTTTGCCATATTAGTGAATAACTGAATGGAACAGAATGAAAGTGATGATGCATCACTGCAGGATGATGTATCACAAAATATGGGTTATTCAATTATCTTGACAACTGAACTACAATTTTAACTATTTATGATAATGCCTTCATAATATAGTAGTAAATATTTGATTATGTATTTTATGAAAATAACAAAGCCTTATAAATTCTACGCTGCACACAGTAAACCACGGCAAAAAGCTGCTATGAAACCTGCCAGAAGCAGGGAACATGGAGTTACTTCGTGTGTAATTCATAAAGCTTGCAGATTATTAAAATGCAGCCTTTTCGATGTAACTTTTGAAGAAATAGCACTCTGAAAGTTCAGTAGCAGAGTCAGCTCACATTTCTACCCTTTCTAAAAGCATGGTTCTTCAAGTGAAGGGTAAAATCCTCTGGCTTATAATGGAACATGATTTTTACCTTCAACTCTTGTTTCAGGTTTTCTACTTACAGACTGAAACTGTGACAATTGCTCCTGCACAACTCCAGATATATTAATGTCTCTAAATAGTGTTTGCTATGCATATGTAATTAGATACAGGTATTGTACAGGCTTGCTAGCAGAGCTTTAAATTAAGGACCTCAGCTTAAGCAAGATAGTCACTTGACATACATTTATGCTCAGGTGCATGAGATTTGCTTATATTTTCAAGATATTCTCATAATACAGATGAAAACTTGGAGTCTAGATAAAGACTAGTACCCTGTAGCATCACTGTTTTGAATGTTATCTCTGGTTATTTGAAGAGAGTTGGATTTTATGAACATAAACATCAGGAATATGACCAAATTATTCTTACAGGCTTGTTAATTTCCTTTATCTAAGTGAACCAACATTTTTTACCAAGTGAAGCACAAATGAAGTAATGAAAATACCTTACTTCCCCTGTCACTGCAATGGCAATTAGAGCAGGCAGACTGCCAGGGCAAGAGAGCTAAACAGGAAATATAGGAAACAAAATTTTTATAGAAATAAAATCTTTATGTGGCTACTTTTTCAAGACAAAATAAAACGAAGCGAAAATTTAAATATTGCTTTTTTTTTCTTTTTAATTTGAGACAGACTGTATGACAAGAACTTGAAGTAAACTGTTTACTAGGCATGTTACTTGAATTCTTTTTTTCATTTTTAGAAAATCCAGACTGCTCTGAAATATCAGAGCATTTAAATTGGTTAACAAAGGTCATAATCATATGTCTGTCTTCATCTCCTGTCGTGGGTTCTTTCCTCCAGCCTCCCAGTTAGTTCTGTTATACAAGGTATGTGTATTTCAAAGCCTCTATTTGGAGCTCCTCTTTATTCCTTAAAACTGCAAAGTTGGGTGGTGTTGGAGAGTAGAATTTGATCTCAACAAACACATCTCTTTGTTACTGTGGTTAAATATCACAATAACTCTTTTTGACATATACCTCGAATACAGTCCCACTCTAAAAAGAATTTATGGTTGGCTAATAAGAGAGCAGAACCTTTGAATGGTTTTCTATGGATGCTTATGTTGATAAAATAAGGACTGTAGCCACAATCTTTGCTTCACTATGGTGCACTTCAGGCATCTTTTAATATTTGACTCTTCCAGAGCACAAGTCCATAGGCAGCCCTAGTGATTATACTTTCATTTAATTTATTTCAGTCTGTTTCAGGAAGTCCATTACCTTGAAGTTTCTGTAGCAAGCAGTTGGTATAACATAGCACAGCTGGTACCTCTCATGGTGAATAATATGGCCTAGGCTAAACACTTTTTTTCTTCTTTTTTCCTTTTTTTCCCCCCCTTGTGTTAAGCAGGTCAAAACAGGAATTTACAGAACAAATTAAATCAATTTCACACATAGAAGAGATTTCCAAACAGCTATAACCATTTATTTCTGACTTTCCATTTGTCAGAAATGAAATTATGTAGCTTGTTTTTTTATTTTTTTCATTTTTTTAATGCACCCTGGGAAACCTAGATGTGGCAGCCTCTGGGAAGGATTCCATCTGTGGTTTTTGTTTGTTTGAGGAAGCAATAGATAAAACCTGAAAGGAGGAGCACATGGGCTGCCTTAGAAGAACAAAATTGTAAAAGTAAAAGGAAGCAACCAATAATGTGCCAGGTTTCTTTCCTTCTTTGAGAATGGTCAAAAAAGATTAAAAAATATCCAAAGCACTGTGGTATTGAAACTACTCCCTGAATTATTCCCAAAGGTAAAATATCAGACTGATTTGTCAGTAAACAAAAGTTTTTCCTGCTTTATTCAGGGAGTAGGCTGCTCTATCAGCCTAAATAAGTCCTAAGTTCATGGTATACAGAGAAAGGACTGATAATTTCCTCTCCAGAGCATCAGCTTGATGTGAAAAATGAGAACTGTGGGATAGGATGAAGAAAAAAGAATAACCTGAATAGCTATGTGTACAAAGATCTAATATGTTTCCACGAGGAAAGCTGGAAGGGTGTCCTTATAAAATCTCAAGTTTTCTGCTTTGAGTATACTTCATCACTGGTGTGCATATAAAATCAGCATCACCCCTCCATGCAGTGAATATTCTCAGCAGCCTAAGGATCTGCCTTCAACAATAGTAACCTGAGCTCTAATTTCAACTCTTGACTTGTGTTTATTTGTTCTGTTGGAAAAGATGTAAAAACTAGCAGAAAAGATAATGTTAGGGAAAAGCATACAATTGTCATATTGTACCCCCCACTTATTTGTATTGCAATCTAATATTGAGTCACCAAAATAAGAAGAGTGAGTATGATCTATCTTCAGCTGAATCTCCTTACTGTGTCACAGCTAGGGAGAGAAGCTGCACAGAATAATTTTCTCCTAGTGACCCCCAGCATTTCTCTTTTTTCCTTTTTTTTTTTTTTTTTGACAGCAGAGCAACTCAACGACTTGTTTACCTGGTAACTCTGTTTCTCTCCTTGTCAATGAAAGAAGTGACCCTCCCAATTATTTTCCAAATATCTGATTTAGACCCATTATCACCTGGTAACCAAAAGAAAACCAAGAAAACACTGTGGGTGAATAATGTCAGAGCCATTAGTCAGTGACTGAAGACACTATGGAAAAGTTCCAGGTATATAGGTATAACTTTTAAATTCTGTATCTAAAAAAAAAAATCTGATTCATATGTGAAACTTCCAATCTTTTGTAATAAAGTAACTGCAGTATTATGCCTGGGCTGCTGAGGCAGGCCAGAGAAGCTGAGTCCACCTTGCTCTTCACTACATGCATTCAGCTTCCCTGGCATTACAAAGTGAGGGATGTATTTTTCCTTCTACTGACACTAAGGTGAATATTTCTTTCATTTCATTGGAGGAATAACTGTAGTACTACCAAGGGAATAATATGGATTATTCCTCTAGATATATATAATATATATAATATATATATATACATATATAAAATATATATATTATATATATTCTCTCATATATAACTAGAGGAATAATCCATGTATATATAAAGTAATCCAAAACATAAATCTCCTTGAAGGTGGGTCTTAGCAGTAACTGGCAGTATCAGGGAAAGACCTGCTCTTTTAGAATCAGAGCAGCAGGATTTTTTTGCAGCAGAAAAAAAAAAAAGTGTAAGGTGAAAAATGTGACAGCAGCACCAGATTGGTCACATGTTGAACAATGCTTTGCATTGTGACCTAAATGTGTTTAAACTTGATTCACTCATCGCTGCTCTGATCCTTTTATTTTCTACTAGACAGGACTCAGACAACCTTGTGTGCTTTCAGAAACATGCAATCAGCAATGATTTTATTGGCAGACCTGAGATGAAAGACCTAATGGCTGTTACTGTCTGTGTAGCTAAAGGCTTTAACTGACAGGAATTTGATGATTAGTGTAGGCATTCATAGTATGATAGTGCTTCAGCATTATTTGTAATAGTGGCAAATAATAGATACCTGGAGACTGAATACGGCTGAAAAAATAGTCTGTAGATAACATCATGTGTCTGCTGTGTGTGGCAAAGTTTATGAGAGAAGCAGCTGTAAATACATCTTGCACCCAACAGTGCTCCAAGTAACCTGTAACTCTAAGAGTTACTATGAAGGGTGTTAAGGACCAATTTCAGGGAGCTTGGCTCTGCCCTACTGAGTGTCTTACATCATTATTATCACTTCTCACTCTTGTCTACCTTTTTATTCAGATCAGAAGGTTTTAAAGAAATAACTGGCTATCATTATTTGCATGTATTGGGGACAGCACAACAGCTGCTTGATCTTCTCTGGGGTCTTTTGGCAACTACTGTCAAATAAAGAATAAATAACAATCTTTACACAGCGCAGATGTATATATGTAGATGGACCTTTTGCATTTAGGTACTCACAGCCCTCCTAGCTAGGGGTCTTGCACAGAGAAATTAACCTGGAGAGTGGTTTGGACATAACCTTTGTGAGTGGAAATGAAGA
The DNA here is from genome assembly GCA_028020825.1 of Podargus strigoides. Taxonomy (NCBI): domain Eukaryota; kingdom Metazoa; phylum Chordata; class Aves; order Caprimulgiformes; family Podargidae; genus Podargus; species Podargus strigoides. The sequence goes on along the minus strand of CM051624.1, from coordinate 42,658,517 downwards.
TACTGTGTGCAGATTTCACAGCTGCAGCCTTAATATTGTCACAAACTGCTTTTAAGTGGGTAAATGAGAAAGGGAGAGTACTGTACATTTTTTTCCAAGGTTGTTTTCTTTCTGTTTAAGTCACAAAATATGTTTATTTTCTCAATACTTCTCAATATTTCTTTGAGAGCATGGAAAGCACCAAGAATTGGTTGTCCCTTCTCTCACTTTACATCAGTAGATTTCTCTGCCTCGAGAGAATAAATAGTGCAATAAAACCAAAAGGAGCAAGTACTGAGTGTAGTTATTCAAAAAGTCTTTTTGACACAATGACCTGTAAGGTCATCTCAGAGTGAGCACAGTGGAACATATCCTTCTTTAGTGTCCATTTGCTTCTATATTTTTAAATTTCTTTTTAAGTGTATAGAGTTTAGATCTCATCTTTTGGGAGTCCAAGTCATTTTCCAAACTGTCCATAGCACATGTAGTTTGCAGAGGCAAAAATGCTCAGTGCTTTTCTTCTGCAATTCACATTGGGATCAGCAAACCAATTAAATCTCTTCACGATAAAAATGATTTCCTGTATTGCCTTCCCCAGTGCTTTTTTTTCCCTAGCAGGAGATGTGTTGCTGTGTTTCACTGCTCACTGACACTGCCAGCAGAACCAGGAATTCCAAGCATAGGAAAGCAAGTGTTCAGGACTCTCTAGATGTCATATTCATGATGTTTTCATTGTAGTCAGGAGACTACAAATCACTACCCAAAACCCCCTAATGCTAGTTATGAAGTTATGAGATGAAGACCTGGCTCGGTTTAGCTGTGCAGAGAAGAGCCTGAACTGCAAATGTAGAGATTTTTAAATTGTGAATTGTGGCAGTACGGTGTTTGCTACAATGTTGTGGGTTTTTTGTTTGTTTGGTGTTGTTTGGTTTTTTTATAATTCCATCACATTCTACAGGAAATTAGTGAGAAAGCTTATGTATTGTCTTCATGGTTTTTCCTATGGTAATTGATTTGTATTGAACACTACGTTAATTTTATCTTTTCAAATGTCCCATTGGCATAGAATGGCTTGAGTTTCTGAACTTCAGACTTCTTAGAGGCTAGAAATTGATTAAACACCTCAATTGTGCAAAATATAATTTCATTTTGTTCTCTTCTATAGACTTCCAGTTTACCTCGTTCTGACTTTCTAGTTTTGCTTATTTTAGACTTTCAAAATTAGGATAAGATAGAAACATCCATTCTAGTCATATTTGTAGAAAGCAAGATGCATCACTAAGTACAGTAGGCAAGAAGGCACCACATCATTTTGAGTATATGTTCAAAAATATCAGATAAAGAAAAGTAGCTATGCACTCTGATGTTGTTCCAGGGGAGGGTTACATTGGATATTAGGAAACATTTCTTCACAGAAATGGTTATCAAGCACTGGCCCAGGCTGCCCAGGGCAGTGGGGTAGTCCCTATCCCTGGAGGGATTTCAGAGCCATGTAGATGTGGTGCTGAGGGACATGGGGCAGTGGGGACTTGGTAGTGTTCAGTTAATGGTTGGACTCAATGATCTTAAATGCCTTTTTCAACCAAAATGTTTCTATGATTCTATGCTTCTGTGATTGCACTTTAGCCCTAATTTAACACCTTTGAGCTCATTTTTAAAGAGTTCTCTTAATAGATTTGGCAAAAATATTTTGGATGAAACGGCTATAACAGAAATATTCTCTCTAAAGTGTAGTTTCTTCTTTTTAATGTGTAAACCTTCAGTTTGGGTCGCTTTCATGTGTGTGCACATGTATGCCTGTGTTTTTGTACTTGGAACATGCCTACACAGACACCCTCACATACACCTGTATGTAAGACTTTAGTTTCATACTGTGAAAGCAATTAAACATCTCCTTTCATTTGAAAGGCTTTTGAGTTCTTTGGAGATGTGGAAGTAAAATATTTAATAGAATTATACAGATCCACGGCCTCAATAATTGGCTTTTATTGCTGTAAAATGATCTGCTTTAAAAAGAGAAAAAAGAAGAAGGTAAAAGAAGAATGTGCCACTGTCAGCCTCAGAAAAGCCAGTTTAGTTCAGCAGAGAGCAAGGATTATACATGAATAAACATGATGGGATTTTTTTTAACATCTAAAAGTGTGATACATAGAGCTGGGGAACCCTGGACTGTGAAAGGAGGAGATGTCATAGTTTGCCTCTAGTAATAACACTTCTGTCCTGGGTTGCAATGTATTCTATTACCATGAGCCGTTGAGGCCTGGCGCCGGTGTTCCTTGCCTCGCCCCTCGGGACTATTCTTCTGTTAATGCGCCCATCAGGGCCTTGCCCCAGGACTCACCATCTCTTTGTGAGATGCTCCGGCCAGGGGGGGAGGGGTGGAGCCAAGCATATTCCCGCCGGAGATAACTTTGGGGTTTGGAGCAGCGCTCGGGGCCTTACCCGCTGGGATCCCAGACGACAAGGACTGCACCGCGGCCGGATTTTCAGAGGAGGACCAGTTTTCTTTTTTCTACAAGATCACCGCTTCAACGGGATCATTTAAAAGAGAACTGCAGCTGCCACCGAAATCGGATTGCTCAGACTTTGTTTTCTTTTCCTACGGACCACCGCTTTAACCGGACCATTTCGGAGAGAGCTGCAGCTGCCACTGGATCGGACTGGTACCAGCACCCTGCCCGGCAGGGGGCCAGGTTGTATCCCTGACTCTATCGGGCCTGTAACCAGTTTCTCTGTATTATAGTTTTGTTGTATATATTAGTAAAAACTGTTATTCTCATTTTCCTCATATCTTTGCCTGAAAGCCCCTTAATTTCAATTCTATAACAATTCGGAGGGGAGGGGGTTGTATTTCTCTGTTCCAAGGGGGGCTCCTGCCTTCCTTAGCAGACACCTGTCTTTCTAACCGGGACAGATTTTGGCGCCCAACGTGGGGCCTGAGGGCATTGAGGAAAAAGGGTGAAAAAGGAATAACAGTTCCTGGCTAACCTGATGTTTTGTGCACTGAACGTGGGATCTTTGTTAGGCAGCACCATGTGGTCTAGTTTACCTTGTTTCGGGTGGCACGTGGTCGTGGCTATGCTTTTCCCCTTTGCAGCCCCTTGTCTAAACATGGGTCCTCTGACTAAGGCTACTGTGGTTGTTATCCAGCTTGCACTGTGGGTTGGTAAGGTGAGGAGTTCATGGTTTTTCAGTTTCCTGTGGAATGTGGGCACATGGATAAAGGGCTATCACACGCTCAGCGTATGCTTCTGGGATTACATTAAAAATGGTACCTTCTGTGAGGAAATAACACCAGGGGAAGTTTTCTCCCAACCATTCAACCAGTTCTTTGGGTCTGCTCCATCAGCTTTCGAAGGGTTTAGTTTTCCCCTAGATATTATCCATGTGTTGCTGCTAATAGGCCTACTGCTAATGGGCTGCTTGGCCTTCAGAGATAAAGTGAGACTGGCTTGGATAACTACTTGGGCACCCACCCCAGAGACTAGGAATGCTGCCCCAGAACCTGACACGGCCCCAGAGGCCAGAGATCCTGCCCCGCAGCCTGACCCTGTCCCACGACCTGGCATTGCCCAACAGCCCACCTCACAAATGGACCAGCCTAATTGGGTGGGGGTGCTGATAAAGGAAATACGCGAGATGGGCCAGAAGCTGACGGAATACACCTCCCAAACTAGTGGGAAACCTTGTCCTAAAGAGGGAAAGTCTGATGGTGCAGCAGTGGGACCCACAGATGTTACAACTGTGCAGGGTCCAGCTGAACCACAAGGACAGCCACAGCCAGCAGCAGTCGCCCCTGTGCAGAGGAGAAAGTGCAAGGCCAAATCAGTACGCCCAGTTAATGATGGTGATGAGCCAGAGCCCTCACAATCTGCAGGGGAGTCAGAGCCTGAAATTATCACCGAATCCCTGTCGTTCGACAGTCTCCGTAATATGCGAAAAGACATTGCGCGACGGGGGCGTGAGCCTTTTACAACTTGGTTACTTCGGGTTTGGGACCTTATGGGTAAAGGCGTACAACTGGATAGTGGCGAAGCCAGGTATTTGGGATCCTTGGCCCAAGACTCAGGGGTGGACCAGGTATTTGTAAGGGAGCCAGGGCCCCTTTCTCTCTGGGAGCGGCTTTTAATGAGTGTGAGGGAAAGGTTTGTCCACAGAGAGAGAATGCAGGAGTACCATCATAGAATGCAATGGAAGACCCTTGAGGAAGCGATCCAACAGCTGAGGGAAGTGGCAGTGTTAGAGGTACTCTTTGGGAGGGACGGACAGCATGATAATGACCCCGACAAGGTCAAGTGTACAGGGCAGATGCTGTGGAACCTGGCAAAGCTGGGGCCACAGCAGTATGCCACATTCATTGCAACAATTAATGCTGATGACAACCAAGAGACAGTGGGTTCTGTTGCCAACAGGTTCAGATATTATGAGAGTTTAGTCAATGGCCCAATGAAAGCTCATGTCGCTGCTGTGGCTAGGGACCTCAAGGAAGAGATTAGGGAGGAGGTGATGAAGGAGGTGAGGAGGAGCAGCTCTCATGTGGCACCAGTGCAGGTCACAAACCCCAGAGCCAGAGCCCGACGTCCCCCAGCTAGAGAGAGAGGGTACACCCCACGATCTGAGCTGTGGTTCTTCTTGTGTGACTGTGGGGAAGACATGAGAAGGTGGGATGGGAAACCCACTTCTGTCCTGGCAGCACGGGTTCGTGAGCTCAAAAGAGAAAACGCTAACCGAGGGGGTCCCACTAAAGCAAAAGTAGCCTCAGCCTCCCGTGACCGAGCTGCCAGGTATTACAGAAGGGAGGATGATATGTCAGATCCCCTTGAAGAAACGTCTTGCAGGTATGCCCAGGGAATGGATGATAACCAGGCCTAGAGGGGCCCTGCCTCTAGCCAGGAAGAGGCACGGGAGAATCGGGTCTTTTGGACAGTGTGGATCCGATGGCCTGGCACATCAGAGCCACAGAGATATGAAGCATTGGTTGACACTGGAGCACAATGTACCCTAATGCCATCGGGACATGTGGGGGCAGAATCTGTGTCCATTGCTGGGGTGACAGGGGGGTCGCAGCAGTTGACCCTGTTGGAAGCTGAGGTGAGCCTGACTGGGAAGGAGTGGCAGAAACATCCGATTGTGACTGGCCCGGAGGCCCCATGTATACTGGGAATAGACTTTCTCCGGAATGGCTATTACAAAGACCCAAAAGGGTTTAAGTGGGCTTTTGGGATAGCTGCTGTGGAAGCAGAAGGCATTAGGCAGTTGAACACCTTGCCTGGACTATCAGAAAATCCTTTTGCAGTTGGGCTCCTGAAGGTGGAAGAGCAACGGGTGCCAATTGCCACTTCGACGGTGCACCGCCGGCAGTATCGGACGAATCGGGATGCCGTGATCCCCATCCACAAGATGATCCGTGAGCTGGAGGCCCAAGGGGTAATCAGCAAGACCCACTCACCCTTCAACAGCCCCATCTGGCCTGTGCGCAAGCCTGACGGAGAATGGAGATTGACTGTGGACTATCGTGCTTTGAATGAAGTGACTCCACCATTGAGTGCTGCTGTGCCGGACATGCTGGAGCTCCAGTACGAGCTGGAGTCCAAAGCAGCAAAGTGGTATGCCATTATTGACATTGCTAATGCATTCTTCTCCATTCCTCTGTCACCAGAATGCAGGCCTCAGTTTGCCTTCACCTGGAGGGGCGTGCAATACACCTGGAACCGACTGCCCCAGGGGTGGAAGCACAGTTCCACCATCTGCCATGGGCTGATCCAGACTGCGCTGGAAAAGGGTGAGGCTCCAGAACATTTGCAGTTCATTGATGATATCATTGTATGGGGGAACACGGCAGTGGAAGTATTTGAGAAAGGAGAGAAAATCATCCAGATTCTCCTGGAGGCCGGTTTCGCCATCAAGAAACGCAAAGTCAAGGGACCTGCCCGAGAGATCCAGTTCCTGGGGGTAAAGTGGCAAGACGGACGGCGCCAGATTCCCACCGAGGTCATCAATAAGATCACTGCGATGTCTCCACCGACCACCAAGAAGGAAACACAAGAATTCCTAGGTGTCATAGGCTTTTGGAGAATGCACATTCCCGAGTACAGCCAGATCGTGAGCCCTCTCTACCTGGTTACCCGCAAGAAGAATGATTTCCACTGGGGCCCTGAACAACAACAGGCCTTCACTCAGATCAAGCAGGAAATCGCTCATGCGGTAGCCCTTGGCCCAGTCAGGACAGGACCAGAGGTGAAAAATGTGCTCTACTCTGCAGCCGGGAACAAGGGTCTGTCCTGGAGCCTTTGGCAGAAGGTGCCTGATGAGACTCGGGGCCGACCACTGGGATTCTGGAGCCGAAGCTACAAAGGGTCCGAAGCCAACTACACTGCGACAGAGAAAGAAATCTTGGCCGCCTATGAAGGAGTTCGAGCTGCCTCAGAAGTAATCGGCACAGAGGCACAACTCCTCTTGGCACCCCGACTACCGGTGCTGGGGTGGATGTTCAAGGGAAAGGCTCCCTCCACACATCATGCCACTGACGCTACTTGGAGCAAATGGATTGCCCTCATCACACAGCGCGCCCGTATTGGAAACCAAAATCGCCCTGGGATCTTGGAGATAATTACCAACTGGCCAGAAGGTGAGGCTTTTGGATTGTCTTCTGAAGAAGAGGAAGAGGAAGTGACACGTGCTGAGGAAGCCCCTCCATATAACGAGCTACCAGAGAGTGAAAGACGATATGCCCTCTTCACCGATGGTTCCTGCCGAATTGTAGGTGCTAGCCGGAAATGGAAAGCTGTTGTATGGAGCCCCACACGACAAGTTGTACAAGCTATCGAGGGAGAGGGTGGATCAAGCCAATTTGCTGAACTCAAAGCCGTCCAATTAGCCCTGGACATTGCTGGGAGAGAGAAGTGGCAAAAACTCTACCTCTACATTGATTCGTGGATGGTAGTCAATGCCCTGTGGGGTTGGCTGGAGAGGTGGAAAAAGGCCAACTGGCAGCGTAGGGGAAAACCAATCTGGGCTGCTGATGAGTGGAAGGACATTGCCACTCGGGTAAAGGAGCTACCTGTGAAAGTCCGTCATGTAGACGCTCATGTCCCCAAGAGTCGGGCTAATGAAGAACATCGCAACAACGAGAAGGCAGATCAGGCTGCAAAAATAGAGGTGTTCCAGATAGATTTGGATTGGCAGCATAAAGGAGAGTTGTTCTTGGCTCGGTGGGCCCATGATGCCTCAGGCCATCAAGGCAGAGATGCCACCTATAAGTGGGCACGAGACCGAGGGGTGGATCTAACCATGGACAGTATCTCCCAGGCTATCCATGACTGTGAGACGTGCGCTGCAATCAAACAGGCCAAGCGGGTGAAGCCCCTGTGGTATGGTGGGCGGTGGTCCAAATACAAGTATGGGGAGGCCTGGCAGATCGACTACATCACACTGCCTCAAACCCGCCAAGGCAAGCGCTACGTGCTCACAATGGTGGAAGCCACCACTGGATGGCTGGAGACCTACCCTGTACCTCACGCTACTGCCCGGAACACCATCCTGGGCCTTGAAAAGCAAGTCCTTTGGAGGCATGGCACCCCTGAGAGAATTGAGTCCGACAACGGGACTCATTTCAAGAACAGCCTTGTCAACACCTGGGCTAGGGAGCATGGCATTGAGTGGGTGTACCACATCCCTTACCATGCACCAGCAGCTGGGAAAGTTGAACGGTGCAACGGACTGCTTAAAACCACCTTGAAGGCACTGGGCGGAGGAACTTTCAAAAACTGGGAGATGCATTTAGCAAAGGCCACCTGGTTAGTTAACACCCGAGGCTCCACGAACCGAGCAGGCCCCGCTCAGTCTGAATCCTTACAAATAACAGATGGGGATAGGGTTCCAGTAGTGCACATGAGAGGTATGCTTGGGAAAACTGTTTGGGTTAATTCTGCCTCCGGCAAAGACAAACCCATCCGTGGGGTTGTCTTTGCTCAGGGACCAGGTTGTACTTGGTGGGTAATGCAGAAAGATGGGGAAACCCGGTGTGTACCACAAGGGGACCTTACTTTAAGTGGGAACTGAGTGTAGAGTTTCATTGTATATGTATGTGTATATATAATCTGTGTGTGTGTGTAAAGTTTAAGAAAGGTATTGATTTGGGATGATGCAAATGGTAATAGAATAAGGGGTGGATAATGTCCTGGGTTGCAATGTATTCTATTACCATGAGCCGTTGAGGCCTGGCGCCGGTGTTCCTTGCCTCGCCCCTCGGGACTATTCTTCTGTTAATGCGCCCATCAGTGCCTTGCCCCAGGACTCACCATCTCTTTGTGAGATGCTCCGGCCAGGGGGGGAGGGGTGGAGCCAAGCATATTCCCGCCGGAGATAACTTTGGGGTTTGGAGCAGCGCGAGCAGCCTTACCCGCTGGGATCCCAGACGACAAGGACTGCACCGCGGCCGGATTTTCAGAGGAGGACCAGTTTTCTTTTTTCTACAAGATCACCGCTTCAACGGGATCATTTAAAAGAGAACTGCAGCTGCCACCGAAATCGGATTGCTCAGACTTTGTTTTCTTTTCCTACGGACCACCGCTTTAACCGGACCATTTCGGAGAGAGCTGCAGCTGCCACTGGATCGGACTGGTACCAGCACCCTGCCCGGCAGGGGGCCAGGTTGTATCCCTGACTCTATCGGGCCTGTAACCAGTTTCTCTGTATTATAGTTTTGTTGTATATATTAGTAAAAACTGTTATTCTCATTTTCCTCATATCTTTGCCTGAAAGCCCCTTAATTTCAATTCTATAACAATTCGGAGGGGAGGGGGTTGTATTTCTCTGTTCCAAGGGGGGCTCCTGCCTTCCTTAGCAGACACCTGTCTTTCAAACCGGGACAACTTCGTAGCCTTTTCCTGATCAAGTAGTGTTCAGAGGCTTATAGACTTGATAACAGAATGTAAGTAATTTGTTAGGATTATAGAAAAGGTGCCATTTGGGATGCTACATAGCAATTACTTAGGAATATTGCTGGCGTGCCTGCAATAGTATACAAAGTAAAGTGTGTCTCATAGTTACCTTTTAGTGACTGAAGGGGGCAAAATAGAAAAAAATCACGATATCTGATTGATTCCACCTTCACAGTTCTCTTGTTTCAGTGAAAAACATGTTTAAAGCAGCAGATTGTTTGCTTTTCTGGTGCAGAAGACAAAGATGCAAATTTACAAGTATACAGGCAAAAAGACAAATCAGACTTTATAAATTCAGATAGTGTCCTTTCAAAGGATCATGAAACATACAATTGAAAGGGACTGACTCTTAGTATTGTATATCATCAGGTCCAATTACAGCTGCTACTATTTCAGTGTTTAATTTATAGCCTTGATTGGCTCTTATATTGTTTGATAAAAGCTGACTCCAACATAGCTACAACAGCAGTATTTTCTTTTTGATGGTCATCCATGTTGCTACAAAATTTATTGCCCAGTTGAATTTTGTCTTTTTCACTGATGACTGGAAACACTGCCTCTTTCTTCCTCTTTCCTTCTTGGTTTTTCTCTTTTTTCTTTCTTTCGTTATTCTGTTTTCATGGCAGATACACCTTTATTGATGTGGAAGTAAGTATTGCATAAGTATTAACCTTTGAAGGGAGTGGTATTTTTTAAGAAATGGGCATGAACAAAACTCCTTAACAAAAGAAACTGGTTAAGTCCACTCATACCTCTACCACCAGCACAACTTAGGGAGGTGGAAACAGGAACCTATGAATTTGACCCCTTTGATTTAGTCAAATTGAGTATTAGGGAATCTATAAATGCTACCATACCTGATGAGGAGCCAAAATAGACATATACAACAGGAAACATAGCTATCATAAATCCTTTAAAAAAAACATAAGCTAGTGGGAGGTACATCCTTCTTCTTACTACCACCATTGCTTTCCATGTCTGAGATGTCATTCTAGGATTATACACCTGTCTGGTTGTAGTTGAAGGCCAGGAGCATTTCAGTAGGAATAAATAAAGAGAGGTTTTGATTTTTGATAGCAGAAGTATGCACATCCACAGTAGGAATGGTAGAGAGTGGACACAGTGTTTGAGATGGCAAGCATGGACTTCATGAAAAAAACAGAGAAATCAATCAGAAATCAGTATTTCTACCTAGAAATGCAATGAGACTGATGAATCCAAGACAATCCATACTCTCTCTGTGTTACTGCCCATGCTATTTAAAGTTGTTCTGAGAGTGAATGTTGATTGTTCACCTGATATTTCTTCCAGCTGCACTTGCATTATGTGATTCTAATCATCTTATTTATTGTTTGATAAAAATGTATTTTATGTAACAGGTCCTGATCTTCCTACCAGAGACAGAGATTGCAAACATTAGAAAAAGTGTAGATATGAATTGAAGAAGAAAGTCATATCAGTAAACTCATTGCAGTTTTTCCCTTCTCTCTCACCACTTTACACACTTCCTCAGTATCTGCGCTCTGTTCTTACTCTGAGAAAATTTTACCACTGTGCATAATTACTACTGTTTCACTACTGTGTAATATTTCACTAGAGATGAATTCCATTCTTCCTCTACATTGCTCATGATAAAATTGAGACTTTCAAACCTACTGCTGAATTTGACTAGTGAATTGCTTGCTTTATTTCTTTCCTTTCTACATAAGAATGAATTGACTTTCAAAAAGAGAGTAGCAAAAATCTTCCACTAATAGCCTGTACTCCCTTACCTGGCATCCTTTCATCTTTTGTCTCCCCTTCCAAGAAGATTCAACCCCTTGAGCATATATTATTTTGTGCCTTTGTCTGTTAACAACTGCATTGTAATCAGTTGTTTCAAACTTGAGGTAGGCCAACTGGTGTGTAAACGTGTCATTTTTATATAAAAACATTGATATGTTAACCTGTGCCTTGCAGTTCTGTGCAATCTAGCTGGAAATGCAGTGCAAGAGTTACTCTGCAGGTAATTCACATCTGCTATCACAACAAAATACATTTTTACACAGTGGAACATCAGTTTTTTTTTTTCTTTATGTCAGCTGATTTTGTGATATAGAACAGAACAGTTGAAGACTTTTTTTTTTCTTCTCTGACTCTAAAGACAAAACAATAATTGCTTAAGAAAACAAATGCCTTAAGAAAACAAGTTTGCCTTTCTCTTCACTGTACAGCTGATTGCAAATAATATTTTAATTGCAATCTTCTGATATGAATTATGAAGGATGATTACTTCCAATCAAAAATGTACGTATTGCAGAAGGAGAGAGTGAGAAACATTCTTGAGAAAATGGAAAAGGAAGCTGGAAAGGTTAATGATTTAATTTTACTTATTTGGTTTTCAATTCTGTATCCCTCACAGATTGTACATTTACTTTCTCTTCTTTATTTTTATTTTCTGCTTTCACAGTGCTGGAAAACTTTGAAGGTTTGAGTCAGTCAGCAGCAATACATAATCACTGGTTGCTGAGAAAATGCATAAATATTTATGTGAATAACTATATGAATAATATTATCTTTCTCAACCTGTTACATGTAGTCATCTAGACATTTTTGACCTGGGTAGTCATCTCCCTATATGAACAGTTAGACTTCACTGATGTCATCCTAGTTTATAATTGCTGTAATTTAAATCAATATCAATATTTTAATTTTGTCAGGATAGATTTAAGTCAATTTTTGCATTAAATGTCTTGACCACTTAAGAGCTGTATTTTTAAATAAGACTGTGTTTTATAGGTCTTTATTCAGTTGAACCTAACGCTAAGAAAACTGTAAAATTTAATCTAATCCTCTGAGATCCATGTTAGTAATTAGGATTAGATGAGAGTTTTATAATCCCCTACAGTTTGTTCTTTTTTCTGCCATTAGTAGTGTTGGTATAAGGTTATTTTTCACCTTGTGACCCTTTTTGGTAAAAGGTCACGTACAATTTTGGCATTTTAGACCTTCTCAAAACACCACCGAGTATTCAAGCATTTAGGAGGTGTTTGGGGCTCCACCATGGGCAACCTTGTGATGTCAGAGTAGAAAGTGATTTCCTAGGTCATAAAAACTGTCTCCCTCAGTAGGTCTGGCCTTGCCAAATTCCAATACAATGAGGTGTAAAGAAGAAATATAATCCCATCAGGGCTGCATAAGGTATTCCTTTGCAGCTCTGTGGCATAAACCTCCAGTTCCATGGCTCAGGTACCAAACTCTGTTTCTTTGTCTGTGATGTTTCACTCATGATAAAATTTATCTTCTTCATAAAGTAATTTATGCTGTTTTGATGGTTCTTGACACTAATTTTCTGTCAGCTCATCTTTCCTTTTTCTCTTTTGTACTAGTCTTGTTTATATCTACTTTTTCTTTGTGGATTATATTTATCAAATGTTAATCCTCTTTATCTCCTGAAAATAATTGCTCCATTTTATTGATAAAGTTTTTGAAATGGAAAGCCCAAAGCTCAGTGTAATATTTCAGATGAAGCCTAGTCAGTATTGCACGGAAGAGTGTAATTACCTGGTTTATTTCGTGAGTGATGTTACTGTTACCATACCCCATTACAGCATTTTCCTCTTTTGTCATCCACAATCACTTTTGAGATTTAGGAAATTTATCATTTAGAATAATGCTTGAGCATCCCAGCACAACATAATGAGTCCAACATAATATTTGTATTGGAGTTGAATTCAGAAGTCTTAAACTCTTTACCAATGATTTGGCTTCTCATTTGTTCTGTTATGTCATTCTATTTAGAATTCCAAACTCCCTCCGAGCAATTTTTAAAATCTTAGTTGTAGCACGAATATCAAGAGTTAGCTTAAATGCTGAGAGCCTAAGTCTAACTTTTCTGGCATCAACTACATGGAAGAAAATTAAATACCTTTAGTCCTCTCTGGTCTCCACTGCCTGTTGTCCATTGCCTGTTACCAGGCAATTTACAGTCTTACTGGAATTCATCTGGTTTGGAAACTAGACATATGCTCAGAATATAACCACACTTCAAAATTAGTAATACATATTGGTACAAAACTATTTGTTTCACAAGGTTGCAGCCATTCTCTTGAGTGATACGACACGAGTTTATGAATTGCAGACAGTATCCAGAGCTGAAATATGATAGATTTGTTGAAATAGATATCTGCTGTTGTAATTTTTTCAAGAATTTCCCATGTTATGTCATTTTTTCCCCTGAAATTAATCTTGTTCTTCTATAACAACAGATAGTTATCACTGCTGGATTGAAACAAAAGAGGGACATATTTGCCTCTGGCCCTCTTCTCCCCATATAACAAATACTGTAAACTTTGCCTGTTAATGGTGCTGAACTACTAGTCCAATTCATATGCAAAAGACCATATTAAAAATATAACAGTTTAAAATGCACTTCTTTGGTGCTTCCTGTGTGTGCAAGCATTGTTTAGCCTCACAAAATAAACATTTCTTTTTATCAGTTTTCAATCACAGATATTTTGGAAGGCACTAAAAAATGTGCTTGAATTGTTTGGGTCTCAACTCAGAAGTTTAGATTAGATATTAGGAAAAAATTCTTCCCTGAAAGGGTTCCCCAGCACTGGCCCAGGCTGCCCAGGGCAGTGTTGGAGTCCCCATCCCTGGAGGGATTTCAGAGCCGTGTAGATGTGGTGCTGAGGGACATGGGGCAGTGGGGACTGGGCAGTACTGGGTTAATGGTTGGACTGGGTGATCTTAGAAGTCTCTTCCAACCAAGGCTGTTCTGTGATTCTGTGTGATAGGGAAGCTGTCTCAGTTTCAGAAACGTTATTTGGATATCCCAGGGTTGCACTGAATTCAAACCTAGGTACATATAAGAAGCACTGGCAAATCTCCATGTCTCTGGAGCACTGCCTGTGAGTAAAAGAAAAAGGTGTTCAATCAGGAACTGAATCTCATAAGCAGTGCCTGCTTTAACAGACTCAAAAGCTCAGTTGTACCTCTGTCCCATTATAGAAATGCATGTGGATATAGTGTGTTCAGAACACTGCACACTTAAAGGTCATGGAGGACAACAATGGGATGTGGGGTGGTGACACTAGATCACCATTCAGTACAGCAGTACTGTGCAGCCAGAGTTAAAGAGAAGGATCTGTTTTCAGGCAGCATGTGTTGGTACCTGTGATACTAAGAAAGAGAGGAAATGGCCTCATTGAATCTAATAGTATTTTTCATTGACTTCATGAAGCCAAAATTACACTTACAGTTTTATAATATGGACTTTCCTTTCAGAAATGTAATAAATGTCCAAATCTATTTCAATAGTTTATTCACACCCATATTTTTATTACAGTTTAAAGAAGAAATATTGGGTACTTTTTGTTCTTTAGGCATGCGTATTTCTTTTTGTCAGCAGACCTACTTCCATTGCACAGTTGTTTTCAGTGTAAGGTAATACTGATCTCTGCAAAGAACTGCAAAAAATTTATCCTTCTCCAGCACCTCAGCTTAACCTTAGAATAAGGATTAGTAAGAGGTAAGCCTTGATTAATGACAGATAGTTTGGATTTCTGCCTGTCAGCTGTAGGTCAGAGCTGTGTCTAAAGAAACTGCCCAAATCCCATCTTAGCATCAACATTTCTGAGAGGCAATTTAGTTCCATATACTTAACAATAAAGTTTGCCCTCTGTGTTGCTCCCAACACATTCTTTTTAAAATTTTAATTTATAGATCGTAGTTTTGCAAATATTTCTGTATGCACCAAGTTTTATTCATGTGAGTAATGTGAAACATGTTGGTATCTTATACACAGGGCTGGGTCAGATCCATTAACAAAGGATGAAAATGACTAATATTAGGGAGGCTATGGAATGGTGGTTTTATTCTTCCAATAAATATCTACCTTCCTAAAACCATCTCTCTTAAATCCATCTCTCTAAAAGACAATGATAGTATTTACTGAGCAGATCTAAAGAGATTATGAAGAAAAGGAAATACTCTCAGTATCAGATACCAATTGTATTTATATTCAAAACAATAAATTAATGTGAGAGGCTTCAGTATTCCATACTGAAATCACGATTGAGAGGAAAAGATAAAAAGATAATGAAATAAATTAAGAAATATTGGTCAGTTAGAAATAACTTAGTGAAAAACACAAGATATTTCTGCAAGATGGAATAGCTCTCCAGTCTTTGATAGCATTGTTTTTATATGCCTTGTAGTCACAACTAGAAAAGTCTTTTCTCCTAAATATATTCATCTCTTGAAAAATATATTACACAGGAGGACAAAACTCAAAGGCACTGCAGTACAAAGCAGCTGGAAGCAAGTAAAGCCTTTTAACAAAGTTAACCTAAGACTCACTTTAAAAAAAAAAAAAAAAGTGGTGACTAACCTCACCTTCAAAATTTTTCCTGCAGAAAATATCCAGCTGACAGGGGATGGATGGTAGCCTAATATTACTTCTCCTGATCTGTGAACACATTCAGACTGCATATGCAATTGTTTGACACAAACTCCTTCTTCCTTCTTTTCCTGGGCCTGCTTGCTACTCATCTGTTTAGTTGTTCTGTCTTCTCTTTGGGCTTATAAAATCGTACAACCAAGTTTTTTTTACTTTATGTCTAGCAAAATGTGTCCTGGTCTAGCTAATGCTTCCTGGTCACTGCAGAAAAATAAAATATAAATAACAATTTTTTTACTTGTATGGATAATTTCAGGACAGCAATGTGAAAGTGTTCACAGAATCTGACCTACCCCCACATCTATAAGGTGGGTGCCTAAAATATTTGCATTCTATTTCTTCTTTAAATGACAGAAAAATGTCAAGAAAAGAGAGACAAATGGGTGGTAACTCAGGAGGAGGAATAAGAGGGAAGATGCAACCTCAAACCAACCATTTTAAATGGTAACTTATTTTTGATTTAGCATGACCTTTAAGTCTGTTAATAAAATGACAGCATCTCTGAGAGTGTTGATGTTAGTTCAACATCCCTTATGACAGTAAAAAGTGGACTGAGGCTGTGGGCTATGTAATTTGCTGGTGAATTAGATCTTAAAGTTTATTTTCAAACTGTACACTTACCTTTGCAGTTACACCTAAGACATTAATCTATTGGAAAGGAGGAGGTATCTCTCAGGAGAAACATGTCATCAATTTTTTGAGAAAATATTTATAATCCTCAAAAACAGATGGCTGTTCCATAAAGATTGTCAGCTGAGAAGGTTTGCTGACAGAAACATGTTAAACAACTGCAAATTTTCTGAGAGAAGGACTTGCACCACAAAATCAGATGCATTGCTCTATTAATCAATCACAGTTGGGTGACTTTTTGACAGCAGGAGCATGCTAGACCTAATTTGATTGTCTTGCACTTTTTCTGATTAATAAATCCTGGGTAAGGTGAAACTTGATAGAGAATGTATAAAAAGCAGATTGCTTGCACAAAGTATAGGCAGGATGAAGGGAGAAGAAAATAATTTGACATGTTCAGATAAAAGAAAATCCATGGGATTGTATTCAGACACATAAAAATTAGTTTTGTTTTGGGTGAGTTACTAATAGGCAGCATTTAAATTGTCAGAAGTATCATACAAATCCCCTTACAGAATGCATATTACATAAGATTTGAGATTCCACATATCCTTTGAGTCTTTTCTTTATGTATTAAGTGCCTTTTTTGATGGAAAGGAAGACAAATGCATGGCAAGGCAGGGCTCAGTAAAATGTCATGTCACTGCATTCATCCCAGTTGAAGAGGTCAACAGGATCGTGTAGTCTAAGGCGCAGAAAGGTACTGAGAGACTGAGAAATATAAAGTTATTGACAGATATTCTCAAATAAAAAGTCATTGACAGATATTCTCCTCCTTAATATGCGATTTGGTGATGTTTGATAGTGACAGGCTTGCTGTTCTGAGCCTGCTGGTGTCTCTGACCTCTTCTCACCAGTCCTTCCCCAGCTCAGCACCCAGTGTCACCTTGGCAGATCCCCAATTTTGTATTTCCCATTCATGATTATAAGCTGTTTGTGTTCTCTTTTGGGTGGATTAGAGACCTTTCTGTAACCATATATTAATGAAATGAATGAAAAAACCCCCCAAAATACTTATTCCACATTGGTAGCTTCCACAATACATTATATATTTGCTCCACTAAGGTTTGGTTCATTCCCATTCTTCATTTCCACTTATGTATGTGAAGATGAAAAATTTCCTACTGTGTGTGGAGGTTGTCTTTCTTTCTGATTTTTACACACCAGAAACTTTGAGGATTACTGAGTCACATGTCAAAGGTTACTGTGTCATGGCATTTCTAAGTCCAGAAACAAAGCTGAAAAGTACTGGATATTCTTACATGTAAAAATGAAGTAGAGCTCTACAAATCCTGAAGCATCTGAAGTCAGGGCTCAGTTGTATCTGCCATTGTATTTGACTGAAGTGCAAATATCCAAAGAAAAATGTATTAGCCATATATATTAATAATTCTTTCTTTCCTCCATCATTTAAGATAACTGCTTGCATGTCAAGACTTGGAAGGACTCATTGTCAAGAAGTACTCGTGTGGGTTTTTTACCTTTATGCCATGGATTTATAGAACTGTTTGTCCTATTAATTCCATGTTTGCTTTATTTTGGAAGTGTTTTTAGAGCTATACAATGTCTTTGAGGCTTTGGAAGGGTGTTCTAATGAGGAAAGGGGGATAATATCTGTGATGTAGGAGTTTTGTCTTTCATCCACCTCTGTTTTTTCTTGTGATAAGCATATTTCCTATCACCACAGTACCATTTTACCTTGCTTTCAGTTTTCATAACTTAGGCCATCACTGTTGTCACTTCTGAGTTTGGGTCATGGCTCATTCACACTGCCTGTTTAGCACTTTACATTGTAGACATACCTTGACAATTAAGAGCATGGCAACTGTAATATTAAACAATTGCAATGAATTTGCTGTGCAGGAGGCATCAAAATAAGACAGCAGATTACCTACCTGCATATCAGTATTCAACAAAGAATGTTGTGTTATTCTCTTGTGGTTTAGTTTCTTGTCTTCTTAAACCATGGAAGTTTAGCTCTATCTATTGGAAGTCACTACTCTTAAATTATTGTTTGCTCTTAATTATTTTTTTCTTCTCAGCTTCTCGTGATCTCCAAATAGTAATTTTTTTTTTCGTTTTGGTCTCTGAAAACATATGACTTATTGAGAGAGTAATGTTTCTCCTATGATTTTGTCTATTTTTGATTCACTTGCTTAATGTAAGATAAGCCCTAGGGGAAACTAATTATGTGAACACATTACTGCTGCCTTAAGTAAGGACTAAGGACACAAATCTGATCCTGTTGTAATCTAAGAGACTTTGGGCCTGAATTCAGAGTTAGTGTTGTAAGAGAAAACACAAATATACATTAACCTCTGTGTATTGAATCATAGAATATCTGAAGTAGGAAGGGACCCATAAGGATCATTGAGTCCAACTCCTTGCTTCAAGTAGCACTACCTAAAACTAAACCATATGACTAAGAGCATGGTTCAGACACTTGAACTCTGATAGGCTTTGTGTCTTGATGACTTCCCTGGGGAGCCTGTTCCAGTGTCAGACCACCCTCTCAGTAAAGAACCTTTTCCTAATGTCCAGTCTGAAGTTCCCCTGATGCTGCTTCACTCCATTTCCTTGTGTCCTATAGCTGGTCAATAAAGAGAGGAGATCAGCACCTGCCCCTCCACTGACCTCTTTGCTCTAATTTTGGTCTGATATTTTGTTCTTATTTATTTGAAAAAAAAAAGAGCATCTCCACAGTTGAGCTCCTTCACACAGGTGAGTTCAGTTTCCTGAATGAGTGAGAAAATTAATGAAAGTTGACTCATTATTCTTTATGACTTAAATTCATGTTCTAACCTACATTTTTAATCTTCATTTCTTGAATAACAGAGGAGGAGTTACTTCTCATGGCAGTTATTTTGTCTAACTAGTCATCAAAACTTTAATTGCAGTCAAAATCTTAAAGATTTATCAAGAGATGTGTTAAATCTGGCCTGCCATTCCTTATTTCTTTAGATAATGTTTAATACTTTACAATAAACTACCACTTAAAAAGCCTGAACAAATCTTTCTGATGCTAATTATTTGCAGCTGAAATGGAAAAATCTGCATAAGAACAGTTCCTCACTTGTCTTCTTAAGCCACCCCATAGATTTTGTTGTCCCTTACAAATCCATGTGAAATTCATATCACTCATCTGTGTTTCACGTTCTGCTCCCTAGAGGCTCTGCTTGTATGTCATACAAAGTATTTATCAGTAACAGTTTAGATGCTGTTCCTGGTTAAACTGCTGATATGAGTTGCATAATATAAATTGCAACAATATTTCTTAGCTTTGCATACAGTATTTTGATATTGTATGGGTGCCTGAAGAAATGGAGGTAAAGGAAGGATAAATGTGATGGGCCAATTTCTCAATTGAAACTCACTCTCTGCTGTCTACTTTCTGCCACTTTTTACAAGAACCAAGTAAATAAATTGTCACCCAACTGGAAACATTGGGTTTCCAGGTAAGGTGAGGTTATCAGTATCATGCTAGTATGCAGTGGATCTGTCTTTAATATCAGATTCAATCAGTGAGAAAGATAATATTTCTCCAATGGGAAGTATCATCATTTTTAGACAAGATCTGTCTGTACAGAACCATGGGAAATGAAAAACTGTTATTATGTAGTCAGACCACTAATGGTGAATATTCAGTTATAATACTGAACAGTACCACTAGGATTATGTGGCACTACAGACATGATTACATGTAGGCTGTAGTTTGCAATGATGACCCTTGACCTGTATTCAGTTTACATTTGGTTGGATGGAGGCAGTAGTAGATAATTTTATATAATAAATTTTCTTTTTAATATTGTCCTTCAGATCTGATAAACTCTTACTGTCTCTCATCTGCTAGATCATACTTAGTTATCACCTTTCCTTCGCCCAGTTTTGAGATATGTTTTTTGGTAGAGTTAAAAAAGAAAAAAAGCACAGTATGTAGAGTACAGCACTGATTGCCTTCCAAGTAAATATTCATCCATCAGTATCAGGGATTGATATTAATAGCTGGATGAATAGAGCTGTAAATACCAGTAATGAGGTGAAATTAGGAACAAGAAATTTCAGTATGAATATCAAGAAAATATAGCAAGATATATGGTCATATGCAGCCAGAATTGTTGGAAACTCCATAGTCCGAATCAATTGACAGTGTAATTGAAGAATATTAAAGAATATGTTGTACAGAATAACTTCAATTACAGAGGAAGACGGACTAAATGACACAAGGGGTAGGCCTTTCAGGTCTCTTATTGATGCAGTTCACTGCCTGAAAATGAATAATTGGTTCATAGCAAAAGACTTGCAACCCAAATATGTCTTTATCTTGGATAACAATGATTTAGCAAAATGTTTCACAGAACCACAGAGTGGTAGGGGTTGGAAGGGAAGATCATGTAGTCCAACCCCCCTGTTAGAGCAGGATCCTAGAGTAGATCCCACAGGAACACGTCCAGATGGGTTTTAAATGTCCTCAGAGAAGGAGACTCCGCAGCCTCTCTGGGCAATTCCAATGCTGTGTCACCCTCACAGCAAAGAAGTGTTTCCTTATGTTCAGATTGAACCTCCTGTGTTCCAGTTTGTGCCCAGTGCCCCTTGTCCTGTCACTGGACACCACCCAGAAGAGTCTGACCCCATCTTCCTGACACTGCCCTTGAGATATTGATCAGCATTGATGAGATCCCCCCTCAGCCTCCTTTTCTCCAAGCTAAACAGACCCAGTTTCCTCAGCCTCTCCTCACATGGGAGATGCTCCAATCCCTTCATCATCTCAGTGCCCTGCGCTGGACTCTTTCCAGTAGCTCCACAATATTAGTGAAACGGTGACTCTAGAAGAGGATGCATCATTTCAGACAAATGCCAGCAAATGATGATATGCTCTTATGGCTGCATATAACATAGATTATATGACAAATTAAAATGTTACTCTTTACAGAATCAGATTTTTTCCTGGATCAAATTTGTCAAATATCATTTTTTATTACAGTCTAGTACTAGAATTCCCTTTTTTCCCCCATCTAAAAGTAGGCTTTTGATGTCAGTCAAGTCTGCTCCAACTACAGTCAGTGTGATAGAAGAGCATTTCCACAGAGTGACTTGTCCCATCCTACAAAAGAGGCAATAAGCTGTCACTGGTGTGCTTGTTCCCCCCATTGACTAGAAGGGATCTCAATGGCTAGTCTGCATGCTTTTCTACCTTTGAATTCCTTATATTAAATGCAATTAATGAAAACTAAAGTGCTCAGCTTTTTGTACAGTTAAGCATGTTTTCACACCTTTCCTGATTTCTTTATTAAAGATGCTGAACAGTGCTGCTGGATGCTCTGTGTTTGACTAGAAAGGTCCAGGTAAAAGAAAAGTGTAATTTAGAAAACTGGATTTCAAATTTTGGAACCCCAGTCTTGAAAAATATTCCTAATAGAGATCAAGTGAGCATTCCTATTGTACCTATACTATAGGTTCAAGTTGCATACAATCTCCATTTAAAGCTTTTTCTCTACCAGATGAAAAGTCCTCTCCGTCTCTTTTTGCTGTGAATAGTTAGAACTGTCTTTCACAACAGGTAATACCTTCAAGCAGTGTAGGAACAGAAAGGAAAACTTGCAGAACCCTGTGGATATTGCAGAAGATGTTAGTAGGAAAATATAAATTTTACAGTCACAAAAACTGTGTGCAAGAGTCTGAATCTCCAGCCAAATCCAAGTGAACATCAGGCTCTGGGATTAATGGTTTTTATGAGCATTATCCTGTGCTCATTAACACAAAATCAGATCATTAGTAAGAATTTCTGTTCTCCTTGCCTAGCCTCCTTCTCTTCTGTGAATAGCACTTCTCCTTTCTCAGCAATCCAGCTGACACATAAAGGGACTTCTTATGGGGGAGTTAAATGAGCTAAATTAGGAAGCTGTCCTGGGAAATACTCTGTGGAGCATTGCACTCTGAATCCTTTCCAGCTGAAGTGATAATACTGTAACTTTAGGATGGCAGAAAAAGTGTGAGCCACAAGGAGTTTGGAAGAGTCTTCAAGTGAACTGTTCAACCGTGCAGAGACAGATGGTAAATGCACTCTTATTATGTGTATCACCCTGTTAATATTTATTTTTGTGTTTTAAAAGGTAATGCCAGGTATGCTGAGCCCCCAAACATATACTTTCTGTCAGCAAACAGAAACAAGCCAACCTTCTGCTAAGTCCATGATTCAAAATGTATTGGTTTTGATTTTTGAAAAGCAGAACTCCATCATAGAAAAGAAATGGTCAACCCAAATGGTAAGAATTGATTTAACATTGTGCTCCTTATTTGTTAAAAAAAAAAAAAAAGTTTAACTTCACAGGGGATTGCTGATAATTCTTAGAGACCAGGGATAAATCCTTTTTTAAATTACCATTAAATATTAAACAGCCTCTTTAAATTAGAAAAGAACCTCAGTTTGTTTTTCTTGTGTTTTCTGTTTCAGCTGCTCTTCCAGATGAAGCTTATGAGGTTTCTTACTAGCTAGTTCATGAGACCTTTTGTCTCAGTATTTATAAACATGAGAATTGTCAACCAGGGGCATTTTCCAGCATCTGCTTTTCACAGCTGATGTCCTCTGGTTCCATAACATTTCCCTGAAACTCCCTGTTGACCAGATTTCATGCTATGGTTTGCTTGAGAATTATGGAATATTAACACTCTGAGTGGGACTCTAGGGACTTGTATTCTTGTGCACGCACTCATATCCACTGCAAAAAAACCCCTTACATTGACTCTAGTAATAAATCACCATATTACAACCATCAGGGCATTTAATTTACAACTCAAATCAATTGGGACTTGCTGATGCTAGACAGTAATATACTGTCAGTTTAAAAAACTGGGGATTGTAGCTCAGTGCTGGATGGGCTGTCAGTCAGCAGAGTGACAAAGTGACAATTTATGGTTTGTTAAAATCCAGCACATAAATGCAAGAAAAATGCACTTTGACTTAAGCAGCATACTGTGTGGACTATGTTTTTGCTGAAAGGACTGGGTGAGGTGGGAGAAAATTACCCCTATTAAATTGAAATACTTTGCTTTCTCTCTTATATGTTGGTTTAAAGGACCTGTTGAATGCTTGAGACATTGAAAGAAATGTAGTAAAACTAGGTGTATGTACTGGATATTGTTCTTTGGTGCATAGGGACTTCTCAGATAGCCATCTGATGCAGAGCTGTGTAACTTCACTAAAGCTCACCTGAGCTGTATGGCAGGCTGGAAAGAGCAATGCAGTGGGTGTGGGGTGGGGGGAATCCAGGCTGCTGCTATGGCACTGAAATAGCCATGAGCTTGTAAGAAACAGGAGGCTGCTTAGTGTTAGAGAAACCTGAAGAAGAAGGGGCAGACAGATCCATACCTAGACAAAGGACCAGTATCCCAACTGTTGTAGGCTCTGCAAAAAGGAGAGCAGTTTCTCTGCAATACCTTCACAGCCTGTGTAAGCAAAGCAAAACGTGAATTGAGAACCCATTGGGGTCCATATGAAAAAGGTTGAATTGAAGGAAAAATACTCTTATACATATGGCTTCTACTTCCACTATACCCTGGCCTTTGACAAGAACCATCAATATTTTTTTTTTTTTATTTTCTGAAGGGAGTGGAGGAAGGTTGTGTTGGGTTTGGTTTTATTTTGGGAGGGGAGGAGGTGTTTGGGTTGTTTTTTTTATTTTAGCCCCTGTGGAAGTGTAAAAACAGCTGCTAAAAAGTTGCAAGTTTTCTCCACATCAAAACTGGCCAATCTTGAACAAATGGTTTCAGCCATTAAATTAACTTGTGAGTTTATTTTCTGGAGGTTTGTCACTTTTCCCTTTTTATGAACAATTTTGAAAGGAAAGAATGGATTGGCAAATGCTCTCACAACAAGGTAAAATGTTGAAAATACTAATGCATATGGCATGCAAATTATTAGTTATCATGTATAGTGAGTATGAACCATCCTTTAACTTAATTTGCAGAAAAGGGAATTACTATAAATAATCTGTAAACAGGAAAAAAAGGCAAATAAGTCAAATTCCACATAATTTGTATATTTTTAAACAAAGAGCAATACAGTTGACTTGGAAAATCAGCAATTACAGATTATATAGAGAGAGTAATTTTACCTTTACCTCTTGGAATTTATATGATTTGTATCCTAAATACATTCTTCTGTACTGTTAGTGCTGTTCTGGTCTATGGCATACTGTAATTAACATGCAGTGTCTTTTTTAGATTGAATTCTACTACCTCCAAAAACCATTTGAATATGAAGTCCCTTACTACACTCTCCAAATAAAAGTATTAAAAAGTATATCAAACAATTATTGCCTTACTCCCTTTCACTGTAACTCAGTCCTGACCTCTAGGGATATTTAATTTCTAAATTTGAATAGGGAGGTTGTCAATTTGTCCTCAAGTCCTCTTAAAATTTGGCCATTCTGCTGAAATCCTCAAGGCTGATGACAACAAACATGAATGTTTTTAATATGAGTTATTTCTGATATGGTCATGGAAAGTCACCATGTAGAAGTTTTGAGTGGCATAGGAATTAAATTAATTCCTTTAACCCAAGAATATTGCCATTATCTACACTCTATGGCATGGCAAACTGTCTAGTTCTTGCTCATTCATAATCTTTATGCCTTTTTTCCTCACAGAGGTCATCAATCCTAAAGATATTTAGATTATATTATATGTATACCCAAGGCTCAAGAGATCAAGTAAATTCTTAAGTCTCACTAAGACTCAAAGCAAAGTGAAAAAATGTGTCGTTTGCGTATTTCTAAATTCAACAGACATTTTTCTATCATGAGAGGGATTGTAATTGATGGTGCTCTTCAGTAACTGACAAAAAGATCTTCATCCTTCAAGCAGTTACTCGTAGAAGTCATGATAAAGATGTAATTCTGAAGCTCTTGAGGTCCAGTAAGTCTATGCTAAATCTTGTAACTCTTTTTTATGCATTGAATATTCCCTGAATTCAGAATTCAATTCTAACATGTGTCCTACCCAGGGGTCAGTGTTGTATTTCTGATGAAGATTATGGTTGCTGGAAAAATACCCTGCTGATGTCAGAATTTACATTTTTGAGTGTCTGCATAAATTTTCTTTTTTTTTTTAAATATATATTCAGTGTTCTATTGCAGATTTAAAAAAGCACACCAAAAACCACAAAATCAAACCCAGAATCATTCAACAAATAGAGATCAGAGATACCTGAGATCCCATTACATTGGCTCTTCTAGTCTTTCTCTCCTTTTATTACTTTTCCTGATTCATCTACTTGAAGATTTCTATCAGTTGTAGTAGAATATAGTCATTAAGAGTTAAAGTTAAAAAAAAAAATTACATCTTCACATCAATATTGGTCCTTTCTATTGTGAAATTACTTTTTCCACCTCATTTAAAGGTAGAAACTTGGCAGCCATGGTGTACTATTATTTTATTTTTAATTTCACTTTTGATTGATGCATGTGTGAGAGAATGCTTGAAAATTAGAAAGAGGGCTTTGCTACTTACTGTGTAGTAATCTGCTGTTGTGTAGTGTGCAGTAGGATGCTACTACAATAGAGTATGAAGCTGTTGATAACTCACAGGTGAATTCTCAGAAGTTGGGCTCATAGCTGTTTCTCTGCTGGAGATCATGTTTACACTGTAGTACCTTTGTGTCTGTAGCAGCAGTAATCTTTTAAGAACTAGGATTCAAAATCAGAACTCCAAACCCTTCCTAGGATTTAAAGGTATTTTTCCCAGACTATGCAGGGCTTTTTGCACACACCTGGGTCTTTTCAACAACCAGCCAAGCAGGGCTGGTGGGCCAGCTGGCAGTAATGAGCTTATTAAGGGGTGTTATAAAGCGAGCACGAGGAGAGCATGGGGTAAGATAGAGGGAGTGCAGGTTAGCTGAGTTTGGCTTTGTAGGAAGCTGTTTCACGTTCCTGTCAGCTCAGCCACCGTTTGCTAACTTTGTTTTGTGAGAATGTGCTCAGGAGAATGTTCTTTGCTGCAGAAGCTGTACCATGGGAGAGCAGGTAAGTTGTTTGCTTGTGAAGCCCTTGGGAAATACATGAATTTTTGCTCTTAGACACAAAGGTAATCTGTTCTGAGCTTATTTTACTGAGAATTTACTGGTATTTATCTATCATGGAAATGGCCTAGGTGATGGTGTTTGGTTACTCCAAGCACAGCTTTGCAGGTGAGAGTGTTGTACACTGTACATCACTGTTAGGACTGTTGAGATATCATAGGCTGATGAATTGATCTGAGTTCTTGAAAATGATAAAGAAAACTGACTGTGACAGAATATAATGAAAGGTGACAAGGTCACTCCTTTGATAGAGTAAAGGCATATCTCCTGTCAATCAGTTAGCTTTTCTCCTGCTCATTTTGCCTACAGCAGGTGTTCTGTAACTTTCTCGTGGTTGCATAGCAACTGGACCCTGAATGTATTAGTGTTTAGCAGTAATTATAGTTTTGCTGAAATAGTTTCAACAGAAATAAACCTCCTCTGCCTTGCTTTTTCCACTGGTTTTAGTGTGTTTGCCAAGCTCATGGCTTTCTCTTTGAGAGGAAAATAGCTATCAGAAAATGAAGCAAGCAGATGTGTGTCACCTCACTGATACAGCAGGTCTGTTGTGCTTTGTCTATCAGCAATCAATGTGTGATGCTTCCCAGAGGCTGAGGGTGTGAGCTCCAGTCACTTGCTTACATCTGTGTACAGGAAAGCATTAACTGTACAGACCAATTAAAAACTACCTGGGCATCTTTGAAGCCTGCTGTTCCAACTACCAAAGGCATTTGCATCTCTAATTTATGAAATGGAGAGCATTAGTAACTGATAATGTTGAATGATCGGCTGTCCCTGGCAGCAAAGGCTTTCCAGTCTCTCTGCATAAGGATGAATTTTAAAACAGGAAAGTGCACTCCTACTATGTGTTACACTGTCCTCTTGTTAGATTCTGTAATTTTAAAATTTACATTGTGGAGGCATAGTCTTTCTCCTTGGTGGATTCAACTTTCGTTGCATCTTGAATCGTAAAAAATTGGACTCTTAATAAAGCTGTCCTGCTATGAATGAGACGGTTTCTGCCCTGAACTTTCATCTATTCAGCCTTCTACTGCTCAAAACCAGTGTATCACAAGGCTTATTTAGACTTGATTGGCCTGCATTTTTCTCTGCATTCCCTGTATTGCATTGCTGAAGATGGCAAGCATCTCAATGAGCTGGGTGGAACAGGATGTCTGCACTTCCTATTTACATCTATTTAGAAGGTTTTTCCACTTAGGGGGAAAAAAAAAAGAAAAAACACAGTATTAAAAACTGTTAGGATCACTTTGCAGAAAGGGGGAATGCATATTTACTAGAAGTCTTTGCAGAATGCAAGGAAAACCAGAATAAAATATTTTAGCAACACTTATCTACCTGGTTATCAGTAATGGATTATTTCTCTGAATCGGCCACTAAATAATCTACAAGTTCTGATTTAGAGCATTTCACCAACCTTTTCTAGAGGATATAGCAATACTGTCAGGTTGTAAGTTATAAAAGGAGATTTTTTTTCTACTGGAGTCAGAGGTTTGTGGTTTTTTTCTGCTTCTAATTAGCAAACTGTGCTAAACACCTTTATTGCCTGAAAAATGCTTTTCAATGAGATTAGCAATATGATTTGAACTGAAAGAGAATACTGATATAACTTACTAATTACCATATAACATACTAATTACCAGAGTGCTTTGTCATACCACCATTAGCATGGTTTCAGCAAAGAAATAGATTTCTTTTCCTTTCCCTTCCATTAGGAATGAGCTTGATTAGCATTTAGTAACACAATAAATAATATTCAAGTCATCTTGTTAATCTCTTTCAGTGATTAGAATTTGAGTAGAAAAAATTAAGGTTAAAAAAACAAAATGGCTAAACATGTCTGGGATCTTTCTTGTTTGAAAGTTGATTGTTTGATACTACTGCTACACAGAATACTTTGGGTTGGAAGGGTCCTTTACATGGTAGGGTTGAAAGGATGGAGGTGAATGCCACAATGCATTTCAATAAAATAGGGGTGTAACAAATGAGTAAATAAGGAGTTGCAAGTGTGCTCAAGTGAAAGCAGACCATCTCTATTTTTTGATTAATTGGTGTGTGCATATATAAACTTGAAGGAAAATTCAAATCTTTGGGAGCAATAGCACATCATTTTTGACTCAAGTTTCAGTGTTCTACAGCTGTATAGAAGGGAGTCCTGCCTTCTGAGATCTAGAACAATACAGAAACTGTGCTGTAAATATGAATTGTAAATATAATTAATCTCCAAGCAAAAAAAAGGCATTTTTGATGTCTTACTCTATAACCACATCACTTCTGCAAAACCTACTAAAATGAAGTGTAAATATGAAATCCAGGATTGAACCTGGTTGAAGAACTCCCATAGGAAATACTTTTGAAGAGACACTCACTCCTTTTATTTAAAAGGCAGTGAGGAGTAGAGATCAAGATAGACTATTCAGGGAGACTGCTAGGTGAAGTGGTGGGCTCAGAACAACAATCTCACCTTTGTGTAAGTGGGCCTTTCCGTTTAAGATGATGGATAATGGGGGCTTCTCTACAACCTAATTTTGGTGAAGGTTTCTGTCCCTCAGTATTTTCCATGATCAGCATACATCAAAGTTTACATTCCTGAACAAGGAAATACTTAGTCTTTCATCAAAATAGTTTGACAAATCAGGATAGAACTCTAGTCTGTCAAGTTCACTCTTTTGTCAGGCATCAGCAGCAAATTCCTAGCGATTTAAATCCCAAAATCCTGTTCTTGGCAAAATGGCTTGTGTTTGGAGAGTACATGGGTTTTCTTGAAACTTGGAGGAGTCACTTTTCATTCTGATGCACAAATCTGAACCTTAGCAATCGTAAAGCTTAAGATTCAAAGTTATACAAAATCACAGATGTCAGTACATTTCACTTGTGCTGCCTCTGTTATACTTTTTACACGGATGTCAGACAGAGACTAGTTTTCATTCCAAAGTGTCAAGTACTTTTTTTCATTATGTGCATGGTTTGGTTTCTTTTCCTGGTTTTCTGTTCAGTCTCACGATGATAATCTGCTGAAGCCTTCGATTCCTATTTAATTCTGTAGCTGACAAGTGAAATCCATAGAATTTTTTTATAGATATCCTAGTGTGGAAAGAGTAATCTGTTTCTCTTAACATTACAACTGTGTAAATTTATCAATGAGGCTGAGTGATAAAGAAGAGTTGAATCCACCTGTATTTTGGATATCAAGACAGAGAGCCTTAGGTCATGTACAGTGGTTTTGTAGTCATAAAACCATGATGAAGCTTGCTTGAGTTTCATTTGAATGGGATGTTATCTGGATCGCAGCGAGCTGTTTATTAAATGAAGTGCTTGATGGGAGTTGACTGGTGTGTTAGGCTAGAGACATTGATGTTGACTACTGTAAGTAAATCTTTTTAAATATAAAAATTTAGCTATGGTTGAAGAATCAATCACATCTGATTGTGACTGGCATGTATAGAGAGGAAAGTAGTGAAAGTGGTTCTTACTTAATATTTTTTCTACCACAGTAAGACACTGTAGGGATAAATCTCCCATAGATTAATGAAATGTGACTTACCTTCCCTTTAAGGGATGTTGTTAGTATAATTATTTGAACATTAACATGAATTATAAAATCTAAAGTCCAATTCAATAGGAAAAATGGAATTGTACTTTACAGACAAGTTAATGTTTTCCTAGTGTCTTTCTTTAAATGTCTAGAAACATAATGGATTTTTTTGTTTGCTTATTATGACATCTGTAGGAAAAGACATGCATATGAGAAAGATGTAGAATGTATAAATAGGGGAAAACCCCTGTTTTGGGTACTCTATTCTTTTATTTCTTGATGCAGTAGCCAACCTGTTTCAGTGAAAATAGGCATTATACAATAATACAAACTGACAAGAGAGTTGTAATTACATAGGATTTGAGAAGCCTTAAGTTCTTGGATGACAGATATAAAGGAAATGCTATTTGATGCTATGAATCCTGAATTTATATTCAGGGTGGATGAATAATTAATGCTGATGGAATAGCTAATGCTGGCATCTTTGACTACAACAGAAAGAAAATTCCTACAGCACATCTCATAACCAAATTAGACTGAAGAATGCACCCTGTGCTGAGTCTCACATCAAAATGTTCACCATGTTACATTTTAATAGGAGCTCTCCAAGTTAGTTACTATGCAAGTTGTAGCTTTCCCTGGTGAAAGGACATCTGGTGAAGTCTGATGTGCAACAGTTGCAAAGAATTTATTAGCTGTAATTTTTAATTGATATCTACAATACCTATCTATTCTGTGAAGTCCCATAAATGCTTGGATAGAAGGAACAGGAAGATTATCTAGCTAGAGCTCCACACCACTGATGCTGGTGTGTGGTGGGTTTTTGAAATTGTTCTTAAATTCTAATAATGTATGTTGTTGAGCTCTCCAGTTGACCCACTATTAACTAATTTTTTTTTTTTTCAGTTAAAAAGCTTTTTCCTAATGTGTAACCTAAATTTCCTTCAGAATTAAATTTTTGTTTTACTGCTGCTTTGTCAATGTAGAGTAGTACAGGTAATTGCTACCATAACAACCACCTTTCTGCATAGGGGAAAACTTCCTGTGTGTACTCTTTTTTGCTTCTCCAACTGTGTTGTATCTTTTTATACCTTAGTGTGGTGATAAAATTTGAGGACTGTATACCCACTGAGACTTCTTTAGGGCTGAGCAGGCAAAACAAATTCCTCAAGCATCTTAAACTTGACACATCCATGAACTAAAGTTACCTTTTCTTTGGGACAAACCCATTCATTACTTAAATTGGCTTTGCAACTTGCTGAAAATCTGAAGATTTTCTTTCAGCAGTTTATATGATCAGATAGTTATTTTATATTTTTCTTTTGGAGTAGTCTTTCAGTAGATACAGAGCTCTACACTTAATTACATTGCATCATCTTTATAGACTATTATATCAAGTCCATTTTGAATTCCCATATCTTTCTTGGAAGTGCTGAAGGCTTGTCAGCTGGATGACATTTACAGCTCTCTATTCTGTTGTGCAAAACTACTGAGAATATAAAAGAATTTGACTAGGGACAAAACTGTAATGGATCCCACTTGAAATGCCTTCTTAGCTATCCTGAGTTACCAACTACAGCTTGAACCTGGATTCCCAACCAGTCACAAATACCTTGTTTCACCTAGCTATGTTTATTCCCTTCATTTAGAAAAATATCTTATGAGACGATGTCAAATATCAAATTGATTTGATGGGATTTGTCCTTCCGAAATATTTTTTTGCAGTTACTTTTTTTTTAGCTTAATTTCCTAAGGAAATTAGACTTCTGCAGTCACACTCTGTGTCTGTTCTTCCTGATTAATAACCTCTCTTCAACCAAATTTAACATTGACCAGAGGGATAGAAGTCTCAAATGTAATTAAATCCCTGTGCACTGCAGGGAAGTAGGCAGCTAGGTAAATGAAAAGTGCCTTCTATAAGATAAAGACTGAAGATTTGACTCATGCAGAGACACTAGAGAATCCACCCAGGAAAGGCATTACTAATTCCATGACCTTGGAGAAGTTTCAATGAGTGCTCAACACATTACCAGACACCAGAGAATCTGTATGGTGCTGTTGCAGATGGGAAACAACGCCTCCTTCTCATACTAACCATGTTTGAGTGAAGTACCTGATGATTTGCTTTAGTATTTTTTCAGACATGGAGGTTAGCTGATAGGTTTGTAGTTTAAGATGTCACTTTCCCAAATCATATATATTACTATGCTCGCTCTTCTTTCTCTTGGAACTTACCTTGAGTGAGATTTTGCGAAGAACTGATAACGGCTCAGAAATTTTCACTGTTTTTCAGAAATTTTGACTGTTCTAAACATGTATTTTGGGAAGTTGTACTTGTATCAATATATAAATACCTTGTCTAAATATTCCTGGATTGTCCTTTCCCTTTCTTAGCTTTTATTTTCTTGTTTAAAGTTAAGTTTTTTAACTATCTGGTTACTTTAATTTCCTTATTTTCAGTCTTCACAGAAATAATTATTCAGCTTGTTTTATATTGTTGGTTATATGCCCACAAAATACCCTTCTGCTTTCTTTTTTGTGTTGCTGGTTGTCTCTAATATTCTTAGCCCACGTTGCAGCCCTCAGTCTGTCCACAGACATATCTGTCCATCATGATGTTATGGTGTGTTTCATACAGTCTCATTTATCATCTGCAAGCTCTCCAGTGTTCCTTTTCCTGTTGATACTATATTCCTCTGCTAAAACAGAGCTTGAGATGAAAAATGAAGCAGCAAGGAGGCTTTGAGTACCTATAGTTCATTCTGTAACCCCGTTGGAGACTGGTCACAAGCGGTGTCCCTCAGGGCTCTGTTTTGGGGCCGGTCTTGTTTAATAGCTCTATCAGTGACCTGGATGAGGAGATTGAGTGAACCCTCAGTAAATTTGCAGATGACACGAAATTAAGTGGGAGTGTCGATCTGCTTGAGGGCAGGAAGGCTCTGCAGAGGGATCTGGACAGGCTGGAGCGAGGGTGGTTGGGCACTGGCACAGGCTGCCCAGGGAGGTGGTGGAGTAGCCATCCCTGGAGGTGTTAAACGAGTGGATGAAGCACTTGAGGCCATGGTCTAGTGGTTAGGGAGATGATGGGATAAAGGTTGGACCTGATGGACCTGATGATCCTGGAGGTCCTTTCCAACCATGGTGATTCTGTGATTCTAAATCTTTTCCAGAGATGTATTTTGTTTCTCTGAATGTTAAAGCTTCTGTAAGGTTTTGTGGAGAGCTTGAATTCAGTTTTCTCCAAATTGTCAGGGTTTATAACTGCAGCTGTCTCAGGGAATCAGTAGAGAGGTTTAAATAATGCTTTACTTATAACTTAACATCAGACTGATTTGTTTCAGACCACCTTTATACCACAAGAGAAAGAAAAAAAAAACCTTTTGACTCAAACTGTTTCTTGTACATGTACAACTCCTCTGTCATTGCTTGCTATCTATAACAAAAAAAAAATGCATCTAAGAGAAAGGTATGCTCGTGTGTTATTGCCAATATTTTACAAAGCACAAAATTGCAGGAAAACCCCATTAACTTATTTTATTTTTTGTGCATTTCTGCTCAGTTTGCTAACATCTGAAGGAAGAGGTCTGCATAGCAGAAGGGCAGATGGAGCTGGAAAATTAGTCTGCAGAGCATGGCTAGTAGTGCAAGCTGCAGATCAGAGTTGCATGCTGTTAAATTGTCCCCAGGTATCTTTCTTGCTTTAATTTAGTCTGCTGGAAGATACACAAGTCAGGAAGAAGGAGTTCTGGCACATTGAATTAGCATGAGCAGAAACAAACCCTTTAGTTTTCCTTAGCTGCTTAGCTGACTTGGTGAATATTTTTCTTCCATCCCACCAAAATACCTCCAGTTTTGCTTAGGAAAATCCTTTACTGTATTTCACTACTTCTAATTACAGTGTAAGGGGTGGGGGGAAGCTGCTGAACTTTTATGGGAAAGGTTACAACATTAACTACATGTAGAAATGTGTTCTAATAAACTGTCTCCAACAGGAATCAAAATCTATTTCCCAACTCACATAATTATACCACGTCTCTTCCTCTAATGAAGTAGGAATCCAAAAACTTAAGGTTTACCCCGGTGCTAAAGATGATGTTTAGATTTCCTGCCAAGAAAATTGTATGTCTGCAAAATCAACTTTTTTGACTTTTTTTCTTTTTAAAAAGGCAAATGTTCTCACATATGTCATTGACAGCAAATTCCCAAGCAGCCATTCAGCTGATATTTTTATTGTCCTTATTTAATAGCTAACTAGACAAATGGACATGTTAAAGTTAGGTTTAACTATTAATTTAGAGCACATGGTGGTGTCGCCCTTTCTAATTATAGACTATGAGGCTATGTATGTTTGAACATACAAATCAATTTCTATTATGCTATGAAATCCTTAATTATCCAGAAATTCATTGACTCTAGTTCTGTGAGTTTCTTGTACTTCTACTATAAGTATTGTTCTACACTGCAGATAGAACAATCTGGGAAACTACTGACAGAAGAGTACTATGGGCTATCAGACTTTTAGAAGTCAGTGAGTTTATCTTGTTACCTTCTTGTGTTTTCCCAGTCCCAGATAAGATACTGATACTTAGCTGGATCAGTTGCTGCTATGAAAGACTTGTGTGTTAAAGAAAAGAAACCGCATGGAAAACTGTTCAGAATTTCCATAAAGGTTTATGAAAATCTTTGCAGAATCTACTTGCCCTCTAAATGTACAATTCACATTATTGAATCTCACAAAGAAACAGAAAAAAGAATGAATCAATATTAAAACCCTAGCTGATCCAGGTTGCATCCCTGATAACAAGAGCTGCATAAAAATTTGTGTGAAGAAGTGAATGAACTTCTTCCTTTTGCTGATAAAGGAATGTAATTCCTTAATGCTTATCACATAAAGTGTTAAACTTTCTTTTAGTGCAGCTTTATAAAGTGATCCTGTTGATTATTTACGAGTAGTAATGTCAGATTTCAGTGATAATGAGATCTCCAACTGGATAAATACG
Source organism: Podargus strigoides (assembly GCA_028020825.1). Lineage (NCBI taxonomy): Eukaryota > Metazoa > Chordata > Aves > Caprimulgiformes > Podargidae > Podargus > Podargus strigoides. The sequence goes on along the minus strand of CM051624.1, from coordinate 42,623,917 downwards.
CTTCTGGCAAAATGATATCATGCGTTTGTACAAAAAGTCACCTACAATAGGACATAGGTACATGGAGCGGGGAAAAAATTTAGTTTTATTTGTATTTAAACCAATTTACTGAAGAATCCTACCTAGATTTGGTTTTAATTTCTTCCACCATTTGATCAAGTGTAACTACCAAAGCAAAAATGTACCAAAGCATTGCTAACCTGATTCCTTCTCAGAGTTTAGTAAACGGTCTGTACAATTTACGAAGTTTAGTAAGAAATCTTCCTGAAACTACATTCAGCTGTCATAGTTAATTTCTTTATTTACGTAGCTTTATATACATGTATTCCTATACATAAATATTTATGTACTTGTGTATCTACATGACAGCATTTATATATAAGGTTAAGCCCTATGACCAGGCTGACAGGAACATGTCTTAGTCAGGAATCATGACATTAGTAGCAACCACTCTTCTCCTCTGAAAGTGGAGCTGCTCAGTGTCTACCAGGTTTCAAGGTGCAGTTGAGTGGGTAGAACATGCTGTGACCCAGCAGATGAAGTGTGCTGTTACTTGGAGTTTAGTGTTGGATTTACTTTTTTAAATTAGAAGCTATTCATGGATTTGGTTCCAGCATCCCATGTCTGAAAACTTTACTTGGTACGGAGGATTTGGGACATAGTTTAGGCAGGGCTAAAAGGCTAAACCTGCCTGTGGAGAATCTCTGCCAGTGCATTCAAAGTCCAGCTGTACAGGGAACACAAATTTTGAAGAGCTGAATAAGGAGTAAAAGACTACTGTCCAGTGAATTATTTTTCTCTTGGACAAAGTGCTTTCATTTATGCAGCTCTAAATACATTGTACTCAGCAAATAATAAATAGAATACAAAACAAATGCAGACTTTTTGTCTGAATACACAACGAAAAAATCTTTGTGAAGAAATACTGTGTCTGTTTCCTTCTAGACTATCTACCACACTATTCTAGATGTTTACGTAAACTCCGAATTCATTAAACAAGATCTTTCATGCCCTTTTTGGAAAAGGGAATTATACAGTGAAAAATGTTGGAAGTTATGAAGCTAAAATGAATAATAGTGTTAGATATTATCTGCACTAGATTTCAGTTGGGTCTTTGTGTAGGTGGGTTTAGTTTGCTTCTATAGAGCCAATTGCAGTATATTTTTTCAATATTTTTATGCTTTGATGAAACTCCAGAAGAAAATGACAAACTACTGCATCAGTCCTCTGAATCATTCTGTAAGGATGTATATTCTTATACTTGGGGTACTGTTCTTCTGACACTGTCTAAAGGTTTCTCAAGTCATGTCCTTTTAGTCTTAGCATGCATATAGTAAGAATTTACTCAGCTACAAATGAGGTGTATGCAGTCACATGTTCCATGACAGTAGCATACTCCAGTTTATCAAGTAAATCACTCAGGAGCACCAAATTTAACCTTTAGAAATGATTCCTTGACACATACTTGTTAAATTCAATATGTTTGGTGTAATGTCAGTGGGATCTGCAAATACAACCTGATTTATATCTTTAGGGGTCCGTAGGTTTGCCTGTTACAGTACTGTAACAGGTCTCTTCCTTTCTGTCATGGGAAGGGCATGGAAGATAAAAGGAGCAGCATTTGGCATTATTCTTCTTTCTGCAGTCAGTTGAAGGAGGAGGCTGTAGTTTTAGCTTAGGTCTTGTGGAGTACTAGTATTTAGTTGGCAAAGCTACAGTGAGGTGGTAAAACTGAGGACCTTCTCAAGATTCTTCTGAATTGCATTGGTTGGTTTCAGACTTAACACCTCCTTAAGATAAAAAAAAAAACACATGGGAACTATTATTTTGGGCTACTTGTGAACTCAGTCATGACTAAAATGGTTATATTTGGATTATATTCTGAAACTTCAAAATTTGAAGTCAAGTTTTATTGGAATAGGATTCCAACATCTTTGACTTCAGAGAGAGGATGTGAGTATGATCATTAAATCAAAGATGTAAGGAGAGGCTGTTTGTAATATAAATGGTTCTCAAATGCTGCGCCTCTCTGAAGTATGCCAGGTCAGCTGATGTTGCAGCTTGGGAACTTTCCCTCAATAGATATCTGACTTCAGCCTTGTTGTCAGTTTTTTATATCTGCCTACACTTGTTTGTTTCCTGCATCAGAAAAGAACATAAGTGAAATTTTCTCTCCTTAATAGTTGCTTTTGGAGGTAGTACAAAGTTCATCAGGTATAAGAGGAAGTTACCATGATTATGCCTTTAGTTTTGGTGTCTAATAGGTCAGGTTGCATTATGATTAATAATATTACCCCCCAAGAAAAACATTTCAAACCATTTAAGTTGGGTTCTTATAAGACCAGTGGATGTCTACCAGGTATCTTGCAAGTAAAAAGCATTCTGTAACATTAGGTGAGGAAATAATGATAATTAATATTTTGTAGACAGTGTAATATAATTAGCATATGTAATTGGAATATGGTTTAATGTTTAAATTACAAAATTTAAAATAGATTCCTTCTCCAAAGAAAGCAAAGTAAAAATGAACCAACAAGACACCAATTGCACCTTTGTCTGCTTCAAAGTGGCTTTCAGTAGCAATTGTACTTTGGGTTAGAATCTTTCATCTTGAAGCATTTTGCAAGGAAGTAATCCTGGAGCGACACTTCTCTGCATGGTGTGACATAGGTGGGAGTCAGCTCTACAAAAACTGCTTTGAACAGAGTTGGACTAAGATGCCTCCCTGAGATTGCTTAGAAACTAAATTATTCCATGAGTCTACTAAGTGTCATGTTTCTTTGCAACAAGATGCACTGTTTTCTTAGTGATGATTTCAAGGTAACTCAAAGGGTTAACCGTATTTTTATTGAGAACTGCATATCAGAATCAAGGTTGTTCTGTTTTCATCAATACTATTCAGGATAAGTTAGTTTAAATGTAAATGATAACAGCTATATGGTTTAGAGAAAAATGATTTTGTCAGCGTTCTGGAGGGGTGATGTGTTTTTCCAATGCACTAAAACCAGTGTTGATGAACACATTAGCCCTGATGATTACCACAAAGTTCATGTGAAGAGTAAGTTTGAACAAATATTACATAGAAATTAATCTACAAAAGTGCTTAAAAACAAGTAACCAATAAGAGAAAATGAAGGATGCAGTAAATTATAGATAGCTATGGTGAAGATATTTATTTCAATATGTCCATACACTTAAAAGTTCTGTGGAGTTGGCTTCAGGGCTTCAGTCAGCCCCAGGATAATCCAGGACTGTTTAAGATGTAAACCTCACCAAATATATTCTGGAGGTGGGTTGCCTGGTTCTTTTTCCCCCAAATACTGATCACTGTCAATGGGTTGTCAGATGCAATAAATCAAGTTTATGGGAGGACACAGTAATCTCTTCCTTGATTACTTAATGGTACCCCTTTCTAAGTTGTGCAGAGACAAACTGATCTCCAAATTTGAGATAAGGAAGGCATTTCCAATTTAAAAAATATCAGCCCATTTACCCTGTGTATTTCTGCATAGAAGTCCTTTACCTACTAGGATTTTCTGTGTATCTTGTTTAACCCATAGACTTTTCATTGCCACGCAGTTTTAAGTGTCATAATCTTCTTCACTGTCTGCCTGCAGCAGTAATTTTTCAACAACTGATTTTCTTTTTGTTTAAAAAGTATTTAACTGTAACAGAAAGTGAACAGATAAAATTGTATCCTTTGCAAAACATGATTAGTTGATTGAATCAGTTTATTCTTGTCTTAAACTATGAAATCAGCAGAATTTTTCACTAGCTTCTTATTTGTCCTTCTTATGGAACACGTTACACTTGATTCCTCATGCCAACTTGATATTGAACAGTAATGATCAGTGTTTTCAAACCAACCTTTCATGAGTATCAATTTAAGAAACAAAATGGGTTTTTTTGAAGAGAACACCTTTCATAAGTTACAACTGTGCTGGTACATGTCCCTAACGTCCACAGCAAAGAAAGACTGTCTGGGTAATTTGTCACAGCCCTTAGCTGTTGGGGTTGACTTACAATAACTGTATTTTTTTATTTTCATATTAAAAATTACAGAGTTTCCAAAAGTACTAATGTTGTAAAGCTGGAGAAACTAAGCAGATCTCAAAACAGGATGGGATGGCAGAATACTTGTGAGCCAGATGCCTCTGTTCTGCTTCTTCCTCCTTAAATTCCCTTACTGGCAGTTAAGAGCATCAGATGTTCTGAAATCTCCTGTTTGGTGCCAGCTGATTGCTTTGCTCTGCACCCTGGGTAAAATTCAGGTCAGCCTGTTTACTCCACCTGACTGCTCAGTTGGAAAAACAGCTGAATAGTGCTTAAGATTTTCAAGAAATCTAAGACTGAGCCCTAAATGACACTTGTAGCTTAACAAGAACAAACCTGACCAACCTAATGCCGTTCTGTGATGGAGTAATTGCATAAGTGGACAAGGGAAGAGCTATGGTGGGAAGAGCTATCTGGACTTCTGTAAGGCCTTTGACACAGTCCCCCACAACATCCTGCTCCAAACTGGAGAGAGATGGATTTGATAGGTGGGTTGTTTGGTGGATGAGGAATTGGTTGAAGGCTTGTATCCAGTGGGTAGTGGTCAATGGCTCAGTGTCCAGATGGAGACTGGTGACAAGTGTGTCCCTCAGGGGTCTGTATGAGGACCAGCACTGTTTAATATCTTCATCAATGGCATCAACAGCAGGATTAAGTGCACCCTCAGCAAGTTTGCACACAATACCAAGTTGTGTGGTGTAGTTGACACTCCTGAAGGATGGGATGCCATTCAGAGGGACCTGGACAAGCTTGAGAAGTGGGACCCTGTGAACCTCATGAGGTTCAACTAGGGCAAGTGCAAGGTCCAGCACCAGGTTTTGGGCAATCCTGAGTATCAATAAAGGCTAGTGAATGAAGGGATTGACAGTACCCCTGCTCAGAAAGGGTACTGGTGTGTGAAAAGCTGGACATAAGCTGGCAATGTGTGTTCACAGTCCAGAAGGCTAACTGTATCCTGGGCTGCATCAAAAGCAACGTGGCCAGCAGGCTGAGGGAGGCAGTTCTGCCTCTCTGCTCTGTTGAGACCCTACCTGGAGTACTGCATCCAGCTCTGGAGCCCTCAGCACAAGATGGACATGGACCTGTTGGAATGGGTCTAGAGGAGGGCCACAAAAATGATCAGAGGGCTGGAGCACCTCTCCTGTGAGGACAGGCTGAGGGAGTTGTTCAGCCTGGAGAAGAGAAGGCTCTGGGGAGACCTTATTGTGGCCTTTTGATGCTTAAAGGTAGCATGTAAGAAAGGTGGGCAGAGGCTTTTTAGCAGGGCCTGTTGCAATAGGATGAGGGGTAATGGTTTTAAGCAAAAAGAGGGTAGATTTATATTAGATATAAGGAAGAAATTTTTTAAAATGAGGGTGGTGAAACACTGGCCCAGGTTGCCCAGAGAGGTGGTAGATGCCCCCGTCCCTGGAAACACTCAAGATAAAGCTCAACATGAATGAAGTTCAACAAAGGCAAGTGCAGGGTCTTGCACCTAGGGAAGAACCCCACACACCAGGACAGGCTGGGGGGTGACCTGCTGGAAAGCAGCTCTGCAGAGAAGGACCTGGGAGTCCTGGTGCGCAAGAAGTTAATCATGAGCCAGCAATGTGCCCTTGTGGCCAAGTAGGCCAATGGCATCCTGGGGTGCATTAAGAAGAGTGTGGCCAGCAGGTCGAGAGGTGATTCTCCTCCTCTGCTCTGCCCTGGTGAGGCCTCATCTGGAGTGCTGTGTCCAGTTCTGGGCTCCCCAGTTCAAGAGGGACAGGGAACTGCTGGAGAGAGTCCAGTGGAGGGTATGGAGATGATGAGGCAACTGGAGCATCTCTGTGACAAGGAAAGGCTGAGAGCCCTGGGTCTGTTTAGCCTGGAGAAGAGGAGGCTGAGAAGGGATCTCATCAATGCTTATCAATATCTCAAGGGCAGTGTCGGGAGGATGGGGCCAGACTCTTTTCAGTGGTGTCTAGTGACAGGACAAGGGGCAATGGGCACAAACTGGAACATGGGAAGTTTCATCTGAACATGAGGAAAAACTATACTGTGAGGGTGGCAGAGCACTGGCACAGGCTGCCCAGAGAGGTGGTGGAGTCTCCTTCTCTGAAAACTTTCAAAACCCACCTGGATGCCATCCTGTGTGACCTGATCTAGGTGAACCTGCTCTGGCAGGGGGTTTGGACCAGGTGACTTCTAGAGATCCCTTCTAACCCCCACTGTTGTGTTATTCTGTGATATTTGTATAGGTTTATGGGAAAGGGTGAGGTAGTTCTAAAATCAATAGTGAAGATGATAAAAACATGTTGAAACGCACTATTAACCTTTGGTATGCAACTGTCTCTTCTTCCTTGACATAGCTTGAAGAGGTTATCCTTTACCTTTCTGTCAGTAGGTCTTTGCCGCTTTATAATTTGCTCTTCAGTTTCCTCTGACACTGTAGAACTATTTCATATTAACCTTCAAGCCATTCTCTCCCCGAAGAGTGCTTTACTTAAGTTTAATTCCACTCTCAAGTAGACAGCATAAGTTATTTTATGTAGTTTTGACTCTTTCAAGGACTGTCTTTCCTCCCTTTCAAGAAGTCCCTGAGCCTAGGGGCAAAGGCCTCTGTCTTCTAATGGATGCTTTGACTTTTTCAGAGTGGTTACTTGTAAACATTGGTTGGAAAGTCAGTGAAATTGCATTTTAATGCATGTGTTGGGACAAGGCAGTAGAATACATCCACTACAACACCTTAATATCTTGCGAGTTTCAGAGAAACAGAATCTTATTTTCTCTCTGATGCAGCAATGCCCTATTTGCTGCCTACAGGTAATTCATCTGTGCAACTTATTGAGGTTACAAAGGATAACATAAACATGAGGGTACAGAGCAGGAGGGCAGTACATGCTGTCCTTCACGAAAGATGAATTGGTAAATTGAGACAAATGCCACCATGCAGCACTTTGAATGGCACCTCTGCCTCCTAGTTTAAAAACCTTTGTTTGAAGCATATCAGGGTATCTTATTGAATCACTTACTAGGAAATATCTGTTGGAGCGTTTCACTGCTTTTTTCAAGTTAGAAGTTTCTTAGATTATGTGGGGCAGTACTTAAAAATGGCTTCTGAAATAAGTATTATATATATAACAAGGAACCAGAAGCCTGTAGGGAAAAATTCAGCAGAAACTCACATTAATAAAGGTTATAGCCCAAGGAACTTAGGCTTGCATTTCAAAAACAAATTCTTCTGACACTTCTCATTCTCAATATGGTGTTGAATATATTAACGAGAAGATTTTTTTCCAATGTGAAGCTTTTGACTCCTGAAAAACATCTTGCTATCATGCAAAAATTTTACCTACTATTTTTAGAAGCCCAACAGCAAACAACCCAAAGGTTTGGCATATGTCTCATGTATTATAAATTTAATGTACCATAAAATTCAACAGTGCAAATTACACAAGTCTGTGCAGATTACTCTAGTAAACTGGCCACAGTGTTGTTTGGTATAGAGATGCACTTTTAAAATGTTGATTAAAATACTTTCACTTCATGTGTGAGGAGCATATGTTTCATAAGGAATGGCTGTGAAGATACTACTTCTAGCAAGCTTACTCTTTTGCAACTCATATTACCTTGAAAATCAAAGCATGAATGCAATTTGAGAAGAGCGTGGAGAAAAAAGTCGTTGACTGTACATTTTCATTTTCTCTTCATGCTTGTTTAAAAGAAAAAAAAATGAATAAATTGAGAAGATGTCCTCAAGTTGGATTTGGATGCCCAGGAGGTGATTTACTGTAGTGCATTAATCTCTTCACTGTGACTGTAGGCTATGGGTCTGAGACAAATTGACTCAGTCAGGCTTTATCTCTTCATTTCTGTACTCACTTGTCAAGGGAACCTTGAAATAATAACAGAAAGGAGGTGGGATTGTTTGGAGTGGTAGAAGAGGTGAAAGTCAAGATGCAGGGTCTCTTCTTAAGGTGCCTTTCCCATGTTCTGTTCAGGTAGAACACAAACATTGTTCAGATGAGGGGCAGCACATCTCAAAACTTAACTGATGAAAACCTAAGAATTTATGTTTGTAGATTTTGCATTAGATTCTAGCATTGTGCTAGAGAAGAATATAAGGGAACAAAGGTTAAAAACTCAGTCTGAAGATGCATTAACAGTTTTGTTGCTTCAGCAGCAATTTTGCATAGTATCCAAGCCTGTCAAACAGATTCCCAGGACAGGGAATCCAAAAGACTGATTTATAAAAGCTGGCTACAAAGAAAGCAAAAGTGTATTTGTGTGAAACAAATTGTCTCTGACCCACAAAATCCAGAGGACTACTCGCACTATTTCTGACATCCACATGCTGCATGCTTGCAGCCAGTGAATATTTGAGGAGTGGATAGGATTAAGTGCAATACACGAGCCCTGGAAGATGCCGAGTTTAATTTAAAGCTTCAGGGAGGGGACTGTGTGAATTAATTAGTGAAATGTATGTAATATCTCATATCTAAGGCAACCTTCCTTGCACTGACCACTAACGTTTTCCTTTGAGAATAAGGAAAAGAGAATGAAATACTTGGTTTCAAGAATAAAAAAGAAATAAAAAAGTTAAGGCATGGATATATTATTTCCAGAAGCAGCTACATCTCTCTAGCTGACAGAATCTGAGGAGTGCCTGACATCTCTCTCTTCTGCAAAGTTAAAACCAGACACTTGCAAAGTCATTGATCCTCATCATCATCTCTGCTCAATTAGTCTGGATCTCCAGACTTATTTCATCTGTCAAGCACTTTTTCTGCAGCCCTTAGCTCAGATGAGATTTCATCTGAAACGAGCATGTCGGTAAAGATGCTCTTCCTTCCATGTACCACTCAAATTCTGAGTGCAGGAGCTGTGTTTCCTTCCACTCTCTTGAGTAATATATGCATTATATGACAATGGTTGTACAATAACATTATTGCTTATCAAAACACAACAACATCTTGCAAAAAGAAGATGGGAAGCTTCTCTTTGCAATGGTCTGGACTGATTTAAGTTTTTATAGTTGATTTTTTTTTTTTTTTTTTTTTAAATTACTACATTTGAATTTCAAATCTCACAAAATGTCATTGAAATTTGGGACATGAAAGGGAATAACACGAGATTCTAAAAGAAACTGTATTTTGCAGAATTTAGTTTATAGGTTGTTTTATGTTACTAGCTATGGAGGCAGAACGAGAAGTAGTACAAAATTTGTTCTCTGTAGAAATGGACTAAGAATCAGACTAGTTTTTTGAGTGAGATGAATTTTGGTTAGGAAACAGTAAACCTGTGAGGTTCTGGGAGAAATAGTTCCCTCAGCTCAAAATCAGGTGCAAAATTCTCCTTCCAAAAACTAAGAAACTTACTGAAATGGAAGGAAGCAAATACCCAGCAATGTGGTGTTATAACAAATGCTTCCAACAATGAATGGTCTGAAGAATACCTTCTTAATACTGAAAATATTTTTACATAGTAATGAATTCTGACCATGTCACAATGACTACGTGGTGGGTTTTTTTTGTTTCTCTTGTCCCTTTAACACAACTAGCAATGAAGGCTTGCAGTTTTATTTCTTGCTAGGCTTTCGTGGAAATATTTTACCCTCTGTCTTCTCCAGGAATACATTTTATGTGTTATGTGACCTCCAGTTCCCAGGTAATTTGGGAATGAATAATCAACCAAGCATCTGTAACACAGCAAGGTCGTGGGTATCGGATACTGGGGACAGGCCATGAGCAAGTCTTGTCAGGCAAGTGATCTTTTTTTCTATGTTGGCTAATACTTTAAATTTATCAAGCCTTTGAAACTGTTTTAGCACGGTCTCCAAACTAAGCCAGAGAAGGGAAATATGTTCTTGATGACATTAAAACTGTTCAGGTGCCAACTTGCTGAAGAGAAATGGTGTTTTATCGAAGATATGAGGGAGTAAGGACAGACAAAGTTTGAAAGTAGAGTTGGTATCCCTTTTCAGACCAACTGGTATATTCACAATGGACAGCCTTTTAGGCAAACATACATTCTTTAGGTCTAAACCAGAAGAAATAGATCTCAAAACTCAACACAAATTGAGAGAAATTGCTCATTTTTCACTCAGATTTCAGAGTAAGTCTCTGGAATAAAGATGGTTGGTGTGTAGGGAGCAAAACAAGAGTGAGGAGAGAATTATGAAAGGGAAAGTAGATAACAGTTTATAGCATGTAAAATGAGAAGGGTAGGAGAGGATAGGAAGACTAGAATGTACCAAACTCTTGAATTTACATTTTTCTAGATATGAAAAAACCCCACAAAAATTGAGTTTTAATTTGCTGGATTTTCTTTTTCAGAAGTTTTGCAGGTTCCCCTTTGGGTTCAAGACTAAAGGCATGGTGGAATATGAATTTTGTAGGAAATGCTCCTCCATTAGAAGTTTGTGGTCCTATGCAGATTTCTGTGTGAATCATGAGTGTGGTGTGCTGGGTGAAGCATGCATCTGTAAGATTTGTTGGTTACTAATTGTTCTGTGGTTGAGAATATTTATTGTAGTACAGTAGGGATATATTGGTACATTTTCTATTCTTTCCTTGAGCAAAACCTGTATTCATTTAGTGTGTTTGAGAGCACAGGGAGTTTCCTTTCAAAATGAATTTACTGAGGCAGCAGGACTGTTTGAAGAGCAAGGTACTACTTGTGTTACAAGTTATAATTATTTAATGACAGTTTGTATAGGTTCTGGGATAGGATGGGATGTTACAATAGAAGGTATACATTCAGTGATGGGTGGAAGTGTCATCTTGTACTTAAACATTTCTTTACATGGTGTTTCACATCTCTTTCAAAAACTTTTCTACATGAATATTCCTGATGGATAAAAATCTTTATTATTTCACCACGAGTGCTTTTCTAGTAGTTGAGGCACAGACCTGTATATAAAGGCATTTAATGATCTATTTTTGACACTTGCAGATGTGCTGGCCCTTAGTTTTCTATTTATCACACTTGCAGGTTACCACTGCTGATGTTGCTATAGGAAACTGCTGCTGGTGTATGAGTATTGCAGTGGCAGTTTGATGGAGAGTGGTGATTATTGAATTTGTGGTAAAAATCAATAAGGGAGTCCAAATTTCTAATCCAGGTAATAAAGATGTCACCTATAAATCTTAGGTAGAGTGTTGGCTCAGTGATACAATTATTTAAGAACTGTTCTTCATTGTAGTTCTTGAAAAGGTTGTCATAAAGCAGGACTGGAGAGAAGCTATCAAAAGAGAAGGATGTTTCAGTTAAGTTTTGCAGATGGCTGTGGATTAGGTGCTATTCAGTAATATCTTTGATAGTCTGGATGACAGAATAGAGAGGATGGGTGTCCTCTGTTTGGTACAGATGTGAATAGCATTAAACTATTAGATCTGTAAGACTCTTTACAGGATTGGAATAATAAAAATACTCTAATAGAATTGGAAAAATGACTGGAAGAAACAGAATGGAATTTAACAAGAACAAGTGCAGGGTTTTACACTGATTTGAACCAATACAAGATGAGGAAAAAGCTGGTTAGGGAATGCACGATGGCAGAAGCATAGTGGTGACCATGTTGTGCTGCTGCAAAAAGGGGAAATATTGTTCAAGATATATGGATGAGTTCTTCCACTTAACATGAGGTGTTACAGGCAGTTATTCATACATTTTAAAATCTGATTGCACAATGTCAGTAGACAGTGAAATACTATTATATTATATATGCTATAGATTTCACACTTCATCCATGATACCTGTAAATTTGGCATCAAGCTGTCACGTTGCCTCATTGTGTAAGTACATTCAAACAGTTGTCTATAAATGAAAGTTCATTTCTGGGTAGTACTTAACAATATAATTTAAAGATCTCTACTTCTAAACTTCATGAATTCTTCGAATGATGATTTACATAGTATAACTCTTGACCTTCTGTCCTTGTGGAATAAGATATGAGTGCAATCAATCTACAATAATTGTGTAATGAAAACCTCTGGCTTTAATATTACTCCCCATTTTTCACAGTAGAACTTAAATTGCACCAACTGTTCATGCAGATTAGTGATTCATCTTTAAATCTCATTCACGTGATGAATAATTGTGAGAAATAAGTAGATGATGTATGAGCAATTTGCAACAGTAAATAGACTCTTGATGTGAATTATTCAATTTTGGCATATTCAATAACTTTAAAAAACATTCATAAACATGAAAAAATAGTTTATTGTATTTACATGCATACACACTTTGTAGTTTATTACATCATAATTGCTCCATAATTACTCAGTGACTGTAATATTTATGTTTTCTTCTGTGTCAGATTTATCCTTGCAGATGAAAAGTCCTTGCATAAATTGCATGGTAACTCAATGCAGCTTACAGCAGATTGTTTCCATGAAAGAGCCTTTTAGCAGAATTTTGGATGTTAAAATGGGGAAAAAACATTGAAATGGTTCTTTATATGTTTTTCTCTATATTTGTTTGTACTGGGTGCTTAGTGCTGCATTATAAACTCTTATCACTTCAGTGCCCATAAGCTCTTCTGATCAGCATTGACCTGTGGCTGTCTGAAGCCCATTGCCACAAACAACTTCACATTATCTGAACAGTTGTGGAAAGGGATTTTCTGCTTCTAGACAGTAAGGAAATGGAAAGAGTGTCTGGGGATAAAGGAAGGGTTTTTAGAAAGTCATTAATGTTTTCCACTTATAGTCTATCTTCAAAATAGTTGATTTTCCTGTAATTTCAAATGTTTTACCCCTGTATTCACTATTGTACACTTGAAACAGACGAGTTCCTGGAAATATATGCCTGACATGACTGCTAAGAGACCATTGAAAAGATCTTGAGATAATTTTCCATGTTCTTTGGTTCCAAGGTTGTTACTGAATTACTTCCCCTCCTCTTTCTCAGCACAAACTTTATCCTTCTGCAAAGCTGACTCCACTTGAAGAGGGAGGCTGGACAGAAGGGGGCTCCTTGCATCCCTGTTCCAGAAGATGAGATAGAAACAGTGGGGCAGTCAAGGTGAATGCTTCAGTGCTAAATTCATCCCAGGAAACAGAGAGGGTTTGGAAGCTGTGAACTGCTAGGATTCTCCCAAGTGCTCCCAAGGTCAACTGCAACTCGACCTGGCAAAGACTGATTCAACCATATCAGGATGTCTATTGCCATCAAAGGCAAGGTGATTTTTGAGCTAATGCTGCTACTCACTTCTGTGTATGTAGCCAGGCTGACCAAGGTAGGGGTGGAGTTTCTTCACTCTCAGACCATTTTATTCCTCTGTTCCTGACCTCTTTGACCTGGTGTCCTGGTTTCCCAGGAGCAGCCCCCCAGCCCAGCCATGCAGGTAGGCCATGAGCAGCCTCAAGTCATCTGCCCCAAGCTGACTCACAGGTGTATCCCATAGCACTGACATCAAGCTCATGATAAAAAGAGGAGTTCACTAAGGGTGGGGATTCCTCTTCTTTGGGCTCCCTTCTCTTGGCCGCCTGCTCCTTCTGCTGACCCTAAGGATGAGGCTGAGTAGAACCTTGTTTACTTTATGTTGGTGATTGTATCAGTTTTGTTATTTCATTTGATCTGTTTCTACTTCAACCCATGGGGCTTCTCCCTTTTTCCCCAATTCCCCTTCTCAGCTGGGAGAGGGTCATGGGGTGGTAGAACAACTGCTGCAGTTCAGCCCTGGGTACTGTCTGAATGTAGACACCTGGACATTGTACTGCCCTGTGGCTGGCACGTGATGTATTAGAAAAATGAGATACTGCCTTAAAACTCTTGGCAATGGTAATTTTAAAGTGCATTGCTGGAACTGTATGGGGCATGCCCAGAAACATAATGTGGGGACACACAAAAGAGTATAAACCCTACTGGTGTCGTTTTGGAGGACTGTGCCTAGTGCAGAACAAACCTGCCAGTTGCTAGACCATACTGATTATAGGACATGGACTCTTAAGTGAGCTTTCCCTAAAGCTACACAGGGTTTTGTCATAAAGAGACCAGGTAGGATCTCTCCAAAGTGAGGCTCAGGATGATCAGGGGATCCACTACTATGTTTTCTTCTGAGTGATATTTTATTTAGTGAGACAACTGCGTCTCTGTGTCATTTCAGTCCTTTTATTTGCATAGAGCCTGCAGGATTTAGGATGAAGGTAAGATCTTATCACAAAGTTTAATGTTATAAGCAAAAGTACAAACAGATTAAAAAGCATCCAAGAATAATCAAAGGTTTGAAATTAAATTTCCAGCTACCAATAATGAGGTAATGAAATAGTTTTCCAGTAGGTCAGGTTAATAAAAAAACTCCCTTGCATTAAGATAGAGCTTTCTCAGTTTATGAAAGGTGTTATCTCTGATTCAGTTGTCTCTAGTGGTTGAAAGCTAGCTCAAGAGCTTTATTTTTCTCCTTTTCCCCTAGGCCTACATATCTAAATGCATTTGCTTCTTCCATGTTCAGAGAAAACAAGATAGGGTTTTTAAATTTTCCTACATTTTAATTTAGAATCTTCTCTAACAGCACCAAAAATTCAAATTCCCATGACTTCTAATTAAGAAGCCCTTGAGTTAACAGAGATAATATCATTTTAGTCTTCCAGGTAGGCAGTGTTTTGTGGTTTAGTCATGACAATGCAAAATACAAAACTGATGCATTATTCTTTCATTATAATGCCACAACTCAGCTGTGAGTTGGCTTATATATACATATATATAAATATATATAAAAATATATTTTGCTTTTCCTGATGGTACCATGTATTTTTGTGCTGCCCCTTCACCAGATGTTTTATGGCCAGATTGCTGCCTAAACTTCTTTCCAAGTGACGTAGAATTGTCTTTTGATAATACAACTGTGTGTAGCATCAAGTACTTGCTCAGACCCACTCATGTACACTTAAAGGAAAAGAAAGAGGAGTAAGGGAGAAAAAGTAAAGGGAAACTATCAGTGTTTGATAATTCATAAAAATTGGTGTGTTTTTAAAGGCAGGCACTAGTAAGGCTTCGCATTAGATGAGCTCTTAGTAAAGAAGCCCTGAAATGTCTGAAAAAAAGACCCAAACGCATGGATAGCTCCTTGATTTAAAACATAAACCAAAACACAACTATGTAATAACTCTGCCAGGCCTGCAGGCCGTGACATGTCACTTTCATGACAAACATAGTGCCAATGAATTTTCAGAGTCATTAAAATACCTTTATATGCAGTGGCAGCAATGTAATTAGTGTTCCATAATGAAAAATACTATGAAGTAAAATGCTTACAAGCAAAATTAATCTTTATGAACTGGCATGCTCTCCTGTGGTCTCACATCTTCTACCATTGGGACAGATGTGAGGAGAGAAGACGTGAAAATCAAATATTGTGGTTATTCCTGTCTCTGTTCGGAAGGAGATGTGTGAAAATATTTGTGGAAGCAAAGCATTTAGTGCTTTACATTGCCCTTTTTTTTGTGTTTTAGTTTGGTTTGGATTTTTTTTACCAGATACCAGTGGATTTGCATTGCTCTACAGCTCACCAAACAGCTCCTGTACTGCAGGGAGAAGCCCATTCTGGTCTTGGAGAAGCCAAATTCTCTGCTTTATATTCTTGTTCTGTGAGGAGAGATGACAGGAGGCAGACTGCATGAGGCTCCCCTGGTTATTCTAAGTCCTGATAAGTAGCTCAGAAAGTTGTACATATATGGACACTGATTATAAATTTATTGTTTTCATCATATGCTCAAACAGTCATTTTTTTGCAGTGGAAGCAGAAAAAGGGAGGGTTAAATCACTGTGTTATCTAGCTGAGTACTCTTTGCATTAAAACCCACAATGCTTAACTAGCAGTTGCATTAGGATCCACTTTCACCTTTGCACTCTGCTCTTTCACTCTGTAGAGCTATATTAACCTTTAAACTGCACAGACAAGTTGAGAATGGAGGAGGTGAGGATATTCTACCCCTTCAAATTGAGACTTTGCATGTGATCTTAGTATAGTAGGACCCAGCTGCTGAAGACACGTGCTTTTCACCCAGACAGGTGTTACCATTTGTTCTGCTATTCGTTTTACCTTCTGCTCTAACCTTAATTTCAAGATTCTTATTTCAGTTATCATCCATCTTGATAGTATGCAGCAATGCACATAATACTTTTGGTGTTCTTCTGAAATTTTGTGTAATATCTTTGGCTGCTTAAGTTCTCATAGGATAGTTTTATTGAACTCCAAATCCCAGTGATCCAGTGATTCTCTTTCTCACTTATTTAGATCTTACTTTTGCTAATTTTGTATGTTATCTATTCTAGTTTGGATGGAAGAAAATTATATGCCTAGCTTGTTCTAAACTGGAAAAATGGACTTTCTTCCATCACCCAAGGAATTCTTCATTTAAAATATATTTTTATTCACGTGGCAGCCAGTCTCTTAAGGATAGTGACTACTTCCATTCTCGTGTTGGATGTATTTTATCCAGAAATTTTTTAGTCACCTTGGAATTTATGTTATAGATTTGAATAAAGACTAGTCTTCATGTTTTAGGTTATCTCCTCACAATCATTGTATCTCAAGTTATTAATACAAAGACTGTAGTTGGACACGTTTCTAGAAAGAGCATTAGTATATACACTAGAGTTATATAGAAAGTGAAAAAGATCACCTAAACAAATCCAGTTTGGTTTTATTTCAATAAAAATAAACTCCTCCTCAGGAAGCTGGTAATGATATAGCTCTACCTCAGGAATAAGATCAACTTTCAAGCTGCATATTAAAGTACTATCAACTTTGGAACTTCCTTCCACATTGATAATACATACAGTGTCCTCTTTCAGCAAGGACATGTACCAATCTAAATGCAAAAAAGGGAAAACATCTACTTATTTAGTTTAAAGCAAAAAACAAAGATACTTCAATTTTATTTTAAATTTAACTGAAAATCTACTTGTATTCAGAAGCTCCTACACTTGGAAACTGGCGTAATTGGCTGATTAAGTCATACTATATGTAATTAAAGCATAATTAAGCAGCTGCATTTCTCATTATCTTGCAATACTTATTAATTAAGAAGCGGTGCATGTGTCAGAAAGCTCAATATGCATTATGGTTTTAAGCTAACAGCTTTAAACAAGATATTGAACATTCATTTCTGATTCCAGATCTTTAACATGAACTTCTTGACAGACAAGATCTTTCAGCAAGCAATGTGTTTGCTCTTCAGATTATTGAACTCTTGCATATTGCAAATGCAATTATATAAATCTTTATGAATTGTTTCCAAACCTCACACAATGCTGGAACTAGTGAGGGACATAAGAGCAACACAGCATGCTGTTTTGTTAATGCCTACAGCTATCCAAACCACCTTTAACAATATAACACAACACTGCAAGTATGCAAAATCAACCCGAGTTGGTGGAAAATATCCTGCTAGTGATATTCCCATAACCCTTGCTCTCCTAGCTCAAGGTGTTTTAAATATCTTAGATGACTGAATAGGAATTTCCATACAGTGCTCTCATTTGATTCATTTCTGGATACTTCAGACCAAATCATATTTACAATGTCATTTTCAAAAGACATTATATAGGTCCTTTTAGATAGTACTTCATTGTTAATTATTTTTAAATTGTGTCAATTTGTACAAAAATCTGAAGTTACAGGATTCTTAAAAATGCATCAAAACTTATTCAGTATAAGGTATTTAGCCTGCTCAGTCTTAATACTTGTAGAAGTGAAAAAACTAATATTTTTTGTCTAAATATTTACATTTTTTAAGTACATGCACTTCATGTATAATTGGATACTCTAAGTAGTACTTAAGCTTTCTTCAGATCACTGGTAGAATGGAATTGTAGAAAGTCCTGAAAATGCTATGAGAAAGTTAATTTTTTCCACGTTTAAAAAATTATTTTAGGATGCCCATCCTTTTAATATAACTGTCTTAATATCTGTGAGACACTACAGTTGCATATAAACATATATCTTTAATAATACCTATTTCAAAATTAATAATATTTATTAAAGCCACTAATGCTCTAGATGATCCTGCTTTGGCAGGGAGGTTGGACTAGATGATCTCTAGATGTCCCTTCCAACCCCTAATGTTCTATGATTCTATGCATAACATAAAATCTAGTTTTTCTCAGATCAATAACTGGAATTTTATGTCAAACCATAAAATCTAGGAACACAGACACATGAAGATTGACTGCTAATGACGAATTAGCTAAATAAATGTTTCTTATTTTTGAAGGGTAGATTATCAGCTGCAGGACAGGTATTTTGTGCTTGGTACATTTGCTAATACTTCATTACATAGCTCTACAACCTCTCTCTCTGTTTAATTAAATGTAACTAACTTAGCAAGATCACCCATCTAGCTGACCAAGGGAAGCCAGTAGGTATGGTGGTTGTGGGGGTTTGGATTCTCCACCTGGGTCAGGGTAATCCTGGTTATACATACAAACTGGGGGATGAGTGGCTGGAGAGCAGCCCCATGGAAAGAGATCTGGGGTCAATGGGAAGTTGAATATGACTCAACAGTATGCCCTGGCAGCCAAAAGGGCCAATTGTGCCCTGGGGTGCATCAAGCACAGCACAGATAGCTGGTTGGGGGAGGTGGTTGTCCCACTCTTTACTGCATGGATGTGGCTCCACCTCGAGTACTGTGTGCAGCTTTGGACACCTCAGTGTAAGAAGGACGGACATTAAGCTTTTAGTGTGCCCAGAGGATGGCAGCCAAGATGGTGAAAGGTCTTGAGGGCAAGATTTATGAGGAGAGGCTGAGGTCAGTTGGTTGTTCAGCTTGGAGAAGAGAAGGTTGAGGGGCTGACCTCATCACAGTTTACAACTTTCACTTGGAGCTCAGTGGAGAGGGAGGTGCTGATCTCCTCTCTTTGACCAGCTGTAGGACATGAGGAAATGGAGTGAAGCTGCACCAGGGGAAGTTCAGATTGGACATTAGGAAAAGGTTCTTCACTGAGAGGGTGGTCTGACACTGGAGCAGGCTCCCCAGGGAAGTGGTCAAGGCACTGAGCCTGTCAGAGGTCAAGGAGCATCTGGACAATGCTCTTAGCTATGTGGTTTAGTTTTAGTTAGTCTTGTGAGGGGCAGGGAGCTGGGCTCGATGATCTTTATGGGTCCCTTCCAACTTGAGATATTCTACTGTGATTTGCAAAGAAAAAAAAATTTTGGCCTGTCTCAGAAGCAAGCTGGATGGGGTTTTTTTTTGACTTTAGTTCTGTCTGTTGCTCTAAATCCTCCAAGTTTATGCATACCTGTGAAGGACAAATTAAGATGATGGTAGTGTAGCAGGACAAAAACTAGTGATGTCAATAAGAGAACCATGGGGTTTTCTTTGCTGTCCATAATACTGGTTAGTAAATAATGTTTCAGAGCCTATACACTTAGCAGTTATAATGTTCCTCTAAGGCAAGTTTTATGTATGTGACTGAAGTATAGCATGTGATCAATATTTTAAAGGTTCAAAATGCAGTATCAGATGGGAAATGAGTTGCTTACAAATTAATGTTAAATTCCATTTCAAATACCCTATTTGTCTTTTGTTATCCCTAGTGTATATATGGGTTTTTTTTTTCCCCTGTTTTCAAAAACACTTTTATCTCCTGCTTTTATCTGAAACACCTACACAAGCAGAAGAAATAACAAGGACAATTACTGAAAAAAATATTATTTGAAACAAAATTCCTTTTGGTTACTATCATGTCAGTTGCATGTTGCAAATAGAAAATAAAAGCATGCTTCAGTAATTTTCATGTATAAATCAACGGCATTCCTTTAAAACTTGTATGTATTAGTTTCTGTTGTCATATAGCCAAAGACAGTTGTGGGGTTTTTTTTGTTCCCTGGGCAAGTGAAGTTTAAATGAGAGATTGTCTGCTTGAATAAGCATTGCCAAAAGTCATTAAATGTTCCTTAAGTGTCTTTTTTTTTCTCAAATAAACCACTCAAGATGCATTCAACAATCTATATAATATCTTGCTTGTGGATCATCCCACATATTACAGAACACTGGTTTGCCTTAGGTATCCTGTTGTCCTTTCAGTGTGAGTAGAAGCAAGTCCTACCAGCCAGTTAACTTATCTGTACTACAACATAGCATAAGTTTGTCTCAGTCTTCTCCTTCCCTATTCTCCAACTGCACTGTCCCTTATATTTTTTTTTTTTGGAGGATCAATTCATATAACAGCACAAGGCTGTGCCAAGCTCATTTTAAGTTTTCTTCTCCTTAGTTTGGAAGCAGCAGATATTTGTCCAGTGTTCTTTCACATTTTATCTCTTCTTCTGTGATGTCAGTAATTCCAAGAATGGTTTGCAGATGCTTCATTAGGCTTCTTGTTATCATTGACTTTCAGTTGTCAAATTTGCCACAGTATAATAATGCTGAAATTATAAATGCATCAGATAGTTTTATCTCATGCTGAAGGATATGTGCTGTGTTCTCCAGATGTCCAGAGCACATAGGAGCTTTTCATATTCATGCATTTTTTTCCCTCACCTTCTCATCCATCACAGTTTATAGTACTATTCAAATATAGAAGGGGGCAAATGATTTCACTGCTGCTCACTGAACAGTTATCAAGTTGGAAATAGATGTTTCTTATTCCCATACCTGTTCCATGCCTTGTCCTGCGCTGTCAGTAGCAAAGACCCAGCACTCCAAACTCCAACATAAAAGACATTTGACTTTCTTTGAGTGTATCTGAGGACAGCAAACCTGGAACTGCTCACCACAGTTTGAAATTCTTCTACTTTTGTCCATGTTTTATAAACTGTTGTGGATTTCACTGTGCGTAGGGCCAGAAGAGATCATGCCAACATTTCAGCTTGTCCCTGCACAATATTGACTGTTCATTCAATTACCCTTGTGTATAAAAAAATATAACTTATATAAGTTCATACAGTCTTAATTCAAAGATATCAAATATGAATACAGTTGCTGCTTGCTACATCCATTTTCTTTGTTTTTTTTAATAACATTTAGTATCTGAAGACTAATTTTCAAATACAGTGGATGAAGCATGGATTTTGCTTCCAAATATTATCTTGAAAATTTGAGGAATATAAAAGGAATAAAATGCTCCTGTATTGAGGAAATAAGACTCCTGAAGTCAGTTTCCAGCTATGAACACTGATTTTGGCTGAATACCTTATGGGTTTTCTGTTGCCTGTACTTGTCCATCTGTAATACTTGAATGAATAGACAAAACTACTACTATATAAAAAGAAAGAGCTAGTGAAGAAGTTTTCAATCACCATGATTTGCACAGCCTTTTGGAACATTCTTCAGATCCACAGGTGCTGTTTACATCTTTCCCACCTGAAATAGCAGAAACATGTTTGAGTCATTCTAATATTCTTAAAACCAGAATGAAGAATTGCATGTATATGCACTACAAAGATCTTGCCATATTATGAATTTCAACAAAATATATACCAGACCTGAGCTCCTTATTGCACTTGATAATCACAATACCTCACAGCCAGAATATTGAACAGGAATAATTTACCTAAACCATCCTGGGGAGGCTTCAGAATCAGAACTAGTTCATCTCTTCAATGGCCAATGGGCTGTTCTGTAATGTAGTAGCTGTTGTGTTAGCTAAGGTTCTACACAAAGATCTATTGATTTTAGAGTATTTCAAACCATTTCCCATCTGAATTAATAAGAACAACTTGATTTTTATAGACTGGTGACTATTTACCATCTGATATCAAGACTGCCATTACTGTATTTACAGGGAACACATCTCAGTTAAGTCCAGATTTATCGACCAGCCACTTAGTGAAACTGCAAACATGTTTTTAAGCTAGAAGACAGACAGGCTGGCAGATGCTTCTGGAGTCAGAATGAAGATAGCCCAGGCTCTTCTACTTCCAGGCTGAAACCAAGAAGTTAGTAAGACTAAACTTGTAGTTATTCCAGGCTCATCTCATCTGTGAAAACATGTGAGCTGTGCTAGAAGTCAGAAATACAGATGAGAAAAATATATGATTAAGGTAGCTTTCTTGCAAGGCTGCACTTTACATAGTGTCATAAATATAAAGAGGAGAACATCATCTCAAACAGGTTTCTTCAGAAAGAGCTGTTTTGAGCTGCTTCAGAAATCAGCTAATATCTCTTAAGTTCTTCATTAGTATAGCTTAATTTCATTCAGATGAAATTAACTTCATTTCAGGCATTTTCATAGTGTAGGAGACCTGGTTTGCTCATTTAAGTTTTCTTCTGTGATATAATAGCATTGAACTGTATCACTCAAGAAAAAGATCTCCAAGTTCAGCAAATGCATTAGCCTTGCCTTGAGAGTTTGTTATTGCAATAGCAACTTCATCGTTTACAAATAAGTGTGATAATACTTAACCCAACACAAGTAAAAGCAGCAAACAGACCTGCTGTGTTTTCTTTCGCCATCATCTTTTCTTTGTCAATAGAATGCACAGACATTGATGGTATTTGAGGATTGCACTAGAACAGTGCTTGTTAAGGCTATGATTACCTAGGTGACAGCAGTGTTGGTTTAACTTCTTGCCTGATTATGAACACAGTACACAACTGAAGCTTTGTCATTTAGCCAACACAACAGTAATAATTTACCCTACAATAATATGTGTGGAGCAGATCTTTTTTTCTCTAGTGCAGATTCATGATTCTCAGTTAGCTCTTCAGGAAGATGTTAACACGTTCACAGAATCACAGAACAGCCCTGCTTGGAAAAGACCTCCAAGATCATCCAGTCCAACCATTAACCCAGCACTGCCCAGTCACCACTGCCCCATGTCCCTCAGCACCACATCTCCACGGCTCTGAAATCCCTGCAGGGATGGGGACTCCCCCACTGCCCTGGGGAGCTTGTTCCAGTGCAATTCCTTACAGGACTCCACATAGAAGATAGATGGAGAAGAAAGTATTTTTAAAAGAGAGAAAAAATGGCAAAAAAAAGCAAAATTGCAGTGCAGGCAATTACCCATCTTTATATTCCCTTAGTATTTATATTTGAAAAGTGCATTGCTGCTAAGCATTATGTTCTAATTTCAGTTGGGAAATTATGTTTTCCTTCCCTACTGAAATTTTAAGTTCTTTGGTATACCTTGTTCTGTTTCTACATTGGCTATATTTTAATAGGAAATTAAGAGACTCCCTTAAGTACATAGATTTTTTTTTATTTTTTTTTATTTTTTGCAGTAAAATTATTTGGAATACTCTCTGTGTGGAAAAAAATTCTACAGGAGAGTAAAACTGATCTCTTGAGTTTTCCCTACTTCTACCTCTTTTCCTATCTCCTAACAAAAGTCCCCAGCTACATTAGGACTTCTCTTGCTTGGTCATAGCACTTTTTGTCACCGGTGGACAACCCCAGACCGTTGTATTTTTCATGTCAGGACTGCAGTGTTGCAGGTAGGAAACCATCAATGATAATTAGGGTAATAGTTGGGGTCAATTACTGCAAAAATCTGGTAGAAGAGACAAAACCTATTACTTGAAAAACTTCATCTGTTTTGTGTGGAGCTACAAGCAGAAGCTATATTCAAAGCATTATGTCCCCAAAATCCTTTATGATTGAAAGAAAGAGTAGTGTCATGTTCACCTAGTAAATACAGGGTAGAAGTAAACAATTTTCATGGTTTAAGGAGGGACATAAGTATAAATTCCTGAGGGAGTCTGGAAGAGGAGTGGCAAGTGAGATACTGAAAGTGTTACTGAGATATTCAGTATAGTGAAGATGAAATCTAAGTATAAAGAACTTCAAGAGGTCCAAACAAGACAGACTGGCTAAACTCTAAAATGGAAGGTGGAATTCAAAAGGTTAATGCTAAGAGATTAACAGAGATGGGGAAAAATGATGGTCAAAGATGAGGAACAGCCTGTATATATGGAGGAGCTGCATAGACCAGGACTCTCTGGGCTGGGAGAGAGAGAACTGAAGGGGAATATGCTGCTGGAATTCTAGAACATCCCGGGTGAAAAAGGGTTTCCATTCTTTTTGTAAAGAATATTTTATTATTACATGAAGAACAGACTTATTTATTATCTTGGTGACTTTTGTATTTAAGATAAGGGCAAGGACAAACAGGGCTTTTTATGTAGACTTTTCTGCCTCCCAAAAGGTCAGCTACCTCATCTGCAGGCAAAACTGCAGATATTTCAGAGGTTTAATATGTAGAAAACAAGATCACAAGTAATAAATATATATATTTATATAGGCAACATGGAAGAGAGAAGACTACCAAAAGCCTTTGTTTCTTTTTCCCTAAGGGAACTGACTCTATTTTCTTCCCCTTTTAGTGCTGTATGACAAATGTTTACTACTGAAAAAGGAAAAAAATATGCTAATGTGTAGTGTCATGTGTCATGTTCTTCTGTGCCTAATGTTGTTCTCTGAATATATTTTTAGATTTCCAGCACAGAAACTTTGAATACTTTTGTGTTAGTAAAGTCAGACACTTATAAAATCCTATATTAAAAAAAAAAAAGAAAAAGTTCTTGACTATGTATAGTTCATATATGCTGTAGGTTTTAAAACTGACAGAAAACTGGCTGCTTCTACTCACAAACACTGATCTGTAGCTGCAGTTTTAGATGTATTTTTAGCTAACATTTGACAGAATCTACTTCAGATGTCTCAGTTCTTTTTTCATCTCTGCCTCTGTATACCTTCTGTTTGAAGACAAACCACCTACATGGCTTAGGGATCAGGGTAAGTTCACCCCAAAGGTCATGATATGACAAATAAATCCTGACCTACTCCTACACAGACCTAAATCTACATCTGTAGAAATGCAACTACTGAGATAAGGAGTCCCTCCACTCCAGAGGGTCCACCAAGAGTGGCCCCATTACAGTTCTGTGATACATGTGTCCAGAGAAGGGAACGGAGCTGGGGAAGGGTCTGGAGCACAAATCTGACAAGGAGCGGCTGAGGGAACTGGGGGGTTCAGTCTGGAGCAGAGGAGGCTGAGGGGAGACCTCATTGCTCTCTACAGCTCCCTGAAAGGAGGTTGTAGAAAGGTGGGGATGAGTCTCTTTAACCAAGTAACAAGTGATAGGACAAGAGGTGATGACCTCAAGTTATACCAGGGGAGGTTTAGACTGGATATTAGGAAGTATTTCTTCACAGAACAGATTGTTAGACATTGGAACAGGCTGCCCAGGGCAGTGGTGGAGTCCCCATCCCTGGAGGTGTTTCAGAGTCATGTTGCCATAGTGTTCAGGGATATGGTGTAGTTGAGGACTGTCAGTGTTAGGTTGATGGTTGGACTTGATGATCTTGAAAGTCTTTTCCAACCTAGATGATTTTGTGATTTGGTAGATACAAAATAAATCTAGATTAAGTATTCTGAAATGAAAATTACAAAACTTAATGCAAGTATGGAACTGGCTTCATATTTTTTTTGGAAAATACTAGTGGTTCCCATATTAAATAGTGAAGAGCAACAGTGATTCTTGAAGGCTAAGGATTACCATTTATTTCAGCACAAACTAATTCATTGTAGCAGCTTCCCCAAGCAATTTAAAAATGTACATGTACCATAACAATCTGAATGGCTTAATTGGTGCTCTCCAACATTTCTTTCTTTAACAATACAAATATATATTTAGTTTAGAGAGTCATCAATTGTAGTGATTAGCTCTTAAAACATAGAGCAGCTTCCTTAGCTTAAAAAACCTGAGTTGCCAGTCTCTTTTTTTCCTATTTGTTTTAAAGCTAATAGCAATTGCTAGCAACCTACATCCATATCTAGAGAAGTGCCTGGAAGCTTAGATACTGAAATATTAACCTAGTTACTACCCAGCAGTCCTACGTGAGTTTTTGAGTTCTTTTCATTCTGATACTCCACCTCCATGTGCTAACTAAAAAGTTCAGGTAGCTGTTTGCTTTGGTGAGATTTATGATACTGAACAGAACTGAATAGGGAAATAAAGAGAATTTCTTTCTTCAAGACATCCCAACCCTTCAGAATTAATAAGAAACCTTTCAGTCTTCTTCCTTGGAGTGAGCTGATTCAGTTCCAAGTGAAAAGATCTTAATGTATCCTTTATTACAGATAGTTTTCCTCAACAAAGGGGCCTATTTCAATTTATAGTTAGGAAGAACTATGAACTTGATGCTACTGTCCTCTAGCCTAATAAGTAATGGTAAAAAAACCCAACACCAAAACAAACCATAAAGCCCCCAGTCTTAATGCTTCTTGTTGTACAATCAGAAAGTCAAATATTTTTTCTAGGATAAGGATCTTGTTATCTGCTATGTAATGTATAACAGATATAGAATTTAGGAAAATAAGGAAATATTGAAAGTAAGGATACTTCATGATACTGTGTAATAGAAAATACATTAATATTAATACAGTTCATGGAAAATGTAAATAGTAGGAGTACATGGTAATGCAAGCCTTGCTTTTCTGTGACAAGGTAGGGCTTTTGCTCATAATTCATAATCCTTGCCAGTGCTGTTATTCATTGATTGTATAATAGACATTACTGTTAGCAAAACAGTTTGCCAAAAATCAATGGATTACTGAAATATGTGGTTATAAGCTATCCAGGAAGGACATTTAGGACATGGAGATCGGGAGAGTTTTCATTCATACAAAATATTCAGAATCTGAGGTCAACTTAGTCTATGGAGCAGAACACGCTTGGTCTGAAAATACAAGGTCTTACAAATGCAAAAATACAAATGTGTTATCCAATTTCTGCAGTGAAACAGGATCCTGACTGCATGATAGGAGTAGATTTTGGGGGCTGGCAATATGTTAGTAATAAGCATGTTGGTGGTTCAGTTGATAACAAAATCATGGAAAAGCTGGATGGATATCTAACCTAATCTCACTTTCCCTCACTGTGAAATTATAGCTTGAACTAGATTGGAATAGCTGAGTCATGAATGTCTGTGATTTCCTGGTAACTACCAAGAGTGCTCTGCATTTTTTGTCATGATATTAAGAAAGAAAGTACTAGCTGCCTCTCATCTATATATGACAAAGTGCAGAACAGCCAAAAATTTCAGACTGAATATTTGTTTACAGGCAATTGCCTCTGAGAAATTATTCTTGACCTTGGCTGAGATTGATTAAATTATTTGGAACCTTAAATTAAATTCCCAAATATATAGAACAGTAATATTTCTGGTGTTCATAAAGAAAATTTATAACACCACTACTGGATATGAGTAATTATGGTATGGTTTGAATATTCTGTCACAATGGATTGATCAAGAGAGGTTAATGACTAAATTTCTAGATCAGAACATTCCATAGGCTTAATGTAAATACAAGCATTAAGCCTAAATTAAGATTAAAGTGAGCATCTATAAAATTGGCTTCTTTAGGCCTAGAGAATTTTTGGTATCTAAGTCAAGGACATTTCAAAAAATGTAGAACTATTCTATTTGCTACAATAGAAATTATTACTATGAAGTTATCTAAAATTTTTCAACAAGCAGCAAATATATTTAAAAATTTAGGGGATGAGCTAGTGTGATAGGCAAGATTTTTACTGAATTTGCTGAAAAAATCAGATAAATATTGCGTGCTTTTTAAAAAGTTTTATTTATTAGACACTACATCGATTTAAAGTTTAATCTTAAATTAATTGAAATTAATTTATATTAACATTGAATATTTAAATTTTCATCTCAAAAATGCCAAAAATTTCAAGTCTTATAAAAATGAAATATTTTCTCCAAAACTGTCACTAAGCAGCATTCCTGTTAGGTGCAAACCTGCCTCTCTGTTTGTCATGAGAATTTTGTCCTGTAGCAGATTTATGGCAGAAAATACAGTGAGATTACTGGAATTGATTCAAAAAATATTTTCTCTTCAGCATAACCTGCTCAGCTTCTTAACTTTACTGCATGTTATTAGTAGTAGAAAGCATCACCAGAGGAGCGACAGTGGCACGTGATAGAGAAAACACAGCTAGGCATGTCAAAACAGGCAGTGCTTCCAATCATTTCAGGCACTCTCCTTCCACACGTGTCCAGCTTGGATTGGCAGTAGCCTGTGTCTGTGCTAGGGCAACGTCAGAACTCCTCGATAATAACATGGAAAAAAAAAAATCTCATTGATCTCAGCAGAATATTGATGTTATTTCAAGATTTTTTTTACTTGCAAGAAAAACAATGGACAATTATTTTACACAGTGTATTCTCATAGCATTGACATCTTGTCCAAAAATATTACAATTCTGGACATCTGTTTTAAATATGATTGCACATGAAAGAGGACAACTAACATAATGTTCTAATGAAGCAATGCCTGATGCTTGACAGGGCCAGCCTGTCAAGCTTTCCTACATGCTGCTTTGCTGTGCCAGTTTCTTCTGGGCAAGCTTCAGCTGCTGAAATGATCTCAAGAAGAGTCTTTTAATTCAGGCCTGTGCTGGAGGACTGAAGATTCATGTGGCTTAAGACCTTTATCCATCCCCTTTCTTCATTATGCCTCCAGGATGCAGCTCAGGAGCTGGACTTTGGTGTTTGTAGAGCAGCTTTTTGTGTTAGTCTCTCCCGTTGCCATGGAAATCATCTAATGCATTTTTGGCAGTTTTCATCTCTTGTTAAGCATTCCAATCTGCTTTCATGCCATAAGCACAATACTGCTTCCACAAAATACAGACTTTCCAGTATCAAAGCCTTTGTTTCTTTGCTGTCTGTATATTTTCAGTCAGTGGTCTCTGTACTTTCAGTTTCCCTTTATCAGTATAAATTATCTCTTCGAAAATCTAGCTTGTTCATTGAGTCCTAATATTAAATAGCATTTTTTACTGCAAGAACCAAAATTTCTTATGCTTAATATGAAAAAGGATAGATATACCGAAGCTACCACTGTAGCTAGCCAAAATTTTTATGTTAATCAGTGTATGTGAAATAAGAAAGTAGTATGATGTATGACTACCTACAGAATAAGCAGTGGCTATATGTGAAATAATATGTAAGAAAATGAACAGCAAATTACTGCCAACAATACAGACTGGCTTTACTTTGCATACACAAAATAAGACTTGATTATGTGTTTGGGCACAGATATCATCTGGAAGAGGATGAGTACTGTGCATTCATAAATAAAATAGCAAGAGACCTTGTGTTCCTAGGACAAAGCTCCAGGAGCAGATAAGCAGGGATGTAAGCCCGTGTTGCCACATAGAATGAGACTGTGTTAAATAGCCTACAAAATATTTAGCCATACTTCTCAAATGAAGCAAAAGCAGTAGTTTGTTTCTTTGTTTTATCAGGAAGATAACCAGTACTGCTTTCCTTATTATTCCCATACTGCTTGAACTAGATAAACGTACTGCTTTGCTTTCCACCCTGTTTGTGAGCTGTAACATCTCAGGAAAGGAACCAAATAATAAGCAGGAAGATCATCACATAGATGAGGTAACTTTTCTATACAACCTACTTGTGAGTCCCTCAGCTGAAGTACTGTGTCTAGATGCTACAGTTTAGAAGGCTGTAGACTGATTGAAAAGATTCCAGAAGCTAGGTTAGAAAGCTGGAGTAATTGTAGAACTAGAAAACGTGGCCTACATGGACAGCATAAAAGAAGACATTTTTTCTCTCTATATATATAATGTAGCTTATGGAGGAAAGGAATGTTTCTGGAAGGGTAGGAGGGAAGTGGCTTAAATTATAACAAAAGATACTTGGTTAAAGGAGAGCACTTAAAATATTCCTGTGTTTAATCTCAATCACTGGAGAGTGTTAAGAGCAGTTCAGAGAATGATTAAGCAGAAATGACACAGGTGTAATTAATCTTGCCTTCAGGCAGGAGAGTGGATCCTTTCCAGTTTATTCTTTGAAGTTATTTCTATGATAAGGTGTCTACAAAGCTATGCAGTGTCTCTGTGTATACAGTGGGACATTTATGGCTGTAAATATGCACAGCCCAGTCTCTCAGAGCCCAAACGTGCGGATGAAACCTCCTTAATCCGACACAACGAAGGCAGACAGAACAGCCTCGTGTCTGACGCCAATACACGTGTGTTTTCTGGGACGGAAAGGCTCCCTCGTGGCCCCAGTGACGCCGTGCTAGCACAGACAGTGCAGACGGTGTCAAGCACCTTCCCGTCTGTCTTTGGCAGCTGGTTGCTGTGTCTTGTTCTCTGCAACATTTTCCCAAGGTTACGGCCACTTTGGCCATCATTTATGTGGGGATCTTCCGCTTTCCCTCCCTTTTTGCTTTCCCTCCCTTTTTGCTTTCCCTCCCTTTTTGCTTTCCCTCCCTTTTTGCTTTCCCTCCCTTTTTGCTTTCCCTCCCTTTTTGCTTTCCCTCCCTTTTTGCTTTCCCTCCCTTTTTGCTTTCCCTCCCTTTTTGCTTTCCCTCCCTTTTTGCTTTCCCTCCCTTTTTGCTTTCCCTCCCTTTTTGCTTTCCCTCCCTTTTTGCTTTCCCTCCCTTTTTGCTTTCCCTCCCTTTTTGCTTTCCCTCCCTTTTTGCTTTCCCTCCCTTTTTGCTTTCCCTCCCTTTTTGCTTTCCCTCCCTTTTTGCTTTCCCTCCCTTTTTGCTTTCCCTCCCTTTTTGCTTTCCCTCCCTTTTTGCTTTCCCTCCCTTTTTGCTTTCCCTCCCTTTTTGCTTTCCCTCCCTTTTTGCTTTCCCTCCCTTTTTGCTTTCCCTCCCTTTTTGCTTTCCCTCCCTTTTTGCTTTCCCTCCCTTTTTGCTTTCCCTCCCTTTTTGCTTTCCCTCCCTTTTTGCTTTCCCTCCCTTTTTGCTTTCCCTCCCTTTTTGCTTTCCCTCCCTTTTTGCTTTCCCTCCCTTTTTGCTTTCCCTCCCTCTTCCTCAAAAAAGCCCATCAAAAAACCTGAGGCAGTCAAAGCTCTGACATCTATGTAGACTGTTCAGAAAGCGTTCCTCACACCTAGGGCTGAGCATCACTTTCTAATATTCTTCTGATGCTTTAGCTCACACAACTGTGCAATGACCTACAAGAAGGAGAGGAGCTATTAGGTGTCCATGCCAAAGTATCCTGGAATTAACGTAGAAACTTCCCAGATATTCATAGTTCTTCAAACCACAGCCAGGACAAACCACAGCAATGGTTTGCAGTACAAGGAAAAGACTTGCAGTAGTGTCTAGAGTCCTCTTGCAACTACTAGGATCCAATATACTTTTATCTCTGGTGTTATTAAGCTATCTGACTATGGCATCCTCTATGTTCCTCAAGTATTACAAGTCATGGTATCCCTCTTGCTGTGAGAAGAACATGGGATGACGAATGCTTGTTAGCAATTGGAACACAATTCAGATACTCTGGGACTGCATTTTTCAGTTGATTTTTTTCCGGAATGAAATTCAGTTCATGCACTCCAAGATTTCTCCACAATGTGAATTGAAGCATGGCAAATGGAGATAATTAGAGATTCACTTCAAGAACACATTCCTTCTCCAAATTAAAATGCTAATGTGCGCTCACATTTAAAATTTTTCCTCCTATTCTGAATCTTAATTAAACCTGTATATAGTTCAGAAATGTTTGGCATGAAAAAAAATAGTTTAAAAATTTAGTGTGTTTTGAGTAATCTTACGACATATATTTGTTGCAAAGACAGGCCCTCTCGAGTGTGAACAACTTAAAAAATAATTGTTTCCATAAAAAGAAATCCCTTAATCTGCTAAATAACTCATTTAACTGATCTTAATGAACTGATCAATTATTTTCTCTGTATCCATACTCACACTGTTATAATCTGACCTGCCCAGATGATTGCACTGAAATGAGCTAAGAAAATAGAATAGAAATTTAAAAAAAAAAAAAAGGAATAAAAGGAATTTCCTTCTTGACCTGTGCTACCAGCTCCAAAAAAACCCCAAACAAACAAAAAAGATATCTGATTGTATGATAGCTGTACATACAAAATCATCAAATTTCACATCAGCCAATTCTACCTGAAAAGGATGACTTCTTCCATTACTGAAATGCAACTCTACCTTTGTAAATTGAGATTTTTTTAAACAGTACTATGTAAGATGAGGAAAAACTGAGGATATAAGTGCATCTTATTGCAACTTTCAAGGAAATTTGGTGCACAGCCAAAGCATCGGGCTAATGTTCTGACACAAAGTACTGTGGGGGTAAAATAATCACTGATTTGGATTAGCTGATGTCTGAACAACACTTTCAAGAGATAAACTGAATTGTTTCATTGTTATTTATGTTCTATCTCGACCAAAAGGAAATGTATGTGCTCACAGATAAGACTCATCAAGATACACAAGGGAATTAAGGTATTTTGGGTAAACTTATGGCTTAAAAATGCTAGAGGCAGGACATGTATGACCACTGCAGGTGGTGGGGAGACACAAAACCTGAGAACACTAAAGAAAAGTCAGCAATCTTGGTATATCAAAGGTATTTTCTACCTTCTGCTGGACAGAGTGAGGGTTACTCAGTTACCTCTTCTTGATGTTAAACACAGATGGATAGGATTGTCTCTGTAACCTTCATCATTAAATACCTGTGTGTTCATCAAAAGGCAGATCAGAGCTCAACTCCTGCTCTTGCTGTGATGCTCTGTAACATAGGGTTGTAGAGAATTTGCCAAGGGACCCCCCAACCTTCTTAAAAAGTAGGAATAGAAAGAAAATTTTTGCTTCTCTTTGAGCACATCATTGCTGCACAAAATTGAGTGTTTATACTTGTCCCATTTGGGCAGTTAACCTGACCACTTCAGTAAGAGAACAGCATGTGACATGCTATTAGCTGCTTGGACCTCTCTTGCCACCTGAGAGCGGGGAAGTCATGAATGTATGAAAACTGATAAGAAAAAAATCAGGCTATGCTGTATTTCTTAAAAGGTTTGATGATTTTTTTCCTTAATTTTGTTTAAGGTTCATACTAGCTTCTTTCATTTCACCCATTTTACAACATGGAAATTAAAACCATGTAGCCTATACAGACATAATCTTAAATGTTTACCATCATAAAATCAAAGCTCAGAACAAGGATTACATAAAAGATGGTTGCAGGCCAGTTACAGCTCTGTTTTATTTTGTTTTTCACATAGAGAGATATCAAAAAATATGATTTAGGACTCCTATAAACCTTAATCAATATTACCTGCCCAAAAACTAGTTGTCTAGCTCCATCAGTCAATGAAAACTAATAAGCACATCTAGGTGGGGATTTTTTGATCCTAAAATGTATGATGTAAAAAGCTAGAAGGGATTAACCCTACTCTATGTGCTGTGCCACCTCAAATTGCTTATACTGTTATGTTTTCCACATAGATGGGATAGGTCGTAATCTGTGTTGGCAGTTGTGAGGGGAAATAAAAGAAAAATCTAAAATGATTCCGTGGATTTATCTGGGTTATAATGAAATGTGTACAGCAAAGGTTCCATTGTAGCAGGTGCAGTGAGGAACCAAGAAAGCTATAAGCCACATACATTTAATTCTGGTCTAAAATGATGATTTTTCTGGGCTTTCAAAGGGTGATCTACTGATAGAGCGTCTCAGTCTAAGTTAAATGTTTTAAAAACAGAACCTTTTTGAAATGCATCCTAAATGAGAACCCTGGATGGTTCAGTGCATCTTTAACAAGCTCAAAAAAGCTTTAAAGTATTGAGTGCAGGCAAGGGTAGACTTGTTGAGATGGTAATCAGGTCATTTTATTTCCCTAAGAAGATTTTCCTTGAAACGGACATCTCTGCATGTCATTTTTTTCAAATATTTTGGGGACAGCTTAATGTTCTCAGTGTATGCAAAGTAAAGGCTCTTTAAAGATCAGGATAACTTCTGGGTTTGACATTTGTTTCCTTTGGGGTAGTGCTGGTAACCTTTCTTCTCTAGGTGGGTAAGTACTTCCTCTGGCTTTCTATCATTCACACTGGGAAAACTTAGACCTCCTCAATAAAACTTTTTTGTTAAGGATTTTCAGCGAGTTCAAAAGCAGTTAGTTAATGGAAGCTTAC
This sequence comes from Podargus strigoides, assembly GCA_028020825.1. Taxonomy (NCBI): domain Eukaryota; kingdom Metazoa; phylum Chordata; class Aves; order Caprimulgiformes; family Podargidae; genus Podargus; species Podargus strigoides. The sequence goes on along the minus strand of CM051624.1, from coordinate 42,590,010 downwards.
AGTTAGAGATGTTTTGGGTAGACTAATGTCTATTTTTTAATTTCAGCCTGCTCTTTCCTCATCAGTTTTAGCTGATGGGGAAAATTCTTATAATTACTTTTCCTAACCCAACGTTTTTTACTTCAGAATGGTTACTGATACTTCTCCCCTTGTAACCAGGGATGGGAAGATTTCAGTAATAATCATTATTATCTTTGTAGGAGTTTTTAAATCCCTAATCACATTCGTGGCCCTGTTGCTCTGAATATGTAGAAAAAGCATCCTCTTAAGAATTAAATTCCTAAAAGACAAAATCTATCAACAAACCTAGATGGATAATGAGGAAGTGGAATGTGAAAAGCATGGAAAGAATGTTTCATTTCCCTTATTTCATTTTTTTTAAGGTGTTAATATGGGTGTGAAAAGTAGTGTTGTATGATACCAACAGACTGTGGGCTTTGTACACAGAGCTCTGTGGATTTTTGTCACCAAGGTGTGCAGCACATGTCCTGTCATAGGTAATAGGAGTCTCTTCTATGTGAACTGGCTCAGAGCAAGGGCGAATATGTAATTTGGCTAAGGGTGAGGCTATGCAGTTTGCCAAAGGTTTCTTTTAAAGTTGCACTTACTGCATTTGTCATTTTCATAAAGCTAAATCTTCACTGTGTCTTCTAATCTTAATTAAACCCCTGCTGTTACTAATTGTGCTTCTACCCAAAGATCACTATGGATTGTTGGAGTTGTATAGGCCAGGAAGAAGGTATGATGGCTAGAAAACAGAGGTGCAAAATATTAGCCAGTAGATTATTAATGGTATGAAGAGTGCTTTTTCTAAATTACCTTCACACTACAGATTTTTTTATTTAGCCCCATTGCAATGTCCAAAAAAATAACAAGGTAAAGGGCTGTAAGGCAATTGCTAACAAAACAGTCCAGAAATGGTCCCAAAAGAGAAATTAAAGTCAGCTTTGCTATTTTAATAAAATTATAGTATGAGGATAACTTATGAATTATTAGAAATAAACAGGTCTACATTTCTCAGCTTTTTTTTGACTGCTTTTGTGAAAAAATTGTGTGTTTGAGAAGCTAGGAACTGCAGCTTCTGTTCAGCTCTCAGCCACCATATTCTCTCAAAGAGTGCCAGTGGACAAGATTTTGTACTTCTTGAATACGAACATCCACAAGAGCAAAAAAGTCTTTTAGGGATGAAAAGTTACTAGCTATTTCCTTGTCTGATCAAGGGGTGTTTGTATAATAATTCATATAGAATATTGTTTGAACATAAAAGACAAAGAGCTTACATCAAGTGCAGAAATAAAATTGTTGTCTTTATGGCTTGTAGGTTTTTCTGGTGTCTTCTGTTTGTCTCTATGTGTCTGCACTTAGTTTGTAAACCCTATATTACAGTTCTGAAAGTCCATAGTAATTAAGATAGCACTCAAATCTTTGCCTGTGTAGTGAGATTCCTCATGACTCCCTTCAAAGCCTGTGTATTGTAGCTGAGAGTAATTTCCCTTTCTCCTCTGCATTTATGTTTACAGGAGATTGTCAAAAATTGCTGGATTAGCATGACACACTTCTGTATTCAGAGATGTTAATAAACAGCTAAGGATTAATTGCTCCACTCTTACTTCATTTTTGCATTCGAGATTATGTCCAGGATGATTTTTTTTTTTAAGGTTTAAGCATTTACTAGATATGAGAGAGTAAAATTGTTTACAATGCAATAGACTTCTTTAGAGAAGCTTCTGAAAATTATAACCCTGATCCTCCAAAGAAATGTACAAGTTTAGAATACTCTGGAAAGTAATCTCAAGTTAAAAAGGAGATGTGAGGGAAGATACTTAATTACTATCTGTTTCTTAATGCATTGATAAGTATTTATCTGTTTCTACATGTGCTAACACAGTCAGCAGGGAAAATGTGGTTGTAAAGTATAGTTTCTGTGTCATACTTTTCTCCCTTAGCCACAAAGTTGTTCAAAGCAAATCCTCCTAGGTAATACTGGATCTGTTGACAGCTAGGTTTATCCTCTTCTGTTCATATCATATTGTCTTAGGGGGAAAAAAAATATTCATTCTGCAACTGCTGTCACAATTAGGGATTGATCTGTTTAGGTCGTTGTTGAGGATATTTCCTATTTTACTGATTACCAGTACATTACTACTTAGACATCCATAGTCCATCATTCAGAAGTATCATGGACTGTTATTTTTGATACACATAACTTTTATTCACATCAACTGGCAGGAGAATATAGCTCAAGATGTAAGAGGCATTTATTTCTGAAAGACATCTGAGCATATAATATCCTTTGCTGCTCTAGTCTATATGTGTCTTTAAGTCACAGTGCTTCTATTGACTTTCACAGTGAGCCCCAGGTGAAAATCTGAGGTTTACTGGGACAGAAATACTTCCTTTTTTTTTTTTTTCAGTGACATTTTTAGGAGTCTTTCCCTCTCTTCCTAGAATTTTTCACTGAACTCCTTGTTCTTATGAAGACTGTGGAACTGATCTGGTGGTTCTCTTGTAAAAATATCAGCTAGATACTCTCTCTAGTTAATATATCTAGAGCAGTGTTTCTCAAGCCAGGAGACTTTCATAGGTGATCTGCAAAAAAGACTATATTTACAGATGCAAGAAAGAAAAAGAGAAAAAAAAACCCAAAACAAGGAGAAAAGGAGGAAGCAATAATAATAAAAGGAAGTAAAAGTTCAACTAATTTTCTAGATTGTTCTGTTGTATATGAAAACCAATGTAGGAGCAGTACATAGCTCAAGGATTTTTTCCAAAAGGTAAAGTAAATCCTTAATTTAAAATGCTGAGAACCCCTGGAGTACATCACAATGTGTCTTAATTCTGATTCCTTTTCTAGTCAGTGGGCATCTCACACCTAGATGTAGTATTGATCAAATGAAATGGGTGGTATAAGATTAAAAAAAAAAAAATCAACCCAAACCCAAGAACCACAACTGAGAAAAAAAAAAACAAAGCAAAACCCACAACCAGCTCTCAAGCAGCTTTTGCATTCAGCCTCAGAGCAGTTTCTCAGATGCTCTACTAAAAATCCAACTGAAAGTTATTTAGGTGACTATTTCGTACCTGACTTCCTTCATATATATTTTTCTGTTGTAGCTGGAGCAGCCTATAATTCATCATCTTCCTTCACACAGAATGTTTACAGAGGAGCAGTTCTTTCACATAGTAAATCGCTGTACATAGTAACTGTGTCAAACCAAAAATGTGTGAAGGATCTATTTCTTGCTGAAACATCTTCAAAGTCATCAGACTGCTATGAATAAACCTCTTTTCGTTCTTTCTCTCATACCTTCCTCTGTTAACTAGAACAGGAACTTCAGTGTCTAGAAAGACTATCTTAGCAAGGAATGAGTTGAAATAAAAATGGAAACTAACAGAGAATCTTTTGAAAAGCAAACTTCTGCATTCCCTTCTTGCTCTTTTCTTTCCACCACCATAGTCTTTTAGAATAAAAGTAGGTTTTAAAAAAACAGAATAAACCCATCTCAAAATCAAATTACCACCTGACCATTATGGAATCCAAATATTCCTTCAGTTGTTCCATATCCATATTTAAAAGTGCCTTGGAAATAATTCATTTTTAACAAAATAATGTCACAGGCTGCTCCTCAGACAACTTTTCAATTTTAATTTTAAGATCAAAAGAGAAATTGTTCCTAGATTTTCTTCTGTGCCAAATCATTGCATCTCCTTCAGTAATACCTGTTTATTTTTTCTGGGTTAAATATCAACAAATTATTCTGAAAATTATTGATATTGTCCTGAAAACACTTTTTCCAGTTTGATAATTCTTATTTTCCATTTTAACCAATGAAATCTATTGTAAAGATTTAACAGAAATGCATCAGGATTTTACTACAGCTTATTAACTGATGTCAGTGCCTTCCAAGAATTTAACTTCTTTTTCTTTTTTGGCTATTTTAGATGAGGTTCAGATAGAATGTGTAACGACCTTTTGTCTTCAAAGTGACATGTGCAGGAAATAATTAAATAGAAATGTTACATGTCACTGATAAAGAGACTTTTCATTTCTTGTCAAACATGCAAACTGTTAGAAATAAGAAATCTCTCCTTGAAAAAGTCAGCAGGAAATATATATCTTAAAATCACAAGTTTACTTCTAATGTAAGCTAAGAACAAGTAATACCTCTGTAGATGAAAGAGTCCTTGCTCAGTGGTATATAAATCTCAGTAGGAATATTGGAAAAGAGTCCAAGATAGAAGCTTTTTTTTTCTTCCCCAAATATTCTTCTGATATAATTTTATTGCACCAAGTAAGAGCACACAAAGATGTTTTTTGAACTCTAGATGTTTTTCAACAGCTCAGAAAACAATAGGAAAAAAACCCAAACTTCACCTTTCACAAGCAGAATTGCTGCTTCAATATGAGGTTTTATCTTTAATAAGAAAGGTGGTTTTCTACAAGGAAGTTGCTGGGCCTAATTTCAGTGAGTAGATCAAACTGGAACTCTTGTGAGGTGAAAAAATATTGTAGAAATTGGCATTTACTGCATCAGAAATACACCAGCCTCAACAAAATATAGAGGATGCTCTGCGTTCAAAAGAGCAAGGAGAGCACAGTGAAGGGGTAATATAAAAATAGCTTTATTAACACCATAAAGTAATAGAGAGCTTTAAAAGTTCTGTGTTGCAAAGGAATAAAGATGAATTCACCCCAAGCAAACACTAAGCCTGAGCTGCTCAGATGACTTGTCAGCCACTTCACAAACAGTGGTACTAACACAACAGAGGGACCAAAAGGTACCCCAGTGCAGTCAGTCTTCAGCTGTCAGCATGCAGAACAGCTCAGTGGAAAAATAGTGTATTCTATATCAAATCCACCTTTCTGCATATCAAGTAGCCAAGTTTTATCAATCTGGGTATCTGCTCTTCATATCAAAGTCTGTATCATGATCTGCTGGGTTTTGTATTTTTTTTTAGCATTTCCCCTATATTATTTTTACAAGGTAGTTTCCTTCAGATCTTGAAACTTCTTCATAATTCATTTACACCAAGCTGTTCAGTATATTACTCCTGCTAAATACCCTATCTCAGAAAATTTATTAATCCTTTTCCCATTTCAGAAGGCACCGATATAGAATTGAGGGGAAAATAAAGTAGTTTTTGTCCTCAAAACATACTCTGCTTTGCTTTGCAATGACATAAGACAAAAAAATCTATCACTTGCTAAGAACAGAAATCTTTACTATAATACAAGTGATACAACTGATTACAATAGTATCAGTTGAGTACAGTAATATTGAAATAAACTTCAGATTTTCAATGTTGAATAGCATTAGGTAAATATTTGCCCCTGTTCTTTCTCAGTATAAAAGGTTGTACTGCTGCAAAGGTGATTTAGCCTGTGGATTGGTTGTAGATCATCAGAACAGGTCACTTGGCATAGGTCTGATTCTGAGGGTCCTCCTCTTTGAGATAATTTAAGAAGCAGGTTTCAGGCAGTGCAGTTTATTATCACAACGAGATCAGCTTCTTTTCATGGAGTTCCTTAACTTTTTCCCTATCCTGTTGCATCATCACAGCCCATGGTCACAACCAACTTTTCTATCTCAAAAATAATCCTGCTACAAATAGAGCCACATTACAGTAGGTTTTAATTTTTAAATCAAACATTTATTTTACATGTCCTGTTCTTTCTCACTGTAATGCAGTTGCCACTTCAATTCAGCTGAGGAATATATTGGAACTCACAGGGAAACAAAATCCAAAGGAATTAGAAAAGCTTTTTTTAGGGATAAGAGACAGTCAGGAAATACCAACAAGGACAAAGTGTATACACAAAGCACCAACCTAATTGGCTTCCCTTCTGCTGCATTCTGTTAGGGACTTTATCCCATGAATTTTGACTCATTAGAGTGGTGTAGACAACAAATAATCTGAGGTTTGAAGGAATACATTCAACAGTCCAAAGCTCTTATTTTTTTTTTTTTCCTCTAACATGGTAGCCAGATATATATCCTGTTGAGATCGATGCTATGATAGATAATCTGCTACTACACACTTATTTTGTTGCCATCCTGACCTTGACATCAGCCTTCCTGAAGCGACAGCATGTCTGATGAAGTTAATTTGTAATTCCAAAAAGTTCCTTCAAGCCATCAAGCCTAGTAATTTTTTATTGAATTGTTTAAAGAAAACAATAGGTGAAGTTCTGAATTCTCATCTCGTAATGGTATTCTAATGCCTAAGTCTCTGGTTGGCCCTAGTCTAAGCACACAAAGGAGGACATGAAGAACATTTTAACGTTTGTATTATTCCATCTCATTCTTATGCGTTCTATGATTCAGGACCCAGCATGCACCCTGTTCGTGCCTTATTTTATCGTATGTAAATGTAACCAACCTCTTTTCCCTGTGACTTTGAAAATAGTTTTCTAAAAAGAAGCAAGCACACTGAGGGTCATTTCGTAATCAATTATTTAGATTATGTGGCATGGCTTAGTGTACCCATCTCAAGTGAGATTCAAACTAGTTATGACATGAGCAGGCTGCCACTTTTTTGTCATTACGTTTTTGTGGTTGGATTTTTTTATTTTGTTTCGTTTTTCTGAAAAGTATTTCAAAAGCTAGGCTGAAGAGTAGACTAGTTATATACATTAAGATTCTTTTAAAGGGATGTCATAAATTCAAACAAAGCTATTGCTCAAATATTAGTTTTGCAGTGATTAAAACAAATATTTATTTTTGATCGAACTAACTTTCTATTAGTTTAAAATCTCCCATGAAGTTTTGATGGCATACTTACAAGTCTGTTTTTTTTTTTTTTTGCTTATCCTATCTACCAACTGTATCATAGATCAAGCTTTTCCTCACCCTGTGCAGTGCTATCAGCCCTCATACTCTTCTGACCTTTAATATAGTGCACTACTTATTTCCTGAGTAATTCCACTATTTCTTTTATAACATTCCAAATCCAATGTGGAACAGAAAATACTTTAAACCTGTTATTTCTTCTGATCCTATAAAACAATATAGCACAGGTAGTATCTGAATTTGAAGAGGAAGGCTCAAGAAACCCAGTGGTAGAAAACAGCAGGTAAAATTCTTTTTTGAAATGTAGATTTTTGACAATTGTCTTTAAATTGTTATTCTCTTCTTTATCTTTTGTTTTAACATTACCCTCAATCCCATTTTGTGGTAAAGTTCTCCAGACCACATATGCAGAGTGTATCTTTCTCTGTTTTAACATCCTCCACTACTTAAAAATTATCACTGACAAGTGACATCTTCTTCTATTATAGAAACAAAGCTAAATATCTGGTTTTATGCATTAAATGTAAATAGTGCTAGATTACTCACCTCAATAGTTTTATTTTTCAAGAGACACATTGCACCATCTATTTTTGTAGTTCAGATGACCATGGCTGAACATGATATTGAGTTAGTTTTCATCTTCTGTTTCTAAAGAATATGTGCTTGGTTCATAACCTCTCTGTTTCCAAGTAAAATTTGATATTTTCTATTGACTTCAGAATTAATGTTTTTCTCTTGCTTAAGCAGCCCCTCTGCTGAGAGTAATGATATTAATATCAACACTTTTGACTCTTAAGATTGTCAGTTTGCTTCGTCTTGTTTTTTTAAAACCTACTTCCCAGGTTCTTTTCTACAATTTTAGAGTATGGACTGATAAACAAGCAAGCCTTTCCCATTTCATGGTGGTCTGATCATTATTCAGATTCTGTTTATATAGAGTTCAAATCTTACTTTTTACAGCTAGTGAAGCTAAAGTATATGTCAGCAGTGCTCATGGTTCATGCTCTTGTATTCATGCTCCACAGCAGAGCTGGGAGTAGCACACAGGGGTTCTCATTTCTAGGGCCAACTTGAGCCATCACTGGACATCTGCAATAGAGCACAGAAAATAAAACTTATTACTGCCTTTGTGGACTTTTCTGAGAATTGCATTTAAACAGCAGTGATGTCAAGCAGAAAGACCTTTAACATTTCTTAAAATGTTTCTTATTCCTGCCTACTTATTGGCTAAGTCTCTTGATGAGAAATTGCTACAAGTCCAGAAAATAGGATCATGTGAATCTATTTTTGAAACGCAGTTGTAACAAGAGTGACAAGTCGAACAAACCAAGGCTCTAGAACATGTAATCTCCAGACTCATGATTTTGTGGTCTGTTTTGACAACTCTACTACCCTGCTGTCTTACCTCTGCATCTGAAATGGCAAATAAACGACATCTCATTTCCCATCAGACTCCCAATGTCCTAAAGGAAAATGTTCAATCCTTACCATCTCTGTAGTCATTTTATAAACTGTCCTAACAACTAATCTTTTAGAGTGCTTTATTTCTTCCTAAAAAAAAATATCTTAAAGCCCTTAACTTCCACTTTTAACTCTGTCTCAAAACAATTTCACATAGGGTATATTGGCTTTGTCTCAGTGTTTCAGTAAATTGAGGAGTCAGTTTCAGGAATGCATGCTCAGCATATTTTGACACTTATTTTATATGATTTCCTAAAGTTCTCTCATTTACAAATGGAAAGTGTTGGTAACAATAATATTTTTAAACATAAAGTAAAATAACATTAGCTTAATATGAACTGATATCATTCATTTCTTATAAGATGCTGTTTAGTGTAATATAAGGTAGCAGTATTTGACATGTTAGTTTCAATAAAGCACAGTCACAGAAAAGTGGGTTTGAAACTTTATTTTCTATCTATTATATGATCATATAACAGCCTTATGAAACTATGCATAAGCAATTGTTGACCTTTAAAACCAGCTGACTGTACATTAAAATTCAGATTGTTTCTGGCCTTGTCAATCAGTCCATCAGAGCTGTGCAGGGATCTGCTTGAAACAGAAGGATAAACAGTACTCTCACCCTGGTGATGAGTTAACCATCTCCAGGGTGATGGTTAGGACACAATTTCAAAATGCTGAAGATGAGTGTGTTTCTTCAGGCTGAAAAAGACACCTGGTGTGCAAAGGTTTTCCGTTTCCTGAGCATGTGTTATAGTTGGTTAAGGAGATACTGCTACAACCTCCATGTAAAGGTGGCATGCTTTCTGCTGGTTAACAGTGGCAGCATATATTGGCTATGCACCATAGTTCAGGCTTAGGTACTGGGCAGGACCTGGTTTGTTCATCTAAGTTGGATTTAAGCCTGAGTTGGTTGCTGAGTTATCCAACTCTGTTGAGCTGGAAGCACTTCTGGATCCACAGAGAAGTCGTCTATGTTCCCCTGGAATGTTGCTGGAAAAAAAAAAATTGAAAATGACCATAATCTCAGAGACTAAAAAGATAGGAATGTAATTTATTCAACTCTGATATGTAAGCACAAGAATTTCACTGAAGTTGTTCTTAAACTGTTAAATTATTTCAAGTCCTTTTCTGGTTTACCCTTTCTCTCTTCCCCAATGAACTATAAGTATCACAAACTGATACTGGCTTTTTCAGTCAGCAAAAGTCTGCCCTTATGGTCTTGCAGAAAATAAGTCAGTATCAGAGCACTTTCTAGTAGACAGAGATCTGCATCTGACAGAGTTTTTGGTAGAAGTCTCTGCATGAAACCAAACGAGTTCCCAACAAAGAACAAGTTTACCTACTTAGCCTTACAGGGGCAAGTTAACACAAACAAAAAATCTTACTTGATATCTTTGATATGAGGCATAAGCAAAATATTTATCCTCTACCTATTTGTATTCGATCTGTAAAAGTATTCAACTCAAATGATGCCATGTTCCCAGTTTCAATCACCCTTCCTATATATTAAAAAAGAAACTCTCCAAAACTCTCCTCAGCCTGTCCCCAGAGCAGAGGTGCTCCAGCCCTCTGATCATCTTCATGGCCTCCTCTGGACTCACTCCATTTTTCTGTATTTACTCTTCTCTGCAGCTACTTTCCTAGTATAACCTATTCTGCAACTGTTTCATACACACCATAACGAACTTCATTTCTTCTAGGTACCATATCATGAAAACTAAGAATTAATAACAACAAAAAAGTAGCTTGAAACTGTGTTTTATTTATAATCTGATCCAGAAGTACTGTTTGTGGGCCAGCAAGATTATGCCAGGCGCAACTATATCAGATACCATTGTGTCATCTCTACAGGCAGTTAGCTATGCAGCCAGGTGCCAGGATGATTATGCAACTAGTGGTGCTATCAGCTTATCAGTCAAAACCACTGCCAGAATGCCTGGGAGACAGATTTTAATAAAGGAGATATGTTCCACCTCAGTGAGGCTGACAATAATTTATGATTAATCAGTTTATTGAAACATGTTAACAGCAGAAGGCTGTGGAGAGCAAGATGGATTTCTTGCCTCCACTTTCCTCATTTTTTTTTCCTCCTACCAGACTCAACTTTTTTTTTTTTTTTTTATGATTAAAAGCCACATAGAGGATTCAGTTCTTCACAAGAGAATGGATTAGTTTATAAAAGAACTGTGCAGAAGTGCTGAACTGCAAGGGATGAGAAGTCATCTGACTTCCTATAAATGGGATTGGAGCTGAGCTGGTGCCAAATTTGCTTCTTAGGTCACAACAACCAGGCTTATGTCAGGACATGTGTCTATGTTTGTTAATTCTAGGAATATCATAACTAATTTCAATACAACTTTTTCTTTTAATAGATTTGAGAAGAATAAGAGTTCAGTTGATCCTTTGGAAACCATTTGGAACTGAAGGGATATATGTAGGTGCAACTTTTATGTAATTGTCACTTCAGTGACTGAAAGTGTCAAATACCCTTGTTACTGCTTCTCAAAACCAGTCACCCAGTTTTCTTGAAGGGCCAACTGAAAATATCTCTATTACAAATGAAAACAGACTATTCGCCACAGCAAATAAAGATATTTATTCTTGCTTAGTCCACAAGATTGATTCATTTTAGAGCTGGCTTGGCTTCCAGAGAGTATCTGCCTTCAGTTCATGAGAATGAGAAAGACATCTGGTTGTGCTGCACCAGGGGAGACCAGGTCTTCCTCCAACCTCCAGAAAGAGCATTCCTCATTGTCAGAGCACCTTCTCCAAATCATTCATGACTCTGAGGGCTTCTTTCCCCATAAGTAACTCGCTTTCTCCTTCAATAGGAGCTGTTCCATGTTTGAAATTCTGCTATCCTTGTCTGTTTCTTGAAAGCATGTTAAAAGCTTTCTTACAAAAAGAACAACAGTCAGCTGTTGTCTGGAGTTTAACAAGTGGAAGTTGACTTCATTTATAGAAAGTGTCATGTCAAAGAGATTTGAGAAAAGTGTTTCTGATACATGCTGCTATGCTTATGTTGAAACCTATCAAAACATTGTAACCCACACTTCACAGGGATTTTAAAAGACAAGTTTGACAAACATCCTTCAGACACGGTTTTGTTAAGCCTGTCTCAAAGCCTGTAAAAGTAAAAGGATGACCTAGAAATTTATTTGGGAGATCCTTTCAGTCCTAGAGCAAGGAATACATAGCTTATAATGTAAAGCAGAAATTACTTTCTCACCAAATTAAATATGTCTGTAAAGTCCATAAAATAAGTCCACACAAGTGAAAGTGAACATTTCTTTTCTATTAGTGGCAAAATCTTCAGATCAAATATTGGAACTGCTCTACAAGCTCAGCTAAAGGTTACATTTATAGCACAGCAATGTAATAAAATAAAATTTAAATGCAAAAAGCCATTACTCTTTCAATAGTTGTGTAACTCACAGTGTTGGACAACTTCATTACCTTCTATTCATTTCGCTATCAAGCTACAAATTCCTCTTCTTTCCTTTTCTTTTTTCTTTCCTCCTCTAATACTTTGTGCATTTGTCTTAAGCTAACCAATGGTACTTGGCTCATATCAGAACACTAGTTTATTCCATACAGACTGTCTTTCTCTGGATGTCATGATAAACTTCCAAAGCCCTTGCATTAATTAATTTAGTAAGCTACACAATACAAATTATTGATCCTATTTTCAAGTGAAAATCCAAGAACTTTTATTTTTTGTAGTTGAAATCAGAATTTCACCCTGAGTATCTTTACCTTACTTAAAGGTTTCATTGCTTGTGGCTCATCTATTTCCATATGAAAGATGAGCTCCTTGCTTTCCTTCTCTCTCATTCTCTTTTTTTTCTTTTTTTTACCACCTTCCCATTACTTTCTGTCTCATGTTCCCACCCCAGCTCTTCCTTATCTTTGCATTGAAAAAGAAGAGAGTGTTAATTGCATAGAATTCAGTTTGATCGGGTCATAAGCGGGAAGTAGAAATGACATTTCAGTGGAATTTTCCACTCATTCTTCAAAAATGACATAGTCTCTCAAGGCTTTTATTCTTCTCTAAATTTCTCAGAATATGGGAATATAAGAATCATCGTGATGATTTTTTGACAAACTCTTGTTTTCTATGTTTAGGAAGTGATATGTTGTGGCAGCATGAGTCATGTACCATTTTATTTCTCCCTAGAACAAGTGTTGCAAATCACTCATCATAAATCTGCACTTTATTGGTGATTTAGGTAGAGCTTGAATTGTAGAGTTTTCACCAATATGGTACCTGTATCTTGTAAAAGGAAGCATAGATATGCAGTAATATTATTCTTGGTGCTGTTTTCCATCCTCTAAGACTTATTTGCCTGAATCAGTCAAAAATAATAAGCATTAAACCTTAACATATCTGCCTATAGATTTTGTATCATTTCTTCTCCACAGGCTTTGAATGCTTCACAGAGATGCCTCAGTACTATGGGTAACACCATTTTGCAGGTGTAACCGCAGCATCAAAGAGCAATTTTACATTTATGTGTAGATAACCCTAGTATTTAATATCTATGTACTATAGAGATGCTTTGTTTAACTCAGATCTGCATTCTCATGAGTACTTTCCAAAAACTTTTCAAGGCTGCTTAAGTCAATGGAAGGATTTGGACTAATTTCAGAAAATTGAATCGGGTGTTAAATGAACTACTGAAATAATTTTATCATTTTCGGGTTATGTGACTCTTTCTGCCTCTAATTTGAAGAGGCTGCCATGTCACGATTGAAATTCAGAAGTGAAAGGCAGCTGCCCTAGATGGATTGAGCAATATTCTCAGATGATCTGAGAATGGATATAATTACATTAATTTCACAGAGGAATATCAATTTACCCTTGAAAGGATATAGAAATCCTACTTACAGGACATTATTTAAATCAACTTATCAATTCTACATTTTAATTACTTAATTTTTCACCATTGGTTTCTTTTAGCATCTGCATCATTAGAATAGTCCTGTATTTCATTTCCTGAGCCAGTAATTGGATTAAGAGGATTATCTGAAACTTAAAGAAAGATCTAGACAAATATGTTGTCAGTAGGCTAAGAGCAATACAAGTTACTACAGTTTTGGTTTCACTTTACCAAAAAACCACACTCACTGCTGGTCATGTCATGCTCATGCTTAGGAACATTACTGCCTTCCACACTGGTGTGAAGGCTCTGGCATAAGTAGTAATTATAATTTTCTTTCTGAACGTGGCATTAGCAAGATATGCTTTTGTTACTTCTTGTCTTGAGTAGGGGAAAACCTGACTGGAAAGGTTTTCCTTTCCTTTTCCTTCCTGGAAGTGGAAAGGGCTTCAGTTAGTACAGAGCATTGTGAGTCACTTCCTCACAGGCAGGAGGGCTGTGGACAGACACAAAAGTTAATTGTTCTCATTTGTGCCTACACATTGATTTCAAACCTGACACATCCTTAGCCTGCAGTTGGTCAGCTCAGGGGTCCACTACTGAAAGTCATTGCTTGTCTGTGTCTTCCTGTAGATAACAGCCTCACTTCATCCTATGTCCAGATGAATAGGAATATGGATATACTCTGTCCCTGAAAAACCTCAGCACACCTTCAAATACCAAAGCCATTGAATATGTGATATCAAACCTTAAAGTCTTTAGCTTAACTTACTGCAGACAAGCTTGACTTTTTTTTATGACTACTTTCTTGACTTAAATGATCACAGTCATTGTGTCAGAGTGATGCTTGTCTCAGGTGGTCTTTTTTCTTTTAATCTATTCAACAATATGCTTAATCATAGGGCCAGTTAGTAAGCATTGTTAGTGGTCTCTTGTCACATTACTTCTACTAATGTAATGCCCAATTGAGCCATTCATCTCAAATGACAGAAGACATGGTGGAAATATAGATTATCGATGCCAATTATACATTTCTTTTTTGTCTCACTCATCTGGGATAGATTCCATAGACTGGTTAAAAATTGATTTGGAAATCCTGGAAAATACCTTATCTATTGCAGGTGCCTTATAACATTTATCTCGCTAGTATCTGAGCACATACGTTGTGCTGCTGATTTTTAAAGAAGACATAATTCAGTTTCCTATTTTGTGTCTGTACTGAGCCTACAAATAAACATAAGTGTAGTATGTGCAGGCACAGTTATCTGTAACCACAGATGTGAACAAATACTAAAAAAGTTCTTCTTCAAAAGTCAGAAAAATTCAAGTGCTGTCAAATCTGTATTCAGTGTCCCAAAATATTGAGCATAAAAACTACTTTTGCAATAAGTCTCTTTAAGTTTGGGGTTTTTGGTTGTTTTTTTTTTATCATGAGTCTTACATAAACCATGTTTAGATTAAGTTAGATGTAGCTCATACCAATTCAAGGTAAAATACTTTATGAGAATGAAACAGTTGTCTAAAAAACCCCAAGTTTATTTGATATAGTTAATTACAGATTTGAGAAAAACAAATATATTGAGGGCATACACATAAATACACCTTGTCAAACATATCTCTAGTTAGAAGTTTTCATATTTGGCTACTATGATACTTAAAATAACACTCTTTGCTCTTTTACTGTCTTGTGAATACCTAGCAGGTCCTATAACACATGGCACGTTTTTAGAGTTAGGCATTAACTTAAATGCTTTGATAAAGCAGAATTTTAGTCTGGGCATGGAGAATGCATGTAGAAAATCTCAGTTCTGTCAATATAAAAAAAGTTCAGTTAAGGGAGAAGCTTCTCTGCAAGATGGCATTCTGGAATGGAGATAGTTGAATATATCTGGTTCTTCTCACACATACATTTTCTCCATTATAATCTGTGCATTTCCAGTAAGTGGAAAGAAGAGAATGTTAGCAGGAGGAAATGTCTTACAGTGAATGCTAACAATTTCTTGTTTCTTACATTTGTATTTAAAGTGTTCAGTACTACAATAATACAATATTCTTCATTCTTTTCTGTATAATGTAGTACTCAATTCATCCCTTGTTCATGTCACACTTACAGTTGGATGATTTACCTAGAGAGTGTAAGAGATGATTGTGAGATTGAAGCAGCATTTATTTCCTGGTGGGTGTGATGTGATGAACTGTATGCAACAAATCTTTTGCTTGATCGGTCTTGACTTCAAGAGATCTGTACAGTCAACTGCTCTGTCTAAATTGCTCTTTTATCACCATCATTTCCTCTCTGGAATTCTGATGACCAAAGGACTCTCTCCATAAGCAGTTATGTTTACAATGCACATTCAAATCATGGTTTGAAGCTTTAATTCATCTTCTACTCAAATTGGAAAAATTGTGCATGATACGCTGAATCCAGAAACCGTGAAAAGGTCTCAGGGTTAGCATTTTGGGAAGCCTGGTTTGGATTTGTTTTTAAGTTTGAAAGGGGACTGTCTGGCCCAGCTTGTTCTTGGCACCATCTCAAAGAATGTTGACGAAAAGAGGGTTATCAGGAGTAGTCAACATGGGTTCACCAAGGGGAAATCGTGCTTGACCAACCTGATAGCCTTCTATGAGGACATAACTAGATGGACTGATGAGGGCAGGGCAGTCGACGTGGTCTACCTTGACTTAAGCAAGGCTTTTGACACTGTCTCCCATGGCATCCTCACAGCCAAGCTTAACAAGTGTGGACTAGATGAGTGGGCAGTGAGGTGGATTGGGAACTGGCTGAAGGACAGAGCCCAGAGAGCAGTGGTCAGTGGGGCAGAGTCTAGTTGGAGGCCTGTGACCAGTGGTGTCCCCCAGGTGATGGTACTGGGTCCGGTCCTATTCAATGCGTTCATTAACGACCTGGACAAAGGGACAGAGTGGATCCTCAGCCAGATTGCTGATGACACAAAGCTGGGAGGAGTGGCTGACACGCCAGAGTGCTGTGCTGCCATCCAGTGTGACCTGGACAGGCTGGAGAGCTGGGCAGGGAGAAACCTAATGAAATTCAACAGGAGCAAGTGTAGAGTCCTGCATCTGGGGAAGAACAACCCCGTGTATCAGTCCAGGCTGGGGGCTGAGCTGTTGGAGAGCAGCTCTGGGGAAAAGGACCTGGGTGTCCTGGTGACAGCAGGCTGACCATGAGCCAGCAATGTGCCCTCACGGACAAGAAGGCCAATGGTGTCCTGGGGTGCATGAAGAGGAATGTGGCCAGCAGGTCAAGGGAGGTTCTCCTCCCCCTCTGCTCTGCCCTGGTGAGGCCTTATCTGGAGTGCTGTGTCCAGTTCTGGGCTCCCCAGTTCAAGAGGAACATGGAGCTACTGGAAAGAGTCCAGCACAGGGCACTGAGATGATGAAGGGATTGGAGCATCTCCCATCTGAGGAGAGGCTGATGGAACTGGGTCTGTTCAGCTTGGAGAAGAGGAGGCTGAGGGGGATCTCATCAATGTTGATCATTATCTCAAGGGTGGGTGTCAGGAAGATGGGGCCAGACTCTTCTCAGTGGTGTCCAGTGACAGGACAAGGGGCACTGGGCACAAACTGGAACACAGGAGGTTCAATCTCAACATAAGAAAACACTTCTTTACTGTGAGGGTGACAGAGCACTGGCACAGGCTGCCCAGAGAGGTGGTGGAGTCTCCGAGGTCTCTGGAGACATTTAAAACCCATCTGGACGTGTTCCTGCGGGATCTACTCTGGGATCCTGCTCTAGCAGGGGGGTTGGACTGGATGATCTTTGTAGGTCCCTTCCAGCCCCTACTATTCTGTGATTTAAAGTGCTACTGGACACTAGTCCAAAACCAGAGAAGAATATCGGTCGTGAGTCACGCTGCTTTTAAGACTGATTATAGATAAGACTTGGTTCAAGCATTCTTTATGATACATTAGTCTTAAAGGTCTTTATCACTCATTTGGGACTGGGGCTATTTTTTAGTAGGTTAATGATTTAATACAAATGAAAGCTCTAAGGTTGTAGCAACTTCTCCAACACATCTGTGTTGTCTTTTCAGCACCAGGTGTTCTAATTTCATAAGTTACAGTTTACAGATAAAGGCTAGAGCTGTAAATGATGCTGTAAAAGTCTGTATTTATGGCAATTTCAAGCTTACTTTGCAGAAGCTACTGAGGTAGATAAATTAACCTCAGGCAAATTCTGAATCCTGAACTTTGTACTTTCTGATTTTTCTGTTCTCTAGATTAAGTTGCCTCTGACAGTTTCAGGCAGAAAATAAACCAAAATCATGGACAAATTTAAAGTCAAAGTTATAATTACTTGTTTACTGTAAGATAATGACAAGGTGATGACTGAGCTCTTTTGTTACCTACTAAAAAATGTGAGTGTAAGCCGCAGAATGTTTTTCTGTATATGTTTATTAAATTCAGAGTTCAAAACAACTGCTAAAAATTAAGTACTGAAAGAGCAGGCAGCTATGAAAAAGATCCAGAATACTCTTTACCCCTAGGATCATTATTCCTTTGTCTATAAAGTCATTAAGTTATTGTAAACTCTTTTTCTGAGGACATCTTCCCATATTTATTCACTAATCTTTATCTACTAATTACCTGAATGGTAATTACCTGAATGGCAACAAAATTAGTTTGCATGCGTGACTCCTACCATACTCAAAATCAACTAGAACAGTAGCTGTTACAGGATATTCTTGAATTGATTATTGCAATTAGCTTCCTGAAATTCATTCCTTATGGAAATGATTACGTAGTTTTTCAGCATCAGAGATAAAAATTTGTGAGTCTCTGAGAGGTCCCCAGATATCTCAGTTGCAGAGAGGGCAAATAAAAGTTAACACATCACCTGAAATGTTCTGACCTTTTTGTTGGTGAAATCAATCTTTTGGATGTGTCCCTAGCAGTTCATTCCAAAGTATATTTTAGGCTAACTAGACCACCTATCCTTTTAGGATGAAAAATTTGAATTTGAAGGTGACACAGTAGCCCACTGAGAAAATAATCTGAACTATTCAATATTGTGAAGTAGTATCACCAAATGTCTCAAAGTGGTGTAGTAGAGGACTTTCCTCAAGTGTGAGTCAGAAGTGTCTTGATTCATCAACACCAGCTCTGTATGTAGAAAAGGAAGCTTATGAACTGTTGTGAGGAAACTCTTAACCTATAGCTGAAAAAGAAATCAATGTTCTGGATCCATGCAACTTTACGTGCTGATGTGTAATACACCCTAATATGGAAAGGAAGGGAGGGAACCATTCTGCTGCTGAGGACAGAGGGTCCTGTGTTTCAGGTTTTCCATATCAGGTAGCACATGATGGTGGCAAAATAGACAAGCAAAAATGTTAAGAGTTACAGTCAAACAATATTTATTTGTCAGCTGGAATTAAAAAAAAAAAAAAAAAAAAAAGGAAAAAATAAAGACATAGAAAGCCAAAATAAAGAAATAAAATGGCATGGCAAATATATAACAGTTTTCCATGGTTGCATTTCATATACAGAATTCCTCTGTGATGTTATCAGATTCTTCACTATGGCTATTACATTTGACATTTCACATTTTGTAATATTAATATATGGCTCTGAAGAACCTGTAGGTCATTTACATCTCTCCAGATTCATTGAGTTGAAGGGAATTTGCTTCTTACATTTCAATCACATCAGAGAAGAAATGAGATAGAAGTCTAACTAGAAAGCACTACTGTGGGCTGATGGCAAAAGGTTTAATCATTTTTTGATGTTAATAAATTAAAATGGTTAGATTTCTCATCTTTACATCTCTTCTTGATTAGTTCCATGAATCTCCATGGCTACCTCTATGGTACTTTTATACTGTCTATGATGAAAATGTTTTAAGGAAAATCAGTTTGAAAACTCACAGATTGTAATCATTTATTCTAAATTTTCCAGCATCAAGTTTCTAAAAATCTTAAAAAAAGAACTAACTTTATTGCTGTGAGCCTCTAGTAAACAATTCTGCACTTTTCTATAGCACTCATCTCAGAAATTCACAGCACATTAATGAAGCTTAACAACATCCCACTGAATAAATAATTTCACAGGCAGTAAAATATTTTTACATGAGGCTATGATATGATCAGATTTCTCCAGTGGGTCAGTAATGAGACTGGATATAAGCGTGGTGTAGTCCAGGTTCCTAGTGTCTTTGCATAATTCACTCTCATTTTAATACTGTGAAAGCATTTTTACATCATAGCAAAACAAAGGAAGCTTTATTTCATTCTAGAAATGAAAAAAAAAAAAAAGTCACTGTGAACTTGCACAGGGCTGCAGCTGCAGAGGCTTCTGCCAGGAATACTTAGTAATACATAAATTGTCTCCTGCCTGAGATTTAAAGAGGCATTAATAGTCCCCTCACTAATTTTAGGTCAGTACAGAGGATGTAAATGAAAATTTGATTCCAAAAAAAAAAAGATTAATTTTGAGTAAAAAACATTCTGTATTGAACCAGGACTATATAAATTTCCTAGGGTGAAAAAAGACCAACACAGGATTAACAGCTGGGAATATAAAAGGAAGTACATTGGCAAATGATTTTCAGAAATTCAAAAATGAAAATTGGGATACAACCTAAGTTAAAATCTTAATAGTTAATATTTGAATGAGGTGCAATGAAAACTCTATTCCTGTACGAAGTGTGCACAAGTGCCTACATAATTTTCAGGCAAAATCTTGAACTTTTCAGTTATGTGCAAATGCAACTAGAAATAGAAGTGTATTTCTGAACACTTCCTGCTATAGAATAGGCTGGCTGAAAAGTGGGATTTTAAACAAGCTATACAGAATTTTAAAAAAATATCCACTTGTGTTACGTTAACAGATTAAATTTACAGACATGTGATGTGCAGTGATCACTTCAAATTCTCATCATTAAAAATGTCAGTGGCATTTACCGACTTCATTGAAGGTGTGATAACTCTGGATTGAAATTAATGACCAAATATCTTTTGCCAGCTTTATGAGGTCTCACAGTAGCTAGTGCCTAACAGAACATTCTTTGGGAGTAATAAAAAATTCCTACATCAACTGAACTAATTCTTTTGAAGTTTATACAATGAAGGACCACTGCAGACACAGTGGGTTCGATATTTCCTGATTATTTTCTTGAATTTATTCCAGGTATATATGCCAAATTTGGAAGGTATTTGGGTTTTTTAAATTTCCTACTGAGTCCTGAGGTTGATTACTGAATAAATAAAGGATATTTGGCTTCTCTAGCAAGTGAACAGCCTTTCTCCTTTTTATTGTTGCCACCTAAATAGTCCTTTTTGATTGCTTTTTTCAACTCCAACCTTGCCTCTCAGAATTCAATGGTGCTGCAGCCCATTTCCTTGGCATTAGGGAAAGGTTACTCAAACAGCAAGAACTAGTAGCAATTCTTCTTTGCTTTTTTACTACCTGATAGGAACTAATTGGAAGCAGTGGATACTGCAATACATACTGCATTGGGCTTTCACTTTAGCTAAAGAAAACTACTAAGTAGATAGTAATGGCTATAAATGCTTTGCTTGTGCTACTAGAGAGTATAATACTAAAGAGCTACTAGGTTGGCTGACCTCCTCTGCTTCAGAAAAGAAAAAAAATAGATAATTTTTTGCTGATTCTGAACACGTACTGCAAAAATTGCAGCAGTTCAGAAATATTTTTCTGCCCAGAATGTCTCACTGTTTTGCCTGCCCTAATTGAAGCAGCCACTTGCCAGAAAACTCAACCATTCTTCCCGTCTCTCACTGTCATAGGAGCTTTATTTTGAAACATACCCTCTTCTAAGGTATGCACTTGCTGTTTGTACTTTTAGTTCTCACATCAGACATCTGAGGGAATGTAGTGTGTGGGAAAATTCACTGGGAATTCTCTAATTCCAATCATTTTCCCACTCCTGGGTAATCTGTCTACCTACACTTCAAACCCGCTGCCGTTTGGTTTTGCTGGAGCCAGCCTAGGATGGCTACAGAGGAGAATAAGAAGGCAAATATGTCAAAAAGCCAAAAATACAGGCCAATACAAAACAAAAAAATAAAGACTGCAAAAGAGACAAACCCCATAGTTTGGTTGGGGTTTTTTTGTTGTTTTTTTTTTTTTTTTAAATAGAATTGTAGAATAGCCTTGGCTGGGAGAGACCTCTAAGATCAGGACCTGGTTTTCAAAGTCTAACCATATGAGCAACAAGGAGTGGGTACCAAAATAGATCCACAGCCTAAGTTTCACCCCTTCCTTTCTAATACTTTCTGAACTTTCTATTTCTTTCTCACTGAAAAGTGGTTCCTCCCTCAAAATGAATGTTATAAAACCTGTATGAATTATCTGGTAGGTAACTATTTAGTAGGTAACACATAACATGGCTCAACAGACACTCTGGAAAGAACTCTTTTGGCCAGGGAAATACTAAGATGGAGTTTTCTGTGCCTCCTAAACAGAGTGAGTTTTAGTGGCAGGCCCACTTGTAGGTGGAATGCATCAAACCTTTCCAGAGGGAGTAGTGACATTGATGTGGGACACATCTATTTTGTGCCTGCAACGCTTTGGCATTTACCATTATGATCCCCTTTACTAGAATCTCAATGTTAGGACCTAAATATGGAAAGAACAATAACACTTTTTCATCTTAAGAAAAGCCAAGAATGTTAGGATTCCATAATTAGTTAATTTGTAGAATATCAAAACATAGCTTTGTATAATCTCTAATATGCTCTTACTGAAATCCAGAAATCTAGTGAAGAACTGGCAATTTTACTGCATACACATATATATATACACTAAAAATGGAGCAGAGCTAGGCAGGTTTAGAGAGAGAAAATAAAAAATAGAAAGATATACAAAACAGCAGTCTGAAATTGGACATCCTGACTCCTTTTCTCATCATACCTTTCACGTATATGCAAATAACACGGAGCAGATGGCATATATTAACTTCATATCTTATTTTCCCTCATAGGAACTTACTTGTTTACACAGCAACAAACCCATTAAACAGGTTTCCTGTCATTCAGGCCTTTACACTGCCTGCTGGACCATGTTGACTTCTTGATATTTACTCAAGCAGCTAAGCACCTTTCTAAGATGATGAGGATGCTGTCTGCCCTGAGTCCATTCCAGTAAATACGTAAGATGTTTTCTAGCTGCAGACAAGCCTACAAAATCGTTTTGTATGATTAATAGCACTAGGAGAAATGACTCTGTTGCTATGGGGTGACTAAATTCTTCTAGGTCATCTGAAAAAAATCAAAAGCAGTTTTCCTTCTGAGGGTATCCTAAGTGCTAATTGGTTTTTTTTTCTGCTGCCACATGCAGACAAACACATTTCTGGTGAGTTTATGGGCAGAAATGTTTGGTTAGGAAAAAGAATTCCTATCAGACAATGGCATTTTGAAGCTGGCATAACCTCCTTAATTCTGTACATGCAGCTGAGTTTGACACCACCTTTTGGAAGCAACATATGACAGTTTGAAAGCAATCTTTCAACAGCTTGAAAGGTTCCTTTTTTCCTTGAAACAGACTGCGTGCAAAGAGGTAATGACAAAAATAATTAATTTAAAATCCTTCTAAAGTTTCATCAGTTTAGCTATCCAAAATGTGCAACTTTAGGAAACCTGAAGGGTAGTTATCTTGCAGCAAAAGCAATTTAAATGGCTTACTAGAAGCAGCTCAAGTGTGGGTGTTTCTCTTGTTTATCAGTGCATTATGTACGTACAAGTAATTTATTTATTTACTGAGGAAAAAGACATTATTTGGTTCTTAGCAATGAAAGTATCTATTATGTAGTCCACATCTTTCAGAACTTGGATTTATTTCTGGATTTTTTAAATGTTTTAATGAGAAGAGTTCTTTTTTTTTCAAAAAAAAAAACCAACAATAAAAAATTTTAAGAAAGGTAAATTTTCAGTTGCTAGTCTCTTCCCTCCTACTCCATCCTCCCTTTATTCAAAATTGCAGATGAAATCATCTCTTTAGCTTATTGTTACGTTCGGGTGCTTTACGGAAGATTAGAGTATTTATTTATCATTGGGAATCATTATTCATTGTTAGGTTTCTTAAGCAATTTCCTATAGCAGTATGAGTAGTCACCCAATTAAATATTTATCTTAGATCCAGTGAAAACATCAAAGTACAAAAATATTTTCTGTAAGTACATTATCCTTCTTGACTCAAACACAGGGCTGGCTACCTGGGGAAACAATATCACCAAGACTGGAGTTTATCCCTACTTTTTATTGCATGGAAAATCAAAACCAACTGTAAAAAACCTCGAAAAGAGTGCTAAATAAACTGATGCAGGTAAATGTAATTATCTGTGAAATGCCCTAGTGGGATTATGGTTTTGAAATACAGCCTCCAAGTGTTTCTAAGCCTTATCTTCTTAACATCACAGAAGAGAACTTCTACTGAGAGTTTTATCTGTGAGGGGTTGTTATTAAAAACTGGGTAAGACTGTTCCAGCTAGGGGAGTTAATAAGCAGGGACAGACCAAGGGGTGTATCTGTGAGTGCAGCGTTATAAGGAGGGAAGTCTTAACTAGGCAAGTTCAAAACACAGACTTGCCCAATACAGTTTTTGCAGGTAGGAGTTTTCCTGTAGTGGAGAAAAGACAAACTTTTCTCAGAATGTGTTCTTGCTCAGCTGTCTTGAGATGAAATACGGTATGCAAGCTGCTTCTGTGATTTTAAATAGAGTTTCAGTCTGTTTTTAATCTTGGTTTAAACAAATTCCTTTGATATGGGAGGTTTGTGTAACCTGACCTCAAAGAGCTGAAAGTCTCAGCTGCTAAGGATGCAGCAGGGTGATTCCCCAGTTATTGATCAGACAGTGGTAACAGAACGTAGGCTGGGCTAAGGGAATCTAAAGGCATTGCCTTTAGGAGGAACCTAGAATTAATTCAGATATCATTCCCTGAACCCTGGTGTTGTGGAGGTCCAAAGCTCTGTTTCTGGAGTAATTCCATTCAGGAAAATCCCTCTCCCAAACATCTCCAGCCTCATGTGACTCCTTCATTGGTGCTATCAATGGCAATTTCGTTCTCTGAGCTCAACCATTTTCCTCTTTGCTCTGCTTCCACTGCTGATGACCCCTCCACCAGTCTAACTGGTATCTCAATGGCAACCACCAGTCGGGAAAGATCTCTTTCTAGGCCATTTCACAAACCTATAGTCAGCACATCCAGACCAAGAATCAGAAAGCCACTGGCCTGATTTGTCTTTTTTAGGATAAGGCTTTGCACGTTTTTAGCACAGGCTCTCTCTTTCCAGAACCAAGGTCCGTTATAAAATCAAAGTCCATTTCTGTATTCTCAGGGTGAACCATCATCTCTATGTTCATAAGACACTTTAAGAGCTGAAGGTTTTAAAGGGGCCTTAGTACTTAAGCACTCTTTAATCCTTAAAGCAATTTATGCACAAACATTACTGAGGAGATAAAAATGGCTTGCTCTCTTAAATGCCAAACATTTAAGATTTCTCACTCTTAAATCTTTTAAAGTGATTTACATGTTAAACCCACTGATATCAGTATTGCTTCTGATTCAGTCTGTGGCCTTGGACATACAACGTTCTCTGCATATCTGTTTCCCTGCCTGTGAAATGGGAATGAGATCATTGCAACTATTGTTTTGCATAACCAGTTACTGCCTGAATAGAATCACAGAATGTTAGGGATTGGAAGGGACCAGGGGAGTTGGACTAGGTGATCTCTGGAGGTCCCTTCCAACTCTGAATATTCTGTGATTCTGTAAATCTCTCCTCTTCCAGTTTAAAGCCATCACCCCTCATCCTATCACTCCATGGCCTTGTAAAAAGTCCCTCCCCAGCTTTCTTGTCAGCCCCTTCAGGTACTGGAAGGTGCTCTAAGGTCTCCCCAGAGCCTTCTCTTCTCCAGGCTGAACAACCCCAACTCCCTCAGCCTGTCTGATCATCTTTGTGGCCCTCCTCTTACATGCACTCACTTGAAAGATCTCTTCCACCTCTATCTTTCATTTGCTCTGTTCCTGAAAGAAACTGCCTCGTTTTGTTTTTTTTAGTACAGTTGTCTGCCTTTCCTGTGAGATAGGACCATGACATGAAAATGTTTTCCTTTATGCAAGAACTTATCACTGCTATACATAAAGGTTAATATCATTATTCAGGGAACAGATTAACATCCATGTCTGAATGTTTTTCTAAGTGGTTTTTTCTAGAAAGCTTTACTGTAATTTGGGATGTAAGATAAAGGGACAAAGTGCTGATTTTTTAAGGTTATGCATAGAGTTGGAGATAGATTGACACTTCATTCAATAACCTTTTGAGAAAGAGGGAGAAGTTATAGGCGCTGGAAGGCTGAGAGACAGATGAAGTGACTTTAGGTAATCAAAGTAAAAATTGCTGCCTGACAGAATCCCAGCAGCAAGGCCCTCATTTTCTGAGATACCTGATGGGTTTTTACAGTGTTACAGCATGAGTTTTATGTTGTATGGTATTCACCAAGTGACAGTGTGACCCTCTTCTTCCCCTAAGGTGTTATCACTTCTCTGTGGCAAAGTAGTTCTATTGCTGTCTTTCTGGAGATGAACTCATGAATCCGTGATGTAGGTAGGGGTGGCAGTCCAGATAGCACTCTGTGATATATATATATATAAAAATCCTTCAAAAAAGACTGGTTTTCTGCTGCCAGCACTTACTAATATGTTGCAATAAGGCAATTTCATTCTGAAATGCTAGGTGGCCTGGATTTGAGTACTAAAAGGAGAAAAGCTACCAGGACATTATGGAATCAGCACATTATATGGTCTGAAATATAGGCATTGAAGGCCACCTATTTTTGTATGCTCTTTCTAGTTGGTTGTGATCACTACTCCGGTGAACACTGGAGTATATTTTCTTTAAATCATAACCTTTAATCATATCTGGTATAAGTTATCATAAAGTTTTAAGAGCAAAATCTGTATTTTTTTTTTTTTTTCTCTCCATGTCTTGCCTAGACCTTGGATTCACTTGTGGGTTTGCTCACTTTCAATAATTAAGCCCCACCATGTCCACGACAGGTCATTTCAAACATGTAACTTTCAACTCTTTGTATGCTTAAAATTCAGGTTGGTCAGTAAGTCTTTGTGGACTCCCTTGTGCAAGTAATCAAAATATGCAGTGAATTCTCCACAGTCACATGCTCTGAATCAGGGTGTATACGCAGCATGAACAGGTAAAGATTATTAGAATCATAGAATCACGGAATCACTATGGATGGATGGTTGGAAGGACCTCTAGGATCATCAAGGTCCAACCTTTATCCCAACATCTCCCTAACCACTAGATCATAGCCTCAAGTGCTTCATCTACTTGTTTGATACAGCTACTACTGATATACAGATTGAAGGCTGATGTACAAATAAATTAAGTACTTTGTCCTACACTAAATGGTGATTTTAGTAAACTTAAAATTCTTTGGTGCTACAATTGGACTGGACCTGTTGGAAATTAAAATTTCCTTTGAGTAACAAACTTTATCAGAAAACTTAGATAAGGCTTTGTCTTAATGCACAGACTGTAACACTATGATTAAATACCATTATTACCTAAGGGAACAAATACAGTGATTGCTGCATGTGTATGAGTGCTTGCACACACACATACATTGGTATAAAGCTGGTTTATACCTTTATAACAGATTCAACTTTTGTGATGATAATCATTATTTTGAATGAAAAAGTATAATTTTAATTAAGACACTGTTAAACTTATAATAATCATCTGTATATAGATGAAAAAAACCTCCCCCTGATGTGTTACAGAACCTGAGTCTTTTTTAAAATTAAATATGATGGTAATGCAGGGAAAAATAAGTCCTAGCAATAGTTGGAGAATTCATGAAATGCTCTGTGCCACAGGAAATTACTTATGGCCATTTCTTTCTCTCTTTCACACACTTCAATTGTCTTATGAAGTGATATCTTGGACCTTTGAATCTAATTAAGGATGATATGGTTGACAACTAATAAAGTAGTGCTGTGGTGGTTGTGTGTCTCAGTGAGGTGAAAGATTGCATTTCTCTCCCCCTATCACACGTGAGCCGTGCCACGTTGGGAATTATTCATTGCTGATATAAAATAATAAGTATGAAAAGGCTAGAAAAGATCTCTGCAGTAGGTTAGTCATTTCTCTGCAGTGATTACAAGCTAGGCTTTTTCCATGTTATGAGAAATGAAAAGAGAACAAGGGTTCACCACTTTTCTTAAAGGCTGAAGGAAAAAAAAAAAACAAAAAACAAGAAAAAAACCCTACATCTTGTGCTGTGTGAGTTTAAAATATATTCTGAGCCACCTAGTAAAAAGGGGAAAAGGAACTTCTCTAGCATAGGGAATATAAAGAGCACCACAGCATCTTGTGGCCAAGAAGGCCAATGTCATCCTGGGGTGTATTAAAAGGGGGGTGGTTAGTAGGTTGAGAGAGGTTCTCCTCCCCTCACTCTACTCTGCCCTGGTGAGGCCACATCTGGAGTATTGTGTCCAGTTCTGGGCCCCCCAGTTCAAGAAGGACAGGGAACTGCTGGAGAGAGTCCCGTGCAGAGCCACAAAGATGATGAAGGGAGTGGAACATCTCCCTTGTGAGGAAAGGCTGAGGGAGCTGGGTCTCTTTAGCTTGGAGAAGAGGAGACTGAGGGGTGACCTCATGAATGTTTATAAATATGTAAAGGGTGAATGTCATGAGGATGGAGCCAGGCTCTTCTCAGTGACATCCAATGATAGGACAAGGGGCAATGGGTGTAAGCTGGAACATAGGAGGTTCCACATAAATGTGAGGAAGAATTTCTTCCCAGTGAGGGTGACAGAGCACTGGCACAGGCTGCCCAGAGAGGTTGTGGAGTCTCCTTCTCTGGAGACATTCAAAACCCACCTGGACATGTTCCTGTGTGATGTATTCTAGGTGACCCTGCTCTGGCAGGGGGATTGGACTAGATGATCTTTTGAGGTCCCTTCCAATCCCTAACATTCTGTGATTCTGTGATCTGTCTTAAATGAGTCATTTGTTGGGAAGTCTTTTAGAAAGGAGTGCCTCAAAAGACTGTTGCACGGTTATTTTGATTATTGTTTAGAAGGATTCACCCTGGAAGGGCTTCTCGCCCAGCATCCTTGAGTTAAATACAAGTTTTACTCATTCAAGGGTCAGTGTGGCCAATATTTTGCAGATATTATAATTTATGGACCTTGTTTTTTAAAGGTTGTGTCAGGCTATAGTGTGACAGCCAGGATACAAACTGCCTATGTTTTGTTCTCTTCCAAGACCTCATGAAAGGAGAAAGGGTGGATCTTGACTCCAAAAATGACTGACATGAGCTGAGGCTGGATAGCAAACACAGTTTGCAGCCACAATTGGAAACAATCAGCAGAATGAAATTCTACTGTCACTTCCTTGGTCAGCAGTACCTTTCAGAAAGCCAGGCTCATAGCAGCTTTCTCAGTCTGGCTTTCTGAAAGAGGTATCTCCCCAGGTGAATGGCCTTTGCTAATGCAAAGAGATGCCTTTTGAGTTTGGCTGTAGCCCTAAGGCTTTGTTCTGTTTTCATTCTAACACACCATCAAACTCCATGAACTATTTATAAATGCAGGAGCTCCCAAATGATGTTCTATTTATAACGGTAATAAAATGACATCTCTCTAAGTACATTTTCTCTAAATTTTTAAGTTGTGTCATACACCCTGCCTAAGATGACAAATTAAAGAGTACTCCACAATTCATGGAAAACCATGAATAATGTTCAGTTGAATATCAGTTCTGATTTCTTATTGCGTTTTAAAATATTTCTTTCTGCTTTCTGTTGGTTTACTGCACTTCTCTGCAAGTGGAATCATATTTAGCTCATATTTTGATTTTTGCTGTTTCTCTGTGCTGGTCAGAACCTTCTCCTATTCAGCTTATTGACTTTCTGCTTTTCTTCTATGTACATATAATGATTCTATAAACATGGTTCAATTATTTCCTGTATGAGTGCAAAGAATAACACATGATCTTTGGGTTTTGGAGCACTTCATAGCTTCCAAAAATCAGAGTTGTGAAACTGTGGGAGTGGACCAGTTTCAGCAGCAACCATCTACCAGTGGAAATCAAAACAAACCTCTAGACCAAGTCACCAGCATTTAAATGTTGCAATAGGAAGAAATGTTGACAGTATATTTTGTTTTACACTGATTTACACTGGATGTCAAAGTGTACAGTGTTCCAGGTGAACCCAAAGCAGGACAGAATCTTGATAAAGGTTCTATTGCTATAGTTCATCTACACTGAACAGCTTCTGCAGGGCAGAGTGCTTGTGACTTCTGCTTTTAAGGTTAACTTCTCTCTCACAGACCCTTAGGAGCTTGTGGTGGTAGTGCTTATGGCCCTTTTCTGAGGTCCCCTGGAGGCCAATCTACACTGCTGAAGCAGAGTTGTACAATCTGTCAATAATAAATCTCTCCTCCTTGGATTGCCAAAACACATGTCGATTTTCAAGACGTGATACTGATTTGATTGAGAAGTTTGAACTAGTGAACTGGAAAGACAAAATTGTTTCCAGTTACGAATTCCAAAGTTGTTCAGAGTGGGAGCAGTCACAATTTACCAACAAGGACACCAGAGGAAAGAGAGAACGTGAACTGTTAAATACGACATGCTTTTTATTTTACATGAGATGCAATCATAAATCTATTAGCTTTAATTTACTTTTATTATCCGAGAGAAGCAGCAGTGACAAGCTCTCAACAGAGCCTAGATTATTAAACTTTATATTTACAAATACCAATGAAAAGATGATTCTCAAGAACATCAAAACTAAAAATGAAGACTCTCTGACATGTCTGATATGGTTAACACTTCACACCACAATGTAGGTAACTGCAGCTTGATTTCTTGTCCTCACCCAAGGGAAGAAGACCCTACTATCATAGGGAAAACATTTAAAACTGACTAAGGATTGTCCCTGTTAAACTCTACACAGAATTTCATTTAGAAGTCTTGGTGTTTAAGCATCTACATTGCCAAGTCAACAAAATGGGAATCATCTGTCGTTCTCCATAGAGTCATGTAGAATAAGAAGAAGCTGCAGGATTTTGCCCAGCACTACTCAACCCTTACAGTGCACACACAAACCTATCACTAGCTTACAAGAAGATTCAGTGTGGAGAGAGAGATGTGAATTAAACAGTGGATTGCTTCTCATTTTCTGTCAGTACGTAGGACATGCTGGCAGAAATAATTATGCAGATTCATCAAGCCCCATCAGAAAGCTACGCAAGATTTTTAGCCCCCTGTTTTTTTTATAGAATAGCAACAGGTTTTGTTTGAGAGCATCTCTAGCAAGGCCAGTACTGTGAAAACGAAAAGCCTGACTATGAATGCAGTTGAGTTATCCCTAGATTGTCTCAATTTCTTCTCACAAGACACTACAGACTGTATAGTAACTATCACACGTCTATTATGGGAATTCTATTCACAAGCAGAAGCAAGCAGTAGTCAAACTGCCAAACAGCGTTTTCAGTTTGCTTCTGCCTCTGCCAGCTTCCCATGCCAGGAAAAACCCTTTTGAACTCAGTGACAGGAAAGTGAATATATGGCAATTGGTCCTTAACACAGCCATTGTCATTCCTCCTAACAAACCATAGACCGCTCTCCAAAGTTACACAAACAAGAGCTTTGGCTTTTCAAGAGCTGATTTGACACAGGTTACACACAAAACACTGTGGATGTCCATGAGTTTCATGCCAGCCTTCATTCTAGTTTATGTAGCTTGGTAACAACTGCATCTCACTGTAGTTTTAGCTCAGAGTCGGACATGAGCCCAGACTAGAATATTTTATGTGATTTTTTCATTGTTGCTGGGCTTTTACAATCTGTCTCAAAACCTGAATTTTGCAATTAGGTCTTTATTTATAATGACAGAGTCTGTGATGAACATAGCCCTACTGTTTCAAATATGCAAAATGCAGAGGTGGTATTTGCTGAGGTCACTAAATGGCCCCAAATCTGCTAACCATGCTCTTTGTGGTCTGGAAGTTTAGTGAGGAAACAACCAAAATTGTCATCTGAAGTTGGCTGTTCCCTCCGCTGCACAAGGATATTTGAACACACATCCTACCTCCAAAGTGTGCTATGTAGTGATAGTTCTTAGAAGGCAGTTTTGAAGAAAGTGTGCTATTTTGTACTCATTACTCAAAAGGTCATTGAGATTGTTTCTTTGACCTGCTAGAACGTATTGACTTAGGTGGACTGTGTGTTTCTAGCATCAGTGAAGATTTTCTTCATATAGGACTTCCTCTGTGAGTGTAAAAAAAACTTTTTGTAATCTCATGGTTAAGGATTTTTATTTTTTTTTAATATTGTTCAAACCTGAAGAAGATGAAGGAATTATTTTTAAAAAAAAATAATGTGTTCTAACAAAGCACCTACCCTAACCTTTGAGTCAGCTGTTGTGAATCTTCCTATTTCAAGTGATTTCTTTCAGCTCAATTCCAAGAATAACCGTAGAGCAACTTAAAAAACCCCACTTCCAGTGAATTTACTATCTGCTGCTATTTGTCCAGTGCTATTTGGAAAAGCACATTCAGTCTTAACGCTCTGAGCCTACTAGTTCTTGCTAATTTTTTTCACTGCTGCTATTGACAGCTCCCACTGAAATCCAAGAGAAACTGCTCATATTTGGCACTTCTGAAATCAGTGCTTTACTCGGAGAAAGCAAAGTACTACACCTACACACTTCATTTACCTAATGATTGTTGCCTGTGCAACATGCACAGAATAGGCTTTCAGCAGCAGCTTTTCCCAGTGAATTATCATATTCATTTTATTAATGGCATATGTTGCTAAAGAAACTCACCCTCTCTGACCTCCTACAGAGTGTAATGGGCTAGTCCTAATTAGGGTAATGGAAACTCTTAAGCTTTGTCCTGTATTTATTAATGCTAATGAAAGCCAACAGATGCCTGGTTCCAGGGAAAGCAATGAAAGCAGAGGAGAGGGCAGTGGCAGTAATGAGCCTGTAATTATTTGTAGAAATAAAGGAGAGAGAGTTCTTACACAAGAAAGAAATCTCATGTAAGGACAATGCTAATGCAAATGGTAAGACTACATGCAAAGTGTTTTCAAAGTTGTGTGAGGAAGAACGGGGATTAAAAGAGGAATTAGCAAGAGCTGAAACAGCTGCTCTTCATGAGTTAAGAGCATTAACAGAGACAGTACATTATCTGCCCTACCCCCAATCTTTAATGTAATGAAATAGAAACACTATCTCATTAAATATCAGGTAAGAGACTATCTCTAGTGTCCTGTGTACTGTAGTCATCCAGCTATTTCATCGTGAGGCATTAAAGAAGGAATTTAGTAAAAAGAATTTTTTTTAATGCGAAGTTAAATACTGGATATGTTAAAACATAAAGCAAAACGGAAAGATAAAGAGTATAAACCAGCTAAAATACACATGTATGCCTCTGTTTTTCTTTAGAGGGAGGCAAGGAGCCATATAATAAATTGCAAGACCTTGTGGAATCAGGTATTCAGTGAGGGTTTGAATAATTTTTGGTGGTCTCACCGTGCAACTGCCCAGCTTCTTCCTCAGAACATTTCTCAGTGCACATCTTGCTCTGTTGGTTCTGTGATCCTTGTTACCTACAGAGTGTGACTGCACAATCTGAATAGGTAGAGCAGTGCTATACCTCCACCTAATGTCCAGTAATACTTTTAATGACACTGGCAAACGTGTCATTACGCATATCACAGACATATTTGCAGTAGTAGTGCATGTCTAGGCACACATATAATTTCATCATTGAAATTCCTATAGGATAGACCTGTTTGTTCACTGCTTTGTGTTGTTTGTAGTGGCATTGTCCATTGCAGCACTGTTCATCAAAGGGAATCCAATTCAGAATGGAAAGGGTGGTAGTTGTGTATTTTTTGATTCAAGTCATACAATTTTGAAAAAAATTGAATCAGCCTTGGTGTTTTGTTCCAATATTTAACTTAAAATTTCACATTCAAATATATATTTGAATATAGAATAAGTCTATATTTTAAATTACAGTATGTTATATCATCTTGCATACTTTTTTGTAACATTAATTAGTTATAACCCAACAGCTACATAAATGTTGGAGTATTTGTTTGTGATATTTAATTACACTTACAGCTATTGAACTCAAAACAGCAGAATGTAAAGTTGAACGTGCTTGAAAAAAAATATATTTTTCAATAATACAGCATTCATTAAGAAGAACATTTACTTCACATTTTACAACAACAGCTACTGCTACATGAAAGTACCTCCTTTTCCTTTTGCCTAGACAGAAAAGCTTGAAATGTCCTGTTAAAACAATTCCTAGCCAAGGTATGATGTTGCTTATTGTTGTATTGTGTTGAAGTAAGCTATGGTTTTTAATTACTTGTGGATCTGTGGTGGTGTCTCTATACCACAATGTTAAGGTCTCAAGCTGCGTCAGATTTGATAAGAACTGGAGCTGGCAAACAATTTCCAGTGCTGCAGTTAATATTCCATCTCTATATATTCTGACCTGAGCCCTCACAAAGGTCTAGCATTTTTCTTTTTTTTTATTTCTTTTTTTTTTTTTTTCCTTTAATATAATCTCTCCGTTGTGGTACTATTCATATGTGTCATGTCACTTTGACTCTTTTCTGGCTGAGAGCACTAAAATGAGCTTCTACTAAAGTTAGGTTCATGCCACTCCTGGGCAGCCAGTGCTGTGAAATGATGCAAGGCTAACACCTCCTCTTGGAAGCTGAGGTCACGGCCAAGAGCAATGAGACATTTTTTTTTGTACTAAAAGCAAAAATGACACTTTTCCACACACACACTTTTCAGCATTTCCAGCTGGGAGTGAAAAGGATTTTTTACAAATGAAATAAACCACCTGCTTTGTGCACTCATATGCACATAAACCTTTCAGTCACCAGGGACACCAAATATATTCTTTATGCTTTGAAGTAAGCTGTGCAATAGAGCAAATGGGGAAAGCAGGTGCGTGGGACTGGTAACCACATCTCTTATATTTCTTTTCCCATAGCATCCTGACTATGTTTAGAATTAATGGGTATTGATGATTTAATTCCATCTATCTCTGTAAGAATATCAACAAGGGAGCATAATTGAAACTAGACAATGAATTTTCTATGTCTTTTCATGCATAGTAATACCTTCCATACCACCCTCTCACCCAAGGATCTCAGAGCACATTTTAAAACTAAGCTGGGATTCCTACATAGCAGTTGGCTGATTATCCCAGCTTTGCAAAAAAAACATTATAGACCTTCTTCAAAGGTTTCTGTGAGATGACAAGCAACAAATTTTCATACTGACAATCATATGTTTTCTTTGGCCTGTCTTGAACAGACCATTTCCTCCATGATTACTGCAGTATCACTCAGTATCTTCTCCAAATTTTTGTTCAGAATTCAGAAACGACCAGAAAAGAGTTGCTCCAATGAATCTCTGGTGGGATTTATACTGCCTCACACATGATATGACTCTGGAAGTTTAATCACTTCTGAAATAATACATCTGTTCCTCACTACCAGCAAATCTGTTATTTGATTTTGACTTCTTTAATCTCCTAGAAAAAAAAAAAAAATTAAAAATCTGTCTGTTCCAGAAAGCAATTTGATATCGAAACAGCTTTTGGGTCAGTGTTTGATGTAGCAGTAAAGGAAGACATAGACCAATGTTTCCTTGGGAGGAAGGCTGAAGTAACAAATGTATTTCTCAGGCTTCGTTCTCTGTAAATAGTGTCTTTGATCTTGTAGTCTTAAACCCTGGTGTTCACAAGAGATAACTAAGGTGATGTCTGCTTTAGCAAGTAGCCTGGCACAACAGGACAGATCTGCAGAGCGAAAGCCTTGGAGCAGAGGATCTGACATGTGGACTCAGGCATGGGAATTGACTTTGGACCACCATTATATTCATCCCTCAGACAAAAAAACCCACTAGCAGCTGGTCCATATCTTTCTCTTTGGTTTCATCAAAAGTGACCCAGCTCAGACTACTCTGCAATGCAAATGAAAACCTGGGATGTGGTTAAAACTGTGAGATTTACTTCAAAAGCAGATTTTTCACCCTAAAACAGCAACGTAGATACAACATAGGGGAAAAAGAAATACAGCTGTTAAACTTCCTTGAGTTTGATTGAAACAAAGGAATGCAAACAATGTTGTAGGGTTGCAAATAAAGGTTAAAACTACTGCACTAATAATCTTACTATACTTTTCCTGAAAAGGCTACTATGGAGAAACCATGGACACAATAGTTGTGGAAAAAAAGGATGTTTACACAAATGTTATGACGCAAGAATATCACACTTCCAAAGGTTTCTCTTCAGTGTGACTCTGTTTCCAATGTCTTACAAGACTGAAGGGAGATCTTCAATGAAAATTTCAAATTTTGACTTTATAATACAGTATTTTCTAGTTCTGCTGACCTTTGTGTCTTAATTCTACATTGTTTCCTGTTCTGACATAGCTTAACCAGTAAGAAGTCACTTGCACAGTGAGAAAAGAACATAGTTGTTCCTAAGCTAAAGGGTAATGGTTAATGATTGCCTTCCCTTTCAGCCTTCTCCTTAAATTTCCATTTGGTTCAACATGCTTTTAAGTGGAATCAGGTTAGTAAGGTGAAGAACCTTGGGCAGCTAGCCAAAGGGAGGAAAGATTAAGCAGATGATGGGAACATGGCTGTTCATTTACCCTCTTTAATAGGCCAGTGAGCTCAGCCTACTTTCTAGAAGGCTTTTCAGGTCATACATAGGGCATTTCTAATTTTCACACCATCACATTAAAAAAAAAGGAACAAAATTTGAAGGTTTACAATCTCATTAAGGCCGCAGGCACTTCACCTTGTTCTGGAAGTATAAAGGCAATCTGGATTTCATCTGCCTCCTCTTTAATGTCTTTTTCTCCCACTAGAGTGATGTAAAATTGTTTTAAATTCACAAGGACCTGACCTAATGTCTTTGTTCTTAAAGGATATGTAAAGATTAAAAGAGAATAACATTTTAAGGAGTGTTTAGGACTAAAAAACCAACTGGCATTGCATTATTCACTTACACGTAGAGATCTATTGGAGAGGATAGCTGGAAAGACTTATACTTCAGGAGCTGATCTGCATTGTCCAAGCACAGAGCCTGACTGTGAGGGGTACTCCATGCAGCAGCATCCCTTTACATCAGTGCACTGGTGGGCAGGTGCAAGGTTTCAGTGCATGACAGCTCGTGGGGTTTGTGTTATATGTAGCCATCAATCTGGAAATACATAAGTATGTATATTTATACACATATATATGTGTGTGTTTTTTAAAAATATATATAAAATATAGCCTATTTTTGCATCAGGCACAACAAGAGTTCTGATAAAGAAAATCCTTTTCTTTCATTCTTTTTTTTCTTCTTTTTTTTCAATTTGCTCAGGTCTGTAAAGCTCCTCTTAAGTATTGTTCATTATCTTGGTTTCCTAGTAGAATTAAAATATATAGGTGTGTAAGAAATGTAATTTGGGTGCTGGTACAAAAGATTAGAGAATTACCTATCACAATGGAAAATACTAAAATATATTGTTCCTTGAAGCAAGAGAGCTTGCCTTTGATATTTCTTTCTTTTTTTTTTTTTTCATTTTACTTATTTATTGAAGTGTTGAATCCCTATTAGCATTTTAAAGATTTTGCAGCCAGCTGTACGAAAACATCTGAAGTAAGCTAACACGGATGAGACTGGCTTTTTCTCCTCCATAATTATCCACTGACCTGATTTCTAAAAATAATGCCACTTCACCTTAGAACATTTGTCAGACAAATTGGTTTGTGCTGCTGGTAGAAACTGCAGTTCTAGCCTATGCAGGCTAGAAGATCTATTTTAACATGTAGATCTTGTAACACAGGTCTAGAGTTATACTGACTCACCAAAGAAAATAAAAATCACCATTTTGACACTTAGAACACAGAAAGAAAGGCAATGTGATTGCAGCGGGTTCTGCTTCCTCAAGAGGGAAGATGTTGCTCCTCTTGCAGCTGCACAGGCTGGAAGAGGAGCAGGTGGCTCTGTGAAGTCAGTCTAAAGATAGCAGCCAGGTTGAGCCTGTGCCATCCTTTTATCCAATCTGAAGACTATTTGAACAGACTTCAGAGGCAATCAAAGGCCCCTGTACACGTGCTTAATTCACGAGCGATTTGACTTTGCGTATGTCTAAATGATACCTGAACTGTAAATTGTATACAAGAAATGCAACTCATGGGAAAGTCAAAATCAACTATATATCAGACCTGTGGAGGAAAGAGAGGATGTCACTGGAAGAACTTCCCTGCTCTGCCACCCAAAGTGTCATTGACAAGTACTCAGAAGTGGTTGGATGGCATTTATGGAGTGAAAAGAAAATAACAAAGAGAAATCCAAAGCAGCTCTGATCCTCAGCTGCGTGAGTACGTAGCAATTTTCATGGAAGAGAAAGAGCCAGCTAAAAGGAGTCAGGGTAATTACAGGACTGTGAAATTCGTAGTGGGCTCTGTATGTAGAGGGGGATTTAGAAGAAAGTTTTCATTCGTTTATTTTTGTTTGATTTGAGAAGCTGTTTGGTGGCTTCCTGATGGCACAGGGCTGGTATCTGGGTGTAGCAGCTTCCAAACATCTTGGTTTTGCCAGTTTTAGTGCTGACTTTACGGTTGTTTTCCAGTAACTACCTTCTCAGAGATTAATCATTTTTCTTCTAAAGGATCTGAACTTAAGATCACCCCTCTTGAAATCTCATACTACTGCATTACCCTGGGTGAAAGCTCCCAGTGGTGGCCCTGAATGCGTGGCTGAAGGGATAATGGCATTTCTGTAGTACCAGAAGGGGAACTGCTGTTCTGCAGTAACCAGAGACTGCTGATAGTGACCAGAAACAGCGATCATCTCACAACTGTACCTGTTAATAACTGCAAAAAGAGTCTTCCAAAATTCAGACAAAGGTTCAGACACTAGTCCTGAAATCATCATTATCCTGGCAGCTTTGTTTCTAATCTGGAGATACCAGATTCATTTATCTCAGACTAACACTTTTGCTTCTCAGTACAAAGGTGCCCACATGATAGTCCTCTCTTGGTGCTGATTCTGCTGACAGCTCCTGAAGAATGGGAAGGTGTGACAAAGTACAGAGCCCAGAATGAACCCTGAAGGAAATTCTGCCACGGCACTGGGAAGCAACTTCCACAGTGAAAGGTGTATCATTACACTTACTGAAATGTATAAAATGCCCTCAATAGGTAGACATTACTAATTGTAATATTACATCTGTTTAAAAGACTAACTTTTCATGGTTCCGAGGTCAAATGCAACTGAAAGTCAACTTGTGGAGAAAAATAAAACACCTAAATAAACACCTCCTGCCTCCCAGCTATAAATCTACTCCATAATACTCTTGGCAACTTGTTGAAGGAAAATATGGTATCTATCTAGCAAGGCTGGGTGGTAAAGGGTTTTTCTTTTATATTAGGTTGGTTCATTTTGAGAGGCTGTGGAGACTGTCAGACAGAGACAAGTTTTCTAAATAGGTTAAAATGGCACCTAATTGAAGAATAGAGCTATGGAAAAAAAAAAACCCAGCATGCTCCTTCCAACTCTAACATCCATAATTTCAGTAGTGAATGTTTACATAGCACTTTGAACATGTAAAGTTGTTGTAAATGTAAAGCGTTGTTGTTTGCTTAGCACATACAATAGCAGAGTTTTCAGAGGTGATACATTTACAGATTGACTAACTTAACAATAGGAGAAGGCAGTAAGTTTCTCAAATGAAAAAACTGACAATCATAATTTTTATAAGAAAAGAGTAATCAGCTCTTAGATCTATAGTAACTATAAATAAGGGAACTTTTTATTTTTTAGAAACGAGCAATGCTGGTTTGAAAAAAAGGAGAACATATGGGCTTTTTTTTTCTGCATGAAAGCTTTGCAAAGAATATATTGCCTTTCTTATTTATTTCTTTTTAAACTGCCTCTCTGCTTTTTTGTGTTACGGTGCTGAAATAAACTCAGCAGAGTTATGCATGTCAGATTTTTCTGTCTCAGCTAGGCCTGTAAGAAACAGTACTCATCACCTGACGCCAGGGAATTTCAATTGATAGAATTTTATTATGTGAGTCACAGTAGAGGTAAACCTTTACATTTCATTAACCATAATGGAGTGTTAGCATGAGCTGGGATACATTTCTAATACCCAGCCTAGCCAAACATTTAAGTTATTTTTCTTTTGAGCACTTTAATATAGCATAGGTAGAAATTTGAACTCAAGTATTGTTTCAAAATCCTGTTTTTCTCAAAAAAAAAAAAGAAAATAAAAAAAAAAATTGGGAGAGGTGCTGCTAAAATTTGAAAGACTTTTTGCCTGTGGTTTTTAAGGGTTTCTTAATTTCTTTAGTGGTGCTAAGACAATAAGATGATAACAGATAAAGTGTTTGTTTGCTGAAGCAATAATGTGATTGCATTCTTTGCCTCAGTACTTCTGAGCCTCTTCTAATCAATATCAAAACAGAAACTCTCTTATGTAAAGTAGTGAAAATAAATGGGGAAAAAATTGGCACTCTTCAAAAGAAGAAAAGCATTATTGACTACTGTATCCTCTTGAGCACATTCTGATGAGGTTACTTTATGTTTTATACTAAGTTCTTCTCAAAGCTCCAGCTGAGTATAATAAACTTCTTCACTTCCCCTCCAACTATGCTCACCAGTGCAAGTGATAGGAGGCATTAAACATCTGCCATCTTCCACTCAGTTCCAGACATACTTTAGTGTTTCAGGAGTACAGACACAGAGGAACTATGGCTGGTTTTTTTCACAAGTGCAACAGAAGTGACAGGTCACAAGGAAGCTTCTAGTGATAGCTCTTCTCTTCTGGTTCAGTTTGTTCAGGCTTCTTTAGCTGTGAGCAAAACGTATATTTGGAAAGTAGAACATACAGAAATTAAAAGTACCAAGCAATTGTTTACTGGATTACATACAACACATGACTAGGATTTAGCAATCTGTTAGGCTAAGCCTTAGTGTATTCACCTCCTCTAATACAGGACCTGAGGAGTCTTTGCTGGCCAGCCAAGTGGGAAAGGGCTAACCTCTGCAGCTTCTGTGAATTAGCTCCTCCCTGGTGCTGAGATGTAATTTCCCACCTGCTCATCAGCACAGGTGATGCTGATAACCTGATGTGATGACCCAATAAACCATCCCCAGCCAGGCTCACAGTTTTTGTCCCATAGATACTTACAGCTTCCCATGGTGAAGGCTTTCCTTTAGCTCCTTGATCTGCTAAAGATTTCATCTCACCAGTCTAATTTCTCTAATTTCTTATCCCTCTAAGAACTTCATAGTTCTTCCTCAGCAGTTTGAATTAAGGTTATGGATCTGTGCAGCCTTGGAGTTGAACTTTAGGTCTGTGCTTCAAAGGCAGCAGGAAAGGAGCAGTGCAAAGGATATAGCCTGTATTACAAAGAAAGAGATTTACACTAAGAAGAATGTGGCTTTTTTTCCCTCCCTGTACATAAAAGGTAAGTGAAGATCTTGTTCTCCTGATGGTGATGTGACTGGAGAAAAAAATGTAGCTCTTCCTAAGTGTTCCTACCTAAGAGGCTGTGGTTGAAGAACTTTAGAAAAAGAAAAATAGATTATGCATAATACAAGACAAAGGATGTTGCCTGTTTTTCACCCCTAGGAGATATACCTGACCTCTTTGTTCTGCAGGGGCTCTCAGGCAATCCTTTCCACAGTGTATTTCTCTGTTCACATCTCTCAGCAAAATGCCATGGAGTCATTAGTAGCACTCAAGAGACATCTGAGCTACAAGTGAGAAAAGTGTTTTGGAGACAAGTACAATGAAGAGATTCTAGATTTTTTTCTGACTGAACCCTCTCTTGTAGGATACTGCAGGGAAGTTCTGCATTCAGAACTTCTAATATATGATATCTGGAGGTATAGCTAACCTGGGCGATGGTGAAATTTCCACTGGTGTTAAATACCTAAGCTAACACCTGGTTTAAAGCAGGAGAGCAGAGTAAGAATTGCTCTCCCTGAAGCCTGCAGTTCTTTCTACTGTTTCTACATTTCTGCTGCTCTCCTCTACTCCTCCCAGGGTGCCAGTTTATTGTATTAATGAGGTTTAACTATGAAATGTTTGTCACATCATTTGTACAGACTTCGAATGAAGTTCTTGTAAAAGTATAGCGCCACATGAAGTTTAGCATGTATTTAAGCCTTCAGTTTAATGCTGTGCTGGTTCTGGCTGGGGTAGAGTTAATTTTCTTCATAGTAGCTGGAGTGGGGCTATGTCTTGGATTTGTGCTGGAAACAGTGTTGATAATACAGTGGTTTTGTTATTGCTGAGCAGTGCTTACACAGAGTAAGGGCTCTTGTGCTTCTCAACCCACCCCACCAGTGAGCACAGGGGGTGCACAAGCAGTTGGGAGGGGACACAGCTGACCCCAGCTGGCCAAAGGGATGTCCCACACCATATGATGTCATGCTCAGCATATGAAGCTGGGGGAAGAAGGAGGAAGGGGGGGATGTTTGGAGTGGGGGTGTTTGTCTTTAGCTTTCCTGGAGATGGCTGAACACCTGCCTGCCCATGGGAAGGAGCGAATGAATTCCTTGTTGTACTTTGTTTGCGTGTGAGGCTTTTGCTTTATCTATTAAACTGTCTCACACATGAGTTTTCCCACTTTTTCTCTCCTGATTCTCTCCCCTATTCCACCAGGAAGGAGTGAGAGAGTGGCTGTAGGGCTTCATTGCCATCTGACAAAGACTTAAGTTTTATCAGGGCTTTCATCACGAGCAATTTGAGACCTTTTCAGATGAATTTAAGAGTTTGCTAGAAGCAACAGGGGCTCAGAGTGCACAGACTTAGTATCAGGTGATAGATTACACGTATAGAAAAATCTTTAGTCCATTCTGTTTTCCTTACCCTGTTATATTTCTTCTCTAGCTTTTCCTCTGTTGTATTTTCTTGCGTGATAGACATATTGCAGTAGTCAGAAAACACTGTGGGACTATTTGTGTGTTTTACTTCAAGTCCCCATTACCACTTTCTTGCTGCAGCAATGGATCCTAAAGTGAACATAAATATTATTTGCCTGTAAATATCTTCAATAGAGATTTTTTTCAGTTCCTAACCAGATCAAATATTAGCTCTAGTTAATATGCAGAGAACTTTTTGAAATAGAGAAGTAGTTGGTATTGTTTATCCAATTTCCAGTCAAAATTGCTTATTTTACTCTTGACTTTTAGTTGTCTGATTTCTACATCTTTTTTGGTTCAGACTTCTCTAGTCTTCCAGACATCTCTATTGTACAAAGCATTTAATTTATCTCAAGGATTTAATTTTTGTATGAATCTTTTTATCTTTGTTCTATAATACTGTGTATAGGATCATGCAATGCAGATTTTCATTCTGACGTGGTATATCCTTTCTTAGACACAAATATAGTAATTAAGCAATTGTCTCAATATTCAGAGCTTTATTAACACTAGGCATTCTGAATTTTTTTTATTAAATATTTTAAAAATGAAGATGAAAATAAATCATCAAAGAATAAGTTGTCTTAAAAACAGTACTCAAAAAAGTATAGAGAAATAGCCAAAGGACATCACAGAGAGATTTAAACACTGAACACCAAGATGTTTTTCTTGCAGAGGGGGAACTGTAGGTGTACAATTTTTCCTTTAGTCAGTGCCTTTCCCACTTGAATTACAGGAAGTCCTGACACTGGTCCTGATTTAATTATTACATTGTTCATTTGGAAGATATGAATGCCTAATTCTAGTCAAAGCACCATGTGGTCTTTGCCAAGCTCTGTGCTTGTTTTCATGCTGGTATTCCTATGTACTAGCAGCAGCTGAACTTGCAGCCTACCTCCAGAGGTAAAGTCATGCAGCAGGACTCAGATGGCATGCTGCTTCTGTGCACCAATATCTCCACTGGAGAGCAAATCCTGCAGATGCTGTGTGGAACTTTAACTCTGCTGTGTTGCACTGGCATTGCATACAGTTAATTTTACCTGAATGTAATTGAATTGCTCTTGCTGTGCTCTTTCAAAGTGGGTAATGCAAAGAGATGACAAGCTTGGAGAGAATATCTATTTCAGATGATCCCAAGCATGTGACTGGCACTGGACACAATAAATTATTCTCTCAGGAGTTACTTGGGCAGTCACAGCTCTTAATCTGCCAGCTTCTGCCTAACACTCTGACATGGGCTTGTATTGGACCACTGACAGAAAACCTACATGCAGGATGCCTGAAACTGCATTTTGATGCTCTTGACACAAGAAAGCAATCCTTCTCCGTAGTCAGTTGAAGAACTTTCACCTAAATAAGGAGAAATAAAAACAGATTTCTAAAACTTCATATTGAAATGCATTCTTACAATGGATTTGATATCACATATTCATGTTGTCTTCTGTTTTCTCCAATAATTTAATTATGTCACTTAGTTTGTAATATTGAGTGTTGTTTTAAGAAAAAAAAAAAAAAGCCAATGATCACTCTCCTAAATGTAGCCTTGTCTCTGTACCAGCTCTTACAATTTTGTTCCCTGACTTTTCGATGCAAGACATCAAAAAAAAAAAAAGAAGCCAGGATCAGATTCCTTTTCATTTTCCCAGGTGATTGCAGGTCACTTCGTTAAAGCTACAGATTTTTTTAGTTTTCCATCACCTCTTTACTCTTTATCCTGAAAGTGTTCCAGGGCAGGTTGGATGGGGCTTGGAGCAACCTGGGCTGGTGGGAGGTGTCCCTGCCATGGCAGGGGGTAGAAACAAGATGATCTTTAAGGTCCCTTCCAACTCAAACCATTCTATGATTCTATGGTTCTTCTGATTTCCAGTTTAATACTTGTTTTATCCCTGTCATGAATTCAAAACACTCTGTTTATTCCTTTGGTTCTTTCTTACTGTTCTCATGAAGTTTAATTAATAAACTGCTCTCTGTTGTGGTATGCATTGCTTTTCCTATGCTGTTAATATGGCTGATGAGAACAGATGTTATAAGGTCAGTAAAGCTAATGCTGGTTAGCATTTGATAAATTATTCATGGCAGAAATATTTGTTCCATATGTAGTCTTTCCAGCCTTTGAAAGCTGTGGGGCTTTCTCTTCCATACTTGTGTTTCTACAGTGTCATATGCTGTAACATCATGCTGTTTATAAACTTTCTTTCTAGACCTGATGGAAATATTTTGTCTTGTAATTTCTTACATTCAGCTGTATCTCCTTTCTTCAGTGCTCAGTTCTGGAAGAGCTTTATTTAGGCACTTGGTACTTCCTGATAATTCCATCTTTATGAATATTAAATAGCTGCTCATTTATAAGTTTCACTCTTGCCTTTAACGCCCTTTTTATTTGACATTTCAGTGTGTCACTACTGCAGTATTTGAGCTATATTTCTGAGAGAGAGGAGCCTTGGCTTTGGCTGTGCAGTTTTCTTTGCTAACCTGAATTCACACATTGCTTAGTTCTTTCTCTGAAGCAGTGTGTCTGTGAAACTTCCCTATGGGAAGAATGTTATGTGTAATTTCCACCTTTTTGCAGAGTTGGAAGCTTTTAGTGACTGACTGATTTGTCCTATATATTTCTTTAGGAGAAAAAGGCACTGGCTACACATCCT
Source organism: Podargus strigoides (assembly GCA_028020825.1). NCBI lineage: Eukaryota > Metazoa > Chordata > Aves > Caprimulgiformes > Podargidae > Podargus > Podargus strigoides. The sequence goes on along the minus strand of CM051624.1, from coordinate 42,545,237 downwards.
TGGGCTAAGTTAACACCAGTCTATAGGCTATACTGTCTGTTATATCCATCAGGACAAGAATTTTTTAAAGTAGTTTCCCCTTGTAAGATACAAAGCATGAACCTTGAAAGTATTTGTGGTATGAATAAACTAGTTCATCAGCTATGGAATTGATGGGTAAGATATAAGTGTGTGTTAGTGTAAAAGTATATGTATTTTTACACAAAGTCTGAGAGAGCGTGAGTCCTACCACACAGAAATGCATGATATCACCAAATTTTTCCTAATGGTTTCAGGGAAGGTCTGAGATCTGCATGTGAGTAGAGCATATGAACTGCACATTTTCAGTATCACACCAAGGAGAAAGCAGGTACAGAGCTAGACAAGAAATTCTGAGTCATCATTACAGTGCTTGGAAACTGCAGGACACAGTGGAACTGCTGATTACAAATAGCAGTAGCTCCTTCTTATAACCAATTACATTTTTTCCACAGTTATTCTTGTTCAAATTCTTTTATCAGAACATCAATTCCTTAATGGTTAGAAACCTTTCTCTAATATCTACCTTAAATTTATTCATAGTCTATTTATACTCATTTATTCCTTTGCCAAAATCATCCTTAAACTTCAATAGTTCTTTGCTTTCCCTAGGGTTTATTGACTTGATGAGCTGAGAGAGAACAATAAAACATCACTCTCCTCTTTCCACATTAAACAGGCCAAACATTTTTAGTGTCATACTAAGTCCTACTCTCCAATTGCCTATTGAGGTTTGTAGAGGTTTTTTGCAGGTGTCCTTTTCCAAACTGACTTTTCTTGAATGACATATCAGGTTGAATATCCACAAATAGGAATTCCAGAACACTCACTTGCAGAACACATGGGCATTTGTTTCAATTAATGGTTGAAAGCTGCTATCTTCAGTGGTAATGTTGCAGGGCTGAAAAAAACCAGTCCTCAAATATTTTGAGACTTGGGGATGAGAGTCTTGAAAGGTAGGAGAGAAGTTAGAAGATGATTTCTGCATATTCACTTAGGTCTGAATCCTGTCTGTTTACTTATTTTTAATAATAGACAAAGCTTTTGAGGCATAATTGATTCTCTTGATTTGCATGGTTTTGCACTACAATCATGCAGCTTTTTTCTACATTTAATTTCTAACTCAATAAAAAATAGCACCATGTTTGTTAAAAAAACAAGCTCCTAAAATGCTTATATTGCATTGCCTCTGAAGTATAATTTTAAAACAACCAACCCATCCTTTTTAGCTGGAAAATGGAGACTCCAACAACTGTCATACAGGAGGAAAATAAATACTCTGACTTTTGTTACAGAGGCTCTTCTGGGTCTCCCCTGCCTGTTGGTGCTGAAGGCACTTCAGTATTCAAAAACTCTTGATTGCAATATTCATCCATTAATTTTTTAGTTTAGTTTTTATATAAATGTCAGTATCTCCTTTTGGGGCAATGCTGCATCAGTAGCAGGGATCAACACACAGAGATGTGGATGCAGACTTTCTACACTCTATTGGTGTGAAATCAGACAGGTAATTACCATCGTCAGGAATAAGACAGAGAATTCAAAGACACAACAGCGGGTTTTTTTGACAAGGCTGCACAGTTAGTATCAGACAGTAGCTATAGTTAGTGTCAGTGTTTTGATGATTTCTGTACTGTTCTATATCACACAGTGGAGAATCTAGCTTGCAAAGCCAAAACACTGCTCCAGTGCAGCAGCAGAAGGGAGAACTTGATAATTTTCACAATACACAGAAAGATTTAAAGCTCTTGAGACAATTTTCATAAAAGCATTGTCTTATGATGATCTATTTGAGCAATAACATTGTGCTATGAGCTGTTTCTTTTTTTGAGTTGTAGACATAGAAGTGATTTGGTTTGTAAATATAAAAGCTGACTGAAAAAAAAAGAGTTCTGAGCACAAGAAATGCCAAAGCTTTTCTCTTCCAGAGCTTGAGAAACAGAGGCACAAAAGAGCACATAACTATTCAAGACTGACAAATGTAAATGGAGAAAAATAAGGCTTTATATAATTTTTTTCTTTTGACCTTTCATTTTCATTTTTTTTTCTATTATTATCAAGTAATGAATGTGCATTGCAGAAATGGAATCTGTTTTTTTAGCAACACATTTATATAGTTACATCATTGATACTTCTTATTCAGATTTGAAAGTGGAGGTTATCTGAAGACAGTTCTCTTGAATAGAAGGTTTTCTAGTTTAGGTTGCTGGGAAATCAAGTTGTTTCATCTCTTTCACAGGGGAAAAAACCCCAACAAAACATCAGTTAGTGCAATTTTTAAAATCAGAACCAGACTATTTTCACAATTTATTCCACTCTTCTCAGTAGCATCACTAGTTATCTATTTCTCTCTCAAAAAAAAAAAAAAAAAAGAAAAACCAACAACAACAACAAAAAAAAAACAAAACACAAAAAACCACAACAAAAAAATGTACACAGCCATGTTGAAACTCTTGTTAGAAATTTTATTCCTAACCTTGTTTGGCTGCTATGAAAACTTTGAACATATGAGCTGTCATGTCAATAGACTCTGTCCTCCAGAAATAAATCTGTGCAGCTGCATACTTACTGGCTTAGCCTTTCTCTTTTTAAGAGGCAGGAGCCAGATGAGTCATGAAGGCTCTGAGGAACTTCTCTTAGAACTTAAGACAGAGATATGCCCTTAAAGAACTTAGAAGAAGTAGTAGTTACTTTATGGCATTTTAGAAACTGATTGTGTCAAATGCACCCACTAGGGATCTCGCAATGACAAAATCAATACACTTCATAAAAAGTCTCCCTTTATTTTCATTTTCCATGTGGAATGGCTAAGACCCTCAGATAAATACTATAAAAGTACAGTTCACGTGCCGTAACTTAAACTGCTGACCTTTAAAAGATGAAGGAAAACCAGGGAATTTTCAAAGTCTTGGTGCTGCTTACCAAAGCTGTGAAACCAAAAGAAAACAAGGTGGATCATGAGGAACTGTCTCTTCAATGTGGCCATTCTTTTATTGTAGGTAGTGTATGTTCTGTATGGCATACTTGTACGTATATAAGCATGTTATCAGTATTTTCAGTAAGTTAGAGAAAGAAAGAAATTTATGAACAACAATCCAAATAAATTTTAAACATCGAGATCAACCTAGAGGGGGGAAAAAAGCAAAGGAGTATGTGGAAGATCCCCATTGGTAATACCATCAGAAAATGATACATCACATTACCATCAGCAATGATATTAAATAGTACTAAAATAATAAAGAAATTCAACACGTTGAGACAGACAGCAGAAGAAGCTTAAACTATGTGGAAGAAAAACTCACTGGAACAAAATAATATTCAGAAATCTAAGCTGAGCTATGCCATAGTGAGTAGTAAAGGACTTCAGTTTCCACCTTTCCAAGACAGACAAGCTAAGAGGGTTTTATCAGACAGATAAGATCTTTCAAGCTTTCCCTTGATGCTGCTGCTTCTTTCCTCCTGCTCCCTCGAGGCAGGGACAGCAGCCAGGTGAGTTGCCTGGGTACCACTCACAACTCTCATATCAGTTCCTCACTTCTTGGGGAAGGACAGCAAGCTAGACAAAGTGTCACACGGCTCTGAATCTCACTGATGCACTATCAGTGGACCCACCTGGAACTGTATACAGAAACTAAATGCCAGGAAAGCTAGAAGAAATTATGCCTTATAGCTGGCAGTACAAAAATCCCATAAAAGGAAAACTTGCAGAGCTGAAAGTAGCAAAAAATACACTCATCTAGAAAGTTTGAGGACCGACTTGTTATAAGAACATTTTTGACTTTTTGTGATGCTGGTGAATGTAATTTCCTTGTTTGAATGCAAATCTAATTATGTATCTCTTATTTTTTTTTTATTTTAAACTGCAGATGTAACTAGGTGTATTCTTAAGGTAGTAACTAGGGAACATGGTAAAACTCCACATTGAATTTTTGAGCTTTCTGTGACATCCTAAAAGAAAATGCTCTCATAGTAATATGTAGATAAAATATTTATATCTAAAACTTAAAAGCCATACAAATAATATAATTTTGTTTAAATCACTGTAAGGAAAAGGTCACTAAGCATATATACGTTCTCTCACTGAAGCCCAACATTTGGGGCCAGGCTAAATGTAAACATTTATTCAGCTGTCACTGAGGACTGATGGTTACAAATACTTGTTTCTGTGAAAGTTGTCAGATGATAATTACTACTTTTACCATCTTCTGCATAAGTAAGATACAGTTTTTTATGAGCCATCTCTGCATCATATACAGGCAATGGTAAAGGCATGTTTAAAGGAAAAAATTTATCTGTAATTTTAAGATAAGTTTTATGAACAGTCCTGTTACCAAGAGCACCTTTGCTGTCAGCAGGACCTGAGATTATCACATCAATTTCATCCTAAAGCAAGTAATCCAAAGAGAGATAGAAATGGATTTGACAGTGAATAACAAAAGCTTGCACACGAAACTTGGAAACTTTGAAATTCTTTAATAGTCCATAGAATTTTGTGCCCGACAAATCTATGAATTTTCATGATCTGGGAGTTTAAACCCCCAGATTCATCTCCATTTCACCCAGGGTATTCACTGTATTTTCGTTCTGGTTTAGAAGCAGGATTTATTACAGAAAGCACAATGCAAGGAGAAGAGGTGCAAACCTGTGGAGCTGTCAGAAACCTGACCCACAAAAAGAACTGAGAGCTTCTCTCAGGAGGACATCATTATTTGGAGAGAGGCCTTCACAGACCTCAGAAATGAAAACGTTGTCATGACCCAGACACAAACTGGTAGCCTAAGTCTCTGAGGAGGCAGTAACAGGCTGCTCAAAAGTTTTAGTGCTTACCTCAGTTTACCAGCCCGTGTACCAACTTAAATTTTTGGAACCCAAGCAACACACAGTTCTGGCCACCAGACATTAATGAATAAAAAGGAAAAACCCACACCAGCTGTCCAGTTGCTGCCATGCATAGCTCATGGGGAGAATGTGCAAATCTAATGGGGCTTGTGGGGAAGGAAGGTGCAATTTGGCTCTTGGGTTTGGATGGTTATGCTCTTTTCAACCAGATACCAAAAGCTTTTGAGTATAATGGGTGTTTTTTCAGTGTTGGCTCAATCTGTCACTGGAAGGAAACTCCAGTTCTGTGACAAAAGAAGCATGTGACTGTCTTTGCAAACAGGAAGCTGGAATATTTTTCTCGGCTAGAAAGGATATGAAATGAAAACAGGCAATTTAACAGGGCCTTAACAGGGAAAGTATTTGAAATCTTACATATTACACAGCTAATGCTTCTCATGGTCTTTGATGTGACAAGCTGGCCTTTGGGGAGCAAACAATGAATGTTTGAATTACAAACTCCAATCTAAGAAGAGTATAAATATACCAGTCCATGTTCTGTCATCACTAGATACTGTCTTGTTAAATAACCTGGCATTATTTATGACATCACTGAGGAACTTGATAATTTGAGTTTGTTAAGATTTAAGCATAACTGTTCCCTAAAGTCTGCCTCTACCTCACCCTATATAACTCTTAACTTGTTGTCTTACTTTATGGGAACTAACACTGCAGAAACTTGTGCGTGCAAAAACAGACAAAAAAAAACCCTGTTAAGTTTGATATGGCATATCAGATAGAAATTTTTAGGGAGGTTAAAATTTCAGTCAGGTATCCATGTGACAATTTGAAAGTATATGCATTGATAAAATAGAAAGCTTCTGGGTCATACCAGCTGCTGTAAGAATGAAATAAAGCATGAGACCATGGCAAGTTTACTGTTAGAAAGACTGCACATGATATTATTGTAATGAACATGAACAGTATTAAGAAACAATCTTCCTATCTGTACTTAAAAGTTCTTATATTTAGACAACAGATAAGGCAGTATGATAAAGATCTCAATATATTTTTCATTACTTTTTTCACTTAAAATGTCAGTATCTTCACTTTTTTTTTAAAAGAAAATGAAATGTCTCTGCTGTACTGTACACACACAAAAACACTGTCTATTAATCCTCATATCTAGTTTAGCGTAGAGTCACAGAATGGTTTGGGTTGGAAGGGACCTTAAAGGTCACCTAGTTCCAACTCCCCTGCCATGGCAGGGACACCTCCCACCAGCCCAGGTTGCTCCAAGCCCCATCCAACCTGGCCTGGAACACTGCCAGGGAGGGGGCAGCCACAGCTTCCCTGGGCACCCTGGGCCAGTGTCTCACCACCCTCACAGGAAAGAATTTCTTCCTAATATCTAATCTAAATCTCCCCTCTTCCAGTTTAAAGCCATCACCCCTCGTCCTATCACTCCATGCCCTTGTAAAAAGTCCCTCCCCAGCTTTCTTGTCAGCTCCCCCAGGTACTGGAAGGTGCTCTAAGGTCTCCCCAGAGCCTTCTCTTCTCCAGGCTGAACAACCCCAACTCCCTCAGCCTGTCCCTATAGCAGAGGTGCTCCAGCCCTCTGATCATCTTCATGGCCTCCTCTGGACCCGCTCCAACAGCTCCATGTCCTTCTGATGCTGGGGGGCCCCAGAACTGGATGCAGTGCCCCAGGTGAGGTCTCGTGAGAGCTGAGTAGAGGGGCAGAATCGCCTCACTCAATGGTCCAACCCATTGCTGGATGCTATAATTTGACAGTCTTTTGAGACACCTATACTACAGTAATTCAATTCTTTTTTTATTTTAACATTTTAAAATGTTGGTCGAATTTATTGTGCAGTGTGGTATAATTAAAAACCTGAAAAAAACTAATTTCAGTGGGAAAACAAACTTTTAATGATTTTTTTGAAGTAAGATGTTTCCATACTGTCAAACTTATTTCCTGTTTCTTCCTCAGAAAGCAAAGTTATAGTAGGACTGTATGTATATTCAGAGGCAGATTTCCATCTTTCTGTTTTACCTTTTTATCAATAGGTCCATCTTCAATTTCCTGAAAACACGATGAGAATTTGAGAAGTTATATTAGTTTTGAAATTTTCACTGATAATAGCACATACATAGAAAACTTGTCCTTTGATTTCGGCACAGAGTATATGTGGGGTTTTTAACCCCAGATTGCTGTATTTCACAGTGTAGTATCTTAGATTACTCTGTATCAGCCTAAAACATCATGTGTCCAGAACAGAAAAATGATATTTCATGTTAATATAATTGTACATCTTGTACAACTTGCACATCTTTGGATTTAAGCAAGTCTGCTTGTGTCACATAATTTGGCTGCTTATGTAGATATGTTTTTTTCAGAACAGCAATGACCCCAGAGATTATGATCCCAGATAAGAAGTGTGGGCCCTGGCATGGCTAGAGGTGCTGTGCTTGTGTCCTGATTTTAGGTAAATTGGAATTTCTGATTTAGAGAGCAGATAATGTAGACAATTTAATGAAGAAAAGGGGTAGTACAAATTAGACCCCTTAACCTTGCTTCTTATTTATCAAAAAACCAAAATGTATCTGTTCCAAAGGCAGTAAAATTTTCCCAGCTTGTTATGTATTTGTTCACAGTTAAGGAAAGTTTTGTACACACAACTAATTTCTCTCTGTTATTCTAAATTAGTCATTTTTTATCTCTTCCCATCCCCTTTTTCTGAAGTCTTTTAAATAATACTGTGATAAATACTCTAGAAGTTTCACTTAAAAAACCACACTGTAGTTTGGGATAGCATGGAGATGGAGTTTATAGACAGAAAACAGTGTTGGAAGTGATGCACTGACATTACAAATTATTTCATATAGGGCAGCAGGTTAGCAGATTTCTTATCCAGAACTTTCTATTAACCTGTATTTTTTTAGCGAGCTTAATGAACAACTAGTAAGATTTCTTTTCTCCTTTTTGCCTTGGAATTCGAACTAGAAGTTGTGCAGCTTGTTTTCACATCTAAACTTATTTTGAAGGAAGTGCAATTTCACCAGAGACTTCCTTATCCTCTCCATTTCTTTCAAATTTGCCCGAGAGTCACACAAACCTATCACACACTGAAGCTGTGGCATCAAACAAAATTAAAAGTGTTTTGCTTTGCTCTACTATATCACATAATCACCTTTCACTGTAATATTTCCTTTGCAGTAGTTAAATATGTATTTTTTTTATTCCATTCTGTAACACAGAAATACTTGCAAACACATACAGGTTACGACTGACACTAATTCTTAGTTCCAGAAATATTATTTAAGAAAAGTTCCTATCATTCATAATATGCATCAGCAGTGTACAAACCAACTTCTTTTGCAAACAAAAGAAATAATTAAAAGGAAATGATACAATAAGCTCCTGCTATTTCAACAGCTTTTGATGATAATTTAATCATAATTTGCATTTACCAAATTATACAATAGACTGTTATTGTATTTTTGTGGTGAATTTTTTGAGTGAATTCCAGCATGTGTGGGAGTTGGGCAAAGCCTGGCAAGGAGTTTGGATAGTGCCAGCCCTACTGAGGGGAAAAAAGAAAGATCTAGAGAGTGAAAAAGCATACATTTCCCAGAAACAGACTGGGAGATACAATCGGAGAAACAGTCTGAAAGCCCCTAGAATATAACAAGGAGATTAGTGACAGCTACCAGGGATCTATTGAGAAGAAATCATGCCAAGGCAATCAAAAACCTTGCAGTGACAGAGGCTCAGACCTTGTGAACAGGGAAAAGCAGCTGGTGCCATGTGTCCTCAGTAAGGTTTTTAGTTCTTTCTTATGTAACATTCCTAGAATGAAGCAAAGGAAATGGCTGAGGTGAAATTTTGTTTGGAAAACTCCATGCAGGTTGAGAGTGCGTGCTTAGTGTTAAGGTGGGAGGGTGAGCAGAGGGCAGCCCTCATGGTGGTTCGGCTCATCCTTGCTCTCCTTTTCTTTTTGTGGTGGAGAACAGCTTATTAAACTTGCATGTGGCACCAAGCTGAGGCCGACTACAAATGTAGAGAAAAGAGGATTTGAATTTAACATGGTCTTGGCAAATTGGAGGAACAGTACAAGATAAACAGTGTGTCATTAAATATGTGCTAGGTATATGTATGGAGGAAGGTCCATGATTCTCTTCCTCCACTTGAATTGACCTTATGACCATCCTGGCACACCATTATTCAGATAACATTTCTCCAGGTGGGCTTATATGCCATACACTTAAAAATTTCATATTTTTTCACAATTTTTTTCTGTTCTAAGCAATATGTGTGTAACGTATTCAAAAATGCATGGCTATGAGAGAGTGGGCATGCGAACACTCTGGAAGCATCCAAACTGGCTTGCTGCAGGCTAAGGCTGGAATAACACCGGTCTGCCATACCACCACAGAATCACAGAATGGTTTGGGTGTGAAGGGACCTCAAAGCTCATCTGGTCCCATCCCCCCTGCCATGGCAGGGACACCTCCCACCAGCCCAGGTTGCTCCAAGCCCCATCCAACCTGGCCTGGAACACTGCCACAGCTTCTCTGGGCAACCTGGGCCAGTGTTTCAACCTGAGTTGGTTGAGTGTCAAGTCAACCTGTAGCAGTGTCTGGGGGTGTGCAGGAGCACCCTGAAAATTTGGACATCCATACAGGCACTGTGCAATTTTACCATGTGGTGGCTGGGTTCAGGGAGTTGCAGCCCAAATTGCAGGGAGCAAACCTCACATCTGTTTCTTACCATGTGCTGTTCACAGATAGAAGCCTCAGTCATAGTCCAGTGTGTAGTCAAATTCGGTTCATTGAGCTCCAGGGCAGGCAGAGCAGCTCTCCTCTCGGTGTGGAACAGTGCCCTCTCCTGCTCCAACAACAGCAACCAAAAAACCATAGTAAAAATGGCTGGGGCGAGTTTGGTAAGTGTGAGAGAAAGAGAGATCATTATCTACTCGGTGTAATAATGTTCTATCTCCAGCTCTGAAAAGAAAGGAACCCACTTATAAAAAAAGCCAAAACTTCACCTTAGCAAACTTTTCACCCAAATGGCTTGCATTTCCTGTAGTTTTTAATTTTGCAGATTTGCAAATTTGTGCAGCACGGTGAATATTGTATGGTGAGAAAACCTAGAGACTTTGAAGGAAAGCTGTTGAAAAATGTAAAAACATGCAAATTCAGAGCACATACACACAATGCAAAAGAAATGTGTAGTCTTAGTCTTCTTAATTTTAGTTGCTAAATATATTTGTCTCAAAGCAGGTCTCACCATCTTGAGCTACAGACAAGAGTATGATGTAGCAAAGATGGAAAAGAACCTCTTGCCCAGTGCACCAACCATAGCTACCACAGGTAGATGCCATTCTTGAACAGGAAGGATCTAAAAATGTGATTATAGTGCTTTCATGTGAAAAAGATTCAGCAGTATTTTATCTCTTATAACACTCTGACTCTGTACATATGCAGTGAAGTTCCTTCTTTAGGTATTAGATATTATCAGAACAGCTCAACTAGGTCATAAGTCCAACACTGGCAATAATTCAACGCAAGCAAAGTGGGTTATTTTGTTGCTGGTTTGTTTTTCTTGGTGAAGCTTTGTTTGTTTATTTTAAGGGCAGATAGCTGCATTTTAAGTCAAGTATTCACTGGTTTCTACCCTCAGTTCTGTGGCAGTGAATTGTGAGTCCTTCTGACTGGATTGTGCTCCATTCAGCAAAACTTTCAGTAGACTCGTTGATGTCTGTTAATGTCTCAGCAGCAGCCTTGTGAACATAGACAGGTGACCTTCAAGACAATTATGCAGCTTCTTTCTTCATTTATGTTGATAGATATGTATTTATGCTTCAATTCTTCTTTTTCTCCAGTGATTGTCTGTTACTTTTTGTTTCTGTTTTTTTGTCTTCATTTCTTCCACTTATTTTCTGTTGAAGGTTTGTCGTGTTTGGTGTTCATCATTAGGTGTCATTATTATTTAATACTGTTTCATTCTAAGTGAATAAAAAAAAAAGCAAGAGGCTGTTCAGACTATGAATATTTGAACAGTTAATATGTGATATGAAATCAGGCCACCACAGGTACATAAAGATTATGCTAAAATATTCATATATCCACATGTTTGTGAACAAAAAAAGCTTGTTGTTCACAATTTATAGTAAGGTGAACCAATTCATTCAGATACTGTACATCAAATTCAATTAACTCTTAGTCCCCTACAGTCAAAATTAAGCAGTTGTGGGGTTTTTTCTGATTTAGTTTGAATTATTCAAATCTTTGTATATTTTTTTGTTTTCTGCCACTGAGAGTCAGTCAGCAGTACTAGTGGAATCATTTACACCAAAGCCAACCTGCTGACCAGAATGAGCTTACTTCTAAGGCTTTTTTTGTCTGACTGACTGGAGATGAGAAATATTGAAAATCTTACGTTCCAGTACAGGCTATAATGAAGTCTGAGTCTGAAATTCCTCTGTCTCTGGGAAGTTTATTTTTAAGTTATTTTTAAGATATTGAACACTTAGTAGAACTGTCCATAGATGTAACTCTCCAAAGACCCATCTTTAAATCAATGCAATGTCCACTCAAGCTCAGTCTTTAAGGAAAAAAAGTCTTAAAATGACTTGAAAAGGCAGAAAAATAGTGAACAGATAGCAATTCAGCTCTTATACCACTCTGTTTTTCTGATTATACTTTCAAGTATCGTTCTAATTATCAAAAAGGAAGGAAAAAGATCTCATGTGGTGTGGAAAACATTGTTAAATTGAGATGTAATATTGAGATAGATATGAAGAGCCCTTCACTTAAATCAGATTTGTTGCTTCCACCTTGTTAACCTTTGTCCTCACTCACTGACCATTTTGTTACACAATGAGCCACAAACTTCATATTTATGCCTTTTCTAAAGTGTACTTGTCAGCTTCCACTCTAAATCCTGACATTCATATCATCTCGGGAGCTTGATAACAAAGTGCTGTGAGTACCCAACATGGTGTCATAAATATAAAAATACATTTTACAGCACCAAGGGGCCACCGTGTGTGTCCTTTGCTAATTATCAGGAGAACAAATGGCCTTAGATTAATGTAGCACAAGGCAAACGTCGTAGACTTCCTAGACTGGAAAAATAAACAGTGTTTTTAAAGGCTAGTTATCTGGTGATAACTCCTGGAATACCTCTGGCAGCATTATTTTTAAGCAAAACAAAAGAGTTAAATTAAAAGGCTTGTTCTGCCATTGTCCATAGAGAAGCATGAGAAGAAAGTAGGTTTTTCATGAAGCTATTTATTTTTTAAGACAAGAACTAACGGTGCTCCTTGGTGAAAATGGTCAGCCCAGAGCCCATCATTTTGTATATGGAACTGGAATGTTTTTTTTTTCCTTTGTACATCACTTTACAATTCTCTATACTAAATTTCATATACTATTTTCAATACTCAAGTAGTCTCCTGTAGTCCTTTTGCAGTTCTGAACTGGGGAACTGGGGGTGTTCAGTCTGGAGCAGAGGAGGCTGAGGGGAGACCTCATTGCTCTCTACAGCTCCCTGAAAGGAGGGGGTAGAGAGGCAGGGATGAGTCTCTTCAGCCAAGTAACAAGTGATAGGACAAGGGGTGATGGCCTCAAGTTGTGCCAGGGGAGGTTTAGACTGGAGATTAGGAAGAATTTCTTCACAGAATGGGGTGTCAGACATTGGAATGGGCTGCCCAGGGCAGTGGTGGAGTCCCCATCCCTGGAGGTGTTGCCATAGCACTCAGGGATATGGTGTAGTTGAGGACTGTCAGTGTTAGGTTGATGGTTGGACTCAATGATCTTCGAGGTCTTTTCCAACCTGGGTGATTCTGTGATTCTTCACTGTCTGCCTTATGCTTTCTATCTGGAATAAATTGGTATTAGAAGCAAGCTTTGTCACCTTCCTGCTTACTCTTTTTTCTACAAACTTGATGAACGTGTTATGCAGTGCAGACACTGATCCAACACCCCACCAAACTCCACTTTTGGCCTCCCTCCATTCAAACAGTTGATCAATTATGCTTCTTTTCTAGCTCTTACCTTTGGAGCAGTTATTTCTCCATGACAGAGTTTTCTCTCTTACCCTATCATTGCCTGTTTTTTTCAAAAGCATTGAAGAGTCACTGTAAAAAAAAAAAAAAAAAAAAAAAAAAAAAATTGAGATAGAGGTATCAATGTATGAAAGAACTAAGGAGAGATGTTAGGATGTAGGAGACATGTGCCTACCTCAGGTTTCAGGGAGGGAATCCCCTCCTCTGGTTGCCCTAGCCTTTGAAACTCATTATTTCTCTTTTCCATAAAATTTTCTGTAGAAAAGACTTAACCTCAGGGCACTCAGATAGAAGGGAGAGATGGGAGAAGTGACAAAATACATACAGTTGGAAAATAAGCATAACACATAATGTTTGCTTTCTGTTATTGCTTTGGCAGTGATCCGTAGAGTCTGAGAACTCTACACTGACTCTTTGAACACTTCTCCTTTAGTTGGGAAGTAATTGATTTCATAGGGCAGGTTTTTCAATCCCTCTGCAAAAGCTTCTGTGGTCATTTTTTTCTCATCCTCTCATCTTCCCCCATTCCTGTGATTTGGCAATTCACCGTGCTGCTCCCTGTATTTGTGTTTTCTCCTGCATAGCAAGGGTTTTCCATTTTCTTCTTCAGCTTCTTCCTTAAAGCCTTCTGGTTTTATGTCTCCGATTTTTCTACAAGTGATAACCAACCAATTTAGCCTCCTCAGTGCAATGTACTAAGCAATTCAATATTCCTTAGAACACGCACAGGAATCAAGTGTACTTGTTAGAAGTGTAACTACATGGCTCTTCTGAGTGCATTTAAGGATGTTCCTCTCCCTGCTCCTCAGAAGTGCTTGCAGCTATTTAGGAAGATTTCACTGGAGGCTGAACGCTGCATTCACTGTTATCTGAGGAAGATATTGCATTCTAGGAAAAGCCTAGGGATTTCAGTGCTGAGTTCATATATCAAAACCAGTTGATTCTCATTGTCCTGCATCTTCTTGCTTTAAAGGAAATAAAATGTTTAGGTTTTCAAGAAAATTGATATCTATATATATATTGTTCTTAAGACGTGTGGAGAAGTTTCTAAACAGCTTTGAGCTTATATTAACCACTTTATTGGACAAAAGAATAAATCACATAAATCCCAACTACTGTGGAACTAAAAACTCTGTATGCATGGGATGCCATGGCACCAGTCAGTGCCCTAAGACAGGAATCAGGTGTTTTGCTTTGTTTTGTTTCCTCTGAAATGTACACAGTGTGCCATTACTCTTTTCCATCAAGCTACAGAGTTACAAATCTGTCCCTTTTGTCTCATTGAAAGGAACTATTTTTAGCTTTCAAGAGCAGCTTTTTATTTCCTAAGGCAACCTCACACCCTTATAAAGCAATGTAATTGTAACACAGGTAATATGAGGACTGTGTTGTTAATAATCCAACATTTAAATATCACAGTGGTAAGAGCTCCACCAATAGCTCAGCTGAATGAGTTCAGGAGAAATTAAAGCCTTTAAATTCACCCTCAAAATTCTCTTATTTGGGTGCAGTATAGCCCTTCACAATAACAAGCTTGTAACCAGGGTCACCACACTGAGAACAAACTGCTGCTCACTCACATGAGAAGAGGCTCGTGAATCCCCACTAAATACAGATGCCTAACTGAAATGCAGAGAGGTCTTTGGCATCAAGGGAGCTTAACCTACTTAAGGCTTTATATTTCAGCACTGTGACCTTCAACTGAATATGCATCTGAAGTTAAAATTAATTTAATAATGAAGTAATGAATTCATAGGGTAGAGGGTGTTTTTTCTTTGTCAGAGCAGCCAAGATTTTATATTATCATTACTTTCTGGCTGGTATTATATGAATTTAGGGATGCACTTGCCTAGGGGTTATTTAATAAACTGCCCTCCTACTATTTCAGAGTTCAGGTGGGTTTTTTCCGAGATATTCTGTTAAAAAATCTAAAACACTGATATGAGATTTTTCTAGTTTTAAATAGAAGTGGAACTTCTTGAGAAAATAATTGGGTTTTTATACAATTTCTGTTATATCAAATACTCAGGTGATAAAAATGTTCTGGGTAAAACATGATCAGGCATATGTTTATTTTACAACTTTTATGTCATGCTTGGCAATAATAAATATTAACGTGAAGCCTTCTGTTGTTCACCTGTCTACTCAGTCGCCCCTAACCCTTTTTCCCATGTTTCTCACTGAAATTGGAGTTGTAATGTCAATTGTAACCAGACTAGCTCTTAGCAAGGCTAATATGCTGTAAATCCCAAGATGGGATGGCAAAAAGGTGTCTTCAACACAGTCTTTGACTTTAAACAGTGTTAATAGGTTATACTTCATCCAGAGGCTTTTCTTCAAACTATATATATTTATAAACTGTGCTGCCTATCTTCCTTCCTCTCTGTATCTTTGTATGGGCATCCACTCTGTGTTTAAAATTGGCTTGTCATTGATTTTTATATAGCCACAAGTGTCAACAGAAAACATTGAGACAATATAAGTTTTCATTTTGTACATGCAGGAGTAAGAATGTAAGAAACACTGAAGAATATGCAATTTCATGCTGACAAAAAAAATCAGTGTGAACCAAGAGATGAAATAATTGCATTTTAGAATTAAGCTAATTAATAGTCAGAATCTATTCTTACTTTTTGACCATTACATTACCTATGTCTTCTAATAGCTACAGAGACTTAAGTTCTTGATTATTATTGAAGCTTTTTATACCTTTTAACTGTGAAGAAGAAAAACCACCAACTTTCTCCTGTCTGCTGTTTAACCACCACTTTTAAACAAAGAGATGGATTGACATTTTAAGCCTCAAAACAATCTGCAAAACCTCTTAAGACTTCAGTCCCAGGTGTATAAGGACAAGCTTGTCACAGCCTGTTACTGAGCTGAAAAGAAAGGGAGACATTTTGGGATCTTTTGTGGGGTTTTTTTTTGTGTGGCAATAGCCAGGGTTTCCTACTGATGGCATGAAAACACTGACTTGACAAGTTCAGCAGGTAAACTTAAGATGATTCTTTTCTTTTGAAGTGTAGTTGCTGTATTGGTAATTGTCATCAATTCCATGTGAAGAGCTTGAGTAGGCTGTTGCTCCCAATGACTTTCTTAGATGAGTATTTAGTAAACCAGTGGTGTAAAACAAGCAGTACTCATGCAACAAATAGTCATTTTAAGGTATCTGATTAAATTTCCTTGGGTCATAAAGCAGAAGATAAAAGTAATCTTAGATAGTTATCACAGTTATAAACATTTTGCATTAATTTCTAGTCTCTCATATATATAAAGAGCCAGATGTTTAATTAAAAATCAAATGTATGAGAAAATGAATGTCTCCTACTAAAATATCCAAGTTCTTAAAAATATTTTTCCAAATCTGAAAACTAGTTAGTCTCTTTTTTTTAAAAAAGTTTTTGTATTTTGGACAAT
Source organism: Podargus strigoides (assembly GCA_028020825.1). Taxonomy (NCBI): domain Eukaryota; kingdom Metazoa; phylum Chordata; class Aves; order Caprimulgiformes; family Podargidae; genus Podargus; species Podargus strigoides. Next base: position 42,528,909 of record CM051624.1, on the reverse strand, counting down.
AAGTTTGGGAAAAAAAAAAAAATGCTTTTAAAAATTTTTATTTGAAATGCTTGAAATGGGCAGAGGAGGTAATAAGAGTTTAAGAATATTCCAGTGCTTCTGATAGATTTGGAGGAAAACACTTATTTTTACAAAACAAAAAAGTAGTTAAATAAAACAGGGAAAATTCAGAAACATTTCAGGACTTAAGGAAAATGGTCTCCTTACCTCTGGTTCATTTATAAGGTTTTACTCATTCATATGAATTGGGTTTATTATTGGAAGCTTCAAATCAGGCACATATTTGAATGTGGTATGATATTATTACATTGCAAGATAAAAAGAATAAAAATAATAATCACTAGCTTAACATTCTAGGTGTCTAGTAAGTATTCAGGATATGTAAAAATTTGGGTGTGTTTTAAAACTGCTTGCTAGTTAAGATTACCTTTTAAAATGACTGCTGAGTTATTGGGCTGGCTTCCCACTAGCTAGAAAAACTTTCTAATTAACTTGTAGAATAAATTAATGTGCACCACCATGACAGCACATTTGCAATAAATGTATTTGTGTGATACAAAAGGCCCATGAGTGTTATCTGATGAAATGCAGTTTTGCTAAAAGCCCTTAAAATAACTACAAATGATAGAGATCAAAATGCATTACAAAGAGCTGCAAGCAAAAATAACTAACTGCATATCGCCCATTCCCACTTCATGCAAAGGATTTCCCGTAACCCAGGAGATACCCAGAAATGTTTCAAATTCTGCAGACCAGATCTTGTTTGTATTTAGAGGAACTGTCAGCAAAATATACAGATAACTATTTTCATTGCCTTTTTATGCTGTTTAATTTATTTTAAAGCATTTGCCTAGTGCCACAAATTTCCAGGGAACATCAGAAACGTATAGATAAACCGTGTGTCCCTCACAGTTCTAATTACACTGGATGATTAGTGACCAAATTTTACTGTTTGCAGTCAGTGCACTCACTTTACTGTAACTGCAGACAGGTTGGTGTGCTGATTTTCAGGACTCCTGCAGACCAAGCAGGGAACATGAAGTGGTCCAGGTCTGAGTGCCTGAGTCTGAGGCAGTGAATCCCTCACCCTCTTGCTGCCAGGCAGAAGCAGGGGACAATAATCTTCAGGCAGGCAAGAGTCACATTTTAGCCAAAACCAAATTTATTGAGTTGATTAGAGGAGTGCATGGGTTGAATCTAAGGACTGCTGAAACAGAAAGGTTCTGATTAGATGGCAGGTGTATATATTATAAATTTTTTCTTAATTTCTCTTGAAGTTTGTGGGTTTTTTCCTATCACAGCTGTACCTCTAGCCTTTTATAGTAAAGCAATTGCCACTACAAGAAATCTTTAAAATAGATGTATATCTTGTTCTCGTCTTTGAAGATAAAGCTGTTCACACCAGCAGTATTTTTAGACCTCCCTCCTTGTCCCTGTTACATATTTGTAATTCCAGAGGATAAGTAATACTGCTGCATTACTTGACACAGCTATTTTAATGATTTATACACATTTGTAGTGAAACAACCTTCTTCTAGGCTTCCTCATGGTATTTGCCAGATTTTTCTACCAGACCTGTTGTCAAGATCCCATTTATCTGTGCATCATATTTGCAATTCTTTGGAATATTGCCTAATTTTTCAATGCTATTTTATTATAATTCTGTTAAAAGCCTTCTTTTCCAAGACTTCTGAAGTACCACCTTTCCAAGTACCAGCTTTCAAAGCTTTGTGCTGATCTCACGGATGAAGCAGGATTCCAGCCTATTTGTCAGTTGTTTGCAATTATTTATGCATGGCCAATTTAGGAAACTTTGGGGAAAAGATAACTGTATCTTGTCTATTAAAAAATTGCTTCACTATCCAAAATCATCCTGTTCTTATTCAGAAGTTAAATATATATGTACTGGTTGTGTAAAACTGATCTTAATGGAAATGTCTGGGGAACTGATGTGCTAAAATAAAAGCCCTTTAGAGCCGGAAAAGCACAGCCAAAAGTGAATCCATGAGGTGGATATTTTCAGTAGAAGTTAAGAAGGAGCTCTGCATAACTGAGTAGATACCCCTTTTTTCCTAATACACAATATTTGTCGTTTGGTTGGGGTTTGTTGGGTTTTTTTTTTTTTTTTTTGGGGGGGGGGTGTGTTGTTGTTGGTTTTTTAAATGAAATTGACCTGACAATTAGGATTAAATAAAGCTTTTGGACCACCTAAGTACAATGTTTTACTCCCACTTATAAGGGTTACAATAGACATAGCTTTGAAAACTTACATAAACATTCCTCCAGAGCTGGGATAAAGCATCTGTTTTGACAGGCTCTGGACCTCTGGCTTTCTGTTACCACGTCATTCGGAGTGAAACTGTAGCAGAGATTTTCATTAATCTACTGATTTATTCCAAGATAAATTATTCATGTTTATATCCATGGGTTTGGTCTCCTGAACCCAGTCAAAAGAGTATTGAGAAGAGGGATTGTAAAGAACCTATTAGACAGACAAGAAAAATGAAAAAATATTTTAAAAGACTATCATGCATTTTATTGAAGCACAATTGCTATTATTCCAAAGTCCATCCCTCCCCTGCTCCCTCTCCCTTCCTCCCCCCTATTTCTGGAGAAATCCAAGTTCATGACTGGGGACTTTAGTAGTGTAGTCTTCCTAGGGAACAGGTTTTTGTCTATGCAGAGAACTAGTGCTTCATCTTCACACTTCTGCCGTGTGTTCAGTTAAAAATTGGACATCTGTGTTTCATTTCTTATTTGAAAATAGGTAAACTTGACCAATTTTTCACGTATTTTCCAGCATAAGGTGATATTTTACCTTGTTACAAATGCAGCCTTCTAGTTAATGTGTTATGTATGCACAGGTGTTGAAGTGTTTAACACATTAGACAAATCAAATAAGTTCCACTCAGTTCATTGTGCACTTATCTATTGGAGTGTTTGATGCATTATTAGAAAGGAATAAATACTTAGATATATTAAGTAACTATCATTAGCTACTTCGACAGCTTCAGCTGCTTGGAACATATCCTGAATATACTCCAATATTCACTGGTACCATACTTCATCCCTCTTCTTTGGTTAGATTGCTATATCACCTTCTTAGAAAAAAAGATATGCTAAAGAAAGGCAACTAAATGGGTAAGAGTGATAGTGTGAACTAGTTGTTCTGTGTTTTAAGCTAAGTAATAGACTAGTGAACTATCTAACCTACCAGGAAACCCTTTAGAGGGAGGTGAAATGAATTCAAATTCAGTGGAGAACCAAAACCAGACTGCTGACAAGAAACAGTTCTGTTGGGTTCTTCACTAAATTCTCTCTATAGGAAAAAAAAAAATTAAATAAATCCAGGCACAATGTATTTGTACCTGTATTACAATAACAAAAAAGATCAAACTGCTCATCCAGTTGTTACAGCAGTGACTCCCTGTTACACTTCACAGAAATGGGTAAGAGCTGGTAGTGCTACAGAGCACAGCTCCACTCAAAATTGAAGCACGCAGGAAAGAGAACAATTTCTGGCTTACATACCAAACAAGCACACGTGGAGAATATTGTTCCAGTGCCACATGGGAAGTAGGAGATACCAGTTTTTAGACACAAATACTTGGTACTCTAAAGTGTTAGACATGCTGTCAGGCCTGAATCCTCAAAGAGAGAAATATCTCAGGATTTCTGAATTTCAGCTGTTTGCCAGTACCTAAATACCATCATCCAGAGGGATTAGTGAAGGCATAAAAATAAAGATGTAGGCAATGTACTTTTTCCTTAATTATTGTATTACCCCTAATATAAACCTGCTAAAAAAATTTGCCATGACCCAAGTCATTGTTCTAACACTTTGGGAGATTTCAAGATCAATCTTTCTTTAAAGCATGATCTTTATCTTGTTCTCCCTATAATAATATGTAGTCTTGAAACTGGAAAATCACCATGTGCCTAGACAGGGCTATACTGGGAAATAGGTGCAGAATGCCACACGGTTCTCTTTTAAAGCACTGAAGATTCAAAAGCAACACATTAGCAATAGCAGAACTTATTGTTAGATACAGCCTTTTTTAATAAACACTACTGGAGATATTGAATTATTATTTCTTCACAGTCTGTTTCTTTTCTTGTGGAATTTTGGAATCTACAGAATCTGGAAATTGTCCTAAAATAATTTTATTCCTACAAGCAGAGTATAGATGGCTTACAGGAAAATGGGGTTTAACTGCAATTTCAGTAGTGCAGTAAAAAAGACCTGATGTTAGAAAGGCAAAACAAGCTCTCAGAAGAGCAGAGCAAACTCATTAACAGTAAATACTGAAGGAAAACATGACAACACTTTCATAACGTGCAACGGTAGAGGAGGAGGTTGTGAAACTGCTTCTGTAGGACAAATGATTTAATAGAGGGGCAAACATGTCACGAAAGCTATGGCTTTTTCAAATACTCTTCCTTTCACCCAGCTCTTTTTTTTTAATCTTTGAATGAAGAATGCATGTATAAAATAGAGCAACACATTACTTTTCTCTGCAAGGCATACATGTTCCTATATTTTGCATGGTGACATTTACAGGGCTTTGCAGAATAATGTCAATTGTTGCTTTTAAAGGAGAGGTTTGTGTAAACTTATGTTAATGTCATGTTAATATAACAACTGTATTAACAAGGACAGAATTGCTTAAACACCAAGGAAATATATGTAAAATTTGAGTGATACATATTTAAAAGGCACATACAGATGTGTATCATGAGCTATCTTTCTTTAGCTTAATAACAAAGACAGCAAATCATCACCAGTTTTCCTGAGTCACCCCTTATATTGGCACCTTTTATCTTCAACATCTTATATCTTTGTACTTTGGGGTCCCTGCAGGGTGTTATTAAGTAAAGATATGGAACACCATATTACATCATTGACCTTGCTTTTATTTTGGAGAGTCAGCCATGATCTTAGAAAGTTCTTTAGTCTGCTTCTTTGTCCCATTGCAAAAATTCAAATTCTCTGTGAATCAAGTCCAAACTCAGAATCTTTTAGTGCTGATTCCAACTCTACAATAAATAGCTGCTTTACTCCCTTGACATTTCATGCAGTACCAATTTTTGGTACCCAGAATTTCAGAGAAAAGGATAAAGGAACTATACCTCATTTATGTCTGTATGTAATTTTGCTCTCTCCTTTCCAAAGATCTCAGAGGCTATTTCATACATCCCCAAGAGGGCTAGCCTGGAGCAAAAGTGACCCTTTTGTTGTACCTTTTTTTTCCCAAGTTGTGTTTTACATCTTGTGGTGTCATCAACTGATATATCAAGAGCATTACTTCATTTGGCTTTCCTTATTTTCTCCTGACAATATCCTCAGGGTTGATAAATGGTCCTGCTTTCATGTAGAAGGCAATGTATTTATTTGGATCCTATATATAAGTTTATGAAATCATGAAATTCTTCAACAGTGACTGGGACAGCGAGCAAAGGCTCTTACAACAGTTAACTCTTGGGTATTTATTCTCTTGTCGTTAACTCCTTGGGGTTTGAAAATGTATATTACTAATAATAACAAGACGCAGTTTAACAGTTTCCAGAGGAGCATCAAGTTTGCTGCCACGCAAGCTAAAAAAATAATATATTTGGCTTGTAGTCTGAAATTTTATACATGTTTCTGGAAGAAAATATGGAAGAAAAATGCTATTTATAGATAGTGTGGGAAGAGGGAATTGAAAGCATAGAAAAGAACTATAATCTTTCTGTGTTCCTCACTTTTATGCTGTACATTTCTGTTCAAGCTTGATTCAGCTAGGAGCAGTGTCTTGGTGACAGTTAGTCAAGGAATCACAAGGGAGTGTAAAGGGAGTGTAAAGACTGGACTGCTTGCAGTAGCCTTTGAAAAACTTTTCATTTAACTGCAATTCTCAGTTCTAGCATTATTTCAAAGCCGTGAGAAAATAGACTGCAATCAATCTAACTGCCCACACAGCCTTGTGCCAGGGCTGCTGCTTACCCTGCAGCCAGGCTTTCTGGCTGCCTCTGCTCCTTGAGATGCAGGCAGTCATGCTTTGGTACATCTCTCTGCTTCAGTTCTTCCACAGCTCAAATGTCCACTTCACACCAATGTCAGTCCTTTCAATGATCCTCTAAAAACCAGCTGTAGTGTAAGCTCTTTGGAAGGGGAAGTGTAGCTCTGCTTCAATCAGTTTCTAGAGTCCATAGGCAAGAAATCACTAACCTTTCTTGCATTACAAGAGAAATGACAAGTGCTCGTAATAAATGGAAGCACATTTATTTTACAGATGCCAAACCTGCATCTGCATGTCCCAGAACAGATGGGTTCACAAATCAGTTGGCTGCAGTTTTGGAAGAAAGCTGGAAATTTATCCTATGGAGAGTTGGTGTAGAGCCCAGACTTGTCACAGGAGTGCCCGAAGGAGCTGCTCCATAGCTGCCCTCACTTTACCCACTGCAGCCAGAAGCAAAGAGCAAATGGGACTGGAACCAGCATGGGCTCCTCACCCCCTGCTGCTCTTACCAGGGATCATATGCTTTAGATTATTCTGTGGCTGACGAAGTGGTGCTGATTGCTGACGCGGTGCCAAACGTATACTAACTGTTCATCTCCGAGTATAACTGAATTAGGAAACATGTTTTTATTTGCGGTGTCATTTGATTATGTGAGGTAATTGGGTTTCGTATGATATGTCACCCGGGGGGTTATTTGTACATAAAAGGAGAGATGTTGAGCTCGATCTCTCTTATCGTGTGTGTTAATGAAATTAAACCACAGCAAATAAATTGATGTAATTTGCTGGCACACATAAATTTCCATATCTGGGCTGCTGAAGAGCGGATTGTGCTAACACGTACAGTTAAAAAATGATCAAAGACTATGTTTTTGAATGGCCTAGGAGGAAGTACAAGTAATTAAGCAGAGCCTTGAATTACTATTGAAATATTTGGGGAAAGCTGCTACATTAGGCATAACGTAGTGGTATATTCCTTTAGAAAATTCAATTCAATTACTGCGTCCAGAGTGGTTGTCACTTTGGAGCCCACACCAGTAGTTCAGGTAATTTGTATCAAAGAAGCTATTATGGCCTGTTCCTTCAGCAGCCATCTGTATCATGTGATAAGTTGATCCTCAGTTTTGCTTCTGAGACACAAACGGCAGCGTCAGTGCATTTGCTGAGAAAAATTCCCCGTGGCCATACATTTGTTCAACCAAACAAATGGTCCTGCTTGAGGCAGCCAGCAGATGCTGTCATCTGTACAACACGATGATCTTTTTCTCTATTCTAGCCTCCCCCACCCCCAATTAAAACTCTGAACAATTTAAATATATGTAGAATAGATATAACGCAGCTACATAATCCATCCACCTAAGCACCAGCTGCGTGTTACTATTAGTCCTTTCCTTCTGATCTTCCCTTTTACTCATCCTGATCCACCCTTTTCCTTCACTGGGCTCAGAATATATCTATGCTACATGCTGGCAGATGGTTATTTATTTATTTATTTAGCTAGTGGTTTGCTCCCGTTGAATAATTTACGTAGCACGTTGCTGCAGTTTTGCAAAGGTCTCGTTCAGCCAGAGTTTCACATCAGTGCCTGTGGCTTCCCTTTGCAACTACACAGCATCAGTCCTGACCCAACTTCTGGGATTTTAAATGTTAAATGAAGAACATGTCAAATCTTAAATGGCCATGGTTGGAGAATAACGGCCGCCACTGTTGGAAGTAAATAGTGAGGTCTGGTTTTGTGCCTGCAGATTTATTTCCCTTTTTATTTTTTTAAACTTCTCTACCTGCACTGAATGTACCTAGCTGGCTGATTTTCCAAATATTAACAAAACTTTGCAGAGGAAAAGGGACTCTTAATTTTATTAGGTTTCTGCATATTTTTTTTTTACCAACACTGTTGGCAGTGGTTTCATAATAGAAATGAAACTGTAGTTCACCTCTTGGTGACATAAATCTCCTGCCAATACAACATAACTCCCCCTTTCACTGTCCACAAAGGAAATGTGCTCCCCACATCTGATGCGGCTGTGCCCTTGATCCATTGCATGTTGTGGCATATCTGTTGCCTGGATAACCCAGATGCTTGCTACTTCCTCTCTGGCAACTGTAAGCCTTTGGGAAAGTGCCTTAGCTGTTCCAAACTGGAAACCTGTTTGCCAGCCAGTGCTTGTGCACAGCCTTTTTCCTATACATATCTCACTCATCAAAGTCAAGCACTGAGATGAATGCATTTTAGCACACACAATGGTAGCTGTTAGTGATAACATGCACTGGAATTTTCATTTCAGTTTTATATTGTAAAACACAAGTGGTCAAATTCACATATAATATAAATTAAAGCGTGACCTGGAAGTCAAATCTAAAGGTAACTAGAATTACCATAAAAAAATATTGATAAAGAGCTGAAAGAATCCAGAGATTACGCTAATTAAGCATATAATCCAAGAGCCACTGAGTGGATGAAAGATTTTATTGAATTAAATTGGATGAAAGATTTTATTGAATTAATTTGGCTTGGGATCAGCCTCTAAGATTACCTTGGATCAGAGGGAAAATGTAAGGCTCTGGATATATGGCTTGATTTATATACAGAAATCAGAGGAAATATCTCATGGTATTTGACTTCTTAGTCAATGGAACAGTGTCAGGAAGGAAGCAAAGCCTTGTGCTGCCAGAGCTGCAGATGAACACATTTTACCTGAGAAGATAAGATATGAAAATGCCAGCTACTTTTTTAATTGCCAAATGTTTGTCAAACTCCTTTCTGCATCCTCAGAAGTAGGAAAATTGATAGCAGAGATTAAGTATGCGTAGTACTGGTGCTAATAGCAAATGCCACATTTACATGGAAGACTGTAATATACTTAATGGGCAGGGTCTATCCCTTTTTGAAGAGACAGGCAATAGGACAGGAGGAAATGGCCTCACGTTGTGCCAGGGGAGGTTTAAATTGTTCTGGTTTTAAACCAGACATAAGCTATGACAGGTGTGTCTAGGGACCAAATAGCAAGCAGCAGGCTGCACTACAGAGAATATCAGAATTTCTTAGCTGTGGTCAGCCCTTAACTCCATCTGTCATTGTTGCATGAAAATACATTATCACTGGACCCTCAAAATTCCAGCTGTTGGGAACTTACTAAAATAATCCAATTTTGGTAGCGTGGAGATCACAACTGGCTAATTGGAGCTTCTAACCCCAGAGCTTATTGTCAGACATCACCAGATCTCTCTTCATATCTGTTATTCAGCTGAAAATGCTCTTTCATTAGCTGACAGGGGTTTGTTCTCTTAGTCAATTTTGTGCCTGATGAGGGCAGAAGAGGGGCTGACATTAGCTCACTGTCACATGAATACAGGTCAGAGGCTGAAACTTCAGAACATGTGAATCTTCTACAGCCAGACTGCCACTCATGCTTGGCTCCAGACATCAGGAATTCACCACCAACTACAAATACGTTTTACCAACTACACTACTGACATTGTAAGATGGAGAGAAAATTATATCAAGCCTATTTTTTTTATTCCCCACACAGAATAATGTTCCATAATTTATTCCAGAGATATGAGAGATATCATTATTTACACACAGGGCACTTGAAGAAAAATTTAAATGGAGTAAAAGACAAAATGGAGGCACTGATTTATGAGAAAGCTTTTTCACACATTAAACTTGCAAAGCATTAGCATCAATATGAAACTAAAAGCAAGTAAGCTTTTAAAAGCAAGCTGAGTGTGTGAATATGATTTTTTTTCTACCCATTATGGACGATGAGAATTAAAAAAATGGAAAAAGACATTTTTCTGTATCATTTTTAATGACATAGCTTGTTAATGACAAAACAGGAAGAAAGGAAGAAACTTGGTGTAAAGATTAGGGTTTTACCTCCTATTTCATGTTAGGATAGAAGACATACATATTACAAATTCTCAATAAGAAATAATAAACAGTACATTTATCCTGAATCATCCATCAAACAGAAGTGGGAGAGTCATTTGTCAGACAGCCCATCACTGGCTGCTGCTTGCACAGTCCTCCCCCTCCCTGCCAAGCACAGATCTTTTAGGCAGCAACTGGGAAAACTTGCCTGCTAAACTGCTTCAGGCTGCAGTCTTGGCTTGGACCACATCTTGCTTCTAGACCTCAAACCCAGCTCTTGATCCTGCCTCCCCAACTGCAGATCTGCTCACCCAGCCTTGGTCCACCCTGCCTGTTTCTTGCCTCAGATTCTGTTGTTGTTTCATAAATTCTCCATTCATGCCTTCAGCCTGATCCTAATCACACTTATCTATGTCTTTAGGCTTGGCATACACAGACAATCTGCTTTTTTGACCCTCACCTCAAATTCCAGGCAAATTCTTGGTTTTTTCCCTTGAACAGAATGTCTGCCAGCTTTTCTGGCTCCTAGCACAGGTGGTCATTACTACGGCATCTGGATTCAGCCTACACAGTGGTGTCTTAAAGGAATCCTTAAAACCCAATATTTTCATTAGATATATGCTAGGAAAGGCAACATTTTAACAAATAATTTTCTTGTGAGGCTTTCTGTGGTATGCATATACTTAGATATCCTGTAGGCCACTGCAATCACACAATCACAGAATCAAAATGTTAGGGACTGGAAGAAATAAGATGCTACTTTGGGAACAGAAATTTTAGAGACAAAGAACAGTTTGAGAAGGATCTGCCCTTTTGTATAAGAGTTTGTCAATTTATTTCGTGTCTAGTCAGTGGGTGCTTAATAAAGGGTGATGATCAGAGATTTCAGAGCTTGTTTTCCACTAAGTTGGAGATTGCACTCCACTGGAGATGCCCTTGAAGGTAAACAAACACACACACTGCCAAACACAATTGTAAATTGAGATGTAAGAAAGTAACAATTTCTTTGGTACTTTCTACAAAAAATATGGCCATTTATGTATTTAGAATCCATTTTGGTTGAAAGGAGCAAGTCATATAACACATTCTCTCTTTCTTACCTCTTCTGTAGCAGTATAAAGATGCAAATCCACTTAAACCTGTGGATAGCATAAAATAAATCCACAAGTGTGACACACTAAAATAAAGGTTAAAGTTATACTATGACAAAGGGGAGAGAAAATATCTGTGACTGTTTAAATATAATCAATTTTAAATTGTTTAAATATAATCAATTAAATGCTAATAATATATTAGTTTGAAAGCAAAAAGCCAATAAAGAGAGAAGCAGAGCAGAGTGGATGTGAGACCAGCAGACTGAGGAACCTCTCTACACTTTATAGGAAGTCTTCTTGGCTTGTAACTCAGCCATTGGCCAGAAAGGTCAATAGCAAAAGGCTATTCATCTCATACAGAACATAATTACCTTATAATTACCTTATTTAATCTGTCAATAACTGAATACCCCTAATACTACAATGATCTGGGTTCATAAATGCTATTAATGCCTGTCCACCTGTAACTGTTATCACAGCTGTGACAGAAACAAAACAAAAAAGAAACACCTCTCCTAATTGAGGAAAATGTCTATTATATTTTGAAAAGGACATACTTACTAAATAACCTCAGACTAATGGAGTCTGACTCCACAATAGGAAGATGGGATTTTCAACCAGGTGAATGAATATTGTTAACTGAAATGTACTGAATCCTGCTTACACAGACCTCGTGTGAGAATTATTATGGTCTTTAACTGTTCTTTCACTGTCTTACAAAATTGCAAGATAATACCAACACCCATCAGAAAACAGAAAACAGCTGGATTTTTCTCATATGGCAGATGTTTTTCTGGATAAAGGGGCCAGATTAGATGGAATTCCTCCTTTGGTGGCTTTTACTGTCTTTCCCACCACACCTGGATGATGCTGCAATGGGGACATAACACTTGCATGATCCCAGGCTATGATGGGGTCCCCCAGGTGTGAATGCACATGGCATTCATGCCTTGAAACTTATGAATCAAATAGAAAATAGCAAAGATAACCAAAGAAGAAGCTGAAATCAAGAGGCCATTAGGTAATATACATGGTAACAAAGATTTTGGAGACTGGATCAAACATTATGGCTGTTGTCACAGTTATGAAATGACCTGCACCTTACAGCTCTCCTTATCTAATGCTCTGCACTTGACTGGGAGTTGTTTTCCTTAGGGCTGTTTCTTTCACTTGAGGCTCTTGTTATTTCCTAATCGTGCTAAGGAGACAGACCCCGCATTACGGGGTCCTGTAGACCCTTTCTTTGCTGGGACTTGTGAGCTGCAAGTTGATTAAAGTGACTCAAGGATAAAATCTTCAAAATGGAGCAGTTATATTTCTTCCTCTGAGATCTGAAGCATGGATAGAGAAAATTAAAAACAATTAAGAGCTATGCACATGATCTTAGGTTTTCAATTTTTTTCACTAGCTTTGTCAATCTAACGTCGCTCTCCAGGTGAAGAAACAGTTGTCCTGTTTGCATCTTAGGCTGCTTTTGGCCACAGAATTTGTCGACACCCCTATAAGTACAGATTCCTTTTGCTTCAAAGATAACTAGAACGTTTTTAAAATTTCAGCTTTGTTCTTTCACCTAACCCTTTCAGTCTAACACTGTAGTAAGTCCCCTGTCACCAATCAATGTACCCTCACCCTAGCATTTCCCACTTCATCACTCTAGGTTAGTACCAAGTACTTTGCTTTAATACCTTTAAATAGGAGTGAATTAGAATCCTCTTGAGCTTTGCCTGAAGTTTCTAAGAAACTTGATTGTTACACTCCAGAAAACGTTTGTGTTCCCACAGACTTGCTTTATTAAACACATCCCTAGTACATATATGCTGCTAGTACTTTTGAATTTTCAAAATTCACATGACTCATCTCAGGACTAACATCCCTTCTTCTCTGGAAATTGTTTATCATTAAGTAAACACCATATTTTTTAATCTGGAAGGCAGTTTTACAGAGGATGAAGATTTGCTACTTCTAAATGACAGCCATAAACTCTTCATACAAAGGCAGAAGCAGTGTGTCTTAGAATTTCATTTTAAGTAAACAGAACTTACATCCCCATGGCGTGATGAAGAAGCTTTTTGCTTTATTGCCTTTTGACAAAGCTGTAGATACAAACAGACATTTGCTGAGGCAGCAGAAAATGTTAAAATTCAGTTCTGACATATATTGTATTGCATTTGGGGCAACACACACAAGATGTAATATTGCTTTCTCATATTAAATATACACTGTAATCCTAACTAAAATGTCCAAGTGAGTCCTGTCATGCCTGTAGCAAACCTTAGAAGTCATAGTGACTTGCTAAATTCGTGTTATATTGTCACATATTTGTGTTACGCTGTTTTTTTTGAACTCTAAACATAAACTTCCATTTAATAAATCCTTCTCTTGCTAGACCTATCCAGTACTATCAATCTCCACTGCTCAAGACCACAACCAAATGAGAAACTTTCAGCTCATAAGTTCAGTAAGGTATTAGTAAAAAAATAGCAATAAGGAACAATTTTAGTACAAGTAATTTGATTGACTGGAAATGGAAAAAACAGGATATCTGCATGTGCGTGTATGAGTTTTGATGGAAAAATATGAAGTATTCCTAAGATCTAAAACTGGAGGTACAAATAATTTGACCACAAGCAATAAAAGATGAAAGCTTGCCTTTCCTGAGTTTGTTGCAGAAGTAGTTTTTATCACCCTGCTATCATGAAGGTAGACACGGTGCTGTTGCACATGTAGAAAAGGATATGAATATTGTAGCCTGTCAGTGGAGGGCATGGTGGAGGACATTAAGCTCATTACAAAAGCAGGGAGTTCACTAAGGGTGGGGAGTTCCTCTTCCTAGGGCTCTTTCTTTGCTTTCTGCTGCTGAGCCGAAGGACAAGGCTGAGTATAACCTTGTATACTTTATATTGGCTATTGTGTTGGGTTTTTTATTTCGTTAAATCTGTTTCTGCTTCAACCCATGAGGATTCTCCTTTTTTTCCCCAATTCCCCTTCTCAGCTGGGAGGGGGTCATCAAGTGCTAGAACAGCTGCTACAGTTTAGCCCTGGGTACAGGCTAAGCGTGGACACCCCAGCTGACCAAAGGGATATTCCACACCATAGGATGTCATGCTCAACATTTAAGGCTGGGGGGGAAGAATAAGGAAGGGGGAGGACATTTGGAGTTATGATGTTTGTCTTCCCAAGTGACCTTTACATGTGATGGAGCCCTGCTGTCCTGGAGATGGCTGAACACCTGCCTGCCCATGGGATGTTGTGAGTGAATTCCTTGTTTTTCTTTGCTTGTGTACAGAGCTTTTGCTTTACATCTTAAACTTGCTTTATCTCAACTCATGAGTTCTCACTTTTACTCTTCTGGTTTCCCCCATCCCACTGGGGGAGAGAGGGCGAGTGGCTGTGTTTAACCACAGCCATCGTATGCCATAAAATTGGAGGGCATTTTTTTAGTAACATGCAAAAAAATCATCAGAAAGTTTTGATAATTACTAAATACTGGAGTTCTTTAAATCTTCACAGAAAAACATTTTGCATCTAATGAGAGACTAGGCCAGTGAGAATGGTGACGTAGTCCTGTTTTGAAGTGAAAAGTCTTGCTAGATGGATAAAATAGTAAGTCTTCTTGGCTGTCTTCACTCTTGCTACCAAAGGCACAGTGTCATTATTGCATGTAGGGCTGAGAGTTTTGTTGTGGATGAGAAATGTACTTACAATACTTCATGTATACATCGCCAAGAAAGTAAAAATGCTGAAGGGCCTTGCTCACTCATTTGTATTTGTCAAGGTTTGGGACTGAGCCAGCCACTAAACAGATGACAGGTGCCTCTACTAACCCCTCTCCTTTCCTGAGTAGGGGAAGGGAAAGGAAAAAAGGGAGAGTGAGTTAGGGGTTGGAAAAAAACCTAAAAAAGCTTTAATGAAACAATAACAATAAAAGATAATTAATAATAATAATAATGAACTATATACAATCATACACTAAAATAATATTGAGCTTCACCCTGACAATCGCACACTCCCCCCCCATGGAGCTCATGTCCATCACTGGTGCTGCAGGGCAGCTCTGGGAAGATCCTGGGCTGGGCTCTTGGACTCAGTGACAGATGGGAAGTAGATTCAGGAATGCACAGACTGGAATTGGAGACAGAAGAATGGACAGAGTCCTCCCAGAACACTGGCCAGAGAAGAGAGCTTGGCCTTCATGATCCCTCAGCTTTATATTGAGCTTGATGTGGATGGATTTGTTCACAGTGGAGAATTTTCTGACAAATCAATGGTAGTTAGGAGTTTATGTCACAGAACTTCAAATAAGTGCCTGTTTAAGATTAAACACGATTTTGAATTCTAGTATTATCTATCCTCTTTCTTCATGTGGGAGATACCTGCCCTTGTGAAACTTTTTTATGTTACCAGATGCAGCACTTCATGGATTTTCAGACCCATAGTGAGTTTGTGGATTCAGCAATGAGAAAAATCATCATTTGGCTTGTAAAGAGAGTACCAGTTGATCAAGGAATTTTGAAAGTAATAGAGAATTTCACATTTTTATATTGGAAGATACACACTTAAAGTTAGACCTGTTTCTTTCAATACTGGTGATATATTTGCCATTTAACTCTTAATTTCTTTGCCAAGATTTGAATATTTTTGCATGTTTTTGCAAAATAAATGTTTCCATAATAATTTTATAACCTCTTCAATATTTTTGTACTGTTAGATATTAAGAATTTTTAAAAAATCTGGGCACAATAACTCAGCAGACAACTTTTATGTGTGCTCCATTTAAACGCAGTGTTTAAAGAAATAAGGTTTCTCGTGATTTTGGATGGTCTCACAAAGCCTTATGTGAGAGTGGTCCCCCTTTCCTTTGCTGTATTCTGCTTCATATTGTGTGCACACATATAGTCTAGAAAAAAATGGTTTCTCCATTTGTGACACTTCTAAAAATTTAAGGAGTTGTATTACTTGGCTGCACTGCAACTAAACTGTATGAGCAGTAGAACAGCAGAAACCTCTGTTCTCTGTGCTTCATTTCCCTAATCCTCCCAGTGCCTCTGAAACAGTTTCAGAATTCACGTTTCAAAACTGCATGTCAGTTGGCTTCATAAAGCAATGCCCACTGTGACTCGGTGCCTTGCATTGCACACCGCATCCCTCGTTAAAGGACACAACACAACCAAATACTTCTTCATTGCTGCTCACATGAAACAAAACGTGTCTCGACTTATCACAGCCAAAGACCCATTTTGTCTTCTCCCCTGCAGCCAACCCCTTGCCAGCAGTGTCACCAGTGCACGTGGCCCTGCCACAGCATGTAATTATCTGTCCAGGCTGGAAAGATCCAGCAGTGAAAGGTATTCTGCTACAGGTAACGTGGCTCTGCAGAGGCTCCCGCCTGCCGTGGCTTCAGCAACTGCAGTCACATGAAAGGCTTCTGAGCAGCTTTGAGACAGCATCCTCCTTTCTCATGTCCCCTCATCCTGCTCTCTGTTGTCACACAGCTTTGATTCCAAGTACTCTGTATTCTGTCACGATCCATTCAGCAACAGTAAAGCAGGCCCTTAGGAAACAGTACCTATATTTATTCTGAATTAAGATTAAATTGCTCAAAACTGCCTTAAAATCCACTCATATTTTCTCTTTCACTCTTACATTTCACATCTTTTATTTTTGATAAACACCATTTCAGATGCCTGTTCATAAGGAAACATAATGACCTCTTCACATGTGACATAATAGGGCAGAGAGTCTTGTAAACAGAAGATAGTTTGCAAGTTTTGCCTGTATTTGTATGTGGGGACAAAGACCAGAAGGGATGCCTAAGTTTGCCTGGACTTCCTAGATACTATGGCAAATAGAATTTTCCAGCTGGAAATGTGCATTGCTCAGTGCAGCCAATGTTTTCTTGTTCACTCTAAAGGATCAGGCCATGGCACTGGCACATCAGAAGTACTAGAGAGGGATAACCTGTTCTTCCTTTCCCTTCCAAAACGTTATTCGTGCCTTCTTTTAAGGCTCCTTTTGGTTGATTTCCACACATATGAGGTATTAATTGTGCTTTCTCTTCAGTAGCCAATCTCCTAAATGACATCATGAATAATTATGAATAAAGGCTCCATCCTCTGTCCTTTCCCAGCACTGAAGCAGAGTTTGTTAAGGAAGGTAAACTGCAGAGTTTTCTATCCCCAGCTTCTATTACTGTCTGAAACACAAACTGGCCAGCATCAAAGCCATCCTTCATTCCTTGTCAGAGCCAGAGACTCACAAGGCAATGATGAGGGATTCAGACAGCATTTCTGGCTCAGAGCTTACATTTGCCTCTTTCTCTATTTTTTTCCCCCTTTTTTTTGGTTGTATTTTTCTGTTCATTTGTTTGCATTTTGCTCTTTAGCACGTTCACAAAAGGCTGCCATCTTGTTTCCCACCACAATGATTGAGGTTCAACTTGGTTATCCCGTGGAAATATTCTTTCAGGAGAAAGAAGTTCTACCTGCTTTAAAATATTTCTAGCCCTTTTTATTCACAATTATTTGGGGATGACCAATTCTGAGGCACATACTGACCTAATATCTTTCAAGGTACATAACTAGGTTTAGTATCTTTCAAAATTGCATTTGCACTTTAAGGATGTCACATCATACTGTGCAAGTGAAAGAGAATAAGCTGAATTAATACAGCTTTATTTTGAATACAGCTTTATTTTGAATACAGAAGAATTTTTAAATGTTTTTATTGAAAGGAGCAATAGCAGGACACTAAAATTACAGGGCAGCAATATTACATAATTTCTGCATGTAATTGCTTGACCAGTTAATACCTTCTTATTTAATATCTTAAACAGTAGAGGTTGAATTCTAAACATCATCAAATTACAGGTTTAATGAAACAACTATTTCCATCTCCATGGGACAGATAATTTATTTTTTTTTCAAAGTTAAATGAGATACTGTGACTAGGACAAATGCTTTCAAGCTCTTTCAAGTTTGCCATTGTCTCTGAAAAAAAATAAAAATAAAAGATGCTATAAAATTGTAGCTCAAAGCAGAAAGCAAAAACTTGTATCTGTAAGTGCAAGCTGAATATTTGCAATCTGAAAAACCTAAACATTTCTCTACTTCTAATGCTTTTTTCTTTGGACAGAAATGTATGGCTTTGTTAAGTGGGTAAATTGTGCTGTAGTAAATACACTAGACTCCGTTTCCTTCTGATACTGTGTACACATCCTTGGATTTTTTCACCTTTTATTAGGATTGACTAATCCTCTTGAAAAGCTTAGCACTCCTAGTTAAAAAAAAAATAAAAAAATAAAAAAAAAAGAGGTAAAAGGCTTCTGAAGCAGACTTTTTTTTTCCACTTTTTCTGGTGGCCCAGACCAATGAAGTACCTCTCCAAACCCATTTGCAGTAAGCTTCTCCTCATCTGTAAAGCTTAAAGCACCCCTGGTTACATATTATTTCTCTGTGCAGATCTCAGAATAATAGAACTTAACTGAGATCTCTGCTGGAGACCAAGTGTCTCCTTGATGTGGGGAGAAAACTGCAGGTGTCTCTGCCCAGAGGGAGGAAGAAAGTGTGAGGGAGTGAGAGCATGAGATAGTGGGGGAAGAGAGTGAGAGAGAGAGCACCAAAGGCAGGACAGTGGTCCCCTTGCTGGCCTCTTGTGAGTCCTGACCAGGAGTAGATGACTCAGAAAAATGAACCAGAAAATCCCTGGAAATGCATCCCCCTGTCACACTTGGCATTGTGCGTGCCAGGGAGGAATCTGAGATTTTTGAGAGAAGTGTGTTGATTCAGATGGTGCAGATATGGTCAATAAATCTCTTTGTCCTACACATCTCTATGAGGCATTTTGATTTCTGCAGCCCCAGGACACGGGGATATATAAGCTAAATCATCAATATGCAAGCAGTGCAGCTCTGCTCCATAAGCTTTACTGCAGCCCTTGGCTGCACCACCAGCTGCTGCCACAGTAATCCTTCCTTCACAGCTACTTTTTCCCGTGGCTATGGATGTTATTGGACTATTGTTCATATCAGTATCTAACCCAAGCAGTTCTTTAGCTCACACATTGATGCTGAGAGAACTGCCCTGCAAAGCATAAGACATAGCATGCTCTAGGAGACCTACACATCTTTTTAATGCTCATCTGTGCAGAATCTCTGAACCCTTAATTTAAAAGGCTCAGCTGCCTGTACAAGTGAAAGTGGTATTCACCAAAGAGTTGTGGACTCCATGTTCCTACTGTGCTGCAACAAATTGATATGCAAGATTGCCTTCTCTGAATCTCTTGCTCCTTCCCCTGCTTAGCTCTTCAGGGCTCACTTACTCTTGCAAGAGTACAATAGCATTAATTCTTCTTCTTCATTGGCCAGTCACCTGTTGTGATAACTACCCTACCTATCGCCTCACTATCACCTTCCAACTCCTTCCCCTCTGCTGTTCACCTCCACTGCCTTTAGCTTTTTCAGCTTCAGCCTGTGTAGTAATCTTTCCTGTATTTAAAAGGGCTGAATAGCAAATAGGAGATCCCAAAGTGACTCACAGTACCGTGGATGAAATGAGGCTCTATCAAATAATATCCAACAACAAAATTATTCTTTGTGTTAGACTCATCAGGTTTATCGAAGAGAAAGCCAGAAAAGGAAAGAAGAAGATGAAGAGATACAGCCAACTAATTAAGCAGTTGTTTTCTGGAATGATTTTAGAACAGACTGCCTTTGGGCACTGCAAGATGAAAATAATGTATAAAAAAGGACTGAAACAAAACAGCCTACAAAAGAAGCAAAACATCACAGAATAGCAAGTTAGTAAACACAAATGAAATATTAAAACTTGGAAAAAGATGATGAATAGATCTTAACGAGTGTTTTTGAATAACCAGAAACAAAACCTGTTTGTTTTTAAAATGAGAAATACACGGTCATGTTGCAGACTTTTATCTTGCTGTGCATCGACTTTCCTTCTCACTCGTTATCCCTCTCTTCCTTCTGCCCCCATTCCAGTAACTTTTACATCCGTTAGCAAATGCTGAACAAATTTGATACAGCAATAATGTTCCCCAAAGATAAATTAGTCATATGTGTTTCCTGAAATAGATCTATAGGTAGAAATTGGATACACTGATGTCCTCAGATGGTACAAAAAAAAAGTTCCAGTTTAAATTCATACAGTGTTAAACATTGGAGAGTACACAAGAGAGAGAGGGAGAGAACTGGTAAATACTCTAATTATGGGAGCAGCTTCAACAGGGTCTAGCAAGCAACTACAAGGCACACTTGAATGAAATCAAGCTTGATTAACAAATTCTATGTTGAGACAAGATTGTCAAAAAGAGTAAAAACAGATGGAGGGAATTATTGCATCAGTGGAAATAAGGTGAGATGATATCAGATTCTTAACAGTCAACCATTAGAGGGAAAAAAATCAGAAGATATAAAACCAGAAAAATAAAAAGAAAGATTCTGACATCGTTACAGTGACTGCATTAGAAATTAATTGTGGTGATTAATAACGGAGCAGCAGGCAGCACGAAACAACAAGCTCCTTGAAAGAGGACCAGAGATCGGAGTTATGAACTTCAGTTTTAAGATGTCATGTAAAGAGATGAATGCAAGTGGACTACAAAAGTCCTAAAGGCAAGAGACATTCCCAAGAGGCACAAGGAGAAAGATCAGGGCAGTAGCATCACACACCCAGGAGCGGAGTCATGCACAGAGCTGTTGACCCAACTAAACATGTCCTGCACTTTGTGATCTCATAGGGGTCTGTCATAATATCATTACAGAGTCTGGGAGTGACAGTTAAATTACATCAAACCCCAGAGAAACAGTTTTAAGGATTTTATTAATATTTTTAACCATTATTAATTGACAAAAATTTTTAAAAGAATTTTTAAATAAGGATTTTTTACTTTACTAATTGGCTGGTTTCAAAAGCCAGAGAGGAAATAATAAGACTGCTCTTTGATTTACAAATGCTTCTCAGCAATGAATTTGTTTCAGGAACAGAAGGCAATCTCTTCTGGAGAAACAAATAAGCAAAAAGCAAAACAGAATAAAGAGACAGAATGTAAACTAAACACTTGGCTGGCTCAGAGCCTCCAATTTGACAACTTGGGTTATAAACAATCAAGGGCACTTGTATTATCCATGTTGTAGAGCACTGGTATTCATGAATACTTAAAAATCCTCTGACAACTGGTAATGTTTCATCAACCAGAAAGTACAAAAGGCAAATTAGTGTTGTTTATTCATCACCCTTTGTGGGCAAAAAGATCAAAGAAGAGATTTTTATTCTGGCAAAGACCTTGTCAGTCTTTCACTCTGCTTATACATAAAGATGTGTTTCTGTAATATGACAATGAAGGCTGGCAGATGTTAAAAGGAAAGTCAACCCCTATAGAACTCGATCAACTCCAGGACATGAAGTCTCTTATGAGTATTTTGTAAAAGGATTTACTCTCATTTCATGTTTTTTTAAATATTTTATTCTGAGAACTGGACAAGTCAATGTGTTGTGAATGTTGCTCCTGGCAGATTTGAATTTTCCTTTTTAACTGAAGAACAGGAAATTGCTAGCTCTGTCACAGAACATCACTTCCCAAAATTATGTATGTAATGTTCAAGATTACACTAGTAATTTAATTTCAATATCCAGTTTAGTAAAATTGCAATAGTATTATGTGATCTAGATGCTACTATATTATATATTTAAATATTAGTATATAATATATATAATATGTAAATAATATATGTTATTATATTATATACTAATATTTAAATATATACATTTTTCAACAGTATAGATTCCCTTGATGGAAGAAAGATCTGTGTGAACTATTTCAGGGACACCTTTTGTCACTGAAACTGTAGAGCAACGTCAGCAGAGTTTGAGAATTTTTCCTTCTGCTCTAAAATGTCCATCTTTGGACAAACTCATATTTTAATCCTGCAGTTCTGGGTATGATTGTCCTTCCTACGCAATTACTACACAATATAATGAGGCTGCACTCCTACAGTTTGATTTGATGTAGTTGCATTTATTGTTTCAGGATCAGCTGAGGTTTTCCTCGTCACACTTGCTCTGTTGTTCTCTACTATGTAAGATTGCTTTCTGAGTGTCTTTTCTTCAATTGTGCTTTTCAGATTTTTCAGAGCTTAAAACCCCAGCTCTACGAATACTATTGCAGCTTATCTGCCCAGGAAAAGTACAGAAATGTATTTTCTGCCTTGTGACTGGTAAACTAACTAGAGATTAAGTGGTTACTCTCATTTGCAGCTAACAGGCTGGGGGAGAGAGGCATTTTTTTAGGTTGTTTGTATGCAGCTAGGACCAAGAGGTGGCTATCCAGCATCTTGATGAAAAGACTCAATCTGCAAGGCGTTGCCCTGCTCTCCCCGTGGAGCTGATGGAGGACAGAGGCAGCTTGATCTCCTGGGGTTGCTCATCATCTTGTAGCACTGAGATCTTATCCTTTCAGGCAAGACACTCTGCTTGAGCGTGATCTCACTTGCTTGAGCAGAACGCATTGACAGAAAACATGTGTCTGCAGAGTGCTGGAGGAAATAATAGGATACAGCCAGCCTGCTGGAAACCTGATTGCAGAAATTCTCTCAGGCAGGTAATTACTCCTTGTACTATGCTTATAGAGAAAACCTTATCCAAGATGTACCAGCAGAACACTCAAGCTTTCTCTATCCATGCACAAATGTATCTGAATTGTTTCAGGATTACCTGGTCTTTTAATAGTTAGTAGCTGAACACGTACATTTACATCATAGGAAACATTTTACACATACACACATAAAGGACAAACACCAGGAGACCCTTGACCAGGAGTTGAGATGCAAGTATTATCTCAATAATGTATTTTAGTTCTTAATTTAAAGCTCACTGTATGAAATTATGAGACTGGTATACTCAGAGGAAATTTTTTAGAAATTTGCAGTTTTCAAAATAAACATCCTCAATGTGTTATTTTTAGGGCTTCAGATTTAGAACTGTTGGACCTAAGCTATGACTACTGAAGATGAGCATGCATAAAAGAAACACTTGAGCTTGCAAAATAAGTAATCTATATTGCAAGGAAGTATTTATACATCTGGTTTCATTTTACTTTATCCACTTTAAATACGGAGAAATGAGAAATCTCTCACTGACCAAAATGTCCTTTTTTATCTATGACTAAACATTCTACAAGCATAATTTTACTGGTCATTTTTTACCATTTATTCCTATAATTGTCATGAAAATAATGTAATCAAACCACACAGAATTGCATCACTAAAAATCTCATGTAACTGAGGGCAAAATGGGGAATAACATCACAATTTATGAAAAAAATTAGGACTTCAAAACCTGTTACAGGATTCTGAAATCCCACGTAGCCAGAGAAGAGTTAAATTCAAGGGCATTCACAAACACCTGAAATCAGATCAGGTACAGGGAATAAAAATGGTAACACTCACAGGCTGGGAAAAGAAGGTAGAAGCAAGCATTAGAATTGCTAAGGAGGGCTAAATCTGGGGAAGACAAAGCAGTGGGGGAGTTTGCCTTAGCAATCTATTGATTTTCTGATGTTCCGAGCTCACATAGGAGAAAGGATGTGGAATTGAGCCTGAGAGAACAGTGATGTTCAGGCAGCAGCAATTAGAGGTGAATTATCAGGCTGTAGAGAGGGGAATACCTGTGGATAAAAGTCCCAGCCTTATAGAAATTATTATTTGTAGGACCAGTGAAGTGCAGTCTAGCTCCTGAATGGTCCATTAAGCTTTGAGCTGTGAGAGGAATTGGCAGGGAGGTTTATGGATAGAGATGGAGCCTCACTAGGTTAAGGTGAACACAAAGCATGAAATCCACTCACACCACCACTAATGGAGAACTCTAATTAAGGCAAGTTAGTCCTTGTCTTTTTGAGGGGGAGAGGACAGTATTTTAAGACCTTATCAGCTGTCCTGTTTCATTCCCTTCATTTTAAGAAAGGAGGAAACTATGTTGTAAGGGAAGCTATATTCCACTGTGGGAGTCCCAACTTAAGGGATCACAGCCTTACTGCTGGAAGCAAATCACTCCTGTTTTGCAGGTATGGGGAGGGAACCCAGCACATGGGAGACAAGATGAGAATGACTAATTTGAGCAAGATTAGAAAGAAAGCTTGTTGTGCAAACTGGCTTTTTATTATCCTAGTCCTAGCACTTCATGTTGGATTTTGTGACTTCTTTGAAAACAAACCAACCAAAACTCTGCATTTTGTAGGCTTACTACACCTGATCAATAATTATGCTTATGCTAAACTTGAATGAGGTCCAAAATCTTAACAAAGGAAAAAAATTGATCCAAGCTTTTAGTTGGATTGAACGAGGAAAGAACTTTGCACTGACTTCAGTGGTTGTTGTAGCATCCCCAAGCATTGCTTGAAAAAATATAAAAACAAAAACTCTTAGTGATGGTCTGCTGATATTAACTCTGCATTTATTGTTCCTTAATAAATTTTCAGTAACCTCTCTTTAAAATGTCTGTATCTTGATCACTAGCATCATGTTTATTCTAAAGTCTGTGTGCATACACTGCCATGAAGGAGCAGGACCTTGAATTAAACTCCTGTGTGCTATGAAAGCCTTAGAGACTAAGATGAAGAAGTCAGGGGAGAGGGTGTGTGTCAAAAAAATGGGGCCAGACTCTTTCCAGTGGTGCCCAGTGACAGGACAAAGGGCAGTGGGCACAAACTGGAACATGGGAAACATGTTGTGCCTGAACATGAGGGAAAACTTCTTTCCTTTGAAGGTGGCAGAGGACTGGCCCAGGCTGCCCAGGGAGGTGGGGGAGTCTCCTTCTCTGGAGACATTCCAAACCTGCCTGGATACCATCCTGTGTGACCTGCTAGGGGTGACCCTGCTCTGGCAGGGGGGTTGGACTGGATGATCTCCAGAGGTCCCTTCCAACCCCCACCAGTCTGTGATTCTGTGTGATTCTATGAAAGAACACGAACCAAAGTCCAAAAGGGATAGGGCTGTCTTTTCCCTCTGCGCCATAGGAAGAGCAAAGTGCAAGAACTGTATTTTGTCCTTTTCTCATCAATCTCAAAATAATAACAGTGATTTTTCTGTCTTTTCCTTAACTAACCTGTTTACTACTTGAAGCTGCAGAAGTGAGAGAAGGTGCTGTCATTCTGGTTTGAGTAGCACATTTTAACCATATAGGACTCTTTCTCGTTGCCTGGACGTATTGCTGGGAGACAGCTATTTTTTTGTTTTCTGTTCAGCTACAGAATGTTATCAAGCAAGTTATTATGCTTCCTCTTATGAAAAAAGCTGTTTTCCTAAGCTTAAAATAAAACTTAGTTCCTTGAAGCTACTCACTTACTCTTAGGTATGAGATGTTATAACTACCAAACCAAAATATATTTTTTTTGTTCTGAATGTTGCATATTTATCTCTATTGAAGTCAACACGTAGATTTCCACTGTTTCTCCTCTTCTCTCAACCAATACTTCCCCCTGTTTCCACTCTCCATGGAAACTCAGACCTTATTGAACTGGAGACAAAGACAGTATAAACTGACTTTCTACAGACAGTGGTATTGCTAAGAAACAGAAGTACATTTAACATATGGAACAGAAATCAAAGTGGTTTTGAAATGTGTTTTATCACCCCTAGAAGAAAGACTGAATCCTGCCAACACGTTATACTGACTGGGCAGTATCTGTCTTTTAGCTTTTAGATTTTGCTATTATGATATTGCATAGTTTAAAATTTTTCTTTTCCGTTTTCCATTCAACAGTGACTGTTGCAGAGAACTGTAAGAGTAGTCATTTCTTTAACACTCATTGCCCATATTTCATACTGATTTAAAACATGAGCAGTAAAATTTTGCTGCCAACATTAAAGAGAATTGTGATGAGAAGACAGTGCTGCTTTGAAACAAAATTCTTCTTGTCAGCCTTTCAATGAAAAAGTTACTTGAATAAAAATATCTCTAGAAATGTGGTGTGAAAGATATACTACTGAAGCCTAAAGAGTTTTTAAAAGTGTTTATCAAACCTTCTGCTTCTTGGGAGAGACAATCAAAATGGGATTCATCTTTTTTAGACAAATAATCAGGAAAGGAGGGTTTATAAAGAGAAAACACGCAGCCTATAATTCTGTTGAAATGTGCACACACAAGATCAAAACCTCTACCACGATGTATGCAGATGGCATGAGAAATGCAGATGCCATGTGAAAGGTCTTCACAGGAGATGTAAGAAGACTTGATTCTTGACTCAGAACTGTTAATGTCATTGAAAGTAACAGAAAATTAAATGGGGGTGGGGGGAGGACAATCCTCTGCTCCCAATAATGGCCTAGAATCAGAACTCTGAATTCCGTGATGGATGTAAACTTGCAATTTAGAAAGGAAGCAACATGAGTTTCCTTGTTGCATTACTCTTTCATCAAGAAAAGCACCCACTTAGCAGCAGCCTTACAGCTCAAAGTGCAGCAGTAAACCTTTTAAAGTGTCACTTTTTTCAGCATTAATCTAATGATAAGAGAGAGAGGCTATTGCAAAAGTCATTCTTTATTGTACCACTTAGCTCCCAGAAACTTCATCAAAATCAGGAGGGACCCCTTTTGGCTCTGATTGCCTGACCCAGAATCTTTAATCCCCTTTCATTAAAACCATGCTGTTTTGTTTCCTCATGAATTGCCTTCCGAGCTTTTGGAAATCACCGAGCACAGACACAAAGCTGAGCTGAAGGCGAGGCCAGAGCGTGTCTCTGACACCTGAACAACAGCACTCTGCACTGAGGCGACAGTCGTTTGGATGTGAGATGCAAAACTGACATCCTCTTAATGAATGATAGCATTAAACATCCACCACACTTGACTAAAACATCTGCTTAGGCTTCAAATCAGGTAAGCAGTTTTCTTCAATATTTCAACAGCCCTTAAAAGCATGTCAAAGTGATTTTAAGCTGAGAAAAGAGGCACCTGTATCACTGGATTTGCTTTTACATTCTCTCCTTTGAACAGGTTCTGTTGTGGGAGGGGCAGGTTTTAAACAATGCTAAACTTTCATGTTAATGTTTTCTTTCCTCCTTTTCCCACCTGCAAAAAAAAAAAAAAAAAAGGGTATTTTACAGAACAACTGCAATGAAAAGGGGGTTGGTGCAGGGCTGCATTTTTCTAGCAGAAAGTTAAATACATTGACGTAGCTTTTGTCTTCTACCAGCTAAGTTAAAGCTGAGTATAAGAGATGAACAATGATGCAATGAATGAGAAATGAGCTGATATTGACCAGCTGATGTTCTCCCATACAGCATGACCCTCTTGAAGACCGACAGAGGAGGTGGATGTTTTTGACTGTAGGACTGACCCTCTAGGAGTGGAGGTGGCAGCAGGCAGAGGCAGCTCAGGTATGCTGGTAGGAGGCCAGCTGAAGGTGTACGTTTTGTAAGTGCTGCTGGTCATTCTACTGGTGAACTGGTGGGCTAAAGCACAGTTGTGTCAGAGCTTCACCACTGAATGATAAGCTAATTGCACTCCACAGTTTCGCAGTCTGCAAGCCACAATTTCCATAGCAGCACGATGGTTCAGTTTATCTTAGAGATCAGGAGCATCTGAAGACTTGCCATCTGGAAGTGTCTGGAGCACAAAACGTCTGAGGGTCTGACTGCCCACGTGGGAGAGGGTGAGTTACGTCCATTGCCAGAAGGTTATCAACGTTTGCATTCCATTTCAGAGCCAGAAGTGCTCAGAGCCAGAATACTACCATCACTCAAAAGGCTGTTGGAAGCTGGGTAACACTTGTGGGATTCACTGGTGAAAAAACAGGAAAGCAGGGATGGTGCCAATCTGTGCTGTGTAGAAGATCCAAGGCCTTTATGATTTTCTCCTAAGATGAACCTTTTATGGTGTGTTTTCTCAGTGATTGTGGCCCATGGGTTTGCAGCATGCCTCGTGTCTCTTCTCACTCCAGTCACTGCTCAGGATAATTTAAAATCTCCAGAACTGGCAGAGGGCAAGGCTGCTGCACTGAGTCCAGCTTTGCAAACTGTGAAGCCTGTTTGCCTTGGCAGGAAAAACCAGGGGTTGCAATTGATTGTGATTGCTCACAGGTCAAAGACAGCGTGAAAGAAACTGCCTGAATTTACCAGTCAGACCATATTCAGTGAAGTCATCCTATCTTATTTTTTCACCATTGTTTCTCTTATGAAAACTATACCTAAAACCCAGAAGAGAAAACGTCAGGCAGACTTTGAGAGTGAATTGTGGGGCTGTGCAATCCTGTTTGAGGTGAACAGTCCATTCACAGTGGTGTCCTGTTCATAACAGGGAACAGCATTGCTGCTTCAGAGCTAGCTTAAGCTGGTGAGGCACAGAATACTAACAATCATTGTTTCTTATCCCATAAAACTCAGGGCGTGTTGCTGCATAGATTTCAAATGCCCAGATTTACTACTAAATTAATTCTGTGTAGAAATATATACAAAACCAGTTTGGACATCTGGACTTTAGTGTATATACTTTGTTACTTATTGGTTTGGGTTTTTTTTTCCTTTCCTACTCCCTTGGCACAGATGGAACAATGGGTGCCTCAGCAGTCCCCAAGGAAAAGCTGGAAGGATTGCCTCACACCTGCCTGCCGTGCAAAATTCAGAGGAAAGGCAAGAGTGCCAGTCAAGTGTGCAGCTAAACCAGGCTCTTTAGCTCCGAAGGGCTCTGCTCTCTATGCTATTTGCAAAGAATTGGAAATGATCTTGCATGCTATTTGATCATGCCCAAGAATTGCTTGATCTGTCAGTCCAAATGCTGTGCATTCTTTGAACATAACTAGAGCCCTTGTTGCTCTTTTAGCAAAGAGACAGGTATAACGTTCCTGGTAAACATTTGTGATTGTTTACAGGAGACAGGGGCTGTTAAAGCCAAATTCCAGAGACAGGCTGGCTCACAGAAACATAAAAATCTTGATAGGATTCAATATTGTAAGTGAAAATTATCCTGTGAAATATTGTCCTAAGAGAAACATTTCGTATTGCTGTTCTGATGTATTGTGATGTTGGAGGATGTAACGACAATGTGTAAGATACTTCTTGGCATTTAACAGGTTTATTATTGCAAATCATTCTCTTGACATCCCGGGATCCATAACGCACATGGGACGATCGTACTGGAATGAGAAATCAAATTTTAAATAAATTTACCAAGCAGCATGCATAGAGATGTATTTCTCCTTGTGTGACCTTTCATATCCTGAAAGTTCACAGCTTTCAGTGGTGGGAGATTCTTTAACCCGATCACAGAGATGACTTAAGGAAAGACTTTGTGTCCTGGTTCCCAGGCACAGCCCCATGGCCCAGCCATGCAGGCAGTGATAAGCAGCCCCCAGTCAGTGGGAGATCCACTCAAGGCACTGACTCCCAGCTGTATCCCACACCCCTCATCTGCTCATGGGAAAAGGAGGGAGCTCACTGAGTCAACAGATTGAGGAAGAAAATGGTAAAATGAATATGTCTGGGCATTATGTCTCTACAAAGAAGAACATGGCAGCAGTCTTCTCAACATAGTAGTTAACATATTTTGTATCCATTATTTTATTTGTGATTTTTCAGTGCAACAAACTACTTTTATAATGCTGAACTTAAAGAAAATACTGTCTCCTTTGACTGAGTGAAAAGAAAAGCTTTCCCAAAGTGAATTTATTAGAGATAATAAGGAAACATATGACAGAAAAAGAATTTATGAAACTGAAAGAATGAGTATTCCTTTACTTGTCATGTAAACTAAATTTATGAACACCTTATACATAGTTTAAAAATGCTCTGACAGACCTTCTCCTGCTGAATCTTTGATAAGAAAATCAAATCTTAATATATAATCTAACTGAAAAAGTCAATTTTCAAAATAATCTTGGATCATCTTTGATGTTTTCTCACTTCCACATTGCCATTAACAGAAATCTGCCTCTGAAAAGCTCTGTGTGTGTTATTTTGTGATCTCTGAGAGGGGAATTGCTTGCTGCATTCTTCAGGAGGGCATAAACACGATCAGATTTAGGAGCCAGGTCAGCAAGGTCTGTTCCTGCAAAGCCTTGGTGTCGTCACCCCTGTTAGTTTCTGCTATCCTCATTGTCAGTGTAAAGTTAAAGCTATAGACAGATGGACTTCAGAAAGTTGAAAATACTATGTGTGCTGTATGAAAGTTATAAATTAATAATTTTTAATTTCTCCTCAGATGAAGGTCATGTGAAACCTTCACCCACTAGAGCTTTATCACAGTTGCTTTTGGAATGATTTGGGATGATTGTGAGCAGTGTGATTGCATCATATGTATAGTGTATGATGCTTTCACAGACATCAGATATGATTCATTATTTTTGTTTATCTATACTGGTGTTTTTTCTTGGTATTTTTCCCTGGTTCCATTAATATAAGGGTGTTTTTGATCTCAGTTTCTTTCATAAAACCAGGAGTCCACTATTATTTTCCCGTTTAGTTTTGAAAATGTTTCTTTGATATGTAGAATGTAAAGCCCTATAGTATCCATCTCTGTCAGAAAACAACACTAGTACTGTATTAACAGCAGTTAATTTTTGTCAGCACCATACCTTCTAGAAAGGCATCCCAGCTTGATTTTCAAATTTAATGCAAGATTCATGAAACCTTTATTTTCTTTTGCTGTCTCTAGTGTATACCAATAGGTAATGCAGCAGCTAATTACTATGAAACTGAGAAAGTAGGACAGTGCTCCGAAGATTAACTAAAATCAATTAGCAGAGGGAGTGAAGTCACCAGTGGCTTTCAATGTTTGTCCCCACCAGTACAGACATTCCCCTTCCAGGACATGGAAGGATTATTTTAATGGAAAAGAATCACTGGCTTCTGGGCCTTGAGAAGAGTCAGTTAAGTTTGAAAACCACACAGGATTTCTCTCAATTTAAAGTGTCTCTCAGGGAACACAGTGGAACAGCTGAAGTATTTCATATTTTTAAAATTAAATTGTTCAAATATTGATGTTTGTTGCATTCTTTTTTTTTTTCCTATAGGATTATTTTATTCATCAGTTTGAGAAAGGTGTATATTGATGTGCATTTTGATCCAAATATGTTGCTCTCAATGTAATCAGAGTGCAAAGTGATTGCAGAGTCAGTATTATGGGATGTTCCACTGAGCTGATAGCAATGAAAACCCATACTGCGTGTAGTGTTCTGCAGTAAAATAAATGACTGCTTAAGAGTTTATGGGAAATACAGGTAATCAAATCTGTACTTTTTCATAGGCCTTTTGTTTGAGAAGGACCTGAGGCTGTGCCTGGTTTTGTCTTCCTTCCATGCTTTCATTTTCTTTTCCCCTTTTCATACCCTTTATCTTGAGTGCTGTTTTTATTTATATCTTTTAAATAACATAAAAATAAAAGCCTGGCAAA
Source organism: Podargus strigoides (assembly GCA_028020825.1). Lineage (NCBI taxonomy): Eukaryota > Metazoa > Chordata > Aves > Caprimulgiformes > Podargidae > Podargus > Podargus strigoides. Next base: position 42,497,550 of record CM051624.1, on the reverse strand, counting down.
ATATCAGCTTGCCTCACATCATAAGATTCACGTTTCAGTTACTTCATATGTTTAAATCAGATTGCACTCTTGTTTTCACTGTGGATTTAAGGTCACATGTAGTTTTTAAGAGCATGGGGAGGGCCCAGACATGAGAAGGCCATTCATACCAGCCTGCACAGCATACTGTATGTCCATATGGCAGTATAAATAGCATTCCTTGGACAGATACCACATATGCTAAGACAGTGAGTAAATTAATGTGAGTTTCACATTTATTTCCATTTCCCCAGCAACTTCCATGCGCTCATAAGAGACTAACAACATCTTTCCACCTGTTAGTTCACATAAGTTGTGACTAATATATAGCAAAATACCCAAACAAAAACTGGTTTTAAGATAAAAACTTTTTTTTTGTTAGGTGTTAGGGTGTTGTTTGTTTTTTTTTTTTTTACATTGTGGCATGTATGTTCCTTTGGAACAGAGTTTTTGTATTACACTAATTCAGATATAATATTGACAGTAACTACTTAAGGGTAAATTATCATTCTGCTTCCTTTTACTAAAAGTGGACACCTGAGAAATTTGTGCAAGAAGCATAGTAACATTTCTCTGAGATTCAAATGTCTCTATTTCATTACAGTGAGAGTGCCTTGCAGTCTTTTGCATCTCCTTCCATATTTTTTTCATGCAAATTTGACCACTGGTCCTCATTTCCCAGGTTTTCTTTTCTTCCTTCTGCTGTTCCCAAAGACCAGGCTGAGTAGAACCTTCTACACTTTATGTTGGTGATTGTATTAGTTTTTTATTTCATTAGATCTGTTTCTCCTTCAACCCATGGGGCTTCTCCCTTTTTCCCCAATTCTCCTTCTCAGCTGGGGGAGGGGGCACTGGGTGATGGAGCAACTGGGACAATTTAGCCCTGTATAAGGGCTAAATGTAGACACCACCATATTGACTTCATTCATACTTGGATACAAGAGGCTGAATTGCTTCCTACATTACTTCCAAGGATAAAAAAACAGCTATTGTGAGTTGAACAGAAAGCAGCCATGTTACTAAGGTTTTGAATTCTTGCACTGAACTGTCTAGATACATCTAATTGCTGTCAAAATTATTTTCAGCAGTTCACAGTGCAAAGGAAACCTTGGCCCAGCTGTCTGGTCACTACATCCATCTGTCAGTCCATGAAGAAATGTAGTTAAAAGGCAGAAGATAACAGCTTTAGGAGTCAAAATGACTTTAATAAAACCTCCAACTTTCTTCAACAATCATTCCATCATAATAACCATAACACTATCTATGATGTTACTGTTGAACCTGTGTGATCAATCTGGAGTAGTGGCAATGTTTAATGTTAAAAGAAAACTCCTGTCATGATATCATAGATCCTAAGACATTTAAGCTGTTGTAAAATCAGCTTCTGGTTTTGTAGACACAAGAATGTGTGGCACAGGGGCGTGGTACTAAACCCAGTGCTACATTCACATATTCTTGTATGATATGGAAGTGTGAAAAAAAAAGAAAGAACTCGCTTTTAATTTGTGTGTTTGTATTTTCCTACCCCTAAACCTTGTTTAGTTTTCAGTGTTGTTGCATAAAAATTGAAAGACAACACCAAGTTACGATGATAGCTACTGATCTGATATACAGAGCATGAATATTCTGAATATTCTTAAAGAATTGCCTGTGATTTATCAATGTTAAGTAAACAGATTCGCAGGAGTTAAAAGGAACAACTAGTGAAGGTATATATTTATGAATACAGCCTTATTTAAACTGTGAGTAGCACTTAGCACATAAACAGCTACTTGTAAATTTTTTACGTGACTTTCTTATTAGTTTCATGTAATCTTGCAGTCTATAAAAGAAACATAATAACACTACTACTGCTGTACAAGAAAGGAGTGGAAATTTTAGCTTAGGTTAACTCAGTAATTTATTTCCTCTTATAGAAAATCTAACAAAACAGGAGCAAAACTGGCATGTATTGGAGCAATCTGGCCTTTGTGTCTAGTTTCCAAAAATAAATGTTTCATTTAGCCTTACTCACAAAGTCTGATGTTGAATTACTGACATAAATGACTCTCCTCAGAATCTGAGCAAGCATTCAGGCCTTACTGGTTTAAACAATAAAAGAGAAAAAATGATTGATCTTTATTATATGATTCACAGAATCCTAGGGGTTGGAAGGGACCTCGAAAGATCATCTAGTCCAACCCCCCTGCCAGAGCAGGGTCACCTAGAATACATCACACAGGATGGCATCCAGGCAGGTTTTGAATGTCTCCAGAGAAGGAGACTCCACAACCTCTCTGGGCAGCCTGTGCCAGTGCTCTGTCACTCTCACAGTAAAGTTCTTCCTGATATTCACATGGAACCTCCTGTGCTCCAGTCTGCATCCATTGCCCCTTGTCCTATCATCAGTCATCACTGAAAAAAGGCTGGCTCCATCATCCTGACACTCACCCTTTACATATTTGTACACATGGATGAGGTCATCCCTCAGTCTCCTCCAAGCTAAAGAGACCCAGCTCCCTCAGCCTTTCCTCATAAGGGAGATGTTCCACTCCCTTCATCATCTTTGTGGCTCTGTGTTGGACTCTTTCAAGCAGTTCCCTGTCCTTCTTGAACTGGGGGGCCCAGAACTGGACACAATACTCCAGATGTGGCCTCACCAAGGCAGAATAGAGGGGAAGGAGAACCTCTCTTGACCTACTAACCACCCCCTTTCCAATGCGCCCCAGGATGCCATTGGCCTTCTTGGCCACAAGGGCACATTGCTGGCTCCTGACATCTATCCGTTCTCTTCAATGATCGAAAATCCTCCCTAGACCACCTTTCTTCAGGCCCTAGCATATTGCTCTTGGGCTCGTCCCTAACAGACCCAGTTGTCTCCCCTTCCCCCTTCCCATCTAGTTTAAAGCCCTCTCAATGAGCCCTGCTAACTCCTGCCCCAAAAGCCTTCTCCCCCTCTGGGACAAATGCATCCCACCTGTCACCAGGCCAGGTGTCTCATAGAGCAGCCCATGATCAAAGAACCCAAAGCCCTGCCTTTGGCACCAGTCACGTAGCCATTCATTAATCTGTGAATTCTTCCTGCTTATCTCTTCACCCATCCTTGCAGGAGGTATGGAGGCAAACACTACTTGCACTCCAGACCCCTTAACCAGCCGTCCCAGGGCCCTGAAGTCACTCTTCATAGCCCTTACACTTCTTGTAATAATTTTGTCACTGCCAACCTGAAAAAGGTCCAAGGCCTCATACCTGTTATTCAAGGGCAACTGGGAGGGTGAAGGGGGTTGGGAGGGTTTTTGCTGCCACTGGAGCAGAGAATCCCTTGCAGCAGCCTGTAGTAAAAACCATGGTGAGGCAGGCTGTCCCCATGGAGGTCCCCTGTCCAGCTGAGGAGAGGGAATCATGGAGCAGCTTTGGTGGGCACTTGGGGTCTAGCCAGGGACAACCCACCACAGCTAGCTGGAAACTAAGTAAGCACAAGATTTTCACTCTATATATCCTGTAATTTGTCCTACACTTCTCCTAAGCATCCGTTGCCAAGAGCAGCAATATTAAGTTGATCCTTGCCTTCAAGATAATTTCATGCACATGTATGTCATTTCTGGAAAATCTTCATCTAATCTACTCCCTACAAATTTTCACTGGCTAAAGCTGCTTAGCCTTTGTAAATCTCAGTACTGTAATTCCAGGTGCTTCAGACTCTTTCCCTAACCTGAATCTTCCTTTCTGCATTTTAAGGCTACTATTTCCTAGGCTGTTCAGCAAGGACAGGAGAGTAGGTTGTTCACCTTTGGCAGAAGGCAGTACATATCTGAAGACTGTTACTGTGTCGCCCCTAAATTTTCTTTTTTTTTTTTTGGTAAATTTAACTACCCCAGTGTTCTGTCCTTCTCCAAAAGTCGTAACTTTCAGATGTTTGACCAATCCTCTTGCTGCCCAAATCATCCACTTCACTCTTGAATTGTGGTGCCCAAAACGAACACAGTACATCACCTAAGGCATCACTCATACTGAAAATAGTAATTACTGCGTGTGCCTTGCAGTCTGCATGCCTGTTTATACATCCCAGTGTGATGCTTTTTCACAACAGCATGACATAGTTGACTGTAATGTGTTTGTCCTCCATAGAGATTTATTATGTGATGAATTACATAGTAACACGTGTATATATTTGGGACTGGAGTTTCCAGAGTGTCTTTTAATTTTTCAGTGGAAAACATATCGTATATAGTTTATTGACGTATCAAAAGCAAATTAAAGTTTTATTGAATCCTACACAGCAACACTGCTATTCTAATTATGCAGGAGGTTTAGTGATAGACTTGTAATTAGAGGAAAATACACACACATTTTATTTTGTAAACATGTTTTAACTCTTTGTGTAGGAGTAACACAAATTATGTAGCCTGAACACAGTATATACACACACATAATGGAAAAAACAAAATCAAAAACTCTTCTAAACTCAAGACTTATACTTTTAAGAAAAATGAACTTCCTCTCTTTCTCTGGCTTCTCCAGATTATGCTCCTGTCCAGTTCATCCAGAGAAGCAGCATAACAGCCACACCTTCCCACACAAGGGAAAAATAAAAATAAACACCACACTTTCAGGACCCTGCAAAGCTCCACCTACATATTCACTCTTGCTTCTCTCAATATACTTTTCTCTTGCAGACCTGAGTGAGAAGATCCTGTTCTCAGCTGAGATATTAAAGACAACTAGGGGTTTCACAGCTGGAAATCTTTTGAGTATCTTCACCAGACAAATTATCTCTCCTGCAAGTTGTGCAGGTGACCAGTTTGAAGGGAAGTATGGTTTCAGTGGTAACCTGTGCCTTTGTCTGGAATGGCTTGCACTTCATTGGTGTGGGCTGCAGGCTGTTGTGTTTGAATGGAACACATTAAGAACAATACCCAAAACAAAACTATAGAGAAAACAAACTGGGTTTATCATATCTTGTCTTTTCCTCCAGTTTCCACACTGAGTTTGGGCTCTCTACCTCCAAGCAGAGAACAGGCAGGTTCTTCATTGAAATAACTCCTGTTAATCTACAACTTTCCTTAGATCCTATGTATATTAATGCATCTTAGTATTAGGTCCCTCACTCTCCCATCTCCAACAAGTCTCACACAGCAAGGAAAAGATGAGTAAGTTTGCCTGCCAAAACTTTTCCTCCTAGAAAGAAAAGCTCCAGTCTGCAGAGATCACTGAGGCAACTCAGACCTGACTGCTAATAGGTTGAAGGGCTTGGTAGCTAATTTCTTTCTTGTTTTCTTCTGACTAAATATCTGACTGAAGATAAAGATGACTAGTGTAATCTTTAAAAGCTTTCTTTTAAAAACTGTTCAATTGTATATTGCTACAGGATTGCCAGGGCTCACACCTGAGTTTTAGGGGATGAAGATGAGTGCCCAGCTCATTTAGGAACAGGACAGGCAGCCTCACTTGACAGGGAGTTAGAGAACTCCAGTTCTAAGAAAAAAAACCCCAAGCTTTCATCTCAAGGGAAAACAGAAAGGGACTGGCTGGGAGCAATGACTGTGTGTAGTTCATACATCAGTCCAACCTCTCATTTGTTTTTATGGATATTGATGTGGTGCTTAGGATGATGTATCAAGAGCTCTAATCTATATTCAGAGCTGCAGAATTGTTAGTCCCAAGATGTCATCTACTTCTCATTTTTTTGTTTTCCTTTGTTTCATTGTAATGATAAAGTTTGGAATAATGGAAGAGGTTAAGCAGATGTTCAAATAAGACTGAAACATTTATTTGCTGACTATTACACACTGATGGTGCAGGATAAATAATGCAGCCAAGAAGCACAACGGCATGTCTCCAGGGAACAAATAATGATATTTAAGCCCTATTTCAGCAAAATACTTGAACACACGCACACACTTTCTAAAATCCACGTTTAATCCATTAAATCAAGATAGTCTTTTGGTGTGGTAAGAGGACTAGAAACAGTAACTTGCCATGGGCTGCGCTGAGGAGATGGGGAAGCGGAGGTGGTTTGTGATGCCTTGGATAAATCTGGCATCTGGAAGGAGATGGGTGGAGGCTCTGTGGAAAGGTGCTCCTGCCCCTTGGGGCTGCCCTCTGCAGGCACCTGCAGGAGGATAAGGGTATGCAGTGGTCGATGCCTGTGTACTCCTGGGAGCATGTGAGCTGAAAGCACACACCTTCAGACACCCCTGGCTCCCACTGTGTCTGCACTCCCTCTCCACCCCCACAAGGACTGTGGGAAGGGATGAGAGGAGAAGGGGATACCTCTGCTGTCCTCCTGTCAGAGCAGTGTTATGAGTTCCAGTTGCACTCTCAGCATCTGTGTCAGCACATTTTTTTTCTTTGGCAATGAACATGTCTCCAAATTCCATCTTAATAAAATTATTTAGTTAATTAATTTTCATCGAGTCACTGGACACTGAGCTCATCCCTGTTAGCATATATAAAGATTACTCAGCCAAGAAAACATACTTTCAAACCACCTCTTGTAAATGTAAGTAATTTTAAATGTGAAAATGAAGGAGCTGTACATAATATTGACCATTCATTCTCCTGGTCCTCTTTATTCCCTGCTTTAGTAACGATCTAAACATCACTTTACATCTATGCCTGGAAGCATAGGCAGCTGATGGTTTTGAAGGCTTTTATTACTGTCCTTCTGAATGAAAGTTATTTAGTTATTTCTCAAAACTAACAACTAGTATAGTTCTCTGCTTCATTCTTCATTGACATTCAATTCAGCTCTGCTTTACAGAGGTCTTTTTTTTTCTATTGATTGGTAAATTAAATGAAAAAGTCTTCATTTCATAACACATTATGGAATATTTTAATGGGAATTATATACAGCATTTTATCCCTCATAGTTATTTACTTTTGTGTCTTCCATTATTTAATGTTTCTGTGGAGATTTGCCATTTTATTTTATTCTTTTTGTAAGATTTCAGAAAGTGACCTGTGTGTCAGGGTAACAAATCCACACCCCAGTGAGAATATTTTATAAGTAACTCTATTGTTTTCAAAGCAGAGGCATGTCCTGGTTCCCCAGGCACAGCCCCATGGGCCAGCCATGAGCAGCCCCCAGTCAGTGGGAGATCCACTCAAGGCACTGACTCCCAGCTGTATCCCACACCCCTCATCTGCTCATGATAAAAGGAGGGAGCTCAGGGAGGGTGGACTTCTTCTACCTGGGGCTCTTCCCTCTTGGCCTTCTGCTCCTCCTGCTGCTGTCCTCAAGGACCTGTGTGAGTAGAATCTTGTACACTTTATGTTGGTGTTTGTATTAGTTTTGTTGTTTCATTCACTCTGTTTCTATTTCAACCCATGGGGCTTCTCTCTTTTTCCCACAATTCCCCTTCTCATACCACATCACCTGGTAGAACAGCTGCTGCAGTTTAGCCCCAGGTACAGGCTAACCATAGAAAAGGCATATTCTAGGTTTTTCTCACACAGACTGAGAGTCAAGTATGTTTTATCTAGGCACAATTTATTCATTTAAATGAACATGGGTGCTTGTACGTTTAATGTATCAGTTACTATGTCCAACTGCTTACTATTTTGGCAAATAATGATACAATTAGTTGCTCACAGTGACAAAGGGCAATCGTTGTGACAGAACTGGTGCTAGACTTTATTTTGTTGATGGATAGTTCCTCACCGTAAAATTTAATGTTAATATTTGTCTAGGCAGTGCAGGTATCGTCCAGCTCTTCTTACTCTAGCTATGTAAGCAGTAAACAGTTTGTGTCATTGCCTAATTTTTCTGTTTATTCAATGGGTAAAGGCAGATATGTCCAAGCACATCTTTCCATTTTAATAATTCGTTTAATGTGAGTAGGGTTAAGCCTATGGAAGCACTTTGCACTGATAAGGCATAGCTAAAATTAGGTGAGATGAATCCTACCCATGTGTCTTTGACATCCCATAAAGAGGTCCATTGTATGAGATCTGGTATTAAAAACCTGTCAGTCATTCCCTTGAACCACAATAATGATATGCAATCAGCAAAAGATTTAATAACATCACAATAAGCACATCAGACCACAAAAGCAAAGCCCCTTTGCACTTAAGGCAATGATGTAAATCCAAAGCTGTGTATATTCAAATAATGTCAGTGACATTATTAATAAAAATACTTTATACAAGACATGGGATAAGATAGGAAGCATTCAGCTGTAATGGGATTTGTCTTCCAATATCTGGATTAATTAAAAGTGATTTGAGATATCTGTTGAAAATAGATGGGCTTTGTTAATAATAGCAGTGGTGGTAACTCTCAACCTGATTTTTTTTTGCTGCATAAGAATTGATTTTTTTAAAAAGAAATGATTTAATTCTATTTTTGAAAATTGGGTTGAAAATTATTTATATTACAATAGTAGATTCAGAGTCAATGAACCTGAAGAGGTATAAGCTGGTTTTCAGAATTTCTTCCACCAGACATGAATAATTTGTCTTATGACATGTTGAAGCACTTAACTGACAAATATTTGAAGGTAATTGTTAAATTGTTAAATTTCATTTTGGAATGAATGTTGGATCTTAGCCTTTTGGAGAAATGCAAAAGAGAATATGTACCTACAGCGAGTCCTTTGGTTCTTCCCATAATATTTATTTGTCAAACTGTTTACTTGGACGTGGTAATCTTAGAAATTCATTGAATCCTTGTTTCTGATCGTGAATTATCTGCAATGATTTTGATTTCTGTCAATGAGCACCTTCAAACAGAATGAAACATTTTTGTAAACACAAAGCAGGAGGCAGCTCAAGCTTGTGATCTTTTAAATGCAATTTGGGTTTTCTGTGGCTTGTAGGCAATTTTCATGTTGTGACTTGATTTTTGAAAATTTGTTCTTTTCTGGAGCCAAATCCTTTCCTGCTATTTTTGTGTCATGTAGAGGGTTGAGAATTTATAACAAGGTGAAGGATAGCCAGGGAAAATTTATATGACGATAAAAAAAAATCTGTCAAAATCTTTCCTAAATAAGTTTTCACAGCAGTTTTGTTTTGTGTTGAAAAAATAACATTTTAAGACAATAAGAGTATTTTTGTTTGATTGCTGTTCTGTTGCCAATGTGATATGGATTGCACCAGTGTGTTTTCCAGCAGAAAGTTATGTTTTATCATAAAATGCACCACCTTCCTTTGTCTCTATGGTCTTTCTCCTGAATATGTTCTTGTGGGCAGCATACAATACTATGAAAACTGAACTCAACTTTGATCATAAATGAGTCTCTCCAAAAGAAATCAGGATTCTGGAATAGATAGAAGGAACTTATATCACCATCTCGATTTTATTAATTTCAAGTAAAAAGATAAAACTTATTTTTCCTTTTCTGTTATTTTGATGTTTTTCAATGTTAGCAGGTTCTCTTGAAGAAATTTGATTTCTCATTAATGTTTTTAAAAAGGTAGTCCAATTAAATGTAAACTCCTGCTGCAGAGTTCTTAGCCTTTCAGTTTGAATAGCCTGAAAAATATCTGACCCCTCTTGATTTGACACAAACTAGCTTATCTGTTGGTAGATACCAGACTGATAAAAAACAAGTAAGTTATGCTGAGTATTAACATTAACCAATGAGAAGGCTCACTCTTACATTAAAGCTATGAACAGTAAGTTAGAATAAAGGAATTTATTACAGTCTGAGATTGCTACTTCCCTTTATCAGTGGGCACAGTGGGTAGCTGCAATGAAGAACCAGCTATACTAGACAAATGCACAATGCTAGGGGCATAGCATGCCAAGCATCCTCTGTAACATAAAAAGAGGGAAGCAGAGCAGTGGATTTTACCCAAAGACAGTGAAATACATTGCCCAAACTTTGTCTGTGGTCTCCAAACTTTGGTGGAAAATCAAGTCTGAAAATCAGTCCCTGGTTCTGTTAGATAATTGCATGCAACTGTCCACAAAGGTTCACTTTGCAGAGTCGGAATGACCAGAATATTTCCTGTTTCTCCTTCTGGCAAGGTTTGCTCATGATGAGCTATTTTGCATGTTGTCCACTATGCCACTGAGGTAGGATTTCCTATTTCTTCCTGCAACGCTCTCTGGCATGTGCTAGAATAAATAAGTGATATGTAAATTTTTTTAATATCGTGGTGATATGTACTTGGCAAGATGGCAAGGGGGGAGGGGAGTAGCACATCCTTCCTTTTCACATTTATTATTGGCACTTCATCCAGAACACATTTAATAAGGCTCCAGAAGAAATATGTGAGTCTCATCCCTTCAGGCACAATTTGAAAGCACAGAAATATAAAGGAATAGATTACACAGTGCTGGTTGTTAAAGCACGTATAATGGCTTGTGTTTTTAATAAACAATTAAACATGGGAATAAATTACGTTTCCTACAGCATGAGATTCTGATCATTCAAGCAGAACAAGAGAAACTGCTTATGCACACGTTATTACTATGTGGCAAAATGATTTGTATGCTTCAGTTGTATTTACAGCATTATCCTTAACTTTTTTGCCACAAAAAAAAAAAAAAAAGATTGCATGTATTACTACTCATAGAAGAAGCATATGTACTGCAATATATTTTTTTAATGTTATATTTTAAGGAAAAACAGAGGTCAGGATGCAAATTGGTAAACCTGTAGATAAGATTTTTTTTGAATGTGTGTAGAGCTGAGGGACATGGGGCAGTGGGGACTGGGCAGTGCTGGGTTAATGGTTGGACTGGGTGAGCTTAGAGGTCTCTTCCAACCAAGGTTATTCTATGGTTCTATGATTTAAGGCTTGAGTGCACATGGCACTGCCACGAGTCCCTTTTTTTATTTTCCACGCACGGTTGCCCAGTATTTCCAGGGTTTCTGCAAAATCACCTGTGCACTAAGTCACTGTCTGCCTTTGCAAGCATTTTCCTGGGTTTTAATGAAACATTCCAGGCATGAGGAGCAGAATTTGTAATCAGCAGAGAACAGGCATATTTCCTGCCCACACTGGGACACCCAGCATGATGTCTGAAGCAAGGATGTGGCCCTAAGAGACTTAGAGCACCTTCAGCTCATGTTGCAACTTGTCCTCGGTTTCAAATGAGTTTTCAGTCCCATTGCTCATCAAACCAAGCTCCCTGGTTAATGGGTATCCAGAAGCAGAGGTGCTGAGCAAGAAAGAACACAGCTCTTCCAGCCCAGTCACAGTAGGAATCAATCACTGTAGGATTCCCATGGGGAGGCTTGGATTCACTTTTCCTCTCCACTGAGAGGTTTGCCAGTCTGTGGGGTAATTCTGCCACTGGGGACCTTTAGAATTGCTGTCTCTGGAGGCTTCTAAAGCTATGAGCAAATATTGCAGGAACTATGGTAGAAAGATGGAAAGGATGAGCTAAGCAGGCTTCTCCCTATGTGAATCTCCAGAATTGCTCGCAGAGTCAAACAGTTTGCATTCAGGTTTTTGACTTCCAGAAAGGAAACAGTCTTCTTGAATCTCCCTCATCCTAGAGGTCTAAATTGTTCTGCATTTCTCAGAATTGCATATGTCCACAGAAGTGTTCCTATCCAAAAATAGGTTTTTGCTACACTTAGAGGGGGAAAAAAAGCAATTGGAAAAATTAAAAATATGTATTTTTCAATGAAACATTTCAAATACAATTTTAAGTAATTTTAAAACTTAGATTTACATTGGAAAATGTAGAAAGATCTGAATAAAACCAGATATATAAAAGAGCAGGATTTTGGAACAACATAAGTATATGCTCCAATGACTGAAAACAGACCTTTTTAAGACTACAACATGTTTTTTGGATTGCATTTTAAAAAAAAACACCCAAACAAAACAAAAACCACTTTGCTTCCTCCCTTCCCCTGTTGAAGACATCTAATCTCAAATTTTTCAGTTACCACTTCATAAACTTCAAGGTACATTTTCCCTAACACTGTGGTCATTAAGTTCCAGCCAGTCCCTGTTCCAGGAATCAGTGCATTAAAGAAAGTAGGAGCTTGACTTCATACCTGTATAAAGCAAGTTTTGTTTGCATTGTTACCTTGTCGCATGCATATGTCAAAGCTGCTTTTCTTTTTCACTAATTTTCTGTGTTACCATTTACAAATGTAAACTATCATATTTGTGATTTAGTCTGAAAGTTTTCTGTAGAAGGCTTTTTGCCTGTAGGGACTCTAAGAGCTTTGCTGATTTCCAAGTAATTGTAGTTTAGTCAGCCAGAGGGTGAGCAGAAAATAATTACGTGCTTTATTATGCATTAAGCAAAAGACTGTAACATATTGATAACATAATTTACAAATATTCAACATTTATAATGGAAGAGTTCAGGACGAATGATACACGGAGTGAAGCAACAATACTGATTCTTCTCTTGATTTTTCTGAAAGATTGATCTGAATTCATAGGCAACAGCTCCCTGGTCAAATTCCTTCTAAAAATCAGCCTAGTGTTATTAATCAGAGCTTTCAGTGGAGTGCATTGTATTATAACATCATGGAGCTGTCAGCACACCCCAGCGAGTAACACTAAGTGCTGTTCAGACATGACTTGCTCCAGTGGAATTCTTCAAGCCTTGTGCATCGTTTGAACCAGCTGGCAGCTCTTTAAATTAGATAGGCATGAGCTACTTATAAGATCAGACACTCCTCCAGATGCTGCCACAATTAAAAACAAAGCAGTTTTTCTTATGTCGAAACACCCACATAATTTCTGGCTGTCAAGAGATTGGCATATTTTGACAGTTTAACTAAAATAGATGCTTTCAGGGAAAAATATAAAAGATGTGACTTTTCTTGTCAAGGAACTTTGTTTTTCCCCCTAAAAATGTGCTGCACTTACTTAAAAAAAAAATAAAAAAAAATAAAAAACAAAAGGAAAAATGGAAAAAGAAAAGGAGAACTTTAACAAATCAGTAGACTTGCTCAGAAAGTAACAGTGATGAGAAGCTCTCTTCCCTAGGTATGCAGACATGTGAAGGCATTAAAATCCCCACCCATCTGCTTTTGCCTGTGCTGTGTTTTGTATGCAGAGCAGCGACAAGGAGAGCTCAGAAGGCTCCCAGATTTTATTTCCTTGTTTGCTGTAGTACAATTTGTCTGATTGAAAGTGGTACTCCAAAATTAGGTGAGGCACCATGTCCAGACTTGATGCCTGCTTTTAGTTATCATTCAGCTGCTCAAGGACAAGCATCTTTCTCCCCTCCTTACGCAGAAGGAAGCACTCTAAGATGTCAGATGGAGAAATTACGTTCCTGCAAATCTTTTCAGGTCATTGCACCAGCGTGAAAGAAAGATGTTTCCAGAGCAGATATGCAACACCACCCCTCAATCTCCTTCTTGTATAACTCTACATGTGTAGGCTAACTCCTTCATTACAACTCTCATTATGCACTTCTTTAGAAAGACCTTCAAGGCTCCTACTCCTCTCTATATCACCAAGACCATCACAAAACACAAGACTCAGTAGGACTACCCTGCACAGAAGCAGGAGGCCCTGTGAGACAGCTGAAAGCAGAGCCATAGCTGCATCCTCTATCATGAGCAGGGCAAATAAGACATTGGTGGTGCCCACCTCACTACCTCTCTCTGGAAGCTTGCTCCTCAATTAGGTCCAGAAGTGATCGTTCTTATAAAATCATACATCACATCTGCAACCCAGCAGTTTGCCACCAACCAGACTGTGGTTTGTGTTTGTTGACTGTTATGTGCTGTCAGCTACTCGCACTCAGGACCTCTCCAGAATGGAGACGTAGTGTACTTGTTGCTGAGAGAGGCATCCTTTTGGTACTGGGTGGGAGTCAAGAGGGTTGAAGGGGGACGCAGAAGGAGAGTCAAGGGTAATGGGCTGTCTTACTGTCTCTTAGGCAAGGCATCAGTTCCCTTTGCCTGCATAGCCAAAGCATAGTTCATCACCAAACCAATTAGTTTCATGGAAAGCCCTGGGATACTTCAGTAATAATCATTCTTGTAACACATACATGGAAGAAACAAATTACTCATTGTTTTGTTTTTTTTAAGGAAGAAACAGATATTCTTTGATGCTCAATGATACACCGTTCTTAGTTAAAACTTTGCAAATATCTTCACTAATGCTGTGAATTAGGAGTTGTCACGTGTGCACTAAGATGGCCTCAGCCAACACAGATTCAACTGTAAGCCAAAGGATGATGCCAGGATAGAGAAAACATTAATAACTTCAGGTTGTCATGAGCTTATCTGCCCTGTGATCAGTTAGTAATAATGAATTTTAATATCCTACACCTTTATGAACTTCTGCTGTATACTGATTAGTTCATAGCTTTATTGAAGAACATGAATATACCTGGTGTAGCATAGTGTGCCTGTGGGATTCCACACCATGCATGCAGGCTTTGTCCTGCAATATTACCCCATCCAAGTCAAGTCCAGCATGAAAGAATGGCATCAGTCCATAACTGTGACCAGCTTGACACAAATAGCTCAGTGTAGTGACACATCTCCAAATACTTCCCTGAGACATTGTCTGTTAAACAGGAAGTAATTCTATCCTTGTGGGTCACATTAATGTGAATATCACATAAATGTTCATCAGCTTTTAAAACCAACAGAACAAGTGAAGGCTTGGCAGAGCTAGACTAAGAAGTTCCTGGAGGTGAAACAGACCACCAAGTTCTCCATTATTTTCTTTCAGTGTATGTTTGACTTCAGATAAAATACCATTTCATCAAAACAAACAAGCAAACAAATCACACACATGCTGATTTGAATTTTACAGCCTATTTCTAATCAGCATGCTAAGCTTTTAAAAAGACTTTGGAAAAAAAAAAAATCATCTCTCCTTTTTAAAGTGCATTTTTAATTGTTGAATAATTCAGCTCCTAGATGAAACTATTAATCAAACTCGGAGTCAGCATCTCTGTTTTCTGAACTCAACAGAGATAACTCCATGATAGCCTCAATGTCAGTGAATTTCCTCATCAATTCGCTGCAAACTCGGACGTGCCAATCATTCCAGAGACTCATTTAATACATCTCTCCACACAGTCACTGGCTGCTTTTAATGTTCACAACATCTGCTGTCAACAAAGCAAAATAAAGGGACTTGAGTTTTGATTTGCATCCTTTGATGATAAGTTATTCCAGGCACATATTGTCACTATTCCTATTACAGATGGCATTTGGAAGTATGTCTTTATCAATAATTTCTTTTTGTTCAGTGTATTTGATGGTTTTCTCTTTTTTTACATCTCTTTTTTGTTGCTTTTAGATGGTGAAGTCCTCTGTGTTTCACTTTTATGCTGCTAGACTGCTGCATGCCAAGAATCATTAAAGATAATTCCAATGAAAAAAGTCTTAAACCCAGACAAAACCAGAAGTATCCACCACTGCTTATTGCCTAAGAGTAACTCTTAAAAGGAAATTGAGATTTAGGACCACATCTTCCTCAAAGCAGATTTTTCCACTAGATTGAGCTGAACGTGTAGGATGTCAGCTGCCACCCCTGAAAAATTACATCTCTAATAAAAAGATCATAGGGAGATGGCTCCAAGGAGTCAGAAAGACTAGTTTAAACACTTAATCCTAGATCTACACTGACGTGTTTTGTAACAGCAAGTCAGATAGTGCTCTTCATAATGCAGCTCTCAAACAGAAGTCAAAGACCCTTCCACCTGACAAACAATGAAATATGCCCTGTCATATTAATCTTCACTTTTGGTTTTCCATTTTGCTTTGTACTTTTGTATGCAATCAGCCAAATTCACATAACCGCTTCGATCAAGAACCATTTTTCAGTTTTCAACTTCACTGTTGAAAGCCCAAAACATAGATGAGGAGAGAAATGTCTTTATAAGGATGGAATACTTTGCATGCAAACTTCAGAGTGGTGTCAGGCAATGCAAAAAAAAACCCCAAACAGTTAGAGGGAAGAATTTATCATTTCATATCAGATAATATTAAATTGTACCAATGTGTGGAACACCCTAGCATTTAGCTGTAAGCCTGTTTGTCTTTCACTAGAAATGGCACCTTTTGTTATTATGAGAAATTTGGATGGAGTGTTAAGTTTAGTTTACTAAAAATTCTGGTTTATGGGCAGAATAAAAAAAATAAAATAAAAAAAAATATGAAAAATTCTAGCTTTTATGTCTACTTTTATTTTTCCCCTTTTGTTTTTAACTTCTCTCTGCCCGCACCTCCCACTCCAAATATGATTAATGAACAAGCTTCTAGGGTTCAGGAATTAAAATCTGTGTACTGCTCATGAAGAAAATTTACACCTCTTATTCTCATCTCTTCTTCTAACTGTTCACTGCAGAAAGCCTCCAAAGAAGCCATAATAATCCATGATGGTATATTGAATAGTCCCATTCTTTAATATTCTAAACCCATCTCTAGTTAAGAATTTATCAGTCTAATGGAAATATTTACTGTTACTCCTGGTTATGGTAGTCAGACAGTTCTCATTACTTTAGGGTTGCCTGATCCTTTCAAAGTGAAACCTAAGCAAGTGCGTGACCTTCTTAGTTAATTTTACCCCAGTAAGGTTTGGAGCATAACACAGGCATAGATGGATCACAGAGTAATCTTTGCATATTGTCAGTCTTTAGTCCTTTCTGCATTAAATTATCTTTTTAAACTATCTTTAACATTTTAAAATTGGTTTGGCTGACTCATACTTTCTTCAGTATCTATTTTTATCAATTTAATAGAACTAATTTGGAAGAAAATTTCAGCCAAGCACCTCACAGTGACTGAATGTTTTTGCAGTTGGGTTGGTTTGGTTTTTTATGTCTTACTGTTTTATACACTGTCCTTCTGAGAATTTTAGATATCCTTATGGGTGTGCATTAGACAAATACTTATAAGTAAACATAGCTGCCTCTGGTTTATAATAACTAACCTACAGAAGTTGGGACAGCAATAAGAGGCCAAACCTCCTGACAAATTAAACACAGAAAAACCGGGGGCAAAAGTGAAATTAATGGCCAAAAAAAATCAAATCTTCTTTATTTCATGAATGACAATCATGGAGATAGTCCACTTCAAAAACTCAAAGGAGATCCTTGTGCTTTAGGATTTAGAATCATGGCTTTATAATTCTTTTATCCCATTTCAGAGGTCAAGTCTTGTAAGCATGGGTAAACAGCTATAGTTGGATCCAAACCTCAGAAAAATGGTGGAATTAAATTTTAGCATTAATGCATTCTATATGCATAATAGATCTTTATAGACTGTAAAAATCGTCAGCCCTTTAGACATAGATTTTGCTCAATGAAGTTGAAGGAATGGACTAATGTATGACATAACAGGATCAGTTTTGGAACATTAATTTATAATACACATAACATTTTTTTTAAAAGAAAGGGTTTAGGTGGATTTAATAACCCAAATAGCCCTGAAAGTTACAAAATCATCATGGAACGTAGTATACATTCCAACCAAGTTGAATCCTCATGACTCACTGCCACTAAGAATTCCCTTCCCCTTTTCCTCAAGCCGTAATAGCACTTGACCAGAGCATTTTATAGAAGAACCATGCACACAGGTTTCCTTGGGTGCTGTCAGACTATTTTGAAGCTATTTCATGCTTAGTGCTGTAACAAAAGACCATCGGACAACTTACCTCTTTCTCATTGTTAGTGCAAAACGACTAGAGTAATATCTTCATCTTGTAAGCATCTGCATCATGAACCACCCTAAAGAAAAGAAATAGAATATGATATATTATTCAGATAGATAAAAAAGAGCCTCTAGCCCTGAAAGATTTCTCTTTGGTCTTTGCAGTCCTTGGCAAAATGAAATTGGATGCTGCTGATGAGCTAACGAGAGGGAAGTGACACTTTTAATGACCACAGATGAATGAAATGGGAATCTGATTGTGATTAGATGTTACTACAGCTGGTGTATAAGTTAGCTTGTGCTACTTTCTGTCCTTAATAGGAGGGAAAGGACTGTGTTGCCTACAGCTGCTCGAAGTTTTGTGCGTAATGTTTCCCCAGATGGGTTGAATATTGATGGTCCTGCCACCAGTTTAGAACTTCTGCTTCTACTGGTATCTCATCTGTACTGTCTGCCTCTTGCTATCATTTTTTTTCCTTTGACTGAAGTGACTTAATTTTCCAGAGCTGCAGTGTTTGCTGTTTCTAAGTCACTTGCCTATAGCCTTGGTAATTTTAATAGCTCTCCATTCCTCTAGTGTTTCCACCAAGCCACATTTTCAGTGGACTTGACTCTGTTCATTCTCTTAAATAGATTTAAAAAAAAAACCCAAAACCCCCCAAAAACCTGAGGATATGAGGATTTTTGCTGTGTTAAAGGAAGGAGTAGAGGTGTTGACATGGCTTTTGTTTTCCCAAGGTGTTTATAAAGACTCTTGCTGAAGGCAGATGAACCTGTACAGCTGACACCTACAATCTCGTTCATCCCTTTTTTATCATTTTTACACATTTCTCATAACTAAAATGCTAACAGTTATTAGTTGAAACCAGGATATGATACACTTTGTATTTACTACATTTTTCTTAATTCCAAATAGGCTTGATTATAGTACTGTGACACAAAAATCTATTTCTTTTCACCATATACCAGGTCTTGAAATGTCCCTTATGTTTAAGCTTCATAAAAACTGCCTCTTGACAGAAATCACTTTGGAACATATGAAATTCATGTCCCTAAAAGGTCTGACAAAGGAAGCATCCTTTGTCATGGCAGGTCTCCTGGTTGTAAAATAAACAAGGATACATCATGGATATAAGCCTTTTTCCCCAGCAGTGGTTTGTAAGCTCTATAAAAATATCTGAGATCTCCACCCAACTTCTCTATCCTACACTAGTTGGTTAACTTGTTCCCATTTATATTCTAGGTCTTTTTTTCTGTCATCAGTTTCAGTGAACTCAGTGTCAGAATGTTTATTGTGATCTCCATTAAAAAATGGTTTCTGGAAATTAGAAGTATGTAGATGGAAACCGAGGTCTTTCAATGTGCTCTGAATTTGTAAGATTTTCCTTCCATACATCCCTGATATTTCTTTGTCTTTACTGGAAATTAACTGGTTTTACAGATTACAGGGGCTTTGATGGTCTTTTGGTCTGATCCAGTCTGCTATTTTTTCCATCCTCAAAGCCATCAAAGATCAGTTGAACAGGCTCCACTGTAGTCATCCAAAGGCATTTTGGATAAAAATGCTTTCAGATGCTGAACAAGTGTATTCATATAGTAGCTGGCGAGTGCAAATTGACAACAATCACCATTATAGATTTGTTTGGTGTTTTGAGGTGACTAGTATATGCTTGTTAAATTAATCTTATCTTCAGAAAAGAATGAATATTCAACTCAAGTGCACCTATTTTTTTGTGTTGGCAGTGGCCAAACCAAGATATTGTTTATCACTAGTCATTTAGAACAATTCTATCAACTTTCTGTTACTGTCTGCTATTTAATAAAGTAGCTACTCAGCAGTCCAGGTTCTTAAAGTTTAATCACCTCCATGAAGCTTTGCTATCAATTCTACAGCCCTTACACAAGTCTGTAAATGTTAATTTCTTCTGCAACAGGTGAGTCATCACTGTGCTTCTGAGTTCAGTCTTTTCTCTACTAAAGATTTAAACCATTCCAGAAGTTTCCCTGACATAACTCTTGAGGAAACCTGGATATGTTTTATCATGCTTCAGCTAGGAGTTCCTTTAACTCAGCTTCGTACAGTTGCATTGTGTTTTAAGGATAGTGAAAAAGAAAATGACATCCATAAACTTCACATTTATTCCCTTTGCCTATCATATTTTGTTAACACAATTAACATCTGTATGAATTTCTTCTATGTGTAACAGTATAAGCAAGAAGTGCATTTCTGTGTTCACCAGCAAATGTTAATGAGACTTGTTAGTTAATCCCTTTTGGCTTAGTTAGGATGATGCATGCCAGTTAACTACTTTATCTTCAATAATTTTATACTATTATGTATGATCAAAATCGATGTTCTTGGAACTTAATCAACATTGTAAACACAAAAGTAAATATAATTTCCAAAATATTGCAGGAGGCATTGACCTTTCAGTACTCCCTTTTCATGAAACTAATATACAGAAGGATTTTCTGATTGGCTAACATGATCCTTTGTGAAAGATATTAAAAGCCCTGTGATAAGCCTGTCCTGAACATCATAAAAGAAGGTATGTGCAAGGGAGCAAGGAAATCAAGTGAGACTTAACTTTCTCTGGAGAAGTATACACTTTTATGACTATTGATGACCAAATGGCCCATCTACTTAGATTACTTTCTTCACAGAACAGTTAATTCCTTGTTGGTGAGTAGGGCTGCTACATGCTCCCCAGCACAACTAGTATCTATATACTAGATTATTTTTTTGAATGTGCTACTATATATGCCTCTGTGAATTGGGGTATTTTAAAGGAATACACTTTGACTTTTTTGAGTCTAGTCTTCTATTGCCTTCTTGAATACCTCCCTCTCTTAAACAGAATTGCTTATTCCATTAGTATATATGTAAGTCTCTCCAGAGAAGTTCTCTGTAACTACCTCTTTACCTTCTTTATGAATATCTTTTCAATTTAGAAAGTCTTAAAGGGAAAAAAAATCACATGGAAATGCAGTATGTTCTAAATTACTTTAAACTCTTTTGCTTCTAGGAACAAAGAAACCTACATAGGAGCACCAAAGAACACACCAAACTTTAAAGAAAGACTGAAGAACTTCAAGGTAAAATACAACGTGTCTTTCAATAGAGAAATAAGCATTATAAAACTTTATAGGCTTTTCTCCTTTATTGAATCTTAATATGAATAGAAAATTATATTCCTCTGATTAAAAAATACAGCAGAGAAATTAACAGAGAGCTTCTGATTGTAGGCATATCATGGACTTAGCATGATCCAAGAGCTTATTTGCTCTCACTCTTCATTTTCCTTGCAGTAAGTAATTATCTTCTGGTCATTTCTCGTATTTGATTAATCCTCTACATTTTTATGAAAAGCTGTTTCTGACAAATAGAAGTAAAGCCTGGCGTTGAAAACTTATTTCAGTTTGCAAACAGAAAAATCTGCAACAAATTTTTGGATCACTCTTTGAAAACTGAAGAATGGCAGAAGTTCAAAAAGAGATTCTAAAACTTAGTATTTTCATCTCTATTCTTTATCAGTGATTTTTTGGGGGTCAGATTGATTTCATACAGTATCATCAACAATAACATAAGAATTTAATATAAATTTCCAAGCAGCAGATCGTCTCCTAGTTTTATCTAGTTTCGGAAAGTAACTGAACATTTATCTTTTATCTTTTTTTCTGAAACATGAAGTTTTGACCACTGCAGACAGAGATTAATTTTTTGATCTTAAGGCTGGTGCTGTTTAGAAACCCCTGCATTACAAACACTAAATATGAGATAAGATTCTCTTACAGGATGACAAGAAGTTACTAGCATCTACCTTCCTCCCTATGGCAAACACAGGAAAAAAAAATAAAAATCCCTCATTTTGCTTATATATTTTCTAGCCATTTGCAATATCATACTTCATTTGGCTTTCTGTCCAAAACTCAAGAAACCAAAGCCATGAAGTAAAATCATTACAGCTCAATACTAATAAGAAGTGTCATACATTTCCTTTTATACAATGAATGCATTTGGGACCTGAGAAAGCCATTCCTCATTAGGTAATTAAGATGTGGAACACACCACTAAGAATATTTATTTTAGTAACCACTTACTAAACAAATGTGTAATTGCAGCTTGTCTTATTTGCATGTCTGAGTGGAAAAATAAAAGAATCTGCATCTCATTTTTTTTGTTTCGAGTAGTTACCAAACAGTACTCGTTAGAATGATGCAGAGAAACAAGAGTAGCTTTTTGGCTCTTATCAAAGTTATTTTATACCTTAATAAGTATCCTTAGAGAAGTGATCATTCACTTTCTCAGGGGAGACTGCTGTTATTAAAAAAAAACCCAACATTCTAAATTGTTTGCTTATGCCTTTGGTCAGAGTGTATTATTGTTTTTTATAAGTCATGTACTTTGCTTCATCAGAAGTATTATGTCAATTTTGGCCACAAAATGTCTGTATATTTTCAGGCCCACCACCATTTTTGACCAAGTGAAAAATCAGCTTTTTTTTTTTAGTTTAGAAAAACATAAGACTGTGGCAAGAGAAAACAGTCTTCAAATACATTAAATGTTGCTTTATTAGAAGGAAATAATTTTTTTCTCTGTTCACTGAGAGGAGGACAAGAAAGGATATATTTAAACTGCAGCATTACTCTGTTAAACATGAGGAAGGTCCTAATTATAAAAGCAGATGAGCACCAGAGGTGACCTCTATAAGGGTCAGGAATCTCTTGTTTGGAGACTTTCAGCTATAGATCAAGCTGGCATTTTCCAGAAATGCTTTTGTTATCTCTTTTAGGATTTTGCCTTGGAGGGTAACTAATGACCTCTGAAAATCCCTTTCAGCTCTTCAGCCTTCGATTTCCTAATGATAAATCTAAAATAAGATCACACAGGGAACCTTTCAGTCAAAAACCTACCACAATACTCACTGTTTAGCTTTATGGTGAGAGTCAGAATACTATTTCTAACCTTGGTATATTTTTATTGATCAGGAATATTAAATGTCTAAAGAAAAAAAGCCCACCCAACTTACATCAGGATCTCATTCTGGGCTTGGTTCATTTGTAAAAGACAGGCATCATTCCAGCATTACAGACTAAAAGATCATATTCTTGAAAATAGAAGCTCAGAATGAGAGAGGAAAAATAAAAGGTCTTCTGTTACACTGCAAAATTTTTATGAGATCCCAGCTGCATAATGCTAGCTTGTCAGTAAGAATATACAACTTTTAGGAAGCAAATTCAGTTTTGTAGCTAATGCTCTGAGTATCATGTATAAGATTTGATTGCGAGCAACCAAGTTATAATTTAGATTAAAGAGAAAGTATTCCTGTCAGCTAAAATAATTCATTTCCTCTAAATGGAGAGCAATTAGGATCAGTTATAGCATACCTATTGTTAGCAGCAATTCTAGAAACAAAACTATAAACCACTTTCTCAAGAGAGAACTGCTCAAATGTGGCAGTTTTTACATAAAAAATAAACCACAAATGGTGGTATCTACCTCTTCCTAATCTAAGATGAAGGACCAAAGAAATTATAGTCTTGGTACCTCATTGGGTTCATTCATTTTAACAGGTGAGACTACATAGGAAACAAAAAAATACAGCTGCCACGAATGAATAAAGGTGTGTTAGAAGACTGATAAATTAAGACAGGTTTAAATTTTAAAGAACACTGGGCTAGACTGACATTTGGTAACAACATCCTTTGTGCTAATGGTTAGTTCTTACACTGTAACATCTTAGCACTCAACTAAATTAGTTGTGACTCTACAGTACCACAGAGACTATGCTAGGTAGCACTGATGGCTGAGGTCCTTGATGCCTCTCAGTGCCTGAGGTCAAGATGACCTGGCTTCAGAACTCTTCCAAAAGGAAAGTTGGAGCTGAAGAAAGTGAATTCTATTTTTACCCATCTCTCCTTGCTCATATCTGTTTTTATGTTGCTTTGCCCCCCTCCTAAAAGGAGGATTTCATGGGTTCCCTGTGCCACTTATTTCTGGTTTTGCCAGTTGTCCTTCTCAGTTCAGCAGAATGTCCTGCTCTTTATCAGTCCCTTGTTCTTTTGTTCTTTATTCTTGATCTTGAAAATTGTAACTTGTAATGCTATTTGCATGATTTTCTGTGCTTTCTAAGTGCAGCTGTACAGGTCTTTGTTTGTCTTCTTTAGAGGTCATATCGTTATGCACATCATTATGCAAAATGCTTATTCGTAGTGCCTGACCATCCAATCCTAGTATTACAAAATATGTTGGTTACAGTATGTTTGTATGCTTATATTTGGGTTCAAGACAAGCTAATATTGATTCTACCCTGATGAATGCAGTTCTCAGGTATAGCCATTATGGACCTTTGTTTTGACTACCAGCTCTAAATATAGGCTGTTTATTGGACAGAGATGCACTTGCTGCTTGTAAGAAAAAGTTATTCTGTGTGTGGATCTGCATTTATATTATCTGTGAGGAGCTGTAGAGCTCCTTTACCAGCTTAGAAGCTACACATTTTACCCTTAATAAATGAACTGAATGACAGCACAATGCAGAAATCAATACTGGAATACCAGTCCCTAGTCCTTAATGACACTGAGTTCATAGAATTTCAGTTCATGATGGCTGATGATCCTGAGTAAAATAATGATGTTCTGCAAGGATTTGGGAGAAAAAATACTTCATGATTTGACAGGTAATAGTAATAATATAGGTGGCACAAAACCCATCACAGGCTGTATACTATGTGCAGAACTTCCTTCAGAAATAGAAAATGTGGCCTACTAAATCCATCATATGATTCTCCTCACTTAGATGTTTACATCTACCCAAAGGATCTCTGTATCAAACAGATCTGACCAAATGCCCTCTTGCTTTTGGTGAGGTATTCAGAGAGATCTGTGTAATACAGTCTTTTTAACAAAATTCTGTGGGACTGTTCTCAAATCTACTGGCAGTATTACGATGATATTTTTGGCAAGGAGAATTTCTTTGAATAATATCATACTCAGCCTGTCACCTTTTCTGAAGTACTCTCCTGATGACGTTGAGATAAGATACACTTTTAGATTCAGTTTCTTAGTCATCTGTGAAACACTTCTAGCTCTTCTAGGGGTGTTTTACTTAGTTCATTTGGCCATATTTGTTCAAGGGAAATTCTCCCTAACTTTACAAATTCTGTGGTTCACTTCACAGTCAATGGAAGTCCATCTAAGTAGGAAAAGAAATTCACCTTTCCTGTCACTGAGAAGACATTTGGGTGGTTTGCTGAAAAGTTCCGTTGCAAGGTCGTGGAGGTTGAAATATAAAAATAAGTCTATTGATTCATTGTGAAATTTAACATAAAACATTCATATCAGTGGTTTCTAAGAAGATGATGTTCTCCACATTCCTCCTGCAAGCTATCTCCAAAGGGAAGTAGATGATATTTATGCTGCCATAATAGCACCACAGATCTCATGGAAATACCTGATAACTAATTTCAGATGCATTCAGAATATGTAACTTGAATGTCTCAGAGGCTCTATGCAAGGGCAGCCACTAGTATGAAGTCCTGACATGGCATGACAGGTTGCCTCAACCCCACTTCTAAAGTCAGTGTAGTCCTGGCTCCAGATATTGTTTTGAAAATAGCCTTAAAGCTAGTCTCATCAGAGCTGCCCTATGCAAAATAGTTTACTAATAGCCTAGAGAAAGCCAAAAATGTTTATTTACTAGGATGTTTTTTTATCCCTCATTTCTGCTGCACAGCCTTAGCCCACACAGGTGCACATTTCTGGGGAGAGGAAAAATAGTTAAGCCAGTCTGTGCAGCAAACATAGGTTTATTAGCCTGAGGCCATTCCTGATACTTTTCCACATGTATTAAACCTAACTGTGCATTGATTATCAAGGGCAAAGCTAGAGGACATCTATATTTAATATACTACCAACACTTTGATTTCTGTCTTTCTACTTCATGTTGATTAGACTGCTCAGGCAGGCCACAACATTTATTAAACTTAGAGAATGTCAAACAAAAGGTGTTTTATAAGCTTCCTGTGTGAACATAAATGGGAACATTAGGTTTTAAAGAAAAAAGATTACAAGAAACTACTCGTCTTCTAACCATTTGATATCATCTTCAGTTTAGAGCTGGAAAATATATATATATTTCAGATAAAAAGAACACCTTTTATTGCCTTTACCCTGAGCCATGGAAATTTACATACAAATACATAGCAAATTTTGAATCCTTAGAGAAAAAATTTTAACCTATCTTCAGCAGGGCTTGGATATTTTATGTTTTGACATGTAAGGTGATAGGAAGATAGGTAACCTTGAATGTGAATTAGTGTATTTAGTTGCACAGTAAAGTAACACCATTGGCTGAAAAGTTGATAATGCTGAGTTATCTAATCATCCTTTAGATTCTAATCAAGGCCTTTTTCTATTGTCTTTGACAGCAGATTTCTTGCCAATACTGATATTCCAACATAATTAGGGTAAATTCAGAGGAATAAAGTTCCCAATGAACAGGTAACCATTTGTGTCATCATTGTCTGTGGCTATATTAGCAAGTAGTACAGCAAAAAAAGGAGATCTGTAGAGTGTTATTAAGGAGGATTAGATGTGTTATGAGGGAGAAGGGAAGCTGCTTTGGACCAGCTTGACTCTGGCCCCAGGGATTGAAGGTGGATTCATTACTGGAGTGTATCAGGTGTGTATATGTGCACATCTTTCAGTTTAGTTTGACCCCAAAGAAATACAGCTTATATGCTCTGAGGCTGTTCTGTGACTTGGCTCAATCAGGTTTGTTTCAAAACTGCACCCTTGTTTCTCACTAAAACACGAATGCACACATTGCACTAGTCTAGTTTATCAAGAAGATTCAGCTTCAGTTGTCCCTAAACACAGCATACAGGCAATTTATCCAAAAAAAAAAAAAAACCCAAAAAAAAAACAACAACAACAAAAAAAAACCTCTATTTTCTTGTTTTACTAATTGCTGTAAGCTGTATTGGAGAAATCAGCTTTGTTACAAGTGTAATCTGAGGGCTGTATTCATAGTTACCATGACAGGCTACAAAGCTCTTCAATTTTAATTTTCTGCTGCAACTGCACCTTAAGCTGGGAGAAATTTATCATAGTAGCACTTGATCTCTCTTTTACTCAATAGTTTAAAAACTAAATGGGATGAGAAAACCTTCTCTCAACTATCAACCCTCCTTATAGTTCACCAGATCAATCTCAGTGATGCAGTGTAGGGTGAACTTGTATTGCAGAAAGGCCCTTGGCAGCCTGATCTAAGTTGGCCCTGCTCTTAAGTAGAGCCAATGACCTCCATAGGTCCCTCCAACCTAAATTATCCTGTGATTCCACCACTATTATATCCTTAGTGTTGGCTGATTTGGCAATAACTGGGTGCTTTTGACATTAGGAGTTTTCATCACATCAGATATTTCAGCTAGTGCTAAATTAATCTAATAGCATTTATAAGAATTGATTTTACTTTCTCAGGTTATCTATGGAAAATTCAAGACTGTTACTGAGTACAGAAGTAGTGCTGTCATACCTTGACAGTTAAAAATAAAGGGCTAAATATTCTTAAACATGAACCTTCTGTACCATTACTTGTCTACCAGACTGATGAAAAGTATTGGAGTAGGGAAAGCCAATAAACTAAATTTGTTACTTACTAAGGGTTTGTTTTCCAATGTGTGTCACTACTAAAAAAACCTCCAAATCCTTCTAAATGTTGTTTTCAAGGATCATTACTCCCTCATCCCAATAACTTGCAATAAAGCCATTTGGTCTTTACAGAAATATAGAATGGTTTGAGTTGGAAGGAACATTAAAGCTCATCTGGTTCCAAGCCCCCTGCCGTGGCAGGGACACCTCCCACCAGCCCAGGTTGCTCCAAGCCCCATCCAACCTGGCCTGGAACACTGCCAGGGAGGGGGCAGCCACAGCTTCTCTGGGCACCCTGGGGCAGGGTCTCACCACCCTCCATGTCCTCCTTATGTTGGGGCCCCAGAGCTGAACACAGAACTGCAGGGGGGGGTCTCATGAGAGCAGAGTAGGTGGGGAGAATCCCCTCCCTTGACCTGCTGGCCACGTTTCTTTTGATGCAGCCCAGGACATAGTTGTCTTTCTGGGTGCAAGTGCACATTGCCAGTTCACGTTGAGCTTTTCATCAACCAGCACCCCCAAGTCCTTCTCCTCAGAGCTGCTCTCAATCCATTCTCTGCCCAGCCTGTACTTGTGCTTGGGATTGCCCTGACCCAGCTGCAGGACCTTGCACTTGGCCTTGTTGAACTTCATGTGGTTTGCACAGGCCCACCTCCCCAGCCTGTGCAGGTCCCTCTGGATGGCATCCCTTCCCTCTAGAGTACCTTTTAAGGTTAGGACTTGAACTCAGACTCTCAGTTCTTCATCCTTCAGGCTACGTTCTTCCATGAGCTTATGAGATGCAAATGAAAAAAACCTTCACTTCTCTGTAAAACCCATATAAATACTTCGGGATCATAATGGCTGCTGAGAAATGAGGAAGACAGAATTTTTGCTAGCAATAAACAAGAACATGGAGCGACAGAAAAGGCAGGGATTGTGCTTACAGGTGTATAAGCAACTAGAAGGGTTTGAAACTTGCTAACCCAGCCATTGGGGAGGTCAGTTCAGACTTGCAATTATGATTTGTTACCCCTGGTTTGATTTAGTGAATTACCATTTCCAAGAGGTTACAATTCCTCTGTTAGAATTTCCATTTCTTTTTTTCCTCCGGACTCATCTTTTGAATGAAATCCTGGGAAAACTGATTCACAACCTTTAATTCATTTGTTATGTCTATTTAAAGGTGGACAGTTTCTGTTGGAGTGTGAGTTTTGTTTCAAAGTTTAATTTTGTAATATGATTAGTTACGGCATATTTACATTATTTACAGCAGCTTTGTTTTTCTGTTTATCCATGTTTTAAAAGGAACAGCGTTTCTTTGCTTCACTGAGAACTTAAGAAAGTCTTTATTGGTACACACTGACCTTTTAGGGTACTAGTTTGGTTATGATATCTTTTCTGAAGCATTGTCATTAGCATCCAGGGCTAAATTGTTGCACTATTATCCATTGCCCCTGCTCACAGCCAAGAAGGGAATCAGAAAAAAAGGAAGAAGCTCCATGGGTCGAAACAGAAACAGATGTAATAAAATAAAAAAACTAATACAAACACCAGCTTATACTCAGCCTGGTCCTTGGGAGCAGAAGACCAAGAGGAAGGAACCCCTAGAAAGAAGCCCCCACCCCCAGTGAACTCCCTCCTATACTGAGCGTGGTGTCAGTGGGGGGATACAGATGTGGGGCAGCTTGGGGCACTGCCCTGGCTCAAACTCCCACTGACTCAGGGATGCTCAAGGCCTGCTGCCATGGCTGGGCTGGGGGGCTGCTCCCATGGCACCAGGACAAACATCCATGTTATATTTTCCACCAAAACACATTATTTCTCATATCCATCTGAGGAGAGCTTTACCATTACCCATACACTGTATGCAAATATCAGCTAGTGGACTAAAAGGTACTTGGAGTGTAACAGTTATTTAGAGATTCAAATAAGGCTTTAAAATAGTTTTGAAATGCAGAGTCTCATTTTGAATTTAAACCACGACATCTCTTACCTGTAAGCAGAAGTAATTCTGCAGTTTGGATGTCTGTTTTACTCTCTGAGGCATTTGAATAGTTAGTTAATTTAAATCTGATGCCCTTACAAGTTTCACAAAATGCAATAACTCACTAACTTATCTCTTGGAGTTGTGGAGGAATAAAATGGGTGATTGGATGAAGCTTATACTTAATGCTTATTCAGTGAAGGATTACTGATCTGTCACATCTATTTCTCTGCTGTTAACATCCATTTCTCAGTATATGCTAAACAAGCTTTCTCCATAAACTCAGCAGTAAAGCATGGGAATTTTTGTTTCACGTAGCAATTTATTTAAATCTTTATTTCTTGAAAGAAATAATCTGTTTT
This sequence comes from Podargus strigoides, assembly GCA_028020825.1. Lineage (NCBI taxonomy): Eukaryota > Metazoa > Chordata > Aves > Caprimulgiformes > Podargidae > Podargus > Podargus strigoides. The sequence goes on along the minus strand of CM051624.1, from coordinate 42,468,019 downwards.
TTAGAACTTCAGGTTTTTATTTTTACGTTAATGACAGTGTGGTTGAATTTTGATGGTCTAGAGCTCTGTGTGAAATTATTCAGAATAATCATATATTTTTAATCAGTTATCCTTCTTAATCTGTGTGAACCAATGATTTGACTCCTGAAGCTCCCTCTCATTTGAGTAGCAGTAAAAGTAACATCAATGTAAAGTGTTCCAGAGGGGAATCCACTTGGATTTAAGCAGTGATTAAGAGAGACATTTTCAGAGTAAAATGCTGGTTGCCATTAAGAACAGAATTTCACTGCAGATTATGGTGAGCAAGAAATCCCTTCAAATAGTTTCTCTTATGCAGTTTTTCTTTATAATGTGAAACTAAGCCACAGTAATTATATTAAATGGTGTAAATCTATGTTTGCATGTTTTGTAAAGGAAGAAATATGGGGCAACTTTCCCCTCCTATAATCTTTAGAGTCAGACTATATCTACCATGAAAAGGCAGACAGAGTCAATTGTTTCATTGCTAATGAACATGTGAACATGGATGAAGGCAGAGATGGAAGGAACTTTAGTTTAACTTCTGTATCATAATTATAAATGTGCATTTATAGATTAAATTACTTAACTCACTGGGGAAAAAAAAAAACAAACAGCTAATATGAGATGGTGTGGCTCTTAATTCTGGACTTGGTTACAAGTATCACTGTCATCAAATACTGTCTTTCACAGGGAAGAGAGATTACAGCTAAACCCTGTAAGGTACTTACCTGGTTGGCTGGAACAGAAGTTGCATAATAAGGTGGTACCATACACTCAGCACTTACATGTTACGTGGAGGTAACATGGAGAAACATCTTTTCAGGTGCCAGTTTAGGAGCAGGACATATAAAGTCTTAGTAGAGGAGAGAGAAGATGGGTAAAGGAGTGGTTGGTGCACTTCTGTGTGAGCTGTGTGCCCTGCTCTGCACTGCCCCAAGCAGTTCTGTTCCTATTTTCCTTCACCGTGACACAGAGAGGGAGAGGTAACACCAGAATTACAAGTTAGGGTTTTTAAGATGAGAAATTATCTTTTTCCTTAGCTGAGGAGCAGGGCTCCGAGTAGGAAGGTAGTGTTTACAGAAAACTTTGAAGACTGCTTGCAAAAACAAAAACAGTGCCTTAGAAGGACCAGAATTATTTCTTATTCCAAACCCTTGGCCTGCTCTGACAAATATATGAGTTGGAGGAAAACATTTTTTTCTACTCATAAAATTTTGCCCAAGATCAATAGAACTTACACTTTTGCCTTAAATACATTTAACACCAGATGATTTTTTTTTTTGCTCTTTGCACAAGTGTGTCTGTTGAAATGTGTTTCCCTATTGAAGTGATAAAAACTTCATGTGGGTTGGGTCTGCCATTACTCTGAGGTCTATGCCACTGATCCAGCTGGCAAAAAAAAGAGCATTCTACCTTGGCATTTCCATTTATCACAGAATATCACTGCAGTAGAGAATAATCATGGGGTTTGGGTGTAGGAATTTCATCTGCTCTAACTGATCGGTTTTGCCAATAAACGTCAGGATGTTTCTTGCCACCTGAGATTGTGGCTGGCTGGTTCTCTCTGTTTTGCTTCCTATCAAAGCTCATTGTGCCTTGGCAGAAGTTAGAGAACTTTTTGAAAACTTGAAAAATATTTCATCTGCACTTTTTTCAAAAATCTCAAGAGTTATGAGCCTAACTTTCAGTGGGACCTGGACTTTTCTCTTCACTTGATGTCTTCGAGAATATTTTTCTTAATTTCTTCATGTATGTGAAACTTTGGCTTTATTGCTAAATATATTTGCATTAAGACAGGATTTATGTTGCATACTTCATTCACTCCTGCTGCCTTTTCCTCTCTGAAAGCCATAATCCTCTAAATATGAATCCTAGACTTCTCCACTGCTAATTGTAATGTGGCAGACGGAGCATTATGACTCGGAGTAAGGAATAAGCAGCTGGAACAGACGAGTGCGTACCAAACAAGAGTCATCTTTGCATGGAAATGCATTGCTTATTTTCTTTTCCATTTGCCTTTTTCAAGAAAAGCAAAAAGGGAGGAAAATGCCAAAAGGGAATAATGTGCATCTCCTCACAGAGAGAGGATATGATCATAAATTGAAGGATCTTACTGGCTTTGATAGAAAAGCTGTTAGGGTACTATTTCCCATGCCGAAACACTGCCAAGGGACAGAGAATGTCCAGCACTTGAATGATGTTTTTGCATGGTTCAGGACACCAGGTTTTATAACCATCTAAGGCTTCAGACACAGTCCACCAGTCAGAATTGACTGAAATGTATTTCTTAAGTAATGTTCCAAACCATATGCAGTAACCTCAGCCATTTCATCCTTCTGCTTTCACATACACAGAACATCACCATAGGTCAGAGGAACATGAATAAAAATAGAAGTTTTAAAACCCATCCACCTTCATTTCTGCCAATCCATTATACAGTCTGTGAAGAAGTGCCTCAAGGCTGTGACATGCCTGAGTTTAATTTCATTTTGCACGACAAGGAGAATTGTTTTTCATGTACATTCTCACTGCATGCATTAAACAAACTGGTGGTGTACAAAGGAAATAAAGGGAGATGAATCAGGGCCAGTCTTCAGAAACTTATTGCAGTAGAGAGTTCATTTGTGAATTACTCAGGTCAAAGTTGGGAAGTATAATGAAACCACAATTGCCTCTTTCTACTCAAAGCCAGTTACTATATACTTGTTCAGGGAGTTGCTTTACCCTTGATAGAATGTCAGGGTATATACTGTCTATAAAATGAATTTCATTCATATGAATTTCAACTAACACTACCTCCTGCAGGGACCTACAGCTGATGTCCCTAGAAGTATCTTCTTTATTGCTTTTTTAAAATAAGTTTAGGATAATTTTTGCTCTCCAGTTCCCAGTGCTGCTCAAATCAGGAACTTGTATATCTGGATATACCTGGATAAAGTCTATTTTTTTTTCCAAAAAGTGGGGGATTTTTAAGTAAGCAAGCAGGTCCTGCAATGACTTTTAGAGGAGGGAAGAGGAAAGAGAGAAAGGGTTTGCTGCAGATGTAGCTTTCAGTAGCTTAGACCTCCTCCCCTTCTGCTCTCTCTTCCTCTCTTCTGTAAAAGAAATGCAAAATATCTTACTCCTCTTCAAATGCAAGAAGCTGGAGGGCTCTCTCTTTCCTCTTTGAGGAGAGGGTGGAAAAGCAGAACGATACAAAACCTTCTCTAAAGAAGCCTTTTTATTAGTGACAAATAGCTGCCTTCCATATGCAGAGGAGTGCAATACAAAATAAGGAGGCAGAGTGGGATGAAATATAAAATGTGCAAAGCAGAATTTGGAGAATTCTGACAGACATGTCAGCAAATTTATAGTATTTTGCTTTAGCTTATAGCCTGAGCTTTATTCACCTCTTGCCAGCCGTGAGTTTGGCAAAGGGACCATGGAATTAGGCACAGTGGCTGCTTCTGGCTGTCAACAGCCCATTTTAGCAGTCAGAAACACATGGAGCATGAAAAATGACCCAACAGGAAGGGACCAAGAATCTGCCTGGCATGCCAGAAACCTTCTGGGGTGGTGATGAGCCACGTTGGCCATTCTAAGCCTATAAAGATTTTGTGAGATTTTTGGGGAGATTCAATACAGACCAAGCCCAGAGGACCCAGTCTCTTTTACACTTATTTTGGGTTATAATCTTTGTTTTTTCTATTGCAATTTTTAATTAGGAAAAAAAAATATTAATGGAGACTAGGAAAAGAACTGATTGTAGTAAATTACGTAGCTTTATAGAGTGAAGGAGCTGTGGTCTTTCTTGTATTCTCCACTTTGTCAGTCCTCATTGCACACTCTCACCTTTAGTTCCTGAGTACTTAGGTTACATTCTGAATGTTTAATTATAATTTAGTAAGGCCAGCAACCTCTGGTACCCCATACTTCTCCAGAAGTGACATGCCTAATTTTGTGAACTCAGCCTGTAAACTGAAACTTGTCAGCTCTTAAATGTTATTAGCAAGAGCTTGACATCATTTGCAAATGTTTACAAACCACTGTATATTATCTCCTTGGAACAAGACCCAGAATTCTATTTGCATTTTTAAAATCCCTAAAGAATGCGGCTCTCGTCCAACAATATGGTCCTCATGACTGCTGAAAACCAAACAGCAAATATCAGAAAATCATGCAAAATGCAGATAAAGTCCCCCAAACCCCTCCTTTCACCCTCTGTTTTGCAGGTGGGAAGGCACTAGGACCTCCAGCCCTACCCTAGCCTTTCCCAAACTCAGGCAAGATGCTGTTTTAGTTAAAATTCCATCGTGTTTTCTTTCACGTTTACTTTTCCCCATCATTTTGCAGCGATGCTTTTGGCAGATGGAAATGACTCCAATGAAAAGCCAGGTGCATGCACTGGCAGCTTCCCTGCTAAAAGGGATTTAGTCAGATGTTGCTTCCACCTGTGAATTGGCTGCCCAGTCTCAGCCAGCTCCTATGGATGTAACAGTTATGCTCTATTTCAAAAAGCTGAAACGAGTTCCAGTTGGTTCTATCCAACAAATCTGAGACCATTACAATTTCTCTCTATTTTCAGGGCCTCATTGTCAATGAAATAATTTCTCTGTCTACCAGTTTCATGTTGGGCATATCCTGACCTGAATTTCCATAAAGTTACTTCAGATTTACACCAAAGTTATTGCACTCAGTAGCTATTCTGCATTTTTTTAAATGATAAGCAGATATTTATATTCACATCTTTAACTCTGTTCCCAAACAGTAAAATCCCCTGTCTTTTTCTATGCAGAGATGAGTCATATTCAGCCCATAATGAGAGACTGTGTGCATACATGGCTTCATGTTGAGCTCTGCTACCTGGAGGGAGGGCTGCAGATATGAAGCAACTGTGGCTTCCGTGGGTTTTTAAGATCCTTTGAGATGCCCCTTTCCTTTATGAGGACCCAAACCCATTTTCTCAAAAGGACAAATCAAAGCAACATTTATTCCTTTCCCTGCATTTTTTTTAGCCTGACATGAAGAGGCCCATTAAGCTGTATGAAAAGTTCAAAATGAAATAAAGTAAAATAATGTAGAAAGTAAAAATAAAGTAAAAGATCATGAAGTAAAATATTAAAAAAAAAAAATCAGAGAGAGAAATGTGAGACAGATCCCACATCAACAGACCAAAGTGCAAAACTTATGAACAGCAGCTATGCAAAGAGCATGGCCTTCTTTATCACTGATCACAAGCACCTTGGTAGGACCAGGAATGAAAAGGGCATGACCACATTATCAACTTACTTAAAAATGGTTTCATCTTTTACAGTTGCATTTTCATGCTATTAATCTATTTGTCCATAAGATTGTGTGTTATTCTATTTTGTAATCAAGAAAGATGGAGAGAGACTTTTTACCAGGGCCTGTAGCAATAGGATGAGGGGTGGTGGCTTTACACCAGAAAGGGAAGATTTAGATTAGATATTAGTAAGAAATTCTTTCCTGTGAGGGTGGTGAGACCCTGGCCCAGGTTGCCCAGAGAAGCTGTGGCTGCCCCCTCCCTGGCAGTGTTCCAGGCCAGGCTGGATGGGGCTTGGAGCAACCTGGGCTGGTGGGAGGTGTCCCTGCCATGGCAGGGGGTTGGAACCAGATGAGCTTTGAGGTCCCTCCCAACCCAAACCGTTCTGTGATTCTATGATTTTATAGGAAATAAGTTGCACGGTGACATGGAAGTAAAAGGGATTGTTTATGACTTTGCTGTTTGAATAGCAGTCTGAGCACTTTTTCCTGTTCTGGCATAAGAATAAATTGCTTCACCCTCCACATTTCACTTTCTTTTTTTTTTTTTTTTTTTTAATTAACTGAGGATAGTTCACTTTATTTAAATCTCAGAAATAAGATAATAAAACATTCAGAATATGTCTCAAAGCTCTTAATCTATCCTTTTTAAAGGTAAATTTCACATATATTTGGAAGCATTATGTCTATCTAGTCAGCCTATGGTCTTCACAGCTAAACAAGGTTTTGTCTCTATGAAAAAAAAGTAAGTATTAAAAGCATTGCTGTCAGCAGCTTGGTCAAAAGTGACTCATCTTTGCAGTAGAGAACAGAAGCAATATCAGAATTAACAAACTAGGGACAGAGTTTTTGTGATAGTCACTGGCCAACACAGATCTATAATCTGACTCAAATTTCAGCTAATATATTTGTTGTTCATGAATATTCTTCCAGGAATTTGCATGAACAAATGTCAGCCCGTGAGATATCTGTGAACTGTTGGCTTTGGCTATTTGCTGTGTGAGTGGTTAAGTTTGCCTGTCTGGCTCTAGGACTGGAACATTTTAAACAGGTGAATGTGTGATGAAGAACAAGAAGCAAACACTACACATCCCTGTGGAAATGTGCAGGTGAAACAATAACTACACTAAAATGAACTCCGTGTTTGGAAAATTGTGACATTTCTGGGAGTACTTGGTGCTTCATCTTCACAGAATCAGAGAATCACAGAATGGTTTGGGTTGGAAGGGACCTCAAAGATCATCTAGTTCCAACCCAAGATCTGCTGCAGGTCAGGCTGGCACCACAGCAGCTCCCCTCACTGCCCCTTTCTTCATGCATTGAACAGTACAGCACAGTAACACAGAGCCAAATTTGTTTACTCAATAGAGTATGAGTTACGTGGATTCCTCTCAAGCCACCAAGTAATAGCAAACTAAAATACTCTATGAAAAGGACTGAAGGAAGCAGGGTTTATTTTGTGATGTATTTAGCCATAATAGGCAGAATGGGGCAAAATGGGATGGACTGGGTTGTGCTTCTACTCACAGCTTCTTCCAGAGGGTAGAAAGCAAACCAACATCACCATTCTTTTTTGGCTTTTCAATATGTTACACCTGGATTGGTGATGTTTACACTGACAGTATTTTCTCATAAGAGGATTTTAGAAGAAAAGAATACAATATTATGTGGAACATAAAAATAACACCAGCTTTTCCCATGTAAATATAATATCTGTTTTACACTGTATTTTGCATGCACCTACTTCTCAAAGGTAACAGAAGTAATCCAAGTTTAAATTCCTTCTAATTTCTAATACCTTCTTCCTTTGTTGATTTCCATATGTAGTGAAACTTTATTGTTACATATTCTAATTAGGCTAACTGATACAGAATGATCTTATTTATTCTTTTGTTTTTTAACAAAAAAAAAAAGGGAAGAAAACAAGTTTGGCAACACTTGATAATTCTAATGAGTTACTAAAGCAGACCCTGAACTTCAGCTGAATTACAGTCAGGTTGTCACACTGTAGTTACACTAATGTAGCCAAGGTAATCACCTGATATGTATTGGCATAACCCACTGACAAAAACAGGGCTTGAGCTCATAAAGCTTGTTTTGAAGATGTTTACAAGCTGTCAGGAATATGCAGTAAAACATAAACCTTTAAACATCACATCTACCTGAATCTGATATCAGCCTACTAATAATTGTCTGTTTGTCATAAAAGAAGTGCATACTGACCAGATTGCAGAGTGATATTTTTTCTATTTGAATAGCTTGAACTAATGCCAATATATTTTCTTGAAGATGCATGTAATGTAAGATAGTATTTTTTAGATTTGTTTTAAGAGGCAGTTAAGTTATACAAGCTACACAGCATCTTCAGGAAGAAGCAGTGATTTTTCTTAGTGTATCTGACTTAGTGTATCTACCTACAAACCTTAGAGCTTCACAGTTACAGTATCACAGGTGCTAAAAGGAGAGATTAAGTGAAACAGTACATAACAGCAGGGCACCCACAGGTTCTCATCTCAAGATTCTGGACTTTGTTATAGAGGTGGAGGTATTGACAGTGATAGTTTGCATCTTTCCACGTGTACTGGCTTGTAAAATGCTTGATGTCTTCCATCAGTTAATTTAGTTTTTAAAAAGCTTCTCAGTGAGTGGATAGGTGCTATTAACTCCATGCTGGAAGTGGGAAATTCAATGAAAAGTGACTAAACTTATGGTTCTACAAAGTCAGGTGACAGCACAGATTCTCTCGTGCTGTCTGGATTGGGATTTGAGGTTTAGGTAAAGCTGCTTTAACATTTTATTGTTGAAGTAAATATACAAGGTCATATCTCTACCCCTTCCAGGTACCACAGCACAGGCTCTTTAGAGCAGTTATCTAAGGAGCAGCTTTCCCAGGTGAGAAGAAAGGCACAATAGGTCTGTTAGAAACACAGCCTCCCATGAGGATACATGGATTGATTTGTTGACTCTGCCAAGGCCAGAGAGATTATTGCATTTGTTCAAAATCAAGAGAGCCTATGTCAGAAACAAAAGCTTCCTCCTACATTTTATTTAGGTCTCCTGCCACACTGCTTACCAGTGCTGAGCAATTTGACCCCCAACTCTCACAAAGTCACCAGATCATTCACTGCTAGCATGTATGCTCCAATCTCCTCATTTCTCGGGGAGATGGACTCTAGCACAAGTCAGGGGGCACAACTCTCTCCCAGATAATCAGTCATGGGACCAGTAGAAAACCATCACTGTGCAGTGTTGTAGCACTTTTATTTTTTTTGCTGGTATTAAAAAAGAGCAAACAATCAGTACTAAGGACAGATGGAAACCAATGATCAGGAACTCGACAAAATAAACCAGATAAAACTCCCTTATCTTCCTCAAATTTGTAGCCCATACCCTCTGTTTCTATACATCTAATCAACCTTAAACAAATCCAGCTTCTCAGGTTACATACATCTAGGAGAAACCCACACTCAGGCTACATTGATACTCAGATCTAACAACCAAAGAGTATCAGCATGTCTGCATGGATAAAATCTGACTTTTTGAGTCCTGTCATCTGTAGACAGCTAGAACCCCCTCCAAAAAAACTTCCAGAGATTGGCCAGTAGAAGTTGTTGATCTCAGGAAACAATCACTAGCAAATATGTTTATTTTTGACTTTCAATTCTTTGTACCTACCTGGCATTCCTCAACAAATAGAGAACGACTTCCTTCCATTTATAATCTGTTGAAAAAAATAATTTATATAGATAATTTTTGTGCTGTAGTCTTTTTTTTTTGTAGGGAGATCAGTCCAACATTTTGGCATTTGAAATTTAAGCAGTGTTCACTGGACCTGTAACAGAAGGTCACAGCATGTGTTTCTGTTTGTGATTTAAATGTGTATAATTACTGGAGCCAGGTTTCTGGAACAAATACTGGTAACTGTATATACTGAATTTCCCTTAAAGCTTGTAAATACTTCACAGTGTTTGCATAAAATTGTTTCAATATCCATAGCAGATAGGGTACATATTCATTAGTGTATTCATAGGTAAAGTAGATAACAGTTGGAGACACAGTATCCTCATTAATTTTTATAAATAGACATGACAGCTAAGTTATTTACAGTGTTCAATCAGTTCTGCTTAGTGTGGGTTTCACTGAACAGTAGTTGAATTAGTTGGACACAAATCAATCAGTTATGCTGGTTGTCTAAAACACAGGCAGGTGTTTCTGTTTTGACCAAAAATCACCCTGATGTCCTTTATATTTTTTTTTTTTTTATCTTAAAAAATCAACCAAGCATCATCAGTCCACTGCTGCAAGTGTCTCCTTAGGTCCTCTATGGTTTTTAGAGCACCAAAGGAATACTTTGACCTTTCCCTGGTTACGATTACTGTCAATAAATGAGACCTGTCTCTTTCCAGAGTGAGCAGTGCTTTGTAAATGAAAGAAGAGAGAAGTATTGATAGCTGTGCATGGACTGTTGGATAGTGTATGAGGATGAGCCATATCATCCAGGGAAAGAAAAACTGAATCCTGACTCTGATCATATTTATCTGACATGTGGCATGAAAGCCTGTCCTGAAAGGATAAAGGGTAACAGAATGAAATGACCATACATCAGGTGATGAGCACCACAGTAATAAGGATCCCAGCTGCCTCAGACCATGATGTAAATGGTTTTGGTTGGGCTTTTTAATTGTTCGGGGGGGGAGGGTTGAGGGTTTTTGGTTTGGTTTTTTTTAAGTCACTCATATAGGTGTGTTCCACAAACATGAAAAATTAACACCATTTTGGCAGTTGGTGCTTTGCATGGCAACTTTGGAAATAACAGGCATCGACTGGAGCTTGTCATTTAGTTGGCAAGAGACTGAGAAGGGAGGAATTTGAAGCAGCACTGAAGAATATATTCCACTAAACCCCAAACTTTTGAATTTCATTGCACTGATAATTGCAAGGCAGCCCAAAGCTGTGCAGAGTTCTGGGTCATTACTCGTGCTGTGTAACTCACACTCCATGTTTTGCTTGCTTCAGACTTGGCTTGGAGATTGTGATCTGTTAATTTTGTTACTTTGGTTTATGGATAAGACTAAGGTAATAGCCTCTTGATTGTATTACACGTACAGCATTTGGAATGGGTTCTCACATAGAATTTGGCCTCCTATATTGTACTGCAGTGCTGGGATTTACTTATGATGGATGGTTTCCATGAAGATGGTGTGTTAATCCTGAATTTTTGTAGGCTAATTTTTCCCTCCTTAAAAATGTGGAGTGAAATGTGGAGTATTCAGAAATAAAGAGTGGAAATGAAGCATTTTTTATCTGTATACTTTTTTTTCCCATAGTCATTTAACTTTCCAGATTTTAATTTGTCTACTGAGTCTGTAGCCGTTGGCAAGGACGTGCATACTGCTTGCATGCTTATGGGTAGTACCATCCAGAGATGCTGAGCCAAATATTGCTTCCAGTAACAGCAATATAAATCAAGGTACTTTGACTGGGCCTGTTCTACCCAAAATGTGACACAAATCCATATTCTAGATATACTCCAATAAACCTTTGAACAGAATTTGGTTTTTTATAGCTTAAGTATTGCAATGGTACAAACAGTAATGCATCTTCCATATGAGGTGTGATTAAGCCATAAAACAGAATTATAAAACATTTGCCTTGGTGAAAAAACACCCAGTAGTATACTTAAATACTCAGATGTTGGGGGGGGAGGGCGTAAATCATAGGTTATTCAGTCAAAAAGAGGTCAGATTAGTGGTTCATCCGTGGAACCCAATGCAAAATGAAAATGTGCCTGGTAAACAGCACCAGCAATACTCTTCCTTCCAGCATCACTTATGCTCATCCTTAACTGTCTTTCATGTGGCTGTTACTCCACACCATCACTGGAAAAAACACAAAGCTACCAGTACAGCAATGGTTTCTATCACATAACAGAGGAAATTGGATCCCTATAGCTTATCTGAGCCACTGCAGTGTGCCAGTGCTCCAGTAATGTATGGAGTGTTCCATGGGACTGATTGGAAGCAACTGGCTTTTTTTCCACCAGATTTTAGTGTGTTGTTTTTACAGGGTTGTTTTTCCTCTTTGCTTCATTACTCAGCATTCAACTCCTCTGCCACAAATACTATATTCTGTGAGTCATTTTTCCCCCAATTAGATCCTATCAACTATCTCATTACCACAAGTCCAACATTTACCTTGTCTCTCTATTTTTTTTGTGGATTTCCAATAGTTAATCCTGAACAGCAATACAACTTGTATGAAGAGCACACACCTTTCTTTCAGAATATATAGTTTCTTGCAATATAGTTGATTATGTTGGCTTTTCACCTTCACTTTTACTGCCATTCAAGAGCTGCCATGTTTCTCATTTAAATTGCCTTTAGAAATGAAAGCACAGTGTGCAGGAGCTATTAGTTGACAGGAGAGAGAGCACCAAACAGGGGAAGCAAAATCAGTTGGTGCTTATATGATTCAATTCAGTACAAAAGAAGCTGACTATTCTGAAATAACAAAGATTGAGCTGATTGTGCTTTGGGGCCTGTTTGCAGTAAATTTTAAAATGATCATGACTGAGAATGAAAATAATGGGTCGGTCTTTCCTGCTTTCAGTTTTTAACCTCTGTCATATTGTGTATCTCCAGATTGTAATTTGATTTCACTATCTAGGGAAAAAAAAATGTTAGTTCTTAGGTGTTGTCCAAGTGACTCTGTCCTCATGTGATGGATCCCTCAGCAAATGACTCTGTAAGTCAGGTATTCACCATGACTGTTCCCCTCTCTCATCCTTCCTTCTTCATCTTCTGTTTGTGTTGCCCCATAATAAGTTTGCATAATTACACTTTTATCATCCACCCTTTTCTTAACTGTGGCTGGAGTTTTATGGAAACAGAAAAATCCACCTTAAATATTTGGTTTAAAACACATAGCACCAGTTTGAGAAAGTTAAGGGAACATTCAATTGCTTTTCTCTTACTCTCTTTAATTGGGTGGTTATTTGTAGTAGTCAGGAATGGAAAATTATTATATTTACTGTGTGCTAGACAGCTGTTCTGTGTAGTATGTTGGGTAACTTGTCTAAAAAAAAAAATATATATATATATATATATATATATGTTGGGTGCTCTTCAGTCTTATGCTTGGGTGGAGGCATGGGTAAGCATGTAAAATCTATTTACTCCTTGAAAATTATAATTTATATAAATTTATAAATGCTTTATAAGCTGTAAGAACAAGCAAAGAGACATTTCTCAACATGATCATGAGACATTAATTTACACAATTTACTCAGTTTTCTATTTCAATACATATGAGGAATCACGTTTTCATGAAATCCTCTTAAATTGCAGGAGAATAATAACCATGAGGATGTGGGTGGAAAACTTTTCCTTCTAGTGTTGGGATCATGGATGCAACTTTGTGTTTGACAAGAGAATTGAAAATTTAAATGTGAAAATTACAGTGAGAAAGCAAGCAAAATCTTTAATGTTTACGTTAAAGAACTGAAGCTAACTATTGCTTTGCAGTGGTTTTTTTTCACCTGCTGGAAGTTACTTATTAGTACATCAGCCTAGAGGCTGACCAAGCAAAGTATGTCTGTGCTTCTCAAAACTGAAGAGAATACCACTGGCCTTGGTCAGGTCCTCTATGGTAAGAAGAAAACATCTGCTCTTAAAATCTCTATGACATCCTATGCAGCTCTTGCACTATTGAGAACTATTGCAACTAACTATTGGTTATCTTTGATTGTTAGAAAGAAGTATATGGTCTTAATGGCTTAATTCTTCAGTCTAGAGGAAATCCCAAATCTAGTTTTGAAGTTGATTTTTTACTAATTTCAGTTGGTTTGAAGTCAGCTATTAACATATATTGCACTTCCAGATGAGCTGGGATAAGAATTAGGTTATTTTTTTTGATGGGGTTGGTTAATAGATGTTTTGCACTATTTCTTCAGATGAAATTTTCCATTTAAATGACTTTTGACTTCTTAAGTAAAGAGGATACTCATTGAATTGCTGTAGTTTAATTCTGCCCCCCAATGGAATGGGAGAAAGAGTCTTAAGACTTTTGCATTTTCTTTACATGAATATACTCTGAATAAATTTTTCTATCATCATATTTAGTACCTGTTCCTGCCTTTGTAAGAATAGAGTCTGGAATATTAAATAGAAAGAAGGTATTTTTAACAGCAGGAATCAACACTTTCAAATGTAGCTATTAGCTGTAAGGTCTCTCAAAGACCTGACTTTCAGACAGTGCTTTCTCAGTCTTCTGAGAAATGGAAGTTTTGGAGTGTAAAACAAAATATGGGGGATGCTCACAAACTTACTTTTACCTTTTTTTCAAAGTGTCAGTCAGGATCTATGTATCTGCAGGAAAACAGCTGAAAGTGTGCAGTTACAAGAGTCATACACAGAAAAAATAGTGTGCAGGTATACAAGTGAGTGCAGTTGATATAGAATAGTTTTTCACTTCTAAAAGCCATCACTTGAAACTTATAAAACTAGAGGGAACATAGCACTAAAAACTTAATCCAAGAAGCAAGCCTTTACTGGAAAGAGAAATAAGTCATTAATATGTTTTCCCTCTTACTTCCATAACTGATACCATTACTAGAGAAAGGAGCAGGGTCCTTGCCATCTAGATTCATTGCTCTCCATCCTGGTCCTACCAGCTGTCATGTTTGTAGATATTGCCATTACATTCCCACCTCCTTGAGTTGTTATGTGTCACTGTGGGTTTTCTATATTTTAAAGTATTTTTTTCCAGCTGCAGAGAAAAGCTTGGAAACACAATTTAAATGGCACTGAAGTCTCAAAAGGCCAATAAAAGGAGATTATAATAAAGTGAGACATGACTTGAAATCAGCCTCATTTTTGTGGGTTTGTCTTTTGGCTTTTGAACACTTGGGTTTAGCAAGACTGAAGTGCCCTTTGACTTGCTGCTAGTCACTTCAAGATACAAATTCAGAAGTGGATTTCTTATGAATTTATTTCTTATGTATGTATTTCCAGTTCCCTGTGTAATGCTGCTCTTAATCCTCATCTGTCTCTCTTCTGTTCTTCCTCTCTCTCTGCTGGAATCAATGTGAATGACAGCTCCAAAACAATCTAAACCTGTTTTTTTTATGCCTTATCAGGAAAAGATTAGCATAAAGGTTTGCACAATGCAAACCAGAGTTATTTGTTCCACAAAAATAAATACATTTTAGACAGGCAGCAGAAAGTATTATTATAGACTTTCTTTGAATGAAAGCTACCTTTTAATCATGTAATCGTCACTAAAATAAGGGTATGAAAGGACAGTGTAGACCTCTGTTAAAGGTGGCCTGATGTGAGAATGTCTTTTCCATTAGGCAGTGTTTTCATGGCCCAGAGGAGAGAGTGGAATGTGCCAATCACATAGAGGTAAAGGACATTTAGGGTATGTAAATATTAATCTTCACTAGTGATGAAAAGACAGCTTATAAGATTTTTAATCAAGAGCATGAAGGAGAAATGGGGGCAGGGAGGGGGGAGGAACAAACCACTATATCCCTTTCAGTTTGGGGGAGTTTTAGTGTACCCTGTTATAAGTGTGCAGCGTTTGGTTAATAGCCGAGTGCTATTATGGACTGCTTCTGATTAATACGAGTATTTTCTGCCTGTTACCAGTTCTTAGCACTTCAATATTAGAAGGCATCTTTAAAACAATTGCAAACGTGCCCAGAGGCTTATACAATAGGCACAAGATTTGTAAATGCAGATGTAATAATCATAATAATAAACATTCATTATACTACATTTCAGAGCTGATCTAAACAGACTACAGCATTAGCCACAGTTGTAGCACTAAGTCAAAGAGAAAATAATCCCATAATGAACTATAAACACCTTTTTCTACAGCACATACTTCTTTCTGGCCATCCCCATTCAGGGTTTACTGGTGTTCCTGCTGCTTAGGTGCTGACAGATCCATTGAGCAAATTCCATCAGTTAACAGCAGAGAACATCCTAAAATCATATTTCATCCTCTCATGAACAATAAATATGCTAATATGAGTATTTTTTCAATAAGACTAGAAAAATATCCTTAAGGAAAACAATATTTTCTTTTCTAGCTTTATTGCTAGACATATTTCATCACAGGAGGACTAGACAGAGAGGAGCATTTCTACTGTGAATAGTGATTGAATGCAAGGTGGCATCAAGTCTTGGCAGGGTTTTTGGGCACAACAACTGATGTGCCAACCATAAATATAAACAATGAGTGATGAGCTTGATGAATCTACATTTTTCAATACAAGTTCATTTGTTTTCAATGCTATATAAGCATGAAGTCCTTCACATTTAGAGTGGTATTTGAAATACTGCAATAGATGAAGGAGTCAAGACCTGCCACAGGAATTAGGCTTTGCAGGAGCTGGATACTGCCTTTTTTACACTAGGAAATAGTATTATGCCATATGTCAGTTCTATTTATTTGCTTACCCAGATGGGAAATTCTTTTTTTTTTTTTACATCCCTGTTAGCTTGTCATGACACTGTTTATGCTAAACATGCCTGTGTGCTTGCTTCCTACCTTCTGTAACAAGAAATATCTCTTCCGGACCAATTCCCACCCAGTTAAACTTCACAGGTTTCCCAGTGAGTTTGCTGTACAACGTGCAATCGTGCCCTATGCAAGGTGCTTTTGGGAGAAACCTGTTCCTTCAGAGGTATCAGACATCACTCTTCAGCTTGCATTCAGAAAGATAACTCTGAGGTCAAGGAAGTCTTGCTGGCAAAGAGCCAGCATCCAGGCAAAATCGAGCCCCACGTGGCTGACCGCAGCCCTGGCTGGCAGATCTGTTCCCAGGCTGGCAATGGACTTAGAGGTAGCTTTGAGGGGTGAGACAAAAAAACTACCTTTATCCTGTTAAAGCCATACCAAGATCTGTTCTCTCTTCTTCAAAATCTTTTAAAAGTAATTTTTCTATTCATGTAGCAAAGCTAGCCTTGTACCCGCTCCACAGCTGTACACCACCAGGGCCTTAGAACTGCTTTATGTCCCCTTTTCAGGGGGGTCACAGGGCTGCTCTGACCTTCCACAAGGGCTTCAGAGGTTCTCACTGCACCTTTACTACAAAGCCTTGTGACTTGAAGAGGAAAAAAAATAACTGTGAGGTTTTCCTGCCGTGAGGCTGTGCGCTTTGTGGAACTCTCCTGTCTTTGCTCTGTTCTTAAAAAATGCAAGATCAAACCAGTTTCGGAGAACTAACTGGGAATTTCCACCTACTGCTCTGATGACAAACACTTTGCAAATAAAGACCCCCCCTTACTTGTACTCTTGGTCTTCTTTATTTTCTACTGGGCCAGTACTAAATCAGCTGGTAAATACAAGCTGGCCTTAGAAGGGGTTGCAAGGGTTAAAGAACTGCAGTAACCATGGACAAAGGAGAGAAATTCCAAATTAGAGGTGTTTTTTTCTTTCTTAAAAACATTATTTTCTCCACAGCATCTGCCAGCGACATATCTGTTGACACCACCAAGTCCTGTAAATCTCTGTACAATAATTTCTTTTGGGTACATGATTACTTGCCTGAAATTGCAAGAATCAGGGTGTGATCATTTATCCACTTAACTTTGTAACAAACTTGATGGTTTGCTAATTATCCACTTCAGAATTTGAACAGAAGGAATCTTAGTAAGGAAATAAATATAATGAAGCAAGTTAATACTAAAAATTGTAAACGTTTTAAGTTAATTAAAAAATTGCTAAAGCTTATGTATCTCTTTTTGTGCAGCACAAGGAAAACTAGAGGCTAAACTTCCCTATTTTCAGGCAGGATTTTCCAGAGAATTGACTTGAGCAAGGCACACGCCCCATATCAGTCCTAAATCAAACTCATCACCGTTATTATCTTCCTTCATGTACAGGAATTCATCCATCGAGTGGCAGCAGCAATTTCACAGATAAACAGGTCATCTGAGCCTTTATTAAGGTCTGCAAAATGTAATGGGAATCTTTGCACTGATTTCAAGGATCAGCTTCTTTATCACTGGCTAGCTCTTCCTAGTGCTGAAGGAAAGAGGACCAAGGGGCAATTCCTGCTGCTGAAGCCAAATGACTCAAACTGATCCACACCCATACTACATTGAGCTGGTCCTCTAAAGCAGACTGCTGTAAAACAGCATTATACAATGGGTTGGGTTGGAAGGGACTGTGAAGATCATCTCATTCCAACCCCCCTGCCATGGCAGGGACACCTCCCACCAGCCCAGGTTGCTCCAAGCCCCATCCAACCTGGCCTGGAACACTGCCAGGGAGGGGGCAGCCAAAGCCCAGGCTGTGACATCACTCAACCATTTATTGATTTTTTTTGATCCAGTTGGCCCTTTCAAGCTCCTTGCCTTGGAACAGCAAAGGGAACAACATTAATCTATTCCTTGGCAACAATCACAGAGAGAATAAAAAATGATGCAGTAAATATATGTAACCTATTTCTCTTACAAACTAAAGAATGTTTCCTCAGAGTCCTCCTTGGATGCTGCAGTACAGAGACATTTCAGCAATTCTGTCCTTTACAAAATATTGCAGGAGAAAGAAACAAAAATCAAAGGACTTCCAATGTTTAACTTCAAAATATATTGGTTATTCTACCACTGTAATCCTTTCAAATGATTTGAGTAGCTTGAGGAAAGGAAAACATTGTTTGGATATATGGGTTTGAAATATCTCTGATTGTACTGGAGCCTATCAAAAATGAAAAACATGCTTGTTGCCAGACCTAGACTTGCTTGTTTTTCCTTTCAATCTAGCCATAAAATGCTAGGGCAGAGATGTGAGAGGGTGAAATAGTGATTCTGTTCCCAGCTCTACCCCTGTCCCCCTGCACTGTCCTGTTTGTCCCAGGATCAGCTCTTCAACTGAAATACAGCTAATGAGAAAAAAACAGAGACAATAACAATTAAAAAAAAAATCCATTGATTTCAATGGAGACAGGATTCTGGTTTTAATATTGATATAAATTTATAGATTTAAACAGAGCTACCACTCTTCAGCTGTGTTAACATTGTAGGTTATTGAATTCATGTTCAAATATCATGGGATATGGATCACTCAAGATAACAGGGAAATCCAAGACAGCTTAAATGCACCAGTTTACAGCATTTGCATTTAGCAAAACAAAAATCCCTGAAATTAAAAATTGTCTCTACAATGATTTACTAACCAAATAACTTTTCTGAGTATGTGGACACCATACCTGTAGTTTCACTGGATCACTCTGGTACTCTCAGTTAAACGTATATTTCAGCTGATCAAGACCAAAATACCTTGAGGCCTTTAATACATTTTATGTTTAAAGAAAAAAATTTGAAATTTATTATTCCTAAATTCAAAAAGCATACTGAACAATGCAGCTTGCAGTAAAATAAACTGATTATATACCCATATTGCAACTTCATTTTTCAAGTGAATGCAAGTAAATGCTTTAGAAAAACTATAATAGCAATAACTCATTTGCAGAGTGGCATTGTGAATAGCAAGTTCTGTCCCAAACTAAGTGATAAAAAAGTTAACTGGGTTAACTGTAATTATTTTTAAAAAAAAAATCTTAATTTAAATAAAATTGCTATGGATCGTGAAATAAGATTAATGTTTGGGGTACTAAATTTGAAGTTCCAGATATTATTTTGAGCAGCATTTTTGCTCTTTATCTGAACAGGAACTTTTAAATTGTTAATTCTGTGGCAGCATTCTCATTTGACAGAATCCAGAATTAAACCTGGATGAACATGACTAAATCTGCCTTCATTAATAGATATCTAATTAAACTGACCAGTTTCTTAAGATCCTGAGTGATGATAGCATATTCAGGCAGAAATTATTCACTGCAAGTGCTCCTGCATGGCATTCAGGTGGGAGAGTGGGGAGGCAGCAAGAGAAATGGGGCACCTTGCCTAATACTTCAGCCACACTGCAGCAAAACTAAAGCTTAATGTAGTAAGCAGATAATAGATTTCTTAATTCCAATTTAAGTATATTTCTGATGTGATCCCTCAAGTTAAGTGGGTTTGGAGCACAGGCTTCGTTGCAATTCGGACGTAAGGCTGATGATGCTCCTATAAATCTTTTATTCCAAGAAAAATGTAGTTACAGTGCTGTAAAAATTGTAAGAAATAAGAATCAGCTTCTGACATCCTACTGTGAACTCAGACATGATTCCTTGCATATGTACTACATGTTAATTATCTTAACTTCCTTTTCATTAGGCACATCCATCCACGTGCCAATCACACTCTTTCCACTTTTCACTTCACATTTTGCTTTCAAAGCATTAATGCAGAAAAATAAGTCAGGTTTAAAACACGTTTTTATATTCGTTCAAGGATCACTGGAGGAAACCCTGTGGCTGAAGCTGAATAAGAGATCAAGCCAAATGATTGCAGTGGTCACCTCTAGTGCCAGGCACTCAGCTGAACTCCCAGTGCAGGTGTGGTGTTAACTCCAGCATTGCATACCATGATGTGTGTATATGAGCTGAGAACAAAGCTCTAATGATTGGGGGGCAGCGGGGTCCTTTTGCCTCCTGGCTTTTCTTTGGAGTTTTAGAAAGCAGAATCTCTGTAAACTGGTGTATGAAAAGCAATGCCTCATATGAGAAAAGCTTTTAAAGTTATTTCAGAAGACACTGACAAAAGAAAAACCACCTTCTGTTTAAGGCTGTTTGGGATTTTGCCTACAAAGTTACTTCTTGAGGTAAAAGGAAGCTGGTATACTGCATCTTTTTATTCTTCTGAGACTGCTGGGAAAACATAAGGGAGTTCTGAGGGTGGGGAATGTGTTCCCAGAGCAGTGTAATGGGAGATCAGCATGTCCCAGCACACACGAAGGAAGATGGCTTAGCATCTGTTCTGGAGCTCCACAGTGTGCAAGCCAGGAGTCCTGGGTACAGGCAGTCAGGCACAGAGCTGGATCACAGTGTGCATGCCAAGAGTCTTGGGCACTGCTAATCAAGCACAGAGATGGATGTTTTGACTGGGGGACACACAGGAGCAGCAGTAAAATGGTGTTTCCTATCAGTGCTTGGAGTGTGAACAGACTGAAGAACCTGCTTGCATTCTCATTAGCTTGAATAGTTCATGTAGTAGAAATGAGACAGAAATAGAGTAGAAATTTTAAAAAAGAGGAATTCATTTTTTGAAATATATGTTCTGCTCAACTCAATCGATCTCTGCCTTGATGCTCCGTAAATGTTTTAAAAGCACAAATATATGACAGTGATTAGGACCATATATATTCAGATAGCAATAGATAAGCAATGTCACTGAAGCCAACGAAGTTAAAATGATGTAAAAAAATAATCGCATTCCCCCAAATGCAGAGGTATTTTAGACTCCATAGCAAGGTTTTCCTAAAGGGAGAAGCGGATAGGAGTGTTACAGTCTCACTTCTGCAGTGACTGTACTGCCTCTGCTTTTGACTCTACCAACGTGTTTCCATTGGCATCCACAGGGTGGCACCAGTGCATGCTGAATTACCTACGAGGAATATTTGACCTGCGGTGTTTACATCACAGATTCCTGTGGTGGAAAGAATGGATGCTGCCAGTCCCTGAACGTGTAGGACTTTGGCCACCAAGTGTCCTTGGCAGTTTGAGGTTCACAGCAATATTCAGGTACATAACAGTGATTCAGCCATGTTTGTTGTAAGGGCATCTTCCATGGATTTTGAAAACTGAACAAGGAATAGTTCATTTTCCTAGGGCTGTTTGATTGCTAGGCATTAAAGGGTAATTGCTCTTATGTATTTTCAGTGAGACCAGTGCTGGAGCACAAGGGATAAGGTAGAGACCAAGAAAAGATGTCTATATTTGTTGGGCTGTGGACATTTTTGACAGTATGCACTATATGTTCAAACAATTTTTAAATGGGGATAATCCATCCTAAAGCTGGAGTGATGAAGACATGTTGAGATGACCAGTGCACACCAAGACCTGAGTCTTGGCAGGAGAAAGCTGCTGTCAGGAGACACTTCTGTATTTCACCATGCTGCTAACAGAACTTCACAGCATACAATTTTGCTTATCATGGGGCTGATTAATTGTTTCTGGTCTGTTACCACCTGAAAATTCTGCCTCTGTATAAACTGCCAGTGTATTGGTGTCAACTAGTGAACACCTGGGTTAAAAAAGTCATTTTACAGCAGATGTAATTCACCTGCCTGTGGTTATCCCCCACTGCTCCTGCTCAGCAGGAGAGCAGTGGCAGCTTTGCATACATCACTCTCAGGTCTGCTGGTGCTCAATAGATCTGGCCATCTCCTGCCAGGAGTCTTTGAGGGCTCAGAGATGCACCAACATCCCTGCATCAGCTTTTGGGTAACAGATGGACTGAGGAACTGGATAGCACTGTGACCAAACAAAGCAAATGGAAGAAAGGAAGGGATTAGCACAGTAGCTAGAGGACAAGGAACTTCAAAATGAGATTGGAGATGTTATCTAACTTACATTTGGTGAGAAAATCATCAGTGATCAGACAGTTCAGCAAATTTTCAAAGTAATCATGTTTCTTCGTTGTGTCAGGTAGGAAATCTCAAAAAACCTACACTCTTTTAAAAAAAACCCAAACAAATACATTTTAGCACTTAGTGGAAATGATAAGAATTCAATTTGTAGTGAATTGGTTGTATCCAACATGACAGATTTCAGTAGATACCTGTGGTTCTTGCTGTGCATGAATTTACCATGGCCTGACATACCTGTTTTGTTCTGAGCTTCATCACAGTCTCTGTAGAGCCTTATTTTTTTACCTTTGAAATACAGTGGAAGCTGGGATTTTTGAGCTCTGATATTGAATTGCTCAGAGGCCTCGATCCAATCATTCATCCTCTTACTCCTTCAGTATCCTTACCTACAAAATGCACGTAATACTTATTTTTTTTCTCAAGTGCTTTGAATTCCTTACATGAAAAGCAACTAAGTGAAAAATACTACTGCAGAATGCCAGAAATGCCAACTAGGAGTCATCAATAAGCACCAAAGAGATTAAAAAAAAAACAACAGTGATCATGCCAGAGTTAAAAGCTCACCTGAAGTCTCAGGAAATTTTCTAAAATTGTTGATATATTTAAATTAGGAATTCTTTGTATATTTAATAGCACCAATCACCAGCAGTATCCTTATTTTCATGCTTAATCTGATATTTTAAAAGGTCAGAGCAAACAAACAAAAAGCCATGTCAAGATCTTGCAAGGAGATAAAAAGGGTAGAAGAGATTTGTGCCACTATTTACAGAAGTCCTGAATAGTCCAATGGCAGGGACAGAAAAGAAAACCCATTTTCCAGACAGTGAAATTTATCATCCTCCTGAAAGAATGCTGCAGATTGGGTAATACAGCAACAATTTGCCAGTCACAAAGGCACAGTAACTATCATGTTAGATAAAGACTATCATGACTCAAAATCATTTGGTGACATCAACAATGCAGCATAGAAATCCTCAGAGAAAACAGAGCTATCCTCTGCTCCTTACGAGGCACAGACAATAGCAACTGCTGTAAATGAACAAGGCAGAATAATCAGGCAGAAGGAAATCTCCACTGCCGTGATGTTCTTCTGACACAGCAACATCTTTTCACCTATGGACAGAGACTCCAGTCATACATCTTTCTGGGTTTTACAGCCTCAGAACAAAATATCAAAATATCAGAAGAAGAGCCCATAAAATTCCAAGCCTCTGAGCTTCATGCTATCCTTAGAAATCAGGGTAGACAGTGCAGCTGTATTTTAGATATTTAAACCTGACACAAACGTCTTTGCAGCCATTTCTATTTTGGTGTATGACATTGACAAGAATCACAATAGTGAGGAATTTCAAAATTAGAAAAACAAATTAAAAATTTGTAATTTAAAAAAAAATTAATCAAATTTTATTTGGACCTACAAGGTATGCATTGAAGTTGAAATGCATCAGCTATGTTTAGCCAACTAAAATTAGGCATATATTCTTTCACTGGGCAGCCAGTGGGGGAACACTGGTACCTGCTGGGAATCTAATATTCCCATCCATCCTGATTAGTTATAATCTGACTTGCTTTTGCTATGTCCAAGCTGTCTCCCTCAACCCCCGCCCCCCCCCCCGAGACACCTGCCTAATTGTTTGTAGTGTTTCATATTCTATTCTGCACTTCCTAAAATAATCACCTTTCTAATTTTATCAATCCCTTCCTTTCAGAGGATGGCAATTAGGCCTGATTTTCAGGAATATTAGGTAGCCAGATCTCTACTTCACTGCAGAAAGAGTGATAGGAATTCAGTGTCAAGTCTTAGATATCTCAAGGCCCACACCCAATACTAAAGAATGAAAAGCAATGGATGTTAATGGAAATTTACATCTTAATTCAATATACATGTCTCTGAAGTCGAGATTTTTCTCGCTGATAATCTGTAAAAAGTATCTCTGAATAAACATACATTTACATTTAGAAATCCTATTTAGGGTTATTTAAAGTTTGTTAAGCTTATGTAATTCCTGTGTGTAGGAGTCATTATACACTAACAACTATGTTACTTGCCTCTTAGATCAAGAATAATTGGGAAGTGATGAATGTTGCTAGTGCCTTACTGAAGAGCATTGTCTGGCTGAAACCAGTCTTCTCCAGCTTTTCTATGGAGGTTGGAAAATGCCTGAGTGAGTAAATAAAAACAAAACAACACAAAACCCCACTAATACTAACAGTCAGTCTTAAAACCTACCAACCCTAGGAGGCTAATTCAAAATAAATCATAGGAAAAGGATGGCTGGGTAGGCAAAAGTGACACAGCAGCTATTTCACAGAATAACCAGTGAGTCCATTTTGCCAGACCAGCTTCCTTCTCTCATGGATGCCACATCAGCAAAGGCACCAGGTGCTACCATGAGCTGTTCCCATGCTCAGTGTTAAACTCACCAACCACACTCTTGGGTCAAGCATTTTATAGTGTTAGTTGTATGTTTTAAGCTAAGAGTCAGCAATGGACAATATGTAAGTGAATGCAGGATAAAATATTGCTGTTCCAGACTGAGGCAGTTTAACAGTATGTAATGAGCAGAGGTCCAAGGCAAGAATTTGCTGTGCTATTCAGAAACAAATATTGTATGCAGCTTCACATAATATATACCCTTGACCATATCTCAGGAAAGCCTTGGAGAAAAATCCTTGATGTTTCATATTAATATTTCTCACATGAGTCTTGAACAAATGTAATAGCCTGTTACACTTTTGTACCCCTCAACACACTCTGCATACAATTTGAAAATAACATCTCACTACCTCATTTCTGTTGAAATCAACTACTTGAGTATACTCAATGTTTGTTCAAAATCATTAAACTAGCAGCACACTGCTTTGCACTTCCAAAGCCCAAAACTTCCCTATGTCAGAAACCTCACTTTAGGTATTTCCAACAGGAATACCTGTCTGCCTTTCTGCTAAGTCCTGGTACAGGACCTGGACTTATATTTCCCCTATGCTGAAGAAGAAAACCTTCCATCTAACTTATTACTGGATACAATCTTACATAAAAGGAAAGGAGCTCTCTTAAATTTCACAGAATATTCAGAGTTGGAAGGGACCTCCAGAGATCATCCAGTCCAACTCCCCCGCTGTAAGCAGGATCCCCTCGAGCACATCACTCAGGGCTGCATCCAGGCCAGGCTGGAAAATCTCCAGAGCAGGAGACTCCACACCTCTCTGGGCAGTTCCAGTGCTCTGGCACCCTCACCCAAAAGAAGTTCTTCCTCATATTTCAATGGAACCTCCTGTGTTCCAGCTTGTGCCCGTTACCCCTCGTCCTGTCACTGGGAACCACTGGAAAGAGTCTGGCTCCATCCTCCCTCAACCCACCCTTTAGGTATTTATAAACATTCATTAAATCACCCCTCAGCCTTCTCTTCTCCAGGCTAAAGAGTCCCAGCTCTCTCAGCCTTTCCTCACAGGGGAGATGCTCCAATCCCCCACTCATCCTCGTTGCCCTCTGCTGGACTCTCTCCAGTAGGTCCCTATCTCCCTTCAACTGGGGAGCCCAGAACTGGACACAGGATTTCAGTTGTGGCCTCACCAGGGCAGAGCAGAAGGTTTAGAGTTTTTTATTTGATTTCAATCAGACCAAGACACTGGGCACAATATTCATCTGGCAGGTGTTATTGTAGCTACAGCTGCTTTTATATCTTGACTGCTTTTTTCTTATCCGATCAGCTACGATACAGTTGGTCAAAAGCATTCATGCCCAAACAGACATTTTTAATGCCATCCATCAGCTAACATATTATGCCAGCCAAACAAAGCAAATAGCAAGAATTATAACCTTCATCTTTTTCTCTGTTTCTTAACTCTTTGTCTATGTTTAGCCTGTACCCAGGGCTAAACTGCAGCAGTTGTTCTACCATCTTATGACCCTTCCCCAGCTGAGAAGGGGAATTGGGGAAAAAAGGGAGAAGCCCCATGGGTTGAAGTAGAATCAGATTGAATGAAAAAAAACTAATACAACAACTGACAAAGTATACAAGGTTCTACTCAGCCTGGTCTTTGATGTCAACAGCAGGAGCAGAAGGCCAAGAGGGAGGAGCCCTTAATGAGCAGATGAGGTGGTGTGGGATACAGCTGTGAGTCAGCTGCCTTCTTTGGATCTCCCACTGACATATCATACATCTGTAAAAAGCTACTTTGGGACAAAAACAAATCTGTAAATAGTGGGATTTTTAAAAAAGCATTTCCAATGGGCCAGTTATTTGAGAACTCTTTACTCCAAAATCTGGGCTTAGATATTAAATTAAGATAGCTAACGGATTTGGTTGGGGAGCCAGTTGTGCTCTTTCTTAAAGGAAAGCTCCAGAACACACTGTTCAATCAGCTGGGAGGCCGCTTTTGAAGATGGTGCCTAAAACAACAAAATGCCTTTCAAAATAAAAAAATTTAGTGTGCTGCTTAGCTGAAGTCTCACTGAAGCTGAGGAAAGAACCTGTAGGGACAGAAATGCTCTGGGACTTCAGCCCTGTCTCTTAAGACTCTTCAGGTGACCTCCAAGAGCTGTTCATTTAATGGTAGAGGTTTTGTGCCATTACACACAGTTTTTCTTGTGCTCCCAGACTTCCTTTCTTGCCAAGTCATGTCCCTTTTAGTTCCACAGATAGCAGAACTCCATTTCTTCTGAAGCAGGACAAGATCTACCACCTTTTAAAAGGTTTCAGTGCTTTTGAGCATTTGCTACCAACCTATACCTTGCCAGTGACACTGTTTCAACATCTTTTATCTTTTCTGTGTGAATTAATAGACTATTGCTACCCTAAATATTTGGGTTTATGAAGACCATTAGCTGCAGTAGTGAAATGACAGTTAAAAATCATGCAGCCTTGCCTGAGCATTGGATGATTAGGTCTATTTTAATATCTTAAGCAATAACAACATGCCAGGTGAGAGGCTTGGTTTTGTTTTTCCCATGTTCTCTAATCTATATGAAACTAGAAGGTTTATACCAGCAGTCAAAAACAGACAGGTATTTGCAGAATGAGGAAGGTATTTCAGGTTAAACCAGATTAAAATTGCAATTAGCCTCTCTTAGGGTAGAAAAATGACATTTTTTTACTGAAGCAATGTCTGTGCTACATGCGTCAGTTAATTACAAGTCATCCAGAAGACTGAAAATACAGTAGTTATGAAACTCCTCTTAATCCTTTGGAACTATGCTCAACAATGCAGTGCTGACTCCCTTGATAGATTGCTGGAAGGCAAATATTAAATTCCAGCAAAGAAGCAATTACTAAATCCATGTTTGTAATTAACTCACCACTGATTAGTGCTGACACGTGAGTGGTCTTACTGGGTCTAGAAAGGCAGGTAAAATAAACAAGAGGAAAAAATACCTGTGTCTAATGTAAAATGAATTTTGTTTTTGTTGTGAGCAAAAAAACATGCCATAAAATGAATGCTGATTATTTTTTGAGATGGCAGGATTAAGAAGTTTACCTTTCTCCCATGCTAAACATTTCAGAGACACATATTGCATTACTTTCAGTGCTTTCATTATAGACACCATACTGTATATCCCATCCTAGCCTGGTGAAAAACATTACAGATCTGTTGCAGATGATTGTTTTATTCATATTACAGCACCATAGATGCGATTTTTGTTTGTTGACACATTTATTATGAGTAATCATTCCAAAATGTGTTCTGCTGTTCACCATTACTTCTCAGCAACAGTAGTAATTAAAATGCTTAAGTAAGCCAGTTGTACAGCTTGTGTTTTTAAGTGACTGACAGCACATCTGTATGTGCTAGTACTGGAAGTGAACAGTTGTAAAATGTTCCCTGTGTTAGCATAAGTTACTGCTGAATATCAGTGAATGCATCTGCAGAAATAAAATTGCTGCAGAGATATTTTAGTAGCTCACATTAATCAATTAAAAAAAAAAATTTGAACAACTCCAAAATTAGACTCTGTAAATCATAGCACTTCAGTGAGAAATACACTATGAATTCCAGTTTTTCATTCAGAGGGACTGCTTTCTCTTCTGAAAGCTTTCTACTCATTAAAACCACTTTGTGATCTTTACATAAGAATAAACTGCTGCTGAGGCAGAAACAAAGAATAAGTATAGCTATGTGGATTTACATATCCTGTTTGCTTTCATCTGGCAGCTCCAAAGACATTCAACAGCCAGGTATGCTTGCTTTCTTTTCTCATTTCCCCCTCTACTCTGCCCTGGTGAGGCCGCATCTGGAATATTGCATCCAGTTCTGGGCCCCCCAGTTCAAGAAGGACAGGGAACTGCTTGAGAGAGTCCAGCGTAGAGCCACAAAGATGATGAGGGGAGTGGAACATCTCCCTTATGAGGAAAGGCTGAGGGAGCTGGGTCTCTTTAGCTTGGAGAAGAGGAGACTGAGGGGTGACCTCAAATTAATGTCTATAAATATGCAAAGGGTGAGTGTCATGAGGATGGAGTCAGGCTCTTCTCAGTGACATCCAGTGACAGGACAAGGGGCAATGGGTGCAAGCTGGAACATAGGAGGTTCCTCAGAAATATGAGGAAGAACTTCTTCACAGTGAGGGTGACAGAGCACTGGAACAGGCTGCCCAGAGAGGTTGTGGAGTCTCCTTCTCTGGAGACATTCCAAACCCACCTGGACATGTTCCTGTGTGACCTGATCTAGGTTGACTTTGGATCTGCAGTACTCCAGAGCAAAGAAATAGAACAGCAGCACAGAGAGAATTAGAAACAAAATCACCGATTAAAGTATTGATCAGCCACTCTGTTAAAACTAGGGTACTCCTCCATTTGGAACTGAATCACCAAACATGCAATCCAATGAGGTGAAAGGTCTGACCCAAACACAGAAAAAGTACAGAAATCTTGAGTTCAAGATGTGCAAGAAAGGAGAAAGGAAAGTTGAAATCATTTGGGATAAACTATGATAGTAAAAGTGGGAGAAGGCAGAAAAAGCCTGCAGACCTGTTTCTAATGGTTATTGTCTGTATCACCATCACATCTGCCATCCTAACCTTGAGCAGGACTCAAAAGCTGGAGTTCTTCTTTGAAAATTTAACTGATGATAGACAGTGGTGCCATCATTTTGGTGCTGAAGTGAGTGCAGCTCTTAGGGGAGGGACATACTGATAAGTATTCATGTTCAAGTCCACAGAGAAAGGGTAACTAGAGGGGAAATTGGTCAAGGGTTTGCCAAAGGGACTGAAGAGCAGAATAACTCTTACAGCATCAGCACTCTGAATGAGGATTAATGGGGTAAAACTGTACTTGTCAGCCAAAATACAAAGCAGCTGTGGACAATGAATATGCAAGTTTTAGATGGAGTTTGATGGTGACAATCTAGAGGGTGAGCCCAAAGAGGTGGCCAGGTTACAGGTGTGAGAGGCAGGCAACTCAGTGGGAGCTTGGCTATTTGCTTCTTGCAAATGAGAGAGAATGAAGATACAGCAAAGAGCTTTGTTACACCCTCAGCTGTTCAGTAAACACCACAGGCAGACCAAGGGCAGGCTCAGGAGCTTTTCCACGTGCCTTGCTACATCAAACGTCATTTGTCAGTGAGCTCATGTCTTTGCACAGTGTAATAGCTGTGCCAGTTCTGGAAGTCATCTTTTCTATCTGGAATGCTTGCCAAATACATCTTTCATGATACCATCATGAAGTGAGTTAAAGTTAATACATTAAAAATGTTAGTGACTGCAACTGCAAGGATTATTTCTGTGTCCTCGCTTCTCAGTATCTGTCTTTTAGATTCTAAGCTCTTAAAATCAATATTTCTCTTACTGTGAACAATTTAGAGGACAAATATTGTCATATATGTCCTCATTTTAATAAGATTTAATACTCCATTCCTTCTCCCAGAAATGCAAAAGTGTTTTGCAGCAAACATCTCGCATGCAATTATTTTTCTTGTAGATACTTTTCAATAGCCAGCCCTAAAAAAAACACCTTTTCTTCCATCAGTGGTCAAATAAAATTCTGTGAAAAGGTAGCATTAGGAATGCATTGAGTATAATTTATCTGTCTGTAGAAAGCAAGAGCAACAACATCTTAATACTCAGTCCATCACAGCATGCCTATGCTGCACCTAAAACTACTACATGATTTCAAGTTGATCTGAGACAGTAATGAAAGAGCTTCTGCACTTCTTTCCTTCCCACTGTGTATTTATATAAACAGACAAATTAAATATGGTAAAGAGTGCTGCTGGAATCACTGTATCCATGTATGATTCTTCACTGTTTAGATGATGCTAAACACTTGAATATTCAAGCTGTAAGTCATTAGAATTAAAGTTGGGAAAAAAATACTTTCTGTGAATATGAACCTAACCTTATTGAAAACATTTAATTAATATTCTGTTGGATGTTTGATGGTAACTTGTAAGCTAAATTAGCTGTCCTGGGTGTAATTAAGCCTATGTAAATGGAGTGTGCCTGTACAGTCATGACTGTCTCTACAAAGAGTCACTGCAACAATGCACAAGAAAACATACTTCATCCCCACTCCTGTGTTCTCTCAGTGGGATACTGCTTCCAAGTAATGAATAGTTAAAATAATTAGTGTAAAATAAAATGGTGGTCTGACTCAGTGTCTACATTCAGCCTGTACCTGGGGCTAAACTGCAGCAGTTGTTCTACCACCCAATGCCCCCTACCCAGCTGAGAAGGGGAATCAGGGAAGAAATAGAGAAGCCCCATGGGTTGAAGTAGAAACAGATTGAATGAAATAATAAAACTGATACAATCACCAGCATAAAGAGTACAAAGTTATACTCAGCCTGATGTTTAGGATCAGCAGTAGAAGGCCAAGAGGGAGGAGCCCCACGAAGAGGAGCTCCACCCTCCCTGAGCTCCCTCCTTTTCCCATGAGCAGATGAGGGGTGTGGGATACAGCTGGGAGTCAGTGCCTTGAGTGGATCTCCCACTGGCTGGGGCTGCTCATGGCTGCCTGCATGGCTGGGCCATGGGGCTGTGCCTGGGGAACCAGGACACTCAATATAAAAAAAAAAAAAAATCACCACAAACAAAAAATTTTTTTCTTTTAGGTGAACACAACATCATTTTCTGTTTAAAAATATAGATTGTTTTGTTCCCTGACAGCTTTGTGAATCAGATGGATCTTATAGGAAAAAAAAAAGCTTATTTTTGGTCATAGTTCCAACCATCAGTTGTTCATCCCCACTGGACTGTGTAGATGGCTCATCTGTCAGGCTGCTAAACTGCTGCAAATTACAGCAAATAAGATGTTGTTTAGGAAAAGAGAGGCAGATCCTTACTAGAATCAGTTGGTGTGTAACTTGTAAAGGATCTTCTGGCCTCTTAACAGTGAAGTTATCCCTGCAGTGGCCACAGTGACCTCTGAGAGGGATTTCTTGACAACCAAGGTGATGACAGCTGAGATCTGTGCATGTCAATTGTAGCTCTTTTACTGTTTGATGTTTAAAATAGAAATCCAACATTTCACAACAGTAGAAGGATTCACAGCAGAGAACTGGGGTCATTGCTGCATTTTAACACATCTCTCTGACCATGTTTTACAATTTTATACAGCATAACTCCAATTATGCAGAAACTGCTCTTACACCTCATGTATCTGCTTAATACCAGCTGCAGTTCTGTGTACTGACCAGAAATTAAACACTCTGTTAGTGAAACAAAAGGAAGCAGCAAATGTCCAATAAATCAATGAGAGGTTCAGGATGACCTTGGCAGGTTTCATTCAGTCCTGAAAACCAATGCTAGATAGCAATCCAAATCTTTTTCTTTATATTTTGCCTTTATTTTTGCTCTTTTTTTTGCTATTATTTTCCCCTTAGTGCTACTTTCTGAAAATCCAGCAGTTGCTGACATCACTCTGGCGAGTGCAACCAGCAAGAGGAAAGAAGACATTGAAGGATATTTTCAGAAACTTCATGTTGAAATGTGTATTGATGTGAACATTTGCATATGAAACTTGACTCACAAAGATTGCAGCAGTGAGTTATGTGAATCCCGTGCCCGGTGACACTGCTCACATATTGCATATCAAACCTGCACGCTCGTTTGATTGGAGATGATCCATAAACTGCCATGCTTTTGCAGAGTGCATTTAGAAAATAATAAATCTCTTCATATAGCTTGCAAACAGAAAAGAGCAGATATCTTTTAGCAACCTTGTTTTACGTAGGAGGGAGTGCAAATGTTCTATTCCTACAAAATACTGGAAGGAGATAGCTGTGTGCCCTCCAGTTTTGAGAATTCAGGGCTTGAAGGCATCAATCTGTCAAGAGCATAATTTTGCTGGCCATCCAGCTATCATTTCACAGGTATAGTCCCTGCTTTACAGCTTATTGCATGTGGCACATACAGAGTTACAGGGAGGTAATTTTCTGTCTTTCTGTTGGTGGATAAGCAAGAGTGATAGGAAACATCAACCCTGACTTCAGTGAGTGATAGATACAGTCCCTTGGGGTGGTCAGGAATGGGGCAACTGTACTTTATAGACTACTAAACTCAGAGCAAGAAAATAAGGCATGAAAGTGAAATCTGAACTTGTTACCATGAACAGTACCAGGAATTGCAAACTGCAAGAAAAGAAACATTTAGGAAAGAAATAACAAAGTACCTGCATGGTTCCTTGTCCATTCTCACAGAGCATGAGGTCAATGGACCAGCTACCACTGACCTCAGTAACTTGGAATCAGACCTATAGCTGGAGGCTGTGCTGAAATGTGTTGTATAGAATCATATTTCTTCTTTAAGCACAATCCTCTGTTTTGGTACTTTCAACAATATTGAATTATTCTCAGCAGACAAGATAGAAATCTCTTTTATCTCCAAGAAGAAATCAAATCTAGTCTTTGGGATACTAACATAGAAGTCTTTAACTACCTGCAGAAGTGGGTTTTTGGGGTTGGGGTTTTTTCAGATATCATTGTAGGGATCATTTACATAATGTGACTGTAGTTTCATTACAAAGTACTAAGTCTAGTTTACATGAGCATGTTAATAGAGGAGATGTTCATTTTCATACAATAACAAAAATTAATAGAAAGTATATATTTCCCCTTCTAAATTATGATTCTGATTAGAGGTGCCTTGCTTGGTAAATGGGTCTGAAAGAGCAAGAGAGATTTGAAGTAAATTAATTCATTCAACAAAAGCCAGCATAAAAAATGTGCATATCTTATTTCTTACAAGCATAAGAACTGTCACAGTTATGAGTAAATACAACTTATGTATTACCCTGTGTTTGCTTCTTTAAACCCCTGTATTTTACTCAAGAATCCTTATTGATTCTGACAGGACTGTTGGTCTATTAAGTATTTTGGTATGTTTATCCTTATTTAGCAACCCTCTCATGTCTCCACTTGTCTGTATCAGATTTGTTGCTTTATATGTTGAAAGCTACCAAATTATCAGCTTCAGTTCCGTAGTGAAGAACGACTTTGGTTTCTGCAGTTCTTTCTTAAACGACCAGCAGGATTTTAAAAGCATTCGTCGATAGCCAAGAAGATAAAATCATGCCTGAATGCTCAATTTGCAGTTTCTTTCTGAAGCTGACTGTGTACTCAGTGATTAGCTGGTAAGGTTTAAGTTATTCATTGAAAACAGCAAAAGGACAGTTAAAAAGTTCATTCCAGTTATTTGTATAAATATTTTTTAATATATAATTACTTAAAATTATATATATTTCCCAGTACAGTAATATTAACTTGATAATAAAAAGAAACTTGTGGAGTGTACTCACTCTAGAAATTATCCAAAGAGTTTCATCCTTTACTCTGTGTTCATAAATTAACTGTTTTTCTGCACTGGATAAATAATTTTCAGTTTGCCAGGCTCTGCACTTCATTGTTTGAATCAGCAGATTGGCTCTGACTCACAAAATACCATTTTTGATCCATGTTTAAATAAATAGAACTTCTGAAAGGGGAGGCTAAGGAACAAACAATGAGAAATACAAATAATGAGGAATAAACCACAGGTCGCTCTTCACGGATTAATATTTGAAATATTCTTGTCTCAGGTGACTGTAAGAGGATCATAGAACAGCCTTGGTTGGAAGAGACCTCTAAGATCATGTACATTTTTTCTAGGAAGGTCTTGCTGGTGGGTGGAAGTAACATCCAGCTGTTCTGCTATAGTTCATTCTTCTGAAACGGTTTCAAGAAACAAATAAATTATTGAATTATGAAAAGTTTCATAAACCAAGAAAGGTCTGTTTCCCTGCTCCTGCTGAACATGCAGCCTTCTCATTCTTTAGGGTTTACTACCTCAAACTCATCCTGTATTCTTGTTTAGTTCTTGAATATTAGCAATAATTACTAGTTTGAGTAAATACTTTTCTTCTACGTGCCAAAAGGGAGCTTAAATACTGTCATTAGAGAGTAATACCATTGTGTTCTAGAAAAATTAAGAACAGTTTCCTATTTCATTGTCTCTGTGTTACTAAAAGCTGATGCACTCCTTAAGCTGCAGGAGCAGAGGCCAAAATTTCCCTTGCAGGAAGATCTGAGCTCCATCCATGCAATGGGATTTGTGGTACTCACACAGCAATTATCCTGCGACAGGGGTCACGGTGGGGGACAGGAGTTCACACAGCAAAACACATCTGCATCTTTTAAAATATCAGATAAGGGATAGTTTCAGTGAGTGGAATAAGTTAGGTTCCAGGATTTTAACAAGGGAAAAGGAGAGCAGTGCATTCCCATCTTCCTGCCTTCTATAACTCATTGGTAGGTGCCTGAAGCTGTGCGCTGTACCTGCATCATGGCCAGTAGTAAACACCCACACTACCAGTCCACAAGTGGTGGTGGCTGGGGGCAGGGAAAGGTGTTTCCCAGGAATTAGAATTTGAGAGTTACAGGCTTCATACGAGAGCTGCTGGTTGGAAAATTAGAAATGTGTTTTCATTTTCTCTTTTCTTTTCCTATTTGAGCAGGCTGTCTACCCAAGTGTGGCTGATGGGCTGTGTGGCTGACATCTGCTAAGGAAGTCAGTAGAGACTTGCTGCTTGTAAGTGACAGGTAACCACATCAAGACCACTGCTCAGGCCAAGCTGAGCTGTCAAACCCAAAATTCTCACAGTGATTCAGGAAGTCACAACAAATAGATTTCACTAGTGTTTTCATGCTCTATAGGATTTATAACTTGGTTTCTAGGATATGCATTATATAAGTATAACTGGATCGTGCCTGTGGAAACAGATCTAAAACTCCCTCTTGAAACCTCTTTTTCTAAAAGCTGATCACTGCCCTCCCTCCTTGATCTGAGTTTTAGCTGACAAATCAAAGAAATTAATGGACACTGCAAAAAATAGAGCAAACACATCTTAGCCATGAAGCCTTTTAAAAAAACACTTTACCCAAGAAACTCTGAGAGTGGCTGAAAAGTCCCATCATTGTATAGCATTAAAGGAATATCCTTTAATCCAGGATGAGAAGCAGCACCAGAAATGAGCATTCAAATGCCACAGGTCAAGCCTTCTTAATCATTCATTTGAGGGAAGAAGGGATGGAGGAGTGGTTAGTTTTTAAAAAGAGATTTAAAATAACAATGGCTTTAGGATTCCCCTTAGATTATGGTTTTGGAGACTTCATTTGGACCTGCAAAATCCTTAGTGAAGACTTTCCTTGATAGAATATTAATGCTATGGGCTTGGAGGGAGGTGGACTACGCACCCATGCACTGATATAATTAGATGAACAGTTTTATTTCTCAGCTAGCAGATGGTGACCAAAATCCTTGGGAGTAACTACTGGATGCATCATTTTTAAGACTAAATATCTTGTTTTTTCTTCCTTTAGATTTCAGCTGTTCGAAGAATTTTGGCTGTACAGTTCTCTGAGGAAGCTGGTCTAGGAAGTGTGGATTTTATCATGTTAGAAAGCAAGCTGTGACCATCTGACAAATGAAAGTTCTCCCCTGTGCTCACTGTGTT
The DNA here is from genome assembly GCA_028020825.1 of Podargus strigoides. Taxonomy (NCBI): domain Eukaryota; kingdom Metazoa; phylum Chordata; class Aves; order Caprimulgiformes; family Podargidae; genus Podargus; species Podargus strigoides. The sequence goes on along the minus strand of CM051624.1, from coordinate 42,432,329 downwards.
CACTTGTCCAACCAGTTTCATGCGCTGTTTAACAAGGCAGCAGCCAAGCCCAGCAAGACAGGAGATACCTGAGAAGCACTCACAAAGTCTCCAGCACAAAAAGTGAGATTTCCTGCTGGACATGACATCTTTATTCAGGAATAAAGTCTGAAAATGAAAAGGTAATTTTTAGCACAAAGAATCTGGCTCAGTAAACTGTGACAGACATTCAGGTACCCAGCTTGTAATTCAGTTTGACTCCATTAGAGCCAATGATATCACATCAATTTACACCACCTGAGCATTTATCCCAGAAGGCTGAAATAAGGAAAAAGTCACTTCAGAGACAATACTTGTGACTTCAATGCCTTTCTTTTGCCTCTTCAGATTCAAACTAGAAATAGCAGCAGAGGCAGCATGGAAAATTAGATATGGAACTTTAAATATCTTCCAGCCCTCAGGTTTAAGTGTGGGTTTGGAGAAAGCATCCATGGGTGTTTTGAGGCCTTCCTAGATCTAAGAAAACCCAGTTTTAGACTTGCTTAGCACTAGGGAAAGCATTTAGCTTCATGATGAGGTACTCAAGACATATTGACACATCTTGCACCCAGAGGAAGAAATGGAAAGGGATTATTTAAAGGTAAAGAAAATGAAGAGTGAAATAAACAGAGATTCAGTTACCACCTGCTGGTTTAAACAATTGGCTGAAGAGAATGAAAAAAAAAAACAAACCTCAGATTAATAGGATAATCATCTATAATTGAAGAGTATTTATCCAGTTTCCATGGGACAGTGTGGAATTCAGCTATCCAAACACATGCTAGCTGGTTGCGTGGAGAGCCCGCTAAACAGCTTCTGTGGGATTCTTGGTTGAGTTGCTCTATTAATTTAACAGCAGGCTCTGGCTTTATTATAGTAAATAACATATTCATTAACATGTTTAAACTCTCAAGAAGGGATGAAGAAGACATTAATAACTGACAGTGTTTGAAAAATAACAGTAAGCCAGGAGTGTAAGCTTCACTGGTGACTTTGGTGCATTCTTGCACTGTATAGATAGTGGGAAGGTGCTTGCTCAAAGCAGCCATTAAAGGAGTGTGACCAAAGTGGAGTTCAGTACAGGAGTGGCTGAAGACCATTTAGAAAGTCAAGCAGAAGTTCTGATTCTAGTATAACTTTGCAAGAAGTACAAAATATACACATGTGGCAGAATAAGGTGATAGTTCAGATGTTGTTTACTAATGTAACTGCCACAAACTGGTTTTCATTGCTGTATTTTCATGTATGGGTTTTTTTTTTTTTAATTAAATCACTGATTCAGAGCAGGATCCCACAGTAGATCCCACAGGAACACGTCCAGACGGGTTTAAATGTCTCCAGAGAAGGAGACTCCACAGCCTCTCTGGGCAGCCTGTGCCAGTGCTCTGTCACCCTCACAGGAAAGAAATGTTTTCTTATGTTAAGATTGAACCTCCTGTGTTCCAGTTTGTGCCCAGTGCCCCTTGTTCTGTCACTGGACACCACCCAGAAGAGTCTGGCTCCATCTTCCTGACACCCACCCTTGAGATATTGATGAGCATTGATGAGATCCCCCCTCAGCCTCCTCTTCTCCAAGCTAAACAGACCCAGCTCCCTCAGCCTCTCCTCAGATGGGAGATGCTCCAATCCCTTCATCATCTCAGTGCCCTGCACTGGACTCTTTCCAGTAGCTCCATGTCCCTCTTGAACTGGGGAGCCCAGAACTGCACACAGCACTCCAGATGAGGCCTTGTGCTCCTGATCCCTTAACCAGCCATCCCAGAGCCTTGAAGTCTCTCTTCATTGCCTTCGGACTCCTTGTTGCAATTTCATCATTGCCAACTTGGAAAACCAGTAATGGATAATAGTCTGAGGGCTGAACTAGGGTAGGGAGTTTTTTCCTTATATCCTTAACCCTGGCCCCAGGGAGGCAGCAGACTTCCCTCTGTAGTGGGTCTGGTCTGCATATTGGGCTTTCCACTTCTTTTATAATTCAGTCCCCGAGAACAAGGACTGTCTTTGTTGAAGATATTTTCATGCGAGGTGTCTTAGCCTTGGTGACATCTCCGAGCTGTCACTTTTGTTATCACATGGCTCCCCTTGTAGAACATCCTACCTGTTATGCACAGGCACCTGGGACGCTGCAGGAGCTGATGGACATGCCAGGCAGGGACTTCTTGCCATTGCCCCATCCTCTGAGTGACCACATTCAGTGGAGTGGAGGGAGGACAGGGGGTCACTGCAGCCTGCTCTGCAGCCATCACGGGTGGCAGGGTGTGACTCCACGCATCTATCTCCCTCTCGCATTCCCTGATGGCCTGCTCAACCTCTCTGAGCTCCATCACTAAACTTTACCTGGTCAGGATCTCTGCCTAGCAGATATTTAATAACCAAGGACTCAATCCTGTGTCTGTAGCTCGTTCTCTTTCCTTCAGATGAATATTGATTTGAAGAAATGCAGGATGAAACTGGTTTTTTTTTTTCCTCTCAGACTTGAAGAAGCCTTTTATTTTACCTTCCTTTATTCTATTTTATGAAGGGATGGTTTCTTTCTTTTTTTTTCAGGCTGCAAGTAAAATAGATGTTAAGATGTTTTTCTGCATCACTCTGGAGGGGAAAGCAAGTGATTAATTCAAAGCATAATAGCAATACCTTATATTTCTGTGCTGCCTTTCATCTTGAAGGCTACCTATCCCAAAGCACTTTACAACCTAAATAAAGCAGGAATCATTAAAATTCAACATTTGCCATTCCACAGGGATTGTTGTACTGTACCTTTAGTGCTATGTGTACAACAGTACCATGGTTACTGCAGCTACTTAGAGCAGAGAATAGTGAGCTTTTAATGATACTTCTTTTTTTTTCCTGTAGGTGTTTAACAGGTCAATTTTTCTGTAAATGAAATGTAGCTCTGTTTGAGGTAGAACATATTACTTATTCCATAGCATGCAGAAACAGTAGCCAAGAGCTTAGAGGATATTTGCAAAAAAACCCACAATCATTGGAAAACATATATTAAATTTGAAGAGAATGGGAAACAATTGCCAGTGATGGAACAAGACCACTACATTAAGAGTCACCAGTGTCTTGTGAAACCATGAAAAGTGATAACTCATCGTCCATATTGACAAGCAGTCAAGGCTTTTGTTTTAAAAGTCATGGCAAATGTCAATTGCAACAGCACAACTACTCGTTTTAATTGACTCTAATCTGAATAACATACAGGAACTGTAGTAGATCACAAACACACCTCCACACACATGCCCCACCCCAAAGTTTCCCTTCCAAACAGTGACAGGTAAAATCCTGCATTGAATAAGATCATTGTCCATCATAGGCAGGCTGCCAAACTGGCTGGAACCATCAGGTGTTTCCCAGTAAATAAATAAGAGAGATGGAAGAACATTTTAGAAATCCACTGGAGGAAAGGCTCAGAACTATCAGACCATCCTATCACCTCTCCTTTGTATTGTTTTAAAGGACACGAATAACATCTGTGGAACTGACCGGCTGTTGTCACTGGTAAATGATGAAAGACAACTCTCAGAGCTTTATAAGCAATGATACTACTGTCATACTCAGGACCAGCATCACATGATGCAGCTCTGACATCATCAAAATGATGCTAATGCTTTTCCCCCATAATGACATATCATAGTGTGGGGAGGATCCATAATGTCAGCTGATGTTCAGATAGCTTCATGATCCAGTAAGTGAAACGAAGTGGTCTGGAAAAAGTCAAAGGGAATAGTTTCACTTCCAACAAAAAAAAACCTTTGGATGTTTAAAATGTTTCATTAGAACCCAATGGAACAAGAAACAAAGCTTCTTATCAATATTCAACACATTTACACTAAAAGGCACTGAAAGATAAAAATTCAGAGTGCACTGATAAGCTTTACTAAACCAACATGATTCCTCAGGGACAGACTCCAGAAGGAAGAATAATGCTGCTGGTTCTAAACATCTAAAGCCTCTGTTAAGTTCACTGGAAGACTTGTGTTAGCACCTGGATTTCTGGTTAGTTTACTGCTGTAGTAAATTTTTAATGCTTAGATGTGTTGGTTTAAGAAAATGGAATTAATTCATTATTACCTTATGGTAGGTAACCTAGTCTTAGTTGTAAAGTTTACTACCCTTGTCGCATGGGCTGGTTTAGGACCATCTACAGCAGTCATAATATTCACTATTTTTTTTTGGTATTGACATTATTTTTGTTTCTTCCTGAAATTTCCCTTTCACCCCAAATAAGTTGACATATGCAATAATAGATTTAAATACTACTTTGGAACATGTGACATGTTTTGCCCAGATCCAACAGTAATTACCCCTATGTCATACCTTTGTAATAAGCTACTTGGGGGGGGGGGGCAAGAAATCAGGGCTTCAGAAACATGCAATACCAGTTACACAAAATACTGTCTTTAAATAAAAAAGGACACACAGAGAGAAGTGAGGAAAAATAGCAATTAGCCATGCCATTATTAACCTTTACTATATTAATTATCATTCAACTAGAGCACAAAAAAAAAAAAGAAATTAATAAGATTAATTAAGGTTTGTAACATATCAACTGTGTCACTAATATCTAGTGTGTTTCAGTTTGAATCTTAAGCCCTACTTCCACCAGCACTGCCAAATTCCAGTGCTCATCAGAATGATGAATGACTCTGCTCATGGGCTGTTTTAATCCTTGCTTGGTGTTTAGTGTTCTGGGAGGAGCCATTTTAATAAAGGACAGCAACTTGCCAACTAATTTTGTGGAGATTAATCTTTTTTTAAAAAAAAAAAATAAATCTGAATCAATAAAGACTTAAAAACTATTCTTGAACTGAAACACTGCAGCTTACTGGGAGAAAAATGCTTCTGCTCACACCTTAACTCAGTGATAGCAGCCCCAGAATCTGGAAAGAAATGTATTTGACTTTCTGTAAGCACTTGAAAACCTCTTTGCTTCTTTGCTTTGCCTCCAGTTTTCACAAATCAGGTTGCAGAGAACGAAGATTATTGCTCTTGGATGATCTGTGGTCGCCCTGGTTTTAGCTCAAAGAGAAGAAATCTTTGTTATTAATAAAGAAAAGAAAAGATTAGAGGTAAGCTGATTACTGTGGCTGCAAATGAAATACACTTTTGTTTCAGCAAATCCTTAAAGAAGCCCAGATAAACCTCTGCCTCTGCTCAAAAGTGAATATATCTAGTTACCTTGTTTATCTCACAGGGTGGCTGAAGCTAGTGCTTAGCTATAGCCATTTGTCTTGAGAAAGATGGTGTGCACTAAGACTCAAAACATAATTCAGAATTTTAATAATGCAGCAAGCACTGACTCCTCTCTCCTCTGTAAACAACCCGGCTGCAGCTGAAATTTATGAGGAGAAAACGTGCCACCTTCTAATGATGCCCCTGCTTGTCTAATTACTCCTTGGCCCCTCAGTCTGCAAAATTAGCATTGATATGAATCCAGGCAAACGGATTACACTCCATCAGCTATTCTCCAGTGTGGGTATCTGAGTGGTTACATCATGTTGGGCACCCCTTCAAGTCCTGTGAAATCGTACAGAGGTTTCTAATTTGGCTTTCCTTGATTTCATTAGCACATAGCCCTTCTCACTTTCAGTGTTGCATTGTGAAGTGCTTCACCAGGCTGTTTCATTCTGAACAAAGTGGAAAGTTGGCTTATTTTCCCAAGAATGGTAACACAAGAGCTTTCCTACGTCTTACATAGCATTTAACTGGATTTAAATTTAGTGGTGTCCATGTGACTTATCAATTTTGAATACTGGCCATCCAGAATTGGAGCTAGGAGGAGAAGATTTGCAATTCTTGGTTCACGTTGGATCATTTCTCCCAGCAAGAGCATCAGCACTGAAAAACACTTGTGCAAATACCTAGAGCGCTTCCTTCCACTGCTGCCCCAGTGGTTTCTGGATGAAGAGATCTGGGCTGCCTCAGGTGTTCAACTGGCAAGGAGCTTTTACCTGCTGCTCCTGGAAGCTGTCAAGCAAAGTGGGAAGGGAAGCTGCCAGCACTCCCTTCCAAAGTGGTAGAGGAGGCAGACAAAAAAGGTGCAGCAGCGAGGGAGACACTGTGTGTGTGTTCCCAGCTCTTCTGATTCACACCAAAGTCATTCTTGTGGTTCCAGGGGAAAATATGGGATACGTCTCCAGAGAGCATTCAAAACTTCTGTTGAAGAATTGCCAGAAAAGGTTAAGACTCCTTATTTTCATTTTGTTGTCATGATCTTTTAGAAGAGATTTCTACAACAGCCACCTTCCAGAGCTTCAAAGTCCAAAAGCGGCCAGAGGGTACAGAGTGCTCTACAATGGACAAATATACAGTCACGTGTATATGATCTGTATGACACACCCTGCATAATCACATAGCAATACATACCTGAGATCTCTCTACATTCACAGTTACATTCAGATTTCGGGTGAATTTGCAGTGCTGCATTCAATTTTTGAAAAGAAGGTACAAAAACATCAGTTATATTCTCACCTCAACAACTTCTGTCAGGTTTTTCTGTTGCTCACTGATGTTTGAGATTGGTTACAATATGGACCAGGAAGAAAACATCTGTCTGTCTGAGTCTGCCTTTTTATGTTTCTCTCTTTAATGTATATGCCACATTCATCACCATTACTGTACACATACATCCCCATCCCCTAGGAATAGGAAGTGAGGCAGTGTCTCAGCTTCATCAGTTGAACAAAGCAGTATCATATGTTACCCTGTTGTAAACTTCATAAAATACATTAACACCTGAACATTATGAGATCTGCTTGAACTTATTTAAAGACATGCAAAATGCTAGCAAATTAATATTGCATGGATGGCTGATAACTGATCTTGGAAAGTCTGTATTCTCAGGACCAGGTGGTTAGTCCCTTTTGGACAGGACAGCAGACTTTCCTTCCTCACAGGCAGGAATTCTTACTGCTCCTGGGCTGTCCTATACTGCTGGGGCTTGAGACAAACGTGCAGGGAGCTCATTCCAGCATGGCAATTCACAGCTAATGTGTGTGGTCTCACAGGTGGTGTTCACATTGGGTGTGCAGACAATGAGAACAGTGCTCACAGGACTGAATGATATTCATGTGTAACTGTAGAGCTCACATCTGGATAAATACAGCTGTTCTAGGTCAGATAAATTTATAATATTCATAAACCATTCAGAAAGATCACAGATTCACATACGTTTGTTTAATATTTCTGCAGAGGCTTTACCTCTTTCTCAAGACCGACACAAAAATTTCCACCCAAAGATCTTTAAGAACTTCCACAATTCAGTGAAAATACCAATTAGTGGTGGTGAATTCCAGAAGTAACCAGATTAAGTTTGTGGAGGAGCCAGGCATAAATATCTGTTATTTCTGGCTGCTAGACTGGTGTTCTGACAAGTGGAGAATGCCTGCTAATATTTGGGTCAGCACTGGAAAAATACATCTGTTTACCTCTGGGGTTATTACAGCCATGGCAAGTTAATGATACTCAGTTGTGTTCCTAATGTACCTGAAGGGAATGGGCATTCTGCTAACTAATTGGCATTTACTAATGATGAGCAGACAAGGCAATTGGCTATCACAAGAGATTTTGTTCCCACTTGGCATCGTGGAACTTCTCAAAGTGGTGCTCTCAGCATCTTTGCTGATTTATCAAGTAAATATTTTTTTTATTACCTCTTTAGTATAACAACAGAGGAGACTTCAGACTTTTGAAACAGCTACCTGCTTTGACTTCCCAGATGGTTTTGAGGTGAGCACATTGCAAATGCAACTTATTAAAACACACATACATTAATGGAGACTGCTGCACAAACTGCAAAGCTGCTGTTGTCACGTAGCACAATTAAGTTCCTATTTAATCCATTTAGATCATCCTCATTTTGCACACAAAGCATTTCTGGACGTTAATTGGCATGAAAGGCAGGGGGAAACTATGCACAACAAATTGAGTGTGAAACAAAGTTAATTTAGATTAAACACATTGTGTAAAGCTGCTGGCTCAACAATATTTGCAAAGGAGAGGAGTCGACAGCTCTGCTTTGATGTCGTTGACCCTTTACACTGTGTCATAGATGAGATTTCATGCAGGACTGCATTTATTTAAGCCCTAGTTTGAATACAAGACTCTCTTTTGTGCTCATTATATAAGAAGCTGTGGAGAATTCCCCACAGAATACTTCTGACATGAATGGAAAAAAAAATAAATAATGAATATTAGCTATAGAAATAGCTTTCATTTACTGGGTAGTTTGTAGGAGTGATCTAGCCTTGTCACAGCCTGACAGCCTCCTGAAGTTAACTTTGTCATTTTCAGCCTATGTATTTTCTTAATAATTATCATAAAGGTGATTCAGTAATGCATTTTAACATAACCAAGTCATGCCATAATTCCTCCAGAAAAGACACTCCAGGCAACTGAGGAGGAGGGGGAATGGGGGTGGCGAGGGGGAGAAGGAAAAGGTATGAGATTATGGTTGAGGCTTAAAACAAATGAAAGTTCGAATGCATTCAGAGTCAGAACTGAGAGTACAAGGCAATGAATACTATAAATAGCTTTGCAAGTGGAGGTACAACCATTATTACAGAGCATGAAAACTCAGTCCTTAACAGCTAATGTATTTAAGTCAATTTCCTAATAGAAATATTAAAAGATAAAAGACTGGACGAGGAATAGGAGTAAAGAATGATTACATGCAACCAGATATTTAGATGAATTTCTTAAGCACTAATTTTTAATTTCTTTTTTATGGTGTAGAAATCAATTAGTGGTAAGATGGTGTCATGGTTTGGCTCCTTAGTTTAAATCTGTGTGCATGCTTCTACCCCTTCACTTATTATGTCTTGCCATACCTTTCATCTGCATTTTTCCTTATCATGCTGTCCTGGGTAGTGAAATGCAAAACAGAATTCCCAGATTTTATTCCTGAAAAGAGAAGCATGTACAAACTACTTGATTTCAAATAAAATGGGTAGTATAATAGGCAAAATGTTTGATTTTGTCCTTCCAAAGGATTTGAAGATCCACTTGCTAGGAATGACAATAGATGAGATGATCAGTGAGATTAGCCTGAGATGTCTCGTGGATATATTATTCTTGGAGAAAAGTGGATTTTAAAGTACTGGACTGCAGAAGCTAAATGTGCATATATTGTGTAGCCCACCACTACAAAATATCTTCTACATACAAATACATTACTATATATAGAGTGGACTTCATAAGGCAGAGAAATACTTGAAGATAAATCAGTGAAGGTAATAATACTATATGTGCTACAGAGAAATGAAACACATTCATATTTTATACTGCTTTGTAGTTATTATTAGACTGAAATTTATGGGGCTGGATTAGCTGCCATGATTATTATTTTTGCTGCCCTTTTTCCAGCTGGGTAATTGATCATAACCGGAGTGCAATAATTTTGTAAAGTCATGTTAAAATGCTTTATGCTGGCTAAGATGGTCTTGCTCAGGCTTGCCTACCTGCTGGGAAAAATCATATGAATGAAATTGTATGAAACTTCTTCCATGTCATTTTTCCCAGTTAGGTGGATTTCAGCATGAATCATGGCCTGATAAACATGCAGATCTCATGAGGTGCTCAGTAGTTTGAAAACAGGACTGGAGACCACACCTATGAAAAAGGAGTACCAAGATTCCTCTAAAGTGTCCCAATAAATCTCTTTTTGTTTATGCATTTAATACCACCAATGCACAACCTACTGCCTGCAGATTTGCAGTTGGTAATCAGGCAGAAGTTACTTTGATTGCTTCAGTCACTGGAGTCACTTTATATGTCCATATTCAAGACCTTTTTCAGCAGGTCATAAAACTCTGAAGGAATTCAGGCCATAGTTGGTAGAAATTAAATTCCACTCATCCATCACTGAAAGACTGTTTATCAAGATGTTGCAGATGAATTGGTGTAATCCTTATCACTTAATGTAGCCTGGCGTGATACCTTTACTGGAATTAGTTCTCAGAATTAATCAGCTTAAAAAATGTTAGAGAAATGTCAGCTATTAATTTGCAATTTTTTTTTTAAAAAAAAGCCCATCTAGTAAAAGAAAAAGGAAAATATCTGCTCTCTACAAGTACAGTCCTGTGATTTCTATCTATCTGTCCTGTTTATGTCAAATGTCACCAATTTAAATATCATGCTAAAGATAAATGAACTCCCTGAAAGGAGGGGGTAGCAAGGTGGGGGTCGGTCTCTTCTCCCAGGTAACAGTGATGGGACGAGGGGTGATGGCCTCAAGTTGTGCCAGGGGAGGGTTAGATTGGATATTGGGAAACATTTCTTCCCTGAAAGGGTTCCCCAGCACTGGCCCAGGCTGCCCAGGGCAGTGGGGGAGTCCCCATCCCTGGAGGGATTTCAGAGCCGTGGAGATGTGGTGCTGAGGGACATGGGGCAGTGGTGACTGGGCAGTGCTGGGTTAATGGTTGGACTGGATGATCTTAGAGGGCTTTTCCAACCAAGATGGTTCTGTGATTCTATTTTGGTGTAGGCACTATGCTGCACCAACATCCTTCTTAAACTGGGGTAGATGTGCACAGGGTTTGGACTATACCACGTAGCATCTTCTGAAACACTGATATTCTTTTTGTAGAAAAGTATTCTATCCAGAAAGGTATTAAACTTCAAATGTTAGGCTTTCAATAAACTTTAAGACAAACTACAAAGCAGCAGCCTCTGGTTTCCAATCAGGTTTTAAACTATCCCTTATATCATCTGCAGGGGATACAGGTCTGGGTGACATACTGCTTGTGTACCTTCAAAAGATTTTACTAATGTGCTTTGGAAAAGATTACTTCCCCATTCAGTGGATGTAAGGAACAGCTACATCAAACTCATCACTGGGGTGAGGAAAAATCCTGTAAATGAATGTTGATAATACTTTCCTTTTTTAGCTCATGGCTGAAGCTGGGCAGCCAGTTTGCATCCTTACTGCAGGAAAGGAATAATAGGAAATGTGCTAGTGCTATTTTTCCTTTGTTTGCTACGCATAATTTTCAGAAGAGCTCATATATGGAATTTCTTTGGTACTCCTATTGTGGGCTGGTTGAAACAGTCCCCTCTCTATTAGGGCAGCCTTAGAGGGAGATTTTAAAGTCCTGCTTATATCAATCACCAGAGGATGATTTTAAAAAAATTTGAGTGTGGCTTATTTTTTCCAGTGGGTGTGAGGACTAGGATTTCATTAAAAATATCTCTAAGTAATTATCAGCCCCTAATCAGATGTATCCTGAAGGAAAATAGTAGGGGAATGATAGATGCCCCAGACAACCCTGGAAAGAATGTTCTCACATTTTCTCCTGGCCACAGCCAGGAGGGGGTAGCTGGGGTTCCTCTACCTCTGCTACCTGTGGCATGTGTCATTCAGATGGTGGGAACAGAGGATGAGGGCACAAAATTTATCTGAGCAGGGATGCAAACAGGAATTTGGGAACATCTCCTTTCTCACTGGTTTTGTTGGGAAAATTTATCTAACAGGGCCTCTCAATCATTTTTGGTTTGATTGAACATTTCAAATTCCACCTTGCATTCCTGGGGGAGATGAAAGCAGATCTCTTCATTATTTCTTAAAAGTTCTCAAGCTCAAGGAGAACTTTCTTCATTCTTATGTTCTGGTCAGGAGGAGGAACCTTCAAGCTTTTCCTTTTCTACTGTGTTTTTAAGGGAAGAATGAGCCCTATTTCATGCCTATATTGAATTGTTTTCCTAGTGGAGTGTAGTACTATACATTATCTCTATTTCTTGAGAAAAGAGCTATTTCTTGAGAAAATGTATCTATCCTGCTTTGGGAACAAACATATCCTGACTTTATTTGGAATTCAGGTGAAGAATGTTGATGCTACTTTGCAGTCATGATTTCCAGTGCAGTATTTTAAATGCCTGTGAGCTTTGGGTTTTCCTACAGCTTTTACTGGGCATTTAAAAAGAACCATGGCACTCTCCTGAAGGAATGAGTACAACAGATAATTAGCTCTCCCTAATTTATGCTTTTCTGTGCATATTGCACTTGCATTCTTTTTGACCAGACGTTGTGTGAGTGTCAATCTAACAAACTCCATTGATTCTGAGCCTGCAGTTAGGACAGGGATGAAGGAATCAATACTGAAGTGAAACAGTAGAAGGGAGGGACTGATTGAGGATATTACCAAAAAACAGCAATGTATAAAGGCAAAAGATGTGCAAAGGAGTTATTTGTCGAGGTGACTGTGAGCACAGCCTTCGGGAAAGGCTTTCCAATCTATTTCGTCCTCTTGGAGGAAAGGTACACAGTTATCCAGCTGTCCTGACTGTCTCAGCCCACTCCTGCCAGAACAATTTCACGAGGACATCAAAGTAGTTATGAAGCACAGAGGATGTTATAGTAATCAGAGGAAATTTAAGGCAATGAAGTCCAGGAAATGATACAAAATCCTCCATTTGTAGTTAATTATCTGAATGCAGGCTCCACAGCTGCCTTGCAGGAAATGAGTGCTTTCTTGAAGATCTTTACCCAGTTTTGTCCAAGCAAATGACCAAGAGCAGCAGAGAGTTTGGAGGACTGAGCTTGACATAAATCTTTATCCTTTGTTGCCAGGGATTTTGCAGTATCTGAGACTGAATAGGTTAAAAGCAAAAATGACTATTTTTTTGAAAGCACAAGAACATTCGTGAATCCAGGACAGCCTGTGTATTCACAACCCACGAGATGGCTGTGAATGTTCACAGGCCTTACACTATAAGGCAATAATATCCCTTTCTCTTTACCCTTACAGCTCTCAGGACTGTGCAGCAGACTAAATATGTGAACCCATGTTTTGAAGGCACATCGATCCATATTTAGCAATAACTTTCATGATTTCCACAGCAGTGTAGAGGAAACATTTATTAAGACTTCACAACTTTCTTATGATAATCTTGGTGATGAATTTTGCTAACTCAATATGATTGTCCACTTACAAATAGTCACAATCCAGAAGCTAATGAATTCTGTGGCCCTTGGGCAATGGTCTCCAAGCTTGTGTGTGCATGAGCTGTTGGAGCAGATATCAAGACAAAGCACCAAAGGGGAGTTATGTTCATACAAATGTTTTCTGTCCATTGACTTTCCCCACTGAAAGAACCATTCCAGGCAAAACGGACTGGACAAACTGCAGCTGTAACTCTGCCTCCTGAGACATCAGCAATGATTTAGGAGCCTTAACCTCCTCCTGCATCTGCTCTCTCCCAAAAAGCTAAGCCCAAAACAATCCCCTTGGCCCTCAGGGATCTCACTAGCTGAGAGTACCATGTCTACATCAGTGCTGGCTGCACCAGCAGATCGTGAGCTGTGCACAATACAGAGGAGCAGGTGTCAGAGGAGCTCAAGAGTCACCAAGGAGACCTGTACGAGACAGGCAGTGGCCTTGAATTTGGCTCTAGTGAACTGAAGTACAAGATCCACAAGCAATTAGGGCCAGCAGTGCCAACACGGGTCAGCCCAGAGAAGCTGAGCAGAAGCACAGCTACCAAGGATAGCACATCTGGCTCCAGCTACAAAGACAGCCTGCCCGAAGGACTTGTCAAGATCAGCTCCTCACAGCTCCTGCTGCTGTCTTAATATACCTGCAAGTCAGACCTCTTATTAGTAGTCACTGTGCTTTCAGTGAAGTGATCTTTTAATTACCCTGTACTATGTTTACTCAAAGACAGAGAAGCAGAAGAAATTGTACCAAATACTTCAGCTCAGCTATCTTCCATTTCCTTCTGTGTTTTTGGACATGTGTCTGCAGGGGGTTCAGCTCATGGCAACTGGAAGGGAAAAGAGGCCCTGGTGACAGTAGAACATCTAACTAGTCTCTCTTCCTGTACAGCCATATATTGTCACATGCTTCCTATTGTTTTCATGAGCCCAAGTTATGGGTTTTCTAGAATTTCTTACAAGAGATTATTCAACAGGTTTTTATAACTACTACCCAAAGGTTTTTAGCAGGGACTACATTTTTTCTTGTCTTAATGTCAATCTATTAACTCTGTTCACCTATTTTTCACTGTTCTGATTATACTTCAGCTTAAGCTAACAATTTGGCTTTTAAGATTGCCCACAGTGTGTGGTTACAGACCATTGCCACCTTCATCATGTTGCTTTCATAGCTCTCCCTTCACTCCTTTAGTCTGTTCACCTCTATAGCATAAAACATACAGAAATTGAAATCAGTATTGGAGCTGCAGTAAATGGATTTTACTGCAGACAGAGAACAGCTTCTGACACTGAGGCATGGCATGGTTCACTACTTAGTCAATTTGTTTCCCTCTCTCTAATTATGCATGTCATGTTTACAGTCCACTGTGAGATACAATTATACTATAAAATCTAGACCATTCTAAAATAATTTCCCCATGTAACCACAGGCTTGAGATCACATTACTAACATAAAGGTTCTAATATAGTAACTGGGTTTTTTTTTCTTTTAATTTTGTGCTGTTCTCCAAAAATGCTTTGCTGTGATCATTTCTCATTCCAAATTATCCTGCTATACACACACATTAATTGACTAGTTCATTTCTTCTTTCATGAGAGACTTTATTTTGGATTAAGGGACTGATTGCTCTGCTGTAAAATACTTGAGGAATTTTTCTGAGTTTCATATCTAGGATATAAGATTCAGCTGAGTAATGCAAGTTGATCACTACAATTAAATAAAAATGGAAATCACAGAGAGGGGGATATATTTGGTTTACAATGCATTTCTGTTTTAAATGCTATTTCAAATCATGTAAAGCCAGGACTGTTAATTAATGACTTGAAATACCTTTAGCATCTATGCAAGCTGCCTGTGGTTGCAAGTGGGAGATTCATAGAGCAGAGCAGTGTAAAAGCTTTTCTTATTCGGAATTGTTAGTGTCAGAGGAACCAGAATCTCTGAGAGAAAGGAGAGGAAATAAACTAGGCTTTAAATTTTGGCTACTCAGTTGCTGAGAATTTTCTAGGTTACGTTAAATATATTTATGACATGAATATGTTTGGCAGCATAATATATGGTATCAAATTAATGAATGAAAATAAATTTCAAAATTAATGAATCAAAATAAATTAGAGTGGTAAGTCTTTATACCACAATATGAGGGTGATTCTTAGCTGGCAGTGAGTTTGCTGTCTGCTTAAATCCATTGACTTAAGTCCATTAGAGCTTTGTCAGCCAAATTTAGGCAAAGCTGTTTCACACCAGTTTTTAAGATTTGTATTTTACTGCTGTCTAACCTACCTCTATAAGGTAAAAGGCCCCTGTAAAACAACAGCACACAGCAGAACTGTATTGACAAATAATGCAATTACTATATTGGGACAGATTTAACGGACAAATAAGATTTGAGATGCTTACAGTAATACTTAAATTCTTAATTCAAGTCCTTTTGTAACTCTTGGATTCTGGCTTTATATCTCAGCAGCAAACAGCATCAGTGCCTGTTGCAAGCTACAGTTTTAATTCAGTGCTCATACTGAAGGAGGAAAGACCCTTATAGTGCTTAATCGACCACAGCATTTCTCAAGAATGACCTGGGGTAGTCTTGGATGTCTCCCATGCAAGGAGGAGAAATAATCATTGCTCACTGATGAAACTGAGTGCATCACTATAGAGTGCAGTGGTCCCAGTCCTAATAGGTTAAGTAAAAAAGGGAGGAGGATTCTTAATTTGGACTTTCACTGTATTTATCAAAAATAAAACAATTTAAGTTGTTCTCGTGTTGTTTCCAAGTTGGATATATATTCTAGTTCTCTTGTTGCTTTAGCCACCTAACTGGGTTCACAGCCATGCTCTTGCTGCCAGAGATGTCACCAAGGTCATGAACCTACACCATAAAAATCCTAAACTTAACCTCTGTTTCATCCTCTGCCCTGCAAAGACCCCTCTGGCAGCAACTGCTGTTCTGAGCCTGCAGTTATTGCACCACCCACATCAATTTGTTATATTCACCCCAGTTATTACTCAGTAGATCTGAATTATGTACAGTGACCTCCACAGAAAAGTCATGCCCCTGACCAACACACTATTTCATCTATTGTCTGTCCAATTTCTCCTTCCTAATTCCCTTGCTGGAGCACATTTACCTTAATTCAATTGGACACTTGATCTCTTTGGTAGCAGGCCAACACCAGATGACCAGTGGCACCATTGCAGTTACAAGTAATCCTACAAAGAAATTAATAAAAACTCAATTATGAAGCATTTTAAATGCAGGTTGCACCATGGCTCTGCTTATATGTTACCCCCTACAAGCACCATGCAATGAGATTGGAGACATGTTCCTGTGTGACCTGACCTAGGTGTTCCTGCTCTGGCAGGGGGATTGGACTAGATGATCTTTTGAGGTCCCTTCCAACCCCTAACATTCTGTGATTCTGTGATTCACTCTCTAATATAAATTAGATTTGAGAAAGATCACTTACAGGTCCATTTGTCCCCTTCAAACCAGCCTCTGTGAAAATTATCTGTTGCCCTCACACTCTACTCCCATTTAATCTGTTTCCTTTTAAATACCTATGTGTCTTAGACCTTTTCTGCAGGTTATCCTGTAGCAAACTGAAGAGGTAATTTTGGATTTTTGGCAGACATATCAGTAACATATCATTTTATGTGCAAACAGAACCCTGCCCATTTTTCTGCACTCCTCTCTCTGGTCATTTGGATAGCACTAACAATAGCAGGCAGATACAGCTTGGTTTGGATCAGCTTGTAATTATCTTTATGGAATTAACAGGAAAAGGGAGTTCAAATGCCATTTTCTTTCCCTTTCCCAAGATGCCTTCTCTGAGCAGAAAGGGCATACTCTTCCCAGCTAAGATGTAGAATTCAGACTCAAGAGATACATCTGTGGATGTATTTTCATGCATGGCTCTGATCCTGGTCATTGATCAAGTGTTTAATATCTTACTTACAAACTTCTGCATTCTTTCAAATGGACATAGTAGTCATCATATCCTTTTGCCCTTACCAATCATGCTTATTTTCTCATCTTATTTGTCCACACTTGATTTTTTTAGGGTAAATGCTAACAATTACAAGCTGCAAATTACCTTACAATAAATTTCCTGACATATTTATTGTGTAGCTGTCTATTCCAGAATGCACTGCTGCCCAGAAATTAGATTTTTTAATTAGATTCATTAGATTTTTAAGTTCATACAAGCAAAACAAAGATGGACTTATTTAAAACTCTGAAAAAAATAGATTATGTGGTTTTGTTGCATGCTTGTGTATTTAACTGAATCATATGTATTTTATTGGATTTATAATGTAATGTATTCATATTTGCCAAGTATCTTTAAAGTACTGAAAAAAGTGAATGCTCCGTAGCTCAGCTGTGTAAATACATTAAATTCCATTGATGTCATGATCTAAATATCAAGCCCACAGTGTCTTTTCACTTCTTAGTTTTTAACTAACCTATATTCATGGAATTTTGAGTTCAGGCTTGAAATTTTACTATTCTCTGTGTGAAATCAAATTACAGCTTACTTGTGAGTAATATTCTTGATTCAAAGCCTTTTCATTTTCTTTCTTTTTATTTCAAACACTCTTGTTTCATGTACAAGAGGGTAATTAATACTGTGACAGCAATTTCCATTAGAAGGGGGGAAAATTGTTATTATTGCATCTTATCTTATTATCACATTGAAACTTGAGATAACTCCCTGGCAAGAAGTATTTCATTATTCTGTCTCAAGTGCCCCCAAATCTGTTTGTGCTGCTGCTTTAATGAGCTAGTGTTTAACTCAGAAACAGATACACTTAGTCCTTAGTTAGAAATAAATACTGAAGGTGGTGTGATGCCATTGTCATAAATATCAGTACACCCTAACTTAGAGTTCAGATCTCATTCTAAAGAGACACAGCTGCATTTAGAGGAGATGGTCAGAGTTGATACAGACAGGGACCAATATATGGACAAGGTGAATGTACAAATGTATGGTCTGTTTAGTTTTGTGAGAAATGCAAGTAAGGTGAGATATGGTAGAGTCATGCCAAATAACCAGTGATTGTAGTGGATTCTGTTTGTTCTCCCTAATAATGTAAAATAGAGTTCTCATTAAAAAGGAAGTTCATTTATGAGAAACTGATAAAAAAGTAAATACCTTTTCAAACAATGTAAAACTATTGACTCGAACTCACAGCCACAGGCAACTTTGGAGATAAGATTTTAGAAGACAGTTAAAGAAAAATGAGCATTTATGTGCCCAGTGAGAACATGTGCAGTTACACTGCATTGGAAGGCTACGTAATCAGGAAAAAAAGTAAACCCTTGACTTATGCCATGAACTAATCTCTAACTAAAAGCAGTTATAAACATCCTCTGTGGACAGTTTATCTCATAATTGTTTCAAACTAGTTTTCTCATTGTCTTTCTCTGAAGCACCTGGTACTGGTCACTGTCAGAAATGGGATATTGGGTTTGGCAGCCTGTTAGTCTCATTCAGTAAAGTAATTGTTGTGATGTTGATGCTCTGTTCAAACTGCTAGATCGTATGTTTCTTAACCACATTGTGTCTGTCTGTAAAAATGGTCATTGTCATGGCAACAGAAACAGGAGGACCATTTTCCTTTGAGGATTTTAGCAAGAGCAACCATATCACAGACTGTACTCTTTGTTTTTTTTTTAGTGTAGGCACTATGCTCCTTAAAAAGGGAGTTGAAGGTCATATATAACCTTCTGGAGGGTGAAGGAAAATGTTCTTTGGTAGGAATTGCACAGAGAGGGGACTTTGAGGAGATTAGAGTTACAAGGAAGAAGGGCTACAAGAAGGGCATCAAGGAGAAGAGAGCCTACAGCTCCAAAAGCAGCCAAGATACTGCTCAAACGAACAGGAACTGATGACAGTGCTAGGCTGAAGGCACTGCAAAAAGGTGTCCAGAGGAGTTGTGTAGAGTTTGCTGCACTTCAGAGAGCCACTGAGCTGGCTGAGACAGTGGTCTGCCTTCAAGGACAGAGTGGACAGGGAGAAGTTGATGTACAGTCCCTTTCTATTACTATTTCATCTTAGTTTTCTGTATTTAAAGATTTAACCTACTTTAGAGTCTACTAAAAGTGGAAAATTTTTTTTAATTGTTTGTTTAAAAACTTTAGGCAACTCACTACAAGGATCTAAATTCCCTGCACAGCTATGGCTGACTTGAGGTCATGTCCAAGCCCTTTCCTCTTCCCTTCCTTGTTGAGAGACCTCAAGCCTACAACCAAAATAGAAATCTACCATAAATCTTCTCTTGGACCATAGCTGGTGCTGCAGTCACACAGGTACCAACTTCTACTATTTCAGCAGATCCAGCCAGGTTGGATCCTACAAATGTCTCCAATTGGGAACACATGATAGAAGTGGACTAAAGTGATGCCTAAGCAGCCTCTTCAAAACTTACTATGATTTATTCATTCCTTAAAGGCACAAGACATCCAGACTAAAGCATAAACACACTAAATGGCCTAAATTCAGGGTATTGTTTCCACCTTTATAAATTCCCTTCAGCTGAGCTATCTTCTGCATTGACAAAATGAAGCAACTTGACTTCTGTAAAGCTTTTATGTCTTTAACTTCCCTGTCAGTTCCTCTTCACTATCTCCTCTTTATCTGGGCTCTGGGAGCCCACAGCCCTCCTTTGGCACATGCCTTATTCTTTGAGAAAGGAAAGCCACCAAGCCCGCATGAAAGTGTGTACACATCTTCTCCTTTCAATTAATAACCCACCTACTGCTGACATAACTCCTTTGATGGCTGGTGCAGGAGGTTTTACTCGAATCCTTGATGCTGTGTGTTAACACTGAACCTAGAAAGAAAAGTAAAACACCAGTTAACAATGCTGTGTACTCAGACAGGGTTGCACTTAATCATAAAGGTTGGACAGGCAAATATAAACACTTTCCTCATCCATTCAGTTACAAAGCTTTTCTATGCTAGAGTGAAATCTTGATCCTTCTAAAACAGATGAGACCCTTTCTGTTATCTTACACAGAGTTTGGGTTTCAGATGAGAGAATTAAAATTACATGAGAATGTTTTAAGACATTAATGCTTCAGTAAAAAGAAATCCTAATAAGGGAATGAAAGGAATTACTAGATTACCATCAGCAAATTCAAAACTGGAGAACAGTTAATTTAATAAATAAAGACTATTCCTTTTAAAGAGATAAAAATCAGGGATTATAGCAACTAGCTACTTCTTAGCAGCTTAATTAAACTACCATGAAAATGGCCTTTTTTCAGCACGCTTACTTGTGCTGTGTATATTTTAAATACCAAAAATAATTATTGACTTCCAACTAGATTAAATTTTTGTCATTATTTTTAAGAAAGTAATTAACCTGAAACAGTCTCTAAAATCAACTTACTAATTATTAATCAGTAATATAATATGTTAGTGAAAAATACTTACCGAAACAGAAACTAGGATTAGATGCAATGTTTTGACTCTAAGGCTTTTGTGGGCTGAGGAAGAAAGCAAAAGGCCATACACTTTATTTTCTTCTACTGTCAGGAGAAGGCAGCCAAGCATCACCTTTAATCTTTTATTTCTTGTGTCAATTTTAGTTAATTTGCTCTTAACCTTTGTTCCATATATTCATTTAGGAGTACCCCTGTTTTTCCACACTAATGTTCAATCATAAAATTCACACATCCAGTGACTTCAAATTGTTTCACTGATCTACAGCCCTAGGACAGATCTGTTTACAGGGTAGAGCCACTTCTCCAAGCCAGTGCCACCCAGCACATCTTATTGCTGAAATAGTACCACTTCTGTGGAATTGTAGTTCTTTTAAATTTCTTTTAAAGTTCCTTCTTCTGCTTCTTTGGAGGCTCTTTCCAAGGCTTTATCAGTTATCCCATTCCTTATCAAACACAAATCTGTTTGGATGGTATATCTAGGAAGACATAACTGAAAAATAATTTTGTGTTAGTCCCTTTGTCTGTTTAAAGAAATAAAGCAAGGGATATTTGTCTCTTGTGCCCCAATAATTTCTTGCTTCTGAATAGTTAAAATAAAATGTCCTTTTCCATCAGGAGAGATGATCAGGTGAGCATCAGGAGATCAGGTGAGCAATCCACTCAGTTCTCTTCCCTATCATCTATGACATGCAAGAACTCTCACTGTTCCTCCATAGAGGTGAAGAACTTGGTCCAAAAAGAAACCACAGCATGACATACCACCTTCTTGCATGAAAGCATAGCTCTGCTGCAGACCCTCACCATAAATAGACTCTCAATAAAAAGGTACATCTGGAACAAAGGTAAAGAAAAAGAAACAACACAGTGTGGGTATTGGGGTCACAGGCTTCTTTCTCTCCAGTATCCCAAAATACAAGGCATATAGAGTCCTGCTGTCACTATTCAGTACAAACAATGCTACTGTTCTTGCATGTTTCTTTGAGATCTCCTCTTGTTGCACTAAAACTCTGGAGCACATTCTTCATACTTTTTTTTTTGCTATCACAGTCTTCCATAATTTTTTTCATACAAATGTCCTTTTTTCCATATTTAAGCCTTAATTTAATTCATAAAACTTGTGTCCTGAGAACCACGAAAACACTATACAAAAAAAGAAAGAGATTACTTGAAGAATTAAGGTCTTCTATCCTTTGCCAGAAGGTGTGTTTCCACAGGGATCAAGGACTTCATTTGTTTACAACAGTGTTAAGACCTGCTTCTTTCCTTGTTTTTCTTGTCTCCAGCTAGGATAAGATTAAACTCGAGCAGAGACTAAATTATGAGCCTAAGACACTGATATAAATAAGAAGTAAAGCTCATGAAGTCAACACATTTAGACTTTCATTAAAATGGTGTGAGCTAACAAATAGGGCTTCGCCGGGAAGTGCTTTCAGCACGCTGGAAACATATGAATAATGTATAAGAATATGGATTGAGCTGAGTGAATAGACCAGCTGTTTTTCTCACAGGATATTCTGTCTCTGAATGTGACATGTTATTATTTCACAAGGCCAAAAGTCCTTGAAATGGATGAGGAAATGACCAGGTTCAGAGACCATTCAGACAAATTACAAGAAGAGGGATGCTGGTAGAAACAGTAATTATTCAGATGGATTTATATAATTTTAAGCAGAGTTTATTTTACAGTTCTCTGAGAAGCACTGATTGTATGGGGCCAATGATTGTGTTGTGCAGTAATTGTTATGTCCTTCAGGGCTCTGCTGGCAATTCTGGGCACTGCAGTTATCCCAAAGGGACTTCCTCAGTTCTGTGGTAGCAAACACCCTGATCCACTCACACTGATTTCTCTGTGACATTTATCTTTGTCAGAGCACTTGAAGAGTACATTACAGAATGAGCTACATCCCTCCATCATCAAGCATTTTGTAGAAAAGGAATCTGTAACTTTTGGGAAACTGTATAACCCTTTCAAACTACTAAAGTGGGTGAGAGAGTAACACTTAGGTTTCTTATTTTTTCTTGAAAATCCACAATGCCACTGTATTTCTTAGTAAGGCCTTTGAAAACCTATGGCTTTTTTTTTCCTTCTTAATGCATTTCATGTTTCCTCGGTCTTTTAGGCAAGGTTATTTTAAAGTGTGATGACACAACTGAGATGATCACTTAAATTATGATCACGGCATGATAATTTAGACTAGGCAGGAGTTTAGAAAAGAAATAAACCCAATAGAAATAAACCCAACAGTCTGCTGAGCCAAGTCCTCACCACTGCAAAAGTATTTAGAATATTCGGTTTGGGTTCAAAGTGCAATTTACTTGCAGACTGGTACAAAGAAGGAAATTCTTCTCCTTCTTCAGCAAAAAGTATAGCTATTAAATTGAGTAACAAGACAATGAAGTAGGCTGCACTCACCAGAACCCACAGATATTCCACAGCCAGTGGAGCTTTATCCCTCTGGATGTTACAGGTGATGCCAGTAAGTTAAGGGTACCTGTTCTGCAGCCGTAGCGTGATTCAGTTCCACTCCTGCTGAAGTCAGCCAGTTTCAGTGGGAGCAGAAATGGGTCATTTTCCAGTGGGATATGCTCCATGGGCCCACAGCCTTAACCTGTGGACTGCAGCAGGCAAATATAACAAGAAAGCTATTTACATCTGTAGGTGATTAGAACAGAAGACCAGAGAAAGAGGAGTGAATGAAAAACAGAATATGAATCACTTCTCTATCTTTACAGATGTATCCATAGAGTTATTTTAGGGTATCGTAGGCTAGGTAGAGCTACCTAGTTCAGTAGCATCAATTTTTTATGCCCCATTTAACACCCAATCATACGATTTCATTTCTGATATATAAATAATCTATATTAAAAGTTATTCCTATTACTGCAATCCTTTTTTCTTTACAAAGCCTCTAAGAATCCTTAATAATTTTAATGATTTAAAACCTGTTTATTCAAAAGAGAGAGCATGTGGTTGTCATTGCTGCAGATCCATTACCAAAAAAAAATGCAGTTACAATTGGCTGTATTTTTCAGAAAT
The DNA here is from genome assembly GCA_028020825.1 of Podargus strigoides. Taxonomy (NCBI): domain Eukaryota; kingdom Metazoa; phylum Chordata; class Aves; order Caprimulgiformes; family Podargidae; genus Podargus; species Podargus strigoides. Next base: position 42,408,892 of record CM051624.1, on the reverse strand, counting down.
GGGTTGGTAATGTCATAAAACTTGCATAACACATTTTTATCTTTCTTGTGGAGATTTACAAGGCCAGAATGACCTCATGAAGGCATCACCTTTTATCCCTATCATGAATTGCATGAATAAAGTATAAAAAGACCTAATTTAGATGCTTAAACTGAAGCCAATATAAGCTCGGCGTGGCTGAGGAAAGGAGGAAAAAACAAGGTGGCTATAAATCATATTTGTTGTTCTTTACCTTCCAATGCAATTTAGAAAAGCCTTGGGGCTCCTTAAATTATGCTTAGCTGTCAACAGCCTTATGGGGTAAGTCTTGAATCTGGGAAAATACCACAGTCATGGCTGTTCTCTCCAGGATCATATCAGGAGGAGATGAGACTCAGCCCCAAGATGCCTCACCTCAGGAAAAAGGAGTTTAAAGAGGGAAACTCTGCATTATGTTATTAGTTGCTGTTATGATTCGCACAGATTGTTAAAGTTACATATTTTTTACAAGGCTTCACATGATTTATTTTTTTTTAAACAATAGAAAAGCTTTCATCCATATAAATATTTTTTGGATGGAGGGTACAGCACAACAGAACAAAACATTTTCTGTAGCTTCACAAGGGACTAACTAACTCTTTCATTTCATTTTCCTAAACTGAAAAAGACACTGTGCAGGATCCATATGGAGAAAACAGAAAAATTATCTTGTAAACTTCAGTTAGAAACTTCCAGGGAACCTCTTGCTGCACATGACCTAAGATTTGTGAGCTGAGGACCTCTGGGCCACTGTAATCACCTGTGCACCATGCTTAAAGTCTGCTTGAAAATCAAACAGGAATAGCATCAACCTATTTGCCTGGAAAACAGTACGGGGTAGGGAGTGTCTGCTGCTATAAACTTCAGGCACTTCCTCAGACACAATTGGACAGAACAACTTTTGCTTTCAAAGTTTGGTAACTGTTTCTGTTTAGGGAGTCTCACTGCTTAAAGATTTAAAGGTGACCTAGATGTTTGGCCAGCAGATAGTTCAGAGAAAAGAAGATACAAAGGAGACACTGCTGCTGGTACCTCCAGGTGTAGAAGCACCTCACTGCATCCACATTCATTTATCACAGTGAGAGGTAACTCATTGCTCCAAGGAAGTTTTGAATAACAACTTCTTGGATTAACTAAGCAAACTATATCCAAGTGTGTATGTATATATATAAATAGATACACACACTAAAGTCCTACTCATCACTCCACATGCATTTGAATTTTTTTTCTCTAGGGAATGTACCACATACCAAGTATTATATTTGCTGTCATGACATCTAGGTAAAGACCACACAAACCATGAGTTTCAAATTCTGTACAGATTCCCTGTTGTAAACATACTTTCCCCACTGAAAGACTTGTTCATTGAAATGTTAAGAAAGGTGTAATAAGTATTTGATATGTCACATTTCCTCTTTTTTTAATCTTTGTTACTGTTCTTAAGCCTAGCCCTGCCTTTAGCACAGGGCTCAACTCTTTCTTGGAGTCACAAGCATCACCTCTGTCTCAGGACACATGTAAGAGATTTCCCAAGATGTAAAGGGTAGCACTTTCAGGTATAAGTTATTAACTTTTTTGTTCAAAGTCCATGTGGGCTAGAAATTTCCATCATATGATTGGCTGTAGCCTACTGTATGACTGCATGTGATGATCTAAATCTTACCCACACTGAATATGCATTCACCTAATGAAAAGAAAACATCCATCTGACTCACATCAGCATGCCTACAAGCGTCCCAGCAAAGTCATGAAGGAAGGTAAAGGCTGCAATAATTTCTTTAGGACAGAGTTGCACGAGACATAATAGTGTTAGAAACATGGTAGCACCAGTACTTGTTGTGTGAATAAAGGATTTTCATCTCTTTGGCCATCAGTATGGAGTCTTTTAAAAGTTATAAATTCACTAAGAAAAAAAAAAAAAAAAAAGAAAATTTCAAAATTTCTGAAATAGATCTCTATAGCCAAAGTACTGAGTTGTGCAGTCCCAGAGTATGGCTCTACAGCCCTCCCTAAACTGCTTCTTCTGAACTGTGCCACTATTTAATGTACTTTGTTTTCAATTACCCTGTGGTGACTGCCACCACTTGCATTTTTCAAACAGCAAGAAATGTATTACTGCTATTGATATTGGGCTCCATAGGGCAATTACAGAAGAAGCCATGCCACAGGATTGTCAAATTAAGTCTTGCAGGTTGGGCTGCAACAGCAAAAACCCAGGGACTCTGCAGGAGGTGAGACTGGATGCCAGACTTGAAGTGTGTGATAAAAGGGAAGCAGAGAAGTCTGGGCAAGGGTATCTTGTACATGTGCATAAATGTCATGGCAAAGCCCTCTCAGTCTGGTCCTTGGCTAGTCCTTAGGAGGCAGAAGAAGGGGGAGGCCCAGGAAGAGAAAACACACCGGTGCCCTTAGAAAGAGAAAACACATCCCTCCTTTTATACTGAGCATGGTGTCAGTGGGGTGGGACACACATGTGGGTCAGCTTGGGGCACTGCCCTGGCTCCAACTCCCACTGGCTCAGGACTGCTCATGGCTGGGCTGGGGGGCTGCTCCTGGGAAACCAGGACAGATGTGTAACACCACCACTGACTGATTATTTTTTCAATGGCTGTGGGATGTGGTCTGTAGCAGTTCTGGCTAGAGAAATGCCTTGAAATGATTGCAGTTGCTAAGGTAAGAACCTGTTTCCCTCAAAACTGAAGGAATTTAAAATGTTTTCAGGATGGAATTCCCCGTTACCTTCCATATAGTTCAGATAACTGTTCCAGATGGAACCATTTCTGACTCCTGCTAGTAATTGGCTTGTGCTCTAAAGCTCCACAAGTCTTGCAAACTAAATTCCACCTTCTGTAATCGCAGTGGCTGTTTATATTTGATATAGCAGCCTCTCTTTAAAATAGATTCAAAAGGTCACGCTGTGATTTCCAGGCCGCCTCGTATCGTAGTAGGTACTCATACAATAATAGTGAATATCACCCTTCATATTTTTGTGTAGTGGAGTTTATAGGTGGTAGGCTACACAAAGTAAATTTCAATCTATTTGATACTGCTAAGCCAGAGGCAAAGCTTCAGCAACAAGAGGCAGCACTGCAAACAGAACGACCTTGAAACATGCAACTAGCAATGAGGTTTTCAGGCTCACATACCCTTGAGAGGATATCCCAGAGGTTTGAAAATGCATGGAAAGTCATTTTAAAATATGCTAAATGCAGAAGCATATTTTGATTGAATAAACTCAAAGAAAGGTGCGTCTGACTCAGTCATTTGACTGGTCAGGTAAGGTAAGAGAGGCTAAAAACATTCTGAAAACAGCCAACTTAGAATTATAGCAATCCATACAATATTTCACAAGGATTCAGTGCAATAAATGCAAAGGCAAAAGAATTATAGTGCATAAATCTGAAAGCTTCAGCTTCAGAATACCCTTCGGAATACGAGGCACAGTTTTGAAGAAGACACATTTCCAATGCTAGTTAAATCTGGAAACGTACTAGAAAGTCACAGTAGATATGCATATATTGGGAAAAACACACTAGTGTAAAAAAACTCCAGAAACTAGTGTTACTGGCTATATAAATGAAAAACAGTTGTCATGACAATCTAACTCGTGTTAATGGCAAGAGATAAATATGAATACAATCAAAGTGCCTAAGTAAGGAACACATTATTGACTTGAAGACAGAAGAGTCCTCAAAGGTTGGAGTACCTTATGTAGTTCACATCTGTGCCTCAGGCATTGACCTCCTGAACCTCAGCTGGTGTTAATCAGCATAGACTAATTGGATCTAGGTTAGCCACACTGATTTTAACACCTACTGGGGATTTTGCCCTCTACTTTGCTCTGTAAGACTGACTAAGGGTTTTTATTACTTTATGTGCCTATGTTCCCACTGTGTTTGTTCTCCAGGGATGACATAAAACTTGTTTTACCATAATGCTATACTTTTTTATGAATTAATATGCCCAAGAGTGAAGCAGAAGTGTGCAGCTGCTTTAAAAAGAATAGTGGAATGTTATTCTTTAGGACTACAAAGTTTGTTAAACCTAAGAATGTTATGCACTGATGTGATGATTTAAATGTAATCCTCTCTCTAAACATTTTGGAAATAAATTTTTATGTAAAAGGAATGTCTCAACTGCAGTCTTTTTGAAATAGAACTATTTGTTGTTTGCATTGTTTGGAAACAGCTTTATGTAAGTGGGAACTCAGTTTTAATCCAATTCTGTTGAAAGGAATGGCTTGCTTTATTAAAAATATCTATATTTAAAAATTTTGTAACTGGAAATATTACGGTTTTGGTGCTGTTATTGTTGAGATTTAAAAAAAAAAAAAAAAAAAAGCATTTCCCAAATCCATTAATTCTGGTCCCTGTATAAACTGACAGCTTTTTGTCACCAAGCATCCTCACCAGGAAAGGTAAATACTTATCAGAATTATTTGCAGGGAAACCCTTCTGTCATGGTTTAAGGCTGGGCAGGCCACTAAGGCGTTCATAAAAAAAAATCTAGCTCCATCAAGCAAGATTTTCATGTAAATTATTTATTACTTGAGTTCTTTAGAGAATAAGTTAATATTTGTAATTAATTTAGCTACCAGTTAATGATTAGGTGTCCTGAAATTTCATATATTTTACAACTAATATAGAAAACTATTATCTTTCTTGTTAACAGTGACCATCAGTGAGTTGTCTTTTTTCTTTTCCATAAATTCACTTTTTATTGGGTTGACTATTTCTTAGAAGCTGAGCATCTAAATTCAAGACAAGTAGCTTGACATTTGGGGTTTATTTCTGCAGGCCTTTTTCTACTCTCAAGTTTTGCCCATGGGTTTGTGTCTTGGGTGGTAAAACATGTAAGTTTTGAAAGTGTTCAGTTTTGCAAGAGTTGGAGTGAATCATACAGTGGATTGAAAGGTTCTCATTACCTGACAGATGGTCTTCCCTGTCCTAAACCAAAATATAACCTGACATTTTTATTCATGCTGAATAATGTTTTACTCTTCAAGCAACTTCCTGTTCTCATTGAAATAAATGGAACAGAGGAGTAAGAAACCCTCCATTAAAAAAAACCCCAGCAAAGTCATGCAGCACATTTCACCAGCAGTACTGCATTTTATGAGTAGACCATTAAAAACACAGCACTATCAGAACTGTATTTCTACTTCTGCATATATTTCTACTTCACTCAAAAGTACCCTTTCAAAGGTGTGTCTGTTACCAGTAAATGTATTTTAGATTATTCCTTTCTATGTTTTTGTTCACAAGCCATCTCTGAAGTTCAGGCAAGAGGTGAGCTAATACCAAAACCATTTTTCAACAGATACTTGTTTCAACAGCTACATCAATTAATGAAATACTCTTTTGAATGCTTTGTATGATTACTTTCAGTAAGCATTCATGCACTGAGTTTTATTAACATCTGCTCTCAAGTTATTTTTAAACAGACATCAATAAACATGCATTGAGGATGACTTTTTACCATGTGATTTTAACAAGCTATGGCTACATTGGCTTAGCCCTTCAACTATCTAAGAAACGGAGTGAGCTTTTAAAAGTTCTTGGCACTACTGAAACAAGTTTGGTGATTCATTACCTGGGAACTGCCTTGACATGTCAATGGTAAAGTGGCAATGCTGACTCTGTACAGAAGAGGACAGGGGCTGAGGAAAGGCACATTCACAAAGCAGAAAACTTACAAGTGAATGAAAGACAGTTCCTCTCTATATATGCAATCTACTCAGTCTATCTCACCACATTTAATTACTCTTAGCCTGATGATTCTGGCTATTTTCTTGATCTTTATTAAAAAAAAGTGACTATGAAAATTATAGCAAGAACAGAAACATTCGACTTTTTATCCATGGGTTGCATAGGCAAAAACTTGTAAGAGTGAGGAAGTAAACAGCTATACTCCTCCTCAACAGGCAGAATCTTGAATATGTCTTCTGGATCAAACACTCATTGCAAGGAACAGGGTATTAGAATAAAAGGATCAGTACTCTCACCTTTAGATATCCATTTTTTTCCTTAAGCATGAGATCTACTGCAGCAATATGATTGTCAACCTAATTGTTAAATTTATTGTGTTTCGTGAATGTCTTCCAATCAATCATATTAAGCCTAATCCAGCTCTGTATGAAGTCTCTGAAAAATTACCATTGACTTCAGGGGAAGCTGAATAAGGAAGCAATAGAGATGGCAGCTGATGAAATATGTGTAAAAAATAAAATCATCTCTTAAAAACAAATCACATCCTATTTTGAAAGTGATAAAATATCATTTAATTTCCGTTGGCATTCCTACTCACTTCTGTACCTGCAGCATTCTCAGGGTTGAACGATGTTTAGAACAAAGACAAAAGCAGATTGTCAACAGGTAGAGTAATTGGGCTCTCATATTGACTACAACAATTTGGGTGGCCACTGCTGTGAATTAGATGAATGACAGCTGGAAAAAAATCAGGGCACCACTATAAAATATTAAAATGTTTGATTACCTTTCTACAGTTCTCTAGCAAGTACTGTTTTGTAAGCACTATCTTTAAAAAGAACCATATAACTTTTCCCAGGAAACATGATAACTGTTCTCTTTTCTCAAACTATACATTTAAATGTGCATGGATCACACTTGCCAGACGAATGAACAAGTGGAGCTCTAATGACATAATGCTGGCTGGCTATTAGTCAAATAGTGGTGAAAGACTGGGACATAGAAAAATAAATACTCAAGACAGCTAAACTAAATGAAATCAGCAAGCAAAGGAAATATCCTTCAAAGGAAGTGTTTGCCCTGACTTTCACAGCCTTCAGGTTTTAACCTATGGTAAAAAACACAGAGTGAGGTAAAATGTTGCTGGATTGGAATATATTTCTATGTTTTGCTCTTTAATCCCTTTCAAGCCATAGGAAAAAGAAAATGGCCTCAAGTTGTGCCAGGGGAGGTTTACATTGGATATTAGGAGAAAATTCTTCCCTGAAAGGGTTCCCCAGCACTGGCCCAGGCTGCCCAGGGCAGTGGGGGAGTCCCCGTCCCTGGAGGGATTTCAGAGCCGTGGAGATGTGGTGCTGAGGGACATGGGGCAGTGGGGACTGGGCAGTACTGGGTTAATGGATGGACCTGGTGATCTTAGAGGTCTTTTCCAACCAAAACAAAGAGTACCCATCAACAGCTCGATGTCCAAGTGGAGATCAGTGACGAGTGGTGTTCCTCGGGGCTTGGTATTGGGACCGGTGTTGTTTGACATCTTTGTTGGTGACATGGACAGTGGGATGAAGTGCACCCTCTGCAAGTTTGCTGATGACCCCAAGCTGTGTGGTGTGGTTGACACGCTGGAGGAAAGGGATGCTATCCAGAGGGGCCTGGACAGGCTGGAGAGGTGGGCCTGTGCAAACCACATGAAGTTCAACAAGGCCAAGTGCAAGGTCCTGCAGCTGGGTGAGGGAAATCTCAAGCACAAGTACAGGCTGGGCAGAGAATGGATTGAGAGCAGCTCTGAGGAGAAGGACTTGGGGGTGTTGGTTGATGAAAAGCTTAACATGAGCTGTCAATGTGTGTTTGCAGCCCAGAAAGCCAGCTGTGTCCTGGGCTGCATCAAAAGAAGTGTGGCCAGCAAGCTGAGGGGGAGGAATTCTGCTCTCGTGAGAACCACCTGGAGTACTGCATCCAGTTCTGGGGACACCAACATAAGGAGGACATGGACCTGTTTGAACAGGTCCAGAGGAGGACCACAAAGATGATCAGAGGGCTGGAGCACCTCTGCTATGGGGACAGGCTGAGACAGTCATTGTTCAGCCTGGAGAAGAGAAGGCTCCAGGAAGACCTTAGAGCACCTTCCAGTACCTGAAGGGGCTGACAAGAAAGCTGGAACTTCTTACAAGGGCATGGAGTGATAGGACAAGGGGTAGTGGCTTTAAACTGAAAGAGGAGAGATTTAGATGAGATATTAGGAAGAAATTCCTTCCTGCAAGGATGGTGAGACACTGAAACAGGCTGACCAGGTTGCCCATTTTAAAATGTTGACTTCTCTTTCCAACGTGGGATGAAGAGAAAAATCACAAATCACAGGACAAAAACCTGGGCTTTCAATTAGTTCTAAAAACATACTTCATATTGCTACTTACTTACCTCGCAGAGTTGGTGGGAGATTTCATTAGACGAGGTTTCTCAAGCTTTGAACACTGCCTAATGAAAGGTGCTCTTTTGTGTGAGCACAAAGTGTTATTACCAATATTGGCTTCTGAAGCTCACACAGAGGCAACTCCCATTCCAACAGAGGCAATTCACAATCCTCATCGAAGCAACCAACTTGCATACGCGGTTCTCCCCTTCAGGGAGTGTTTCCTACAAGTATTTTACAGTGTGTGGCTTTATTTTGCTAGTAAAAGGTGAAGTGAATCTGTGCAATAAGCAGTAAGAATCACACTTGGAAAAAGTCTGGATTGTTCAGGATTTTCTCAGTTCCTTCAGAATGAAATACCTGCAATAGTACATAATGAGTGTTCATCTCTTGGGGGGGTCAAATGTTACTGTGTTATTTACTTCAGCATGTGAAGACCAGAGGAGTGTTTTATTAGAAATATATGGAGTGAATCAACAACCCAGCTTTACCAGGTAGCAAAGGACAAGATCCCCCTCTTGTGATTCTGCCTCCCAGTGCGGCTGCCTGAATGAAGACTTTCTAAAAGGCCGTAGTATCATGTAAATAATTCTCTTTTTTTAATAGGCAATGCTTAGTTTGTGTCTCAGGCAGGGGTTCTTTGACTAATTTCACTTCTTGAATGAGAAGAAAGAGAAAATGTATGGATTTTTAATACTTGTATATGTGATATACATATAGGTTAGTGAATGTACTACTGATGAAAACATAATACTTAAAAGCACAAAGGCAAATAAGCTTTGCACTTGCTTCTGATCTTTAGGTCTCTCCTCCACAGTTCTACTGGTATACCCAAGCCTGGACTCACAGTGATTTTCTTTTTTTTTCCAATTCCAAACCCATGCTCGGGCCAGCTCCTTCTCTCAATCACAAATTTTCATTAGGATTACCACAGGGCAGACAAAATATAAAACAGTATCTCTTCCAATTAAGTAGACAAAGATTTGCTAAATGCCTAATGGTGTTGGAGTTGGATATGTCAGCTTCTTCAAGCATTCAATGTTAAGGTTCTTCTGACAATTACCACTCTTAATATCCCAAAACATGGATCTACACAGGTGTTCGGCATTTTTAGGTCTGCATAATTCATTTCCAAGCATTCTATAATACATCTGGTCTTCTAACTTGAGAAAAGGCTAATCAGAAGTCCCACAGCAAATATTATTGACTTCAGTGCTGTCTTTAACTTTTTGACCCATTTTTCAGAAAGGTTTTGGGGAGGGGGAGTTGTTTGTTTCCATTATCTGGAAAGCATGAAGTTATTTCATAACAGGAGTAATTTTTAATGCTAGTGTTTTCACATTACACCCTGCTTTATTGCCTATGCTAATGCTCACAGTTATTTTTCTCTGGGACACTAGGAGCATACTGACATCCTGTATATAACCAAGAATAGTCAGAGAACATTAGTTTCTGGAACACTATTTGTCCTAGGTAATTTAAAGGACCTGTAACAAGTTAATAAAGATTACATTCAAACACTATCTTGCCACCTCACGTTCCAGAATGCAATGGGGAACGTAACATCCACTAATATTGATTCAACGAGATATAAACTTGTATATACAGAGGTCAGCTCCTTTCTTAGCGTTTCTTGAAACACATTTTAGAGGAAATGGAAAAAGTGGATAAGGAAACCAATAACATGCTCTTTCCTATGAAAAGCTACTATCTAGACTGACATTTAAAGTAAGATTTGAAAGGTGCCTACAAACTCCACAGTATTAGATCATCATTTCTTGTAAAGCATGCTACGTGAGCCATTTATTTGCTAAAATGATACAACTGACAAAGCACAGAGAAAATGTTGTGTGGAATTTCAAACACCTCCAATGACAACCAATTTACTACTCTTTCCAGGACCACACCGATGGAGAGGACTTGCTGAACGCAGATGATAAAAAGGTTATTCTTTCTCAGTATATTGTCAAAGCTGATATAAAGGCTGATCATCCTGTTCCTCAAAATCCAATAACTCTTCAAATGCCCCAGGGATAAGGGGTGGGTTAGAGGAAATAGCTATTCAATCTCTTTTTATCCTTTTTGAAATAATAGGACGTTGTACATATAACAGGATGAAGCGTATAGAACTACTGCAGCACTTTGTGGGCTCAATGTTTATAATTACTGGACAATAGCATGTCATCTTTCCAATGATACAGCTAAAGAAACAACAGTAATGATAATAAGGGACTCAGGCAGGCAGGTAACTATCTTCATATATAAGATTAGAAAGAATGGGAGGAAAGAGTCTCATGAATGATCTTGCTTAAATTCAGTTTCAAATACCAGTGTGTTGAGAAAACCCAAAGGCCCTAAACTTATGTCTTGCATTTTTCCTGGGGAAGTTCTGAGAATTTTCCACTTGAAATGGTTGGTTTAGGGACTGAGTGCAGCTAAGCATCTGATAAGACCAGTCAAACCTCCACCTTTCTGTAACTCACCATTATATAAACTCACTGTGGGTTGCATATTTCAAAAAAGAATAGCACTTCACAGACAGATTTTGTGAAAGGACACAGGTGATGGGTCCCAAAAGATTTAAAGGGAAGAGGAATAAAAGAAAAAAGAAACGTATAGTTTCCATCTGACTGGTTATACTGCAAAATACTTTTTTCAAGATAATGTTCTTGGAGTAGTTTTAAGAGGCTCTCTTAGAACAAAGTCACAAAGGTTATATAAATTTCTGTAAATAAACTGATAAGTTCTTTGTAGCACAGCTTATTCAGAAGCGTTGTACTCTGGGTTGGGTCTCTTTGCTTTTAAAGAGGATCTCTTGGAAATCAGACCTTCCAAAGGTGGGATGTGCATCAATACACATGAGCTTGGAACACCGACCATGTGATTAACACATGAATAGGAGGTGGCTTTTCCAAGACTCATTTATCAAAGCATGTTGTGGGTACAGGGAGTCTCATGCATTCTTTATCCATCACATGCAATTTGACTACAAGCCAACCACTTTATTCCATAAATATGACAGACTAAGAGAGACAACTTTGAGCTCTCCCTGCTAAGCAGCTGGTAACATGCCAGTGACCCTCTTGAGCTGGGACACCTCTCAAGGTTGCTCGTCGAGGCAGAGACACTTCTTACCAAGTGCAGATCTTTGGTTAGTGACCAATATCATGCATAACCTTATATTATAGTGCACTAAGATTTTGTCTTGGTAACTGATTCTGTCTTGGTAGTTTTGAATCAGTTACATCCTTTGTGCAGTACAGTAGTACAGTGAACCTTGCCATGGAACTTTGTTAAGTCACAGTTTTACAGCATCATATTCAAACAAAACTACTGTTGCTGATACCTTTAACAGTGGTTCTTCAAGCAGGCTGAGGCTGGAAAATGAAAACGCATTTTTTGTCAAGTTGTAGAGAGTAAAATGTGGACTAGAATTGATTCACAAAGGCACCTTGACCTCTAGACAAAAGTTTTAGCTGCAGGATCAGTCCTCAGAGACAATCTGAAGCACTAGGATTTCTTTTTCATTTTCACTCACATTTGTTCACAAAATAAGGAGTCTGGTGTTTGAGGCCCCTGAATACTGTCCTGCATTGGTCATTGCTGCATTTGGAGGACGCCCTAGAAGAGACCTGCTTGCCCATGTCAGCAAGACCATGGCAGGTGCTGTGACCACAACCTCTCCTCCTGCAATAGTCAAAGGTGGAAAATACCAGTAGACAGAGGATCTTATTCTGAACTTGTGCCTGGCATCAAATTCATAGCTAGCAGAAGCTCCAGTAACACATAGTACACTTTTTCTACTGGCACAAAGCTTTAGGGTTTCACACTTTTACACAATTTCTTTGAATTGTTATCACATCCACAAAGAAAGGACCAGACATCCTTTGAAAGGGAATAATACTGTGTCTCCATATGTGTGTGTGTGTCTATGTACATAGTGGATGGTTAAACATCAGTTCATTTATTTCATAGATTTGACTGATAACCAGTTTGGGGACTGAAGAAAAAGTGGTCAGGTTTTCTACGTTGCTGTTGAGTGGATATATTAAGCTGACTGTCATCTCACAAATATCTGCTTGAAGGGCACGCAAGCACATTCAATGAATTTTTATTCCTCCTTCTTAATGTTGTACCTGAGGCTTATTTGCAAGTATTATTTTGCCTCTACATACTATATCATGTCAAATGAGTAGCATTTACAATAGCTCCTTGCTTCAACATAAGTATTTTAAATATATCTAAATTTTAGGTTCATTTTTTTTTTATGATTCAAATGAAATGATTAAAAAAATCAGTAATCTCATTTCACATCACAGGATGAGACTAGATGCTGCTTACTGGTTCAAAAGCAAGGAACTTGCCCAGATACTCATCAGAAAGCCCAACTGATGTGGGTAGCGTTGTCACAATTTAAAACTTTGCAACATGATTTCAGTGAGATCTTAAGAAGCCATAATGCACTCCAACGTGATTTAAATTGACTGGACATATGCTTGCAGTGGCAATTATGTTAATATGTTGAAGATCCCTTAGGGCTGAGAACAAATAGTTATTACAATCCCTTTGAAAAATTATGTGTGTTGCAAACATGTAGTTGGTTGCTAAATCTGTTTTAGCAGTAAAATTAAAGATTTTTCCATGCACTGAAGTCAAATTCATACAGAATATAATTTCACTGACTTCAATAGAGTCATCCTAATGATGGTTTTAATCAATGTTTACAAGACATTTTCTCATAAAATGTCTTCTTGAAAAAGGTAAAAAGCTTTCATTCTAATTTAAGGCTTTATCACTGTTACTGAAATCCACTAACAGCTTTGGTGTGAGGGATTACCTCTCCTTCTACGTTATTTAGGGGACAGGATGGTCAGCACAGATGATGCTGGTGAATATAATGGAACCAGGTGCTGTTGAGATCAAGGTAATGCTGCAAAAATATAAATGCAAATGTACACTCCCTATAAAATTATTATGGGGTTTGACTAGCTTGGGGTTTGACTATGCATTCCTTGACATCAGTAGTAAAATTCTCATTCACTTAGGACCTTAGACACCTGTAAGAAAAATCTTTCTGCAGTAACCTTTCCTGTACACAACCAATAATATATGTAGGCTTTCAGAAGTACACTGTAAAAGGAAAGGAATGCTCTTTCTAGGAACATACTGAAACCTTTCATTTCTGAAATTGATATTTAAATGCTCTAGAACCTAGGTTGATGAAAGCGCATACACATCCCACAGCCAGAGACAATTTAAGGAATGTTTATTCTCCAGCAATCTGCCCCATATTAGCCCATTTTTATCCATGGTTTGGAATTTGCACAAAGCTATATTGATTCACACCAAGTAGTATATTTTCCCCTCAAAATTTATGCTATGATTTCAAGCATATAGCCCTTACACAAGCAGAATTTTCATGAAGTTCAGCAACATTGAATTCTTATTTGTACCTCTATCAAGCTCCTTTATCAAAGAGAATATGAGTCTAATCTTTATAACAAAAGTGTAAAGCAGTGCTCAACCAGAGAAGGAAGAAAGGTAATGATATTAGCAAAGCTGATGAAGGTATGCTCAACTACTCTGTGCTGGTTAAGAATCACACCTCTGGTACAACCATACATGTGTAACTTGCAGTTAAAGTCTATCTTATGCAACCTCACAAAAAGCACATAAAAAGTAAGGAATCTAGGAAGAGACACTAAAAAACCTGAAACTGACTGTTTTGAGCTTACAAATTTACTTGTACTTCTGTAAAATAACTGATTTATGGAAATTGATGGGAGTTCTGCTTTTCTTATGAACAAGAATCCATCCACACACAAGGATACTTCCACAGAAATGTGCTTCAGGGGTTCACTGATATTATTACACAGAACTGAAAATGGAATTGTTGTCCACTGTGGTGAGATAGATACAGTTAATGAGAGAGTAATGAAGAAATAGTGCTCTTCATTCTCTCAGCAAAGAGTTATTCTAAGACTTAAGATGAATGTTATAGATCCCTCTAGACCTCTCTGTTGGATTAAATACTCCATTAGGACAACTCCTTTCAATACAAGAGAAAACTAATAAGTTTTATTCCTGTAGCCAGAGTTCTCTGACAATAAAAAAAACCCAAACACTTGAAAATAGATGTTATGCATACATCATTAACAGAAAGTGTATAGTTTGTGATACCATCATTCATTCTAATTGCCTTCCTCCATCTGTCTAGCCATCCATTCATTCATGTATCCATCCAGCAAGGCAGCTAAACAGCTATCCACCTCTGTATAGCTGTCCATGTACTTATCTGTCTATGTAACTACATATCTACCAAGATGGAGTGCTCATGTTATTCCCAACTGTTTCCCTGCTGTCCTGGACTTCTGCTCACTCCATCTCCCACCCTCCCTACTCTGTGGCCATCCAGCCCATCTAATAGGAAATGAGAGCAGAATAGCAAGTCACCACTGAGTTTGTTTAATATGCTGTTTCTATTAATCACCTCTTTAGCCTTCAAGGAGCAGAGGAGGAGCAGTGGAAAAACATGTCTCCCAGCTCAGTTAGAACATGGCAAATAACAGCATTTGCTTCCAGCTGAGAACAGGACTGAAATGCACAAATGCATCTGCTCTCATCATTTCCCATCCTCAGAAGATAACGGGAATTGATCTCAGTTGAGAAAGAAAGGATTCAGTCACAAAGTTTTCTGCCAAGACTAAAAAAGCACCATAGTAAGAGTATTCCTCTTTTTTGTGATCTAGGAGATGGCAGCTCATCTGCTTCTTTCCAGGAATCTGGAAGAAGGGATCTCATCTTGTGCTCTGCTAGACAGTGGTACTAACAGAGGTGGTGGTATCTGAGACCTGTGCATGTTTTCACAGAGGTGATTCACTCTACTTCATCAAACAAGTTAGAGAAAACCTCTGGTGAGATGAAGAATAGTAAGCAAGGAGCTCCTGAGAGCAGCCACCATCTGCCTCCACGTGCTGTGACAACCTGAATGCTCCCTGCAGCTCTGCTCCACGTGTTGATTAAGATGGGAGGTTTGGCTGGAGCCCCGTGCCCCAGCTAAGCAGCAGTTGTTGACCACGTTTGCAGGTGGTTTACCTTGTTCAGCCAAACAAAGCAGGGCACAAGCTGCATCTCTCATGGATTACCATTCTAGTACTGCCAGGCAAGAGGAGCTGAGCTGCTTACTAAGTTGCAGTGTGATCCTTCCTCACATCCACCTCCACTAAGCAAGAAAAAGGCCTATTCCAGGCACCTGTAGGAGTTTTCAGCTCTTATTTTTTACACTCCTTTGCACTGAGGATATGCACTGACATGGAGGATCCCCCAGCCCTGTTGTCATCCTTCTCCCTCACAAAAAGCCCAGATTTGTCGTGTCCATAAACAGTTCTTTGCCTGTTTTCTTAATTTACAATCTGGTATGAGGAACTGGAGTTCTTGTTTTTAACCTCATTTTGATGGTATACATGTAATCTGCCACAGGTATTGGGAACAAGCTTCTCCACCATCCATATGGATGGGATCAGAGATTACAACAGTACTGACAGAAGAGCAAAAAAGATAAAATACAACAACCTGTGAAAACATCTGTCTCACCAGTTTGGGAAAGATGTGCCTTTCACAGCCAGCCAAAAATTTCATATTTTGGTCTTCTGAACAATTCAGATTGTTACATTAAAAAGTCAGCTGGCATGCAAACCATGCAGGGTCTGATGCCAGGAGATGACGTGTCGCACAGTATCTCTGAGACAGCCACGGTATCAAAAACGTTGTTCAAGACACTGTGACAGAAGGCTCTGAACTAGACAGAGAAAGACAACAAAGAAGTAATTTATCACCATCTTTTCTCTTATTTAACATCTCGATGTGCATTAAGACCTCTAGAAAAGTTAAAGGAAATCTTTCCAATTGCACTACAGACAAAGAGGATAATGCATCTGGCAAGTTTCTTTTCACTTGATCCAATGCTTTTTGTCTTTCAGACATTATTAAGCATATCCTAGGAGCTTTCATACCACCATAGCAACTGAGTTTCTGTCCTGAATTTAAAATCTCCCAATATTTTCCTAGAAGTCACAAGAGGACACTGTGAATTTGGTCTTTCCATAAAAATGAAACTGGAGTGAGGTCACAGGCAGTCCCATGGAACATTTCATAACAGTGAGGGTGTAGTAATGCTAGCTCATTGGCTACGTTCCAAACTGACTAATTATATTCTCTCTCCCCAATGTTTCCTGCAGTTTCAATTAAAGTAGTTATTAATTTCTTCCCCTCCTAAAAAACTGTTGGCAGTACTGCTGTCCTGAATAACTTCTGTGCTTTCTCAGTAGTATGTTTGTGCACCAAAGTACTTTGGCACCCCATGATGAAAGTCACTAGAGAAATGTGGCTGACACAATAATAAAAGCCAGCAACAGCACACAGCACTCTTGGATTACTTCTACTGTTACTAATAAATATATTTTATTTTTATAATGCTGAAGGCATCTACTAGTGAAAAGATGCAGCCAAGATTCTAATTTAAAAGATCTCTTAAAGTAGCAAATATCTAATGATTTTAAGATGCAGTCAGGATGTAGTATCAGCACACAGATTGTGACGACATTTAGCTCACTCTGTGTGAAGGGCTCTTCAGGCTCCAAACCAGTTCCAAAACCTCCTAACAACCACATTTCTGTCACTCTCCAAATCGTACCATGTGTCAGTCACTGTAATTCTGCAATAACCTCAAAGTAGGCATAACATCAAGTGATCACTTCAAAATCAAGAGAATATTAAGTTTTCCCTGATCTTTTTAACCAGCTTGCTCTTATTCTCTTCCCTATGCCTTTATGTCACACTTAATTCCTGATACTCCTGAATCTTTCACCTTTACAATATTACAGATGTTATCTGTCTTTGCTCAGGCATACATTAACCTAGGTATAATCTTTCCTCATTATGAGATTTTGAAGGCCTCTAACCATTTCTGTTATTGCTCTCTCCAGCTCCATCCAGACCTCACTGGTCCCTCTGACCTGTGAGATCTCAGTGGCAAAGGCACAAACAAATCAGTGGAATACAGAGTCTTTATTGATTTATGAAACCAGCCACAATAATTCCAGAAACAAATTATAAGGTGTACATCTGGAACCCAAGAGCTGACGTGTAATGTTCATGGTAAGACAGAGAGTGGAGTGGCCTGGAACTGTACTGAAGCAGCAAAACCTGTAGTGGCTCATCTCCAATAGGAATGAGCAAATTGCTTCTGTAAAATTTTAAGTTCCCTGTAACAACGCCATACTTTGAGGCCTCGACCTCTTTGCTTCTGTCAGGTTTAATGAGTAATCTGCTCAGATCACAAAGGTCTGATGTTCTTTCTTCCCTTC
The DNA here is from genome assembly GCA_028020825.1 of Podargus strigoides. Classification (NCBI taxonomy): domain Eukaryota; kingdom Metazoa; phylum Chordata; class Aves; order Caprimulgiformes; family Podargidae; genus Podargus; species Podargus strigoides. The sequence goes on along the minus strand of CM051624.1, from coordinate 42,391,394 downwards.
ATTCACACAGTATTATATTTAGACATATTTTCCTTGCTTGCCACCTTCTGCTGACTTTCAGAATACAGACTGGTCAAAATCAAAACCCCCAAAGAACTTTTAAGTGTGACTCTAAGCATTTAAAAGTTGTCAACAAGTATGAAAAATAAGAAAAGTTTGAGCACTTAGTAAATTTAATCCAAGTGATGTGGAATTCCTGGTATTTCCCTGAAAACATAAGAATTATGGTTTTTTTCCTGTACCAGCTGTCCCTACTGCAGCTTGAAAGTACTAACATCAGGCAGAACATGTCGAATGAAAAGGTGTTTTAACCAAAAATAGAGAAATGCTTTGTGTGGAAACATTAATGAAGTTTTTTTGGGGTTTGAAAAAGAAATAAGCAAAAGCAAGTGACACAGAATGAAGATCCAAATAATGATGAAATAAGTACTAGATAACAACAGAAGGGAAGATATCAAAAATGTAGGGACCTAATCTTATTTGAACACAAGACTCCTCATTGGAAGGAACAGGTATCTCAGCAGACTGTTGTATATGGGCAGTGCTCCTAGGAACCAAGTACAATCTCCAACAATATGTTGGCACATTCTGTGTGAAAGGATTTCTTCAGCCATATTCATATCCAGCAGTACTTATTCAGTTGAAATCCTGTTGGTACATATGTTAGATTGATATATTAAATAGTTGAATATAAATTCAGATACATGTTTAGATGTAAAGACACATTCAGCTAGAACACATGTCTTCCAGCTCAATTGATCACACAATGGGAAGGGTCTGGAAATGCAAAACTGGGAAAGTCTTCATATAGGACTTTACTTCCCTGAAATTCTTGGGCAGCAGGCTCAGCCCCACCATCAGGTATTAATGACACAGAACTTTTTCTCCTGCCTACAGTTCTATAACAGAATTTTAAAATAATGGCTTGATACAAAAAATAAAATGCTATTCCCAAATGGTATTCCTCTGCACAAAGACAATCCTATTTTCAGTTCTTGGGGGCTTTGACACCAAAACACACACAACCCCCAGCAAGTACCCTTTAACTTCTGTGCTCTGTCCTGGTCTGAAATAAGGCTTCAGATACCAGTTATGAGAAAAATCAGAAGGAAGACATATCATAAATATTTTTAAAAATTCAGGTAGCATTTAAGGGAAGGCCTGCTATGCAATACATTTCCCTCAGGATGTTTCTTCTGTGAGCCATACAAATAAGGCCTCTTATTTAAAATCTTCTAACTAGAATGCATAAAATCAGTTTCTATACAAAGAACAAATGCAGTGACATTTTAAATGAAGTGTATCACAAAAAGATTTGATATAGATGTAACAGACTTTGCATTGTGTGAAATATAATTGAGTGCTTTCTGAACTACAGCTGTGTAAAAATATCTATTAATTATATGCCTAATAAGTGACAATAGATTCATTTTGGAAAATCAATTCTTTTTTAACTTAGATGCAATGACTGATGAAAGTATTTATTTTTTTTTCCTTTAAGGAGGTTGGGGTCTAAAGGGTTCACTGATATGGAAAGGCTGTGAGTCCAGTCCTGCCTCCAATTCGTTTTAATCTTTTCCCTGGGAAGATAATCAAGCCTTACACTAGCATAAAAGTGATGACAGTGAATGGCTTTTTGATATATAAACATCAAATAATTGATTTGCAGTCATAACTATAGGAATATACATATATATATTCACACCTATCATAACTATAGGAATAAGTTTTTTTCCCCAATGCTTCTTGTGGATAATAAAACTGTGTTTAAAGCCAGATATGGCTTTTATGGTAAACTGAGTCAATGCTTTTAGGTTGCTGCCATGATAAACCAGCCCATGCAAATCATCTGTGATTTTCACATACATATATTTGGTGTCAGAGAAGAAAAGAAAATGCAAATTTCTTCTCCTACAGGGCTAGCAATGACTTCAGAATCAAACAGGTAAACCTATCTCAAGGGATATCATGAGAACCAGTGTAGGCAGCTACTTTGACACAAGTCAAAGTAATGCTACCTGTGCCTCCTAAAGGGAAGCCTGCAAAGCAAAAGCCCCATTTTTTTCAATACCAGGAAATTGTAGAGCAAAGAGACAAAAAAGGAGAAATAATAGCTTCTTAGAACATCACGTTTACCTTAAGTGAGTTTGCCAGACATTCTTAAATGCTATACATGCCTTTGTGGTATCTTATTGTACTTCATCCTATGCAACAAAAGCTGGAAAAAATTTTTCAGGTACTACCCTGCAACATGGTATGATGCTATTAAGTAATTTTCACACCTCACAGTCCATCTTAAGTCAAGGAAGTAGATGGGATTTTTGTGTCAACTGAAAGTGCTTTCAATTAATCACATTCTCTGTACCTTTTATACCATCTGCCACGTGTGCATGTGTGTCTGTGCATTTCCCTCTGCACGTGCAGGAAGAGAATTAGGTCTATGTTCTGTTTCCAATAAGAAAAGATAATATTCCTTTAAGAAGGTAAAGTGCTCAAATCTTAGGACATCTGAAGCATTTAACAATTTTGATATAACTTTAATGTTGCTATCATTTTTGCTGTTATTATCTGTGAAATCTTTGGAAAGATTTACAGATGGATGGATTATGCTTTGGCCAATGACTGACTGTCAAACGGGAAGTGTAATTGCTCTGTGAATTATCCCAGTTTTGTTGGAACAGGGAAGACCTAAGAAAAGAATATTCTTGAGAAAAGCAAGAAGCCAAGGAGAATTAAGCTGCGAAACTCTTCACTCTTTCCCACTGTGAAAAACTAACTGTATTTTCATGCAGAAGGAAACAAGCATACTCATGAGAGGATTTTTTTTTTCCACGTGCCACATCAAATGTCAAATATTTGTTCCAAGTTTCAGAGTTGGCATGGTTTCTTAAAAAAATAGCTTTAAATATTTGCCCTAATGTTTGAAAACAGCAGATCTATTAGTGCTGAAACACTCCCAACAACACTTCCCAGCACGAAGCACTTCAGCCCAGATTCTTTTTAAACTTGATCAATTTATTAAGTTATTGAGTTGTCCAGTTACTGTGGGTTTGAAGGTAATTTTTTATAATGTGAAGTATTAGAACTGCAGGCCTGCTATTTGTCATACACCAGTATTTGCAGAGTAGAGAAACAGTCTCTTTACACTCCAGAAGAACCCACTAACTTTAAGTACTTTATATGACTCCTTCTCTCTCTGGAATATGAATAAGAAGGCTTACTTAAGAAGCACTTTCATCAATATACAACAGTTTAGGAAAGCAATTAAGAGCTGAGGAAGCAAATTATGTTGAGATGATTTGAGCACATCTGAGAGAAATCTCATATGGTCAGCACATTTCCATGTGGTTTCCTGTAAGTCATGCCAACTCCAGTGTGGGTACTTGAGATCATAAGAAAAATATAGAGAACATTCTCTGCTTTGTGCCCTGAAGCATTGGTTGGGAACTATTCCCACTACTGTGCTCCACTAACAGGAATAATACATGGAATTAGAGGGTGAAGCCTTCCATAAACTTTACTTCTCTCCTTCAGCACACAAGATTTGGGGTGAAAATGACCTTTTTACTCTGCAACAACCCCACCTTGGGCATGATATTCTTGGTCCCCTTTTCTTCCACATTCACTTTTCACTGTGTGAAACCTTGAAGGCTAGCCTGGGTCTACGAGCAGCAGCATAATTCTACTGATAATTGCTAAAGAAATGTGGACTACTGCCAAAGTAATAACCCAAACAATGCTGGACCATACTTTAACTGCATCAGTTTGCAAAGCTTGATTAAAGGAGACAGGGCAAAGGTCCATAAGTGTGCTGTTTCAAATATTTTTTAACATGATTTGTTGAACTTATGCTGGCCCTGAAAAGAAAATTCCCATCAGAATCAGAACAAGCCTCATTAACTATGAGGTTATAATGTCTTGGGCAGATTAGCTTTTGGGTTGTTTTAAATAGTGCTGATCAAGTTTAACCAGGAGCCTGCAATTTAAATCACTCAATTCAACCTCTGGAAAATCATTGTGCTACTCTATTTGAGAAACCATGTTTGCAGAGAGGAGGTGTCTTCGAAAGACCATGATGACCTCATGAACAGAATCTGCACCAAATTAGTCCATTTTTCCCACACCATTTATTCCAGAGAACACTATGCAAAAACAATGTAGCTACCCTTTTTCTTAAGGAAGCACGAGTTACATATTTTCCTGGTATATATCATTAGGTTGCCTATAGCATTTCTGTGAGTAAACCAAGGTGCAGATGTTTGGATATTCAAAATGATAATATTTTAATGATATTTTAATGAATTTCAGAATTAGGAGGAATACTACAATTAAGTCTAGAGGTTTCTGTGTAACTGGGGTCCCATTCCCTCAGGAGCTATGATAAAACACAGTAAGAGATAGCCCAGACAAGTAGGTTTTACAAACTAATTGAGAATTAGAAAAGGAAACACTTCAAAAAACCAAACAAATGAGGAACATGAGCAGATTAATGCTTGTAAGAGTTTAAGAAATTGGTCAGCTCAACTTGGCCAATTATTCTGATGTGACTATAGCCACTGGAGCTGTTACTGAGGCAGAGCACACAAACCTTCTAACTCATAACTGTCAGTTTGAAGACTAACATCATGGTATTGCATTTATCAGTGATATAAATATTTGTTGGATTCTGTATCTATGTCATTTCTCACAAGGTAGAGTAAAACAGTTTATATTAATGATACAATTTTTATGATGAAGAAGATAATCTAAGTATCCTTCAAGAAGTTACTGCCTGCATGAGCTTTCCCTTCAGAGAATTACATCTTTCCATTTTAATTATTGCTAAGTGTTTCTAGTTTTGTCCATTCCAGAATGATACCTGCCATTATGTCAAAGTTGACTTGAACAGGTAGGTCAACACTGGTTTGACAACCCAGGAAAATGCTCAACTGTAGAAAATGCTGAAGCATAGGAAAGCCATCAAGGAGTTAACTACGATGTAAAACCTCCCAGTTTGTGATGTCAGAAAGAATTCTGAACTTCTATGCCTACTGCAAGAGCATTGGGACCAAGAAGGTGAAATAAAAGACATTTGGAAGTGCCTGGGATCAGAAAGTGACAAAACTAATTCTGCCACTGAGTTCTGTGCCACCAAAGATGGACTTGTTTGATTTTTACTTCTCTAAAAGGGTGAACGTTCAAATAATTTTTCACATCTCAATATCCATCTTTTTGCGTACAATGTAAAGGACTTTAATAAAAGCTTAGATGGCTATCCAAGAAGCACACCTAAACAGTTTAATGAACTTCTGCCAGATATGAGAAAATACTCTTTTGTAACTAATTAAGCCCTAAGATATAAACTAATTCTACTTTCTCCAGTGAAATACCTGGTCTAGTGACTATAATTGTCTTCAAAAATCCCATTTAATGTGAAAAAAAATTGAATTAAACTTCACTACCTGCAGCCATTATAATAGTTAAATCATATTTCTCTATTTTGAAGCCAAGCATCTATATTTCCGCTGCATAACGGCATTGGAATTCAATGATGAGGCAGGTAATAAATGAGAGAATGTTCTAAGGTAATAACTACAATTCTCTTTAAAGGTCATTGATAGATGAGAAATTATTATGTTCTGTTAACGTTTCTTGTCATGTTCTGACTGTGTTCCATCCCTGGTCAAAATAGAACCTTGGATGTCACTAATTCTTTTATTAAAGAAAAAACAAATTAACATCTGACTAAGCAGTAACAGTGAAGAATGCTCTCCTTAGTGATGGAGTTCTTTTAAAAGAATAGGTAAATGCAGAGCAAGTATCTATTTTGTTTCCAAATTTCAGATCGAGACTCTAATTTAATTGATTGATTGTTCATTCGTGTGATGCAGCAAAAAAGAAAATATCAGAAAATAACCCTGATTCTGAAGTGATGCCCTTCATGCAAAGCATAGTCCTGAATTCTTCATTGTCTCACAGTGAGATTGTAGAGCAGCAAGGAGAAAGTTATTCTTCTATGTAGAGGAGCATATATGTATGCTAAGACATACCCCAAATCCACAAATATCCCAAAAAAACAACCCAAAAACCCAACCAAAAAACATTAAGAATGCTGCTTTTTATTTTGACATGGCAGACTCCTTTAACTTACAAATTTCTAATCATTTGTATACATTAATTAATGAAGATAGGTAAAATAATCTGAAGGAAATAAATCTCACTACCCACGTGTCATATTGATAAATAAATATCCCATGGTCTGTTAGATCTATGTATGACAACAGCAGAAGATTAATCTATTTCAGGTCCTTGTTTTACCATAGAGACAATACTTTTTCTTGAATAGCTAAAAGACACCTAAAGGTTGTTCTAGGCACGTGGGAAATTTCCAGCTTCTTAACTTTAAGATCTTAAATTAGAGCAAATTACAGAATCACACAGAATCACAGAGTGGTAGGGGTTGGAAGGGACCTCCGAAGATCATCCAGTCCAACCCCCCTGCTAGAGCAGGATCCCAGAGTAGATCCCACAGGAACACGTCCAGATGGGTTTAAATGTCTCCAGAGACCTCAGAGACTCCACCACCTCTCTGGGCAGCCTGTGCCAGCGCTCTGTCACCCTCACAGGAAAGAAGTGTTTCCTTATGTTCAGATTGAACCTCCTGTGTTCCAGTTTGTGCCCAGTTCCCCTTGTCCCATCACTGCACACCACTGAGAAGAGTCTGGCCCCATCTTCCTGACACCCACCCTTGAGATATTGATCAGCATTGATGAGATCCCCCCTCAGCCTCCTCTTCTCCAAGCTAAACAGACCCAGCTCCCTCAGCCTCTCCTCAGATGGGAGATGCTCCAATCCCTTCATCATCTCAGTGGCCCTGCACTGGACTCTTTCCAGTAGCTCCATGTCCCTCTTGAACTGGGGAGCCCAGAACTGGACACAGCGCTCCAGATGAGGCCTCACCAGGGCAGAGCAGAGGGGGAGGAGAACCTCCCTTGACCTGCTGGTCACGTTCCTCTTCATGCATGCCAGGACACCATTGGCCTTCTTGGCTGCAAGGGCACATTGCTGGCTCAAGGTCAGCCTGGTGTCTACCAGGACTCCCGGGTCCTTTCCCCCAGAGCTGCTCTCCAGCAGCTCAGCCCCAGCCTGGACTGATCCATGGGGTTGCTCCTGCTGGACACGCTATTCCTGATATACACCAGGATTCCATTGGCCTTCTTGGCCACATACAGTATTTTCCATAGTATTGTTATGAGCATCTGCTGCACAACTTCATTCCTTAATCCAATGTATTTTGCTTGCTGTTATGGTCCTTGCTTTCTTTCAATAAATGTATATTTGATGGGGAATGTTGCACACACAAACAGAATGATATTCACGTGCATTCATGGTGTGGGGAGAAATTCAGGCCTCAGTAAAGGTTCAAAAGGGCACCTAACCACTTTTTGTCATAGCTGGCTTGTACGTTTGACATAGGAGTGTTGCAAAAGGCATGTATCTTCCTCTAAAGAGAGGGCTTCCATTTTCCTGAGATAAAGTTCTGGGATTGCTTCACCATTTTTTATACCTTAGCTTAAGTGACTGGCAAGTTTCAGTGCAAAACATAAAACTGCTTATTGTGACATTTGGCTAATTAGCGCCTTCAGGGACTCACTGCACTTAATACAGCAAGAGAAGAATTGGTGCCATTTCCATTTTACGTTCCAAGAACAGACAGACCTCAAGAACATTTGGTACTTCATAACCTAGCAGGCTCTACAGCGCAAATGATAAACTGCCACTTACTTCAGCAAGAGTTTAGTGCAGCCATCTAAAAAGTAAGGAGTAAAAGTTGGTCCTTTCCTGGTATATGGTGTTTATAGGTCAACAGTCTACATTACCCAAAGTGAGTAATAATTCCTTGCCAATATTCTGTCTAGAAGACCTTTGTCTATACAACCCAATCACAGATATTTTATTTTCACTTTTTAAAAGATGCACATGTTAACACAGAAGGACCATGGCCTTTTCTCCCACCATTTTCAGTGTTAGACTGGTACTGAGCAACCTTTAGATGACATGAATCTTGGTTACTAGGGTTTGGTTCAGTTGAAAAAAGTAATGATGTGTCCTGACAAGCCAATGGTGACAGAAAACAATTCATCCTACTATTTTTATCTATCTTGGAACAGTGATGAATCTAACATGACCCTGTGATTGCAACCTGACAGGTGAAATTATCATAGAATATCCTTGAAATGTTTTCTTCTTTTAAAAAAAATGTAATTCAGCTTGTGTGTGGAAAACCCAAGTCAGCTGATCTTTCAGTTTTGTGTTTTGTTTTGGGCTTTTTTAACCAATTTGACATCTGCATGACAGAAGATGTCTTCTTCCTTCTGGAGACATGAAGCCAAGTGACATCTGCACCTAGCTTTGGCACATAGCAGGAGATCTGGCTATCTGAAATAGTATCTCAGCAGGAAAGATGGACTTGGACAGCTTTAAGCTGTTCCAGGCTTTGGAAAGGCCTTGGATACCTTATGCTATTTAAATATTCCTGCAGCATTTGTATTAGAGACTTTTAGAGTCCCTTAAGATCACTAAATTTATTTAACCTACTGGAAAGCTGTCAGGCAAAAGGAAATTATTTTGCCCAAGAACAAGGAATGCAAATAGTTCCCCTGAAGAAGCTCAAGGAGCCAGGCAAAGTTCCTTGCATGATTTTTCTCCATTCTATACCAGTCCAGACACAGTCCCATTCAAACTTATGCTGCTGTTGCTTCCAGTTCTCTAAAAGAAACATGTTTTTTGCATCCTTAAAGTAAACTTTAAATAGAAACTACTGACTCTGCTGATCCTTTTCACCAATTCATAAACTGCTTGGATGATAGCTCTGAACTGAAAATAAGTACAACTTAAGGCCAACATGTTTGGGTTTTTTCAGCTACTGCATGAAATATTTAATACCCAGGAGGATTTTTTTTTATTTCCCATAAAAAAAATTACAGACTAAAATGTGTCAATTTGTCAAAATTTGTACCCTGCAGCAGATGTTCAGCTGTGCAAAAGAAATTTTCTTTTTCCTTCTTATATATGAAAAAAAAATTATATGAATAGAACTGATATGGTCAGAATTGAACCATATACAGTTAAAAAATTTTGACATGCAAATAATGTAAGTCTAACCTTTTTTATATGCCTTCCTTATGAAGAAGTTTATACAACACTCAGTCAGAACATGGGAAAAATATTTTTTTTTCTTACAACTTCACAAAGATTACTGTTACTGCATTTCATTGTTTGGATGCATTTTCATTCCTCATTTGCCTTCTGTGTTTTTTTGTGTTTCTAAATTTGTTGGAAGGAGAGAAGGGAAGCACATCAGACATTAGCTGTTCTGTGAGATTAGTCCTAATGCAGAACATGACCTAAATATGCTTTGTAAACAAGGCACTGCATTTCTTATCATTCGGCATAATAAATAGTTTAGCTGAGATTGGAAACATTCCCTATAATTTCCAAAATAACTCACCTGTTATGTTAAAAGGGTGGGAAGGTGGGCCTAATTCTCCTTTATTTGGTAACTTCTAATACATAATTTCAGATATTTTATAATTTATAATTTTATAATTTTTACCTGTTATCATAAATATCAGTAAGGAAGTCTTGTTTGCCTATATTTTACACTCCCTTGCATAAATATAGTATATACACTAGTGAAGGTGAGAAAGATTCAGACCCAGCATGCTTTTATTGCAGCTTCCATGAGTTAGGCTATAGGAATACTTTCTTTTCTGACTGTTGCTGTACCAGCTAGAGATACACCCTTTCCCCCACCTCAAATTATTCATTACTTCCTATAAATTGATTCTGTCCTCCAGGCACAGACACTCAAGTTAGCCCAAACCACCTTCATATGGCGTTTGTTCTAACCTATCTGACTGCCTGAAACACTAATTTTAATTTTTTTTCTTTAGTAGAACTGGGGAGTAATAAAAAGCAGCTCATAGGATCACTGTAGGTCATACACCTGCTTGCAGAGGGAATCTCTGTCTTACAGAGTTTGTGATAACATAACCACTCCAGGATTTGTAAATGTATCCTCTATAGAATTAAAGTCTGTACTCCTTTGTTATTATTAGAAATATGACAGTAGTGTTACAAAAAAAATTTGTTAAATTAAAACTCTTACTCTCCCTTTCTCAGAGAAGGCATGCAAAAGAAGCACTAACACCTTCATTCTGGAGACAGAAAAAGAGAGAGAAGTCATATCTCTTGGTTATTAAAATGATCATAATTTCAATAACTTCTTTGTGACTATATTAATGTTTTCAAAATATGATGTATTGCTAATTAGGAAAAAAAAAAGTGCTATGTATACTTTCCACATTGTTTTTCTGCAGGATGTGGTAGGTGTCATTACATCAGGACACTATTTTTGCAGGTAGAATCTCAGAACCCTGTACTCTGAGGACCCTGAGGGAACAAACAGCTTCTGAAGTGTAAACATCCAGAGATGATATGTAACATAAAGAATAATGACAAATAGGAAAAACTACATAATGCCATTTTGTATAGTCACTTGCCTTACAATGAAAGGCTCTAACAAGATACTTTCACATAACTGAAATCTAAGGGAAGAGCTGCTAGCAGATTTTTGTGCTTATTTTGACTGAATTCAAGATTCCCTTTGGGCCAGAGCTGATGTCATTGTCCTTCCTAAAGAAGGGTACAGAATTTCAGTACTACTTAGTACATTATTAATCCAAATGTTTAACCCCTTAGATGTAGCTAAAGGTGAATATATTCTCAAATATATTTGATTTTTACTTTCAATATTCAGTTTATGAGGCACTGGCAAATTCACAGATTAGAACAAACCAAACTCCTAAAAAAATCCATTCCTATGAGAACAACTGAAAAGCCTAGACACTTTCTCTACAGATGATGCAGCCAGACACAATAAAACATTTTGAATACTACAGCATGCATGGTAAATTACTCAAACATTTTTATCATCCAAATTCATAAACATTTTATACATCAAAGTTAAAAACTCTGAAAATGCAGTGACAGAGCTGGCTAAGATGTGAAACAGATGATTAGGTACCACAGTGAGATGATGGCTACATTTAGCCCATATCCATGACTAAACTGCAGCAGTTGTTCTACCACCCAATGCCCCTTCCCCAGCTGAGAAGGGGAATAGGATAAAAAAGGGAGAAGGGTTGAAATAGAGACGGATTTAAAGAAATAACAAAACTAATACACTTACCAACAGAAAGTGTACAAGATTCTACTCAGCCTCGTCCTTAGGATCAGCAGTGGAAGCAAAAGGTCAAGAATAAACAGCCCCAAGAAAATAAACCCCTCTTCCCTTACTGAACTCTCTCCTTTTACAATGAGCTTGATGTAAGTGCTATGGGATACACCTGTGATGCAGCCTGGGGCAGCTGCCCTGACTGAAACTCCTCCTGCTCATGGCCTGCCTGCCATGGCTGTTCCTGGGAAACCAGGACAGATGACAAGCTCAGAACAGACAAATGAACAGTCAGTGAAAACATCGAACTGAATATTGTCAGACAAATGTGTTACTCAACACCTTTTTCAAAGCCATAGCCCTGACCATCTGAGTGTTAGAACACAGAGGTGAAAGCATAGGAAGTATATTACTATCCAAGAGCTTTTCTAAACAAATTCCACAATGTATCAACATTTTTTTACTGAAATCCATCCATTAAAAAGCAAAACAAAACAACCAATCTGTTTCTGAGGAGAATATGGCAATTAATTCAAGGTGAAAATAAAACTTCTCATTGAATTCTCCATACTGTCAAGCTCTCTGACAGTCCCTTATCCACAGCAAGTATTAGAAGTAATCTTTAAGGTTTTTTTCTTCCAAATTGTCAAAAATCATGGATGCTCTGAGTAAGATAAGTTCTGTTTGGTTTTGATTTTGCCTGCTAGGGTACAATCTGCACTGAGTGAGTAACACAATCTTCTATCAAGGTTATACTGCATGCAATTGCCAATATATGTTGAGGCTCTGCAGAGTGAGTCTCACTACCAAATAGGATCTTATTGCTCTTTCCTGATGCAGAAATCTTGTTCTATTCTGCTCTGCAGAATCACATTCTTGCTGTGTACTTCACCCCTATAAACTGATACAAAAGGGGGGGAAAAAAAAAAAGAGAGAGAGAATTTGGATCATCATCCCAGTATTCCAAGACCATGCTTGACCCTGTCAGTCACAAAGGTTGTGAGAGGTTAGGTGACAGCACTCTGCATCTGCTTTCCTAATGACCTTCCACTTAGCATGGTTTAAAATACCAGCAAGGCAACGTATTCTCACCAAGCTTTTAGCCATATCAAAGAGTGTGACCACAGTAAGTTTTATAAGATTATTGGATCGTGACATTTTCTCAAAGCCATAAACTTGTATTTCAATCATAAACAGTGCAGATCTCTTTCTTCTTCAATTTGCCTTTTCTTTAACAATCCAGCTTTCAACCATTAGTGTGTGTCCATGCAAGTTAAATTATTCTGCCACTAGGGTCAGATGATTAGAAAACCAAGTCTTTTCTCAAACCTAGACACTCCCAGCTCCAGGGTATTAAAAAGATTTAAAATTTTCTTATATTTATTGTACTGAAGTCAGGTGCCTTGTAATTTAAATTACTTTAATTATAAACTTCAACATTTAAAACTTAAAAAAACCTGTCTGCTGCCTGTGGAGGAGAGAAACCATAATGAGCTAGAGTTTGCTAGAGTCTGGGTAATAATGATTTCAAGGTCATGGACTGACAGATCAACAGGGGAAAAAAGGACTGGTAAATATCAGAGAGAGCTGAAATCGTCTTATCCTCAGGATTTGTTGAAAACATGTTAACTACAGGAATTTGTTTAAATAGCTTGGCAAGAGTGAAATTAATGACATTGCTGTAAATGGCTTTGTGGGTACATATTTTGAGATTAAGCCCTGTCTAGATTTCCTTGAATCTTCTTGATTCAAAAACTAAACACAATGGGGCAAGAAAGGTGGGAGCTAAATAAATGGTATTTATTCCAAATAAAAGTTTTACAAGAAAGAAGAGACACCCTTAAATGAGGAGGTGTTTAATAACTGCACCTGCTTTGGTCCAAGGAAATGAGACACTGCCTGAATATTATCTTTCACTGGGGAGAAAGGTAGGTTGTTTGGAGTTTAGTTTTGTCTTCATTGCTTAGAATTCAATTGTAACATTTTTGTATTATAAAGCTTTACTAACACATATAAAATTATTGAGTGAATATATTGTATAAATACTTGGAAGTCCTTGCTTTATACATGAATTTGGAATGACATTGTATACTCTAATACAGCAAAACTGCTTATCTCCCCTTCATTGAGAAATGTAGGTTGGAAGAGAACAAAGCCAGACCCCTCATGATACTGTCTTTGTCCTTTAAATCCCTTCTTCCTCCCTCTCTCTTCCTTAAAAAGTCAGCCAGAATTATATACACAAGACTTTACCAGACACTTGTACAAAATACATGGTACACAGTGCCAGGCACATCCTTTCCAATATTCCCAAGTATGGAATTAATCTTTTTCTACAGCCACATCATGCTGGTTGCTCAGAGTCGTTCTCTGATTGATTCGTACACCCACGTCTTTCTTCCACTCTGCCCTTCTGGCTGATCCACTCCCAGTTTATAGCAGAAATTCCATTTCTCCTCAGTACGTGGTATTTTAATTTTGTACTATAACATTTAATCTCGTTTGCATTACTGCACTTCCCAAGGCCATACAATTCTTTCTTCTTCTTTTGCATCTAACAGTTCACCATTAGCTGTGCCTCATCCCCACTGCAACACTGTCCCTGTATTTGGCAGTAGATTTCTCACAATACAGCCTCTTCCTTGTATCAGGCTAGAAAAAAATGGGCAACAAGAAGCAATACATGGGGAACACCAGGTGGATGCCCATCTCCATTAATCCACTTCTCTTTTCTCCTTGTGAAACTCCTACCAGTCACCTGCTGCTGAGATCTTTCAAGGTTATGTCCAGCTGGCTTGCTGCAGCTAACACGTGATTACTGTTGGAAAGAGTTGGCCAAAGCCAAGGACCTTGTTACATGCTTGTCACTCAGGGAAGGCACTGAGTGAGGTTTATCAGCTCCATCAAAATGCTCCACATTTCTCTTGGGAAAAACCTTGTCCTGCCCTGTTTGGTATCACAGAGAAATGGAGGGAAGGACTGAAGGCAAAGGAATCCCATGATATTTCACTACACAGACCTGAAAATAGAGTAATTCACTTTAACTTCTGCCAATCACAAATTCAATAGCTGAGTTTATAAAGGCATAGGAATATTTCTTGCTGGGCCTGGAAGGATATGTTAATGTAAAGAGAGGCTTCTGGTTGAAGCCACCTAGCAGTGTGTAGCAGTTTTAAGGAATGAGAACACTGGCCAAGGACTGATTATCTGAATACGCACAGTTCAGGGACAGCAGATTCCTTTGTTTGTTTTAGATCTTCCTCTGTTCATAAAACATCTTAGTAAATGTTAAAAGATGTACAGTCTGCTTTGTGAAAAGGGATGTCGTGAGTTTTTATTCTGAAAGCATGCAGTCACTCAGGATTTTTAAGAGTTTCATTTGTCACTGGGAGGTGTATTTTTTTTGGCCACGTTTACTAAGCTCTGCAAGATCAGTTTTGAGGACTGGCTAAGCAATTGTCCACATCCAAAGTACAAGCTCTTCAGGATGATTTCAGGTTGCTTTTTCACATCAACACTGAAATGTGTATGGGTGGTCTACTGACACAATGTCTGTCCTGCAACCTGGTACCCCAGAAAAGTTCCTTGTAGCATTTAGGAATCTCTAATGTATTGTCAGTACACCTTCACTTTCATCCTGCCCTATATACCTAACAAACTTCATAGGCCTTGACACTTTGACCAGTATCACATATGCAATAGCTGCTTTGTGGTTTATTGAGAATGACTAGCTTGCTGATAAGTTTCACTGATAAATCTAGCTCTGCAGCACTTCAACAGCTCTGGGTATATCTCATGAAGACCTCGTAGAGGGTGTAGACTGACCAGTAATGAGTCACTAATTTCCAGCAAGACCCTTGTGTCAGGAGGTCACACTACATGTGCAGCAGTAGCCACATATCTGCTTTCAGATCTTGTCACAATCCAGTTTATTATGTTTCATAATTCCAAAGCTGCCCAAGAGCAATCTTCTACAGAAATATCAAAGGCACCATGGCCACCATTTTCTTGGAGGTCTGCAAGACGACTGACCCTGCATGCTGTCCTGCAGCTCCTCAGTGCTCCCAGATGCAGGGCATACCCCAATGTGCTGAGGTCACTGATGATGGATGTATGTCAACAAGTATTCCCCCAGGAGGAGCCTGAGATTGTTATAACTGTGGGGAGCATCGTCCCTAGACTTCCACACTTCCCTAACCACTATGGGCATCACTAACCACCATGAAGATGACAAAGTGTTTGAAAACCTCATGTGTCCCTCCTAAGAAAAACAGCCATCACAACATGTAAAAACCTTGAAGCATAGAGTGCCACCTCTGTAGATGCCCAGTGATGAATATTTTTGGATAGAATTTTTTTTTTCATAGATATTTTATTCATCACAGTTTTCCCTGTGGACATTTAAAATATTTTTTGTAGCCTCTTTAAGAGTTTATCTTTGCCAGCACCTCAGTGAACATTCACCTTTATCTATCCACTTTGTCAACTGCTCTGCATGACAAAGGAGTGACCCTTTTCCTTAGAGGAGCTGGATTGGCACAACTTTATCAGGTTACATTCACTTTACTCTTTAATTAGGCTTTTCAGGGCATTCCCCTGAGAAAAACTACAACTTGCCAGAGTGCAATTTGAAGGATTTTCCTTGGGTCCTGTTTCAACTGAAGGAAGCAAAGAAGTGAATTTTCCATTTCAAGCACAGTCACCATTTTAAGGATAAATTTCTTTTCATTAACTCTGCTACTTCACACTTTCCTTATTTCAGGCCTCTCAAATGAATATTCCACTGTCCTAGTTGCTGAGTTGCTCTGCAAATTCCTCCTCTGAGACTTCAATCTCTGTCAAGACCATGCTGTTATTTCCACTAAAAAAATTGTACTTGGATTAGGAATTTCCCCAATGGATTCTACAACAGGGACTGAAAGAAATTTTCTCATCAGCTGATGAGCTACTTCACTCTCTTCTTTAATTGCCCACCTTGTCACAATTCCTCTTGGTGATCTAGAGGTGTCTTCAGCCACACATGCAGATTCCTTGTTCCTAATGTGTTTTAAGCATATGCCACTTTTTTCCTCCTGTCTTCAGCTCTGTATCTCTGACTTACTTAACCATTGCAAACAAACAGCCAGGTCAGTGTGGCCCTAAAAGAACATCTGGCAGTGCAGACCTGCTGAGCCAAACTGCTCACAGGGATGCTAAAACTTCCTTCAGAATGGGGATTTAAGCTAATGGCATGTACTTGTGAACCAAAGGATTCAGAAAGGGACTCCAGTGTGACATAGTGCATGCTGGTTTTATATCTTTAGTAAATTTTTGTTCACTAAGTGTCTTAGCATAAACATTCAGGCACTCTTTAATAGGATATTTTCAAGTAAGGTCTCAGAAAGACCTGAGTAGAGAGCACAATATTTGACTCAGGGCTTGAAATTTATGTAAGGTTCTGTTGCTGCTGATCAAAATCTGAAGGGAGAGCACGATACAAAGCAACAAAGCCATTGCTCTGAATTTATCTGTTCATGCCAGGAGACCATGTCAGGAAAATAGTTTCACTTCCATAAAACCAAAACAAATTTTCTCTGGGATTTTTTTTTCTTTCTTCTTTATGGGTTGGGTTTTTTTGTTTATTTTTTGAGATTCAAACAATAGTTCTGGAATAAGCCATTATGAATAATGCTGCAAGTACTGGCAAATTGTATATCCCTATTAAACTTCTAGTTAAACCTTCTTCTTAACTGGTACTCAGTCTACAAACACAGTTGATCATCACTTAAGGAAGGGCAATAATATTAAAAACCAGCCAGGAAAGGGTTTTCTCTACATGCATCTACATAGGAATATGTAGCAAGTTCCTCTAGACTCTGTTTCATTTAACTTGTTATTTAGACACAGTGAAATTTGATTGTTTCAACATGCAGTAGGTGGGTTTAAACTATAAACTAGTTGGAAAGTTTAAAAAGCCTGTTCCTCTTTCAAGGAACGAGGCAGAAGGAGCTTTCAAGGCTGTTCAGGAGGTATGAAGAGGATTTTTCTAAGAGTTTGACCATTTTTTTTTATATGCCTAATAAAAAAAAAGGCATATCTCTTTCACTATTCAAAATTGTTTATAAATCATGTCATAATTAACTGTTCAGAATTTCCCTTGTATTAGGAAAGCCTATTGTGAATTATCACTCGGTTGCATTGAACAATGCAAGATGATTGTCAGGGTATGGCACAGCTTTCCTAATTTATTTGGGGGAGGGAAATAAAGTTTCTCAGTAGGGTTGAGGCAAGTGCCATTTAGTAGTGTTCCAATACTGCAGGCAAAAGTCCAAGAAACATAATTATCAAACTAATACCATATAATTATGTACCTTTGCATGTGCACTAAGTGCACTAACAGATGTGTGTATACAACTCATCCTTAACCAAGTCTCCATTGTATTAGCAAATTTGCAGGCCCCATTTAGATCATTTTAAATGTCTCCTTAACACTTTTTCAGATTCAAGTATGCAAGGATAAAAATTAAATTAAATCTGTCGTGCCTGTGAAATGTAATTTCAGTCATATAAAGAGGAAGAAAGTGGCTGTCTATGCTGGAGTATGGCATTATTAGGCAGAATTTCTTCACAGAACAGGTTGTCAGACATTGGAATGGCCTGCCCAGGGCAGTGGTGGAGTCCCCATCCCTGGAGGTGTTTAAGAGTCATGTTGACAGAACGGAGATCACAACAACAGAAATCTGGCTAATTTCAGAAGAGAAAACCACATGGATATTTCAGTGCAGAGTTGAGGCAAGCATTACTAGCTTTCTGTAAAGTGTGACACAGCCACAGCTTTCAGGATTGTTCTGGCATCTCTGTGAAGTGGTTTTTTGCATGGCAGTGAATTACACTATTTCTCTAAGCCCTTCACTATAAATAAAAACTAATAATTTGCCTCCTCATTGTCATTAGAGTAAGGAAAAAATACATTGTCATGTTATTTAGAACTTTATAGGTTATAATGCCTCTACACAGTTGTGTCAAATTTAGGTTAATCATTAAAACTTATATCCAGCATTTTTTAACACAGGAGAACTTGACGTACAAATTGCTATATGACAGGCAATAATTACAAACCCATGCCAGACAGAAAGGTGAGGAAAATTCCTAGAATGATTACAGGTAAAAATAAAGTGTGGGTAGATTTAAGAACTCTTTTGTGTGCTTTTGTGAAGAAAATCTATGAGCTTTATTATTGTAAAGACATTTTGAGAAATAAAAGCCCTTCTGTTTTCATTCAAAGCAAAGTGTAATGAGTAACCTATGTGAAACCATTAACTGGGAAAGGTGCAGGTTCTTTGGTAAGTTCTCCTCATAGGCTGCCAGCACTTTCTCCTTTCAGCATAACCTTTGGTGCCTGCTTCTTTTGAAGCTTCTGGAAATCTTTATCCCTGGATATTTTTAGTCTTGGATTTGTTCAATCTCTGGCCAATGCTATTGTTCATCTCACAACAACAATAACAGCACTTGACAGTGACATGGGATGTTAAGGTTTTATAGTGCTGCTAAATATATTTCAATTAATTTTCAAAACAGCCTTTTAAGTATTCTTAGCTATTTTTTTTCAGAATAAGAAGATGAGATACAACACACTGAAGTCACATATCCACACACTCATATGTTTTTACTGCCAACTAAATACTAGAACTCTCTACTTGCTGGCTATCTCTTGGGCTTTGTTTAGGCCATGAAACCTAGTTTGCTAAACTCACAAGAACCTTTCTGAAAAGATTCTTTTTTCTTAGGAGTTTCACTTGGAAATTTGCTGCAGAAGGTATTGAAATTGCAGAGAATTCAACATTTAAATTCAGGGTTGAAAAGTTCTCCATCCAAATGTCAACCTAGAATACATAAACTAAAATATGCAAGTTTGTATCTTAGAGGTGAAGACTGAGCTGCAGTGAAAGCAAAGATTTCCCTCTCACTCCATGTTGTGGTACTGCTTATAGTGCTACACTCAGGTATAATGTCCTGCACCTCGGATCTCGAAACACATTAACTGAGCTGGCAACACATTTAATGTGTGTTTGAAGTACTCTGATAAATGGACCAGACCTTTGCAGGAATTGTGAAACTGCCACAACTACACCCCCAAATTCAGACCTCAGAAACTGCTGCTGAAGTTGGGTTTGTTTGAATAATACATGAATTTGCCCCTTGCTTGCTTTTTCCTACCCTGCACTGATTGGTGTTATCCTTTGGGTTTCTTGAAACCATTCTTCTCTCTAAAACAGACTGAAAAGTTAAAGGACAAAGTAGATTGCTTTTATTTCACATTAAATTGCAGAGCTCCAGAGTAGTGAGGGGATTAGATGTTACTGCCAAATAAAATGTTGTAATGAAATATTTTGCATTCTGTAATGCGGCAGACACGCAACAGCCATAAAAGTCAGCTCTTCAGAGTAGACTCAGGGCCTAAGTGGGAAGGAGTCAGATCTCTCGGGAGGTCTTACAAAATAAAATCCATGGTTTAGTGGAGAACTGGCAGTGCTGGGTTAATGGTTGGACTTAATGATCTTACAGGTCTTTTCCAACCAAGGATGTTCTATGATTTTATGATTTTCAGTGAATGCAAGATGCTGAGACCCTCTTAAAAAACCTCAAAATATGATCTTTTTAGAGATTAAAAATCTGGTCTACTTTGAAAGAAATTAAGTAGTAGCAATTATATTAGATAATGGCAACAAGCAATCTGGGATCAATCTTGGCATCCATTGGCAGCAGCATATTCACCATTTCCCACACAGCTGGATCTGTGAGAAATACCACCAGAAGATAAAGATCTATGACACTATTTTCAAGTCTATAAAAGAAATATTTAATAATTCCTAAGGTAAGCATATTGCAGTTTTGACCTTATTCCCACCTGCCATTCAATGACATCTCTTGATTGATCATCTAATGTAAATAGGAACAGAATCTCAAATGAGAGAGTAAAATAAAATTACTCCCAAAGCAAACATAATTCTAGTCAATATTTTATAAAACCTTGACTTAGGTGAGCATTTAATTTGTGTTCCTTTTCATAAATGAAGATTTACAAGGCCTGTGATGGCACTAACCTTTTCCTTGGATGGGTAGCACATCTCATATATTTAAGTAATTATCAAATAGATCCCCTGAATTATCACCAGGAAAAAAAGCATGAAAGCATGTCAAAATTATTTAAAGGGACCATTACATGCACTTATCTGCCCCTATCTTGCTTTCATTAATACTCTATAGATACGATGTTATGGCCATATCAAAATCTTTGGACTCAATGGTCATTGCCTGAAAAGAAAAAAAAAACACGACACTAACTTATCTTGATTTTTCATATGGCAAAAGCAGAAGAAACTCACTCCTGCTCCAAATCAAGGGGGTTTTTGTCTGCACAAAAACTACTAAGATCACTTTGAAACTACTTAGTCAGATTTTGGTCTATTCTTCTTTAAAATCTTAGTTTGTCCTCTCTTTTCCTCCTAGTAATGAAGTTCGTTGTTCCCTCTTGAGTTGATTAACTCTTGCACAGAAGGCTATTGGAAAGGGCAGAGGTGGGCAGAGCTTAAGTGGCATTTAAATGTACCATTGGTTAAGTGTTGGCCCTCTGCACAGGGTTAATTTAACCCATTAAAAAGTGTTTTATATAGCTGGAAATGGAAACAGTCTACAAAAGAAGTCTTCTGGCCATGTGCCTTCATACAGTGTGGCTCTGCTTGCAAATGTGGTTATTTGTGAAGATTGTAGCGTGTTCATTGAGGTTTTTTTTCTTCCTTTCATCATCTGCTACTGCTTCATGTTAAGAGTGATCTATGTCACACTAGAGAGAAGATGTGGTGGAAAACAATTAATAGAATTGAGAACATAGAGAAAAGTAATGAAGTGAATTGTTTTGAAAATCCAGCGCCCCTATGCCTGGTTTCATGCATTTGTAATGAATGTGCTGTGAGGCCAAGGGAGTTGTGTACTCTCAGGAAAAAATGTGGGAAGGAAAAGTGTCTGCACATACACAGGTATAAACATTTTACAAACTGCCACTGTCAAGTATATAGGCAGGAAAGGAAATATTTTTAATAGAGACAAATTAAATTTTTCAGAAGAAATACAATAACAGAAACTCAATTCTTTTTTTTTCATTGCTCTCTGCAGCTCCCTGACAGGAGGGGGTAGCGAGGGGGGGGTCGGTCTCTTCTCCCAGGTAACATTGACAGGACGAGGGGTGATGGCCTCAAGTTGTGCCAGGGGAGGTTTAGATTAGATATTAGGAAAAAATACTTCCCTGAAAGGGTTCCCCAACACTGGCCCAGGCTGCCCAGGGCAGTGGGGGAGTCCCCATCCCTGGAGGGATTTCAGAGCTGTGGAGATGTGGTGCTGAGGGACATGGGGCAGTGGGGACTGGGCTGTGCTGGGTTAATGGTTGGACTGGATGATCTTAGAGGGCTTTTCCAACCAAGATGGTTCTGTGATTCTGTGAAAGCTGTTTTATTACTTTGAAACAACAGTGATTCATAAAAAGATACAGCTGGACACGAAAAGATGTTTCTTTTTTCTATGCTTTTTGGTAAATTGAAGGAGAAAAACACTTCCCATTGGACATGTAGCCTGAACACAACTTATTCAGAAACTCTATCTTACTTTTATTAGCTTGGAGTTTCACGTTTTCTGCTTTGGTTCATACTATACAGTTCAGCTCTTCTCAGTACCTTTGCAGATCATATTTCTTTAGTGAAATTAAATCCAAACTTGGCTTTTTATACTTTTCAACAGCCTGAAAATTGTTTGACTTCATCCCTTAGGTTATGGTATTCTCTAAACCAAGCCATACTTTGCCACTGACTTCTTCAGGTAAGCTTGTAAGAAAAAGGGAGCTTACCAGGACTTGGCCCCTGGGGCTGGGGAGGGTGCCAGACCAGCCACTGGCCTGAACCCAGACTTTTTTGCCTTCTTCTATGGCCTAAAGACTTTGCACTGACTGAAAATATAGGGGCAAACCAGTAATTACACCAACTCCCAGAGGTGTAACTCAAGAGAAAGATGCCCAGGACTGAATCTGGGATATCTATACCAGTCCCCAGAGAGGAGAGGATGTGTGCAGGAAGGAGCACATTCACAGCAAAATAAAACTGTTTCCAGCAGCAGAGCCCCTGGAAGTATTTACAGTACAGCCAAAGCATGTTTTGCCCCCAGCAGAGAAAATATGTGATTGTTAAAGTAATGAGGTAGGTTAATCAGCCTTAATTGTTCCAACAGGGTACAGGACATTTGCAGGGAAGGAAATTTTCAACATCGTTTTTCTGCTCTCTTTCTCTGAACACGATCATGAAATTTGTCAAATTTTCATTTTTCCCCACTGTTTTTCATTCATCTTGCATTTACTTTTTTTTTTCCCAAACACTACTTTTGTTATGGACCTGGAAACACTTGCCTATTACTTGTTTGGGTGTGTTGTCTAACAGAGAAAAGGATATTAAAGGTGGAGAAGTTCTCTCTAAAAATGCATCAGGAGCAACTGCATTTCACATAGCATCATGAACACTTCCCCCAAAACCACAGCAAATTGGGCTTATATTGGGAATGTTCAGTGGGAATGGTTCAAAGCTGCACCAGGGGAGGTTTAGACTGAATGTTAGGAAGAATTTCTTTACTGAGAGGTGGTCAAACACTGGAACAGGCTTCCAAGAAATGTGGTTGATACCCCAAGCCTGTCAGTGTTAAGAGGCATTTGGAAAATAACATGCTTTAACTTCTGGTCAGCCCTGAAGGCTGTTGGACTAGATGATCATTGTAGGTCCCTTCCAACTGAAATATTCTAGTCTAGTCTCTAGTTACAGAATGTTAATATAGTTGAATAAATACAAGGGATCTGTGCTCCTACCTCCTTCTACCACTCTGAGGCATCGAATCACTGTGCCTTTCTGACCCTTGCTATTTGGTTCTTGTGCTTTAGTCTTGTAGTAACAAAAGCCATCTCAGCAGCAAGGGTGCTTGATCAGTGACACTGATAGTGATGAAAATGTTAGCTACTGAGCTTTATCAGCCTGGATTGGGGCTGGCTGAGATGGAGTTAATTTTCCCCATAGCAACCCTCATTGTGCTGTGCTTTGCATCAGTAGCTAGAAAGGTGTTGATAATACACCAATGCTTTGGCTACTGCTTAGCAGTGCTCACACAGCATCAAGGCTGTCTCACCAGCATTCCTCCCCACTCACACCCAAAGGCCAGCAGGCTGGGGGTGGGCCAGATCCTGGGAGGGGACACAGCCAGGGCAGCTGAGCCAAACTGACCAAAGGGATGTTCCATACCATATGATATCTGCTCGACAATAAAAGCTAAGAGAAAGGAGTGGGGGTGGGTGGAGCGTTCATTATTAAAACATTTGTCTTCTGGAACAACCACTAGGCATACTGAAGCCCTACTTCCCAGGAAGCAGCTGGACACTAAAGAATAAATATTTCATTTTCCTTTGCTTCTGCGCACAGCCTTTGTTTTTTACTTTATTAAACTACCTTTAATAAAGACCCACAAGCTTTTTTCCATCTTATTTTCTGACCCCCCATCCTGCTGAGAAGGGGAAAGACAGAGTGAGCACCTGGCATCCAGACAAGGTCAACCCACCACACAGCCCTCTAGCACAGACTTTGTGACACACATTCATGGTTTGAAACTCAGGACCACCTGCTCCCTCAGAAACTTCCCTAACCAAAGTGAAAGGTGAGGCTTAACAGCTGTGTCATCTTTGCTGCCTGCAGTCCATCCAAAGCACAGCAAAACCCTTGCACTAATAGGATTGTGGCAGAGTCTTCTGTGTGTTCCAGTATCAATGAACTCATTGAGCAACTGTCCTTAGTCTTGTCATGTCTGTGCTGAAATAACAAAATATAGTCCTGTGGCTCTCTCTAAAATGCTCTAATCTCAGCCTTTATCCCCTGGCACACGCTGAAGCTCACTGTGTGACTGAAGTTGTTGCTGCATTCTGTAGACGTGCAAGTGGCTCCTGTGAGAGGTAGAGGAGCCCTGCTTATGGTTCATAATATATACTACTTCTATGGACATTCTACAGTAATAATCAGTAGTGATTTATTTCTTTGAATTGGTTCCCTGAGCTGCAGAGGTCATAGAGAATATGTTAAACAAATTGGATCCACATTTGGTCTTTTTGTTCTATCTTTTTGTATGGAAAAAAACCCAAACAAATAAACAAAGAACCCCCCACAAACAAACCCAAAACCTCAAACCAAATCCCAAAGCTTTCCTGTTTATTATAGGTAGTGTTTCTACCACTTCTTCCACGAGGCTGCTCTTTAATTCCTTGGTTTGTCAAGGAGTCATTTGGTAATACAGACATCTTGACCCTTTCTCTTTTTTATTGCCTACCCTGGTTTAATCTGCATGCTTTAAGACTATGCAAGGAATTCTTTCAGGTTTTGTTTTTCAAAAATATTTTCCTTACTTATAAAGGCACGCTGTACTAAAGGAAGTGGAATACTCCATTGATTAATGACATGTGAAAAAAAGGCCCAGGTGTCTACTGACTTCAAAAATCTCTGGAAATAAATGAAGGGGAACCACCAGCTCTAAATCATTAGTCATCACAAAACCTTGACATTATCTAAGCTATGCTTTTCAAGAGAAGAGCCATGAAATCAGCAAGCATTGAAATGAGGCATGTCCCTTAGAGGAAGGATGAACGATCCTACATGTATTTATTGTGGGGTGGAGGGGATTTTTGTTTATTTTTAAAAGGACCTCTTTTTTTAGAGGTATGATCAAAGTAAACAGACTTTGCATGTGACAAAGATGGGAGAACTGAGATTTTTGAGACTTTTGACTAGTTCTATGAAAGCAAAACTACATAATTTGAAAATCTTAATTTCTGATACGAAAGTGAAATTTTCAAATCATTCTCTCAAGAGAAAATGACACATAAAAGTATAATGAGAGCC
The DNA here is from genome assembly GCA_028020825.1 of Podargus strigoides. Lineage (NCBI taxonomy): Eukaryota > Metazoa > Chordata > Aves > Caprimulgiformes > Podargidae > Podargus > Podargus strigoides. Next base: position 42,366,230 of record CM051624.1, on the reverse strand, counting down.
TTCTCAGTGTTTCCAAGCCAATTCAAAATCAAGATGTACTAAAAATTCTCATGGAAATGGGTTTTTCCTGCCAGATTTTCTTTTTTTTTTTTTTTTCCTCCCCCTGAAAACTGGTCTAAATTACTAACTGCTCATCCCTTCACCTTTTAGAGGTTTGCAACCATTATCGAGATTATGACTATGATGTGAGCTAGCTTTGGTGTTTGCATTAATATAAACCATTCTGCTAGGGGCTTAGGAAGTGGAAAAAAAACCACTAAGAAGTGGAAGTGATCCATTTTCTTGCTCTTGTTTCAGAACTCAGCCATCTGGCACGGTCCCTGGTCAGCCACACCACAGACTGACTAGAACCAGACTGTGATAAGCACTGGCATCTAAAAGAGGCAATAGCTAATGGTCTCCATGCAGCCCACAGACAGCTCCTTCTATTTGGCAATTGATTTGTTTTCTGTCAGAGGCATCAATAGTGAGACTTATTTGTCAGACTTGAAGAGTCTTTTGAAGAGTCGTGTTGCCATAACACTCAGGGATATGGTGTAGTTGAGGACTGTCAGTGTTAGGTTGATGGTTGGACTCAATGGTCTTCAAGGTCTTTTCCAACCTAGATGATTCTGGGATTCTCCATAAACTAGTCTGTCCTCCAAAGGCAGGGGACAAAACTCCCTCCTGTGGGCTTTGCCTGGTCCCAGACAACTGTGGGGAGGAGTAGAAAAAAAAGCCTTTTCTCCTACTGAACTGAAATGGAGCACCTCTTTTCCCACAGCAGCCAGCATATTGTGTTTAGTCTCCTACAGCACCTGCCTCAGGTCCTTGAATCATAATGGCAAAGGTTGCTGTGCAGAGGAGGAAGCAATATGTGACATCAGATGTCATCTTTGTGGACATGAAGGAGAACAATCATGCTCAGGGCAGCTTCTTATTGCCTTAGGCCTCCCTGATTCTCTGCTCCTTGGTACAACCACTGATACTACAGAGCTCTTCCTGTACCACCTGCTACATCTAACTGGCTTGTGCATGGAAGTCAGTGGTACAAAACAAACCCCTGCCAGGAAAGGGTGAAGGAAAACGAATATACAGGATTCGGAATGGCAACAGAATGAGAAGAGATACAAATGTGAACATCCATCACATGAGGCTGTCATTTGTATTCAGAGGGCTGGTAATTGCTTTGTTGAGTACCTGAAGGAGAGCCTTGTGTCTACATGCTGTAAATTGTACAGCTTAACAAAGCATACCCAGCGGTCTAAATCTGTAAGGAACTTAATGAGCAATGATCTGAGAGAAAGAAAGAAAAAAAAAAAGATGATGAATGAGATTTTAAGTATATAGTTCTGTAAACATCATTTTTTCCTTTGGTGAATATTAACACCAAAATGAATATTGAAAATTCGGGAAGTAATTGGTGAATCTTGTCATATTTATGTGGTGCTGTTTATTCAGATTCATGACTGAAAGGGAGCTTTATATGAAGCTGCAGGTAAACAAGAAGATTATATCACCTAGCAGCATACCCTAATAGCCAGCAGGACCCTGCAGGCAAGGAGAGCATGCCATCCTCCTCTCCACAAATCTCACTCTACGCATGTGGCAATGCAAGTTTGTGGTCTCCAGGCACCAGATAGTGACACCCACACAGCCCTGGTGTGTGCCAGGACATGTCCCTCTCTTGCACTGCTGGAAGACACAGTTCTGCTTGTCTGCTCAGCTGCTGGGGAGACAGGCCCGCTGCTCCTGGAGCTTTAGCCCAGCTGCTCAGACATCACCTGAGACACAGCCCGGTTCCCATGGCTGTGTCAGTTCCTAGCTGGCAATTTGTGCAAAGCTGAGTAGACCTGACCCAGGAGAGAAGTGAGACCTCATCAGGAACAGCTAGTCCACAAGCAATGAGTGACTCAGCACCGGTGTGGGAGAGTTGTGTTACGTGTCCCTGAATCTCAGTCCTTTCTCTTGGCCAAAAATCACTTCAGATGAATCTATCACCAAAACTAACACTCTGTCACTGCTGTTTACAGGTGCTGGCTATTCAAGGTTTCCCAAACAAACCCACTGAAGCACAAAATCCCTCCACAATCTCATGCTTATTTGCAAATGCCTACCTACTCTCTCCTTACCACCTCTATCCTTCCACCCACAGAAGAGCTGTATCACAGACAACGTGCAGCTGGGGAGTTGGACCTGGACCACATTCAGGAGCCCAAATGTGTGGAGGTACATCCCAGACCATCTATGATTTTACCTAAGCCAAATTCCTGTGCTGAAAATACGTTGATAAATACGCGCAGAGTTCTGCTGCAGAAACTGGGTCTTATACCTTTCCTCAAGGAAATACTGAAATGATTTCACCTCTGTTACACCAACATCAGGCATAATAAAGGAAGCCTAACTGAAAAGCTGGCATAGCTCATCATGCAGAGGAGTGTACATCACTTTACTGTAGCTCTAAATGCTCTTTAGCAATCACTTTTCTGACCAAACAGCAACAGGGGTGTTCCCTAAGTGCAATATATGATGCCTCATGCAAAAAAATCCTTGCTGCCCAGCACAGCCCTGGCACCAGTACATCCCCAGACACCTCACAGATGAGTAGGAGCTTCCCACCGCGCTGCCTGCCCCACTGCACCCCTTTCCCTGTTGCTTTGGTTGCTGAAGGCAGCTACCCATCCTGGCTCCAGCCCATCCTGAGCTGCCCTGCTCCCCCACTCACTGCCTCTTCCACCCACTCATCCAGTGCATTTTGACCAGAAAACAGTTCTTGCCTTATCTACGGAGTCCATTAAATTTTCTCAGTAAACAAAAACTCAGAAAAACCTCATCAGCTGCAGGAAAGAGTCAGAGTAAGACACACTCCTCCCTCTCCCATTCCTCTGCTTTAGAGACACTCATTTAAAGCAGGGCTCAGCGCTGGTGCAGGGTTTCAGTGTGCTGTGCTGGCATTTCCTCTGAAACCAGAGCCTCACAGTCCTGACCCTGGCCAGCTAACTAATTAGAGCACAGCACAAGCAAAGAGCTGGACTGCAATAATGGGCAGGGGGGATAAGCAGGCAGTTGGGATTTAGAAATTTAATCTGGTTTGAGTGAGAAGGTAGCTGGACCGTGATGGGAAGGGGGGAAGCTGGCATGGAGAGTGGTCTGGTGAACCAGCCATGCGGAGAAATTAATAGATTTTTTTAAAGGTACTCCACCAGAAGGACTAAACCCCTTCCTCTGATGAAAGAGGGAGGAAACTGATGTTAAGGACCTGAGACAGAGAAAAAGAATGCTTAACAGCTCAGAGGAAGGCTGTGAAACTGTGATATAATAGCTTCGCTGAATGTTATATAAAGATTTACTGTCTGCTAGGCACGGACTGAAGCTGAGTGATTTAATAGAAACCTCAGTTCCGTGTGATAGCCAGCAGATAATGACATAGCCTAAGGTACAAGCATTTGAAACCTTTTGCAAATCACTGATGAACCATCTGCACGCACGTCTCTCTGATACATTCCCCGAGTTTGTCATATTGCAGTTAGTCTTTTCTGCCTTTCATTCCTTTTCCCTCGTTCCTCTTTACTAAAGGCAGAGATCAGGTTACCTTCTTTTAACTTAGGCTTTAAGAGTGATTGTAAAAGCTTTGGAAGGAGCTGCTTTCTTGTCCCTTTTTCAAAAGCCACTTCCTTGGCAGGTATGTCTTCATAACATCTGCACACACACAAAGAAAACCAAAACACCCCTGTTTTCCTATGCAAGTACCTTTGGGATCAGATATTAAAAACTCTTTGGCTATAAGACATACTGGAAAAGAGAGGGGGGGAAAAACACCCACTAAGATTTTCAAAAGAAACCAATTGGGATCCTAGACAAGCACTTGGCTACAGCAGATAGACCAAGGGGAAATATGACTGCAGAGAGAGGCAGTGACATCCTTATCTTTCATAATGGCTGTGGTAGAACATTAGGTGCCTGCACTCAGCATCTTTACTAGTACCACGTAGATCACAGTCTCTCATCCCCAGGAGGAGCCTGTATTAGTGAGATGGCTGAGTAATGTAATACTGGAGTCTTTATTGTGCAGGGAGACTAGCTTCTTAGTGCTCTGCATAAAAGCATAAAATGATTTTATGGGGCAGAAGGTTATGTTCTGCTGAGGCTCAAAAGCAGAAGTATTGGACAAACCCTATCAGATGAAGCTACTGCTGCATTCTGCAAAAGTCTGGCACTGCTTACAGCCTTAATGAACAGAGGGTTCCTGGAAGCTCCTTTAATTGATTCACTCTGACATTGGGACAGACCTTTAATCTTCTTTCCCTCACTTTATAAAATGAGGATAATTATGTTTGTCTTTACCATAGGGCACTATTTAAAGTCAGTTGCTAAAGAACATCGGTACTGTCAGCTAAATGAGAGGATAAGTTCTCATCCATTAGATTTATTTGGTGTTTTTACCTTATTAGCTAGCAAAGAGTGAATGACCATGTAGAGTGTGAGACCCTGATTCAGCAAGCTCCTTCAGCAGCGTAAGGTCTTTAAGATCACAAGAGGTTTAATATATGTGAATGGACCTGCTGACAGACATACACATGAGCAGGCTGTGACACGTCAAAGTGATGTAGTTTTCAATTAGAGCCCAGAAACAATGCTCATCAGATTCTATATAATGACTTCCCATGTGACCTTTGGGGACAGTTTGCTGCTGCACAGCTGCTGAGGGAATGTTACTCAGGGAAGCTGTGAAATGAGTGACAGCACACAGAACAGAAATTGCAGTTAGTTCACTGTACATTCCTCACGTGTGAATACCAAAGCTCAGCAACAGCCATGAGTTTCACAGTGCTTCAGTTAGTCCTTCAACTGGTCCAGTTTAATACAAACCACATGATTACATTGCTGCTGCAGCTCCTTTGTTGATGCAAAACCCTGTGGCTTTTAAGCAGTGACCTAAGGAGTGGAGCCCTGATTTATTTGCAGGATATAGATAGCTGTACCCTGCTAAAAAATCACTTGGACATTGCTTTTAAAGCAGGTTCTGTGAAGAACTGCAAGGGAGCAGAGGACAGGGGAAATAACATAGTCTTAATTTTCACTGACTGTGAAACAGAGGCTAGGCTGTGAATTCATTTGAGGATTTGGGTGGTTTCTGTGAACTACTTCAGAGTGGTTTACGGTAACTCAATTTCCATTGTTAAATAGTGGTAACTACATCACCTATAGCCCACTGAAAGGAAAATATAACATGGCCCCGCTACATTTTTAAGCTTTTCTCTGCTGCAGGGGTTTTTGTGCCTTGCTTTATGGAAGGGAGGAAGTTGCTGTGCAGCAGATTGTCTTCGGCAGGGGTTCAGTTCAGCCTGCGTGCTGAACCCTGGACGTTTTGAAATTCACCTTTACCTGTTCACTGCAGTAGTTTAGCTTCTCAGGATAATTTTGCTGTGGTGCCTACATGAAGTCAGCCCAGTGAACAGGTTTTTATATGAACATATTTGTCCATGAACACCTCAGTTTTGATTTTCTCCTTGCCTTTATAAACATCTTGCACCTTCAGACTCAAAAATGTCTGAAGTAGAGGAGAGACCATTTACATAGCTGCAGTATAGATCCTGCTCAGAGCCTCTGAGCTCTAGCTGAGTGTAATTTTTCAGCAATATGTTTCCTTCAGAGGTGATATTGGCTGCTAGATCAGCGTGGGATCTGAAGCCAGTGGCATACCCCATTGTCTTGTGGAATCTGCAGAAGCAGCACACAGACTCTTTTATGCAGTAAATATATGAACAGCTGAGGCAGTTATTGCCCAAGACTTGGCAGACCAGAGCTAAGTCCCATGCACTGCAAGGTTTGCTGTGCTGTACGTGCAGGGGTAAAGAAACTGTGTATTACAGGCTTTACAAGGTGTAAATGTGACCATGAGAAAGATGAAAATTTCTTGACACAGAAACCACCACAATAGCAAACAACTAGTGGAAGCCACTTAAGACTACTTGGCTTCATATAAATATTTTTCTAAATAATAGGGGACTAAGCCTAAATCACCTCTTTCTCCCTGAGAATTCACTCAGCAGGATTTCATGGATTATCAGACTATGTGGCCCAAAGGGATAATAACAACAACCAATAATGCTTATTGTTGCTGGGATAAACAGATAGATTTCAATGTTCTTCCCTATATTGTTATTCTTTTAAGAGCCTCTGTGGTTGATAGCATTCTGAGACACATTTCATGTACTTCTCTCTCTACAGCAAAGGGTTCTTTTTAGGAAAATGTCTTTTATGCAATTGCATTAGCTGAGAAATGAAACTGCAATGTATTAAACTCAGATTTTTAAATTGCCTGGGGAATACACAGATTCAGGCCTTTTACTATCATTAGTCAGATACAATTTGTACAATTGTTCTGCTGAGCAGAGATCCTGAGCTACATGGGCTACCTATATTTCAATAACAGCATTAGCATAAGAAATACATCCCAGGGAATTCTTTCACTCTTCCCCTGCCTTGCACACTATTAGTTTGTTTCTGTTGGAGAGGTGCACAGGAAATCTATAAACCTCATTATTCAGTCCTTGAAAGAAACATTACATTTTGCCACTTTCATTTCTCCAAGGATCTCACAGCCAAGGGAACTGCATTATAAAACCTCTCTAAACAGGATGCCATGGTTGTGGTTTGCAATAGGAATAGCAGGAAACCAGTCCTTCTCTTCCCAAACCTCGAAATCAGAATGACAACCAGCATAATTTAAAACAGGTTCGAGAAGACAGCCAGTTATTTTGCCAATTAAGACCTTGCACTCTACGCTGATATCTCCTCTGTGATTCTTAGGCAAAAGGCTTTCCCTACTACAGAGTCTGGGGCAGGAAAAAACAGGTACTACCCAAGTATTTCTTGGTGTCACAGGAAATCTTTTATTTTCCTAGTACTTCTGTAGTTTAGACCTTATGCTATTCTTTAAACAGTTCCACTGTTTGCTCTACCATTTCTATTGACAGGAGAGACAACGCTCCATTTTCGCTTGGCCTCTCTTCCCTATGAAGCTGCTGGTGCTGGTGTTACGTATGCCCACTACCTGTGGCAAGGCAAGCTGTCTTCTCATTTTCTTGCTGTATATGAGTCCATAATTTGCATGTAAGAAAGGATACCAAAAGTTTGATAGATATTTTAGTAGAATGTATTAATTTAGTCTAGCAGTTCTCTCCAGGACATGTTTAAGTTCAAAATCTTATACTGAAATGAAAGACAGGTAAGGGAAGGCAAAAAGTATTGTTTTACTTGAGCTGTGCAGGTTCAAAGGAATAAACTTTCTGTTGGTCTGAAGTGTCATTGACTGTTCACTAACTTCACTAAATCTGCCACACAGTTCATGTTTTGCATTTGAATCTGGGTTCTCATATTACAAGTTCTTAATTTCTGAAGATAAGCAAGTTTTGTCACTATTCAGTTTTCAGGAAGATGCTATGCCCATCTAAAGAAAAAGGGTCCAATTGTCATCTGCTGATGGAAGCAGACTGACCAGTGAGTTGACTGCACCAGCTGTTTCAAGTAGATCCCTCAACTCAGCTGTGAACAACATGGAAGAATTTCAGGACAGGAGACATTTCATGTAACACAAATATTGCATTGTTTTCTGGGACACATTGCACTCCCTTGTGGAAATTCCATCTACTTGACTCCCGAGTATTGCAATCTGCTGCCACCCAATTAAAACTTTACAGCTAAGTGAACATTTTTAATTTTCCCCTGGGCTCAAGAAAATGTGGATTTAATTCTCTGCCTTCTCCATGACGAATCAGCTCAGAATTTTTTGCCTTACCTGACTAGAGCAAAAGAGTCATTACATGTTAGGCGGTTGGGAGTGGATTTTACAGAGTGAAAATGAGCAGTCACATACAAGTGACTGAAGGGGAACAGAGAATAAGAGTCCTTTGCCTGGCCTGGAATCTGTCAGTACTCCCACAGGCTTTATGACAGAGTCTATTGTAGTTCACTACACCATAAAAAACGAACAGTGAGCATAAGGAACATTGAGCACTGAACTTTCCCAATAGTTTACAATTATAGAAATACCTACACTGGGTAACTGCAAATGGATCCAAGTGGAAAGTACATAGCATTTGCACAGTCCCTCAGAATGTGAATTTTTCACCCAGTGGTGAGAAGTCTCTAGGGTTTACAGGTGGGGCCATAAAGTCAGGGAAGATACAGGAACCTGGGGAAGAACAATAGGGTTAGGAATTGTCTACCTGCACTAAAGAAAGCTTTGGCGAGCTGGTGACCTGCCTCTGAAAATGAGTAGTGCCAAGTGACACCAGAGGGCTGTGCTGCCATCCAGCGTGACCCGGACAGGCTGGAGAGCTGGGCAGGAGGAAACTTAATGAAACTCAATAAGAGCAAGTGGAGAGTCCTGCATGTGGGGAAGAACAACCCCATGGATCAGTCCAGGCTGGGGCTGAGCTGCTGGAGAGCAGCTCTGGGGAAAGGGACCTGGGAGTCCTGGTAGACACCAGGCTGACCATGAGCCAGCAATGTGCCCTCGTGGCCAAGAAGGCCAATGGTGTCCTGGGGTGCATGAAGAGGAGCGTGGCCAGCAGGGCAAGGGAGGTTCTCCTCCCCCTCTGCTCTGCCCTGGTGAGGCCTCATCTGGAGTGCTGTGTCCAGTTCTGGGCTCCCCAGTTCCAGAGGGACATGGAGTTACTGGAAAGAGTCCAGCACAGGGCACTGAGATGATGAAGGGATTGGAGCATCTCCCATATGAGGAGAGGCTGAGGGAGCTGGGTCTGTTCAGCTTGGAGAAGAGGAGGCTGAGGGGGGATCTCATCAATGCTCATCAATATCTCAAGGGTGGGTGTCAGGAAGACGGGGCCAGACTCTTCTCAGTGGTGCGCAGTGATGGGACAAGGGGAACTGGGCACAAACTGCAACACAGGAGGTTCAATCTGAACATAAGAAAACACTTCTTTGCTGTGAGGGTGACAGAGCACTGGAACTGCCCAGAGAGGCTGTGGAGTCTCCGTCTCTGGAGACATTTCAAACCCATCTGGACGTGTTCCTGTGGGATCTACTCTGGGGTCCTGCTCTAGAAGGGGAGTTGGACTGGATGATCTTCAGAGGTCCCTTCCAACCCCTACCACTCTGTGATCCTGTGACTTTGGGGAAGACAGATAACTTTGATACAGCATAATTGTGTAGTGCTACAGCTGACAGGAGAGGCAATTAGAAAAAGCCAGGTCTATTCCGATCTGGTCGTGGTCAATAGTCCTTTTTCAAGCTAGAACTCAGACCACATGACCTCCAAAGATCTCATTCAACCAGATATTCAATGACTCAATTAAGCACAAAGATTGGCTGAGCACATCACTCTTCCTAAGTAGGTCAATTAACTTCTTGCTAAGGTGTATGAAGTACAACAGTATATTAGCTGTGTTTCTCCTTTCTCCATTACGCACTTTAGAAGGAAAAGAGAAGCTTTCACAGCAATCATGAAGGCTTAAAGGAAACCCACCCCCTGGATTCTGCCATAACCCTCCTTTAAAAACCTGCCCAAGGAGAAGCATGTTGTCTTCTATAGATTGTACTTTCTAACTCTCTTTAAACTCTTTTCTGTTCAGCTTATATGACAGGGAAATGGAAAAGACAAGAGGAAGACTAAAGTAGTTAATAAGAGAAAAGAAATCCTAGGTTCATCAAGCATAATAGAGAAGCCAGTGACTGAATAATTACAAAGACAACTACAAATTACCTTTCAAAGCAGGAATGAAGATTGCATTGCAGTGCCCTGTGTTATACTGGAGCCTATCCTTTGACAGACTGTCTTCGTACCTCCATTTCCATTGCCATCTATCTGCTTATGTACCACACATTTGTATGCAGTGAGTAGTACAGTCATCTGAGGTTTAATGATTCCCAAGGTTTTTTGCATAATGTCCAGTTACTCTTCTCTAAATTTTTTTATAATCAGCTTAGGTCTGCTAAGTGATACTGATTAGACAACCTTAATATCTGCTCTTCACTTAATTCCCTATAGAGCAGACAACTGCCTTGGGGAGGGCTGTAATAACATGTCTCAACTTATTTATGCCAATTTGGCTCACACACTAAAACTTCTTTAGGTAACAGTTGAGTCACATTTCCAAAAAATAACCCAACAAGTTTGCAAGCACATAAACTTATGCTTACCTGTGATTTTGAAAATTTATCAAACTGGACATTTTTATGGGAGAACCTTCAGAAGCAAAAATGAGTGATATGTACCCAGCTCACAGAGGAAGACTGGATTAGAGCTGCTTGATATTAGCTTCTGTTTAAGCCTTTGAAAAATCTCAGCCTTAACAGCCTTATTTTAACTGCCAGTTGTTATTTACACTCGTGCCTGTTCCCCTCTGAGTGCTAGAGCAAACCTTCTATGCTGTGATTTTGAGATTGAATAAATCAGAAATGATAATCAATTAGCAGGCAGGATAGTATGACTTGTGGAGAATGAACTTACATGACTGAAGAGAGATCCATCACAATTTTCTTTCAATGAGAAAGCAAGCAAAGAGCTTGCAAAGGGAATGGCAAAAAGGCTATGTACAGATGCATGTGTTCATCCCTGCTGTTGGCACTCAGAGTGGTACATTCTTGGTTCTGTAGCTTGCACTCCATGTTGCCAAACAGACTTGGGACCAGTAGGTAGCTCTGCACCAGACTGCTCTGCTGATGACAAACTTTCAACTATTAGGAGCTTATTGCCAGCATCCTACCAAGCAGAAAAAGTAATTCATGCCTGGTTTATTGTCCTCTGGAGACATAAGTTACCAGATAAACATTTTCACTATGTCTAACTCTACATAATCAAACTGCAACAGCAAAGATATCCGAGATGCACAGTAAGAAAGATTTGGTCAGACAGGAGATGCCCGAGTTCCTGCTGCTGTTTATAAAATGCACTGAAAAGAAAATAAGCAGTAAAGCTCTGATATTTTTCCTCTGCTAGCGTATGCACAGCTGTCAATATACCTATTCCAGATTTCTTTTTGTTGTTTTTTAATGTAGTTCTATTCTGTTGTACCCTTGAGAGGTCCAGAACTGGAGTTAAATATAATTCAATTGATTGTCATTGGATAAATTATGTTTAAATGAATAAATGCTCTAGAAAAAATTAAACAGCCTGTGGTAAGGTTTCTGTGTAAGTGCGTGCAGTGATATATTGTATATTCAAACAGTGTCCATGAAACCAGAAAGAAGAATGAACACAACCATCTTCATGCCCATATGCAAAAGGTGACTTATTTGGGACGAGATGATGTTGTGCAATAAAAAGATTTATTGTGCGACTAAAGTGAAAATTAAATTCCTGTTAAAATATTTATGTAGATGTAGCTGTAACATTCTGCTTAGAGATAAATCAAAGATGTCTTTGGCATTTCACAGTCACAGAATTCCAGATTCTTCTGCTGCAAATTTAGTGCTTACAAGATGTTAATGGCAGTTCAGTTTTCAGGACAGTCTCTGCAGACTTTTTTTCGCTCTGCAGGTGGTGAGGATTTGCATCCATATTTCAGCTATACTTCTCTCTCATTACTGGCTTCTTACTTCTTACTTTGTGATTTATATCTCTATAAAATTCTGGCTTGCACAATGGGGAACGTGATTTCAAAAAGACAAATTCTGTATAAAATGAACATTTAGCATTTTTTTTCTTGTTTCTTTTCCCTCTTTAGACACCGTTTCTTGAGACACAGGCTGGAAGAATGACATGGCATGCTTAATCAAAAATTTCTACAAAAGGAGGGGAAAAAAAGAATTTTCCAAAAATCAAACACTTTAGAAGAGCTTTAAAATATTAGGGTGGTAGTAATTTTTTCACTCTTACCTTCTTTTGACTGAACTGAGATCTTTAAATAATATATGTGTGCTGTGAAGCAAGTTCGCCTGGGTAACTGTTAATTTGCAAGAGTTGTAATCAGTACAAATTCAGTAAGTGCTTTTTGTAACAGGGCTGAAAGTAATTAATCGATTTGGTATTCATGCAGATGTCACATGTAATTTCAGCGCCGTTACACTGTAATTTTGTAGCACTTATGGTGGTGGCAATTTTGTCACTGTAGATAAGGGGCTCTTAGTGCTTCTCTCATAAATTTCCAGCTCCTCCTTTTCAAGTGTTTATGAAATAGTGTAAAGTTAAAATCCACAGCCTAATAAAATAAGGGTAAAATTGATCAAACCCTGAAGAAGAGGTGGACCCAAATAATATAATTTTAGACTTTTAGTTTAAGTAAAAATGTGTAGGCTGACAGTTTTGGTTCAATCTATCATAGATGCAGAATTTCAGATCTACATTAGGTTTCTGGAACCCTCCTGCCTTATCTTATGGTCCCACTTTGCTAGCCAAAGCTGGTCACAGTTTGGATTTCAAGTCTCTCAGCATCTCTTTTGAAAACATTTTAATTTTAATCATTATAATACTCCCCACCTCTACTTCTACTGTGGAAAGACAATAGTGGGTTTGTGCATTAGGATTCTACTTTTCCTTGAAGCAAAGGTATTAAGGGAAAGAAAACAACTTCTATTCAGATTTTAAAAAAAGAGATCAGCTATATACCAAAAAAAATATATATATATTTGTACTTGACATTTCTGACCTTCAGTTTTTTCACCTGGTGTTGCAGGCATGCTCAAAAAACCAGCATGTGGAATATACAAAGGGAGAGAGAGGAGGATTTCACCACATTTCCTTTCACTCCATTTCCAGTGCTGACTGCAGTGCTTTCACATCTGATGTGTAGGCTGAGCTCTGCAGTACGTATAAGCTCTTAACACACAGTCTGCTCTTTGTGCCCTATGCAAGTAAGGTTCTGCAGAATAAATAAGGTAATTTTATAGCTTGAGACACATCAGAAGATATTTTATATCCACAGCAAAGTAAGAGGAAATGCAAGACTTCCCACGCTGCTCATGCCATGTATTTATATCCTCAGTTGAAGAGCCAATAATTTATTTCTGCCATCTATTTTGAGATTAGTAATCAATAAACACTGACCAGCTGACACTAGAAAGAAATTTCTGATGCATTTTCCCTACTCCAATAATTATTAAAACCCAATTTTTGATCTAGTATCAGCTTAATTAAAAAGCTTTATGAAAGCTGTGAAAGCTTTCCCACTCTATTGCCACTCAATGGAAAAATAAATGTTGTAGGAAGTATGATGAAATCTAGAGTCGGTGCTGGATTTTAAATATTATTCTAATAGTGCTGTGCTCATGTGATAGCATTACCTGGCCCTGGATGGAAATAAACTGCTCAGCTGTGTGTCATCAGTCCCAAACAGCTCATACTTCATGGAAAGTGGTGAGATATTCCACCAGAAAAGATTTTATCAGGCTGTGACTGGGGAGTTTCAGCCAGGTTAGCAACATACAAATGTGTAAGTAATATTTACCACTACACTGTGTTCTTGTCTTGTTGTAATCTTCAGTAATGTTTTAATTCAAGCAGGTCTTATTGCTACTCAGCATAATTGGCAGATAAGATGTAAGAAACCTCTGTGAGAAGAAACGCTCCATTGTGCTGTTCGCTAATCTCCACTCAGACTTAAATTCTTTACTGTACAATAATCTGTATTTACATTCAACATTATTTCCAAAACTAAATTAAATTCTGCCATGGACTATAAGTTCACAGCATATTTTGAATAAAAAAAAAAATATACACTGGATTGTTTTCCTTCTCCTGAAGGAGCTGTTACAGTGAACTACCTCCCCATGGCAAAGAACTCAGAAATTTCTCAGGAGAAGGTAAAATGGTCTCTTCCTATTTCTTCATATCCACTGTCCTCCCATATCTTTTTTCCAGAATAAGTCCCATGGAAAGTACTGAGAATTGAAACCCGATTTCAGTGACACAGTGATAACTCTGGGATTCATCTTCTATTTTCAGAAAAGGTTCTGAATCAAATCAGCTATGGGAGATTTAATGCAACAAATACTTGAGCACAGTCTTATTCTGGTTACAACATATGGGGTGGCCCAGAAGATCAGCAAACTGGCAGTGTATTGGCTGATCTATTCAGGCAAAGATTGGCCCAGGCTCAGAGAGAGATAAAAGCCAGAAACACCCAGACTTTTCTGGTGGAAAACTTCTTGAGTATCACTTCTCACATTCATGCTGGTTCAAAGCCTCTGCTGCTTCCTCTCCATTTTTCTAGGAATATGGAACTTTAAGGACACTTTATTCATCTGCACTGACTCTGAATTCTTCCCTTCAGTACTGATTAGCATTTATATTGTGTCAGAATATATAGCTGGCAAGAATATTTAGCGAATATATAATGAATCCAGAAAGCTCTGAAACATGTATATGAAGTTATAAGTGGCAAGCTGTAGGACACCGTAGGAAAAATGGGAAAGTACACCATTTTCAAAAGTATGAGCAGCATCATAAAGCATAGCATGGATCACAGCTTCAAGCACTGAGCAATAGTCATTTGTAATTACACGGAGATTCTTTTCCCAGAACTGAACAAAACTAATGTAGGAAAGCAGAAATCATTTAGCAGTTAAATATCTGGACCAAAAATAGTGCATTTACATTCAGAAAATAAAGTACACAGAGTGCTTGTCCTGTTACAGACTTGACCCTCTGAAACGAGGTAGGAGCTTTGGTTAAGGTGCTTCGCATCTAAACGAATTGATACAAACTCATTTAAAGGCTCGTGTCATTCAACCACTGCTGCTATTCTGTGGGATTAAACCAAGCAGGTTTTTGGCTGTCCATACCCCTAATTCAGATTGACTGAAGGAGGAAGAACTAAAAAAAACCCTGAATAGTTTCTTCTCAAGAGCATTGACATCCATTTGCTTTAAATACATTAAAAAAAAATATATCACCACCACAAAAAAAACCCACCTTCAAACCATCTGATTATAAGGAATTATGAACTGGATACTCGTTTCAAAGGTGAAAGCAAATATTTTCTTACACTGTGTCTATGTTCAGCTAGCACCTAGGGATAAATCATAGCCATTGTTCTACCCCCATGCTCCCTCCTCAGTTGAGAAGTAGAATTTGGGGAAAAAAGGGAGAAGCCCCATGAGCTGAAGTAGAAACAGATTGAATGAAATAACAAAACTGAAACAACAGTAGACAGACTACACAAGGTTCTACTCACCCTGATCCTTGAGGTCAACAGCAGGAGCAGAATGCCAAAAGGGAGAAGCCCCAGGAAGGGGAACCCCACCCTCAGTGAACTCCCTCCTTTTATAATGACCATAATTAAGTGGTATGGGACACACCTGCAAGTCATCTTGGGGCAGCTGCCCTGACTGAAACTCTCAGCTGACTCAGGGCTGCTCATGACCCGCCTGCCTTGGCTGGTCCATGGTTCTGTTCCTGGGAAGCCAGGACAAATATATAACATATAATACAACTTATTCAGGAGAATCAGGGGAACAAAAAGGAATTGTATCAAGAAAGTGTGCGTTGAAATTTATAGAAAAGTGAGAGGTAGGTATCCTGAATGTCTCTGTTGGTTCATTTCCTAAGTGCATCAAAACATATGAAATAAGAAGAAATTGAATTTAGAAGTGTGCTGGCTTGGTGAATCAAGATTGTGAGAGCATATACCATCAGTGAGACTTGGACCACTCAGGACAGGTTCATTAGCAGACAAGAGGATGGCAAAGTAATTACAACAGGATCAGAGTGAAAACAAGAAGCCAAGTCAGCCCACTAGAATATAAAATTTTCTTTGAAAACTATTTCCTTCCAGTCAGAAAAGCAATTAACTGAAATTTATCCAGAAAATAGTTTGTTTCCCCAGCCAGAAACTGTAGCTGACATTTATTCTGTTCAATATTAGTAACCAAAAATATAATCCTTCGGCAAAGTTTCTTTATCATTTCATCCATTAGCTGTTGAAGGTAATTGGTCAATTAGTAGTGCCAGATGGGATTCCAGTGGGGAATAGGAAAATAATCCTTCTTATATTTACTTCTGCAAAGGCAAGTGTGTGTGGTAAAATCATGATCCCTATTAAAATACACAGATGTCTTTGTATAGACTTGTAGTTCCAGAATCTGATCACTCTCATAAAAATGTAAACATAAATTTCCTCTCCTTGGCAAAGTCTATCAGAATTTATATATGGTTTGGGACAGTGATCTAGGTTATTTTCTTCTGCTGTTTTAGTGTTGACACTCTAGCTATTTGTCATCATCATTTTGAACCCAAATATAGAAACGCTGAATAAAATTTATTGAACGTGTCCTCTCAGCCATTCCCTACTCGGGCTTTTATTTCTTCTTTCAATACTTGTGCTTAATAAAATGTAGGGTTGAAAAAAACATAAGTGTTTTGGAAAAAAAACCCACCGTAACTAGGTAAAGGAAAAATAATTTTGGAATTTGCGTATGTGCAGAAACAAATGGACCAGGGAAACAAATCAGTCTTCAGAAATTAATGTAAATATTTGAAACCAGCTACTGGGTTTTTTTTTGTTTGTCAATCAGTAGACATCATGATCAGCACATTGTGATGGAGTAGTGAATGATCTGCAGCTTTTGCTAGAAAACACAGTCTTTCATTAGCTTCTAATCAAGATTCTCAACATTCAAGATGTGTCCTTTCGTGTTCAACCCAGCCAGGGCTGTCTCTAATGCATTGAAGATGTCCTGGTATATCTGGGATGCCCACAGGGTTCTGGTGACATGGGAGCAACAGCAGCCCTGCACCTTCCTGGAGATGGGGCTCAGAACACCCCAAGACACCTCAGATAGCACTAGACACCCTTGTTTTGGCAAGCTTGACAAAAGCTTCTGCAGTCCTGGGGCAATAACGCAAATCACCCTTGATCTGTCTGCCACTGGCTATCAGCACTCATACAGCAGTGAATTCCTTATGTTCATTTGAATTCCTGTCTGTTCACTCAAGTGTTTCCTTCAAAGAGAAAATATCATGCTAGCAAGAGACTATTTTCCCCTCTTCCTCCAGCCATAATGTTCTTTAAGCATTTCCATAATCTGATATTCTGCAGCTAATGTTCATTTGCATATCTGCAGAGATCTTGGTAGGGAATTCAACAGAGCTTGCAGCTAAGCCATACATTTCCTTCAATCAAGATGGAAAGGAAATTGAATGTGGGATAAGGTCCATTGCCGATCCTCAGGACTTTGCCAAGTGCACACAGAAAGTAAATGGTTTCCTAATTTTGATGTATTCCCTCACCTGTGGTATCTGATACTCTGCTAAAAGAAGCCTAGGAAGGTTAGAGGCCACCTGTCAAGTAAAGAGGCTTATAATTGCTGTTGTGTGACAATTCTGAGTGGCTGAGTTCTTTATACACATGGCAAGCCACGTGTCTCCCTGGTGTAACTCCACCGGCGTGTTCATTGGCAGAGGGGAATTTTTCATCTGCCATCCGTGATGATAATCACAGATGGTGAAATTTGTGTTACTAATAAAGAAATTATAATAGGAATATATGTCATTTATTACAAATGTCATTTTAAAAGGCAGCAGATATTACGGTAATATATCATTTCTTGACCCCAAAGTCTATTACTGAGCACGCTAAGAAAAGACATTTCTATTCCTTTGGGCTTTCATAACACTGTGCCATTGATTTTAACATTAAATATTATTAGCTAGCATTTTGCTTCTTCCTGATGGCCTGCTGCCAAAAGATTTTTATTTTTAAATTAGTGCTTAAAGTGAAGTAAAGCAAACTCCTACCACACACTCTAAAAGCTCAGCTCAACTTCTTAACCTGGATCTAAGGAATCCCTTTATTCGTATTTTTTCTGTTAGATCTCTCTCACTTTATGTTAAAGTAGTATTATAAGTGCACAATTTCATTCTCTCTCTCAGTTCTCAGAAAGGAGCTATATCACAGGATCTAGAAGGACAGCCCAGGTCTTTCCAGAGCTAAGTCTAGCAAATGCTTCTGCAGACACTGCTGGTCCCAGGTTTAGCTTCTCCAGCTCAGGCCAGAGGAAGGGTAGTGCAAGCACTCTTTGCCTACTTCACAGCAAAAGCACCCATTTACATCACTCTCTTTGACAGAGGGTCATAGAATCATAGAACAGGCTTGGTTGGAAGAGGCCTCTAAGCTCATCCAGTCCAACCATTAAGCCAGCACTGCCCAGTCCCCACTGCCCCATGTCCCTCAGCACCACATCTACACAGCTCTGAAATCCCTCCAGGGATGGGGACTCCCCCACTGCCCTGGACAGCCTGGGCCAGTGCTGGGGAACCCTTTCAGGGAAGAAATGTTTCCTGATGTCCAATCTAACCCTCCCCTGGCACAACTTGAGGCCATTACTTCTCAACCTATCAGTAGTTACCTGGGAGAGGAGAATTAGGAAGAGGTCATACACTTCAGCTCCAAAAGGTGCCTCAGCATATGGTGATAATAGGCAACAACATCTCTAACTGATACAGCAGGGCTTTTTTCCAAAGTGATTTTCCAAAGTATAAACAGATAGAGCCATTCTCTCACTTAGTTTATTGAAATCCTGAGAACAAATGAGAGTACAGATCCTGAAATTAATGCTGGGGAAAGCAGCACTGAAATGAAAAAAAATCTCCACTGATATTTTTTTTTATCACTAATTACTATTTTGAGCAAACCCTCCATCAGCTACAGTCCTTATCTCCAGGTGATAGTCAGGATTTGATCTGTGAATCCACCTACTCCAGCAATGTGGTATATCCCTAATTTTCACACTGAAATAATATAATCTTTAGGAAGGGGACTGTAATCTTAGGTATTACGTTCTTTGACTTTTGGGGAGTTATATACAGCCTAAGGTGAGAGGAAACAAAACCAATAAGAAACAAGTGTTGCGTACCTGTGAATGTGTAAAAAATGGGTTTACTACTCTGTTTGAACCTCTGTGTCTTGCTATAGATTCTGTGCCAGATTCTTCACCTTAATTTGATACTTTTTGGTGATTAAGATTTCCCAAGCAGCTGCAATAGAGTTATCAAAAAATTCCCTCTCTGCTGATGCATAGCTGATGTATTAGAGTCACAGATATCCTCTGCATTACAGGCACAGGAGGAGGGAGGTCCTGCAGGCAGAACAAACTCTGCCCGCCACCTCAGCTCTTCGCTCCTTTAGAATCCAGGCATCCCCATGAGAGTCCAACAAACACACTTCAAGTGCAGCTCAGGAAAAGTGTCCCCTTGCTTAGGGACAGACACAGCTGGTCCTAAACTCAGCAGTGCAAAAGGATCACATATTTTCTTTTTTGCAGAAAGAATTTGAGTGGTCTGTGTATGCAAACACACTGTGTATGAGCAAGCACAGGTTTGTGCACAAAACAAATGTGACAAAAAGCTTTCTGTAGACTTCTGACTGCATTCTATGTACTTATGAACTTAGTCTGAGAAGACTGTATGCCATATTCCAGATCTCAGAATGTCCTGCTCCAGATCTCAGAGAACCTTGTGATTCCCCTACACAATTCTTTTTAAAATCCCTACTTGTGTAACCTCTGTGCCTTTCCCATAAACTGCAATTCTTCCTTCTTCATTCTTTCTTCTAAAATAAGCAGTTACTTCTCTGAACAGAGGAATAGGCAGTGTGCATCCTTAAAGCCCTGCTACAGTTATGAACCAGTAACTAGAACTGGTAGAGCACTGAGACAGAAGCAGGTGTGATAAATCATTATATAGCAATTGTTTCCAGCTTTCCAAAAGATGAAGTTGGGCTAAGAGTGGAAGAAATTAGGATAGAAGCCTACAAAACTGTGAAAAGACATTTGAGGATTTCATTAGCACATATAAAACTTCACTGATATTGTCACTGTGTTTTTATTAGTACTCCAGTAAATCACTGCTTTTCCTCACAGACACGCATATAAATATGACACCAACCAGAGCACCTGGTATTTTGTTTAAAAGCTTTTGTGCATAACAGGCAGTGGAACATGCTGAAAAGAAGCGTGGCTCTTTTCATTAGAATCACAGAGTATTAGAATCATTTTGATTGGAGAAGACTTTTAAGACCATCAATCCAACCATTACCCCAGCACTGCCTAGTCACCACTACCCCATGTCCCTCAGCACCACACCTACGTGTGCACATTCACATTGTAAAAACATGACAAGTTATTATATCCCCCAGTCTCAGTCTGCTCTGTCTTTCAAATGAAGATGATAATCCTCCTTTCCCCTTTGAGACTTACTAATTTAGATAATAAGGTCTTTATAGGCATGAACTATCCCTTAATTTGTGCTTGTTCAACCCTGCCATCTCTACTGAGACCTATAGGGACTACCACATTTCCAATAAACAGTGAGACAGTATATAATAGGCTTATCACTAGTTTGGGCTGACAAACTCACACCTTCATTATAACATTATTCCTTACAAGCAATGCAGATTATTACATATTCATCATGCCAATAACACTTATAAAAATATGATTCACCCCAGAATTATATAGATAAAACCTTTATATCACTCTTCATATGGTCACATGTTTCATAGAGATAGAGGGAAATGCTATTGTATTTCTTTCAGCATTTTTCATGACAGTTTATGAGTTTAATCCTATATTGTACCAAATCCTTCCCTGGGAAGTGGGCAGTAAAGGACCAGGCAGCTGGCATTTCACAGACTTACAAGATTCAGCAGCTGAGCCTACAGACAAACGAGAGATGAAAGCAACAAAAAGGGCTGCTCTTCTTTGGAAACATTATAAATGGATAGAGTTATTCTATACATGTGAAATGTCTTTAAATCCAGAGATAAAATCAGATTAAAAGATAGCATAATTCTTCCTGGATGAAATAACATTCATAGAAATTCTATGTGATGGATTTTAATTGCTGAATACTGCTGTACAGAGGCATTCAGCACTGGTACCATTTCAGGGGAGGCATTTGAAGGCAACAGCATTAGAAGATGGTGTTGGGCTGATATAGCCCACCCAGGATTAGTCTGTTCTCTTCAAAACTGCTTCTCAGTTACAAGATGAAAGGGTGCAGAAAAGAGACAATGAGGGCTCAAGAATTATTCCACTTAATTGCAAGCCAAGCAGAACAATCATCTTGAAGGGTTTCCTTGGTTTATCCCATGGAAGAAAGTAAAAAAACAAGGCTGAGTTGTCAGAGCAGTAAGTTGGAAAGTTCAGACTTTGGAAAGTAAGGCATAGAGAACTTTTCTATTAAAAGGATAATTTTTTAACATTACTCATTATTCCTTGATGAGTAGGAAGTGGTCTCATTTTTTTCTAAAAACAAAGCCATAGGCCTATGAACTTTGCAGACAGAAAATTCCTACCTAAATTGCTGAAAAACTACAGACATTTTAAAACATACAAAACCCTTTGTTTACTCTAATCCAAAAATCTTCACCTCATTCAAATATTATGATATATGATATCAGTGATTTTTTGTATCTTATCTTTACCCAAGATATACAAATTATTTGGAAGAGGGCTTCTCTTTCTATTACTGGCTTATGCAATACAAGGTACAATAGATGTACTATCATGCAGTAGGTCTGAAGGATAATGTGAATGTCCAGGCTTTACATATATAAGGATCTCTTCTATTCCTCCTTCAGTTTATATATCAAGTTAAAAAAACCCAATATGTTTCTGAAAAGGGGCAGGAGATAAGAACAGACAATGGATTGAAATTTCCCTATTTGTACTGATCCTGCATTTTTATCCTATTTCTCCCCAGAGAACAGTAAGGATGATTCACCAAGGACAAGTCAGTATAATCAGAAAGTATCAGCTCTATATAACTATATTCCTAAACACATACATTTATCTGACTTTACTTTTGAATATTTCTCCTCCAAATTTGCAAAGTTAAGGAAAACAAAAATGCTTCAGAATGACATTCACAAGTTTTCCGTTACTAGAGCTGTGAAAATATGTTGACTAAAATATTTTAGGAAAAGAAACACAACTTTTTGAAACCAAAACACATCTTCTGTGGAAATTTCAATTTGGGCTGGAAATGTGTGATTCCTGATGAAAAATAAACACTTCATTTTAGTAAAAGGCTTTTAAAATAGAAGGGTTTAAATTTTTTTCAATAAACTGTAAGCATTTCAAACATACCCCTTTCTTACTACAGTTAAAATCCACAAGGGAAGTGATCTTTTCAAATGTATTAAAATACAACCCCTTTAGTGGACATCTTACTATACTTTGAGCATTTGAATGAAGGATGATTTGGTTTATTATTGCATGCAGGCAGAGAAAATGGCAAAGGAAGAAGAGCTGGATCTGCCAGGCCAGCATGGCAGAGTAGTCTATACACAAGGTAGACTCAAGCATCTTATGGAGATGCTGCTTGTTTCTGCTTAGCAAGAGCCACTAAGGAACTGTGGAAGCATACAGGGCTTTTTCTGGCAAAAAATGTGTGTGATAAGTGAAGCATCACAGAATCTTGCCCGTGACAAGTGCCACAGTGACAAGGATCATTCTTAGGAAGTGTATCTTTCCTTCCAAGGAGATGGCAGGTAGAATTCTGAGATCGATTCCTCCATTTCCTCCGTTCTCCCTCTCCACCAAAGAAAAAGAAAAACAAAAAAATGAAGAAAACACCACGAAAGAATGAGAGCATGACTTCCCCACTGTTTAATTCAGTTTCTCCTTCTGTAAAATAATAATGTGTCACGGTTTGGGGCTGGACTGGCCACTAAATGGAGGGCAGATGCTCTCTGTTAACCCCTCTCCCTTCCCAGACAGAGGAAGGGAAAGAAGAAAAGGGAGAGAGAGTTATAGGAGCAGACAGTGCCTGAAACAACATGTTAACTGCAGACAGGGCAGTCTGAGAAGAGACTGAACTGAAAAGTTATCACTGAAAGGAAAAATTGGATCTGTTTTTGTCAAACCAGGACATAATGACACAGCCAATGCAATGTGTGCAATGTGTGGCACGTGCCACAAAACTGACTATAAGCACCTCTGGTTCTTTGCTACTGAAAGGCTCATTTAAATCTTAAAACATACATGAATATGGAAACATATTTCCTGTGAGTGTAACTTGCAGAGCTAAATATATAAATAAAATCCTCTACTAGGGGAAAACAAATGTCAAATCTGACTCAGCGGGGACTTCCCGTAGTTGCAAGGTTGTAACTGAGATTTTATGGTGTTTGGTCTATAGTGATTTTCTCTTTCTTTATTATTTGAGAATTTGGCATTTGTAGCTGCTGGGTTAAGACCAGCCTACCTGAGCCATGTACTACCCCAATCTCCTTTTAAAGCCTCAAGGTTGCATGTACCATGGATGACTTGTTGATTTCAACTGCTCTTATTCAATATCTGTGCCTCACTAGCTCTGAAGTCAACCGTGACAGTGGATACAACAGCCAGTTTCAGCTGGCACATCTTCTAGTGTTCCTGCTTGTAAAATATTCGTTTAATGCCTCAGCTCTTTCACTACCCTCTGTGACTTCAGTTCCCACTCACTCCTGCAATGCCATGACTTCCTCTTTGGCTCCTCAATAACTCTTATAAGAGCAACAAAAACCTCTTCAACCTTCTGGAATTTCTGCCCATTACTTAAAATTACTTTCTTGCTGCAGGAGCTATATGTTTTCAGAGTTTATATCAATGCAGATGAGAGCATTTTGCTGAATCAGCTCCAGGAATCATGGGTCACTAGATTGTGCCAAGCTGGGAAAATCACTTGAAACCAGCTCCAGATTTTTCAGTTGACTGAAGTGAGTAAAGCAGCTCCTAGTGTCTCACACGGTATTATGAAACACAAAAAATGCTGGCAAACTCTTCTGAAACTTCAGCAAAAAGATTACTGCTCCATTCATCTGAAAATGCAATCCTTTGTGGCATGTTTTTAAAATTCCTTTTCTGTGTCATATTAAACGAGTGAAAAACCACAGGACTGCATGAGTATGAAGCTGATATAAGTAACCTGCAGTGGCTCACTCTCTTACCTCAAAGGCAGCTATTATAATATAAAGGAGAGGTTGTTTACCAGACCCCTGTATCACCTCAGAAAACAACTTTTCTCAGGATATTTGGGATCTGGTACTGATCTCTTCATACTTTTCTTCTATAACTCAGCAATCTTCTGCTTTGGAGCTGGAGATGAAAATTAATTTCTGTCCAACAGAGAGAGATACTTTCTGCAGAATATAAGCACAAAGAAGCATGAGGTAGGGAAGATTTTGTCCAGAATGAGCATGTCAAAGAAATGCATAAGGTAGAATTTCTGTTCCAACAGGACAAGAGATTAATATACATGAGGAGTATAATTACTACCCACGCAGATAAATTAGTAACAGTGATTGCCTCCAGGGAGGGTGATTTGCACAGCACTATAGACTCGGTACAGCCAAGTATTTTCAGTCTTATGACATTGCAGTAGTCACCCTTAAAAGCACAGTAAATCATCTGTTGTCATTGCTGCTGCCACTCCTGGTTCCATCTAGCTCTTATTAAAACACTCCTGGTGTTTAAAGAACTTCCTTATGCCCCATATGGACCTTCACCACAAGGTATCACTCAAAACATCTGAGGTTGTTAACAGCACACTTGTGGTCTTTTTCCTAACCTCATGTTTATTTCTTCTCTCCTCTTAAAGAAAAAAAGCTATAAAGATGTGCTTATATGTATTTAATTCTCCAGTGTGCACATGGATATTCATAAATAATATATTTTGTTTTTTTTCTTTTGTTTTCCCTCTGTTGAGAGGCTTTAAGTTGACCATTTTGGTTTTTACTTTGTTTTCCTTCTTGGTTTCTTTCTCCCACTCCTGCACCCTCACTTTTAGAAAAGAATGCAACTAACCAAGAAGTTGCCTGTGGTCAATAATGCAGAGAAGTGAGGATGAGCTCCAGATTCTTTATGCTGTCAAAGACAGAAAAATATGACAAAGTGCCTGACATTTCCTGAATTAGCTGTGCTGCATTTTTTAGGTAGGTGATGTAAATAAAAGTGGATAGGAGTTTTAATCCATTACAGGGGCTGATGCATTTGGAAACTGAGTTTCAGAGTAGCAAGCACAAAGGGTTGGTATGTGCACTTGCAACCCCTCTGCAGCCATAGGTGCACCTCAAGCCAGCCTGAGCATCATTCTCATCCTTTTATTTCCCCAGATGAAAGTCAGACATCTCCTCGATTTTGCTTTCTTTAGTAACTGGCAAAAATGGTGTTGCTGGTGCTGTTGTTATTTCTGTGTTCTTAGATAAGATACTTCAGATTCTTCTGGAAAAGCAAAGGCAGAGAAAGAATTCTACACATAAAAATGAAGACTTATGTCCAATATATAAAGCAAAGCCTTGCTCTTTTCTACTATGCTAGACATTTCCTTATAGTATGTCCTCAAGTCTGGCTCTAGAAAATTTTAATTGATTTGCAGGTGAAATATTGCTGTTCTTTAGTGGCAAAATTTTTAAAAATAAATGCGTAAAACCTTTTCCTTCCATCACTCCTTTATTTCCCTTAGGATGTCATCTTGCTGGTTATTCAAATTACCTCGGGAGGTTTTGTCTCAGTAACTTGTTAAACTGTAACACATTTGTATTGTTCTTTTGCATGGAAAACTGCTTCCACCAGGCTTTCTAAATACGTTTATCTTTTAGCTTCTCCTTAGGGCTTTCTGTCCCACTCCACAGCAGGCAGGCACAGCAGCTAAGGATGGCCATAAAATTGCAATTTTGAATGAGTGCTAGGGAAAATAAAGGTATTCTCTCTTCTTCTTCCTAAGGATAGAGTCATACAGGAGTTCAGGTACCTTCTGAATTCCCCTTGAAACCTGTCAGCGGAAGGAAAACACCTTTATCCATCGTATTACAGGAAGTTTGCATTTCCTGACCTTTCATTATCTATGACACGTTTGGTGTATGCAGAAGTCAGCTTTGGCAGCATACAGAATTCCAAGGACTCAGTAGGACAACCAATAGCAGGAAGGTGACCACCTGCACCCACATAAAAGTCTTGCTTTCAGGGATGGTCCCATGTGTGGGTCATTGCATAGTCATTCTCCTGCCTGCCAGGTAAGAGATGTGCAGACTTAGCATTAGCAAACAGCAATGAACAATATTTCTTTACAAACCACACAAAGAACCACAGTACACAAAATATTGGTAGTGATACCACATTCCTAAAATATATAACTAGGTGGAGGAAAGCAGAAAGTGGCAAAGCAACTAAATTGATGCAAGGACAAAGAAATCAGAGGTCAGTAGCACAGCCACTCCCTGAAACATTAACCTAACAAGACTAAATTGACACTCACTTCTCAAATGAAGGGGTTAATGGAAATAACAAATGGCACAGCATTAATCTCGCCTTGAGACAATGATACTAATGTAAACAGGAACCAGCTGAGACTTAACCCATTCTTCTAGTTGTCTTAAAACTGTAATCTCATAATCCTCTTTAGATGATGGATTTAGTAAGGCTGGAAACAGTAATTTCTAATGACATTTTCCAAGTCATTAAGAATGTGTATACCTCAAGAGAATGCCACATGTCACAGGCTTTTTCCAGGCTGGAAAGTACTTGGGATTATTGTTGTTTTGGCCATCTTTCATATTTTATCTCTTTGTCCTAAAATGTAATCTGTTTCTGATATTTCCTGTGTGATTTTTTTTTTTTCTTTTTCCTCTTGGTACCAAAATGTGACATTATAAGAAAAAAATAATCTATTCAGATCTATTCTGTTCCACTTCTCTGAGCACTCAGAGCTTGATCAACATGCTGTCAAGGCAATGAGACTTTTGCCAATGACTCTGGTGGGACCTGAGCTGGGCTCTAACTCATTACAGAGTCACACCAGCAAACTATGAAGATGGTAAATGCTCCTGATTCTTTCATGCCCTGAACCACCAGGTCAAGATATATAACAGTATAAATAACACAAAAATGCTGAGAATCTTTGAAGATTATTTCAGAAAGCTCTGTGATTTGTCTTTTCCCCTGAAGACAAAGGTAAATGCTGTCATGTAGTCTCCCATCCAGTAAATTTTCAAGCAGTAGTCTTGCTTCCTGCTCGTAAAGATCTTACTTCCCCATTTGTTTAAGCCAATCCAGGTTGGAGCTCTTTTAAAGGTTTCTGGTACTTCCACATTTTGCTCTCCCATCTGACTCTGCCCTGGTTTTGGCACTCTTTCACCCTTCAGTGCTTCCCAGAGCTAAGCACCTGCAGGCAAGTGTCTACATTTAGCCACTACTCAGGGCTAAGCTGCAGCAGTCAGTCTACCACCCAGTGCTCCCTCCCCAGCTGAGAAGGAGAATCAGGGGAAAAGGCAGAAAGCCTGTGAGTTGAAGTAGAAACAGATTCAATAGAATAACAAGACTGATACAACAATCAACATAAAGTATGGAAGGGTCTACTCAGCCCAGTCCTTGACGTCAACAGCAGGAGCAGAAGACCACAAGGGAGGAGCCCCAGGGAGAGGAACTCCATCCTCAGTGAGCTCCCTCCTTTTATCATGAGCAGATGAGGGGTGTGGGATACAGCTGGGAGTCAGTGCCTTGAGTGGATCTCCCACTGACTGGGGGCTGCTCATGGCTGCCTGCATGGCTGGCCCGTGGGGCTGTGCCTGGGGAACCAGGACAGGAAGAAAGCTGAAGAATATACTTTCATGGTGTCTGCACAAATCTGGCATTTGCTGCACCAATTTGTTTTCCTGTTTGAAGCCTTCATTTAAATTTTCATCAGACAAAAAGTTTGTCAAGCTTAATTGATGGGTAAAGAAATGATAGGCAAAGAAAACCTTTGAAATAATATTAAAAAGATTAATAATAGCATTTAAAATAATAACACTATGGATTCAAGCACAAAATGCCAGCTGTTGGTTGATAACACAAGTAGAAAGTTTCAGTAATGCTGAACAAGAAAAAAAAAAAAAAAAAAGAAAAGCCTTCACAATAAAGATATTCAAATAGAACTAAATTTTATTTTAGGTACCTACATGGTTCACATCTGTTAAGGAGGTTTGGCGATGGGATTGGGGTAATTCCTGAATTAGCAGCTTTCATGAGGCAGAAGAATAGGTCATTCTGTTAGATCTGGAGGGCTCAAAAGGGTTTGTAATGGGGCAGACCCATTTTAGACTTATGCTTCTGAACCAGTAAAACATTCATGGCATTGTATAAGCAAGAGTCTGCCAAGGAACAGAATGGAAGTCTGACTGTATTATTCCTTCATGCACAAAAATAGCGACACAAAATCTCACACTAAGGTTTAAGGTCCCATAAATACTTTCAGCTTTTAGATATGCCTACATTTCAGGAGCGTGCATACAATAATATCTATGCTCTCTCTCTCTTGTTTAGTAGGGACTTTAAGACACCCTTAAGCTAAATTCTGTGGCTGGAAGATGAGGGTTTTTTCAGTTGATCTGGTGGGAAGTTTTCTTCATAAAAATGTCATAAACTATACATGTTCCACAAATCTTGTCCCAAAGCTCCTTGACATCCTATGGAAACACTCATCTTGTTTTCAGCATACTGGCATAATAAGTTTAAAATTTGAATTCTTGCTAAAGAGCATGATATAGTAAAAAGAAGAAAAGCCAAATCAGATGCCCTTGTTTGGCCGCCTTGTCTGATATTATGTCAACATGGTGAAAATATTAGATTCTTTTCTTACTAGCAAATGTATTTCTAATAGTTTTCTTTGGGAAAATTATTCTTAGATCTTCATTTTCCATAACTTTAAAATATCCTTCCATGCCACAAAGACAGTGAAAAAAATTTTTTTCCTCCTTATTTGCATATGAAATACTGATGGTTGTTTTCATACTGTACTACAGATAAGGGAACACACTTGACTAAGACATAGGGTCTGTGAATTAAAGGATTCACCTCCAAATCATCTGCATTTTCTTTACTGTTATCATTTATTCATTGATGCTTTTTCATTTACTGAATATTGAACTTGCCAAAGTAATCAAAACATATTTACCCACCAAGAAACAAAGTGGAATTGTCACTGGAATGAGAATATAACCACTATTTGTTTCAGAATTAAACCCCTGAGGGATGAGGTGGAGCTCTTTAACACTTTGTGTCTTGTGTGCCATTAAATGCATCTGCAATGAGCTAATCCCAGCAGGAAACATTCACAAATGATTGGCTGTTGTGTTTTGGTTTGTTTGTCAATATGAGAATGCAAACTCGTATCATCAGAATATTTCCCACTTGTTCCAGATGGCATTACTGATGAAAAGCTGTTTGTTGGGTACAATGAAAATAAGTAAAGACAAAGACATATAGTAAGAAGGTTTCTAACTGAAATACCATGTAAAGCAAATCTACCACCTGACCATTCATAAATAAGGCTTCTGCTAAATCTGGGTTACAATGTTTGCTTTTGTTTGTTTTTTGTTTAAATTTTCCTTGGGAAAAACAAAAATACATTTTCAGAAAACTTCAAAAGTACATTTGACAAATGAACAATTGCTGAACTGCATGCCAAATCTTTAGGGGTTTAATGATCTACATTATAATCATCTCACTAAGGATGTAATTCCATACAGCTCTTTTTACACCCTCAAAGAGGAAGGAATTTTAGCTTTAGGCAAAGAGAACCCACTAAGCCCTTCATTTCACAGCAATATGGAAAAATACATGATTAAGTAAAAACATCTTTATGGGAATTTGAACGTATTGCTTCCTTAACACAAAAATACAGTTGTAGCACAATCTAGCAGTTAATAATCTGGCAGTTGTGATAGTCTGCATGCGAGTCTGAGACAAGTCTCATAGCCAGATTCATTCTCAGGTTCCTATTCCAGGCTATTTTCGTGTTGTTCCTCCAAAACTTGTTTTGACTCAGCTCACTGATGATGTGCTATGGAACCTAGAAACATTTTCTAAATACTGACTCTGGCTGTGTGCCTCTGCTCCATCCCACCAGGACATCACAGCTGCATCTCAGTGTAGGCACACAGCATATACCACCTTTTCACTTTGGGAGGTTTGCATTCCTTCAGGTTTACATAGGAAGCAAGGAGACTGACCAAGAGAAAATCACGTCTGATGAACCTGACTGCTAAACTGAGTACACTGATAGGAATTCCACCAGGACACAGACTGTTTAACTAAACCTCTGCAGGAACCCAAATCAATCTAGATTTTGCAGATTTTTCCGTACCAATTAGCACTACTTAATCTTAGGGATGATGAATTCCAACCAGAAACAATTCTATAGCAATTCTTTATGAGAATAAAAAAATGGGAAGCCAGTTTTTCCTAATGATACCTGTCTTTATTATGTTTTCCTTCAAACCTGGGAGTATTGATTTTTAAGAGAGGTAGTACAGCATCGGTTTGTTTAGCCAGTTTTTGGATAGAGCATGGCAAATCTTACAGCAGAAAATACAAGCATGAAGTATCTTAAAGGGGAAGGTACAAAAGCTGCCTGCAGGCAACCCAAAAAATAGAAACCATGGTTATAGAGCTCATGCTGAAGCAATTAAATGATATCATAGATCATGGTCCAATTAATCCACACCAGAAATCTTTCTGAAAATATTACAGTGGAAGGAAAATTATTTTACAAAGAAAAACAGCAAAGAATAAGCATTTGTTCACTGAAAGTGTTGCACTAAACAAGCCATTATTCCATTGAGACAGTGCACAAAGCCATCAATTAGTATTTCATAAGGCATTATGCATAATGTGAACAGTCCTTCAGTTGCAAATCTGAGGGGCAATTATTTAATATTGTTCAAAAGGAAAGTATGCAGTTTATTAAGTAACAATGATATTCAAGGAAGAGTGTTTTTAGCCTTGGAACACTGGAAATAATTGCATTAAATTGGTATTTGCCAGTGATACTGAATATCTTCAGAATTCAAATTCTTGTCTGTTCAAGTCAGGAGATCAATATAATATACTGAAGACTATTACAGTCAGGTGAGAAATAATACTGAAATTGAGAAGAAGGTGGTATTACAGAAAATGCTCAGAAAAGCAATTAACGTACTCCCTGCGTGATAATTGTGTGTACTGGTTCTAGTTGGGATGGGGTTATACTTCTTCACTGCAGCCTGTATGGTGTCGTGCTTTGTATCTGGGGCTAAAAGTGTGTGGATAACACACCCCTGTTTTGGCTACTGCTCAACTGTGCTTGTACAGCACCATGGCCTTCACTCTCCCTGTTCTCCTCTGGAGGCTGGTGTTGAGCAAGAGGCTGGGAGGGGACGTGGTTGAGACAGCTGACTCAAACTGAACAATGGGACATTCCATATTACATGATATTTTCCCCATCAACAAAAGAGGAAAGAGGAAGAAGCAGGGGATGTTCACAGTTATGGCATTTGTCTTCCCAAGGAGCTGTTAGGTGTGCTGAGGTCCTGCTTCCCAGAAATCAGACAGACATCCACTTGCCAATGGGAAGCAGTGAATTAATTCCTCTTTTTGCTTTGCTTGTGTGCTCAGCTTTTGCTTTCGTTATTAAACCATCATTATCTCTACCCATAGGTCTTCTCACCTTCCTTCTGTGTTTTCCCCATCCTGTAGGAGAGAGTTTGGCTGCTGGCCAGGGTCAACCCATCACAATGTGATGATTTCTGAAGAGTGATATAACACCAGCCATCCCAAGCAAAGGAATGAGCAGCCTCACAATGACAGCAATGAAGATGGAAAGATTGTTACAATTCCTTTTTAGCAGATATGGAAGTAGAGAACTGATCATGGAAATTGGTTGGATCACAATTGACAGCCCAACTCAATGAACCCTTTTTTGGCTAAAATGCTCTTGTGACACTTGGAAATTTTCCCTCATCTTATTTTAACACATGATGTACCATCATCATCAGTAGAATATAGGTGTTTCCAGCATAGGGCTGGAAACCTTTTGCTTACTGTTCAGCAAACAGAATATTTTAAGAAATGATCCAAAAGTCACCAAAGTGAACAGGAATCGAACTGACTTAGCCTGATTAAAAGGACTCCCACCAAACTCTGTTCCACTGTAGTAAAGCCATAAGCAGCAAATGATCCACAGCACCTAAACTTTCTCTAAGTCATTCCGGTTATCTCTTTATACTTCCTCTGTAAAAGTTACTGCAATGGTTGTAATCTTTTGCCATGACATTTGAAATGCTCTTATCAATAATTTCTCCGTTATCACTGCCTCTTCTCTCAATTAACACAAATGGAACAGTTCATTTATTAGCTAGTCAAGTAGAAGACGTACAAGAGGATCTGGCTCACTTACAAAAATAGGGAAATCCAATTTTTTTGTTTCATTTAGTATGAGGCCCAAAGTTTCTGAATCCCTACACCAAACTGGGCGTTACACTAACCAGGAAAAAAAAAAGTTAGCAGTAAAGTATATTTATAAGCTTTAATAGTCAATGATAATATCTTTTGGAGATTACTTGTGTTTGAAATACCTATAAGAAATGAGAGGTCAATATTAAAGTTTTCCAAAATGTGTCTTCTACTTTAAAAATGCCACTCAAAACCATCAGATCTTGACAAATCATATATATACACTGGAAAGACAGCATCAAATTCCCCACTTCCTGCTCATGTATTCAAAACACTGAACTGGGATGTTGAAAATCAGCTCAGTTCCTACCACCTAACTCTTATCTGACCTTGAGAAAGTTGTTTAATCTTTATGCACTTTTTTTTCCCCATGTGTAAAGTAAAGGTGAAAGAGGAAGCCGGAGAAGAACAAATTTATTCATGTCTTCAAGGCATTCACTTTCTACAATGACAGAGGCCACTTACTAGGCTAGCATCCACCAAACTTACTGTCTTCTAAAAGAACCAGAAAGATTCAAAATGTAGATTTTAAAGCATTTATAGTTAGTCAAAAGATTCACCCAAAATTAGCTTCACTCATCAAATGTCAATCAGTTTAAATTTGAGACTTACTTTAGATCAAAAAAAAATTTGTGCATAACAAAATTTAGCTCTCTGGTTTTCTGTTCTAGTCAGGAGAGTTAGAGTCTGAGGTTATGGTTTGCTTCTAATTTATTTTTAAAAGGTAAAAAAATGACGGTGATGACATTGCAGCTTCCAAAACCACCTCACTAGATGTTCCAACAAACCATCACGATTCAATGCAGCAAACAAAACTGTTCATTTGGGCCATAATTTATAATGGTGGTTGTTATTGTTGGAATTTGCCCTGTATGTTTTTCTTTTGATGGCAGAGTCTGTTCTCAGTATTTAAATGAGGCAGATATTTTCATCTGGTTTCATGGTTCTCTGGCAGTAGAAAGGATAAATACGAGAAGAAACAGAATCAAAGACAGACTGGCCACTACTCAGTCAAAAAAATTCATCCACCATTAGCCAATGTGCAGAATTTAAAGTGCACACCAAGTGTGGTAATGAAAAAAAAGGCACTGAAAAAGGATATTGTGGGAACCTATGTGAGATACTTCAGGGTATCTGAGACTTTACCTAAACTAAGGTAATCATGTGTGCAGCCAGGAAAGAACTTCTGCAAGCCAAGATTATAAAAGCTGCAATGAAGAACGATACCCCGCAGCGCTCCAGCTAAGCTCAAAAGCAGCTCAAGATTGCACAGCCACACGAGCCCTGACTCTCTGACTAAGAATAGACAGTGAGTGCAGAGTGAAAACGAACATACCTTGCTCCAACTTGGAGGGTGAAATGGGTTGGAACGTCATATTTTATGTACCTGCTGAGTCCATGCCAGCACAGCAATATGAAAAAAAAAAAATGAAAAAAAAAAAATCCATCGGTAGTGCATCGACATCTCACACTTTCAGGTCACTCCTTTCACTGCCCCTGGCAGGGGTTAGGTAATTTCAAAAGAGGTGAAGAAATGGATTTACAACAAAAATAATAACCATTGTGGTGTTCTCAGGACCTTACTTGCCCCGTTTTCTTTCAGTGAAGTCAATGCTTTTAATGGTAATAAGCTATCCAAGTAACTTCCCCTTTGTAGGCAGGGGAGAACAAAAGAATTGTCATAAAAAAGCTTTAAAATCCAGTTGTCTAAACATGTACACACAATAGACAATTTTTGTATTGCTTGATACACATCACAGTCAACTTTGCATATGTAAAACAGGTTTAAAATGCAGCCACTGTCACATGAAATCATCCCCTCAAAGTCCTTACAGTTAGGAGTGATGTAAGGGGGAAGATGTTCTGTTCTGGAGTGGTTCATTGACTTTCCAGTGCAGATCTCACTAGGTGCCTGACTACTACTGAAGACTTTGAAAACGTGCCCAAAGGCCCAGAATCACTGTGAATACACCCAACAACCTCTAAGGCTTGAGAGGATAAGACTGCTCCTAAGAACATAGGTTTGGAAGAGATACCTCTGGTGCCTAAGTGCCACCCTTGTTATTGAAGGTACCCTTGTCATACAAAGGGTTAGAGCCTGAAAAGGAAAGATGTGACCAAAACAGTTCCCCCTGGGATCCAGAGGAATGATATGGCCCTTTCCCAGCCTCCTCCAGCCTCTTGCATCTGGTACAGGGCAGCCACTGTGGGCCTGGGGGGCACTGGTGGCGATTTGACCCCAGCTGGATAAAGCTCTTGGGAAACCCTGAGCTTACCACACTCCATCTTTGAATCAGTTCAGATCTTTGTGGTTTCTACTCTGTTTGGAAACATCATCTCTCTGATGGTCAGAAACTTTCTCGCACCCAGATGAGGTTCATCATAGCCAGTTTTATAATGTCTTGGCCCTGTATTAGTACCATTCTTCAGCTTAGAGAGTGCTTTCCCTACTACGGGGTTCCCAACTATGTAGTTGCAGCTCACTCAAGTCTTCATTCATTCTGCGGTGTCATACAAGTCAAGTTTGTTAGTGTCTTCCCCTACTTGCTGAAGATAAAGAACATGTTGAAAATGAGAGCATTGGATATTTAATTAAAAACACATCCTACTACCAAAAAGTCTCAGCATTGAAAGTGAACATAAATGTTTTCAGAGATCTCTGTAGCAGATTTCATCTTGAAAATATACTACAAGAAAGCTTTATATAATGTTTAATTATCAGTGATATTTTTTCTTTTCCTATTAAAGTCAGCTGTTCCTCTTGCTGATGATGTAAAGACATCACCATATCCTCTGCAGACAGAAAAACTTTGAGTTAGTCCCTCCCCTCAATGAGCTCCATGGCTCCAGTGAATTTCCATTTCTGAAGAACCAATCTAATGAAGTGGATAATTATCCACTTATCCCAGGATATCCAGAAGAAACTACAGAGGAAATTCAATCCAGCAGCAAAACATGAGTATCCAAAGCATAATTTAACCACGTAACTAGAGATGACAATATTATGCTTTGTATACCCTGCCAAAAGGTGGCTTACACACCTAGTGTTAACAAGGACTGTGACAGCAAGTACATGGTATCAGTTTTGCACCAACTAGGAGGAAAGAAAGAAGCCATTGGGAAGCAGAAATGTTGTGTCCTTCAGAGAGAGACCTTCCTCCAAGGTCTGGGCTAGACTCTGCTTAGGATGCAGCGTCGGCTTTTCAGGTAGTTTTGCTTCCATGAAGTTAAAGCTTCTTTGGTGTGAGTTCCATTTTCCCATCATATAAAGAATTTATCCTTCAGCCTTGTTCATTCCTGGCCATGTTGCATCACTGAGATCCTGTGCCCAGCTGAGCACAGCACATGAGTATGAGCCAAGGAGCTACAGCATGACTGCAGAGTGCTTAGCCCTGAGCTCCTCCAAACAACACGTGCTCCTTTCTCTGCCTACTTACATTTTAATATGATGCTAAGATTTTCATCTATATAAAAACATGCTTAACAGCTACACATCAATCAGTGACAAATAAGTATGACACATTTACTAGTTATGACTTTTGTTACAGCAAAGAAAAGCCAAGAGGTTATTCAACAGCTCAGGAGTGATGGTTATGCAGAACTCCAGCTCTGCTTCCGAAAATGAGGCTGTAAAATGGAAAATTGATTAAAAATGTAAGATATATTGCCCTGGTTATATTTCTATCAAAAGTAATATAAAAATACTGCAGCATATCTGTTTGCAACTGTTTCTGTATCACAGGGGGTCCCCCTAATGGTTTTTATTTGTGGTGTTGAATACTTAGTCTAAAATAAGGGTTATTTTACTTTGTAAAATTTACATTTTGTGCTACTTTTATTGCACTACCTGACCATTAAGTGCTTAAAATCCCTTTTATCAAGACATGGCAGAGCACTGGTCACCAACCCATCCAGCTGAAGTCACAGTGACTTCTCACTTGAGAATCTGCAGTTCTTCCCCTGGAAGTGATTCAAGCACTGTTCCCTCTGGCATTTACTCCTTGCAAGAGCCAAGTGCCACCTCATCTTCTCAAGAAGAAAGATTCACACAGTTTCATTTAAGGGAAGCATCCTGCAAGGATTCACCAAAATGATGGATACAAAATCTGATTGATGTGTCTTGTGAGTACAGCCAGGGAACACTTCCAAAAAAGTAATTGTCAATAGTCAGTTAATATTCTCCTCCTATCTCTGTCAGGAGTTTTCACACTCAGTTAAAAGAGGATGACATACAGTTGATTTATGATTTGACACTTCCAGAGGGACAGAAACCTACGTGGCTGTAAGAGTGAAATTGAGCAGATGGAAAGGGGGTGTGGAGAGGCATTGCTGAGGGCACCTGTGGCAAGGTCTTCCTCCCACTGGCAGCAGTTCCTGCCTGCCCAGCCACCACTGGGAACTTGAATGGGTGATGTGGACATGAAAGTGTGGCTCTGCTGCACATAAACCCAACGATTTTTGTGAGCCCAGGGAAGGAACAGGAAGGAGAAGTGGATGCCAGGAATCTCCGAGACAGTAATAAAAGTGTAAACCAATTATTTTATGTGAAAAATATAAACAACAGACTTGTGCCTCCCTAACAGCAGTATTGGTTTCTCTAGGACGTATGCCAAAGTTTAGGGGATACCTGTCTGTGAGGGATATGTGGTGGGCAAGGGGGGAGTTATCTACATACACATATAATTCCTAAAAAATAATCATGCTAAATTTCACCTCGCCTTCCCAAATCTATTTCCCTTCCCAAATCTGTTCCCCATTTACTTTTTATCAGTAGGGTTAGTCTTACTACATCCAGGACATAATATTAGTGTGTAGATCTGAAATTGTTTTGAGCCCCTTATCTCTGCTTCATTTTCTGCTTTCTTTTTCACCTGATGTGCTTGTAGATAATTTTGATTTAGAAACATCCCAAAAACTGTTATCAGCTCCCCTTAGCTGAGAATGAACAGCCAAGTACTTAAGTGCAGTTATTATAATGTTTCTACACTGCTAGAGGAAATCACTAACAATTAGGAGACTAACTTAAATTCCAAGAGCAGTAGAAGTTGTAACCTTTTAATTCTCCATTCTTCTACTAGTCTCTAAAAGTCCCAGACTGAAATCACCAGAGCTGTATCAATTTACCAGATGAAGATCTGACTCCCTGATTTCAATTAGTAATAGGCCTTCTCTATGCAATACTGAATGTATAGAGATATGTTTGTCTATAGAGTGACATATCAGACAAATAGTGTGTTACATGATGGAGTTCTTGAACAAAATTATTACCCTTCTCCAAACCGCAAATAAAACTGCTGCTTGAAATAATTTTGATTCTTTGGTGTTCCAAGGCATAGGTTTTCCTCTTTGTGATGGTCAAAGTGCACATTCTGCCAAGCCTGAATTCTTTAAAACTACTGTGATCCTTTAAATTTATTACTGGGTACTAATAGCTTCCCATGTTTCACTTATATTTTTCAAGATGGTACCAAATATACAATATAGCACAGTCCATATTTTTTAGATTTTTTCTCCTTCAAATTTATAGTGTGAAGTCCTATATTAAAATAATTCATGATGGATAATAGAACCTTAAAGTGTATGGCAAATTTAAGTCTCCAGAATGGCAAAATGAGTAATTTCATAATAAAATGACAAGGCTTCCTCTACACTACTGATTTCTTAGAATATTCTCTGTCAGCTCACTTATTTATACTAGATAATAAATTTCATCTTTTCACATGCTTTCTTTTCCCAGTTTTTTATTATATCCAATTTATGTCTTAAATAGTAACTTACATTGCTACTTTGTTAAATAAATTTTCTGACACTCAAAAGCTGTGGATTAAGCATTGCTATTTGCATAGTATAATACAGAATTCTGGGGACTTTTGAATATAATCACCTTATAAATAGAGTAGAAGAACTTTACATCATCACCAACAATATTATTATTGTTAGAGGAAGAACTGGTTTTCTAAGATTTCAAAAGTCTCCTGTTGTTGAGTAACTTTCACCCACGGTGTTCTTTTACACTACACTCAATATTTTGATCAGATACCCCCTTTTAGATGCACTGAAAAAATCAGCTCATCAGAGAGTGAGAAGACACAGTATTTTAACAGTAATAACTCTGTGAATCATGTGTTGGAAGGCTATTTTGCTATCACTTGTGTTGATGAAAACTGTAAACAACCAGGATATTTAGTGAGACTCCATAAAAACTCAAGGATACTCAGAGGGAATATAGCCCCATAAAACCATGATGAATTGTAATTTACCAGAAAATTTCTGCAGTATCAGTACAGCTACTATAGAAAAATCTTGGAGAGAAGAAAAGTCTGCCACAGATCTCTAAGCAATATGGTTTTTGAAGACATCATTAGTTTTGTGCAATTTTTGGTCAGTTTATTGTATTAAAATTGATTTGATCCACCTGCTTTAATGCATTTATATACAGCTAAGATTCTAAGTCTCCCATACTACAACTGCTGCAGGGGAAATGAATCATAGAATCACAGAGTGGCAGGGGTTGGAAGAGACCTCTGAAGATCATCTAGTGCAACCCCCCATGAAACTGAAGTTAAAAAATTTACATGGTTAAATGAGGAGAAATAGATCACACAAATGCAATACAACCAATGGGCTTCACAACAAATTGCAGCTTGCAATAATTCCAGTTCTCAACTGAAAATGATGCTTCATATTTGGGTACTATTATAAAAGAATATTGCTTTTTTGAATTGACATGGAAGCACTAATCTACAGTGTTTTGAAACTATGGTTGTTCCCAATGAAGATTCACCTCTGGCATTGTAATAAACATCTAGGCTACTCTGTAGCAAAATTTTATGAAGCTTATGACTGAATATAGCATCTATTGTCAGAAGTAGAGTTTGCAATAGTATTTGATATATTTAGCCATTTCCTCTCACAACACAGGGAAGTTTATGCTGACTCCATTTGGTAGACAGAGACACAAGGTTGTACCTACACTGTCCTGCAATAGTGTCTTCCAACAAAGGCCATATGGACAAACTGACTGGCTGCTCACATCACCTTGTCAACAGGAGCATCCTAGCAATGCCTCAGAGGGACACTCATGAGCAGCATAGGTACTTCAGGCTTTGGACTCTCCCCACCAGAAACATGTAACTTCTGTTTCCTAACAGGCTTGGAACAATTGTGCCCCCATCTTGCCCCAGCAGTCTCTCTGCCATACATTTCAAATGCCTTCAAAAACTCATGGTGAAGACAGTACGTGTAGGTATCTTATGTGCTAGAGCAGACACGTGAGGTTAGCAATGGGAAGGGTGACAAAAAGCCTCTTCAAGAAGAGCTGTATGCTTCTTTCCACAGCTAAGCACTTCATCATCAACCAGAAATTCATCAAAGGTCTGTTGAGCAGATTCAGCTCAGATTCTGCAGCTGTGGACAGATTAATTACCAGAAGGTCAATGATGATGAATACTGTGCAGAGTCACCTCTGCTTAGTCTTGGATGTGAGAACTTGCTTGGCAGGTAGACTGCTGTAAAACATGCGGCTGCCCACAATGCTGGAGAGGGTTAGGCCTCATCACAATGATCCATGTGTATTAGTGATGAAAGGGGGATTTCCCACCACTCATATGGTCACCATCGCCAACCTCCTGCACTCTTTCCAATTGTAAATACTGTATCTATTTGCACACCTCCTACACTGCTTTTTCCACTCAACAGAATCGAGACTTCCCAGAGCAAGAGCTTCTGCCTGGCAGCTGCCTGTGGCAGTGTCTGGGCCCCCTCTCTGGCTAACTCCATCATATCCCCAGGTTTTGGAAGAACTGACCACACTGTGTCATGCTTTACAGAACCATGCCTAAAACGGGCTGGAGCAGCCCAGTCTTCCTGCCTCGCCAGGAGGTGAAGACACCCTTCTACTAAGAAGGCGCACAATAATCATGTGGCCCAGTGAACATGCCAGTGGCAGCAGAAAGTCCAATTGAAAACATCTCATAACTGAAATTCAAGAGTAGAAGCTGGACTAGCAGCTGCACTGCAGTGCCAGAGCTCTGTCCTACCTGTACAGCTTTCCACACTCACTTCAAGGCAACACAGAGCTCCTGGTGGCCCTGAGTTGTTATAGCTCTGGAATAGAGAGTCCAGCCAAATGATAAGATGAACCACTACCTGAGGCCATATCCTGCAGTGATTTTAGCACTGAGACCTCTCCAAACAAGCTTGATCAGCCCTAAAAATGGCACAAAGATGAAAACATCGTAGAAGGTGTCAGCTGTGAGGGTTTATGACTTACAGAGCCTAAAGGAATCTGGACAAGGTTTTTAAAAACCATTCATCAAGCAGAGTGGCATGTCTCAGATTGATGAGACAGAAAAAAAAAAGAAAGAAATATTTAAAATCTTATTCTGCACATTTATTTTTTAAAAAGCAGTTGAAAATAAATGTGTGAAAAGAACTTATCGAAGTGCATGTCTGTATTCTCAGCACTAGTACACCAGTGGTAATAATGTAAGTTTCCATGGTATGCCTCCAAAGAAATCTTTAAGTCATTCATTATATTGCATGTCTTTCGAGCCTTTTTCTGGCAGTTGCACTGACCTGTGTTGGTATTTGTAAGATAAGCACCTTGTTCCCAACAAAACTGTTTGCAAGTAGAACATCAGAAAACTATCAGAAACTAAACATCAGAAAACAATCAGAAACTAAACATCAGAAAACAATCATTTCTACCAGTTGCTATAAACCACGGTTTCAGATCATGAGCCAAAGGTTTAGAGATACCTTGCCCAATTTGGTCTGCAAAAGACATTAATTTTCCACATGAAATCCTCTGATTATTCAAACATGTTGTGTAAGAGTTGATTCTAGTGGCTTAACACTATGGCTGGCTCTACGTGCAGAACAGTGGGCATTCACCCAGACCAGTAGACTTCAAAATGATCCTGGTCTCAACTGCCATTACCAGGTCCCTGCCAGCAGCTACTGCTGACAAGAAATATCTTGGGACATGTACGGTGGTGAGCATTAGGTTTCCCCTCTTCTCACAGCAGAAGTAGGAAAAACAAGAGCCTTCAAGCTCTTCTTCCCCATTCTTCACTCCTGCCCAAGCACATCTGGGCCATGAGCCACCTTCACCTCTCACTCTTGCAGGGCAAAATTCAAGGGAATTCTTGAGTGGTTTGTGCCTGGTATCATTCTTAATATAAAAAAGGTAAAATTTGTGTCTGTTTCTAGCAAAACTGTGGCTTTTTCTTTTTAAAATTATGTTGCAATACATTACAAAAGCCATGTATTTGAAAGAGGGAGAGACACTGACATTTGGAAAGTGATGGGGCAAATGTTAGAGCTCCTGAAACAGAAAAATGTATGAATTGTCCATGAAACATAGAGTGTTTCTCATGATCTTTTCCACATGCCTCTTTTTAAGACCTATTTTAAAACCAAGATTCTGTGTAATATATAATGTACAGTGTATTGACAGATAATGAGCGGCACAGAGTTTGAAGACATGAACAAAGAGGGTATATTTCTGCCCTCTTTCAGAAGCAGATTAGTATATTTTAAAATTAGAGGAAGAATTGGTATAAAAAACATGTCCTTCCAGCTCTCCTTGACTAATGTATCTCATATAAAATCTATCTCAGAGTCCAGTGGGATCCCATGGAACTATCCAGTGAAGAAGGTGTTATTCAACAGGAGAAAAGGTGGCAGCCTCTGCTCCTCTTCAATTAGGTTAAACAAAGTTCCTGTCTGATCCTATAACATAGAATTACCTTTAAGAAAGTTAAATGAATCATCCTTTATTCACTACAGCTCTATACAGATACTTTTAATTAGCATGTTTCCCCTTGGCTCTTCTCTTGCTTTAAACTCCTCAACATGTTCTTGACGGAACAATTGGTCTTTATTAATGTGTGACGGCTCAGAGCTGCAGCGAGCTGTTTGCCAGATGTTTGAACTCTGGTGAACTGCTGTTCACTTGTCAGGCTGGCAATGAGGAGTGAACAAATATCGTGCTGTTCAGCCTCCCTCCTGAGCTGCCAGAGAATTTCAAACAGCTTCAAGGGCCGGAGCCAAAGGATCTGCTGGGAAAGAATAAGGTATGTTCCTAATGAGATCAGTGAGCCATGACTTTTCTAGAAAGGCAACTTGGGTTTTATTGTCTGCTGTGCATGTACGACAGAGTCAAGGGCTGAAACATCAGAGGGACCTACGCTACAGGGAGCGAGAGGCTTCAGAAGGACACAGCTTTCACAGATTCTCGTGTTCTTCATGGACTATTAAGTACAGGAGGGAAGAAGCAGACTACGATAAAGCATCTCCAAAACAGGCACATTTGATTCTAAAGCTGTTCCTCTCTGAGCAGAAGAAGGAGCGAGGACTTTTGTGAAGTATGTGCATTTTCATCACTTGTTCAAGGGGAAGGAACAGAACATAAGTTTTTTTCCCTCTTTCTTTTTGTTGCAATTCCTTCTTCAGAGTCACACATAAAACACAAAGAGGCAAATTAAGCACAGACCTAGCACTTCAGTTCCAAAATTAGGCCGCAAATGATACCAGAAAACAAGAAGAAGCAGATGCTAAAATGTGTCCCACCTGTTCTGCTTGTAGAACACACACATGTGCCTTGTGTGTGGCAGTCTTATCCAAGAGCTGCACTGACTGCAAGAGCAGGACCACATCCCACCAGGATGTGTTGATAACCCCAGTCAAGGACAGACTCCTTGACTTCAGCTGACTGCTACCTCCTAGCTAAAGGAGCACTTGCTTGGTTCCATTATGACATTTAAAATCCCCTCATTTGAGAGCAGTATCTGTGCAAAAGGGCTGGATTTTTTATATGCAGAGGAGCATAGTGCCCCACTTTTTATCGCAGACAGGATAAAACATTGTTTGACACAGGAGCTGAAAAACCCTTAAAGACAGTTAAATAGACTTAAGCCACACCAGTTTGGTGTTGCTATTTTGTAATAAATCTCCTGCATTATATTGTTTACACCTCACTGAAGGACACTTGAGCAGGATTATATGATGGTTTTCCTGCAGGATGCTTTTGGAAAAAACATGCACCTCTCCTGAGGCTATGACAGTAAACACAAATTTTCTTAAGTATTCAGCAGCAATAGAAACCCAAAGCCAGTAAAAAGGACTAACTATCCATGCCGGATTTTTTATTTCTCCTTTTTATTACAATTTCACTGTAGGATCCAGACAAGAGAAAGAAGATGGACTAGGAAGTAACAAGTCACCTTTATACATAAATATTAAAATAAAAAACAAACAAACAAGGAAACTAAATGGTTTGTAATTCTTCCATGAATGTATTCTCTCTCCCTTTTTTATTTAAGGGTGGAAGTCCATACTCTGACAAAGTAAAATTTATTCCTATTTTTGCATGTCTATATATATACGAAAATATCTTTTTTAATAAAGTGAAAATAGATGTAACATAAAATGTTTTCCCTCAGATTACTTTTCTTTTTATGATTTGTTCCTAATTG
Source organism: Podargus strigoides (assembly GCA_028020825.1). Taxonomy (NCBI): domain Eukaryota; kingdom Metazoa; phylum Chordata; class Aves; order Caprimulgiformes; family Podargidae; genus Podargus; species Podargus strigoides. Next base: position 42,322,578 of record CM051624.1, on the reverse strand, counting down.
ATTTGGAATTGTTTGTGTAGGACCCACAGTAGGTCAGCCCTGCAGTGATGCTATGCAGAGTACATAGGGCCTGTAGGAAATTGTGGGGAACATAGTACAATTGTAAACCTGAGAGAGGATCACTCTCTTTTTGATTTCACATTGCAGATGGGAGAGGGAAGATAATTTGATTGTGATTATGGAGCAGAGCGTTGCTAAAGCTGCCAGTCAATATCCCTTCTGGGTGGAACACTTGGGAACGCTTTCCTACAGATTTGAAGGAAGAAAAAGGATCAGTAATAATCCCCTGCAGTTCTGTTGTGTCTGAAAGTCCTACAAACAGAAAAGGCAGAATGGGTGTGAAAAGACTGTGCTGAGCCTGCAGCTCCTGTTCTCCACGTGCACAATCCAAATGGCCAGCAAAAGACTTAAAATGTAAAAAACAAAACAAAACCACCACCCCCCCACCATTTTCTACATCCAGCAGGTTTTTCCAGTGAGTCAGTCCTTAGGCCAATGTTTTCGAGCCCTCCTTCTTCATGGTTTACGAGCAGACCACTAAAGCTGTCCACAGTTAGTTTTATGTGTTGCTAATGATGGATAAATTGTTTTCACAGCTTTCTGAAGAGCCTCTTCTACACTGTTTAACAGTGCATAAAATTTCATCCAGTTATACCAGACATCACTGAAGGATTTTGCTGAATTCCTCATAAAATGGACTGCTACTATGGGCTCACTTATTTCCATAAACTCTTGATTTTTATGATTTCCCAAGTGATAACAAGAAAAACTGCAAATGAAGCTGCAGCTTCAGCCATCTTTCCTCATTATACCTGGCTCAATAAACTTGAGTTATCTTTTCCCCTGTTCTCTCTGAGCTGAAATATTATTTCCTTATTTTATCCACAGGCTGCCTTGAAATGAGCAGTAGCACCTAGAGTTCTGTGCAGTAGTTTGTGTTGATTCATTCAGTTGCAGTTTTTCAGAACATTATTTCAAGAAACACTTTTTTACCTTTCTTAAATTGAAGATTGGTCTTTTAAAATCTTGTTTTCTCACATTTTTAATTAGTTGAAGCTTGGATAGCAACAATATATAGCAGAGACAAGAAGTACGAGGGCAAATAAATCAGCAGGTAGTATTTTCTTGTGAGTTTTCCTTGATTTTTGTTATGTGTCCTTTGGTACTTAGGTTCAGCTACAACACATAGAACCTTGTTATCTGTGCTGTAATTGAAGGTCTCCCTACAGATACAGATGTCCATAGCAAATCAGATGAAACTGTGTTTGGTAAATGAAGTAATTTTGATCTGCTTAGCTCAGTCTTGGTTTTGATAGAGTTTAAAAGAGTTCAAAGATATTATCTTATCCAAGGCTTCATTTGGTAGGGAAGAAGTGATAATTCTCTCAAGCTGTAGCTGTTCTGCAGCAATAGTACAACCAAAACCCACTCTGTTGTGTCCTTCAGAATTATACCTACTATTTCAGATAGGATTTGTGCATACAATTAAGTGGTGGGGTTTTCCCCTCCTGTATGCTGGGTTAACTGGGATCTAATATTTCCTCTCCATACTGGAAATGCAGATACATGAGAGATTAAAGTCTCTTTCATGTACTGAAGGATAATGACAATAATCCAACTTTTCTGACAATTCCTGCAAAAAGTAACTGACACATGCTACTGAATTCCATTATGAGTGCAAGTTTACTAATTAAGCAAGCACAGAGAGGAAAACTTCCCCTGAAACAGCACAGTTTTAAACTGTGGAAATAAAATTATGTAATCTTGGAAGCAAGCCTTGCAAAATGTATTCTGGATTAGTAAGTGACATTATCATGTCACTAAACACCTTTGGACAACACGAAAAAATATGCAAATATACATGTTCATGTCATTCTCTCCAGCACCTGAGAGAGTGCTTCATGGCCACTGGTGTGTGTACAAAACATAAATATTTATCTATGTAATTTGTTACTCTTCTCATTTTTCTTTCTTTCAGTCATGTCATGCATCTCTCTACTACCTCTTCATTTTCAACCTCCATAAAACATATTTGCCACAACCTGAACCAAGTTACAATACCAAGGAAAGAAATATGATTACCTGCCAGCAATTACAGTATGACACTGATGCTTGCTCCCAACTGTGCTGCTAGAACCAAAAGTGATGTAAAGCTGTTTGATCTCTGTACGATTAAGCAATCAAGTACAATAAGCAATCTCATATTTCAGCACAGCCACCAAGGTAAGGGAACACGCAAGGAAAGTTTCTAATCAATATTTCTCTAACAGTTTCACCAAAAAAAACCCAAAAACCAAAAGAAATGTAGTTGACGTACAAGCAGGACCAATGCAAATAATGCCACCCTATGTTTCTTTGCCCACAAAATATTTGTTTTTATATGGAACAGCCATTAACCCTATCATACTAGGTACTCCCTGTGAGAAGCATAGTATTTTCTTCAGCTGCTTTGGCCAGAGGGAAAGTATTTTCCCTTAGTAAGGAACAAAACTTTTCCTTAACTGTTCTTAATTACCTTCAGGTAATTAAAGAAGCATAGGCATGAAAAACAAGCAAGGATTTAGTTAGGATTAAGTGAAGGAGGAAAAATAATAGCATAAGTGGGATTGCTAGACCAAGAAGAGGAAAACCACTTTGGCGATGGACAAGGTCTCATTTTTTTTCATCAGATTTTAGGACACAATTTTTTGAAAGTTTTCTGCCCACATAGGAATAATGTATCAGAGTCAGAAACTGAGACAAGGAAAGCACTGCGAGATAAAAGTATTACACGGTAAGAAAATCTTAGTACAGGATGCTAGAGGAACCTAGGATTGAAGAAACAATTACAGAGTTTTACAAGAGTGTGAGAAGCTTTCAGAATCTCTATTAAAATACTGGAATATTTACACACCTTGTGTATCTCTTTTGAAAAGCCAGTACTGGGGGAAGGGAAGGGGGAACACAGCAGAAAGCAATTAAACTACACCAGTTTAGTTAGCTGACGTGTCAAGTAAAGGCAAAATTATAAATTATCTTGATGAGTATTTCAGCAAAAAGTGGCTGCAGGCAAATCAAATAATAGTACCTGTTTGGACTTCACTGTGGACTTTGGCAAAGTCCTTTGTAAGGTATGGAGCTACTTGGATATAGAAATCACCAAGTAGATAAGTACAGAGTACTAAATCAGATCAGATGTCTTCTGCCATGAAACTGTAAAACAAAATAGCTCAAGGATGAAAAGTAAACTTCCAATGTAAAGCAGAAAGTGATCAGAATTGGAATAAATCATGACAGATTTTCAATAGCTGGATATCTAAGATTTTAAACTACAGCAATGTTGAATACACACACACAAGAAAACATTTTCTAGCCAAGAACCAGCAAAAACCTGGAGAACTTCAGAACTCTAATTAAGCAAAATAAACTGTCACAAGAACTAAAGCAAGCTCTATGCCGCATTAGAAGTCAATGTTGACCAATAGATAAAGAATCATTCTGACAATCCTTTCTGAAATGAACCTTGTACTTTAGAACTTCTACATTAGCTATAGTGTTTTAGAGAAAAAAAAAAAAAGGGAATCACTGAAGAGAGATCAGTGAAGGTCTCAGATGTTAAAAAAAATAAATAAATAACTGAAAATAAAACCCACAAAGATTAGGATTAAAAATAAAGCTGCAATTACTTCATAATATAAATCAATGGTGTTACTCCACCTTTGTATAGCTGTCTTTATCTGATCATTCCATCTGGAGCAAAGAGATAAAAACAGATGCATCTTAAGAAGAGTGTTATTTAGGTCACTGAGAAGGGTTTGAGTGAGGGAAGGCTGGGATTTATAGGACAAGTCACATAACAGGAGTACGTGTGGAAGAGTGAGCTCTTCTCAGGACTTTCAGGATTAAAGCCACCTTGTGGCAGCCATTTGATGTAGGTCGTCAGTCCTGGGTATTAAAGTATATTTTAGCCATTACTGTGGTCTTTTTCCATCTCCCAGTCATTGTTTCACTTCATGTTGCTTGAGATGTCTCACATGAAATTTATCATAAGCTCTTTGGCTCTTTTATGCCCTACTGCCTCTATACTTGCTTCAATACAAATACACAAAAATAACAACAGAAGCAAACCATCGTTTTTTTCGCAGCCACTCTCGGTCTCTGCATATTTCATTTTAGCCTAGACCTCCTGCCAGTCTTAATGGTTGCACTCTGGCACCAAGGGAAGATCAAATCTGGCAGAGTGAGAAGCTGCAGGAGCCAGTTTACCAGCAGGGCAGAGAATTTGCTGCAGTTCTAATTGAAAAAAACGTCCTCATTTGGGCTTTTGCCTTCCCCATCACTCTCTCCCTCTCGCTGCTGGCTTTCTGTTAAGTTCTATTGTATTTCACCAATGCAGTCATATTCTCTGGATATTTGATTTACATAATTGAAGCAGTCCAGCTTGTTTTAGGAAAATTACAACTTTGTGGGAAAAAAATAACGTATACAGTAATTCTGGCAAAGATGTTCTGCTTTGTGTCAGACACAATAAAATTAGTGGGTTTAAAAATTAAGAACAAGAGCCTCTAAGCTCTCAGTGTCATTTTTAACACGAGTACCATTAAGAAACAGCTTCGCGTGTTAATCACAGTGGCTGGGAACATTGTTGTTAAGATATATGATGTTCCATATTATTAAAAGAAATATTCAAGTAAGGAAATTGACTTTTTTTTCTTACAGTAAAATTTACCTGTTATTCTGCAAGATAAGTTTCTGCTGTATGTGTCCATTATCAAAGATTATTGTATGAAATGTTGAGTCTATGTTGATTTCATCTAGGATTTATGCAATTTATTTTCAGTCAAGGAAGCAAGATTCTGAATGGTTCAGTTCTCATTAGCGTACAGTTCCCCGCTGCATAGGGCCCATTCCAAAACAAAAGGTACAATAGAAACCATAAAATACATAGCATAGACAAAGAAAGGTATGTGGAAATGTAAAAATAAGAAGAGGTTGCAATACACACTAGAGATCATGCATATCATAAGGAGGACTAATGTGTGCTGGCAGGCAGAGAGGGATGGAGTAGTAATAATCACTGTGACTAAACTAAATATAGACCTGAAGAGAATCTAAACTTCTTTGTGTTAGGCAGGACTCTATGAGTTAGTGATTTTTCTTAGACTTTATCTTAGATTTTTCCTTCAAAGTAACCCCACTGCACTAAATATTTTACAAATACAGAATAAGACGCTCAGCCTTGCTTGGATGAGATTGCAATCTACATGTAGAAGACCAAAAGTGCAGCAAGGGAAAACACAACAAGGGAAGTAGGCATGATCAAGCTGACAGAGTGGATGGTTTGTAAAACTGAATATTTAAACAAACAGAGTAAAACTGTGAATAGAATGGAATTTATATTTTTCTGAGTTGCATCCCGGTGGGTCAGATGTTCTCTCAGTCTATGACATTCACTGTCATAACTCCCAGGAAACAGCATCTTCCTAAGCATCATCCCATATCACAGTCAGCACCCATTGAGACTGTTCTTATGCTGCACTGTGTAGTCATTCCTATATTGTAAGATATCCTCCTGGCAATATATGTCCCCCAGGTTAAGCTATGAGGAAGATTCAGCTAACAGCCAGCAGTTATTTACATCACAATATATGCAAGTTAATTGCTACGTAACAATCCAAAAGAAAGCAGTTCTCCTGTGGTAGGAAGTCACAGGATGTGTTTTCATAGAAAACCAAATAAATCAATGCTTTATTTTCACAGGGTTAAACCTGTGAGAAATTATATAATCATAGAATGGTACAGACTGGAAGGGACCTTAAAGACCTTCTCATTCCAACCCCCCTACCATGGCAGGGTCACCTCCCACCAGCCCAGGTTGCTCCAAGCCCCATCCAACCTGGCCTGGAACACTGCCAGGGAGGGGGCAGCCACAGCTTCTCTGGGCAACCTGGGCCAGTGTCTCACCACCCTCACAAGGAAGAATTTCTTCCCAATCTCTCATCTAAATCTACTCTCAGTTTGAAACCATCGCCCCTCATCCTATCACTCCATGTCCTTGTAAAAAGTCCCTCCCCGGCTTTCTTGTAGGCCCCACTGGAAGGTGCTCTAAGGTCTCCCTGGAGCCTTCTCTCCTCCAGGCTGAACAACCCCAACTCCCTCAGCCTGTCCCCATAGCAGAGGTGCTCCAGCCCTCTGATCATCTCCGTGGCCTCCTCTGGACCTGCTCCAACAGCTCAATGTACTTCTTGTGTTGGGACCCCCAGGTTATAGTCATCTAAGCTTCAGAATGTATTCCACATTTGTGGAACCATCTCATATAGCATCTTACATTCATGGGGCACTCAAATATCTCAGCTGAATAGCCAATTAAAAAGCTTTTGCTAATCAGCTTATCTCAAAGCTGAGTCTACATGCTGAAAGGTCAGTTCATGTCAGACAGGAATTGGCTGCTTCATGTCATGTTCATACCCTTTCCAGCAGGAAAACTACAGCATGTTTAGTGACACTGAGCAGCACTACATATTTTATTAGCACGCTGCTCAGCAACTACCATTTCTAGTGGAAAAGCTACCTCTGTTCACCTCTGAAAATGCCTTAACTGTTTCCCTGTATAACCTGCTAGAAAATATAATCACACAAATAGTCTCCATGTGAGCAAACCACAAAACTCAAAACAAAATTAAACCTAATTTCAAATACATTCATTCCTGTATGTCTCTATTTACTTCCCTTACAGCTGCTCATAGCTTTTGGAAAATGAATATATCTTCTATTGTTTCAGGGTTTTTTTCCTTTTTAACAGCAGAGGACTTTTTCTTAAAAGGTCCAGGAAAGGCTTTGGGCTGAATAGCACCTTTTTCTTTCACTGGCTTTTAGGGGTAGTTTCAAGTTCAATCCAGACAACACAAAAGGACTTCAAGGATATCAGCTATCCCTGCATCTAGCTTTATGCAACATATCCAGCTTCATTTTGCCTGTTTTGTTCGTCTCCATCAGTAGCCATTCTGAAGCCTATAGGGGACAGTTTATAGAGGGAGGTCAGATCTAAAACATGTCAGAATCTAGCCTAGTGCTCTTCCCCTTTAATTCAATTTATCATTTATCTTTTCTCCCATTTAATTTGATTAAATTATTTTTACAATGAATAAGACGATGTCCACCCTTTAATGATATCATTAACTAATTAGTTTGTGGGCTAGAGAAAGATGCTACGTTTTAATTCATTAAGAAAAGACCACGTAGCTGTCTGAAATGAAGGGCAAAAGGTGTTCTATTCAGAGTGGCTAATCAGACATTTATTGACCTTATAGGTACTGCTGCATTATACAAGCTACAAAACACACTCTGTTTCAGCACCCTGATGCAACCACAAACTTGTTGCAAATTGAATTGAATGAATTTGCTCCAAATAAAACCAAAGCTACTCCATTCACATGTTTCCAGCCTCACAATATGCAGCAAGTTTTGAAATACATCTAGTGAAGAATTAAGGTTCACTTGAAGAACAGCACTCTAAAATGAGTAGGATGGAGAGAGAAATTAAATTATTTAATTATTTTTTTTTAATTTTAAAAAAAAAAGAGAGATAAAGGTGACCTGTCTCTCTTCACCTGTGTGCAACTATGTGAACCCACAGAAACATAAGATGGTACCTTGGGAATTGATTGGTTTTGTGTTATGGCTGCCCAGACTACACATACAATCAGAGACTATTTTATCCAAAACAGAGCAAAGCTATAGAGGTTAGTATTGCCCACAAGGAGCTTTTTTTTTAAAAAAAAAAAAAAACAAAACCAAAATACGTCAAATAATATATTTTAAAAACTCAACTGTAAAACTTGAGAAAAATAGCATAAAATATTGCTGAAAATTCAGTGTAACAGGGCAGAAACAAGGAGGCACAAAAGAGACCAAGGTTAAAAAGTAAACACAAATTAAATGAAAACCATGGAATATTTACCAGTAATATGGATAGAATACATCCCATTATTAGCCCCATTAGCAATTAGAGTCAAAACAGCAGCCAGCACTCCTTAGCTAATGTCTGACATCAGCCACCATGAGGAAATAAAGAGCAGGTAGTTTGACCTTCACCACCTCAGTCCTGTCCTCACTTGCCCTGCTGAGCACCGACTTCATAATTTCAACTAATATTTATGCTTGGAAATAAGTTTTTTCGTGTCTTCATATGCAGTCCACTGAATATATTTGGGATAAATCCACTAAACTCTTGTTCTCCCACAGCAGGGAGATGTTTGCTTCATGCACAGGTATTCTTTCCCCTGGTAATACAATCAGCAAAATACAAAGCCAGCATATATTATGTATCAGCTTCTGTCATCAGGAGTTAGTGACAGGTTATCCAGCCCTATTTGGCAAAAATTTGTTTCATTTAAGTGTCACGGACGATGCACAGGCTTTTACAGTCGGTCTCCTTGCATTGGATGTGAGTAGGTACAACCTGGTACCATATGGTTTCAGGCCTTTTTACATAACCACCTCCTTGCTGATGCATTTTGAAAATAGCTCAAGGGGGACAATCTGGAAGTAAGTGCTACAGTTTGACACAAATCCTCATGTTTACCCCCTGAGCACTGAGCAGTTTGATTTCCTGTCTATCTAGTGTTGGTTAGTGTTGCAAACTGAATACAATGATAACACGACATTGTAGAAAAAAAATCTTACAACCTAAAAAGGTTATTCATCCATATCCACTTTTTGGGCATGCTGATGTCTCTTTCCCCCCTCCGCCACCATTTGTTCATTTTTACTAATGTGACTTTATCAGCAGCAGCTCTGGGAGATGACCTTTAAAGGTATAAGAGAGGATCCCACTGTGCAATTTGTCACCTAGATGGCATCAAATTGCAGGGGACATGGGGAACAGATGTATGTGATTCTTCTACCTCTAGCACACACAGTGGGCTGATCATGTGTCCATAGCTATTTGAGCCAGATTACTTACACTGACTCATTTATATAAAGTGTAAAAGGCAAACTTGAAGGGTTTTTTTAATACTCTTTCTACCACTCTCCCCTTATTTGGACTGCTGTTTTAACACACTTGTGTTTTGTTTATAGACATAGTGAACAACATGCAGTAATTTTGAACCCTACAAGATCTTTGTCTGAACTTTAAACTGTCTCCTTGTTAAGGAAGCAGGAAGCCTCTATAGATCTGCTGTCAGTGACACCCAGCCAAGTATTTGATTATAGGACTTGTGTGTGTTCAAACCCACTCCCACATGCAGAGAAGAAAACAGAAAGGAGTGCAGAGCTGCCATTTGGCACCAGCCTGGCCAAGGATCTTTATCCCATCATGGACATCTCTCCCCTTCTCTCTAATTTCAGAGAGTCTAACAGACTAGGTCTTGCCTTTCTGCTCCAAGCTTTAAACTTTACATCTCAACAACTCCCTCTGACATGTCATGGCCTTTAAAAGAAAGGTGACTATACACCTTCTGCACAGTTTCTTTACAACACAAAGAAGCCTTGAAACTTTAGATGCCAGAACAAGAGGAATGCTTTAATCTGAGCAGCATCTTCCACCAAGGTCTGAATGCTTATAAATCAACAGCCTGGGCATAAGCCATTAGCACCTTTCAGTATAACACATCATTTCTATTTACCTTTCATGCTAACAGCCAAAATGCCCTTAAAAAAAAAAATAAATAAATCTTTTAAGCCATGATGAAGAGCATATTTTATTTCATAGCAGAGCTTATTGGAGGCATGATGTGTTTCCTGGTTTTTAGTTTTCAGGCTATAACAGTGAAGGAAATGAGTGTATGACCCCTTTAACAAAGCCATAACTGCACAGAGCATTGCAGATTTCAGAGAGCTGTAGGCAAACAAAGCCAAACATGAAGTCAGAAATGGTTGTGCAGGGCCAATACAGAGGTGATTTGGCATGCAGGTAATTTGCAAGGTTACTGTAGTTTTCCATGTGTTTGATACAAGACTATTTCCCTTCAGTTCTGTGTACAAGATTGGGATGAAAATAAGAGGACTTTTCAGGATTTTAATGTGCTTTTTATTGCATTATCATTTTTAACAGAGTTCATTAGCAAAACTCTGCTCTGATTGGGACTTCCTTATAATGCAGGGATTTCATCCTAGCCACAAATCAACATTGCACTCAGACCCACTTACAGCTGTAATCTTAATATTTATAAAGACAGTGTAATTCTTTAAACGTGATCTTTGTCACTTCTTTTTTTTAATTAATTTGATAAAAATTAAGTTTTCCTCAGTGAGATCAGTCCTGGAGAAAGTTCTATAGTACTAACTTCACCTAGGAAATAGAAAATAGAGAATGTGTCAAATTTTGTAGGAAATCATCATTGTAATGGAGGGTTTCTAGCACCTACACTCACACTTTTTTGGAAAGCAAACCGTATTCCAGTCTACCTGACCATCTTTTCTTCAATTTCTCCAGGGTTAAAATAAAAGTGAGTATACACACCTACCTCAGAGAGGCTTGAAAAGCTAATGGCTGCAGAGTGAGTGACAGAGAAGATTGCAGAACAAAAGTGCCATAAACAAACAAGTTGTCACTAATAATTGCTGAGCTCCAATACAAATACATCCCTGTGTGCCAAGTGCATTTGAAAACCTTTCTATAGTGCAAATTCTAAATAGGCAATAACCTGAAGCCAGTCACTGTCCATAGGCTGAAACCATCCTCTTTCTCCAGCACCAAAGGCAACGCTGCTGTGAGTTATAGCTTCCCCTTTGAGAGCTGCACTGGGATGCTGAAGAATAATGAGATTTTTCACTTGCATTCACACTTTAAAACCCTCTTAAACCATTCAGCCCATCTGGTGGTTTTTCTTTCCTGCAATAAAGGTGTGTTTCCAGGTAATTATCTTGATCTACAAACCTACTGGAGACAAAGTAGAGGTGCCTTTTACTAGAGTCTGAGCAGCTACATCAGTGTAAAAAAATTATAGTTCCTTCCTTCAGCTAGGATTTTATATAGGTTGACTATTTTAATGTAACAAAGCATGAAAGGGTTTGATACAAAGATAATTTATACTTTTCTCCAGTAGAGACAAGGCTTTAGCTACTGGCAATTGATGTTACTAGGCCATGATGAAAATCATTTCACACGTATGGTCTATCTCTCCACTAACTAGAGATGTGAACAGAATTGGGAAATACTGCCAATGTGAGTAAATTTGTATTTTTCTAAACTGTTTCTTATGGCTATGAGCTCACTAACTTAAGTAACCAAAGAGTTATCTCATGGCATGTTGCCATGTTAGTTAAAAGCAATGTCACAATATTTTTCCCCGAGTTTTACCCTTCTCTTTTCAAAAGAAAATATCTAATGAAATGAAAGAGCTGGGTAAAAAAAAAAAAAAAAAAAAAAGAGAGAGAGAAAAAAACCCACAGGAAGGCAAAGAATAATGTATACAGTTGGCTAAAAAAGTACAGAAGAGCTGGAACTTGACATTTAGATGTCACTAAGTGTCAAAGATAACATACAAATTATCTGAGCTTTATTCCAGTTTATAATGACAATGTAATCAGAGGACACACTATTCAATGAACTGTGCTACCTGATGCAATTCAGTTTTCTTGGTCCTACCTTACAATAATGGTGATGCACACTGTAAGTGCTACCTAACATCACGGGTTGTTTTGTTTAAACCATAAAAGATCATAACCGAGTTACTTTATTACACCAACTCCTGATGTTGATATATTGTTAGCAATGGTAACTTTACCTAAATCCTGTTCTCAGGACTGTGTAAGTATCACTAGTCACTAGAATTATGTTCATGGTAACTTAAAAAATAAAAAGAAAAGAAGAAAGAAAATGCCCGGAACTTCATTCTCCCATTGTTGTTCTATTGTTGTCTTATCTAATACACAATCTCTTTGTGTAAAGATTAATGTATTTTCTCTAAAAAGTACTATATGGGAGATCTACTCTTTTTAGACATCATTGGTAGGCTGCCAAACTATAAGCTAAATATCACGGTTCCCCAAGAATTGTAAGTAGCTAATGAAGAGATAACAAGGGATTGTGTTGGAGAGAAGGGACAAGTCTAAGTCCTAACAGCATTCAAAAGAAAAAAAATCATTAATGGTATTGGCACAAAAAAAATACGTTAATGAAATTCACTGCCAGCACTGGTGGGGAGATAATGTCAATACAGAGAAAAATTGAAACACCACAAAAGAACTGAAAGTCCTCTAGGACTAAAGTAGGAGATAAAAGGACAGAGTACAAAGTCATGCATGCAGGATAAAATAAACTGGCCATGAGTACATGTATGCTGGGAGAAGCTTTCTAGCCATTAGAAGAGTGAAACTCTGCAATAGCCTGCTTCTACCACTATCACAGCAACAAAAGCAAAAGCCATATTTTGCTACAAGATGAGGCTGCAAAATGCTCTGGACCACGACTGTCTGCAGTGGGAGACTCAGCTGAAATCGCGCATTTGTTGCCATAAATCCAGTATGGTTAAAGCCTTATCTCCTCTAGAATGCAACAGAGCTGTAAGGCTGTGGACACGCACTACAAATTCATCCCTGCCAGTGAAAGAGCCAACTGCTTCCACCAGCTGGTGTGAGTGCCCCTGTGCTGGAGTTATCACCCAAAGCAGGCACGCAGCCGAGCAGCCTACGCCGGTGCTCCCCAAGTCATCGCAGGCGAAAGTTGCCAGGTCACTTTAAATTCCCTCACTGACATACACTGACTGATTTTGCCAGAAGCAATTTAGGGAATACTCATGAAAAATACTTTGCTGGCAGATCCAGGTGACTAGCAGCAAGATGTGATAATTCCTTCCACCAACAGAGCTGGACCAGAAACAGGGCATTTTTCAATGTCTTGTTATACTGCATCATCAAACCCTACAACTGCTTGGTTTGGACCCAATTATACTGGTGTAAACACACTATGTTAACACAGTTCATTCCCAAAAGGTTTATTCTACTAGGATTTATAGTGATAAAAATGTTTCAGTAAAATAGAGTGTTTCTAACCTAAGTATGATACTGGTATAACATTTATGTATAGACAAAGCCTAGAAGAACCTATCTACTCTTTGTTGTCCTGATGAGACCAAAGCAATGGTAATCACATTACACTGAAGTCCTGACACAATTAGCAAGCGTGCTGAAATGAAAAAGAAATCACTTCAGTGCCCCTGAAAGCTTTACTGAAGTTAGCAAGTGCTCATTTTCATAATAATATAATTGCAGGAATGGGAAATTGCTGGTAATTGCTGTTGTTGTGACCTTGATCTTTTAATAATGAAATTAAAGTAATTGCTACCATTTTGTTTCCTAGCCATTCATGGGCAGCTTCAAAGTCTTTGAGGAGAGTGTTGAGGGTAAATGTGCTACTTTTTTTTTTTTCTCTCTTTTTTTCCTGCACCTCAGTTAGCATATAGAAAGCATCTCATTTCTCCGAAGTTCTGTTTTGGGAGATTTTCCCTTCAGTTTTCTGTATTCTAACTTCCCACATGGTTTAGAAATCTTTACGCAACACACTCTTTAAATAGTGTTGAGAATCTTGACAATCAACACTAATGACATTTTTTAAAAAAAAATAATAATTTTGTTTAATGATAAATATCTTCTACCTTCCACAGTAGCTTTTGAGGATTAAGGAATACCTCAGATATTGATTTCCTGAACGTGCTAAAAATGCCTCAAAGGGACATGTGTGTGTATATATATATTTATTTTTACCTTTTCACACAGAGAATAGAAGGTTCAATGTCATTATAACATGAGAATGGCCACATCCATACTTGCATACAATCCAGTAACATGGAGGTCTCCAAAAAAAATCCACCAGCAATGCCTGGGGAGGAGTTTAAATCCAGGACATACCAGTAGTTTCCCCACTCTTGCCAGACTTCCACAGTTTCCACCTAGGACTCCTTCACCTACCTGCTTTTGTGTTTAGCAGTTCTTACAAACTTTATCTTCCATGAAACAATTAATTCAGGTTTTGAACCTAAGTAAAAATTAATTCACAACATGTTGCCTCAAAGGAGTTCATGCCTCAAATATACACTTCTTTACTCTGCAACCTGAAAGTACCATGTCCCTTAGTTCTTGCATCAGAAAAGCCAGTGAGCAGCTCTTTCCAATGCACCTTCAGGGCCTTATGGACCTCTATGAGACCCCTTCTCCAATGACATTTTTTCCATAGAATGTATCATAAAGTAGAAGCAAAACCTGAGAATCTGGGATTTCCGACTGTGCTCACAGTGACAACACACCCATACCTGGACTCAACCACTTGTTATTTGGCTTTAAATTAATTTCTTTCCTTTTTTTTTCATTTTAGGTTTCTGTTTGTTTTACACCCTGTCTCTTCAGGTTAAGATTTCTTTCTTCTTCTTGACATTCTCATCCATTTCTCCATCACAGCAGAACAAATAACGCTGAGGCTCCAATCTGCTAGAACACCAATTCTTACAGACAGATCTCTTGGTCTTCACACCCCAGATTACATGATTATAACTCCCCAGGTGAAAGAAAATTGAGATCTATTTCATACTGCCTATGTATTCATTCATCTGCTGTCAACACAGCTTCCTCTTCTAAAGAATCTTTTTGCATTGTGCTCAAGTAAAACGTTCTACTTGACAAACAAGAAAAATCTCTTTCACCATATCCAGCCAACTTCTTTGTAGCTGAAATACTTATTTGAGCTACTCTAAGTTAGCAGGGTAGCTTAACAACCTCAGCTAAACTGCCTGGTAAAAGCTATTTAAAGATAGTTACTTGCCCCTCCCCTCTGCTAACTGATGCTCCCATTAACAAAGAGCCCAGGGACATAATTTGTTATAGGTTAGTGGTTGGACTTGATGGTCTTAGAAGTCTCTTCCAACCAAGGCTGTTCTGTGATTCTATGGTTATCTTTATGTGTTTATACTGTAACCATTCCTTTGTATATTGAGGAATTTATAGGAGTATATTAACGTGTATATATGATTATCCTGTGAGTATACTTAAGTAAATGTATGTGCTTGCTCATCTGTATGTGTATGTTCAGTCTGAGTTTGGAATCTAAGCCAAGCCTGCTTCTCTGCAATAGCTTTCTCACTGCATAAGGGCACAGACAGAACACACACATAATAAAAGTAGAAGATGATTAGCATTAAGGTTAAGTCTCAAGCAGAAATTATTTGGTGAACAGATGAAAAGCTCTGAAAATATCTCGAGGACACACTCCAGCCCAGGGGAAGCACTTTCAAAAACCCACATAGAACAGTAAGGCTTTTGTAGATTTCCATCAAGTTAAACAGTTAAAAATAAATTAACTTTTCAAAAATCAAGGTTACTGTGACTCTGTTATTGTGATGGCAGCCACACCTTTCTCTTCTCCTGGTCTTGCTTTCTACCTTGTCTCTGCTGGAAGTCTCTAGATCTTCCTCAGTCAAATATCACATACTCTTTGAATACTTTCTCTGCCCCTTTTCCTCTCCTATTAAGTTCAAACTTTTGGACACAGGAGCTTTCTCAGCTCCCTCTTCTCCCTGTGCTCCTCTGTTGTTCTTCCTTCTTGCTTCACTCCCCTCACTTCTATCAAGGCTAGCATCTTTGTGTCTTTCCCCATTCTTCTTTCCACACCTTCTCCCTAACTGCCTCACGTGGCATCAAATTCTACTTTTGCCAAGTGTGTCAAGCTTGGCTTCTGTTCAGTCTGAGTTCCCTCTGAAGAGACTATGCTCCTGTTGATATTCATGGAAAACTTCCAAAAATCTCTCTGAATTCAATAAGTTATAAACGGCAGCAGATTTTTTGCAGTGAGTGCAAGCAAGTTCTAAATCATCTCGGGTTTGGCACTATAAAATCATGTCATTAACAGAGGGATGAGTTATGACCTGAACCTTGGGACGAGTGAACAGCACAGGAAATACTTCAGCATTAACTGTCCTTAGAGATACAGCTGGTTTTCTCACATATGCACAACAGCAGCCAGTGCTCTTAAATCATGAGAGTTTACGACACCCTACTGAACGAGCAGGTAAATCTACTGATCTGAACTGATTTGCTGCTGCCTTGTCACAGAAGAAAAAGCTCAAATTCTTTTGCTGTTGAAAACAGCCAGAGAGAAAACTGCACCGATTTGCAACTAATTCTGAGCTAACTGATGACAATGAGTAATATGGATATTTTGTGTACGGTATGTTTCAATCCCTGATGCACTTTTTGGTTAGTTACAACATGCCTTAGATAGAAATACATTGAAGCATAATGCAAGTTTTAATAGTTACACTGACGTGGAGAGAAGTATATATGTGGGCTCCAAGCCCCTATACCATATTAGCCTTGGGAAATTTGTTTTTATTTTTTGTGCGTTCACTGCCTCAAAATGAGCGTTTTTATACTCATTAGGGATACATCTTAATGAAAATAAATTTCTCCACTAGTCTTAGGCTTCTATTGTTGGACATTTTTTTCCTCATAAAAACTTTGCCTGGTCCACGTGCATGTGCCCAGGAACATGTTCATAGAATCACAGAATGGGTTGGGTTGGAAGGGACCACAAAGCTCATCTCATTCCAACCCCCTGCCATGGCAGGGACACCTCCCACCAGCCCAGGTTGCTCCAAGTCCCATCCAACCTGGCCTGGAACACTGCCAGGGAGGGGGCAGCCACAGCTTCCCTGGGCAACCTGGGCCAGGGTCTCACCGTGTTCTCAGATGATGGAAGAAGAACGTGTCAGATGCTCCCCTGAGGGCTTTATGAGCCCTGCACGTGCTGTTTTCCCAAAACAGGATTCTTTATGACAGCAGAAAAATACTAAGAAATGGCTTTCAGTAACCATACAGCAAGGAGGAGGATATGGTGTGGGCACAGCTGAGTGTTTAAATTCACATCTCCATAGTTAATGCCCGAGCTATCCAAAAGAGCACCTGTCAATCTAGGTGCTGTGCAAAAATGTGACAAAAAGCCAAAGTCTCCCTGGGGAGCATGCAATGTAAGATGAAATGTAAGATATATGCAAGAAAAATATAAATAAAAGGTGATGAAAAAGAAATGTCCAGGTAAGACTGTAATCACTACCTGTGTCATAAGCAGTTCATCATATTAACTACGTGATTAGTATTAAATTTCAACCAGGAACAACTGCCAACCAGCCATCTTCACTGCAGCTGTATGCATAAGCTGCTGCTACACGTTCTCCCCAGGGCTGTATCAGCTCCTCACCTTCCTGCATTTTACGTTTTGCAAAATCAGAGTTCTGTGAGCACTTCAATAATACACAACATTATCATTCTGTTTCATTATGCACCCAAACACTTGTTTGCTTTAACAAATGAAACAGGTTCCTGCTTTGCTGAGGGCTCTAACTAACTGATCGAACTAACAGGCTTTTGCTGATGAAATATCATCTACTCTTTCTTTGCTGCTTTGTTCATAAATTCAGAAATGTGGCAAGCTTAAATTTTCTGATGTTCTAAGAATGTTCACCTTGACACTAAGACAAACTCTCTGATTCTTATATATTCAGAGCCCTGTCAGTAATCCACATTCACAGAGAGAATAAAGCCCAAAAACATCAGAAAAAGAAAAAAGTGACGGGGGGGAAAAAAAAATAAAGAGAGAGAGAGAAGAGAGGCAATTTATTTAATTTGAATTCATTCAGTAACTCTTCATCTATATGCTTGGCTTCCACTTATGACAATGCAAGGATGTGCAGAAACACTGCTTAAAAATATTACATGCCATTTATATTAATCAGAATAAAAGTTCACCTGAACAGTAACAATAGTTTCCTTTGGGGAGAAAACACTTAATAAAAATTCTATTACATGCATATGAATGTAAACAAACTAATTTTTAAACAACAGAATGAGTCCGAGAAGTCCAAAAATGAAATTAGCTGTTGTAAAACAGAGGATTTGCCTGCCATAGAACCCTTACTTTCAGCTTGATTATGCTACTTAAATGACACCTATCTGTATTTTAATCCCTGCACAGAAGTCTACTGGCAAAATTAATAATTATGATCAAAACCCACGAAAGTCATGCTAATGATAAGATAAATAACTTCCTCCCACCACCTACAGTGAGCAGCTAAGCTTCCTCAATGTCCTAATCTACTGACATACAGGGTTTGATCTGAAATAAGCTCTTAATAATGAATAATCTGGCTAGAAATATGATTCTGCTGAGCAGAAAATGAAAGATTAAAGAACGACCTCTGAAGAATTAGCTGTCTCATTTTTCCCAACTTTAAGAGTGCTTCTCCAGTGCCCCCCCCCACCCCCAAAAAATAAATCTGTTTTGATAGCTGCTGCCACCTTAAGGACAGAAACCTTAAGGACAGTGCTGGTGTGCTGAGATCCCTGCCTGGCCACTCTTCAATGGAGAAGTGGCAGGAAAGCCAATTTAACTCTGAGCCCAGGAGTTGGAATTTGGTGCCTGCAGGAAGCCAGCTTCCTGCCTGTTCAGTTTGACAAAGTTAATCTTTGTGTGTATGTACTTCCCAAAGCACGGGGAGGCATGATAAATTACAATTATTATTTATTTTTAAATAATAAAGTAGAGGTGTCACTTTGGCTTAGCAGATGTTTCACCATTACAACCAACCTCCTTAGCCAGGTAAGGCAGATTTGAACACAAGACCAAGGAACAGTGAATTTCACAAGTTTTTAATTCCAAAAGCATTAGGTACCTCCATTTTTGGATGCCAGGCTTGGAATAACCTTGAGAGTATATGTACCCTTTTGGAAATACAGAGAATGGAAAATCAGGACCCTTTATAGTCTATCACCAGATATCTAAAGGACATCTAAATCTACAATCCATATTAAAAATATGTCCATCAGCAAAGACTGTACTGATTTTCTTTCTTTTTTTTTTGATGAAACAAGTGGGTCTACAAAATCAAAGACTTAAACACAACCCTGACAACCTGGAAAATAATATAGTTCAACAAGGCCAGGAATTATAAATACATAAGCACAAGCATATTTAGTTTAACAACAAATACACTACAAAATTCTTCTACATGTATTGATTTGGATGTACAAGGGAAAAAAAAACCAACAAACAAGCACACAACATTTTGAAAGTGAGTGTGTATACAAGACAGTGTCCATCAAATCCTACATGTACTTTTTCAATGGAAAGAGAACATTCATCTACAGCTGCATTTACTCTAGCAGTCCTTCTCAGATTTAAATTTCTGGTTGAACTCTCTAGGAACAGTCAGTGTTTCGACCAAAGCTGGCAAGCACAAAATGGAAGCAAGACTGGATAATGAGAAGTGGAAGAAATAACAGCTTTTACTCACCCTTTCCCTGTAGTCACCTGGTCATGGCGTTGGAAGGGTGGTCATGGGTCCTGGTGTCCCCAACTGGTCTTGTATTCAAATCTGCCTTATCTGGCTAAAGAGGCTGGTTGTAATGGTGAAACATTGGCTCAGGCATTGGTTTGCCTCTTCACTCCTCTTTACAGCTGCATTAGCCTTGTGCAGAATACATAGCACATATTCAATTCAGTCACTGCATGCCTTCCCCAGGCTGCTGGTGGGGTGTGTGGGCCTCCTGGACCCTCAGGGAACTTCCAGCCATTCATCTGAGGTTATTTCACTATGAGCTGGGATGGTGATCAGAGAAGTGTGCCCCAGCAAGCCACAGGGAGGATTTATTTCACAGAGAACATGGTGCTGTAAAACTGCCCCAGGATGGCTACAACAGCTGCTCAAAAACCAAAGCATCAACATATGTTGAATCAACCCCCTTACCAGGGCCCAAAGAGTGTTAATTATCTTAACAGCCCTGAGTGGCCCCATCTGGGACCCCCACTGCACTGGCCCATGACTACAACTACAGTGCTGCCCCATTTAAGCTCCAGGGCAGCAGCTGGAGGGTGGCAATCATGGCACGGTGCTGAGCCCTCCAGAAGCAGTGGGTGGGTGGGGAGGGCTGGGGCCATGCTGCAGCACCCTGCCCTGAGGTGATGCTGCCTTCTGCAGCACCTCTGGTAAGGTAAATGTCCTTCAGTTTCAAGTTAAAAAGCAGGTAGCAGTTCAGTGGATCGTTAACACAGTCCTAACACAATTTATCTGAGGTCCTTTCATGAAGATTTTAACAGAGCTTTATTTGTAGTTTGTCTGGATTGTGGAAGCATTCCAGAAATATCCCATAAGGTCATTGAAAGTGTAATTTTTTTTAAAAAAAAAATCTTCTCTCAAGATTTTGAATTTAATTAAAATCATAAGGCATTTGGTTCTTTTAAAAAATTTAGCAGCATTGGTTCCTCACCTGAATAATGATTATTTAAGGCACTATTTGCTCAGCTCGGTCAATTTGCAGAGTAACATTACCTGCTGCTGAGCTCTGCCTTGTGCATCTTGCTTAGGTGTCTGTCCTAGAATCCCGTTTAAGAGAGGTGGTTTTTCAATATTTACAATAATTTCCCAATCTCTATGTGCTCTAATGTGACTGTAGATGTTTTTCCAAAATGCCTTATCCCAACTATGGAAGAAGTCATTCCAAGCAGAGGAGGTGTAGCAGATACCCTTCCCACCCTGAAAAATCTCCTTTGCCTAAGAACAGGGCAAAGGAAGGAGGAGCAGTTGTGGTCTATAGGGTGTGTAATGCTGAGACACAACTAATTAAATCCAGCTGTGGCCACGCATACTTCAAACCATGGTGGCTTCCTGATAGCTTTACCTCTCGATGTGATGGATAAGGGCAAGTTGCTTTCTCCCAGACAGACAGAAGAACGTTTTGGGGACCTACATTAGGTCTGAGGCAAGGCAGCAGCTCCCTGTGCCTGCACTGGAAGGGGAAGAGGTGAGCTGAGGGCAGGCTGCCTTCTGCTCCAGGCACATCCCTGTTGCCCAGGAGGGGCAGCATCTCGAGAGAGGTCTGGAGAAATGTGGATACTCCAAACTGCAGTTTCAGATCTATCAGTTTTAATCAGATTATGATGCCCAGCTTTTCTTTCCATTGGTTAGAAAATCTTGATGTAACATTACACCCAAAACAAGTCCTCTAGGCCCTAGTGACTTGTCTGTCACTGAGGGATTACTTGTTTTCTTGTTAGCAATGACTTGAAAATGAGGCCAGGCTGAAAGCCCAGCTCAAAGATTTCAGATGAGCTTTCTTAATAGTTCTTTAATTTTCTGAATGCGTTTTACTAAATCACCCCCTAGCTGTTTAGAAATGGAATTAATTAAAACCTGTGGTAATCAATGGAATAGGTTTTGTTATAGGTATACAATGAGACAGAGGCTGAAAAATCTCTTCAGAAGACAGAGAGAGCCAGGGCATAGATCTCTCCAGTAACAGTCCTCCTTCTTCCCCATCACACTGGCACTTCTCTGAGAGTATTTTTCAAGGTAGGTAAGCCACCAGCTAACATGTTAGCTATATCCTTCTTCCCACCCACCCCACTCCCCTCAAAAAAAACCCTTCCATGTTCCCAAGTATCAGGTCTACCACAGTTTATATGGAGTAGTTTGGGGAAAGGAAGCAAGACTTACTTTCAACTAATGAGCTGGAAGGAAAGAATTAATTAGGGAATTGAATCTCCAACAAGACAATGGGTCAGGAGGAAAGCACTTACAGGCAAGCAGTGTTAAATGGCATGTGGACAATAAAGCTAAGAGTAACACCAGCCCATCAGCATCAGTTCCTCAGCATTTGCCTAGGATAGCGCAAGGGATTGCCACTGAGCCAGGGGGTGAACAGGGGGACTGAAAGGCAGAAAGTGCCAAGGATGAATTTGAGATTACCTAAGCCTGAGGAAAGGGATATGTGATTTGATTACAGCCCTGGTAAGCAGGGAAGGGAAGTTATGAGGTAGACTAAATGGGTATTTCTAAGTAGAGCTGAGCATTGAAAATTAATGATGGTAATGATAGCAATCATGTATTTTTGAGTAATTAGCAAAAAGGACTGGGAAGACTAGGATACCTATAACTGATCTCCAGCTAACCTAGCTAGACTTGCAGATTTCCTAACCATGGTGAATACAGTTATGTAAACAGACATGTGAATGCATCAGAAGCATGGTTAAAGTGTGCTGAGAAAACTACAGAGCTGGATAGAAGTTGTTTTGCAAAGTAGTGGAATATTTATTGCATGAAAGGGGAGACCAGATTCCCTGTGTTCATACAGCATAGATGCACATGGATGATGCCAGCTTCAGGGAGTACTGCAGGAAAACTCAGCTTTGCATCTGTTTTCATGAGCCAAGTTTAAAGATTTGCTAACTGGTTCTGTGGATGTGTCCCACCATGTTATCCCATCCTGTCTAGAGCTGCTGTAGAGTGACTACAAAGATCCCATCTGCAAGGGTAGGAAACATTTGCCATAATACAATGAAAAATATGCTGCACCAAACTGCAGACTACAAATTTGTGGTACTGCAGATGTGCAGAGCAGGGAAAGGAAGCAGCCTGGGCTTTAGTCTACATGTCACCTAGATACCTATTGTGTATATATATATATAAAACCAGTCACAAAAATACATCCTTTCAATTGATTACTAGAAACAGATTAATCTCAAAAGCCTTATTCTGTTTGAATAAGCGTTCAAAATCATATCTGTAGCGCTTATGAACAATGAAAACATCATCAGCTACAGTTTGAAGTACTGCACTCTCTAATTAAGAATTTTTCCTTGCAAGAAACCTTACTGGAGACATAGGCAAGAAAATAAGTAACCTTGCAGAATATTTGTTAAAACTAACTATATATTTTGCTCCTAGTATTACCTGATCATGGCACATCCTAGGTACTGTGATATCTTGAAGCTAATAAAGTGCTTCAAGAGATGTAAGTTTTGTGGCAACATTGTTTTCTTGAGACGAAGGAAACAAGGGGAGGTTTAGATTAGATATAAGGAAAAGTTTCTTCACTGAAAGGTTTATCAAACATTGGAAGAGGTTGCCCAGGGGACATGGGGCAGTGGTGACTGGGCAGTGCTGGGTTAATGGTTGGACTGGATGATCTTAGAGGTCTCTTCCAACCAAGGCTATTCTAGGATTCTATGAATGAAGAAAAGTCAAGGTTGTTGATATTTTACCTCTCTGAAAATGATGGTTTTGCTTTGGATAGCACCAAAAATGTTCCCAAATCCTGTGAAAGGAGTTTACAATTTAGTTTAGACCAGTATCCCTCAGGACTAACATTCAGGCACAGAAAAGGATGACACCACTGCAGAGGTGTTCAGCATGAAGGGACAAAAGGATTGAACTTTAAGTTACTTGGCACACAAAGCATTGTTTGGAAAGAGAAAAGAGTTCTGAGAATGCATTCTAGACTGAGGTTTTGGTAGGAGGAGAAGGCAATGCAGGAGAGAGCACGCTGGGAAGTGTTCTGGTGGTGTGACTTCTATCTAAGCTAGAGCTGTGTGTGACCTTAAAAGCCAGGATGTGACACGGAAGATGGAGAGAGAACAGTCAAGGCAGTTGAGTGTTTTTTCCTAAAATCAACTATAGAAGAAAAAAGTAATTATAAAGGAATTTACAAATACCACTTTGAAGTTGTTTCTCAGAGGAAAAAAAAATAAAATTGACTCACCTGAGGAATTCAAAGCACCAAGCAGTTTTACTTCTAGCTGCTGATGTGATAAAGCTGCTGTCCCATAAGTCCTCTATCATGACCTGGGGCTGTTTTGAGAATACAAATCGGGTCAGACAAGAATGGATGTAGGGCTCTAATGTAATCCAATAGCAAATGTGCCTGCCTGCAGATGGGAGCTACACTAACTTCATCCATCGTTACCTGCGCTGTGGTGGACACTTCTGCCCTGGGTGGCCCTTCAGAGGTGATCGAGGAGCTTTCCTGCAGTCCTGGGGCTCAGGTACTCTTCAGAATATCAGCACCTGCTTCAGCAATGCCAGCTCTCACCCAGTGTTGGAGTATCAACTACACCCCTCTTCCCAGACAGACTGAGGCTCATAAGTGGAAACATTTTATTCAGATCAAACCTCTTGATCATTTGAAAGGGATTTAATTTGAGGATAGCTTTTACTCCAGGCAGCCTGACATACTTCACCTTCTTGACTCTGTGTTGCCTTTACAGCCAAGCCCACAGACAGCTTTGAAATTCTTCCCTGATTATCAAGTGGTATAGCTGCACTGCTTTCAATTACTTGTATTAATTTACAGCAGTGCTTCTGCTGGGTGCACTGTGAGCACTGTGATCCAATTATTTCTTCATTGTATGATTAGACAGCTCCAGACAGAATGGGAAGACCAAAATCCCCAAAAGTCTGGTTCCTCAGTAAGCAAATAAACTATAAAAATAATACAAATTCTAGGGTGCAGGCAAGACAAGAAAGAATTGCACGTTTATAGCATACTTCAGAAAGAGAAGTGGGTCCCTGAGGTGAAATTATATAAATATTGGGAATATTTTGAAGTTAGAGGTGACAGCTGTAGGTTCAAGGAACTTGGTTTAAGCAGTGACACTTAGTGCTGTCTTCAGACTTCTGGAAAACTGAGTCACATCTCTGGTTTGAATGCATTGATTTTGCAGTTTCCTCACAATTAAAAGGACTGGAAACACTCATCTTTCAACAAAGAAAGGAAATGGAAATGCTGAGCATAAAGGTCTGTGATCAGAGCTTTACAAACTGCCTTGGATCTAGATACAGCTATCTATCACCACAAGCAACAGCCAGCTATGACAGTGCCTTACAAGGCTGTTTCACATCACCAGTCTCCTAAGCAAGCCATCTACTCCTCTAGAAAATCACTGCTTTGTGGATGCACTGTGTAGACTTCTGGGTTCACTTGCTCTCTCATAGGTGCTCCTGTTCTCACCACACTCTCACAGATGCTGTCATTGCTCTCTATTTTCAGGCTTTTTCATACCAGGTGCTGTCTACTGAATGCAGCTAGAACCACCTAAAATAACCATGATATCGGGCAGCAACAATATTCCAGTGTTGTAGTAATCATGATGAGATGTTCCATTTTCCTTCCTTCTTATCACCTCCAGTAGAAAGCTGCTTGATCATTGTTATATCTTGAGTCTACATGACTTTCATTGACTTTTCTTATTCATTGTTGTCTATGTTTAGCCTGTACCCAGGGCTGAACTGCAGCAGTTGTTCTAGCACCCCATGACCCCTCCCCAGCTGAGAAAGGGAATTGGGGGAAAAAGGGAAAAGCCCTGTGAGTTGAAGTAGAAACAGACAGAAGGAAACAACAAAACTAATACAATCACCAACATAAAGTATACAAGGCTCTACTCAGCCTCATCCTTAAGGTGAACAGCAGGAGCAGAAGGCCAAGAGGTAGAAACCCCAGGAAGAGGAACTCCACCCTTAGTGAGCTCCCTCCTTTTATAGTGAGCAGATGAGGTGATGTGGGATACAGCTGTGAGTCAGTGCCTTGAGTGGATCCACTGGGGGATTGGAGCATCTCCCCTGTGAGGAAAGGCTGAGAGAGCTGGGACTCTTTAGCCTGGAGAAGAGATGGCTGAGGGGTGATTTAATTAATGTTTACAAACACCTAAAGGGTGGGCTGAGGGAGGATGGAGCCAGACTCTTTCCAGTGGTTCCCAGTGACAGGATGAGGGGTAACAGGCACAAGCTGGAACACAGGAGGTTCCATTTAAACATAAGGAAGAACTTCTTTTGGGTGAGGGTGGCAGAGCACTGGAACTGCCCAGAGAGGTGTGGAGTCTCCTTCTCTGGAGATTTTCCAGCCTGGCCTGGGTGCAGCCCTGAGTGATGTGCTCGAGGGGATCCTGCTTACAGCAGGGAGTTGGACTGGGTGATCTCTGGAGGTCCCTTCCAACTCTGACAGTTCTGTGATTCCATGATTCCCAGCTGACTGGGGGCTACTCATGGCTGCCTGCATGGCTGGCCCGTGGGGCATTTGTAAATCTGTATAAATGACAGATCTGAACGACCATAAAAGTGCTTTTGGAGGAAAACAACTTCAGATGGGCAGATGGGGTAAGATAGTTTCACTTCATTAATTTCAATGAAATAGTGCTGATTTAAAGGTGCTAAACCTGGAAGTGTATGTTGATAGGTTTATCCCAGGCTACCAGGCAGAGCTATTGCTGAAATAGTAAACTGTCAATCGTAGAAACTTAAGATGGAAAAAAATCTTAGAATTTGGTGAAAATAATGGAAAACATTGGTTTGGTATATGCAGCATAGAGTACTCAGGTAAGCTGGATTTTTTCCTGACAGCAGATGTATGACATTTTAAATACTTGCAAGAACATTTGCACCAAAATAGCCTAGTGAGACTTGTTCAATTGCTTCTTATCACCAAACCACTGTGAACGCTTTTCAGGAATTTGCAGGCAAAAAAAAAAATATTTGAAAGCAACAGTTGTGATTTTTTTTTTTTTTTCTTTTTTTTCCCATTAGTCTCAGAGAATAATTCCTCTTGTGAAAGGCAGCCTCTCAGTCATGTGGGGCCCTGAAATGTGCTTTTTCATTTGTCCTTGGGGTTTCTTATCTCGGAGTCTCATAGATTCCTTTTGAAATCCATTATTTTTAGACTAATGACCAGAATTTGCAGGCAAAGATGTGATTTTTACATACTTAAGCTGACAAGGCAAATGAGTTCAATTAGTTATAAGATAGAACAGTAGAACATAACTAGTTGTCCTTGTGTGCCTTTTCTGTGCAGATCATGATTGCTCTTCTCTGAAACTATTTCAATTAGAGACCAAGCTGCAGGAATTGATTTGTTCAACTGTTTCTTGGTTACAGCAGTTTCTGAGAGGTGTCAAACCACTCTGGTCACTGCTGTTTTGCCACCTAAAGGATGGTCTTATTCAGTGCCTGCCATGTGATTAGTTGCCAGATGTTCAGGATTCTGAACACATGTGACAATATACATTCAGGGTAATTCTAGCCATCTAAATTTCCACAGTGGAAAACACAGTTTTTATTGCCCAGTACCTTGAGCTGGGAATACGTGAAGGTTTGGAACTGAGTTGACTTTGTGATTCAAGGACTAATGCGTCAGCACAAGTTCAAAAGCACTCTGAATTTCAGGCTAACAGCTGACACTTTACTTAACAATTAGTTTTAAAATTCATCATTTAATTATTAGCTTGAAGGGCACTGCAAATGAACACCATACGTACCCCATTTACATGTTTAATTGGATTAGTCTCCTGACCTTCAGATTCTAGCAATTAATTTGTCTGGGCATTTTTTCCAGATAGCTAGGTGGTGAGTCTTTTATATTTCAGTGCATGGATTCACATAATATATTTTTACATTGAAAAATGAGTTGTTACTCTGCAGTGTTGTTCTACTGTTGATGTAGACATCTACCTGTTGTAGAACAAACATTGCTGCTTGAAATAAGTAGATGCTACTACTTAAAAAAGCTATGCCTTAAATCTTGGAATAAGTGAATTTCTATCACCTGCAAATGTTTCTCTTTCAATTATGAAACCAAATTGAAAAAAAATCAAATGCCTAATGTTATGTGCATGCAGAGTCAATAAATAAGCATTTTCTTCTATATTCAATTTTACTTACCCATTTCATAATTAACATAGGTATTTGGGCAAAATATGATGCAGTGACATGGTTGTCATAATAATCTGTTAAAAACACTAAAATCTAGTTTTTTTCAAAAGGATTAGCTCCCATTAGACCCTTTGGGGTTAGACATGGGTTTTGTAATATATCTGTATAACAGACCCTAGGCATGACAACAGTATAAATATTAATAATAAAGAGGTCAGATTGAGACGTGTTCAGAAATCTCCCTTACTCAGACCTCTCTTCTTAACCATGCTGCTTGTCAGCTTGGTTGTATTTGGAAACTGACAGATAAGAGGTGGATCATGCTTAGATGTTCAAGGGGGCCTTCAGGACCATAAAGGGCAAGGAAGCACACCTGACTCTTCTGTCCTTCCATTCAGTTGTCCAGTGCTCACCGGAGAAATTTCCTGATGTGATGGCCATGTTTGTTTTGTCAAGATTTCTCCTTTGGTGCACATTAAAACACTGACACTGGATTTGGCATGGAATCCAACATTCAGGTCTGAGTTCCTTTTCACTTAAGAGTCCCCAGTAATGGCTTTCCAGAGATATAATAAACAGTTCTGCTGCTATTGTACAAAACTGTTAGCTTGGGACTATACTGGTGTGCTGACAGGTGTAAAATGTAAAGTTACCTCAGGCTCCACTCAACAGAGCATTTACACATCTGAATTATCTGTTAATTATAACAATTACTCATGCATTTATGACCGAGAAGCCTCATCCTGCAAAATGATGAGCATCCTCAGTCTCCATAGAAGTTAGTGAATGATACAAGGGCTGAGTGTGTCTTAAATTAAGATGTTCTCCTTCAACACCTTGGAGAATTAGGCCATAATCAATGAAACACACTACTTGCAAGTCAGTGTCCTGAAAGCTGATCCCTTGAATAGCAAAGCAGTGATTTTATAGTTATTTCCATAGTTTACCACTTAAAATATCTGGTGTATAACTATACAGATAACATCAGAGATAGCCACATGTAACTTATGCCTTCCCTGAGCTCAGTGTCATCTCAAGGGTTACGTGATAGCTACGTGACAGGTTTTGAAGGGTTACAGTTATACAATGCTGTCCAAAAATAATTTCAGGTAACTTATTCAAAGTAACTGATGGTAAATAAATAAGAGTGTGAGAAGCACTATTTATTATTAACCATTTTTAGTTCAAAAGCACAGCAGCTCTTAATACATCATGTCCTACAAAAAGCATTTCCTATTTATTTGTGACTGCTGCTGTTAATGGCATGCCTACCCCCACTCTTGTAGGGGGACTTCTAAAAATCTGCATGTTAAACTGAAACCTAACTGCATGACTATATCAGGTATTATTTTTGACTAGAGGAACTGCACTGATGTGAACTCCTGAAGAGTGTATGTTACCTTATCCATGAAGGCTACAAATTGATGAAGTCATTAGTTAGTGCCTGTTGTGTGGCTGCTGTAGTTCATGCTTTTACTTCTGAAGGTCAGTGTGTCTTTTCTTGTGTGTTTCTATGTTTTTTTCACTAATGGTACATACCTAGGATATGCTCATAGCCAAAATACTTCTTGCAGGTTCACTGGAGGCTTTGTCTCCACCTCAGCTTCAGTTCTGCAAGTCGTAGTGTCTCAAGTTCCTTGGTGTCTTTGAGTAATTAGATGAAAAAAAAAAAAAAAAACAAAAACAAACAAACAAACAAACAAACAGAGAAATTAAACATGTATTAGTAGTGTGCATTTGACAGACTAAACACTACTTTGGCACATGTTTCTCTAGTTGTATTTTTGCATTTGTTATTACTGCTGAACAGAAGACAACAACCCTGGTAATGCATTATAAACAGATTGTTCTAACAGTGACAGAATGGAAGAAGATACAGGACCCAGGATATATAACATTAGAAATTGAATCTTCTAAGATGCATTGAGGCTACAAGCTTTGCTAGCCAGATCTTAATCCTTTATTAAAAAAACTGAACATAAACCAAACATTAGGCAGTCCCTCTGGCAAAAGGCCAAAGCTCAACTCTTAGAGGAATATAAAAAAAATGCTGTTACACAAGTTTCACAGGGCTCTGGGCTTCAGCTCTTAATATATTGCTACTTCTGATTTCATTTCCTTGGGGGAGGGTTCTGGTGTCTTCACCAACAGAAAGTATCTGTTTCTAAAAAGAATTGCAAAGGTTGTGATTCCCCACAATCACAATTGAACAAGATCATTCCCATAGGACATTTTGGGGCAGGAGCAATGACAGCGAACCCAAGGGAATGACAGCATCAGAAAGCTCAGCTAATATCATTAATTTCTTATTGCAGGTCATTACTATACTTGTGCAGCTGCACAAAAATAAGACAAGTCTGTATAAAACCCAGGGCATGCCAATGGGGTATACAGAGAAGGCTTTTTAATGAGATTCTTTATCATTGAGCAGTCCTATTTGGATTCTTTGGTAGTACGCAAGTTCTTTCCTTTCTCTTGTGGTGTAGGTAGCTGGACCTACCAGCCCATGTTCGCTGTCCCATGTTCTACCAAGGGACACCAATAGTTTGAGCTTAACTAGATTAATCTGTTGGAAACATCTTCTAAATGGAGACAGTCACTGGAAGATGTAAACCCTGCTGAGCTGCTGCCTGCCCCTCACTCTGCTGAGATGGGGCTTAAAGCAGGGAGGAGACACCACTGTGATGCTGAAAACATCCTGGGAAGATCTGCCCCACAGCGAAATTTAGACAAGGATTTTCAAGCTGCTTATATCCCTTTCTTGCCAGAGCAAGAAATGTGCAAATATCTGAGTGGTGATCACATTAACCGTACCAGAAGAAGCTGTGACCTCCTTGTCCTCTATGTGAGCATCTGTGGTCAAGCTCTAATTCTGTCATAATTGCATTTTTTACTATTTTCCATTTCTCAATATACAAGCCAATAGAAGCTGAACTAGAACTTTAGAAATCGGATTATTGTGGTTTATTGATAAAAATCACCAGTAGTCACGCTTGGGCTTAAAACTCAGGAGTTCTGAAAATTGATTTAATAATTTTCTAATCAATTGCAATAAATGCTGGAGGATGGTTACCTAAGGACTCGAGAAGATACCTATTTAATTGTAATAACTGTTGCTAAGCACTAAAGAGTAGAAAGCAGCTGTCAAATCCCTGAATTTTGTCTCTGCTGAAGCAGAAGACTTGGTGACCACTTCAACATCAGCAAAGCTGGATTTGGGTAAATGGAACATGAAAACCATAGGCTGAGTGCCCTTCCTGCAGTTAGTGAATTGGCACTGATGGATGGCACACATAAGCTCCCTTTAGCTTGCTTTAAAGATCGGGTGAATAATTTGAATAAAATATTCCTTCATTTTTTGCCCTCAAGAGAACTTTCCAATGATGTGTGAAAGTATGAATTGCTTCTTTCCCTGCAGTTTGTCCATTCTTTCCTGCCATTCCTGTGTGTTGGTGGTTAATAAGCTCAGCCAAACTGTTACTGTTATTTAAAATTCATAAGAAATCAGGGGCCTTCATCAAAATTAAGTTGCCATTTTGAAAGCAAGTTCAGCATGGTAAGAAATGAATCCTGATCAGAAGAGATATAGCTTAGATGAAAGATGAAGCCATAGCCTCTTTGCCAACAAGGCAAAGAGACAAATACCTAGGTCCTGAAAATCAGTGAGAGTTTAGGCAGTCAAATATCTCTGTGGAGCTGGCCTTCAAGGCTCCTTGTTAAAATTCAGCATTATATGAGAAACAGGGAAGTGGGATCCAAGAAATTTAGGTTGATGTGGTGGCAAAACTAGCTTGGAACCCCAAAGTAGCATTGCTCTGTGGGTGCTCTAACAACGCCTGTGGGCTTGGGCACAGTGCCATGCCAACACAGCTGTATTGCTCCCAGCTCTAGGATTACATCACTTGGTTCTGTAGCTTGGGAATCTCTTGTGTTTGTATAGTTCAAACATCTCAAAGTCTGCGCAAGGGGAAAAAGAACAGCACTCAGTTCTTCAGGCCAGTGCTAGTGTTGTTTCAGCATTTCCTTCATTGCTTCCTTCAATAGTCACTCCTGTATATTACATAGTTCTGCTGGGATAATTCAAAAGAAGAAATTACTGATGCATTAAATAATGTCTTTTGCTTAAAATATACAATTACTGAAATCTGTATAGTTCCTACTTTGTTTTTTCAGGTATGTTCAGCCTGTACTAAAGCTAAAGGGGCAGAAATTTATAAAACACTTTAAAAGATAAAGAGGATGTCTCCGGCTTAGAATTAGTCCTGTACCAGCTGGAGGGAAGCAGAGGCAGTCTCCCTGCATCCTTTCCCAAGCAGGCAGTTTGGTTCATTTCCTCACAACCAACAAGAGGACCAGAGGAAGCTCACAAGAGGTTCACCAGGGTCTCAGTAGTGCCCTTGGTCAAAATTGCAGGTAAACACATGAAATAGTCATAAACCCCAGCAGAACATGTTTATGACACCTTGTTATGGTGTTGTCTGCTTCCAGTGTGTCCTCCAAATCAGGTATGTGGTAATGTGCTGACAACACCAAGCTTTACTACCCTTAGTGCTTCAGAATCAATACTGTAGCAGAATATCAAGCTGGGTCCCCCACTGCCTCGGGCATCATAACCCCACTGCCAGCTCAAGCTCCAGTTCCACACACTGTCCCTGGTGGCTGATAACAACAAGGGAAGGACACAACTCGATTGGAAATCACCAGAAGGAATGAGCCTGCTGCACTGACAGAGCTGAAATGTTAGTTCTGACCTGGAAAGAGAAGCAGTGTGATGGCATGGCTAAGCCTTTTTTAAACAGAACTTTTTTCTCTCACGAATTGCCTTTCACAAGCCATGCATTTGTTTACTTGCTGATGAGATTTGTAACCTGAATCAATATTGCTCTAGCCTCTGCTCGATGCAAGGATGTAAATACTAATAGTGACAATGTGAATCACTTGCATTCCCAGGGCTCAAACAGTAACATTTAAGCACAGCCCTTCTTGTGAATAAGCATTTTTCAGCATTTTCCCAAATAAATCCAATGCTTGACAACCCTCTCAGAGAAGAAGTTTTTCCCAATATCCAATCTAAATGGACTCCAGGGCACAACTGGTACTGGGGTTGTTCCATTCCCTGGCTGCACAGCTGGCTCAGTCACTGCATTCCTTTTTCAAAAGCTAATTTGCATCCCAAGCTGCTTGTTACCTGGAGCTAGGAAATTTCCAACTGCAGTACTCTGGCACCTGAAAGCAGAAGTCAGCTGTGAATCAGGCAGAACTCAAGTCCTCAACATTGGAACAAACCAGGAATTCAGGTTTCTGGTACCTTCCTTCACTGCACAGCTCTGTGCCCTGCTTGCTCCCTCTGTGTAGTGGAGAGGAACCCAAGTCAGCCTAAGCACTGACAACAGCCTGTCCACCACAGCATGGGTTTCTCTGCATGCTAATTCACTCAGCTTCTCCATACAGTCAGATCTAGAACTGATACCCCTAGAACTGCTTGTGAGAAATGGGGCTTTTTGTGCAATATTACAGATGCTGTCAGCTGGAGGGCCAGTGCCAAGCTGTCTGCTCCTCGCAGCTGCAGCATGTTCCCTTCTTCCAAGTAGCACTCAGAGGTGCTGCAGAGGTGGCAGGAGTTCAGCATTCTGCTTTGCTCACTCTGATCTTGAGCACAGTGTGATGGGGAGCGGCTGAGGGAACTGGGGGGTTCAGTCTGGAGAAGAGGAGGCTGAGGGGAGACCTCATTGCTCTCTACAGCTCCCTGACAGGAGGAGCAAGGCAGGGGTCCATCTCTTTTTGAAGATACAAGCAATAGGATAAGAGGAAATGACCTCAAGTTGTGCCAGGGGAGGTTTAGATTAGATATTAGGAAACATTTCTTCCCTGCAAGGGTTCCCCAGCACTGGCCCAGGCTGCCCAGGGCAGTGGGGGAGTCCCCATCCCTGGAGGGATTGAAAAGCCGTGGAGATGTGGTGCTGAGGGACATGGGGTAGTGGTGACTTGTCAGTGCTGGATTAATGGTTGGATCTGATGATCTAAGAGACCTTTTCTAATCAAGGCTATTCTATGATTCTATGATCATAACCAACACAATTATTATACGATTTACCTTACCCATTCTCACTCTATCAGTACAGCTTCCACAGGAATATGGTAAAGCTGTGACTAGAGAACATTCATGGAAATGCAGATTGCTTTTTATCTACTATTCACCCAGGGCTGTGAGGTATCCTACCACTTTTTCTTTTATATATCCTATCTTCTCAGAAGATGGCAAAGACTGGGACATGACACTTATCCCAGAATAAGGATTCTGAAAATGAGACACTCATATGGAGTTTTAATGTTAATCTGGAGATATTATGTAAGTCTCTATGGCTTAGTCAAAACCTCATCTTTTTTCCCAATTTTGTCAATCCTTGTGAAGTAAAAGCTTGCCTATTGGAAATCCTAGGGGAAGAGGGAAGCATGGAAATAAAAGCCATTTCTCAGGCCTCAATGGTCATTAGGTGAAAGCAGTTCACAGCCACTGCTGGCTTAAATTAGAGTGGCTTTCTGAAAGACCTAGAATTAAAAGCCTATGTTATCTCATTACAAATAAGATGTACAAATATTACAAATAAGTCATGCACCCATAAGAGGAGCAATGGATTTATTTCCTATGACATAAAGAGCATTAGGTAATTAGCCTAGTTGGGATTAAAAACATGATTTAATGTCGTGGGTTTTTAATATATAGATGTCTTGAGCAGCACATTTCAATTTTATTTAAATTTCATATGGAAATAGAATGCAGTGTCCATTGTGGTTTTCTGCTTTTTGAATGCCTCTGCCTGCCCTCTTGAGTGTTAAAAAATCCAGCCTAGCTTTGCATAACAGCACAAGTCCTTTGTACAGTAAATTGCCACGTGTCCTTTCTGTACGCAGTATGCTCAAAACAAAGGAATTTGTATGTTAAATTTGAATAATGGGCCAAAATAAGATGATAATTCTTTGCTTACAGAAACACATTAACCACTAGCACACATAACCATTCTTCAGTACAGAAATGTGTTCTTTAAAACAGGGGTAATTGCAAAACAGCTAACCAGAAAGGAAAATAGGTTCCAGAAAAACCACATCTGATTGATGTGCTTGACAAGCAGGTAATAAAATCAGGTTCTGCTCACAACAATTTGGAATAATTGACTTAGTTTATGACTTTGACCAAAATATGCAAAAATGCAACATTATTTCACCATTGCACTGTAATTGTTCATACTACTAAGAGAAAAAGGGAGGAAATGCCTAATAGACAGAATTTGTTATGAAAATGGGCCTATTAGAGTTTTGTTATGAAAATGGATAATTAGAGAATCTGAATAGGATATTTGAAATATCACATCCTCTACAATGCCCATGGGCTCTGTGCACTGCATATCAAATAGACATAATACCAGTGTGTCTTGTGGACCTAACTGTGTATCAAGTTTTACCAAAGCCTCTGATTTTATACCCACCATCCATGGTGGGTACAAATGACATCATCAAAACAGGTCCTTAACTTCACAGTTCACTTCTCTTTGAAGAAAAAGGCAGTGAAGTTACTCAACTGGCAAAACCAGACAGGGTTACCCTTGTGTGAGTGTGTACATCTGAGGATCTGATCCTCTTTTCTGGGTGTGAATGCTGTTTGCCATCCCCCTGTGTGCTTCTGTGGCACGCAAACCAATTCAAACCCTCCCAGAAGGCACGGGATGGGACAGGGATCAGTCCAGGGAATGGCTACACACTCCTCTTCATGTATGAAAAGATGCAGAAGTCTGTAGGCCCAGAACTGGCCTAAAGAGGGACATGGAAGGGTTCCCCAGCACTGGCAGAGGCTGCCCAGGGCAGTGGGGGAGTCCCCATCCCTGGAGGGATTTCAGAGCCGTGGAGATGTGGTGCTGAGGGACATGGGGCAGTGGTGACTGGGCAGTGCTGGGTTAATGGTTGGACTGGGTGATCTTAGAGGGCTTTCCCAGCCAAGGCTGTTCTGTGATTCTATAATTAGCCTCTTCACAACTAGCCTTGCTGATAGTAAGCAGCAGGGTATAAAGGCATTGTTGGACCTGAGAGAACACTCTTTCTTGCAATAAATAGGCAGCACCCAAAAAAAAAATAAATAAATCAAAAACAACCATGTGAATATCTTAGCTCAGTCAACTAATTTAAAACTGATTTCTGGGCCAGGAGCAACTCATTAGCTGCAGCCTAAAGCTTTTGCAGTAAATTCTAAGAGCAACTGCAGATTTTCGTATTACAAAAAGCTTTTTATAATAAATGGACATTTTAAGTGCCAGGAAAATTTAAAGAACAGTACCTTGCAGCAAAATCTTGTAAGGAGATGCACACACTCCCAATTACATGCTGTCTTGACCACTTCTACCTGTATTCAGTTGCTTAGCACCATTCTGTATGCTCACATTCTCAGCAGGAGAGTTCATAATTTCCAGCCTAAGCATTTCCCTGATTAGGAAAATAAGGGTTAGAAAAGTACAGTTAAAGGTTTTCAGGCTAAAGGTAATGAAATGCTGGGGAGTGACAAAATTCCCTTAAGTCTTAAGAATGAGATATATTCTGCAAGACAAAACACAGCTTTTTGAAGTTCTCTCCTTTTTCAAATGATAACTTGCACAGAAAGAATGAGATGAACCATTTTCTGTGGCAGGTGAAAAGTTGGGTCTATTAATAGGGTTTACAATTTATTCTGTATAAACATTTGGATAGAAGTAGATCTTGTAAAATATTGTACTATACCAGGAAAGTACCTTGTTTTATTTAATTGAATATCAATAAACATCTATTTTTGATGCATCATCTTTCACCAGGTGCTTACCAGGTGTTCATTAAATAACAGATTTATTTATTTATTTTCCTTGACAGGTTAAAAAATTAGATCCTGTGAAGAAACCTTAAATTAGGGTTTGTAAACACATGTGGCATAAGGCAATTATTCCTATGCCTTTAGAAATCTCAGTCAGTCTGCATACAGAGTTGAAGAATGCTGGAAAGGGGGAGCAGAAAGAAAGATCTGGATAGAGAGGCACACAGACTGCTTACTCTTTACTAAGGCATAACTGCTAGCAACTTTACTGGAATTCTCTAAGATTGGAAAGGATTAAGTCATGGGTCAATGGGAAAGAGGTAAGATCTCTCCAAGCAGGTCACAACATTTTCTATTTCCAAGTTTCAGTACATTTGAATCTGAAGCATCTCTCCCTTACCAGGTGCAGGTTCTGTAAGATTCCTTGCAAGGAAGGACATGCCTCAGATAAGATGCTTTGGCTCATCCCTGCTTTGAGCTTAGACCTGTTTTCAAACAGATCCTCACAAGGATTTGTATTATCTCCCCAGCCTGCATCTCTAATCTCCTAAATCCAAAACACAGACATTTAAAATGCTGGGTCAGTATCTCTCTGGAGCATCCAGAGAAAGGGACAGGGGACCTGTCCCAGCACCTGGTCACAGCTGTGCTGGGTCCAGAAGAAACCAGCTGAGGAAGAACAAAAGGGAGCAGCAGCACTGTCCCTGGCTTTTTTGTGACAGTGCTTGTCTGCTACCACAGGACAGGCAAAGCTTAAGGCATTGTCCCTTTCTGCTGGATGCTTTAGTTGTTTCCATGCTTAGCTTGGGGATTGTGCTCCCAACCTGGCCAGCTTTCCCCAGGATCTGAAAAAGCATTTTGCTTGCCTCAGTGGACTCCTCAGAGGCAGCAGGATGGCTCAGAGTCAGGCAGTCCTTCTGGTCACTTTTAACATTGAAAGCCATAAGTATTTCAAACTCTGACACCCACATATTTTAAGGATTTTTATCCTTCATAAGTAGAATTTGCAAATGGAAAGGAACTCTTCTTCAGTGTGTACCATAAGTGTGGCCTTATCCTTGCTCTGTGTGTGGGGAGTGAAATACCTGGGTGTTCAGAGACCTGGACTGAGTTGCTGTTTGTCAAATAAAAACATAGTCATGAAGCAGAAGCTTGTCTGCACAGTACTCTTAAGGCTCTGATCCAGAAATGCAGGCACTTAATTTTACATGTGTACGTGTCATTTCCATTGACAGACAAAACAAATCGTGTCTCCAAATGTGCTGATGTGCTTTTCTAGCTGGCAGTGTAAATCCCTGATTGAACAGCTGTGGGAGACTATTTTATCAGATGAAGGAAAAGAAATATTCTTGCAGAATGTAGTTGTATATAGAACCAACCATTCAGAGAAAAAAAACTCGCCACAAATAATTCACTTCACAGAATCATAGGATTGTTTTGGTTGGAAAAGAACTTTATGGTCACCAAGTCCAACCATTAACCCAGCACTGCCAAGTCACCACTACCCCATGTCCCTCAGCACCTCATCTCCACGGCTCTGAAATCCCTCCAGGGATGGGGACTCCCCCACTGCCCTGGGCAGCCTGGGCCAGTGCTGGGGAACCCTTTCAGGGAAGAAATGTTTCCTAATATCCAATCTAACCCTCCCCTGGCACAACTTGAGGCCATTACCCCTTGTCCTATCCCTTGTTACTTGGCTAAAGAGACTCATCCCCCCCTCGCTACCCCCTCCTTTCAGGGAGCTGTAGAGAGCAATGAGGTCTCCCCTCAGCCTCCTCTGCTCCAGACTGAACCCCCCAGTTCCCTCAGCCACTCCCCATCACACTGTGCTCCAGACCCTTCCCCAGCTCCGTGGCCCTTCTCAGGACACGCTCCAGCACCTCAGTGTCCTTCTTGGAGTGAGGGGACAAAACTGAACACAGTATCCAAGGCACTGGGCACTATACACTCTCATTTAACACCTATCCACGCTAAGTGGATTGATGATTTTACCAGCACTCTGCTCTGTCTAAAAGGCAGAAAAAAATAACTGTATTCCACAACCCATGCTAATCTTTCACTCTAATTAAACCATTAGAACAGTAAATGCTTTTTAAAGCTTTTCTTATGCAGAATTGTTGAAAGCGAACGTGCACTGATTCCTTTGGGTTTTACAATATTGTAAGTGACTTTGTGTGATTATTTGAGGGCTGTTCCCTGTTGCAATTTATACTTATTTGCTATAAGGGAGAAAAGTGTGCCAAACTCTGTACATAACATCTCTTTATCTTCTACTGAATGGAATCATCCTGCTCTTACTGAAAAAGATAGCAAATCTTTCACTGGAGCTGGACCTGTTCAAGAATTACATGAGAATTTTGGAAGATTGTTTTTAATTTTGCAGTACTTGGTTACATTAAAGTGTGCCAAGAAAGGACTAGACTTGGGCTGGATGGGCAGAAATGTAGCCTTCAGCAAACAGTGTTTGGATTTGTTCAAGTAAAATGGATACAATCTTGGTGCATGATGTCAATTTGATTAAAGTCTGTATACAGTTATTCAGGAATAAGTGGATAACAGTACATTTTCTGTGAAAACAGAAGGTATAAGAAACAGCAGGAGCACAGCATGAAGATTACAAAAAGAACTGAAGTGGACTGTTTAACAGCAAATTAGAGTCATCAACTGAGCACTTTTAGCTTGCACAACTGGAGGCATCATGCCATCAAACAGGGATGTGCATGGAATGTTGCATTAGTTTCTGGGAATTTCAATACTGGAAGGTTACTGAGAAATATTTCAGCAGGGAGAACAAAAATTCCCAGAGGTCAGGGATCACTTTAACAGGATATCTAGACACATGTATGAAAAATTCACATGAACAGGTTGCCTAAATATTAGCTAAAATGGAAATACAACAATAATCTTGCAGTTAGAAATAAAGAAGTTCAATTAGCTATTTTTCAGTCTAATGGTAAAATAAAAATTTCCATTTAAACTCATATATGTTCTCCCTTTTTTCAATTTCACTTGCGTCCTCTTACCTTTTAAGTATTTCTTTTACTCTCAGCAAAATCAGCAGTTGCCTTTAATTGCAGAGAACAAATGGGCATTGCTACCACCTGTCTGAGCTGGACAAATCAGAGTAATGATTTATTTAATTAATTCCTCTTTGAAGTAGGGCAATGTTCTAAAGGTAAAAAAAAAAATCTAGATTCGATTTAAAATTTTCTGCAGATATAGAATTCACAAATCACAGAACTAAACTAATATAAATAACTAACTCTTCCACTGCTTAGTTATTGCCATTGTAAAAAGAAACAAACCACAAAAGTAATTAAACTAAATATTTCCAGAATCAATGAATGGACTTCATTAAACCTAGGACCATGAAGCTCTTCAGTTTGCATTTAGATTTCCCACCTGGATACATATTGACTGTAAGTCAATGCTGAAGGCCTGTCTTCATTAAAGTAAGCAGAGACATCATCCAGAGACTTGCATTATAAGGAATACTTTTCATTGTTAATTGTTCCTGCAGCTCTAAGTGTCACCCTTGCTGGACTGTGGATGCAGTTCTTCAGTCTATCACTGACAGCACAAAAGTACTCTCTCCTGGTTATAAGTCCAAGAATTAGAGTAGCCCTTTTAGTCACTCCATCACATGGAAGTTTGCCTTCCAGCTAGTTAACTCCCAGGGGCCTGTCCTGCTCCTTCCACTGTCATTGCTCCCCAGGTCAGCCTACACTACTCCCCAGGCATTCATTATTTTTTTAAACCATAAACGCATACTTTTAGGTACGTTGAGGAATATATTTGCCAGTCTCCATCTTACCAATCTCTCCAAATCCTGTGGTGTTGAGACATCACCTGGAGTATCATCCCCCCAGTTCTTGTACCATTTATACACTTTTATCAGTCATAGTCTACTCCTTTGAGGTCAGGTAGCAATATGATGAGGAGCAGTGGCTCCACATTCCTTCTGGCAGTGGCTTTAGCCTGAGTGGCAGCCAGAGCTGTGATTGCTCTGGGGGGGATGTGACCACTGGGTGACACAGATGGACTGACTGCCCCTCAGCCTGCTGCCTGCACCCCTCTGCTCGCGCTGCCCACAAGAAAAGGCTGTGCCCTCTCGGGCTCATCCTCGCCAGAGCTGCCACCTCCCTGTCCTGGCTGCTGTTCACCTTGGTGACTGATAACCAGCCAGGCTAACTGCCAGTTCCCAACTGCTGACTGCCCTAATGCTGCTCCCCTCCCTAGGTTGCACCTCCTTACCACCCTCTCAGCACCTCACCGGCAGCACGCTCACCCTCCCAACCCAAACCATTCTGTGGTTATATGGTTGCCTACAGCATTAAACCCACATGGTCAAGAAGCTACCCTGAGGACCCTGCTAGAAACTCACTCATGTTTACAGCTACACGGGCATGGCTAAGGAAGCTCCAGCACACACAGGGCAAGCTGTGTTGATTTCTGCACCATCTGAGTTTCTTGTGATGCCCAGCCAGATGGTTTTTGGCAATCTACTTCACTGGTAGTTATCTACCAGTCCCTACTTTTAAACTCATGTGTAGCATGACCTCACTCCACCCTGAAGTCTTTTCTAGAAAGTGAAAAAGTAAAGCACACGACGTAACAAAAGAAAGCCACTATTCACTTGCACAACATAGGCATTTAGACTGAACATTTGATAAATGCTAAGCCAGGTTCTGGAAATCCCTTTCCCAATCCATTCTTCACTGCAACTGCCTCTTCAGTGAGGCAGGGAATAATGGGCTTCAGTTTAGCCAACTTGAGAACCCTGCTGCTTGCATTTTCAATTATTCATCTGGATCTTAGAAGTAAAGAGAGGTAAACTGAGTAAGGCCTGACTTGTAATCTCTGGTGCTGCCTAACACTTTTCACTCATAATAAATTAATGTAGGGAAAAAACCCCAGCAGTAGTGTCACTTCAAATATAAAACGTTATAACATGCTGCTCTTTAGTATTAAATTCTAACAGTGTCGCAGATTACAATAATAAAATGACAAAGAAAAATACACTTTCCTCTTTTCAGGCACAAAGAAGGCATTGATCAAACATAATACGCACAGCAGAATGGAGAGCGGGGTTCTTTTTAAAAATAAAGATTAGCTAAAAACATTTAAAAGGCTTTACACAATAAAGACCCCTACAGGGTGGGCTCTCTGAATAATGATTCGAAGCATTATCACAAACGAACACGATTTATTATTGTGGCTTTTATCAAGATGACTTCTCACATAGCTCTCCAAATTAATTCAATCTTGGGAGCTAATCCTCCTGCTGACAGGTAAGTTTATGCCATTGGGACCTCCAGATTTTGAGTATGAATGACGAAGGCTGGACCAAGACAACATGGGTTAATCCAAGCTCTTTGCTCCCAGAACAACTCCCTTGATGTCACTGCATGGAGTGAAAGCCAAACATTTCTAAATACCTTTCCCAAAGTTTGTTTGCAAGCTACTTGCAGGTTTTTCTGAAGGGTTAGGTGTTGCAGTAGGCCTGAACACAGAGAAATCTGGCTGAATATTGAACTCAATGAGTTTCTGAATAATTCAATTACTTATGTTTATTATTATTATGCAGTTAAGTATACCCTTCTCTGAAATACTGAATTATATTAGGATTTATTCCTAAAGTGCTAATTAATACCTGTATAACCTCAAAATAATTAGTTCTTCCATTAGGAACAGCAGGTAAAGCCTTGAAAATGCTTCTTTGGGACTGCAGCATAGCCTGACTAAAGGAAGCTTGTTCCACTAAGATAACCTCATCTTGGATAAAGCAACCACACTAGGCAGATAGAGTGGTATAAATGCTGAAAAAACCCTGTGTGATGCTGTATTGCCCAAATTCCTCCATTTTCCCATCGTTCAGCACAGGATTCCCCATATCACGACACAGCTCTTCTTGCCAATATGCCCCAACTATGAGAGGTGTAACCAGGAGCACGGCAGGGGGCTGCACTCTGTGCCATTGTACAACCACAACCTGTCTCCTGAGGCTGTCAAAGTGCCAGTCAGGGATGGTTTTGATAGTAGCCTAGGAATTAAATTTTGGTGACTGCAGAGGGAGTCCACATCACTCATATCAGACAGGCAGTCATGCAGATGTCAAAGTACTACTCTCTTAAAAACAGAGCAGGGCAAGGTTTGAAATAGGAAAGATCACTGATTCTCTTGTAGCATAATGAACAGAGAGGGATGCTGAACTCTCACAAATGCATATTGTTTACTGTGATGCTGTCTACCACAGTAAATTACTTTAAGAGTTGTCCTGCTGCTGATGAAACCTTGTGGGACTAACCCCAGTAAAAAGAATCCTTCTTAGGAAAACAGCCAACACCAAATCACAGCAAATGCTCCCATCTGGTTTTAGCAAACCTCAACTCTTTGAGCTGTACTTAGTCAAACATAGCTTGGGGTCTGCTGCCTGAACTCTAGCATCAGCACTGAATGACTGTCATTTGCCCTGAAAAGGTTTGTGCAGAGATACAAGAACAGTGCAGTCTGAACCTTCCATCACAAGGATTCTGTTTCTAACTGGGCCTAAAT
Source organism: Podargus strigoides (assembly GCA_028020825.1). Taxonomy (NCBI): domain Eukaryota; kingdom Metazoa; phylum Chordata; class Aves; order Caprimulgiformes; family Podargidae; genus Podargus; species Podargus strigoides. The sequence continues at coordinate 42,279,750 of CM051624.1, read as the reverse complement.
AAATCAGGAAAGAATGTTAACCCAGTTTAGCAGATTGGAAGATGAATTTGGTGATCTAGTGACTGTCCGATAGATACTGTCCATCACTGCAGTAGCAGTATCTCATATTCCTTACAAAGGCAGAGCCAAGAACTGGATGGACTTTGACTACCTGTTTATTTAGGTCTTTGTTTCTGCTACACATAACCATATCTGCCTGTCTTATTCTCAGGAGTCATTCAAGGATAGCTTTTCCTTTTCATCCAATTCAGAGATACAGTCAAGGCACAGACATGCTTGGGTCAAAGCAGGGAATGAAGTTTATCCTGGTGCTACCCATAGTATGGCTTAAAAAAAAGGACTGGAGGTCTCTACCAGATGAAATGTATTTATCTGAACACCCAACACTTCAAGTGCCAAGTGAAAAATACGAGCTCCCTGCCACCAGCTGCTTCACTTGCCTTAGCTTTCTTTTGCCTGTCTTTAATTCATACACTACAGTATGAAAGGTTCCTGCTAAATTCATTGGCTTCAAGTTATCTGTGCACTTGATGGTGTTTTCCCAGTTCAACTTTCCTGATACCCACCTTCGTGTATACAGATTTAAAGGATTTTAAGGCACTTTACAGCCTACCAGCTAAATCCTAGATGATAGAAATCTTTCATCCTGGAAGAACCTCTCATCACTTGATTTGTATCCTTGCACATGACCCGGGGAGAACGCTGCCACTGTCAGGGGGTGGGCAGGGGTGGGTGGGCAGAACATCCATATGCTTTCCATTCACATCCATCATCATCTGCAGAGTTGGTGCTTTGCAGCAAAAAATTGTAACTGTCCTGAGAACACATTTAGCTGCTGTCATTCTCAGTGCCTTCCTTATAGATAAGCCATGCCATTCACTCACCGTGTGTCGCTCTCATCTTCCCTCCTCTCATTCTGTGTGGAGACATGACTAGTCCTTTTTTGCACAAGCAGGATTTAGCATGTCCATTTCTTGCACTGTAGGGAATACCAAGCAGAAAGGAAGTAGATGATTCTAGAAATTTTTAAGGTCAGGAGCTGACAGAATATCCTCTTATAAGTAGATGCAATTGTCTGGGCACCCACAGTGAGATGTGAACATGTGATGGAGCTCAGGTTCCAGATGACGTATCTTTCTTATACAAATCCTGGAAACATGTGCAGAGAAGTTTTGCAGTAAGTAGGTAGGCATATGTAACACAGGCAGAATTGCCTGATTTTAATGCAATGGCAATTAATTTAATAGGAGAAAATTATTCCATTGCATTTCATGCCCGCATATTTGGAGAAACACAAAATAATATTTTAGATTCCTGCAAAAGCTTTGAAATAGTTAATAGCTTCAGCATAAAAAAAAAAAAAAAAAAAAAAACAGATAAGATAAACCTCATCATCTAGGAATTTCTCTACCAAAAGCCCCTACCAAACAATAATAATTGGAACTACCTAAGAGCAGGGCCATGAACCACCTCTCTGATGCTTCAGCAGTACCTTAATTTTGACTCCAAATTCTGGGAGGCCAATTCATCCTTTCATCCTCCCTTAGCGGAGGGCTGAAATTTGCTTCCAAAAAGAGCCTGGAAATGGAAAAGCTATCATAGTCATCTGTGGAATTGCAAGACTGGGTTTTGCTTCTTATTCTATGAACAAGACATGCATATAGAAACTTTGCTGAGCCAAACTGAACCCGACAAAGCTATTCATAGACACTGCCACAAATCTGAACATGAACTTCAAGAGATAATGTTTCTGGTGCCTTGTAAAGCTGTCCAAGTAAACCATTTGCTGAAAGGTGGATCTTCAGAGAACCACAAATACGTATAGGTGGTGCCATGGCCTATTTACTTTTGATGTTGTGTAGTTACAGTGACATTTCTGTTATGACTTGAAGTTCTGTTGTCACATCAGTGAAATAATAGAAAGAACAGCTCTGCCCTACATTGCTAACAGTTACTGATGGTCTTGCTGACAGCCATGTGTCAGGTTTTGATATTGATACCAGAAAATGAGCCTTGGAATTACACAATAGTTATTGCTGCTTTGTAGTGCACTTGACTTGAAGTATGCCAGCAAGGCAGGAATAGTGGGGGCGAGTGGCAGGGGAGGGAACAGGAACAGCTGAAGTGAAAAGCTCAGCTGAAGAAACAGGCTGGATTTTTCTTGGAATACATGACTCTAAGACCACGACTGATCTGGCAAATGCCATAGTTCCAAGACAATAGCAAGCAGCCAGAAACATGAGATGGAAGCAGGGAAATGAAAGCTGAAAAAGGAAGGATATTTACAGGAGGAGGAAAAATAAGGTCTTTGTGGAAAGCTTTGGCTCTATTATGAGACATATTCTTTACCTGCTGTGAAATAGATCTGTTGGTGAAGGGGTGCTGCTGTGGTGGAAAGGATGGGGAGAACAGCTTGGTGGGGGTAAGCCTTGGGAGTCAGTAATCTATAAGAAACAAAAATCAGCTAAGACTGTCTGTGGAGAGGCTTAAAAGGCAGAGCAGTACAGATTCAAGCTTCTGGGAACAGGATGATGCAATTTTTAAGACTTCAAGAGTGCAGGGCCCACAAGAGAAACCTGTTAAGATGAGAGGAGAAAGTAGCTAGCTCTGTCTGAGGAGGCTGCCAGCAAATTTGGGAGGGTTTTTTCAGTAGACTGATTTGTGTTCTGGGAAGGGGGAATTCTTAGTAATTCAGTATTTGCTTTTCTCCTGGGCAGGCAGCAAGAGAAGAAGATATGCATTGCTGAGTACTCAGCCTGATTGAGGAGAGCTACTTACAAGGTCTATTTTCTATTCTTTAACTCCTTATAATATGTATTTTATCTTTTCTCAAACTAATCAAATATCCCCTCTAGTATACAGCAAATCTCATTCCTCTTCATCTTGCTCATTTTTTTTCCTGGAGTCAATTCAGTTCTCACCTTCCCTGTCCTACCAGTTCTATTTTTCCTCATTTAAGGAGATTTTTATAAATTTACTTCGCTTTTTTTTGATTCTTTGTTCTCTTTTTTATTCCAGAAGTTCTGTTTCTGATATCCTGACCTGCCCAGTGAAAGCAAGGGTGAGCTGGCAGGGGTAGAAAGCTGTGATTCAGTAGTCCTGCTCCTGGTCTTAAGATCTAATGCAAGATAAAGACAGCTGTTTCACCCCTGCCTTTTCACCACGTTGCAGGGAAAGAGTGAAGAGAGCAAGGACCTGCCTGCAGGATTTCACAAATTAAAATCCATCCCTGTTTTATGAAGGAAGAACTGCTTATTTAGACCAGGAAATAAAAATGTGGAAAAGGATTGTCTAATACAACTAGGAGCTAAAGCACGGCATTGGCCAGGTTTGTGTCCCACCAGGAGGAGGACGAGCAATAATTCACTGTCTTTGTGGCTTTTCTCAAACATAAGGTAGAGAAAGGGATTCTGTAGCAACCAGGAGTACAGAATGAAAACAGTGGCTTTGCAGTCTAATAGTAACACCATCAAATAATTTAAGCTGCAGAGTTGAATAGTCTAGTATTATTTTTAGCTGGAGAAAAATTATTTTGACTTATAAGCTTCAGATGGGCATGGAAACATTAGGGGAAAATATAGGGAAATATATTCTCTGCTTATCTTTACAAGTCCACAGTTACTATTTCTCAAAATGGGTGTGCAATGTACATATCAGACAATGACCCTTGAGTACCTAAGTCTACTGGCACAGCTAGAAAACACATCTTTGATTTACAGATGCCATCTTCTAAGACTTCATTTGCCAATCAACCCAGAATGGAGCAACTAAGCCAGCACTTGAAAACAAACCAAAACCACTATTGAATATCACAGGCAGTTTCTGATAACCTCAGTAGGACATGGAAAGTCTCAAAATTTCAGGCAACTATAATATTAAATGGAAATTGGTAACCTTTGACCTTGGTGTAACATTAATGGGTTTGGACTTCTCTGTTTCCTCCAACTGCTAGAACAGTCTGCAGTTAAACCTCTGTAAACTAGTAACAAGGCTGAGACTTGTGCCTGCTTTTGTGTAAAAGAGGAAAGGAAATGAGAGCACTTACTGAGATGGAGTTTTGAGATTAGCAAAGCACATCTGTTGTCAAAGAAGAGGGGAGAGATTGAGAAGAATTATTTTCTGTTTGTTAAATTATTTTACTGGACACTTCAGGGAGCCATTGAGTACTTGCATTAACAATAGAGCCTGTTTTAAAAGGCTTGGACTAAAACTCCTCCAGCCATAACAACAGAAAACAAAAATCACCAAAAATCATTCTGCAATGCGTACTAACAACAAAAGTGGGTTGTGGTAAAATCACAGGTATTATTCTGTGTTTCGGAAATAAAACTGTACCTCTTTCACTGAAGTCAGTGTCAAAAGCATGTAACCTGTCTATAATAGTAAACCAACAAATAATAGCAAAACAATATTTGATAATATAGCCTGAAAGGCAGTCCAGCCTGCTGCACATCCATTTGTACTCAGGAAGGGCTGTGATATCAATTATATAAAACCAGAAAATGTCCTTTTGCTGGTAAAAAAATGAGTGGATGAAGCACTTGAGGCCATGGTCTAATGGTCTAGTGGTTAGGGAGATGATGGGATAAAGGTTGGTCTTGATGATCCTGGAGGTCCTTTCCAACCATAGCAATTCTATGATTAAACTTCTGTACATAGGAGTAATTGTGTAATGCAGCTTCCTCATTCAAACATCTCACTATGTAGAGATTATGTCTGATTTAAAGCTAGGATAACCTTTTACAAAACTAAAAAGTACCTTTTGTTGTCTAATGTTAAGCATACACATGAGCAACAGAGCAACAACAGTATCAGAAGAGCACAACTTGAATGTATGTCATTCCCATGCATAGAATCTGAGACAGTAACTGCACCTGCCTGACCGCCGAATCCATCCTGAACACTTCAAGGGTAACTCCAAAAAACTTACAAGATAACTGTTTACATTTAGCCTGTACCTGGAGCTAAACTGCAGCAGCTGTTCTACCACCCAGTGACCCCTCCCCAGCTGAGAAGGGGAATTGGAGAAAAAGGGAGAAGTCCCATGGGCTGAGGTAAAAACAGATTTAATGAAATAAAACTAATACAATCACCAACATAAAGTACACAAGGTTCTACTCACCTGGTCCTAGAGGACAACAACAGAAACAGAAGGCCAAGAGGGAGCAGCCCCAGGAAGATAAACTCCTCACCCTCAATAAAGTCACTCCTTTTATAATGAGCATGATTAAGTGAAGGTTAAGGCAAGGCAAGGCATAGAGAATCACATAAGAGACATTCTAGGTAATTTTCACTCCAGATGACAGCATATATGTACACACACACAATAGCTGCACACCATTTTTATGCAGTTCTGGAGAGGAGTGGAATTTCACTCAAGGGCTGTAGTTATCTGAATCTAATTCTGGGAGCTTGCAACTGCTGTTAGCTCATAATCCATTGTTGACAGGGCAAACAGCATAGCAAGTAGAGGTTTCCTACACTGCAGCTATTGGTTGAAGATGTAATACATCAAAGCAGAGCCGAGATGTAATCGTGCAGCAAGCTATTTTAAAAACTTTAATGAAGCGTTTAAAATAAACTCATTGCAAGGTAATTTAACACCACCACTTTTACAATTAAATATACTATTTTAGCATGCAAATGCAGCACATTAATCCCATGTCAGGATAGAAAATGAAGTGAAACTGAAAGGATTCTGAGACATGAAAGTCATCTCAATAATTTCTCATCACTTCATGGTGTTCTTAAGTGGTGTAATGAAAGAATGAATTGATTTAAAGAACACTTTGTTAGAGCAATGGGGTTTGTGGAATTAAATTAACTTGATGGCTTGCTGTAAGAGCAGGCCTGCATGGCATAATGTTATTCCTGAAATTAATTTCTTTTCCTCTCCAGAGTTATTTTTATTTTGGTTTAGGGTTGATATTTCCTTTCTTATTTATTTCTTTAACATCCACTAAGGACTTTTGCTCTCATTTTCTACATTCATCACTTCAGGAAAAAGAATAAAAAATGCTTCCTCAGAACTTCATTATCAGGTTCCTGAAGACAGGAATCAACGAGAATGCTTTTGTTTTCTTTCTTAGGAATAGTGCACTCTTCTTTTTTCTTTATCTGTATTATTAAATCCTTCTCTGTTAGGGAATATGGTGGAATAGAAGAATATTAACCATGAAAATACAGATTTGTCTATTTTTAGCCAGTACTTCAGCTTAAACTGTAGCAGTCAGTCTATCACCCAGGGCTTCCTCCCCAGCTGGGTAGGAGAATCAGGTAAAAAGAGGAAAAGGTCCATGAGTTGAAGTATAGACAGATTTAATAGAATAACAAAATTGAGACAATAATCAACATAAAGGGTTCTACTCAGCCCGGTTCTTGATGCTGACAGCAAAAACAGAAGACCATCACCAAGGAGCCTCAGGAAGAGGAGGAACTCCACCCTCAGTGAGCTCCCTCCTTTTCCCATGAGCAGATGAGGGGTGTGGGATACAGCTGGGAGTGAGCTGCCTTCACTGGATCTCCCACTGACTGGGGGCTGCTCATGGCTGGCCCATGGGGCTGTGCCTGGGGAACCAGGACAAGATTCAGATGATGTAGGGCTACCAAGGGAAAAATCCCCCAATGTAGTGTTTTAAAAACTTTTTTTCCTGCAGATTTGATTCTCACAGATGTTAACAGGACCTGAAGTACAAGAGGCCAAGTGTGTGCTCAACCCCCACAAGGGGTCAGAGTCTCTTCCCGAGGTTAGAGCTCAGGACATTGCTGTGCTTTGCATGTCAGGGACAATTATTTTTGCATTAAGTTAATGAGTTACTGATTTTTGATCCATATTCTAGTAACAGATGTACATTTATGGCTTTCACTAGGCACAATGCAAGCTGACTCTGTGTCCAAAGGCAGAATATGGCTTGTGATTTGTACGCATCATATTTAATCAATAAACTGAACAGACCAAATTTTTTCACAGTTTTACTCTATCAGCTTTTGAACAGTTACACCAGAGGTAAATCTGTCCCAGGGAGAAAATCTAATTCAGATTAACTATTCTGTCTGCTGTTCAGCAAAACATCCAAGCCATGAGCAGCCATTTTCTACAGGAGAATGCTGTGGGAAATGGTGTCAAAGGCTTTACTAAAGTCCAGGTAGACAACATCCACAGCCTTTCCCTCACCCACTCAGTGGGTCACATTGTCATAGAACATCATGTTAGACAGCCAGAACCTACTTTTCATAAAGCCATGCTGACTGGGCCTGATTGCCTGCTATGTGTTGCATGATGGCACTCAAGATGATCTGCTCCATGACCTTCATAGACACCAAGGTCCAATGACAGGCCTGTAGTTCCCCAGATCCTCCTCCCAGCCCCTCTTGTAGATGGGCATCACATTTACCAACCTCCAGTCAACTGGGACCTCCCTGGTTAGCCAGGACTGTTGGTAAATGATGGGAAGTGGCTTGGTGAGCACTTCCACCAGCTCCCTCATTACTCTGGGGTGGATCCCATCCGGCCCCATAGACTTGTGTGTGTCTGAGCGGTGTAGCAGGTGACAAACCATTTCCCCTTGGATTAAGGGGGCTTTATTCTGCTACCCATCCAAGTGGGTACATAGATCCTAAAATTGAGATTGCATTAACTATTAATAACTATAAATATTAAAAAAGCAATGTGTTTTGCCAATTAGTGGGCCCAGTACAAAAGACACAGCCAGCAGCAGAACAACAATCCAGTGAGTAAGTTCTATTTCACGTAAAGGACTCAGAATATAGGGGATCGCTGGGGGTACAAACAAGTCAGATCACAAATAATAGACATCAACCCCAGCAACCCCAGGAATGACATAGTATCACTCATAATAGATGGAACAAGCAGAGACACAAGGTAACCCACAGAGAAAATGGGAGACAACCAGGAGAACAAGGTGGTTACAAATGATAGAGGTAACCCCATGTTGCCTCCCCACAAAGCCCGTGTTTGTACATGCCAGACCTGACTGCGATCCGGTTGCATGAAGAGTCAGGAGGTCCTTCCCCAACAGGAAACTCTGTGAAGTGCATCCACCTCACAGACAGACTCTCCAACCCTTCCTGCAAGTGGGCCCACCTTTTATCCCCAAAGCAGGACACCTGACACTCATTTACCCAATGTGGGGCACCTGGGGCTTGTTTACCCAAGGGCTTTCCCTACACCGCCGGCCGCACCTTGGAGGAAAGCCAAAAGGCAACTCATCCCCTCCTCTTAAAGGGCCATGGGGACCACCCATATGTCAACCTTAATTCAGGGCTTGGGGTTCAGACCCCAGCACTTCACAATGCAATTATGTATTCCATAAAAATGCAGAGATATTTCCTAGTATATTGTTAATGTTTAAGTAGCTGGTCATTGTTTTTCTTTAACTCTGTGTACAAGGCTTAAAAGATTTTATTATTCAATAAAGCTATATAGAATCATAGAATAATAGAATGGTTTGGGTTGGAAGGGACCTTAGAGATCATCTTGTTCCAACCCCTGCCATGGCAGGGGCACCTCCCACCAGCCCAGGTTGCTCCAAGCCCCATCCAACCTGGCCTGGAACACTGCCAGGGAGGGGGCAGCCACAGCTTCTCTGGGCAACCTGGGCCAGGGTCTCACTATATCAAACATAATTTTGCAATAGAAATGCCAGATCCCCAGTTTATTTCCATTGCTGCTGCTCTATTCAGTCCAGCATGCCAACAGTAGAGGATTTGGCCAAGTGTCTTTAATTAGTTAATTTTTTTAGCATATAATACTGGGGCTTAGTTTGGTTTTTGAAAATAATTACCAGCATTTGTTCAATTGGGAGTTCTGCTTAAAGATTAATGTTATACCATAGTCTTTTATTTTTCCAAACAAAGTCATCTGTTTCAGTGTTTTGTATCTGCTGGGAAGCACACGCTAATCAAGTAGGAGTTTTTATGCAGACAACCTGGGACTAAACAATAACAACAATAAATTGCATTGAATGACATTCACCTCACACAGAGGGCTAACATGAGACACAGCCACAAGTCTTCCTACAACTGGAGAAAAAGAAGTAGAATTTAAATGGTCTACAAATAACCCTCTCTACAGAGCTGAATTTTATGCAGTGAATCTTATCAAACAAATGTCATGCCACAGTATTGATGTAAACACGTATCTAAAGCATATTATTTGTGCCAACACCATCAGTGTTGCAACAAGCCCTAGACCTAATTCTGAAGCCTTGACTACTAAGCCTAACACGAGTAAGAATTTTTCTAAGTGTGAATTTCAGAATTGTTTTTCACAGAAATCAAATAGGATGTGTAGCTTTGGCAGATGTGTCTCTCTTACAGGAATGTCCCAACTTCAAAGGCTTCTCACAGATGCTCATATGAAGTTTCTAAGGGTGTTAAGCCCTTGGGTATTAAGGAGTACCAGCAACTATAAACACAGAGAAACCTAGGATTTTCTGTGCTGGAACAGATCAATGAGCCATATAATTTGTTATCCTTCTTCCAGCAGTGGCCATCACCCAAGTGCTGTTGAGAAAACCCTCTTCAGAGCATGTGTGCTGACAAAGTTCTGCTGTAACTTTCCTGAGAAATGCAGAGTTGCTAAATGATAGATCAGGCTTCCCGAGAAAAATGAAAACTGCATCTTTAAAAGTTATTACTTCACGAGTTTTTCAGCATAATCAGTTGTGACAAAAATGTAAGTGATTTGCAGTGGAACGTTGCAATATCAGAACTCCATAAATGATATTGAATGCATCCATAATACCGTTTCTGGTACATCATGATTTTACATACCAGAGATCTGCTGATGAATACACCAGAGGTATCATTCATCTGATTATTATTAAGCAGCATGATCCAGACGAGTGATTTCAATAGCTATAAAATAGGAGCCTCTTTGAAAAGACTGATATTCTTGGTTAAATATGTGTCAGGTTTTAGGGCTATGACTTTGTTTGTCTTTGTGTGGGTTTTTATTAATAATACTGAGCTTTTGCATAATGAGGCTGACATAAATTATTTTTATATGATGGTTTTTCCATCTGCCTGTAGTGTGATTAGGCTTGCCTGAAACTGTAGTAAATACTCTGAGAGGCCAAAACCAGTTGAAACTATCAAGTAGTCTATTGGAAAAAATCAAATTCATTTAAAACATTAACTTACTCAGTTAATCTTTCATGGCTAAGGGTTTACAACTGATTTTACAACTTCGGGATTATTAATTTTAATGCGATTTTTTCTTTGTTCTGTGATCAACTTCCTCCATTTTCAATACTGATTTAATTGTACTTTTCTAAAATCATCTGTCATTTTCCTTTCTGTATATTCCATTCAAAGCAGTAAAACCTTGTCGAGATACTGCCTTATTGGCTTGGTTTATTGGCATGTGCACCTGCAAATCATTAATGGAAGATATAGTGCCTCTCAACACTTTTAACATCACCCCAGTTGATCATATGCTCTCTTTTTCATCAATACACATGTAAGCTCTGGGCATCTGTTATGACAGCACCTTCCCTGTTGGGAAAATGTCAGTAAATGCTATGATTGTCACTGAATTGTGAAATTTGTCTCAACTTACTGTGTCTTGATGTGAGGCACACCCCTGGGAGAAAAGTCTTAATGAGAGGTACAAGGCAAACTAGCAACAGGGGGGAAATTAAAGGATATTTTAGAGACAGTAATATTTTCTGCTTTCTCAGTTGCATGGCTCTACTTTTCTAGGTTGAAGGAAGATAAAAGAATAGAAAAATACCAGTAAGTTTGTCCATAAAATGTTTTGTTTATAAGATGTCAGGTGACAACAACCCGTTGAGCACATTCTCTCAGAGTTTGTCTCTATGCAAGAGAGAGCTTGAATCATAATTCAAATTCACACAGTCACAGAATCACAGAGTGGTAGGGGTTGGAAGGGTCCTCTGAAGATCATCTAGTCCAGCCCCCCTGCTAGAGCAGGATTCTAGAATAGACCACACAGGAACACGTCCAGATGGGTTTTAGATGTCTCCAGAGACGGAGGCTCCACAGCCTCTCTGGGCAGCCTGTGCCAGTGCTCTGTCACCCTCACAGGAAAGAAGTGTAGTTTGCTCTTAGACCTTTGCACGGTGCAGTTCACCTACCCAGTGCTTGAGCCATCATTTAGAGGAAACAGTGCCAAAGCTCCTTACCATTGTTTTCCTGTTGCTGAGTTGCACAAGCAGATCCTACTCTTTCAGTGTGGAGAAAAGGATAAAATAAAGATTCCTTCTTCAAGCGTGTGAAGTGTGGGTGGCTTAGTTTGAGTTCTGGGGAGCCAGATAATGGTCAAGGACTACATACACTGATGAGCGGTTATACAAATACAACCAGCTAAAATCAATTGGCTTCAGGAGTCCTTAATTCCCCTTTGAGGTGTGTTCAGTGTGTAGTGATAGCAATAGTTTGCTTTTCATATTTATAATTTACTGCCAACAAAAATGAAGAGATACCCATCAACCCTAGATATATGCCAAAGGTATAATATAATACAGCAAACAAGGATGACAAGTTGAGACATTCATGCCATAAAGCAATGACTATTGTGAAGATATTAATAATGGGATTTTACAAGCACAATATCTTATTTTAAGAAACCACATTGTGACTCCTTTCCCCCACACACACCTTGTAAGCTTAAAACAGATTTATTTCTGAGATCGTTTTTAATAGCAAACAATTTCATTAAGAAAAAAATACACAAATAAGTGTTGGTGCAAATAGATCAGGAAAATGTTCTCATGATAGTGATTGAACCTTGCTACTTTTCTCCCAATAACCTTCATTAAAATTAATATTATTTACGCTTTACCTGACACAAAGTCCATGCCTTTTAACAAAAGGGAATTATATTTGGTGGTACGTAAATACTGTGACAATAGGCACTGTAGGGAGGCCAGCATTCTTCTGTCTGATTCCTAGTCACAGTAGTAGTCATAGAAACACAGCTCCGAAAGGGATGTGGAGTCCATTCTCCTACTATCACAGGCAATCACAGTATTCATTCTCATTCATCAAACCCCATTTTAAAAGTGGTTTCATTTAATGAAGTCAATTAGGAGCAGAGATGGATGGACAGATTACATAGATAACTGCATATTAACCTTTTCTGGTTTTAGTCTCTTCAATACAAGGATTCCTTTTTTTTTTTCCCTTTTTTTTTTTTTTTTCCCCTAGGATGTCTGGTGTGCCTCTGCTTCTTCACTGGGTTGCATTCCTTTATATAGGAAGAACAGACTGTAATAAAACCCTGAAATCCTTTGGGGGGTCTGACAGGAAGAATGCGTGCTTTAGAGGAAAGCAATCCCCGTGACATCTTTGCAGCCTAACAAAAAGATTATTTTATCATTAAGTGATTTTTCTCTGTTGTTTTAGTAACAGCAACCATCAATCACATTCCAGGAGTATAACAGACATTAAGAAAATTGTTTCCTTTTATACCTGTAATTGTGCTTCATTAATGAACAATGAACAGCCTTTTCCATTTTCTCTATAATTTGTTTGAATTTCAGTGACACAGAAAATTACACGGGGAAAAGTGTTGATTTGATTTAAAGAGGATTTGGGTTTAGTATTTACAGATTGTCATGGCTGATGTAAAGCAAGCTCTTCACCTTCCTAATGTTAAGTCAGACTCTCAGCAGGGGATTTCAGGGTCTTGGTATTTAGTTCTAGGACCAGGGAAGAGTACATTATTTCAACTGTCTTGAAGCTTGATCTGGTGTTTGCTCTCTTAGCCAATTTCAGATTGCTAGATTACTGATTTCTTGCAGCCTACCATGCTTGTTGTAGAGTGCTTTTGAGGTGCTAATTTGTCTCTTTCAGGAAGACTGGCCATTTTAGAGTTTCTTCAGTATCTTGCCAGCAGGCTTGGAAAGGCTTTCTCACCTCTGTTTCTGGGATGCTCCCACGGAGAGAAGCAAAAAGTACCACTAGAATGGCAACATTAACATTATAGATTCAGGGCAGGTTTTATTTAGCCATTTGTCAGAAAGCAACCGTGTGCCCAAACTCAACATGACAAAAAAACGTTACCCTGGCTTTTGTTTGCTTAAACCCACTCCCCGTAACGGCCTACAAATTTGTATTGCTTCTCATACCACAATCTTAATGTTACTGAAGTGAATTTGTCAATATTGTTCATTGTCTTGTTTGCTAGATAAAGCCAATCAGTAAGCTACTGCTCACCCAATTTATTTGTGAGAGGTATTTTCCAAGCAAGGAGAAATCACAGCAATTGTTCATCATTAATTTTGTTAATAGATGTGTGTTCATTTGTACTACCTTGTAAACAACTCACTGCATTATACAGTAGGCATACTGCTAGACTTGGGATGCTGTTTAATGCCCTCATTTTATTCTGTATAATCACAACATTTTCCAAGAAGCCATGACTAATAACCTAGAGGCAAGGCTCTTTGTGAATTTTGAAGAACCAAGAAACTGAGCTTTGGAATTAGTCCTGAATATTATAAATCTTCGCCTATATCAGAACCTGAGCAAATGTAAAGTAAATTATTGAGGCAACTAGCTTAGCCAGATTCTTAAAAAGGATTAGACACATATGAATACTGGAAAAAAAGGCTCTGCAGTTACAGTAGGTAGGATAAAATTACAAGGGCTATCAGCCCAGATGCTTCAAGGCATAAGCCGATCACCAGCTTGAGTCAGGAAGAAATGTTCTCTCACGGGAATTATTTTTATCTATAATGCAATTATGTGCATTGTAAAACACTTAAATTCCTGATGAATCAATCATTGACCACTATTGAGAGACAGCAAACTAACATAGACTAAGTGATCTCCTTTTGATATGTAAATTTCAAAGTACATAGATCTAAAGAGTTACCAACCAACTTTTAATAAAGACTTTCAGACAAGAAACTAAAAGCACTATATAAGGGAAATAAGGTTCAGTATCCTTGTTCTAGAGATTAGGAAATGAGACCAAGAAGCAGGAAGTGATTTAACCAAAGTCACAAGTCAAGCACAGTCAAAGCCAAGTGTATCCTGCTGTCTTCTGAGTCTTACACCAGTGTGCATCCCGTTGGGCCTGAACCTGTTCTTGTTAGGTTTATTTCAATTTTATCTTCATAAAATTGTCTTAATGCAAGTTCTTCATGAATCTGTTTAATTGGAAGCACTTTGAGTCAGTTTCAGAGAACTGTCTTCACGTAAATTATTTGGAGTCGTGTTTGGGTGGATCAGTCACCTATCAAGAACTAGTTAGGGATTGCTGCATGGGAAAATTGACTGTCATCACTGTGACAGAATAACTTTCCCGTTCTTGCAATGCATATTACTCTGCAGGGGAGACAAATTATTCCAAATAAAAATGATTTTGTTTCAGAACAACTGTTCCACTGTCCTCAAATATGTGCAAAGAAATGGTGCATGGGGCTGGGTGTCCAGGTAAGAGGTTTCTCTCATTCTTACATATGGGATAGGAGAGGTTGAGCCCAGTGGGCAAGAGGTGTGAGTGCTGGCCATCTGACCACATGCCCTGTGGTAATTTGTGCATGGGCACTGTCAAGTCTCATATGCAGAGGTGTTTCTCCTCCTGTTCCCATCTATCTCAGGTCCATCAGGACTGCTGTTCTCCGATAATGACTCTTACTATTGAAAAATAGACTTGTCCTGCACAAAAGGATGTGAAAGAGGCATATGGTACACAAACACAGTGACTATCTGACAAAGAAAACATTCATTTTGTTTCTTTTTATATGTAATGAAAGGGAAGAGATTTGTTTCCTTCTAATGTCACGAAAAGGAGATGACTGAGTATGAAGGGAAAGGAAAACAAGGAGAAAGTTTGAGAAGGAGAGCTATGGAATAAATGCAAAAAAGAGGCAGGTCACTGGAGTATGTACTTGAACACCATGAGGTAGAAATCCAGTCAGAACTCCTGAAAGGTCTTAGATTATCCAAAGGTCTTTGTTTTGGTGGTGTCTGTTGCTGGTTGTGTGAGCTGGGGTTTCTGACTAGTTCTTCTCCCCAGGTTTTCCACAGGATCACAGAGTGATAGAAAGAGGGAATCCACTCGAGGTGTAGTAGCTCCCAGTCCAAGGAAACACTGTCCACCAGTACTGCTGTGGTTATGATAGGAGGAGATCTCATAAAGTGGTTGGACTCAAATTTGCTCTGCACTCTGCAGTGCAGCAGTTTAGTTTATAGTTTTTCCTTCCAGTTGGATCTGTCCTCCTCGTGTCATTATGCATTTGTCATGGATTTTGCTGGGGACAGATACTGGTATATGCAAATATTGATGGTCTCATGCTTAATCCTGCTCCTGTTGAAATGAACATTAGAAATGCCATTGATGTCCGGAATGTGGGATTACTATATATAACATGGGTGAGACCATCCTCCAAAGCTGGAACAGCATACCAAACCCATGGTTTTCCGAGTGCTTAGGTCATTCTCAGAGTGGTAATTTACATTTTCAATGGCAGGTTCTTGGGCTTTAGTTGGTGTTACATTTAATATGAATCCAAGGAAAAGCACGGTCATGCCTCTGATCTGGCCTCTGTGACAAATCTGGTAACCATGGGTACAACTTCCATTAGGAGACCTGTCTCTTGGCAGATCATCATGCCATGAGGGAACTCATGTACAAAGTGACAGGAGTGAAGACAGTTGACTGGTCTTATTATGGCTGTGCACTACGGAGCCTGGCTTGTATATAGTGCTGCAGTGCAGGTGACCCCCTTTGTGTTCTGAACACGCTTATGTTCTCATTTCTGCTTGCTCTTGATACAGTCCTAACCACTTCACGTGTCCTCCTGATCCCAAAGTCACTGAAGTGACACTTTTTTGTAAGATTAAAATATCTTTCTTCTCAGCTGTCCAAAGGAAAAAACAAGGACAGTGTTATATTTATTGGATGTCAAATCAAATCAATTGTTTTACCCAATGGTCACTAAATCTGTCATTTAGTCTTTAGGCACTGAGGGAGACAGGAGAGGAAAAAAGATCAAAACAAGCCAAACTCAGTGATGTCATGTCAATATTAAAGTTCTGTATAAGTCGATGGAAAGAGACATTTGATTTTATGGGATTTGTAAATCACTGTACGTGCTGTGTGATATGTAGTACAGGAATGAATGCAAGATAACCACTTGTGAAAGTATAAAATAAGAAAACTGGATGAAAATCCACCCAGGCATTGAAGGAGGGATGATTTGCAATGTGAATGAGTGAGGCTACTCAATGTTCTTGTGGGTCAAAGCTAATGAATTTCTAATTTTACAATTAGTACCATCTTTCTAATGACAAAAAAAAAGATTTGTTCCTGTTTGATCACCATGTCCAACATTCCATGCAAAAACTACTCACGCCATCGGTCAGCTGCAGTTTCTGTGTGGTGTGGAGGAAGCAAAACGTTTGCAGCTGCAACACAGCAGCACATGTGAGGAAAAGGATTGCAGAGCATGAAATACCTGTCAAGTGTAGGTTCTCAGCAGACTCTTCTTGCTGTTTTCGTACTCCAACAGTGTCAAGGACATGCTATTAAGTACTCCTAACTATATATTTCCTCCTTTTTTTCAAATTTTGGACAGTATGAACTTCTGTCAAAATATCTTCACTTTACATAAATACTCCACAGGTTAAGATGAAACCTTGTTACATAAAACCATTATAAATAATACATTTTCCTTTAAATATTTTAATTTGATTAAGGATACAAAACAGACAAATAATGCAAATGTTATTCAATAACTAGTTTATATCTGACAGAAAATATGGAAATCAAAGGGTTCTGCTTTAAAGCATTCTTGCATCACAGTTAATCAGCATTTTTAACTTGCAGATCACAAGCTGGTTTATATGAACCAACTGCTGTGCTAGGACATCCCATTAAAAATTCCTTTTGAATTCTAAAGCAACTTGTCAACACACATGTTCTAGCAGTAAGTGCACATGGTAACTTCAATGCCTTCTCTGATGTTGTCAAACACAAGGGCAAGTTTCAATCATGAAATAAAATCACTAGGTTTGAAATCAATCATGGAATTATTAACATTAGTGGCCACTGCCAGGTTATTCTTCTTCGCACTCGAGGCCATGGTCTAATGGTCTAGTGGTTAGGGAGATGATGGGATAAAGGTTGGACTTGATGATCCTGGAGGTCCTTTCCAACCGTAGTGATTCTATGATTCTATGATAACTGCTCCAGATCTCCAGCACCCATGTTATTTTGACAAGGAACATATTATAGAAACTCAGGTCTTCTCTTTGAGAGCATATCAAGGTAATTTTAAATGCCATTTGATCAGATAACAAAGTCAGAAAGCACTGTCCTTAGTTTACTGCTGCACTGAAACTCTATGACTGTAATTCTCCTGGCAATACAGGGATTATTATGAATTTTTAAACCAGATTCAGTTTTGCTAGTGCACCCAACCAGGCCAAGCAATGAGATTACCTTTATTTCTAAACCCTTCATCCTCCAGTTGGCATTGAATGGTACGTGTTGTGATGAGTTGCTCTAGTGGGGATGTGACTGGTTTCTGTTAGCACAGTCACCATTGTCTTGCTTCTTGTCTATGTCCTAGTTCCTTTTGTGGAACTGGGAATGCCAGTATTACCAGGGATCTGTTGAACTTGGGTGTTCTCAAATGTCCTTTCTGGACATAACATCCCTTTTGTGCAAAAACGATGGGAAACCAAGTATTCAGAAATGCAGAAGTCATGTTTTACAGAGTTATGATGCTCTTGGTCACAAGAAACAATAAGAATTGTGCTGATGGCAACAGCACTGCATTAAGCACTGCATCCTTTTGGGGATGGGAAGTGCTACCTGGATCACCACAAAAAGGGGCAGGTCTTGCTGGAATTTCTTAGGGATGTCTGTGATCCTTTAGTACTTAAGGACTTTGCCTTATTACAGCACTGCTGCTGTTGCTAGGAATGTCCAAGTTTGCCCATCAGTTTAGCAAAAGCTTTTTAGCTTAAATTTTAGCAAGCATTTGACAGCTTGTACTGTTTAGATCTCTTCCTCACAATATAGAAAGCATATTTCAATTTTGAAATGAAGTCCTGAGTATGATGGAAGGCCATAAAACCACCAATGGAAAAAAAAAAATCTGTTTAGACACATGAGAGTGTGTGCTAGCCCATGGAAAGTAATACTTCACTGAAGTACTTTAGCATAAGGACAAGGCTTAAGTTACATGAAGCCCTCTGGGAAAGGACTGGTTCTGAGAATTGGCCAGCTTCTATTGTGGAGCAATCTAGCTTTGAGAGATTAATGAGTTTGCAAAAGCATTGGCAATGGTTCCTTTCTGAGAATTTATTTTCAGACACCTTGATCTCTGTCATATTTTTTAAAATACGTGTGAAAAGTAATACGAATGCCATAGGCAGAAAACAGCTATCTCCTTACTGCAGATATGTACAACCAGAATAATACTAGTTAGAGCTTTGCAAGGATCAACATTTCTTTCTGATGAAGATGTCCAAGCTTGAGCACTTAGTGCACCACCATGTCACAAGTCTAAAGGAGGACTGACTGAGGCAAAGTCTGCATGGCTGTCTAAGATAACGCAGCAGACTTGGCTAGAAGCTTTCTCTGGACAGCCTGTGGGTTATAAGCAACACAGTGAGGCAGCTCTCAGGTTAAAATATATGCTCAAAATATTCTATTAAAACATATTTTATCTCTGAAATGCTGAGATATCATTATGGTGGAGCTATTGATCAAGTTCACAAAGATCCTTCTACCTCTGTCTGTATTCTCAGTAATGAAAGATGCACTGCAAACCTTCTGAAGAATAAACCCTTACCACTAAGAATGACTGGTTGTAAAAGCTAGGTGTCCCTGCTCGGGCACCTCTCCAAGGGTAGTTTATCAGTGAGTTGGGGGCCAAAGAGAAGTTAAAAAGCATGTTGGAGTCAAAAAGGCATTAAGAATAGAGACAGGTTGTGATGAGTACATGCCAGGTATTCCCTGACAACCCTCCTCGAGGGACCACTGACAAGTTTGCACTAAACTGCCATAAGACTGAAACAAAACACAGGGCAAGAGATGCCTTCCTAGTATTTCCTTTCCCAGGTGTCCCATGAGAAAATGAGAAGCAACGGAGGAGCTACATGAATAGTTTAAACACTACCATCCCTTTCTATTTGAACAGGAGAATACACCTCCGTGTTCTGGACAGATTGAATTGACAGGAGTTGTACTGTACAGATATCATATCGTATCTGACATGATCCATTATGATTGTTATGGGCAGGGCATTTTCCTGTCAGGAGAGGGCATTTTTCTCATAGGTTTTAAAGTAATAGAATAATTTTTAAAAAGCCCTCAAGATGTTCAGGTGCAAAAACAAGATCAATCCCCTCCATTTTATATTAGGCAACTGCATAATAAAATGTAAATCTTTGTTTCAGACTCAAGAATTACATACCTTCTGCTCATTATTCCATGGGAGCACGTGAGAAATTGGTATTAAGGAGATGGGGGAGAGGGGATGGCAGCCCAGCTGCATCCTATAGTATGGTGTTTATAGCAACAAGATCCTGTGTAAAATGAATAAAAGATAACTCAGTGCATATGTCACTTCAGGATATGGTAAGGGCTTGATTTAATATTTATTTGAAGAAGGCTTCCAGTGATTGTCTGTTGTCACAGCGTTAGAGGAGAAGAGAGAGAAGGAGTGACTCTTTGAATGTGACTGCAGGAACAAGGAGAGCCTGCAGTCATGTCTTGTTAATTTACCAAGGAGAATGTCACATTTACATTTCAAATTATCCCACCACTCCACAGCTCCCAACTTGCTAGGATTATCCGGAGTTTTAACCATACAGAGTCAGGCTTCATTGTTTACCCAGGCTGTGCTAATCTTGCACTTCACCCTCCCTCCTTCCCTGCTACCCCACCCACAGGAAAAAAAATAAATAAAATAAAAAAGGAAAGAAAGCCCTCTCCAGAAAATCTAACATTAAAGGGAGTTGCCAATCCTGCTCAGTAATTATGTGATGATTCCTCCAAAAGCATGGGGTGAAGTGTCATTTTTATTATTCTTCCTCTCCCTCCCTGCTCCTCCCCACACTGGTCTGGCAGGCAGGCATCAGGAGTGAATTTTCAGTGTGATGTGCAGGGATTAAGCTGTGCGAATCCTATTACTGTTGTTAATTAGAACACATTAGCACAGCCAGCAAAAAAACCTGCAGCCTTTAATGTTTATCTACTTGCTCTCACTTCTTATCCATATCTTGGGTCTGATTCTGATTTCTCACTGGTATTTACCTATGTATTAGTAATGATCTATGGGAATTAGTCCTGTCTTACACTGAAGTAATAAGACCAGAATTTTTCTCAGCCTCCCATCTGTGAAGTTTAGGCAGGTGCCACATCATGATCTCCATTATTCTGTTTGCTTTCTTTTAGGACCTCTTAAGGTATTTTTTTACGTAATTCATGCACCATCAGCCCCAGTTTTCACATCCATTTTATTATACAATGATGTATAAAGGAAACTTGGTCCTACGACTGCTGTTTTGTCGAATGGAGGGTGGAATCTCAGGAAGTGTTTTAAATGGCAAGGTGTTCAAGGAGACGATTGCTTCACAGTTCATACTTCAGGAATAACCATAAGGTTTCCAACCCAGGACTTAATTGTCAACTGTGTGGACTAGAAGGCCTACAGCCAATGAACACATCTTGTCCTCTGCTCTGACCTTCTTGCAAATACTGCTTTGTACTATTTTATTTATTTTTTTGGTCCTGCAGTAGTTTGTACACCGTGATAGAAAGTCAATTTAAGTAGAGGAGAGGTGAGTGGGACAAACAGCACACAACAGCACATGCTGCAGTGCTCAGTGAAGGCTGGACTCTGCATCCAGCCCAACAGCTCAAAATGCTAGAACAGCTTTTTGTGACTTGTAGCTTTGGGATTTAGGTTGGTTCTATATCCTTAGATACTTAGGAAATCCACATCAGATATCTAGGGGAGAAAACTCCTAATATGATAACAAAAGAGGAAGAAGGGAAGAAGGGGCCATTGCAGTGCTGTTAGCATCAGCTCTTGCAGGTGCCTAGCTGCTGTCTTCTGCTTGTGCACCTGCAGCTAAAACAAATGCCAGGCTTGGGATCAGAAAGGAATTTTCACCTAATGACCAGATTGCCAGGGACAGTTTTTCCCCTCTTTCCTGTAGAGTGGGATGTGCTGGGCTTCCTTGTGCACCATTTAGGGACATCAGTATCCCCATGTCTCCTCCGTTAGTTACACTTTATGATCTTTAAGGAGGTCTTAAGAAGGGTGCCTGTAAGTACCTCCACTCTCATGAGACATCCCTCCCTGCAGTGCTGTGTTCAGGTCTGGGGCCCCTCCAACATCAGAAGGACATGGAGCTGTTGGAGTGGGTCCAGAGGAGGCCATGAAGATGATCCAAGGGCTGGAGCACCTCTGCTATGGGGACAGGCTGAGGGAGTTGGGGTTGTTCAGCCTGGAGAAGGCTCTGGGGAGACCTTAGAGCACCTTCCAGTGCCTGGGGGGGCTACAAGAAAGCTGGGGAGGAACTTTTTCAAGGGCATGGAGTGATAGGACAAGGAGTAATGGTTTCAAACTGAAACAGGGTAGATTTAGACTAGATATTGGGAAGAAATTCTTTCCTGTGAGGGTGGCGAGACTCTGGCCCAGGTTGCCCAGAGAAGCTGTGGCTGCCCCCTCCTTGGCAGTGTTCCAGGCCAGGTTGGATGGGCCTTGGATCAACCTGGGCTGGTGGGAGGTGTCCCTGTCATGGCAGGGGGGCTGGAACAAGATGATCTCTAAGGTC
Source organism: Podargus strigoides (assembly GCA_028020825.1). Lineage (NCBI taxonomy): Eukaryota > Metazoa > Chordata > Aves > Caprimulgiformes > Podargidae > Podargus > Podargus strigoides. The sequence continues at coordinate 42,257,955 of CM051624.1, read as the reverse complement.
CCTTTCAACCCAAACCATTCTATGGTTATGTGATTTCTCACAGGGTTTAACCCCGTGAAAAAAAAGCATTGATTTATTTATTTGGTTTTCTATGAAAACATGCCCCATGACTTCCTACCAGAGGAGAAAGGGGGTTTGCTGAGAGTATCCCTCAGGAAATCTCTTGGATTCAAGGTTTTTTCTTGCTGTCCAGATGGATTCAGTGCATGCCCTAATTTTGCTCTTTCCTACCAATGCAACATTTACAGATGGATCCAGCTGATATGGAGCTGGGCCAGCGCTGGACACATTTGAAAATCCTTTCCATCACAGGGGGTTGCTCTGAGGGTACCCTGTGCCCCTACCTGGCACCCAAGTAGCACCAGCTGATGAAGGGCAATGCTCTGTATCAGCCTCAGCCCTGAAGTCAGAGAAGGGGGAACATCTGCCACTGCTCTCCTTTAATCTCTGCTCAAAGGGCTTTGTACTAATTAAGCTTTACGGCACCCTTCAAAGAGAGGGAAAGAGTGGCTGTGGTTTAACTACAGATGAGGGGGAGAGGAGCCCAGTCAAATGACTTGGTTGACAGTATCAGCCTACAGCAATCAACATGACAGGCCACAGCTTCAGCATCTGTCCTTTTTGTTGCCACTTAGAAATGCCTCAGTGAAAAGAAAGGGAAAAAAAAAAAAAAACCACAACAAACTGGGTATTTTTTTACCACTTCTCTGTAAAAAACTAAGCTTTCCCAGCCCTGCCCATTTAGCAGCTCCCCTTGCTTTGTCACCAGGTCAGAGGCAAGAGAGTCAACACACTGGCTTAGGTGATGCTGGTGTTTTGTGTCCAGAGCTGACTTTCCAGGTCATTTTGCCTGCTTTCTCAGAAATTTCAACACTGTTAGGTAGCTGCTGCTAATAGTTTACCAGCAATGGATAAATACCATTTAGGTCCTCTTACAAAGAAATTGGCATTTTTCAGCTGTTCTTTAATGAATTGTTGTCCTTCAGAACTCCTGATTGAGACCACAGGAGTCAGTGCAGCCAGCAAGAATCTGAGGGAAGGTGTGAGAGCGGGGAGCAAATTTCATGGTAGTCATTTTTAGCACTCCATAGAAGTATTCTTTCTCCTTGGTTCTGTGTAAGCACAGGGAGAAGAGGAGGCTGAGGGGAGACCTTATTGCTCTCTACAGCAATGGATTGTGTTCAGCTCTGGGGCCCCTCCAACGTCAGAAGGACATGGAGCTGTTGGAGTGAGTCCAGAGGAGGCCATGAAGATGATCAGAGGGCTGGAGCACCTCTGCTCTGGGGACAGGCTGAGGGAGTTGGGGTTGTTCAGCCTGGAGAAGAGAAGGCTCTGGGGAGACCTTAGAGCATCTTCCAGTACCTGAAGGGGCCTACAAGAAAGCTGGAGAGGGTTATATCCAATTAGGTTGGATATTAGGAAACATTTCTTCCCTGAAAGGGTTCCCCAGCACTGGCCCAGGCTGCCCAGGGCAGTGGTGGAGTCCCCATCCCTGGAGGGATTTCAGAGCCGTGGAGATGTGGTGCTGAGGGACATGGGGTAGTGGGGACTGGGCAGTGCTGGGTTAATGGTTGGACTGGATGATCATGAAGGTCTCTTCCAACCATGGTTATTCTTTGATTCTATGATGTTGCTTTTCAGCTACATGCTGAAGTTTTAGCATTTAATTTCTTTCTTGCAAACTGTCACATTAGCCTGGTGAGGCAGAGAGCTAAATGGAGCTCAGAGGTAACCAGAGGTGCTCAGGGAATTCACAGCATTAATGACCCAAGAAAGAAAATACTTGGAAAAAACCTCCCCCTATCTAAGCCCATTCAAGCTGTTTAAATAGACAAGCCCAAGCCAAGCTGGTGATTCTGAGTGAAGGGCAAGTCTGGAAATGCTGCAGCTGGAAAGGCTAGGGACCCAGGCCTGGAGTGGTTGAACATTGTAAATGCAGCCCAACCTTAGATGTAACCCCCTCTTCTGTCCTGGGCACCTGCACCCCTCGTGGGGCAGCAGTGCCTGCAAGGCTTTGCTGGAGAGCCAGGGGTGGGGAGCTGCAGGCTCTGAGCAAACCAAGGCCATTTTCCCTAGGGAGAAGACAATGCAAGGCAGGAGGTGATCATGGTGATGGTTATGGACAGGGAGTCCTCTGCTGCACCAGCCAACAAGCCCTGCTACCACAGAGCAGCGTCACCACAGCTTCCAGCCCTCCTCTGAGCTGCATTTAGGTTACACCACAAAAATGACAAAGAATGCAAGTCCAAGTTTCACTAGATCCCAAGCCATCCCTTAGCAAGGAGTGCTTCATGGAGGTAAAGATAAGCATTATTACTATCCAAGTATTAATTAGTTAATTAGCCTGTCTCCAGGCATACCTCAAGATCATGTTTACAATACCTCACCAGGCCCACAGAGGACTGGTTTTCATTCAGATGAGCTTTTTTTGGCTGTCATCTGCAATGTACCAGGGCCAAAGAGGTTCCATCAAGAATGGGAATATTTCCGTAGATTTATACTAGAAAATAGGCAGAAATAAGGAAGCAGGCTTAGGCCCAGTCTAACTAGACGTATGCCAATAAAAGGCAGCTATTCTTAAAATATATTGTACAATATAACAAAGCAAAGAAGATAAAATTGCCTAATAGACACGACCATACTTCAGATGCAACGAAGGTTGCTGTAAATGACAATTTCTTTGTAAATATATAGAGACTAACCAGGTACTGCAGCAATTTTCTTGTATTCACAGATGCTGGTTCCCAAATTCAGCCATGCATCACAGGAAATGAGATATGTGCTTTTCAGGGTGCTTAATTGTTTCTGCAAGCATGTTTACCATGCAGGAGAAATTCAGTAGGAAAGCACAAGTTCTGTTTTTTCTGTTCCATTTGGCTGGTTATGAGATAAATAATCAGGATACATTTGTAGCTTAAGGGACTGATTTGCCTGAGATAGAATAGTTGATTGTATTATTCGAAAGAAATAATATGTAGTATCTTAAAACAATTCCAGCTTGTTGCTCTCAGCTCGCTAATGCATAATGCTCCTTGCAGAAAGAACAGCATTAGACCAGTGCCAATCTGACAGTCGATTTTTCATTGACACTTCTTTCATTTACTTTATAGAAGAGGACTTTTTTTGTTGTTGTTTCTACTAAACATATCTATTTGTTAATACAATATTATTTTTTCTGCAAATTAAATTCATGTAGTTTAGTTTATTGCTTCATATTAAATTTCAGCAAACACATACAAGTGTTCCTGAGAATTTCATTTTCCTAGGCTAGCTGGTACACAATTAAGTGTTTTCTGTGCTACAGTGAAGCAGAACTAGCTGTACTTTTTGAGATTACCAGCTGTAATTATGCAGGTTTAGACTTTCATGATACCCACTGTAATTTAAGTCTTTGAATATATCAACACAGTTATAAAACACAGCTGACCTGAGATGTAAGAACATATTACCTGCTGTAAGTATGGAGAAAATAAGTAATGAAGAAGTTCATGTTAACTACACAACATCAGAAATCAAATCTTTGGAAGAGCTTTCTGAGTCACAAATAGTAATTCTAGTCAATTCAGTGAAACTGCTGAACTGTTAATGCAGCTGAAAATAGAGCTTCAGTTTCACTGTATGTGAAATCTATAGAACTGCAATTATGAAAAACTATTGATGTTACAAGAGTGGAAAAACATGATTTTTGAAATGGAAGAGGATTGTTCACGAAGTATAAGATTTGTTGGTTCCTAATTTAAGGGGAATAATTTAATATGACATTCAAACCCACTGAACATACTGGTTTGTAATACTAACACAGAAGGGCTAGAGCACCAAAAGCATGCAAAAAAGGTCAAAAAGTACTAGTTATGGTCAAACATAACAGACTGCCATGTGTTTTTTTTTCTTTTCCAAAAGAATTCTGAATATTGTTTGAAAATATACCTAAAACAGTTTGTAGAAATGATAAAAAATTAAAATAGAAGAAAACTGTTCTGAAACGTAGTTGATACTAAGCACAGGTGTGTCTCCATAGGAAGCAGCTCATTTTTATAACCTAACACAGCTCATGTCAGATGATAATTCAGTACTGATTTGTTACTTGTGTCCAAAGGACATTTTATTGCTGTAGTACCTTTAAGGCTTTTGAACTCTATTGTACTCTTAAACTTTATCCTTTGAACGAAAAAATATATAAATAAAATTGGCTATTAGATACCAACTAATTATGTCCAGCCTTACCTAGAGATGCCCAGAACTGCTGAACTCCATGGCTTTACTGACTCAGTGCCTTCAAGACAACACACAGCTGTGGCTGAAGGTTAAACCAAAATGGGTAAGGAAGCTGGGGAGTTTGTGGTGGCAGCCCACCAGCTGCTGCCTCCACTTGCCTTCCACAGAACCAAGCTTTCCAGGCAGGGTGCCAGGATCCAGAGCAGGTCAAGTGCTGGGCAACCCTAAATACCACACTGCAGGCAAAAGTTTGTGGAAAGGGAGCAGCTGATACCAATTACACGTAAGTAGGACAGATTGATGTCCTGATGACTAATAACCTTAGCCTGTGGTTCCTCAGGCATTGAATCAGGCTTTGGTAGTGGACAAAAGTGACTGCCACCATATGCAAAGTCATAAACCAGCACAGAGGCATTCTACCCATTCAAATGCATGCTGTTGGCTCGTTTTGGGGTTGGTTTTTTTTATATTTTTATATTTTATACGATGTCAGTCTCTCTCCTCCTCCTTGCTTGCTTCTAACATGAATTATAGCACTGGTTTTGAACAGTATACTTAAGCTTGGCTTTTGACAGAAATCTGTGTGTTTACAGCTGATTTGTACTAGAAATTACATAGTACTGCACCAATCCAGTGGCAGCAAACATGATAACATGGGCTAAATTCCATCTATACTGGTGGTCTGCAGGAATACATTATTCCAAAATCCAAAACACCCATATATCCCAAAATAACCAGTGCAAAATATTTCCTAAAGTTGATCACAGTGCTGGTAAAGAGGTGACAAAGACAGGCAGCAGCTGCTGATCAGCACAGCCTGGGACACAGGTGCATTTTCAGCTGAAGTCTTGATGATGGATTGATTATGTGTTGGCTGCTTGTTGCTTTTGCAATCTCTTTACAAGGTGAACATGACCTTAGATATCTGTTGTTTCCGAATAAAACATCCTTAAAAGAATTTCCCAAGCATATGCAGCACTCATTTTCCCCCTGTGGAGGAATCAACCCACTTCAGAATTCTTACAGCCCAACTCACATCTGGTGTGGTAGCTTAATGACTTGTAGATAATTAAGCTAGTGTGCACATAAAAAAAACTTGCCTCACTCCCCCAAAACAACCACAAAATATCTAATGTGATTGCTTAACAAGAGAATCAGCATGAATGCAATATGTACTGAAGGTATTTGACTTAGTTCTCAGTAGGAAGCCTGGTTTGATAGAGACACTGATTCCCCAGCAGTGCTGATGGTAGAGGAGCATTTGTCATCTCTTGGGTATCTTCAGTTGCAAGACTACATTTATTGTTTCAGAACAGAACATAATTGCTGTGTTTTGCCAGACATAGGGGTACCAGGATTGCTTTCACACAGGCTTTAAGCGGGCAGTGGTAGGGACAGGGCACACCTCAGTGTTCAGCCATAGCACAGCCCTGCTCAGAGCAATAACCTCAACAGAAATCTCAAAGCTTAATGACCATGCCAACTGGGACAGGCTACTTCGCCCTGCAGCAAGATGCCTTCCCAGCATTATTGCTCTCCCTGTTGATTCAGACAGGCTAAGGAGATGGAGGGGCAAAGTTGTTTAAACTTTTTTTATCTCACTGAAACTCTATGATGATTTTTATTTCATCTTTGTCACTTTTTTACACCCATGCTCTCCGTGGGAAGAAAATCACACACAGAAAATCACATACATTTGCAGTACAAGCATTTTTCTGGTGACAGAAGACAGCAGTGCTCTTACTTTCCTTCTGGTGCTTTCAGTCATTCCCTTTAGGCTATAATCTTCCTCTATGCTTTTAAAAGAAGGAATCTGCACAGAGAGGACACTCCATAGTTTCAGAAAGAGCAATCAAAATTTTCTGCTCTCTATGGATTTGAAAAATGCCTTCACTGATTGAAGATGTAGGCCACAGTTGGCCAAGAGTCACTTGTCCTTTTAGAGTTTTTCTCTAAAATGGCACAGAATTTTTCAAATAATGAGAATTTTCATTGAATGATGAATTCTACCAGTGTTGGCTTAAAGGTAGATTTGTAGTTTTGTCCCCAGGGTAGTAGTTTTGTCTCTGGCTTCCTTCATCTTCTGAGCTGCCCAGCTTTATTTAGTGTTACATTCTTGCTCATTATTTTCTAGAATACCTGAGGTTTTATTACAGTAAATGCGTAGGAAGTGTGAGGAGATTCTAGTTAAAAAGTCTTATGGTCTATTACTTGTATCTTAGCCAAGATGCTTCCACTGACTTCTGTTTCATGTGTAGTTTTCCATTATGTGTGAGATCTATTTAGTATTACAAAACAGTATCACAGAATCACACAGAATCACAGAATGTGAGGGATTGGAAGGGACCTCAAAAGATCATCTAGTCCAATCCCCCTGCCAGAGCAGGAACACCTAGGTCAGGTCACACAGGAACACATCCAGGTGGGTTTTGAATGTCTCCAGAGAAGGAGACTCCACAGCCTCTCTGGGCAGCCTGTGCCAGTGCTCTGTTACCCTCACTGGGAAGAAGTTCTTCCTCATATTTCTGAGGAACCTCCTATGTTCCAGCTTGCACCCATTGCCCCTTGTCCTATCATTGGATGTCACTGAGAAGAGCCTGGCTCCATCCTCATGACACTCACCCTTGACATATTTATAAACATTAATGAGGTCACCCCTCAGTCTCCTCCAAGCTAAAGAGACCCAGCTCATGGTTATTACACAACAGGTCCTGCTTGAACTTAAGGTTTCAAAATTAGCTTCAACAGCTGGAGTAATTATTGACCCAAAGTTGTCAGTCTGCCAAGAGGAAACAATTTGAGAGAACAGATACTTTTCACAGAAACAAAAAACTTTTGCCTTTTATGGATTATCAGCCGAGTCCTTTCAGATGATTAATAATCCACTTGTTCTCTCGAACATTTTGACATATTTGCAATAGTACAGTTTGGGCAAATATTTCCTTCTCCATCTCCCATGTTTAAACACAAGACAGAGAGAAAAAGCACAGGGAAAAGCTAATACACCAGGAAAACTAATTATGTTCTCTGGTCATTGGGTTTGTGGGGTTTTTTTCCATTTTAGTTCAGAAAAAAAGGGAAAAAAAATTAAAGATCTGCTACTCTATGACATTCCTGACAGGGCCACAAAGTGTGAGATATCAAACCCAAACATTAAAAAAAAAAGGAGATGTGAAGTTTGTCAGGTAAAGGCTTTTGTCACTACCAGTAGTGTTGGATTGTGTATATTCCTCTATCATCTGCTATGCACCATTGTTAGAGAAGAACAAAGGATAAATTAATCCCAGAAACAAAAGCAGTGAATTTTATGAAAAAAACAAACAAACTCTGAGGCAAAGAAGAACTTCACAGGATTATTAACCAGAACAACTGATATCACAGGCTGGGAAAACCCAAAACCTTGTAGGATACCCTACAATCTAGGCAAAAAACACTGGCCAGGAGCAGACTGAGTTAGCTCTCCTGGATAATATGTTTTTCCTGTGAACATGTACTTTAGCTAATCCACATGTTGTGCATCCTTCAGTGTCCTTCAGTGGAAAGGATCTCCAATTCCAGCATTAAATGGCCTAGTATTCCTTTTCCTGTTGTGTACAAAGGATGTCTGTCCATTGGTTTTGACAATCTGTTTGCAGGAGCATAGGCAGGGCTTGTTCTAATTACTCCAGAATAATTTAAACATGTTGCTCATGCTGTTTATCCAGGTTTTACCAAAATAGAGTGAATAGTTACATCTTAGGTAATGTGAATCCTTTAGCAAGTAGTGAAGATAATCAATTTTTGACTTTCAGTTTAGGTACATCTCTTGTGTTCTCTTTCACCTGGTCCGTCTTGAAATGCCACCCAATCTCTATTGATTTATTACACTCCTAAGCACTTTTCTGTCCCTCATGTAAGAAAAAAATTTACTATTCCCCAGGTAGGGATAACTTAATGGGATAGAGAGGTCCAGAGCAAGAAGTCAACAGAAACAATCACCTGTAGTGAGCAATTTGGCATACTTCATGCTCTTTGGAGGCAAGTCTGACACTGACTGAAGTTTGCCCTACACAAATAGAGTATCTAAAAGATTTGGGGCTGGCTTGATCCTGAGTATTAGAGACTGGCTCTTCAATAATCATCTCACCACTATAGATGTTTGAAATGGTGTGTAGCTGCCAAATGAATGTACTTAGTGTATATACTTAAACACTGAGTATTAGTGAAAGTATTAGTGAAAGTTAAATATTAGTGAAAATACTTACACACTGAGGTTGTTTGGTTGTACTAGCTGATGCTGAGAAAGCCTTTAAGATCCTTAAGTGAAAGATGCTGAATAATTACAAAGTGTGATTATATGAGATGAAGAAATGCTACTAGTATTATAAAAGCAAAATACATTTTTTTTTGCTTGCTACTCTTCAGGGACAAAGGATAATGCAGAATACAAGGACTCTCTTGATCTTGACCTAGGGCTTGACTGGAATTTGCTTGCATTGAATGGAAGGTGCATTTTCTTGTGACTACTGTTGACTAATGACTAGAGCAATCTTATTTCCTATGGGCAAAAACCTTCCAAGATCTCAGTGTGGGATTCAAGAATGCCTTAGGATGCTCTGTCAGTTGATCATATCAAAAAGGTTCATTGGCAAAGCTCCTGACAGTGAATATGAGTACCTTCACGCATAATGAACACAATTTGGACTCATTTTCAGAGCCAGGTATGTAATATTCTTTGTTAATGTTGTACTGGAGTAGTTTCACTACGAGGTGTGTTAGGACAGAAGGTTGCTTTAGATATTCAAGAGCTGAGTATCCACCATCCATCATCTGTAATTACCCAGATTTTTGTTACTGTTGCAGCCAAGTGCAATACACAACCAAGCAACCAAGCATTTCTGCATACATCTAGTCAGGAAAAAAAAGTTCATAAAATAGATTCGGTAGTAACAACAACATCATGTTTAAATTATAGTGACAAGAATTACACTGTTACACTTTAGAAACCTATAACCCACCAGGAGCTTAAAGGTCTATTATGGTTAATGAGGCTGGTAGATGTGGAACTATTACAGGAACAAATGAACAGATATATGAATCACAAGAACAGATTGCAGTCTCAATAATTTTTCTAATCTAAACTGAACCAGTACTCTTGTATAGAACATCTATCTGAATGAAACCTAAAATGCTGGCTTAGGTGTTAAATTACAGGACAATAGCTGGGCACTTACCAAATGTTAAGGGGCAATTAGCAAGTGAAATCTTGCTCAGGAGTTGTTTCAATAGGCCTTGAAAAATGTTCCCTGAAAGTACTGATGATGTCTGCTTCTGGCTCCATTTTTACAAGTGAAATTATTTTTAAAAAAATATTAAAATTCATTCCTTCTGCCCCTTTTTGGGAATGTTAACCTTGTGTGACTGAAACTCTCTTCTCCACAGTAGTTTGAAACTAAAATAACCTGAATGCAGTTTAGCATTTCAGATAATATGCTGTTGCACTCACCATACCCCCCCAAAAATCATCCCATCTTGCCTTCTCACGTAGGCCTCGTCCTATCAAATGAGGGACATCTGTTGTCAAAGGCCAGTGTTGCCCTCCTTACAGACACTTACCCCACCTTATGAGTGGTGCTATACAGAAGGGTCCAATCATCCTCTGAGAGGACTGAATGTGGGTTGGTGTGGCTGCTGGTGCCACACAGCACATGGAGCTGGCATGGAAGCCATGAGGGGTCCTCCTGGAGCCAGCACAAGAGCTCTTGAATTCTTTTTTTTGGCATCTTTTTTTCTCTTTTATATAAAGCTGAAGAAATATTGAAACTGTTTATCAGTGTAACCTGTCTCCTTCAGCTCAGAGCTGAGTACAGCCACAGAAATGCATCAAGAATGCACACGGTTTAGTATATTGTTATATTAATCAGTGGTGTTCATGTTGATAAGAAGATTGGACCACATCTATTATCCTGCCTGTCCAAGATTGTTCATGGTTATTAATTACATTTGTTCATTTTGAATTGTGGGCCTTCTGTAGGACTCTATAGAGACAATCAGGACTTTCTCTTGCATTTTCCCCGTATGTCTATTGAAAAATTTCAGATGTTCGTGCAATATAGTGTCTCCAGATGGGAGTTCTTGCACAATGAGGAAGTTAGAAGTAAGAGCATGACCTTACACTTTGTTCAGTCAAAGAGGTAAAAGAGCAGGTGACATATTCAATTATATGTAGTTCTCTTGTCTGCCATTAAAAATGATACTGTAGAAGTAGAGACAATGCAAAGAAGGGCAAGAAAATGACAGTATGGAAGGATTACAGGCTAACACATAAGAGAGGGAGTGATTGAGGAAACAAAATTAATTCTCTCTGCAGAAAGAAGGGCTCAGGGGGATGCCACCATAGTCTATAAATATTTCCAATTTTTAGATAATACAAATGAAAGAAGGGGATTATTAACGTTATCACAAGACAGCTGCAGAAGCAGCAATGTCCTAAACGTGAAACAGGAAAAGTCTACAACAGCAAAGATAATAAATAACAAGGAAGAGGTAATCTTTATGGGTTTACAAACCTTTCTGGGTGACATCTTCAGCTCACAGGGTGACACAAAACTAGCTTAAGCATGTCAGTGTCCCCTACCTCCTCCTGTCAGTTTAAATGCTACTGCACCAAGGAGACCTAGATTAAAAAAATCTCTTGCTGGCTACGGAGTGGCCTGTGGCTCCTGCAGAGACTGAAGGGCAGTGACCTGAACCCGGCTGACACAGGTGGCCTGTAGTTACAGTTGTCTAAATACTTGTAGGAGCAACGTTCTCCTGGACCTCCAGGCCTCCACCGACAGAAAGAGCCCCTGCAGGACCTGGCAGCTCTTCCAAGGAGTCAATTCAGCTCAAAGCTTGGCACCAAGCCACCAATGCCTGTCCCCCCATCCACATGGGTGCTCTCCAAAGCCCATCTCCCCCTTTCCAGTTATTTTAGCAATAACTCCCTCCTCCACCCCCCCATCCCTGCCTCAACCAGCCCAGATACCTGTAAATTGCCTTACAAACAGCGGACAGACATTCCCTTATGACTTCTTTTAAAGCATTTTATTTATTTCCATTTCCTCCTAAAAATTAGGTCTCTTCTAACCTTTCTTTTAAATGTGTTTCAAGGGAGCACTTGCATTCAGCCTCCTAAATTTGTTGGCGACTGCCCCCTGCCCCCTCAGACTGGCCAGCAAAAGTGACAGTGAGGGATCAGAATTGGTGTCATGACATCCTGCTTTTATAGCAGTACTTTTGCTGCCATTAATTGAGCCAGCCAGGGCACTAATCCCCTCTTGAAGCCTATGAAAAAACCTCCCACTGACTTCAGGGGGAGTTGTAGCCAATGAGTGGCCTTGACAGCGAGTCCAAGGGCATTTATCCACAGGCTCAGCTGAATCAAAATCTCATTTCATGAAAAGTTAAAAAAAAAACCAAATAGATTTGAGTACTTTGAGGATAAGAGTGTGCATTTGTTACACAAATGTGAAAAATTTAAATGCCTAATGTGAGCAAACAAATTCACTGCAGCATGAAGGGGGATTTTCCTATTAAATTGCTGATTTTAAAGAGAATCTAAAATCTTTAGCTCTTGGAGAAAGCTGCGTTGATGCTTTGTGTGCACTGTGAAAGACCTGTTTCAAGAACTACCAGTCTTAATTTTTTTTCTAGCATCTTTTTAACAGCAAGAATAGAGAAGTTCTCACTTCTTAAGTGCCACTAACACCAAATGGTATAAGCAATAAAATAGTATTAGAACAATCTTAATTTTTCTATCCTATTAGAGGCTTTCTCTCTTTTAGTGATATTACACCTTGAGACTACTAAGATTTTGCCACTTCTCTGAGTTTCAGCACTCACCCTCATCAACCAGCCTGCAGATGCCAAAGCATTTCACCTGAGTCATGTCTTTTATTTCCTTCTTGGGTTTAGACAGTGGCTTTTGCAACTTACTTCAGTCTCCAGTGGTGCACTCATGTAAGGATATCTGAAGGGGCCAGGAAGAGCTCAAGCAGTGCAGTGGAAGCAGTGCAGTGCTCTGCACACACTGCTTTCAGCCTTGGTCCTCCTCAGGCTGAGAAGGGAGAAGGTACAGATCACCACTGAGGTGGAGACAGCTCTCTAAGGAAAGCCTCCAGCCAAAAGCTCATATTCCTGCAGACCTCATCTCTATAAGAAGCAGGGAGGTGGTCTAAGGACCACAGTCTTGGACTTCAGGTGTGTCAATGGCACCTTATCTCACGTTGGACACTGACGCCTTGGTTGTTGGTCTGACCACAAAACTCCAGGATGTTTATGTTCCCCTGGTGCTCAGTGAGGCTTAAATATTGAGAGCTCATTTTAGGAAATGACATTAAGCCTCACCCTTACATACTTTGAAAACTTGAAAGTATGGCCAAGAAGGCCAACTGTATGCTGGGCTGCATCAAAAGAAATGTGGCCAGCAGGTCAGGGGATTCTCCCCATCTGCTCTGCTCTCATGAGACCCCACCTGGAGTGCTGTGTCCAGCTCTGGGGCCCCCAACACAAGGAGGACATGGAGCTGTTGGAGTGGGACCAGAGGAAACCACGGAGATGATCAGAGGGCTGGAGCACCTCTGCTATGGGGACAGGCTGAGGGAGTTGGGGTTGTTCAGCCTGGAGAAGAGAAGGCCTCAGGGAGACCTTAGAGCATCTTCCAGTACCTGGGGGGGCTACAAGAAAGCTGGGGAGGGACTTTTTACAAGGGCCTGAAACGATAGGACAAGGGGTAGGTGAGGGTGGTGAGACCCTGGCCCAGGTTGCCCAGAGAAGCTGTGGCTGCCCCCTCCCTGGCAGTGTTCCAGGCCAGGTTGGATGGGGCTTGGAGCAACCTGGGCTGGTGGGAGGTGTCCCTGCCCATGGCAGCGGAGCTGGAATGAGATGAGCTTTGAGGTCCCTTCCAACCCAAACCATTCTAAGATTCTATGATTTATTCAGTGCAATTTCAGTTCCAAAAGGAAAATAATATAAGGAGACTTTAAATTCTATCTTACACTGTAAATTTCCATAGTATCAAGAGAAAGCAGGATTGTGTGTGCTTATGCCTTGAGTACACTGCATGCATCCCATGATGTATGTTTTCATTGTTAATTGCTATAATTATTTGAAATATTTTTTGCTTAAGAGAACAACATAATTGCAGGAATCTGGGAACTGAAGAAAAAATCTGTGCATTAGGCAAGCTGGTGGTGCCATACTTTCAGCAGTAACTCAGTGTCAGTCAAGCTATCCACTGCTACTTTTCCTGTCAGTCTCTTTATAACCACTTTTCAGTGCTAAAACACCTACACTGTCCCCCTTCAGGGACTCAAACCTTTTCTCCATAGTAAGAGAAATAAATAGTACAGAGAGCAAAGATGAAACTGTTTAAATAGAACTAGCCTGAACTTGAACTCCTGTTTTTTCATACTCCAGTCCCTAGATTTCTGTTGCTTTGTTTCTGTTGGATGTTTCTAGTCTGATGTTGGGAATGAGAGTGCTTCCAGGTTTTATTTCTTTCAAATAAATCATTTTAAAGAGTAACCTACATCCTCATCGCATACACAATAATAATAATGCCTTGACTAGTAATTGTGCTTAGGGAGAAAAGGCTGCCAAAGGCAGATGTTAAAAAACAGTGGTATAATTTAAAGACATGTTTAAAAAATGTCTCCTGGTCCCAAGTTAATGTCTTTCCTTTTTGTCTTTTTCACTTGCATAAATGAGTCGATGTTAAATCCTTAGGAAGCACAGTCTATATGGAATAGCAAGTATCAGTGTAACACTGATTTATTTTATAACTAATGTATAGTCATAATATCTTGCCCTTGTGTAATGCTTATAATGCTGAAGGACACTGGAGTATTTTGCAAACTTGATATATAATAAATATGTGTTGGTGAAGTATGAGACAAAGAGGTGATCAGCACTTATGGTTTGAAATGGTTGACAACATTTCCTGCCACTGTTGTTTTACTACAACTGTTAGAATAAGACTATTTCAGGAACATTACAGATAATTTTAAGTAAGTATACGAGAATTTTTCTAACCCATCAGGTAAAGCTGGATATTTCTGTAACTTTGACTCAAACAGCAAAGGGCTCAGCATGCCTCCAAACATCCTTGCTCAAATTCCCTCTTTAACTGTACCAGTGTCACGACATTACTTTTGTTGTTTCTGCCCGTTCCCGAGTTCAGAAGCAAGTGCTAGCGAGTTGCAATTCTCCCTTTTCAAAAAGAATAAAACTTCTGCTTTCTGGCCCACCAAAGCATCGAGACAATGGGCTTCAAAGTCACATTGTCTTTATGGTTAGGAAACCATCACTGGCCCTGGGCTCCATCTGGATGGCTTGGGTAATTGTTCTCCTCTGAGGGAAGAGGAAAGACATATTTTCTGTCAGAGAGATTTTAAAAGAGCTGATGGGCCCTTGAAGCTGCTCAGGGGGCTGGAATAGTTCATTCATTGGCATACTAATGTATTCTGGGAAGACAGAACTAAGTAAATGGAGAGATTACTTTGCCCAGCAATCATCTGTGAGGTGCATGTAGTAACTGTCCTACAGTGCACAGACCAGCAAGAAGTGAACAGGATCCTACCTCCAGCTGAAAGAAGAACAAGGCAATTTAAGATTTTGATGCACAGACATGTTTCACCAGCAGCTGTGATACACTGGCCTGCATCTTTCCTTGCCTGAGGATTTAGTTATGTGGAATGTAACTTATCCCAAGTTAAATACAGGGTGTTAGGAGCCCCAGCACGTGATGGAAGATGTGATGACTTCAACGACCATTAATTCTTGGGGTCTGATATCTCCCCTTGCTCAGAAAGGAAGTTCAGTGCTTTCAGCAGTACATCAGACCATGATCACTGTGCTGCTCTGACACGGTGATTCTTGAATTAATTTCTTGCTGTAATGGCATACAGGAAACCCACAGTGGCTGCAGCTTTGGCAGTTAATGTCAAAGTATGGTCATGCAATAAGAACATGTTTTCATAGGGCGGATGTAGCCACAGTCTCTGAAGATTCACCAGTTTCATTTGTCAAAGGATGCTAGTCACAGGTTACCAGCACCACACAGGCAGCAGCAATCTCTACTCCACCAGCTGAATCCTGCTTAAAACCAGTATTACGTAGCAGCTTTAATATTACCTAAACACAAAAGGGTTGTGAAATTATTTGCCAGTACTGCTTTGCGTGTGGCAGTAATGCCCATTAAGTGCAGTGTTGTGAAAATTTGCATTCATTTCATTGATAACAATGTGGTTTTTAGACAGTAAATTTCTGCAGCAGTTAATTACTACCCCTCTGAGGTGGTTAATAAAGGTAATCAGACATGTTTTCCAGCATGGTACCATCCCAGGAATGCTATAGCTTCTCAGAACCTGACTGCCTGCTGCATACTGCTGCTTAATTAAGTATTCCTCAAGTGTTTAGTATTTAACAGCTTGTGATATTTAAATTCTACCTGATCCATCTAACTCTCATTACTCATTAAAAGAAAAAACAAACAAAAAAAAACCCTCTCATAAATGCAATCCCTTAAGAAGACAGTGCTAGGTAGAGAATAACACTCAGCCTTGATGCTAACAGGAGTATCAAGGGTTGGGATTTTCCAAGTGGGAGACTTCAAAATAGCCATGAACAAAAAATGCCTGACAGCAAAATCCTAGGGGCTCACAGTGTGAGCTAACGAAGGATAGTGCCTTTTCAAAGACCAATACAAAGCTATTAAGGCCACATACATTCCATAATAAGTATGTAAAGCCAGTTTCCACAGGCATGTTTACCCACAGTTTCCTATGGAAGGCTCCCAGTTGTGGCATTCTGTAGCTGTAAGCCATATTTATGTGCAGGGCTGCTAATCCCTGGTCCCAGGGCTGCCTGAAGTCTGTAGAAAGACTTTGTCCCTGTAGGCAAGTCCTTGTAAATCTCTCCTTGTCAAAGGATTTAGTTCACTAATTGTCAGCCATGAGATACTTCATAAACCAATTCACAGAAGAATAGAGCCTTCTGCTTCTGCCTTTTACTGGCTAGATTGTTACACCAGATAACCTTTTAATGGCTGTATTCCATTTTAACTTGACTCCAGATAGAGAGGAAAGGAGAGAGAAAAGCTCTTTGCTTAATTCTATGCATTTTTCACATAGTGCCTGCTGCAGCAAATTAGCCAAGATTGATCAGGGCTGGTTTGATTGGTTGGTTTGTTTTTTAATTCTGAAATACCATCTTCTGTGATAGAAACTAACATGTAACTCCCAGAGGGAGCTGGGTGAGTTTGGAAATGGTCAGGCTTATAGTTCCAGTACCCAGCAATTTCTGGTTTCTCAAAACACCTTCACAACTTAAACTAAGCAGGTCCACTTCAGAGAAAAAAATACATGCCAGGAAAATGAAATCCCTGGTGCTGAGGTGGTAACTGAGGAGTTTCCTTAACAGAAATTAGAGGCAGCTGTTGCTAAAGAGGCTGGAAGCAGTGACAGTATGGGCTGATGATGTGTGAGAAGGGCATTCAGCATTGCTACCTTCACCCAGAGCCTGTAGTGGAGGCCATCAGGGTCCAGACTTAAGTATCACGCTGGGTCTTGCCAAATAACTGGAAACTTGAACTGCAGAGCTGGACTTTGTTACTTAGGCCCACCTCCAGCAGAACTGCAACACAAGTCCCATTAACAAGTGTCTACCTAATGATTTAAAACCGATTATGATGATGGAGCGTGTACCACGGTTAACATTATATATTCACTTGGCTTAGATGATCAAACCAACTGGATGGTGATCATTCCCCTGAAGGAGTGAAGATTCATATGGTCTAATATGGATTAATTTATATGTAAATCACTTGGTAATACTGCAGCTTCTGCTTGAAAATCTGTCTGCATTCAAGAAAGAAAAGCACTTTTTTGTGACTACTGGAAGCTTTATATTACAAGACTGTGTCACCTCTGTTTTAAAAACCTATCAGAGAAGCCCAGAGGTTCACTTTCTCTAACTCATGAGAGCAGTGATTCTCACACAGTGACTAATCTGAACCCCTCATCTGGCCCTCCTGGCTTGATGTATGCTTTCCTGTGAAGACAAGAAGTGACAATCAATCAGCACTACACGTTCTTTTATGACTTGTTGAGACTAAGTTGTTGTTTCGGGACATGCTGATGATCCTTAGCACATAATTCACACCATGCAGTCAGGCATCAAGGTGACACGGTAGGTTTTGGTTCTCAGACTGGATAACTTAAGTTTTAGGAGAAATCTTTTAGGAGAAATCTTTTGACTGCTTCCACTAATGGCTAGAGATAGTTCTTTTGCATGTGAAAGGAATAAATGGTTTTGTTGAAAATGTCAGATGTTTTAGGTGTGACTAATACTTATGATGATAATATTAGATTATATTTTTGCTTTAAAAAACTTGTTTATTAGATAATCCTGGATAGGTGATGAAAGGATCCTCAGTTCCATCAAAATAAATATGACAGTGGAATCTGTTCAAAGAAATAATGTGTTCTTTTTTCCTTTTTTTAACTATTCACCAACTTCTAGCTCTTCAGGGAAATAAACCCTTCTTGCACTGTTTCTAAGAGTGAATTAGTGACAATATTAAATATGCCTTGCTACAATAGTCTATTTTCAACTGTGTTAAGTTTATAGAGAGATATCTGGGGGTTTTTTTTCCAGTTTTAGTGCCCTAAAAAGTACAAAGCACAAAGCATTTTCAGGCTGTTATAAATTGAAATCATTTGACTGAGTCCAGTGTGCTTTTAATGTCACAATTCCACTTTGTCAGAATGTGCTATTGATTGTGAATCATGTGAAGATATTATTTAAAGCATAACACTGAAATATTTCCTTAAAAATTCTTAGTTTCAATATTTATTTGAAATCACTGGACCAAATCACTGCTCAGGAGTCTCATTTACTCCCTAAGCAAATGTCCAGAGGCTATCAGGATCACTGTGTAGATATTATTTGGCACAATTAAAACAAAGAGGTCACTGGATGTAGTGGTCCAGATTCAAAGTCCTGCCAGTTGTCAATGGTTGCTTTCTGCTAACCCCTACCAGCTGCTGAACACTGAAACCTTTGCTTAAATATCTCTCTTCCAGTGCTTACAGACACAGCCACTACTCAGCACAGCCAATAACCTAAAACTTACCTGGAGGTTTAGGAAGGATATACTACACAGCACCTTTCACAGCCCTGGTAGACACATTTTTACCCACTCTGACCTCAGTCACCTTACAAAGGTCCCTAGATTGGAAGCATAAATGCCTTAAGCTTCCCTTTAGTCAACAAAAGTAACTAATGAATCTCCAGCAGTGACAGATGAACAGAATGTCCCTTTTTCCTTGACTATACAGGCTGCCTATATCCATAACTTCAGGCACATACATTGTTTAAGCAAGGTGTGATTGATCCCAACTGTTGTCCTTGCATCTTTTCCTCAACACGATAAAAAAAGATGAACTGCTTTTCAAGCCACTGCTGGAGAGAACAGATGACATTCCTGGGGCTGCTGCAGACTGCCCTGTGCCCAGGGAGTGTGTCCCCATAGCAAAATGTGTGACTGGAGGACACTTTCCCACTCACATGAACACAGCCACGGTGCTGCCAGCACACTGCTGTCTGTAGGGTCGTGATGATCGTCGTAATCAGAGTTCAAATCAGCTTGTGTTTCCACTGGGCAGTGGGAACTATGGCACGAGAGCTATGTGATTAGAGCTGGGGCTTGGCAACTGTTTTGGGACGCAGCTTCTGGGGAAAGAGTGTAAAATACAGTCTGCAATGCCATCTGCTCTTACCAGTGAGAACGAAGGCTCCAGCATCTCTGAGTGCTTTCTTATATCTTCTTATCAGAGAAGTCTGAGGTAGTTTACTGACAAGCAAAAGTTCCCCTGTTCAGTGCAGGTGTTACCTTCAGCTAAATGCCAATTTATACCAGTCCTAAGTAACAAGGAAACATTATCTGTGCCAAGAACACAGGTATCTTGAATCTGATCAGCTGTATAAGTGTCTCTGTGGATTAATTACCAGAATTTCTTGTGCTGGGTTTGGCAGAGAGATGCTCTCTGACTAGAATAACCAAAAAAATATCTTTCTTGCTAATAGTTTAACACCTCTGGAGTAATGTATTTGTTTCCTCGCCCCCACCCTATCTCCATTTCTAAATCCTTTCAGCTGTGACTGGCCCTTCTGGCCAAGATAGTTCTTAAAATTTACAGAGGAGTTGTACTCCCATGGTTTCTGCTGCTTCCTTTTGCCTACCTGTAAATTATTTCCTTCTGTCTTAGTAACTGCATAACCAAATTTCATGATGTGACAAAGACAACAGTTCTCTGCAACCCTCCCCTGCAAGGGCAGCAGAATAGGAGGACCTGGCCTGTTTCTTTTCCTTGTCATAGTCCTGGAAAGCCAAAACATCTGGTGCTTCTCCTGTGAGGTGCGGAGCTGGTGTGGTACCGACAGCACTGCCCGTGCCTGAAGCTGCTCTTGGTGCCTCTGGCAGCTGCTGGGGAGAAGGAGCCCCCCCAGGGCTCTCCATCCACAGCTCTTACCCATCCCCAGCTTCTCAGCCTCAGGGCAACAGAAATCAGTGGTGCTTATGCCTGTAAGCCTGGAGTATTCCTTGAGCAGACTTCCTGCATGATGGAAAACTGCTCACCTAAAAAGTGCACAGGATCCATTTGTCGGGCCCATCTCTCTGTAAACTTCTGCCTGTCCCTGATCCACACCCAAAACAAACAAACCTTACTGTCTTGGCAGTGGTGACATACATGCAATACGTTGCTATCCAGTCTTATTTTTCCCCCGTAAGCCATTCATTTACGAGTTGGGGACTCTGAAATACAACTTCTGAACAGCTGTACTGCAGAGCAGTTAATATTGGACTGTTCTGTCATTTCATTTAATGCTACCAAGTCCTTCCCATTTCTCCACGTTCACCTCTCCTGTGCACACCACGTGTGCCTCCCAGCTTTTGAAATACACACCATTAAATGGATACTGTCACACGATTTACTCCTTGCAGTTTGTCCCTGAGGACTGTACAAATGAAATTTTCAGTTTTATAGCAACCAGAGTTTAGAAGGCCTTCTGTGTATCCTGTTTCTCCTCATTTTTCAGGAGGAGAGGGGCACTTAAATGCTCCATATCAGGTTTTTTTTTTCCCTTTTTGGATTATTAGAAGCCCACGGACAAGCTAAGCCACTCAAAACTTCAAAGGGCCTTACATTAATGAATAAGACACAGCACATGAATAATGTAGACTACACAGAGCAGAAATAAGGACCAGTGACACTACCATAAACTCTCTGCTAACAGCAGTGTAATAAAGTGAGGCAGAACCAAAAGGACTTCTGTGTTCTGTGTCTGATTTAACTGGCTTATGGAAAGAGAGAAATGCATAATGAAGTCATAACTGTAATACACTATGACAAGAAGGAACCATGTCTTTTGCAAGAAGACCAAATGATGTGCATTTCTAAAGAGGAGAGGCATTTTGGAAGACTTTATTTCTCAGTATTCCACATACATATGCAGAAGTGCAAGGCACTGTACCAGTAAAAAGTTTTTTAAAGGTCTAACTAACCAAGTAAATATAGATGCATGCAAAGTCCAACACTTCCTATTATCAGCCACAAGGCTGGGCAAGTTACCTTAGTTTCTAGGGAACACATCCCTGAAACTCCTGCTGCAGCTCCCATTTTCAGGCCCTTGTTCTCAGTAGCATAAGTACTGAAATATTCTTACCATCAAAGAGATGTATTTTTGCTGTTAAAAAATAAAATCAACTCTTATAAGGTGTCACAAAAGGCAGAATATGTTTCAAAACTGCCTGGTAGGTGTTTTTGCTGTGTATATCAATGCATACTTTATATGCATATAGCCAAGTATATGTTTTATGAAACGCTGTAGTAGCTTCAATGCAAATTTGTCTTTGCCTTTTTCTTACTCTTTCTCACAGTACACAGTTCAGCACGTGCTGAAAGTCAAGGTCCATGGTGGTCTTTTGTTTACGACTTGGTGCCTTCTGATGCTTTTTTACCTTTGTAAATTTACAGGGCATCAGTTCACCCCTTTGATACGTGTCTTCATCTCCCTCAGCATCAAAGAGAAGTGGTCTGTTCAGGCAGGGGAGACAACAGGCTCTCTATTTTGGCAAATGCCTCTCCTGCAGTCCCAGGGAAGACTGCAATATATTCTGAGCCCCGTGGATGTAACAAGCTAAGCAACTCTGACAAATAAAACATAACAACAACCTGATGCGAATTTTATGAAGCCACTGGTAGCGTTCATCTTCCAGCTTTGTGGAAACACACAGAAATATCAAACAGCTCCCATCTGTCTGCTGAGGAATAATTAATAAGCCTGAAAGAGACAAGAAGAGGAGGACCGGCTAGACTAAAGCTCTCTCTTTAACATCCTCCTGAGTGTCAGTGTGAAGGAGGGAAATACTTTGTGTGCTCAGACAAAATAGACCTGCTTAGAGGCCAAATTTGCTGCCTACAAGAGCTTACAAAGCAGCTCAACTCCAAAAAAAAAAAACAGATAAAAGTGAACTTTGCCATTGGAAAGATTGAGGTCAACAAACTAACTGTTGTTATCTGGGAAACAAATGCATGGTAAAGTCATTATACCTCTCTTCCCCAAAATTGCTCCAACTATGTAGTAGTGTGCTGTGCACCTGAGAAGACTGCACACCAAACCTGTGCCTTACAGAGCTCCTTACCCAGGGAGTCGCAGCACATGTGGTGAGGAAGATCCTACCTCTGCTTCCAGCTTCCAGGACTTTGGCTGTCTGGACATATCAATTCAATGTGACAGCACAGAAAAGACTGAATTTTGATCCAACTTCACTGTTTCAAATCAGACACAAGGTCTATGTAAGTGGTGTCACCTCCAGGCCAGGCATTCAGCTGTCTCTTCCCATGTGAAAAGCGTGTGCCTGGCCTCGACTCCCTTCACTTTCAGGGAGGAGTGAGCCCAGGAAATGTCTCTAACCACAGGGCTGTTGTTAAGTTTGCTCTCTCCCTTTCCAACTCTCTCCCCTCTCCTCACCACCTTGAAAACCACAAAAAGAAAATATTTAGGGGAAGAAAATACATTTAAAAGAAATACTTCGGAATTATTAAAAACTGTCTTCCTATTCAAATCTACTATTAAAAATAACTAACTAAAGCCCACCTGTAGCTAAGAAGGCTGCTGCAGGAGCTGTTGATAAACGTGTGGTTTGTCTATGCAGTACAACAAATCACCCAGGAATCGACGTTGCTCTTCTGAGCCCTGTATGCAAAGTTGCTTTATCTGTTTAATAATGTATCAAGATTTAACCTTTCCTTTGCAACAGACAGAATTAAACAGAGTAAATCTGCCTTGTGACATGAGCATGTTATTAATGCAGATCTCCTATCTTTACGTAAAAATATTATTGTGTTCCTTGACACTTTCGGTTCCGTTTGCATTATGGAAAGCTAATGCATTAACTTGGCAATAAAAATGCATGGCCTTCTAAAATGAATGTATTGGGTGAATGAATTGTGCTGGTTCCATGCACAGTCTCAACCCATTGCTCACATGCCCTTGTTTTTTTGCAAGGGTGAATGATATCAACAGTCCCATGTTTGGGAGCTCATTTCGCAAGACTCAAAGAGTAATAAACCCATCGTGAATTTGTCATTTCACGACAGAAATCTGTTGTTTGGTGGAGGTTTTTTGGTATGGCTTCCTTTTAAGATGGCATACGGTGTTCAGTCTGTTAAAATACCTTCACTGCTTTGCTATAAAAAAATGACAGATCTCAGAAACCTCTTTAAATATGATTGTCTGTGCTTCACAAGCTCTGCTTTCAGTCTACAGAAAGGCTGAAGATATTTCAGCAGCTCTGTTCCATGCTGTGATTATCCAGCAAACTAGATGTGAGACACATTTGCTGTCTAATGTTCGCTACATCTCATCTTTTTAGATTCACTACTTCACTGCCTGTTGAGTTCTTGTGTTTCAACATGTGCCCTTGAGAGCCTTTGAATGAATCAAAAACATTAACGTGGCAGCTACTGGAAGGGTATTAATGGCCTTGTATGCACATCTCCATACAAAGTTCTAGCCGACCTAAACAACTCATTTGACTCCACAGATGCCAGGGTAAATGGACACTGAATAAAATATCGAGCACCTGACGTTTGTCCGAGCTGTAATGCTCAAACTGGTCTTAAAGGCTACAAAGCATGGCTGTGTGAAAACCACACCAAAAAAATCCAGCCTGGCTTTACTGCAGTCCCCTTGTAATATTTCCAACTGTGTCTGCATGGATAGGTTTGGTTTGCCTTACCTCTGTAGTGAAACTCCCCAGAGAGGCACAAGGGCTCACTTACATGAGCACAGTGAGTACCAGGAACAGTGTCTCTGCAGCAGCACCAGAGAGATGTCACACGCTTCGTTAGCTTGTTCAAGGGTTGCCTTTCACTTTGATGGCTTATTTGAGCTTTGCCCTGCCAATTCATAATTAGCAACTACTTTTCCTTTGTTTTCCTGATGTTGCTTATCCAGAAGGTGTCTATAATCCCCTGTCATAGTTTGATTTTTCACTTGCTTTTCCTATTAAATTAAGCTGCATTAGTGAGCAGATGAAAAAATATACCTATAATTAAAAATTATTTTCATCTCTTCTTCAACTCTAAAGAAGGAAATTTTTTTTCTCTCCTATCTGTTAAAGAACAATTCAGTTCCTAGATGTTATAGGGTGCTTCCAATCACAGCCATGAACTGTTGACAGCAAGTGGCAGGCCCAGGTATATCTCTTATCTCCATTTACTGTCTCAGCTTTGCTCATAACAGCCAAGTGGTTACCCAGCACATTCAGGGACTGCAGACTACAAATGAGGAGGGAAACCAAATAATGCCATGGCATCCAGAAACTGTACATCTAAATAGCCTCTACAGGTCAATTCAGACTATCCAGTTTCATCTCTCAAACTGCCTTTTTAGGCAAAGGCAAGTTAAATAGAAACCCAACAGTTTCATGTTGGCGTGACTCCTCGCTTTGGATGCCTCATCACTTGGAGGCAAACACAGAAGTACTCCTGATGTTCTGCCTTCCCAGGTCATTAATCACCATCACAACCAATTGCCCATATTGGGGGGCCATTCCCAATCCACAAACCAGACCCACCTACCACCTTAGGATTGTTCCTCATGCCAAAGAGAGACTACGTTATCTGAAGCAGAGCCTATATTTTTTTATGTGTATACATTCAGGCAGTAACTGCACTGGGTAATACAAGGGGAACTCATCTATGAAGACAAGTCTTTAACAGTAGTTTAGAAAGCATGAAAATTACCCGCTCTCTAAACAGGTCTGACAGATCTAATTATTTTCTATCCCAAATGTCCATCCTTCCCTTCCCCTGGCACTTATAAATTTGCTAGAAGTCTGTTACATTTGCTGAATAATTTGAGAAATGATCAGTAAAATCCCATACCACATCTTTCATTCAACTGCAATTAATGCTTCAGACCTTATGTCTTTAAAAGGGAGGTCTGAGGCTTAGTAGATGTGTATGTAGCCCATGAAGCATGCTCCAACAGAATTTTCATGGTATCCATTTCTGCTCATGCTTTATACAGCAAGTCTGTTCTACCAGTTAAACCATCCCACAGGAGACAAGAGATGGAAAATTCTAAGGTCTTGATCATGAATTTTTTCGGTAATTGTGATTACACTACGGAAAAATCACAGCATTCAAGAGCCATGACATAGGCAGTTCCTTTGCACCCTTACATGAAAGAACACTGTAAAGTATTATAAACCACATAAGAAACCAGCTGTCCCAACACCTACTTGACCCAGACTCTGTGTCTTTATTCATTACTGCCTGATCCCTTTCTGAGCCAGAAAGATTTTGCAGTGTTTTTTTTTTAACATTCTGTACAATTTGGGAGGGAGGGGAGAGAAATATAACAGTTGAGGCACTCAGACTCTGAAATCTGTTTGTCTACCAACAATCACAGAGTTTCTGCATGTTTGGAACACTTGTTGACAATAACAGACCTTCCATAATTGATTTTTGGAGTCCTTAAAAGGAGGCAGATTTTTTAGCTAGCTGCAGATCTGGCTTCACTCCAGAAAGAGGAAAGAATCCTGTGGCAAAAATAACAGGATAACCACCGAGATACCCTCCCCAGGGGATCTTCTGAGGTTAAGATTGCTTCCATGTCTCTGACTTACTTTCTGCAATTTGGAGAGAGTAGGGAAGGTGTCCTGGTTCCCCAGGCACAGCCCCATGCAGGCAGCCATGAGCATCCCCCAGTCAGTGGGAGATCCACTCAAGGCACTGACTCCCAGCTGTATCCCACACCCCTCATCTGCTCATGGGAAAAGGAGGGAGCTCAGGGAGGGTGGAGTTCCTCCTCCTGGGGCTCTTCCCTCTTGGCCTTCTGCTCCTGCTGTTGACATCAAGGAGCAGGCTGAGCAGACCCTTGTATAGTTTAAGTTGTTGTATCAGTTTTGTTATTTCATTCAATCTGTTTCTACTTCAACCCATGGGGCTTCTCCCTTTTTTCCCCTGATTCTCCTTCTCAGCTGGGGAGGGAGCATCAGGTGGTAAACAACTGCTGCAGTTTAGCCCTGGGTGCTAGCTGAACATAGACAAGAGGTCATCCCCCTTCCCATACCCCTTATGCCTCACCCATGTGGAAAACCATTCCCTCTATTATCTCCACTGTCTTTCAGAAACATGACTCCCAGCATGCCCTATGGTTTGCTCCACTTTTTGTTTGGAGAGAAGGAAGATGTTGAAAGAAGGAGCAGGGACATTTCACATACAGCCCGGTTATTTATGCTGAGCCCTATCCACCACGGGGCATCTGTCGGCACCTTTTGCTATGCCAGCAGAACCACTGACAGTCTAAGAGAGAGGGATTAAAAACAAGGGCAATAAAAAGAGAAAGTGTCATTCATAAAGTTTCCTTTTTATGTGGATGCTGCTTTGTAGGATATTTCAATCCCTTCAAAATTAATCTGAGATCTATTCAAAATAATAAAGGAATATGGCTCAATTTCTGGCTATAATATAAATGACATGAAAGAAAAGTTATGAAGCTAAGTGGAAGGAATACAGACATTATTGGCACTCTGGATACATTCGAGCAGAAACAAAAGGGACTGAGGTATATAGTTATCTCTCAAAGATTAATTTTAAGGCAGTTGAAAGGATTCATCAAGTAATAAAGCATTTACCTGAAGCAGTTCTCCTTTTGTTATGAGTAGCTACTTGATCCAGATGGCTCTCTGCCCCCTTAGCACACCATGGAGATCATCCAGCAAAGGAAACAGCCCATCCCCTGCAGCTGAGTACAAAGCCTGGGAGTATTTACAAGTCACTAGAAAAACTGAAAGCCATGCAAACAAAATTGGATGGAGTCCCTTCAGCAAACTTTGCCCAAGTGGATTCAGGAGGGTTTGCCCTCCTCAAGAGCACCAAGTGGGTCCACCACAGTGATTTGGAGCAAGGTGCTGGAAGGATCATGCTGCAGAGTGAGCCCCGATTCCTCCTTTTGAGTCCTTCCCCCCATTTGAGCCCCCTCCTTTCTTCTCCTTCCATCCTGCCTACAGCCCAGTGTTAATTTTACAGTGTTCTTCACAGGAAACCCTGGCCCCAGATGGACTACAACCACTGCTCCTTGAGACAGGAGCAATAGACATACATTAATAAAAGATATCTTATGGATTTTCATCCATTAAACATATGACTTATGTATTTTTCCCAGTGTCAGTCAGGAGTAGATTCCCTGAGCAGCCTCCTACATCCTATACATAAACAATAACTAAAAAGAGTTCAAAGCCAATTTAAGAGGTTTTTTTTCCAAAGAGAAGGATGGAAAAAGAAATAACGAAACAGTCTCTAGTTAAAGTTAAAAAACTAGGTACTTGTTAATGCTTTTCTGTTGAGAACTATCAAGCAGCCTGGATGTGATGAGGTTACCGTGGGGAAAAGAAATGAACCAACAAATCTCTCCAGATTGCCAGAAGCAAACAACACTTAGCACTATTGTCAGTACAGTTTCTCCCTCGTGGCTTTGACTACTCTTGAAAATGATGATGAGATACAATGGAAACAGCCAGCATACACAACAAAAGATGGGAGAGAACGCGCTGGTAAGAAAAAGCCAATTAATGAATTTCATAACAGTAAGAGAAAGGTAGCCTTCAGAGCATATTTAAGAGGAAAATGACCTATCTTTTTCTCCAATATGCACACAACCTTGTGAGCTGCATTAGCTTAGCAGCAGCTGTGAGTCCAGGATACGTGGGATTCTTTAACTCATGTGGGGAGAAAAAAAAAAAACCCATCCATTTCTTTCACTGAAGGGACTTCCCTGAAACTTGGGCCCAGAAGTGGGCTAATTAAAAACTTCAGACCCACTGCTTGACGTTAGCCAAGGTGACTTTCGTTCCTGTTCATCCCTGTGCAAGGCAGCTTAGCAGCTCCTGTTATCCCTTCCCAATGTCACCTAAGTCCCTGAAGCAAAGACAGAGTAGAAGATATGGAATTTTTCACCTGTGTTATTTCTCACCATTTTGCAGTCATGCCTACACATACAAAAATAAAACTTTTTAGCACGTGGTTTCAAAAATACTTGTGGTTTGAAACAATAGAAAGGAACTGGAATATCTTCTTTCTTTTACCATATTAACCAAGAAACTCTTTAGGGAAATTATGACTAAGCTCATTAAAATGCAGACCGCAAGTATTTTTAGTGACTGAGAAATAAATAACTGCAGTTAATGGTTTCCAAGGTATGTTTTGCTAAAAACACACAATTTCCAGTCTATAATACATTTGCTCTATTCCATCTATAACACCTACTCTTGTGCTACTGATATGGAAAAATAGTTCCTGTTGTCAGCAGTTCAGGTAAAATCAGAAATTAAAATAAGGAATATTTCTGTTCCTTAGTGTTTTTTTTTAAAAAAAAAAAAAAATTGCACATACAAAAGTTTAAAACTGTGTTTTCCCAAAACATGGATAATCACTGTATTAGTGATTAGGAAGATTTAATACTTTTACATATTCAAGTTAGCAGTGTCTTAATATTATCACAGCCATTGTGATAGTCTTTTCTCGAAGGGATTTTTGAGAATGTTATCTGCCAAGAGAAACTGTATCTGGATGGCTGAGATTTCACTTAAAATAACAAGTGTGGAAATAAAACTACAAGCAAAGACAAAATACTATGGGAGGAAATCTTGATGGACATCCTCTAGTTGCAGTTTTATGATTTCTGCTCGAAATTCCATATAGAGAGAAGTCAGTCAAACAAGATTACACTATATTTGTCCTTGCCTCTAAAGTTAGGGTATGTTTCCAATATATTTGATTTTTTTTTTTAGATTAATACTAAGCACAAAGACTTTCAGAACAAGGTATTGTGCATTTCAGTGCAGCAGGAAGCATCTGTTCTGCCTCACAGAATGGCAGCTACCTCTGCAGACTGCCAAGTCTCATAAATTCAGCGGTGTAGGCTACAGAAAACAGCATCCTAATGGTTATATATCTATAGACAGAGATTCATGGTGCTAGAAAGGGCCATTCAATCATCTAGTTGGACTTTCTATATATTGAGGGGCTCTTAAATTTCACACTGTAGCCCACAATGCAGGAGTAAATACACAGCTAGTCATCTTTATCACCTACAGCAATTTGTAACGAGCTTCAGAAACCACACTGGCAGAGCCTGCGGGGCACACAGAGAGGGACTGCCACAGCTTCTAGGACAGAAGAAGGGCATCAACCAGGATGGATGCTTCACTCTAAATCTGTTTATCCAAACTCATTTTCTTTCATGTTTCTGCTGCTTTCACATAGAAGTCTGGGTGCCATGGGCTTGCAACAGTGAAAAGTTACAGAAATACAGACTAGTTTCTGTAGCCTGACAAGCTGCAGCTTTGGGAGCCAGAAGTATTGGGGGGGAAAAGAGAGTCAGGCACTATAGGAAGGGAGAGTAAGGTGGCAGGTGTGCATTTGTGATGGAGGTTATTTCGAGATTCTGATAGCCTTCATCAAGCCTAAACTTACTGGTGTCTGTAAAGGCTGTGCCAATCACAGTAAACAGGCAAGCAGTGCCAGCATGGAAGACTTCAGAGAAAACAGCTGACTTGAAGGTCAAGAGATTCACAGTCTAAATTCTGGTGTCATCGCAGAAAATAAGCGAGGTTTAGAATGCAACCAAAAAACCTAGAGTCTTTTGAAGCTGACTTCAGGATGGACCACAGATACATATTCAAAAAATCCGCAGGCATGGTTTGATGTGTGTGCCTGAGGGTATAAGCAGATCTTTCCCAAAGATCTCAACAGGCAGCAATTCATTAGGCATGCACAGACTTCAAGGCACTGAGTTGTTTCACCTTTTCTACTCATCTGTATTGCAGAAATGGGACTTCCTTAGCAGAATGAGGCACGGATATTTGCTCTAAAATGTTGCAGAAAGATGCTTTGGAATACTGTGTCCTGACATGTGACATCCTGGAACAGACTGAGATTTGCTAAACTCAGCCTCCAGCACTCAGTTTGATTGCCAGGTGTAACTGACCCACCCTAAATTATACCACCATCCCTACCAGAGACAAGTGTCTGTGTACTTGAATTCAGAGATGAGCTATTAATTCACAGAGTTCTCCATATTAAATTCATACACAATAAACAGTTTTCTGTCACTACAAAGCCCTTTTCTTCCTATGTTGCATTCATTTCCTTCTTTCATTAAGCTTGCTTTCCAGATAGTTGGTTAAGTTAATGCATTTGCACTTGGCTCATGCATTAATCTCTGCAAACTAGATGACATTTTGCATACTGCACACCTTGTAATAAATTACTACTCACTTCATAGTATGTATGACTCTGTATTTCTATCCACTCTAAATAAATGTAAAGCAATGCATCAGCTACTGGTGGCTCACAAAATAACGTCGACAGAAGGAAGTCATTCACAAATAGAGAAATAATGAAGATTTCTTTTCAATATAATGGGTGTTAGGGAAAATATTTTCAAGTTCAGGAAGTAGTTTGAATGTTAATATACAAGTTTACAAACACAACTCCTAGAGCTGGCCACGAATTCTAAGGAGGATAAGAAAATGTCGCTGTGCTATGAGATAAGGAGTCACTTAATCTTCTCTGTCTTATTCCTTCCTTTGCTCAATTTTCTTTTATTAACACAAGAACAGCAGGCTTCTTGGGGTCTTGAAGTATTCTTATTTATTTCTCCTTGCTGAAGTTCAGTTCTGCAGTGAAAACTAACTAGCTGGGGGTTCACACAGCATCTGGCACCCCTTGCAATCTGTTGACTGCAATATGAAACAAACCAAGGGGCTCTTACTATATGCAGTGAGGAAGGTTAGACTTCCTCAGCTCTTCAAGTAGGAGGCACAGCACATCACTCCCTGGATATAAATGACCCCAGCCTCACTGACAGTCCCTCTGGAGTTGTGGGATCTCACAGCTTGTCCTCATCGGGATCTAGGATCACACCAGATTCCAATGGGAAAAATAAATAAGTAAATAAAAGCTGTTTTCCTCTCAGTCTGACTAATTTGTCACCCTTTGATCATCAAGCAAATGGAAAATCATATTCATCCTGAGAGTCTTCCATCCAGGCACACAGTGGGAAAAGGCAAGAGTTGCAAACAAAGATGCAAAGCCTTCAGGACACCAATGAATCCTTTTCTTCTCCTCAGAGTTGCAATGAGATCCAAAATACTCCTAATGTTCAAATCACTGCTCTCTGACTTCTTGTGTGCTACACTTACACCACTGCTCAAAGCTTGCTCCAGCTGTTTCCCGTTTTTTTTTGCATTCCCACAAAAATGTGGAATATTGCTCTTGCAGAAATCTGCAGTTGTGAGCCCAGAGGTGCCCTGGTGGTTTCAAAGCAAATTAAAAATTCATTAGGAGCAGTGCTCAATACTTCAGTTGTGGCATTTTCCTAGTAACAGTAGCAAAACCCCACTCAACACATCACGTAGTAAAAGAATGTCATGTGAGACCCCTGGCTCTGCAGTTTCAGGTGCAAGTTTGGTGATGTCCACATCCACTGTATATTGTCAAGTCTTTTTTTATTTTTTTAACACCATGAATACCTCCAGATGCAAGGCAGGTGTATTTAGACAGATGTGGCATGGAACCATGCCAGTCAGTTTAATACTTCAGCAGTGAAAATGTGGTTAAAAAACCCCAGTGGGAATCCATCCTTCCTGAGGGCAGAAGACTTGCTGCACAGATGAAGAATTCTGCTTAACTGCTCTGACTTCCTTGATGTTTGTTCTGTATTTTCCTGTATTCTCTGTCTCAAAACTTTGTCTTATTCAGTGGATTCTCCCACATAAATTTCATCTCTGAAGTCAATTACATCAGTTAATCATAAAGAATCTGGCAACATTTACCTGATGTATGTGCGTGGCAATACATAAATGTCAAATCTTGTGGCTGCAGGCTAAAAGGGAAATGCTGCTTATGGAATACATTTTAGGAACTGAAAAGGCCAGAGTATTTCTAGGCTGGAGTTTACTAGCAACTTAAGTGCCCTTATCCCTGAAAGCCAGGCAACACAGAAGCTGAAATCAGAGTTGTGACATTTACAATTATTTTCAAGCAAATGCATTTGCCTTCAGGGATAACATTTAAAGAAAACAAAAACTTAGACAATAGGCTTTCCCTCTGTCTTTCAAACACTTTGAATGCCAAAAATCCTCTATGGCAAAGACACCACCAAGCCACTAACCAAACAAAGGAACACATACATGCTTTTATCATATCACAGGGAAAAATACATTAATTTCTTGTCATTGTCCCAGATTATACTTGTTAAGGAAGCCTATCTTTGAAAGGGTCAGGATAGAAGACTGGACTTGAAGCTGGGCTGAATTTCTGTTACATTGATAATGGCAAAGTCCCCTTCCCACTCTTCTTACTGGAAGTCTGGTGAGTTCCCAGGAGGGCTGGTTATCAGCCAGTCCCTCCTCACATGAGTTTCCTTTCACTTTATATAACTGAATTTCATTTAATTTGCTTCTATTCTCAAGGGAAATCACTGTCCCCTGAGCGGTGTTCTGGACCTTTTGTATATTGAAAACACTTCCCAGCATTGCCACCAGGGAATTTTATTGACGGACACATCCTTTTTGTACCACAGATTAATGAAAGGAGAAATTGGGCCATCATGCAGCAGGCAAGGAGTATGGCAAGAAGATCAAAATTGTAGCCCACAAACCCAATCTTTGTTTTCAGTAGCAACAACAATGTTGAATGTGAGAGCAAAAGGATGATTGCTAATGGAACTGAGGATCTCAAGGCAGTGGTGGAGTCCCCATCCCTGGAGGGATTTCAGAGCCGTGTAGATGTGGTGCTGAGGGACATGGGGCAGTGGGGACTGGGCAATGCTGGGTTAATGGTTGGACTGGATGAGCTTAGAGGTCTCTTCCAACCAAGGCTGTTCTGTGATTCTGTGATCTCAAAAGGAGAATAACAGCTTCTGGGGAAGAAACAAACCCCTAGTGATCTTAATGAAGCAAACTAGATACAATTTACCCCAGAACTGCAAGAAACCCAACAGATTGAGTCATGATATGAGTAGTAAGGATTTTTAATAAATTTCCAATTTGGAACACATATGACTGGGAACAGAAAGATAACACTGCTAGAGAAGGGGTAAAAATTAATGCACACTACTGCTGGTCCACTACTCTGACCTTAATAAAGCACAGATATTTGACCTCAGTGAAGAACACTTATTTGAAGTAAGGGAAAGGGGGGACGGGGGGGAAGTAGGTCTGCATTTCCTTTAATAGGAACTAATTTTGAAGATGATAGATTTCTATGAATGGACAAGATATCTGTCACAGAAAAGCATGGAAAATGTTGGAATATATTTTAAGCATCTTGCAGGAGCTCTCCTGTACTGCCACAGATACCCAGACCACAATGTCCAAGCACTGAAAAAAAAAAACCCATTTAATATCCCCACTATTGCTGTGTATCAATTACTTCAACACATTTTCAGTGGGTTTAGCCAGCTTTTATTTACAGCAACCTTACCAGCAACACAATCCAAACACTTGTTTAATTCCTAATATTTATTTTGTTGCTGGCCTGTGTGGGTATGTGTTGCTCCCAAAAATAAAATCAACCTATACCAACCAGTTTGAGCATACTGATCTCCCCAGCGTGGAGCCAAGCAGCTGGTTGAGTGTGGCTCACTTGGAGTATTGCTCTCACACTTTGGGATTTGGGGGTTTTATTTTATTTTACATTTTTGTCTGGTAGAACAGGGAGAATGGAACAAAGACAGCATAACATTGCTTGTTAGCTGAAAAAACCCTGCATTTTCCTTCTTGCACTGTAAGAAGGCATCTTGAGCCCTTACAGCTTTGCTATTCCCCCAGGTCTCTCCCACTCAGAGCACAGCAGCACTGTGGAGGGTAGTTTGGAGATACCTGCTAAGTGCATTGCTCTTATCATGGAGATTTAGAGTTTAACCCAGACTCTGAGAGCTAAGGACAATCAGAATAACCTGGCAGTGACTGATAACACGGCTAGGCCTCCGAGGCTGAAAAAACAGAAGGAAAAAAACCTCATTAATTCTGTGCTGGTGAAATGGAAATCAGCTGAGCTGCGACTGAAGCTCAGAGAAGGGTTTGTCTGCTGGGGCACAGAGCTCAAAGACAGGAAAAACCAGGGAATACCCTGGCTTGGGAACTGAGCCAGTGGAGCTGCAACAGCAGGACAAATATGAAATACCACAGCCCCAGAGACCTGAAATGCACACTACAAAGGCAGTGCTGACTGCTGGAAGTCCCCTCCTACTCAGTGTGCCTCTGAAGGGCCCTCCTGTCAGGCTGAACAGAGAAGAAAGCCAGAGGTGCATGAACCCGTGGCTGCTCTGCTGCAGTCATGACCTGAAGGGCTCAGCCAAACCACGCTGGCTCTGAGCAGCTTTGTGCTGAGAGCCATCCACAGCTGCTGAACCCAAACCTCACCCTCATGTGTGCCCAAAACTTCCTGCTAAGTCCTTCTGCAATGCCACTGTTTCTCTGTAGGCATTTAGGTATGCTTATATTTATGCTAGAGATCTTTTTGGAAGTTATTGCACCTTGTGCAAACAGTAAAGCTTTGTTCTGGGAGGGAGAAACCTTCACAGCTCCTGATTTCTGTGTGTGCGTAATGGGTAGAGGTTTTTGTCCTAAGTGCTCCTCTAAGGAGGGTTTATTTGGCTTTATGGAATGAAACTAATTAGTCATAACTTCTTCCAATACCAGCTACATTATTTCTGTTAAACTGAAACTGTATCAGTGCCTAGGATGCATGCAAATACAAGAGTGGTAAAAAGAAAGGAAAATAAGTACTTTTCCTATACCTTACTCTCAATTTTAATAGAAAACACAATCAGTGGTACCATGGAGAAGTATAATATTCCCTGGGTAAAGCAATGCTCTACTGCATCTACCTATTTATTGCTCAGTAAATGAATATTGGCTGGGGAAGCACCACACGACAGCTGTTCAGCAGTGGTGCAACATTGCCACCATGTGTCATGCACTGAGAATGTGGTTTACAGTGTCCATAGTGTTACCCTCCTTTTCCTGCTAGAGAAATAAGAAAAAAAGAGGGTAACTGAGTGATTTATCCCCAACAAAATATGTTTATATTGTGGGCTTAGGTAGTGGGAAACAGTGCCTGGAGAAATTTGGAGCTCATGTGATGCTCAGCAAGACCGACATTCACCTTCTAATCCTGTTTCCCAAGCAGAATCATGTTTGCTCTCACCCCTTTCATCTTTCTTGTCCAAGAGAAAAACTTTAGTTAGTGACATTTCTTCTCTATTTCAGCTTTCCCTTAAGCCCTGCCCATCACCCACCAGTGTGTTAAGAAAGCCAGCCAGCTAGGAGCACACTTGGGAATCTTACTGGACTGTTCTCATGGGGCACAACCTGCATTAGGAATTAGTGATCCCAGGCCTAAAGGGAAATTTCAAGAACTGAAGTAGATCAGGTTTTGGTATGTTGTTTGGGTTTTTTTTTTCCTCCTAAAAATGCTGCCTTTCTTCAAGACTTTTGCTAAAACTGTCAAGCAGCACCTTTCCTAGAGTAACCCAGTGGAAATGGCATTCCAGGGACAGTGGGAATGATTAGCCATGCATGATTGCCTTTATGCATCAGTGATGTTTGCAATCATCTTTGACACACCCTGCCATCTTTCAGAGGGGTTAGGTCTTGGCTAACTGTGATACTGATCCCAGTACTAACAGAGATCCCAAACCATCTGTCTTTGCCTTTCAACAAGATGAGAATGTATTTTTTTTTCTCTTGATGAAGAAGGCTATAAATTAAAAATAGATCCTTAATGTAATCAAAATACCATAGTGTGAAGGCATATTATATTTTACCTATTTTTCATTTGTGAGAACTAAAAAAATACATAAATGTATGGCGTCTGCAATGACAGGAAAGACAAATTTAAATCACAAAAGTGTTTTTCTTGCATAATCCCTACTGATGGGAAGGTAGAGGGCTGCACTGAACCATTCATGCCACAGATGCAAACAGCAAGTATGTGTTTGTACCAGCAGTGCGGGAAACAAATATATTTGCTTTCTCAAATACATTTGCTGACTGCACTCAATCAATTAAGCCTGATGATCACAGTCAAGGCCACTGAAGGTACAGTGCACAGTTGGTCCAAAAAACCAGCAGCAAACAGCTGGGACCAGGGAGGGGAAGGTACTGACTTGGTTCTTTCACCATATTGACTCCCTCATATCTGCTCCCTCAGCAGGTTTGAAACCTATCCTTGAGGACATCAGTCTTTACTGGTGCAAACTGCACTCCTTGACCTAATGCAAGGCAGTGCCATGCAGCCATTCTGGTTACTGGTTTTGCCATTCTTGGCAATACTAAATATTTTTACTGGTACAGAAGCCTAGAGAGTGCATCTGACACTGCTCCTTGCATACTGATATTTTCTAGCCCAATTCTGTCACAATTCAAAATGCTAGCTATTAAATCTAAGATTCCTAATTTAACTGACTCTCTAAATAAGGTAGAACACACTAGCTCAGAATATACCAGCCCTGTGGTACAGCACTCACAGCCACAATTCTGCACCTCTGCAATTCACTTCTAGCACAGATTGGCCTTCACACTGCTGCACAAAAGCTTTCTCTCCCATCTCGAGTCTAACCATAGCTACTAGATTCCTTTTATATACCAACCCCTCACCAGCTGCCTCTCCTCTAAGAAACCAGAAAGAACAGAGCGTGCAATGAGAGTATTGTTCCTCACTTGTACAGGTTTTCCTCATTGTCACAGCCTTGGGACATTAGAAAAAATGTCTGATAATGTTTTATCAGAGTTTACGACTGCTCTGAGTGAATTCATAAGAGATTCTCTGGTGATGGACACTTCCCTTTATTGTTCAGCTCTTGGATATTTGAATCTACAACTCACCAGGAAAGACCCAGCAGATCTCAGTATGAAAACCACAGTGCAGGCAAATGCATTCCAACAGACAAGACCCATAAGCAAAAAGGCTCACTTGTACTAGTTTAGCAAGACAAGCAAGCATACAGCAGAGAAATCAGGAAGATTATTATTATTTTTCTTCCAACAACAACATATCAGTGATACAAGAGCACACATTATTTGTAAAAAACAAGAAACAGAATGTGTTGCTTCTTGCTATATTTAAAATACTTGAATTAGTGTCATTTAAAAATCCTATTCTCAGCAAGCACAGCCAGTGTAATTGTTTTCAGCTAAGAGCTTGAGGCAGAAATTGGTGTAAGCAGCAGCTAGTGCAGCAGCTCCCGTAGATGCTACCACAGATTTTCTATTGATAGCTCAGAGCTGCACAAGAGTTTGAGGATCATCTGTCAGTACATGAACAGAACCACTTCCACTCCTCATTTCAGTCCAGGAGCAATGGAAAACAGATCTGGAGCTGGAGTATTACCAACGTAGGGGCTGTCTTAGGGTTTGGTTCAGTGTCCAGTGCACAGGCTCTGAAGTTCAGCTCAGATTTCTTCACATTTTTGACAAGAGACATTGCAGGTTCTTCACCAAAACTGCCTTTTTGTTTACTCCACTTAGCCTCTCCTCTACACAAAGGGCCCTAACAGCTTTTGTCACATGCTCTGCAATGAACGGATAATTGCATGACTCACTAAGTGAGCAATATCCATTTTCAACAGGGCAAAAATATCGGTGTAGGCCCACTTAATTGTTCCATGATACAATTTAGCACTGCTCTAGCATGTATTAAATTAATTAAAAGGCTTTTCTTCCCTTCAAAGGTATAATCAAGGCAATTTTCTTCCAAACATAATCAAGAAACTATGCGAGGAAAGCTTAGCAATGTGAGCTATTTTTTCATGTGGAAAGTTAATTGATTTTCTATCATTTTTCCCCTCTGGGATTCAAATGAAGCTTTACAAAAGTTGTTGTTCTTTCATGTGTAATTGGTCCACTTGAACTTTCAGAGGTTACCTGAAACTAGGCCAGCAAAGCACTTTTTTTCCTCCCCTTCTTCTGAGAGATTGCATCAACCATCGTTAAAAAAAATGACCTAGAGGTCACAGAAAACTCCAGAGTGTTTGAAACAATTAACATTTAAAACAGAAACTTTACCATGAGGTAGCAATGAGCTTCCTCTCCTACTGAATATACCAGCAAACATGTCTCTGAATGTTAATAAGATGGGGGTGGTTTAAAGGCAAATACATTTCTGTTTTCCTTAGTGCTTGGCACCAGAAGTAAAACTCCATCTGGAAAGGGTCAGGGAAGGTGAACTTGAAAAGCACTGTTGAACACTCAGTTAAGCCAACAAGTGCCAATCAGTCTAGGCATTGGTATTCTCCCCTAGCCATTCCTTTGGGGAGGACAGGCTGAGGGAGGGTTATAGGGAAACATGTTTTGGAACAGAAAATAAATAAAAACTACGTTCTCCTCCAGGTAGGCTCTTGGTGAGCTGCAGCTCCCTGGAAGTGTCCCAGGGAACTGGCAGCACTGTGCAGGAGCCAAAATACAAGAGACAGCAGTGAGTCCATGTGTTTGCCATGTCGAGTCTGATAGAGCTACAGTGGGATGGGAGTATCACAAGGCATTTATAGTGACCAAAAGACAGTTTTGAAGTTGATTGCAATAATTAAGAACAAAATTCTGTTCAACCAGCAGCACCTCCCTGATTTGGGTAATACAAATGCTTCATAAAAACATAGGCTTAACTTAAGACACAGCTATTCAAATCCACAAGTGGCCAAAGGGTTTCAATGGCCTCGTCAGCTCTCAGTAAGAAGGCTCCCTTTTCCTGCTGAAAAATGTAGCAGTGCCATACCCTGCTCTCTGTATATTATATTATATCACATTATACTGACTGCCATATAGCATTGATGTTAAGAATAAGCCAAGGAGAAGAAATACTAAAAGCATAACCTGTGTCATGGTTTAAGCCCAGCTGTCAACAAAGCCCCACACAGCAACTCCCTTTCTTTCCCCTGGTGGGATGGGGTGAGAATCAGGAGAGCAAAGGTGAAAAAACTCCTGGGTTGAGATAAAGACGGTTTAACTGGTAAAGCAACAGCTCTGTATGCAAGAAAAGCAAAACAAGGAATTCATTCACTGCTTCCCATGGGCAGGCAGGGGTTCAGCCACCTCCAGGACAGCAGGGCTCCATCACACACAATGTTACTTGGGAAGATAAACACCAGCACATCAAACATCCTCCCCCTTCCTGCTTCTTCCTTCAGCTTTAATGCTGAGCATGACATCATATGGTGTGGGACATCCCTTTGGTCAGCTGGGGCCAGCTGTCCCAGCTGTGTCCCCTCCCCACTCCTTGTGCACCCCCAGCCTGCTCGCTGGCAGGACACTGGGAGAAGCTCAAGAGTCCTTGACTTAATGTAAGCCCTGCTCAGCAACAACTAAAACATCAACATTCTTCTCATACCAAATTCCATACTAAATCCAGAACACAACACTATTCTAGCCACTAAGAAGAAAATTAACTCTATCCCAGCCCAAACCAGCACACCCTGCAAATTTTCTGGAAAAAAAAAAATCAGTTTCACATATTCCAAAGTAAGATCAAATATGATGGTGTTTACTTTGACAAAGAGCTTGAGGCTGAGACATGAAGTCATGAGCCACAGATCTACACGCAGACACAGACTTTCTCAAAGCCTTAATGTGG
Source organism: Podargus strigoides (assembly GCA_028020825.1). NCBI lineage: Eukaryota > Metazoa > Chordata > Aves > Caprimulgiformes > Podargidae > Podargus > Podargus strigoides. Next base: position 42,218,506 of record CM051624.1, on the reverse strand, counting down.
TTCTGATCCAATATTCCACTTCAAAATTCTCACCTCTAAATTAAGCTGCTTTTTTAAAAGCAAGAAAAAAACCCCTCTCTTCTATCTTACTGTGGAATTGTAATGCAACTAGACTGCTCAGAAAAGCAGAATATTTAAATAATACATCATTTCTCATTTTGGCAAATGCTGGCAGTGATGCCTCCTATATGGGTTGCCTGTGTACAAATCCACACTTTGCAGAGATGGATGCTCTGGAGCTAAACCAGTCAGACTAACCTGCATCACAAAACTGAGTCATCCTTTTTTGTCATTGTCAGAATTGGAATCCCAAGACAATAACAATCTTAAGTAAAATTCTTCAGTCTCCAACCATTCAGTCTCACATTCAAAAAGAATGTACATCTCAAAAATGAAATTTTGGGAAGTAGAGGACTGGGAGCTGTACCAGATGAACACTCACTTGAACACTTGCAATCAGAGCCTTTATCCTGTCAATTGAGTAAATGCTCCCAGTTGCAAGCACCTTGTAAAACACAGCCCACAATGAAAAACACTATTGTAGTCAATTAAATTTGGATAGCTTGTTTCCCAGTACATCCTGACTTGTGTTTAGCCCCTGTACCTGGGGTAGCAGCTGTTCTACCCCCCAATGCCCCCTCCCCAGCTGAGAAGGGGAATCAGGGGAAAAAGGGAGAAGCCCCGTGGAGTGAAGTAGAAACAGATTGAATGAAATAACAAAATAAATACAAACATAAAGTATACAAGGTTCTACTCAGCCTGGTCTTTGAAGTCAGCAGGAGCAGAAGGTCAAGAGTGAGGAGCCCCAGGAACTCGACCTTCCCTGAGCTCCCTCCTTTTACCATGACCATGATTAAGAGGTATGGGATACACCTGTGAGCCAGCTTGGAGCAGCTGCCCTGTATGAAACGACTGAAACTCCCACTGAGTGGGGGCTACTCATGGCTGGCCCGTGGGGCTGTGCCTGGGGAACCAGGACAGGTGGGGAGGGGTGATCCTCAGCCAGCTTTTGACAATCAAGATTCTTGTAGAAATATTGCAAGAGAATGAAAAGCAAGCCATCAAACACAGACAATATTTGGCTGCTCAGCCAAGCTCTGTTGCCACTAGCTCTCTTCTTCCTGCTCTCAGGAGGAAGATCTCCACTGGGCCGTTATGTTTTTGCACAGTTTGCTTTACTAATGTGGCACATAAACCTGGGGAATTCAGGAAGTGTTTCACAACCCAAAACAGAGAGCTTTAACTGGATCACAATCCTGCTGCAGGAAATGCTATTCAGCGAGCGCAAGCGGTCAGCAGCTTTGCCAGTCTGGATGTGGAAATGTTTCAGGTAACAGAATCCTCGGTGGGCAGAGGAGCCAAAGTGTAAGCAGCTGACTTAACAAAGGCAAGTTGGAATTAAATTTTCATTCAGCGAGCAGGCTGACCATTATTTGTGTTTTCTTGCCTGTTTGTTTTTGGAAGCTTTGCCAATGCTAAGCTCGTGCACGAAACACTAATGTCACGTTGATGTTCCCCGGCCCAGACACCAGCCTGCCATCTTTTCTCCTTCAACACTTTACCCAACAGGAAAGCATTAATGGAGTGTCTTGTCAAGTTTAGGAAAGCTAGTTACAAATCTGATGTAGAAAAGACAAAAACCCAAAATAAGGAGAAGAGGATGAAAAAAATGCATTTCCACATTTCTCCCTCAAAGAACAAATGTGCAATCTGCAGCACATCTAAATGGCAGAGTCAACACTTCCAAGGGATCGGTAGAATTTGTCCTCTAGCTGAGTTATTCTGAGGAGCATCAGCAACAAAATCAATGACACTTGCCTCTAAGAATTATGCATATCATATTGCATATTACAAGATGTTATACATAAGGACAGAAAAGCAGATGGGTTCCTTACTAAGCTTGAGGCATGCTTGCTACAAGGACACACCTCCACTCCAGAAAGAGTCCTCAACCACAACAGCCACAACAGAATAAACTCTGGTGTAAGATATGATAGAATGAGGCTAAAGCCTTAATTTATGGTGTTAGCACCGCCACAAAATACGCTGAAGAATCCCACACAGTTTTTAATCTCATTTTAATGGCTCAAGAGATAACTGTGTTGTAAATCCACACGAACTACGAAGCGATTACACTAATTTTTCAGTTGGGCATTCAAAGGTTCTCAGGAATTGTATTGAGCCAATAGAATATTTTAGTATGGTTCACTCTCTAGAACTAAAGTATCATCTTCCATTTAATTCTACTGTCTTCAGAGTCCTTTTATAGAACACCATGACCTTCCTTTAGAGTGTAGTTATTCCAGTTGTTACGTTCCATAGGTGGTTCTTATAAAGGCAGGTCCAGATGGGTACTAAGTGGTTGCTTGAGAAATGTTTGGTTAGAGATTTTTAGAGTATCTACTTCCCCAAAACCTGTGAATATCCAGATCAAAGAGAGCTTTGAATATATAGAGTTTCTACAGCCTGAAATTCAAAGCAAAGCTAGATTTAGGGATTTTGTTCAGATCTACCTTTGCTTATTATTTTGAAACACTTATGTGGATAGATGTACTGAACAAGACACCACAGAGTACACAAAATTACAGATCATTAATCAGGGGAATTTTATTATCTGTCCTTTTTGGAAGTGCTGTAAATGAGACAAATATTTCTGCGTTTTCCTACGGCATTAAAATTGATTTCCATTTTAACTGTGGGGCACTGCAATCGCAAATAAAGTAGCCTGTCTATAAAAAATGACAATCCCTTTTAACACTTGCTTTTCTTCTTGCAAACTTGTCATAAACAAGCACTAAAACTACCTCCAGTCTTTCACAGCTCACGTACACCTGCATCGTTGGCTTACAGCACCCTGCCAGCAAAACACAAGGTGTCACCTCCAACAGCCAGGAATCACGAATTTACCAAACTCATCATTTTTTGAGATGCTCTCCAACTTAATACCATTTCAGAGAAAACTGCCTGTCTTGTTTTCCCAAGGGACAGGCAGATATTTAGCACCTGGGAGAACTGCATGTGCCTACGAACAGCAAAGTCACCTTTCAGTGAGAGGGCACGGCCCTCCAAGAGGAGCCCGGGCCACGTGTGGCCCCTCACATCCACCTGTGCTAACTGACACCTCGCCACAAGAAAGCCCACGGCAGTGGGAATGCCCTTCGCTGTCACAAGCGCTCGGCTCTGCGGTGCAGGCAGCTCGCAGCCCGGGGCCAGGGAGACCCCCTTAGCACAGGTTCCCTCCACCAGGTGACATGAACTGCAGCCTGTGAAAGAGGACAGTAAGCCATCTGTTCAGCTGGAGGGGAAGTGAACAGGGTCTAATGAATCTCTGCCCTAAGCCCTGTCAGTCAGCGCTTCTCCACTGCACATCTCCAGGAGCATCACATTCACGATGGTTTAACACAGGTCTCTGCTGAACAGCCACACGCAGCTGAGTTATTCAGCAGGCTGGAGTGTGTGTGGAGTCGTGGCTGGTTCAGCTTCTTTGGTTAGTGTAACTGAATTGTCTTGCAGTCACTTTGCAGAGCTGTAAGAATTCATACCTAGACAGGACTGTTGGAGTGGGGCCAGAGGAGGCCATGAAGATGATCAGAGGGCTGGAGCACCTCTGCTATGGGGACAGGCTGAGGGAGTTGGGGTTGTTCAGCCTGGAGAAGAGAAGGCTCTGGGAATACCTTAGAGCATCTTTCAGTACCTGAAGGGGCCAACAAGAAAGCTGGAGAGGGACTTTTTACAAGGCCATGGAGTGATAGGATGAGGGGTAATGGCTTTAAACTGGAAGAGGGGAGATTTAGACTAGATATTAGGAAGAAATTCTTTCCTGTGAGGGTGGTGAGACCCTGGCCCAGGCTGCACTGAGAAGCTGTGGCTGCCCCCTCCCTGGCAGTGTTCCAGGCCAGGTTGGATGGGGCTTGGAGCAACCTGGGCTGGTGGGAGGTGTCCCTGCCATGGCAGAGGGTTGGAACGAGATGAGCTTTGAGGTCCCTCCAACCCAAACCATTCTGTGATTCTATGATTCTAGGACTCCTGAGTAAAACTGCAGGTAGGTGACAATAGGACACAGATCAGTCTGCTGCCCAAGCCAACACTCTGACACCAAGTGGCTGTTTAGCCACACCGTGATGTACACGGCATTGCTGAATAACCAGGGATTTGGTTCTATTTCTGCATTTAGTGTCACGTGAGAGAGTCCACCTTTATAAGAAAGGCTATGTTTTTACATAGTATGTCAGATATTTTGAAAACAATTCCAAGACAAAGCAAAGTCCATTCCCAATCCTTGCCAAGATGCAGAAGGAAAAAAAAACAACCAAGATATGGTTTTTACATTTCATTTGCACTGGCTCCTCATTTAAATATTTTCCCATAATGATAATGGCTCACATACGTAGCTTTATACTCAGTACAGTTAGATCAGGAATTGATTTGGCTCTGTATTCTTTTAACTAAGACTGTAAATACCAGGGTCCCGTCCACTCTATATGAATATAAATGGCTTCAATGGAGTTCTGCCAGGTCATAGCAGCTGAAAATCAAGGCCAGAGGATCAAAGAGGTTTTTTCTGTAAGAGCAGGGATTTGTTTCCATGCCACCTTCTTCAAAAGGTTCTGAATTATCTGCTGAGTACTCTCCATACTAAAATTACTTTATTTCAGTGGCACTGTGTGTATACCAGTGTATATAATGATACCTCTGTGCATCAGTAGAAGTATATTTAGAACCATAATAATGTCTGAGTCAGACTTGTCTGCGTATCTTTTAATTTCTTCAATTTTTATCTTATTCTTTCACAACCATTATCTCAGCAAATAATTACTCCTCCTTTTACACCCACAAAGAGTAACTCTGAGCATTAATAATATCCAAGCTTGCACCACAGCCAGCCAAGGAAATAACCCTTCAGATTCCTGCCCTAGGAAGGACTACTACACTTCCCATAAAACTCAAGTTCTTCCACAGAATGGCTCAGGATCCATCAGGACTTTGGAAACAGTCAATATCCTTCTGGTAACACTCAAGTAAGCAAGGAGTTTAATACAGATAAGATCAATGACTGATATGGATGAGTATCTCTATTGCACTTCAGACATTGATGAAGTCATGAACACAAAGCCATCAGAGAGATGCATCACAGAGCCTTCATTTCCAATGGGTTCACCCAGCATCAGAGGTTTTGCAGTTCAAAATCCTAGTCAGCATGGTAGGGAGAAAATCATACTCCCTCCTGTGGCAGTCCCTAAGGTGATTTCAAGTAGCACTTGGAATTTTCCTGTTCCATGCATGAGTTTTGCCTTTAATTCTTTTGGAAAACAGGAAAATTGTTTAGAAAAGGCTATAAACAGAAGAGAATGTCCCTCATCAACCTCTGCTGAAAATATTAAAGAGAATACAAACTACAAGAGGAAAAGAGATATATTATTCAGACTCCAAACCACCCTGCAAACACTGAAACAATTCCAGGTAACTAACTCCATGTACATGTATAAAATTTAACATGCACATAAAGTATGTTCTTAAAAATGACAACCTGGTAATGGAGAGGAGGAAAATATGCCTCCTATGTGAAGGATAATCAAATGTAAGGTACAAGCCAAAAACAACCAGAGGAGCAGGCCAATAAAATGTCATGTTGAGAAAATGAAGCCTACATTGCCTCATCTCCACTGTGGTATTCATTTCTGTTAACAAAGCGCAAAAATCTAACTCGTGAGTGATGTAAATGTAAGTGAATTATCCCCATTTCTCTGCGTAAGATGGATGGTACTAAAGAGTTCCAATTTTGTTTGGTATCCTGCAGCAAAGTGTTTCTTTATATCAAATGGAACCATATAATGACTCTACTGAATGACTCTGATGGAGCATAATAGGTACTCTGGACATTTGGTAAGAGAATCATCTGCCTGTGAGAGAAGGAACCAAATGGCTGGATGTATCCCGAAGGTACAGGGGGAAACTGATAATGAAACAAACAGAGAATGCACTGAGAGATTCCAGAGCTGGGCTGGAATGAGATGATCTTTAAGGTCCCTTCCAACTCAAACCATTCTATGATTCTGTGATTTGGCCTGAAGATCATTACGAACCCTTGGACAAGTTTTCTTATTGATTCTGCTGGCAACAGGACTCCAACAGGACTGATGTATAGTTTGGGTGTCTCATACTTTTCTACAAAAACCTCACCAAAAAAGTGCTGAATTCATCGTTCTGCAAACCCACAATTGTCCATCTTTATTTATGGTTGATTCTTTGTCTGCAGGAGAGCAAACTCTGGACACTGAGGTCTCTTAGACTGAAGGTTTCTGACTTTATCTTTGAAATATGTATGTTAATGAGGTTGTCTCCCTTATTTTTCTGTTGAGGCTTTTCAAGCTGACCTTGCTAGCTTTGTACAGCAGTTTTCAATTTCTTCCTCTCAGAGGTACTCGTGGAGCTCTTCCAGAACTGACTTCTTCTGTCTTCCATTTATACACATTATCTATGTCTTCCAGAAGAAGAAGAATTAATAAATAGAACTGCTCAGGAATTTTTAGCTGAATGTTTCACTGGAAAATTCCAGTTGGACACAAAGCACCTAATTCAAAATAACGAAACACTTCATTAAACACAAATGAATTCACATTTTAAAAAAAATTATTATTCTGTTTTTCCATCAGGACTAGGAGGAGGTACAGGGAAAGGAAACCTCAGGCTCAAAGGCACCTTGGTAGAACAAATAAAAAATCTTGCTGATGTTATTTAACGTCCACCCAGTTCAAAACACTAAATGAGGGTACAATGAAGAGTCAGATTTACCCCCTAAAAATGTTATTTCAACAGCACTACACAGAATGCCTTTGACTCAGTCTTCAGCTCCTGCTGACTTGACATCTGTCTCCGTTTTCTTCTCTTCAGACAATTCTACAATGGCCTTCAGCTCAGCTTCAGAGAACTTAGGGGTCAGTGCCACATTGTCATAATCAAATTCATCATCAAGTGAGAATGGTTGAATGTCATCCCCTAGTAGCTGTAACGAGGAAAAAACAGATACATAAATAATATTGCTGGAAGTGATGACAAGGAAGCTCAAAATATAAACTTCTAATTAATATTTAATTAAACTATTTTTCCTGACTCTAGCACTCTCAGCTGATTAAGCTCTTTTTAAGTAAAAGAATAAATTCAATTATTCAATTCGACCTAATTCAAGCCAGTTAATGTGCCCCATTTGTACTGTGCTGTATCTGAACGAATATCATTAGCTAATTTTACTCAAGGCAAGGAATCTTAAAAACCTCCCATGCACACACCTATTCCATTCCTGCCACTTGTAGCAGCAGGGCTGAGAGGGACACAAATTATGTACAGCTATGTTAAATTTCAAAGAGAAGATTCCATATCCTTAAAATTGAGGCTAGAATCACACAAAGCTTCAGTCCACATGCATCTGATACCAATGTAACATGCTCCCCAGAAAACTGTTTCAGCAAAGGAAATATGTGGTAGCAATATTTATTGCCACAACTATAGGTAACTAAGCTAAGAAGAGATTAAATTACAGTAAGCCTTCATAGGGAGTCTACAAAAAACCAAATGTGTTCTTCCTCTGCCAACATAGTCATGGAAATTACACACACCTGTGTTCACCTTCATGTCATTCCAGGAACATTTGATGCATGTGCAGAGAAATACCAGGAAAACTTGGGATTCAGAAAGTCCACCCCAAAATGCTAACTGCAATTAGATGCTGAAGCAGAACATACCCAACTACACTGTCAACGATTTCTCTGCTGCCCACACATTGCACGTTTGAAAGTTTATTCACATTGCATATTTATCAGTGAGCTTCATCTCTCGAATGAGTACTCAAAGCACTAGGGATTCTTGGTTTTTTCCTTCTTCTCTCAAGAAGCCATTCACTTCAACCTCTCACACAGACAAGCAATCTAAAATTTTTATACTGCAAACTGCAATTTTGATCTGTTTCAACAGGAAGACATTTTGCAATATAACACCAAAGCCTCTGAGCTGATCAAATTATTATCTTGTTATTTTTGCCTAAGGAGCTGAGAGAAATACGTGAATTTCAGGTGTCTAATTTACCATCTAATTGAAATCTTTGTGAGAGCTCTCTGGGAACACAATTTTGCTCTATTAGAAAACTGACAGTTTGCTTAAGATTGCTCCTGTGATTTACTCTCTGAAGAAAAAATCATTTTCATTTACAGTTCTTGCATGCCCAAATTAAATGGGAAAAGAATGTAATGTTCATCTTAATAACGGAAGCATTTTGCTAGAGGATGTTTTACAAAGTAATGTTGTAAATAAAATACCTTAAAGTTGAGACTTTCAAGTATCTATTAATAATTGGCAACTCAGTTCTTTTTATGAATCTGTGTGGAGTTGGAGTTAACTGAACAGCTTGTGTCTGTTCTTCTAAACCCTTTATTTCTGTGTAATTATGGCACTCAACGATTCACTTGTTCAAATTATGTAAAGGATGCACATACACTCACCAATTATTTCATTCTATACTCAAGGGGAAACTTACTAGTTCAATAACAGTAAGTAAAAAAGCTAGGGAGGGAAGGCATGTATTCTATCATGATTCTGTGATAAGCTTAATATATACTGGGGTACCTAGGAGAAAAAAAAACCACAGCTAAGTTTGTCTTGAGCTTGGGGCAATGGATTGGGAGTTAATAAATGGTAACCAATTTTCCACTTCTGCTTCATCATTCTGAACAAGTCACTCAGTCCCTGTGGCCTCTGAGAAGAGGTAACTCTTCCACCTTCTTTCACTTAGCCAAGCCTGTCTTTAAGTTCTTCCTTGTTCTTCTTGTATATGCACAGCACTTAGCAGAAAAGGCCTCGGTTGAGGCCTACCAGTAAAACCTTAAACCAAAGGAACTCAGTGGAAGCTGTATTTTAGGCTATAGATGCTGCCATTCCACAGATAAAGATAAAATGACAGGCATGGTAAATACTTTTCACCACTCAAACTAAAGACAAACAATGGAGAACAGAAGGGTAGAATTCATCTCTCCTAATCCTAGCCATATAAAAATTAGGCTTCTAGATTAAGGTAGTCAATTAGCCAAGAGTCAGCATGTGGAGGGAGATATACTACATCTTAGAATAAATGCTTACAGCAGGTGGGATGAAGTACTTTCTGGAGGTGCTTATCTCCCCCTCTTGATGACAGAAGGAGTAAATTAGACTGAATTTGAAGCTGAAGGTGAGATGAACTCTGCTCTGAATGCACACTTACAGTGAATGGACAGAGAGGGATTTCAGAGCCGTGTAGATGAGGTGCTGAGGGACATGGGGCAGTGGTGACTGGGCAGTGCTGGGTTAATGGTTGGACTTAATGATCTTAATGGTCTTTTCCAACCAAAATGATCCTACGATTCTACTCCAGGGAAAATCTTTTTCTCTTTCTAAATGAGTCCAGCCGAAAGCAAGACTTAATTATCAAGGCAATGACAATTTGAAGCACTGAGGGATTTTTAAATGTTCAGTCTTGACAGTTCTGAGAATCAGGCCACAGTTATACTACCTAAATGAAGGCACAAATATGTGTATAATTTAGAGGGAAGACTGCCTTCATCTTGAGAAGCCTGGCACCAAACAAAACAGTTGTGAAAATCCTTAGTCTTTCTTCTTGAAAAATGCAGTAACCCTTACCCAATGTAATAACACTCAGTTTCTCTTTCAGAACCCAACTTTTCCTCAAATGGAAATGAATTTTGCATGCAGCAGGATCTTCATCTATTTTTCATGAATAATAGTTTAAAGAGTCATATGCAATCCTTTATGAACACTGCAGGCTGCTACAACCTTCTTTCTTCTTTGGTTTTATACAGAAGTTATCAAATGAGAAAACTATAAAAATGCATTCTTATGGGGGTTTTTTTGTGTGCAAATGGATATTTCTCAAGGCAAAACCCTTGAATTATGTTAATCCTTAGGGAAAAGAGTGAGTATTTTTATTCACAGAATGGTGGGTATTAAAGCTTGAAAGGTCATTTTAGAACATTTACTTTTCCCCAAAGCGGACTTGTTCCTTACAGTAAGGAGTTTATTGGAAAGAACTAAACACAATTGAGCTTAGGAAAGGAGGTACCACATGCACTGCTATAACATCAATCCTTCATTGGGCAGTCACACGTCATTTCTAAACTTGATTTAAGCCTCACGGGACATGAATAAGCATACAAAACTATTAAAACTGGCCCATTTTAGCCAGAAGCTAACTTCAACTTCTATTACAATCATCAGGCAAGGGAAAAAAAGAGTGGTGAATTCTCTGCAACAGACACATCCCCAAAAGTTAATGCTCACACTGATTATTTGGATAGGAAGCTTAATGACTTAAAACAAGCCTGTGAGCAATCCACACTTGCTGTTCCAGTTTGAAAAGAACTGACATTCTGAGGGAAAATGACAACTCTAAATTAAAGCTTGTATTGATTGTGTCTGATTTAAAAGACTGAGACTCCATAATGCAAACCTCTCCACACCAGACCCAGACAATGCAGATGCTCAGCAGCATTTTCCTACTGCTATCTTCCAAGAGCACAAATCCCACTTCTGATCACAATATATTCAAAACCTTTTTTTTCTCCTATATGTCATGTTAAAGGGATCATTCACTACCTCCCTGTTGCAGAAGATGGTTCCTCTATTCAGCCCAATGAGAACTGCAGGATGTTGTGAGATCATGAGATCAGTGGAACATTAAATGGCCCATCATTCTACATAAGTAATGATTTGTCAAAAGGTGAGGAAGTAAAGAGTTTACTTGAATATTCTGTGAGTTACATCAATTATATATTAAAAAGTCCACATATAGTTTGAAACATTGAAGTACACTTTTGGAAAATGTAGGATTATATAGCAGCAGTGTGTGAGATAAAATAGCACCTTTCTACTAAGAGTGATTATCTCAATTCTTAATGCATTGAAGAATGCATTATTAATTTAAAAATTAATAATGTGATTTGTTAACTCATACCAGTTCCCCACACTCCATCTATAATGCTCTGTTCCTCTGGAAATAACATTAGAAGCTAAAAGCCATCCCAAGCCCCCAGTGTTTAAGTAAATAAATCTGACCTCATACCTCTGGGGCTTTGCTGTCCAGTGGTGGTGGAACTGACAAGGTTCTGAACTTCAGTTGAACAGGCTTATCAAAAAAGGGTGTGCAATCAGTCACTGTCTGTTCCACCTCTCCTGGGAGAACTAATGACCCTGCTGAATAAAAAAATAGTCTTCACCCTTCTGTTCAATGTATAAATTAGCAAAACCAAATTCTGTAGTGCTCAGACACAGGCATAAGCTTGTTAGTCAAAGTGGGCTGTACTTATTGTTGCGAAATAAATGATATAGCCAGCTCTCTAAAACAGATCCATGCAGTCCTCACCTAAAATCTAGACAATAAAAGATACTATACTAAGGAAAAATCAAACTTGGTTGAAAATAGACAGGTAGCTCTTCTTTCTTGAGGACCCTGAATTAAAAATCTGGATGTAGATGCCTCTAAACTCAGAGAACACCTGGGATCCCATTCACCTCTTTCATAACAAAAAAAAAGGACAGTCCTGAACAGAGATATCTGCAATAGGACTTACAAAATACCAGACTGAATCCTGATCTTGCCATTACCTCAGCAGCCTCATGCAATTCTCTTTTGTTAGCTTCACCACCTGTACATTGGGCATAAAGAACCTTTGCAAAGCACCTTAACGGGACTCTCCTGAAACATTCAGTGAAAATACCTGGTGGAAGCACTGCTATTCCCCACTACAGTGCCAGATGACTCTCTTGTCCAAGGATATTTCATGGGTGATTGCTCCTCCTTGAACTGTCCAAAAAGAGGTACTTGAGAGGACTTCCCCGTATCTGGGACACAGGAAACTGCCCTGGGCAGCCTGTGCCAATGTCTGACACCCCCTTCTGTGAAGAAATACTTGCTAATATCCAGTCTAAACCTCCCCTGTTGCAAGTTGAGGCCATTACCTCTTGTCCTGTCGTTTGTTACTTGGTTAAAGAATCCCCACCTCACCACAAACTCCTTTCAGGGAGCTGTAGAGAGCAAAGAGGTCTCCCCTCAGCCTCCTCTTCTCCAGACCGAACCCCCCAGTTCCCTCAGCTGCTCCCCATCAGCCTTGTGCTCCAGACCTTAGCTATCTATCTAATCTACCTACTATTTTTTATGGCTGATACACGAGCTTCTTTACAGCTTTACACTACGTTTTAGTAGTTTGATTTCCTTGTGAAATCTCAGAATAAATTTTCAAAGCATTGCTTAAATGGTAGTCAATGGACCCAACAAGAGGGTACACAGACTCAAGGTGAAAAGGAAGAAGTGTCAGTTTATCTCTACCTGCACACTTTCCCCACAGACCTCTCCTTCTCCTTTAAATCTGCATTTGAAAATAATGCTTTCCTAGCTAGGCCTTCGTGAAAATCCCGTGATCGAATTCTTCATCTAGTTTTCTTCTGGGAATTGTGTCATATTTTAAAGACAGCAGGGCTTTGGCCTTGTAAAGTAGAATGTTCTTTAAAAAAAGAGCTGAATGCATTCCTTTGGATATCTCATTCCTGGATTTTTGTCTTTTGGGTCATGATCCACGTATAAGTGGTTTCCAGTTTTTATCCCTGTTCTCTTGGTTCCTTCTATCTCTAATCTATGTGCTTTCAGTACCTGTTCTCAGCACAGCATCTGATCTTATTCTGCATCAGTTATACTAGGAAGATTCCTGAAAAGAACAGTGCAGTCCACAGGTACATATGCTATGTCTTCACATGTTCTGCAACTGCTTTTTTCAGCCTTTCATAACTTGGGTCAAAACCATTTGTAGGACAGAAGTAAGATGTGCATGCTCATTTACAGGCAATGGCATCGAGTTTCAAACTTGCACCCTAAATCTGTGCATCCACAACTACAGGTTGCCCAGGGAAGTTGTGGCTGCCCCCTCCCTGGCAGTGTTCCAGGCCAGGTTGGATGGGGCTTGGAGCAACCTGGGCTGGTGGGAGGTGTCCCTGCCCATGGAGGGGGGTTGGAACCAGATGAGCTTTGAGGTCCCTTCCAACCCAAACCATTCTATGGCTCTACACCCTCGCTGAAGGACGGGAACCCTGGACAGCAGGAGGTTTGTATCATCTCCTGACATAAATATGGATTAATTCTGTACTAAGAGAGAAGCTGAGGAGGAAGCACTGTTATGCAACAGCCTGGCAATGGCTCAAAAAGACAACTCCTAAAAATTAGGACAACAGAAGGAAATTTATTTTTGCTTTTAGCAAGAAGTGCCTGTCATATTCAGAATGTCAATTCCAGTATTTTAAGGCTCGTTAGTAATGCAAGCAATGTCTCAAATTCCCTTCAATCACCCCATAAGAACGTGGTAATCAACCTTTGTTTGCCAGTAGACATGCCAGAAATGAGCTTTGTTTCTCTATCCTGGCTGCCTGACAGCATATGAAAGTCTAATCGGTAAATGCTGCTTTCCCTGATAATGTTTAATCAAGAAACTCCTTCAGAGCGAAAAATTAGGGAGTTTTGACAGTCCTCCTTCACAGTGGGAGCTCCCAAAGGAACTGTAGGCTATTGTAAGTTCTAGCCAGTGCCTCACAGCTGATTTAGGCTGATGCTACAGCACTAGTGGATGATGATCGTAATTAAGCTGCTAATTATGTTCTCTGTGGAGGTGATTAATTAGCAACAGGAAAGCCTTCGATACTGCCAGCAGCACCATATATAGAGATAAGTGAGCAGGCAGTGAGATCAAAAATCAGAGGAGAGATTTGGAAATGCACTCCTTATACCATGAAGAATCAACACCCTGGATGATACGGCAGTGAACTCCAATGATTTTACTCCACTCCAGTATACTTTAATGAGGGTGTATTTGGAACCTGATCAATTCTCTACTCTTCAGTCCCTTCCCTGCCCTCCCCCTAGACAGACCCACAGAAAGCCATTACTAATCCTGTGAACACTGCAAAGTTAGGGGGTTTTTGCTCATTGGGTACCATTGATTTTACTTATAAGTATAGACAAGAAAAATCTTTTGGCACAAACCTGATTTGAACTTTCCAGAGTGAAGAAGTTCAAAGTCTTGTCTCAGTCTTTAGCTTTACTGTAGCCAAGTGATGCCCAGCTACACTAACACAGGTTTTACCACTTCCAGACACTACATTTCACAAAAACCCTGGTGATGGGGAGCTCAGGAGGGAGGCAGTAATAACGAAATTAAGCTTAAGAGCTAAGTTTTGCTGTCTGGTCTGATTCTCTGGCTTCAGGCTGTAAGCCCCAAAGGGCTGCCTGGTGTGAAACCATCTGGAGGCAGTGTTAAATGGACTGCAGAGACTGGAGGAGAAAAAAAGAGATTCACCAGCCTGGGGGGAGGAGAGCCCCATACTTGAAAAAATCCATATAATTTAACTCCGAATCCTCTTCCCCAGCCTGATTTTTCTAGACGTAAATATAGACTCAAAATATAAATGGAAAAGCATAATTATGGAAAGAAAAACAAATAGTGATATAATTTGCCTAAAGAATTATTTAAATAATCAAATAGTTATGCTTGGCCTCCACTTCATAGCAGCTGAGCCACTTGGGTTCTCCTCACCTTCTGTGGGGTTACAAAGAACTGGAACTCTGAAAAGACAAGTTTATAGTACCTCAGGGCTCCAAACCAGATGAGGATGAGGCTCTGATACAGAATCATAGAAGCACAGAATGGTTTGGGTTGGAAGGGACCTCAAAGCTCACCTAGTTCCAACCCCCCTGCCATGGCAGGGACACCTCCCACCAGCCCAGGTTGCTCCAAGTCCCATCCAACCAGGGATGGGGCAGCCACAGCTTCCCTGGGCAACCTGGGCCAGGGTCTCACCACCCTCACAGCCAAGAACTTCTTCCTAATGTCTAGTCTAAATCTTCCTTCTTCCAGTTTAAAGCCATCCCTGCCTATGCAGCCTCACCCATACATTTAATTAGTCCTATTTGTTTTTCCTCTTGTATTTATAAAATAGCACACTCAAGGTGCCAGACATGCTTTTTACATATTTTGTACTTTATACAAATATTACCTATTGTTACCTAACTATCCTTCAAGCCCTGCAGCAAGTGATTTGTCACCAGCTCTGCAAAGGAATTCTGTTGCCAAAACATAGGTACTAGGCATTCTCCCCCAGTCCCTGGAGAAAACCTGATCATCTCTATTTTTCCTTTAAGCTACTTACAGATTAAATTCAGTGAGAAAGAATGATTAAACAGCCCACCACACACACTCTGTCTCTACAGAAGGCATTAAAGCTATGGTTTAGGGCAGCAATGTTACTTTGCCAATCATGGTTTACTGTGCCAAAGTCCCAAAATGCAAAGCACTGCCCTGGTTTCAGGCTTCAGCCCAGCACCATCTAATGGAAACAGCTACAAGGAATTTGCATACTGGCTAAATCTACGGGCTGGTTTTTTTTATTATATTTTGTAAGAAGCAGATGTATTTATTCACACCTTAAAAGATCCTGGACTTAGGAAAAGAAGTTAGGGGGGAAAAAAAAAAATAAATATAAAAGAGCTCACTAGAATGATTCTTCCAGGGCATCTCCCAAAAGTCATTAGTTTATATGGGATGTTTTAACACCTATTTTCTGTCATGCTTTTCACACTGTCAGCTCTCAGCCACTTCCCCTTAAGTGTGAATATTTATTGTATTAATGTACAGTTGCTAACTCAGCTAACTGATCTGCCCTTTAAAGCTAAATGAAGTAAGGAGGTACTGAACTGTTGCCAATAACAAGTAGAGATAAAAACTTGGTGTAAGTACACTAGGAAGGCATGACATTTTTCACGGGGTGTCCTAGCTTGTTTTGTCAATGTGAAGTCTTAAATCTCTCATTCATTCTGACATACAGGTGGCAGCATTTAGAAAGGCCAGCAACAGAATGTCTTTCAAATCTGGGTCACATCTTGCCTCATTTAGAAACTAACTGGAATCCTGCAGAATTAATCCTTTAGTAATGTGGCCAATAAGGATATTATTTCACATTATTATTACAAACAATAGAAGTGACACCGTTTGATATTTTAATTTGCATTTTGTTGAGATGGTTTCTACAGCAGTAAGAATTATTATGAAGTGGATTTTGACATGTAAGATATCTACCAAACTATAAACCATCTTTTCTGCACTTAGGAGTCAAGGGGCCATTTTTTATGATGACTCAACAACTATCTCCACTGAAGAAGCCCTGAGCAAGACCCAGGCTGTGTGCTTCCCAGATATAAATTTGGATGCTGTTCACTTTACCTACAGAGTTTAGAAAGGATAATTAGCTTCTGGCTATGCAGTCTTTCAATGTTATAAAATACAATCTAAATGCTTTAGATGTTGTTAGTGAGCACTGTTGATTGCTCAGGGGTTGATGTGAGTTCTTTCTGCACTGAGGCAGCCTGTGCAGGGAGTGTTGTCTCATTGGAAGAGCTGAGGAGGCAGAGATTAAAAGTCAAAGCAAATGTCATGTATAAAGAGAGCAGTTAGCACACTGATAATCTGCAGTAGTGGGGGCTCTTTCTTGTTTTTATGATCACCAAGAAAAGCACTAACAGAAAGGTTTTCCCAATGTGGCTTGCATGAGGTGCTATTCAGACAGCACAAGCAGGTGGTCATTTTTCTAATTCTCATCTTATTCAAATGCAGTCTGTTTCCCTAGGGGTTTCTAAACATAGGTGATTAATATTTACTCTTACACACACACAAATAGACAGAAATGACTAAAAAGCCCAGAGAGAATCCAGGCCTGGCATGGTCCAGCAGAGCTATCTCCAGCTCTGGCAGAGCTCTCCTTTCTTCACTGCCCTGCTTGGGATTTCAGTGTTGGGCTAATTTCTCATCATCCAATTTGTGGCCTGTTTTGAACCAGAGCTATCAAACAATGCTTCTGTGACCTAGCTACAGACAAAGCTTATTTCATGATGATACAAGTGAAATGTGGGTTTAGGCTTCCACCAGTGACCCCCAGATTTTTTTCATAGCTCTTACCAGAATTTAAGACAAATACAGAACAATGTCCTACAAAGGGAAAAAGGGGCAAATATGAACACTGCACTCAAGAAATATTTGATGTCTGTACTGGATACAGGACTGCTATCTTACTCCCTTCTTCCAGAGATGCCCAGCTTCAAGAAAGAATATTTGCTGTAAACCTGACTTATGTTGGTTTATTATTTTCTTGTGAGTTACAGCCAACCTCCAAATATTCATCAACTGGAAGTCTCTAAGCCCTCTGACTTCACAGGAATTCTGCACATACAGAAAGGAAAGACTAATCAAATCTTGCAAATCCCTTAATCTGTGTCGCTTGGTTTCTTTCTGCAAGAAAGAAGATGAGGAAAATATATTTCATCACTACAAGATCACACAAGCACCTATGATGGACAAATAACTATGGACACCTCGTTTCTCTTTTCTTTTTAGAGGTGGGAGGAAAGTAGAGGGAGGGAAACATACCACTGCATATCTCTTCATCTGTGTCTGTATCTTCCAAATGTAAGCACTTGTTCACCTGCCATAAAAACCCCAAATTGGAGAACAGATTAAAACCTATTAATTCCATTTCTTATAATACAATATAGAGCAACACAAAAAAGCATTACATTGTCTCCTTCGCCTTCTCCATTCTCCCTTGCACTTTTCCAAGAAAGCATATGAATTTCCTTTGAAACGTGTAACCCAAAGCAAATACTTTCAAGTACAGGCAAAGAATCGATGCCAAATTTGCTGCATATCAACTACAATGATGGGAAAGAAGCTCAAGCTGTACAACTTTTTCAGGAACTTAGTGGGAAGATGGAGAAGTAAAAATATTTTCATAGGAAAAAGTTACATGGTAAGTTACTCGGCAGTTTTGCAAGCTCACTGCACATGGCACAGAGACAATACACGCTGTAGGCAAAGCAGAGCTTGATCCTTCTGTTTTGATACTGGGGGGGATGGAATCCACCTGTCTAGAAGAGGTAAGTGAATTTTTGATAGTTGGCTGGCCAGCTTGGTGAGGCACAAACTGGAACTCAGGAAGTTCCATCTGAACATGAGGAAAACTTCACTCTGAGTGTGGGAGAGCACTGGCCCAGGCTGCCCAGAGAGGTGGTGGAGTCTCCTTCCCTGGAGACATTCCAAACCCACCTGGAAGTGATCCTGCATGACCTGCTCGGGGTGACCCTGCTCTGGCAGGGGGGTTGGACTAGATGATCTCTAGAGGTCCCTTCCAACCCCCACCAGTCTGTGATTCTGTAATGGTGAACTGAATGGGAAATTAAAAAGAAAACCTAAGAATTATTCAATTTTTAGTATTTCATCTGCGACATCGTAGCACTATTTTTTCAGGCTGATATCCCTTCAAAGAGGCCTAATCTATCTAAATGGGGCAGAAAGCCAACTCAAAGTGGGTAAAGAAAGACACCCAAAGGTAGTCCATCCCACTGAGGCAACCATATTCTTCATGAAAAAAACGATAAAAAGATTCTTGTCATTATTACTACAAAATCAACTGAGAGAATGGGATTGTTTTAAAAGCCTTGCTTGATTCCACCTCAAAGGCACATGCCAACAGGGAGGGAAATAACAGCTTGTGCATCGTTTGAAGGCACTTTAGTATGTTGCTCTGTTTATTGCACAAGATGACCCTCTACTTCTTTTTTAATAAAAAGTTTCAGGAAGGGAATTTTTGAGTAAAGGCTAGATCACAGCTTAGTTATTTGTTATTCAGGCAGGAGGGCAGAAGTTCTTAACACGTGGACTCAGATTTCCATCTTGCTCTCTCCAGATGATGTCTGTTGTTTCCCTGTCCCTACATATTAAATCCCTAATCTGATATGTTTCAGAAGATTGCAAATGCCCCTGGCCTGCCTACTGTTTACTTTAAGCAGCTGAAGCAATTCAGCATCAGTAACACAGAATTCAGTACTTGCTAAAACCCCCAAGGAACACAATAAATCTGTCCACGTTGGCATCCATACTATCAAGACTCTTCCCTGTTTGCCAGCCTCTACTGTTAACTGCAGTCTTCAGTGAAGGCATCACAAAGGTCCTT
The DNA here is from genome assembly GCA_028020825.1 of Podargus strigoides. Lineage (NCBI taxonomy): Eukaryota > Metazoa > Chordata > Aves > Caprimulgiformes > Podargidae > Podargus > Podargus strigoides. Next base: position 42,199,426 of record CM051624.1, on the reverse strand, counting down.
GCAGGGTGCCTTATTTATCAGTCAGATTATGGCAGCTCTTCAGGAGAGCAAATGCCACTGCCAAACGTGATCCCTGCAGGTGCCTCTGTAAGCATTACACACTTAGGTAGTATTTTAAATATTTGCCTCAGATGGGATGAATACCACCAGCTTCTAACATTTGGACAGCATATCTCCCTATATTTTCATCTGTTTGAACGTGGTGCTTGTCCACATGGACAAATGTTAACTCATTACCTCATTCTCATTTGGCATCTGCAGTGGAAGAGACACCCTCATTTCTTTGCTTCTTCCAGGTGAGCCACCCTGTTCATTTCTGTTTGATAATCCAGGTGTAGAAAATGTTTTTCTTAGGGAGTCCACTTTACTTCCTTGAATTGTCTTCCCCTCTTCCTCTGCAAGGAGAATGACACCAGGTCAGATAACATAATGCACTATCCAAGAAAAATAAAAACGTAAATTTCATTAGATTTAATATTATTTTACCCACTCACTCTTCCTCTCATGCTCAGAGCTTCCATGTGCACCATACACATGTATTTTGCAATCTTTACCATAAAACAAAATATGCAGTTTGAACTCCAAGTGCACAGAGCATCACCTGTTCCTCAACACTGAAGAATTTGTCTCAAAAGTTTATGCAATATACAGAAAACTTGATAAAATAACCTGAGAGCTGAAAATACCCCCCCAAAAAAGCAAGACAGCAAGTACGGTTACATCTTACTTTATTTTAAAACTTTGTTTAAATGCTGCACAAAATGGCACATAACGTTTGTGCCCCTGCCTTCATCTGGCACTGCAAACACCAGCACAGAGTCTCTTCTTTGTGACACCACTCTAAACCCCACAGCAGCTGCACACACACAGCAGAGTGATTTTAGATGTATGTTTTTAGAATGAAACCACCCCTTCACCCCCCAACACCAACACATGCTCCCAACACTTACATGTCTAGTTTTAAAAGTCCAGTGCCTGTGCTTAGGGGAGAGCTGATTTTCTGCCTCTATCAACCTGACTGGGTGGGAAAATTTTGCAAGAAAATCTTTTTTTTTTTAATTGGGATCAGACTAACAAGCAGGAGCACAGCAGTGATGTTAAACTGCTAGAAGATTAAAGATTAAATACAGAAGTTCAAGCAGGGTTTGTTCCCTTAGGGGATTCCTTTAGTCTTGAAAGGCAGACCAGAAAAATGTTTTGCCAGTGCATTGACAGAAGACTAGAATAACTTCACCTATGTTTGGTATAATACATCAATAGTGGTTCATTGGGACCTCCCTGAAAATACACAAGTATTCACAAACAGAACTGAGTCTTTCAAGGATAGCTTGGGACATCTTTCAGACCTTTAACAACTCCTTGGACAACAAGAGCAAAGTTCAGGCAACTATTAGTGCTTCTGACTGTCCCAGCAGCCATGTCCATGGGACATGGAGCAGCCATGAATTAGGATACAGCTAGGTGATCATCAAATGAAATCTCAACAGATCAGGATAAGCATGTGCATGGAATTACAGATTTCTGAACCCATGCTGAATAGTTTGTTCCCTGCAACATGGCAAAAAAAATACATTAATCATGGACAAAATGAAAATGCAGGACTTATTAATTTAAAAGTCCCATTATCAAATATGGAGCAATATAGGACAATCAATTCAAATGAACTTCACACCACATATTCTTAATGAAAAATAAATGCTCATTTAACAGAGTTTCTTTGGTTTAGTTTGAAAAATCTGCTTTATAACAGTAAGAAACACTACAGTGCATTTCTAAAGCATAATTATAAGTTACAGGCATTGAAGTAATTCTTGTGGAGAGTTTTAATGATGCCCTTGGGGTTACTGCATTGAGCCATCCACCAAGGAGTTATTAATCCCAAGGGACAGCTCTCTGTTGCACTTGCTATGACAAATAGAAAGGGCTGGCAGTCTGAGCCTAACCTGAGTCCACACTCAGAGCCAAGGTTCATAGAAAGTAAATTGCACCAGACTAGAGCAATCCAGCAAACAGATTTTAATGCTCAGACCACAGATGGATCCTCTGAATAATTCCTAAATCCCACATCTCTTGATATGACATCTGGCTTCTCCCTGCTTTTTGGCAAATAGAACCAAAGAACCATTGGAGTTGGAAGGGCCCTTTAAGGTCATCTCATTCCAACCCCCTGCCATGGCAGGGACACCTCCCACCAGCCCAGGTTGCTCCAAGCCCCATCCAACCTGGCCTGGAACACTGCCAGGGAGGGGGCAGCCACAGCTTCTCTGGGCAACCTGGGCCACGGTCTCACCACCCTCATCACAGGAAAGGATTCCTTCCTAATATCTAGTCTAAATCTCCCCTCTTCCAGTTCAAAGCCATCACCCCTCATCCTATCACTCCATGCCCTTGTAAAAAGTCCCTCCCCAGCTTTCTTGTTGGCCCCTTCAGGTACTGGAAGGTGCTGTAAGGTCTTCCTGGAGCCTTCTCTCTTCTCCAGGCTGAACAACCCCAACTCCCTCAGCCTGTCCCCATAGCAGAGGTGCTCCAGCCCTCTGATCATCTTCATGGCCTCCTCTGGACTCATTCCAAAAGGTCCATGTCCTTCTTATGTTGGGGTCCCCAGAACTGGATGCAGTACTCCAGGTGGTTCTCACGAGAGCAGAGTAGAGGGGCAGAATTCCTCCCCCTCAGCTTGCTGGCCATGATTCTTTTGATGCAGCCCAGGACACAGCTGGCTTTCTGGGCTGCAAGCACACATTGACAGCTCATGTTAAGCTTTTCATCAACCAACACCCCCAAGTCCTTCTACTCAGAGCTGCTCTCAATCCATTCTCTGCCCAGCCTGTATTTGTCCTTGGGATTTCCCTCACCCAGCTGCAGGACCTTGCACTTGGCCTTGTTGAAGTTCATGTGGTTTGCACAGGCCCACCTCTCCAGCCTGTGCAGGTCCCTCTGGATGGCACCCCTTTCCTCCAGCGTGTCAACCACACCACACAGCTTGGTGTCATCAGCAAACTTGCTGAGGGTGCACTCCATCCCACTGTCCATGTCACCGACAAAGATGTTAAACAGCACCGGTCCCAATACCAAACCCCGAGGAACACCACTCGTCACTGATCTCCACTTGGACATCGAGCTGTTGGTTGCACCTCTCTGAGTGTGACCAGCCAGCCAGTTCCTTATCCACCAAGTGGCCCATCCTTCAAGTCCATGTCTCTTCAATTTAGAGATAAGGATGTCGTGCACAAGAGCATCAAATGCTTTGCACAGGTCCAGGCAGATGACATCTTCCCTCATCCACCAAGGCTGTAACCCCATCATAGAAGGCCACCAAATTTGTCAGGCACGATTTGCCCTTACTGTCCTTTCTAAAACACTATTTGGAAACAGCAGTACATATGGGCAATCTCTTCTTTCTACACACTCACTTTTTCAAGCCTTGGAAGTGAAGCAGTATTACACAGGAAACCCTCTTTTAAATTCTTGACAGGTAAAATGGTCACTCGCTATATTTTTACTGTCACCCTACTTTATAGGAAGAACTAGATGACTAGCTCAAAAAGCTTCAATCTTTTTTTATTGTGGTTGTAAAACACAAAATGTACTTCCTGTTCTATATTAAGAACTGACAAGTTTGATACTAAAGACAGACAAGCCATAAAAGGATATTAATGTATTTTAGGGTCTGTAGGTATATCTGTGTATTAGCAAATTGTGCAGCCAAACATGTGCAGACCTATAGAGTAAAACTAGGGACTGAGGACCCAGTATCCTCCCTGTGCATATCAGGAGCCTTTATGCATGAGAAGTGAGAAAAAGCTTCTGGAAGCCATACACTTTTCTCAGCCAGATCAGAGACAAAAGGCATCATCAACTGGAATGATCAGCAACATAATGCATGCATCACATAACAGGCTCTCTTGAAGCACTAACAGTCATGATCTTAAAACATATCTATTAAAAACAACACATGAATTGTTCTAAATTTGAAGAAACTCTAATCTGCAGAGAAATATCAGAGCAAGATGAGGGACATGGGGTAGTGGTGACTGGGCAGTGCTGGGTTACTGGTTGGACTGAATGATCTTAGAGGTCTTTTCCAACCAAGGCTGTTCTGTGATTCTATGATTCTAAGATCACTCTTGCCTTCCCCCTAAGTGATAATTGCCTCATTATTCACAGTCACAGTTCCAAATCTGCCAAGACCCAGATGTACAACACTGGCTTTACAACATCGGACGAAAGTCCAAAATAAGAGAAACAAACAGGACAAAAGGTAGCAAAAGCTGAAATGATGGAAAGATTCACATACTCATCCTGCAGACAGTCTTGCAGTCTTACTTTTTAGAAATTCCACTGTCAGTACCTTAACAATGAAATAACAAACCAGTTTAGGTCTCTAGAAAAGTAAATCTGAGCCTCTCAAGAGCAGTATCCATCACAATTGTGTGTATGTTGCAGACTTCACAAACATACTTCTAGCAGAAAGTATATCCAGCTCAATTTTTATTTTTTTTTTTCCCCACTGTCTATCCTCTATATTGTTTAAAATTCTCTTTGTCTTCCAATTTAGAAGGGAATCTTTTCAAAATGTCTACTGATCAACCACATATTTCAAAGAATAATGGAGTCACTTATCACAAAGTCAGAGAAGAGGCAGTGAAATCTGTTACATGAAATAGTAGCCCCAAAAGAATGATAAAAGTCTCGTGGTTTGCAACATTTCAAAGCCAGACCAGATACAGCAAACAGTAGCAAACTGGAGAAAACCTGGCTTGGGATAATACAGTGGACAAAACAGTACAAACTACTACGTCTTTCCTGCCTTTTTCAATTCAATAAATTCATTCCAAAACCAAAAATTGGGTGAGAATGAGAAACAGGCCCCTTGAACTATCAAAAGAGAAATAATACAGCAAAGCTACTATTGTAAGTTCCAATTTATTTCTTTGTCTTCAAAGCACTGGACTGAGGGTGAGCAGAAGTCCTGTGAATCCCTTAAATCCCTTCGAAGTCATGCTTTGATGGGAAACCTGGGATTCAAATAATACAATGACTTTGTGCAGGGCTCCTGAACAAAAAGATAACTCTCTTGCACAGAGGTCACGAATACCATCAGCAACAGCCCCATTTTAAAACAAGAACAAACCCTGTCAATGAAATTATTCCATAAAATATCACTTTGAGATGTTCAAGAGACCAGGACATCCTGTAGAAGTGCCTGTATTTACCTGTTTGCAACTATGTAAACCACTACACCATGCTGAGTTCATTTACCCTAAATGCCAAGCTGTACGAGGAAAACAAACTTCAAGGCTGCAAATCCAATTTGTTGGGAGTGTGATTTTTAAAGCCTTTTATTTCTTTTTAATAATTCAATCAAACCAGCTCCCAGATTTTATGCAATAAACCCAATAAAAACTTGCAGCCTCCCTCTCCTTGTATATTGCTGTCTATGTTTAGCTGGTGTCCAGGGCTAAACTGTCCCAGTTGCTCCATCACCTGATGTCCCCTCTCCAGCTGAGAAGGGGAATCAGGGAAAAAGGGAGAAGCCCCTTGGGTTGAAGTAGAAACAGATTTAATGAAATAACAAAACTAATACAATCACCAACATAAAGGTTGTACTCAGCCTGATCCTTGGCAGCAGTCAGCCAAGAAGGAGGCCCATGTAGCAGGATGCTCTGCCTCAGTGAGGGAAAGATTCAACACTTATAGAATCATATAACAGCCTTGCTTGGAAAAGACCTCTAAGATCATCCAGTCCAACCAAGCCAAGTCACCACTACACCATGTCCCAGAGGGCAACAAGGATGAGTGGGGGACTGGAGCATCTCCCCTGTGAGGAAAGGCTGAGAGAGCTGGGACTCTTTAGCCTGGAGAAGAGAAGGCTGAGGCGTGATTTAATTAATGTTTATAAATACCTAAAGGGCAGGTTGAGGGAGGATGGAGCCAGACTCTTTCCAGTGGTTCCTGGTGACAGGATGAGGGGTAACGGGCACAAGCTGGAACATAGGAGGTTCCATTTAAACATGAGGAAGAACTTCTTTTGGGTGAGGGTGCCAGAGCACTGGAACTGCCCAGAGAGGGTGTGGAGTCTCCTTCTCTGGAGATTTTCCAGCCTGGCCTGGGTGCAGCCCTGAGTGCTGTGCTTTAGGGTATCCTGCTTACAGCAGGGAGTTGGACTGGATGATCTCTGGAGGTCCCTTCCAACTCTGAATATTCCATGGTTCCATGATCCCTCTGCAGAGCCTTGCCACTTACCCCACTCTGTGTGCTCTCTGGTGAAAGAAAACTGCTAGATATGCTAGAAGGTCACACTGTGCCTTGATGTTGAAAAAACACACTTTCAAACAGCCAGACCCAGGCAGAGAGAAAAATAGAGAACTGATAAAAAAGAGTCAGTGTCCTTACAAGATAAGAACATTTTGCTAAGCTAGAAGGATCACTGAGCAAGGAGATTTGGCTTAGCAACAAGTGACTGACAGTCAAATCCCTTTATTCTCTAAAAGCCCTGTCCCACTCTTGATCAAGTAGGATTCCTACACACTTCCCCCATGGGGTGTGTTGCACTATTCCCCTCCTCAAGCAGGGACACCCCTCCCAGAGGCTGAAAGGGAGCTACCCAGGGTCGTCAGGTAGGGTAAGGACCATCAGTCCCTATTCAATAATTAAGCTAGCTTTCAAATTTACAGTAAGTGCCTGGAGGATTTCAGCAGTGGGGTCCTATATGCCTGTCTGTAAGTCAGAGCAATCCAGGTGCAGTTCAGGCATCTAAACACTTTATTAGTGATGGTTTATGAGCCTTAGGGCATCCTGCCTAGCCAGGCTTTTTTGCTACTACCTGAAAAGGCAGCAGCTGCTCCACAGATACTGTATCATATCTGCCAGCTCCATACCCTAGCTATCTGAATTCCTGAAGTCCCACTCCAGATTTACTCAACCAAACCCCTCACTAGTTTCAGTAACAGTGACCTCGCAGTGCTACTGAGCAAGCAGAACTCTTCTGCCAAGGTAACTTGATCTATACAGCAGAGAAAACAATTTACTTGCCTAAGTGTGCAAATTAATATTAGTAACATATCTTGAAAAGTCCAGTATGTCAAACATCTCACCTCCAGTTAACCAAGGGTGTTTTTGCTGCTGAATCCCCTTCACTGCAGTGTTTCCCCAGTATCATTCACTCACGCCTATGCAATTCTTTCCTGTTTACACCAGAACAGAGATTCAGCTGGCACAGCCTTTTCCCCTAATGACTTTGATCTTACCCTGATTAAATGACAAATAATCAGCAAAAAATAGTGTTTACCTTTTTTTTTTTCCCCTTCAAAAAAGGTCAGCTATGACTATAATCAGTAATATGGGCTTGACAAGTAACTGTATCAGTATCTGCCTTTTTCCTTAGTCAAACCTCTGTCCTGGCTTCATGTAGTGTTTATCAGTATCAATATCTATGTCTCTGTCGTGCTTTAGCTAGTGTCAGTGTTAGAAAAGGAGCAATATTTCCTGTTTATACTACACTCACTCCAGCTGATCATTTAAAAATACCTATTATTCTTCCACGGTTCAATAGTGCTGTTGCTGGATACCTTTTCCATTTGAATATTACAATGCAACCAGTTAAATAACAGGGGAAATGTGCACTTGACCATTTCAGCAGCCTGCCACAAGCAAAATCCTGTTTCTTCCAACAGATGATGATGAAAAAGAACCTCTAAAAAATTCAGAAAACCATGACAGAAATCCCAGAGCAGATCCTCTGCTGATATTAACCAGCAGAGTCCTATTAAGGGAACAAGTGGTATCCATCACTACCAAGTAATACCAGATTAGATCTCTAGTTTTAACAATAAAGAGTGCCAGGGGGGTGGGAGGGGAAGGCACAGCCTGTACAACTGATAGCATTTTGCAATTATAATTTGACAGTGTATCAGGATACAAAAGCTGGAAGACTTTTTCCAGAAGCTGATAAAGGTGGGTCTGCTTCCCATGGCTTCAGAAAATCCTTTGCAGACCACAAAGGGTTACATTTCACAAATTGTGGGGTGGGTTTTTTTCCTTTTTGACAGTCAAAGCAACCACAAATGTGCTTAAATTCATGCTCAGCACAAGAAAACTACATTAAATAGGAGCACTTTAAAAGAGAAGGTGATCTACTAATAAATCAGGACAGAACTGATTTTGAAAACCTTTTGTGTATTTGCATTCTAGAATTCAGCACTAGCTGGGAAGTAGATAAGCACTGTAAGAAACATGCAAATTGTATATAATTAAAAGCAGCTGACATCTTCACACAGAGTACTCCTTTCTTAACAAATAACATCGTACAAAGATTACAGCAGGTGGGAACAAATTAACAAAATGTCAGAGAGCCCAAGAGTTTCAAAGATGCTCAGTTTTGGATATTCTAATCAAGACATCAAGGCATCTTCAAAAAGGCCTGGTTTGTTCTTTTTTTTTAAAAGGCAAATCCCTACTTTCTTGAGATCTATGTGATTTTATGCTGCACACAGAGAAGCACACAGTTCTACACAGAGTTCAGCACTAAATTGGAAGCGGGGTCACTTGATTTCTGTTTCTGATTGTCCTGTTGAGCCACTACAAGCCTCTGATCTCTGACATTATTTGCTTCGTGTCCTTTCTACATCCAGAAAAGAGGGCTAACAGTGCTGCCTCACCTCACTGCAATGACATGAAACGTGGCCAGCAGCTGCACTGAGCACACTTTGGTGCCTTTCAAGGCAAGGTGATGAGCTAGAGCAAGAGTTCATTCCACATTACTGCCTTTTATATTGCTACAGAAGTCAACCTGAGTCAATATTCCACTATGGGATGAAATCTGTATCAAAATACCAAAATACTCCCTTTTCTACAGTCTAGAAAATCTAAGTTATGCCACAGAATGAAAATACTTTTTTTTTTTTTCCCCCATCTGAAACAATCTTTAGAAATTGTTTAGTAATAAAGGCATCACAGAAAAGAAGAGCTGCTATCAGGGAAGTACTATTGTTCAAGAGCTGTTAAAGTTTGCAGGAGTCTGAGTGCTGCCAGTGAGCTCCTGTGCAAACAAACACCAGTTATTTCCCCCCTTTATGCCTCATCTTCTTCTGTCTATAGAATGGAGACGAAGTACTTTGCACAGCAAACACCACTGAGATCTAAGGCCCACAAACACACATAAAACAGACCAGCTGTTATTATTTCAAAAAGAATCTCTTCTATTTGCATCCCTATGTCTGGTGGCTTTCTACCTTTAGGGGCTCTGTATGAGATGTGATTCTCTACTAAATTCAATGAAGGTTACATAGAGATAGCTAACAAATTTATGATCAATAGAAAATTGCAATTTTTTTTCTCCCAACCAATTCTTTCCAATGATCCAGCACAACACATCAATAAAAAGCTGTGAATTGATGCTCTTTCCCTATTTCATGCCCTGTTTAAGTTCCCTGAGGGTGAAAGATTAATTTAATTAGTTTTATTGAACTGCCTAGTTGCTTTTATTGGCAAATCCACTCATAGGAAGAAGGCTGCAAGCTTCTCGTGGGGTTAGCATTGTCTTACTGGTCCATTTTTAAAATTAAAGTGATTTTACTGTCATTTCTTATATAGTTTTCTGCTATGCTTTCTGCTGTTCAGCCTCACATTTGTATGGTGCCCCCACTGACACTTATGTAGGAAGTTTAAAGTTGTTTTCCCTAAACATGGTTAACGAAAAAAGGAAGCAGGCAGCTCCCACCGAATGGACTGTGAACTAAACACATCATTCAGCTTTCACTGGGGAATTAAATTTATCTGATCACAACACAGCATATGGCTCTTGTGTGCCACCTGGAAGCAGAGAGGTGGTCAGCTGCTTTCCCACTTCCTCTGCTTGACAGCTTGCTGGGCACAGAAGCATCAAAACAACAGCACTGAGGCTATGAAGTATATACCCACGGTTCAGGTTGCTTAGAGATGGCTCTGCTCAAAGTCCTCAGGCTCAACACATGGCCAGGCAATGTGAGGAAATGAAATGGAGAAAAACTGACAGCAAGAAAGGACTGAATTTAATCCCAATGGTCAAACGGGCAGGACCATGGGAAAAACATTAATCTAAACTTGGGTTTGAATAAGAATTTTATTAATTGCAGCAGTTTTCTATGCCGCTGACTGATCCAGGATCCCATATTTTTGGGAGGTGAGAGGAGTAATTTAAAATCTAGATGAAAAATTTGAAGCTTGGACCATTTTTTTTTGTTTGGGTTTTTTTTTTTTTCTGTATTTTTGTAGAAGGTCAAAGGAGATAGTTTATGCTCCAGTGAACTTCCCAATCTTCCTCTGAGTTTAGGAAAATGAGCAGATGCTGCCTTCTAATTTTGGACATCGTAGCTCTCTCCACCAGATTTCAAACACTTCCTAAGATCTGAAAGAGCCTCTTGCCCTGTGTGGTACTTTTTTTTTTTTTTTTAAAAAGTGAGGATCGGGTCTATTTCCATGAGATTTTGTCCGAAGTTGTTCCAGGAAGTGTTTCTTCTGAAGAGACCACATCTATAGAAATGAGTGCCATCAATTCCTTTGTAAATCCAACCCTTCTGAGGCTTCTTCAACTGCACAGTCAAGAAATCATTCTTGAGATTTTTCTTTGAACTTAAAAAACCACAGTGGAGTTGTACAACCTCAAAGCAAATGCCAGTTAGCTGTTTTATTATCAGATTGTTTCTGTACATAAAGCTAAAAACCCCCAAACTCATAAAACTAAATATGTAACTTAAGAAAACTAAATATGTAACTTGGCGTATGTGTAAGGGGGTTCAGTGATTCTAAGAGCAGCATAAATTAATATATTAAAATAAATGACTCATGAAATTATTCCTCTGACCAATATCTTTGCTTTGGATCTGCACAAGAGGTGGTCATTTTTTCCCAGATGCTGAAAACTTCTGCAAAGCTGTAAAAGTTCATCTTTCTGCAGCTGTTCTCTGATCACTAAATTACATTCCCAGGGGTTCACCAGCCCTTTCACCTTAATATTCATTTTGTGAATATTATCCCTTTGACAAAATAAAGCACACTTTGGATGCTGTACAGAGGAAATCTAAGAGACTTACTAGAATCTTAACCTAGCCCTCAAGTGTCCATCCATCACAGAATCAATAAAAAGGGGTAACAATTTTTCCAGTTATAGAGGGAGTGCCCCCCACTTTTTAAATATTATGCATTTAAGATATACAGGTCATTTTTTGTTGCAGTATATATTTTTTAAATGCTTGAGTTCAGAGTTTTTAAATTGACATTTAAGTATGTTTATCCATGTCCCACCTGATGTGGTAGAAGTCTCATTCTGTCACAGCATCAAATACACTTTAAAAACCAGAATCACTGGGTTTTTAGGAATACTATAATCAGGAAGATTAAATTCCTGTAACAAAGATATAATTTTATGGTCCAACTAAGTTATGATGTACCTGTGTGCTATTTAAACCACACACATATCACTAAATGAATTACATAGAATTTAGAAGGACCTTATTTTGACCATAAAACTTGTTCTACCTGAGCTAAGAGAATCTCTTTTCAAACAACACAAGGAAGAACAGGATCTCTATTCTTACTCTATAGAGTAGCCAAAGGCAATATCACACATTCAGACATAAAAAGAAAACATTCTAAAAATGCTCTTTTCTTGATTAGGATATTAGCAATCCCTAAAAAGCCAATGAAAGTCAGGAATGTAAAAATTCATTAATATTGTTGCCCATATTTGCAAGAATGGAACTATTCTGTCAGCAGAAGGCTGTCATGTGTTCACAGGGGTTACTCCAGGCTCACATTTAGAGCCTCAAAGGGTTCTTTTTTAGATAAGCCAGAAGAGCCAAAAGTGCTTTGGTTTTTGTACTCGAGGTATATTCTTTTCAATTTCACTGGGTGCATATTTAACTAATGCAAAGATTCTTATGAGATGCTTTCAAGAATAATGTAGAAACTCCTGGTGAAAATATCACTGCAATCCCAATTAGAGAGCTAGTACAAATTCATGTGAAAACCTTAGTAAGCTATCACAGATGCTTTTTAAAAATATAAATATTTTTAAAAAATTAAAGCCAAATGACTGTTTTTCAAATGCAAAATTAAGAAACTAAGGCTGCGATATTTTATGAAGTATTTTGCACTGTTCTGATGCTAAACTGCCTTGTGCTTTAAGTGGAATTTTTGCAGGTCATTAGTTTATAAAGCAAAACAGCACCTTTGGGTATTTTTAAAGGAAAATGAAGGTGGGAGGAAAACAAGCTGAGCTGTTTTGTTTATGCCAGCAGAGCAAACTGCATTTCTAAGCATTTGATTCAGCTAAAGCTCTACCTTTTATACAGATTTGGTGGCAGATGCTCTAGTGACAGTGAAAGTGACTGAAATACACGCTGAGGCTTTTTGCAAGTAGCATCATGATATGCAGCATGCTTCTAAGAGAGGAGCTATCCCCTGTGTATCAGTCATACATAAAGAAGACCAGAACCTAATTTTCCATCCTCTTATCTCATCCCCCAGTGTCTCCTTTCTCTTCTATTTTTTATTGGGAGGTGACAGAAGGCTGTCACAAGATTATTTCTATGGCAGCTTTGACTCCTCCACTGCTTTTCTGCCTGTGACTGACACTCAGTTCTGCCTACAGTACAAGAACAGGCCAGACTTCTGAGTGCCAATCAATGGAGCATGCCACATGCTGTAACTGAAAAATGCAGTGCTTCTGCAATAAGATGAGGACACCATTTTTAATGCAAAGCTGTGGTAAAGAGAATTGTAAGTTATGGCACCTGACTTAACATGGCCAGAAGAAATGAACCTGGATGCAGATCTGAAATGCCTGTAACTCAGCAATGCTCAGATTAAGCTCCACCTTTTATTTCATCTGCAGAGCATGACACCTTTTCAGCCTAATCATCCTTACCTGATATCCTGATGTGCCTTCATCCAAGTTCTCTGCTAGCTTGGCACACACGCCAGCATAGCACAGCAAGGCAGTGTTAGTAAATCTGTGAAAGGATCCAAATTGCACATCCCTAATCTTAAACCATCTCGTATTCTTAAGTATTTTACTTAGGCTCTTTTTCTTTTATGGAAACTTCTCTAGCAAAACAATGCAGGACACACTTGGGAAAAGCCTGTCCTTCCAAATAGTGCACGCTCCTCCACCTCCCTAAAATGAGCAAAACATGGTGAAATGTCTGTAGAGCCCTACCTTAGCAGCCTGTGCACTAAGCTAAGGAAAGCTGTCCTTAGGGACCCCACTGCTGGTAGGAGAAACAAAAGCATCACAAGAATTTGCCTAAGGTCTCAAAGCAAGTAAGTAGCAGAACGACACTAAATCCTACTGCTTCCCTTTTTACCTTCCCTTCTGGCTGTGATTTCTAATGGGGGATTTGGGAAGTTCCATACCTTTCAAAAGATAAGTGAATGTATTTAGAAATTCTTCATATGACTGCTCATGGCTGTTAATAAATTGATCAAGGATGCTGTTGTTCAACAGTTGGTCTCCCATGATCCACACCTTGACAGTCGAACAGGTGTATCTGCTTTAGCAGGCTGCTTCTGCAAGAGAAAGAAAAGAGTTGTATGTATCTGTAGCCAGAAAACAAATCAACTGAAGGCTCCCTAATTCACACAGATGAGCACCAGATTGTCAAATTTCTCTCCTTGTTAAGTTCTGATCTCGTTAGTGGAACTTTGCACAGTGTTTCCCTCAAAATTCAAGTGGACACAATAATTTTAAATGCAAATGGAGAGACCATGATCATCTATGCCTGAAATTCATGTCCTTGGGTAGTACAGGCCACAGAAGTGCCAGCCTCTCTCAGTGGTGTTCATTCCCCCTCATTTTAAGCTGTTCAGTCTGACAACCCCTGCTTGCTTCAGCTGGGACACCTGTATATTCAACACTTGGACTGAATCCATCATTCTGCAGGTGCACTGCTCACTGTACCATCAAAGCCACTAAACACAGATTTTGGGGGCACGTGAAATCCTGGTGAGATGTGTGTGTGTCCTGAGCCAGCACACAGGACAGGGAGAGTATGATGGAACTGGGCAGCCATGTAGAAAGGTAAGGACTACTCTCAAGAAGGGAACAAAGGCTGAGAGCTGAAGGAACCCCACCGAGGCTTTTCTAGACTTGAAAGCTCCACTCTTCAGTCACACAGCAACAGCTTTCCAGCCCATCTTCATCACTTTACCAGACTCTAAGGGAAGTAGAGGCCCTGAAACAGCTCTCAGAATCACATGGAACCACAGAACGTTAAGGGCTGGAAGGGACCTCTGGAGATCATCCAGTCCAACCCCCCTGCCAGAGCAGGGTCACCCAGAGCAGGCCGCACAGGACGGCGTCCAGGTGAGTTTGGAATGTCTCCAGAGAAGGAGACTCCCCCACCTCTCTGGGCACCTCTTGGTAAAGTATGCTGAGGTTAACCTTGCACCTCACTGATAAAAGCTGTGTGGACACATTTTAACAGCTGTATAATGCTAAATGGTTAATAATATTACTGTTTTTCTTACACACAGGACCAGACTCCTAGAAGCAGAAAAACACAGGTGAGGACAGGAAAAGGGGACAATCACCTCCCTGCTCCTGCTGGCCACACCATTTCTGACACAGGCCAGGATGCTGCTGGCCTTCTTGCCCACCTGGGCACACTGCTGGCTCATGTTCAGCCACTGTCGACCAGCACCCCCAGGTCCTTTTCCACCAGGCAGCTTTCCAGCCACTCTTCCCCAAGCCTGGAGCGTTCCATGGGGTTGTTGTGACCCAAGAGCAGGACCCAACACTTGGCCTTATTGAACCTCGTACCATTGGCCTGGGCCCATGGATCCAGCCTGTCCAGGTCCCTCTGCAGAGCCTTCCTGCCCTCAGGCAGATCAACACTGCCACCCAACTTGATGTCATCTGCAAACTGACTGAGGGTGCACTCGATCCCCTCATCCAGATCATCGATAAAGACGTTAAACAGGAGTGGCCTCAGCACTGAACCCTGGGGAACACCACTTGTTACCAGCCTCCAACTGGATTTAACTCCATTCACCACAGCTCCCTGGGCCCAGCCAGCCAGCGTTTAACCCAGCAAAGAGCACACCTGTCTGAGCCATGAGCCACCAGCTTCTCTAGGAGAATGGGGTGGGAAACAGAGTCAAAGGCTTTAATAAAGCCCACCACATTGTCTCACACAGTGGCAACTTACCTAAAAAATATAAATGATCAGTTTGCATATATACATGTCATAAAGATGCAAGAATGCATTATACACTAAGTGCTTGATTTTCATCTGTTCCCTTGACTCTTCTCTTGATTTACCACAGCACTAAGAAGTGTCTTTTGGGAATGACAGCTTAATTCTTCAGCAAAACTTCAAATCAGCTACACCAAGGAAAGGCTGTCAACCTGATTTTAAAGTTAAATAAGATCGAACAGGAATTGTTCAGAGCCCAGCAGGAAAAGAAAGCATGATTTCTAATGTCAAACTCTAATTCTGTTGGATTGCCAGCCTGTAAAGAAGACTAATGTTCTGAAGATAGAAAAACACACGCACGCCCACATGACCTAAAGTTTAAGTTTTCTAATGTTTTACAAAAAGCAAACGAGTTATTAATCTCTCTGTAGACTGACCAAGCAGAATATAATTTACCAGACCCTCAGAGTGGTTTATGCAAATCACAGTGGTTTCAGAGGAAAGCAATGCCTTCTATTCCTCATTATTGTTCAGTTATTACAGTCATTCTTTGAGGCAAATTTCATTATAGGAAAGACTGCAGTGATTTGTAAGGCTAGTGTCAAAAAAAAAAAATTTACATATATTTAATCAAGAAAATGGTAATAACAACCTTTTATTTTTCTTTGGCATCTGGCGTCTAGGATCTCCAAGTCCTTTATAAACACTAATGAAATAAACTTCACAATGGTCCCAGGAGGAAAAGCAAACAAATATTATTCCAAATAACAGATGAAAAAAATGAGTCACCGAGAGTTTAACTGACTTATAAACAAACCAGAGGAGGGCTGGCAATAAAGCTTAGATTCCTCACTCTAAAATGTGAAGGAAGCTAGAAAACTGATGAGCAATTTAGGGGAACAGTTGTATCCTTAACCAAGCTGAATGGCAGCTTTCTCAGTGCATGCCACGTTCTACAGCCACTGGGTCATCAGTCTGAGCTTAAGCATCTGGACCAGGTGGTAGTAAAATGCTCAATTCTTAACTCTGCCATGCAGCCTACAGAACTTGGGAAACTTCAGATTTTCACATCAAACATCAGGACAAAACCTCAGGTTTTGACTTATTAGGAAATGCAGTGCTGAATTCAGCTTGACAAAGTTCCAGCCAAACTATGACTGCAAAATCCTCAGCATCAGCCTCACGAAAAAGCAAGCACTGGCTGCTATTAGAACATAATCCAACCTTTAATCCCCCAAATCTCCTGAAGTATGGACATTTGGAAGTTACCCCTAAAGGTTTTAAACATATATTTCACGGAGCCTACATATTTTCATCTAGCATGCACTTCAATATGTATGCATTGGGAGAAGCATCCCCAAAACAGTATTACTTTAAAAAAAAACAGCAGAGAAAATTCCCTGGATATCCCAAGCATGGGAAAAGATTCATTTCTCACGACTAATAGGTTTTTATTTACCAGAAAAGGTTTCAAAAATCTAAAGCAAGAAATAAAACACAAAATGGACTACAGAGGTGATAGTCCACCACTGACCTCATCTTCCCCTGCACAGCTCTTATTTATGTCTACAGAATCACCTTCTCATGGAGAAGAAAAACCATCTAGGTCCTAATAAAAGCCTAGGTTCTGTCAGAACAGCCATTCACCCAGACAATAGAGAGGAGAGACTGGCAGCTACAACTACCTGCCCACCCCTGTTCTCAATTATTTTGAAGAACTGCAGGGCTCTATTGCATCACCCTAAATGAAAGCAAGCACAGAGGGTGGTACTTAGAGAACATCTACTGTCCCTGGAACTGACCATATGGACAGGATGGTATAATAGAGGTGTTCAGAAACTTAACCTATCAAGGGGTTTGTATTTTTCATTTTCATTCCACTTTGGTTTTCTGCTGCTTCCCACCTACTTTATTCCTGAGCGTCTCTTAAATGAACACCACGCTGTGTCAGCTGCAAAGGAGTTTTGTGATGTGAACAGCTGAAATGAGGCTGACCAGAAGACTCTCACCTTTGCAAAGGAGCTAATCTGTAGGTTCTACATAAGTAAAAGGCTTCAGCAATCATCCAATTCACAGCCTCAAGGCAATGGCTTCCTTCAACTGTCATGAAAAAAGAAAAAAAAAATACAATAATGGATTGGAATCACTCAGAATTCATGAACTGCACACAATCACACCTCTACGAATCAAATGACTGCATTGTTCTACTAGGCAGTAACTACCACTGAAAGCAAAAACTTATCTTCTTTTTCTCAAAAGGCATCAAACTAACTTCATAGAATCACAGAATGGTTTGGGTTGGAAGGGACCTCAAAGCTCATCTCATTCCAACCCCCTGCCATGGCAGGGACACCTCCCACCAGCCCAGGTTGCTCCAAGCCCCATCCAACCTGGCCTGGAACACTGCCAGGGAGGGGGCAGCCACAGCTTCTCTGGGCAACCTGGACCAGTGTCTCACCACCCTCACAGCCAAGAATTTCTTCCTAATGTCTAATCTAAATCTCCCCTCTTCCAGTTTAAAGCCATTATCCCTCGTCCTATCACTCCATGGCCTTGTAAAAAGTCCCTCCCCAGCTTTCTTGTCAGCTCCCCCAGGTACTGGAAGGTGCTCTAAGGTCTCCCTGAAGCCTTCTCTTCTCCAGGCTGAACATCCCCAACTCCCTCAGCCTGTCCCCATAGCAGAGGTGCTCCAGCCCTCTGATCATCTTCATGTCCTCCTTATGTTGGCAGCACCAGAACTGGATGCAGTACTCCAGGAAAGTAAGGCAACGATATCTGATCTGGATAGTTTCAGAGTCAAATATCAGTAAGTGATGCATTCAAGCAGCAACTGTACTTTCTTCTATTTGCATTTCATTCATTAGGCCTTGCTGATCATCAGCAGATTGTGCAAAATCAATTTCATTTCTCAAAGTGCAGTCTTCTTCCCAGCAGTTTAAGCCAAACCAGAAATCTCTGCACTGAATCACAGAGGCAGGTCAAGTGAGCATGAGCATGATTTCAATTACACAGTTATTAGTTCTATTAAACAATAAAAAAATGTGGTGGAATATAGGCTTCTTGTTTTATGCTTCAGTTTTGAGTGCCTTTTTTAGGTTTCTTAAATATAATATCGGCAATGAAACAAAAGTCAAGACTCTGAATCTTAACTGGAATGAGCAACAAGTTAATCCTCTTTACAAACTCACTAAAACTTTACATAATTTCATTTTCCTGGAAAAAAAAAAAAAACAAACACCACTTCCCTAGTGTTTCTGGCGTAGGTTAAAGTCAGGTTTCCACACTATGAATTTTCTCTCCCAAAAGTCATTCTCAATAAAAACAGGGATATTCAGAAATGTGAATAGAACAGTGTGATTCAGGACATGAGAGTCTCCTCTCCAACCTCTTCCAGGAGGTATGTAACAGAATGCTGCCTCTTACAAAAAACATCCCCATCTCCCCTCTAGACAGTGGTACTGTAGCAATCACCCCATGTAAGAGATGTACCCATGTACTTGTGTAAAGGTTGCTCAAGGAAGCTGATTTAATTACACACCAAATGAGCAACCCAGGTCCTATGCTGTTATCAGCTATAGTAAACTCAGTGTGAAGAGCAGGGATTAGTACTTTTGGAGGTACTTTTTCCTCTGATTTCTACTCCTTGCTGTCTTACTACAACTTACCACATTAGTGAGTCAAGGAGACTCTCCAGGAGTATGGATTTGCTACAATAACATTATGTTTTCTGATCTGCCTTACAGACATACGAGTGTAAGTGCCTGCACAAAGGGACAGTGGGAGCATGCAGTGAGAGCAAGAGAAAGATGCAGGATTGCCCCTTTTTGGCAGCCAGGGATAGCTGTTTATGCAATCATGAAAGCACAGGAAGGTTACTCACTTTCCAGAAGACAGTCAACTGTTTCCTTCTTGTCTAGACATCTGCAAAGCTACAGTTGCAAAAGCAAGCCCTCCCTGCTCTACTGTCCTGCCCTACTTTTCTCCCTCCTCCTCCTCCCCACTACAAACCACCTGCAAGGAGGCAGAGCTCCTGGAGCAAACCCACCAGCAGCAAGCTCTGGCCACGAACAGGTGTGGGTCAACTGAACTATGGGAACAAGCTAAAATAAAAAGTCTCAATTACAAAGGACAAGAACTTTCAGGTGAGGTTCCTCGCAGCATCTCTCAATTCAATGTGATCTGCAACAGCTAATCCTGTTTACATCAACTGGATGTCTGCCACTGCCTTCAGCAGGAGGCCTGAAGGGCACACACTTAATACATCAGCAATTTGGGTGGATGGGGAGCTGCTGCTGCCAGCATAAGTGTATTACTGAGCCTCAGAGCTGACCTTTGTGATGGTCACAAACATGTGCCCAGCTCCTATGAGCTTTTAAAGGACTTTAATTGCAAGCAAGCACATTGATCCTGTTTGATTTCAGTGCTGTTCTGTCAGTCCCATACATGCTCAGAATATTTTTTTAATGAATTTCCAGTGGCTTCACCCTATAAAGACCACCTGGATGTCTATGAGAAGGGTAATGTTCCTGCACACCAAGCACTCCTCCACAACCACTGTCTCCAGGAGCACCATCATGCTGGATTTGACAGTCAAAGCTCAGCTGGATTCAATCACCTGGTTTAGATGAGGCCTCCAAATAAAGCCCTGCCCCTCACGTGTTAAATACTGTTTACTGATGGGTTTAGATGAGACAGAAAATTGAAGACTGTAGGACACTGGACTCCCTGTGCCATTTTTTCATAGGTTTCAAGCCCTGGGTCCTGGCTAAATAGTCAGAATATTTGCATTCTGGCTGGCTTAACCTCCACAAATGAGTAAGGTGGTGTTCCCTTTCCCTGCTGAGCTGGAGTGCATCACTGCAACCCATGGGCAGCCAGCTAAGGTCCAGCTCACAGCTGACTGTGTTTTACTGGCAGAAAAATATGCTGAAAAGCCTGGAAATATATCTCAGTGTGGAACGATTTGGGTGGTAGAAGATGTAAATCACATATTATTTTAAGTCATTAATTGTAGAAGAAAATCAAGCGAAACAAAGCATTTCCGTAACAGCAAGCAATCTCCTGAAAACATACTACCTGTGTCAATGTTATTAAAACAGAAACTGTGAAGGAAAAGTCTATTTATTCAGTTTTGCATGAGTTCTCTGCCAAATAAATTCAGGATGCAAATCCTAGATGTTCTTGCTATGACCTGGACAGTTCTGAACATGATTTTCCTGCCTTGTAGGAAAATTATTCTGAAGCTACTTGCTTGCTGCAGCTCCTCCAAAGCAGTTTGTCACTGACAGCTGGAGAAGACCAGCTTGGACAGACCATGCCCTCATCCAAAACTGACACGCTGCAGCCAGCAAACTTGAATTTCTCTGACTTCTCAGCCACAGTAATTGGAAAAAGAATTTCTAAAGATAAGGCATGTCAACTGGCAGGAGGAGAATCAAATTAATGTAAAATATTAAATGAGACACAATTGGGGGGTTAGATTTTTCACTTAAACATTTGTATCCCTTTTGCCAGTAGATCTTTAATCACAGACCCAAAGAAGGGTCAGACTATGTCAAGCACTTGGAAAAGAAGCTGTCAAATATCATATAGGCAGTCCTGAAAATAGAAATAAATGTGATCTGAAGGGCCTTAAATTTGGGGGGAAGTGAAGTTCTTCAGCATTCAGCTCTGCAGTACAGTTTACAACTATAGCTGTTTCAGAAGTAATAGCATATTACTTCTATAATGCCTACATGGATGGGCACAGTGCCTTAGAGCTGCTGGATTTCAGATGAGAAACGGCACCACATCCTATCTGCATTACAGTTATTCAATGTCTCAAGACAATTTGCACAAACATCCAGTATGTTTGCTTTGCTCTACTCATCAAATTCCATTTTAAGCTTTTTCTACTTCTATTCTCCCAGCAGTATCAAATAGGAGATGAGGTATTTCTAAAACCCTGTGCAGCAGATGTTGTAACTCAGGAGCAGGTGAAGGAGGGCCAGGAAAACAAAAGCAGGGAGCTATGAAGAGTGAATTGTTTTCCAGGTTTTTCTGGTTATTTGCTGTGCTATGTTACACAAGTGGCTTGTTCTCTGTGCCCCAGCAGTACTAGCTCTTGAAAGGATATGTTCCCAGAGGACTTCCCAGAGTCTAATTATTTTTTGTTGGAGAAAAGCACTGTGAAACTGATGAAAAATGCCACAGAAGGGTGCAAAGTTTTATTAGTCTTTAAAGGTCTGAGCAGAAGGCCACTGAAATAAAAAAAAAAAAAGACATTCCTAATTACTTCAGTGGACTTTGAATTGCCCTTTTAGTCAGCCCTCACTCACTGGGTTGCATGCATTTGTCATTTCCTTTGCTCCATTTCAATGTCACTGCCTGCTCGCAGCAGAGCATTCCTGGGGAAAGCAGTAGTGCACCGACCAGCAGGAGGTGTTTTCTTTTACTAGTTATTGAAATTATTTTTATTTTGAACTAAAAAATTACTTTTGATTACATTTTCATATTCCAATAGCACTGAAAAATGCCCAAAATAAAGATCATAAGCTTGACAGGTTTGGCAGTATAAAAAAATTCAACTATAAAGGAGAGTACACTGCAGATACTTACAATCTAACAGACACCTACTGTCACTCCAGTCTGGTTCTACTGCAAAGAGTTAAAGCTTCTGGAGACTGGTGGGTTTCTTGTTGTGCCATCTGAAGAGAGGAAAGCAAAAAAAAAAACCAACAAAACGGTCACAGCCAGTTAGCCACAGCAGACTGAGTTCTAAGGAGCACATCTGCAAATGAAGCAGCTAGCTTGCCACAAGCCCCCTGGGCTGTCAGAGAAGATTCCTCCAAGTGCTCACATCTGAATCCCAATTCCATAGCAAGATTTTGGAGGAGACAAAAAGCCCCTATCAGCCAGGTATGTCTAAATTACCATTTTGCCCAAAGCAAACTGGGTTGACACATTTAACAAATGTTTTGAGAAATACCAGAGATTTCCTTCCTTAAGCCTGTTTATAGAGGACTTCAAAGCTTTGTGGGTGTCTAGATGTGATTTTGATTAAGAATTTGGGAACAGCACTTGGGTTTTCAGGGGTATGCTCTTTCATTTTACAAAGGCAGTGCCTGCAGATCAGTCAGAGGAAAAAACCCACAATCTACAGCACTGCAAAGTAAATTTAATTCTACTGTAGATATCTGTGTTCGTGGCAAGTTAAAAATAACTGCAAACTAATGAGAGAATTTAATGGTCAGCAATGAGCATTCACCAAGTAATGCTCCATGCTATCCTGCAATCCATTCTTTCAGTGTCCAGTTCAAACACCTTATCTTTGTGTAAATGAAAATTGCTTTTGGGTTTGCTACAGTTCATAAGATCAAATTATTCATTATTTGGGAGCGTTCAGATTACTGTGGAATTATTATGCCTACAGTATTTTTTAATGTTAGCCAATATTAATATGAAACATCACATTAAACAACAGTACTGGCTGTTCATTGTTGTGTTTGAAATGGTTTTTGCTGCCTAATTGGGTAACAGGCACAGCACATAGGTGAACAATTACTACATAGGGTCAAAGAGAACAGTAAGTGGTACCTACAGCTTGGGAGTGACTCAGTGCCTAAACACAGCAATCCAGTGACAATTTATAAACCCTAGATTTACTAAGACCTGTGACACAGGACCTACGGGACCCTGCCACCTTCCATAGCAGAAGCTAGACGACAAGAACAATATCCAAAGGCACATGAAACTTGATTTTTAGGTGCTTAGGTCCTTTGTTTCTACAACACATTCATCCTTTACCTCTCAGTGAACGCTTAATAGTGTTTCTGAAATGATATGCCACATACAACACTGTAACCACGTCCATCTATGTCCATACTAAGCACATTTCAAATGATATCAGCTAATGCTTTTAAAAAGCACCTTCTCTCTTCATCTGATTCTTCTGTAAATAAAACTCCCAATAAATCTATCTAAATCTGAATGCCTTGTAAACTCTTCTTGCCATACAAATAACTATTAACTGAAAAAAAAAAAAAAAGCTCAAAATCATGAGTTTGATTTTAAAATAAAATAGGGGAGAATATTAGTTTTCTTTCTGTTAGCTCAGTTTCTAACCCAGATCTCTACAGTTCACTTCTCAAACACAGGGGTTATAAAAGTAATGCTGAGATTCCCACTATTTGTGTAATCCTTGGAGCTTGATCTTTTATAAAAATACCAAGTATGATCAAGCATGATTCAAGTCACCATAACTGGTAACTGCTGATGGAACTCCACCCTTCTCTAGTTATCCATCTTTACTTCTCATAGTGCCTTCTCTCTACCTTGTGCTGCACCACAACAAAGGCATTTGTTTCCCACCACACTAGTCCTAATGCTAATCCAACTCCACAGTGACATGGTTTTCAGCATAAAGCCACAAAATACTTTAGACTTTTTGGTTATAAGGTTAGATTTCTACCTTTTGGGCTCCCTGCAGCTGCTGAGGGTCAGGTGAGCGTTGGCCCAAAGTAATCAGTGGTGTTGGTGGAGGTCAGCATAGCTAAAGATCAACCACATTGTATTAACAGACCATAATTAGCATGAAACAACCTGGAAAGCCAAAGAAATTCCAGCCTAAGGAGCTACTTCTGTCAGAGAATCTAGGATAAATATTCTCTCTGTTACTTACTGAACTGCTCGCTTAGGTAAAGTTCAAGAAATATTAAGGGATGACAAGGAGAAAGTGTGTTTAAGTGTGTTTATTTAACCAGTAAGTTCTGTGTGTCTATCAGTCTCCTTTTTAATAATTTTAATTGGTCTTTTATCCACTCTGTATCTTCAATAGCTTCCTCAGCTAGCATATTCCTCAGAACTGAGTATTGCTCAATACTTGGGAAATAGTTTCTGACACTGTGGACATTAATAATTGTCATATTTGGAGAGTCTTTAAGTACATGTAAGAATGTAAGATGAATGCCAACATTTCAATTCAATGTTTGCCATTTGTAATACTCCTGTTGGACTTCAAATATAAACCAGGAGTCAAATGTAGAACACTAGTGTTACAAAATATAGAACACAAACCTATAGATGTGCCTGTGGCATCTTCAGTATGGAAGACATTACTTTTCTAAAGATCTTGTAAAAACAAAGCAGCTAAGTAACCACACAATATGAAAGAAGAGACAAAGGAAGTCTAACCCAGCAAATCCAACCTAGTGCAAGCTCCTCTAACAATACCATTTTTGAATGGCTAAAAAAACCAGGCAGCAGAGATTCCTGTTTAGCACATCACCTGAAGGTAAATAACTTGGTAAATCTTTCTTCGTGCTGATAATAAGAACAAAACCTACTGTGTACACTGACATGCTCAGAACAGGGTTCACTAATTTAATTAACTCTTGACTGAACTTCACCTTGCAGTACTTCTGAAAAGGAATCTAAATGTAGAAAAAAACTTACTACCTTCAGGGCAGAGGCATTAGGGCTGGCTACAACTCTACCATGATCTTTGGATGATTCCACAACATGCAAAAAGATAAGACAGCTATTCCAAGGATTATTTTTAAAACAGATTTAGCAGTGGCTATGCCTACTCTGGCCGTGTATTCTGGCCTAAGCCCATTTGACCAGGCTCACTTACCTTTGAAAGCTTTTAATGGCACATCCCTATTGTAGCACAGCAGTTTGCATACCAGAAAGCAGAGGGCAGGCAGGAGAGGAGTGTGGTACATCAGCTCCTACTGTGCCTAAGAACACTGCTGATGGCAACTTGATATAGTTAGTGTCATCAGTTCCCATGATTTTTACAGTGACTCTCACTGTACACTGTACTGTTCCACAGTCCCCAGGTTTTGATGTCTAAAAGACACCGATCCTTCCTTAAAAAAGAAACCCTATGTGTTTTGGTCTTCTTGTTACAGCAAAAGGAAAAGCGTGAGCAAGGAAAATACATATCCTAAAGATTTTAAACCAAGGAATTATGTTTTAAAATGTAGAGGGTTTGTTTTATTTTTCAGTTGAGATCTAATTCACACCTTTAAAGTCTGGGTTTTTGGCAAAGGCTGGGACAGAGAACTTGGACATTTACTGAAAGACACAACTCTGCTGTCATCAAAGGACAGTGCCAATGAACAGGGCAAGTGTTTCCCTCCCTCTGTCTGTGCTCCCCAAACCTGGGGAGGTTTAGACTGGATATTAGGCAGAATTTCTTCACAGAACGGGGTGTCAGACATTGGAATGGGCTGCCCAGGGCAGTGGGGGAGTCCCCATCTCTGGAGGTGTTGCCATAGTGCTCAGGGATATGGTGTAGTTAAGGACTGTCAGTGTTAGGTTGATGGTTGGACTCGATGATCTTCAACGTCTTTTCCAACCTGGGTGATTCTGGGATTCTATCAGCGTTACTATCCAGGCTGACTACTAAATAAACTCCTTTAGATTTTTGAACAAACAGGTAAAAAATAGTAAAAATCCTCAAAACCTACTGATGACAGCATGAGCAAACAGCAGAGGTGAGGAATTTGCTCAGGCTATGGCCCCAGCTGGCAGCCAGGCTCCCAGTCACCGCAGTCACCCCAGCAGCACAAGCGTGGAGACTCACCCAGCACCCACAGCCTCTACCTCTGCCTCAGGGCCACCCTCGTGGGGACACAGGCTGCTGCCATCGCCGGCTCCTAAGCAGCGGGGTGCCGGGCTCGGGGAGCAGGGAGCGGGCAGGGGCCCAGGGGCCGGGGGACCCGCACCCCTTCTCCGCAGATCCCGCCCCGCCTGCTGCGGCGGCCTGCGGCACCCGGGCGGCTCCAGCCACCAGCCCGGCAGCGCCGGGGCGGCAAGCGGGCAGAGAACATCCTGCCTTGTGTCACCCCCCGCCCCGCCGCCCCACTCACCCGCCGCCTGCCCGCCAGCCCCTCCAGCCCCGCTGCCTCACGCCGGGGACGCGCCGGGCCAGGCGGGGAGAGAAGGCCCGGCCCAGCAGGCCGCGGGGCCGCTGTTTCCATGGGAGCGGCCGGGCCCGCAGCGGGGGGGGCGCCTCAGCGCAGAGCGGCGCGGGCGGCCGGGGCTGCGCAGACACGTTCGGGTTTGATGGAACCGCGGAGCCACAGAACAGCCCTGGCTGGAAGAGACCTCTGAGATCACCCAGTCCAACCATTAACCCAGCACTGCCCAGTCCCCACTGCCCCATGTCCCTCAGCACCACATCTACACGGCTCTGAAATCCCTCCAGGGATGGGGACTCCCCCACTGCCCTGGGCAGCCTGGGCCAGTGCTGGGGAACCCTTTCAGGGAAGAATTTTTTCCTAATATCTAATCTAAACCTCCCCTGGCACAACTTGAGGCCATCACCCCTTGTCCTATCCCTTGTTACTTGGCTAAAGAGACTCATCTCCGCCTCACTCCCCCCTCCTTTCAGGGAGCTTCAGAGAGCAATGAGGTCTCCCCTCAGCCTCCTCTTCTCCACACTGAACCCCCCAGTTCCCTCAGCCGCTCCTCGTCACATTTGTGCTCCAGACCCCCCAAGGTTTGTAGGACATCCCATGGAACTGGCACAGAGCTTGACTCACACCTTGGGTTGCAGAACAGGATCTCTTTTTTCGGTCTCACAGTGTGAACTGCAAAGTAACTTTAATACGATTTGTTCAAGTACTGTTAAGCAACTCTCACAGGGTCCAAAGCGTGTTTCATCTGTTTCTTTTGTGTGTTTTTTCCTCAGGTACTGACCACAGAATGGCCCAGGCAGCAGATGAAATGTCACTGCAGGTGGTATCGGCCGTCAGTAACTCAGCCTTGCTTCAGCCAGGCTTCTCCCTCCTCAATTTTGATGGGCACGTTTTCTTTTTCGGGCAGAAAGGATGGCCGAAGAGATCCTGTCCCACTGGTGTTTTCCTCCTCGATATAAACCAGAATGTGTTCAAAATGAAACCTGCCTTATTCTCTAAAGACTCCTGTTACCTCCCCCCTCTCCGCTACCCTGCGCTTTGCATGCTCCGCCGAGGCCATGCGGATTCTGATGAGTGCCAGTATATCATTCATGGTGGGAAAACACCTAACAATGACCTCTCTGATAAGATTTACATTATGAGTCTGGTGAGCAAAACCAGCAAGAAAACCACGTTCCAGTGTGTTGAGAAAGACCTGGGCGGTGATGTCCCTGAAGCTAGGTATGGGCATACAATTAACGTAGTTCATAGCCGGGGAAAAAGCATGAGCGTTATATTTGGAGGGAGATCATATACTCCTCTTGCACAAAGAACCACTGAAAAATGGAACAGCGTAGTTGACTGTTTGCCATCTGTGTTTCTCATTGATTTTGAGTTTGGATGCTGTACATCATACATACTTCCAGAGCTTCAAGATGGACTTGCTTTCCACGTTTCAGTTGCCAGAAATGATACAATCTACATTTTGGGAGGCCATTCTCTTCAAAATAACATCAGGTCCCCCAGCTTGTACAAGCTAAAAGTCGACCTCCCACTGGGCAGCCCAGCCCTGACCTGCACTGTCTTGCCAGGGGGGATATCTGTGTCAAGTGCCATAGTGACTCGAACCAGTGATACCGAATTTGTCCTTGTTGGGGGCTACCAGTCTGACAACCAGAAACGGTTGGTGTGTAACACCATAATTCTGGATGATAATAAGATAGAGATTGTTGAAAGGGCGAGCCCGGACTGGACACCAGATATTAAACACTGCAGGATGTGGTTTGGCTGCGATATGGGCAAAGGGTCTGTATTGCTGGGCATTCCTGGGGCCAACAAACAGTTAATCTCAGATGCAAACTACTTCTACATTTTGAGATGCAAAGGAGTAGAAGAGGAGAAGGAGGAAGCACAAATTTGCAGTCAGACATCGACTGAAGACCCTGGAGACTCCACTCCATTTGAAGATTCAGAGGAGTTTTGTTTTAGTGCTGAAGCCAATAGCTTTGATGTTGATGATACTGACACTTACAATGAGGATGATGAAGAAGATGAATCAGAAACGGGCTACTGGATCACCTGCTGTGCCAGCTGCAATATTGACATTAACACCTGGGTCCCTTTCTATTCAACAGAGCTCAACAAGCCTGCAATGATCCTGTGTTCCAGCGGGGGTGGCCACTGGGTCCACGCACAATGTATGGATCTCTCAGAGAGCATGCTCCTACATCTCTCAGAAGCAAATGTCAAGTACTTCTGCAATGAGCACATTGACCTTAATAAAGGGCTACAAACTCCCAAAAAGGTGGTGAACTTGAGAAAGCAACCCATGAAACCGTTGCGCAAAAAGACGCCCATGAAGTTAGCAACACCAGCGAAGAAGTTCTTTCTTCGGAGGTTGTTTGAGTAGATTTACATGATTTGTATTCACCTGGGAGGAAGCGAAATCACAGTCAAAGACAGCTAGTAATGGTTGAAGCAGAATGGGGTATTGGAGCTTGAAGAGATCATTTTATTTAATTTATGTCAATTATCTGAATATTCCAGTTACATTTCAAAGCTCATGAATTGATTTTGTCTCTTACATGTATTTTTTGCAATATCTGGATAGGAACCCCATCGCAGAGGGCGTTGTGCAAACACACACCAGACACTGGTAACTTTGTGCTGTATTTTTTGCTGTAACTTACTCCCTATTTATCCCCAGTGAGTTTAATGGAACTGCTGGTAGGATAAGACATTGTCCCATTGTACTCAGTGCAGTTAGTATCTATCTATAAACAACATTTTAATTTTTTATCTTAGTGAGTAGTTCTAGAAATATTTGGCCTAATTTATAGCTGCATTACTCCAATTTTATCTTGATGTAATGAAATATAATTAGACTAATTACTCTGGTTTTAAACTAAAGTGGTTGATTAAGTCCCTTGGGCCAGAAATAATGAATATTCAGACACTGAGGGTCAGTTTTCTTGAGAGACTTCCATTATGGCAGGCTTACATATGGAGCACTTAATTCTGGATAATTAATGTTTGATTTTCTGAGGTGTTGAATGATTATATGTGAGTTTTGGCTACAGTTGTGGAATATCATCTCGTAGTAAAAATGAAATTGCTTTTTTAAACCACTGTGCTCAACAACTGCTTTCTGTTTGTATTTTTAAAAATCTAGGAAGCTAATAAAGTTAATAATAAAAATGTTTGGGGGTTGGTTTTTTTTTTTCACCTACTCATGGGGTAAATCACCCATTGTGAATCCCAAAGTTTGCAAAAGGATGGCATGTGTGCTTGGGAGGTCCATCTGAAGTCTGACAAGGGGTCTAGCTTCACAGCCACCCCATGCTGTGAGCTCCCAATGACTTCAGAGGAAGCTCCTTCTGATGAACAGGACTTTTATCATTTCCTCCAGGTCCTCAACTGTGCACTTCTTTCTCTGCTCTCCCAGGGTGACTGTGTAGAGTGTGAAAGCTTAAAAGTGCAAGCTGTAGCTCAGAGTGACTCATTGAGCTAGTGGAGCATTGTGAGGGTGGAAACAAATGCAGCTGGCTGCTCAAAGCATGAGGAGAAGATTGGATTCAGATTGAAAAGGACATTGTCAAGGTTGAATAGCCCAAGAGTTTACTAAGTTTTTTTTGTGGATTCTTTTATTGGCTATTTGTAAAGCCTCATCATTCTTAACTTTATTTTTTATTTTTATTACCGCTCTAAACATCTTTTCAAAAAATCAATACCATCAGCTCAACATTTGTGAGCCAACAATAGCTCAGTATTCACAGCCCAGCTCTCAAGCTGGACCCCTGAATAAAAAAGAAAAACAGGAGCAGCTGTCAGCCTTTTGATCACTCTGTGCAGACCTGAGCAGCCACTCCTTTACAGAGCAGCATGTGTACCACAGTATTCCTATCAACACAGCCGGGTATGCACAGTGCTCCCCTTAAAACCTTCACATTCCAACTCAACAGCAGAGGAAAGTAAAGGGCAGCCATACCAAGTTTCTGTTTTCAGCCTTTTCATATGCTGAGGGAAGTTATGGCAATGTCCAGTCCAAGTTTTTGCCTGTTACCTCTCCCAGTTACTATCATTATATCTAATATCTTACCCGAGCTGTTCTTTACTTAAGTCTATGGCTGTGAAAAAAGCAATTCACAGCCAGACTTTACAATATTCCTCATCAGGCCCATAACATTAGTGTTATTATCAGTGTTTGAACTGTGCTTTTCTTAAATGTATTTTTTATTTGAGTGTGAGAGGGACAAATTGCTTGGTCAAACCATGTCTCACCCTCACAGTTGGTGGGCAATTCAAGCAGCACGAAATCACAGCTCAGAGACTGTAGACATTGCATGAAGAGGAAGTCATAAGTAAAGTCAAATATTCCAAAGGTTTCTAACATAAAGCGATATATGAACATCAGCCTGTCAAGAAGACACTTGACATAGCATTCAAGACTGCAGAAAGCACTTCATTCCCTGATCATTCAGATGACACTTTTGAGTCATGTACTTGTTAGAGCATTGATTGTCTTCAAAACCAGCTAATCAATACAAGATGTTTCTTCCTCAGGCAGGTTAGAAATAGAAGATAAAATGAGGTAGATTTGAGTGCAGAAGTAAATCTCTATTGTATCTGCATCCAACTGACCTATGTGTTTTGTAACCACAACAAGCAGCATCGTGGTTCCCAGCCACATTTTCGTAACACTATGTTGTTATTATCAGCTTTTATGAGAATAACATATAGATTTTACTGCTGTTGAAAGGTACTTGGACCCTGAAGTACCTGATTAATCTACAGGAAAGGCACAGCACAAACTTTAGTGGTAGCACTAAAGCACATGTCATAGTTCAGAGTGACTCATTGCACCAATAGACCATTGAAAGGAGTGGAAATAATGCAACGGGGAGCCCAAAGCAAAAGACTGAATTCAGATTGAAAAAGAATCTGTAAGGTTATTTACTCCTGGACTCAACGTACTAAAGGCAGAAGGATTGGCTTATCTTTTTTCCATGATTGGTGGTTATAGGTCCCTCTGTATTTTATTTCCTACCCTATCCTGTTTCAAACAAGACTAACTTCTGGGAAGGGCTTGAGCAACAGCATCTGAAAATCCAACTCCAATTTGGTGTCTCTACTTGACCTTTGAGAATTGTGACACTGAAGCCCATTTTTTCTTTTTAAAAAGTGCAAGATAATAACTGTATAAACCTTTCGCTTTCTAAATACATACATACATATGTATGTATAACTGCATCCAGTTCTGGGGCCCCCAGCATCAGAAGGACATGGAGCTGTTGGAGTGGGTCCAGAGGAGGCCATGAAGATGATCCAAGGGCTGGAGCACCTCTGCTATAGGGACAGGCTGAGGGAGTTGGGGTTGTTCAGCCTGGAGAAGAGAAGGCTCCAGGGAGACCTTAGAGCACCTTCCCATACCTGGGGGGGCTGACAAGAAAGCTGGAAAGGGACTTTTTACAAGGGTATGGAGTGATAGGACGAGGGGTGATGGCTTTAAACTGGAAGAGGGTGGATTTAGACAAGATATTAGAAAGGAATCCTTTCCTGTGAGGGTGGTGAGACACTGGCCCAGGGTGCCCAGAGAAGCTGTGGCTGCCCCCTCCCTGGCAGTGTTCCAGGCCAGGTTGGATGGGGCTTGGAGCAACCTGGGCTGGTGGGAGGTGTCCCTGTCCATGGCAGGGGGTTGGAATGAGATGAGCTTCGAGGTCCCTTCACACCCAAACCATTCTTATGATTCCACGATGCTGTTTTTTCCATCCAACATTTTTTATTCAAGGTCAGATGAAAGAACTTACCTTGGTGATATAAAGTCCAGAAATTAGATGCCTAATTACCTGATTGCATAAGGAAATCAGGTAGCTTAATTTACTCATCATTAATTGTATCCAAAGCAGTTGGTTTACGTAAGTCTTTTGACCCTGAGATATCACTGCAGGGAAGAAAGAAAGATTTTCTGAAGTGGAATAAAGGGAAGCTTCAAATCATGCACTGAAAAGTAGATTGGAACTAATCTTTTCAGCTCAGTCTATGACAAGGAGCCAAAGTTTGATGCAAAGGATACAGAGAAGCCAGTAAAGAGGCTTAACATATTAGCATGGCCATAACGGTGAACGGCTGATTTTAAACAAACACTGGGATGGCATTTGTAAATGAAGCAAAAGCCATTTACAGACTAAATAAAACGGATTTTAAATTAGTTTAGTTTTCTGTCAAACAGTTGCCTGTGAGGAAAGGTGCTGAAAGGAGTGCTGAGACTCACAGAGTAATCTTCATTTGTGTTAATTTAGTGATTTCCAGAACCAGGCTGGAATCACAGCTGCCTCTGGGTATTAGACCAGCCTAAGCATTGAATGAAAAGTAAGACTGTTACCATGAAATTATGTGCAAAGGTGAAAAACTGGTAAAAAATACAAAGTTGGAGGCTTAAATATTTGTAAGACCTTTATTTTATACAGGTTTCATGAATTAAGAAACTAATACAGTAAGAAAAAGTACAATTCTGAAGCCACGTGGTGAGACAAAGCGCAGAACTCAGTGTAGTCAGAAATTAGGATGCTGTAAAAGTCTAGCATTTGTTTCTGAACTACCTGATTGCAAGTCAAAGCTGATCAGCTTAAAGTCAATGGAATTATTCCTGTGAGGACAAAAATACGTGAGACCAAAATCATGGCTCCTGACATAATTCCTATCATTTCATCAAATGGCAATTCACAATATGGAGCCCTTGAATAAAACCAAACAAAACCAGATTCATAATGTGATTCTATAAAAACAACAGCCAGTACAATTTCACCAGTATAAAATTATTTACCATGAATCACTGAAGGATTTGTACCAAGTATTAACATAAAAAAGAAAATGTGAAGGTTTGATAGAGTGACACGAATTGAAGTGTCTCTGTTTTTCTAAAGCCTGTTCAAAATTAAAAAGCTTAACAACTGACTGCATAAGCAAATGAGGCACCTGTCTGCAGCCTGAATTTGTTTGCATGGCTGTGGGCATGCAGCATTGTTGTTTTATCCCTGTTTACAAAGCTTCCCTTGCAGGTACCCACCCTTTCCATGCCTTTTTTTTCTAATGAGTTCAGACCTCTCAGAGGGAGTCTCTTGATTTACAGGAGATGTCAACAATGGGGAAAAAGATTAAACTAGATTCAAGTCTAAAGAAAAGAAAAGGAAAAAAAAAATAGTAGTAGTTCTCTGTATCAGCTATCCTGCCCAGAGCTGGTAGAATGTGAAATGTGTCTTGATTGCTTAATAATATTTCACAAAAGAGTACTTTGACATGCCACTGCATTCTTCTGTCCCCATCCAGATTCTGTGCAGTCTGACAAGTTACCCCAGGATAGAAGCCTCATCTTGAGAAATCATACATATATGGATAAAACTTACTCAACTCTTTTGAAGGCAGTGAGGTGAATCACTTGCTGTCACATCAGCAGCTTGTCCAAGTTCATTTGGAATTGGAAAATGTTAGTGGAGTCACTGAAATTCCATGTGCAGAATGAACAGTCTGATGGAAGGTACACCTTGCAATGAATGGGTCTGGGTAAATTGGGAGTAAAATTCACTCCTGGGCAAAAAGCAGCAAAGAATGTATATAGCACTTAAACAGAG
This sequence comes from Podargus strigoides, assembly GCA_028020825.1. Lineage (NCBI taxonomy): Eukaryota > Metazoa > Chordata > Aves > Caprimulgiformes > Podargidae > Podargus > Podargus strigoides. The sequence goes on along the minus strand of CM051624.1, from coordinate 42,165,739 downwards.
TGAAAATCAGAGAATCACAGAACAGCCTTGCCTGGAAGAGACCTCTGAGATCATCAAGTCCAACCATTAACCCAGCACTGCCAAGGTGAGTCAAGATTGTTAAAGTGGGCCCTAGGTTATTCAAGCAGAGTCAAGGATAAAACATAAGGCAATACATTTATTCCAAATATCCATATAAAGGAATAGATATGTATATTTATATTGCATAATGAAATATATGCTGGCCAAAAGTGCAAGCTCCATCTGCATTGACTGCTAAAGAATGCTCTTTATACCTGCTATTTATACTCCCTGGGAAGCAGCTGTACTTGTGGTCTGCATTTATTGGTAAAGAACATTATTTATGTAAACCTGGTATTTATGCTCTATGGTAAATACTTGTTTTATTCAAAGAATTAAAAATAATCTGAAAATTAACACTCAGTAAGTGCAGATGTACGTGGTACACCATACAAAAGGCACTGCAGTCCTTATGACTGCTTAGAAAAGTAAAAGGCATTATTTACAACTGCAAATTTTGAAAAAATTTTAAACTATGTTTAAAGAAACTATGTATTAAAACAAAGTTCTGAATTACAGGATACTTCAAAAAGAGTATTTTAATTAATAAAATCAAAAGAAATTCATAATCAGAATAACACTAATATTTGTACTAATTACTAACACTTCATTCTTTTAATTGTCTGTAAATGGTAAATACTAGATCCTCAAAGATACAGCAAATAATATAAACAAGATACTACTGAACAAACCTCAGACCATTAATTCTTGAAGTTTGTTGTTCACTTACATGAACTGCTACCACATCAAAATAAAACCCACAAGCAGATTCTTTTAGATCTGTACTTTGACTCTTTCTGCATTTAATCTCATTTCAGAACCAGTTCTCCAAACACATTAATGCCCTAACTGCAGGTGAAAGGCTAGGTCATTTTTGGGGCATCTCAGGTACTTCTGAGTGTATTTCATGAATATGTCATTGCAGGAAATTGATATCATTTTAGTATATGAAAGGCAAATACCACCAACAAAACAGTTCTGTTAATAAAGAGGAATGCTGTAATAATGTAAAACACAGGATGCAGTAAGTTCAAGGCAGTTCATTGCTTTTTAACTAATCTTTATGCCCAATATCTTTGAGGTTAATAAATGTCATTTCTCTCGTACAGATTTGGAAAATGAGGCTGTGAGTAGGGTGTACCCCAGGTGTCAAAAACCTGGGTGTCAGAGACACTTGGAGCACACCAGCAGCAGTGAAATACCCTGACAGGGAAGACCAAAACACTGCCATGGATCTGATCAAGGTGATACCTATCTCCTGAGAAATGGGTCTGCTGTGACTAAAGTCACTTGGCAAACCTGTGGGCCTGCTGCTATTAATGACGACTGGCTGGTGACTTCAGTGAGGCCAGGAATTCACTCAATAAAGCTCTACTGAGACAAATAATATTATATACTGAAGTTACCATAGAAATCTAAAATGCTCACGAAGCAACACAGCAGAGCTCGAATGTACTTTGCATAGTGAGATAACCACGAGGCACTGTAAATCCTGCTTTAGGAGCACAAGTTTGAACTTCAAACAGACTACAATAAGAGTAGCTTTTAAAAATTCCAGCTACCTTTCCTGTCTCTTCATATAGTAAATGAGCATGGTGATACCACCATCCACTCCTAAGCAGTATTACAACATAAATGTTAAATAATATTTTTTTTTAAGTTTGTGAGATCAAAGTTTGCATCTTTAGGAAGTATTTTATAAAAAAAAAACCATGAACTTTATCCCCAAGTGTCTCACTGACAAATCTTTTCGTATAAAAGCCAAAGGACCATCAATAAAATAACCAAGCCCTCTTAAAAAGTAAACAGCAAACTAGTTTTAAAAATGCAAACAGAACAAATAGCCATGCTACGTTTCTCAGCAACTGTCATAACTCTCCCGAATCACATTCATTCCAAAACACTACTTGATATAAAACCTTGTTTGCTTTGGCTTGCTCACTTATAAACAACACTCTAAGACCTCAGTAAACTGAAGACCCTTCTTTGCGATTTGTTTCCTCTCTCATCTTGCAGAGCAACTGGTAAATGCACCACTGCCTTGTCTCTTCTGGGAACTTCCACCAGACATGGTGTCTATTAAACCCCACTTAGCACCTTTAACAGGGAGTGTCAAAATGATCATTTCAGACTTCCCTGTACCTCTGCAGGCCTGAAAAAGAAGCTGCCTCCTTGCAGGAATACACCAGCACAAACCCAACAGCAAACGTGCTTTACATCTAGAGTTCTGCTGAATCATTGCTTTCCAAGACCTCTGGTGGCAAGGAGTCACCTAAACTATCCTCTGGATCAATGGTGAAGCCCTGGTTTTTTAATGTTTTATGAGCATTCATGAACTTCTGGAGGTACTTAGAGGTATATAGCCAGTGATGCTTCAAGACATCCTCCATCTCATAGCATTTGGACTGCCTGGCATTCATTTTTCGGAACCTCCTAAACAGTTTGTTTCCAGACTCATTTCCTTCGCTTGCCCAGGCCCCAATGGACCCATCTCTTTCAATGATTTCAGGAACGTGAGCAAGGGTTTTGTGGAAATAATTTGTAATCTTTCCTTCATATCTGTACTTGAACTTTGTAGACAGGAGCTCAGCAAAACGCTGTGAATTGTAGCTGTACTGGCACAGCAATTCTGGACACTCCCTGGCAGGGCATGACGATCGCCACACCGGCTTCATCTTCAGATAAAGGTCCATGAGTTCTCTGAGGGCTTCGTGCCTTTCCTCACTCTTTATTAATTCACATACTGCCTCTACTGTCTCTTTGGACATGAGCTTTCTAGCAAAATTTCCACTCATCCTCAACATAGGCTTCAAGCTTATCTTCTTCCTGAGGTGTTTGTCAAGAGTCAACTGCCACCTCTTCCTCTCCTCTTTAGACGCATCGGGATTCTTGTAAACTTCACCGATCTCCATCTGGAAGATCCTGTAGAATTCTGTTGCGTTGCCGATGTCGCAGTGCAACGCGTCTATGGAGGGAACGGTCTCAATAAAAGGTTTGGCCGAAACACCTTTCACTCTGTCACGGAGCTCATCAACAGATTCGTGATATGGGTTGGACCTCCATATTTCATATCGCTCCAGATTTTCAGCGTGGCTCCTCGTTATGGAGTGGAAGACTAAATTCTGGGATGCCTCCAGGCGGGTCGCGTCACACAGGGTACAAATGTAAGTGGAGCCTGAGGCCTCCAGCCCTTCCACTTCCCGCACAAGTTTCTCATCATATCCTGTGCTCCTGAAGATGAATTTGAATGTTCTCAGGATGCCCCCCATTTCAAGCAGCAGTTCGCTGTTTTTCATGGCCTCTCTTTCTGCTATGAGGGGGCTCAGGATTGCCGTCAGAGTCTCGTGATCCGATTCGTCAGCCAGCATGAGGCACAAGGGCTTGCAACACAACTCTGAATTGGGCTTTCCTTCTTCAAAGATCCTCTTGCTTTGGTTCCCGTGGGCTACAGCAATGTTCATGACTGTGAAAGAAAAACGAACAGCCTTCTCTGGGACAACAGGCCCACTTCCATGCTTCTCGCTGACGTCTCCCATTCCGTCACAGGACTCTTTTACTACCACAGTGAAGGGACCATTCAAATAGTCATCCAGGTTTTTTGCTTTCATGCCTTCCAAGATCTCCTCCTCCATGTCCTTTAAGGCACAAACCAAGGCTGCGTCATATCGAAATCTCTTCGCAATGGTGTCTACTGGGTAGTCATCAATTGAGAGTGGCAATCCTGATAGTCCATCTATGATTCCCACTTCTGTGTTAGTGGATACATTTTTCAAGGGAGGTTTCCACTCGAATGGATGATAACCTGGTAGGAGGGCCTTCTCAGCAGCACGAAGAGCATGCAAAGGCTGAAAGATCTGCCTCCCAGTGACAGCTTTTACCGTTCTGTACATTTTATGATACTGGCTGCAGCTGAGAAATGTGTTGACTCGGATTGCCAAGCAGACAGCAGGGTGAAGTCCAGATCCCCTCCCTTGCATTATAGCCTCCAATTCATCTGCTTGTTTGTGTTCGTTTTTTGCTCTTAAAGCTAGCAGGAACAAAGTCATGCATACAGCCTTTATATCACCACCCTCTTCTTTCTCAGCAAAAGCCCTGACTTGACGCTTCAGTTCTCGCAGACGATGTTTCTGAGCTCGCCTGGTCAAAGACAGGAGATGCTGCCTCGGTCGGCCACCTTTATTTATGTAGCTGTAGAGCTCTCTATCTTTCTTCTCCTTGTGGCTGGAGAGGTGTTGGCCATATTTTCCATGCAAGATCTCCTCATCACATTCCTTTACAGGACATCTTATACTCAGGCTATCGAGGATGTTCAGGAAGGATTTCACCGGGGTTACCAGATCAGTAGGGAAGCAGGGATACCAGCAGGAGGGGCAATAGCTGCCCATAACCTTAAGACATTTCAGGATGCAAGTTCTACAAAACAAGTGTCTGCATGTTGTTTCCACTGGATCTGCCAAAATATGCTCACAGACCTGGCAAGAGATGGATTTAATGAAATCTACGGGGTAATCAACTGCAAGCAGCTTGGTGCTGAGATGTATATTCTTGCAATTGACAATCTCTTTCATTAATTTTTTGTTGTTTAGCTGTGCTTGGTTTTTCACGCCTCTGTTTATCCGAGCACGCTCTGCGATGGTCTTCACACGTTTGCCATGTTGTCCACTGGGTGGTTGGCATTTTCTCTTGGTTCCCCGACTCGCAGTGTGGCACACATCACAGCCTGGGGAGTGAGGCTGCCACTCCATCGTGCTATTCCTAGGAAAATATACTTCACATGGAGTATTACTGAATTTTCTGTGGATAATACTCCAGCAGTTGTGACAAAATCGAGTGGGATGGATCGTATCAACATCTCCTCGCACATCAATCTTAAAAACCTTAGCAATAAGGTCTGGCCAAGAGGTGGCTGTTTTTTCTTTCTTTCTCAGCAGCCACAGAGTTTCATCATCCACTGGCCCATGCACTGGATGAGTCCTCTTGTGACATTCGGTTTTAAACGAAACTCCACAGATCCGGCAAAGTCGCTTCAGATTGTTCTGATGAGTTTTATTGTCTTGTGTTTTCATGTCATTGGCATCTTTCTTAAGCGCCTGCCCATTGCCCACTAAGTCCATCTTTTCTCCTCTTTGCTCTGCTTCATCTTCACACAGCACGATTTCTTTGTTTGAAGAAGTGACCTCTTCTGCCTGATCTTTGTTTATGTGCTGGCTGTCATCAGAAGGCTTTTTTTCAAATGATCTCACTTTAAACAGCTTGAATTTCCATTCAGAAAACTTTGCATACGGATGCTGAATTTCTTCAGGCAGGTCCATTTGTGATGCTACTGACATCTGCAGTCTGGCAGAAACCAGATCACCTGAGAAAGAGAAAGAAGCTGTAAGTCAGCTTGGCTTCCCAAATGAATAATAATGCCATGGTTTGTAATGGAACAGTTCTAATCACTTTAACTGAGAAATGCTTTGAAGGTGAGCTACTCATCCAAGACACCTACTGAATTGAGAGGCCCAGACATGGCTGGCCACTCAGTATCTCAGATCAGTATCCAAATATGTTTTAACTTTGATCCTGAGGCATCTACATGTCTACTAGATCGCCGACACACCTTACATAAGGCCATTAGCCATCCCATACAAATATCCAAATCTGCCCCTTCCTTCTTACACCTGACAGAGATTACCATGAGTAAAGCTACTACAGACAACAGAATTACATTCTGAAAGTCTGGTGACTTTTTTAATATGAAACTGAATTCATTGGTGTCTGAAAGGTACAGTTTTGTCTGCCTCATGCTCTGTTATCTCAGTCAGCAAGACCACTTGTTAGTCCTTGATCTGCCCTGAAATGCCCAGTACATGCCATTCTACATGGGCAGAGCAGCACATACTACTCAGCTTTAGACTTTATTCAGGCCTCAACTTTGTAAGGTGCTTTAGCATGTGCTTAATGAACATGAGTAGCTCCACTAAAGCAGGAGGAGTGTATCCTCTGTTGATGCAAAGCACTATAGTTCCTTAGTCTCTAAAGGAGATCCTGGCTGCAGATTTGCTCCAGAGAGAATATTTATACATTGTAAGTTAGTCGTCTGTTTAAGTACCCTGCTGAGAATCCTCTCTGTAAGGATTACTGGTACTGGAAAGCTGAAAATAATCTGTTCAAATTTGATGCTAATTTTAGCTTTCATGCAGATGCAACCAAAAGTTATATTGATGTGGCTGCCATGTAAATATGGAATGGTATAAAAATAAATATAACACTCTCCCCTCAAACACTGAAACTTTTTGCTACTGCATCAGACTTAGAAAACAAAATTGTGTAGAAACAACAACAAAAGTGATCAACCTATTTTTCATTACCTGGCTATAAGAAACGCACAAAGCAAACAGCATAGAGAAGATTCAATTGTTTTCCGATTTATTTTATTTTTACTGATCTGATTGGTGTAAGTAATAAAAATTAGAAAAACTACTCATCAAATCTATATACTAGAACTAGAAATTACATGGATGTGACTATGGTTTCTTTAGCTGATTGTATCAGCACTTAGCAGTTCACATAACTTGCTAGTTCAGAGTCTATTTGGAAGGAAGAAATAAGAAATTAGTAATAAGGAATAAGAAAGAAGAAATACACCCGAGTCATAGTGATGATGCCCAGGGTGTTTCTGAGATTATTTCTTTTATAAACTTTCAATGCAGCATCATTTCAGTACAGCCTTTCAGAGTCTGTTGGGAAAGGATTGCATGTTTTGATTAAGTTCCAGATCCAGAACGACATATCAGTCTACTCAGCTCTTTCCTTAAGAGTGTTTAACTCAGAAATCGTTCATTAGGCCTTGGCAACTAAAATTTAGGTTTGTTTTCTTCCCAGCTTCTCTTCATTCCATCCCACTGCGAACAAGCTGCCCATACTGCTGTCCCCATCTGCCTGCATCGCTCCGTCCAGCTGCCTCTGTTGCTGAGTATCTCTGCCTGTGCTGCGGTCCCCTGCTGGCCATCACCCATCCATCCAGCCTGGCAACATGCTTGCTTGGATTCTGCTGTTCACAGATCTGTGATGTGCAGCTGTGCCCAGAAGTATTCCGAGCACTGCTACTGCCTCGCTTCCTTAGTTGCATCCTGTGGCAGGGTTGGTAAAATGCATCCACTGAGAAACAACCTGTTTGCCCCCGAATAGTCCTGTGTTCCTATTGCAGCATAACTGAAGAGCTAGTTGCCCTACACAGTCCACAGATCCTTTTCTTCTACATAACACCCTCTGCAATTTTATGTAATTTCACCTTCTCCAGCAGCACCTTCAGAATGTCTTGAGCAATGCCTCCTCAGGGTGGGATCTAAGCCACTGTAAAGAAAGAGCCGAGCACATCTAGAGCAAAATATTTGGTACTTTCTCTGCTCTTCTGACCCTTTGGCTAAGTGCCACCATACTGCCATACTCATCTCCAGACCCATGACCTAACTCTTGCTATTAATCACCAGCTCCAATGAATCAGACAGGGTTTACCCCTGCTAAAGAAAAGTTCAAACATTTTCTTCTTTCCTCATTCATTGAGCGTGTGCTGTTGAAGAAATGAATGACAAAGAAGCCCTCTCAGGTCACCCGACCTTTGCCTTCTGCAGTAGATAATTGTGGGCAACAGGCTACTCAAACACTTTGAATTGCCTATTTCCCAGGCAGTGGAGATTTCAGCAGCTCTCTTGGGAGAGATGGAAGTATTCCCAGTGCTAGGAATATTTCCTGCTACTCATGCTAGTGTTCTGTTATTCTAGCTGAGGGTCTTACTGAACAATCTTTCTTCTTCCTGCCTACCCAACTCAGGTTCTTATGGAGTGAACCCCAGGCATGAACCCCTAGCTGTGGTTATTTAATTGACCCTGAGAGCTGTGTTCAGTATTGCCTCTTTTTATCATGAAAATAGAAAAAAAAAAAAATCTCTTTTCTCCCCAGATCAACAATATCTCATACATTTTTGAAGATGAGCAAGACTGCAATACTTTTACTCCCGTCAAGGAAAACCTTGCTTTATACATAGCCTTCACCAAAAGGAACAGAACAACCTCTGGGGTGAGGAAGCACATATAAAATAAGATCATTGACCTGCACATTCAGCCAGGGAAATGAACCAACACTCAGATGTCCTACAAGCATCTGAGATGCTGTCATGAGTACTGCCAGCCTACCTTTAGCTCACCGTCAGTCTGTAGAGGTGCTGCTATGTCTCCTCAGTGTGCTCCAAATGTCAAGCTTGCTCGCTCTCTCTCCTGCATGCTCTCACTCTTTCTGTGTTCCCTCTGCTTTTTAAAGACACTGCAGTGCTGTTTATCTCACTTATTCCTGTCACTCCAAGCTCCCAGTACCACCCCGGTGCTAACCACAGGTTACTTCAACTAAACACAATACAGAACTCTCAAATCCAGGTGGCACCTGGCAATTTATGAGGCTTAACCACAAAATTCTTATAAACAAGTTCTTCTTCTGTGAGACTCTGGGCTCCGAGAGAAGTATACAGACTCTCTCTGAGGAGCACCTGCACTGTTTTATAACACAAAGTTTTGCATTTGGCTTTCTTCTTTGTAGTTTCAGAGCTGTTTTTTTTCACTGTTAACTCTCAGGGAGGAGAACCTGGTGTCTGGTCTCACCACTGTCCCACATCAAAGCTATTTCACTGAAGGCCAATGTCCCATTTCTTCAGGTCAACAGCAGACAAGTTTCTGAGGTTTGGGTGAACTGACAATGGGGATCACAAAATGTCCTTTCTTCTGATACCAGTATTTAATTGTCAAGGATACTACCTCTTCGGTGTTGTACATTTGGGGTCTTGAAGACCCTGGGCAGGGAGGACAAATCAACAATATAAAAGCTAGCTGTATACATACTGAGTTCCTGGTACACACTAGATGAGGCATAGGCCATAGGTAGCCACAAACATTGGGCAGTAGAGTCTCCTTTCTGGAGAAGCCCAGACGAACACCCATGCTTAGTTTCCACAGAGCAACTGTCTCAAAAATTGACTCAAAGTGGAAAGAAATCAAATTCTGTCACACAGCAGCACCCTAACATAGTGCAAAAATTCTAGCAACCCAGTTCACACTCCAGAAGCAGGAATTTGCAATAGCAGCACAACGACCACTGTTGACCAACACCCCCAGGTCCTTTTTCACCAGGCAGCTTTCCAGCCACTCCTCCCCAAGCCATTCTTGTAAAGATGATATCTTGGAGAAGTGGTTACTCCTGAGTCTGTGAGCCACATAAAAGGCCAACAGTTCCTCAGTAATCAACCATAATGATTCATGACAGAGCAGGTAATGTATGGAGAAAGTAAACAAAGTATGTATGGAGTATGTAATGCATGGTGAAAGCAAACAAAGTTTGGGGCCAAACCCTGATATCCTTGCTCAGATTCTGACTCATGCAAAACCCTAATGTGAAATAAATCTCAATCAGGAACAACTGGATGGGGGTGTGTTTTGCCAATTAGTGGGCCCAGTACAAAAGACACAGCCAGCAGCAGAACAACAATCCAGTGAGTAAGTTCTATTTCACGTAAAGGACTCAGAATAGAGGGGATTGCCAGGGGTACAAACAAGTCAGATAGATCACAAATAATAGATATCAACCCCAGCGAACCCAGGGATGACACAGTATCACTCATAATAGATGGAACAAGCAGAGACACAAGGTAACCCACAGAGAAAATGGGAGACAACCACGACAATAAGGTGGTTGCATATGATAGAGGTAACCCCATGTTGCCTCCCCACAAAGCCCGCATTTGTACGTGCCAGACCTGACTGCGATCTGGTTGCATGAGTGGTCAGGAGGTCCTTCCCCAGCAGGAAACTCTGTGAAGTGCATCCATCTCACAGACAGACTCTCCAACCCTTCCTGCAAGTGGGCCCAGCTTTTATCCCCAAACAGGACACCTGGCACTTGTTATCAAAATGCAGGGCACCTGGGGCTTGTTTACCTGAGGGCTTTCCTTGCAAGGCCGGCCACACCTTGGAGGAAAGCCAAAAGGCAACTTATCCCCTCCTCTTAAAGGGCTGTGGGAACCACCCATATGTCAACCTTAATTCAGGGCTTGGGGTTCAGACCCAGGGTGACACAAGGATGAGGTGACATAAGAGTCCTAGATGTTATTGCAGGACGAGGCAGTGTGGGACAAGGATGTCGTGGCTGAGACTTTCGCCTCTGAGCACATTAGATGGCCAGGTCCTGAGCCCAGCTCTTCCACTGTCCCTGTTCCACCTGGACTTCCTAACAACCTGCCTATTTTTACTTTTCACTCCCTAGCATTTGGAGAGACCTTTTCAAAACCGTATCAGATCACGCTGCAATACCAGATAGCAATCAGAATCACTCTCCTCAGCCACATACTGGTTTCCTCCCTTATCTTGAAACAGCAGACGCAGCTCCCTGACAACGTGCATTGTTAGCACTGAGGGATTTGAGGCTCTTTGAGAAGCAGGTTAGCAAATCGCTCCCTCTGGGGTGCTTATTCAAAACGTCACCCAGGTACTGGCTACCTGCCCCGTTCCACTGGGAGCCCGCATTCAGGCAGCAGCTTGGTTATCAAAGGAGCCCCATACGTGAGCCCAGCCAAGTGCTTTACCTCCAAAGCACCCAGGAAATCACCTTGAAAAAGTATCATCTTGTAGGAATACTGCAGGCAACCAAAGCTTTTAATTGATCTGGAATTGCTACAGCTTTGGATGTGTTTTATGGCCGTACGAACATAATTGCTCAACAGTTTGAGCTGCCGAGATCCAGAGCTGGAAAATGTTTTCCCTGTGCAACTGGCACCACCGAGTGGAGAAAAGCATTTCTGCGTTGGTTTCTGTTCCAGCACGGGCATTGATAGTGTGTGTGTGGGTCTGGGCTTCCCACAAACCACACACCCCTGGGAACTGCTCTGGATAAAGGCAGTTACAGCTTAAATAAATTCCAGTCACAGCTGGAACAGGAGCTCCAGATGAGTTCTCAGTTAAAACAGGCTGGACATCACTGCTCTGGGTACCTTACAGATTAGTAAAAATTGTATTTTTCAACCCCAGAAAACTCTCCATCTAAGGATATCTGTTTTACAAAGCTACGTAACGAAAAATTTCCTTCTTTTACAGCTAATGAGAGTAACACACTTTGTTCACTCGGCAGGAGAAAAAGGATAGGCCTGAAATTCAGCCAGTTGTGCCCAGGGACGTGTCCACGGAGTTTTAATGAGAGGCCGCACCTCAAATACTGTGTTCAGTTTTGTCCCCTCACGCCAAGAAAGACACTGAGGGGCTGGAGTGTGTCCAGAGAAGGGCAGTGGAGCTGGGGAAGGGTCTGGAGCACAAATCTGACGAGGAGCGGCTGAGGGAACTGGGGGGTTCAGTCTGGAGCAGAGGAGGCTGAGGGGAGACCTCATTGCTCTCTGCAGCTCCCTGACAGGAGGGGGTAGTGAGGGGGTGTCGGTCTCTTCCCCCAGGTAACAGTGACAGGATGAGGGGTGATGGCCTCAGGTTGTGCCAGGGGAGGGTTAGATTGGATATTAGGAAACATTTCTTCCCTGAAAGGGTTCCCCAGCACTGGCCCAGGCTGCCCAGGGCAGTGGGGGAGTCCCCATCCCTGGAGGGATTTCAGAGCCGTGTAGTTGAGGTGCTGAGGGACATGGGGCAGTGGTGACTGGGCAGTGGTGGGTAATGGTTGGACTGGGTGAGCTTAGAGGTCTCTTCCACCCACGGCTGTTCTGTGATTCTGTGATTTAATCTTAATATAACTATTTCTTTACTGTGACACTCTGGCGGGCTCTGATGACCCAGCTCCCCCCGGCAGGCCCTCACACGGAGCTATCCGGACACAAGCCATGCCCGGAGCGGTGTCCCGGGGCCTGCCGCAGCAGCCCGGCTCTGGTAGGCCCGCGGGCAGCTCGCTGAGGCACCGGCCCGGCTCTCCGGTTCGCGGGGAGCCCCGAGCGAACCGCCCCGCCCCGCCGCCGTTTCCTCCGTGCCGCCAAGGGGCGCTGCAGCGGCCGTGGCGCCTCGCTGCTCGCCGCCCGCCCCGAGCGACCGGAGGAGAAGGCGGAAGTGGCGCCCGGCGGGGAGCGGCCGGCGGGGCCGCGGCGGTGAGTACGGGCGGGCCGGGCCGGGAGGGGCGCTGCTGGGCGGCGGCTGCGGTGGGGCCCGGCTCTGCGGGCCCTGGCGAGCGAGGGGCAGGCGGGGGCTGTGGCGCGGTGCTCGGCGCGGAGCGTTCCCCGCACCCCGGGCCGGGGCTGGGCTCGGCACCGCCCTCCTGCGAGCCCGGGCGGGTGGCGGCGCGGGTCCCGCCCGTGTCGGTGCGCCTGGCGGTGCGGCGGCCCCGCGTTAGCAGAGGGCGGCTCCTGGGGCTGGGCCCGCGGCCTGGGCCGCTGCGACATGGGGGGAGTGGCGGGGCGCAGGGCCCAGGGTGGGCCCAGGAGCGGCTGTCCCGGCTGTCCCGTCCCGGCTGTGCCCGGGCTGTTCGCTCCTCTGCAGCCTCGGGGGTGGCACCTTGGAGCGGGCTCTGCTCTCCCGGCCATGGAGCCGAGCTGAACCGGGAAAGCTCCGTCCCATTCACCGAAGAAATTTCTGTTTCTAAACCAAACAGCTGTGTCTGCTCGTCAAAATCATCAAACCCTGATCAGATTGGTAACAGTAGAGACTGGCGATGCTCTAATATTCACAGCAAAACTGTTAATAAGCAGTTTGCTGATACATCATGACTTGAACAGCACATTCCCCCCGTTTGAGATAGGTCACACTGATTTATTTATTTTTTTGTCATACTTCAACGGAAATCTCAGCAGTAGGTGGGAGGGAAATGCTGTAATTATATCCCTTGTAGCCAGCAGTTAAAGGCAGCTGGAAGTGTTTCTCCATCCCGACCTCCGAGACGAGCTGCAGGGCTGCCCGTGAGCCGGGAGGGTTTGGGTGCTGGCAGGGTGCTGAAGAAGGTGTTGGTGTGCAGCTTTCGGCCAGGGAGAGGTAGGAAAAGGAGTGGAGGGAGGGCAGAGGCACGAGTGCTCTGACAACCAGCTGTGCTGACATTGCAAGCAACCTGCTCTGTCTTCCCACGGTAGGAAAAGGCCATAAAACTGGTGCCAGCGGTGTCAGGAGGAGGAAAGGTCACAGAAGTATGCTGATAAAAGCACCTGGATTATTTCAATGGCAGGTATTGCTTTGGGCCTAATTCTTCTGCATGTGCCACATTACTAGTAGCTTTTCCCAACAGCTAAAGGCTCGTGGAGCTCAGTCAGGCTCTGTTGCATGAGAAGTCATCAAGACATAAACAGCTTTTGAAGTATTGCATCACTGCAATGCTGCTTTCTATTTAAAAAAATATGCTACCATATTTAAAAGGACAACGCACACAATAGATACTTATACTGATAGTGCTGCAGAATGAAAAAATGTCTGCTTTTTCTTCACTTTTTTAGCTTTCATGAGTTTAATGTGGACAAGAAGAGTAACTTTTCTATATTAGTAGCACAAATTAGCTGAACAAACACAAGAAAATTTGTAGATGCAGAATGTGCAAACTAACGAGACAAGATTCTGGGTATCAATCGTGTCAAAAAGAAAATAAAAGTAAGCATAAAGCAGAGTGAAAAGGAGAAATGTTTTAGCTGTTTCAGAATGTGTACTTCATTCACTGTTTTGTTTCCCAGGGTCTCACATGGTTTTACTAATGCCAGGTACAAGCTCAGTGCTGGGGGAGGTAGGTGGTAGGTGAATCAAACCTGGAGACGGTGCCTTGCAGAAATGTGTGTTCACAGCCATACTGCTTCCTGCCTCTCCTTGAAGTACCTCCTGTCTTCATGTTTACTTTGCCCTCATTATGGCAGCAGCATCTTAAATTCTCAGCAGATCTGCTGGGGGATATAGAAGGTATCTTGAAGTGTCCTCAGTGTGCAACGGGAGAGCAGAGTCTCTGCCAAAGAATTAAACAGTACTTTTCTCCTCCCTAAGAATGCTGTCCTTGTGTTTGCTAACAGGAACAATTCTCAGCAAAATGTCTCTTGAAGGTAATAAATTGAAGAAGGGTTTGGGTTAGTTTTTTGATTATGGAAAACCCCCTGGAATATTTTGGTTTTCAATATAGTACTTCCACTGCTCACTAAAATGAAATTCGTTTTGACTTGCATATAAGCAGGATAAAATATGAACTTTTCTGGGAATATGCCATCATCTAGTCTGCTGAGTAACACTTAAATATAAAAGTACAGATGTGATTAAAGCTGACAGCATTCTCTCCAAGCAAAATCAACTGAAAAGCTTTTTTTTTCTGCCATAAGTTCTGCCCCAATCTCCTGTTGCTTTGGCTTGTCCGGCCGTTTGATGGCTTTGAAATGAAAGTGCTTTATAGGTAGTAATTAAAAGGAACTTGCATCATTGTATATGTTCCATCTGGATGAGGCCCTAGTGATGATAGTTAACAAACCTCACAGTGCAAACACACAGTGCTTATCAGTTGTCAGCAGACCATTGATTAATATGCCTGGGAATAAGTGTTGCAAGTATTACTCCATAACCAAATTATCCAAAGTCACTCCACTGGTCTGTCAGTCTCCTGACCCAGAAATGTATATGGAGAAAACTGTTTGCAGTGAGGCAGAAGAAGAAAAGACAGAAGTTTGGCCAGTTGTGCTGTCCAGGTGGCGTTGAAGATGTTTCCCATGCTGGCTGGGTGCTGGGATTAATTATGGTTGTGAACTTCCAGGAAGGAAAGTGATTTGAAATAATCTTCTGTGTTCATTTTCTTATTTAGATGGCTACTCAGTGTGAATTTTCTAGGAGAGAGCATGTGGAAATTGATTGTCTTCAATACTTGCTGATTAATATTCACATTTTTAGTTTTCCTGGTAGCTGACCCTCTCTGTACAGTGTTCCTTCCCCTTTGCCAAGCACTCAAAGCTATCATGCCCTATAGGACACTGTCCCTACCTTTATTTCCTCGCTATTACTCTAACTGTGCAATTTTCCAGGCAATCTGAAGATATTTTCTGGTACCAGGAGTATTTTTTGATGTAGAAAAGTTTCTGAATTAATCCTGGGGCTCTTTGAAGCATGAAAACATCCGAAAGTCCTGCCTGAACCCCATTGTACTGTGGGGCTTTGCAAATCAGGGTACTGAGTTTTGTTGCATGCATTAATTTAATATATGGGTGGGGTTTAATTGTCTTGAAATTGGTTTGTCAATCAGAAAGTGTATTATTCTTGCAGGAGTTTGCTCTTCTGGACTGACTGTGCTATCTCAGATCAACCTAATCACTTTGTAATGGCAACCTAGCACAGGGCACTGACTGAAGGAAGGTTTCCTTCTGGTTTACAAAGTTGGAAGAGTAGCACGGGGACTCCCTCTAGTCTTAACTGTCTGTTCCCTGGGGCATGACGGTTTGATCCTTAGGGCATTCCAGATTTCTGCAGCAGAAATAATGGGCAGAATTTGTTTGATCATTACCATTTGGTTTGGAAAGCACCTACCTTTCTGTTAGCAAACAATACAGCTGTTGCCTTGGAGAGAGAAATCAACCTCTGCTGGCCCTAAGGACTTTGTGTACCTCCTCTGTGCATGTTAAAAGCCATTATCTATCTACTCAGCAAGTCTGATGGGACTTCCTAGCTCTAGAAAAGGGCATTTCAGGTGCACCACCAAATGTAGTTTTAAGGCTTTCTCTGCCTGAGACACTTCCCACTAGCAAACCCAAGATTTACCATGGAATGTTTTATTTCAGTTTAATTTCAGTTGTTCCTCGATCTGAAGGCTGGATGTTTTCCAAGCAGAAAAGGCCATAGAGCAGGCTGCCACAGTGTTTAATGCATGACACTCCCAACATCACCAGGATAAATTCTAAAGGCTGTGGTGTAGCCAAGGTGTTATAAATTGATGTTTGCATCTTGTTGTCCTTGTATTTGACTCGATTTTGTTCGGCGCAGAGGAAGAATAACAGCTATTATCAATAGGAAGAAAAACTGATGTGGTTTTGGGGGGATGTTTGTTAGGTTTTACTTCATTGGTGATCTATTTTGTAATCAAAGGTTAGCAATTTGATGTGCATTTGGGGATAGATAGTGGTTTGGGTTTTAAAATCCACCCTCTTCTAGCCTGAAAGTTTGTTAAATTCCCCAGGGGAGGAACATGCAGAACTGCTACAGGAGGCTGCCAGCTTGGGCTGCTCCACCTCCACCAGGGGAAAGACCTGCCAGCAACAGTCAAAGTACACTTTTCTCTAATTGCTTTTGCTCTAGCACTGCTCTGTTCAAGAAGATTTCATCTGTGTTCCTACTCTTGGAGGGGAAAATAAATACCACGAGAAACAGAACTCATTCCTTCTACAGTAATTGCAACTTGTAGAGGAAATGTTTGAAACTATGGTGGAATAATCAGGCGTCTGTTAATGGTCTGAGTAACAGCAGCGTGGGTTTTAATTTGGAAAATCATGCCTTGCCCCACACCTATAAATACATGTGGGGGAAGAAGGATTTTCCTCACAGTTAAGATGAAATGGAGCAGAGCAGTAGGAGGAATCCTATCTTATAGAAAAGGTGAGCTGAATTAAAAACCTAGCTCTTAATCACCTGGTTTAATTTGCTCCTCTGTGCCTAAATTTCCCTGTTTAAAAAGAAGTGCCAATGAGACTTGCACTTCTTTTTTTTTAATGAGCCCCTTGGTCACGTGCAGACAAAGCTCCTTGTGGGAGCAGAGTGTGTCTCTGAATAAGGGGATGTTTGTGTGTGACTGGGATGGTGACTGGTGGCAGTGGCTTAGTCATTCAAATTACTCTGGTAAAAGGATTTTTCTTTCTGTAAACTGAATATATACCTGCTGTGCCTGTAGAAAGAATTTAAATGGGCAAAGAGAACACCGCTTAAATCTACGAAGTGTCCAACTATTGAGATTCTACTGAGTCAGATCCTGGTTTCTGCCTTATAAACCCAAGATTTCAAATAGCATGTTTTTTTTTCCTAGGAACAGCCCAAGGGAAGACTCGAGCACTTCTTTGCAATTACCGTGACAGCTGAATTTTGGGTAAAGCTTTTCTATTTTCTTCCTTGCGACTTCCTGAATTCCTTTGTGACCTTGCTAAAAGGATACATGTTCCTCTTCCCTTTCTTAGTCTCACTAAATGTTCCCTTGTGGCTTAGAGTAACATGAAGTTTTCAGTCCCAGGCTGGCCTGTGGATTCTGATATCCTGTGTCTCACCGTTCCCACTCCACTGCCCCAGCGTAGTTCCTGTGGTTTTTTGTGCAATACAGCCTGTGGACAAATAAAAGCTACCTTAGCTAAACAATGGAAACAGGTTGTTTTTCTCCAGAGAAAAGAGACCTACTGATGGTAGTCTAAAAAACCCTTGTGATTAGAGTATCTTCCTAAGCATTGATTCTTCTGCTTCCATTCAAAGTCATTGGGGCGAGCTGCTCGGTTCCATGGGATTAAATGGATTGTTGTTGGAGTAAGCCTGAAGCAACTGCTGAGAATTTACTTGGTGTTTAGTTTGTATTAGTTCGTATTTAGTTTGAATTTCATTTGCAGCAAAGCATCTGCTTGGTTTGGGTACTCAGACTTGCATTTTATTTGTGGACATGCATCTAAACCCATTTGAAACCTATATTGTGAATTGCTGTGTACAGAAAATGTTTAAATAACATTTATTCCGTGCAAGGAAAACAGGGAATTGAGCTGTTGTGATCCAATAAAACTCAATTTGGTACAGCATTTTTCATGCAAATTATATTTTATATGAATGCTTTAGAGCTGAATAATACTGAAGGGGTAGAGGCATCTTCAGTAAACGTAGCAAGGAGAAAGAGTTTTCTTCTTTTTGCAGAGATGAGGTGGTCAGATGAAAGAGATTACAGAAAGGTGTATGTGTTGTGTTTGAACTGGGCTGACAGGATGCAGTGCTCTTTCCTATATATCACAAGATAAATAAAAAAGATAGAAACTGGGACAAACCAAACCCAGTGATTTGGAGTAGAACCAAATCCTCACCACTCTTCCAGTGTTCTTGACTGGAAAGGAAGGTCTTGGAGTAGTTTAAATTAACCCATCTTTTTTGTTATCTTGCAGAGTGTTTCTGTGTAGCCCTTCCTCAGCTACTATGAGCTTGCTCCACAGTGATAGCAGCTGTGGAGCCCGAGAGGTGGAAGGTGGCTGCTGTGCAGCCATGGCCAGCGCCTGCAGCGCCGGGGCAAAAGAAGACAGCGTAAGTGTTGGCAGTGGGACTGGAAACCCCCCGAGCTCTTTCACAGAGGAAACCCAAGGATATGATGTGGAGTTTGACCCGCCCCTGGAAAGTAAATATGAATGTCCCATCTGTTTGATGGCTCTTCGGGAAGCAGTGCAGACACCGTGTGGACATCGCTTCTGCAAAGGCTGCATCGTCAAATCAATAAGGTAAAGGAAAATCTATACACGGTCCTGGTACACTTCCCAAAGCAGAGCAGGTTAAGGGCAATGTTAACTGAACAGCACTGCTTCAGGTGCATTACCAGGGAGTGCTAATAGAACTCTGGGAATTTATCATTCATTCGAGATGCTTGCTGATAAACACCACGTGCGGCCAAAATGTCACAAGTTTGAGGTTGTGTGAGCGTTAGATGTTTTGCCATTTATACAAATTTACCCAGCTTATTAATCTAAAAATTTGATAAACATTAAAAAATAATTTTTAAAAAGTAGCCAAATCCTCAAATTCCATTTCCAGCCCAGGATTATAAAACCTGTCTTTTCCCTCTGATTGTTTCTCGTGATAAGTACAGGCAACTACAGACAACATGGTTTCTTGGTGCAGATTCAGCAATTCATCTTTCAGTTTTTCACTTGAAATCACCTGCTTCCTTACTGAGCTGGAAGAGGGAATGTAATGAGGAAATAGTCTAGAACAAACCACAGAGAGGAAACTAGGTGGCGTGTGAGGGAGTGGGAATGAGAGAGGAGGACAAGAACAGGCTGGGCAGAAAGTGCAGGGGTAGGGTGTACTTCTTCAAACCTGGGACAAAGTCATCAGTGTCCCAGAGGTGTCAGTGAGTACTGGAACACGTTGATAGAAGGCCAGATAGCATGCTGGAGGGTTTTTCCTTCTCAGAGTAAACCAGGCTTTTTCTTATCAATTGCTCACTCAGCTCAAATGTCACAGTCCTTCGGTAGGAATCTAACCTTTCAGTTCTGTGAGACCCACGTGTAAATTGGTTCATTTCCAACCTTACTTCACACACCTCTGTGTAAAGATCATCCAACTGTCTTCAGTGGTACCTACAACCTTGTTTGTCCCAGGCATGCATTTCTAGCATGCCAAATGGGCAGTCCTTTCTCAATTGGTTTGCCATACCATAGCTCTGCTCCATTTCTTTTTCTCCACATTCCATCATTCATAGCTCACTAAATGAAACACCAGCAGCAATGTTCAATGAATACAGTATTCTGTGGGGGTTTTGTGGGCTTCTCTGTAGCTTCTGTTGCTGTGGATTCTGCAGAGGAAGCTGACAGATGTTCAGTTCTCCACTAACCATACCATGAGGTCACCCTGCCCCCTTAGTCCCTTGCCTTTTTCGCTGTGTTCCTACTTCTGCAAGAGAGGTGCCTCAGCCCTTACTCAGTGGCATCACTTACTGGTATTCACATCAGCCTGTGCATGGCAGGAGTCAAAAAACCCCAAACCTGAACCTGGCAGCTTTGAGTTTAATCCACTTTGGGACTTGCTGGCCTTGGCTTCGCACATTCCAACCTAAATTCTTTCCAGGGTGTTGTGTACATGATGTCATGCAAGCTCCTAAGCACTGAATTAGACATTTCTCCTAAGAAAGGCCATTAAGTTTTGGAATTCCTTACTTGCTCTCTCTGAGCTTGCTCTATTTGTTGGCAGGAGCAGTTTTTATACTTCTCTTTAACTTGGGTATTTCTGGAAGAAAGAAAACAAATCTTTAAACCTTCTCATGGGCCTATGATGTCTGTAAATCCTGAAGGTAAATTAGTTGTTTCTTAGGAATACTGAGCTTTGGCTTCTGTGGCAGCTTTTTCCTATTTTGCTTCATTTCTGTAGATAGTGTTGATGGTTTCAGTGGATACTAAACACGGGTAGCAAGCATTTTTAATCTTGGTGATTACAGAGCAGCACTGTGATATTTCAGATTTATTGATAGTAAATGTTTTCCCTCATTCCCCACTGAAATCTGAGTGCAGTTTGAGTGAATGCTTGTGAAAGCAAAGCAGACAGCTTGAAGTGCCAGACCCCTCTGACTGCCTGAAAGGCTGAATTGCATGCTTAATTGCGATCAGTGCATCCAGGTACTGGCTCAGAGTATGTAATGTCTACAGCACAATATTGATTGATGTCATTGAGAGGCTCCTACAGAACAAAAATGAAAATGGAAAGTGATTTTTACATCCTCCAAGTGCTGTTTTTTTTCATTGTGATTGTCAGAGCCTTTGTTTGATCAGGAAAAAAATTGCTTCTGTCTCCTCATTTCCCCACTCTAGGTCAAGTGAACACAGAGATTAAAGATTTTAAATGATGAAGGATGGACAAATAGTTTTTGAGTCACTGTTTCTTGTGACTTACACAAGCAATTAGAGTTGTCCAGGCTGAAGAGGTTGTGGCTGCAACTCGAAAGATTTTTTTTAAAAAGCTGTTAAAGACTGGAGTCTCAGCTCTTAGAATGTGAGAGCTGTGATTAGACCAGATGGATTTGATCACAGTAAATATTTGCCTCCCAGAAAGTCTCAGCATCTTTTTAACTGGAGCTGTCGGAAGTGCTTTGACTTGCTGTGAGTCACTGTAGTGGAGAAGCTCATCTGTCTACAAAGTACTCGATTAGAAGTTTGAGAAGAACAAAGTTCAGATGCAGCAGGCTCATTGAATTTCACTCCAGTCTTTCTTCGCCTGTCTCTTAGGTCAGAGCTAACTGAGGGCTTGTCATAGAGCTGGCCAGATATCAGAACCTCTGTTTGTTGGAAAAGCAGAATGATGAGGTGACAAGGGGCAGCAAGGGAAGCTTTGGGTGCTAGCAGTTCCTCAAGCAGCTGCCATGGCTGCAGTCAAAGGGTGTGCCAACTGTTTCAGCTTCTAGGCCAAAGTGCTCAGTTGCTGAAGTCACAGGGCAGACTGTTCCTTCACACAGAATTATTCTGGCTTTGCTTTTCATACCTATATTTTAATTTCAAGGGAAATCATAGGAATATTCACTGTATTTTGTAGATGATTGTTTCACAGGTATTGTTGTGGGTGGCACAGCCAAATGTGATAAATAATTTCCTATAATAATAGCAAAGCCTCCACTGTACTGTAAATTGAAACTGAGGTGCAGAAACTCAGTTCTGTGGTAGGAAATGTATAGCAATAGCTTTGTCTGTAGCTCCAAGCAGCATTTTAAGCAGAAGCCCAATGCTTGTAGATGGTGTTTGAAGTCTCTTTAACATACTAGAATAAGTTATTGCTCTTTCCTTACTAGAATCATTGGAAAACTGTTCTTCTTTGGCTGCTAGTTATTTCAACTAGGGGATCTGGTAATCATTATTTATAATTAATCGGTTGTTGGCTGTTATTATATGTCATTAGCTTCTCTGTGTAGATCTCTGGCTGCTGTCTTATCAGCAGACTGCTGAACTCAACAGGGTGTTTGGAAGCAGGTTATACCTGTGCAAACTGATCTCCTGTAGGCTGCCTGCGAAGTGAGGGGACGTTTCTGGGTTGTGACAAAGATCAACACACCGCTCGTAGCTCGGGGAGCTACGAAACAAACTGGCACACTAGGTATTTTATTTTCTTTTTTTTTTTCCCACTTGTTTGGGAGTGTGACTGTCATCCTCGTGGCGAGCTAGCTCTTGCAACCAAACCCAGGAAAGGAAGTTCATTGTCTCTTCTAAAGTCTCAGCTTTACCCCCACTTCCTCTAGCAGCCTTGCTGATGAAGGAGTTGCTGAGAAATTCTTTCCTTTTCCAACAAAGAACACAAATTCCCTCCTGGTCTCTACAGCCCACTAGCTTCTACTTCCCCTCGTGCTCGCAAGCAGTGGCAATGATCTGGCCTGTGATCTTTGCACCACAAGTGCTCCCTGACACTTTTCCATCCCATGTATTTTTCCATTTTATCGCTGTTTCCATTAGCACTGCAGCTCAGAGGCTTTCCTCACACCTCTTTAACTGTATCAATAGATACCTTGTCCTGCTACTTTGGGAAATGAGCTGATACTGGGTTGGTTTTCAAAGGAAAATTTGGTGGGGGTGATCCCTTTTTCCCCTCTGTTTCTAATGATTCTTGTGTTTAAATGCAGGTAGAATCTGACAAAGTGGGACAGGCTGATAGTTCTCTTGTGCAAGTTGCATGCAGCTGTGTTCCACCACCAGACTCCAAGCTTTTGCCAGTTAGCACTCACTGTCCAGGTCATTTGCTGTTAAAGTGGCTTCAGATACAATACCCAGCTCCAAATCCAGTGCCAGCTTCATAGTTATTAGTAATTTTGTGGTTTTCATCCCTTTCTTTGTTGTATAAATAAACAAGTTGAAGGATGACCAAGTGATCAAATGGTTGTACAACACCACCAGGGAAATGGGCTAGGTGAAAAGTGATGCCAAACAGATGAAGTGAATCTGGGGGGAAGATGTTTTTTGCTTTTTTTCTCAGCTGTGATCACCTTGAGTGTTTATGAAGTGGGGAAGAAAGGAGAGAAGGTCCAAGAATCTTTAAAGGATTGTTTTGAAATAGGATGTGAAATACTCTTTGATGATTGAGCTATGTGAAGTACTTAAACGAGACTCGCAGTTCTTAGTTTACTTACATTCTCCTCAGTTTTATTTCCAGAGTATCTATCATGGGATTTGCCCAAATAAAAATTAATGAGTTAGAAAAGTGCTGTCATCACCACCTCAGGTGAAAATACTGTTGGTTTCTCTGATGTACATTCCATGCTTTCTGATAGTTGCCACATAAATGCCATTGTTTTCAAAGACTTTCTTAATGTGTTACAATTTGACCACTAACTTCTTGCCAGTGTCAAAATACCTAAAATAAGGGCAAAGGAAACTTGCAATCATTTTCCTTTCTTTTCTGCATTGTAGAGATGCGGGTCACAAGTGTCCAGTAGACAATGAAATTCTGCTGGAGAATCAACTTTTTCCTGACAACTTTGCTAAACGGGAAATCCTTTCGTTAATGGTTAAGTGTCCCAACAAGGGCTGTGGTATGAAGATGGAACTGAGGCATTTAGAGGTGAGAATTAGTTTGGAAAGTAGGGAACCTTGTTTTCATGGGTGAGTAAAAATTCAAAATAACGTGCCTGTTTACATAACTTAGCTGTTTGTGCTGACTCAATGCTTTGTTCCTTCAAGATTACAGCTACACATACTTGGGTTTTGATGAGTTTTTAATTGGGATTAGGTGATTCTCAAGGGAACATAGTAGTGCCTGAAAATTGCACTAATGCAGCTTTCTCTTTAGGATCATTCTTGTTGGTCTTTTGATCAGTTGTATCTGTACTTCACATTAGTTCCCTACAGTCAGTTTAATATTCCCTCAAAGCACCTGGATATTAGTTGAAATAATTGTTCTGGAAAATAAAAAGGATAAATATTTACCTGAGAGCATTCTTAAAGCTCTGAATATAGGCTGGGGTTGTTCAGCCTGGAGAAGGCTCTGAGGAGGCCTTCCAGTGCCTGAAGGGGTTGACAAGAAAGTTGGGGAGGGACTTTTTACAAGGGCATGAAGTGATAAGATGAGGGGTGATGGCTTTAAACTGGAAGAGGGGAGATTTAGATCAGATATTAGGAAGAAATTCTTGGCTGTGAGGGTGGTGAGACACTGGCCCAGGTTGCCCAGGGAAGCTGTGGCTGCCCCCTCCCTGGCAGTGTTCCAGGCCAGGCTGGATGGAGCTTGGAGCAACCTGGGCTGGTGGGAGGTGTCCCTGCCCATGGCAGGGGGTTGGAACGAGATGAGCTTTGAGGTCCCTTCCAACCCAAACCATTCTATGGTTATATGATTTCTCACAGGTTTTAACCCTGTGAAAAAAGTCCTGGTCTGGGTAATGGGGCAGTAACTGGCCATTGGTAAAGTCAGTATGTGTATAAGGATTTGCTTGCATGGAGGAAAGATTGCAACTTGTTCCTCTTGTACTGTCCTTTACTTTGAAAACACATCAGACCGACAGCACCTGTTTGTAATATCAAATCTCTCATCTGTCTTTGTTCAGGACCACCAGTCACAGTGTGATTTTTCCCTGGTGGAATGCCCACAGTGCCAAGGAGCCTTCCAGAAGAACCATCTGAAAGAACACATAACACAGGAGTGTCCGAGGCGCCAAGTCTGTTGTCCAAACTGTGCCACCTCGATGGCCTATGAAGATAAAGAGGTACTTAGCAGGAGACTCAGTTTTGCAACCTTCATTCACATGGGCTTGCTTTTAAATGCAGCATCAGTTTAAAAAAATATATTGTGTTGGACAGGTGAGAAACTACAAACTCAGGTCATTAGTCTAGAACAGGTGAAAGCTAGGGAGAGGATTGTGCTTAAATGCATCTTTTGGGGTATCTGCTAACACACAAGACCAAGATAACATCTGAATTCTTCTCCTGGCTCTGCAGTTTTTACTTGGGTGATACTGGGGATAATCTTTTTGAGTTTCCATTTCTTTATGTGCATATGGATGTGTTTTATCTCCAGGGCTGTTAATTTTACAATATCATATTGAGAATTACCAAGCAAAAATACCTCATCTAGTCCCAACAATACAAAAAAAAACCCAAACTAAATAGTTCCACTACAATTGAACATGCACTTCAGAAACTTCTGGATAAATTCATAGTCTTTGGAGCATAAGAGCTTTAGGAAATAAACTATTTGCAGCTTTATGGATGTTTAATATGAGTCTAGGGAAAAACAGTGTAAGGGGGTTGTCTTTGTTTCAGAGTTGCATACAGCTAAACGCAAAATTGCAAGTGTTAATAAAAATTCTATGTCTCATCAGAGGTGATAAGCATCCTTTTCAACTGGGTAACTCTACTGATTCTTTCTTTCCTCTTATTTTCTCTGGTTGATAACTAAGCTTCATGACCAAACCTGCCCGCTCGCCAATGTATTTTGTGAATATTGCAACACAGTGCTCATCAGAGAGCAGGTAAGAGACTCCCTGTTCCCTGTGTTTAATCTGAGTCAGATGTTTTATATTTACATTGCTGCTTTAATCTGAAATTCAACTCCAAACAGTTTGTCTAATAAATCTCCTTTCTGAAAACGTTGCATCCAGTGTAGGTGTCATACTCGCTTTAAGTGCTGCTCCAGCTTGCAATTGCAGCCTTGTAAACCTCTGTAGGATTTTTTGGCTGCAAATCACCTTGTTTAGCTATCCTGCTTCTCAACAGGGGCCATGCTGTATGGTTTTGATCTTGAATGGAGGTTAAAGAATGCCAAGCAGCTGCCAGTGGTTACGGCTGAGATCAGAAGACAAGGCTTTGATTTGGGCAGAGAGGGAGAGTATTTGTAATTGGGAAGTAGCTATAAACAACACACTGGCAAACTGTAGATGCTGGCTGAAATTCTGTTTGGCTGTTACTATTGTAATAATAATTATTATTATTTCTCCTAGTCAATAATAACTTCACTGACAGGAAAATGATAAGTACTATTGAATTGGCAGCCTACCTCTGTTTGAATGGGATGGCAACTGTGTTAACGACCTGAGTTAAAATAAAGAATGATCTTGTCAAATTGGAGAAATACTCTGAAAAATAGGTTTGAGTTCAGAAAGGACAAAGGCAAAAAAAAAAAAATTGTCGTTAGGTAAAATAATGAACTGCAAAAATAGGGAGCAGGGAATGCTAGAGGAGGTAGTGGTTTAGAATGGATGACTGATCTATATCAAGCTTGTGTTCTTGGGGAAATTTATAGGAATAAACTGATGTGACTTCAGGTACCTGTTCCAAACCCATCCAGCCCTGTTCTCTCAGGCTGTTATAAAAGAATATTCCGAATGGAGAAATTAATTCCAGTCTGATTTGTTTCAGCTGCCTAACCATTACGACAATGATTGTCCTACTGCCCCAGTGCCATGTTTTTACAGTGCCTTTGGCTGCCCTGAAAAGGTAAGCCCTTCACCAGAACCAGGACGTGCAGACTTTTTGCATGATTGGGTTTTTTTTTTTAATGTGTTTTCCTATTCTTGTCTCATTCACGAAATCCTCAGTGATTTGTGGCTTTTTGGTTTTGAGAGATCTCAATTCCAGAACACTACATGTTGATACACCACCTTTCAAAAGTCCCTTTCAGATTTAAAAAGCTCAGTGAATTATTTACTTGATGAACTTGCTTTTATTAATCCATGAGTGTTTTCCCACCTTCCATGTCAGGTAAAGTAGCTCCTAGCACATCTTCCAAAGTTGTGACTAAACATACTTAGGGCTCTTAGCATTTAGTGTATGTTTCTCACTAGCAATTTTCATAGAATCACCATGGTTAGAAAGGACCTCCAGGATCATCAAGTCCAACCTTTATCCCATCATCTCCCTAACCACCAGACCATGGCCTCAAGTGCCTCATCCACTCGTTTTTTTGAACACCTCCAGGGTGTTCCTCATGTCTTTTTTGAGTTGAACAATATTTGCCCACCGGCATTTGAACTCTTCATTTGTCATAAGTGATGTTAATTTTGGAGCCCTCCACTGATGAAGTGCTACTAATTGATTTTTCTTCATGTTATAGCAGATAATGTTTGTTATGTTCCTAAAGCCACATCTCTTACCTTCTAGATGCAAAGGAATGAACTGGCACGACATATGCAGGAATTCACTCAGGTTCACATGAGAATGATGGCTCAGAGTTTTCAAAACATCAGTGTTACTGCTGCAAATCCCGTACCCTTCATCAATGGCCTCCCCTTTGAGCCTGCCCTGTTCTCACAAGTGCCACACGCCGCGTACGATTGTAATCCAGAAGTTGAAAACTTCAAAGAAACTATTCAGCAGTTGGAAGGTCGCCTGGTAAGACAAGATCACCAGATCAGAGAACTCATTGCTAAAATGGAGACTCAGAACACTCACATGGCGGAACTCAAACGCACCATCCGAAATCTGGAGGGCAAGATCACTGAAATGGAGGCACAGCAATGTAATGGGATCTACATCTGGAAGATTGAGAACTTCAGTGGACTCCAGAAAGCCCAGGAAGAAGAGAGACCTGTTGTGATGCACAGTCCTGGCTTCTACACTGGAAAGCCTGGCTACAAGCTGTGCTTGCGCCTGCATATCCAGTTACCGAACGCTCAGCGCTGTGCTAATTTTATCTCTCTGTTTGTCCACACTATGCAAGGAGAATACGACAGCCACCTGCCTTGGCCATTCCAAGGCACTATACGCCTTTCTATTCTGGATCAATCAGATGGCCCCGAAAGGCAGAACCATGAAGAAGTCATGGAAGCCAAACCAGAGCTACTGGCCTTCCAGAGACCGACGATTCACCGCAACCCAAAAGGTTTTGGTTATGTGACTTTCATGCACCTGCAGACCTTGAAACAAAGAACCTTCGTAAAGGATGATACCCTCCTGGTGCGCTGTGAAGTTCTGACACGCCTGGATTTGAACAGTCTCCGCAGAGAAGGATTTCAAGCTCGGAGTGCTGACGGAGCTATGTAGCCTGTAAGTCTTAACCAGAGGAGTGGAGCCACCAGTCATGTTCTTCCACCACAGATTACAAGTGGGCTTCATCTGCATAGACTGTAAGAGATCATAGTTGCCAGCATAGCTGATCCTCACCTGAAGAGAACTTTGTTGTTGCTGGTATACTTTATTTTTTTTGTTGTTTCTGTATGAGGTCATGTGTTCAAATATTTGGTATTGTTCTCTTAAAGTACTAAGCTACTTCTGTAGCAGCCTAACGAAATGAAGTGGTGTTCATCAAAACTGCCTGCAGGAAAATCCTGTTGAAGTACCTGTACCTCTCAGTTTGGTAAAACTTAAGTCCTGTCAGAGAGGACCTGTAAATCTTTTCACCTCAGTGCCTTGGAATAGAGACTGTAGCAGGGAAATAGCTAATAAAGATGAGGGGTTGGTTGGTTGTTTTTCATAGAGCTCGAGAAAGTTGAGACAGTTTCTTTATGCCTTACCTAGCCTTTTGA
Organism: Podargus strigoides; assembly: GCA_028020825.1. Taxonomy (NCBI): domain Eukaryota; kingdom Metazoa; phylum Chordata; class Aves; order Caprimulgiformes; family Podargidae; genus Podargus; species Podargus strigoides. Next base: position 42,137,587 of record CM051624.1, on the reverse strand, counting down.
ATTAGCTGTGCTTATCTTGAGGTCTGAAGTCAGGGTAAGACTTTGCTCGTGTCACCTGGGGTAGCTCTGACCCTTCCCACCTGCAGAGTTGGCTTCAGGAAGTTGTGTGTTGATGTTGAGTTGATACTGGTGTTTCTGAGAGATGTGTGGGAGTTGTGGGGAAGGCTGAGTGACTCTGAGCTGAGCTCGCTGGAGAAATATTTGCAAAGCAGTCTAAAAGTGCCCCCCTTTATTGTGACAATCTGTTTGTAAGTGCCTGCTCTGGGCTCAGGCTGTCAGTCACCATCACCAGGGAGACAGAAGTGGAGCTGCTGGGATCTCCCCCTAGTGCTGGGTGTTTGTCAGGTGGTGAGGGGATGCAGGAGCTAAGGTCTGTACTGACTGGAGAGGGTGATGCAGAATTCCTTTCCCTGTTAAAACCCGACTTTGTACCAAAGGTGAACTTGTGACCTGTGTTTGGTGGAGCGATCTCTTGGTGTTCTGGGTGATGTATGACCTGTATCACCTCCTTGTGCAATCCTGTTTGCTCTTAGGGAAAAAGAATCTGGCTTCCATGGTGGCTCATTTACCAAACACTAAATTCCCTAGGTCAAGAATTCATCAGCTTCCTCCTGTTGCATGTATTATTGGTTTCTGTATGGATTGTTTGTATGCCATATAAATGTTAGTTTTGACCTGTCAAAACTGAGTAGTTCAAGTTCACTGGTGCTAAAAAAAATTTAAGTTCTCATGGTGCTGATAAAGTTCTGAATCTTGTCCTTAAAAGGAGGGGAAAAAGGTTTGTTCACCCCATAACTGAAGCCCAGAGTCTGATACCAAAGAAAGAGCTAAGCCATACATATGAGTCATGTTTCTCCAAACTAGTGAAGCAACCTAAAGACTTGAGACACTGCAGCTTAAAAGATACTGAAGAGTATTCCAGCTATTTGTTCTTATCAAAGCAATCCCATGGGAATCATCAACAGGGAGAGTGTATATGCTTAAGATATACAAGGCTCATGAAAGGCTTGTTGATTTGGGAGGATACTGTGCCTACCTGCACGAGATGAAAAGTACCAGGACCCAGCCTACCACTTTGTTCATCATAAGCAGACGAGTAAAATCTATTTTGCAGCTAGAGGCTATGTGTTGAAGAGGGATTGTTGTTCAGTGGAGTGTTGTCACCATGAAACCTGAACTTCTGGCTGATGGGAAGTGCAGTCAGTCATTGGTTGGCTTGGTGTGTTCTGTGTGTTGAGAGGACAGGTGAGCGTGTATTACTCTACACGGGGAAAGATCCATGGTTTTAAACTGTCTCTTAAAACCTCTTAGGTAGTTTTTAGACTGAATAGCCTCATCTTATTGGCTGAGCTGTTTTGGAGTGTCTGCAGTTAGAGTGTTCCTAGGAGTTACACCAAGAGCACGTGCCCATGCCCAGACCCAGTGTGTACAGAAGGGGCTGTACACTGGTTCTCCAATGCTTTTCAAGCTATGTTAATTAGCCATGTTTTTCCACAATGCTCAAAGACCACCAGTCTTTGGGAGGGAATAGAAGGAAGCCTTGTAATTAGAGAGCGTCTTCCTGCCTGAATTCCTTTCTCAGCCCTAGTCAGATTACCAAAACTGCCCTTAGTCTGTGTTCCAATAGTGTATACTCAAGACCCACTCGGTGCATTAATACTGTCTTTCCTTTAGAAGCTTTGCATTATGAATTTTTTGCTTTGAGCCTCATCTGCTAGCTCTGATACACATCTGCCTTGGGAGGAGACTCGAGTGGGTGGCAGGTCCAGGGGCTGAAGTGATTCAGGTGAACGTTGTGCACTAGCACAGACCAGTAGGGAACAGAAGGCTTCTGCATGTATAATCCTGTATTGGCCGCAGGAAAATGAATGCTTTCTTCACTGCTGCTATTCTACAGGGTTTGGATTTTTATATTCCCAAGGAGAACTCTGAGTGTTGCCAAATTACTGTAAGGCCAGACTTTTATGTGAGCACTTTCAGAGCAAATTTGCAAAGTACCAACTTAAACCTTTCTATCATGAAAAATTATAAATGTTAATGAAGTGTTTATTGATCAGCTCCTTCCATTTCCCTCTTTTTTCCCCCACCTTCCAAGCTGCTCCTCACTTTAACTGCAGGTCCAGAGCTTTTCTCTTGCAAATGAGAACATCATCTACAGCTAATGGAAGAACTTGTGAGTCCACACTGTCACCATCTCAAGGTACAGGCTCCATGGCTCTTATCTTTTAGTCAAACTTGTCTAAGGTTAACAGAGATTCAGTGCCTATGTGAAAAGATATTTTCAGTGACACAGCCTCTTTTCTCCTTCCTCCAAAGCTGAGCTTTTCTTTTGAGAAATCATTTTACCATGGTGGATTGAGGTGTAATTGCTAGAACTACTTCAGTGGAGACAGAAAGGTGTGCGGGGTCAAGAGCTGTCGTGAAAGCAAACACAAAGAAATAGGGGGGTTTCACCAGTTTCCTGTGTTATTTCTTCAGGAATGGGGTTCTTCTGTAACTCCTGATGCTTTGCAGCATTACTGGATCTCGAGGTGGTTTAGAAAGTGGCTTAGCTTCTTGTATCTTCCAAATTTCTGTTGTCTTGAACGTGTTTTAAGTCAGCCACTCCTAATATGTGTATTTGCAAAGCTGCTATGGCACAGATTTTTCCAATAATAATATATTGCAAATGTGGGGTGGGGTTTGCTTCTGAATGTCTTCCCCTGCAGGGCAGGGAAAATTATTTTACTGAAAATGTTGGTATGTAATATATATGTGGGAGCTCGGATAATGTGAGATGTATAGACTTGGGTTTTTTAAGTGGTCTCATGATATGCCTGGTCATGTTTGCTATCAAGGGATTAAACTCGCTGATGAAATAAAATCATGGTGGCCTTTCTGGTTTTATTTTAAAATGCTTTCACGTCAAATAGTGATGATGGGTGCAAAAGATGATCCTGAGGTCTGCGTTAAAGGTTTGGATTGGGTTGCAGGTGAACACAATGGAAATATTCCTGTTCCCTTGGAAGTACTGACAGATTGCTTAATATCTTTGGTAATTAATGCACAGCTATCTTTCTGACAGGATTTTAAAATATAAACTGATTAGGCTGTGCATCTTTATTCATTTGGAGGACTAATCAAAAAGGTTAACTGGTACAGGACTTTTGTGGTAGTTTCTCTGTCTGGATGATCTTGGAGGTCTTTTCCAACCCAGGCTGTTCTGTGATTCTGTGTTCATCCTGCAATTTAAGATGCAACTCTGAAATGCTCTGCACCCTTCTCACCTCTCCGGCCACATCCTGCTTGCTGCTGTTGTTTGTCAGAAAAACAAGACACTTGTATCAGAAACCAAAGGGGCTTCCTCTCTCAATAAGAGAAGTGTGTGTTTGCTTCATGGCATCTCAACCACAGAGCCATTCTGGATCTGTTTTTTAACATCTGCAGGAAGGGTGATCTTGATCTCAGCCTCCATCTCCTGTAACGTGTTTACTCTTCAAGGTCTTCAAATTCTTCTGAGGAAACTCAGTGGTATTTATTTACCAGACACAGTAGCTAATGCAGTGCAGTTAATATCAAGTGAATTATGACTATATCTTTCATCCAAGTGTCGGTCCTAATAGTTTCCATGAGTAACAGACAGGAAAGCATGCTCAGGTACTGGTATCTGTTGTGTTAATCCATTTTTCCTGCTTCATAAAGGTCACTAAAATTTTTTGGTGAGATGAAGTAATAATGGCTTTTTTTAAACAGGAAAAAATAGGCATATGCAGCTGCACCTCTGACTGGGAAGTCAGCATGCAGAACTAGAAGATGCCAATACAGAAGTCCCTGTGCAATTCCTTACTACACCCCCCCTGGGTGAGCACACGCAGTGGCTCCTCTGTGCTGCAGCTCTTGGTTTAATGCTGTGGCTATTTACAGATGTCAACAAAACTTCCTGACTAAATTAGCCCCGAGGAGGGTTGAGCGTGCTTTTCATGTGTGCCAGAAATCCAAGGCAATAGAGTAAGAGGTTAATGGACCAAAACTGGTGAGTAGGGAAATGAGGCCTGGATGAAATGAGTAAGATGGCTGATGAATGCTGCCTCTTGCATATTTTGGCTCAAAAAACCCCCAAAAAACCCAAACCTCAAATGCACACTAATGCCACTCAAGCTGGAAAGTGTTATGCTAGCAGGAAAAATGACCAAGGGAAATACACTTCACTGTCACCACCGCTTTGCCCTCGTTGTTTCCCCACCACTGAGCCCTGTCTGGAAGGGGTGGTTTGACCAGGCTGGACCAAGGGCATCCTGGTGCCACCACCACCCTTACAGGATCTGAGTAACCCAAAATACAAAATCTCAGGGTCTGTGCCCTTCATATCTTCTTCCTTTACTGGTTTTAATTTTTTTTTTCAATTAAACCCACCCTCCTTGGGAAGAAGACACACCTTTGGGCACAGAGGCAGCCCTTTAACCATTCCTGAGGCTTAGCAGGGCTCAGGATGTAGGAAGAGTTCGTGCTAATTCTGCACTCTTTGCCAGTTCACAAACAACAGTTAAAAAAACAACCCACAGGCTCTCCTGTTCTTTTTTTTTTTTCTCATTTCCTCTTGCCTGCAAGGAAGCAGGAGGAGACACTGTAGTAGTAGTCAGAGCTGGAGTCCACCCTCACTCTTATTTTATTCCAAGCTGAACTACTGCTGTCACTGCTGCTCAGCCCTTCTACAAGACTGCAGTTTTCTCTATTTAAAATAATTGTAAAAATGAATTTACCTTGCTGTTTTCTGATGGAGGAGGAGCAGATACAGACTGAGCTAACAGCATCATGAAGCTGATCTTCCTGCTCACCTTCTAGTAACCACGTTCTCTGAACCCCTTTGTCCCACTGAAGCAAGCCTTTGAAGCAGGGGGAAAGCCCTGGTCTACTCCCAGTCCTGAGGATGCAGGCTGATAGCTCCTCACTCACAGGATGTTAAGGAACCAAGGGACTGCCAAGGAAAAGTGACACGTACAAGCATTCCTAGTTTCAGTATCACACCCAGGTGTGATAAACTTCACACATTGTGGAGTTCAGACACACGTAAGCAAGTGCCTCCAGTGTGACTCACCCTCTGGAAACATCTCCTTGGGCTAACACTTGGGTTTCTTCATGCCAAAGTCCTTTATGTAGGCATGTGTGTCTGTCATCACCCTTCTACTTAAAATTCAGAGTGTCAATCACTAGTTAAAATTCAACTTGGTGATCTGCTTTTTTTGCTGTTTTGTTTTGCTCCAGCTATGGCACCTGGACTTAAAAAAAAATATTAATAAAAGTAGGTACAGAGCATGTTTCTGGATCCCCCAAAAATGGAAGGGGCTTAGATTTTACACAGGTACAAAAGACAATGATCTAGAAAGGGAAGTCAGACCACTGACCACCAGCACCAAGCAGGTCAGAAGAGCAGGACAGAGGTGAATGCACACAGCAAATCCCTTGGTTCTTTTTGCACACCACTTTCAGACAGCAATGGAAGCCAACGTGTGGATGCAAAGGAGCAATAGCTCTGGCTATTCTGACTCTTGTATTCTCCATTCAGCTGTAATAGTCTGAGATAAAGATAATAAAGTAATAGTAAAGGTAATAAAACCAATTAAAAATAAAATATATCATGTAAAAATACATATTTAAAAATTATTTTGTGTAATGTAATGATATACTCTATCAAGTATATACAAATATAATGTATAATATAACTAGATCTACAAAATATAAAAATAAATTATATCTATAAATAAATATAATAAAAATCATCAGGTCTAATAAATATAGTCTCAGTCTAATCGAACTGCCCTGAGGTCTGTCCCTCTCTGAGCCAGAACTGTGCACCCAACGCCTTCATGTGGCCTTACCAAAACCAGAAGGGGTAAAGGCCAGGGGAAGCCTTGTTGGGTCACTTCCAACAGCTGCAGTAACTAATGCTTTCTTGCAAGAACAGAGTGGGACTGCTGGTGAGCATCAAAATGCATTTTAAAGCCCTGCACTCTCCCTCAATTTAATCAGAATCACTAAAGGCTTATTGCTCCTTGAAAATACAGCTGAGTAGGGCACCACCAGCCCACAGGACGTGGGGGTGATGCCTTTTGAAGAGGCCACCACAAGGAATGGAAGACTGAAGAGAGATCCGTGTGTATGGGGCATCAGACGCTCAGTCCCTCCTTCGAAAAGCTGCTGTCAGGGCACTGCCTTCATAGCCACGTTGAGCTCCTATCGCAATATTCAGTTCCACTCCTCAAAGTCAGTGAAGGATAACAAGTCAGAGCCATGAGGGCTTTTCAGCAAGGGGGCACGCTGCCCTGCACATGGGGGTACCAAACTCCCAGGGTCCACTCGCAGCCTCAGTGTTTGTAACAGGGCAAAGACACCCAGTACATGAACAGCTTTCTCCAGGATTAGACAGGACGTAACCCACAAGACTACAGGCACAAACTAGCAGACATTTGTTCAGTTATTCACACAGAAAGCCTGGCAGACCACTCCAGCTGCTTCTGACTGAATCACCAGTGCTATTTTATAAGTTTTTTGCTGGGGTGGTAGGAGGGAGAGCAATATTTCCAAATAAATTTATGGCTGGGGTCTTCCGAAGCACATCACCAGTCAAATGCCTTGCCTTCAGTGTTTCCTGACCCCTGGTAATTCGTACTGAACAGCTGTCTCTGGAGGATCAGTTTGGGGCCCCTCACTACAAGGACATTTAGAGAGGCACCGGAGCTGGGGAAGGGTCTGGAGCACAAGTGTGATGGGGAGCGGCTGAGGGAACTGGGGGGGTTCAGTCCGGAGAAGAGGAGGCTGAGGGGAGACGCCTGCCGTGGCTGCATTCCATCACACACTGCTTTTCCTGCCTCTCCTGCAAGCCAGCCCTGAGCAGGGAGAGTGTATGTGGAAAGCCTTGGCTTGGTAAGGAAATTCTGCCAAGACAAAACAAACCCTCACATTTTCTCCCCGTCTCTTTCAACAAATGGTGTCATTTTAGTCTGGAGAAGAAAAGCCACAAACTCAGGTGTCATTCTCATCACTTCTGCTCCATCAGAAGCGCGATGTGGATGCACTTTCACACTTACATTGATCCCAGAGCATGCAGCAACACAAACATGTACAAAGCCCGTCCTTCCCAGTGCCCTCCCTGTACCCACAGTGTCTGTGTCTCAGGGTGGGATGGGGATGTTTATTCACCCAAGCTTTCAGTTGATGACTTTGCTGCTCGTCCCATTTCCCAGCTACTGTTTCTCAGAGCAGGAGGACCCCAGTCCCACAGCTCAGCACCAAGCACTGGTAAGTAGAACAGGAAGGAATGGCTCTGAACAAGAAATCTGGATACAAAGCAAGGTAGAAACAAGTTTTCTTCCCTTTGCCGCATGACCTTCAACCGTTAACCTATCTTCAACCTTCAACCTACCTCTGCCTGTTGTTACACTCTATTGCTTGGCCTTCAGATACACAAGCTGGTCTGTTCCAGTTCATTTAACCATCCTCTTTCCTTGCTTCCCTTCAAGCTCACAAGATAAACTTGCACATGAATCACTGAAAGGCTGATGGATCGTTTTGCCTCAGAACAGAGTCCCCTGCTGTCCAGTGACCTAAATAATTGACCTCCCCCATCCAAGCCCTTAACAGCACGTTTCTCATGGGTGGCCTGCTAACAGAGCTGCAGGTTTTGGTATCTACTGAAGGAAAAGTGAGATTCCAGCATTAACAGCAGGAGCACGTCAGTCCCATTTCCACAGGTATCCCCTCCTTTCAGTGAAGGCTGCCCTGCCTCTTAGGTGCAAGGCTGCTTTGATGGTACAGAAGCCCTCTCTCAGCCAGTATTTTGACACAGTTGTCTGTTTTATGAAGGGCTGATTGCAGAGCCTGCTGGTAGCATCATCATTTCTGATGATTTAAAAGCACATTCAAAAAAACCTGAACTGGTTTAGGTCTCCCAGTCAAGACTTCACATAACCTTGCAGGCAGAGAAACTTTGCAAGCTGGCAGTGAGCCCTGCAGGGCAGCCATGAACTTCCAGGGGTTCCACTGGGTACATTTACAGACATTTTCCTGGATAGAGCAGACCTACAACATTGAGGTAAAGACTGCTTTATCACCTTCAGTGAGAAAAAGGACACTTATTAGCAGTCTTAGGAATGCAGAGGACAGGGGACAGGGACCATGGGCATGGCTGCTGTGAACCCAAAAGCTTCATCTCCTGCACACACCCCTTCCTTTCACCACAAGCAGTGCCAGAGGCTGGCTGTGGGGTAAGAGACAGGGTGGGTCTCAAAGGACTAATTTGCTTTCCTCCAAGACTCTCAAAAGCCCATTTCAAGTTCCCCCACTAAGGGCAATCCCAAACAAGCAGTAGAACCATGGAATAGCCATGGTTGGAAAAGACCTCTAAGCTCATCCAGTCCAACCATTAACCCAGCACTGCCCAGTCACCACTGCCCCGTGTCCCTCAGCACCACATCTACATGGCTCTGAAATCCCTCCAGGGATGGGGACTCCACCACAACACATCTGCAAAGTAAATATCCACTCCCTCAAAGGCCTAATTCTGCCCCACTTGCCCCTCCAGAGAGGATTACCTGCCGCTGAAAGCACCCTCACTTTTTATCTTACAGAGAGCTGAGTCTTGGGTTGCCCAAGCCCGAGGAGGTGCAGACAGATGCCTGCTGCTGCCCTCTGAAGGCACCGCTGGCTCTGCAGCTGCATCAGCTAATCCTGACAATTAGTTGGGGAAAGATGGGGAGGGGGGTGTGTAGATCTTAACCAATCTCCACACCACACTGTAAACTCCGAGCGAAGGAGGGTGGCAGTAACAGCACAGCCAGCCAGTGGACTGGATTCAGCACTGGGGAAAGTGACAGAAATCACCTTTTGGAGATGGGCTTTTTTGTTTGTTTGTCTGACAAGCGTGGGCATCTCGTTCCCACCAGCTTACACATTTCAGTAAGATCACGGGGAGCTTGTGGTAAATGCTGTCAGGCCTCATTTACTTCAGCATTTATTTTCATTTCAAAGAGCTGGACTTTTAAAGACCAGGGGACACTGCCAGAGAGACTGATGATATCCAGCGCCACGCTGAGTGGAGCAGCTCGGGGGAGCTCCCTCTGCACTATCAAAGGCAGTGATGCTCAGTGTGTAACAGCTGCCCACCACTATCTTCTGAGAAAAAAAAAAATGAGGATGTAGGAAAATCCCAAGAAATTCCCTCCTCTCTCCCCTCCCCAGCACTCACTCAAACTTGTAAAGGAGAGTAATTCTGAACTTCTGAGATTCAAAGTCCCAAGTGCACATCAGAGCTCCTCTCCCACCCCTGCCAAAGGACAACGAAAGAAGGATTAGAGCAGAGTGTTTCTCGTAAATATAGAGCATGTAACACCTAGGGGGAACTTCTCACACATACCATCAGTCCCCTCCTCCAGAACAGCCTCTCCCACCCTCTCATTTCTTACAGCCAACCACACAGCCAATAAATGGTAACCCACCAGCCTGAGCTGAGCCCGCAGGCAGCCAGTCAGCAGGTTTAGCAGTTGTAATAGTGGAGCTGCCCCTTCGGGACAGGTACACACGAGACAAGGCAGGACTTCTTTCTGCTCCAACTACTACAATTCTACAGCACTTGCTCTCCCAGGTGGGAGTACTGGTTGGGTGTAAATCTTTGGGTGCAAATACTGAACAAAGGGCAGTCAGTTCTCAGGTACAAAGTGGCAGCTGGTTTACTGCGTGCAATTTTGAGCATTGTATTCATGAGAACGTGCTGTTCCTCTGCTGCTCAGCTGCTTTAAACACTGTCAAGCACTCGGTGCCCTCACTGGGACCTGTTGGGATAGCAAAGGGGACAGCAAGCACTCTCCAAAGGGCTGGGAAAGTATCAAAGTCCCATTTAAGTTGTTGTCATGCTGCCAGATCTGCCTTCCACATTTGAAAAATGAATAGGACTGGTGCCCCACCTCTGTGGGCAGTTTACACACCCAGTTCGTGGCTCAATGACATGCATGTTCCTTTCAGGAGTGGGTGGTTTGCCACAGAGGGCAGGCTGCCAGGAGGATCTGCTCTCGCAGCCTCTTCCACAGCCTATGAAAGACATGCCAGTGACCAGAATGCATGGGAGGGTCTGCAGGGCTGTGGGAAGGGTCTGACTGGTGGGGGGAGGAGGGGCCCTGGCCTCATGGAATTATAGAACAGCCTTGGTGGGTATAGACCTCTAAGATCATCCAGTCCAACCATTAACCCAGCACTGCCCAGTCACCACTGCCCCATGTCCCTCAGCACCACATCTACACGGCTCTGAAATCCCTCCAGGGATGGGGACTCCACCACTGCCCTGGGCAGCCTGTGCCAGTGTTGGGGAACCCTTTCAGGGAAGAATTTTTTCCTAATATCTAATCTAAACCTCCCCTGGCACAACTTGAGGCCATCACCCCTCGTCCTGTCACTGTTACCTGGGAGAAGAGACCGACCCTGCCTCACTTCCCCCTCCTTTCAGGGAGCTGCAGAGAGCAATGAGGTCTCCCCTCAGCCTCCTCTTCTCCAGACTGAACCCCCCTGTTCCCTCAGCCGCTCCTCATCAGATTTGTGCTCCAGACCCTTCCCCAGCTCTGTGGCCCTTCTCGGGACACGCTCCAGCACCTCAGTGTCCTTCTTGGCGTGAGGGGACAAAACTGAACACAGTATTCTTGGGGTGGCCTCACCAGAGCAGAGTACAGGGGGACAATCACTCCCCCAGTCCTGCTGCTCACACCATTTCTGACACAGGCCAGGATGCTGTTGGCCTTCTTGCCCACCTGGGCACACTGCTGGCTCGTGGTCAGCCGCTGTCAACCAACACCCCCAGGTCCTTTTCCACCAGGCAGCTTTCCAGCCACTCTTCCCCAAGCCTGGAGCGTTCCATGGGGTTGTTGTGACCCAAGGGCAGGATCCAGCACTTGCCCTTACTGGACCTCGTACCATTGGCCTGGGCCCATGGATCCAGCCTGTCCAGATAGATCCCTCTGCAGAGCCTTCCTGCCCTCAGGCAGATCAACACTTCCACCCAACTTGGTGTCATCTGCAAACTGACTGAGGGTGCACTCGATCCCCTCACTCAGATCACTCAAGTGCATATCAGTAAGTACACATAAACACCACAACTTGTCCCTCACTAGACACTCCATTTCTACTCTCTGGGACACACAGACTGTCTATAAGGGCCAAGTGTTTTCAGTTTGTCAACTCAGGGCTGTAAGCATCAAAAGACCACTCTGTCCAGGGGAATCCATTGTCATTTAGACCTAGAAAAGACAATACCCTACCTCAGCATCAATGCAAACCCTGCAACGCTCCCCCAGCTGCCACCAGTGCCAGCACTGAGATCCACTGCATTTCTTCAGTTAGAAAAATCAAAAAACAAACCAGGCTGCAGCCCACCTGGTTGGGAATGAAGCAGCTCAGCTTGCTGACAATAAAAGCAGCAGTATGAAGAACAGCTTTCTGCTGAGGTCCCCTCAGTAAGTTTGGGAGTTGTACAGATAAATCACCTTAAGAAGAGGAGACAGAGTAAAAAGAAGAGAGATTCGGTGTGATAGGAAGTGACTTACCCAATCTAGGCAATAACCCAGTTAGAAGGTAACAGGCAGATGTTGTGAGGCAGTGAGAGAAATCCCATCTTCTCATTCTGGCACATCTTCCATGAGGTTTTCTCAAGTGGATGACCACGAGGGTAAAAAGGACCTGCCCTGTGGCCCTGTCACGGCTGTGTGACATGGTGGGAGGCAGAGAAGTGTAACCCCAGACCAGCACCCTGTATCCAAAATGCAAGTGTTTCTCATGCCGTGGTTCTGGCCTGGACACAGAGTCTTTCCTCTTCACATCCAGGGGACTGAGCCTCTGCAGGATGAGAGCATCCTCAGCAGAGAGCAGCCCCCCATGTCTGCCCCCACTGCCACCATGGCAGCCACAGGGCACAGCTTGCTCACCACCTCCAGGTTCAACCAGTCTGCCTGTAAGAGACAGGGGCTTGCAGAGGCTTGTGCATCCCACACGGCTCCATAAGTGGTGCTCATGACCAGACCCTCAGTGTGGTGTACAGAACAAGTTTTGTTTACTTCAGTTTACAAAATAAAGCCACCAGCTTTAATTCTCCCTAAAAAAATCAAACCAAGTGCATGATTCAGAGTGGCTTGGTGCAAATCTTTGCAAAGTAACAGAAGACACAAAATCAAAGTAATTCAAATTATATATACATGTGAAACCAAAAGAAATTCAAGTTAAAGCCAGGACTGGATTCCTATTAGCCCTAGAGATGATCCACGAATATGTCAGGAAATAAATAAATTATTCTAATTTTCACCACAAAAGAGGGCGCTGCTCACTGATCCAAATGGTTCAGGTATTTACAGAAGGCAAACAGGTTAGAGGAGAAATGGAAAGAAGAAAAGCATTCTTAAGAGTAAAGTGAAACGCTGCAGGGCAAGCACTTCCCCACATGCTCCACAGTGCTTTAAATCGCTGCAAGGGGCCAAAGAAATCCCCTTTGAGCAGGATGCCATCATCTGCCCCACACTGGAGGGACTGTGCCAAGGTGGGACCAGCACGGTCTACTAGGCTTGGCTGTCACCACTGGGATTCCGAAGCTCCACCACAATCCACAGCCAGCCTGGGGCACATGACAACCAATAAATCAGCCAATTTATGAATAGGACAATTTATCCCAGAATCCAGCTGAAGTGAAAGCTGCTTAAAGCCACATCTTCCCGACCTTTGCTTCACTGTGCATGTTCTGAGGAGGAGGCAGCATGCAAAAAACCATCCTGAAGGCTCATCCTAACCTTCTGTTTCCTTGTCAAGACAGATTGATTTACAGTCAGTACCACAGGGACTATATTGGAGCAGCAGTGGTGGGATATCCATAATTTTAACGGGATTTGACATTTAAGGCAGCATTTCAGTTCACCTCTAAGCCTGTAATTACACTTGCAAATCTTCTTAGCAAGACAGCAGCAGCATCGCAGGGGACTGCTTGAACAGATTGGTTCTGTTCCCACAGAAGCAGTATTTGAGTACCAAGTGATGCTACAAAGCAGGCACTGGGGACTGCAGCCCCCGACACAGACACTTGCAAACTGGACCCACTCCTAAATTTCTAAATAAAAACCAAAACAAAGACTGCAAAGAGCCCTCACTCGATCTTAAAAGCAACGCTGTGCTGAGTCAGATACCACTGGGGGTCAGGAGCACTTCATGAATACACTCCTAAGACAGGACTCCTTTCTTCACCCCGCTGGTCATCTTTGGTCTCACAAATTTGCAAGTGCTAAAAGTACTCGAGCAGCCCAAGGATGACATTCTGCTCATCACTTCCTGGTCTGGAATCATGCTGGCCCAGAGCTGAGAAGCACCTTTCTGTTTCCAGCACACCCAGCCTCTCCTTCCCAAAGGAATCCATTTAGATTTCTCCTTTCATTGTAGCCTTCCCATCACTGAAACTTTGAGAGCAAATCCATGCCAAACGCCAGGATGCTCAGGACTATATTTTGTCCCCAATTTACACACCTGTCCCTCCTGTGCACCCAATTTACACCATCACTCCCCAACTCACTCTGACTGGAATCAGAATACTCAGCTGGGACTCCATGTGTACTCAGTTCTCCTCAGGTCTGGGGAGAAAAAAAAAGTCTGATTTGTTCAGACTTTCCATCCATGCCCACTAGAAGCAAATGAAGGATCTCCTCCTCTCACAAGCCACCCAAACAGATCTTTCTGCAGGCTGGAAACGGTTTCACCCCTGAGTTCAACTCTAGAAGAGAAAAATGCAGTCCTCAGCCATCACCACCCTAGTGCCAGAAGCAAAGAGAACATTTAGCACAGAGCACTCTGCTGCAGGAACAAAGAGCAAACAAGCAGCACAAAGCTGGGACAGATGGAGAAAAGCAGGAAGAGGCTAATTTGTATCACACCAAAGAAACACAAGGAAATCTGAGGCCAAAGGAAGAACACCTACAGAAAGTAGGTTGTGCTGTTCAACAGCAAAGCCTTTGCAGCCCTCGGTGCTTATTTGGGAGCAGCCTGGTACCTCCATCAACAATGATCCTAGACAGGTAAGAAAAAAAATAAAATCCAGAGAGCATTCCCAGAGAGGCATAGGAATCCCTCACAGCCATTTCAATGACATGAGCAAAACTCCATTTTTTTTTCTCTTTTTTTCCCAGCAGGGATGACACACCACTTTGTCCAGCTTAGTGCACACAGTCCTCTCCTCAGCAACGCTGCTCCTAGCTGACTGACATGCAGTTCAGCTCTGCAGGATCCTGCCTACCTGCTGCCATGACTCCCTCCGGCCCATCGGCAATACTGGGCTCGCTGGAGCACTGCCTGTGGCTGAAACTGGGCTGCAGGAGAAGGCATTTGTCAGTACTGTCCGACTCCTCGATCACCATTCCAGTGTGCATCATGGAGGCCATTGCCAGGAGCTGAATATCCGAGTGAGCGTTGGCAACAGTGTGGCGACGGATGCTGCCACATTTCTCCAGGTATGCCTCACCCTCCTGCTCTGTCAGTGGGGTCAGGGCCACCTCGCAGGGCTGCCGGCTCGTCACCACGTGAGAGGAGTAATTCAGCACGCCAGGCTTGGGACGGGATCTGGAGTATCGTCTCTCTGGAAAAGAAAAAGGAAGCAGAAATGGTCAATAGGGCACAGACAAAGCATCTCCCAAACTTCTAGGCTGGCCTCAGGGAACAGAGGGGACTCGGTGTGCAGCCACAGTGTCCCACTTCGTTAGCACTGGGGAACAGTCAGGTGCTCCCTCCCCCAGAAAGGAGACACCTCCCATCCTGCTGTAAGGAAATGGAGCTGCTGCTGCCTGCAAGAGAGCCAAGCCAAAAAGTAAGTGCAGCAAAAGGACTTCCTTCAGCACCTGGATGGTCTCCTCTGTTATTACCCAGGGGGGTGAGGACCCAGTAGGAGCTCTCACCTGCAGGTTCACTAAAACCAGTGACACTAAAGTGGCACAAGCCTCCAAAGAAACAGTCAGTGAGGACCTGAGCTGCCATCCCTTTCTCTGGAAAACTCCTCTCGGGAGATGCTGGTGTCAACATGAGACTCCTTGTGCTTACACTGCACTGCCTCTCCAGCTGCCCAGGGAGACACAGGTCTGCAAGCATCATCCCACTGTCGTTTTAAAAGATGATGCAAGAAAAAGAACATTTCATGCACTTTAAAACATGTCTGGTTTGGGGGCTGGACACTGAAAGCACCTAACAGAGCACAGCAACAGCCCACACTGGCCTGGGGGAAAGGCACAGAAGGGGAAGGCAGTACCTGCAGAGCACGGGGGGAGGTGGTGACAGAGAACTGATGGGTGCAGGGTCCACCATCTGCTCAGCAAGAACATTAAAGGGGGAAAAATGCCTGGTTTAAAACTGAAACCCAAGCCACAGTCCCACACCCCTTATCAGGGCTTCTGCATTTCTGACTTCTGTGAACAAAGTGAAGATACCAAAAGAGAGAAGCCAGAGGTGAGGGCAGTTATATACTTACTGACCCAGGCTGAGATCTTTACAGGCATTTAGGTGCCCATCTCCTGTCTACATTGGGAAGTCAGATACCTGTTCAGCTCTTGGGCTGAGAGGAGAATGAGAGCTCAGCAGCCTCTTGAGGTAATGGTTCACTGTACTCCTCCATCCCATAGAATCACAGAACAGCCTTGGTTGGAAAAGACCTCTAAGACCATCCAGTCCAACCATTAACCCTGCACTGCCAAGTCACCACTACCCCATGATTTCATATTTACATTATGTGTGTCCTGCAGTGGTGTCAGCTAACTAAAAAGGTCTGAGGGGACCTCCTGCAGGACAGGGACAACTTACAGCCCTTCCCAAAAAGCCAGAATACACAGGAAAAAGAAAAAGCATGGCCATGGCCTGATGTTCACTTAATAGATAAATAAAAATATTCCTGTGAGAAAAATGTGCTAGTTTTGTGTATAAAATTTTAGTGCCGCTGGAAGAGCCAAGCCTGCTGCCCTGAGAGATTAAAGTCCACTAAGAGCAAGCACAATATAGGAAGCAATAATACAAAATTATTCCTGCCCAGCCTGGCAACCCTGCCTTCACACAAACAGGCAAAAACCCTGAGATCCTTTTCTAGCATGTCCTTGGCTGCTGTGGTAAAACAGTCAACTAGTATCATTAGGTACATCAACTACCGTGGGAGCTTGCAAGCCAGCCAGTCTCATTCATCATTTCACAGGCTTCTACACGACGTGTGTGCTTGTGTATGTGTTTGCATGGGGGTGTAAGTACCCAGCAGACAGCACAGAGCTGATGCACAGGTCAGTGTTTCAAAGTCTGACACCATTCAGCTCTTGAATACAATCAGAATATGGACGGGGAGATTGTAAAAACCTGCTGGTATTGAAGAAACACTGAGGAAACAGCCCTGGCTTTCAACTTCTGAATTTGTTAATTCAGTTAAGACCCGACAGATCTCTGCTCTTATTTTCTCCCCACAGTGGTAGCAAAGATATTCTTAAGACACTAAGCAATGCTTTCTAATGCCACGGGTGAGGGCTGCAAGAAACTGCACAGAGGATTTGAGGAGCTTCCCTCAGTGGAAGTGTTTAAGAGCAGGTTAGCTGTGGAAATGGCTGACATGAGACTGAACAGAGAGTGAAAGAGACATGGGCAGGGAGGAATTTCTCAGGGTTTCTTCTCTTCCAAGGAAGGGATGACCCGAGTATTCTGAGGAAACAATATCCAGAGATGATTTTTGTGCAACAAAATTAAAATCCTTTATGAAAAGAATCAGATAAAAGTTAGGCTAAACTCTGGACATTCATTTATTGCTTTACCTTCCCCCTTCACTTTCTTGGCCACAAGAGACAGTCTCTTAGGGGAGTTGTCATCTATAGTTTCAATAGAAATCAAATCAGCAGTGATGTTTGGTTTAATAGATGGGGGAATAGGCTGAATGTTTTCTTGTCTTCTGCATTCCCCATTTAAAAATTGTTTCTTAAATCTGGATCCCTTCAGAATACTCCACCCTTACAATGCAAGTTATGTCTAACTCACACAGGCAACACAAGAAGGGTGGTGACAGAACAGCAGGTGGGGACGCTGTCCTCTATGAACCCTCTCTGTGAGCTCTCCTGTCCCCTTTCATAGCTGTCCCTGCTCCACTCCTCTCACTTTACATCAAGTTTAAGACCCAGCAGCCTTACAGCCTGAAGCCTTATGTGTATTCACAGCTGTGATCAGACACCTTCAGCCATGTTTCTCAACACTCATTCATCTTGATGGCTCCAGTCCAGAGGGCAGTTTGGCCTCCACAGCATCCATTGAGAATGCAAGCGTACCCAAAGCCCAACAGTGCTTTCCAAAAAGCTACTACAGGGAACCCGCTGAGCTTCCTCAGCATTGCAGGCTGCCCAGGGAGAGAAGAAACTGGTTCTGAAAAAGGAGAAAGGTGACAGAGGGAAAGAGGAAGAGAAAAGTTTGGTTAGAAGTAGTAGCTAAGGAAAAGAAACCACCACCATAGCAGCACTTTGAAAAAACCAAGATTTTTTGCAGAAAAGTGCTGCTCTGCTGTCAGTGTCATGCAATGCAGACAAATCCTTCCTTTCCTCCTGCTCAGCACAGGGTGGAGCAGGGTCAAAAGGCCACCTTGGAAATACACACAGATAAATGACAGTTAAAATCAAAGTAAATGCAATGATTTTAAGGCACATAAACTTTACAAGGCCGGTTCATGTGAATTTTTTTTTTTTAAATGACACTCAGACCTTGTCCATCTTCCAGAAACCCAGGATGGCTACAAGCTCTAGCACGGGTCAGGTGGCTGCCTTCCCAACCATCCCAGCAGCGTGGAGATGTGATTGTTTTGCTGTTGATGGACATTTGTCAAAGCTCAACTTTTACAAGGGAATATGGTCTAGATCTAGGCTCAGGATCAGGTCTGCAAATCAATGCTGAACTGTGTAACTCTGTTCACTTGCATAGAAGCTATTTAATTGCCCCAAAACCCACAAGAACAAAAACCCTGAGCCAGAGTTTGCCTAGAGTGATGCCACGAGCTGGTTACAGACACTGATTTTTAATTTCTTTTTTAAACTGAGTCCTCAGATATAAGGAAGACCATGCAAAAAAGCCCTGGAATCCCTCAGAAGGAACATCCAAGAGCTCTGCTGTTTGTGAAGGCTGGCTGACACAGCAGTGAGCATGGGAATGCAGGCAGCAGGCTCACAGGTAGGGACAGGAAAGGGCTGGGTGCAGTCTCACTGGGGTGAGAGCAGTATGGCAGGCACAGACCAGGGAGATTCAACATCCATCTCCCCCATCTCCAGAGATAGCGGAGACTTTGCACGTGTGTATGTGTGCAGTGGGGGGGTGGGGCAGCAATAGTTCACTTGGTCATGGAAAACAAAAAGCCCCTCACAAAAATCTGCATTTAGAAGGCCCTTGAGGACCTTCTCAAGGGTGTTTTAGCCTTTGTTTTCTGTCTCTCATGGAGTCATGCACGGTCTCATTTTCTAGCACAGATGTGCACTGCCTCATATTAACCAACCTGTGTACCCCAACAAGAGCTTCTGCATAATGTGGATGTCTTACCAAGCAAGCAGGTGCTACCAGAGAAGCTGTTCTCTTCACACAAACCCAAGTAGGGTGATACCACCTGTTTGACCAGTTCTTCCAGCTGTAGGTAGCCCTCACTGGGGCCAGTAGGCTCATGGACACTCTGAAAATCAAACGTAAAAAGTCAACATTACCCTTCTATAGTTTTGAGTAAAGGCTGTGGTCTGTCAGATGGGAATATCCCAACCATATTAGTAGACCATTTGGAGGACCACATCTGATAAGCCCAAATGGAGGTTTGGGTGTCATTCAGGTCAACCTTCTTCACATCCTAGCCATAACCCTATGGACATCAAGCAGGTAGCAGTCTTTTTTCTGACTGAGGTCCAGGAAGGTACAAGGTACGCTCATGCTGAGGATTTGCACAGCGTAACTACAGCGATAGAATCATACCAGAGTAGTTCTACCAGGAAACATCTCTTTGTGTAAAAGCCTTAACACACTTTGGGCAATGCACTGCTCTTTTCCTAGGCAGGACTGCAGGAAAAACACCCTCTGTAGTTCAGCTTACAGCTGTGAAGATGGTAGATAACAGTAACCAATTTAACAGTAATTTCAGAAAACGTTCACAGACTTAACTTCCTGCAAAGCCTCAATAAGCTTTTGTTTCTCAAATGCATTCACTTTGAATCACAGAATCACAGAACAGCCTTGGTTGGAAAAGACCTCTAAGATCATCCAGTCCAACCATTAACCCAGCACTGCCCAGTCACCACTGCCCCATGTCCCTCAGCACCACATCTACACAGCTCTGAGACCCTTTGTCCTCAAGATTATTTTATTAAAATATTTCAGGGAAATTGAGCTAGCACTTCAGTATCTCCTGCTATTACAGTCTGGGTCACCAGGAATATCAGCACAGCGAGAACTCATACAAAAATACCAGCTGAGCTACTTTGGAATTTTGATTGTACTTCAAAATGTTTCATTCTCCACCACTCACTATAAGGTATATTGGAGAAGAAATAAAAAAAAAGTGAGAGGAACACAAACAGCCACCTGTAATATGGTATTTTGCAGGACTGTCAGGCTGGGTGATATAAGAAGATAAACCAGCTGGTATACTTGGCTGTTTGGCATGCTTGGAAAATATTCTTTTGAGGCCTGGATAAAGCAGACAGTCCTCACAGAAGGTCTGGGTCTCTTGTGAGAGGCCTCTGGAGGATACATAGCCTTTTGCCTGCTGCCAAAAGGTGTTCCTCCTCTCCTGGGCACTGCTCAGCATCCCAGCCAGCCAAGGGGCTGGCATCAGGCAGCCATTGGCCACAACTCGGTCCAATTCCACAGTCCACTGGCAGGGAGGCTTGCCCTCTCATTGCAAAGGTGAGAAACCAGGAGAAGTAAGGCACAAAGAGGCATTCAGCGAAGCTGGGAGATGAAAATTTATGTGTAAAAAACAGTTCTGAGACTGTTCCTAGCTGGGGAGGAAAGGTACCAAGAAAAATATAAACACCAAAGAGTGGAACCTGGCCCCTTCACGGCAACATCCTTACCTGTTCCCAGGGAAGCTCAGCTCTCATTTCTACATTTACTGCTCCCAAATAAGCACACATCACTTCCACTTCATCACACCCTCTGCCCTACCCACTCTCCTTTCCAGGGTTCGTATTAGTTCAGTGAGGTCGAGATACCCAAGTGGGGTCAGACAAAGAAGAGCAGAGGCTCCTCACCTGAAGAATTAACAGCATCTG
Organism: Podargus strigoides; assembly: GCA_028020825.1. Lineage (NCBI taxonomy): Eukaryota > Metazoa > Chordata > Aves > Caprimulgiformes > Podargidae > Podargus > Podargus strigoides. The sequence goes on along the minus strand of CM051624.1, from coordinate 42,117,305 downwards.
GACAATGGAAGCTGGGAGCTTGGTTTGGACCAGAGGAAGAATTTCTTTCAACTTTACTTTTAGCAAGACCAAGTCTCTGAAGCCGAGAAGAGCAATCTGACGGATAGTCAACTCCTGACCCTAAAAAACACAGAAGGCAAAATCCAACAGTTGGTAAAGGGACATGTGAGCATTGCACAAGCACACGTGTGTACACAGACAGAAAAGGTCTATCCTGTCCGTTGCTGCTGTGGCAAAGTACCCCCCAGTTTCTCAGGTTGAGGATTCACAGTACCCTTTGGTTGCTTCCCTCTCAGTCTCTGTCCCACACAAATTCTGAAATGAGTAACACCTCCTCTGAGGCATGACTAGGTCTGAAGCGAAGCCAAAAATGGGCCTGTATTTCAGCAAAAGACTATGTGTTTGTGAAAGCCAACTGCCATCCAATTTGGTCACAAATATCCAAAGCCCAGGATGAATGCAGCTCATGCTTTTGGCACTTGGAGCTGAGAAACCAGAGAAGGTTTGGTAAGGAAAGAGGCTGGTACAGGGTATTCCTTAACTAAGTCTGCATCTGGTCTGTGGTGGATCCTCTTTTTGCTCACCACGTGCACTGAAGACCTTGCTGATATGACAAAAACCCACAATTCAGTCCATTACAGATTTTTGGATTTAGGCTATAGCAAAGTTAGCAAGATTTCTTGTACCAAACACCAATTAAAAAAGCAACACCTTTGATTTCCACCACAAGGTGCTCTGTGTCCTCCCAGTTACTTCTTTACATCAACACCACAAGTGAGTAGGCTTAACAGGTGAAGATGTTGTAATGCTTCTCAGCATATCTAAGCACAGTTGGACTCCATTTAGCATTCTGTTGTTACTGCCTTTCCCTCTGCTATACTTAACATCTGCACAACTTTCTCTTGCCCCACTGCAGCTTAACTGCAGTTTTCCTTCCAGTCCTTCCCAGCCTGAAGAGTTCCCCTTGTTCTTCCCAGCACATTAATCTCTGCCCCCCAGTCTGTTTGGGAACCATTTTATGGTCTCCATAACACACTCAACATGGCAAATATTTAGCTGGGAGGAACTAACGGCAGTTAATCATTAATTCATAATGGGTTTAATGCCATAATTAACAACATCATCAATATGTAAATACAAATTAAAGCCAATAGCCTGGAGGGCAGCTTGGCCATAATAAAAGCACTTTGCTGTTCTAAACCATCACTGTGTGTTTAGAAACATGGAGGTGCAGAAAAGACCAGTACATAACTGAACTATGTTTCAGCAGCTGCACACTCTTTATTTATATCGTGCAGTTTAGCACCATTAACTTCATACCCCATTTCAAACTGCAAACATCTTGCCGTGCCAAACAAAACAAGATTTGCTATTCTTTTTCCACACCAAGCAGTTACATCAACAGCTGCAACTATACAAAAGCCAGTGACCTGTTTACATAGTTTCCCTCTGTACAGCAATTTAACCAACTTGGCTGCTTAAAGGTCATATTTCTGCAACAGCTCTGAGCCTCGGGTTTAAACTTAGCTGAAATAGGAAGTTACTTCGAGTTACTGCCTTCGGTAACACACGCTCACACATTTGGCTGACTGACTTTCATTCTGAATGGGCCATTGGTGGGATCACAGAAGATCACAACTAAATAATCACGCTGACATTTGCAGCAAAGAATGGGGAACCAACAACAAATTGACTTTCCCATCTACCACAGTAGCACATGAAGGACTGCGACTTAGGGAAAGAGATTTGCTAGATGAGCTCTCTTCACATGTGGTGACACACCATATAAATAAGTCTGTACAGTTCTCTATTTGTATGAAGGGCCCAGTCTTGTTATTAGGGCACTGGCCTGGGATAAAAGCAATTCCTTATTTCTTACTGCACCAGCAACTGTCTCTGTTGTAGCCTAGGGCAGCTTAGGCAGAGTCAAATTCTTGGATGTATTTAGGCAGCCTAAATCCATTCATTTGTGTAGGACTTCTGGAAAGCTTTATAGGCACCTATGCTGTCTCTTGCCTTTCAGTTCCTCATCTGTAAAATGGCAATACTTCCCTAACTTCACAGCTGCTCTGAAATATTTTGAGTGACTCAGATACTGTGACAAGACAAATACAGTAAGAAAGTTATGCTTTCAAAGAATCTCAACATCCCATAGTCATGCTTTTACCGCTACCATCAAGTTAATTCCAAAAACTGCACCCACTGTGCAGTAACTTTGCTCAGTTTCTCTTTAGAGACATTTAATAGCAGGGAAGTAGATTTTTCTGATAAGTGGCAGAATTATTAGCACCAGTGAGTATGACAGACAGCTGTTTCCACAGTGCACAGAGAGCTGCAGTGCAGACACAGCCCTGCTTAAATAGACTAGATCACTCCCTGACTGAGAATTAGTTGCAAAAGGAGAGAAAAGGAAGATATAACTGTGCAGTTTTATCTGCCAAACACCTACCTTGAAGCGTCTGCAGCAAGGAAAGCATAAAAATAAACACAGTAGAAAGGTTAGTGTCTGTCTTTACAGAAGTCCTTTCTCTTTTAGGAAATGCCAGCTTTAATAGGATTAGAGAAAAAAGGGCAACCTTTGAGCTTTACCTGCTGCCTTTCAAACAACACAAGGGAAAAATAATTCTAAAAGGCTCTGGAAAGTACGTCTTGTGGAGAGGTAAAAGTCAAGAAGAGGAGGCTAGCATTGCCAAGCAAGTCAGTCTCCCCATGAGGTACGTTTTTCTTTTCCTCTGATGGAAGAGAAGATCAAAATAGGCTGGGGAAGCAATTAGACTGCTCATATGGAAACCCTTACTAACACTACACAACACTTCTGATGGGATACTCAGCTTTCAAAACACCCCGTGTAAACAGCTGTTCACTCATCCTTTACCCACAGACTTACTTGTCCCCTTATTAAAGCTTCAAAAACCCCACAGATGATTTTCCAGAGGTACAACTGGGACACAAGCTCTCCACAAGTAGCTAGGGTGAGTTAAACATATTTGCTCCAATTTGTCTCTCTGAAGATAAGCTCTCAGTGTTGTCCCCTGCACCAACAGAGTCCCAGGCATTTAAAAATGGAAGAACTATAAATACAAGGACCCAGAGCTGCAGTCTAGACAAGGTATAGTCCAATAGTTTCAGTGTTCAAGCTTAGCTAAGCACAGACAGAGGTGATTCTGTTAGACAAATAGGAATAAATTCAGCCCAAAAACTTGCCCAGTAGATTTTTGCAGTCCTTCTTACACAGTTAATGCTGACTTGGGCAAACTCGACTTCCTCCCAGATTTAGTTTAAAGGTTTAGGGACCTGTTTGGCCAAACAGCCCTGCTGGAGCAGAAGAGAAGTTTCCACATGCCGTTAGCAGATGTTGCAAATTACATTGCCTCACCTGACTGAAGACTGAATTATAATTAAGATTACCTGGACTGGGTAGAATATTGCTTGGAGTGTAGGAAGGGTCTCTGTAAAGTAGTGATCCCAGATTTCAGACAGGACATCAATGCGATCCTCACCTATGAAAACAGAGATTGGGAGCAAGAGCTTTAGCAACAGGGACACAAAAATCAAGTTGAATTTTCCCCCCACTCTCTAATTCCCCAAACAAGAGATACAAACCCACCCTTCACATTCACAGTTTCTATCCCAAACTGGGCATCACTCAACAAAGCTTTGCTGTAACTGACACAGACACAAGTCTGTGACCATAAATTACCCTGCTGCTTACTGCAAAAACAACAGCTCTGTGCAAAACATTAGAGCAATTCCAACAAAAGGGTGAAGCCCCTCTTCAACCAGAAGCTTTATCCCCACAGCAAAGGACTGTCTAACCTCACAGCTCACAGTCTGCATGCTCAACTGTCATGGGAGCAAAGACGCATGCTAGCAGCTGGATCTGAAACCAGCAGGCCACAGCCAACATCAATTGTTCTGCAGCAACTGGGTCAGGCAGACTGTTTACAAGAGCTGAGCCCTCTCCAGCATCTCCCCACACCCAAGCACAGACACAGCAGTCAGGACCCTGATGAGCCACAAAGCCACTGTGCTCCTCTCAAACGTGGCACTGGGGAAGGTTCTTGAATGAAATCCACTTGTGGTCACCCCTTGTATGACTCTGACTCAAACAAACATCCCCAAATGTCAGTGGGTATTGAAAACAAAAGCAGACTAAGTTATGCAACTCACGATTCCTGTAACAGGAATACAGCTGTGGTCAAAAGCTTCTTATTAACAAAAAAATGCTTCACTGAACATAATCATTTGAATAGACATTTTAAATTATGCTCATGGGCTTGACTTAGAGTTGTGTGCTCTTCAGCATTTGGGCCCAAAGCCTCTAAGTTTTTGGGGGGATTTTTCCCATCCCAAAGGTTTGCAATGCTTTTTCAAGTGTTGGATACATTCCCCAGAAATTTCAGGTGCAAATGCAGACCCAGGTTTAATAACACAAATTTCTGACAAAAGGATTTTCCAGGATACCTTCCACAGAGCCTTAGCTGGAGCTCACAAGCAGTCAAGACTCCAGTAGCAGTAATGGAAGACAGCTGCTCAAGACAGCTTGGAAGGCTCAGCCTCAAGGGGACTAAAGGCCCTACATGAAGAACTGGAACATACATAAAACTGCAACTCAAAGAAGCCTTATCACTGTGTGCTGAAGTGCTTTCCCCATCTGGAGACTTCCACATGGGCTTTCACTGGGCTTGCCCATGGGCTGCACTGCTTAAGCCACAGCCAGAGAGCAGTGACCCAGCAGGACCAGACTCTGAAGAGCAGAGAGGGCTCAAGAGGGAGGCTTCACCATGTCAGGTACAATGTCAGCTCCAAAACTGGAACTGAAGGTGGACAAGCACCCACCCAACACCCCTGAAACAGCTACCCATTACCAGAAACTGCCAACTGTAAGTGAAAAAAGCAACAGGAAACAGACTAATTGAATGTTAACTTTTTCCCTCCTCTGCCTCCTCCCCAGGACTGCAACGCTTTGGTGTGTGGAGCCTGAATGAAGTGTCATAGATCATTTCTCCTCCTGAAGGGGAAGGCAGAATGGTTTGTTTCTTTAAGAAATCATACAGTCATTGAAAGACAGCCTGACAGACTGTATAAAGAAAAAAAATCACATTAAAATAAGAAGACGTGATTTGAAAAACAGTAAAACTTTGCCATGCCCTGCAGCAGGAATGTTATTCCATCTCCAAGTACTGAGAGAGGAGGCATTTTCCAGGAAGACAGAGCTAACTGAAGAAGCACGTACAAGAAGTTCTTGTTGCTGTGACCACAAGACCTGTGACAAGCCTACACATCCTGAAAGAAAGGTGTCCATGAGTCATCTCCTGCAGAGGTGCCAGCCTGAATGGGCAAAGCAGCTCCAGTGGCACTTCAAACTAGAGACAAAAAGAAATGAGGCATGGGAAGAGGGTTCTGCCATCTGCCTGGGCAACTTCATCTTTCCCAAACTACTTCAACAGCAGCAAACTACTGCCAGGCAGCTCTCAGCTTATTACAGACTGGAACTCAATTTTCATAGTGCTATCACAGATATTGGAATAGTTTTAGATTAATAAAGCCAACAAAGCCTATGACAAGCTGCACAGCACTCATTCTGAGGAGCTGGGAAGAAAGCAAGCTTTGGCACTCCCTTACAGGGCCAGTGCCAACGAAGCACGCAACTGCCCAGCTCCTTCAGCTTGGTGAAGAATGGTGTGGAGGAATTCAGCACCAATAATGCCACAAGATTATAAGTGTCTATTGGCATTCAGTGACCCAGATACAGAGGGTTGGTGATTAGCAAGGGATCTTCCCTACAGGCTACAAAACTGGGTCAAATCAAATGGCATCCTAGTTTTGAATAAAGACATACACTAGACAGCTCGCTCTGCTTGAGCTTGAACAAACTGTTAGTAAACGTGACTAACTCCCCACACAACCACCACTGAGTCACTGTGCCACTCTGGCCTTCGTCTACAGGCTCTGCGGTGGTTTGAACAGAACTTCATGTGGTCTGTTCATGTGAATCAGCTCCTTTCCTGAAGGATTTCATTCCCGCCCAAGTGACTGTTTTTGCTTTAAATTCACACAAAGCCTGTTAGCTCAGCTCTCAAAAGCATGACACAGTAACCAAAAATCATGCTTACACTGAGCTGCAAATCACTTGGAGAAATCAAAGGCCGAAGGTAGCTCTCAGCAGTTTTGCAACAGGATCCATGTCCAGCCCAAACCTGCCCTGAGCCCACGTTCAGCTGCCACACAACATGCACATTCCTGCTCTGGCAGTGAAGACGTGGCTGGTGGGAGTGCTGCAGCCACAGGACTATTCAAACAGCCCACCATGCCTTAAGCCTCACCAGGGCTGCAGTGCAACCCGGCTCCAGAGAGGCTGTGTGACACCCTAAGCCAGGACCAGAAAAGGCTGTACACCTTCCAGACATGCAAATCATCTTTGTCTGACCAAACATCAAAGCTCCCTTCCAAAATGGGTTTCTTACTATACTTGCCTTCACACAGCTTAACCTTCTCCTCTATAAACAGCAAGCCTTTCGCAAGGAGCTGGTTCTGCCAAGAGAGAAGAGAGAGACATGCATTTGCCTTTTCTGAGATTTAAAATAAACATGGACAAACACATTGTTTTCACATGTTACCCACTTTGCATGCAGGTATCTAAAGATTACTTATACCATGGCACTTTCTCCCAGCACGGCCACCAGACCTGGTCTCAACTGCGAGTGCTGTACGTTCATTAACCCCCTCTTGTTCAACCAGAAATGGGAACACAACAGAGAGCAGAGTTGAAACACTTGCCAGAAGCGGGAAGGAAAGACCTGTCCTGGGGCACAGAGAGGGAATCAAGAAAATAAAATGGTTCTTAACATAAGAGCGCAGCTACATAAGCGACAGCTCAGCCATATGATGGAGGTGACCAAAGGGCCAAATGCTACCAAGATATCCCACTCTGTTTGTGCTAGCTCAGGGCTTGCCTGACTGCCAAGTAAGCCAGTTCAGCTCCCTAGCCCGTATTTTTCTCTTCCTACCTGTTATCTTTCTATGAGGCTATTTTATTTTTCTGTATTAACCAGTTGGATCATTTCAGGATGCAGTCTCAGGCTGCAGAAGCAGCAGGAGCTCATCTTTCTAGATAAACTTATCACAGACCAGACAGATGAAGGTATCAATGTGCCTGTTCGCAGTTCAGGACATCCAAGTATCTGTTAAGCTTTCTGTTCCCACTTCCCCAAATGTAAGAATGGAGCAAAACCAACACCTACCTCCTCTTGGTGACAGACTAGCCTCTTCTGACCATATACCAGGCTGGCTCAGTCATGACACACACAAGCAGGTAACCATGCAAGCCACCCCAAGCAAAAAGAGCAGCACACCTCTTCATCCTTCCTACCACCAGAAGCAATACTAAACTCGAGAGTCCTGCTCGTTAGCATCTGACATCATTGAAATGTGTAGAAAAGGAAGGGCACTTTGTTGAATAGTATCTAATCAGACTCTAGAAGTCTTTTGCAAGTAGGTTGAGGCTGAAGGACTGAAGAGACTACCGTACATACATGTGAGGGAACATCTCTGGCTGCATTGTCCTGGTGGAGAATTTGTATTCAAAAAGCTGTCAGGTAGGAAAATACTGAAATTAATAAAAGCAGGGGCTGAATCCAAGAAACTCCTTTTGCTCTGGAACCTCACCTCATGCAAGGTGGGCTCTGAGACCCTTTGGGGCTGGGTACGACTGCAATGCCAGAGAGGCATTTTTCCACTGGCATCTTTGTCAAGATTTCAGCAAAAAGGGCCATGAAGAAAGAAAAAGCCATACGAGCTCACCAGTCACCACACATGCTATGGGTGGCAGGGGGAACTTTCATGAAAAGTTTCATCTCAAGTCACAACAAGACTTTATCTTCTTCATGGTGTGAAAGACGTATCGTGTTATACAACAGAGAGGAAGTGGGTACCTTGCTTTGGCTGTTGTCCTATCTCGTGGCTACTTCATCCACACCAAAACATTAACTTGTGTTTTGCCACAATGACTTGTCTTAAATGACAAGGAAGATGTAAGCACTTTTGAGACACTGCTTTAAAAAAAAAAAAAAAAAATCCAACAAACAATCCCCTGATGTGTATCCAGAGTTCAGTCATGACATAAGGAGGAACAGCCATCCAATTCACCAGTGGTAAACTCTGTTAGTAGCATTAACAGTTAAATATTGCACAGTGCATACAAAAATACCTAGAAGTTTTCCTTATCTGTCTTCTCTGCTAAAGTCAGAGGCTTAGGAATGGATTCAATCTGAACATTACCCCCTCGGATCAAGGCACACAGGTAAGTTTTCATTAAAAAACCCTACAAGGTTTGCTGACAAATTAGGACAATCCAATAAATTACTCACTTTATTACTTTATCCTGAGTGGCCAAAGGCAATGCAGAAGCACAGAGCTAAGAGGAGAACGAAATCTTTTCTTTGCAAGACCTGATAGAGACTCACACAAAGTGAGCTTGAAGGACACCTTTATTTGAAAAGGTTTAGCTGTCACCTTCCACCTCTTTGTGATCACAGCTGAACTGGGCACATGAGGAGGCACTTCTTCCCTCCTCTCCCCACACTGGGTTTCCCTGGATCTCCAGGGTGAAGTCCTCACCCTTCTGCTGGGACACCACGGGCTGCTGTATGCTCCCTGTGAGTGGGTGCTGCCAACCTGCCTGTACTCCTGCTAGAGTGAAGCATGGACTGCAGAGAAACAAAGCCCTGAGTTTTAACACAGTCATGACATGTGGAGAGAGATGTTTTGCAGCAGATAGAAGGGAGCTTGTGACACCTCACAGGTTGAAACCCCCCTGCTTTTCTCAACCACAATAGCCATTTCAGGTGTAGCACCAAGAAGTACAGCTAAGAGGAAGCCTTTAACTAAGCTTTCAAATGCCCTGAGAAATCATTGGGAATAAAAAACCCGAAATCTGAAGGCAGTCACGTTCCAAGCTGTAAAACATAGACATCTTCCAGGTAATTCCTTCTTTTTCCCAGCACAGATATTTCCCCTTTCTCCTCCACTGTTACAGAAATTGAGGAGAGCTTCTCCATCCATACCCAGGGGAGCAATTCCAGTTCCCCTGTCACCATACTGAAGCCATCACAGGTGACTTCACATTTTGTCTGAAAGCCATGGCTCTGCAGCATAGCAAGGTACAAAAGAATTCTCCTGCTCATCAAAAAATACTCCTATTTCCTAATAAGCTCCTACTCCTGGGGGGGAAACAATTACACCCATGTAATTACAGACAAATTTTGTTTTCCTTTCATGTCTGCAAGCTGAACACGGCCAGTATGCCTTTACAAAGCCACATTAAAATTAACAAATTAATACCAGTTCTTAAAACAGAAACGTAAGCTTGGAACAGGAGTAAATTAAGCAATTGATCCCCTTTTGCTGGGTAAATTAATCAGTGTTCCTTCTACATGTTACAATATTTCTTAAATGCAGGCCCCTCTTGTAGCCAACTGAGGCTTTGTGTTCTGGCATCAAACCATGCTTCTACAGGCTCTGCAAGCACACAGCCACTGGCTCTTGGATAACCTGATGGTAAACTGGGGAAAAAAAGCATCACCCAAACTTAAGTGGCAAGTGTTTTCTACAAAGTTACTGGCAGTTGCACATAAACACCTACCTACTTCTTGAGGGTGTTTTGTACAACGCAAATCTGTGTGAGCTGCAGCATCTCATACCTGGAGATACCTCCTCTTCTCCAGACTGAACCCCCCAGTTCCCTCAGCCGCTCCCCATCACACTTGTGCTCCAGACCCTTCCCCAGCTCTGCTGCCCTTCTCTGGACACGCTCCAGCACCTCAGTGTCCTTCTTGGTGCGAGGGGACAAAACTGAACACAGTACTCGAGGTGTGACCTCACCAGAGCGGAGTACAGGGGGACAATCACTCCCCCAGTCCTGCTGCTCACACCATTTCTGACACAGGCCAGGATGCCGCTGGCCTTCTTGCCCACCTGGGCACACTGCTGGCTCGTGGTCAGCCGCTGTCGACCAGCACCCCCAGGTCCTTTTCCACCAGGCAGCTTTCCAGCCACTCCTCCCCAAGCCTGGAGCGTTCCATGGGGTTGTTGTGACCCAAGAGCAGGACCCAACACTTGGCCTTATTGAACCTCATACCATTGGCCTCAGTCCATGGATCCAGCCTGTCCAGATCCCTCTGCAGAGCCTTCCTGCCCTCAGGCAGATCAACACTCCCACCCAACTTAGTGTCATCTGCAAACTGACTGAGGGTGCACTCGATCCCCTCATCCAGATCATTGATAAGGACATTAAACAGGAGTGGCCCCATTGGCCAGTCAGTCAGTTTTTTACCCAGCAAAATCATAAGCAGCCAGTTTCACCAGGAGAATGCTGTGGGAAATGGTGTCAAAGGCCTTACTAAAGTCAAGGTAGACAACATCCACAGCCTTTCCCTCTTCCAATAAGCAGGTCACCCTGTTGTAGAAGGAGATCAGGTTTGTCAAGCAGGACCTGCCTTTCATAAACCCATGCTGACTGGGCCTGATCACCTGGTTGTCCTGCATGTACTGTGTGATGGTACTCAGGATGATCTGCTCCATCAGCTTCCCCAGCACCAAAGTCAAACTGACAGGCCTGTAACTTCCTGGATCATCCTTCTGACCCTGCTTATATATGGGTGTCACAGTGGCTTATCGTCAATCTGTTGGGACCTCCCCAGTCAGCCAGGACCGCTGGGAAATGATGAAAAGCAGCTTGGTGAGCACCCCACCAGGTCCTTCAGCACCCTCGGGTGGATCCCATCCCGCCCCACAGCCTTGTGTATGTCTGTGTGGTGCAGTAGGTCACTAACCATCTCCTCCTGGATTGTGGGGGTGTCATTCTCCCGGTGTCTGTCTTCTAGCTGGGGAGGCTGGATTCCCCCAGTACAACTGGTCCTGTCACTAAAGACTAAGGCAAAGAAGGCATTAGGCACCTCAGCCTTTTCCTCATCGTTCGTTACCATGTTTCCTCCTGCGTCTCGCAGGGGATGGAGGCTCTCCCTGGTCTTTCTTTTACTGTTGATGTATTTATAGAAGCATTTCTTGTTATCTTTCACAGCTGAAGCCAGATTAATTTCTAGTTGGGCTTTAGACCTTTCAATTTTCTCCCTGTGTAGCCTCACAACATGTCTGTAATCATCCTAAGTGGCTTGCCCTTCTTCCAAAGGCCATAAACTCTCCTTTTCTCCCCATGTTGCAGCCAAAGGTCCCTGTTCAGCCAGGGTGGCCTTCTCTGCCGCCAGCTTCTCTTACAGCACATGGGGACAGCCTGCTCCTGTGGCTTTAAGACTTCCTTCTTGAAGAATGTCAAGCCTTCCTGGACCCCTAGACCCTTCAGGACCATCTCCCAAGGGATTCTGCCAAGCAGTCACCTAAACAAGTCAAAGTCAGCCCTTTGGAAGTCCAGAGCAGCAGTTCTGCTGTCTCCTCTCCTAACCTCTCTAAGAATAGAGAGTAGGAAATAACAATAGAAGCTGAGAGATCATTTTGGTCCTACATAGAGAACAAACTGCAAGATAAATATGTATTAACATCCTACAATGACTCTTCTAGTAACAGCTTTGCTCAAAACATCAAAAAAGAAAGCCTACTTAAAGAGAGAAAGGGAGGGAGGGAAAGTAAGGAGGAGAGCAGAACAGGCAGACCTAGTAGAGGCAGCACTGCTATGATGCAGACCACAATGTGCCAGCAAGGCAGCAGCTACAGGAAAATCCCATTGCTGGGCCCCTGGCACTGCACTGCTCCAGCGTGGAGCCCTGCTTAGCCTGGGCATGGCACATCGGCCCACGCTACACTTTGAGCGGCAGCAACCAGGCACCATCTCAAGTGAACCACACGTGCTGACAGAGCCGATGCGCAGAGCCTGGAAGCAGGTGTCCCTGCTGCCACTGCCACCCTGGAGGAAGTCCTCTGCTTGGCTTGCAGCAATGAGTCTGAGCTGCCGGCTGACCCCGGCTGTGATAACGAAGCTGGGCAGTTGCTATGGTGTCTCTGGAGCTGCTCCATGAAAGCCCAGTCCCAGAAAGTGCCAGATGAAGCAGAAATAATTAGCAGACCTGCATGAACAGCAGTTCCCAGCCAGCGAGAGGGAAAACAGTAATAAAGACCAGCTTGACCCAAAAGAGCATTGCAGACAGACAGCTGAGCTCTGCAAATCACACACATGTGAATCCTGTCCCCTTGTGCAGTGGCCAAGCTGCTGCAGCCTTCAGAAGCCTGCACGAGACAGCGCTTGGCCAGAGAAGAGCTGGCACTGCCTTTCTCCAGCCATAACCATCACTCCAATAACCTACACAGCTATTCCCTTGCCTTGCTGCAGAATCAGCAGAAGTAGAAACCTGGTGCCAAGGAAAGGACTGTCACATGCACCAAGTTTTTCTCTCTGAGCAGGAAAGAGGGACACACGACACTTTCAGCTGGTAGCATGGCCTTATAAAGCAGCTTTTCCCAGGCATCACGAGAGATGCTAGAGAGGCTGGAAGCCCAGACAGACGTGCAGTGGGGACTCAGGCAAAAGTTTTATGGTGCCACAGTTGGAGGGAGGAGTGCATGTGTCCCCCTACCACTGCAGCCACCTCACACAGCCAGCCAACCTACAGCCAGACAGACTCTGACCAGGGGAAGGATCACCAGCCCCACTTCTGATTGCTCTAAAGGGAGAGCACAAAATCAATTCTGGCTTAGACCTGGGCTTGCCTCGTCTCTGCTGCTGTTTACTTCACAGCTATCAATTATTATCTTGCTATTTTGGCTCTGCTTAACAGCCCAGCAACATGGGTGCTCGCACATTGTGGTTTCTATGGTTTTGCATGCAAACAGAAAGCCAGGCCTAATTCTGAGTCAGGACTTGTCATCTCCCACAGCTCTCCACTGCAGCAGGCTGGAAATTACCTAACAGCTTCGCTTCTGGTTTTGAGACATCAAAGGTCTCACTGGATTCAATGAGGAAATATGGTCCACTCACCACCTCTCACCTACCAGCTCTGCCAGTGTACACCAGGCTGAAGAAGCATCAGCTCTGGGGATCTGACTTTTTGCATGTGCAGCCTGTGGGTACTGGGAGAGGTCAGTGCCTGGGAACAGATCAGGTCACCCCAGCAGGAGAGAGTTTGGAGTTAATGTGCATAAACTGGGCAGTTCTGGTGAAGTGATTAGCTGTGAAATAGCCAGGATTTCCATTTCCCCCCATGAGTTTCAAGATTAACTGTCTACATTTAGCCCATACCCAGGGCTGAACTATAGCAGTTGCTCCATCACCCAATGTCCCCTCCCCAGCTGAGAAGGGGAATCAGGAAAAAAGGGAGATGCCTCACTGGCTGAAATAGAAACAGATTTAAAGAAACAACAAAGCTAATACAATCACCAACATAAAGCATACAAGGTTCTACTCAGCCTGGTCCTTGGGAGCAGCAGAAGGAGCAGGAGGCAAAGAAGGAGGAGCCCCAAAGAACCCTCCACCCACACTGAGCTCCCTCCTTTTATTATGAGCATGCTGTCAGTGGGGTGGGATACACCTGTGAGTCAGCTTGGGGCAGCTGCCCTGGCTCAAACTCCCACTGACTCGGGGCTGCTCATAGCCTGCTGTCATGGCTGGGCTGAGGGGCTGCTCCCATGAAACCAGGACATTAAAAACCCTCCAAAGAGTGCAAAGAAACAGTTCATCCTTTCCAAAGGTTCTGTTTCAGGCTGTTTCCGAATAAGAAAGATAATGCACCAATTTATCAACGCTCACTAGTTTTATATTTCAAAAATTCTTTCCACAACCACGAGCAGTCAGATAGCATGAAAATGAAAGGAGCTTATCTGAAAAACCTTACAGCTGCCCCAGAGAAGTCCCCATGGCCATTATACCTCCAAATCCCAGCCTCTTCCCTTCCACGGTCATAGGATTCTTCCCTGTTGCAGTTCAGCTGACTGCTGGAGAACTAACCCAGCAGTGAGAGCAGACAGTGCCCTGCTGGGTTACAGAGCAGAGGGGTGGGCACAAAGTGCCCCTTTACAGAACAGGAGACAATTGGATCAGTACAGGGGCAAAGTCAGTACTGGGAAACCTGGAGTGTGAAGCACCGCCGTAAGGCAGAGCCGCAGCTAATCTGTGCCCCAACTATCTGGCAGTCAGACTCAGACTCCCATCCAAGGAGATGGCTTGGATATTGTATAAATAGGGTTGCTAAAGCAAAAAATTTATAAACACACATCTCCTTCATAATGAAACATCTGAGTTCCCATTGAAACCCTTACAGGAATTATATTTCTCTTTCAAACACAGACTCAGTGACTCTGGTATGATGACAGTTTGGTAGCAGAGAAAGACTGTCTAAATCCCATCCATTTCCTGAACATTCCTTTAGCAACTTCAGGAGCTAAAAAACTGGTAACTTGCACAAGTATTGGTGAAAAGGACTTGTGAGTAATCAAGTCAATTTGATCACAAAGGTATATTTGTCTCACTATGAAAGCTCTGTTCCATATTAGTCTTAAATATTCAGTGGTTAGAAAAATTGTGCGCGTGTGTGTGTATAAAATATACATAAAGGAAGAGCCAGAACTCTTAAAACAATGGAAAATGTGACTTTAAACATTATTTTAGTGGCTTCTGTTACAAGTGTTGTGGCGTAAGAAGTGGAAAATACTTAAGTCAGTTTATCACGTCTAAATATTACATGATCCAGTTAGTTGCTCTAATTGTTGCTAGGATATTTAAACCTGCCTGGTTACATGACAGCAGATCCTTCAGGGTCCTGTTCAATCTAAGAGAACAGTAACCTTGGTTCTCAGCATAGCTTTTCAGTGGGCTTCAACAGATGGAGGAGCAAGGAACTGCAGTTCCACTCCGCTCCCCATTCTGGTGACCCACTCCCATCACCTCCTCTGTGTCAGAGGTGATGGGCACGAATCAAAAGAAGTAGTTGAAAGTTTTTTTTATCTCAAGATCATTTTTCAGGGAAAACAGCAGCCCGATTCAGCTCTGCTTATTTTGGTGGCAGCAGTATTGCCATAAATCAGCTGGCATCAGCAGTGAAACTGAACCCACAGACAAATGAAATAATGCTGTCAGCCCTTCTTTGGCACATGAATAGTCCTGCCCCGCTCCACAGCCCATGGACTTTTGAGTAAAGACACTGAGGAAGGAGTGGTAACTTTTACCACTGCCATGTGCTGTCAGTCAGAAATAAGTCTGCGTCTGAGCTCACGCTGGGGGGAAAAGCTCATTCCCTACAATAGCCTTTATCTCACAGTTTGTCTCATGGCTTGTCAGCACCAAGAGTTTTACTTCAGGCTAAGTCAGATGGATGCCAAGGTACTCCTTGAATCCCAGAAATTAAACTGGAGTCCCAGTGGCTTCAGTGGGAGAACAGCAGTAGCAGATGAACTAGTACATATAGGCTGAGGTATTTGCACAAGTGTGACTGGACAGACTGACAGGAAAACAAAGCCAAGCCCCTGCAACTGCAGGCTCTGAGAGGGAAAGGCCACCACCCTGTCAGCAGTACCCAGTGCTGAGCACGTACATTGTGATTGTGGCCTGTGGCTGAAGGGTACAGCCCTGCCATTAGGGTGAAAGAGCACAGTTTTCACTCCTGCTTTTGTAGAAAACAGTGTTGGTGATAGGAGCCTTCTCCCAGGACAAGATCAGATGCCCTCGGCTTGCCAAGAGGGATGCAACACAGATACGTGCCTGCAGCAGTGAGCAGGCTGCAGTCTAAGCAGCCTCTTCAGTCGTCAGCTCTACTCCTAAGAGACCCAAGGAGTCTCAACTAATCACAGAATGGTTTGGGTTGGAAGGGACCTCAAAGCTCATCTGGTTCCAACCCCCTGCCATGGCAGGGACACCTCCCACCAGCCCAGGTTGCTCCAAGCCCCATCCAACCTGGCCTGGAACACTGCCAGGGAGGGGGGGCAGCCACAGCTTCTCTGGGCACCCTGGGCCAGTGTCTCACCACCCTCACAGGAAAGAATTTCTTCCTAATATCTAATCTAAATCTCCCCTCTTCCAGTTCAAAGCCATCACCCCTCATCCTCTCACTCCATGCCCTTGTAAAAAGTCCCTCCCCAGCTTTCTTGTCGACCCCTTCAGGTACTGGAAGGTGCTATAAGGTCTCCCCAAAGTCACTAGCCCTAGTGTGACAGTGACAGGCTTGAGATTTACAGCCTGGAGGAAGAGGACCCAAACCCCACCAAACCCCAGCACTGGGAGCTGGCCAGTCCCCAGCAGTCATCACCTCCTCTTGCACAGCGACAAGATGCAGCTGGGTCTTACCCAGTGCTGGAACCCCCCCAAACCTCTTTCAGTGCACTCTGAATTTTCAGAGCTAGAGAACAGTCATACATCAGCACTTCACATCCCTTGGGACCATGCTCAGCTCCATGCTCCATTCGGGCTTCCGAGTTCATGAAGCTGCCTCTGGACATTTTCTTATTCCAGCCTTGCACATCATGCCTAACAACCATAGTACTTGGGTACCTGATCGAGACCTTTCAAATTCCAATTTGCCACACATATTTAGTTGCAAACTTTCATTTTCTTGTTTTTAATTTAGCAGAAGTAGCAGAGTTTCACTTAATCCAGGCCCTTTGCACGATGGGCTCACAGCCTTTCCACCAGGCTGCCACCAGACCCACTTACAGTCTAGGAAAGGTCCTGCCATTCAGCACCAAAAGCCTCCTCTTCCCAGTAAAGGGTTTGTGCAGAGAGGGTCTAAAGCAGTGAAGCAGAACTACCCCTGGGGCAGGAGTTTGCTTCTCACGTGCCAGCACAGCGTGGGGGATTTTGTGAAGTCCTGTAATCTAATACTGATAGGGCACAGCACTTAACGTCATCTTTTTCTCCTTGCTGTTAGCACAGTACTGAGCAGCGTCAGCTGCTTCAGAAAGAACTGACATTTTCTCTCTCTTACTCAAAGGGAAGAAAACCCTCTTTTTATTTTTCCAGCAGCCTCCTTTTTTTAAAATCTACACTACACAACTTACAACACTGAAAGCCATCGGTGCTCTCCCAAAATCATCCAACGCACTTTCATCGTGGCTACATTGGAACCTCTCTCTATCTGGCCAGGATCAGTAAAAGGCAATAACACTTTTTCACATTTGTGATTGATCCCTCATCCCTCAGCTTTCACTTTTTCACAGGTTGCATTTATATTTATAGGACTAAAAGGCAAATAGGACCCAGGTTGATTTCCTGCTGATAGCGACTTCCTTCTCTGCCCGCCCGCCCTCCCACCCCCCAAAAAACCCCTGACAGCTCTTATCTTTTCTCTTCCCCTTTGCTGGGCCCTATTGCAAAAAACACCTACTCCTGAATGCTCAATACCAGAGAAACAGGGTGAAAAAATATGATTACTACCAAGTCTAAAAAAACAAGTTAAAAAACCCAGTTCTTTCTTCATCTTCTGTAGCAAAACCAAAACAAAAGTCATAGGCTACGTGCATGTAAAAAGTGCTCCTAATTTTTTTTTGTAGGCCAAAAAGCTGAAGAGAGCAAACCTCAAAAGAAAGCAAGCAAACCATGTAATACCTGGAAGTAATCTGTGATGAAGGATCCCAGTTCACTCTTCAGCAGCCGTCTGTAGACAGAAAGAATGCAGCCATGAAGTTAACAGCCATTGCTTGTCTTTTTTCACAGGTACACCCACACTTTACTACCAGTCACACCAAAGAGAGATGAGTACATGTGAATGTGCCATTATGGCCACACTAACATTTCTCTTACATTTAGGTATATATCCTACAAATGCCCACAAAGGCTACTCTCAAATTATGAGGGAATGAAAGAGTTTGCCTGAAGTCTTCTATTGATAAACCACACACTTGGAATAAGCAAAAAAAACCCAACCCATTTACCCCCCTAAAAAAGCTGGGGAGACAATTTGATGTAATTTAGTATGAAATTCATTTTTTCTGTGTTTTAAATACATGCAGGCAGAAGCCACTCTAAACAAGTATTTCTGATAAAAACCGATGGATTTTAAATCAGGCTGTGATAAAAGCTTTAAATTTTAACACGTTTATATTCCAAAACTCCAATATAAAAGTCAGGATTGTTTTACATCAGAAGAAGAATTAGAAAAACAACTCAAAGTTCAGAGCATTTGCACTTTCAGCTTTCAGTAACTGCGAGCATAAATTCTGTAGCAGTAAATTCTGCCTAAAATTTAAAAGGCACCCAACACTTTCCACTGCAAAACACTGCATTTTTTTGCTGTTCTGAGTTTTGGTCTTCACCAGTGTGAAGTATAATCGAGTGCTCAAAAATGGCATTTGAGTCAGGGACCATCCAGCTCTCAGGCTGAGTTCTTACTAACAAACTACACCACTTTTTCCTAACCTTTGCTGAAACTCAATTTTGACAGCAGCCCTCCTCCCTAACCATTTTGTAACACTTCTACATTTATTCACATGCCAACATGCCTTTAGTTTTCCTCTCTTGGAGAGGCTGTATTCACCCCACCCATCTCAGCACGTTTCTGTTTCTATGAGATGGATAACCAGACAAGTCCTTGGGAGCCTGTTTGCCAGAAGCTCTTCAGCAGAATCCAGGGGGCTTCTCCACCAGGTGATTGTCAAGCCCATGGCAGGACTTTGCCTCCTGCAAGTAGACCAACAACCAGTCTACCCTAGAGAGAACCTAGGGGAGGGGTCTCCTCTTAATCACAGCCAGGTCACCTCCTTCCTGGAATCTCATCTCCTAATGGCATTTCTTACATTTTCTCTGGCTGTGACAACTGAATTTCAGACCAGTAAAAAAAAAAAGCCACGTATCCAGTGAGATAATATCAAATCATAGCAAGATAAAACCTTGGTGGCAGCAATCCAGAGCAAAACATTACCACCTGCTCGTCTCCTGGTCCTGTCATTACTCTCCTGCTTTAAAACTCCCCTGAGTTTCCCACTGTCAAATAACTAAGTGCCACGCAGAATCTTAAACCCCTGCACCTGCTAACTTCCACCAAGGAGCTGAATGGAGAACTGCAAACAAGGGAGATGCATCAGCTTGACCTAATGGCACACAAGAGTTGACTGACTGACAGGTCTGGCTTTTTGCCCAGTGCCAAGATAGAGATTCACCTCATGCACACACAGCTCACATTGTGTTGGGAGCTACATCAAAACTTGCCAGTGCAAGGCTGCAGGTGTGGGTACAAACACACGTGGGGATGCATGTCCTTTGCTCCTTACTTGAATGTCAAAGTGGCCTATTTAGAGAATGACATTTGGAGATATAACCAGTGCTCAGGGCACCTGTAGCAACATTAATGATGTATTTCAAGGTGAGTGCTTCCAAGTGCTGCCTGGGGGTGCCTGTCTGCGCAAGAGGACATTTCCTCTCCCACCACCAGCACTGCTTACAAAGGATACTCAGTTCACAAAGAATTTCCTGTTCTTCACCCAGCTCTTGACAGCTTAGATCCACTTCAGCAACCAACATGAAGAGAGCATGGTCCAGCCACTGGGGCCAAGCCCAGGAACAATGCTGTTCTGCCCAGAGCACTGCCTCCCCTCAAGGGTGGGAAGGGGGAGAAAGCAGCAGCAGGCAACAGCTGGCACATAAGGCACAAAACCCAAAGCCAGTCCCCAAGCCTGCCAACAGGCTGTGGGTTAGGGTGTTTCCAAAGTCTTACAACATTTATTTTTCTTTTCACATACAGAAATACTCATCCCATGGAGAATTAAGACTGTTCCAAGTACTTAAACTTAACTTGAGGACTTCTGACCTGAGCACACTAAAATACCATTAAAACATGAGACACTCCCCTCACTCAGCTCTCAAAAGGAATTATATTAAACTTTCACCTTTGGGACAGGACCAAGTAGGACAGTCTTATGCCCTGCACACAAGGGAGGGAGGAGGAACTACATCCATGAGCTCTGACAATGCTCTTCTTAGCAGTACTTGGAACCAAGGCAAGAAGAAGTTGTTCTTTACTGTCCTATCTATTGCTAACCAAACTTCCATATAATCAGAATGAAACGACAGATAATCATGAAGCAAACCTGCTTAAAAAAAAATTATACTTTCAATCATCACTAGCATCAGTGGTAGAAAATGTTTGTTAGGCTTTTAGTTATTTTATCTTTAGGGTTCGGATTTTCAGGTCTTGCTCTGCAATGATCATGTGAAGATTAAGCTTTTAAATGAAATGCTGTGTTTTGCTTTCATTTTAAACACTCCATGGTTCTGAGAAGCATGAGTTTAGAAGAAAGATGTTATTACCATCATGAATGCCCTGGTAAAAAAACAGCCAGAAGAGTCAAACTCCATAGGAAGGGACAAAATTCTTATAATCCAAGTGAATACATATCCTGTCCTGATCAAAGCTGCACATTCACACGAGTCAGAGAAACATTATCCAAGTGCCTCACATCATTCATTCCAACCAAGAGCAAAAAAGAAGGAAGTTAGCCTGAAACCCCAAGCTGTGCTTACGTTTCCTTCAATCCCTGCTCCTCCCACCAATACCCTCTAACTGTGGTTCTGCAGGGGAACCAAACCAAGCAAACACAAACAAGCAGCAACAAAAACCCCTTTTCATGCATTTCAGTAACCTACCTGATATTTTCATTGAGGGTATAAAGTTCGTTGTTCTGCAAGCCTCCCCCTTTGAACACATTTATCACTGCTGTTTGAACACTGCCAAAAAAAGAAATGAGATAGTACAACATCTGTAAATGTCAGCCACCAGTATGATTCAACCCAGTGAAGTCAGCCTGCGCTAGCTCCCGCAGTGTGAACGAGCCACCAAAAACCGAGTGGTTATAATGGGGTGGAGAGGTTAATCACACTTAAATATTTCACCTCTCCCTCCCTGGAAATCATCACTTATTTACCTGCATCTCCCATGACAGACAGAGCAGAACCAACCACAAGTTGTGCCTAGAGAAAGCAGGGAAAGTTGTTGCAGGGACACTGTTCACAAAGAACACACACACACACACCAGCTGACTGTTCAGGGGATCTCTGCTGTGTGCTGCAGGGTCACAGATCAAACACATCACATTGCATTACACAGTGATGCTAGCAGGAACTACCCAACCTGCAGCATCTGGCAGGACCCTGGAAGACGCTCTGCAGCCAGCATCACCTCAGTCAGACCCAACTTGAAGCCCTGTTAATGTTTGTAAGATGATGCTGTTGGAGGATCTTGGAACTCATACTTCTCTCACCAGCACAGAGGAAGTCATCAAGTGACAGCATACAAGATGTTTTTAACAGGTCTAAAGGCTTACCATGGCTAACAAGAGGAGGTGTCATTCACCTAATGGGCGTTCCCTTCTCTGGGCCAGCAATGGCATCTGCACAGACCTCAGCTCACTATTCTGGCACAAAACTGCAATGTTTTTGCCAGGCTGACATTAGTCTGACATTAGTAACCTGAGCTAGGTCAACAAGAGAGAGGGATCCGTGGAACGCAGAGCTGGTGCAAGGTGGCAGGAGGGAAGGTGGGAACACCCACTTTTAGTAGCAGTAGACCATCAGATCAGGACATCTGACTTGTCACCCTGCACATTGTTTTTCCAGTTGCCATTGCTGCACGACACGCAGTGCAGGCAGGATTTGGCTGTCAATAGGAAATGCTGGTAAAAGCCACAAGCTTAGCAGTTATCAGAGGAACTTGACTGTGGTAAAAGCTCCATAATATGCAAATAAATGCCTGTTGTTCATTTAAAAACTGGCCTTTATTACAGTACTGGAAACATGTCTTCCTAAATGGTACTTAAAATATGCAACTGTTAACAAAGAGCAATTCTGTTTGACTTCAAGACAGTACCTCTGAACAACATTGGCCAAAACCCAGGCTGAATACTACTAGGTCTAATTTCTTCACCTCCATGGAGTCTTTCAATGCTAGCAAAGCTTGGCCATGCCAAAATTCATGCACGCTTACAAACACATGAGCTTAGCCATTAACGGCCTGAAGCACAAAGATCAGAAATGCATGGCCTTTATCACAGGGATGCTGCAGGGTGAGAGCTTGGCCAAGGTGGGTCCTGCTCACCTGTTCCAGGCAGAGTTGGAGCTGAGCTGCAGAGCCTGCCGGGCTGCCTGGAACCGCGGCAGGTCACTGAGGACCGGGGAGCTCATGAAGCGAGGTCGGGGCCTTCTGAATGAACCCATGTTGTAGAACTGGAGAGCAAAGGAGGGACCTACGATGAACCCTCCAGTCATAGGGTCAGCTGGATTGGAGCAGGGCCATCAGAAAGTCTCTTCTCTTGAAGGTCCAAGCAACAGCCTCAGTGATGTCAACGAGTCTTCAAACCCAAGGACTCAGCCTGCAGCAAAAGCAAAGAGTTAGCCTTGGACAAGCAGTTCCCCACAGTGTCAGGCTGTGACATGAACACGCACTGCAGGGCAGTGAAGGAACTGAAGCAGTCCTGCAAAGTGAAGAGAAAGGTAAAGATCAAGACTGAGAAGGGAGAGGTGAAGATATCCTATCCCATTAACAGCAAATTTCAGCAAATCTTCCAGAGTTCTTCAGCAGCAGCCCCCTTTCCCACCTTGGCCCTTCAATAATGACCCAACACAGCCAGTCAGAAATACAAGCGTGGTCTCTCCATTTCAGTCAGGGGAAATGCCAGCACAGAGGTGCCTAAAGTCTTCTGCCAGAGGCACCTTACAAATACCTGTAAATACAGTTAGCCATTCAGCCTGTATAGAACAGCAGAAACTGGAGAAAGAGGAAAGAAAACTATTTCACCAGAAAGGAACAAAAGATGAAAAATGGAAGAAAAGATGAACAAACACAATGCGTTTGGAGGGGTTTTTTGAGAAGTGTTGTGCAAGGGAATAAACTCACTCGTTATCAGTGCATTACAAAAAGGATACAACAGGGAGCTTCTGCAAAAGAGGTCTGACAACCAGATATTTTGAGAGTAAGCAGGACTTTTATGTTTGTTTTCCTTTCTACAGAATGAGAAGTAATTGCTAGGCCAAATACAAAATGCCTGTATTTTCCACTCTGATCATCATCTCCACATAGCTCAGTATGTAGCCCCAAGTAAACCACAGAAATACATGTAAGAGCAGAGCTTTCTTCCCCCCAGCCAGCCCCACTTGACACTGAGCTCACTCTGCTACCCTGCCTCCGCACAGCCCTGTCAGACTCTGATCAACCACCACGAAGCCCTCCAAGCCCTTGCAGTGCCACGCACGCCACACACTCTGCCAACAAGGCAGTTAAAGGAGACAACACAGAGAAAACACCTAATTTTTTAGGCACTGAAACACACAGTACTATCATTCTTGGTGCTACTCAAGCAATAAATACGGCTGTTATTCCCCAACAAGCTAAATACAGCTTGCACAGATTGTTGTGGAACTGGAACGTGGCTACATGTGCAACTTTGGTCTGTCTTTAGAGATGACAAAGCCCAGACAGTCTTTCATGACCTGCTTAGCCCTGGCTGCTGATTTTGTGGCTGCTCTGGTCCAATCTGAAAAAAAAAAAAAAAAAAAAAAAAAAAAAAAAAAAAAAAAAGCCATAACTTATAGAAACTAAGAATAAATGTAAACTAATACAACCGAATCAGCAGGGCCTTCTGTGTGCATTCTGAAATCACAGCTCGTTTGACATTGCCCCCACGTTTTCAATCTGCCAGCAATTTCTCTATCAGCAATTGTAACCACATCAGAAATCATGGGAGGAAAAATGCTACGGCACTTCGGAGAGCCAAGGGCAGCTTTTCTCACAGCATCCCCAAAGGTGTGCGGGAGGCAAAGCCTAAGTGTAACAGATGTTGCTGTTGCCAAACAAGTGCTTGTGCCAATGTCTGTTGTCTCCAAGTTCCAAAGCTGACAGCGTGAGGAGCTGAGTGAGCGAAAGTTCGCTGCTCCCAGTGGTGCAGCAACATTTCTAGTTTAACAATTTTTACTCAGGGAAAAACAGCATATATTTTTCAGAGCTATAAAATGCAATAAAAGTATTACTTTAGCTCAGTTGTAGGCATCTAACAGGGCCAGAAAGCAGTAGTAAAGATGCCTGTGCTAGCCCACAAGCCTCCTTCTATCACTATTCCCAGTGCCTTAAGCGCATATTCTTTCTCCCCAGCAATGAAACTGCTCCCTCGCTGCATTTATATTAATTTGAGCTAGATTAAGTTGCAAGGGGAAAGCTTAAATTCAGAAATGTAAATCTGTGCCTTAATATCCCTATATATAAAGTTTGTATAGGAAATTCTGTGCAAGCAGTAAAACACCACAATGAGGAAAGTCTCTCTTGAGCTTAGGCTGTGGATTTACGAGACTGATTCCACAGCAGCAGAACCGTGGCATTACACAGGGCCCCACGACAAATTTCCTGAACACTTCTTAGCAAGAGAATGTGCTTGTTTCTGCTCACGGAAACATACATGTTGTTTTCCTTAATCTCTGTTAAAGTCACCCGGAGAGAAGATAACAAGCTCTAGTCTGTGAAGAGCAGATAACGCGACCCTCTGCCCCCCTCCTCTCCCAACCCCAGCCTACAATCCCCTGTTACTGTCAAGTCAACCTTACCTTATGTTCTCATCAGGAATTTAAGACGAGATCTTCAGCTTTAGGACCCGATTCAGAGTCTTATTTTCATTTCTTCAGGATTCAAAGATACAAATCTCTCCTATCTTATCTAAACAAGTAACTGTTAAGTGACAAGCACACTAAAGGCTACCACCAAATGGTATCCCAACATAACCAACCCTCCTGTTACCAGAGCTGGAAATGCCAAAGTCTGTGAAAAGGACCATCCTCTCCCCCCATGCCCACAGCCTATTTAAACTTATTTCCAAGTTTCATAAAGCCTAAAGTAACAGAGCATTTACTAGAAAACAGCCTTTTGGCACACAAGTAGTTTGCCATTCCTGTGCACCTCAAGGTATCACAAAGCACCCAAACCCAACCAGACCCTTCCATCAGAACAAATTTTCCTGTCACAGCAACTAGTTTCCACTGCAAGTTTTCTCCAGAGCAAGTCAGCCTTGTAAATACAGCTTCCTTTGTGCAGGGAAGTTACATTAGCAGTTTTTTGGCAATGTCCATAGTGTGCAACATGCAGATTTTTGGCTTTTTACTGAGAGGAACTACCCTTGTGGCAAGAAAGGCATTAACATAGTTATAGGTTAGTAAGAAGCCCTTGTGGTATTGAGGTTATTTTAGCTACTGGGAATGAACAGTATTTAGCAAAATGCTGAGTACAGCAAGGAACAATTTTCCTCTTCAGTTTATCCTGAAAACTCTCACAGAATTACACAAATATTCAGAAACAGATATTGTCCTCCTAGAGGCCTTCAGTCCAAACTCCCTCACATCTACAGTCTCCTCTTCCTAAAATTAAAGGGTTTTAGAAGACTACAAAATAAAACCTACTTCTATTAATCATAGTCCTACTACTTATCAACCACAGAACTGGAAAAAGCAATTATTTTTTTCCCCTTTTATACAGGGTGAAGGGAGATATGGGGGTGCAGCATGTTCTAGCCCCCAAGCAACACACTCACCATTCATTTAAGAGGCATGAAGCCTTGGAGACTAAAGTGCTACACAAGAGATACAGCCACACCACGACAATCACTTACTACCACATGTTTCATCTGCTGTGGCAATGCTTTCCATGGCATCAGGGCAAGAAGCTTGTCATAAGTTCTTCTGTCCAACCCCGTGGTCTTTTTTTCCCCTCTTATCCTTGACCATCATCTCAAAACCCAGCCATTAGTACCCTCTAGATGTCTAACAAGTGAGATGTGTCATCTGTGTAAAACGCAGGTCTTGGAGTGAGCAAACTCTTCAGAGCTGGAAGTCAACTGGGGGAAGAAAGCAGGACAGTGAGTCAATGTGACAACAATGTAATTTCATCCACTTGTAATTCATCACATCTGAGTAAACACTTTTAGGATTAATCTGAATCTTTAAAGAGAAGAATCAAGCATGGAGACAAATCCTTTTCCAACACACAGAGATACAGGCATTTATAAAAACATTACAGTCATCAAGCTAGGAATTCTTTATCCTTTGTTTTCTCTTAGCCATGAAAACCAACAGAGAAAACATTATAAACTTATTTTATGAAAAGACTTTTCCCTCCCAACAGACCATAATGCATCTGACTGTCTGGAGGGCAAGCAAGATCAAGCAGTAACACCTAGGTATCTCTCTCTCTACTAAAATGAGAAATAGCCAAAATAAAAAAGTTGGCAGCAATTCCTCCAAATGATGAATCTTCACGATAATCTTGGGCCAAACAAACCAAAAGCCCATGGTGACTGAGATTTAACAAAAGAACAGACCATTTTAAACACCTCTGATGCCTTCTCTGCAAGACTCAGAGCAACAGCCACTAATGAAAGTGACAGGGCAGCAGAAACTATAGCTGTTTCTGCTTCTTTGAGGAAAACTTGCACCAACACTACTTCACATCAAATTCACAGCAAAATACAAGTCAAAAAGTAACTTTAAAGCAGATGGCGAGGGAGGGAAAGGAAGAGCAGAGAAATCACAGGATCCTCAATTCATCCAAACAAGCAATTCCCAGGGCTCCTGAAACACAGCCACAGAGAATGACAGGTTATCCAGATAAGTGATGTTTTGTCATTTATACTTTTTTTTAGTGGTAAAAACCCAGCCCCTTCATGAAGAAAGATATCCACTTTCCTCTCCTTTATATGCTTTGTGCAATTGTGACATTGATGACCTGTGACCATAAAATACACAAACTGGATGCTGCAACACGGGCCAGAATTTTTTGTAATGATTTTGGGTGTGGAAGAAGCAGAATCTTAAGAAAAATCCCCCACTGTACTAGGCCTACAGACCCATAATGAGTGGTTTCACCCTACCCCAGACAAAAAATACACAGAGAACCATCTTGATTCCTGTCAGCTGATTCTCCTTCCTTAACCAAGTATGTGATTGGCAAAACCCTTGATTCGAGTTCAACTGACAAGATCTGGAGACACTATTTCTGACAGAAATCCCTCAGTTATTTGCTATGCAGCCATACTGAGAAGTGGAAAAGCAGCCCACAACCTGTAACTTCAAGTCTTTTAGGTCATCACAACTACACACGCACATGCATGAACTTAGTTTATATTCTAGGAAAACACAAGATAGCATTTGCCAGTTAAATTTATAACACATCCAGTTCCTCTTATAGCACCCAATTGCTCAGTTGCTTAAAAATAAACAAGGTCTGCTTTTCAGAAGGAGAGAAGATGATCAAATGGAGATTTATTCAATAACTAAGAAAGGCCCTTTCTGGTTAACATTGATCTGAAGCTTAGATGTATGTCAGAAGTTACTGAAAGCAAGAGTGTCATGAATTTTGGAGGCAGTCTGTGGCTCAATCTCAAGGCATGGTCCTTCCTACACCCTCATCTTTTCATGCTTTCATACCTTTGGAAATCTGACTAGTGAAACCATAAGTGCTTCACACACAGCCCATCAAAAACAATAGGGCTTAAAATGGTTTGAGTTAAGCCCTGAAACAGCAAGGAAAAGTGCAGGTACTTTCTCTTGTGAGCAGTCACTCACATGAGGACCAGTGTATCCTCAGATATGCTCACACTGGTACCAGGAGCACAGCCCATGCTAAGAGACATTCCCAATTCAGGAAGGTAAATGGGAGAGTGTAAGACCAGCCCTCACGTCTGACAATCTTGCCAGTAGGATTGATTCAAGTTGCAGACTTTAAAAGACGGCTTCTTCCACCCATATATTAACGCCACTTGTTTCTGAAAGCCCACCACAAAACCAGCTCAGGAATTCTGCACTGGGAAACCCTAGTGAAGCTATGACCAGGGATGGCAGGCCACAGGCACACTCAGGGGCCATGGCCCTGCTCCTCAGCACAAGGGCAGGAGCCAGGTGGGAAGAAGGAGAGTGTTCCACCAGCACCTCACCCAGCCATGCCCCAGATGTTGTCCCATGGGGAATGCAAGGCAATTCCTCAAGCTGTCTGTGCAGGTCACCCTCCCAGCTGGCAAATCCAGGACTTCAGCCAGGCAAAGCACAGTACCTGCAGCCCCATCACACATCTCCTGCCAGCCCCTGGCTGTCCCCAGCCTGTGCAGCGCCGGGGCTGTCTGCCTGCCCTCCGTACCTTGCACCATGGGAAAGCCCTGAGGCATCCCAGGCAGGCTCAACCCTGAGTGGATGGGCCACTCAGTCCTGCAGAACACTCCTTTCATCAAGAGCTCTTGGAGGATTACTAATAAGATTAAATATAAATTATCTCCATTTTCTGGCTGAGGAAATGAAGTTGCAAAGCCAGTGAAGCAACTTACCTGGGTCTTCCATCTCCAAAGCCAGGATCCTATCCACCAAACAAAAATATCCCTCTAAGCTCCTTTAATGAAGCTTTTCAAATTATTTCTTCTTTTGATGGGCTACCCCACCATGAAGGCAGCAGCTCGGTGCCTCAGAGTCTGGAGGTGTTCTACTGACCTCACCTACCCTTGATTAAACTTGATAGATTTTAACTATCGAGATGAAGTATGTAAAAGAAGTGACATCAACAGAGTATCAAACAGCCCTCTCAATACAAAGTGTCGACACTCTGGTATGCACCCACGTGTCCAACCATTGCAGTGCTACTCTTTGACTACCCAAAACAAGGTCTCACTTCCCCTGGCTTCCTAGAAAACACCCATTTCCACAAATGAGACCCTAGCATCCCTGCCTTCCTCCCCCATCTTTTGCATCTTCCCTCTTCAAAGTGGGCCCACACCATGCCTTTATTCAGGATACATCTCAAATCAATTTACAAACAGATCTAACTTGGCTTTGGTAGCAGAGCCATGTAACATTTGAAAAGAAACTCAGTGGTTTCTGCTTAGTTATGCTTTGAGTTCCTGAGGTTAAAGCAAACTTGAAACTCAAAGTAAAACTCTGCTAAAAGTGAGAGGAAATATGTGAGAAGAGGAGGGGGAAAAACCTTTACTTATATCTCGGCATGGTCTGAGAAACTTCTCAGTAATTCAAAGACCACTGCAACCCCTTTGTAGTTGATGGCCAGCTAGAAGTAAGACTGCTACTTCACATCTGTATATGTGATAGTAAAAATTCCTCATTAAAAATGTAAGAAATCAGTAATGGCACAGAGCAAGCCAGTGCAATGTGAAATAAAGAGATCAGGTCATAGTAAAGAACATATAGAAAAATAAATACTTTGTAATATAGGAGTAGCATCTAGGACAACAAAATTATTTTGTTCTCTACCAGAGTTTTTCCGTGTTATTTCCAAAACATTAGTTAATTCTTTGGACTCACATCATTCAAAAATGGAGAAAATTGTTATGGCTACTAAAGGGCACCACATGTTTGCAAAACACCCTGCACGGCTTGGATGGAGACTAGAGGAGAACACCTCACTGGAATCACTCAGCTGAGCAGTATGAAGCCAGAGACGTATTTGAATGAGGTGAACTAACAACTGATTCAATCTGGTTGAAACAAATTGTGTTCCCTGTATAAGCAACTGGCACACCAAAAACCTAGCTATGAAGGCAAGAAGCAAAAATGTAGGGGAGTTTCAGAGTCACAAAACTGATCAACTGGATCCAAGCTGAAAAATACACTGAAGTCTTTGGTTCAATAAGAACCCCAATAGAGAGGAGGAAAAAGTGAAGATTTAATAGATTCACTAGTAAATGCATCCCAAAAAACAGGCCAGATATGTACCACTGGAATGACACAAGTATGAACAAGCTATCAAACATTTTGCTATAGAAAAGCCCTTTGGATTGAATTGACAAACATGTTTTCAAACCCAGAAACTAATTTAGCAGCTTCAACCTGTTTCCAGTAACTCCCAAGTAGCATCTGCTGCAAAATTCAGGAAATACATATATTAATTCATCCAAAACAAACTGCAAAGCACACTGAACAGTCTGTAGAGATCACAGCAGTTTTGCACAGCATACGGAGAAGCTGTTGGCTTGTATTTAAAAGGACCAAAAGCCATAGCTGCTCAACAAGTAAACTGTTCATATTGGGTAGTTACGTGAGGAGCAGAACTAAACCATCCCTGCTCGCCCACATCACGCTCCCTGCTGAATTTCACACGTGCAGGAGGGAATGACCCCCACCCAGAGTTCTTCCTTCAGCACGGGCTCTAAAAAACATGTCCACAAAGCTCAGAGAAACTTTATCCTTTTAGACTTTTCCTTCCTTGGTCAAACGTGGTGAAATCACAAACTAATACATGAAGTTGCAAGAGGGGAACAGGCAAGGGAGAGTCACAGGGATGCTTTCCTAAAGATGCCAGGCAGAAGCACAGAGCGTTTTCACATTCCTGTCCTTGTCATTAAAAAGCACACACCACATTTTTAACCCTGGGGCTACAAAACATGGCAGTTACATAGCCTGTTTATACATCACAACCCAGCCTGGGTCAGCTCCAGTATAACCAGGTTTGTGCTAAAATCACCAGCACAATCTTCCATCCTCTGAGCTGCACTTAGCCCCATAAGACTGGGTTGTTATGCCCTACTGAATAAGCCCTGGAACCCAACACATACTTAGTCAGTGTGTATTTATGCTTGAATTCACAGCAGCAGAAACAATGAGTACAAATGGCCATATATTATGGGGCAAAAACCCCCACAAATACTACAGGTGCATAGAAAAAGTCACATATGAAAAGTGAATTAATTGAAAATGAGTTACAAAAACAAAACAATTTTAGTACTTATTTGCCTGCTACTTCTAAGCCCTTGATGATGCATTCAAGTCCCATTCCTCCACTCTTTCCATAGGAATGGAAGCCACATCCAGGTATTTCTCAACTAAAAGGATAAATATCTCACCTGTTCTGTGTCTTTGGTAGCTGGAAATTTAAGGAATTGAAATTCTTTTGGAAGAGATAGAGGAGTCAGTAAACATTACCTGTATTCCAGCTGAACTTTGCAAACATTGCAAGTCTTATCAGAGTCTCAGCTGCCATCAGACAGCCCATAAACACACTGCATAACAATAATTACAAAGAATTTTATCCCGGCAGCTGAAGACAAATGTGAAACTGCCACCTTAACTCTGCTGTAAAACTGCCAGAAGGAAATATTGCTCTTGAAATATTTTTTGAAATACTGACATAGCAAGAAAGACTCTGGGCTGCTACCACAGGTCTTGGTTCTAAGCCTTACTGACATCCTTCACATGGCTGTAAAATAGCTGGCATAACTGACTGCACATATTTTCAGCCACGGGTCATTTTTTGTTCCCCAAATGCTAACAGAGATTTTCACAGGGGTCAGAGGACAGGATTTTGCTCCTAGCCAGGTGGTTTTCTCCTTTCAGGAAAGTCAGTTCCTCAGGTGAGCACAGTGTCTTGTCTCTAGTGATCTATCTACAGCATCAGAGATGATGGCACAGTTGGACCGTGGCATCTGTTTTAGCAAAAGGCTGTGTAGCCTACACATCAGCTTCTGTGTCCTGTGCACACTGCCTCACCCTGCTATCGGATCCCTGGGTATATACATTAAATATGCACGCATTATATGCAAGATCTAAGAGCTCTTGCACATGGATTCAGGTACCAGCGAGTTCTGCACAACCAAAACCTTTCCCATCACAAAACTGCAGCGTTGCCTATAAACACACTCAGCACTTGCTGCTGACAAACAAAAAAAATCTCTCCGCTCGAGACAGCCCAATTACATGAACAAATCGTCATATGACTGGAAAAGGCTCCCTACCCTTTCAGCAGAGAGCCAAGCAGGAGCTGGGGTCACCGCTGGCTGCGGGTGATGTCCTGCGGAGGAGGTGGCCGGGATGGCTCTGGCAGTGGAAGGAACCGAGAAGCAAAGGGAAGCGCGGTGAGTACCGCTGGGGCAGAGGGGCCCCGAGTGCCGGCGGGGGAACACGGGGGAGCGGCTCCGGGTTGGAGAGAAAGGGATGGAGCCACGCTTCGTCCCTTGGCTTTGTACAACAGGCGGCTGCTGCTGGTGGCTTTTGTCCCCTCCGGCAGCGGCGATGTGCCAATTCGTTTTATTTAGAGAAAAAGGGGAGAAAAATCTCCTTGCCTTCAGCCCCAGTTTCCGATTTACCGTGCCTGCTGGGATTAGCCCGAGCCGTTCGGTTTGGAAATGACTCACCCGGTAGCGCCCGGCAGCCGGGGGGGTTCTGTTTGTGATATTTAAAAGGCAAAACTCACCCAGGTTCTATGCCAGCGCTCTCCTCCAGCGGCACCGCCGGGCGGGGGCACCCGGCTGTCCAGCTCCCCGCCGCCGCCGACCGCCGCATTCACTCACGCACTCGCTCAGATGTGCCCGAGTTCTCCCCCGCCGGACGGGGCTGTACCCCTCCCGCCCGCCGTTATTTCACAGCCTGCCTCTGGCGGGCTCCTCCCCGCAGGGAAGAGGCGGCAGAGCCGGGCGGAGCGGAGCCGAACCGGGGCAGTCCCCCCCAGCCCGCTGCGGGGTGGGAAAAGCCCTCCAGCCCCGCCCCGGCAGAGCCAGGAAGCTGAAATTCTTCTGACCTTTAGCGAAAGAAAGAGAAGGGAAAGGATGGAGGAGGTGCGGGGGCCCTTCCCGGGGCAGGGCGGGCCCCCCTCGGACCTGCAGAGAGAGAAACTGGGTCGTTAGGGGCAGTAAAAGGAGCAGCCCCGCTCAATCACGCGTAACTCGGGGTCCCCAAGGAGACTGAAGGGCCACAGCTAGCGGCAGTCAGGGAGCAGCGGCATGGAATGTGTAACTCAGTGATGCCGACTTTTGGCCAGGTACTCGCTAATTGAAAGCGCTGAGATTTTTAAGTGTTTAAAGGAGACAGCCAAATTTGTGCAATAGTATTGTTTTCTCTAACTGCTTAGAATCACAGAATGGTTTGGGTTGGAAGGAACTTTTAAAGGTCAGCTAGTCCTGCAGTGAGTGAGTGGGGACATCTTCAACTAGACCAGGTTGCTCAGAGCCCCATCCAATCTGACCTTGAATGTTTCCAGGGCTGTGGCATCCACCACCTCTCTGGGCAACCTGGGCCAGTGTCACACCACCCTCACTCTAAAAAATTTCTTCCTCATATCTAATCTAAATCTCCCCTCTTTTAGTTTCAAGCCATTACCCCTCATCCTATCACAACAGGTTCTGCTAAAAAGTTTGTTCCCATCTTTCATATCAGCTCCCTTCAGGTACTGGAAGGTGCTCTAAGGTCTCCCTGGAGCCTTCTCTTCTCCAGGCTGAACAACCCCAACTCCCTCAGCCTGTCCCCATGGCAGTGGTGCTCCAGCCCTCGGATCATCTTTGTGGCCTCCTCTGGATCCACTCAACAGGTCCATGTCTTTCCTAAGAGGTTTTTGTGAGTTAGTTTATGCATGGTACTACTGATGCTTGGTAACCCAATGCACTGCTTGTTAAGAGAATTCAAATTGTAAGTTTACAACTGAGTTGTATCTGGTCTTAAATTGAGAAAAGTTGATGCTACTCAAACCAAGATGTTAAGCCATCAACCCACACTGGGTTCCTCTAACACTTTTAAGTTGTTCTGTAGTTATCCATAGCAAGCTTAGATGAGAACACTCACCATACGCATTTGTAAGAGAGATTCTCATGTCTCTCTTCCTCTTTTGCTGTCTACAGATGTGTAAAACACACTCACAGAGGTACTGTGAACCTTACCTGCTGCCCATGGCTCCTACTAGTTACACAAATAGGATGTACTATTATGGATGTGAAATCAGTACCTGGGGCATGCAGACAGGACTTTACTGCAAGCTGTATGGACACATACAAAACCATGTTTCCTGTCCCAGACTGATGTGGCATATGATGAGAGCTGATACCTATCCAGCACATAAAATTTTAGTGCATCTGTTAATCTACTAACAATTAAAAGTGCATATTGTCATTCATTCTGCACCTGCTAGTCAAGTCATCAGTTACTAGTTTTTCAGAGACAGTGATGTTGAAATGGAGTTTCAGTGGTGGTCTCAGTCTGTGGCTCATGTGATATAGCCAGGAAGTGACCACCACTATGGGTAGATTGACTCCAGAAGCAAGGATGGGATTTGTTATAGTTGAACTATGTTCTCCATGGGTGAGCAAAGATCCTTAGGAATTTGCAGGTGAAGAGAATGGTGACCTGACATACTTGGTCAGGTGGCATGCTCCATCTGAGAGAAATTCTCAGGTTTTCTAAAAAAATCCACAGCATACAAGTTGGCATCTTTCCTCAAATTTTAACTCGCATGGTTATGAATCAAAACTCAACAATACATTTCAGGTGTGGGACAAATACCTGCACATGCAGAGTTGTGGAACTCCAGGTTTACAAGGAGGAAGCTGTTCACCATTGTGAACCACCATCACTGTGGTTTAGCTTCAGGACTACCACTGAGGGACATCATTGCCGTGATACACTTCCTGTGACCATCCTGACGTATGGCTGGACTCCCACTTGTGGGAGAAGAGGAAGGAAAGAGCGGAAAAGATCCCTGACACCACACCAGGAGGAAGGGGTAGGTCCTCTTTGATTTCCTCATCAGGAAGAAATGAAGCTCCTGTGGAAAAGAAAGAGTCCTTGTCAGTGGGAGTCAGGCTTCCCCAGTTGTCTTATGCAGGAGCACAGGTACTGGGAAAACTTTAATATATGGCAAGGGCAGACAAGAAAGAATTAGAAACATTAGCCCAGCAGAAAAAAAAGACTTAGGTGGGATTCACTTGACCTAACTTTAGCCATCTGAGAGTATGTGAAACACACCAAGCTTTCAAAGTTAGGTAAGGTAAACCCTGCCCTAAGACTTACCCGAGTGGAATAAGGTTGCAGTGAAAGAGATCTGAAAAGAATTATGTTTAGACTGACAGATGAGGAAAAAAAAACAACCTTTAATAGCTCCTTTTCCCCTTTTAGCTTTGGTTAGAGCAAAAAGAGAAGAATATGGTTTCCAAAGCAAGCTCCTTGCCTTACACGGAGAAGGGACAACGTACAGAGCTCTGCTCTCGGCACCGAAGCCAATACGTGCTGCAAGTGGACAGCTGTGCTCTTTGTGGGAGAGGAATTGGCTCTTCTGTGGCCTCGTTCAAGCCTGCAGCATTGCCTCAGAAAACTGAAAAGCAGGCAAACTGACAGCATCAGCGATGCTGCTACAGGCATTTATATAATGAACGGATATGTGAAAAATAGCTACAGCTTTAATTTTGGTTTTGACACTCTGCCTCAACACCACCCATCCTCTCTGCAGCAAACTCTATAGCAAGACAGTCCTGAGCACACACACATCCTGCTCTCACACAGCCAAACCACACAAGTTGTGACTAGCAGATGTGACCTTTTATTGGTTTGGTTTATAATGCACTTGGTCATGGGATGCATCCACAACATATCACCTTTGCTTTGGCTGTGTGATCCAGCAGGTCTTCAGCATCGTGCGCTTCCCAGAAGTGAGTTCTGGGCAAAGACCCACCATGTGGTCTGGGAGGAGGGCAGTGAGGAGAATGAAAATTAGCACCAGAATTAGGAACACTCTTCAGAAATGCTCAAAGAGGGTGGTGGCTGGACCAGGTTAAGAGGTCACCATCCCTCTATTTATTCTTATCCTATGCAAAGATCTCTTTCCCTTTCCATCTGCTAAGATAGCATGTATTTGTTTCAGATGTCCAGTGAAAGAGAGAGAGAAAGAGGGGGCACACAAGCAAGCAAGGAAAAATTGACTTCAACCAAAGTGGATGATTTTGACAGCAAAGGATTAGGCAGTAGCTACACTCAAAGTTAACTTGCAGATTCCAGCCAGGAGTGTGGGGCAGAGAGCTGGGTATAAGCTGAGGGCAGCAACCTCCTGTCCCAGCTCAGACAGTGAGGACAAGTCTGGCAGTCCTCAGTGACGTAGGATCATAGAATCACAGAACAGCCTTGGTTGGAAAAGACCTCTAAGATCATCAGGTCCAACCATTAACCCAGCACTGCCAAGTCACCACTGCCCCATGTCCCTCAGCACCTCATCTCCACAGCTCTGAAATCCCTCCAGGGACGGGGAATCCCCCACTGCCCTGGGCAGCCTCTGCCAGTGCTGGGGAACCCTTTCAGGGAAGAGATGTTTCCTAAAATCCAATGTAAACCTCCCCTGGCACAACTTGAGGCCATCACCCCTCATCCTGTCACTTACCTGGGAGAAGAGACCAAACACTGCAATGCTGAGTTCACCTTTCTCTTGGGGCTGTAGTGAGTAAATTCCATGTATCAGTGATGCTGTGAAGCTTAAACAACTCCTGCAAAGAGAACAAAACAAATTGTGATTTTTTTTTATAGTTGTCTTTTACTATTCATTTTTGTGCTTCCAAGCTTGGGGAGGGGAAGTGAGGAAAACACCTCCAGGCTGTAGGGTTGAGGTTACATTATTATATTAATGTTACAAGTCAAAGCTCTGGCACAAATGACATTCAGGAAACAAAATGCAATTCCACTGGGAAAAATGCAGCTATCTACTACTACATCTGGTGAAAAATAATTCAAATCACAGCTAGTCATTGGAAAGAAGGATTCTCAGAAGCTGTAACGCTGAAAGAGACCTAAAATAGCAAAGAGCAGGCAGTAAACTAGAGAGAGAAACAAGAAAACAATGGGACAGGGGAGTTCATAAACAGAAACAGTAACAAAGTCCTCTGTTAGTAGTACTGTAGTGTAAATCCCCTGGAACACTGCATTCAGCCCTGAACACCTTCTCATAAAAAAGACATCAGCAAACATAAAGGAACTAATTTTTTAAGAAAGTAGAAGTGATGCAGATTGACAATGTAGTTGTCACTGAAAAAGGCCATCTCACACTCATGCTGCCTTTGGCCATCAGCTCTGCCCAGCACTGTCCCTCCTTTGTGCCACCAGGTATCTATGTGACTGCACAGCGAGTTGGATCAGGAAGATGAACTCCCCACGGGGAGCTTGACCTGGCTCTGTTCTGTTGATGGCACTGGAAAAAGGCAATGGGACACATTGTGTGAATCATACAGTGATAGCAGCCCAAGTGCCCGGGGGAACCTCAGTGTGTGCCCCTAGTGTGAGGAAAGCCCCCAGAGCAGCACTGCAAGCTTCTCTGCTATGTGCGCTGCCTTGTGAGCCTGCTGCACCGAGCTCACTTTCAGGTCACGTAGGATGTGTTGGCTGTGCCAGTGGAGAGGTCACCACAGCAGGTCATTTTGGCAAGGAGACCAATGAGTCAGTTACCAGCTGAGGAGAGGTCTGGTATTTCACATACCAGCTGTCTGCTGGCAACAACTTCGTGTTATGTTGTCTTTCAAAGCTGCGTACCCAAACAAGTATGCCCCGGGGATAAGAATCAGAGAATCACAGAATCAGCTAGGTTGGAAAAGACCTTGAAGATCATCAAGTCCAACCATCAACCTAACACTGATAGTCAACTGATACATATCTTTCTTATGGCAAAACAAGTGAGTCACTAGGTGTTAGATGACTCTCATTGGTGAATGGATGTCAAATCAGGCTCTTCTAATTACAGGACATTCCTAAAGTGCTCTCCTTTATTCATCCCTGACTTGCTGTGATTCATCTGTTGGTTTTCAGTCTGCCTTTTTTTTCCACTCCCTACACCTCACTCACTGACCATGATATGCTCTGTGGGACAGAAGCACTCCAATGTGGTAAAAGCCACTACTGGGGGTAGAGCTCTCTTAGTGAGAAAAAACTGGCTTTCCTCCTTAAAACACCTCATGCATTCAGCACCATCGCTTTGACGTAGCTCTCAGAGCCAGCTGAAGTCATCAAATCTGTGAGGACCCAGCAGAAGGACACGTTCACCTCCTGAGCTGACTGGCACAAGAAACAGTTTAGTCAGGGGCCAAGAAGAAATCATGTGTCACACCAGAAGTGGATCTGCCTATATTTATATTCCGAAAGAATGCACAAGAGACCTGAACCCTCCCAACCATCCCACAGTTGGTGGGATGATGAGCAGACATGCAGGTTTCTTATTTGTTGTCATGTGGCATATGCTGATGATTTGGCACCCTTGCCAACAACTTAGCCTCACCTCCCAGGGGTGACCTTGCTTTCCTTGATAAAGGGAGGAACGACAGCATGCAGCCAGGTGCCATAGTCTGAATTTACAGGTTTACAGCTTGATGCTTATTTACTCATCTGCTCTTGGCTCCCACTATAAATGCCAGGTCATTTCTTCCAGATGGAGCAGTGCTGAGGTTGAGTCAAACTGGAAGATGCCTTTAGTAGATTAAGGATCTTCTTTTGTCTGTCCAGGAATGGGGTTATGCTGTTAGGGAGAAGGCTGGAGGATGTCAGGGGGAAAAAGAAAACACTCAGCCATTCAGAGTTTATCTACATAAAGAACAGGACTGGCAGAATTATAACTCACTAATATATCCCTCTTCCTTGGCCAGTTAATAGATACTCTCATCTGGCATAGAAGCATCAGTGACTTCTGGCACAGAAGTGATACACGCAGTGAAGCTATAGTGTAGGATTAAACTGGAGAGGCTGAGAAGGCTTGGTGGACAAATGGGGGCATTGCAGAGGTGGACTGCATTTGAATATGCAGAATAAGAGTAAGATGCAAATACCCAGAATATGCATGGCTTGTGGTAGTTGTGTGGATGTTAAAATGAAGGACAGCTTCCTGGAGTATTCCTCCATGTTATCAGATGTCTCTGATCCCAAATTATCTATTGACACCAGACAGAGCCTTTGTACTACAAAGGCACCATAAAGCAGGAGGAAGGATATAAGATGTTAAAAGTGCTGCTTAAATGAAGGTATCTGTGTATCAATCTTCTGCACAGGATGAGTCTCTGCAAGCCAGCAGGGCCTGCACACTTGTGGCACTCAGCTTGTGAGTGCCAGAATAAATGTCTTGAACTCGAGACTCACATATGCACGTGTTCATATTGTTTGTGAGCAGCACTGTACGGTGGCCAAATGGCCCCAGAGCTCACACGGGTGTTTGAGCATCAGCTGTGGAATCTGTGTCTAGGGATCTACATTTGTGTGGAAGGGAGTCATAGCCTAACCACGCCAATATGAAGCTGGGCAAATCAGTTGCACACATCTCCAGTTCTCAGAATTTTTCTCAGTATCTCAGGTTTTTGATTTATTTTCAAAAACTCTCCACAGAGACTGATCTTTATGTGTAACTT
Source organism: Podargus strigoides (assembly GCA_028020825.1). Lineage (NCBI taxonomy): Eukaryota > Metazoa > Chordata > Aves > Caprimulgiformes > Podargidae > Podargus > Podargus strigoides. The sequence goes on along the minus strand of CM051624.1, from coordinate 42,078,230 downwards.
ACCCTTTTGCCAGGCAAGGCTACAAGTTCAGCCATTCGTAAAGGAAATCCAAGATTGTGTGTGTGTGTGTGTGTGTAGTGCCAACTCACTAGAACAGACACAGGGACAATACTTGGGCTTTGCAACCAAAAAAAATTCACAAATAAAACAGCCTGCTGCTTCTCCTTTCCCTCCCTCCCTTCCTTCCCTGTCATTTTCACACCTTGCTGAAACACATGAAATTAAAACAGCAAAAGCATTACAAGTAAACAGTAATTTACTATGGGTTATTACTCACTGAATCCATGCACACTGTGCCCTGGACAGGCATCTTCTCTCACATCCTCCCTCTGCAACAGCAAGTGCATCTGCAAGGTCATGGCTAAGGAAAGGTACAGTCCTGAACTGTGGAGAAAAGTAGCTTTAATGAGACCTCAGTGAAGCAATGCATGGGCTAGCACTGCATGACGTCACAGGTCAGGAGGTCTATTAAATGAAGCATGGAAGGAAAGAGCAGCAGACTGCAGCATTCACCTGCAGCTGGGGAACATGTCTTATGAAGGGACTCTGTACTGGGCTGCACCCAGCACATGGGGTCGCTCAGGGAGGGAGAGGGATGTTCAGGCCAAGGCATGGGATTGTGGAAGGGAGAGGCAAAAGCAAGCACAGCTACGTGTTGTCTGACAGATCCATTTTTACCACAGATGGTCAACCTGTTTAAAAGTGAGCAGTTCTATCCCTGAGAGACACTTGCTTGGTCTAATTGTACAATAGTTCCAAGCAACTGGAAATAGGGAATCTGTCTGATTGCACAAAGCTCAGCTCAGGCAGGCTAGCAGGGACTCCAGCCAGCTTGCAGGTGGTTACTAGGCAATGTGACATATTAATGGCCAGAACAGGTCCCTTTAGCTCAGTTTTCTGTCTCTGACAGTAGCCAAAAGTAGATGCCTTGAATGGACCACAGGCAGGAAAAGCATATGGAAAGATGACTTCTCTCAGTCATCTCTGCCACTATTTTTACCTGTATTAGCCAAGATAAAGCTAGCCAGAGGTGTTCCCTGCACTTCAATCACTCCTTTACAATTGCAGATGTATTTGAATTTATTTTCACATCTATGTTTTCCAAAGTCTGCAAAGGCCAGATATCTTGCTGGGGAAAACTCCATGGCACAAGGATGGCACATGTTCCTGGGAGGAGGCAAAGAGAAATAACTGGGTTAACATTAGTTCTGTTACTGCTAAATACATCGCCACAGCCTGAACTGCAGAGGCAATGAAGTCAATTCTAACTAGCCACAATCTGATTCCATATTGTCCCCTTCTTTACACACAGTGGTCATAAAATTAACCAAAAAAAAAAAAAAAAAAAGAAGTCTTCTTCTGTATTATTCTTTCCTTGCAGAAAGAATCAAGATCAGCAGCTGACCCGGGACGATGTGGATTCTTGTAGCAGAATGTGTTCTTACCTCTACAGTGAGCTTCCAGTGTTTGCTGTACACATATGGGTCGGTATGCAAGGAGATGGGCTGTCTGAATAAATAAAAAGGCTAGGGTCCAAGTATGACTGAACAATAGAATGGGGAGAATGTGAGCCTCCTCTTGAGCTGGACTTCCCTCCAGGAAACCCAGCTCCTCATAAAATCCTCCTGTATCCTGTGCCCTAGTCTGGGGGTGTTGACTCAGTTCCAGCTAATCACATAGATTGGATTTCCAGAAGGAGGCAAGTGCAGGCTGCTGGATGTGACCAAGACAGTATTTGGGAACAAACCTCTCTGCTCCAGATGAGAGTACAGTTGGCCTTAGCATTTTGGGAAAGGTTCATCTCTTCAAGTGCCCCCCGACACGACTCCTTCTTTAGTCAAGTTGTTGGCCAGGTGTCAAATCTTAGGAATTCACAGAATCACAGAATCACAGAATGTTAGGGATTGGAAGGGACCTTAAAAGATCATCTAGTCCAACCCCCCTGCCAGAGCAGGAATACCTAGATCAGGTCACACAGGAACATGTCCAGGCGGGTTTTGAATGTCTCCAGAGAAGGAGACTCCACAACCTCTCTGGGCAGCCTGTTCCAGTGTTCTGTCACCCTCACTGTGAAGAAATTCTTCCTCACATTTATGTGGAACCTCCTATGTTCCAGCTTACACCCATTGCCCCTTGTCCTATCATTGGATGTCACTGAGAAGAGCCTGGCTCCATCCTCGTGACACTCACCCTTTACATATTTATAAACATTAATGAGGTCACCCCTCAGTCTCCTCTTCTCCAAGCTAAAGAGACCCAGCTCCCTCAGCCTTTCCTCATAAGGGAGATGTTCCACTCCCTTAATCATCTTTGTGGCTCTACGCTGGACTCTCTCAAGCAGTTCCCTGTCCTTCTTGAACTGGGGGGCCCAGAACTGGACACAATACTCCAGATGTGGCCTCACCAAGGCAGAATAGAGGGGAAGGAGAACCTCTCTCGACCTACTAACCACTCCCTTTCTAATACACCCCAGGATGCCATTGGCCTTCTTGGCCACAAGGGCACATTGCTGGCTCATGGTCATCCTGCTGTCCACCAGGACCCCCAGGTCCCTTTCCCCTACACTGCTCTCCAGCAGGTCAGCTCCCAACCTGTACTGGTACATGGGGTTGTTCTTCCCCAGATGCAAAACTCTACACTTGCCCTTATTGAATTTCATTAAGTTTCTCCCCGCCCAACTCTCCAGCCTATCAAGGTCTCGTTGAATGGCAGCACAACCCTCTGGTGTGTCAGCCATTCCTCCTAGTTTGGTGTCATCAGCAAACTTGCTGAGGATACATTCTGTACCCTCATCCAAGTCGTTGATGAAGATATTAAACAACACCGGTCCCAGTACCGACCCCTGAGGGACTCCACTAGTCACAGGCCTCCAACTAGACTCCGTCCCATTAACCACAACTCTCTGGCTTCTTCCCTTCAGCCAGTTCATAATCCACCTCACTACCTGATCACTAAACCCATACTTTATCAGCTTATCTACAAGGATGCTGTGGGAGACAGTGTCAAATGCTTTACTGAAATCAAGATAAACCACATCTACCGCTCTACCATCATCTATCCACCTAGTTATTTCCTCATAGAAGGCAATAAGGTTGGTCAAACATGACTTACCCTTAGTAAAACCATGTTGACTGCTCTTAATGACCCTCTCATCCTTGATGTGCCTCGAGATCGTGCCAAGAACAAGCTGTTCCATCACCTTTCCAGGGATGGAGGTGAGGCTGACCGGTCTATAGTTACCCGGGTCCTCCTTCTTGCCCTTCTTATAGATTGGAGTGACATTTGCTATCCTCCAGTCCTCAGGCACCTCTCCTGTTCTCCATGACTTACCAAAGATGATGGAGAGTAGCCTAGCAATGACCTCTGCCAGCTCCCTCAGCACCCTTGGGTGCATTCCATCTGGTCCCATTGATTTATGGATATCCAGATTGCTCAACTGATCCCTAACCCAATCCTCATCTACCAAGGCAAACTCCTCCTTTATCCTGACTTCTTCTGGGGCTACAGGGATCAGGGGCTCCTGGGGAAAGCCTGCAGGAGTAAAGACAGAGGCAAAGAAGAATTTCAAAGAATTTTTTCAAAGAATTTCAAAAATTTCAAAGAATTCAAAGCTCCTCTCCTGTCTCCTTATCTTGAGAAATGGGAATAGTTGTCCAAACAGAGCGATTCCCATGATTCCAGCAGGAGATCTTTAGTCTCTGAGGCTCTCACTTGAAGGTGCCTGGCGTTTGAACTGCACGGTATTTGAGGTTTACCTGTTTGGGTTAGTGAGCTTCTCATCGTGAATCTTCTCTTCAGTGTAGGAAAAACGAAGACATTCATTTTTCAAACTGTGGCTTTAAGCTGACCAAGAAAGAGCTGGGACAGGAAGTTTTTAACTGCAATCAATATCCAAGCCCAAACCTGAGCCACAAGAAAAGTGCTTCTCAGCCTTTTGTAATTAACAAGTCAAATAGTTTTCTGGGGATAACAAAACAAACTATTGTACTGTGTCATTGTACTTGCCTTTTCCAAAACAAGGTAGAGCCTCTTTCTGGCAAAGAAATGAGACATTTTCACCTCTCTCAGCAGGATTTGGAAGTAAACTATTCCTATTTTTACATTGCCCGTTCCAGGAAGGAAAGAGGATTGTAATTTTTTTTTTTTTTTACTACAGACTTTTCTTTCCTAGTTGAATCAAATCTGAATCAGTGGTGTCACTGAAACACTAATGCTTCCTGTTTGCTTCTGCTTAAGAAAAAAAGGGCTAGTATGAACTGCTGAAAATGCAGCAGACTCTTCTGTAACTAATTAACATCCCACTTTCTCCAATCACTGTTTAACATTTACTTATCAATGGATATACATATACATTAACCAGTAGCTCAAATGCCTTTCCTTTTAGAAATGCAGAAAGGAAAAATATCAAGGATTTTAGGAGTACTCTTTTTGTTTACTGCAGAAACCATTTTTCTCTAGGACTTCTGCCCCTGCCTTGGGTTACTGAGTTACAGCATTTCCAGACTATATTTCCCAATGAAATGTAGCTGGAAGGATCATGAGCACTTAAAAATCACATTGACTTTTATCATACAAGCAGAGGCAAATGCTAGTCCCAATCCATTTTGGGTTGCAATATGCTAATTTTTACCTAGGTTATGGGATTCTTTATGTGATTCCCTTTTTTTTTCCTCTTCTTCCTATAGTTATATAGTAATTTTGTGTTCTTAGCTGACACATCCCACTCTAGAAGTGGATGCATTTTTAGCAACAATTGAAGTGTTTACCAGTTGTATAGGTTGTGGAATATTTTAGAAGCTATAGAATAAATTTACACATTTTCCTCATTGTTATCAGTACATTTACAGCAATGACATGGCACTTGCAGTGATACTGTGTTAACACTGAATCACAGAACCACAGACTGGGGGAGATTGGAAAGGACCTATGGAGATCACCCAGTCCAACCCCCCCACCACAGCAGGGTCACCCCTAGCAGGTCGCACAGGATTGTGTCCAGGCAGGTTTGGAATGTCTCCAGAGAAGGAGACTCCACCACCTCTCTGGGCAGCCTGGGCCAGTGCTCTCCCACACTCAAAGAAGTTTTCCCTCATGATCAGGCAGAACTTCCCACGTTCCAGTTTGTGCCCATCACCCCTTGTCCTGTCACTGGGCATCACTGAGAAGAGTCTGGCCCCATCCTCTTGACTCTTGCCCTCTAGATATTTGTAAGCATTGATGAAGTCTTCTCTTCTCCAGGCTGAACAGCCCCAGGTCTCTCCCTCATTAGAGAGACACTCCAGTCCCCTCATCTCCATACCCTCCACTGGACTCTCTCCAGAAGCTCCTTGCCTCTCTTGAACTGGGGAGCCCAGAACTGGACACAGTACTCCAGATGTGACATCATCAGACCAGAGTAGAGGTGGAAGATAACCTCTCTCAACCTGCTTGGCCACACTCTTAACGCACCCCCAGGATGCCATTGGCCTTCTTGGCCACGAGGGCACATTGCTAGCTCATGGTCAACTTCTTGTCCACCAGAACTCCCAGGTCCTTCTTCACAGAGCTGCTTTCATCAGGCCAGCCCCTAACCTGTACTGATGCATGGGGTTGTTCCTCCCTAGGTGCAGGATCCTGCACTTGCCTTTGTTGAACTTCATCAGGCTCCTCCCTGCCCAACTCTCCAACCTGTCCAGGTCACACTGGATAGCAGCACAGCCTTCTGGCACGTCAGCCACTCCTCCCAGTTTGGTATCATCAGCAAACTTGCTGAGGGTACACTCTGTCCCTTCATCCAGGTCATTGATGACTATGTTGAACAACACTGGACTCAGTACTGACCCCTGCAGAACACCACGAGCTACAGGCCTCCAACTTGACTCTGCGCCACTGATCACAACCCTCTGAGCGCTGTCATTCAGCCAGTGCTCAAACCACCTCACTGTCCACTCATCTAACCCACAACTCCTAAGCTTACCAACGAGGATTTTATGGGAGACAGTGTCAAAAGCCTTGCTGAAGTCAAAGTAGACAACACCCACTGGTCTCCCTTCATCTACCTAGCCAGTCATGCTATCACAGAAGGCTATCTGATTGGTCAAGCATGATTTCTCCTTGGTGAATCCATGCTGACTACTCCTGATGATCCTCTTTTCTTCCACATGCTTAGAGGAAACATCCAGAATGAGCTGTTCCATCACTTTTGCAGGTGGAGGCTGACTGGCCTGTGGTTTCCTGTAATTCACTAATGATCACAGTCTATCAAGGCACAAAAATTTCACTCAGTCCTTTTCATATATGGGGAAGATAAAAGAAAAATTTAGGAGCATGGTTTTCAGTAGGTCCTCTTAAAAATCAGGTAAGGTTACATTTGCATGGTAAGGTCAAATAGGCCATAAATCCCTATAGCAGATGCTCTACATCAACTGGATGCTGAGTATCTGACATGCACACTATGGATATTCTAGGTTCTTTCAATTCAAGCCACTCTCATTTGGGTCCCACGGATTGAATGCCTAATGAGGTCTAAGCACGCTAGGTTCACTTCTGGAGAACATTTTCCAGTTTAATTTCACTCAACAGAGTCTAGTGCCTGTGCTCCAAGATCAGCCCCTGATGCAAAGTAAAACACACGCAATAGAGATGATTGGGAGATTTGCATGAAAAATATACTTTGATTTGAACTAAAACACTAGTGAAGACACATCACAAGTATTGCTGGCAGGACTGCTGTCATGGTTATACTGTCCCACATTTACCTTACTTCACTACACATTACAACCACGGTGCAGAGGAAAATCATAACAGAGTGACACATGGTTCTGCTGTTTCCAGGTTGGTGTAGGAGATCTTAATTTTAGGCACACCCCCTGAGGTATAAAGTAACTGTACTTGTCTAAACTACAACAGTTTGTATCTGAAGAGATAAGAATTCATTCTGCTTTATTTCCAGACATGCTGATTCAGAATAGTTGGTGACACAAAGCCACCTTACTATCAAAAACCTGTGTTTCTGTTGATTTAAGCATTATTTTTACTGATGGAAGCAATTTTTCTTGAAAGGAGTGCTTCAGCTCCATGGTATTTGTGTCACTGCATAATGAAGTTGCATAACGTTACATCACTGTATACTGGCAAGATATCACAGCACAAGGATTCAGGCAGCAAAGCTCCCATATAGCATTGGCATGAAGAATTACAGGTGAAAGTGGAGAATCCTTTAAGGTGTGGCTTACACCACTGTATTTATATTGCCTTTTGTAATCACCAGCTTGTGTGGGATGGGGATACACTGAAACTATAAGGTCAGCCACCAATGTCCAGTCTTTCTGTTGCGTGCATAAATTCTCTTCCTGAGCTGATACAAATCCTCAGCAAACATAGAGCTGCCAGAGGAACACTCTACCAATAAAATCATGTCTGCAATTGTCTTCCCTGAGCTCCTGTTCCCAAGGTAATGGTTCTTCTGTTGATACAAGTTGTCACAGCAAGGATGTACAGCCTAGGTATAAGCAGCCAGGTATCCCAGTGACAGGGCAGTATCAGTTGCCAAGGAATGGCTCTTAGGGTTTATGTTAGACTTGCAGTCATTGGATTTACCCTTCAAATATGGTAATCTTATAACCATGTCAGATGTTTATAACAGAGAAATACTGGGGAGCCTGGTTTAAACAACAGCTACCAAAACAAAATGACACAAAACAAATCAAACCCAAATTCTAAATTCAGCTGCATCATTTTTAAAATCTGTGACACTCCTCAGTAGCCCTTCAATTCAGTCTCTGGTACCACGAGGTACCGTGCATCAGTTGATGCTGATCTGTGGCATTGTACAATGCTGTTATTGTGGGGACAAGAAATGAAGTTGGATTGTTTGCCGGATGTACCAGTCAGCAGGAAACAAAACAACAAGCACACCAATGCTTAGGTGCTCTTCTCGGCATGGCAAAAGATTCAGATACCACATCAACTTATCTGTCTTGGGTGCCAGGATTAAATATAGCATGTCCTAAGAGGCTGGGGTTTTTGCAAGCTCCATTCTGCAGTTTGCTGAGAGGAAAAGACCATAAATCATCATAGCCATATAATGTTCTGAATTAAAAACCAATAGAGCACTTAGTATATAAATACATGAACTTTATGCTTCCAGAGTAAACAATGGATGCAGAGTACAGTTCCTGTCTCTGCTGGCTGCCTCTGTCCCCCTTGCCCAGGGCGGTGGCCTGACACCCTTGCATGCAGACCCACACCTTTTTACAAGAGCGTGTAGTGATAGGACAAGAGGTAATGGTTTTAAACTGGGAGAGGGGAGATTTAGATTAGATATTAGGAAGAAATTCTTGGCTGTGAGGGTAGTGAGACACTGGTCCAGGTTGCCCAGAGAAGCTGTGGCTGCCCCCTCCCTGGCAGTGTTCCAGGCCAGGTTGGATGGGGCTTGGAGCAACCTGGGCTGGTGGGAGGTGTCCCTGCCATGGCAGGGGGGGTTGGAACCAGATGAGCTTTGAGGAACCTCCCAACCCAAACTATTCTAAGATTCTACAATTTTTCTGCCTGCTACTAGGGTCCTGTATGGCCCAGGGCAAGTCAACACAGCTACTTCTGCCTCGGCCATCCTAACCATAGTCCCAAACCCCTGTCCTGTACCGCAAAACCAGTTTATGCTCCTTCCTCATGCCATGCTTACCTGGGTGTCTACATTTAGCCAGTACTCAGGGCTAAACTGTAGCAGTTAGTCCACCACCTGATGCTCCCTCCCCAGCTGAGAAGGGGAATCAGGGAAAAAGGGAGAAGGCCCATGAGATGAAGCAGAAACAGATTAAACAGAATAACAAAACTGAAACAACAATCAACATAAAGTATATAGAGTTCTACTCATCCAGTCCGTGATGTCAACAGCAGGAACAGGAGACCACAAAGGAAGAGCCCCAGGAAGAGGAGGAACTCCACCCTCAGTGAGCTCCCTCCTTTTATCATGAGCAGATGAGGTGGTGTGGGATACAGCTGTGAGTCAGCTGCCTTGAGTGGATCTCCCACTGACTGGGGGGCTGCTCATGGCTGCCTGCATGGCTGGCCCATGGGGCTGTGCCTGGGGAACCAGGACACTGGGCAGAGCTCACTGACCACCTGGCACCTAGGCACTCTCACCCTGTTATATGTTCACGTATGAACGCTGCTGGTGGGTCATTCTGTTTGGTGCTTCCTTCTGCAAGAGTGCTCACCATAAATCCCAGCCTGTTTCTGACTGAAATAGTCCCAATGCTGGCAAGAGAAAGGCAATTCTCAGGGCTCTACTGCTTTCACATGAAGCTCATTGTGTTCCCATCCAAACCACTCCTTTGGGAATGGGAACTGTGAGAATAATGAATGCATACACAAAGGTTACAGGTATCCGAGGTAGGAATTGCCGTGACAGAGCAGATCAGTAGCCCACAGCATGCATTGCCTCACACACCCCGCTCACCAATATTGGGTATTTTACAAAACTCTGCAGAAGACAGTAAAGTACAGGCTGCCAAGAGGAAGCTTCTTGGAGAAGCTGGCTCATGTCCTGAAATTACAGATGCACAAACACAGCTGCATTTGTGCTATTTCTAAAAGGCCAGAGGCGAAACATCTAATACACATTTATACAGATAGGAAACACCCCTCTGGGGATTTGCTTCTTACACCCAAGGAAGCAAAGAGTGGCAAGAGCAGTTAAATAATAAAAAATCAATTATGTTTTAAATGAGCCCTTTAATTTCAGTAGTCCATGGTGATGTTAACGATACAGGGAAGGACATTTTTAAAGCATTTACCAAGGCATCATAAGGGTAAACATCAAGATAATTTAAGCATGTGGTTGTGATGAGGTAGAGCTTTAGCAGAAGAAAGAGGGATATAATTTATATTCCTTTTTTTTTTTTTATTTTTTAAATTCTGCTGGTTTGAGGCATTACTGGAGGCTTTTCTGAGTGTGTGGGGTATACTCCATCTTTTTGGAGATTGAAGCCACTCAAAACAATGGGAGAAAGAAACTGCTCTTTGGTGTTTTTCTGTCGCAATTATATGCGTGATCAAGGTATTGTTGAAATAAATTGAGGCTTTATGATTTTATTACTGTTTCTTAGCACTTAAACCTGGACTTTGAACTAGCCAGCCTATTAACACAGAGTGAAAAGACAATCCTAGCTAGTAAGGCAGAAATAAGCCCTTCATAATTGTCATTTCAAACCAATAAAAGGCAGCACCTGTGATAAAAGAGGCCTGATTGACTCCGGTATTTCCTTGATGATGAGATATGAATCTTTTTGCATACTGAGATGTAATTTAGAATCATATCATAGAATAGCCTCAGTTGGAAAAGACCTCTAAGATCATCCAGTCCAACCATCAACCCAGCACTGCCCAGTCCCCACTGCCCCATGTCCCTCACCACCACATCTACACGGCTCTGAAATCCCTCCAGGGATGGGGACTCCCCTTCTGCCCTGGGCAGCCTGGGCCAGTGCTGGGGAACCCTTTCAGGGAAGAAATGTTTCCTCATATCCAATGTAACCCTCCCCTAGCACAACCTGAGGCCATCACCCCTCATTCTGTCACTGTTACCTGGGAGAAGAGACCAACCCCCCTCGCTACCTCCTCCTTTCAGGGAGCTGCAGAGAGCAATGAGGTCTCCCCTCAGCCTCCTCTTCTCCAGACTGAACCCCCCAGTTCCCTCAGCCGCTCCCCATCACACTTGTGCTCCAGACCCTTTCCCAGCTCTGTTCCCTTCTCTGGACACACTCCAGCAGCGGATGATGACTGTTCTCTCACCTGTTCCCATACAAAATGAGTTGATGGGGTTCTTGGTGCAGTTCTGTGTCACAGTCCCACCTTTACAGCTGTCCTTGCCTCCCAGCTCTGCAGGCAGCCTGAGCTGCAGCACCAGTGACATGAGATGAATGTGGACATGCAATTTCTTGAAGTACATAAGCACGTGAGGCCAGCTTGGTCTGCCACGGCCCAGGGTGCACCTAACACTCCAGCACAGTTCACAGATCTGCCTTTATCACAAGTGCAATCTGAGCACAAGCACAATGACATGAAGGGGTTGAACACTGGCCTCTTGATGCATTTTCTGTGATGCCCTGCACACCTACAAGCAATTCACGTTACAGAAGCCAGCAGCTCTGCCTGCTCAACACTTACACTCTATGCCTTGCTTTGGACAACATCGCACTGGTTTATTCACAAGCCTTTGCTTATCCGCAGGCAGTATTCCCATTGCAGGAGGATGAGCCGGTGCATGAGTGGCTTCCTGCTGGGAGGCCCCTGGCACCCAGTGGCTAAAGCCAGGCAGTGCAGGCTGGGGAAGAGTGGAAGGGAAGCAAGAAACCTTAGCAGCCTAAAAACAGTTAAACAGAGATTATAGGTTGTGTCGCAGCGACCTTGGATTGTGCCTGCAGCTGACTACAATGGGCTGTGGCGTAGCAATGCTTTGTAATGAATACAGAACATGAAACCAATGAAATGATACTAAAGCTGGTTTGTTGATACTGGCATCACTGCGCTCTCAGAGCTGGTCCTTGATGTTTCACTCAGTTCTGAAGGCTAAACTGGCCAGAGGTCACCAAGATGGCCTGGGGCCTCATCGACGTGCAGAAACTGCTCTCCTGACAGTAATGGTTCCCAGTAATAGGTCCTACTAAAGACTTGCTACTGAAGGTAAGTTCCTCTGTTGGAAGGAAGAAACCATGCCACTGAAATGTGCGTGCTTGAGGCCTGCTGTTTTATGTACAATGTCTTTTCAAGGAGTTGTTGTCAACTGCAGTTAACCAATGAACTTCAGCATGTTTGAGCTTCCCCTCCATTTTGTTGCTTGCCCAGCATGGCGGTCACCTTCAGTGGCTGAAAGGGAGAGCTGGGAGCCCATGCTGGTGCTGGCCTCTGCTTCGTTGCTTAGCCTCAGCACAGCTGAGTGTTGAGAGGGTTGAGGAAGAAATGCCCCCTTCAATGAATTTTAAATTTTATATTTATCCTCTGCCAACTTTGTGGCTTGTTTACTATTTTTGCTTTTATAAAAGAAATTAAATGTCTTGCTCCTTCTGTCTCGCCAGAACTAACCCTGCTGTGGTGACAGAGTTGCAAATACCTCAAGGAAAATGTTTCAAGGCATGATTTGATTTGCTTTCTAAAAGTGGGTGCAGTTCCATTGCTCTGAGATATGTCACACAGAATTTTCTCCCAGGAATTTTGTGAGCATCGCTGAATGGTTGTTACATCTGGACAAGACCTTGGATTAAGAAAGTTGTAAAAGCTTGGTATTATGCTTTGGCCAAATGCCTTCTGCTGGAAAACAGCCAGCTTCTTTTTGTCCTGGTAATACTTTGCAGTTTGGGTACATTCATAATCTCATGAACTGGCACAGTCTGACCTGTCTATCAAATTTTATAGGGGCTGTTTTACAGCGGGGGGGGGGGAAGAAAATTACCTTAGATTAACTGCTAATATGCAGTGCCTTCTTCACAACGGTGTTAGGCTGCTCACTTTCCAGTTCTAATACCAATAAGTGTCCACAGACTTACATAGCACACAGAGAGTATCTGTTAGCACAGAGCCTTACAGATCACATCTGTCAGCAGTGGTCTCACCCTCTAATTTGCAGTCCAGTTTCAAGAGTCTCAAGTATCAGCCATTCAAACTGAAAAGGCACTAGCTGCTTCAGCTGAGAGGCCAGGGAGGAAGGAATACTGTCATCTGAAAGATGACTGAGAAGTGACACTGAAGAGTACAAAACCTGACTGTTAAAAACATGGATTTGCTCCATTCCTTAAAAAAATCCTAACAATAAAAACCTGTGAAGATGACAGCTGTTTAGTGAGTAGAGATGGAGCCAAATGCCACGTGAGCGCCAACAGGAAAGGTGGCCAATATTGCTAATCATATGCCCATGATGTACCCCAGACGTACCCCAAACAGTCCCACTCTGCCCTCACTCTCACAAAATCAATGGGTTTCACCAACAGAAATAAGCATAGGAAATTTTAAGACAAAAAGCATCTAACACAGACAAGTCTTTAAGGCGAGGATTACCTGTCAGGTCCAGTGATCAATATTGGACTGAATACCTTACTGAATTGCAAGTAAAAAGAAATATGTGTCAAAATACTGATTGCAAGAGCCTTGTTTTCATGCCTGCAAAGGTGTCTAAGTCAATGCACACTCAAAGGGTGCTGTCAAGTACTCTCATTTGTATAGTTTTTCAATATTTTTAATTGCTTGGTGCTTTATTTCCAAAAGACAAACATACTTAGTGCTTGCCTAATGCTTTCTGTCTGTAAATCTCAAACTCCTTCACCAAAGTAGATATAAGTAGTCTTGCCCATCTTTTACCTAGGAGAAATCAAAGGGCTTTGACAGGCAAGCTGTGACAAATCTTGCTGGAGAAATTACCACTCCAGTTCTCTCTCCATCCACAGGATACAGCTGTGTCTGCAGCAGGATTGCCAGAAGGGGAAGTATGCCTGGTGCTCCAACGCCCCACTGCCCTGTCTCCTGTCTAACTGCCTGAAGACAAAGCACTGCTGATGCTGCAACAAGCAGGCTTTTCCAAGCTCTCTAAAAAAAAGTTCTCTCTCCTTCTGTGTTGTAACATCAGTTTTAAGTTACATGTTATTTCTTAGCCCTATAGCTGTGACTTTCCATTCTGTTTACAAGTCCACAATATTAATGCTTTCCATTGTGAAAGATATCCCTCTATTTCTGTATCAGCCAGAGAAAGATACAAGAAATAGAATCATACCTTTGTGTTTGGTTGGTTTTCTGTTTTCAGAATTGCCAGACATTTTCCATCTCTCTGCCCCAGTGGTTTAAGGCCAAACATGGTCACAGATGAGCTCTTTGGGTGCACAGCAGAACTTCTGGCACAGGGATTTCTGGTGTGGGATATGCCACATCATCTCCTAAGCATTCTCCTTACCTTATTTCCTAAGAAACAAAAAGAGAGAGAACACAAAGTTCCTAACTTCTAACTGGTAATCGTTTACAAGCACGTCCCAAAGTACACAGGCTACATACAGTTTGGGGGCTATGGACTATTATTTTTGTTCCATTCTGTGTATGAACTGTGAAAACCTTGGCTGTACCCATAACATAAATAATGAGAACCAACATATTATTTCATATTTGGGGTATTTTGCTTGTATAGGCTTCACTAGCAGCCTTAAAAATAATCACTACTACCTGGAAAACACTACAGCAACAAAGTGCTTTTTCCTTCAGTCTAGTTGTTATAGCTGGAAAATATGAACAAGGCTTGGTCCCCACAAACCCTTCTTCAGGGCATTTGTGTGTGGGATGTTTGAGTTGTAGGGTTATATAGCTAACATTTTTACACTGGCAACGTTTTGCATTTTAAGCCAGTATAAACTTCCTGGTTGAGGAGGCTATTATGGTTTCTCCAAGTTTATCACTATTTTTACAACTAATAAGTCTTTAGGAATCTACATTTCCTGTTGAAGTCAGAGGCTTTCTGCATCCAAATAAAGGATCAGCTGGCAGTTCAGGCAACCTGCATTTTATTTATTGTTGTTTTTTTTTTCTCTATCCGTTTTACAAGCATTTTTCTCCCACACTTTGAATGGAAAGTGAATTCATCTGTTTGCTGCTTAGTTCCTACATTGGTCATTGCCTCAAGGCCAACCAGAACATATTTGGTTTTCACTTTTTGAGTCAAGGTGCCAAGATACTTGCTATTGTCTTATGCTGCAAGGCAGTTTTTAATCATATCCAAAACTGAGGGCCACTCCCTTACTAAATATGGGAAGCATTAAACATTGTCTACAAAGTTTTGTCAACACAGCAATTCTAGCTAGAAATATGAACAGAAAAAACATCAGAGCTCTGCTGGCAGCACTTATAGCATGGATGAGAGTCTGCCCCAGCTGAGGGATGCAGGCAGCCTGCTGGCAGGTAACACAGGGGCAAGAAAAACACCTCTGGCCTGGGCACTCTGCACCTCCCCTACAGGGCTCTGCTGACATACCCCAAAGAACCCATGTTTTGTAGCCTGAGGACTGCTCATGAACTTCAATGCCTCTCTGCCCTTAAGCACAAAAGCTGAGGAGGACTGTGGTAACCTCTGGTGACTGATGTTCATACAGTGGGTTAGGTGGAACAGAGAGATCACATCTGCTGGAAAGCTCATTTTAACTGGAGCAAAAGGACTGACAACAAAAATGTCAAAGTTAGATTTGTGCTAGTAAAGTGGACATTCTCTGAACTGTTTTTGGCCCAGAGACCAATGAGCATATGATAGTTTGCAAGAGCTGCTTGGCTCTTGGTTTCCTGGACAGGGTGGCCACATGCTCCACTTGGCACTGGGTTTGTTTCCTAGTCCATGCTGACTCCTGATCCATATACCCTGGAGCTGCCTGGGAGAGTGACAGTCAGGATGAGGGAACCATGCCAAGAACAGCACTACCAATTTAACAGTACAGGCTTCAGGAATGTTCTCTGCCACCGTTTAGTTTACTAGTGTTGATGCAACCAGATATCTAGGGGGAAATTTGTCCTCCTGGTAATATATCTAAGCATGATTCCCAGTAACAACAAGAAGAAACTTCTGCCCTAGCCCTGGCAGGGAAAGACTGACATATCCATCAATATGTAAGAGAGCCAAAGTGAGCTAGAACTGTGTGCTTCTTTCCCTGGAATGTAAAAGGTTACAGTTCTTCAGCCAAGAATTATAGGGAAGCTAAATTTATTCCTTTCCTTTTTTACTTCTCAAGGAGGGGGGTGTGTGTGTGGAAAAGGACTGTCTGGAATGCAGAATGGGTTTTGTCAAGTTATTTGCTTGCTTTTTTAAGTTTGGTTTGTTTGTTTTTTTTACCTTGAACATACCAAGAATAGCAAGACTTGACTTTTCCTCACAGCACAGTCCCTCTCAGATACATAGATTTGTGACTCTCACTTTAGTTGATGGGCTATAAAAAAGATGACATTTTTGCAAAGTGTTTATCTGTCATTGCAGTTATTTAACTGTGTAGAAAAACACAGACCATATTTTACACTTATTGAAATTTTTCCATTCAGTTTTCCATCTCTTGATTTTTGCCATGTGGTATCACAGAATTTATTCTGTCACGATAGCTGAGTTCTATTGAAGATAAACACTTCATACATGCATGTCAGCCTCATGTCCCAGGAACTACTGACAGGACAAGGGGCAATGACCTCAAGTTGTGCCAGAGGAGGTTTAGATTGGATATTTGGAAAAAAATGGTTACCCAAAGGGCTGTCAAGCACTGGCACAGGCTGCCCAGGGTAGTGGGGGAGTCCCCATCCCTGGAGGGATTTCAGAGCCGTGTAGATGAGGTGCTGAGGGACACGGAGTAGTGGGGAATTGGCAGTGTTAGGTTAATGGTTGGACTGGGTGATCTTAGAAGTCTCTTCTAACCAAGGCGATTCTGTGATTCTGTGATTCTTTCAATGCCTCGTATATGAAATATATACAGTTCTTCTCCTTACCTCCCTCTCCTAAAAAAAAGGGAAACCGGCACACAGACAACTTCCTGGTATTTTCCAGGTAGGGAAAATATCTCTCCCCAGCAGAGGGAGCTGTATATATACATAGGTATAGATATATACACACCTGACAACAAGGGCATTCCCCCTGGCTATTCCTTGCCAAGTACTGGTAGATACAGAAAACTAGGGCAACTTGCTATTTAAAGTGAAAAGACAAATGAAAAACTATTCTCCTACTGCAAGCCCCGGAAAGTCCCCAACTCCCACCAGAAACCCCCCACCTTGCCCTCAGAAGCCATCCCTTCTTGCCTCACCTCCCTTCTCATTCAAGTGATTCCCAGATAAACTTT
Organism: Podargus strigoides; assembly: GCA_028020825.1. Classification (NCBI taxonomy): domain Eukaryota; kingdom Metazoa; phylum Chordata; class Aves; order Caprimulgiformes; family Podargidae; genus Podargus; species Podargus strigoides. Next base: position 42,061,413 of record CM051624.1, on the reverse strand, counting down.
GGAAAACTTCTGCTTGCCTCTGACTGTATAAAATGCTAGTTTTATTGGTTTGGGAACAAGACAAGCAGGCAGATTGTAAGAGGCCAATGAAAAATGATGGAAAATCAAATCCCCACTCTTTGGATTCTTCTGCCTTTTAAGGTTTGAGAGTCCTTCTGAGGCACGAGAGGGAAATCACGGAATGCAAGAGGAAGCCCTTTCTCCTGCCACCTCGTGAAGCCCAATGCAAACAGCATTTACATATTAGAATTTCTTACCACCTATTATTCTGCTTACAGAACAACGCAAATGGAAGCGAGGATGGGGGGGCTGTGACAGGAGTAGTGATGGGGAAAGACCACAGACTACCCATGCCCTGGAACCAGATGTGCTGGGAGTTACACAAGACAAAGAGTCGACTATTTTTCCCTCAGGAGGACTTACTTCAATCCTTTACAAAGCGAACGACACACAGTCGGTAAAGTTAAGCTTAGCGGCCCCGCCCCCGGCCGCCTCAGCTGACAGCGCCAAGATGGCGGCGGCGCCTGAGGGGCTGCGCGGCGCCCGGCTCAGCTGACAGCGCCAAGATGGCGGCGGTGCGGGCCGGGGAGTTCGCCGCCCTGCAGAGCCTGCTGAAGGTGAGCGGCCGCCGAGCTGCTGGGGAACGGGACGGGACGGGACGCCCGGCTCGGCGGCGGGACTACCCCTCCCGGGCCGCGGCTGAGCGCCCTCCGCTTTGCTCCCCGCCAGGCGCCGTCGAGGGACGCCGTGCGGCAGCTGTGCCGGGAGTGTTTCGCCAGCCCGCCCGCCGGCCTTGGCCCGCTGGCCCAGCGCGCCTGCCCCGGCCTGGCCGCCGGCCCCGAGGAAGCGGAGCAGGTAGGCGGGAGGGAGAGCCGCTCCGGGACTCGCTGTGCGGGGGACGGGCCCGGGCCCTGAGTGAGGGGACGTGCCGGGTAAGAGCGGTGCTCCCCCGGCGGCCCAGCCGCAGAAGGGAGGCGCATGGGGAGGCCTTGCCCGTTCCGGCTGTCGGGTGGTGCCGGTCTCGCCGCAGAGGCTGTCTGTCTGTCTGTCTGTCTGTCTGTCTCCTGGAGGACCCATCCCGTGCCTTTGTGTAATGCTTTTCAACCCAGCGGAGCCCTTTCCCCCCTTCCCTCCCTACAGCTGGTGTCCGCTTTGCACCACCTCACCAGGCACGTCGTGTACCGCGGCTTGACGAGGGCAGAAGAGATCCTCTGTCTCTTCCCAGAGAGCTTCCACCAAAACCTGAAAAACCTTCTGACTAAGATAATCTTGGAGAACATGTGAGTGCCACCCACCTGGCATTTGCTTTCAGCTGGGAAGTTAAAGCCTGTGTGTGTGATACACGGATGGTTGGCAGCGTGCAGTCTGGTGTCTGGGGACTGTGTGTGCCTTGGGCATAATCACACAGGGCTGAGCAAAGTATGTCATCAGAGTGGAATGGCAGAACTCAACCGTTTTCCCTCAGAAAGAGGACTTATTTAAATCCTTTACAAAGTGAAAAACACAGAGTTTAAGATAATGGTCCATATAACTGCAGTACTGCCATGATCATCTGGCTCCAGGGCACGGGTGGTCTGTGGTCTCTCCCCATCACTACCACAGAGGGTTTTCCCAAGACTTTTGGAATAGGTTTAGGCCTCATTCACACAATGCAAAGCCCCTTTTATCCTCACAGCTCCCCTGTGTGGTGGAAAAATGCTACAGATGAGGATAAAACTTAGAGGGTTAGATTTCAGCACTGCAGAATCTCGGTGGGCACCATCTAGATGCCTGTCCTCTTACCTCCTTGGCTTGGGTGTGGAGACACTGTATGTGGTAAAGCATACATGAAGTGGTGGCAAAGGATGCCAGTTCTGCATGCACAGACACCTCACTGCTTGGTGGTCCATTGTTTTGATAAAACAAGGCAGAAAAGTACATGCCATAGGTGAGCTGCACTTACAGAAGAACCAATAGTTCACCAGTTTGCCTACCATTGCCCCCAGGCTTTCCTCAGCCCTCAGTAGCACTCAGCACACAGCAGGGGTCTCTCTCCCCTTGCTTACTGCTGCAGCCCTGGTGACCCTTCTGTTAGGGATAAGCCACTCTGAATGCTTTCTCTAACTTTTTTTCTTCACACACAGCACCCCCCCTGCCCAAGCACTGCTAATGCTGGTTTTTCTCTTCACTTTTTTCCACAGCTCTGCTTGGAGGACTGAAGCACAAGCAAGTCAGAGTAAGTAGTAGTTCACATCTTGAAATGTGAGAAATAAAAAATAGAGGAAGAAAGTATTATGTAGTGCTAATACAGTAAATACAGCAGTCTGAATGTTGTAGGGTTACCAAGACACAATGTTTTTTCCTGTATCCTTAACACTGTTGTGCATTAGAGGAAATGAGAGTAAGCATGACATGGCAGCATGACATACAACCCAGAAGTAAGACTGGGTGTGTGGCTCTTGGAGCACCATCCAGGAGCTGTGCTCTGACACTGATGTCCTTGTATTCATTAGGTGGGTGGTTAATCCTGTTGGAATGAGATTGTCTTCTAGGAAATGATAGATTATTTTAGTACTGTATTCATGAAGTATCTGATATATGTTATATAGGAACCAAGGCAGTGATTTAAAGAACAGACATTCCAACTGATTGATCTGTGTTAACAAAAACATGGACATTTTCCTGCTCCTCCCAAGCCACCAGCAATCAATCTTTGCAAATTAATATGTAAGGCTAAACAGATTGCCTACATTTAGCTTGTACTCAGGGCTAAACTGCAGCAGTTGTTCTACCACCTGATGCCCCCTCCCCAGCTGAGAAGGGGAGTTGGGGAAAAAGGGGAGAAGCACTGTGGGTTGAAATAGAAACAGATTGAATGAAATAACAAAACTAATACAATCACCAACATAAAGCGTACAAGGTTCTACTCACCTGGTCCTTGAGGTCAACAGCAGGAGCAGAATGCCAAAAGAGAGGAGCCCCAGGAAGAGGAACTCCACCCTTAGTGAGCTCCCTCCTTTTATAATGAGCATGATGAGGTGTTATGGGATACACCTGTGAGTCAGCTGCCTCCCACTGACTCAGGGCTACTCACAGCCTGCCTGCATGGCTGGCCCATGGGGCTGTGCCTGGGGAACCAGGCCAGAAAACACATGCATTTTATGTTGTTGCAAACACTGCCAAGTGCTGGCCCTGACACACTGTGAGCTGGAATTTATTCCAAAAGCAAAAGCAAGGCAGCCAGTTTTGCACAGCCCCCTGGAGCTCTGCTCAGGGGAGCAGGAGGAGGGAGTGCCTTTCCTCAGATAGAAAGAAATTGCTGTTAGCACTGTTAGGAAGCAATGTGAGCATCTGGAGTCAGTAGGAAGGCTAGGGATCAACCCTTGGGGAGGAAACTAGGCATCTTACAATAGGCAGAATCCAGACAGGCTGCAACTGCCTATTGAGACAGCTCTTTTTTTAGCACTCAACAAAGATTTAGTCTTTGCCTCTTCATCTCCCTCTGGTACCCTTAAGTAGTCAAGTAACTGCTGACAACCAGGTTTGATAAGGCTCAGCAAAGACACTCAAACTTACCAAGCACCACCGCTGAAATTTTAAATTGCGTTTGAGAATAAATGATCACCTCCCTACAGATGTTTTTATGGGATTGATCCTATGTATCATTCAGATATTCAAAACATTCAAATCCCTAGCTGACATAAACAGGAACAGTTTCTTCAGGCACCCTGTAGCCATTTATTCTGACATAGTTACAGCAGTTAAGCTCCTTAGCTGCCAATTCTCTTTTCAAACCAAAAGAGTTTGTTTCCATGTCTGTAGTGTGGACTTCCTTCTGGGGAGAATTTACCGTTTGTCCTAGGAAACTGGATGGTTTTGAACATAGGAAATGTAGCTCAGCTCTTACCAGAAAAATAGAGTTGAAAAAGGTACAAGAGGTCACCCAAGTCTTATACATGTGACAGTATCAAAGTGGGAGTGTCTTTAAGTGTACCCTGTTAAACTACACCTTACAACTTGTTTTCTTTACATATATTTTAAATAAGGAATTTACCTTGCACACATTTTCCAAATTTCTGGATTCTGGTGGTAAATTGTGCTTTACCACTGTCCAGTTAAGGGTTGAAGCCTCATCTTGTAACACTTGCTGTTGTTACCTGGCTGGATACACAATTATGCTTTCCACAGGTTGGCAGTTTGTGTGAGAAAACTGAGATGAAAATGTCCATACTCTTTCTTTTCTGGGTTAAAATGTATTTTTTTTAAATGAAAGTAGGAAACTTTGTTCAAACAAGGTGAAAGATATGTGCATGCCACCCATCTAAATACCTGCCTCAGTTTCACTTGAATGTATTCTTCAGATGTTGCTTGTATTTATGACTGGCAGCTGAAAGACACTGTTGAAAAACATTATTTACAGACCAGAGTAATAAGCATGTAGGTCCCAGAGCAACTCGTGATGAAACCACTAGTTGAGTGTTACCAGCAGCAAGGCAGGGGACGAAGGGGTGGAGAAGACATCTTACTGCTTCCCTTCTCTCAGCTGCTTTGTGAATTTACCTATGCTTGTCTTGCACTGTACCAGCCTTGCATGTGATGATGTGAGAACCCTGTTTGTCCTTCCAGTGTCACGAGGAGGCCTTCAGAGACTGGCAGAGTAAAAATGATAGGAAACCAGGTAGTAGCACTAAAGTTGTACACTTCTCAGGGCCAGAAGTAGAGAAGCATGTACAGGTTCCAGGGTCTGGTATCATCTTGTGCTGCTGGGCCTAACAGACCTGTTTTTCAATCCCTCAGTCTCCCTGCCTCGGCTGGTCGACATGGACTGGAGGGTGGACATCAAGACATCTTCAGACAGCATCAACAGGATGGCAGTCCCTACTTGCTTGCTTCAGTTAAAGGTAGTATCAGTGGCTGTAGAGGATACAGGGTAAAAATAATCAGGTCTAATACCTGACTTACCAGTGGTAGTGCAAAACAGTTCAGACAGTGCTTGCCTCTTGCCTGGTGAGCAATTAACAGACTCTCAGAGATGATCTTTGAAATACCACAGAGCCTGGGAATGTTGTCTCTGTTGAAAGCCCTCTTTTTGTTGCCAGGGAGAGTTTTCTTTGCATGAGGATGTGAGAAGGCAGCATGTTTGTTCCTGGTCACTGTTGCTCTCTACAGAAAGAAAGAAGATAAATTACAAAGTTATCACCCTTTATTTCTAAGCCACTCATCAGCATGTTTAGCTGACTGCATTAGTTGGGAAGTGATCTCTGATTACTGATAACTTGCTTCACAGGCCACATCTATCATTTGGGGAGTATAGCTAAACTTACTGCTTATATTCTACACAGTTCTGGATCCCCCTCAATTAGTAAAAATGGGATGGATGGGTTTCAGAGCAAGAAAAAAGTCTAATTTCTGTGTGTGGGCTGGGGTTAAGTATCCTGTGTGATATCTGCTAAGATGCTTTTGGTATGGATGTGGCTTCCATGGATGAGTCTCTTCAGAACTTCTCCATGTTCATGGCAGTATATGCTTACTTGTACTCTTGTCAGTGGGAGTGCACTTCACTAGTGAGGCACACAGCTCAGAAAATGTGCCGTGGTCCTTCAGGACGGAGCTGGATACTGAATTTAAAGCATTTCTCTTTATCTGTCTATTAAACACTGACTTTCAGAGTGGCACTGGAAAAAGAAGTGAATGAATTTTTCACACAGCTAATGTCTGCATTCCCATTTTCAGATTCAGGAAGATGTTGCCTTATGTGGAAATAGTCCTGTTGTTTCTGCACTGACTGTGGAACTGAGCAAAGAAACCCTGGACACTATGCTAGAAGGTCTAGGAAGGATCCGGGACCAACTTTCTGCTGTTGCAAACAAATGAATACTGAAGGGCATGGATTCCTGCAGCAAGGAAGGGAAGTATTCTCTGCCTACAGCTCTCATAAGTTGCAGCCTAGTGTAACATGTTTTCTGGTTTAACAAAACAAAATTAAAGAGATTTCTATATTGAGTTAATAAGATAGCTTTTGAAAAGCTAACACTTAAACATTCCTTTGGTCTGATGCCAAAAAGCAGTTTCTTAATATGTTGTTGAACAAAAGCTGGTCTCTCTTTCAGAAAAGGATTTGAGGGCTCAGAGCTTGGCTTACTCACCAGGATCATAACTGGAAATAGCAAATAGCTGGAGCCAATGAAGCAAGTGCTATCTCTCTGCCCTGAAAAAGATCTAAAAGACTCAAGCTGGTTAATGGGCTGCCTTCCAGCATTAGCAGACAAGGAGAGTGCTTCTCTCTGGGATGTGTGTGTGTGCTGAGGTGCGTGCTGGATGTAGCACTCTCCCTCTCAATGAAGCACAGCTATGCTGCAGATTGTTATTACAGGATAATGCTTTGAAATAGGGCAATTATGCTACAACACATTCCCTTCTGATCAGCTTCATAGCACCATTTGCTAAATGACTAGTCTGAACATCTCTAGCAGCAAGTAATTTCTTCCTTCTGTTTGCAAAGGAAAAAGGAGTTCAGATAATTCATGTTTGGGTTTATTGAACTCTTGGCTTTGCCTTTGCAGCACAAAAAAGACTGGGAAAGTAAAGAATGGATGGCTGTTGTCTGTACTGCAGGAAACCCTTCTGTGGCAATATGTGCCTATACTTCCCCAAAGTGTTCTGTTGTTTGTTTGTATAAATCTTCATTTCATTAAAAAAAATGAACTGCTAATTGATTTTGTGCATCCTTTTCAGTCTAGAAGAGACATTGTGCTGGGTTACCTCAGCCTCTTTGTGGTGGTGCCCAGTTTCAAGGCTGATTTAATGGATGTTTACATTTGTTGCTGAAGAGGGATTTTTTTTGTTTCCTGTTCAAATGGATTCATCTTTTAACCTGTCTTCATTTTAATACAGTTTCAGGGCACCATTTTCCATGGGGACCAGCTCTGTGTGATATTACAGTGGTGTAATACAACTTAAGCATCGAGATGAGATGTATAACAGGTCACTTGTTAAGGTCTGCTTTGAGCAAAGATTGTACAGCATCAAGATAAACTGCTGAATTTCATATATAATAGGGAAATCTGAAAGGAAGATGGGTATTCAAGGATCTGTTCTGTAAGATTCAACCTGTGGAAAACATCTGTAACAGACTTCTTCAGTTTGAGGAAGTTTTGTTGCCTTTGCAGCCTAGCCTTAAAAAAATAAGTTTATATTGTGCTATTTATTTTAGAAGGCAAGAATCACTGAGGAGGTAAATAATGAAGTGCTCGTAGTGTTAGAGGAGCTGAGGAAGTCAATACACAGAGGAAATCCTTGAGGTATATACTCAAGTTGTAGTCAAAATGTTGTAGGGCCTAAAGAAACGAAGAACTGATAGTTGTGTTGAGGTGTCATACAAAACCACTGTACAACTATAAACTAAAAAGACTTAAAACTGAAAAGGCTTTTCCATGTCAGAGTGGCCCTGTCTGCAGGTAGCTGAAAGTTGCTCGTGGAGACTTAGTAAAGGGGCTGTCCACTGGATCAGAGGTGTGACAAACATCTGGTGACTTCAGAGGGTGTAGCTCTAGTCATTCTGCAAGAAGATACAGGTATTTCCTAGCCCAAGATTTAGGAGGAGATGAGAATTTGCCTTCAAATCTTTGCCTAAAGCGTTAGGCATTTTCTTGTTGTCTCTTATCACCTTTGCCAGGATTGCTGAGACTCAGAAGAAGGTATATAAAACAAGAGAGGCTGAGTAGGACTGTCATTACCCAACCAGCGAGAGTACTTCACGTTGAAGTTCTACTTACAGAGACTGCTACGCAGGGAGAGAATAATGTGCCTGCCATTGCCAGCAATCGTATGATCTTTTTCATAACATGATTGCTCTCTTAAAATCAGTTATTTTTATCCTCCCTCCACATATTGCTGCTAGTTTGTAGGCTAGCCTGAATGTATGCAGCACTGCTTTATTATCAGCTTGTTCCTGTGCCAGTACTGTCCTCCTTAGTTTACTTCTCTCCTAGATTTCCATTTTTCCCTCATACTTGGGAAGCAGTGAAATCCCCCTCAGTTTTTGATGGCTAAGCCTAGTGAGCTCTGTGTTCTGTGCCTTTCAGCATCCTAGTGAGCATTCTTCACTTACAGTTTGCATCTGCCTTGAGTGGGGTCACCACAGTTGTTCAGTTCTGGAGGAGATACATCCAAGGACATTAATAAATAGAGCTGTCATAGTATGTGAATCACCTGAATGAACTCCTCTCAGGAAACCACGAACCTTCATTGTGAAGTGGAGCTCAAAAACTCCCATCTTCTTTCCAGTATTTGAGGAACAGAAAAACCACCTCCCATATGGACACTGTTCATCAAGTGATAACTCAATTACACTGAGCGAAACAGGGATACATTTATTTGTAGAACACAAGTATGCAAGTTAAATTCAAATTGTAATTTCACAGTTCAGACATGGTGTTGCATCTGACTCGTCAAAGTGTTGCAAAGGCATTTAATACTTTAAAACCTAGTTTGTATTATTCAAACCAGGATTTTGTTTCCTCTTACTGCAAGAAAATGTGTACTTCAGGGTGTTCAGGCTGAAAGTTGTATAGATGCTGTGACTGAGAGCAGGAACTTAAAAAGAAAATGCCTTTATGATTCCTAGCTTCCACTTCAATTAATGATCTTTAAACATTGGTTTAAAACAGTAGAAGACTTTACAAGACTGATGATGGTTTGATAAAGGTGTAAGAGTTACTCTGTGTTTAGATTTTGGGTTTAACATGGTAAATTTACATATTCAAGCTCTTCCAGAACTATCATCTATATGAAGTTTTTGCTTTGTTTAGATTGGAGCTGTTACTATTTCACTTCAAACAAGTTACTCTGTTATTAGTATTCTCATTTAGAATTGTTTGACCTAAGTAAAAAATGTTAGTTTCAATTTCTTTGGTGTCTAATTTTCACTGGTGATAGATAATAGAGTTTATATTTGTCATGGTTTAATCCCAGACAGCAACTGAGCCCCACACAGCCACTCACTCACAATATATATGGAACCCCCTGCCCAGATTGGAACATGAAAAAGGCTTTTTTGGTAACAAATCTGTGATGGATCTCTTGTGAAGTGAACAATATCTCTCTTAAAAATGGCAACAGCCCAGCTCAATCTCAATTCTTGGTACTAGGATCAACATGTCTAGCAGTGTATTTTCCTTAGCTGCTTTATAACTGTAGTTATTCTGAGTCATAAGAACTCATAAAAATAACCAGTTTAATGAATTCACCAATCTGTCTCACATACCCCTTAAAAGATTCGCCTCACAAAGCTGTAGGGGGGTAAAGTAGGTACTTACGGTTGCAGTATGTCAATGGCAGCACTGGGACTTGAGGAATCCCACCTCCCCAGACCCTTTTCTCACTTCTTTACCCCTTAGGCAGAAACTTACTCCACGACGCAGTAATTACACTGTCATATATTTCCCCTCCCTCTACACAGATGTGCAGGCAGTTGCTGATTTTTTTCTCTATTTTTAAAGAGGTTAATAATGACCTGGATGAAGGGACAGAGTGCACCCTCAGCCAGTTTGCTGATGATCCCAAACTGGGAGGGGTGGGTGTCACACCAGAGAGCTGTACTGTCATCCAGTGAGACCTTGTTTTGCCAGTTACCAGGCCCAGTACAAAGGACACAGCCAGCAGCAGAAAAACAATCCAGTAATCAGATTCTATTGCACGTAGAGGAGTCAGTATATAGGGGATCGCTGGGGGTACAAACAAGTCAGATCACAAATAATAGATATCAACCCCAGCGACCCCAAGAATGACATAGTATCACTCATAATAGATGGAACAAGCAGAGACACAAGGTAACCCACAGAGAAAATGGGAGACAACCAAGTCAATAGGGTGATCACATATGATAGAGGTAACCCCATGTTGCCTCCCCACAAAGCCCACATTTGTAAGTACCAGACCTGACTGGGATCCAGCTGCATGAAGAGTCAGGAGGTCCTTCCCCAACAGGAAACTCTGTGAAGTGCGTCCACTCCACAGACAGACTCTCCAACCCTTCCTGCAAGTGGTCCCAGCTTTTATCCCCAAACAGGACACCTGGCACTCATTTACCCAATGTGGGGCACCTGGGGCTTGTTTACCCAAGGGCTTTCCTTACAAGGTCGGCCACACCTTGGAGGAAAGCCAAAAGGCAACTCATCCCGTCCTCTTAAAGGACCTGGGAGCCACCCATATGTCAACCTTAATTCAGGGCTTGGGGTTCAGACCCCAGCACTTCAGACCTGGACAGGCTGGAGAGTTGGGCAGGGAGGAACCTGATGAAGTTCAACAAAGGCAAGTGCAGGATCCTGCACCTAGGGAGGAACAACCCCATGCATCAGGACAGGTTAGGGGCTGGCCTGATGGAAAGCAGCTCTGCAGAGAAGGACTTGGAGTCCTGGTGGACAAGAAGTTGACCATGAGCTAGCAATGTGCCCTCGTGGCCAAGAAGGCCAATGGCATCCTGGGGGTGCGTTAAGAGTGTGGCCAAGCAGGTTGAGAGAGGTGATCTTCCACCTCTACTCTGGTCTGATGATGTCACATCTGGAGTACTGTGTCCAGTTCTGGGCTCCCCCATTCAAGAGAGGCAAGGAGCTTCTGGAGAGAGTCCAGTGGAGGGTATGGAGATAATAAGGGGACTGGAGCGTCTCTCTAATGAGGGGAGGCTGAGAGACCTGGGGCTGTTCAGCCTGGAGAAGAGAAGACTTCATCAAAGCTTACAAATATGTAGAGGGCAGGACTCAAGAGGATGGGGCCAGATTCTTTTCAGTGGGGCCCAGTGACAGGACAAGGGGCGATGGGCACAAACTGGAACATGGGAAGTTCTGCCTGATCATGAGGGAAAACTTCTTTGAGTGTGGGAGAGCACTGGCCCAGGCTGCCCAGAGAGGTGGTGGAGTCTCCTTCTCTGGAGACATTCCAAACCTGCCTGGACACAATCCTGTGTGACCTGCTCAGGGTGACGCTGCTCTGGCAGGGGGGTTGGACTGGATGATCTCCAGAGGTCCTTTCCAATCCCCACCAGTCTGTGGTTCTGTTACGCTGTGAGGAGGCAGTAACTAGATGATTCATAGTGTCTGCAAGGCATATGTGGCAGTCACTAAACAGTCCTTGCCATTTGAAGTTTTAAGAACCTGTTTCTGCAGCTGCTCAACACTTTATAAACCTCTTTTCTGGGGTTCGTATGGGTCTTGCCACAGATACTGCTGCTGCTCAAGTACATACAACGCCCTACAACCTTGGTCTTTCACAAAGACTGAGATTGAAAGGAAGGAATGAAATAAAAGCTTGCCTGCAAGCAGAAATGCCTTTTCCCCAGCAGATGGCGAGCTTGGTCTCCAATTCCTGTTCCCTCACCAGTTCCTGGCAGGCAGTGACTCCAGTAGCCCAAACAGAACCGCTCACTTCAGCAGCAGAGCAGAACAGGGAGGGGGATGTGACTGGTTAGCAAAAGGCTGAGCACGTTTTTGGGGCAGCATGCAGAGATGGCAGGAGCAGGGGCGGTCTCTGCACTGTGCCTGTCATTTTCAGCACAAAGAAGTGGGAATCCTTGTTTGTTTGGTTGGTTTTGCCAGATTAGATGCAAATTCCACCGGGGACAGCTCTGGCACCAGCAAGGGAAAGAACAGCGTTGTGTTTAAAGGGATGCTGACAGCTTGGAACGGTTCCAAACTGGTCTCTGGCAAGGCAAGTTTTGCATAGATTTGTCTTTAAATAGTGGTGAACGGGGGCACTGTAAAAATCATCTCTGGAGAAGGCAGTAAGGCTGGGGGCTGGAGAGTTCCTTCTCTCCCAAGCACGCTTCACACCAATTTTAAGCAGTGCACTCAGCACAATGGCATCCTATATATGTAACCTCTCTGCCTGTACACCAATTCTCTTGTAGCTTTTTTTTTTTTTGCTCACTTTTGCTGCTGTTGTTAATCCAAGGCCTGGGAGGAAAGCCTCCCCCTCTCCTCGCTGACCCTTCTCCACCCCAGGAGGCATCTCTGTGCCAGTGGGAGAGAGGAGGTGCTGATGCACACAACATGCTGCCAAACAGGGGAAGCAGCACACTGAGCAGAGACAGTTAATCCTCTGCACATCTTGTAGTTACTGCTGGTGTAAAAGCCTGCTTTGGAACAATAGTAGGGTTGGCTTTTTTTTTTTCTTTCCCTCTCCTTCTAAGGAAGACAAAGTGTTTCAAGTTGACAGCATCCCTTTATGCTGATGAGACAGTGAAGGTGGAGTGCCAACTAGCAGCAGAAATATAATAGCATCCATTAGAGCTGTTAGCTAGAGTCTGCCAGTGCTTCTGTTTGCAATTTAGAGGGTTATAACTCAGCCATGCAAGTAAGATGCAGGAGAACTTTACATTGAAAATCTGGACCTTGCAGTGGGCTTTTTAATTTCTTACAAAAAAAAAATAAAAATGCCCAGTTTGCTTTGATACTCTGGCCCTTGCTCTAAGGAAGAGCTGAGAAACCTCAATGAGGAGGCTGCAGTGTACCAGTTCCTGGCCTTGCACTGACAGGGGATGGGGCTGATGGGGAATGCTGACATCTTTACCAATGTAAAGTGACTGGTAGAGGGAGACACAGAGAGACATGACTCTCACTTTTGATATTATTTGTTTTTTTAATCCACTAAGTCAGTATTACTGCGTGCTGTTCTAAACCAGAGTGGCAGAGAGTCATGGCTAATTGAGAGTCTGAACTGGGTGTCGACAGACAGCTGCTAGGCTTTTGTGAAGGCATGTCTGGTGACAAATTCATCATCAGAAGATCAGAATGGAATCAAAGACACACGAAAGCATGACTGCAGAACTGAAAGTTATGACAAGTGAGACAACTTTTTTTTTTTCCCCTCTCTGAAAACAACAGCCTGAAAGTGTACTTGGCCATCTGTGTCTCAGGATGTTTTCCTTTTCCTGGGCACAGATGGGAAACTTCAAACATCACTATCACTCTCATCTGCCACATCAGCCCTGTAAGCCATCTATCTGATTTACCATTTCTACTCATTGCTTTCCAGTGACCTCATTTCTCCCTTTGGTGCTCCCTTAGCAGTTCTGGCTAATATTAAAGGCACTAAAGCAGGCATGTTCAAAGCTGTCCTTGTGGTGTGGTCACATAGTTCTCAATAAAGGAAAAAACTTCAGATGCTTCTGATGATACACTTCTGATAACCCATTCAATCTGCAGTATCAGAAGGGATCTCAGTACAGTTTTCCCCAAAATAAGCAATTTTTGTGGCATTTTTGGTTCAAATTTCTTCTTTCTCTACATTTCCTTTTTCTGCAGTCATTCAGTATCATACACACTGTCATCCTCCACTCCAGAGCAGGCTGCACTCTGGCAGTGAAAGAACACCATCCTCTTTCAAGAATTCAATAACAATAAAATGAAAAATACCAAAATAAAATAAATAAATTTACACAGACTGTCTTAATGCCTGTGCCTGTGTAACGAAGAGAGTGATGAAGACTGCCAGTAGCTGAAAATGAACTCGACTTTCAGGTGATGAAAGTCAATTCATTGGCAGTTCTCTAGAGAGGGGGAAAAAGCTTTGGGGTTGATCACTGCATAGAAAATAAATATCCTGATCACTAATGATATTTATTCTTAAGTACGTGACTCTCAAGTATCTCACTTTACCTCTGTCTTCTGCCTAGCAGGTAGAAAGCTAGGTTACACCTGTTGGGGGGTATGTAGGATAATTAACTGATCCACTTGGTATTAAGCCTCTAGAAGTGTGTAGGCAAGGAACTGAGATGTGTACTGAGCATATTGCCAAGAAAAAGATACCAGTGCCAGAGTACTGTGTTCCCTATTGTCCTGGTTTGACTAAAACAGAACTCATTTTCCTTTCAGTGATAACTTTTCAGTTCAGTCTCAGACTGCCCTGTCTGCAGTTAACATGTTGTTTCAGACACTGTCTGCTCCTAGCAGTGATGTTTGTAGGTAGCACTGAGCTCACAGTACAATGGCACACAGAAAGGCTCGTGCTTATACTTAATCTTACAGAAACCAAAGTCACTGCCAAATTCCTTTGGTGCTGCCTTGGGGCCCCCTTAGTATAAGGGTGTAAAAGGGTGGCAGAATTTGTCACTCTCCAGTTCCCCAGGAGCACAGCAACACAAAGCTTTGAAAATACAAAGGGTTCAACTCCTGAAGTTAAACCTGAATCACTTTTACAACGCTCTTCAAAGGAATCACGTCCCGCTGGGGTTTATAGCTGAGGGCAAGTCTTCACCTCTCCCTCACCCACTTGAGCAGTTTGTCCTTCTGCTGCATTCATTGGAAAGGCTTCAGAAGGAAACTGAATGGAGGCCACAGTGACAGAGCAGCTCATCTGTGTATTTCAGAAGAACCCCCCCGTGCTTCATTTCAATTTCAGACCTTCCATGTAAACCAGGAACTATTGAGACAATTCCCCTGGATCACAGAACAGCCCTGGTTGGAAAAGACCTCTAAGAACATCCAGTCCAACCATTAACCCAGCACTGCCCAGTCCCCACTGCCCCATGTCCCTCAGCACCACATCTACACGGCTGTGAAATCCCTCCAGGGATGGGGACTCGGCCCCCTTCCCTTCTCCCCCTCTCCAGTGGTAACTTGTCCCTTAGCTTTGCCTCTCCTCTCATATAGCTGTGCCTGGGGACATGAATTTCCTGGGCACAGGAAAGAAATTCTGTGTATTTCAATTCCCCGCAGCCTGCGTGACACACATGCCCATGCAGAGCAAGGAAGGGATTGTGGCACTTCCCAGTGAATCCCCCCTGGATGATCCTGATTGACTCACCGACACGAATTCCGTTTTCACAGCCAGCTCCCTGCTGCCCCGGGTGGTTTGGTTTTGTCACTTGCCTGCTTTGCAGTCATTTGCTGTAGGATTTGCTACAGAATAAACATGTCCAGGAGGGCAGTACAGCCTCCGCAGGCCTTTAGGAGGGTCTGCAGAGCGTGCAGATGCCAGTGATGTCTCGTGGGTGGAGTGATGTATCGCTCAAATAAACCTGAGATGATGCAGGGGACAGGGAAGGGGCCTCATCAGGCTGCAGGGAGCCTAAGTGAAATATAAATACAGAAATTTTTTTAGCTGAAATCAATCAGGGACTTCATCATTGCCATTTATTGCCTTAATAACCCACAGCATTTATGTTTGGACATCCCACACTTGAGAGAGGAATGCCTGAAATGAACCAAAGAGGTTTATTGGTCCATTACTATCCCCTTGAGATCTATTGGACGTCGACTTCTACAGAAAATGTCACGAGCTCTTTTATAATTATAAAACCAGCCCCTTGGCCAGTGCTTCTGCCTCTCTTCCTCCCCTGGCACCCCTTAGGAGTCCTCCGAAAGCATCCCCCAAAAGGTCACTTTAATCTAAACATAAAGAATCTAAATCTAAACATTCTTTACTGTGAGGGTGACACAGGCTGCACAGAGAGACTGTGGAGTCTCCGTCTCTGGAGACATTTAAAACCCATCTGGACGTGTTCCTGTGGGATCTACTCTGGGATCCTGCTCTGGCAGGGGGGGCTGGACTGGATGATCTTTGGAGGTCCCTTCCAACCCCTACCACTCTGTGGCTCTGTGAACGGATTGCTAACTGACCTAAACTAAGATTAGGCTCAGCAAAACCTTTGCTTTAGATCAACACCTATATATTCACCCCCCAAAACTAGCTTATATTAAAAATATATCTACTAACCCTGGCCTGACCCCAAAAGGCTAGATCCCCCCCAAGACATGCAGTGTTTAGAGCATGTGGCAGATGCTACCTACTCCTGTGGGTCTCGGTGCCAAGTTCAGCCAGCTGTTCAGTGTGCCAGGCCAGGTACAGCAGTAGGGATCCAAAGAGCAGTTCAGAGGGGAGATGGGAGAACAGACAGTGCTTTCAACAGACAATTGTTAGTCAGTGTTTGCAGTGTAGCAGGCAGCAAGCAGGAAGGCCTCCAAATAAGAGAATTAACTGCTACTTATGGGCTTTGTGTTCTAGCTACTAACTGGCAACAAAATTTGTTCTGATTCTGTTGCAACAAGTTTTCATCCTGCTCTGTTATGGACACTCTGTTTTTCCAGGTTTAAACATTCCCAGTAGATAAAATGTCCCTGAAAACTCACTGTCTCTTTAGTTCCCAACACTTTACTTGAAAACATAATCCTAAATATCACCTAAACCAATGCCACAGCATCCTTCATCCACTCCAGGACCCTTTTCTGTCTGATAAAAGTCACGTTATCACAACCCACTGGAGTAGCCTCAGAAGTGCTGTTGAGAGACCCAGTGCAACACTGCTGAAGTCAGACGATGGATTGCCCTCCGGAACAGGGCAGGGAACACAGAACAGTTTTTGGGAACCTGCGATGGGGAGGTCGGTGTTTGGTATTTAAATGATGAGGCTACCGATTTCAGGATAAACTCTCACGGGTTGCAAAAGGCCTCAGATTACTCCAACTCTCCTCTTAGTCTCATCAGTCTATTTTCTTGTCCACTCCTTCACCCAAACACAGCGTGGTCCCTGTTGTTAGGAACCCCAGAGGGGAGGCTGGAGGAGGGAGGTCTGTTCCCCTCACCCAGCTCCTGCTGACAGGGACAGCATCCAGCCTGAAGGGGACGCGAGGCCAAGTTGTAAATAAACGTTCGACACAACCCCTTCTGCCTTCGCGTGCGTTGCTGAGCAAAGGTACTTGCAGATCTTGGATTCACAGCCTCACAGAAAAGACTGACCACAGCCAACATCAGCAACAAAGCGGGAGGCACGCTTAGGAAGCAAGCAGCAGGAAGGATGGGTGCTGGAATTTTCGGCTCTGCCTGCAGGAGCTCCCACCAGTCAGGCCGACAAACAGGACCCCGTGATGTGGGAGTCCAGAGCACGTGTTCTGTCAGCCTGGAAGGGGCCAACGCTTCCCTCCTTGTGCCATCTCACTCCAAACTGCTCATTTGTACGTGCTTGACAGTGAAAGGGTTAAATTGGAGAGAGTCCCTCGATACCCTCTTGTGACTGAAATGGAAATGTCAAGTGACCCCTCTGGCCCAACCTGTTCGCTCAGAGCAGAGGCTGCTTCCTCATTAGCAACAATAAATTCAAAGCAGATGGGAAAACTCTGCTCCATTCTCTGATCCAGCTTTCAAAGCCCTTTGATTTCAGAATCCCTCAGCTGCTCTTTGACTTTTCTCGCCTGTCAAATCACCTGGCAAGATTGATAGATTCTGGACAGGAGGAGATCAGTGCAAATTGTGGTACCGGTCCTCTCCCCTGCCGAATTTCCCGCACCTGACCGTGTTAATTGCAGCTTCTCTCTCTGCCTTTGATGTAAAGACCCTTTGATTTTTTTCCTATCCTTCCTCCATCACCAGTTTATGAGAGCACTTTGCAAGGGTGACTGGCTGACTCCCTGCCTGCGTGTCATCAGGCCAGGCTAGGAACTGCTCTAGGCTACGAGAAGTTTCTTTAGAGAGCGTGCTCTGGTTTTCCCACACCACGAGCCAAAAGCCGTGAAACAAGGGGAAATTTGGAAAGGACAGCAAGAGAGCGACCTAAGTACTAATGTCTGGAGAAGACTCCACAGCAAATATAACGCCAGGGCAGGGTCAGTGAACGAGTGAGATGTCCCCATCCCACAGCTTGTGGAAAGTCGGGCGAGCGAAATGAGGTTAGAAAGCTGCTGCATCACATACAAACCTCTAGGAAAACCGATGTAATAAAACCAGCCTCAAATCACATTCACCTGGGGCTCTGACCTCTCCCAGATCTGCTGACCCAACAGCAAAACTCACTGTTACACAGCACTGTGATGAAGCCCTACTCCTCGTAGCAACACATATTGCTGTAACTAATGAATGACTACTGGGATGCCTCAGCTGTCACGGCACTCTGAGAGCAAGGGTAAGGCACAGAGACAGTTCCTTCCCTAAAAGCAGTTCTCCAGTCCCTGCCAACAGGACTGAGTTTACGATGCACAGATCAGCAAAAAGCTGATTCCATGTAATGAAACCCAACCATGTGTTAACCAGGCTTTGACTAGACATTTACGTATGCCCAGTGCTTGGTAATTCACCTTGTGTCCTCAAAACTATTGTGGGCAATGTATGTTTTTACACACCCTGTAGTAACATAGAGCCATGTCAGTGGTGTATCAGCCACTCCCATCACACTCATGCTCCAGACCCTTCCCCAGCTCCAGTGCCCTTCTCTGGACACGCTCCAGCATGCACGAGGCACTGCATTTTGGAACACGTGTTGCACTTCCAAATCCCTCAAATGCTTTCCAAGACCTCCCTGTCACCATCCCTTTTTGCCGAAGCCAGTGCACACAATTCAGTTGTTGGGAGAGTAAGCCACGATCCAGGGCTCCCATCACGACTCACGCAACAAGCCTTGTGCTCGGGCTCTTCCATCTCTCTGCCTGCGAGGTACACCAGGACAAAAGCCAGATTATAATTTCTTCCCAGCTCACACAGAGAAGCTGGAAAGCTTTAGTTCTCTGCAAGGGACTGGATAATAGCCTGTGTAAGGACTCCGAGCCAGGACTGGGCGATGGCTCTTTCAGTTCTCCCCAGAGGGGCAGCAGCAGGTGCACGCACACGGAACCGATGCGTGGCTGCATGAGAGGAATCTGCTCTTGCTTAAGTTATGTATTTGTTATTCACTAAACCTAGTAAAAGGCACAAAGTGACACTAAAAGTTTCTTCTCCCTGAGACTGAGCAGCTGCCACGCTTGTTTTGGCGCAGACTGGGTAGCAGTGGGCTGGCCCATCGGGGCACCCGTGGCTCCTGCTTGTTTCTGCTGGGGCAGATGGATCAGAGCAATTTTAATGATCACAGAGAAGGGTGCAGGAGGGAACCATACAGAGAGTGGAGGGGCAAGGTGATGCTCAAAGGCTGCAAAACTGTCGTTTGATGATTATGGAGAGAATGAAGGCTGCTTTGCCTCCCTCCCCCTTTCAGGGTGCAGTCGCAGGCAGAGCAGAAACAAGGAGGCGTTTTGTTCACAGCAAACAAAAGCCAAGCAAAGGAAACTGGTTTCTAGTTCAGCGAGTCGGAAGAGGGAAGCATTTGGCTGTGTGTTAATGAGGCTGCTGCAGAGACTGCGGCCAACAGAAGAACACAATTAAGTTTTACTGGAAGCATCAGAACATCAGACACTGAAATCCAAAAGCTTTAGAGATGTGTGTGTCTTGGATATTGATTTGCTTATTACCTCCATATAGCCAAGTGCAGATGAGGCAGGGGGTAACCCTATAGTACTTCTAAAACTCAGTCCTTTCCTCCCAGCTTTAGTAGCTGGGCCTTAAACAAAGGTGTCACCTCCCCTCTTCCCACCCGGAGTGGGAAACCCTCATCCGAGTTTCAGTGAATCACTTGTGACTTCTCGAAGTGCTGAACACCTACAGAACTGCTTCTAGTGCCAGGGCAGGGACCAGCAAAGCGGGCTGCACCAAACCGGGCGGGTGTAAAAGGGAGATACTCCATTGCTCTGGGAGCCACAATAAAACCAGTTCAGGGTTTTTCCTCACTCTGCAGTCTTGGGGCAGATTCCATTATTTTGACTTTGGACTTGAAATAAGTAAATTACACAGAATCACAGAATAGTTTCGGCTGGAAGAGACCTGCAAGATCATCAAGTCCAGCCTTATTCCTAGCCCTGTCAACACCACTAAACCATGTCCCTAAGCACAACATCTACCTGTCTCTTAAACACTTGCAGGGATGGTGACTCCACCACCTCCCTGGGCAGGCTGTTCCAATGCCTGACTGCCCTTTCAGTAAAGAAATTCTTCCTAATATCCAGCCTGAACCTCCCCTGGTTCAACTTCAGGCCATTTCCTCTTGTTCTGTCACTTTTCACTAGGGAAAACAGACCAACTCCCACCTCGCTACAGCTTCCCTTCAGGGAGTTGTAGAGAGCAATAAGGTCTCTCCTCAACCTTCTTTTCTCAAGGCTAAAAAGCCCCAGATCCTTCAGCCTTCCCTCATATGAGATTAATTTGATTTTCTCATTCTCTCTTCTCCCAGCAGTTTATAAATCTTAAGTCCTAGAGTTTGGGAAGCAGCCTGCAGTCCCTAGAGGGACAGCACTGCTGAAAGGCCGGTGAGCAGCATCAGCCAGCCCGCTGCCACAGAGCACAAGGCAGCCCAGAGAGAGAGCAGAGGGAGGAGGAAGAAGAGGGGCATGATGAGGCAGCCACCCGAGGGCCATCCTGCCCCAGCTCCTCTCCCAACTGCAGCGCAGACACTCAGCTCTCCACAGGACAGTAATATTCAGAGTGTCACCATTTCGACTTCTCCCTCAGGCCTGCCAGGCTCTCTGGCACAGCATTTCCAATCGCATTACTTTGGGAAAGAGGCAAATAAAAAAGAAAAAAGTTGTATTTTTTTCCCAGGCATCGCTTAAAATAGAAAGTAAACAAATGTCATTGCCAACAGGGAGCCCCCAAGCCAGCAGTGAGGCACACAGGCACAGGCAGATGCGTGCAACTCGACTTGGTCAAGACTCCAATTCCCTACCTATCATCCCCAACGTTTTCAAGACAGAAAATGCTTTTTTTTTTAAATACCACATTACAAGAGATAATTAAATACCTTCCCACTCACACACTGGGCCATTTGGTGAATGATAGGAGTACTTTGGTGGTTTGTTCTCAGTTTGCCATCACTTTTTTTTTTTCCCCCCCAGTCTCACGTGTAATTTGCTCTGTCTGGCTGTTTCAAAGCGCATCTTTCTGATGTCCTTTACTCTATTCAAAACACCATCTGTTTGTTTCATTAGCAGCCTCGCTTGGGGGGCGGGGGGTATTTAAGGAGGGCATTCAACATTCAAAAAGGAAAAGCCTCGGAACTAATATTATTCAATCAGAAAATGATAAAGTGCTGTTCTCTGGCATTTTTCAGAAGCTTGTCTAAAAGCACCCCAGTGCCAATTTCTTGATACTTTTCCCCTTCTCTTTTACCTTTGAGAATCACTGGTTTACTTGCAAAGAGGACTGAATGCTTCGTGCATTTCAAAGAGAGGTTGTTAAATAACCAGGCTGATATTTGATGGGTTCACTTATTTATCTGAGTGCATGGCTCTCAGCAAAGAAATGTGATGTTACTGGGCACAACCCCAGTCCCCCCCCTGAGAGCCACCAGCCCCTTCCACCCTGCCTTCAGTGGGGTCAAACCTAACAGAGATTGCTCTAGGCTGACAGTTCACAGGCGTGCAACACATTTGATTAACAAGAGGGCTGCCACATATCTTAGCTAGAAAAATGCACAATGCCATAAAATAACCAGGCATAAAAAAGGGGAGCGTTTGCCACCCACAGTGCCAGTGCCACAGAGAAGACAAAGGATCATTTTTCCATGTCTCACCCAGGGAGTGCAAGGTTGTTGGGACACGATGGCAATTCATTGATCTAGGAAAAAAACAAACGAGTAATTTCTTGCTGAACCAGAGGGGCAGCAATGAATTCAGCTTCATGTCTGCATGCCCCCTGTGTTCAGTGGCACAGGATAAAAAGATAAACCCAGACAGAAAAGGAAAAGGAGACTATTGCATTGTATTTGATTTTGGGGTGATTGATAGGGGTAGCTTGGCTGCAGGGGGAAAGTGGAGTTCAGGCAGACTGGAAGCATGAAGGGGCACACAGTGATTTGTTTCTTCACTGGGCCATTAACTCAGCAGTAACTATCTCAGATGTTTTATTGGTTTAGATTATGGATTTGAAAGGTTTATCCTTAAGCTGGAACTCCTATACTCACCAGACTACAGCCAAAGCTACAATTTCTGGCTGAAAAAACCACAAGACACTTGAAAAACACAAACACATCGTAACTGAGGCACTGCTAATCTGCCTGAATCCAGGGTCCTGCTTACAGAGGAGTGTGGCGGACTGAAAACATGGCTGAATTAGGAAAGGCAGACACTGGGATGTCTGGTGTTACCACGCCATTGCTGGAGTACAGCTGGGGACAGACCTCTCCAACCTGCTGCTACAGAAGAGGGACACTTACTTGCCTCTTCCCACTGGCCACCTAAAGACAGGCAGTGAAGATCCAAGCAGTTGGGCAAGTCACAGCAGTGCAGCCAGACCTGCTCCATGCTGGCAAGCTTTGGGACAAAACTATCAGAAATATTATCAAAAATGGTGTGGCCAGCAGGAGCAGGGAGGTGATTGTCCCCCTGTACTCAGCTCTGGTGCGGCTGCACCTCAAATACTGTGTTCAGTTTTGTCCCCTCACTCCAAGAAGGACACTGAGGGGCTGGAGCGTGTCCTGAGAAGGGAACGGAGCTGGGGAAGGGTCTGGAGCACAGTGTGATGGGGAGCGGCTGAGGGAACTGGGGGGTTCAGTCTGGAGCAGAGGAGGCTGAGGGGAGACCTCATTGCTCTCTGCAGCTCCCTGAAAGGAGGGGGAAGTGAGGGGGGGTCGGTCTCTTCTCCCAGGTAACAGTGACAGGATGAGGGGTGATGGCCTCAAGTTGTGCCAGGGGAGGTTTAGATTGGATATTAGGAAACATTTCTTCCCTGAAAGGGTTCCCCAGCACTGGCCCAGGCTGCCCAGGGCAGTGGGGGAGTCCCCATCCCTGGAGGGATTTCAGAGCCGTGGAGATGTGGTGCTGAGGGACATGAGGTAGTGGTGACTGGGCAGTGTTACCTTAACAGTTAAGTTGATGATCTTTCAGGTCATTTCTAACTTAAATGATTCTATGATTAGAAAACTCATCACACAACGGGGTACAAAGCCTCTGGCTTCATCCCAAATTGCAATAAGAACCACGGGCAGATGTTGGGCTTTGAAAATATCCCAGAAGAGTTCAGAGATGGCCTTTAATTGCTTGAATTACCTTCCATCAGCAGGGCACCGTAAGGCAGTCACGTGAGCTGAAGAGAAAGCAAGGGCAGAAGGCAGTCCTCAAGACTGAGTGCACACAGAAGCACCAGACCTCCACCAAAGGGACACGAAATGTGAAGCTGACAGAAGAGATCTAACTGCAGGCACAAGTTAACCAAGAAGTTCTTCAGGGCATCTTAATAAACTCAGACTGAACAGAGATGAGGGCAGACCTACCTTCCTAGGCCCCTGCTTGGCTGACAGTGTGAAGTCAGGCAGTCTCCAAAGAGCACAGCACAAGGTCATTTCCAGATGACATTTCATGTTCTCATCCCTCCCTCTCCTTCGTTTACCCCCGCTTTGCCTTTGGACCTGACACAGTCCACTTGGTAAAGATGAACTGTGCTGCTTCTGTTCAAGGGGATCACAGAATCACAGAGTGTTAGGGATTGGAAGGGACCTCAAAAGATCATCTAGTCCAATCCCCCTGCCAGAGCAGGGTGTTTGGATCCCATAATGTGGTTTAAGGGCTTTCAGACTCACTCCTGAGGCTCCTGTGCAGGCTCAGCTTCCATCCCCAGGCACTGGAAGAGGGCTGAAGCACAAAGCACTCATCTTGAGCATGCCTAGCAGTCCAAGATGTCCCCTCACATGGATCAGTGACCTGAAAAATAAAATCCTAGGAATGATTAATTCCTTAAAGGCTCTCTTACTTCAGGACAGCCACCATCGTAAGTCCACTCAGCACAGCTCAGCAGGACAAGAGATGAACCACTGGCTACTGACTGTAGAAGCACAGTTCAGGCTCTGCTTCCACTGAAATAAGTGCCTGTTTCTTCAAAAGAGCACAAAACCCTCAGGTGTGGCTGTGCAGGCAGGTTCTGTGTGACTGAGAAATAATGGACAACCCCTGAAGGCGCTGGTGCTCCCCAGGACACCAGGCAGCAGCATTTACCTCTGCAGGGGGGTCAGGAGCCTCATTGCACAGCAGCTCAATGGAGGCCCACCCTGAGACAGCAGCACTGCCACTGGCTCTGCAGATCCCTCCTCCTCCCCAGCCAGGGCGTCAGCATCCTCCTGGGATTTCACATTCGGTCCTCTGCCTTGGTACCACGTCACACCTTCCCCTCAGAGCCCACCTCCCTGTGCACACCTCGTGCTGCCCCACACTGCGCCCAGCCTCTGCTGACAACACAGCTCCTCTGCTGACTGGGTCAGATTAATACAGAAACCACTGTCAGCACACTGGCAGGCTCTTAAGAATGATTAATAATTGCAACTTAGGCGTGATTAACAAAAGGAAGGGTTAATGTCAGCGTTTGTGTGACTGAGGCTGTCAGTGGGGGTCAGGGGGAGCACCCATCACATCTCCAATTCCTTGTCTGCTTCCGCTTTCTTTTAAACAGAACGTATTTTGGACAGGATTAAAGTAATTGGGCTCATTAATTTTTTATGTTTTTCATTTGTCTTCTGCAAATCATGGCCTTTTTTTCTTCCTCCAGTCATCATCACCGTGGGAAATCAGCTCCTAAAGCCTTACTAATTCATTGCTGGCAGCCTTTAGTGGCCTCACCTCTCACAAGGCATTTCATTCACCTGGTGACCGCCGGGCTGCCAGAGTACCAGGGTGCTCCCCCCCCCATCCCCTTCCTCAAAGCAGAGATGAGAGTGCAGCTATTTTAAAAGCAGGAGGTGAGATGAAAGCACCCGCTTCAGATCAGACGCTGCTGCCATTCTGTAATTAACTTCACCTCAATTTTCAAAGGAAATAAAAAAAAAAAAACCCCACCACCCATCCAAAATCGTTTCAAACCACGCTCTCCCCCACACGTTTGTCATCTTGCTCTTGATACCAATAGCAAGAAAAGAAGGTGGGGACTTTTTTCTTCCTTTTTTCTTTTTTTAAGTAATATTACCAAGCCACTTTGAAAAGCACTATCTTGAGCTCATTTTTCACATGCCAGCATAAAAGGCAGCCAGATTGCTGCTCCCTTCTCTCTGTAGCTCCCTGTATCACTTTGGGCTACCTTTACACTTAGGGTCAAAATGATATTGCTCCCTCCCACTTCCTCTCCACTCCTTTCCCAGTTGCATACAGCAAAAAACGTTGGTGCCAGGCACCTGACAAAGTGTTGCCCTTGCAGGAACCTGTGCCCTTACCCTCCCCACACTGCAGTTTGCATCTTCAAGCCAGCATTATTTACATCAAGCCACTTCCAGTTCATTCCAGCTCCCTTTTGGGAGACATTCACAGGCCACATATTTGTTAACCTGGGGGAACCTACAGAAATACCTAACTCTAGGTTAAATCCCAGTCTGGAAACTTATTCTAGAGAAGAATCCTCCTCCACACAAAGAGCTGTACAGAATAACTGTTTCAAGAAGTCTGCAAATATAAATAAGGCAAACAAGTACTTAGAGATTAGAAGAAAACATGGAATTCAAATATTTGTGTCTGTTTTTCAATCACTGCCCGAATTTTTGCAAAAAGAGAACCCAAAGCAGTTACCTGCAGGTCCAGACTTACCCCTTCTTCTTCTTCTTCTTTTTTTTTTTAAATTAAATCTGCAAAAATCTTGTTAAAGTGAATGGATTTAAAAGATTACAAACGGCCGGATCCGACAGCACTGCCCAGTGGTCAGGTTGGATGTTGGAAGATTCAGGTTCTGTTTTTCCTGCAGTTTATCTCTATGTCTCTCCATGTCTCAGGTGTCCCCACTTACAGATCAGTGCAAATCTTCCTCCTGTCCCTGCAACAGATAAAAAAGAAGTGAGAGAGTAACAAGAGTGATGAGTTGATTGAGAAACATGACTGAGACAGCAGCCAGAGGGTTTCTACATACCTTCTTGAAGGAAGGTGACAATCAGTCTAGAAAGATTTTCACATATTTCAGGTACCAGACACCAGACAGTCCAACTTGTGCTACCATGAAAGCCACTGCTTTCAGCTGGGAGTGCAGCACCAGCTCCACCTGAGCTTGGGACATGGGGATTTCTACCCCTGACCTGCAGCCAGCTCCTACAGACTGGCTTTGCTGAGGGAGGCCTGTTGCATCTCTCACACACACAGGGTTGCTAGGGTTTTTTTTCCTGTAGAAGTTCAGGTATGATTTTATCTTATGTCATCCATCTCTTAACCAGCACATCAAACACAGCACCTTGAAAGCAGGTATTTAAGGCAGCTCTGTTATTTCTGCAGCAGAGCACTCTCCAAATCCACGTTGGATAATTCATTGGTTCTGCTCACTCCTCTGCTCTGCACAGACTGCCAGAGGAGAACTGTAAATACACCAACAGATGCGTGGAGAATTTTTGCTCTTGACTTTGCAGCGTATTTGAGTAAACAGAAACTAGCAAAAGAGCAGCCAAATATCAACCACATTTCCTTAGTCTGCAAACTGTGCAAATCAATTTAAACAAATCAAAGCAGAGAGAATAGAAATGATTAACCAGGGAGCTCAGCTGGACAGTGGAGATGAGTAATGGAAGTGAAATATGTCAACCTCTATCTACTCATATAGATTGAAATATTTAGACATAACATTTGAACTCATTCTCCTTAGTCTGTGAACAAAACTTCAAAACAGAAAGGCTAATTCTAAACTTCCTCTGAGTGACAGGACTGCCTCATGAAGCACCTTGACAAGAAGAGTGGCTGTGATCCAGCCATCAAGTGGGGCTGGATGGTTCCCACGACAGAGGTGGTACCTGCATCACGCAGCTGCTGGGGAAGAGCCCTGACATGGGACTTCAGCCAGACACACAGCCTCCACAGAGCATCTCACCTTGAACCTGGCTCACCTGCCTGGCATGTGGAGATCAACACGGACGGTGTGCTGGGAATGTGAGCAGTGGGTAAGTGGCAGGTGGAAAGCAGGAGGCAGAAGCTAATGCTAAAGGCTGCTTAGCTCTGCCATTCAATCCATATGCAGGAAGCAGCACAGAGCACCAATCTCTGCTGAAGCCTCCAGGGCTTTGCTAGAAAGCAAACAACAAAATGTGTCTGCTTCAGAGAGTATGAACAGAATGTCAAAAGGAGAATGAGAAATTATGAAATGAAGCCATTTGCATAAATATGGAGACGTTTGTATCAGTACATTTTTATACACACATGTACATGTGGGTTTCTGCTATCACTTCATTTCAAAAATACACTTAAACCCCACTAAGATTTAACAAAACCTAACATTGAATGCAAAAGAAGTTGGAAGGAGCCTCACGTAGGAGGCTACAAAGTAAAAACAACTGAGTCTTCACGAGACAGGGGACAGCCTCACCTGTGAACAGTATTAAAACACCAACTTTATTCAGGAATACAGAATACATTTTTTAAGATTTCCAGTTTACAAAAGTTTAAGACAAGGCTGGGTTCCAACATACAACCTCCCTTAAAGCTCCTATGTAGCACCTCCAGTTCAAGTTGACAAAACCCCTCAAATCAGAAAAAAAAACCCCAAAAAAACAACAAGAAAAATGAAGGCCACAGTCCTGTACTGGGATACATTCAGGCAGAATCCAGCACAGTATTGGAATTCTTTCTGCAGTCACATCTTTTAGTCCACAGGTACAATATAGTCAGGTGTTAATAAAAAATATTTCAGACCCAGTGTGAACTGCAAGAAGAGCACTTGGTTTACCATTTCAGTTCCAGGTATTACAGGCAAAGTAGCTTCTGATGAGCAATAGTTAAAGACAGTACTTGCCATCTGATCATCATGTTAAAAACACAGCATTAAATTCTTCCTTCGTTTATACAGTTTTAAATATTCATTAAAAATTAAATTCAGAATCAATGTCCCTCTATCCTTTTCATCATTAATAGTTTTTCTTATCTACTAAAACCATTTGTCTTCCCTAAGATGTCCAAAAAGTAAAGCGTGCAAGATGAACACGCTGAGGCATTAATTAAAACGAGAGTCATCATCTCTCTCCTCCACCCAGCTTCTAAATCTATCACAAGGGCCCTCTTAGCTGCATCAAAGTGAAGTGGTGTAAATAAAACTGAGTTGACTTGAGAGGAAGAACGAAGGCAGAGTTATTTAAAAGTCGCACTGCAGTCAGCGTTGTCACGTGCGTGCTGTAGACAAGAGCTGAGAAAATTATTCACCAGCTCTCTTTGAAACACATTGCTGCCACTTCTCCATTAGCACAAGAGCAGAGAGGTCAGTTGTAATTTGCCCTGCAAGCGACTTCAGATTATGATCAAGCAGATTCACAAGCCCTCATTCAAAATACACAGCACACTGACTTCAGCAGAGGTTACGGACACTCCAAATTCCTGACAGCTATTTATTTATTAATTTTTAAATAACCCAAACCTGGCTAATCCTCATTCCTCCATTTACCTCAACTAGTCATTTCTTCAAATTGTTTTGTTGGAATCAAATCTATTCCTGCTGGTGCTGAGGAGAACTGCTCACCACTGTGGTGGTCACCAGTCAATACAAATGTGGGATCTGAATTTGTCTCTGGAAGAAAGCTTTAATTGGTTTCACTTTTGCAAGGATAGGTCTTTGAAATAACATCCATTCATTTAAATATTAAGTATCAAGGGAAGCTCCTGGAGGACAAACCTCAAACTGAAAGGTTAATACCAAATACCAACAATAGAATGATCGATTCTGATTTCACCAGCTACTGAAAAGAAATCCTACCACATGGTATTCCATGAACATCTACCTCCAGCTTTATGAGCTGCAGGATATGGGGTAGTGGTGACTGGGCAGTGCTGGGTTAATGGTTGGACTGGATGACCTTAGAGGAGTCTTCCAACCAACACTACTCTCTATGATTTTCAGTGAAATACTGAATTTCATCAGCATGGTTGTGCCTACCGTGCTTCCCCAAAGATTCCACTGAATAATGCAGTAGAGTGCTGTATTAACACTACTAGAAGTGACAGGTTATAACCCATTTCTGTGTGATCCGACAGCAATTTCCAACGAGATCAGCTAGCAAATCTGTTCTACAAACCAGAAAACTGGAGTAAGATGAAACCCCCCCCCCTTTAAAGTTTTACCATGCCTTTTTGGAACAAGATCCTGAACTTCTGTACTCCTCAAAGTTCAGTGGTCCCCAGAAGTAACAACAAAGAGGAAGACCAGACTCGTTTCTATTTTGAATCTCTAGACAACGATATGTAACAACACCCAGAAATATAATTAACAGCCTCCCAAATCAGCATTCAGTCAGAAAGGCACAATTTCCTTTTGGAACTTGTATTCTCAAACCCCAAAAAGATTCCTATACAAAGTTAAATACCCCCTTAGCTGGAAGGGAAAATGTCACACCGTTTAGAATGTTGGGGTTTTTTTTGTTTGTTTTTTTTTGGTAAAGTTCAAATGGATTATCTTAATGCAAACGTTATGTGAATATATACAACCTGAAAGCGTTATTTTTTTTAATATATATATATATATATATGTATGTACATATATGACAGTGGCTGACACAGAAGGCAGAAGCAGGCTATGCCCGCTCTTTTCCTACTTCTGTCCTTAACCTGCTTCCAAGGTCAGCCAAGCCATCAGAACTAGAACTCTCCAGTGCTCCCCACTGTGTCACCTCAGTCCTGGAATGACCTGTGCTCGTAAAGCCACTTGGCCCCTGCCTCCCACATTCCATGGCAGTAGAGTCCAGAGATGGAAATGAAAAAACAACCCCACGAAAATGTGTGGGAACTGAGACTGAACTTGAGTTGCTCCCCTACTTACACTCAAGCTCAGAAATTCTTGGGTTTCGAGCACATAACCTTTGGGCAAAAGAAGTTACCTTAGGAAAATGGGGAGCAGCAAGCCAGCTTCCTTCATTTCCATGAAACAGCAAAGTCTGTTCAATGACTCTGTTCATTACATGGAAGAAGGAGTGGGAAATGTGTCTGATAGACAAATATAAATAATTTTTCAAGGCCAATTTCCCTCTGGACAAGAGGAAGACACTGTATTGTCCTCTGTCTACTGAGCACAAAGACAGCTGAGCAAACCCACAAAACTCAGCAAACCCACAGCTTACCTTCCCCTCTTGCCACTCTGAGCACCTTTACCTCTGAGATGCTTTCACATGGGTGATCTCAAGACCATGCACTGAAACACACTTCACAGGAAACCATCCCAAGAATTAGGCCCAAACAGACACAAATAATTCTGGGTTTCTGCAGAAGCTAGAATTTCAACCAAATTGACACAAACAACGGCAAACTCCTTAAGAAACAAGGAGAATATTTTAAGTGGAACTTTGACATTTGAGAGTTCTGCTGGTGCAGTACAGAACTAAACCTATGCAACACACTAATTACATACACACAGCATTGAACATGTGTATCTGAGCATGTATGCATACATGCTGTAGACAGGGCTGGCAAGCCCAATACCTTTCACTACATGACCTGCTTTCAGTTATTTTACAAATATAACATTGAAAGCTTTTCGTGATGGGTGTTTGCCTCAGGCTGGCTTTGGTGTTCAAAATTGAGCTGAAAGAGTTTTGGGGGTTTTTGGTTGGTTTTTTTTCCCCCTTTCTAAGGAGGAACACATGGAGGAGTAGTGTTTTTGCCACACTTGAAGTCTCGCGCTAGTTTGTTGAGAAGCTTCAGTGCCTCTGTAGTCAGCCTTGAAGTTGGATCAGTAAGCCAACCTGGTGTTCCTGAGAAAACCCAGGCAAATTTGGCCTAGATATTAGCACCTGGGAAAAAAAACCCTCATTTGCTCAGTTAGAGAGCTGTTGCATCCTCACAAGCTTAAGCTGTGAAATTACATCCACGGTGAGAATGTTGTAGGTCATGAAGAGAAGGGTCAAGTCAGACACTTTCTGCAATTTGAGCACTGTCTTTGGGCTAGCATTGGCCACCAGACCTCCAAGCAGAATGACTGCCTCTCATGTCCTTCAATGATCACCACTTAGCACCAGGTTGTAAGAAGGGACAGCTCACACGTTGACAGGACAGGAGGCAGTCTGAAAACAAGAGTCCTCCTGGCACAGTTGTTCTGTGCAACATCTATATATATATATATTACACATGCACATATATACATTCATATACAGTAAATAGTCCAAGAAATACATCACATCAGTTCTTTGACACAGTACCAATGTTTCTCTTACTAGTTGGAACCAGAACTTGCTTGCAGAAATATTGTAGAGAGCTGACATGGCTTTAGGTTTAGCTCTCACACCTCTGTCTTTGATGAGCCCCAAATGCTGAATTCCAGTACTAAGTGTGGATTCAAATCAAGTCTTCACTCAGGCATGTTCCCCTGAAACCTATTGGCCACAGCCACCCATACAGACTTGACAAAGCCTTCCTGCCCATCCCAGCTCCTGGAGCAGTTACACATCTCTTTCAGCAGTGTGGTTGACCAGAGAATCGCTTTGATCTGCTGTCCTCTCCAGAAGAGTTCTGTGGCCATCCATGCTCTCACGGATGTCTCTTGTCCAACTGCCAGCTGTGCCCATAAGGCCTCCTGCCATGGGGGTGTCTGTGCTCACCAAGCTTCCTGTCCGAGACCGGTAAGGAGGAAGATCTGGCTGATTAGGGGATTCAGATTCAGAACAATAAGGTGGTGGAGGAAGGTCAAACCAAGGTGGTCTGCTGTAAGAGACACAACGTAGTAAGAGGTTACTGGAAACAGTGGTACGGAAGAAAGTACACAGTTTTACAGTTATGAAAGTAATAAACAGTATTTCTTAGCTTTTACATGATGATGTCTACGAGGAGATCTCAAACAGACCTGTCTACATTATTGAGGTCATTGCAAAACATTCACACCACCACTGAAGCACCTAGGTTTCTGGTCAAGATGCAACATAGCCAATTACATCCTGCTTACCACTCTACACACCAGTTTTCATGGGTATACACTTCCAGCAAATCTTACCCTCAAAGCCAGCTTCAGGAGGTCAGAATTTTTCCTGTATAACATTCACACAACCTGAGAAAGTGCTTTAAAAGAAATAAGTAGTGGATTTACACCTATGGATAATGATGTGAACACAAGAAAGCTCTGAGGAAACCTCCATTAAGTGACACAGATCAATGTCTTACAGTCTACAAATAAATAACAAACTAAATTCTCCATGTAACAAATCACTTTTGCTGCTGTGATACCACAGGCAGAGCAACTGCTAATCAGGCACAGACCAGATGAGTACTGCATTCAGGAAAACTCTTCTTTGGTTCTGAGAGTAAACAAGCAAAGGCACTGAGGAGTTTAGCAGATTGATAACAGGTCCTGGGAGCAATTAGCTCTGAAATTGCTGATTTACCAGCCCAGGTGAGAAGTGATTACAATCCAGACAGCTGCTCATTTCGTTGTCCTTACTAATAAAAAGATATCATTATTATGAACATCAACATTAAGACAAGGGAGCTGCTGCCAAATGCAGCAGAGAATAGGAATGTAAATGATTATACTATCATTCTTAGAGTCCAGAGCTGGTACTAAAAAATACTGACAGGGTGACAGCGAACAATCTGGATCATTAAAGTTCATACCATGCCCTTTTTACGTACAGAAGATGTCAGTTTGGGAGATTCGTTTGGAAAGACTTTACAGACAAAGGTTAAAACGAAGGTTAATTATCAACAAATAAAACCAGTGTCATAACTACAAAAACACCGTAACTCAAACCATACCCACTCACAGGACTTCACAGCACTTTCAGCTATTTAAAATTAGAACAGTGCTTTCCATTTCAGAGTCCTGCTGTTTTCTTCTATTGGTAAAGTAGTGCAGAGCAGTGACCATACAATTTCTTTATGCAAGAATTGAAGACCTCTTACGTTTATACACTTACCACATATGACCAGGGTAATCATAGAATCATAGAATGGTTTAGGTTGGAAGGGATCTCAAAGCTCACCTCGTTCCAACCCCCCTGCCACGAGCAGGGACACCTCCCACCAGCCCAGGTTGTTCCAAGCCACATCCAACCTGGCCTTGAATACTTCCAGGGAGGGGGCAGCCACAACTTCTCTGAGCAACCTGGGCCAGGGTCTCACCACCCTCACAGGAAAGAATTTCTTCCTAATATCTAATCTAAATCTACTCTCTTTCAGTTCAAAGCCATTACCCCTCCTCCTATCACTCCATGCCCTTGTAAAAAGTCTCTCTCCAGCCTTCTTGTAGGCCCCCTTCGGGGGGAGTGGGAGGGCTCTGAAATAATATGATCTACAACCTCTCTCTTTTTTGGCAAAACTCTAAATTCAATTTCATGTTTTGATTCCAGACTGACACTGGATATTACTGCTAGACAAGTGATGCATTTCTTTGTGTTCTCCTGCCAGCCTCAAAATCTCTACTACCAACAACACGCGCTAAGAGAACACAACTTAAGTTTGCCTTAAATCCCTTTGCTATATTAACAGTAAAAGGACTTGAGGACCATGAATTTTTCATATGCAGGAGGAGCTCAGATTTGGCCTTATGCATGTGACAGGATTGCAATGCTGTACTTCTGTCAAAAGTAGTAATAAGGATAAATGGGGAGCAGAAGCACAGATTAACAGAGCCCCAAACCAGTAGTGTGAAACTTTGGTGAGCACAGAATTACTCCTGTACGTACCTTTGGTCGAGCACAGCCTCTGAATAGGATGGTGGAGAATCCAGGTCCACTGGCCTGTGGTAGGCCTGGTTGGACATGTACTGGATGCCATTGTTGACGTTGTAGGTGACGCTGCAGTGGTGCGGGTGATCGAGGACCACCAGGCGGGACAGCAGGACAGGGTGCTGCAGCCGGTGCACCGGCAGGGTCATGAGGTTGTTGCGTTTCCGTTGGTGATGCAGGACTAAGGCAAGAAAGGCCACCACGAGCACGAAGATGACAGAGCTACCAATGATGGCATAGGTGATGCTGGGGTAGTACAGCAGCTGATTTTCGGAGGTCACGTAATCTTGGCCGCTGCCTGCCTCTGCAAGACAAAAGGAAAAGGAAGCCTGAGGTATTTCCTTATAAAACTGCTCTTGACCTAGGCTGTGTTTTCCACTAATGCACTGTGTGATAAAAGCAGGTTTTCCTTTTTTAATTTGGATTGTGGAAAATTAAATTATTAAAAGTATACACACGCAAATCAGATTGGCTGACTGTCACTCAGTCCATCCTTACCAGCAGGTAAACAACTGGGGGGGGAGACAAACTGAGAAAGAGGAAAATACACACAGTAGTAGGAAGCATGTGTGCTATCACAGGAGTATCTCCCCCATCCCTACCTACAGAATCATACAACAGCTTTGGTTGGAAGAGACCTGTAAGAGCATCCAGCCCAACCATCAACCCAGCACTGCCCAGTCACCACTGCCCCATGTCCCTCAGCACCACATCTCCACGGCTCTGAAATCCCTCCAGGGATGGGGACTCCCCCACTGCCCTGGGCAGCCTGGGCCAGTGCTGGGGAACCCTTTCAGGGAAGAAATGTTTCTTGACAACCAATTTAAACCTCCCCTGGCACAATGTGAGGCCATTTCCTCTTATCCCATTGCTTGTCTCTGCCTTGCTACCCCCTCCTTTCAGGGAGCTGTAGAGAGCAATGAGGTCTCCCCTCAGCCTCCTCTTCTCCAGACTGAACCCCCCAGTTCCCTCAGCCGCTCCCCATCACACTTGTGCTCCAGACCCTTCCCCAGCATCACTGCCCTTCTCTGGACACACTCCAGCACCTCAGTGTCCTTCTTGGAGTGAAGGGACAAAACTGAACACAGTATTCGAGGTGTGGCCTCACCTATGACCTATCAGTCACAGCATTTTGTTTCCAGAGGTGAGACACCCAATTCTGAGGCATAAGCACAGCACTGGGTCTGTACCCAGCAAAGCACACTAGAATCAGAGATGTAAAAGGCCTGATCTTTAATTTTAATGATAACTTGCAGTGCAGTCAAAGTTTACATGGAGGTTTTTTTAAAAAAGCAGCAACTACATCCTGTGCTCCACAGATCTATCAGTCCAAAATAAGTACGGGAGAAAAATACAGATAGCTGCTCAGTAAGGGGTGGGTATGTGGATGTTTGTGATCAGAAGACCTCCTACTGGATAAAATTCAAAAGAAGAAAGGGCGTTGGAACATCAAACCCAGCGATGTAATCCTGGTAGGTGTGATACCAGCGAGGGATATGAAAGTCTAAAAGCAAAGATTGCAGCAAAAGGAATGAAAGGTAAAAACAAACCAAACCCAAACCCCCAGACTAATCAAAAAAATAAGGCTAGGCTAGGAAGAGATGAGGAAAAGAAAAAGATGAGCTGGGCTGAGGCCATGAAAGGTCACACAAATGAGCTTAAATATGAGGTTAAAACAGTGAAGGGAATAGTTGGGAATGGTAACTGAGTGGCAGGGAGCAGGAGCAGAAGCACGACCCTAAACAGCAGTATTAGAGGGATGATGAGAGGAGATGAGAAGACCAGATCAGAAGATGTACTTCAGATGCCATAGAGTGTGTGTTTTATTTGCAGGAGGCACTTAGAAATCAGCAAAGTTACCAAGAACTGTACAAGGAGTTACAGTTGGATTTGTTCAGAGTCATGACACAGGAGAAGGAATTCCTGCCTGGGCTCTGGGCACAAAGAAGCAAAAAGGTGATGGAATAATGACTTTGGACAACATCTGACTGGATCTACTCACCACTAGGGCTCTGGCTCCCTCAGCCAAGTGAGCAACATCTGCATGCAGAATGTAAATCAAGGCAGTAGGGAGGAAAGGAATTAACATGCACTAGTAATTTTAATTACAGCTCATCGCATATTGCTGGGGCTCTTTTAATACACTTTTACATCAAGTTTTTTTTTCATCTCACTATGTATCTGATCATGTTGAAATGAACAACTTCTTGGTAATTCCTTAGTAACATTCTGTTTTTTAGTAGAGCCAGGTGAGTATGCAGAGGTGTGGAAGGGAATGGTGGGTACCCAGCTGAAACTGCCTGATGAACCTCTATCCCTTTTGTGCACATTATAACAGGGAGAAGGCAAGATATAAGAACCCCTAAAAAATCTTAGCTGGACATGCATGATTACTTTAGAAAGAAAAAGCCACAACTCTTCAGTTGTGCTCTAGTACCCTTCAGCAAATGTTTACAGATCACAGAAGTCATTGAACTGAATTTCTTGATAATTCAGTCATCTCCCAGAAGCAGCAGGTATTATCCATGCAAGTTTAAAAAGTTCTGTCTGCTCTGCTATTAAATGCAAACTCACAGAAAAGGTAAGGAGGCGAGCTCATTCAGCTTCAATTCATGGAGTATTTATTGTTTTCAATACCCTTAAGAATATCTATGTTTTCTAACCATTCCACATACAGTTTATCAATGCCACTTATGCCCATTAAACCTTATTACCTGGGAACTGCTGAATTCACAGCTTAGAGATTTCTGGAATGTATAAAGCTTTGCAAATAATTTAGGAACAGACTGAGAAAGGAAAAGTAAGGGGTTGTGCTCAGAGGGCTGTCTTAGTGACTGGGAACAAATTTGCTGTCTCCAAGTTTTTTAAAAGATCTGAGAGTAACTGCATTAAGTCTGCCAGGCACAGGGAGACGGGGCTATTATTTTATCTCTTGCAATCCTCTGCTCAAGCCTGGCTTTTCACAGTTCATCAGAGAAAAAGCTTTTGAAATACATAATCTGAGCAGACATCTGTAGCCTTAATGAGCACGAGTCACAGTCCATCCCCAACAAAGACACTACTGTAACAACACATTTAAATTCCAACGGGTTAAAGAGCAGAGATGCAGCTTGGGAGGTTAAGGATGACAAAAATAAACACAAACAGGCAGAGCCTCTGTACATTGTTTACTTTTTGTGCTAGGAGTTCCTAGGGCATCCAGTTACATCTCCAAAAGCTCTTAAATTTCTCATCCTCGACAATTTTATGGCCCACTAAAACAAGTCTTATGTAGATTCTGTGCACTGGACTTTCAGAATATTCATTATTCTAGTGATGTCCTTTCTAACCTGGTTATGGTTTTTCCCTACTGCCCTTCTCCAAGCCATAAACAAGATCTAGCTCAGGCAGCACAGCACCTTGACTTCATGGAGTTTCATGCTCAGTTAACATTTGTTCCCCTTCCCAAGCAGCTTCGTATTTCTTTTCGACACCCAAGACAATGGTTTGTTTTCAACTGCATTCAAAGCCTGTTTCTGCCCTGCTTTGGCTTTCTCTGTTTCAGGCACAAAAGAGAGATTTGTTAATAGAGGTGTTACACACACTAAACAGACTGTCTATGGGAACTGGCCCAAGTAACACAACATGATTACATCTTTGCTTACCAGATAAATGGATAAGATTTCTGGGAAAGCAGCAGGATGAAACCCCAAGCTCCTTCCAGGTACACCTACAACAGCGATGGCTTCACACCCAGATAACACTGATCTGCACAGATATCCTGGCTGGAAATGGCACCAGATTATTCTGTGTTTCACCCTGTGCTTATCACAAGTGACCCTTGTACCCACAGACCAGCACAGCCCTCAAGCTAAGAAGTTGGAGCAGTGGGAGGCTCTATTTCCAGCCCTTGAAGTTGCCCAGGATATTCTCCCAAGCTCTTCTGTACCGACAAAAACTACATTTTCCTCAAAAGCATAGGTGTTTCAAATATTAATCAGAAGTCTGAATACCACTGGGTGCTTTCTGTCTTTGCCTGTTCTTTCAGATGACTGAAAAGACATTCCTGACCTTGCATGCATAAACAGAGAGGGGCATCTCGATATGAAAAACTTATTATCCATCCATCCATTTAATTTGTTTTAATTATTATTGGTATTAATGTAGCACCTTGGAGCTCTAGAAATGAATTAGGATTTCTTTGTATAATGTACTGTAAAGGCTCTGAGTGAGACAGTGGCCATTGTTCCAAAGAACTTAAAGCTAAGCCTGACACTTCGAACTACAGAATCATAGAATGGTTGGGGTTGGAAGGGACCTTAAAGATTATTCCAACCCCCCTGCCATGGGCAGGGATACCTTCCACTAGATCAGGTTGCTCAAGCTCTCATCCAGCCTGGCCTTAAACACTTCTCTGGGCAACCTGTTCCAGTGTCTCACCATCCTCATAGTAAAGGATTTCTTCCTAATATCTAATCTAAATCCACCCTCTTCCAGTTTAAAGCTATCACCCCTCATCCTATGACTCCATGCCCTTGTAAAAAGTCCCTCTCCAGTTTTCTTGTCGGCCCCTTCAGGTACTGGAAGGTGCTCTAAGGTCTCCCCGGAGCCTTCTCTTCTCCAGGCTGAACAACCCCAACTCTCTCAGCCTGTCCCCCCCAGCCCTCTGATCATCTTCATGGCCTCCTCTGGACCTGCTCCAACAGGTCCATATCCTTATCTTGGGGCCCCCAGAGCTGAACACAGAACTGCAGGGGAAGTCTCATGAGAGCAGAGTAGAGGTGCAGAATCACCTCCCTCAACCTGCTATACAACTAGCCAGCAGGACACAGATAAACCTTCAGACAGCATTAGTCAGCAGAATTAGTGGCAGTCTCAGCACATCTCATTCAATGCATCAGAATGAGTGCATTACCTGTGCCTTCCTCCCCAGGCTGAAGCCCCTCACCCTGACCAGGCATTACAAGAGCAGTGCTTTCAAGTCTTTGCAGCTGCTCAAAGAGCAGCTGAGTCATTAGATTGAAGATCAAGAGCTTCACCTCTCACATGCCCTCCTTTCCATCTTCTGCAGGGTAGAATGATTATTCCATGCACTTCACACACAGCAGTTTAAACGTTGGAAAAAAAAGAAAAGCAGCAGCAAACTGAGCAAATAAGTAGAGAACTAAGAAATACTTAGCAGTAGCCATGGCAACTAAAGTTCTAAAATTAACTTGGCAGCAATGTAAAAACCTGCAAAGCCAAAATCTGCCATTAAGTGTGGAAACAAAAAGTCCAGGATTGACAGCTGGATGGAGGCCAAAGAGGACATTAAAGTGTTACTCAAATGCAATTCAGGATCACCCCGACATTGATCCAAGCAGCACTCCCTGGACACATGATAGCCCAAAAGGCTAGTGGTGTAATCTGATTAATTCACAGCCAGCACAGAAACCATGCCCAAAAGCAGGGGCAGAACATAAAAAGGATGAACTTTCTCCTAATAGAGGGGTTCAGTTACTTCTGTTTGTCTTCTCTTTATCCTTTGAAAATGGAAGGTCACCATCAAGGAGACTACCAAGAAGTTAGTTACTATACACTTCTCATAACATTTTATGTCAGGATGATGCCACTCTGCCAAAGCCTGATGCACTGAAAGCTCCAGGGACTTCCACTACCAGCATCCTCCTCCTCCCAGTCACTAAATTAAACCTGTTCTGCAGAATAAAAATCTCACATAGCAGAACCACTAAAAGGCTCTTTGGTGGGCCAAGC
Source organism: Podargus strigoides (assembly GCA_028020825.1). Lineage (NCBI taxonomy): Eukaryota > Metazoa > Chordata > Aves > Caprimulgiformes > Podargidae > Podargus > Podargus strigoides. Next base: position 42,022,280 of record CM051624.1, on the reverse strand, counting down.
TTATAAAATAAAGCAAGAACATGCTTCAAAGGAAGAAAAACTGTATTGTCTTCATAGCATAAACATGCTCTTGGTGCTCTTGCCAAGACTTATGACAACTAGCAGCACCCCAGGCTCTAGCCACAGTGCCTAGGTTGGAGTTAACAGCAATGATCTTGTACCACAGCCTACTCCTTTCCCCTAATCTCCCAAGAAGATTCCAGGCTCATCTTGTTCAAGTCACAAACAGTATTGCTCAACTGCAGGAAAAAAAACAGATTTTGGGTCTCTGGTTGCATTGTGGGGAATTAATGAGTAGTACTGTATAATCTTGAAAGTTAAAACAACAACAACAAAAATGTTTTAATGGAAAAGTTAACAGAACTGTGAAATTTAACCAGCAAGACCCAAGCAGACTCAGTCTCCAACATCAGCTTTATCTTCACTTCTTTAACTAATGGCATAACAAGTGTATTTCTACTAGATTTTCTATCAAATACCCTTGGGAACGCTGGCAAATTTACGTGCAAGTGCAGTGTCCTGTCTTCTGCAAAGGTTAATTGGAGTAGAAGTAGAACCTACCTCTGAGGTAGGTAAGAGCCTGGACATTATATTAGCTCCCTGCTGCCTGTCAGTGGAGAAGCATGCTCTACCTTGATTAATTTTGAAAGGTCTTAAGCAGTTTCAAGTCAAAAGTATGAAGGAAAACAGATTTGCCAAAGGCCATGGGTGGCTTTGCCTTTCCTGTTCCAGTCTGACCTTGACATGACATGCTCTGCCAACGTTCCTTGGAATCATTTGAGTATCTAGGAGGAAAAAATGCCCTCCAAACAAAAAGTAAACTGATTAAAATGAAAATCAATGGATGAAATGCTTGTGTTTTTATCATCTATCAACCCTGAAAGGAAACTACACCACGTTGCAAAACTGTTACCAATTTATCTCAGGTGATCTGCAAAAATGCACATTATTTCAATAGAAACGTGGGACGCTGTAGAGGACAGACAGAAGAATTGCATTTTTATAGAGTTTACTCTGGAGGTTGGGAAGAAGCAGCACATCCTGTTCAGCTGGAATGCACACATTAACTTTTTCCCAGCTGCTGGATTAGTGGTACGGACAGCTGGTGCGTAAGAGGGATAATAAGGCTTGAAGAGATGCGGTGCAGGGTTTACGGAGCCTGCAGAGTCAGCTATACTTGGGCAGGAATACTGCTTAAGTGTGATTTAGATATACTGTAAAGTAAGTTTTTAATCAGCTTTTAAATTTAGTCTAATCATTCAAGGACTGTATTTTAAGAGCTCTGCTTTTTGAACAAGCGTTCGTACCAAGTCATTCTCTGTCTTATAACTATTATCAATCCTATTTTTTTCTAGAATTGTGAGCCAGAAGAGATGTCAGATACACAGTCCCCATTGCTTCACTCATTCAAAATAGTGTCCTAATGATTTAGAAACCACTAGCAGGTTGTGATCTTGAGTAAAAAAAAAAAGAACCAAAACAGAAAACAGAGACAGACAAGACTGCTAGGTCACCTAATTCCTTTCCCAGGGTCCCATTTCACATCATCCATTCATACCCACCCAACAACCCTTCACTGACTGCTTCTAGGATGCAAGAAAGCAAAACAGGCAGCAAATCCATCTGAGCAAGAGCCTGGCAGGCTGCCCTGTCTGCCTCTGGGAAGCAAAAGGAGACTGGAGAGGAAAGCAAGACCACAACAACTGAGTGGATTTGGGGAGACACAAGGTTCAAACTATGATGGAGCTTAGTGCTTGGTTTCACCAGAGAAACCACAGAATCACCTAGGTTGGGAAAGACCTTGAAGGTCATCAAGTCCAACCATCAACCCAACACTAACAGTCCTCAACTACACCATATCCCTGAGCACTGTGTCAGCACAACTCTTGAACACCTCCAGGGATGGGGACTCCCCCACTGCTCTGGGCAGCCCATTCCAATGTCTGACAACCTGTTCTGTGAAGAAATTCTTCCTAATATCCAGTCTAAACCTAAATATCCAGTCTGAATGAAATTACATCGTGAAATGCTTTGCTTCTTAAAGTTATCCTGACTTTGCATTACAATTGTTTGACATACAAACTAATGTCTCCTTCCAGCTACAAGCTCTGTAAACTCAGTGTAAACAGTGAGAAAGTCTTGCCAAACAGTGGAACAGTGGCCTCAGTAGCTTCACTATGTTCAGGTTACACCTTCAGGAAGGTCTTAAATATCACACTTGATTGCAAATCAAACTTTAAATATTTCCTTTAATATTATAATAAAAAAATAAAGCATCAAACACAATGGCAAAGATGACAACAACTGGTTGGGAAAGTAGCTATTGCTGCTCAGGGCCTTCCTGATCACAAAACACAGACTACCTAATGGCAGAGGAAGAGAGAGAAGAAAAAAGGAGAAAAAAAGAGAAGCAAGCAAAGGAAAAAAAGAAAAAGAAAGAGAGAGAAGGCAAAAAAAAAAAAAAAGGAGAAAAAAAGCTGTATTTGAAAGCTAGTGTATACAAACGGGACACCGATGAGGCAAAGCACCACATCAGCTTCATAAGCCACATGTGTAGCTGTGGTGTCAGATGCAGCTTGCTAAGAGGCAAGGATAATGAAGCACTGGAATAGATTGCCGCGAACTAACTGGACTAGACGTCTCTGTGGAGGTACCCTGAGACCTCCAACAGTCCTGAATGTATATGTTGGCCTAGAGTAAAAAAAAAAAACAACAAACCAACAAAACTGCCACCCCTGCCAATCAAATAACCCAAAACACCCCATAAAACCCAAACGTGGGTTATTTCTCCAAGTGAGCTGACAAACTTGCACTACTTTCACCAAGCCTGTCTTCAGGTAAACAGAAAAAAGACCAAAACCACCCTCTAACAACAAGGATGGATCTCCTCTTTTAAAGATTTTTATCTCATCTGTTGCATGATCCCATCCTACTGCCAAGTTCAGTAGAGGTTCATACTTCATTGACAAATCCATAAATTCTACAAGCCTTGGAAGCTAACCATGCATTCATAAAGGAAGGAAGAGCTCATCTCCTCCTTTAACGTGTAGAGGAAACTTGGACAGCTTTCCTCTGTGGATGGACTCAGCATAACATTTCCAACAGTAAATCAAGTAGTTATAGTACCTGGGACTTCATCCAGAACTTTCATTTCTCTTTTTGAAATATACATTATAAAAATTTTGGTCTCACTTCAGCAAGTTTTCATAGAAATAAGCAAAAAACATCTTTAATTACAGAACAAAGAAAATTGCTGCATTTGATGAAAGGCTGTTTATTCAGCACTGATAAACACAGCCTAATGAATGTGAGAGGGCCAGATTTTATACTTGGTGAAGATGCAGTCTTGCTTTTTCTTTCCACAGAGACTGTAGAAACATTTCTTTTCCCTTTGCCCCTGGCTGACAGAACCAGTCATACTGAATTGTGCAACTCTTGCTAAGGAAAGCACGTGTACGATGCAAGAAAGAACAATGTATTTTAAAATTTGTATTAAGAGGCAAGAATCATAATTATTAATCATTATGTCAAGATAATCACTGAATGTAAGGAAAAATGAAGAGATTTTGGTAGCATACTTATAATTCACATTCTGCATGGAAAAACTGGAAGCAAATAATAATGATTAGTACAGCTAAGCATATTTTAAAAGGCACTGACTTAGCTAATGTGTCACATGAAAATGAACCTTCATTGACAGAATCTTGGTCTAATGCACAGCAGTGGTAAAGAAGGTTAATAGAAAACTGGCTTATCACAAGCAAAGGATATTAAACACATTGTTTCATGGTTCTACAAAACCCCAATGAAACCACGTTTTAACACTGGCATCCTGTTTTGGCCAGCTTATTTGAAGACAGACAGAATTAGGTTGGTGAGAGCACAGCATGAGAAACAAAGATGATGAATGGTGAAACAGGGCTTAAATATCAAGAGAGAAAAAAGTTGGATTTATTTAGTCTTGAGAAAAGATGATTAAGAGGAGATATGATTGAAGTATTTGTAATAGTCATGGGTTGTAAAAATAAAGCTCAGTGACTCATTTTTAGACTGCTGGGCTGACCCAAACTAAAGGTGACAAGGGTAAGATGCAGGGCAAATTTAATGATACACTTCACAGAAAGAAAAGAAATGAGGTTAAATGATGTTTCTTGAAAATATTTAAACAAAAGCTGGGTGACCATATAGAATATGTGCTGGGGAATAACCACACCCTGTGGGAAAAGCTTCTATGGAGCACCTTCTGTAACAGCCGAGACATGTTTCCATACACATACACATTAAGAGCATCTGCAGAAATTCTAAAAATCATTGTTAAAACAAAAATGTTAAGAATTTCCCTTATTCAAGCAGGAAGAAACAAAAACATTTATTACTACTCATTTATAATACAGATCCAAGTAACTAACTACACTTTCTTTTATAGGACTCCTCCTTCAAGTACTTACAGACAAATCACAGAAATGTTACAGTAATCCGACAAGACAGGTAAACATATTCCTTACCTAAAAAGCAAGGCTTAAATTAATAACACGATTCACCTAGCTAAAAATTGTCAGTCAGGATCAGAAACAGGAGTTCTCAGCTTCCATCAGCCACACCCTGCTCTTCACACACACACTTTAATGGATTATTTAGTTTTTCTTTACTATAAAGGAGGCAGCTTTATTGCTTTACTTTTAAGGTGCACTTCATTATCCTTGAGCAACTCAGTACTGTCCTCCCCAGCACCCTGCTGTATTTTAACAAGCCATCTACAGTGCCCACACATTCAAGATGGAGATTGATTTAACATGGCTGTGTGTTGGCTTAAAAATTTGACTAAACACAAATTAGGAAAGAAAATTTAAAAAAAAAAAAAAAAAAAAAAAAAAAAAAAGAACAAAATCACACTGGATTCTAGACTAAGTGGAACATACCAAATATCTAGAAAATATTGAATAAAACCCCAAAACAAATCACGACTCCTTGCTTCCCTCACAAACTGTTTTTCTTTAATTTTCCAGCTAATTTCTCTTTCTACAGAGAAGGACCCTCTGGAAGCTAAGAGCCTGACTCTGGCTGTAACACCACTGTGTACAGCAGTCACTCTTGCCTCATGCTACTGAAGATCAGAATGGTTCCTCCACCTCGTGCTCACCTGTGCAACTCCACATCTTTCTCTTTGAACATTAATTTAAAGACCCAAACAATAAAAGGTGTAATTTGCTCTGATAGGGCTCTTCACAGAAGTTTCAAGAGCTGGAAAATTGGAATATAATGGTTACCTATGACTCGTGAAGTGACAGATGACCTCGGAGACCTCCACGTTGGAAAAACCGATCCTAAAAAAGTCATTTTCACACTCTGGGGTGTAACTACTCTGCCTTGGGAGTTTCACAGCAGTTTTGAAGGGATTAAAACAAAGAACAGCCTCCGTAACTAAGCCAGCTAAAAGTTTAATTAAATACAATTGCTTGCTGTGCTTCCCTTCCCCAAACAGCTTCATACATATTCATCACTGTAATTACAGCAGTAAAAGACTTCACAACTAATTATGCCACGCTTCTCATCTTCTATATGCCTGGAAATTTTTTTTACGTAATTACTACTGAAATTAATTGCAAGTTAGTTAATTTTGCACTTTGTCCTTTCAAGCTTAATTGAAAATTACAATTTTTCAAACCAAGTCATTCTTGTAAGCACAGTGCTCTTAGCTCAGATGGTGCCACACACCAAAATGTTCTTTTAATTGCTTTTAGTAATGTAGCATACAGTATAAGTAATGTAGCGTTGAGGAATACTGTAAATGTTATCAGTTAAAATAAGAGAGTTTTGCCCTAATACGTATTTACTATATGCTTGTTAGTTGTGCACTCAAGGAATATTCAACCTGTCCACTGCATCTCAAGCAGTAGATCAGCGTGTCACCATCCCCTGACACACAGGCAACTCCATCAGTGCCACAGTTAGCTTAGATCATGCTCAAGCCTGGAACTTTCTTTGACTGTGGTTCAAACATTGATCCTAATATTTTAGGGGTGACTAATGGTTTTGGATGTCCAGGTTATTTTCTTTTAAACCCATTTTTTTAAACCCATTCTTTTAGTACCTTGTAATAATGGCAAATTAGCTTTTTTGGCCCTTTAAAATAATTTGTAACTGTTTAAACCAAAACAACAACAACAAAGTCAACTCATCTGTATTTCAAACACCTTTTCCTAGCTTAACTCCAAAGCTTCAATCTTGCTGTGTTCAAGCAAATTTAAGTTTTTCACCTGTGAAGAAATCTTGCAAATGTCTAATCAGCTAGTAGATTTCCAGGACAAGAGAAGTTTGCAAACAGAACACTTGTTCCTTACTCCTCCGCAGTCCCTGTAAGCCCTTACCTAACTCAACCTGTAAATTTTATAATCTTGCAGGGCTTCACTACAAGAAGCAAGGAGAGTGAGCTGCAAGAATGCACGGCAGACAGCTCAGAGGCTGACTCCTTCAGAAAGCAAGTTCTTCTCAAAAGTGTGGCTTTTACTTAGTAACTGCCCCGTGAGCAAGACATCACTACAGAAAAGGAATAAATAAAGTTTATCAGTTCTGCAATTCTGCAAAAAATCCTGTTGCTCCAACAGGGCAAAAGACCTGTCCACAATAAACTTGTCACAAAGATCCACGGCGCAGGCACCTCAAATACTGTGTTCAGTTTTGGGCCCCTCACTCCAAGAAGGACACCGAGGTGCTGGAGCGTGTCCCAAGAAGGGCCACGGAGCTGGGGAAGGGTCTGGAGCACAAATCTGATGGGGAGTGGCTGAGGGAACTGGGGGGTTCAGTCTGGAGAAGAGGAGGCTGAGGGGAGACCTCATTGCTCTCTGCAGCTCCCTGAAAGGAGGGGGGAGTGAGGCAGGGATGAGTCTCTTTAGCCAAGTCACAAGTGATAGGACAAGGGGTGATGGCCTCAAGTTGTGCCAGGGGAGGTTTAGATTAGATATTAGGAAAAAATTCTTCCCTGAAAGGGTTCCCCAGCACTGGCCCAGGCTGCCCAGGGCAGTGGGAGAGTCCCCATCCCTGAGGGGAATTCAGAGCCGTGTAGATGTGGTGCTGAGGGACATGGGGCAGTGCTGGGTTAATGGTTGGACCTGATGATCTTAGAAGCCTTTTCCAACCAAGGCAATTCCATGATTACCACTAACTTTTCTTCCAGTTATCTAGAGCATGCCCTCAAAAAGCAAAAGGCTGAAGAGGAACACCTCATATAACAGTCCAACATCAATAAATGAGAGCTTCCAGAAGTCTGGTAAGAGCAACTACATCTGGAATATACACAGAATGTTTCAAAAATCTTGTTGCAACAAAAATCCGATCCCAGACACTGAATCCCATTACCTGTGTTGGATATTGCTTATTAGAACCTGGAATAACAGTGGTAAAGGCTTGAGCTGTACGACAGGGCACAAGGTTCAAGCTGTCTTGGCCTACACCTACAGAGACAGAAAGGGGCTTTCACTGAGTCAGGAGGAGGTGTACATCATAATCACCAAAGTGGCTATTATAAGGAAGGTGGAAACTTAACAGCCAAGAATAATTCCTCATTTCAAAAGTCCTGTGTGAAGAGCCAACGATGAGTTCCCAGGGTGGATGGGGAGTAATTAAAAAGGTAATTAAAAAGAAAAAGCATTGCAAGTCAAGAGTCCAAGAATTCCAACAAAGTGCTTTGAGTGAGTGTCGTAAAGATCTGTGTTTAGTGATCCCTTACCAGTAAAGCAAATGAATACAGCATTTGTTCTGTCTCAGTAGGTTAAGAGGTGTTGAACCCGTGAGCCACATGTATATTATTAACTAGGAGGTTCTGAACCAGCTAGACCGGTACACTGTCAGAAAGCAATGATTTCTGTTTTACAGATAATTTGCAATTCAGTGGGGAAAAATCCTTACTTGTTTACCATGTCCAATTTAAAAAGTGAAGCAAAACATAAATACAGTTTCACAGACTGACTACAGTTAAATACTTCTAATCATATAAAATTGCAAAGCTTTTTGTAAACAAGCCTATAATTTTCTTAACCAAGAAATTTTTTTCTTCATTCTCCTAATGGCTAGCAATATATTACACATATATACACAAAAATACAATGTATGGTTTGCTGTGAAGTTCTTCAATTTTTAATTGAATATCAAATTGGTCAAGTAGGCTTGCAGATTTAATTACTGCTGCGGTTTAAAATGAGCTCTTTTCACCTTGAAACCAGTGAAGGTTAGCAGGATGACCTAAGCCTAATGGAAAATCCTCAGTCTGGCAAGGCACAGGAATTTGTCCCTTATGGCACAGTTTAAATACCACTCTCAGTAATACAATTCTCACAAAGTCCTGGTTTAGTAAGATAAACCCAAACATACCTGAGGTCTGTGGCAACGGAACGTTTGGTGGAAGTAAGTGAACTGGGCATTATAGGGAAATGACCTATTTAGCCTTAACTTTGTCAGACCATGAAGAGTGGACCTGATGTCAGATGTCCCTAAACATCTTCAGGTTTGAATATTTTTCTCCTCTGACTCACTCCCACCGGCCATTTCACTCAGCCACCTTGGTACAGGAGCCAGGGGCCAGGTTACTTCAAGTGAAACGGTCAGAGCCCTCCTAGGGGATGACAGGAGGTAAAGGGGAAAGAAAAGAGGAAACCTAGCAAACAACTTTGAGCCACAAGCGAGAGTGGAGGTGACTGAGGGACAGAAGAGTCTTTTAGGCCACACAGCATCAGTACAAAGTTTCCCATCAAACACTGAGAATGAGGACTGTCACTTCGAGCAAAGCCTCTGAGAGCTTCCTGTTCACATCAAGGGTTTGGAAGAGACCAAGAACACACCTGACAGGATGATGGTAAGAAGTTCTGTTCTCTCCTGAGGTATGTCCTAAAGAGACTTCTAGGCTGGCTGTCGGCAATCTGAAACCCACCTCACTGATTTCCAGTCCTCTGTGAAGGAAAACCTGTATACATCCTCATTCTTTTTCTACACTAAGATTTCAGACCAAGAACCTCAAAAGGCTACGTGTCAGATAGAGACAGTGATCCCAGTTCTGGGCAAAACCCAAGCAATGAAAGCAACAACTTGCTTAATGATATTTGAGTAGCTGAACATGGGCCAAGATGTTGAGTAGGAAGCAACTGCAAGCATTTGGATTTATTAAAAAAACCCTAAGTATTGAGTGGAAAGCAACTGGCAGCTGAGAAGGTACTTAGTAATACAGTCCTCTTACACTTAAAAATTGCAGATGTTCCTCAGTGTCTTTATAACCCTACTCTAACACTGTGTCTAGACAAAAAACTCATAGGACATATAACACTTTCTATATCCTCTGTGGGGATTAATCAATAAATCAGATCTGCAGGCTCAGAAAAACTGCATCCTTTCGAAAGTGACTTGCTGAATTTCAGTAAAGGAAAGATTTTCTGCCTTTGGGAATAAAACCATGATGCTTTAAGGATGAGTAGCAAGAGACCACACCCAGGGAAATAATCAAACCAGTGTTGAAGTAAGAGAATCTGTAGAGATGAAGGAGAAAACAATGATAACTGTGCTGCACACCTTCTTTCCAATGCAGCATCTTACACAAAGGCTCCAAACTTGACACTCATTGTATTGAACAAATATTACATGTGTTCTTCATGGCCTGCTAATTCCAGAACAGAACTGCAGCATTATGACATGTAACACAAAAGCAGTACTTTTCTGTTCTCCTCCTTCACTAGCATCTGACAGCAAAGGAAATCAGGATTGTGCGATCTTACCTGGTCAAGGGAGTTCAAATACACATTCTTTTATCTCCCCAAAGTTACTGAACCTTTCTACGCTATAATTCACCTGGGAGAGTTCACCTGGGAAACAGGAGATGACAATTCTGATCTCTTGTCCAAGGACTTATGCCTTTCTATATAGTGCAACATATAAACACGTAAGCCATACTTAATGAGGAGAATGGAATACAGAGCTGCCTCTTCCCATGCTATTTTTGCAGCATCCTTCTTCTTTCTCACCCTTACCAGCCCAAGGACTCTCAAATTCTCTCCTGCCAAGGGAAAAAAAAAACAGAAGGAAAAGAGTGTTTCCACCCAAATGGCCTGAAGCTGTACAGTTAAAGGCTCTCTCTTAAGGTGTTTTGTTCTTGATCACCTTATTCTGATCTAGTGGGAGGTGTCCCTGCCATGGCAGGGGGTTTGGAACGAAATGATCTTTGAGGTCCCTTCCAGCCCAAATCATTCTATGATTCTAAGGGCAGGAAGGTGTTCCATACCCTTGGACAAAGACTTAACTAACCACGATAGAGGATGGAAGGGAAAAGCAGCTTATCCTGGGGCTTTCTGAGCTAAGTGGATGCAAATGCTACATTTCTGGTGGACCTTAATCCTGTCTGTGCACTTGAGTCCTCCATGTTGGGACTCTTTGGTGAATGAACTGCTGAGAGCATCCCAATGAGACACAGGTGTGAAACCAAAGCCAAACTGCTTTGCCCTGCCCAAATGGAAGCAGAGACCCAACACTTCAACTACATTAAACTAGGTCTATTTTTTTTTTTTAACAACTACTTGCCACACCTCAATGGCATATATCTTTCAAACACCCATCCTCCTCATTCTGTTGCCTCCACCAGTATCATCAGTGTAGTTCTAAATTATGGGGGACAGATTAACAACAAACTTTCCTTCTGATTTTGTCTTTGGCATAGTTTCTTTACTGAAACTCTAAATATAATTATTCATTTGCTGACTAGTTACTTGCTGTCTCATGGATAACTGGATATAAAACATTTCATTTAACCAACTGCACATCCTTATTTAATGATCCTTCATACTGCACTGCATTTTTAATAACTGGCTGAGTGAAAAAAAAAAAAAACAAACCAAAACCAAACCACTGCATTACATCACCCAGGGCCAATACTTTCTTAAATAAGGGAAATTTCCCTTAATCTGAAGCCCAACAGACCAACTTCATCTGTTCTATTTACTTATACTCAGTGAATGCATGCCACAAAGCATAAGCATTTGCCATGGCAATACATTCAGCACTAGGGATTCTGGTGTGTGATAAACATTTTAAATACTATATGCAAATTCCTCCTTTTCCAGCAGAGGAAAGCTCCTATTCATTCATCCATTGTATACTGTGCATTTTTAACAGTTCAAGGGGTCACTTCAATAAACCCCAACCCAGACTGAATTGTATAGACATAGTCCAAGGCCCTGACTTTCTCCTAAAACACATAGTAGATGTTCCTTACTATTGTTCTTTATTTCTTACAGCAAACCAGGTACCTTGGAACTCTCCTTTCACGCCTTCCCATTTCACAGAGAAATCAATTTGTTTCTTCATACTGGATCCAAAGTTTCTCACACTCTAAGTGTAACTCTGATAACTCCTGATCATTAAAATGTCCTACAAAGACGCAGGCAAATGTTTTCATCTGTCTAGAAGAATATTCCAACCAAGGCTGAAAAGCAGGAAACAGCAGATACAGCCCTACACTTTTCAAACCACAGTTTGTCCGTGGATGAAGCCTGCTCTTCATTACCAAAAGCATTTTGGCAGGAAGGAAACATGCCAGGCACACTATTCTTCAGTAATACATGCACATAAATATAAAAAAAGATCGTATTTGGCAAGACTGTACTAATTTTCACATTTGATTGCTCTGGTCAAACAATTAACCTGCTTTGCTGATTAAAAAAAAAAAAAAAAAAGGAACTTTCTCTCCATTCTAGTTAATACAGACTTTTCTATCAACAAAAAAAATACATTCTTCTGTGGGACACCCAGAGCTGTGTGTCCAGGTTTGCTGTTCTGCCTCGGGGTTACACTCTGCATCTTAAATCATACAGCGTTTAACATAAAATAATATTGTTTGTGATCCTGTTGGTTTTCAAAAGCTAATGATATGTGCTACTTACAGCAAACTGCAAACCCAGCAGGAGGCATTTTAATTACTACAGTTGTTCAAAGAACAAGAAATGCATTTCCCCCTCATCTGTCAGCCAGCTGTACTGCAACCTGAATGCAAGGAACACAGAACAATAAAGCAAGCCTCTGAGAAAATCAGACAGAACTGGGACTTGACAAAGAGCAGTAAGAATATAAGCCAAATGCACCAATATTAGGCAGGAAGATTTGAGTTTTATAACATCTATTTCTTAGTAAATACAAATTTTCACCATTTGCTCTGGTTACAGGTTTAGCTTTGGTAGCAGAGCTTAGCAGACAATTTTGAAATACTCTCCCCGCCAAGGCGAGCTCTTCAACTGTACAATACACTGCTCCAGATCATGTGAGCTTGCAAATTCAGGCATGGAGGAAAAGCATGGCAGCAAAGTTAACTTAAATGCCTCTATGCAAACACACGTAGCATGGAGAATAAACAAGAGGAGTTAGAGAAGTGTGCGTGCCTGCAGGGCTATGATCTGATTGGCATCATGGAGACGTGGTGGGACGTCTCCTATGACTGGAGTGTGGGAATGGAAGGAGAGAGGCTCTTTAGGAATACAGGCAGGGGAGATGAGGAGGGGGTGTCACCCTCTATGTCAATGACCAGCTAGAGTGCATGGAGCTCCACCTGGGGATGGATGAGGAGGTGATCAAGAATCTACGGGTCAGGATTAAAGGGAGGGAAGGGACAGGGGACATTATAGTGCGGGTCTGCTGCAGGCCGCCTGACCAGGAAGACAGAGTAGATGAGGCCCTTTATAGACAGAAAGGAGTAGAGCACAAGCTCTACTTGAAGCACAAGCTCTGGTCCTCATGGAGGACTTCAATCACCCCCAATATCTGTTGGAGAGACAACACAGCTGGGCATCAGCAATCCATGAGGTTCCTGGAATGAGCTGATAACTTCCTTTTCCAAGTGATAGAGGAGCCAACGAGGAGAGGTGCCATGCTGGACCTGGTTCTCACCAACAAGGGACCTGGTTCTCACCAACAAGGAGGGGCTGGTGGGGAATGTGAAGCTCAAGGGCAGCCTGGGCTGCAATGACCACAAAATGGTGGAATTCAAGATCCTTAGGGCAGCGAGGAGGGTGCACAGCAAGCTCACTACCCTGGACTTCAGGAGAGCAGATTCTGGCCTCTTCAGGGACCTGCTTGGTATAGTACCATGGCATAAAGCCCTGGAGGGAAGAGGGCCCTGATAAAGCTGGTTGATACTTGGGGATCACCTCCTCCAAGCTCAGGAGTGATGCATCCCAACAAAGAGGAAGTCAGGCAAAATGTCAGGAGACCCAATAGCACCTTCCAGTACCTGAAGGGGCTACAAGTAAGCTGGGAAGGGACTTTTTACAAGGCCATGGAGTGACAGGACAAGTGGTAATGGCTGTAAGCTGGAAGAGGGCAGATTTAGACTAGCTATAAGGAAGAAATTCTTTCCTGTGAGGGTGGTGAGACACTGGTCCAGGGTGCCCAGAGAAGCTGTGGCTGCCCCCTCCCTGGCAGTGTTCCAGGCAAGGTTGGATGGGGCTTGGAGCAACCTGGGCTGGTGGGAGGTGTCCCTGCCATGGCGGGGGGGGTGGGACGGGATGAACTTTGAGGACCCTTCTGACTCAAACCATTTTATGATTCTACGAAATGTGGGAAACGAGAGTTTGCACCGCAGAATTGGCCATGCAAATTTCTCCCCAGCCCCTGAAGACTTACCCGCACACAGGCTTCTAGTTAGCCACTACTGACTTTTACCTCATTTACACCAGGTTAACTACTACAATACAAGACAACTTACTACTCCTTTAAAACAGAGTATGTTATATTGAGATCAGGTCCTTAACATTTTGACAATCCTGATTCCTCTAGGGCAACTAGTCTTGCAGAATTCATCTCAGTAACATTTACAAAGCAATTTAAACTACTTGGGCATTCATGGGATTTTTTTTTTCCTGAACAACAATAAATCTCAAGACTGGTTGACAAGTTCTCACAACAAATACCATCACACTGATGAGTACTTGGTAACAGCTTCATGTTCCAACATTAGCACTGAACTTCAAGCACTTGCTGAAGCTTGAAACAACAGACATTTCATTTTTTGGACTGAAACAAATGTAAGTTTATTAACACACTGTGCTGTTCAAATAAGACAGACTCCACCTGAACGTGATACCAATCTTGTAGACTACAGGTTAGCTAAGAGTTTCCAGTTAAGACACGGGGTTGAAAAGAGATATCCTTTGTCAGAAATAAATCTAGATAACACAAGGGAAGTAGTCTCTTCCCCTTCTGCTGAGCTCAAGTGATCCAAGAACTGTCAACTGAATATTTTAGTTGAGGTGTATATATACATGTATGGCTGAGTTTAACTTACCATGCCAGTAGCAACGCATTATTGGGCATGTCTTCATACACACGAGCCTGTACGGCTCAGTTTTCCTTCACATCTAGGCTCCATTTTGTGATGCCAAAAACTGTTTCTATCTTGAGATGATCAATACTCAGTTTTGGAAAAATAAGGAAAAGATTCAACCAGTTGTTCTCTACACTAAATGTAAAATTCACCTGGCCCATGAGAGGAGTAACTACAAGAGGGGCAACATCAGTCCACAGGGACTGATAGTGTATGTGCTACTTCTAATTAGGTTAAAAGGAAATGAAAATGGGTGAGTAATGACATGCACTGCAGATCTACTTACAAAGAAAATGAATCAAGATCTGGCATTTGTGAAATCTTAAATACTTTTTTTTTCTTCCACTTGTATCCTTCCCTTCCCCTACACCTTTGTACAGACATGAAACAAATCTAATTTATGCAAGTCCCAAAATTTCTCCTCGTACAAAACCTTTACTAACATACTATTTTTCAAGCAAAAGGGCAATTCAAAGACCACACGACCCAGAGGAACTCAGAATGGCATCTACCAGCACTCAACCAGGTAAGTGAAGAACTGCTGTCACCACCAGCATTAGATCCTCTCCTCAGAGCTGATGACCATGTTGCTCCAATTTTTGCTTAGCTTACTATCACAAAACTACTTATTGACTAATAGGTAACTACTTTATTGTTACTTGACTACTATACATTTTAATAATTGTTCCAACCTCTATTCTTTTCACTTGGCCTTTTCTATTTAGAAAATCATAGTCTTTAAGGTAATGGTATTTTCACCTCACAAAACGTCCTAACCCTATGTGCTGGATTTTCAGCTTGACTGGTCTCTCCTTTGAGCTGATGATTTAAAGTGTTAGAGACTGCATTTCCACCACATTTATCCATGAAATAATTCTTAATATCTTTCAAATTTGGGTAACTTGAGGACTGTTTCACTTAGTTATCCAAGGAAATTGAACAGAAGCAGCTTAATGAGCAGCGCTGAGTACAGAATTCACATCAACGAGCTGTATATCCCACAAAATGTTTTGTGTGATGGGTTGTTAATATTCTTTTCAGTATGTAGAGAAACATAAAATTCAGAATTCTCTTCAGAATGGAAAATGGCTTTTAGTTTAGTTTAGAAGTATGCTTTCAGACTAACTTTTGGAGATGCCAAAATGTCTTCTCATATATACGTTAGAAACAATTAACAAACAAGACCTGTTTTTCGTTGAGTTGAGAGGGGACAGGAGTATCATCAGATGTGTACAGACTTCAGATCATCACAAACTCAAGCAGCAATGACTCTCTCATCCCTAGTACCTCCACAGCATTTGCGTCATCCCCCAGCCTCCAAGGGGCTTGTATGTTGTAGCTGCAGGGGAACAGAGGCTGGCATGTACACATACCGTGTGAACACCATCATTATGAAGATGTTAACAAAGAAATTCCTTTCCAAGTAAAAAAACCTCTGTAGAACACCAGATGCTCCTTCCTGATGTTAATTAGTAACAGTGGAAATCCTCCCCCGCCCCGTAATAAAACAAAAGCAAAAAACCTCAGTGCCTTCTCTGTGCTACGCCTCATGTTTTGGCCTTCGTCACTGATTTACAACTAACAATCCTCTCTTTCTATACTATTGACTTTCAAGAAGAGCTGCCCTGAATGAGCATAAATTTAGCTCTTGAAGAACAATACTCTGAAAACACTCTTAATTAATTACAGTGTTTTAGCCAAAAGGTGTTTTTGTCTTCCCAATGAGTAGTGGATTTGATTAATAAAAATAGTCTTCCAGAGAACTAAAATCTGCCTCTTGTACACACTGAGCTTAATTTTAAAAAAAAACATAACACCAGAAAGACTTCATTGGAAGGAGAGGATAACATACCTAGGCTTATTACAAATATGCGTCAAGACTAGGAAAAGACTGCCTAAGACCTTCATCCTCTCAAGAGACACAAATTGATAAATTTCTTATCCATGTGTTTAGCCCACATCCATGGCTAAACTGTCCCAGTTGCTCCATCACCCACTGTCCCTTTCCCAGCTGAGAAGGGGAATTGGGAAAAAAGGGAGAAGCCCCCTGGGCTGAAGTAGAAACAGACTGAATGAAACAACAGAACTAATACAATCACCAACATAAAGTGTACAAGGTTCTGCTCAGCCTGGTCTTCTGCAGCAGAAGGAGCAGGAGACCAAGAGGGAAGAACCCCAGGAAGAAGAACTCCACTCTCAGTGAGCTCCCTCCTTTTATCATGAGCAGATGAGGGGTGTGGGATACAG
The DNA here is from genome assembly GCA_028020825.1 of Podargus strigoides. Lineage (NCBI taxonomy): Eukaryota > Metazoa > Chordata > Aves > Caprimulgiformes > Podargidae > Podargus > Podargus strigoides. Next base: position 42,005,686 of record CM051624.1, on the reverse strand, counting down.
CTGTGAGTCAGTGCCTTGAGTGGATCTCCCACTGCCTGGGGCTGCTCATGGCTGCCTGCATGGCTGGCCCATGGGGCTGTGCCTGGGGAACCAGGACACCATGTAAGCAAAAAAAAAAAAACCCAACAAAGAATAAGAGACAACTTATAAACTTCCCTTCATCATTACTTACTTGCATAGCAGAAGAAAGGAGTGACTTAATTATGTCCTGATATTCTGATACCTGTATTCACCAACTACTGGACTGATCTCAAATGAAAATGTATACATATGAAAAGGGATAAGTGAGCATATGTTCTCATATTTTGCTAGGTAAGAATAAAAAATATTTGGTAGAGAGATTTAGAGGTCAAAGCGAGTATTTTGAGATCAGAATATAAATGTTTATTTTGCAAACATCCCCTTGTCCCCACATTATATTTTTTCATACAACTGTAACAACACGTTAGCTTCCAGGAATTCAGTGGTGAAATGGGTCTTCTATATTACACTGTCTTCTTGCTGCTCAAGAGAATTATCAAAGGATAAAAGAGTCACACTAAAAACCAAAGATGAAAAGCCTAGAATCAGACTGTATTGATCAGAAGGGGAGCTACATTTTTTGGTTGCAGTTCAGATTGCTGAGTGATACAAGCATTTTCCACTAATGGAAATATGCCCATTTCACCCACACAGAGGTGGGACAGCAGTTCTGCTAGCATTTTGGCTCACAAAGTTTTGATTTCTTTTGGGAAACTGCACATAAACAAGCTCCATGTGCCTAGTAAAATAACCTACCAGGAGAAGCACAATTTGAATCAAACCACAAAATATGTAACAGGATCCAATCAATATCACCCTATTGCAAAACACCTTGTGGTAGGTACTTTGGGGAACTGCATGAATTAACTGTTAACCTTTCCAAGGGTACATCCAAAGGAGAAATGGGTTAACAAATTCTTCCTGAACAGTGTTTTCAAGTGAACTTGTGAGAGTATGTTTCTGCCCAGCTGGATATGAAAAGGCAGGACACTAATGCTCTGATGGTTAGTCCACTAAAATTCATCTGAAGGCCACATTAGAGACAACTAGCACAAACCCATTCATACCATTCATATCTCAGTGAAAGGTATTCCCCCATTTACTAAAAAAATAATAAATAAAAAATGCATTTTTCCCATTTCATAGAAGTTTTGGTCTGTTTAGATAGTAATTGTGTAGATAATATAAAACAGCCAGCTGAAAGCAGAAATACAATCTTTCAGCAAGTAGGTAACCCACTGCAAGTTCTGGGTACCACAGTAAGGTGCAAATAACATTACCCAAACACCATCACTGGGAGATTTTGCCTCTGTCAGCATACAAATGACTGACATCTTACAACAGAACTTTGGGATTCTTTTTTTTTTTTCCCTTTTTTAATTACCTGAAATTGTAGATGCTCTGTCAAGCTTAAAACTATACAAATGATTCTCCTACTCCCTTAAGGATTTTAAGAGCCCTTAAGAAGAGAAATGAACTGGAAGATGGGAGATTTAGACTAGATATTAGGAAGAAATTCTTTCCTGTGAGGGTGGTGAGACACTGGCCCAGGATGCCCAGGGAAGCTGTGGCTGCCCCCTCCCTGGCAGTGTTCCAGGCCAGGTTGGATGGGGCTTGGAGCAACCTGGGCTGGTGGGAGGTGTCTCTGCCCATGGAGGGGGGTTGGAACAAGATGAGCTTTGAGGTCCCTTCCAACCCAAACTGTTCTGTGATTGTATGATTCTATGATTTTTATATGTATGCTGTCAAAAATAAACAAACAATAACTGTAACAAGCAGTAAGGGACACTCAGCATATGAAAATCTCAGGATTGCAAAGAATAAAACTGGTTTTTAGGAATATATTAGTTTGGCAATTAAAGACAATTTATGGAGCCTTCTGAAAACACTGTAGATGAAATAATGCATCTGTTAAGTGCCCATGATCAGATGGTTACAGTGTGCACTTATTGCCTATCGTTCTTCTCTGACAATTTGAAGAGTAGTGAAAATAGCTCTGTTAAACTCCAAAACTCAGCCCTCCTTCTTTATTACATGCAGATGTTACATACATGTAAAGCACTACCACGGGAATAGTCCTCCAAAGATCAAGTGCAAGTCTGCTGAAGACAGGCATTACATAAAATCTATCAGCTTTGAGAGTGAGGCTCTCCTCCTAAAGAAAGGAAGCCCACTGCTATTCTAAAAATTGGGGGAAAAAAAAATTACTGAGACAGAAACTTGCTGTAAGTCACATAGGATCACAGATGATCAAGGAACTGCATTCAATGTCTCAATTCTTTGATTAGGTTGGCCCAAGTGGCAAGGATGCTTTTCTTTGATGTTTACATTTATGACCCCTGGTGGTAATTACAGTATGCCAGGAAGCCTACAGATTGTCCCTATATTTATACTCTAGCTACAATAGCAGAGAAATATTTTTAAAAACAAAACCAACACCATCTTTGTCTTGCAAAATCAGTTGCCAACAATGCAGATCCCCTTATTAACACGGAGGAGTTCAACAAGGAATGCCCCCACATATTCAGCAGGTAAACACTCAGAGTCACACTGTCAAATGTGTAACCAAATGCCCAACTCCCTCCAGCAGGCTCTTTTCCTTCTTTGGAGGATGCATTCATAAAGCTAAGTTCCACAAATACCTCTAGTGAATACTCATTCCTTAGGACAAGGCTCTACTATAGAGGAATCATTAGAATCATGGTATCAATACAACAGCAGATTAAGATCACAAGACTTCTCACTGCTACCCTGCTCCCAAGTCTGTCAATGCAGCAGTGGGCTACACAAGCAGGAGCAGCTGGGATGTTCTCAATTACTTTGCAACAGACCTACACCACCAACCACAAGAATTCTGAATTCTGGACTGGAGAATTCAGGCTAAACAAATCACGTTAAACCATCCTTCTTTACATTTCTGAAGATTAAGAGAGCTCCTGCTTTTAGGTGAGAAGGTCTATTTCAGCTCAGGATAGTAGTAAATGAAGCATGAAGTGAGTATCTGCTCACCTATGGGGCTTTGACACCCATCCTAGATTATGTGCGTTCTGTTGAGCCACTGCATTCCCAGCACAAGCCCTGGGGCCACAGACTGTAATCTGAAATAAAAAAATACCTGGGCCACACTGAGCAAAGTTCTAGTTTGAGATAAGAAATTTACCAAAAACAAGTAAGTGACTGTGTTTGAAGACTTTGTGCTGGATAGGTATCACCTGTCCTCCTTCAGCTGACCTAAACCCTAATAACAAAAATACTGGTCAAATCTGTACCACTGGCTGATACAACACGACACATCCCCAGAATTAATGATTCTGGAATCACAGTCTCAGACCCATCTTATACTCTGGCACAAGGCAGTTTTAAGGAAGACAGTATTGATTATCCATGCCTTATCCATGGGCACACAATTCTTCAGGGTTGAAAACCGTTGTATTTGTTTGTATGGGTGCTGTAGGTTTCTTTAGTTTAACAGCTACTGGCTACTTTCAGAAATTCTACTATAGTTCAGAGGCAATATTACCCCCTTCCATCAGGGAACAAAGGAAACAGAGAAACAGAAATAACTGGAGCCACAAGGTTTGCAGGGGCAGTTATCCCAAAGCGTGCAAAGAATCCATAGTGCCAAAGGATGCAGACACAACAAGCTGAATGTCAACCTGATGTGATGCTGCAACAAGACTGAAAAAAAAAAAATATTTGACAGTACATTCTCTGGATCATTAACAAAGTCTAAAAATATCCTTGGTCAGCAGCTTCCCTTGACACAAGTGATCCATTCAGAAAGGCAAGTCAGCCTCCTACCAAATCCTGATCAATAAAAAAAAATCCACATGATACAGAAACATCTTCTCTTGGCAAGTTAAACAGGCAGTGCTTTGAACATCTAAGCATCGCAGTAGGGGAACCAACAATTAAAGCAGCAGAAAGCTCTGGAGGTACACAAGGGGAAAATGCAGAGGACAGAAGTTTGAAAGACTAGTGTTGAAGCTGTGTGCCACAGCACCTCTCATAAGCACTCCATTTACATAGCTGGTTTGAAACCCCGTGTAAAATATGTATTTCCTTTGGAAAAAGCATCTACTTGGCAGCAAGAATCAATCACATGATTACATGTTAATAGACAGAAACAGAATGCTCTGAATGCATCTAATTATAGTAATGGGAACCAGAAGGGAAAACATTATCCTCTGGAGTGACAGAGGTGATGGCAAGATATTCCAGAGCTTTCTATGTGTAGCTCAGAGAAGAATGATCTTCCCTACCCTCTAATAATTTTAAACACAAACCAAACCCCACATTTACATGATACCATTAATAGCAAAACAGCAACTACACATATAACTAGCATAACCCTGGCATGGCACAAATACATGGAAGGCTGATAATTCCCCGCAGAGCGACTGTAACACACCAGAAAAGCTCAGCCACAACACAACTGAGAGCTGACTTCTTGATCTGCACTACAGGAGCACGGGAGCTGTTGAAACAGGCATAAACTTACCCAGTAACAGCTCAAGACACTTTGCTCTTCCATGACAGAGGCCATGTGGTTGTCATCAACACAACTCTGACATTCAAGTGTGAAGTTTCTAATTTTAAACCTTCATCTCGAGAAAGCTCTAGCTCAATTTTTATACAGGCAAGTGTCTGAAGTGGCCCATTTTCAAGTCACAAAAATACAATCAAACAGGCATATCTGCAGCTCTGGGGCAAAAGCTGGGAAGTATTCCAAATATTAGTTCAACTTTCAAAGCAACTTCTTTACTGGACCAGGAGGAAAAAAAAAGATTTGAATGTTAAACCCACCGTAGCGGTGAGTTGCATATGCAGGGACCGCCAGACCATGGAAAACAAAACCTCCAGCAGCAGAGATGTTCTGGGTCAGCTGATCAGAGACTACCTTGACTAATCATCAAGTTAAGCTTAGAGTGAAATGCAGTAAAGCCACATGAAAGTGAACAGATTTCCTTATTTAAAAGAATCAACACTCACCTCTAGCTACATATATCGCTTATTAAATATTCTGCACCAATCAAACAAGTCTAGCAGTGCTAAGAAGCTCCATTCTCCATGTTCTTGGCATAACACAGAGTGGCAGAGGAAAGTTCTTTGCTAAATATAAAATTCCCTACTTCACAGGTGAAGCTCACCTCCTGTCCTGAGCAGCAATGCCACCTAAGGTGTGTTGTTTTGTTTTAAAAAGGTCACGATTGGTAAAATAACACGTCACTCATTGCAAGCTTCAGTCAGAATTCATGGACTTAACGCTAACAACCTCTTAAGGTTAAAGACATGTTAACTAATGTGGCTTGAAGTATGATCTTGAACAATCTGCCTATTCAATCTCCTTCCCCACCAGGAAAAGCTAGAAGGAATTTATTTTCACAGAAGGATCGACTGAGTTTGTGGATGTTATTTGCAAAAGCATTTGACAGCGTTGACAAAAAGTAATTCTGGCATCATCCACCACCCATGGCAGCTTCACAGAAGTACATTGTTCTCCCAGTGCAAATAAATCCTTCCATGCCCATCACCTGTCCCCACCAGCTCCTGCCTGTACTACATCTACTACCGTGACTACTACCCACAAAGTAGAATTTAACAAGGCTTCTCTTCTGCTTTTTTGGTAGGTGAACTACCTGCTGTAGGAACTCGCAGAGCTGCCCTCTTGGGTGGATCCCACCTTGCCCATAGACTTGTGCATGTCTAGGTGGTGCAGCAGGTCACTAATCATTTCCTCTTGGATTGTGGAGGCCTCATTCTGTTCCCCATCCCCTAGGTACCCAGCAAACAACTAGTCCTGCTATTAAAGACCAAGGCAAAGAAGGCATTAAGTACCCCAGCCTTTTCCTCATCCTTTGTCACTATGTCTCCCCTAAATCAACCAGTCCCCTAATCCACCAAGCCTCAGTGCAACGCACACAACTCAATGCAGGACACTGTCTCATCTGGCAAACACCACTGTCAGACAGTCAGATCTGTTTGGTTTATACTGTCAAGATGCTTTAGAGTCTTAAAGATTAATTATAAATCAAAGCATCATGACTCTCAAAAGAACAGACAGTTCTGCCTAGCTTTTGCAGGATGCATCCCATGCAGTGCTCTATTCTCACTTATTCTCATGGCAACTGCTCAAGTTAAAAAAAACACATTTACATAATGAGATTGTGAGATAAACTGGAAACCAAGAATTTCAAAGTTAACAGTCAGCTCTTTGTCAATGCTAACGATGTGCATACTTGTGTGCATGTGAGTGGGCAACAATCATCTGCAAAAATGAAAAAAGCGCATTAGCATTAAATTTTGAATTTTCTGTGTCTTGCTTGGGTTGCAGATTTAATTACTTTTTCATAGAGGCTTCTTGTCCATTTTCTGAGAAGGCCAAAAACTAGAGGATTATGAAAAATGAAATGTATCCACAGAACTTTATTGCTCTAGCCAAGTAATTATTTTTAAGCTCTTTTAATGTTTTGAAAGCTTTGTCTCAAGTAATCAAACACCACTTTAAGGAAGCTGTTCATGATATTTATGAATGCAATTGCTACAGCAATTTTTTTCTCAAGCTATTAGCGCGTTGGGTCTCACGAGTCAAACACAGGATTAGGGTAAATGAGTTTCCTGATGCCTGTGACAGTGTGAAGAGAGGGAGAAAGGGAAGAAAAAACCTACTGCAAACAGTAGAAATAGGAATTCAGAAAGTGCCCACTTTTATCAGGAGCACTGCCACACCACCATGCTAGAAGATTCCACGATATTCAACGCTTCATCTCAGGTGAAAACACAAGGTCCTGACTGAAATACAGTCCTGTATTTCAAGTTTCCATACTTGATCTGCTGTTTACTTGGGATTTTTCACAGGACTCAAATGACACCTTACCTTAGTCTGTGCCCCACTGCTCTCAATGCAATTCCTCTGGAAAGGTACCTGAAACCAGAAGCACGTACTCCCACCACATCACTAGGCGTTCATGGAGAGCAAAGCAGTTTCTCCGTGTGAGTTCTTAGGGCTCCCACTTTGCCCTCTGGATTTGTCTGAACATGTCCCTTCTGAGCCAGCTGCTGTAATTAATTTGGCTTTTGGTAGTTTGCAAGGAAAAGCTGAAGGTAGGATGCATCTAACAGAACACAGACTGAATGACCTGAGCTCTGGAAGCCTACATGAAGCATTTAAAAAAATGTATGTTTTACATGCATCATGGCAAAAGCTGCAGTGATGTTGTATGAACTGATGATGAGTGCATGGGTGTGCGAGTGGGAAGTTCACTCTGTCCTGTAGGAACGAGGGCTATGTTAACAGCTCTCCCTCAATGGACCAAACTAGTGCTTCCTTTGAAACACACTTGGGCAGAGCAGAGCTAGCACTGTGATTTGTAATAGTAAATGCTTTTAAATGACAACAGACAGGAGTTTCATCCTTGTGAGGAATGAAGTTCCTAACCTTAGCTAAGCATGTACAACAAGAAAAAGCAGCAGCTTTCTCCAGGGCTGGCAGAACACATGGCTAAGATGCAGCATGAAATCAAGAGGGAAAAGACAGGTTGACAGTGTCTTTTGAAAAGGCATTCACTCACAGCTTGCAGACATTCCTCACTCACACCTTTCTATCACAGAACAGCTCCCTGGCTCCCCTCCCTTTGACTGCACAGCGGTAAAGGGCCACATCTGCCACTCCTCCACCAACAGAACCAAAACCACATCAGCCAAACACTGGTTTTACCCACGGGCCATGTACCACCAGAGGTGCCACTGGGGAAGGGTGACACCAAATCACCAAGCTCACAGGGCCCAGCAGAAAAGCCCAGAGCTTCTTATGTCACTGAGACACACTGGTCAAGAGGCAGCATCCATTTCAGATTCACCAGAAGGCCACTGAACTGCACTGCTTGCACAGTCAAAAGCATTGTAGAAACACCACTTTGAAGTCTCACTATGGAAAATATCTTTAAAATATATTAAAGCACAAAGAAGCCCAGAACATTTTCCAAGCTAATTAAGATATTTAACATTGTTCTTAAGCAGCATAAATACTTTGAAGCAGCACATAGGCTGCTCTGCAAAAGGAACTGCCAGAGAAAGCGGTATACATCCTCCTCTGAAGAACAAGGGCCCTCAAGTTGTATGACCCTTTATCCGTACAGTCATGTTTATAAAATTACATTAATTATATACAGGTTTGCCATGGAAACAAAGTCAGTAAGCAGACAGATTTAAGTATGTGGTAAGCCATGAGAGGTGTTTCAGAGCAGTGAAAAACACGCAAGTGTTATCTTCCTCTTCTCCTTCTACCCTCCCAAGGAAGGTCCCCCCCTAACCAGATCTGCTTCCTGGACATTTCACACAATGCATGGCAAGTAAAACATGTGTCTGCTTCCTGAAATCATTTTCATGTAGCTTGACAGTGCCTAAGAGAACAGATGCTGTCGAGCACTTGCTGAGGCTGCAGCAGAGTCATCTTTCACCCACAGAAGACAGACACCAGGCACAGTACTCCCACCAAGAGCCTGGCCATTCCCTGGGCCAGGCTGGGGACAAGGGCCTGGACCCCACCCTCCTCCCTGCTTCCCAGGGCATCTTCATGCCTAAGGGACAGGCAAAACGGGAAGGGGGGAACCCCCAAGCTTCTCCCTGTCCCGGCTCACAAGATACACTTTCAGCCTGAAACGCTACATGTAAACTATGCAGGGCAGAAGGAGGGTTCAGAAATTGAGATCCAGCAAAAACAGAAACAGGTAATAAATTCAGCTGGACTGAGTGAGGATGAATTCATGTGATTTACCAGTCACTGACTCTTTGAGAACCAACCTCAGTCACTTCCATACAAGGAGAGAAAAACTAGTGCCAAGAAAAATGAAAGACAATCCTTATTTGATCATTGTTTTGAGTTCCAGAGATCAAAAAAGCCCAAACAGTCTAATAAATAAATGAAGTCATAACATCTGCATCCCTCCTGTTTTCCTCTGAAATGAAGCACCTATGCAAACATACAAGACTTGGGGGGGAAAAATAACCCCCAACAGATAAAACACAGAGGACAGAAGGAGATCAGGGCAGGCTGAGCCACACACAAGATGTTTACAGAAAGGTTGACATTTAAAGATGAAGGCATAGAGCAGTAGTTTAATAAGTTCCTAATGACAGAGTGGGCCTGAATTCAGCTTGATCTAACCACTGGAGAAGTAACAAGCCAGAAGACAAGCTCAGTACTCCATGATCCTACCTCAGAATGAGCGGAATCTTCTTGCAAGAGAGTTACTTAGCAAGACTCAGCAACAACTGGTCCATGAGATCTTCACAAAATATGCAGATGGGATGGAGTGTTCATTAAATGCCAGGCACACATTCAGAGTACAGTTCACAGAAAGAGCTGAAGCAGCCCAGTGTAGGGCAGAGCTCTCTAATCTCAACATCAGTCTTCACCCACAACAGCTGAGACAAATCCACTCCCTGTGTGGGAAACCAAAGAACTAGAGAGTTTGTTCTGCATGCAGAACAGAAAGGGAGGGTCACAGTTAGAGTTGCTCTGTACCTGCAGTAAATGACCTGCACTACAGCCTTGTACATGCCCAGAAACCAGGCAGGGAATGTGATAATGTGATAGAGTGCATGCCTTGCTAACAGTACACCCTTGAGGAGGAGTTAAGACTGATAAGAGTTGGATGAAATACACTGACCATTGCTGTCTTCAGCCTTGAGCATTGATCACAAGGAATAGAACTGATAGAAAGCGCCGATTGTTTAAACTTACTTCAAACTTACCTCATGAACACAGTCAAATGCCCTCCCCTAGGCTGGAAAAGACCCCTACTCACAAAAGGCCCCTCCCCTTTGAGCACGTGTGATAAAAAACAGAAGCGCTGTCACTTTAAATGGAAGCACAAAACTAGTTAACCAATCACTCAGGCACAGGATATCCCTATACTTAGAGATAAAGTAATTTTGCATACTTTGGTCTATAAAAGGAATCCTGTATTACAGGGAAGGTGTCCTAGCTTTGGGGGAATCCCCCCCCCCAGCAGCCCTTTACTGCGCAGAATTGGAATAAAATCCCTCTGCTCCGTGTGTGTACTGGCATCTCACACACACAGGGTAAATGGCCCCAATTTTGGGATAACATAACAAGGAGGGAAGTGAAAACAGAGTCTGTGTGACATCTGCTCCAGTCAGTGGTCCTGCAAGCTGGGAGTCTCACTTGCATTAAGTTTTCTTTGGTGCTTCATTATTTACCTCCTTTAAAAAAAATATTGACTTTACATAAAAAAAAGAATGATCTTTTCAAATACGCCTAAGAGCATGGAACCTGATAAAAGTTAACCTTTCTTGTGCATCTAAGCAGACACTCTGGGGAAAAAAAATCCACCATCATGGCTTTTGGCTTTCTTGTTGGGACATAGCCATAACACACACAAGAGACACATTCCTTTCTCAATGTGAAAAGGGCAGAGGTGTACAGCCCCCTCTTCATTTCCCTGCCTCGCTCTCTGTGTAGTAAAAGGGAAAAGGGTATGGAAAATAAAATAGAGAAAAGGGAAAAAGCTAAAGAAGCTCCTTTAAACCTTTGGGAAAAGAGACAGAATGTGTTGTGATTGCAATTCCAGAGGAAACTCAGAAGAGTAATATAACAGTTCTGGAGAGGCAGTCCTGTAGCCCCTGGAAAGGACATCTCAAAAGCATCAGGAGACTGCTCCCACCTAGCAAACCACAGGCAGGGAACTGCTAGCACTGTCAGAGAAACTCATGACATATGCTATACATCAAGGCCATAAAGTATAAGCAAGTACAAATCATGTGGTAAAGTAGGCGGAAAGGACATTCCTTCTCTAACAGCTTTAGCACAAAGGGAGCAGAAATGGACTCCTCTCACCTGTCTGGGACTTGCAGACACCATTAAACTTGTAATATTAAATCTCTGTTGAAATTATAATCAAGAAACACACATTTTCTACAAACACTGCAAACTGATGATGTTGTTTCAGAGGGTCAGTGCCTGCCACCTGTATCAGAGAGATGTGGTCCATCCCAGAGAGCAGGACAGAGCAGAAAGGAATGTACACCCTGTCTTCCCAGGGAGGTACAGGATTTCTCCTGCACGTGGGCTTTGGGGTTTTTTGTATTTGTTTGTGTGCTTCCTGCCCCTCCATGGTGACACTAAAACAGGAGAACAATGACTGAGTAGGAAAGATTTACCTGAATAGGACAACAGAACTTTCTAGTATTTTAACCATAGGTAGTGGATTGAAGTCTGAATATGGCTTAATGCTTAGTTCCTCTTGTTTGATACCTCGAGAAAAGCCCAAACTGAACACCTGAAGAAAGGGCACGAAACAAAAACTGAAGAGAGGAAGAAACACGCAAGCAAACAAACAACAGGAACAAATGAGGAAGAGCCCCTGATGGCTTATAGGAAAGAAGACAATTAAGACAAAACAAAAACAGGGGGAAGCATAAATTTGACTTAATTTTGTTACAAACAAAAACTTAATAAATTGCTTGAAGAGTTTTTCCAACAAGAGAAAGTAGAGAATATGGTGAGGATGAAACAATGAATGCAAGAGCACAGGTTCAGTGTGTTTTCTCTACTCCTTAGTTACACGAGGCTTTCTGGGAAGACTGGCCATATTACTGCTGCACAGATAAGAAAGGCACAGACCAAAAGCATTCCTGTACCTTCCTGGGAAATTCATTATTTGAAGGTTAACTCATTTTGCAGCGTTTTTCCATGTTTCCTGGTTTCTACCTCAGACGGGCCGTACAGCTTGCAAAGGCATTGTGCTGTGATCTCTCTCCAATACGTGAGCCCACAAAAGCTCTTCTGCACGTTTCCTCAGGTACCTCCAGCCAGCACTCCTTCACATACAGAGTCTTGAATTACACCCAGCTTGGCCAGGAAGTTACTCTCTGGATATTTTCTTGCAATTATCAGTCATGACTAGAATCTGATCTCCTATGGCTGCCAACTAATCATCAGCTCTTTGGGATTTATGTATCAAGACGTGGTGGGAAAGGCAGTCTGCAAAACAAGGGAGAGACTAGCAGTGGCTTCTGCAAACACTCAGTGATTCAATCACACTTGTGTTGGGAGCTCAAGAGGAAGAATTTGGGCTCAGGCATGTAAACCTTGGCAGCTGATTCATCACAAAACTGATTGTGTGTGTCTAAGAGAGGAAGGTTACTACCATCTCAGTCTTAATTATATGAGCTGGCCCCCACAAGAGAGCAAATGACAAGACTATGGCCAAGTGATCCTTTCATTAAACAAACAGATAAATAAATAAGAAATCAGCCCATGGCTTAAGCCCCTGCCTATGATCTCCAGCCCCTGTCTGCACACCAGGCTCTGCTCGCTGCCACCATGTCTCATTTTTATCACAACAGCTGCTCTAGCCCTCTCCTACTTGCTGCAGCCACCCTGCTGTCTGAGCCCACCGCTGAAGAACCCCTCTAACCAACCATCAACATACCTGTTCCAATCTGGTCAGACAAGTTTGGCTTTAATAGCAAGCAAAAACAACAGAAGAAAAACCTCAGCCTGGAACTTGTTAGCTTTTGAACAGAACATAGGGCCTTCTCATCTGCCTTTTCCTGGTTCATCACAGCCATACAGTTATTAAACAAGGATGTAACTTCCCCCACAGCATTGCTTTCCTCAAGTCACACACTTATTGTTTCCTGCTTCTAGAGTGTGAAAAAAAAGAAAACTAAATTTGACAGCAAGTTAATCACTGTAAGGACACTCTCTTTCCCACACAATATTTCTACAGCTACGGGTTCTTAACAAGCATCAGTGCCAAATACCTTGCAGAGCTTCCATTTAATTGCACATAATGATCCCTTTCCTTCAAGCCAAGTCCAAACCATCTCCTTGCAAACCAATCAGCAAGGCTCCATCCACCACAGACTTCAAAGTTAACTGACACAATAGCTCAAGTTTTAGTTCAAAAACCTTTCTCAAAGAAAATTCTCGGCTCTAGAACTCTAGGGTAGTCTTAAATCTTCTCGTGTAGAGGGTAAATCACGAGCACTGTTTGCCATGGAAAAACCTGCCCCGAAAAGTCTAAAAGTATTTTCCTGGACAGCCATCACTAAAACGAGGTTGGTGTTTGCTAGCTGTTCAGTGTGTAGGAGGCAAAGGGAAATGACTATCCAAGAATAAAGAGCTGAACAAATGGAACAAGCCAAGTTTTTTAATTCCCACAGGTTTTAGCGCAGTGTAACACATTTCCTAACCTCTTAACAAACCCACCAGACCCTCAAACTAACTTCCAATTAAGAACTAGCTGGTAAGCATTATTGCACCACAGTAAATGCAGTGATATCAGAATAAACAAAGCCTTGAAAGGTTTTGCTTTGAAGCCTCGGAGGATGTAATTCAGCACCAATGCCCAAACCCAACAGTAGCTGTCACTTCAGAAACGGTATTGATTTTCTTCAAATGACTTCATAATATTGCATAAAGCTTTCAAAAGTTAAGAGTTTGGTATTCTTCATCTCTAAGACAGGGATCAAGCATATGACAGACATTCAACCAAAATGCCCAAAGTAATTTTCCATACCAACAGCAGGAAGCATCAGGTGGCTCTAGCTGCTAGCACCTCCGTGCTCAGGACATGTGAAGGGGAATCCCATTGTCCCAACCTTCAGCCATGTTAGTGGAAACACTAGTTAACTTATTACTTATTTAACTATGGTGTAGGTACGAATAAGATTTCTGCACCCAGTGCTCCCCACTCACAAGGTTCCTACAGCCAACAGCTGGTTTGACATCTGAATTTGAATAGAGATACTATAAAAGCACCTCATGGCACTGTACCTTCTGCACTCCTCCCCCTGCTTGTTCTCCAGGTCTTACTGTTTGCATAGACTCTGTATTACAAATAAACACAAAATTAATTATTCAGCTTCTAATTCCCATTGCATGTTGATGTTTATGTAATTGAAAACCATATAATTACTTTATATTTATAACATCCCTCATAAATATGGATTTTTAACACAGTTCTTCATAGCAAATTAGCACATACTCTCTGGTAATGTGAGATGGGAGGATGAGTTAGTTTGGCAAGCTGAGGGAACTGTACACAGACTGAAAAGACTGGTGGATTGTCTCTCACCACAATTTTCAGCAGGCAGAAGAAAATGCACTGTGGTGCCCAGCTATCCAAGAAAGCTTGATCAGACTCTGGGACACAGGTTCTAATGCAAGAGCAAGAAGGGAAAGCTAGAATTCAACAGCCTCATCCTTCACAGATTTACAGGTACTGACATACTTGGCTGAGGATGAATCTCAGCTTAATCTAAAGCCTGGCAAGAAACTTTTTTTTTTGGTGGTAATCCATTTGCTTATCAAGTTTCATCTGCTAGTTTTAGATCACGCAGTATGAAATACTTGTCTCTGGAACCCTGCCTGGCAACTTGCTTGGGTTTTAAAAATCACCCTGAAGCAATTTATGCTCCATAGTGAATACAGCACACTGGTATAAGCAACTTAAAGACGATGTGCAACAAGGAAACAAATGCCATTTGCTTCAGCTGACCCCAGCTGGCCTGGCTGGGACCAACATTCGGAAGGAGTGAAGACAAAGTAAGGGCTGGTAGACACACTTTGATGTTAATACCACCTCAGTTGTGACGTATCCCCCCCAAATTCAGTTTTCCATACCCTTATTTCTCCTATAAGATGATATAAAATCCTACCTTCTGTAAGGCAGAGTGAAATTGTAGCTGTGCCAGCCAGTAGAGAAAAAGCAGAATTGCTCTAAGTGAGGATTTCTCAAAATACCAGACACAAACCACCCAGACCTATCGACGACCTGCACACATGAGGTCACCTACGTTTCCGAGGTCAGTCCTGCATTCCTAGCTGCTCTCCCTCCTACGAGTCAAGTGCATCACCCCAGCAGAGTTTCTAGTTACAGACATCTGGCTGACCCGGAGCTGCTGCACTTATTCTTGTTGAGCAGATGTCAGTAAAACTTTTCAACAGACCTTGGAAACCCCACACAGGGGGACTGTCTGCACTGAAAACACGCTGCTTTAGGTCAATTACAGAGTTGATTATGTATTAAACTGTTACAACATCTGAACAGAGCCACTTTTACACCTAGTCATGTTGGCTTTGCTTGTGGCTTTACATCTGAGTAAGAGCACACATACGAGGTGTGACATATGTCAGAAATTATTCCCAGATATAACTGAAGTTTTGAAAAGATCCAGATTTTAACCATGTGCAAAACTAATTTCAGTCGGGGACAGAGTTGCAGCCTGACATCTTAGGAACCACATCTTCCAACTTTACTGCTGGCAGCTGCAGGGGGAACAAAGAAAACAAAACAAACCTACCCCAAAGTCTTACACAAAAGATGCCGGGATCTGTTCCTCCTGCTCACACACAGATCTGAGCAGCAAAACTGGTCTTCAATTCCACTGCTGCACAAAGAGAACAGCCCAACTCCTGAAGAGCAAGAAAGGAAAACTCTGGTGCTCTCTGCCCAAGCCCCTGTGCAAACTGCTGAATGTAGTGAGCTTCCTCAGTTGTTCACCTCGAGAAATCACTCTAACCTAGTGGTTACAGACATGACACTGCCAGACCAGGATTTGCAAAGGCACTGAAGCATAAATTAACCTCAGACTTTTTGCTGCCCTGATTAATGCAGGCAGGTGTCAAAGCTAGATTCAGGCTGAAGCATTATCACTTAGCTAAGATTACCCTTAGTAACCAGGCACTGCCACCTATGAACAGTTAATGCATGCCAGCAGCCAGGGCGTGGCGTGACCTGCCAATATATAGGGTATATTCCAAACACCTACATGCTGTTAAAAATTTGTGGAAAATGTATTTGAAAAGAATTGATTTTTACTAATGAGAGCTCAAGAGAGAATTTAATTAGCCTCAAGAACAATGGGGTAAAAGAATGTCCTTTATTTTAAAACTTGTCTTCCTCTAGCGTGATATTTTATCACTTGTCTTTGAAGTTTTTAAGCACAGGCAAAGAAACTGGATACTCACGTCATCGTCTTTTCCTGAAGCACTTAATTAGGCATAAAGGCCACAAAGCGAAGGTAAAAATATCTGGACACAATTGTCAAGAGCTCGTATTTTATTTCTGCACAGGTGAGGAAAAAACCCATGTCATTTACACTCTCAATTGCCACTGGCTGCAAGGAAAGTAGCTGATACACGGTCACTACCTGCACGTACTGTTTTTGGGACTAGCTTGAGAATTGCTGTTTCAGCCCTAGCAATTAAAAATAAACACATAAATAAATAAATACAAGTCATGGGATTACAGAGGAGTCCAATAAGGCACTGCCCTAATCATGGGAGTAAGCTATGCCTTGAGGGATGGCTAGCTCAAGGTACACCTACCTACAGGACAGGCATAACACAAGCTGGAGACACAAAGTCTATTTCTTGTCCTTACTATCTTCAAGGAATTGCTTTCAGGGCAAGGTGATAGTTACCAGATCCTCTTTTTCTCCCTTTTTTCCCCTGCTAGAGCTGCTGACAAACACGGCGAGCCCCCAGTGATACACCACCTTGTCTAAGATTTCACCTAGGCCAGAGAACTGATTAGTACACTAGCCAAGTCATCATCTGCTGCTAACTGCTTTGAGCTTCAAGCCATTGAAGGAAGGCGGAACAAGAGCTCAGGTGAAGAGGTTAGGCACCTCCCACATCTACAAACACCCTTTTAAGTACGTTTCTTGTCCATTTGATGGCTTGAAGTCATGGCTTGTCTATTGCCACTTAATAGTTGCTCTTAACAGAGTGGCTGCTCAGCCAGCAGTGGTAGCCTAACATTTTGGCAGCATGACTATTACTATTCTGCCAAAGTGCCTGCAGGAGAAACATGCTGATCCACAAGACGACTCTTCCTCAGGTCCACGTGCCTGTTCTGCAACAGAACCCTGGCATCTTTGCAAGCTGAGGGAGCTGTGAGATGTAGCAACTCAAACCCACTTGTACCAGCTGCCTGGACCTTCCCTGAGATCCCCACACCTATTTTATAGTACTTAAAACTGCAAAGCCTCCATGCACAGTGAAAAATTCCTCTCTCAGTCCCACTCAGAAGTTACCATGCTTCTGAGTGAGGCTGGGACTATCTGCAATATTATCTGCTGTCCAAATGAAGTGATCAATAATCAATTTCCACATGACAGACTGGCCTGGAAGGCAGCAGGGACCACGGAATCCACATGCTGTTTAAGTAAGTACATAAATGAACTTATTGGTCATCTGAAATATCAGCACCAACTGACAGGAACACCTGCCTACTGCAGCTCACCTTTTAGTCTCCATGCAAATTGACTGATTTTTTTCTTGACGAGAACTCTCTCAAATAAATAATCTTATGAGGAGAGAAAAAGGGAAAGAAGAGGAAGCCTGGACTTCATTA
Organism: Podargus strigoides; assembly: GCA_028020825.1. Taxonomy (NCBI): domain Eukaryota; kingdom Metazoa; phylum Chordata; class Aves; order Caprimulgiformes; family Podargidae; genus Podargus; species Podargus strigoides. The sequence goes on along the minus strand of CM051624.1, from coordinate 41,988,272 downwards.
GGGAATGGAAGAATAGATGAAAGAAGGAATTCACAGCTGACAAAAACATTTCCGTCTAGCAAGTGTTATAAAACAGGAATATTAGAGAGCTAAATATGCTCAGGCAAAGCTTTCATTTAATAAAACATTCAGTGACACTTTGTTTGTATCCTTCCTGAAGTTTCTGCTTCTATTTAGTCTGCCTCTGAGTATTAAATTCCTGCTGTAGGCTGAATCTGGGCTAAGCTGATGCACAATAATTGCAAGTTGAGCTTCAGTTTACAGACTGAGTCAATAACGAGTCAAAGAGAGACTCGACAGAAGGCAACGTATGCAGCCAGGATCAGACTACAAAGCTTTGGGATGTCTAAGTGATAACACGGCATCTGGGAATTTCAGAATTTCAATTTGCCACGTGCAAAGGGCTGGTTACAAGCTCCGTGCAGAGTGGGATGTTCTGGGAGCTAAAGTGCTTCATATATTAGGTTTTGTGGTATTTCATTGAAATTTAGAGTATGTCTGTTCCACTTGGCTGCCAGTTCTAAAACTCACTTTGCATTGCAACTCAACCATGCAAACACCAGCAACAGGCCACTGTTTACCATGACAGTCAGTCCCCTTCCAACTTCGTCTCACCTCCACCTAAATCCACAGAAATTATCATTACAGGATTTATATTATAACAATTTTTAAGTGATAAATCAGTCTTTTGAACTGTTTCCCACTTGTCTGACACAGGGCCAGACTTTTCATTTTTTAATACGCTGCCAGTCTTTATACAAGCAACTTATACATGCCACAGAGAAATCACAGAATCATAGAACAGCCTTAGTTGGAAAAGACCTCTAAGATCATCAAGTCCAACCATAAGACTAGTATGCTTCTCGATCTGTTTTAGAATATTGGGGTGTATCAAAATCCTGAAGCAAATTCAACGAAAAAAATGCAAAACCCAAAACAAAAAAAAAAGAGGTATCCACATGTGCAACAGTGGACATTACAAAATACACTGTACAAACACAGGGTAGGAATCAACTTCAGGACATTTGCAAAATATTTGGTTTATAACTTGACCACAATGGTAGTGTTTACTAACAACTGCAGAGCCAGAATTGTAGGAACATTACTGAAGCCAAGAGCCTCTCTCTACAGCCCCTGTCAGAGTGTCTATAGACTCAGAGCAGTAAAACCTCCTTTCCTAGGCAACGGGGTTAAAGCTAAAAAAGGTATTTAGAAAACTTAGAGGGAAAGAAAAGAAGGGTCATGAAAGGAAAGGAGTTTTAATTAAAATATGTAGTATGGTTTTATTGGTGTTAAAGCTTTCTAGTACAAAACGAAGGAGAAACTAAAGAAAGAAGCACTGTGAAGACACATTTGGATAAAAAGCAATTAAAAGAAAAAAATTGAATACAGTCCTAGAGCTGAACAAATTTACATGGCTGCTGAAAAATATTAAGAGGGAGGAATTCCCTTCCAGTTGAGTGGATGCCTGTCGCAGAGCAGGAAATCCCCCCAGCAATAGGTGGCCCGAGGAGCACATCCAGAGTAGCTGCAGTGAATGATCAACACTGTCAGCTAATTCAAGTCATAGGGGGAGATCTTAAAGTAATGAGAGAAAAAGGTGTATGGAGGAGAGTAACTTTCCTGGATTAAGATCTATTATGTATAGAATTGGAGCAGAAATTCCCAATCACTGCAAGTGTTGTTAGAACTGGAATCATGCCCTAGAGAGAGCAATTCATAACTGTGACTCGTGTGGATAATCCATGCAGTTATATCCTCCACCCAGTCCCAAAACTCAGGCACATACTTTGATAAATACACCACATTCCAAAGTAAGGGAAATGTCTGGCTGTACTACTTCAGTGGTGGAAACCAGAGATGACCAAAGTATAGCTGCGGATTAAGGGAACAGCTCTGAAGTTTACCATGGCAACTGCAAGAGCTACAAATAACTACTGCCAGGGAACAGAGCAGAAATATTTGACTTGATGCTAAATTGTCATGTTTAAGTTTTTAAATTGACACGCCAAACAAACCTTTGTAAGATATGCTACACTCAGTTACAAGTGGTAAGGAGAAAGGAGGGTGGGAACTTGTTCTCAAAGATTTGACCTTCCCCCCATTTTCACAACTAAATCCTGGGGCCTCTGTCTCCCTCCTCTCAAATGAATCCTCCCCTACTTTGCCTAAAATTAATCTTTATAAACCCAGGGCTTCAGGCTCATCTCAAGTTGCAGCATGTTAGCCAAGCAATTATTCATCCAGGATGGCACATTTTGAAGTGTTCCATGTCAAAGCTGGGTCAATACACTGCTCAGTAGGGGGTGAGGTTCCTCTTTTCCTAGCCTGCAGAGTGACCCTTCTTGATTGAAGGGGCCTTTATGCATGGAGGAGTACCTGACACAAACCAAACCAATGTGTTACTGCAGCTTTCCAGTAATGACAGCAGGATAAAGGAGGTCTTTGAAGCTCATGGAGGAGTAGGAAGAGGTGTTAATTTAAAAAGCTTGTCAGTATACCCAAGAGCAGGAGGAGTGCAAAGTACCAATTAATAATTCACACTTCTTTTCCAAGTGTTATCAGAGTATCTCAAAACAGTTTGCAAACATTAAGTCTCACTACATCCTCCTGAAGCAGCCAAGCATGGATAAAGCTCTGCTCCTACCAGCCAGGGTCTCACTCTGGGAGCATTTAATTTAGCCCATCTCTGCCCCCTCTTCCCCATCTGTTGAATGGCGATAATGACACTATCATAGGACAGTTTAGATGCTTAGTAATTTCTAAATCAACATATTTTTAGATAGAAAAATAGCACACAAGGGCAATCTCCTATGTCAGACTACTCTCAATTACACTGAACTACATTCAACATGGTAACGTAGCTAGTGGGAAGAAAAACCTCTATCTTGATGTTATAAAAGCCTACAGATTTGCTTTGCTCTGTCCCTAAGTACCCAGAGCAGTTGAGTTCTGGGTAATAACCAGGATTCTTGGGTACTGTGTCAACGTGAAACTTACTGTAATTATAGTAATTAGGTCTGCTGTAGAAAGAATTGTGAGAAAGACTGCCCACAATAGCCTCTAATTCTCTATTAACACAAAGTAGTCGATGTGTTTGGAAGCCAGGACAGACATACTCATAGCTGCAAACTCCAGAGGGAATCCTCACTTAACATTCAGATGGGAAGTTGAGCACATTATACTGTCTAATCTTCACTTTGAAAGACAGGTACACAAACATCACCCACTTACAGATGGCGAAATGGCAACTCAGGGAGGCTCTGAGCCACCAAAGGGCAAAGGCAATGGCACACACTCCCCACAGCCAGCATTTCACTTTGGAAACTCCCCATTCCCAACCCTGTATTGGACTTTTTTTCCAATAAAAAAGCCCACAAACCATTGGTGCTGTGGTCCTAATGACAGAATTCCTTCTTCCTTGTTTGAGGCTCTTTCATGCATAGCATCAGACAGAATTACTTTGTTTAACCCTCTGACTAATCTGACTTTTCCAGAAGGATCAAAGTTAAAGACAAAAGTAACAGCTTCATGAAACACAGCTCTTTTCTTCCCCTGAGCCTGACAGTCACTTCCAAAAGCAGACTGTCGTGACAACAAACAACCTGGAGGCAATCCAGCCAATTAAGCTGCAGAGGAACCAGTCATCCCAAACTTGGAAAGGAATGCTGCTAATTTAAACTTCAGAAGCAAAAAAAAGAAACAAAACAAAAAAACCCCCAAAAAACCCCCATCCCAAACCCCAACAAGCAACCTTACCACCCACATTAATCTTATTAGGCTGCCTTAGCCCTGTAGAGAAAAGCACAGGGACAAGCAGCATTGTTGCAGCAGGAATACACACGTATTTTTACTAATCTGAAAAATCTACCAGCATTCTGAGCACTGAGAATCAAAAGTATTCACACACACACACACACATACACACACTCTACACGTTTATTTGCAGAATTAGGAAACCACAGCTCTAGCCAACTTGGAGCAAGCCAAGAGAATCATATTTTCTCTTCTGCTGATTGGAGTTAGTATAATATTGCACAATAGAATAAACCCCCTGTGCTTACCTTGAGGGCTTTCGCAGCTTTCTTCATCACTGTTGTCTTGACAGTTATTCTGACTGTCGCACACAAAGCTTTTGTCAATGCAAAGCCCATTTTTACAGTGGAATCGGGCAGTAGAGCAAAGCAAGGGATTTGCTGCTGCAGAAAGAGAAAGTGAGATCTTTCATTAGGAAGTCTCTTACCCAGGCAGTGAAATAGCCGTTAAGCAATCGATGACAACAGGTCACAACTCAACAGTTGGTCAATTCGCTGCATACGTGGGAGTAAACTTGGCAATCAAACCAACCTTGTCTCTCTCTAAACAGAGAGCTGAAATTTCTAATTGATGCAAAATTCATTACAGTTAGCAGAGAGGTAGTCCACCCACTGCTGTGAGAAGCCTTCTGTTCACTTTCATGGGAGCCCCTCTCACAATCACTGTTCAGTGCTCAGCATTTGTTCACACGGAGACATATGGAGGGCAGCACTGCCTACCATAAATACTGCTTGTTGCTTCCCATTACAACAAACTCAGTTTAGGTCAAGTTTCACACGATAAGCCAACAGCTCTGGCTGAGAACTGCCAGGCAGTGGTTTATTTGCCTCTTCTTTTGTCTTTCTTCACCTTCCCCATCCTCGTCACTATTTTGAATTGATACAATAGCCATGCTGACATTTTTCAGCTTCTCAGTGTTTTTCAATTATTCAACTCATTTTTAAGGGTAATATGCACGTTACAGTAACACCCAGAAAATCCTTTCATGAGGCCCAGTGTTGCACATTGAGCACAAACAGAGTATTTAAGCAGACTCATTTAGGCAGAGCAGTTCCTTCACCCATGCCAAACCCAGCAGTAAATATGCTGTAAAATGCTATGTCTAGTTTCATTCAAAGCTTCAAGCAATGCAGTTTTTACCACTTCTCTTGGCAGACTACATCACAGCTTCAATGTATCTCGCAGTCAAGGTTTCCTTGATATTCATCTTAGTTTTCTTGTTTCTAATTTCATCCCTCTACTCTCAGCCATAGCCCAGCATACACAATTGCTTAATCCCTCCTTGAACTGTGTTTGCACTCGTCATATACAGCATATATAGCCTTATCTTCCAACACAGTCATCACCAAGCTGAGATATGCAGCATTTAGCAGTTTTTAACATCTCCTCATAAATCAATCTCTCTGTCCCTTAATCATTTTTGGCACTCTTCTCTGAACTCCTGCCAGTTTTTGGTAATGAGATGACTGAAACAGAATGCAACTTTCCAATTGAAAACCTTAAAAAAAACCTGTTTAGATGCCTGGTCTGCTTCAAAGGGCTTCTCTGCCACAACGACAAAGGGGATTACAATTCCCAAATACTAACTGTCTTCCTATTTTTTTTTTATTCTTTAAAGTAAGAGCTGCCTTTAAAGAGTCTTTAAAAAATAACCCATAAAACTTTAAAGTCTGCCGTGCATATAACCTGCAGTATATATAACAAACACTCCCAATTCCTCCAGCTCCCTGAAAGCACATTTACCACAAACGTGCTAAATCTCCTTTGGTCTGAAGCTGCTGCACACTTGCAGAGCATGTTGATTTTTAGGGCCTACAGTGTTGTTCTTCTACCTAAGCAAAGCAGTGGCTAGACACTTGGATATGCTAGAAAATACCAAGTGTGTACTTAAATGGCATAGAGAAATGGGGAGATCAGCAGCATGTTATCATCAGCTGTAAGGTCCCATTGGAGCTACACACTACGAGCTCGTGGGAAATGATGTCATTCATCAACCTGGTGCGTTTTCAGTTGGGACCTGCCACTTGTCAGGCCACCACCTCAAAGATATTCAAAGCACTTTTGTCAAGACTTCTTTCTAGTCCACTTGTTTATCATTCCCTTAGTCTTCAATCTTCCTTCTCTAGCTTCAGTTGCTCAGGAGAGGTGCTACCTCCCCACCACAGTCCTCCCAGGGCCCAAACCAGACTCCCTAGGACAACAAGAGACAGCATCATAAGAGATGTCCATGCTGTGGGGGAATGCACACAAACAAGAAAGGCAAGTCCTCCACCAAGCAGACAATGATAGATCACTGTAAAGATCGCCCCTTTTGTTATCTTTGAAAGCTGGTGTCTGTTGTCCTCCTCCTGACCTTTAAATGTCATTAAAAGGAAAAAGCACACACCAACAAGGGAATGAGCAAGTATTTGCTGCAACTTCCGCCTACAGACCCACGATTTTACCAGCTCCTGGTAACAGCAACAGAGCTGCTGGATCAAAGAGAACCTTTCCTTACTGCTGTGATATAATCCCTCCTAGACTTACAGACACAAATGGATCTATGCAGCACATGCAGGGGGTTTAGCCCAAGTCAATTCGTACTCCAGATGATCTCTCTGCTGCGACTTCACAGAATCACAGAATGTCAGGGACTGGAAAGGACCTCAAAAGCTCATCTAGTCCAATCCCCCTGCCAGAGCAGGAATACCTAGGTCAGGTCACACAGGAACATGTCCAGGCGGGTTTGGAATGTCTCCAGAGAAGGAGACTCCACAGCCTCTCTGGGCAGCCTGTGCCAGTGCTCTGTCACCCTCACTGGGAAGAAGTTCTTCCTCATATTTATGAGGAACCTCCTATGTTCCAGCTTGCACACATTGCCCCTTGTCCTATCATTGGATGTCACTGAGAAGAGCCTGGCTCCATCCTCATGACACTCACCCTTTACATATTTATAAACTTTAATGAGGTCACCCCTCAGTCTCCTCTTCTCCAAGCTAAAGAGACCCAGCAAGCTGCTGAACAGCAGCTCAACCTACTGCATTGGCAGGTTTGTCTGACTTTGAGAACCTCCTTCTACGAAGGACCTATTTCACTAAAAAACCTTTTATTTGGTTTTTGGTTGTTTGAGAACTAAATGTGCTGATTAACAATTAAGTCATATTCTTCAGTGACAAGAAACAGGCAAATAAAAATTAAACCATTTTAAGTAACATGTAACATTTGCCCAATCTGAGTTACATTTGAGTACAGAGGACATGTTCACAGCAAACATGCAGCTTAAATCTCATTTCAAAGTTGGACTTTATGATCTTAGAGGTCTCTTCCACCCAAGGCTATTCTGTGATTCCACAATGATTTAGCTGAATGCAAAAGAAGTGCCCTCCCTCTCGCACTTACTGCAGTTCTCCTCGTCGCTGCCGTCGGGACAGTCCTCGAAGCCGTTGCAGCGGAAGCGGCCGATGATGCAGTGGATCCCACTAGCGCAGGGGAAGAACGTGGCACCACACTTGGATTTGGCTTTTGCTGGGAGAAGATACAGACAGAAGAGAGCAAAGATGAAGGAAACCATTTACAAAGGTCAGAGGTATTTTGGTAGCAGTACAGGTTAGGGTACTCTGAGCAGCAGTGGTGGCACTGATTTTAGGTGCCTTCAAAGCTCCCTATGGCCTTAAGTTTTTTGTGAGGTTTTACTTGCTTGGGCTGAATTTTTACCAATTTATATGTTTCCACACTGAAACATTCAAACTTAAAACAAGTCACATGACCTCTCAAAAAAAAGTTAAAATTGCTCTGCGCTTTCCAGTACGAGTTTGTAAATTTGCCAAGCAGTATTCCTAACTATCCCTTAAAGACCCACACATGAATTTTACCAACTTAGAAGGAAGTTTTGGAGGAAAAATATTAAAATAGAGGGTCATACTTCACAGACAACAATAGCAACTGTCTCCTCTTTGCATGAAAATCTGATGTAAAGGGCAACACCTGGAGAAGGAAGGGAGGAATATGGAGGTATCAAGCAAGTTAGTGTCTTTGTGAGAGTAGATAACACAAGAGACCTTTGTTTTTCAGGCTGCAAAAAATCAAACTCAAAAAAGAAAATGCTAAAATTAACACTGCCTTTATTCAGCACAATTTCTATAAAATAGGGTGAGTTATATGAATTGCATCTCTTGCTGGACTGCTCTCCATCATCCAGCTTGTCAGGTCAGAAACTACATCTACTTCATAGTACCAGCACAGCTATTCATATAACACTAAATACTAACAATAGCATCAAAACGTGTTTAATGATGATTGCAGAATCTCATTATGATCTCAAGTACTTCAAATTTTTTTACTTCACTGCACAGCAACTCTTCATGGCAAGGAGAACACTGCCCTCAGCTAGAGTAATGCAGATGCTTCCACCACGATGCTCAAGGCAAGCATCAGTTAAGTCTTGCAGTATCACCAGCCTAGAACAAAGCAATTCCCAAAGTAAAACACAATTTAACAGCAGTGTGCGTACAGACTATTTTGAAGCACAGCTACAGTAACTCTCACTTGATTTAGTGTCCTCCAAAAGCAAATTCCTGTAGTTCCTCTCTTACATGTTTTTCTTTATTATGCCAGTGGTTTTCAGTTAGGATTATGAAGTGTAAAGTAGGATGTAGCACTGAATTTCACATGTTCAGCTACCACTTTCTCTGAACAGTATCCAAGGTCTACTACAGGGAAAAAAAGTGAACCATTACTTCATAGAAAAACAGGTGATAAATTACCCTGAAGTAGCTGCCATGAAAACCCTCAGCCAAGATGTCCGAGCCCCTGCAAATCTTCACAGAACTTCAAAGAACAACTTCTGTGCTAAGAGTTCTGGGGCTAACTGATCTCAGCTAAGTAAGGACATGTCCCTGCCCATGGCAGGGGGGTTGGAACCAAATGAGCTTTGAGGTCCCTTCCGACCCAAACCACTCTGTGACTCTATGTTACGTTTTTGCTGTTGTTTTTATAAAAGCCAACATCTTTTTGAAAGCGTGCAGTGCATTTACATTCCCCAGACCAAATGACTGCCTCTGGACAGCTTCCTTTAAAGATGTATTTTGAGCCAGAACAATTCCAAGAAGAGGAGAGGGAGAAGAAATAAGAAAAGGGGGAAGCAACTGCCGTTTTGCCCTGTTAACACTTACTGGATCCTATTTCCTCAAGCAGGTTTACTTTAGTCTTTTGGGGTCTGAATTCAGAGGCTATCAACTTTCTGGCAAACCATATTCAGAGATACCCTTTGCCATCTCTGAAAATCCTGCCAAATTAAGGCTTCCAAATTACTTTTAAAATTTCTAATAGGGACCATCTCTTACTCTCACAGCCTTACTCTTCTAGACAGTCTTCAGACCGAGAATTGTCACAACCTGAGCCTCTGGCCCTCTGAAGGACAGAAGCCCTGCCTGCCCTTTCCTGAGCAGAGCTATAAACTGTGGCACATGCTGCAGGAGCTCTGTCTCAGGTACAACTGACAGGCGTCACAGCAACCTCAGCTGTGCTGGCCCCTGAGGCAAAAAGTCCCAAAGCACATCTGGTGCATTAACTTGAGCTACCAAAGTAAAATCATAAGCAGTATTTAATGTTTGACCACATCTGGAATAAAAAGTTGCTGGAATAACAAAGTTGAGTTTCTGGAAAATGCACTCTTTCTTCTGTCCAAAACACCTTGATACCACAACAAAAAGAGAAACAATTCAGGACAATGATTCAATGGCAGTATTACTTAGCTCTATAACTTTTAGTTCAACATTTTATCCTCAGACCCTTTCCTGTCTCCTCCTCCTCGTGAAACAGCAGCCAAAACCCAAGAAAAATCTGGTTTAGAATAACTGTTTATCAAAAGAGAGCACACTAGTAACCACAGATCAACAATTATTTTCAACTTGGCATCCTTCTTGTCCTCTGGGAGAGTTTTCCCGAGGTTTTCAAGCAAGTGTTGTTTGGTCAGTGCTCATGAAGTTCCTATGGAAAGCAATCATTTCTTCCTGAGCAGAACCACACCTTCCCATTCCGTAAGGATCTCTGGAGATACCCTTAACACAAAGGGGCCATCCACTTTCTCCAGGCTTCGGCACTCTCACGAGTAACAGATGTGTACACGAGGATCACAATCTGCCTCTGGCAGATTCAAGTCACCCACTGCACTATTCACAGCACTCCTCTGCAATTCATACTGTTATGAAAAAGGTTTTATTTTCCTTTGCTCATCATTGTGTCTTCTGCTGCACAGGTGTCAAGATTTCAGACAGATCCGTATGTGAAAAGCTTTATGTTTATTTAACAGCAGCTACCTATTTGGCTCCTTCAGTGACTTTATCCTTGACAAGCTTTCAAGGACAGCATTGTCTTTGCAATCCATATGCTTCTGTTACACTTGGCTGAAATGGGTTCAGGGTAATCAAAAATTACTGGGACATCAGGAAGCGACATAGAAGTGGAAAAAGACACAGACGTGTGTGGATCATCTGACCTTGGTGTTAAAACCAGCTAAAGGAAAGGGAAGGGAGAAGTTGGTTATTTTTAAACGAACTGGCAAGTCCAAGTCTCCAGAACCTAAGAAACTGAGAGACCCCACGTCAGAGGGGAAGGGATAAGGATGACAAACACACCTGAAATAGAGCAAGAAACCACACAGCAGCTTAAAAAACTGTGTCTAAAGAAAGGCTACACAAATAGCAGATCCAGTCTGGATCCAATTGCAGGGATACAGCAGCACAAAAATCACCCCAAATAAACTGACATTCAATCAACCTGTGAACCTATGGCAGAAAAGCATCAATTCACTTCAGTTCAGCTCTTCTTTTGTTACCTAGTCATGGCAGAAGCAATCCAGGACTGAAACATTAACATGAAGCTGTATTTACATCACAGAAAAGGCAATTGCCATGGTATTTAGAAAGAGGTATCAGTGAACCACCACGAACTGGAGGAGCCCCCTCTGACTCCATTAGCCACGGGAAGAAACTGCTCTTCACTAAAATACTCATCTCCTAAAATTCAAAGTGGTGAAGAAGGTGGCAGAGAACTGCTGACCACAGTACAAGCTTGCCAAAAGCTCCTGCCAGGTTGGTTTGCTTAAGTTCAAGAAAATCACTTTGGCAGTTGTACATGCGAGTGTGTGAAGTCGCTCCATATGCTATGCAGAAATCAATCCTCCCACCCCTTTCTTTTAAGGCTCTCAAAAATAGTAACTTCCCATCAGGACTGGTTGTACATTCCACTGAAGATGTGGCAGTTTTCAGGAATGGCTCTAAAGCATTCAAAGAAAAACATTTGGCTATCTTTAGGGTACCAAGTGTGAAACAGCACTATTTTTTTCAGAAAGTGTGATCCATTTTATTATTTCTCAGCAGAGATGAACAAAGTAGGGGGGAAAAAAAAATAAAATCAGACAGCATATATTTAGGTATGTCCTTGTATAAAAGCAATTCTGACACTCTTGACTTGGGTACAACAACTTAAAACCTGTCTAGAAGGTTACAACAGGTTTTCTGTGATGGGTAGGTGATTTTTCTTTCTATAGAGAGAGCAGCAAAGACATCTAATGTCTTCTATAATTATCAGCAAGTAAAGGGTAGTTGTGGACTACAGATCTGAGGAGTAGCCAGGACAAGGTGGCACGGCCCGAGTTCTTGGAAAAAAAAAAAAAAGTCAGAAGGAACTGTAAGGAGATACTAACCTACTATTTAGATATCATGGTAGAATTTGAGAGCTGTGTCCCATTATAACAGTGCTTAAAGAGAAGCCATTATACATTTATAACAGGTTGAATTTCTCTTACAGGAGCCAGTACACAGTCTTGCTAAGAAATTTCCTGACTGAATCCTCACTGTTGAGCCAGCCAGCCCACACCTCCAGCACATCACACCCTTAAAGCCAACTGGCACTGCTCACTGTATGCACCAGATGCAAAGCCAGCAGAAAACAGGCACCCCACATGATGCAGCCATGAGGACAGGCAGTTTTTCTTCTTTTAACTCTACAGACATTCCTATTTTGAAATATTTCTCAGTTATTTCGCACTCTGGAGTGAGGGAAACGGGACGTAGCAGATCCAACAGCAGACATTTTGTGACAACCTGCAGCTAGAAGTAAACTGCACAGTATTTCAGCATCAGCAGCTTTGAACTCTAACTGCTGCCTTAGAACCCCTTCAGGTAGCAATCAGGCAGAATAATTTTATGCTGCTTCACACCCACACATCTCATTCTAACACCAGATGATGATTTATTCAGCTAATCAAAACTTGATTACTTGCATGCGACAAGACCAGCTCTCCAAACACAAACTGTTGTGTGCAGATGATGCATTATTGAGGGCCACAGGTATGCTCCTGACTTTGACAATGAACCACCTTAAACTCTGCTGCTGTTAATTTATGTTGAGAGATGCCACAGCCATATCAGACAGCACTGCAGTCTCTCTTGCTGACTGCGTGGTGAGGCACAGCATTTCACTAAAGACTCTACACGAAGGAGTTAAAGGCAGCCATCTATTCAACTTCTCCCAGCTTTGAAAAACAGGTTTTAACTTCAATTTACAAAGAACAGAAGGACTGATTTTACACCACTAAGCAGGATGGCACCAGGATACAATCCCATTCACCCCAAGAACTGATACAAACCCTAACCCAGTTAATACTAACAGTTGTTTTGGGTTAGTTAATTGCTGTTTGGACCCGACAGTATTTTCAGCTCCCAGTGGGAAAGCCACTGCTACCTGCAGTCATTCAGTTGCCTCAGCACAGAAGACAAATGCATCATTTGTTGGCTCACAGAGCCCTTCAGCAGGGCTATCCTGCAGAACGACATGGAGAAGCTTCACTTCCTCTGCTTGCTTTTTCCTATCTAGAAAAAAACCTAGCACTTGAGTACTATTCCCAGTATAAAAATCTACCCAAGAGTATACTACGCCAGCAGTTCTCCAGTTCAAGACAAAACAACTATTTAATTTAATGAATTTTGATCCAAAACAGAGTCAACTGCAGAGCGTTCATTGCACCTACAAAAAGCCCTTGGGTCACTCTTACCTTTGCTCCTGTTTAACCACTCGAGTGAAAGAGTTGCTAATGTAATCTCAAAGTTAGACTTTTTTTTAAAAAAAGTAGTAAAATTAGCCCCATAGGAACATCAGAGGTTGCCTCCAACATAGTAAACTATCATCCACTTATGTGGGCAATATTTACACTGTAGTTCACAGTGAGAGAGAAAGGACAACACTAAAGGAAAAAAGCCAGTGGAGTCTGCTGCCATGAAGAGTCTTTTAGGAGTTACTCCTCATTAAACAACCTGAACAGTAATAGCATACAAAAGGACAAATTATAAATCAGCTGTTCCACCACATAAATTAAGCACAACTTACAAGTTGTTCAGTTACTCAGGATGCATACAGCCAGGACCTCCTCAGAGGACATCAGTGTGCCTGATGGGCTACAATCCCTCACCCCATCTGGGCTACTAGTGGCCTGATCTTTTTATTTCAGTTGTACCACTGATTCCATCCAACTGCTAAACCTCTCTGTGTTCCATGCTAATTGGGCTATTTACTGACCCCCATCTAGAGGAGACCATCAAGAAGATGAAATAAGTAGCACCACAAACCCTCTTGATCTCTCTGCATAAAAAGCTATCAAATGTAAGTAGCTACTGTGCTTGCCCTCACTCATGTGTAAACTTCTGTAATTGACCTTCAAATGAAACATTCACCATGGTCACTTTATTAGAAATCTCATCATAACTACTAAGTATTTGGTTGCTTAATCATGAGTGAAAACAAGAGTTAACTCCAGTTTGATATTCCAAGTTGGGGAGCCATCTGAGTGAATAAAAGATCAGGAGCTGGCTTACAGCATCTTCCCAATTAATGCAAATTCTCATTTCATGCACTGTTTAATACTCAGCTTTGCTTAAGAATTCTGATGTTTGTCACTTACCTGTAAGATATATTCCAAGTTAGCCAGAGACGCAGTGTAAGGTAGGGCACCACAAAGGTAGAGTGTTAGTCCTGTTTATAGGGAGAGTTAAATTCCCAGATCACACTCCCAAAAACCTGCACAAGCCCTACACTTGCACCATTTCACACAGATACAAGTTGGAACACAGAGTTTTAAAGTGTTCAAGATGCTGCAACTATGCTGGCTATTTTAACACATTGCTTTTATATTTATCTGTAGGTTTTTATCTTGTTCCTCATGCCTGTATCGTCCTTCATGCTCACAGGGGATCACAGGGCACACTGCAAGTATTTGATAGCTAGCTCAGCTGTGTGTATCAACCATTCAGCTGTCTTTGGACACATCCACTTGCAGCAGAGGCTTGTCATCTCCAGAACTGCACACAGACAATGACCAAAGTTCACAGCCACATAAGCCTCTGATGAGTACCATGATCCATGTCACAGCCACTCCACACTTCCCAAAGCAGCAGATATAGATTTGATGGACTAAAGAGTACAAGCTCAGCTCTAATACATTTGAACAGTGTTAGAATCATAAGATAAAAACCATCAAATGTGACAAAGTCACTCTGATGCTGGAGTTCCCTTTTGTTTTTTAAGTGACAGGTTGCTGTATCACTCGCTTATTTATCTTTTCCAAAATGTGGTGAGCTTTTATACAACACACACTTCACAGCTCACACTACTATAAGCTGTCAGCTACCAAGAGAGAATTCAAACTTAGCAGAAACCAGCACTTGAAACTTCTCAAAGCTAAAAGTGCACCTGGCTATCAGCAACAGACTGCAGCAGTTGAAAAGATTTATTTCACCTTTACACATGATGGGGCAGTCCAAAAAATTGTTGCAAGTATATCAATACTGGATTTTAATCCCAAGAATTGGAATGCATCTCCTGAAAATACCACCCTGCCCCTCATCCTCTACAGCATTAGCCTTAGTTAACACAAGGCTTTCACTGATCCTTTAAGAATCATTTTTTGGGGCCACCAATCTCTTAAACAATTCAGAGTCAATAACCTTTACAGGTGGGTAGGATTAGTCCTGCCTGGGGTTGTGGCCTGCTGCTGTATTTCCAGGAGATCTCAGCCAGTTTAGACAATCCCTAGAGCTTTCTGATGTTCATCCTGAATTGGGCAGACATTTCTTATTAATGAAACACTGCATCTCATTCTTCAGGGCACTGAGCTCTTCTTGCTGAGCCTAAAGCCTGGTATTTAAAAGGACAGCAGCCAGAGTTATTTTGTGCCCTTTGTTCCTGTATATGAAAGCCATTCATTAAACTGACTCCGCCAAGTGGCTAAACACAAGCAAGATATCTACAGCTGTAATAATTGTACTATCATAATAGGCAGTCATTAAATAGCTTATAGAGATTGCAGAACCCATTGGCTCTACAAGACTTTTTCTCTCTGTCTTTTAAAGTGGCTGCTAGAGCTAGTTACTTATTCTGAGCAGTGTGGAAGTCATGAATTTGACTGCTCTCACGGCAAAGGATAAAGAAAGGCGAGGACAAGCATCTAAATTCAGACTGTCACCAGAATGATTTGGGTTGACAGTAACGACCATTTCTTAGTAAATTTTGCTTCTGTCTCCATTTTAATTTTGGGACTTACAAAGGAAAAAGCATGGGTACATAATGTGCCTTAACAGAATTTCAGCTTGCAATGTTCCTGTAGAGAAAACTCGAAACACATTCCTGATCGAGGACAAACTCCACGAAACTTTTCCCCCCGACCCCCTCCCAAAGCAGTGAATAGCAACAGATCTAAAGGTCTCCTTCTGAAATCTACACCACATCAAAGAGGGCAGGACATGGCAGTCTGACAGTCCTCATCTGAGGCTTCCAGGCATATGACATGGGTTTGAAGCTGGTGCAGTCTCCACTCAATCCTCCTCCTTCGTGCACCAGGCAGTGTAGGAGTTCCTGCACTCAAGAGCTGCTCCAACTTCCTCAGCCATGACTTAGGTTCCAGTCAGCTCCACTGCTGCAATGCTGTGAACCTTTTAATACATACACTTCTTCCAAAACTACCTCTTTTGTAGGAACTGGATGTAATTAAGTCAGCCAACATGCATCTGAAGATGAAAACCTAATCAACCTGCCTTTGCTCTCCGAGTTTAATTTCCCCAGCTGAAACATTTTAGAGCACAGGAAAAGATTCTTCACAAAATTTAGGAAACTCAGGCTGCTAATTGCAGAGTGTGGTTTCATTTAGCATGTTGTGAAAATATTCTTTACATCTCATCCACCGTGTAATTGTTATGAACACTTTCCCGCAAACTCTCCAGTCCTGAATGTGTAGAGCAGTGAAACCTGTTGCAAGTGAACACCAGAGGGAGCAGTAAACATTTGTCTGGTAGGTAGTTTTTAAATTAGAGATGGAACAATAAGGTACAGGAAACCTCGGGGAAACTTAAAAATGGTTATTTTGGGCTGTATGTTCAAACTAAAATATATTGCTAATCCAGTCTAATTACCTAACAGTGCAGGGTCAACAAAGAGTAAGAGCCAGTGTGCAGATACAAGCACTCTGAATGATGTAGGTTTAGCTGTACCACATCTCCCACTCACTCACTCCACCTCCCAATGACACTAGAAGATTTATGAAGTCTTCCGAGACTCTAAAGCATTTATACAAAAAGCTGTGTGCATTTAGATAGATTAGATGGAACTGAAACCATACCCAACATAGGAAAGAGAGCCACAGAACAGAATGTGAAAAAAACAGGGCATTTTTATTGTATATCAACACACAGGTCAAACTCTACAGGGTAAAACCAGGAACACAGTTAAGAGACATGAGAGAAGGTGAAATCAAGGATTAATATACCAACATATCAGCAGTGAACAAGTACTCACAGCACCATCTCAAATATCATTCTACTAACCTGCCAAAGACAGTTAAGAACGGTTGCAAAAACAATAGAAGCATGGTTACAACTACAAAAACATAGACCAGAAAACACTTCTACCATGCATTAATAAAAGCCCTCCAAAACACTTCTTTAAGGAACTGAACATAAAAAGGTAATTTAAGTTTTCTCAGGCCTTCATCTTTGCCCTACAGCATGCAGCCTAGCAGATGTAGGAGTTCCTAAGGCATCTGTCACAAGGACCTTGGCTTCAGCATCGGTCCCAAGGGCTTCAGTTCCCTGATAGAGAAACAGAAAGGCTCTTACCTGACCTGATGGACACTTGGATTAAATTGGTTTCTCAGACTGCCCAAATATGTGTCACAGCTGTTAGGGCTCTGAGTTAGCCTGCTGGTATGGGACTCCAGAAAAGCTTGGCTCACCACACCAGGCTGACTGCAGACATCATAAACCCTTCAGTTCTGACTGCAAGGGGTCCCCTGCAAGCACATGTGTCTCAGGCAAGAGACAAAGATGACTTTTAGTGGAAGCCTGCTTGGCATGTGGCTTCAATACCTGCCTGGGGAATGCTAGTTAAAATTGACCATTTCCATGCAGCACTTCATTTAATGAAGACATTCTCCCCCAAGGAGAAGGCTTGCTCAAAGATTCTGTCTGAAGGACAATCAGAGCAAGGTCTGATGATGACGGATTGCTGGTGATGAAATGAGCTTTTTCCTGCTGCAGTTCCAGATATTCCTACAGAGGCCAGCTCCTGCTAGCCAGTGCAGAAGTGTGTTGGCAGCACATTCCTACAAGGATGGATGATACCCTGTTGCACAGCCTTGAGTATTGACTCAAAAACCTGCTCTACCTTTATCTTTGTGTTGAATGAGCAACTGTGGCAACTGGAAACAGAAACATGTGAGAGAGAAGTTCCTAACACAAGAACACTCCGACCCAAGGCTATCCTTGCATAAGATTTTTTCTAGCCCACAGCCTACACTCTTTAGCCCTTGGATTAACACAGCTAGTCACTGTGTGCCAACTATTTGCTCACAGCTGAACATACAAACTTGGCATGTAAGAAACAGCTCTCAGAAGAGCGATGAAGGAAAACCTAGACTTCTGGGTGATGGGTATGTCTCTAATTCTGGCTACTGTCATGCCAGGCACTTAGCAGAGATGATGTGCCATGCTCTGAATCTGCACCATCTGCTGCTCGTTAGCTGACAAAGGCAGCAACATGCCATCTCCCCACTAGCTGTTGCTCATTAGCTGACAAAAGCCATTTTCAGCATTCCCGTTGTTCTTTCTGTAACAATGTAATACAAAGATGCAGAAAGAGCAAAGAAAAAACAAAGATGACGGAGTAAATTATGAGTTTAACTAAGAGTCTTAGTTTACTCTTATATCTCAAAGAGAGAATCCTTCCAACAGCAGGATGCAGGTCTCAGCCCCAAAAGAATATGTCAGCAAGCAGGTACAAAGGTCAGCACTAAAGATAACCCATTTACCTCAAAATGTTTTGAAACGTGCAAGCACATATTTCTAGGCTCTTTCCATTCACGTTCTCTATTTTGTGCCATTTTGTATCTTCCATACCTGATAACTGACAGAGTGGCTGACAGCATGCAGCTCCCTCCTTGACCAGTGCAAGCACTAAGCAGGATTTAGGAGCTATGCAATCAACATCTATAAGCTGGACAGGAAATTCCTGTTGGTAAAGATTCTGCATTTGACAAGGGGAGCCTCAGCTTCCATTATAAATCACCTACACAGCTAAAAAGCAGTAGTAGTAGTTAAAAGCCCACTCATATTTAAAAGAAACCTGCAGGACAGATATTGGACTACACAGGCTGATGAGCAATCCAATAGATGAGAAGCTGCAGAGCCAGGGGGAATGAACTATATAAAAGGGTTCTCTGTTTCGGAGGATGCACTGATGATAGCAGATTACTCAAACTACAGAGAACTGGAAATACTCACAAAGCATCTACACTGCTATGGTCAATTAATTCTTCTTCCACCTCAATTAGCAGCTTGGAGGAAAAGCCAAAGAGATAGTCAGCTTCAAGGAGGAGCAGTTCTTACTTACGACAATGAGAAGTCACTGTCTCAGCTCATTCCCTCCCTCGTCTGCCTCTTCTCAATCCTCCTCCCCAGGTAAAACTGGGTGAAATTTTTCTGTCATTATACTGCCATGATGCACAAGAAGTGTTCTGTGCACTAAACAGAATAAAGACAGCTGACATGGGAAGTGTTAAAGCGATCCCAGGTCAGGGCAAGGGAGGATGACAGATGGTATGGATTCTGGTACGTGTGGGAGATGAAGCCCACAAGCAAAGTGA
This sequence comes from Podargus strigoides, assembly GCA_028020825.1. Taxonomy (NCBI): domain Eukaryota; kingdom Metazoa; phylum Chordata; class Aves; order Caprimulgiformes; family Podargidae; genus Podargus; species Podargus strigoides. The sequence goes on along the minus strand of CM051624.1, from coordinate 41,969,290 downwards.
CATGGTTAACAGAGATGGGAGACAGAAAAGGGACAAAAGGAAGAGATAATCCATGAATGGACAAGGTACAGGTAATTCTGCTTTGCTCCTTATTCCCTCCTCACACCCAGACCAGCACTTTTCACTCACTGGCTGCAGAAAAATGAGTTGTCAGTTTTCCTGTTTGAAGGGGGACAGACCAGATGAGATGCTACAGCAACAGAACTGATAAAATATTGCTGGACATCCACGGTCAACCATAATGCAATCCAAAAGACAGAGACAGACTTTGCACATAACCACACAAACGTGTGCATGAAACTCCCTCAGTGGGCATGCCAAAAACCAGCGTACTTATCTTCAGATACCAGTCCACAGTACCAAATGAGTCCTGTAACCAAGCTCCTCCTCAAACACAAACACTTTAAAGCAAGGTTAAAGCCTTTCAATGTGAACTAGTTAATTGATGAGGAATCACAGACAAAGCAGCTTAAAGCATGGCTCAGAGTAGTAACACACTGGGAACTCAGCCATCTCATGCTGCTAATGCAACTCCTACGGCTTTGGCTTCACTCTCAATAGCTCAGTTAATGCAAAGCAACATCACAGCAGGAAACAAAGGACTCCAATTTTGCTGCAAGGTAAATTTCAAGTAAGTAGAGCTCTATTCTAATAGGAGGAAGGTAACAAAGCCTAGCCTAAAACCATTAAAAAAAATAAAAAGGTGTTATGCCTGTATATCTATACACACACTCCAACCTTTGTGATGCTAGCGTGACACTTCCAAGCATGGCTGTCCTCCCTGGAGCTGCCTGACACAAGTAACACCACACACTGGTACAATGACACAACCAGCTGTGACACACACACATTTTGAATGTCAGCTGTTCTTACTTTTCAGCTGCTCTTTCTGCACTCAAGAACAATTCCTGGGCTCCTACATTCCCCTCTCCCACTCGCTGCAGCCAGAGGATCTGAATGTTAATTGTACAGCACATCCTTCAAAGTCGTTTGGTTCAGCTTTTATCTCCTCACTGCAAACTGATCATGTACTAGGAAAAAAAATTCCCAGTGCACATATTCAGACCCTAGAGCAGCTGCCTGGTAGGGCTGTGGACTCTGCATCCTTGGAAACGAGCAAAAGTTGACCAGACAAGGCCCTGAGCAACTCTGATCAATCACGGAATGACGGAATTGTTGGAGTTGGAAGGGACCTCCAGGGATCATCCAGTCCAACTCCCCTGCTGTAAGCAGGATCCCCTCGAGCACATCACTCAGGGCTGCATCCAGGCCAGGCTGGAAAATCTCCAGAGAAGGAGACTCCACACCTCTCTGGGCAGTTCCAGTGCTCTGGCACCCTCACCCAAAAGAAGTTCTTCCTCATATTTAAATGGAACCTCCTATGTTCCACCTTGTGCCCATTACCCCTCGCTCTGTCACCAGGAACCACTGGAAAGAGTCTGGCTCCATCCTCCCTCAACCCACCCTTTAGGTATTTATAAACATGAAGGTTAGTCCTGCAGAGCAGGACAGCTGGACCAGCTGACTCCAGAGTCCTTTCCAGCCTAAAGTAATCCAGGGGCCTGTCTTTACAGATTGACACAGGCTGGAAGGGGGAGAAGTGATTTTTCTTCTTCCTTTGCCCTTCCCAGACAAGACACCCGTGCTGCCTTTCAATGCCTGAACTCTGAGCTAGGAACTCCTCTCGCACAAGACCTGGGCTGTATAAGCCCATCCATTTCTGATGACTTTCTGGTGTAAAAGACTGGTTGGTAACACTGTAACAGTACACCACAAGAATGGCACCGTTTTCAAAATCCATCAAAAGAGCAAACCAAGCTTTTTTAGCTACCCACAGCTACCTATATACCTACATACACAAGTGACTGAATTGTCCCTCTGAAGCTATTAGCAAGGCTAGGTGCTTAGCAGGATTCAAAGGGGAATGTTTCCTGCGTTAGAAGGACCAGCCATCCTTGAGACAGTAAACCAACCTCCTCCATTCAGACACAAGCTAACAACTAACACCACAAAACCTCCTTGCTAACGCTGTAATTTCTTCTCCCAGTGACTGCTCCCACACCCCACGTCTCTGCCATGGAGCACAGGCCGTAGCTACATGGGCTTGTTCAGCATCCCACACACAGTGGCTGGTTCCTTAGACCTGCTTCTCATGGCAGCACACACAGAGTTAAAAGCTGCCTACTAAAACAGAGAGGACAGACGTGCAGAAGAGGCTCTCTGGATGCCTTACAGACCCTTGTTTGCATGAATATTAATTTTTTGTTTGGAGATTCAAAATGAGCACTGTCTCCATTCTGGTTTGGCTTATCTGACCTGTTAACAGCAGGCCAGCACAGGATATGAATCCCATGCTCTCCCTATTGACTCTTTTCCATGCTAATTTTACATTTATGAAAGTGATCAAGTAGCAGATAGATGTATGGGAAGAGGAAAAAACACTCTAATTATCTGTGTTAATCTGGGCAGGGGCAAAAGGATGCTCACCCAGAAAACTGTTAGCCACTCAAGTGGGCTGGAAGTATTTAAATAAAAAACCCAAAGGACAATCCTGCAGAAACTTAAATTCATAGTTGCTGCATTGCCTAGATCAGCAAGGTTTATTTGAGCCTGTCATGACAAGAACAACTTTAATGAACTGCCATTTTGCAGCTATTTATATGTTATTGTCAGTTACTATGTTCATTACTGCCTGCAATTCACTAGATGCAACTGATTTTGGTACGGAAATTTTTGAACTGAGAGTCACAAAGGGTATTTTCCTGTTACTGATTCATGGGTAAATACTCAGCCCAACCTTCATTAAGGTTAATGAAAATCTTCATTAGGATTTTCTAACTATGCCAGGTGAAACAGAATTTCTGCAAGGCAGAGGATGACAACCTTCTCAGAGACAGAAAACCTCCTGGTTTGTACCCTGTAAGTAGAGAAGTGCCATTGTTCAACTTGTTTTGAGAAGTAGAAACAGCACATCAAAAGTCATGCTAGCAACACAGCCAGGAGCCAGGTAAGAGCAACCTGAGTCACACAGCTGTTGGCATCAGGAACATCTCACTGAAAGGTACAGGTTGAACTTTGGCATTTTTTATTCTTGCCAAAGCTCCCGTGAATATAAATTCTGCTAGGGTTTAAACAGGCAACAATCAATCCTTCAGCCCATCCTTTCCTAAAATGTTAAAATCTAAGTAAGAAAAAGAAAAATATTAACCTGTCTTCAATATTGCAACACAGGCTTGATGCTTTATAAAGACTGCAAAGGATGAGGCATTTTCTACAGATACACGTAATGCCTTAGAAAGTAAGAAAAGCTCACTGCCTTACAGCAGAACTATGTTTGGAGATTTCCACAGCACAGTTATTAAAGCCCTCTTATTTTAAAAGGCAGGTTAAAGAAGAAGCATCAAGTTAAAAAAGCAAGAGCATTCAACAACACATGGTATTTCTAGTCATTTAATTTGGAAAAAGTTATTCTTTCTTCCTTCTGCTCCATAAGCAAAGCTAATGATGCCTTGGAAGTGTCCTGGGAAGGTAAGCTCCTTGTAATTTGGTTTAAATTTAATTAAAATCTCCATGAAGTATATATGTAAAGGAGCAACATTTGTCAGACAAAAAGCAGTATCTTACTTCTCAGAAATTTCTTAGTTTGCTGTAGAATCACATGAAATTTGAGGGTTTTCATTCCCAACTGGATTTCAAATCACTATGAGCGCTATGTTGCAGTATGATCTTGCTGGCTGGGTAAAACCTGCAGGCTATAAAGTTTCCTGCTAACTAATGGCTGAATTAACACTAACTAAAGCTAAATTAATGCTAAGAAAAAGATGAAATCACTGAGGAGGACCAGATCAGACTTTTTTTAGCTCTCTAGAACTGGGAGTTCTGTAGGGAGTATTAAAACATGTAAACATTACCAGCCAATTCATTTGGTCTGTTGTGCAGGAAGTTAGTATTAAGTTTCAAGGGGTTAAGAACTACATTTCAACAGGAGAGAACAAAAATAACAGGATAGAGTCAACAATTTTGAAATGAAAGGAACTAGTCTTGATGGTAGTAGAAGTCAACTTACAGGACTAGGCCAGTGTGCTGAAGCAGGATAGGCAGGATCCCTAAAAATCACTGAGCACCTTCACTCTTCCACTGGAAGGACTGTTAAGTCAAGTCTGCCTCAATTTACCCATCTGGGAATAGGATTTTAGGTACCTGCTGAATTAAAATTGGACAACTTGCAGAACCTTAAAGATCTGAAGTAAGAAGAAAGGCTGTATGTTTTTTCTAACAATAGCTAAATTAAGAAACGGGCAGTAGCTTTGTTATTTACCTATTATACACTGCAAAACACACGGGTAACACTGCCTAGCCAAGCCTTGTGATACCAAGCAAGTTAAGGTCATAGAAACGGTCACTTACGGCATTCCTTCTCATCACTGTCATCAAAGCAGTCTGGCAGCCCGTCACACTGCCAGGACCCTGGGATGCAGCGCCCGTTACTGCACATGAAGTTTCCAGGAATGTTGCATTCGTTTGTGAAGTTATTCCCAGGCAGCAGCTGGCTCTCTGCGACAAACAAAAAAAAAAAAGAGGAAAGTTTGCAGGGGAATTACAAAAGGCACCAAAAGCAGTCACACACTCGCATGCTTTTGTCAGATCAGTACCAAGCTTGCAGAGTGTTGTTGCTACCCAAGGGCTAAGAACTAGGTAACACACTGACTAATTCATACTAGGTTTTCAATTAAGTTTTAAACATAGTGCTGCTGATCAAAGTTAGAACTGGGCTTGTTGGTGTTAATACAGTCCCCTGGCACACATCTCTCCACAGGCTAGTAAGGCAGCTGGCAGGCTAAGACTGCCAAGTGGAGGGGGTTTACGGAGGGGATACTGGAAATGGAGAGAACAGTGCGAGAGGGAAACCTTGGGATTTGCATTCAAGGTTAAACACAGCTCTAGTCAGTCATTTTTATCTGCTTTTCCCATATTGTGCATTGTTTCTGGAATGCAGATACCACAGAAACACAAACTTCAGTGAAGGAAGGTAATGACACTCAGTGGTTTAATAAGCACCAGAACGGTGTTATGTTGTGGAGCTGGGGAAAGCTGCAAGACAAGGCAGGGAATAAGAGAAAGAGCATCCTTCCCCTCATCTTCCTCCACCGTGTCCCAGACTAGGCGCAGGCAACATGCACGTGACCAGGTGAAAACCAGAAATACAAACTTCCCACATAAGGGCAGAGGTGTCACAAAAATACGTCCCCTCTGCCTGCCTTCATGGCTCAAAACCAGGAAGAACAAATTAAGCTGACATGCAGCTTCATCATTTACCCATTTTGAGGATAATGGCATGAATATCGGAACCCCGGGGGGGGGTGATGGCAGAGCTGCAGTCAGTTCCCTCCATCGCCCACCCTACACCAGCTTGCTTCCCACTCCTGTTGGAGTCCAACTGCTCCTTCTCCCTGGGAAGAAAGCTGCCAGGATCAGCAGCTTCAGGGAGGACCCTTTCCTAGCTCATTCCTGGGAGGAACCTGGTCTGTACCTTTGGAGAACTCAGCTGCCAAAACGAGTCTTAGCATGAGGCCTTCCAGAAACACCTGAATCAGCCCAGTGCAGGTGGGTCCCTTCCTTCTCCGCAACACAGCAAAGTGCTCCATCCCTGCACAGGCAGAACTGCCAAGTTTTACATCACTGTTTCACAAGACACATGCTTCAGGGAGGTATTTTTTTATGCCTAGGTGTCTACACCAGGAAACTGTCTGCCCCAATGAATTTCCTCTCAAAGTTATTTCTTGCAAATGGGTGACTCTCCTGGGGATGTTTTAAGAATCTGCCAGCAACACAGCTAAGTTCTGTGGTTCTATGTTCAACCAGCAAGGGTTTTTTTCGTTGTTGTTTTAGTGTTGTTTTTTTGTTTTTTTTTCTTTAAACCAGTGATTGAACACATTCAGATCTCTCTTCATATCATTGACCTGTACCTGCTCAAGCACCTAACCAAAAATCGCCACTCTCAAACAGCCACAGAGTGTGAAACTGTCACCATTATACAACCTCCTATTAGCAAACAACTCCTGGTGTGTTAATAACACCTTTGCCTCCAACTGGAGAAAACCTACCACGGGATCACAATGCGTATCGTTGGTCTGGTGTGCTGTCACCAGATCAAGATATAAAAGAGATGAGATACGTGGTTATTCTTTGCAATGTAAAGGCACAGCCACTATGCTATGTTCTTAAGTTTGTTTTCGAGCATCTACGAGCTTCAACAGGAGAACCTAACTTCGTTCTCCGTGCTCCCTCCAAAGAGCAGCTTTCAGGTCAGTCTGGTATCACTGGGAGACTTTCCTGGTAGTTGTCATAACTTTCATTAGAGAGAATTTGCAAGTTCTCGTATTTTACAAAACTGAAATGTCCTGGCTAAGAATAAATCTCATATGTAAAACCAAGTTATTTCAAGCTTGACAAGAGAACTAGGTATTACTGAGGCTTCTGCTCTCTCAGAACCTAAGCACCTTGGCAGTACATTTAGGCAGCACCATCAAAAAGGTGCCATTCTCATGGCATCTCTGTTGCTCTGCGCTACCTTCTCATACCTACATCTCTCATCCAACCTGCTCCACTTCCACATGGAAGCTGCACCTACTCAAAATAAAAAACCCTGCTGTCAACACTTAACTGAGATGTCTTCTAGACTTGGGCAAGTTGCTAGCTAAGAACTGACACCAGGTTTCACAGCTACCTGCTCTAACTACAGAACTGCCTTCTCCCCACAAGCATCCCTGTGTTCTTGAAAAAACATGAAAACTGGATGCATTTCAAGAACTGTAACACCTCCTGTGCAGGATAACCAAAGTTCGGCTCCTGTCATATCTACTGCTGTTCCCTTGCCTGAAAAGCTTTAGCCATGACCTCCACCCTTTTTAAATGAAAAAATCTAGACCAAACCAAATAATTTAAGAAATTTTTAGAGCTTAGAAAGCAAAAAACATAAACCAAGACGCAACCCAACCAAAAAAAGCTATCAAGCCTGTGTGATCTATTCTAGCATCCTGCTGTAGCAGGGGGGTTGGAGTAGATCATCTTCAGAGGTCCCTTCCAACCCCCACCACTCTGTGACTCCCTGTTTCTTTTAACAACTCCTTTAAATAAATGCTATACTTCTATCCTACTAAATTGAAGCAACATTCTAGGAACAGACACCAAATTTCATTTGTTACCCACTTGGTTGTTTGTTTATAGGATTTCCTTTGTCATACAATAAATTTATCCTGGAGAAGAACATTGAGCAAGGATGTATTACTAATCTTTTCACCAAACAGGAAACCAAAGATACTTGGCAGATGGAGCTGCTTGCCGATAGCCCTACGCATGCTTTGCTGAGGAACAGGAACACAGAACTCTGACTCAATCCCACTTTAAAGCAACAGCTATTTCTCTAAAAACATGACCTTCATCAGCTGCTAGAAGAGCTGCAATTTAAGAGTCATAGTCAACACATCTATAAACTTGTTACGTGCACCACTCCATCTCCAAAAAATCCATTGGTGGATAAAGAACTGTCAAAAAAACTGCACATGTGGAACAGTTTTAAATCGTATTGCTCCTTTTGCTTCCTTCACTTTGGAAGTCTCCTCTCTCAGATGTAAAAGCCCTCAAAGAAATCCTCGGTGTGGCCATCACCTCCCAACCCTCAGGAATGTGGTGCTCGGGCCCACTCGGCGCATAGCCCGCCGTGTAACTCGGGGGCTCTGTGCACGCGCATGAGGAGCAGCAGCTTTACAGACACACACAAGACAGACATGGAAAGGACCAAGCTAGATCATTTTGTCCATTTTTCTAATAAGGTCCATGCAGATAATCAGGTTTTGTGCAGCCAATGTGCCACACCACCTGTAGACAGGGCAGAAACTCCTTCAGTCTGGCAGAGCTGGCTTTCCGATAGTTGACATATTTACCATGCGTCCTCTTTGACTAATTTTGTATTCAATTAAATATGAGCTACGTGGATGTGTTCAGTTAAGTAAAAGAGGAAGGGATGCAGGGGAAAGAAGTAGTCTATTTTCACTGCAACACACATTGCTCACTTTAAGCAGCATACCATCTGGGCTGAATAAAAAAAAGGGACTCATGTTTCACTTTGAAGGGGACTGAGTAAGGAAAGTCAATCTGTTTTAGCAGTCACTTCCTAAAATGTTAGCATCTAAATATTTAATAATGATTGAAAAAAATCAGGGAGAAAAAAAATAAATAGAAGGACAAGCCATACTGAGCACTTCACACTGGATTAAGAAAGCAAGTCAAGAATATCTTTTACAAGAAAAGCTTTACTGGAAAGCACTCCAGAGGAGTGAGCACATTACAGAACAGGTTACTACTGACAACACTGCTGCCTCCGTAGCAGAAAGTGTCATCAGGAAGAGAAGGCAGTCACCCTGGCCAAGGAGGTTTTGAGGAAGAAATATAAGACACTTGTGTGTTCAACACCCTCATGAACAATGTCAGTAACTTCAGCCTCACTGCAAAGAGGATCTATTGCCAAGGATGAAGCATGAGCTCCTCCCCGCCAGACCTTTGGAATGTCTTTTTTGGGAATCCTGGGATTTTCACTGGATACTTCCAATGGATTGCTGCTGAAAGTTTTTCCAGAGTGAAGAGAATTATTTTGATCCAGGCTGGTATGTAACTCTGAGGCCAAAGGGGTACTCATGATACTTTCCCATCACACAATGCACATAGTACGCTCCACACTTGAATGAATTCATTCTTTCTTTCAGCTTATCCCCTTGCTGGGTGTAAATCCACACCAGGTTTGATTCCAGCACATCAGAAATCTGATCTCACTCTACTGAAATCCGCAATGTGTTGTGAAAACAAAAGGAGAGAGACCAGAACAAGTCAGTAGCTGGAATTTGCAGCAAGGTGGCATCAAAAAGACATACTTTCAATACCTGCCAATATTTGCTCATCAGCAAAACACATCACAGCTGAAGTGAGCAATAACAGCAGGCTTAAGCAAACACTTTTTAATCTTCCTCCACCATCTTAAAAGATAACAAATAAGCGGTGCTAAGTGCCTGGTAGGACATTACAAGATTTGATTCCTCAGAGACTGCAAAACTATTTGCAAATGCTTACACTCAGGTCCAGTTGCTTCTGTAAATTTAGCTGCCAAGGACAGCTCTAACTTATCATAATTGTTTACATTGGCAGGAACCATCTGACTCACTCCACATCCACTTTACAGATATCTACTAATGCAGATGATGCACCTGGAAGAGGAATTCATAGAGCTGAGCATGAAGAATATTTTACCTATAGACTTCAGTTTAACATATGCATGCATAAACTTCACTGGCAAAAGAAGTATGTTGCCAGCAACATACCACCAGTGGAACTAAGGTAGACTTGGCTTAACACTCACTGCACTGAAACGGAAGGCAGAGCCAATTTGTGCTCATAAGGACTTCTGCAGCCACCCAAAGAGCCTGTGGCAACAAACTTACTCAACCTCTTTACTACACTTTACCCATAGTCAAAATAAAATCATGGCACTAGTTTTTAAGAGGAAGGTCCCATACTGAATTCAAGTATGTAGTACATAAAAAGATTGTCCATTAACAGCACCATACAGGTCAGGAAAGAACACTAAAGACGACTACGTTTCATCTCTTAAATAAACACCTTTGATCTCACTCAAAAAGTTGTTTGCAGCTGCATGTTCATAAGCATACCTTATAAATCCCCATAAATATTACTCCTGCTTGATTTGCTTTCCCACGCAGTACTGCAAAGGTACCTTGCCAGAACAGAAAAGCATCCCAGTGCACATGCAGGCTGGCTTTGGGAAGCAAAGAATAAGACAGACTCTCTCTTTTGCTCTGCTGTGAAGCCTCTGACAACACCTAAGACATCTGTCACAAGTAAAGGACACCTGCCAGTGATTATCTGACAACTTAAATCCCCTTGAACAGTTTTAATCCCCATCCTCCCCTATCCTCACTTAAACTGCCTGATGATTACATTGCTTATGCAACATTAGAAGTTATGAGGGTTATTTGTAAAGGCAGATTGACAGCCCCACTGCCACACAAGTGCTCAAAAATGTTTCTTCACTGAAACAGCGGGTAAATTAGTGATTATTCAAGGAACTGCTCACTGTTCAGTTTGACTTCCCTTTCCAACTGTGATCCATAAGATGCAATATATTCACTATCCAGCATTTTCAAGATTTAAAATGGATCAGACCTAGTCAAAAGAGCAGAAAGTCCTATGGTTACTTCTAATTAAACACTAAATATTACTGAGGCAAGTCAAAGTCAATGAGAAAACCCTTTTTAGAGCGCTAAAAAGGATAGGTTCTTTCAATTTGGACAGAAAAACCACAGCAGGAGAGAATGCAGACTACTATCAGATGCGCATCCTTCACCCATTAATTCCTCACAACAAAAGCTGCCTTTATTGACCTGGAGAGCAATTAACAGATCATGATCTCCATCATATATAATGCAACACGAACAGGACACCTTTTTCTAAATATCTTACAGTGTGAGTTTCAGCAACTCACTCATAGTAGGTGCTTGCATTTCAGCACTCAGTCATGCAAGCGCCTGAATTAAATATAATCTTCTAAATCATTCCCTAATAAACAACCATTTGCTTTTTCCTTGCACTGACATGTGCAGGAAGTGAGCCGAGGTGAACAGGTTTACTTTAATCCTACAGCCTTCATGGCTGGATTCTATATTTGGGGGACTGGGCATTTCACTAGAGCTCCCACATTTGCTCGTCTCCAGTGCAGCTGCTTGAGTACACACCAAAAATACATACATCTCCTAGGTCCACAGGGTCTCAGCACAGTAAGCATGAGAAGAATGAGAAGAGAAACAAGCAACAGGACATAAACAGTACAGAGTGAATACAGCTCCAAAGCAGTACAAGTTTAGAGAGAAAAATGAGGAGGAGAAAAAGAAATATGTATTTAGACTACTGAACTGGATGCACCTTGAAAGAGTAACAGTCCCCGGGAAGAAGGTCAAATGGAGACTACACACTGTCCTTATCCAAACTAAAGCTACCAAACCAGATCTCATCCTTACAGAGACGGCAGAGGTAAATATCTCTTATTCTTAATACCTTTGAGGGATGTATTGCTATACCACCACCTTGAGGACATTATTTTTGTCTTCACAAAAAGAAAAGACTAAAGGATTTATGCACAATAGCACAGAAGACCTACAAGAGATCTTGGGAGTTGAGCCCTTTTTATCTCCTGGTAAATAATGCTTTATGATCCTTTGCAAGGCAACAGAGTCATCCCATGGTTACCTTTCTCCCTAATTTTGGTTAGTGGCGACTCCTGGGTACTCATGGCAAAAGGGATCAGTACACAACCACCAGTCTTTCTTTTGACTACAATGGCCACATGAGTAAATGGTTCTCTTCACTGAACAGTTTTCCTATCCTGCTTACCCTCAATTCCCCAAGACTTACAGAGGAAGACCAACTCAGACTGACTCATGCACACAACCCCAAGAGCAAGATCAATACTCCATATTTAGGACTGTTAGGTTAGGGTTAGGGTTAGTCGTTAGGGTTAGGGTTAGTCGTTAGGGTTAGGGTTAGTCGTTAGGGTTAGGGGTTAGGGATTAGGGGTCAGGGTTAGGGTTAGTCATTAGGGTTAGGGTTAGTCATTAGGGTTAGGGGTTAGTCATTAGGGTTAGGGGTTAGGGCCGTAGGGGTAGTCATTAGGGTTAGGGTTATTAGGGCCGTAGGGGTAGTCATTAGGGTTAGGGTTATTAGGGTTAGGGTTATTAGGGTTAGGGTTAGTCAGGGTGGTTAGGGTTAGTCAGGGTGGTTAGGGTTAGTCAGGGTTAGTCAGGGTTGTTAGGGTTTGGGTTAGGGTTAGGGGCGCCGTTAGGGTTAGGGGCGCCGTTAGGGTTAGGGGCGCCGTTAGGGTTAGGGGCGCCGTTAGGGTTAGGGTTAGGGGCGCCATTAGGGTTAGGGTTAGGGGCGCAGTTAGGGTTAGGGTTTGGGTTGCGATTAGGGTTAGGGTTTGGGTTATGGTTATTAATTAGGGTTAAGGGTTAGTGGGGTTAGGGGTAGGGGTTAGTCAGGGTTAGGGTTTTGGGTTAGTCGTTAGGGTTAGGGGCGCCATTAGGGTTAGGGTTAGGGTTTGGGTTAGGGTTAGGGTTAGGGTTTGGGTTAGGGTTAGGGGCGCCATTAGGGTTAGGGTTTGGGACGCCATTAGGGTTAGGGTTAGGGTTTGGGTTTGAGTTTGGGTTAGGGGTTAGTCCTTAGGGTTTGGGTTAGGGTTATTCATTAGGGTTAAGGGTTAAGGGTTAGTGGTGTTAGGGGTAGGGGTTAGTCAGGGTTAGGGTTTGGGGCTAGTCGTTAGGGTTAGGGTTTGGGGTTAGGGTTAGGGTTATTCATTAGGGTTAAGGGTTAAGGGTTAGTGGGGTTAGGGGTAGGGGTTAGTCAGGTTTAGGGTTTGGGGTCAGTCGTTAGGGTTAGGGTTTGGGGTCAGTCGTTAGGGTTAGGGTAGGGTTAAGGGTTAGTGGGGTTAGGGGTAGGGGTTAGTCAGGGTTAGGGTTTGGGGCTAGTCGTTAGGGTTAGGGTTTGGGGTTAGGGTTAGGGTTATTCGTTAGGGTTAAGGGTTAAGGGTTAGTGGGGTTAGGGGTAGGGGTTAGTCAGGTTTAGGGTTTGGGGCTAGTCGTTAGGGTTAGGGTTTGGGGCTAGTCGTTAGGGTTAGGGTTTGGGGTCAGTCGTTAGGGTTAGGGTTTGGGGTCAGTCGTTAGGGTTAGGGTAGGGTTTGGAGTTAGTCGTTAGGGTTAGGGTAGGGTTTGGGGTTAGTCGTTCGGGTTAGTCGTTAGGGTTAGGGTTTGGGGTTAGTCGTTAGGGTTAGCGTAGGGTTTGGAGTTAGTCGTTAGGGTTAGGGTAGGGTTTGGGGTTAGTCGTTCGGGTTAGTCGTTAGGGTTAGGGTTTGGGGTTAGTCGTTAGGGTTAGCGTAGGGTTTGGGGTGAGTCGTTAGGGTTAGTCGTTAGGGTTTGGGGTTAGTCGTTAGGGTTAGTCGTTAGGGTTAGGGTTTGGGGTTAGTCATTAGGGTTAGTGGTTAGGGTTAGGGTTTGGGGTTAGTTGTTAGGGTTAGGGTTTGGGGTTAGTCGTTAGGGTTAGGGTTTGGGGTTAGTCGTTAGGGTTAGGGTTTGGGGCTAGTCGTTAGGGTTAGTCGTTAGGGTTAGGGTTTGGGGTTAGTCGTTAGGGTTAGGGTTATTCATTAGGGTTAAGGGTTTGGGTTTCGTTTTGGGTTAGGGTTAGGAGTTAGTCGTTAGGGTTACGGTTATTCATTAGGGTTAAGGGTTTGGGTTTCGGTTTGGGTTAGGGTTAGAGTTAGTCGTTAGGGTTAGGGTTATTCATTAGGGTTAAGGGTTTGGGTTTCGGTTTGGGTTAGGGTTAGGAGTTAGTCGTTAGGGTTAGGGTTATTCATTAGGGTTAAGGGTTTGGGTTTGGGTTAGGGTTTGAGTTAGGGTTAGGGGCGCCATTAGGGTTAGGGTTAGCGTTAGGGTTTGGGGCGCCATTAGGGTTAGGGTTAGAGTTAGGGTTTGGGGCGCCATTAGGGTTAGGGTTAGAGTTAGGGTTTGGGGCGCCATTAGGGTTAGGGTTAGCGTTAGGGTTTGGGGCGCCATTAGGGTTAGGGTTAGCGTTAGGGTTTGGGTTTGGGGCGCCATTAGGGTTAGGGTTAGGGTTTGGGGCGCCATTAGGGTTAGGGTTCCCATTAGGGTTAGGATTAGTCGTTAGGGTTAGGGTTTGGGTTAGGGTTATTCATTAGAATTAAGGGTTAAGGGTTAGTGGGGTTAGGGGTAGGGGTTAGTCAGGGTTAGGGTTTGGGGCTAGTCGTTAGGGTTAGGGTTAGGGTTTGGGGTTAGGGTTAGGGCTAGGGTTAAAGCTATTCATTAGGGTTTCGGCTAGGGTTAGGGTTTCGGCTAGGGTTAGGGTTGGGGGTTAGGGTTAGGGCTAGGGTTTGGGCTAGGGTTAGGGTTTGGGCTAGGGTTAGGGTTTGGGCTAGGGTTAGGGTTTGGGCTAGGGTTAGGGTTTAGGCTAGGGTTAGGGTTATTCATTAGTGTTTGGGTTAGGGTTAGGGTTTGGGCTAGCGTTAGGGTTATTCATTAGGGTTTGGGCTAGGGTTAGGGTTATTCATTAGGGTTTGGGCTAGGGTTAGGGTTTGGGCTAGGGTTAGGGTTTGGGCTAGGGTTAGGGTTATACATTAGGGTTTGGGCTAGGGTTAGGGTTATTCATTAGGGTTTGGGCTAGGGTTAGGGTTAGTCATTAGGGTTAGGGTTAGTCATTAGGGTTAGGGTTAGGGTTAGGGTTTGGGCTAGGGTTAGGGTTATTCATTAGTGTTTGGGCTAGGGTTAGGGTTATTCATTAGGGTTTGGGCTAGGATTAGGGTTATTCATTAGGGTTTGGGCTAGGGTTAGGGTTATTCATTAGGGTTTGGGCTAGGGTTAGTGTTATTCATTAGGGTTTGGGCTAGGGTTAGGGTTTGGGCTAGGGTTCGGGTTTGGGCTAGGGTTAGGGTTTGGGCTAGGGTTAGGGTTAGGGTTTGGGTATGGTTAGGTTTAGGGTTAGGCTTTGGGCTAGGGTTAGGGTTAGGGCTATGGTTAGGGTTAGGGTTAGGGTTTGGGTTAGGGTTAGTGTTAGGGTTAGGGTTTGGGCTAGGGTTAGGGTTAGGGTTATTCATTAGGGTTTGGGCTAGGGTTAGGGTTTGGGCTAGGGTTAGGGTTTGGGCTAGGGTTAGGGTTAGGGTTTGGGCTAGGGTTAGGGTTTGGGCTAGGGTTAGGGTTAGGGTTATTCATTAGGGTTTGGGCTAGGGTTAGGGTTTGGGCTAGGGTTAGGGTTTGGGCTAGGGTTAGGGCTATTCATTAGGGTTTGGGCTAGGGTTAGGGTTATTCATTAGGGTTTGGGCTAGGGTTAGGGTTATTCATTAGGGTTAGGGTTAGGGTTAGGGTTTGGGCTAGGGTTAGGGTTATTCATTAGGGTTTGGGCTAGGGTTAGGGTTATTCATTAGGGTTTGGGCTAGGTTTAGGGTTATTCATTAGGGTTTGGGCTAGGGGTAGGGTTTGGGCTAGGGTTAGGGTTTGGGCTAGGGTTAGTGTTATTCATTAGGGTTTGGGCTAGGGTTAGGGTTAGGGTTAGTCATTAGGGTTAGGGTTAGGGTTTGGGCTAGGGTTAGGGTTATTCATTAATGTTTGGGCTAGGGTTAGGGTTATTCATTAGGGTTTGGGCTAGGGTTAGGGTTATTCATTAGGGTTTGGGCTAGGGTTAGGGTTAGGGTTAGTCATTAGGGTTAGGGTTAGGGTTTGGGCTAGGGTTAGGGTTATTCATTAATGTTTGGGCTAGGGTTAGGGTTATTCATTAGGGTTTGGGCTAGGGTTAGGGTTATTCATTAGGGTTTGGGCTAGGGTTAGGGTTATTCATTAGGGTTTGGGCTAGGGTTAGGGTTATTCATTAGGGTTTGGGCTAGGGTTAGGGTTATTCATTAGGGTTTGGGCTAGGGTTAGGGTTATTCATTAGGGTTTGGGCTAGGGTTAGGGTTATTCATTAGGGTTTGGGCTAGGGTTAGGGTTATTCATTAGGGTTTGGGCTAGGGTTAGGGTTATTCATTAGGGTTTGGGCTAGGGTTAGGGTTATTCATTAGGGTTAGGGTTTGGGCTACGGTTAGGGTTATTCATTAGGGTTTGGGCTAGGGTTAGGGTTTGGGCTAGGGTTAGGGTTAGGGTTTAGGGTTAGGGTTTGGGTTAGGGTTATTCATTAGGGTTTGGGCTAGGGTTAGGGTTTGGGCTAGGGTTAGGGTTAGGGTTAGTAGGGTTAGGGTTAGGGTTATTCATTAGTGTTTGGGCTAGGGTTAGGGTTTGGGCTAGGGTTTGGGCTAGGGTTAGGGTTTGGGCTAGGGTTTGGGCTAGGGTTAGGGTTAGGGTTATTCATTAGGGTTTGGGCTAGGGTTAGGGTTTGGGCTAGGGTTAGGGTTTGGGCTAGGGTTAGGGTTAGTGTTTGGGCTAGGGTTAGGGTTAGGGTTATTCATTAGGGTTTGGGCTAGGGTTAGGGTTTGGGCTAGGGTTAGGGTTAGGGTTAGTAGGGTTAGGGTTAGGGTTATTCATTAGGGTTTGGGCTAGGGTTTGGGTTAGGGTTAGGGTTAGGGGTTAGGGTTTGGGCTAGGGTTAGGGTTTGGGCTAGGGTTAGGGTTTGGGCTAGGGTTAGGGTTATTCATTAGGGTTTGGGCTAGGGTTAGGGTTATTCATTAGGGTTTGGGCTAGGGTTAGGGTTATTCATTAGGGTTTGGGCTAGGGTTAGGGTTTGGGCTAGGGTTATGGTTTGGGCTAGGGTTAGGGTTATTCATTAGGGTTTGGGCTAGGGTTAGGGTTATTCATTAGGGTTTGGGCTAGGGTTAGGGTTATTCATTAGGGTTTGGGCTAGGGTTAGGGTTTGGGCTAGGGTTAGGGTTTGGGCTAGGGTTAGGGTTATTCATTAGGGTTTGGGCTAGGGTTAGGGTTATTCATTAGGGTTTGGGCTAGGGTTAGGGTTTGGGCTAGGGTTAGGGTTTGGGCTAGGGTTAGGGTTTGGGCTAGGGTTAGGGTTTGGGCTAGGGTTAGGGTTAGGGTTAGGGTTAGGGTTATTCATTAGGGTTTGGGCTAGGGTTAGGGTTTGGGCTAGGGTTAGGGTTAGGGTTAGTAGGGTTAGGGTTATTCATTAGGGTTTGGGCTAGGGTTTGGGTTAGGGTTAGGGTTAGGGGTTAGGGTTTGGGCTAGGGTTAGGGTTTGGGCTAGGGTTAGGGTTTGGGCTAGGGTTAGGGTTTGGGCTAGGGTTAGGGTTATTCATTAGGGTTTGGGCTAGGGTTAGGGTTATTCATTAGGGTTTGGGCTAGGGTTAGGGTTATTCATTAGGGTTTGGGCTAGGGTTAGGGTTTGGGCTAGGGTTAGGGTTTGGGCTAGGGTTAGGGTTATTCATTAGGGTTTGGGCTAGGGTTAGGGTTATTCATTAGGGTTTGGGCTAGGGTTAGGGTTATTCATTAGGGCTTGGGCTAGGGGTTAGGGTTTGGGCTAGGGTTAGGGTTTGGGCTAGGGTTAGGGTTTGGGCTAGGGTTAGGGTTATTCATTAGGGTTTGGGCTAGGGTTAGGGTTATTCATTAGGGTTTCAGCTAGGGTTAGGGTTATTCATTAGGGTTTGGGTTAGGGTTAGGGTTATTCATTAGGGTTTCAGCTAGGGTTAGGGTTATTCATTAGGGTCAGGGTTTGGGCTAGGGTTAGGGTTATTCATTAGGGTTTGGGCTAGGGTTAGGGTTCTTCATTAGGGTTTGGGCTACGGTTAGGTTTTGGGTAGGGTTAGGGTTTGGGCTAGGGTTAGGGTTTAAGCTAGGGTTAGGGTTTGGGCTAGGGTTAGGGTTTGGGCTAGGGCTAGGGTTAGGGTTAGGGTCAGGGTTAGGGTTAGGGTCATCAGGGTTAGGGTTAGGGTCATCAGGGTTAGGGTTAGTAGGGTTAGGGTTAGGGTTAGGGTTAGTGTTTGGGCTAGGGTTAGGGTTTGGACTAGGGTTAGGGTTTGGGCTAGGGTTAGGGTTAGGGTTTGGGCTAGGGTTAGGGCTAGGGTTAGGGTTATTCATTACGGTTAGGGTTTGGGCTAGGGTTAGGGTTATTCATTAGGGTTAGGGTTTGGGCTACGGTTAGGGTTATTCATTAGGGTTTGGGCTAGGGTTAGGGTTTGGGCTAGGGTTAGGGTTAGGGTTTAGGGTTAGGGTTTGGGTTAGGGTTATTCATTAGGGTTTGGGCTAGGGTTAGGGTTTGGGCTAGGGTTAGGGTTGTTCATTAGGGTTAGGGTTTGGGCTACGGTTAGGGTTATTCATTAGGGTTTGGGCTAGGGTTAGGGTTTGGGCTAGGGTTAGGGTTAGGGTTTAGGGTTAGGGTTTGGGTTAGGGTTATTCATTAGGGTTTGGGCTAGGGTTAGGGTTTGGGCTAGGGTTAGGGTTAGGGTTAGTAGGGTTAGGGTTAGGGTTATTCATTAGGGTTTGGGCTAGGGTTAGGGTTTGGGCTAGGGTTTGGGCTAGGGTTAGGGTTTGGGCTAGGGTTTGGGCTAGGGTTAGGGTTAGGGTTATTCATTAGGGTTTGGGCTAGGGTTAGGGTTTGGGCTAGGGTTAGGGTTTGGGCTAGGGTTAGGGTTAGTGTTTGGGCTAGGGTTAGGGTTAGGGTTATTCATTAGGGTTTGGGCTAGGGTTAGGGTTTGGGCTAGGGTTAGGGTTAGGGTTAGTAGGGTTAGGGTTAGGGTTATTCATTAGGGTTTGGGCTAGGGTTTGGGTTAGGGTTAGGGGTTAGGGTTTGGGCTAGGGTTAGGGTTTGGGCTAGGGTTAGGGTTTGGGCTAGGGTTAGGGTTATTCATTAGGGTTTGGGCTAGGGTTAGGGTTATTCATTAGGGTTTGGGCTAGGGTTAGGGTTATTCATTAGGGTTTGGGCTAGGGTTAGGGTTTGGGCTAGGGTTATGGTTTGGGCTAGGGTTAGGGTTATTCATTAGGGTTTGGGCTAGGGTTAGGGTTATTCATTAGGGTTTGGGCTAGGGTTAGGGTTATTCATTAGGGTTTGGGCTAGGGTTAGGGTTTGGGCTAGGGTTAGGGTTTGGGCTAGGGTTAGGGTTATTCATTAGGGTTTGGGCTAGGGTTAGGGTTATTCATTAGGGTTTGGGCTAGGGTTAGGGTTTGGGCTAGGGTTAGGGTTTGGGCTAGGGTTAGGGTTTGGGTTAGGGTTAGGGTTTGGGTTAGTGTTTGGGCTAGGGTTAGGGTTAGGGTTAGGGTTATTCATTAGGGTTTGGGCTAGGGTTAGGTTTTGGGCTAGGGTTAGGGTTAGGGTTAGTAGGGTTAGGGTTATTCATTAGGGTTTGGGCTAGGGTTTGGGTTAGGGTTAGGGTTAGGGGTTAGGGTTTGGGCTAGGGTTAGGGTTTGGGCTAGGGTTAGGGTTTGGGCTAGGGTTAGGGTTTGGGCTAGGGTTAGGGTTATTCATTAGGGTTTGGGCTAGGGTTAGGGTTATTCATTAGGGTTTGGGCTAGGGTTAGGGTTATTCATTAGGGTTTGGGCTAGGGTTAGGGTTTGGGCTAGGGTTAGGGTTTGGGCTAGGGTTAGGGTTATTCATTAGGGTTTGGGCTAGGGTTAGGGTTATTCATTAGGGTTTGGGCTAGGGTTAGGGTTATTCATTAGGGTTTGGGCTAGGGTTAGGGTTATTCATTAGGGTTTGGGCTAGGGTTAGGGTTTGGGCTAGGGTTAGGGTTTGGGCTAGGGTTAGGGTTATTCATTAGGGTTTGGGCTAGGGTTAGGGTTATTCATTAGGGTTTGGGCTAGGGTTAGGGTTTGGGCTAGGGTTAGGGTTTGGGCTAGGGTTAGGGTTTGGGTTAGGGTTAGGGTTTGGGTTAGTGTTTGGGCTAGGGTTAGGGTTAGGGTTAGGGTTATTCATTAGGGTTTGGGCTAGGGTTAGGTTTTGGGCTAGGGTTAGGGTTAGGGTTAGTAGGGTTAGGGTTATTCATTAGGGTTTGGGCTAGGGTTTGGGTTAGGGTTAGGGTTAGGGGTTAGGGTTTGGGCTAGGGTTAGGGTTTGGGCTAGGGTTAGGGTTTGGGCTAGGGTTAGGGTTTGGGCTAGGGTTAGGGTTATTCATTAGGGTTTGGGCTAGGGTTAGGGTTATTCATTAGGGTTTGGGCTAGGGTTAGGGTTATTCATTAGGGTTTGGGCTAGGGTTAGGGTTTGGGCTAGGGTTAGGGTTTGGGCTAGGGTTAGGGTTATTCATTAGGGTTTGGGCTAGGGTTAGGGTTATTCATTAGGGTTTGGGCTAGGGTTAGGGTTATTCATTAGGGTTTGGGCTAGGGGTTAGGGTTTGGGCTAGGGTTAGGGTTTGGGCTAGGGTTAGGGTTTGGGCTAGGGTTAGGGTTATTCATTAGGGTTTGGGCTAGGGTTAGGGTTATTCATTAGGGTTTCAGCTAGGGTTAGGGTTATTCATTAGGGTTTGGGTTAGGGTTAGGGTTATTCATTAGGGTTTCAGCTAGGGTTAGGGTTATTCATTAGGGTCAGGGTTTGGGCTAGGGTTAGGGTTATTCATTAGGGTTTGGGCTAGGGTTAGGGTTCTTCATTAGGGTTTGGGCTACGGTTAGGTTTTGGGTAGGGTTAGGGTTTGGGCTAGGGTTAGGGTTTGGGCTAGGGTTAGGGTTTGGGCTAGGGTTAGGGTTAGGGTTAGGGTCAGGGTTAGGGTTAGGGTCATCAGGGTTAGGGTTAGGGTCATCAGGGTTAGGGTTAGGGTTAGTAGGGTTAGGGTTAGGGTTAGGGTTAGTGTTTGGGCTAGGGTTAGGGTTTGGACTAGGGTTAGGGTTTGGGCTAGGGTTAGGGTTAGGGTTTGGGCTAGGGTTAGGGCTAGGGTTAGGGTTATTCATTACGGTTAGGGTTTGGGCTAGGGTTAGGGTTATTCATTAGGGTTAGGGTTTGGGCTACGGTTAGGGTTATTCATTAGGGTTTGGGCTAGGGTTAGGGTTTGGGCTAGGGTTAGGGTTAGGGTTTAGGGTTAGGGTTTGGGTTAGGGTTATTCATTAGGGTTTGGGCTAGGGTTAGGGTTGTTCATTAGGGTTTGGGCTAGGGTTAGTGTTATTCATTAGGGTTTGGGCTAGGGTTAGAGTTAGGGCTAGGGTTAGGGTTATTCATTAGGGTTTGGGCTAGGGTTAGGGTTATTCATTAGGGTTTGGGCTAGGGTTAGGGTTATTCATTAGGGTTTGGGCTAGGGTTAGGGTTATTCATTAGGGTTTGGGCTAGGGTTAGGGTTTGGGCTAGGGTTTGGGCTAGGGTTAGGGTTAGGGTTAGGGTTATTCATTAGGGTTTGGGCTAGGGTTAGGGTTTGGGCTAGGGTTAGGGTTTGGGCTAGGGTTAGGGTTTGGTCTAGGGTTAGGGTTAGTGTTTGGGCTAGGGTTAGGGTTAGGGTTAGGGTTATTCATTAGGGTTTGGGCTAGGGTTAGGGTTTGGGCTAGGGTTAGGGTTAGTAGGGTTAGGGTTAGGGTTATTCATTAGGGTTTGGGCTAGGGTTAGGGTTATTCATTAGGGTTTGGGCTAGGGGTTAGGGTTTCGGCTAGGGTTAGGGTTTGGGCTAGGGTTAGGGTTTGGGCTACGGTTAGGGTTTGGGCTAGGGTTAGGGTTAGGGCTAGGGTTAGGGTTTGGGCTAGGGTTAGGGTTATTCATTAGGGTTTGGGCTAGGGTTAGGGTTATTCATTAGGGTTTGGGCTAGGGTTAGGGTTATTCATTAGGGTTTGGGCTAGGGTTAGGGTTTGGGCTAGGGTTAGGGTTATTCATTAGGGTTTGGGCTAGGATTAGGGTTATTCATTAGGGTTTGGGCTAGGGTTAGGGTTATTCATTAGGGTTTGGGCTAGGGTTAGGGTTATTCATTAGGGTTTGGGCTAGGGTTAGGGTTTGGGCTAGGGTTAGGGTCAGGGTTTGGGCTATGGTTAGGGTTAGGGTTAGGATTTGGGCTAGTGTTAGGGTTAGGGTTTGGGCTAGGGTTAGGGTTAGGGTTAGGGTTATTCATTAGGGTTTGGGCTAGGGTTAGGGTTTGGGATAGGATTAGGGTTTGGGCTAGGGTTAGGGTTTGGGCTAGGGTTAGGGTTAGTGTTTGGGCTGGGGTTAGGGTTAGGGTTAGGGTTATTCATTAGGGTTTGGGCTAGGGTTAGGGTTCTTCATTAGGGTTTGGGCTAGGGTTAGGGTTTGGGCTAGGGTTAGGGTTTGGGCTAGGGTTAGGGTTTGAGCTAGGGTTAGGGTTTGAGCTAGGGTTAGGGTTTGAGCTAGGGTTATTCATTAGGGTTTGGGCTAGGGTTAGGGTTATTCATTAGGGTTTGGGCTAGGGTTATTCATTAGGGTTTGGGCTAGGGTTAGGGTTATTCATTAGGGTTTGGGCTAGGGTTACGTTTAGGGTTAGGGTTAGGGGTTAGTGTTTGGGCTAGGGTTAGGGTTTGGGCTAGGGTTAGGTTTTGGCCTAGGGTTAGGGTTTGGCCTAGGGTTAGGGTTTGGCCTAGGGTTAGGGTTAGGGCTAGGGTTACGGTTATTCATTAGGGTTTGGGCTAGGGTTAGGGTTATTCATAAGGGTTTGGGATAGGGTTAGGGTTATTCATTAGGGTTTGGGCTAGGGTTAGGGTTTGGGCTAGGGTTAGGGTTTGGGCTAGGGTTAGGGTTTGGGCTAGGGTTAGGGTTTGGGCTAGGGTTAGGGTTATTCATTAGGGTTTGGGCTAGGGTTAGGGTTATTCATTAGGGTTTGGGCTAGGGTTAGGGTTATTCATTAGGGTTTGGGCTAGGGTTAGGGTTATTCATTAGGGTTTGGGCTAGGGTTAGGGTTTGGGCTAGGGTTAGGGTTTGGGCTAGGGTTAGGGTCAGGGTTTGGGCTATGGTTAGGGTTAGGGTTAGGATTTGGGCTAGTGTTAGGGTTAGGGTTTGGGCTAGGGTTAGGGTTAGGGTTAGGGTTATTCATTAGGGTTTGGGCTAGGGTTAGGGTTTGGGCTAGGATTAGGGTTTGGGCTAGGGTTAGGGTTTGGGCTAGGGTTAGGGTTAGTGTTTGCGCTGGGGTTAGGGTTAGGGTTATTCATTAGGGTTTGGGCTAGGGTTAGGGTTCTTCATTAAAGTTTGGGCTAGGGTTAGGGTTTGGGCTAGGGTTAGGGTTTGGGCTAGGGTTAGGGTTTCAGCTAAGGTTAGGGTTTGGGCTAGGTTTAGGGTTATTCATTAGGGTTTGGGCTAGGGTTAGGGTTATTCATTAGGGTTTGGGCTAGGGTTAGGGTTATTCATTAGGGTTTGGGCTAGGGTTACGGTTAGGGTTAGGGTTAGGGGTTAGGGTTTGGGCTAGGGTTAGGGTTTGGGCTAGGGTTAGGGTTAGGGCTAGGGTTAGGGTTAGGGCTAGGGTTAGAGTTAGGGCTAGGGTTAGGGTTATTCATTAGGGTTTGGGATAGGGTTAGGGTTATTCATTAGGGTTTGGGCTAGGGTTAGGGTTATTCATTAGGGTTTGGGCTAGGGTTAGGGTTATTAATTAGGGTTTGGGCTAGGGTTAGGGTTTGGGCTAGGGTTTGGGCTAGGGTTAGGGTTTGGGCTAGGGTTTGGGCTAGGGTTAGGGTTAGGGTTAGGGTTATTCATTAGGGTTTGGGCTAGGGTTAGGGTTTGGGCTAGGGTTAGGGTTTGGGCTAGGGTTAGGGTTAGTGTTTGGGCTAGGGTTAGGGTTAGGGTTAGGGTTATTCATTAGGGTTTGGGCTAGGGTTAGGGTTTGGGCTAGGGTTAGGGTTAGGGTTAGTAGGGTTAGGGTTAGGGTTATTCATTAGGGTTTGGGCTAGGGTTAGGGTTATTCATTAGGGTTTGGGCTAGGGGTTAGGGTTTGGGCTAGGGTTAGGGTTTGGGCTAGGGTTAGGGTTTGGGCTAGGGTTAGGGTTAGGGCTAGGGTTAGGGTTTGGGCTAGGGTTAGGGTTATTCATTAGGGTTTGGGCTAGGGTTAGGGTTATTCATTAGGGTTTGGGCTAGGGTTAGGGTTATTCATTAGGGTTTGGGCTAGGGTTAGGGTTTGGGCTAGGGTTAGGGTTTGGGCTAGGGTTAGGGTTTGGGCTAGGGTTAGGGTTATTCATTAGGGTTTGGGCTAGGGTTAGGGTTATTCATTAGGGTTTCAGCTAGGGTTAGGGTTATTCATTAGGGTCAGGGTTTGGGCTAGGGTTAGGGTTATTCATTAGGGTTTGGGCTAGGGTTAGGGTTCTTCATTAGGGTTTGGGCTACGGTTAGGTTTTGGGCTAGGGTTAGGGTTTGGGCTAGGGTTAGGGTTTAAGCTAGGGTTAGGGTTTGGGCTAGGGTTAGGGTTTGGGCTAGGGCTAGGGTTAGGGTTAGGGTCAGGGTTAGGGTTAGGGTCATCAGGGTTAGGGTTAGGGTCATCAGGGTTAGGGTTAGGGTTAGTAGGGTTAGGGTTACGGTTAGGGTTAGTGTCTGGGCTAGGGTTAGGGTTTGGACTAGGGTTAGGGTTTGGGCTAGGGTTAGGGTTAGGGTTTGGGCTAGGGTTAGGGCTAGGGTTAGGGTTATTCATTACGGTTAGGGTTTGGGCTAGGGTTAGGGTTATTCATTAGGGTTAGGGTTTGGGCTACGGTTACGGTTATTCATTAGGGTTTGGGCTAGGGTTAGGGTTTGGGCTAGGGTTAGGGTTAGGGTTTAGGGTTAGGCTTTGGGTTAGGGTTATTCATTAGGGTTTGGGCTAGGGTTAGGGTTTGGGCTAGGGTTAGTGTTATTCATTAGGGTTTGGGCTAGGGTTAGCGTTTGGGCTAGGGTTAGGGTTATTCATTAGGGTTTGGGCTAGGGTTAGTGTTATTCATTAGGGTTTGGGCTAGGGTTAGGGTTAGGGTTAGTCATTAGGGTTAGGGTTAGGGTTTGGGCTAGGGTTAGGGTTATTCATTAATGTTTGGGCTAGGGTTAGGGTTATTCATTAGGGTTTGGGCTAGGGTTAGGGTTATTCATTAATGTTTGGGCTAGGGTTAGGGTTATTCATTAGGGTTTGGGCTAGGGTTAGGGTTATTCATTAGGGTTTGGGCTAGGGTTAGGGTTATTCATTAGGGTTTGGGCTAGGGTTAGGGTTATTCATTAGGGTTTGGGCTAGGGTTAGGGTTATTCATTAGGGTTTGGGCTAGGGTTAGGGTTATTCATTAGGGTTTGGGCTAGGGTTAGGGTTTGGGCTAGGGTTAGGGTTTGGGCTAGGGTTAGGGTTTGGGCTAGGGTTAGGGTTTGGGCTAGGGTTAGGGTTATTCATTAGTGTTTGGGCTAGGGTTAGGGTTATTCATTAGGGTTTGGGCTAGGGTTAGGGTTATTCATTAGGGTTTGGGCTAGGGTTAGGGTTATTCATTAGGGTTTGGGCTAGGGTTAGGGTTATTCATTAGGGTTTGGGCTAGGGTTATTCATTAGGGTTTGGGCTAGGGTTAGGGTTTGGGCTAGGGTTTGGGCTAGGGTTAAGGTTAGGGTTAGGGTTATTCATTAGGGTTTGGGCTAGGGTTAGGGTTTGGGCTAGGGTTAGGGTTTGGGCTAGGGTTAGGGTTAGTGTTTGGGCTAGGGTTAGGGTTAGGGTTAGGGTTAGGGCTAGGGTTACGGTTTGGGCTAGGGTTAGGGTTTGGGTTAGGGCTAGGGTTACGGTTTGGGCTAGGGTTAGGGTTTGGGCTAGGGTTAGGGTTATTCATTAGGGTTTGAGCTAGGGTTAGGGTTATTCATTAGGGTTTGGGCTAGGGTTTGGGTTACGGTTAGGGTTAGGGGTTAGGGTTTGGGCTAGGGTTAGGGTTTGGGCTAGGGTTAGGGTTTGGGCTAGGGTTAGGGTTTGGGCTAGGGTTAGGGTTATTCATTAGGGTTTGGGCTAGGGTTAGGGTTATTCATTAGGGTTTGGGCTAGGGTTAGGGTTTGGGCTAGGGTTAGGGTTTGGGCTAGGGTTAGGGTTATTCATTAGGGTTTGGGCTAGGGTTAGGGTTATTCATTAGGGTTTCGGCTAGGGTTAGGGTTATTCATTAGGGTCAGGGTTTGGGCTAGCGTTAGGGTTATTCATTAGGGTTTGGGCTAGGGTTAGGGTTCTTCATTAGGGTTTGGGCTAGGGTTAGGGTTATTCATTAGGGTTTGGGCTAGGGTTAGGGTTATTCATTAGGGTTTGGGCTAGGGTAAGGGTTATTCATTAGGGTTTGGGCTAGGGTTAGGGTTTGGGCTAGGGTTTGGGCAAGGGTTAGGGTTAGGGTTAGGGTTATTCATTAGGGTTTGGGCTAGGGTTAGGGTTTGGGCTAGGGTTAGGGTTTGGGCTAGGGTTAGGGTTAGTGTTTGGGCTAGGGTTAGGGTTAGGGTTAGGGTTATTCATTAGGGTTTGGGCTAGGGTTAGGGTTTGGGCTAGGGTTAGGGTTAGGGCTAGGGTTAGGGTTTGGGCTAGGGTTAGGGTTATTCATTAGGGTTTGGGCTAGGGTTAGGGTTATTCATTAGGGTTTGGGCTAGGGTTTGGGTTAGGGTTAGGGGTTAGGGTTTGGGCTAGGGTTAGGGTTTGGGCTAGGGTTAGGGTTTGGGCTAGGGTTAGGGTTAGGGCTAGGGTTAGGGTTATTCATTAGGGTTTGGGCTAGGGTTAGGGTTATTCATTAGGGTTTGGGCTAGGGTTAGGGTTATTCATTAGGGTTTGGGCTAGGGTTAGGGTTTGGGCTAGGGTTAGGGTTTGGGCTAGGGTTAGGGTTATTCATTAGGGTTTGGGCTAGGGTTAGGGTTATTCATTAGGGTTTGGGCTAGGGTTAGGGTTATTCATTAGGGTTTCGGCTAGGGTTAGGGTTATTCATTAGGGTCAGGGTTTGGGCTAGCGTTAGGGTTATTCATTAGGGTTTGGGTTAGGGTTAGGGTTCTTCATTAGGGTTTGGGCTAGGGTTAGGGTTTGGGCTAGGGTTAGGGTTTGGGCTAGGTTTAGGGTTATTCATTAGGGTTTGGGCTAGGGTTAGGGTTATTCATTAGGGTTTGGGCTAGGGTTACGGTTAGGGTTAGAGTTAGGGTTAGAGTTAGGGTTAGGGGTTAGTGTTTGGGCTAGGGTTAGGGTTTGGGCTAGGGTTAGGGTTAGGGCTAGGGTTAGAGTTAGGGCTAGGGTTAGGGTTATTCATTAGGGTTTGGGATAGGGTTAGGGTTATTCATTAGGGTTTGGGCTAGGGTTAGGGTTTGGCCTAGGGTTAGGGTTTGGGCTAGGGTTAGGGTTTGGGTAGGGTTAGGGTTTGGGCTAGGGTTAGGGTTATTCATTAGGGTTTGGGCTAGGTTTAGGGTTATTCATTAGGGTTTGGGCTAGGCTTAGGGTTATTCATTAGGGTTTGGGCTAGGGTTAGGGTTATTCATTAGGGTTTGGGCTAGGGTTAGGGTTATTCATTAGGGTCACTGTTTGGGCTAGGGTTAGGGTTTGGGCTAGGGTTCGGGTTATTCATTAGGGTTTGGGCTAGGATTAGGTTTATTCATTAGGGTTTGGGCTAGGGTTAGGGTTTGGGCTAGGGTTAGGGTTTGGGCTAGTAGGGTTAGGGTTAGGGTTAGGGCTAGGGTTAGGGCTAGGATTATTCATTAGGGTTTGGGCTAGGGTTAAGGTTATTCATTAGGGTTTGGGCTAGGGTTAGGGTTAGGGTTAGGGGTTAGGGTTTGGGCTAAGGTTAGGGTTTGGGCTAGGGTTAGGGCTAGGGTTAGGGTTATTCATTAGGGTTTGGGCTAGGGTTAGGGTTATTCATTAGGGTTTCGGCTAGGGTTAGGGTTTGGGCTTGGGTTCGTGTTTGGGCTAGGGCTAGGGTTATTCATTAGGGTTTGGGCTAGGGTTAGGGTTATTCATTAGGGTTTGGGCTAGGGTTAGGGTTATTCATTAGGGTTTGGGCTAGGGTTAGGGTTACGCTTAGGGTTAGGGTTAGGGTTAGGGGTTAGGGGTTAGAGTTTAAGCTAGGGTTAGGGTTTGGGCTTTAGGTTAGGGTTTGGGCTAGGTTCAGGGTTAGGGTTAGGGTCTTTAGGGTTAGGGTCGTTAGGGTTAGGGTTAGGGTTTGGGCTAGGGTTATGGTTATTCATTAGGGTTTGGGCTAGGGTTTGGGTTAGGGTTAGGGTTAGGGGTTAGGGTTTGGGCTAGGGTTAGGGTTTGGGCTAGGGTTAGGGTTTGGGCTAGGGTTAGGGTTTGGGCTAGGGTTAGGGTTATTCATTAGGGTTTGGGCTAGGGTTAGGGTTATTCATTAGGGTTTGGGCTAGGGTTAGGGTTATTCATTAGGGTTTGGGCTAGGGTTAGGGTTTGGGCTAGGGTTAGGGTTTGGGCTAGGGTTAGGGTTATTCATTAGGGTTTGGGCTAGGGTTAGGGTTATTCATTAGGGTTTCGGCTAGGGTTAGGGTTATTCATTAGGGTCAGGGTTTGGGCTAGCGTTAGGGTTATTCATTAGGGTTTGGGCTAGGGTTAGGGTTCTTCATTAGGGTTTGGGCTAGGGTTAGGGTTTGGGCTAGGGTTAGGGTTTGGGCTAGGGTTAGGGTTTCAGCTAAGGTTAGGGTTTGGGCTAGGTTTAGGGTTATTCATTAGGGTTTGGGCTAGGGTTAGGGTTATTCATTAGGGTTTGGGCTAGGGTTAGGGTTATTCATTAGGGTTTGGGCTAGGGTTACGGTTAGGGTTAGGGTTAGGGGTTAGGGTTTGGGCTAGGGTTAGGGTTTGGGCTAGGGTTAGGGTTAGGGCTAGGGTTAGAGTTAGGGCTAGGGTTAGGGTTATTCATTAGGGTTTGGGATAGGGTTAGGGTTATTCATTAGGGTTTGGGCTAGGGTTAGGGTTTGGCCTAGGGTTAGGGTTTGGGCTAGGGTTAGGGTTTGGGTAGGGTTAGGGTTTGGGCTAGGGTTAGGGTTATTCATTAGGGTTTGGGCTAGGTTTAGGGTTACTCATTAGGGTTTGGGCTAGGCTTAGGGTTATTCATTAGGGTTTGGGCTAGGGTTAGGGTTATTCATTAGGGTTTGGGCTAGGGTTAGGGTTATTCATTAGGGTCATTGTTTGGGCTAGGGTTAGGGTTTGGGCTAGGGTTAGGGTTATTCATTAGGGTTTGGGCTAGGATTAGGTTTATTCATTAGGGTTTGGGCTAGGGTTAGGGTTTGGGCTAGGGTTAGGGTTTGGGCTAGTAGGGTTAGGGTTAGGGTTAGGGCTAGGGTTAGGGCTAGGATTATTCATTAGGGTTTGGGCTAGGGTTAGGGTTATTCATTAGGGTTTGGGCTAGGGTTAGGGTTAGGGTTAGGGGTTAGGGTTTGGGCTAATGTTAGGGTTTGGGCTAGGGTTAGGGCTAGGGTTAGGGTTATTCATTAGGGTTTGGGCTAGGGTTAGGGTTATTCATTAGGGTTTGGGCTAGGGTTAGGGTTTGGGCTTGGGTTCGTGTTTGGGCTAGGGCTAGGGTTATTCATTAGGGTTTGGGCTAGGGTTAGGGTTATTCATTAGGGTTTGGGCTAGGGTTAGGGTTACGCTTAGGGTTAGGGTTACGGTTAGGGGTTAGGGATTAGGGTTTAAGCTAGGGTTAGGGTTTGGGCTTTAGGTTAGGGTTTGGGCTAGGGCTAGGGTTAGGGTTAGGGTCAGGGTTAGGGTTAGGGTCTTTAGGGTTAGGGTCATTAGGGTTAGGGTTAGGGTTAGGGTTTGGGCTAGGGTTAGGGTTTGGACTAGGGTTAGGGTTTGGACTAGGGTTAGGGTTTGGACTAGGGTTAGGGTTATTCATTAGGGTTAGGGTTTGGGCTAGGGTTAGGGTTATTCATTAGGGTTAGGGTTTGGGCTAGGGTTAGGGTTATTCATTAGGGTTTGGGCTAGGGTTAGGGTTTGGGTTTGGGCTAGGGTTAGGGTTAGGGTTTGGGATAGGGTTAGGGTTAGGGTTAGGGTTTGGGCTAGGGTTAGGGTTAGGGTTTGGGCTAGGGTTAGGGTTAGGATTTGGGCTAGGGTTAGGGTTAGGGTTTGGGCTAGGGTTAGGGTTAGGGTTATTCATTAGGGTTTGGGCTAGGGTTAGGGTTTGGGCTAGGGTTAGGGTTTGGGCTAGGGTTAGGGTTTGGGCTAGGGTTAGGGTTAGGGTTAGGGTTTGGGCTAGGGTTAGGGTTATTCATTAGGGTTTGCGCTAGGGTTAGGGTTTGGGCTAGGGTTAGGGCTATTCATTAGGGTTTGGGCTAGGGTTAGGGTTAGGGTTTGGGATAGGGTTAGGGTTAGGATTTGGGCTAGGGTTAGGGTTAGGGTTTGGGCTAGGGTTAGGGTTAGGGTTATTCATTAGGGTTTGGGCTAGGGTTAGGGTTTGGGCTAGGGTTAGGGTTAGGGTTTGGGCTAGGGTTAGGGTTATTCATTAGGGTTTGGGCTAGGGTTAGGGTTATTCATTAGGGTCACTGTTTGGGCTAGGGTTAGGGTTTGGGCTAGGGTTAGGGTTATTCATTAGGGTTTGGGCTAGGATTAGGTTTATTCATTAGGGTTTGGGCTAGGGTTAGGGTTTGGGCTAGGGTTAGGGTTTGGGCTAGTAGGGTTAGGGTTAGGGTTAGGGCTAGGGTTAGGGCTAGGATTATTCATTAGGGTTTGGGCTAGGGTTAAGGTTATTCATTAGGGTTTGGGCTAGGGTTAGGGTTAGGGTTAGGGGTTAGGGTTTGGGCTAAGGTTAGGGTTTGGGCTAGGGTTAGGGCTAGGGTTAGGGTTATTCATTAGGGTTTGGGCTAGGGTTAGGGTTATTCATTAGGGTTTCGGCTAGGGTTAGGGTTTGGGCTTGGGTTCGTGTTTGGGCTAGGGCTAGGGTTATTCATTAGGGTTTGGGCTAGGGTTAGGGTTATTCATTAGGGTTTGGGCTAGGGTTAGGGTTATTCATTAGGGTTTGGGCTAGGGTTAGGGTTACGCTTAGGGTTAGGGTTAGGGTTAGGGGTTAGGGGTTAGGGTTTAAGCTAGGGTTAGGGTTTGGGCTTTAGGTTAGGGTTTGGGCTAGGTTCAGGGTTAGGGTTAGGGTCTTTAGGGTTAGGGTCGTTAGGGTTAGGGTTAGGGTTTGGGCTAGGGTTATGGTTATTCATTAGGGTTTGGGCTAGGGTTTGGGTTAGGGTTAGGGTTAGGGGTTAGGGTTTGGGCTAGGGTTAGGGTTTGGGCTAGGGTTAGGGTTTGGGCTAGGGTTAGGGTTTGGGCTAGGGTTAGGGTTATTCATTAGGGTTTGGGCTAGGGTTAGGGTTATTCATTAGGGTTTGGGCTAGGGTTAGGGTTATTCATTAGGGTTTGGGCTAGGGTTAGGGTTTGGGCTAGGGTTAGGGTTTGGGCTAGGGTTAGGGTTATTCATTAGGGTTTGGGCTAGGGTTAGGGTTATTCATTAGGGTTTCGGCTAGGGTTAGGGTTATTCATTAGGGTCAGGGTTTGGGCTAGCGTTAGGGTTATTCATTAGGGTTTGGGCTAGGGTTAGGGTTCTTCATTAGGGTTTGGGCTAGGGTTAGGGTTTGGGCTAGGGTTAGGGTTTGGGCTAGGGTTAGGGTTTCAGCTAAGGTTAGGGTTTGGGCTAGGTTTAGGGTTATTCATTAGGGTTTGGGCTAGGGTTAGGGTTATTCATTAGGGTTTGGGCTAGGGTTAGGGTTATTCATTAGGGTTTGGGCTAGGGTTACGGTTAGGGTTAGGGTTAGGGGTTAGGGTTTGGGCTAGGGTTAGGGTTTGGGCTAGGGTTAGGGTTAGGGCTAGGGTTAGAGTTAGGGCTAGGGTTAGGGTTATTCATTAGGGTTTGGGATAGGGTTAGGGTTATTCATTAGGGTTTGGGCTAGGGTTAGGGTTTGGCCTAGGGTTAGGGTTTGGGCTAGGGTTAGGGTTTGGGTAGGGTTAGGGTTTGGGCTAGGGTTAGGGTTATTCATTAGGGTTTGGGCTAGGTTTAGGGTTACTCATTAGGGTTTGGGCTAGGCTTAGGGTTATTCATTAGGGTTTGGGCTAGGGTTAGGGTTATTCATTAGGGTTTGGGCTAGGGTTAGGGTTATTCATTAGGGTCATTGTTTGGGCTAGGGTTAGGGTTTGGGCTAGGGTTAGGGTTATTCATTAGGGTTTGGGCTAGGATTAGGTTTATTCATTAGGGTTTGGGCTAGGGTTAGGGTTTGGGCTAGGGTTAGGGTTTGGGCTAGTAGGGTTAGGGTTAGGGTTAGGGCTAGGGTTAGGGCTAGGATTATTCATTAGGGTTTGGGCTAGGGTTAGGGTTATTCATTAGGGTTTGGGCTAGGGTTAGGGTTAGGGTTAGGGGTTAGGGTTTGGGCTAATGTTAGGGTTTGGGCTAGGGTTAGGGCTAGGGTTAGGGTTATTCATTAGGGTTTGGGCTAGGGTTAGGGTTATTCATTAGGGTTTGGGCTAGGGTTAGGGTTTGGGCTTGGGTTCGTGTTTGGGCTAGGGCTAGGGTTATTCATTAGGGTTTGGGCTAGGGTTAGGGTTATTCATTAGGGTTTGGGCTAGGGTTAGGGTTACGCTTAGGGTTAGGGTTACGGTTAGGGGTTAGGGATTAGGGTTTAAGCTAGGGTTAGGGTTTGGGCTTTAGGTTAGGGTTTGGGCTAGGGCTAGGGTTAGGGTTAGGGTCAGGGTTAGGGTTAGGGTCTTTAGGGTTAGGGTCATTAGGGTTAGGGTTAGGGTTAGGGTTTGGGCTAGGGTTAGGGTTTGGACTAGGGTTAGGGTTTGGACTAGGGTTAGGGTTTGGACTAGGGTTAGGGTTATTCATTAGGGTTAGGGTTTGGGCTAGGGTTAGGGTTATTCATTAGGGTTAGGGTTTGGGCTAGGGTTAGGGTTATTCATTAGGGTTTGGGCTAGGGTTAGGGTTTGGGTTTGGGCTAGGGTTAGGGTTAGGGTTTGGGATAGGGTTAGGGTTAGGGTTAGGGTTTGGGCTAGGGTTAGGGTTAGGGTTTGGGCTAGGGTTAGGGTTAGGATTTGGGCTAGGGTTAGGGTTAGGGTTTGGGCTAGGGTTAGGGTTAGGGTTATTCATTAGGGTTTGGGCTAGGGTTAGGGTTTGGGCTAGGGTTAGGGTTTGGGCTAGGGTTAGGGTTTGGGCTAGGGTTAGGGTTAGGGTTAGGGTTTGGGCTAGGGTTAGGGTTATTCATTAGGGTTTGCGCTAGGGTTAGGGTTTGGGCTAGGGTTAGGGCTATTCATTAGGGTTTGGGCTAGGGTTAGGGTTAGGGTTTGGGATAGGGTTAGGGTTAGGGTTAGGATTTGGGCTAGGGTTAGGGTTAGGGTTTGGGCTAGGGTTAGGGTTAGGGTTTGGGCTAGGGTTAGGGTTAGGGTTATTCATTAGGGTTTGGGCTAGGGTTAGGGTTAGGGTTTGGGCTAGGGTTAGGGTTAGGGTTTGGGCTAGGGTTAGGGTTATTCATTAGGGTTTGCGCTAGGGTTAGGGTTTGGGCTAGGGTTAGGGCTATTCATTAGGGTTTGGGCTAGGGTTAGGGTTATTCATTAGGGTTTGGGCTAGGGTTAGGGCTAGGGTTAGGGCTATTCATTAGGGTTTGGGCTAGGGTTAGGGTTATTCATTAGGGTTTGGGCTAGGGTTAGGGTTATTCATTAGGGTTTGGGCTAGGGTTAGGGTTATTCATTAGGGTTTGGGCTAGGGTTAGGGTTAGGGTTAGGGTTATTCATTAGGGTTTGGGCTAGGGTTAGGGTTATTCATTAGGGTTTGGGCTAGGGTTAGGGTTTGGGCTTGGGTTCGTGTTTGGGCTAGGGCTAGGGTTATTCATTAGGGTTTGGGCTAGGGTTAGGGTTATTCATTAGGGTTTGGGCTAGGGTTAGGGTTACGCTTAGGGTTAGGGTTACGGTTAGGGGTTAGGGATTAGGGTTTAAGCTAGGGTTAGGGTTTGGGCTTTAGGTTAGGGTTTGGGCTAGGGCTAGGGTTAGGGTTAGGGTCAGGGTTAGGGTTAGGGTCTTTAGGGTTAGGGTCATTAGGGTTAGGGTTAGGGTTAGGGTTTGGGCTAGGGTTAGGGTTTGGACTAGGGTTAGGGTTTGGACTAGGGTTAGGGTTTGGACTAGGGTTAGGGTTATTCATTAGGGTTAGGGTTTGGGCTAGGGTTAGGGTTATTCATTAGGGTTAGGGTTTGGGCTAGGGTTAGGGTTATTCATTAGGGTTTGGGCTAGGGTTAGGGTTTGGGTTTGGGCTAGGGTTAGGGTTAGGGTTTGGGATAGGGTTAGGGTTAGGGTTAGGGTTTGGGCTAGGGTTAGGGTTAGGGTTTGGGCTAGGGTTAGGGTTAGGATTTGGGCTAGGGTTAGGGTTAGGGTTTGGGCTAGGGTTAGGGTTAGGGTTATTCATTAGGGTTTGGGCTAGGGTTAGGGTTTGGGCTAGGGTTAGGGTTTGGGCTAGGGTTAGGGTTTGGGCTAGGGTTAGGGTTAGGGTTAGGGTTTGGGCTAGGGTTAGGGTTATTCATTAGGGTTTGCGCTAGGGTTAGGGTTTGGGCTAGGGTTAGGGCTATTCATTAGGGTTTGGGCTAGGGTTAGGGTTAGGGTTTGGGATAGGGTTAGGGTTAGGATTTGGGCTAGGGTTAGGGTTAGGGTTTGGGCTAGGGTTAGGGTTAGGGTTATTCATTAGGGTTTGGGCTAGGGTTAGGGTTTGGGCTAGGGTTAGGGTTAGGGTTTGGGCTAGGGTTAGGGTTATTCATTAGGGTTTGGGCTAGGGTTAGGGTTATTCATTAGGGTCACTGTTTGGGCTAGGGTTAGGGTTTGGGCTAGGGTTAGGGTTATTCATTAGGGTTTGGGCTAGGATTAGGTTTATTCATTAGGGTTTGGGCTAGGGTTAGGGTTTGGGCTAGGGTTAGGGTTTGGGCTAGTAGGGTTAGGGTTAGGGTTAGGGCTAGGGTTAGGGCTAGGATTATTCATTAGGGTTTGGGCTAGGGTTAAGGTTATTCATTAGGGTTTGGGCTAGGGTTAGGGTTAGGGTTAGGGGTTAGGGTTTGGGCTAAGGTTAGGGTTTGGGCTAGGGTTAGGGCTAGGGTTAGGGTTATTCATTAGGGTTTGGGCTAGGGTTAGGGTTATTCATTAGGGTTTCGGCTAGGGTTAGGGTTTGGGCTTGGGTTCGTGTTTGGGCTAGGGCTAGGGTTATTCATTAGGGTTTGGGCTAGGGTTAGGGTTATTCATTAGGGTTTGGGCTAGGGTTAGGGTTATTCATTAGGGTTTGGGCTAGGGTTAGGGTTACGCTTAGGGTTAGGGTTAGGGTTAGGGGTTAGGGGTTAGGGTTTAAGCTAGGGTTAGGGTTTGGGCTTTAGGTTAGGGTTTGGGCTAGGTTCAGGGTTAGGGTTAGGGTCTTTAGGGTTAGGGTCGTTAGGGTTAGGGTTAGGGTTTGGGCTAGGGTTATGGTTATTCATTAGGGTTTGGGCTAGGGTTTGGGTTAGGGTTAGGGTTAGGGGTTAGGGTTTGGGCTAGGGTTAGGGTTTGGGCTAGGGTTAGGGTTTGGGCTAGGGTTAGGGTTTGGGCTAGGGTTAGGGTTATTCATTAGGGTTTGGGCTAGGGTTAGGGTTATTCATTAGGGTTTGGGCTAGGGTTAGGGTTATTCATTAGGGTTTGGGCTAGGGTTAGGGTTTGGGCTAGGGTTAGGGTTTGGGCTAGGGTTAGGGTTATTCATTAGGGTTTGGGCTAGGGTTAGGGTTATTCATTAGGGTTTCGGCTAGGGTTAGGGTTATTCATTAGGGTCAGGGTTTGGGCTAGCGTTAGGGTTATTCATTAGGGTTTGGGCTAGGGTTAGGGTTCTTCATTAGGGTTTGGGCTAGGGTTAGGGTTTGGGCTAGGGTTAGGGTTTGGGCTAGGGTTAGGGTTTCAGCTAAGGTTAGGGTTTGGGCTAGGTTTAGGGTTATTCATTAGGGTTTGGGCTAGGGTTAGGGTTATTCATTAGGGTTTGGGCTAGGGTTAGGGTTATTCATTAGGGTTTGGGCTAGGGTTACGGTTAGGGTTAGGGTTAGGGGTTAGGGTTTGGGCTAGGGTTAGGGTTTGGGCTAGGGTTAGGGTTAGGGCTAGGGTTAGAGTTAGGGCTAGGGTTAGGGTTATTCATTAGGGTTTGGGATAGGGTTAGGGTTATTCATTAGGGTTTGGGCTAGGGTTAGGGTTTGGCCTAGGGTTAGGGTTTGGGCTAGGGTTAGGGTTTGGGTAGGGTTAGGGTTTGGGCTAGGGTTAGGGTTATTCATTAGGGTTTGGGCTAGGTTTAGGGTTACTCATTAGGGTTTGGGCTAGGCTTAGGGTTATTCATTAGGGTTTGGGCTAGGGTTAGGGTTATTCATTAGGGTTTGGGCTAGGGTTAGGGTTATTCATTAGGGTCATTGTTTGGGCTAGGGTTAGGGTTTGGGCTAGGGTTAGGGTTATTCATTAGGGTTTGGGCTAGGATTAGGTTTATTCATTAGGGTTTGGGCTAGGGTTAGGGTTTGGGCTAGGGTTAGGGTTTGGGCTAGTAGGGTTAGGGTTAGGGTTAGGGCTAGGGTTAGGGCTAGGATTATTCATTAGGGTTTGGGCTAGGGTTAGGGTTATTCATTAGGGTTTGGGCTAGGGTTAGGGTTAGGGTTAGGGGTTAGGGTTTGGGCTAATGTTAGGGTTTGGGCTAGGGTTAGGGCTAGGGTTAGGGTTATTCATTAGGGTTTGGGCTAGGGTTAGGGTTATTCATTAGGGTTTGGGCTAGGGTTAGGGTTTGGGCTTGGGTTCGTGTTTGGGCTAGGGCTAGGGTTATTCATTAGGGTTTGGGCTAGGGTTAGGGTTATTCATTAGGGTTTGGGCTAGGGTTAGGGTTACGCTTAGGGTTAGGGTTACGGTTAGGGGTTAGGGATTAGGGTTTAAGCTAGGGTTAGGGTTTGGGCTTTAGGTTAGGGTTTGGGCTAGGGCTAGGGTTAGGGTTAGGGTCAGGGTTAGGGTTAGGGTCTTTAGGGTTAGGGTCATTAGGGTTAGGGTTAGGGTTAGGGTTTGGGCTAGGGTTAGGGTTTGGACTAGGGTTAGGGTTTGGACTAGGGTTAGGGTTTGGACTAGGGTTAGGGTTATTCATTAGGGTTAGGGTTTGGGCTAGGGTTAGGGTTATTCATTAGGGTTAGGGTTTGGGCTAGGGTTAGGGTTATTCATTAGGGTTTGGGCTAGGGTTAGGGTTTGGGTTTGGGCTAGGGTTAGGGTTAGGGTTTGGGATAGGGTTAGGGTTAGGGTTAGGGTTTGGGCTAGGGTTAGGGTTAGGGTTTGGGCTAGGGTTAGGGTTAGGATTTGGGCTAGGGTTAGGGTTAGGGTTTGGGCTAGGGTTAGGGTTAGGGTTATTCATTAGGGTTTGGGCTAGGGTTAGGGTTTGGGCTAGGGTTAGGGTTTGGGCTAGGGTTAGGGTTTGGGCTAGGGTTAGGGTTAGGGTTAGGGTTTGGGCTAGGGTTAGGGTTATTCATTAGGGTTTGCGCTAGGGTTAGGGTTTGGGCTAGGGTTAGGGCTATTCATTAGGGTTTGGGCTAGGGTTAGGGTTAGGGTTTGGGATAGGGTTAGGGTTAGGGTTAGGATTTGGGCTAGGGTTAGGGTTAGGGTTTGGGCTAGGGTTAGGGTTAGGGTTTGGGCTAGGGTTAGGGTTAGGGTTATTCATTAGGGTTTGGGCTAGGGTTAGGGTTAGGGTTTGGGCTAGGGTTAGGGTTAGGGTTTGGGCTAGGGTTAGGGTTATTCATTAGGGTTTGCGCTAGGGTTAGGGTTTGGGCTAGGGTTAGGGCTATTCATTAGGGTTTGGGCTAGGGTTAGGGTTATTCATTAGGGTTTGGGCTAGGGTTAGGGCTAGGGTTAGGGCTATTCATTAGGGTTTGGGCTAGGGTTAGGGTTATTCATTAGGGTTTGGGCTAGGGTTAGGGTTATTCATTAGGGTTTGGGCTAGGGTTAGGGTTATTCATTAGGGTTTGGGCTAGGGTTAGGGTTAGTCATTAGGGTTTGGGCTAGGGTTAGGGTTATTCATTAGGGTTTGGGCTAGGGTTAGGGTTATTCATTAGGGTAAGGGTTAGGGTTTGGGCTAGGGTTAGGGTTAGGGTTATTCATTAGGGTTTGGGCTAGGGTTAGGGTTATTCATTAGGGTTTGGACTAGGGTTAGGGTTTGGGCTAGGGTTTGGGCTAGGGTTAGGGTTAGGGTTAGGGTTATTCATTAGGGTTTGGGCTAGGGTTAGGGTTTGGGCTAGGATTAGGGTTTGGGCTAGGGTTAGGGTTTGGGCTAGGGTTAGGGTTACTGTTTGGGCTGGGGTTTGGGTTAGGGTTAGGGTTATTCATTAGGGTTTGGGCTACGGTTAGGGTTTGGGCTAGGGTTAGGGTTAGGGTTAGGGTTAGTAGGGTTAGGGTTAGGGTTATTCATTAGGGTTTGGGCTAGGGTTAGGGTTATTCATTAGTGTTTGGGCAAGGGTTTGGGTTAGGGTTAGGGGTTAGGGTTTGGGCTAGGTTTAGGGTTTGGGCTCGGGTTAGGGTTAGGGCTAGGGTTAGGGTTAGGGCTAGGGTTAGGGTTAGGGCTAGGGTTAGGGTTAGGGCTAGGGTTAGGGTTATTCATTAGGGTTTGGGCTAGGGTTAGGGTTATTCATTAGGGTTTGGGCTAGGGTTAGGGTTATTCATTAGGGTTTGGGCTAGGGTTAGGGTTTGGCATAGGGTTAGGGTTTGGGCTAGGGTTAGTGTTATTCATTAGGGTTTGGGCTAGGTTTAGGGTTATTCATTAGGGTTTCAGCTAGGGTTAGGGTTATTCATTAGGGTCAGGGTTTGGGCTAGGGTTAGGGTTATTCATTAGGGTTTGGGCTAGGGTTAGGGTTCTTCATTAGGGTTTGGGCTAGGGTTAGGGTTAGGGTTTGGGCTAGGGTTAGGGTTTAAGCTAGGGTTAGGGTTTGGGCTTTAGGTTAGGGTTTGGGCTAGGGTTAGGGTTTGGGCTAGGGCTAGGGTTAGGCTTAGGGTCAGGGTTAGGGTCATTAGGGTTAGGGTTAGTAGGGTTAGGGTTAGGGTTAGGGTTTGGGCTAGGGTTAGGGTTTGGGCTAGGGTTAGGGTTAGGGTTTGGGCTAGGGTTAGGGTTTGGGCTAGGGTTAGGGTTATTCATTACGGTTAGGGTTTGGCCTAGGGTTAGGGTTATTCATTAGGGTTAGGGTTTGGGCTAGGGTTAGGGTTATTCATTAGGGTTTGGGCGAGGGTTAGGGTTTGGGCTAGGGTTAGGGTTAGGGTTAGGGTTAGGGTTTAGGGTTAGGGTTTAGGGTTAGGGTTAGGGTTAGGGTTAGGGTTAGGGTTAGGGTTAGGGTTAGGGTTAGGGTTAGGGTTAGGGTTAGGGTTAGGGTTAGGGTTAGGGTTAGGGTTTGGGCTAGGGTTAGGGTTTTGGCTAGGGTTAGGGTTTGGGCTAGGGTTAGGGTTATTCATTAGGGTTTGGGCTAGGGTTAGGGTTATTCATTAGGGTTTGGGCTAGGGTTAGGGTTATTCATTAGGGTTTGGGCTAGGGTTAGGGTTTGGGCTAGGGTTAGGGTTTGGGCTAGGGTTAGGGTTTGGGCTAGGGTTAGGGTTTGGGCTAGGGTTAGGGTTTGGGCTATGGTTAGGGTTAGGGTTAGGATTTGGGCTAGGGTTAGGGTTAGGGTTTGGGCTAGGGTTAGGGTTAGGGTTAGGGTTATCCACTAGGGTTTGGGCTAGGGTTAGGGTTAGGTTTTGGGCTAGGGTTAGGGTTAGGGTTTGGGCTAGGGTTAGGGTTATTCATTAGGGTTTGGGCTAGGGTTAGGGTTTGGGCTAGGGTTAGGGCTATTCATTAGGGTTTGGGCTAGGGTTAGGGTTATTCATTAGGGTTTGGGCTAGGGTTATGGTTATTCATTAGGGTTTGGGCTAGGGTTAGGGTTATTCATTAGGGTTTGGGCTAGGGTTAGGGTTATTCATTAGGGTAAGGGTTAGGCTTTGGGCTAGGGTTAGGGTTAGGTTTATTCATTAGGGTTTGGGCTAGGGTTAGGGTTATTCATTAGGGTTTGGGCTAGGGTTAGGGTTTGGGCTAGGATTAGGGTTTGGGCTAGGGTTAGG
Organism: Podargus strigoides; assembly: GCA_028020825.1. NCBI lineage: Eukaryota > Metazoa > Chordata > Aves > Caprimulgiformes > Podargidae > Podargus > Podargus strigoides. Next base: position 41,929,856 of record CM051624.1, on the reverse strand, counting down.
GTTTGGGCTAGGGTTAGGGTTTGGGCTAGGGTTAGGGTTAGTGTTTGGGCTATTCATTAGGGTTTGGGCTACGGTTAGGGTTTGGGCTAGGGTTAGGGTTAGGGTTAGGGTTATTCATTAGGGTTTGGGCTACGGTTAGGGTTTGGGCTAGGGTTAGGGTTAGGGTTAGGGTTAGTAGGGTTAGGGTTAGGGTTATTCATTAGGGTTTGGGCTAGGGTTAGGGTTATTCATTAGGGTTTGGGCTCGGGTTTCGGTTAGGGTTAGGGGTTAGGGTTTGGGCTAGGTTTAGGGTTTGGGCTAGGGTTACGGTTTGGGCTAGGGTTAGGGTTAGGGCTAGGGTTAGGGTTATTCATTAGGGTTTGGGCTAGGGTTAGGGTTATTCATTAGGGTTTGGGCTAGGGTTAGGGTTATTCATTAGGGTTTGGGCTAGGGTTAGGGTTATTCATTAGGGTTTGGGCTAGGGTTAGGGTTTGGGCTAGGGTTAGGGTTTGGGCTAGGGTTAGGGTTATTCATTAGGGTTTCAGCTAGGGTTAGGGTTATTCATTAGGGTCAGGGTTTGGGCTAGGGTTAGGGTTATTCATTAGGGTTTGGGTTAGGGTTAGGGTTCTTCATTAGGGTTTGGGCTAGGGTTAGGGTTTGGGCTAGGGTTAGGGTTTGGGCTAGGGTTAGGGTTTGGGCTTTAGGTTAGGGTTTCGGCTAGGGTTAGGCTTTGGGCTAGGGCTAGGGTTAGGGTTAGGGTCATTAGGGTTAGGGTTAGGGTTAGTAGGGTTAGGGTTAGGGTTTGGGCTAGGGTTAGGGTTTGGGCTAGGGTTAGGGTTTAAGCTAGGGTTAGGGTTTGGGCTTTAGGTTAGGGTTTGGGCTAGGGTTAGAGTTAGGGTTTGGGCTAGGGTTAGGGCTAGGGTTAGGGTTATTCATTACGGTTAGGGTTATTCATTAGGCTTAGGGCTAGGGTTAGGGTTATTCATTACGGTTAGGGTTTGGGCTAGGGTTAGGGTTATTCATTAGGGTTAGGGTTTGGGCTAGGGTTAGGGTTATTCATTAGGGTTTGGGCTAGCGTTAGGGTTAGGGTTACGGTTTAGGGTTAGGGTTTAGGGTTAGGGTTAGGGTTATTCATAAGGGTTTGGGCTAGGGTTAGGGTTTGGGCTAGGGTTAGGGTTGTTCATTAGGGTTTGGGCTAGGGTTAGTGTTATTCATTAGGGTTTGGGCTAGGGTTAGGGTTAGGGTTAGTCATTAGGGTTAGGGTTAGGGTTTGGGCTAGGGTTAGGGTTATTCATTAATGTTTGGGCTAGGGTTAGGGTTATTCATTAGGGTTTGGGCTAGGGATAGGGTTATTCATTAGGGTTTGGGCTAGGGTTAGGGTTATTCATTAGGGTTTGGGCTAGGGTTAGGGTTATTCATTAGGGTTTGGGCTAGGGTTAGGGTTTGGGCTAGGGTTAGGGTTTTGGCTAGGGTTAGGGTTTGGGCTAGGGTTAGGGTTATTCATTAGTGTTTGGGCTAGGGTTAGGGTTATTCATTAGGGTTTGGGCTAGGGTTAGGGTTATTCATTAGGGTTTGGGCTAGGGTTAGGGTTATTCATTAGGGTTTGGGCTAGGGTTAGGGTTATTCATTAGGGTTTGGGCTAGGGTTAGGGTTAGGGTTTGGGCTAGGGTTAGGGTTATTCATTAGTGTTTGGGCTAGGGTTAGGGTTATTCATTAGTGTTTGGGCTAGGGTTAGGGTTATTCATTAGGGTTTGGGCTAGGGTTAGGGTTATTCATTAGGGATTGGGCTAGGGTTAGGGTTATTCATTAGGGTTTGGGCTAGGGTTAGGGTTTGGGCTAGGGTTAGGGTTTGGGCTAGGGTTAGGGTTTGGGCTAGGGTTAGGGTTTTGGCTAGGGTTAGGGTTTTGGCTAGGGTTAGGGTTTGGGTTTGGGCTAGGGTTAGGGTTAGGGTTTGGGCTATGGTTAGGGTTAGGGTTAGGATTTGGGCTAGGGTTAGGGTTAGGGTTTGGGCTAGGGTTAGGGTTAGGGTTAGGGTTATTCATTAGGGTTTGGGCTAGGGTTAGGGTTTGGGCTAGGGTTAGGGTTAGGGTTTGGGCTAGGCTTAGGGTTAGGGTTTGGGCTAGGGTTAGGGTTATTCATTAGGGTTTGGGCTAGGGTTAGGGTTTGGGCTAGGGTTAGGGTTATTCATTAGGGTTTCGGCTAGGGTTAGCGTTATTCATTAGGGTTTGGGCTAGGGTTAGGGTTATTCATTAGGGTTTGGGCTAGGGTTAGGGTTATTCATTAGGGTTTGGGCTAGGGTTAGGGTTATTCATTAGGGTAAGGGTTAGGGTTTGGGCTAGGGTGAGGGTTTGGGCTAGGGTTAGGGTTTGGGCTAGGGTTAGGGTTATTCATTAGGGTTTGGGCTAGGGTTAGGGTTTGGGCTAGGGTTAGGGTTTGGGCTAGGGTTAGGGTTAGGGTTAGGGTTTGGGCTAGGGTTAGGGTTTGGGCTAGGGTTAGGGTTTGGGCTAGGGTTAGGGTTAGGGTTAGGGTTAGGTTATTCATTAGGGTTTGGGCTAGGGTTAGGGTTTGGGCTAGGGTTAGGGTTAGGGTTAGTAGGGTTAGGGTTATTCATTAGGGTTTGGGCTAGGGTTAGGGTTATTCATTAGGGTTTGGGCTAGGGTTAGGGTTAGGGTTAGAGTTAGGGTTAGGGTTAGGGTTATTCATTAGGGTTTGGGCTAGGGTTAGGGTTTGGGCTAGGGTTAGGGTTTGGGCTAGGGTTAGGGTTATTCATTAGGATTTGGGCTAGGGTTAGGGTTTGGGCTAGGGTTAGGGTTAGGGTTAGTAGGGTTAGGGTTATTCATTAAGGTTTGGGCTAGGGTTAGGGTTATTCATTAGGGTTTGGGCTAGGGTTTGGGTTAGGGTTAGGGTTAGGGGTTAGGGTTTGGGCTAGGGTTAGGGTTTGGGCTAGGGTTAGGGTTAGGGCTAGGGTTAGGGTTTGGGCTAGGGTTAGGGTTATTCATTAGGGTTTGGGCTAGGGTTAGGGTTATTCATTAGGGTTTGGGCTAGGGTTAGGGTTTGGGCTAGGGTTAGGGTTTGGGCTAGGGTTAGGGTTATTCATTAGGGTTTGGGCTAGGGTTAGGGTTATTCATTAAGGTTTCGGCTAGGGTTAGGGTTATTCATTAGGGTCAGGGTTTGGGCTAGGGTTAGGGTTATTCATTAGGGTTTGGGCTAGGGTTAGTGTTCTTCATTAGGGTTTGGGCTAGGGTTAGGGTTTGGGCTAGGGTTAGGGTTTGGGCTAGGGTTAGGGTTTGAGCTAAGGTTAGGGTTTGGGCTAGGGTAAGGGTTTGAGCTAAGGTTAGGGTTTGGGCTAGGTTTAGGATTATTCATTAGGGTTTGGGCTAGGGTTAGGGTTATTCATTAGGGTTTGGGCTAGGGTTACGGTTAGGGTTAGGGTTAGGGGTTAGGGTTTGGGCTAGGGTTAGGGTTTGGCCTAAGGTTAGGGTTAGGGCTAGGGTTAGAGTTAGGGCTAGGGTTAGGGTTATTCATTAGGGTTTGGGCTAGGGTTAGGGATATTCATTAGGGTTTGGGATAGGGTTAGGGTTATTCATTAGGGTTTGGGCTAGGGTTAGGGTTATTCATTAGGGTTTGGGCTAGGGTTAGGGTTTGGGCTAGGGTTAGGGTTTGGGCTAGGGTTAGGGTTTGGGCTAGGGTTAGGGTTATTCATTAGGGTTTGGGCTAGGGTTAGGGTTATTCATTAGGGTTTGGGCTAGGGTTAGGGTTATTCATTAGGGTTTGGGCTAGGGTTAGGGTTATTCATTAGGGTTTGGGCTAGGGTTAGGGTTTGGGCTAGGGTTAGGGTTTGGGCTACGGTTAGGGTTATTCATTAGGGTTTGGGCTAGGGTTAGGGTTATTCATTAGGGTTTCGGCTAGGCTTAGGGTTATTCATTAGGGTTTCGGCTAGGCTTAGGGTTATTCATTAGGGTCAGGGTTTGGGCTAGGGTTAGGGTTATTCATTAGGGTTTGGGCTAGGGATAGGGTTTGGGCTAGGGTTAGGGTTTGGGCTAGGGTTAGTAGGGTTAGGGTTAGGGTTATTCATTAGGGTTTGGGCTAGGGTTAGGGTTAGGGTTAGGGGTTAGGGTTTGGGCTAGGGTTAGGGTTAGGGGTTAGGGTTTGGGCTAGGGTTAGGGTTTGGGCTAGGGTTAGGGTTTGGGCTACGGTTAGGGTTTGGGCTACGGTTAGGGTTTGGGCTACGGTTAGGGTTATTCATTAGGGTTTGGGCTAGGGTTAGGGTTATTCATTAGGGTCAGGGTTTCGGCTAGGGTTAGGGTTTGGGCTAGGGTTAGGGTTATTCATTAGGGTTTGGGCTAGTAGGGTTAGGGTTAGGGTTAGGGTTAGATCTACGGTTAGGGCTAGGGTTAGGGCTAGGGTTATTAATTAGGGTTTGGGCTAGGGTTAGGGTTTGGGCTAGGGTTAGGGTTTGGGCTAGTAGGGTTAGGGTTAGGGTTAGAGCTAGGGTTAGGGCTAGGGTTATTCATTAGGGTTTGGGCTAGGGTTAGGGTTTGGGCTAGGGTTAGGGTTTGGGCTAGGGTTAGGGTTAGGGTTTGGGCTAGGGTTAGGGTTAGGGTTTGGGCTAGGGTTAGGGTTAGGGTTAGGGTTATTCATTAGGGTTTGGGCTAGGGTTAGGGTTTGGGCTAGGGTTAGGGTTAGGGTTTGGGCTAGGCTTAGGGTTAGGGTTTGGGCTAGGGTTAGGGTTATTCATTAGGGTTTGGGCTAGGGTTAGGGTTTGGGCTAGGGTTAGGGTTATTCATTAGGGTTTCGGCTAGGGTTAGCGTTATTCATTAGGGTTTGGGCTAGGGTTAGGGTTATTCATTAGGGTTTGGGCTAGGGTTAGGGTTATTCATTAGGGTTTGGGCTAGGGTTAGGGTTATTCATTAGGGTAAGGGTTAGGGTTTGGGCTAGGGTGAGGGTTTGGGCTAGGGTTAGGGTTTGGGCTAGGGTTAGGGTTATTCATTAGGGTTTGGGCTAGGGTTAGGGTTTGGGCTAGGGTTAGGGTTTGGGCTAGGGTTAGGGTTAGGGTTAGGGTTTGGGCTAGGGTTAGGGTTTGGGCTAGGGTTAGGGTTTGGGCTAGGGTTAGGGTTAGGGTTAGGGTTAGGTTATTCATTAGGGTTTGGGCTAGGGTTAGGGTTTGGGCTAGGGTTAGGGTTAGGGTTAGTAGGGTTAGGGTTATTCATTAGGGTTTGGGCTAGGGTTAGGGTTATTCATTAGGGTTTGGGCTAGGGTTAGGGTTAGGGTTAGAGTTAGGGTTAGGGTTAGGGTTATTCATTAGGGTTTGGGCTAGGGTTAGGGTTAGGGCTAGGGTTAGGGTTTGGGCTAGGGTTAGGGTTATTCATTAGGATTTGGGCTAGGGTTAGGGTTTGGGCTAGGGTTAGGGTTAGGGTTAGTAGGGTTAGGGTTATTCATTAAGGTTTGGGCTAGGGTTAGGGTTATTCATTAGGGTTTGGGCTAGGGTTTGGGTTAGGGTTAGGGTTAGGGGTTAGGGTTTGGGCTAGGGTTAGGGTTTGGGCTAGGGTTAGGGTTAGGGCTAGGGTTAGGGTTTGGGCTAGGGTTAGGGTTATTCATTAGGGTTTGGGCTAGGGTTAGGGTTATTCATTAGGGTTTGGGCTAGGGTTAGGGTTTGGGCTAGGGTTAGGGTTTGGGCTAGGGTTAGGGTTATTCATTAGGGTTTGGGCTAGGGTTAGGGTTATTCATTAAGGTTTCGGCTAGGGTTAGGGTTATTCATTAGGGTCAGGGTTTGGGCTAGGGTTAGGGTTATTCATTAGGGTTTGGGCTAGGGTTAGGGTTCTTCATTAGGGTTTGGGCTAGGGTTAGGGTTTGGGCTAGGGTTAGGGTTTGGGCTAGGGTTAGGGTTTGAGCTAAGGTTAGGGTTTGGGCTAGGGTAAGGGTTTGAGCTAAGGTTAGGGTTTGGGCTAGGTTTAGGATTATTCATTAGGGTTTGGGCTAGGGTTAGGGTTATTCATTAGGGTTTGGGCTAGGGTTACGGTTAGGGTTAGGGTTAGGGGTTAGGGTTTGGGCTAGGGTTAGGGTTTGGCCTAAGGTTAGGGTTAGGGCTAGGGTTAGAGTTAGGGCTAGGGTTAGGGTTATTCATTAGGGTTTGGGCTAGGGTTAGGGATATTCATTAGGGTTTGGGATAGGGTTAGGGTTATTCATTAGGGTTTGGGCTAGGGTTAGGGTTATTCATTAGGGTTTGGGCTAGGGTTAGGGTTTGGGCTAGGGTTAGGGTTTGGGCTAGGGTTAGGGTTTGGGCTAGGGTTAGGGTTATTCATTAGGGTTTGGGCTAGGGTTAGGGTTATTCATTAGGGTTTGGGCTAGGGTTAGGGTTATTCATTAGGGTTTGGGCTAGGGTTAGGGTTATTCATTAGGGTTTGGGCTAGGGTTAGGGTTTGGGCTAGGGTTAGGGTTTGGGCTAGGATTAGGGTTATTCATTAGGGTTTGGGCTAGGGTTAGGGTTATTCATTAGGGTTTCGGCTAGGCTTAGGGTTATTCATTAGGGTTTCGGCTAGGCTTAGGGTTATTCATTAGGGTCAGGGTTTGGGCTAGGGTTAGGGTTATTCATTAGGGTTTGGGCTAGGGATAGGGTTTGGGCTAGGGTTAGGGTTTGGGCTAGGGTTAGTAGGGTTAGGGTTAGGGTTATTCATTAGGGTTTGGGCTAGGGTTAGGGTTAGGGTTAGGGGTTAGGGTTTGGGCTAGGGTTAGGGTTAGGGGTTAGGGTTTGGGCTAGGGTTAGGGTTTGGGCTAGGGTTAGGGTTTGGGCTACGGTTAGGGTTTGGGCTACGGTTAGGGTTTGGGCTACGGTTAGGGTTATTCATTAGGGTTTGGGCTAGGGTTAGGGTTATTCATTAGGGTCAGGGTTTCGGCTAGGGTTAGGGTTTGGGCTAGGGTTAGGGTTATTCATTAGGGTTTGGGCTAGTAGGGTTAGGGTTAGGGTTAGGGTTAGATCTACGGTTAGGGCTAGGGTTAGGGCTAGGGTTATTAATTAGGGTTTGGGCTAGGGTTAGGGTTTGGGCTAGGGTTAGGGTTTGGGCTAGTAGGGTTAGGGTTAGGGTTAGAGCTAGGGTTAGGGCTAGGGTTATTCATTAGGGTTTGGGCTAGGGTTAGGGTTTGGGCTAGGGTTAGGGTTTGGGCTAGGGTTAGGGTTAGGGTTTGGGCTAGGGTTAGGGTTAGGGTTATTCATGAGGGTTTGGGCTAGGGTTAGGGTTTGGGCTAGGGTTACGGTTATTCATTAGGGATTGGGCTACGGTTAGGGTTATCCATTAGGATTTGGGCTAGGGTTAGGGTTTGGGCTACGGTTAGGGTTTGGGCTAGGGTTAGGGTTATTCATTAGGGTTTGGGCTAGGGTTAGGGTTACTCATTAGGGTTTGGGCTAGGGTTAGGGTTATTCATTAGGGTTTGGGCTAGGGTTAGGGTTATTCATTAGGGTCAGGGTTTGGGCTAGGGTTAGGGTTTGGGCTAGGGTTAGGGTTATTCATTAGGGTTTGGGCTAGGGTTAGGGTTATTCATTAGAGTTTGGGCTAGGGTTAGGGTTATTCATTAGAGTTTGGGCTAGGGTTAGGGTTTGGGCTAGGGTTAGGGTTAGGGTTAGTAGGGTTAGGGTTAGGGTTATTCATTAGGGTTTGGGCTAGGGTTTGGGTTAGGGTTAGGGGTTAGGGTTTGGGCTAGGGTTAGGGTTAGGGTTAGTAGGGTTAGGGTTAGGGTTATTCATTAGGGTTTGGGCTAGGGTTAGGGTTATTCATTAGGGTTTGGGCTAGGGTTTGGGTTAGGGTTAGGGTTAGGGGTTAGGGTTTGGGCTAGGGTTAGGGTTAGGGCTAGGGTTAGGGTTTGGGCTAGGGTTAGGGTTAGGGCTAGGGTTAGGGTTTGGGCTAGGGTTAGGGTTATTCATTAGGGTTTGGGCTAGGGTTAGGGTTATTCATTAGGGTTTGGGCTAGGGTTAGGGTTATTCATTAGGGTTTGGGCTAGGGTTAGGGTTATTCATTAGGGTTTGGGCTAGGGTTAGGGTTATTCATTAGGGTTTGGGCTAGGGTTAGGGTTTGGGCTAGGGTTAGGGTTTGGGCTAGGGTTAGGGTTATTCATTAGGGTTTGGGCTAGGGTTAGGGTTATTCATTAGGGTTTCGGCTAGGCTTAGGGTTATTCATTAGGGTCAGGGTTTGGGCTAGGGTTAGGGTTATTCATTAGGGTTTGGGCTAGGGTTAGGGTTTGGGCTAGGGTTAGGGTTTGGGCTAGGGTTAGTAGGGTTAGGGTTAGGGTTATTCATTAGGGTTTGGGCTAGGGTTAGGGTTATTCATTAGGGTTTGGGCTAGGGTTAGGGTTAGGGTTAGGGGTTAGGGTTTGGGCTAGGGTTAGGGTTAGGGTTAGGGGTTAGGGTTTGGGCTAGGGTTAGGGTTTGGGCTAGGGTTAGGGTTTGGGCTAGGGTTAGGGTTTGGGCTAGGGTTAGGGTTTGGGCTACGGTTAGGGTTTGGGCTACGGTTAGGGTTATTCATTAGGGTTTGGGCTAGGGTTAGGGTTATTCATTAGGGTTTGGGCTAGAGTTAGGGTTATTCATTAGGGTTTGGGCTAGGGTTAGGGTTATTCATTAGGGTTTGGGCTAGGGTTAGGGTTATTCATTAGGGTCAGGGTTTGGGCTAGGGTTAGAGTTTGGGCTAAGGTTAGGGTTATTCATTAGGGTTTGGGCTAGGGTTAGGGTTTGGGCTAGGGTTAGGGTTAGGGTTATTCATTAGGGTTTGGGCTAGGGTTAGGGTTAGGGTTTTTCATTAGGGTTTGGGCTAGGGTTAGGGTTATTCATTAGGGTTTGGGCTAGGGTTAGGGTTATTCAATAGGGTTTGGGCTAGGGTTAGGGTTATTCATTAGGGTTTGGGCTAGGGTTAGGGTTATTCAATAGGGTTTGGGCTAGGGTTAGGGTTATTCATTAGGGTTTGGGCTAGGGTTAGGGTTATTCATTAGGGTTTGGGCTAGGGTTAGGGTTTGGGCTAGGGTTAGGGTTTGGGCTAGGGTTAGGGTTAGGGTTTGGGCTAGGGTTAGGGTTAGGGTTTGGGTTATTCATGAGGGTTTGGGCTAGGGTAAGGGTTTGGGCTAGGGTTACGGTTATTCATTAGGGATTGGGCTAGGGTTAGGGTTATTCATTAGGGTTTGGGCTAGGGTTAGGGTTTGGGCTACGGTTAGGGTTTGGGCTAGGGTTAGGGTTATTCATTAGGGTTTGGGCTAGGGTTAGGGTTATTCATTAGGTTTTGGGCTAGGGTTAGGGTTATTCATTAGGGTTTGGGCTAGGGTTAGGGTTATTCATTAGGGTTTGGGCTAGGGTTAGGGTTATTCATTAGGGTCAGGGTTTGGGCTAGGGTTAGGGTTATTCATTAGGGTTTGGGCTAGGGTTAGGGTTATTCATTAGGGTCAGGGTTTGGGCTAGGGTTAGGGTTTGGGCTAGGGTTAGGGTTATTCATTTGGGTTTGGGCTAGGGTTAGGGTTATTCATTAGGGTTTGGGCTAGGGTTAGGGTTTGGGCTAGGGTTAGGGTTAGTAGGGTTAGGGTTAGGGTTATTCATTAGGGTTTGGGCTAGGGTTAGGGTTATTCATTAGGGTTTGGGCTAGGGTTTGGGTTAGGGTTAGGGTTAGGGGTTAGGGTTTGGGCTAGGGTTAGGGTTTGGGCTAGGGTTAGGGTTTGGGCTAGGGTTAGGGTTTGGGCTAGGGTTAGGGTTACTCATTAGGGTTTGGGCTAGGGTTAGGGTTATTCATTAGGGTTTGGGCTAGGGTTAGGGTTATTCATTAGGGTTTGGGCTAGGGTTAGGGTTTGGGCTAGGGTTAGGGTTTGGGCTAGGGTTAGGGTTATTCATTAGGGTTTGGGCTAGGGTTAGGGTTATTCATTAGGGTTTGGGCTAGGGTTACGGTTAGGGTTAGGGTTAGGGGTTAGGGTTTGGGCTAGGGTTAGGGTTTGGGCTAGGGTTAGGGTTTGGGCTAGGGTTAGGGTTTGGGCTAGGGTTAGGGTTTGGCCTATGGTTAGGGTTAGGGCTAGGGTTAGGGTTAGGGCTAGGGTTAGGGTTAGGGCTAGGGTTAGGGTTATTCATTAGGGTTTGGGATAGGGTTAGGGTTATTCATTAGGGTTTGGGCTAGGGTTAGGGTTTGGGCTAGGGTTAGGGTTTGGGCTAGGGTTAGGGTTTGGGCTAGGGTTAGGGTTATTCATTAGGGTTTGGTCTAGGGTTAGGGTTATTCATTAGGGTTTGGGCTAGGCTTAGGGTTATTCATTAGGGTTTGGGCTAGGGTTAGGGTTATTCATTAGGGTTTGGGCTAGGGTTAGGGTTATTCATTAGGGTCAGGGTTTGGGCTAGGGTTAGGGTTATTCATTAGGGTTTGGGCTAGGGTTAGGGTTTGGGCTAGGGTTAGGGTTTGGGCGAGCAGGGTTAGGGTTAGGGTTAGGGTTAGGGTTAGAGCTAGGGTTAGGGCTAGGGTTAGGGCTAGGGTTATTCATTAGGGTTTGGGCTAGGGTTAGGGTTTGGGCTAGGGTTAGGGTTTGGGCTAGTAGGGTTAGGGTTAGGGTTAGGGCTAGGGTTAGGGCTACGGTTATTCATTAGGGTTTGGGCTAGGGTTAGGGTTTGCGCTAAGGTCAGGGTTAGGGTTAGGGTTATTCATTAGGGTTTGGGCTAGGGTTAGGGTTATTCATTAGGGTTTGGGCTAGGGTTAGGGTTAGGGTTAGGGGTTAGGGGTTAGGGTTTGGGCTAAGGTTAGGGTTTGGGCTAGGGTTAGGGCTAGGGTTAGGGTTATTCATTAGGGTTTGGGCTAGGGTTAGGGTTATTCATTAGGGTTTGGTCTAAGGTTAGGGTTTGGGCTAGGGTTAGGGTTTGGGCTAGGGTGAGGGTTATTCATTAGGGTTTGGGCTAGGGTTAGGGTTATTCATTAGGGTTTGGGCTAGGGTTAGGGTTTGGGCTAGGGTTAGGGTTTAGGGTTAGGGTTAGGGTTTGGGCTAGGATTAGGGTTATTCATTAGGGTTAGGGTTTGGGCTAGGGTTAGGGTTATTCATTAGGGTTTGGGCTAGGGTTAGGGTTATTCATTAGGGTTTGGGCTAGGGTTAGGGTTATTCATTAGGGTTTGGGCTAGGGTTAGGGTTATTCATTAGGGTTTGGGCTAGGGTTAGGGTTATTCATTAGGGTTTGGGCTAGGGTTAGGGTTATTCATTAGGGTTTGGGCTAGGGTTAGGGTTATTCATTAGGGTTTGGGCTAGGGTTAGGGTTATTCATTAGGGTTTGGGCTAGGGTTAGGGTTTGGGCTAGGGTTAGGGTCTGGGCTAGGGTTAGGGTTATTCATTAGGGTTTGGGCTAGGGTTAGGGTTTGGGCTAGGGTTAGGGTCTGGGCTAGGGTTAGGGTTTGGGCTAGGGTTAGGGTTATTCATTAGGGTTTGGGCTAGGGTTAGGGTTTGGGCTAGGGTTAGGGTTATTCATTAGGGTTTGGGCTAGGGTTAGGGTTATTCATTAGGGTTTGGGCTAGGGTTAGGGTTTGGGCTAGGGTTAGGGTTATTCATTAGGGTTTGGGCTAGGGTTAGGGTTATTCATTAGGGTTTGGTCTAGGGTTAGGGTTATTCATTAGGGTTTGGTCTAGGGTTAGGGTTATTCATTAGGGTTTGGTCTAGGGTTAGGGTTATTCATTAGAGTTTGGGCTAGGGTTAGGGTTATTCATTAGGGTTTGGGCTAGGGTTAGGGTTATTCATTAGGGTTTGGCCTAGGGTTAGGGTTAGGGTTTAGGGTTTAGGGTTTAGGGTTTAGGGTTAGGGTAAGGGTTAGGGGTAGGGTTTGGGTTATTCATTAGGGTTTGGGCTAGGGTTAGGGTTATTCATTAGAGTTTGGGCTAGGGTTAGGGTTATTCATTAGGGTTCGGGCTAGGGTTAGGGTTATTCATTAGGGTTCGGGCTAGGGTTAGGGTTATTCATTAGGGTTCGGGCTAGGGTTAGGGTTATTCATTAGGGTTCGGGCTAGGGTTAGGGTTATTCATTAGGGTTCGGGCTAGGGTTAGGATTATTCATTAGGGTTCGGGCTAGGGTTAGGATTATTCATTAGGGTTCGGGCTAGGGTTAGGGTTATTCATTAGGGTTTGGGCTAGGGTTAGGGTTATTCATTAGGGTTTGGGCTAGGGTTAGGGTTATTCATTAGGGTTTGGGCTAGGGTTAGGGTTATTCATTAGGGTTTTTGCTAGGGTTAGGGTTATTCATTAGGGTTTGGGCTAGGGTTAGGGTTATTCATTAGGGTTTGGGCTAGGGTTAGGGTTATTCATTAGGGTTTGGGCTAGGGTTAGGGTTAGGGTTTAGGGTTAGGGTTAGGGTTAGGGTTAGGGCTAGGGTTAGGGCTAGGGTTAGGGCTAGGGTTAGGGTTTGGGCTAGGGTTAGGGTTATTCATTAGGGTTAGGGTTTGGGCTAGGGTTAGGGTTATTCATTAGGGTTAGGGTTTGGGCTAGGGTTAGGGTTATTCATTAGGGTTTGGGCTAGGGTTAGGGTTATTCATTAGGGTTTGGGCTAGGGTTAGGGTTATTCATTAGGGTTTGGGCTAGGGTTAGGGTTATTCATTAGGGTTTGGGCTAGGGTTAGGGTTATTCATTAGGGTTTGGGCTAGGGTTAGGGTTTGGGCTAGGGTTAGGGTCTGGGCTAGGGTTAGGGTTATTCATTAGGGTTTGGGCTAGGGTTAGGGTTTGGGCTAGGGCTAGGGTCTGGGCTAGGGTTAGGGTTTGGGCTAGGGTTAGGGTTATTCATTAGGGTTTGGGCTAGGGTTAGGGTTTGGGCTAGGGTTAGGGTTATTCATTAGGGTTTGGGCTAGGGTTAGGGTTATTCATTAGGGTTTGGGCTAGGGTTAGGGTTTGGGCTAGGGTTAGGGTTTGGGCTAGGGTTAGGGTTATTCATTAGGGTTTGGGCTAGGGTTAGGGTTATTCATTAGAGTTTGGGCTAGGGTTAGGGTTATTCATTAGAGTTTGGGCTAGGGTTAGGGTTATTCATTAGGGTTTGGGCTAGGGTTAGGGTTATTCAATAGGGTTAGGGTTATTCATTAGGGTTCGGGCTAGGGTTAGGGTTATTCATTAGGGTTCGGGCTAGGGTTAGGGTTATTCATTAGGGTTCGGGCTAGGGTTAGGGTTATTCATTAGGGTTCGGGCTAGGGTTAGGGTTATTCATTAGGGTTCGGGCTAGGGTTAGGGTTATTCATTAGGGTTCGGGCTAGGGTTAGGGTTATTCATTAGGGTTCGGGCTAGGGTTAGGATTATTCATTAGGGTTTGGGCTAGGGTTAGGGTTATTCATTAGGGTTTGGGCTAGGGTTAGGGTTATTCATTAGGGTTTGGGCTAGGGTTAGGGTTATTCATTAGGGTTTGGGCTAGGGTTAGGGTTATTCATTAGGGTTTTTGCTAGGGTTAGGGTTATTCATTAGGGTTTGGGCTAGGGTTAGGGTTATTCATTAGGGTTTGCGCTAGGGTTAGGGTTATTCATTAGGGTTTGGGCTATGGTTAGGGTTATTCATTAGGGTTTGGGCTAGGGTTAGGGTTTGGGCTAGGGTTAGGGTTTGGGCTAGTAGGGTTAGGGTTAGGGTTAGGGTTAGGGCTAGGGTTAGGGCTAGGGTTATTCATTAGGGTTTGGGCTAGGGTTAGGGTTTGCGCTAAGGTTAGGGTTAGGGTTAGGGTTAGGGTTATTCATTAGGGTTTGGGCTAGGGTTAGGGTTATTCATTAGGGTTTGGGCTAGGGTTAGGGTTAGGGTTAGAGGTTAGGGGTTAGGGTTTGGGCTAAGGTTAGGGTTTGGGCTAGGGTTAGGGCTAGGGTTAGGGTTATTCATTAGGGTTTGGGCTAGGGTTAGGGTTATTCATTAGGGTTTGGGCTAAGGTTAGGGTTTGGGCTAGGGTTAGGGTTTGGGCTAGGGTGAGGGTTATTCATTAGGGTTTGGGCTAGGGTTAGGGTTATTCATTAGGGTTTGGGCTAGGGTTAGGGTTTGGGCTAGGGTTAGGGTTAGGGTTTAGGGTTAGGGTTAGGGTTAGGGTTAGGGCTAGGGTTACGGTTTGGGCTAGGGTTAGGGTTATTCATTAGGGTTAGGGTTTGGGCTAGGGTTAGGGTTATTCATTAGGGTTAGGGTTTGGGCTAGGGTTATTCATTAGGGTTTGGGCTAGGGTTAGGGTTATTCATTAGGGTTTGGGCTAGGGTTAGGGTTATTCATTAGGGTTTGGGCTAGGGTTAGGGTTATTCATTAGGGTTTGGGCTAGGGTTAGGGTTTGGGCTAGGGTTAGGGTCTGGGCTAGGGTTAGGGTTATTCATTAGGGTTTGGGCTAGGGTTAGGGTTTGGGCTAGGGTTAGGGTCTGTGCTAGGGTTAGGGTCTGGGCTAGGGTTAGGGTTATTCATTAGGGTTTGGGCTAGGGTTAGGGTTTGGGCTAGGGTTAGGGTTATTCATTAGGGTTTGGGCTCGGGTTAGGGTTATTCATTAGGGTTTGGGCTAGGGTTAGGGTTTGGGCTAGGGTTAGGGTTATTCATTAGGGTTTGGGCTAGGGTTAGGGTTATTCATTAGGGTTTGGTCTAGGGTTAGGGTTATTCATTAGAGTTTGGGCTAGGGTTAGGGTTATTCATTAGGGTTTGGGCTAGGGTTAGGGTTATTCATTAGGGTTTGGGCTAGGGTTAGGGTTAGGGTTTAGGGTTTAGGGTTAGGGTAAGGGTTAGGGGTAGGGTTTGGGTTATTCATTAGGGTTTGGGCTAGGGTTAGGGTTATTCATTATAGTTTGGGCTAGGGTTAGGGTTATTCAATAGGGTTAGGGTTATTCATTAGGGTTCGGGCTAGGGTTAGGGTTATTCATTAGGGTTCGGGCTAGGGTTAGGGTTATTCATTAGGGTTCGGGCTAGGGTTAGGGTTATTCATTAGGGTTCGGGCTAGGGTTAGGATTATTCATTAGGGTTTGGGCTAGGGTTAGGGTTATTCATTAGGGTTTGGGCTAGGGTTAGGGTTATTCATTAGGGTTTGGGCTAGGGTTAGGGTTATTCATTAGGGTTTCGGCTAGGGTTAGGGTTATTCATTAGGGTTTTTGCTAGGGTTAGGGTTATTCATTAGGGTTTGGGCTAGGGTTAGGGTTATTCATTAGGGTTTGGGCTAGGGTTAGGGTTATTCATTAGGGTTTGGGCTAGGGTTAGGGTTTGGGCTAGGGTTAGGGTTAGGGTTTAGGGTTAGGGTTAGGGTTAGGGTTAGGGTTATTCATTAGGGTTAGGGTTTGGGCTAGGGTTAGGGTTATTCATTAGGGTTAGGGTTTGGGCTAGGGTTAGGGTTATTCATTAGGGTTAGGGTTTGGGCTAGGGTTAGGGTTATTCATTAGGGTTTGGGCTAGGGTTAGGGTTATTCATTAGGGTTTGGGCTAGGGTTAGGGTTATTCATTAGGGTTTGGGCTAGGGTTAGGGTTATTCATTAGGGTTTGGGCTAGGGTTAGGGTTATTCATTAGGGTTTGGGCTAGGGTTAGGGTTTGGGCTAGGGTTAGGGTCTGGGCTAGGGTTAGGGTTATTCATTAGGGTTTGGCTAGGGTTAGGGTCTGGGCTAGGGTTAGGGTTTGGGCTAGGGTTAGGGTTATTCATTAGGGTTTGGGCTAGGGTTAGGGTTTGGGCTAGGGTTAGGGTTATTCATTAGGGTTTGGGCTAGGGTTAGGGTTATTCATTAGGGTTTGGGCTAGGGTTAGGGTTTGGGCTAGGGTTAGGGTTTGGGCTAGGGTTAGGGTTATTCATTAGGGTTTGGGCTAGGGTTAGGGTTATTCATTAGAGTTTGGGCTAGGGTTAGGGTTATTCATTAGGGTTTGGGCTAGGGTTAGGGTTAGGGTTTAGGGTTTAGGGTTTAGGGTTAGGGGTAGGGTTTGGGTTATTCATTAGGGTTTGGGCTAGGGTTAGGGTTATTCATTAGAGTTTGGTCTAGGGTTAGGGTTATTCAATAGGGTTTGGGCTAGGGTTAGGGTTATTCATTAGGGTTTGGGCTAGGGTTAGGGTTATTCATTAGGGTTTGGGCTAGGGTTAGGGTTATTCATTAGGGTTTGGGCTAGGGTTAGGGTTATTCATTAGGGTTTGGGCTAGGGTTAGGGTTATTCATTAGGGTTTGGGCTAGGGTTAGGGTTTGGGCTAGGGTTAGGGTCTGGGCTAGGGTTAGGGTTATTCATTAGGGTTTGGGCTAGGGTTAGGGTTTGGGCTAGGGTTAGAGTCTGGGCTAGGGTTAGGGTTTGGGCTAGGGTTAGGGTTATTCATTAGGGTTTGGGCTAGGGTTAGGGTTTGGGCTAGGGTTAGGGTTATTCATTAGGGTTTGGGCTAGGGTTAGGGTTATTCATTAGGGTTTGGGCTAGGGTTAGGGTTTGGGCTAGGGTTAGGGTTTGGGCTAGGGTGAGGGTTATTCATTAGGGTTTGGGCTAGGGTTAGGGTTATTCATTAGAGTTTGGGCTAGGGTTAGGGTTATTCATTAGGGTTTGGGCTAGGGTTAGGGTTATTCATTAGAGTTTGGGCTAGGGTTAGGGTTATTCATTAGGGTTTGGGCTAGGGTTAGGGTTATTCATTAGGGTTTGGGCTAGGGTTAGGGTTATTCAATAGGGTTAGGGTTATTCATTAGGGTTCGGGCTAGGGTTAGGGTTATTCATTAGGGTTCGGGCTAGGGTTAGGGTTATTCATTAGGGTTCGGGCTAGGGTTAGGATTATTCATTAGGGTTTGGTCTAGGGTTAGGGTTATTCATTAGGGTTTGGGCTAGGGTTAGGGTTATTCATTAGGGTTTGGGCTAGGGTTAGGGTTATTCATTAGGGTTTGGGCTAGGGTTAGGGTTATTCATTAGGGTTTTTGCTAGGGTTAGGGTTATTCATTAGGGTTTGGGCTAGGGTTAGGGTTATTCATTAGGGTTTGCGCTAGGGTTAGGGTTATTCATTAGGGTTTGGGCTAGGGTTAGGGTTATTCATTAGGGTTTGGGCTAGGGTTAGGGTTTGGGCTAGGGTTAGGGTTTGGGCTAGTAGTGTTAGGGTTAGGGTTAGGGCTAGGGTTAGGGCTAGGGTTATTCATTAGGGTTTGGGCTAGGGTTAGGGTTTGCGCTAAGGTTAGGGTTAGGGTTAGGGTTAGGGTTATTCATTAGGGTTTGGGCTAGGGTTAGGGTTATTCATTAGGGTTTGGGCTAGGGTTAGGGTTAGGGTTAGGGGTTAGGGGTTAGGGTTTGGGCTAGGGTTAGGGTTATTCATGAGGGTTTGGGCTAGGGTTAGGGTTATTCATTAGGGTTTGGGCTAAGGTTAGGGTTTGGGCTAGGGTTAGGGTTTGGGCTAGGGTGAGGGTTATTCATTAGGGTTTGGGCTAGGGTTAGGGTTATTCATTAGGGTTTGGGCTAGGGTTAGGGTTTGGGCTAGGGTTAGGGTTAGGGTTTAGGGTTAGGGTTAGGGTTAGGGTTTGGGCTAGGGTTAGGGTTTGGGCTAGTAGGGTTAGGGTTAGGGTTAGGGTTAGGGCTAGGGTTAGGGCTAGGGTTATTCATTAGGGTTTGGGCTAGGGTTAGGGTTTGCGCTAAGGTTAGGGTTAGGGTTAGGGTTATTCATTAGGGTTTGGGCTAGGGTTAGGGTTATTCATTAGGGTTTGGGCTAGGGTTAGGGTTAGGGTTAGGGGTTAGGGGTTAGGGTTTGGGCTAAGGTTAGGGTTTGGGCTAGGGTTAGGGCTAGGGTTAGGGTTATTCATTAGGGTTTGGGCTAGGGTTAGGGTTATTCATTAGGGTTTGGGCTAAGGTTAGGGTTTGGGCTAGGGTTAGGGTTTGGGCTAGGGTGAGGGTTATTCATTAGGGTTTGGGCTAGGGTGAGGGTTATTCATTAGGGTTTGGGCTAGGGTTAGGGTTTGGGCTAGGGTTAGGGTTAGGGTTTAGGGTTAGGGTTAGGGTTAGGGCTAGGGTTAGGGTTTGGGCTAGGGTTAGGGTTTGGGCTAGGGTTAGGGTTATTCATTAGGGTTAGGGTTTGGGCTAGGGTTAGGGTTATTCATTAGGGTTTGGGCTAGGGTTAGGGTTATTCATTAGGGTTTGGGCTAGGGTTAGGGTTATTCATTAGGGTTTGGGCTAGGGTTAGGGTTATTCATTAGGGTTAGGGTTTGGGCTAGGGTTTGGGCTAGGGTTAGGGTTATTCATTAGGGTTTGGGCTAGGGTTAGGGTTATTCATTAGAGTTTGGGCTAGGGTTAGGGTTATTCATTAGGGTTTGGGCCATGGTTAGGGTTATTCATTAGGGTTTGGGCTAGGGTTAGGGTTATTCATTAGGGTTTGGGCTAGGGTTAGGGTTAGGGTTTAGGGTTTAGGGTTTAGGGTTAGGGGTAGGGTTTGGGTTATTCATTAGGGTTTGGGCTAGGGTTAGGGTTATTCATTAGAGTTTGGGCTAGGGTTAGGGTTATTCAATAGGGTTTGGGCTAGGGTTAGGGTTATTCATTAGGGTTTGGGCTAGGGTTAGGGTTATTCATTAGGGTTTGGGCTAGGGTTAGGGTTATTCATTAGGGTTTGGGCTAGGGTTAGGGTTTGGGCTAGGGTTAGGGTCTGGGCTAGGGTTAGGGTTATTCATTAGGGTTTGGGCTAGGGTTAGGGTTTGGGCTAGGGTTAGGGTTTGGGCTAGGGTTAGGGTCTGGGCTAGGGTTAGGGTTTGGGCTAGGGTTAGGGTTTGGGCTAGGGTTAGGGTTTGGGCTAGGGTTAGGGTTTGGGCTAGGGTTAGGGTTATTCATTAGGGTTTGGGCTAGGGTTAGGGTTATTCATTAGGGTTTGGGCTAGGGTTAGGGTTTGGGTTTGGGCTAGGGTTAGGGTTATTCATTAGGGTTTGGGCTAGGGTTAGGGTTATTCATTAGAGTTTGGGCTAGGGTTAGGGTTATTCATTAGGGTTTGGGCTAGGGTTAGGGTTATTCATTAGGGTTTGGGCTAGGGTTAGGGTTATTCAATAGGGTTAGGGTTATTCATTAGGGTTCGGGCTAGGGTTAGGGTTATTCATTAGGGTTCGGGCTAGGGTTAGGGTTATTCATCAGGGTTCGGGCTAGGGTTAGGGTTATTCATTAGGGTTCGGGCTAGGGTTAGGGTTATTCATTAGGGTTCGGGCTAGGGTTAGGATTATTCATTAGGGTTTGGGCTAGGGTTAGGTTTATTCATTAGGGTTTGGGCTAGGGTTAGGGTTATTCATTAGGGTTTGGGCTAGGGTTAGGGTTATTCATTAGGGTTTGGGCTAGGGTTAGGGTTATTCATTAGGGTTTGGGCTAGGGTTAGGGTTATTCATTAGGGTTTTTGCTAGGGTTAGGGTTATTCATTAGGGTTTGGGCTAGGGTTAGGGTTATTCATTAGGGTTTGGGCTAGGGTTAGGGTTATTCATTAGGGTTTTTGCTAGGGTTAGGGTTATTCATTAGGGTTTGGGCTAGGGTTAGGGTTATTCATTAGGGTTTGCGCTAGGGTTAGGGTTATTCATTAGGGTTTGGGCTATGGTTAGGGTTATTCATAAGGGTTTGGGCTAGGGTTAGGGTTTGGGCTAGGGTTAGGGTTTGGGCTAGTAGGGTTAGGGTTTGGGTTAGGGCTAGGGTTAGGGCTAGGGTTATTCATTAGGGTTTGGGCTAGGGTTAGGGTTTGCGCTAAGGTTAGGGTTAGGGTTAGGGTTAGGGTTATTCATTAGGGTTTGGGCTAGGGTTAGGGTTATTCATTAGGGTTTGGGCTAGGGTTAGGGTTAGGGGTTAGGGGTTAGGGTTTGGGCTAGGGTTAGGGTTATTCATTAGGGTTTGGGCTAGGGTTAGGGTTATTCATTAGGGTTTGGGCTAAGGTTAGGGTTTGGGCTAGGGTTAGGGTTTGGGCTAGGGTGAGGGTTATTCATTAGGGTTTGGGCTAGGGTTAGGGTTATTCATTAGGGTTTGGGCTAGGGTTAGGGTTTGGGCTAGGGTTAGGGTTAGGGTTTAGGGTTAGGGTTAGGGTTTGGGCTAGGGTTAGGGTTTGGGCTAGTAGGGTTAGGGTTAGGGCTAGGGTTAGGGCTAGGGTTATTCATTAGGGTTTGGGCTAGGGTTAGGGTTTGCGCTAAGGTTAGGGTTAGGGTTAGGGTTATTCATTAGGGTTTGGGCTAGGGTTAGGGTTATTCATTAGGGTTTGGGCTAGGGTTAGGGTTAGGGTTAGGGGTTAGGGGTTAGGGTTTGGGCTAAGGTTAGGGTTTGGGCTAGGGTTAGGGCTAGGGTTAGGGTTATTCATTAGGGTTTGGGCTAGGGTTAGGGTTATTCATTAGGGTTTGGGCTAAGGTTAGGGTTTGGGCTAGGGTTAGGGTTTGGGCTAGGGTGAGGGTTATTCATTAGGGTTTGGGCTAGGGTTAGGGTTATTCATTAGGGTTTGGGCTAGGGTTAGGGTTTGGGCTAGGATTAGGGTTAGGGTTTAGGGTTAGGGTTAGGGTTAGGGTTAGGGCTAGGGTTAGGGTTTGGGCTAGGGTTAGGGTTATTCATTAGGGTTAGGGTTTGGGCTAGGGTTAGGGTTATTCATTAGGGTTAGGGTTTGGGCTAGGGTTAGGGTTATTCATTAGGGTTTGGGCTAGGGTTAGGGTTATTCATTAGGGTTTGGGCTAGGGTTACGGTTATTCATTAGGGTTTGGGCTAGGGTTAGGGTTATTCATTAGGGTTAGGGTTTGGGCTAGGGTTTGGGCTAGGGTTAGGGTTATTCATTAGGGTTTGGGCTAGGGTTAGGGTTATTCATTAGAGTTTGGGCTAGGGTTAGGGTTATTCATTAGGGTTTGGGCTAGGGTTAGGGTTATTCATTAGGGTTGGGGCTAGGGTTAGGGTTAGGGTTTAGGGTTTAGGGTTTAGGGTTAGGGGTAGGGTTTGGGTTATTCATTAGGGTTTGGGCTAGGGTTAGGGTTATTCAATAGGGTTTGGGCTAGGGTTAGGGTTATTCATTAGGGTTTGGGCTAGGGTTAGGGTTATTCATTAGGGTTTGGGCTAGGGTTAGGGTTTGGGCTAGGGTTAGGGTCTGGGCTAGGGTTAGGGTTATTCATTAGGGTTTGGGCTAGGGTTAGGGTCTGGGCTAGGGTTAGGGTTTGGGCTAGGGTTAGGGTTATTCATTAGGGTTTGGGCTAGGGTTAGGGTTATTCATTAGAGTTTGGGCTAGGGTTAGGGTTATTCATTAGGGTTTGGGCTAGGGTTAGGGTTATTCATTAGGGTTTGGGCTAGGGTTAGGGTTATTCAATAGGGTTAGGGTTATTCATTAGGGTTCGGGCTAGGGTTAGGGTTATTCATTAGGGTTCGGGCTAGGGTTAGGGTTATTCATTAGGGTTCGGGCTAGGGTTAGGGTTATTCATTAGGGTTCGGGCTAGGGTTAGGGTTATTCATTAGGGTTCGGGCTAGGGTTAGGGTTATTCATTAGGGTTCGGGCTAGGGTTAGGATTATTCATTAGGGTTTGGGCTAGGGTTAGGTTTATTCATTAGGGTTTGGGCTAGGGTTAGGTTTATTCATTAGGGTTTGGGCTAGGGTTAGGGTTATTCATTAGGGTTTGGGCTAGGGTTAGGGTTATTCATTAGGGTTTTTGCTAGGGTTAGGGTTATTCATTAGGGTTTGGGCTAGGGTTAGGGTTATTCATTAGGGTTTGGGCTAAGGTTAGGGTTATTCATTAGGGTTTGGGCTAGGGTTAGGGTTTGGGCTAGGGTTAGGGTTTGGGCTAGTAGGGTTAGGGTTAGGGTTAGGGCTAGGGTTAGGGCTAGGGTTATTCATTAGGGTTTGGGCTAGGGTTACGGTTTGCGCTAAGGTTAGGGTTAGGGTTAGGGTTATTCATTAGGGTTTGGGCTAGGGTTAGGGTTATTCATTAGGGTTTGGGCTAGGGTTAGGGTTAGGGTTAGGAGTTAGGGGTTAGGGTTTGGGCTAAGGTTAGGGTTTGGGCTAGGGTTAGGGTTATTCATTAGGGTTTGGGCTAGGGTTAGGGTTATTCATTAGGGTTTGGGCTAAGGTTAGGGTTTGGGCTAGGGTTAGGGTTTGGGCTAGGGTGAGGGTTATTCATTAGGGTTTGGGCTAGGGTTAGGGTTATTCATTAGGGTTTGGGCTAGGGTTAGGGTTTGGGCTAGGGTTAGGGTTAGGGTTTAGGGTTAGGGTTAGGATTAGGGTTAGGGTTAGGGTTAGGGC